>OX344721.1:116730085-119262961 GCA_947034835.1 Ballota nigra | reverse complement strand
TCATGCTTTTTAGTTTTTCACTTCAATTCATCATGTTTATGTTCGTTACTTCGTCAATTGCTTTTGTTATCGTTATAACCATGTCCGGCTAAAACCCTTGCATGCTTGGGGTAGAATGAACTCGTAGAAGTAGGTTGTGGGTACGTAATTAGGGTAATACGTGACGTTAGGTTTTAATTCTCTTAATTAATGAGTTCTTAAAATTAATCTTAACTTTACTTTTGAATTTCGTTCGAAAAGTGTTAGGGAGAGAACGACTGCATCACTCTTTAACAACTAGTAGACCTAACTAGAGGGTTTAGAAGGGGTTGATTAATTTGCCGGTTTAGCTATGGAGGACGGCCGCATCACCATTAGTTAAATGAGGGCCTCTTTAATTAAACACGATCTATTAACTTGTTAGTGGATTAGTGAAGTCGAATGTTAGGATAAAGTATTAGGGTATAAAATCTTGAGCTTTCATCTTGCATTCTTTTACTTAGGTTATTTCTTGCGCGTCACGGTTATTTTAATTATGTACCTGCTCCGTTAGTATACGTAGGGATTCCTATCCTAAGCATCACCATCACATACTTGCATACAAACCTTAGATACTTAGTTTAATTTTTTTTTTTGCATTCGTAGAGTAGTTTAGTTTATTTTAATTAATTCTCTAAAAAATCCAAAAACATTTCACTCATATTAACTACGACGCGTAGATTTTCAGGGATCTATTTGCATACACTTCATCATTTGGGTTCGATATACTTAGTCATTATACTTACTCATACTACAGTAAACTCGTACGCTTGCGAGGAATCTACTAGTAGAAGTTAGTATTTTCGCTTCAAGTCAGTATCGCGGATATATCGCTATATATCGCAAGTTATCGATGTCGATATCGATATCGGTTCACTTGTAGTACAAAAATGAATGAGTATTGGGAAATATCGCAGATATATCGCAAAATATCGCGGATATATAAATATAACACAATTTTTTGTGTTTATTTTTTTATGTGTTTATATATTTATTATTTTTCTAAGTTGACCTAACATTAAAGTGAGTATGTATAGAGTGAAATTGGTTCATACATGAAGCACTTTATAATATTTTTTAGTGTAATCAATTAATACTCTTTAGTGTAACCAACTGATGCACTTTAGTTAAATAAATAATGTTCTTCGTACCCTTCAGTGAATACAACTAATATCATTTAGTAAAAATAACTAATAGGTCATCAACTAATACCCTTTATCTAGGATTACTCCAATGTATTGAGTTGGTGTCAATATTATTTGGACAAAAATGACATTACATACTCTGTATTTGAACCTCACAGGTCACCATTTTGGTACTAAGTGTATTGTATCATGTAATATTCATAATCGTGTATTGTATCATGCATTATATCTTATATTTATTGTATTATGTATTTACATCTTGTATTGTATTGCATTAAGTATTATATTTTTAAATTTTTTTTACGTTGAACAGTGTTTATATAGTCTATTATCTATATGCCTACTTTAAACATGTAATTTTATAGTGATTTTAAATGGAACATATGCATAATATCATATTATAATACTTTCTAAAATTTCATGTTAAATTTCCAAAATTTTAATAAAGTTTCCGTCTTTTTTAAAAAAAAAAAAAAAAATTGCGATATCGATATACGATATCGATATATCCATCAATATATCCGTAAATTTAAGGTTGCGATATTACTTGCGATAACGATATTTTCATCCTTGGGTACTACATGAACAAAATAGTACCAACATGAAACAAATATACATAAATTTAACGGGATGGAAGATAAATTAAGAAATACACATTTGTTGTTATAAAAACCATGTTTGTCCTTATAGTTACTAAAATATAGAAATGTTTCTTGTTTATAGAACTAGTAACACACATTTTGACCTTACAATAACATGTGCTTGCCTATATAGTAACACAAACTGGGAGGAAATGTGCGTTACTGTATGCACAAATATTTATTTGTCCTTAGAAAATTATATATTCTCCTTATATTAACACATGTAATGTATTAAAAGATGTGTTACTATATGAACAAAATAGTATCAATATGACACAATAAATCTAGTTATAAAGGGATGGTAAATAAACCAAAAAATACATGTTTGTTCTTGTAAAACATATACTTGTTTTTATAGTTATTATAAAGTACAATTTTTTTAAGGACTAGTAATACACATTTGTCTTTATAGTTACATACATTTGTCCATATAGTAACACAATTTGGGAGCGAAAATCCTGAAATGAGTCTTGGACAAATATTTTCTGGAAAATTAATTTGACTCGGCCTCAACCGCTTAGAATTCACAAATTTTGATCTGGATTGACCCATAACCCACGAATTTAGTACTCCCTCCGTCCCAGCATTATTTGCACACTTACTTTATTTTCGTGTTTTAGTGAACGAGTTGTTTATTAGTATTTGAAATGATAAAATAACTTTTAAGGTAGAGTTTGATAGACCTATCTCTCATCTATTATAAAATGACTTAAAAATGACTTTATCATTTTAAATACTAATAAAAAACTCGCTCGCTTAAATACGAGAAAACAGTAAAAGTGCGAATAATGCTGGGACGGAGGGAGTATATTTTAAATATTATCATATAAAATATCTTACAAAAGTATTCCTCATTTCAAAATTGATTTGCTATGGAAAAATGATTAATGAAATTTTAATAGACTCAATTCTTATAATAAAATCATTAGTCAGGGGATCAAATTCAAAACAGAATAAAAACTTCAATGTTTATTTATAATAACTAACTTGAAACTTTTAAGGGTGTTAATTAGACACATTTTAACAGGTCCAAACTCATTATGAGTGAGGCAGATTTAATGTGAATTTGGGTTTGAACTTGTCCCATTGTCATCTCTACTCAAAACTCTATTAATTTAATTTTATTTTTTTAAATGTATGTTATTCTTCCTTTGAAAACTTGGTGAGGCAGAGCGAGTAACGCTCTAATTTTAATAATTATTTTTTTATATTTTTAATTAAAGTGTGGTAAATAAGCTTTAGTGGAGGTGGAATAATGCGCATTATTTGGATCCAAATGCTTCAAATACCTCTACACCAAATAAGAATTTCAAGTGTCCATTTAAAAAAAAAAAGGGAAAAAGTACAATTTGGATCCTGAACTAATGTCATGGGTACAAATTGGACCCTAAACTATTTTTTTGTACAAATTGGACCCTCAACTAATATTTCTGGTACAAATTGGACCCTCAACTAATGTATTGGGTACAAATTGGATCCTAAACTATTTATGAGTACAAATTGGACCCTAAACTAATGTTTTAGGTACGAATTAGACCTCAAACTATTTTTTTGGTATAAATAAGCCATAACTTTTAAAATTAAATAAATAAATCCCAACTAATAAAAAAATTAAATATTAGTATATAATATTTGACTAAAAATGATAAATTTCATAAATTAGTATTTCAATTCAACATTATTTATCGATAGTGGTTATTTTTAACTCATACTATTAAATTATTTTTTAAAATATTAATTTAAATATATATTGCATTTAAAAAAAAGTTAGTGCTTAAATTTTTTTTAACGTTGTTTTAAAATATATTAATGTAGTGCGTATTTTAATCAATTTTTATTATGTTGGTTAAAAAAAGAAAAAAGAAGATCAATGCTTAAAAAAAATATGATCGTAGTTGATTAAATAAATTTAAATTATTTTAAAATATATTAATTAAGCAACACTCCTTTTTTTTATAATTTAACAATTGACTTAGAGTTTTTTTTTTTTTTTTAATTTAATATGCATATGTATTTGAATTAATGCTTAGAAGAATAACTACTCTAATAGTATGAGTTGTAAATATCAACTATCGATAAATAATAATATATTGAAATAATAATTTATAAATTTTATCATAAAGTTTTTAATCAAATATTATATAACAATGCTTAATTTTTGTATTAGTTGGAGTTTATTTATTTGATTTTAAAAGTTATTGCTTATTTATACCAAAGAAAGAGTTTGGGGTCCAATTTGTACCTAAAATATTAGTTTAGGGTCTCATTTGTACTAAAAAATAGTTTAGGGTCCAATCTGTACCCAAAATACTAGTTGGAGGTCCAATTTGTACCTGAGACATTAGTTTAGGGTCCAATTTGTACAAAAATATAGTTTAGGGTCCAATTTGTACCCATGACACTAGTTCAGAGTCCAAATGGTACATTTTCCCAAAAAAAAAAAATCCAAGTGTCGTTTTAAATTTTTGGTTGAA
Organism: Ballota nigra; assembly: GCA_947034835.1. Classification (NCBI taxonomy): domain Eukaryota; kingdom Viridiplantae; phylum Streptophyta; class Magnoliopsida; order Lamiales; family Lamiaceae; genus Ballota; species Ballota nigra. Next base: position 119,258,683 of record OX344721.1, on the reverse strand, counting down.
TATAGGCTAAGCTAGACAGTAACTAGTAACTACAGACAACACTCTTTTTCTTCTCTCCAGTCCAATCCTCAGTAGGATTGATTAGACTACTCATCGCAGAAGAAGGACGGGAAGGGAAGTGCAAATTTAAGGGTGAGAAATTCAATTGATGTTAACAATAACTAGCAAGAAGCTATTCCAATTTTTTCATCCACGGGCTCATGCTTAATATTTTCAACTTTTTTATCTTCTCGTCTCCTCACTACTTAGCTACAGCCTACAGCTACCACTCTCTTAATAAATTCTTATGAATTACACTATATTTTTCATGCTCAATACCGACCAATTTATGCGTTGCTGTCAAGATCTTTTCGGGGGAAATCTAAATTCTATTACAGAGTTTCAGGTGCCGCTCCATTGTAGACTTTACTTCATTCATTACTTTTGCTATTGTAGATTGAAGTGGAGTTACTGGGTAAAATTCAATATCCAAATATTATAACTTTACTGGGTTATAGCATTCATGCCGAAACAAGGCTTCTTGTTTATCAATTGATGCATAATGGATCTCATGGTTCAAATATTCCTAATTTTCTCTTTTTAGATTATACACGGATTCACCTACTTCTGTTCGTAATGCCTTGCAACATCTAATTTTTCAGGACCTTCAAGGGGTTCCGCATTAACATGGCCTTTAAGGATGAAAATTACCATCTTCTTTGTTATTGTTACTGGATGCTATTAATTAATTAGATGTATTTGTTAATACTTAATTACACGCATTTCACTGATACTATAACAATATACACAATGATTTTAACTTATAAGTCTTATAGTATCAATTAATGCATATAATGGTATCAGTAAATACATCTAATGATATTAAATTCATACTATGAAACTGGTTCATAATATAATTCGCGCGTGTAGATCCATATATAGCAAATGAAAATATTGCTGCAACAAGAACGTAAAATTTGATTTATGTAGACAATGAAGTACATCAATTAATTCCTGGATATAGTTTTTTAACTAGACAACCAAACTCTAACTATAAGTTAAAACACATCTTGTTCTTTATTCAAACCATTTTTCATTAATGCATATGACAAAAATTATATCATAACGAAATTTCAATAATATCATATTCGGAAGCACTCAAATTGAATCAGTAGTCGATTTGTATTTCAAGAAAACGATAGGGGAGGTGTTTCAACGCGTGCCCACGTATTTATCATGTTCGCCGATTGATATCTATCGCCTTTCACGGAGGAAGCAATGAAATCGAGGTGAGCCACCTCTTGATGTGTTAATTTCACAGCTAAGGCTCCAATGTTTTGATTGAGATTGTGAATTTTTGTTGTACCGGGAATAGGGCACACTTCATTTCCTTGATGATAGATCCATGCTAATGCAAGCTGCGATGGCGTGCATCCTTTTCGACTTGCCATATCTCTCACCTGCTCAAATAAGCTGTTGTTGTGCTCTAGATTTTCAGCTTGAAACCTCGGTAAAGTCTGCAACATTTTCTTTTTTTATCAGTAAAACAACTTTTTAAAAATAAACGAGGTACCAGAAGTACCAGGATGTTTTACAAATTACAACAGAGAACCTTTCTAATCCCTCAACACTTATCTAACCAATCACTAAATGAGCAAGTAGCCGCTCCTTGATTCCTTACAACTATCCAATTCCGTTTTTATCACTTTCACAATTTTCGAGCACGATATTTCCACATTTCTAAATTGAACTCTCAAAAATTTGAAAATTTATTCTCCCTCCGTCCTAACATTTTTTGCACACAAAAACGGGCACACATATTAAGAAAAAGTTACTTTTTGAGTAAAGTAGTGACATATGAGTAAATATGTGTATATTATTATGAGTGTGCACGCAAATAAATGTTTACCTTTTTAGAGTGTGCAAATAATCTTGGGACGAACGAAAAAGGAAAGTGTGCAAATAATGGTGGGACGGAGGGAGTATAAACTTCCGAACAATTGTCAGTGACGGATCTAGAATTTTGGAATTGAGATTGCGTCACTAGATTATAGAAGATAATTGCCGAATAAACATCTCATAATATTTGAAGTCGTACAACGTAAATATGCAAATAAATAAAATATTACATAAATTTAATCACAAGATGAATTATTTTTTAAAAAGTGATACTTGGAATGTTAAAAAATGTTAGTACTTTGTAAAGAAGAAATAACATGAAATTGGTATATAAGAGATATGTTCTTAAATAGATCTACCCATGACGATAGTTAGAGTGAATGAGAACGTAAATTGTTGCCCCTGAAATATTGGCCGAATGTCCGCCCCAAATTGTGTTATTGCAATTTTCCATTTATAAAGAAAATAAGGATCGAAATGCAAACCTTCCGGAAATCGTCATTTGCTAAATCCTCAACTATTTTTGCCCCCGATGAGAAGAACCCTCTTCCAAGAGGACTGTAAACTACAATTCCGATGCCAAGTTCTCTGAAATTTGCATAAACGAGGTTATATATATTCTCCATTCCATTTTGTTGCATTGCTAATTGGTGAATGTCATTTACTATATATATAATGCATGTGCAATAAAGATAAAATTGAATAGAAAATATACACTTAAATGAGGAATATGGAAGCCAAATTTCGTTGCTTAACGCATAAATTCAGAAAAAGAAGAAGAAAATTTTAAACCTGCAAGTAGGAATAATTTCTTCCTCAACATCTCTTGCCCACAAAGACCACTCCAACTGTACAGCAGTTATGGGATGAACAGCATGTGCCCTTCGTATTGTTGAAGGGGAAGCCTCAGATAGACCATAGTACTTTATTTTCCCTTCTTCCACGAGTTTCTTTATTTCTCCCACCTTAATTGTGCAAATATAATTTCCACAAATAATTAGAAAGTGACAAAATATAAAAAATTACGAGGAATTCTTGTGTGAAGACTAACAGAGATTTCAATAGGCACTTTTCGATCAATCCGATGGAGGTAAAAGAGGTCAACGTAGTCAACGTCAAGACGCTTCAAACTGGCCTCACAGGCACTACGTATATACGCAGGATCACCGTAAATACGGTGTTCCCCATTCTCGTATTTGCTACCACACTTCGTCGCGAGCTCCACTTTTTCCCTCATCCCTCCCTTGAGAGCCTGTATCAAATTCAAACATCGGATAATTCCGTACATTTAAAAATAAAAAGAACAAAAAAATTATTATAAAGGCGTGCCTTTCCGATGAGTAATTCATTGGTGTGGGGCCCGTAATTGTCGGAGGTGTCGAGGAAGGTGACGCCGGAGTTGATGGCGTGGTGGATGAGCTCCACCATCTCGGGCTCGGGCTTTGGCGGGCCGGAGAAGCCCGACATGCGCATGCAGCCCAAGCCCAGAGAAGAAACCTGCAAGCCCTGTGAGCCCAGATTCATTCTGGGAACACTCATTTGCTTTTCTGCCATTGATTCTTTTTCTGTTGGGACTTGGAATTAATCGCTTAAATAATAGTTTTGGGTTTAAACTTAAACACGTGTTTTTTTCGAATTTGATCAAACATTACCATTTCTTGGTAAAGAAATTTGCCGAGTTATTACATAGAGACTATTCAACAGCAAATATAGTACCAAGTACATTGCCTTAGCTTCTTTATTGTTGAACGTAAAGTCCCCATCATCATCACCAAAAACATTAATTTTTTCACTTAGAATAGTAACTTTTGTTGTACCAAACAAAATTAATTTGTACCAAATTGCGTAATAAACATGTATCTTTGTTTAATTAAACACCAAACGTAAGCCGAAATAAGAAAGTAAGCAAACAATTAGCACTGGGAAATAGAGGATCTTTCTCGAATATCTGGTATGTATTTTGATAGGAATCAATTAAAATGCTAACCAATAGAATCAAACAGAGAATGAAAAAAAGTTTGTTCCAATTATACTGAAAAATTTACACTGTTTATATTGAAAAAGTTTGTTCCAATTATACTGAAAAATTTACATAAAAAAATTAATTTTCAGTGTAATCCAACTATTTTTTTTAGTATAATTGGAACAAATTTTTCAGTGTAAACAATATCAATTGTTGAGTAAATATATCGTGCACTTGGTACATATGAGAATTTGACATATAGAAGATAAACCCCTTGACATAAAAAGAGAAAGGAAGAATTTCAACCTAAATTTTAGAAATTGTCTCAAAATAAGTCTCAAATTAGAGCTTTAGTATTTCATTTTTTTTTATCAGATTTGGATATATTTTAAAGTTTTTAGTCTCAATTCATGAATATATAAAAGATGGTATTGATGACATCCAATATTTCAAGATTCCTCTTCCTTTTTTCTCTCTCTCTTACTGTTTTTCTAGACAAAAATAGTCAGTCAAAATTTCCAAGATTTCTCATTCATCTCCCCTAGAACAAAAATCTAGAAAAATATCTCATCAGTCAAAATTTCCAAGATTTCTCATTCATCTCCCCTAGAACAAAAATTCATCAGTTTGTGGTGAAAGGAATTGGATTAAGGGGGTGTCGATTGAATTGTGATTTTAATCATTCTCTTTCATTAATTACAAAGCACGAAATCTCTGGGAGCATTCAAAGGAATTGCAACTTATTCGTAGAAAATGATGCAGTGAAAATTTTGATTGCCTGGAGAATGAAATTTAATAATAAAAAAAAAAAAAATTAAGTGCATCCTAGTACATTCCATAGTCCATAAATACCAAATAAAACATGGGGTATCCCAAAATCCAAATTAATACATTTGACTACTAATTGACAATTTTTAAGAGTAAGACCCACATCATCTCTCTCATAACCCTTTAATAATTATTTTCCATTTTAAAAATTCATTCCACTCTCCACTCTCTCTCTCTAACTCTCAGCTCTCTATCTGGAGAAAACCCACGGAAGCCCTAATGAAAGAAATCCTTCCACTGATGAAGACCCCGCTCTACCGTTCCAAATCCGACGGTGCGGTGGTGGTGATGCCTCAGATCGGCAGAAACAGATCGGAGGCGCGCAATGCCCCGACGAAAGAGATAGATCGCGGCGATGTAGGTGGGGTTGAGACCAAGGCGGCAGCGACGCGGGTCGAGGGTTTAGCAGATGGAGGCGCAGCGATGCAGCGGCGATGCGGGTGGAGCTGAGACCGAGGCGGCGGCGATATGGGTAGGGGTGAGATTGAGGGGGCGGCGATGCGGGTGGGGTGAGACCGAGGCGGCGGCAATGCGGTGGGGGTAAGATAGAGGCGGCGACGATGTAGTTCCAGATTTGAAATACTGTTGTTGAACTGTTGAAGTTATGATTTTTTGCAGGTTCCATATTTTGGATACTCGAATATATGGAGTGATTCACTTGTTTCCTTTTTCTTTTTTGTGGTTCTCTATTACATCAAATTTCTAATGTCAAATTTGTGTTCATGTTAGATTGGAGTTCTTCTGCTGATAGGAATTATGCAGAGCATGAGACAATTTGTTATGTTGATTTTTTAGGTTGATTTGCAGACATCCAAATTCAAGTAGAATTGAAGATTTTTGGAGTCTCAAACACAAAAAAGACTCTCTATTCATAATATTTAGTGATTGTTCAATTTTTTTTAGCTATTGTTCAAAAAAAAAGTTAGCAATTGTTTATAATTTTTGTGCGTCTGTGCACATTTTTTTTATGGTATGTTCATAAATTTTTGGGCATTATGTGCCCAATTTTGGATATGTAATACTTTGAATTTTTTTTAGGTGTAATTCTCAAATTAATAATAAAGGAGATGTTTTTGAATTTGAATATGCTTGAATTCTCGAATATTTAAATTTTATACGTGTGTTCATAAAATTTATGGTCATGTTCAAAAGTACAAAAATCTGGAAGTAATAAATGTTTTTGGTCAAAAATTTGCCTCGGGAAGTGCAAAAAGGTAGCAATCAGTGTCAGTTTTATTACTGAACACGACCCCACCGAAATTGTATCAATTTGAGGTTTTTTTTATCAAAGATGGGGACCACAAAATATAGCAAAATGGGTTATGGGATATCTACCAACCCATTTTGTATTTAAGCCTTTGAGATTGTACCAATTATTAACTACCCAAAAAAAAAAAAAGTCACTTAAACAATGGATATGCTCATTATTTTAAAATTAATCTTGTGACCTTAATGGTAGTACTTCTCTTATTTCTCGCTTATGCAAAGTCAATTGGTTAACATGATTAGGACAAAACATTACTTTATTTCCCTTCCCTCTATTTTTTCGATGAAATATGTCAAAGAATGACACTTTTAAATCAGTACATAATTTACTTCACGATTAATTGTTTCCTACTCAGAAATTTAGTATGGCGGGAAGAGAGGGAAAAAGAGAATAATGGATGTCGTTAACATCATACGTTAAATATTCCTGAATTGAGACTCAATATTTTAAAAGATATCCAAATTAAAAAAAAAAAAAAAAAAAAAGTCGAGAGTAGTGAATTTAACGAAAAGGCTAGTGCAATTAACAGTGGCCAATTGTTAATTAAATGAGCCCTAATTTATTAAGTCGGGTCATTTAAATCATGGCGAGCAGGCCGATGGCCTAATCACAATTTTGCAAACTTGGGTCAAAATCCAAATTTCAAACCAATTTTCAAGGACGCGGATATTTACCCTCCATTTTTAATTTGTTCACCCCCTATTTTCAAACCCCAATAATGTTTGATAAAAAGTTTCGAACTTTTGTCAATTGTTTGATAAAATGTTTCGAATTTTTGTCAATTGTTTGAAAATAAATGTCAAACATTGTCACGTTGGATAGTCTTACGTTTTGTTTGATAAAAAAATCCGAAATGTTGTCAATTGTTTGGAAAAAAATGTCAAACATTGTCAATTGTTTGGAAAAAAATGTCAAACATTGTCATGTTTGAAAATAGGGGGGGTGAACAAATTAAAAAAGGGGGGGTAAATATCCGCGTCCAATTTTCAATCATACATGCAATTCTATATACTGTATGTAGTTCGATATTATGTATCGATCATAATCAACATAACTTAATTACCAAAGAAAGCTAACAATTATATACCTGAAATTTGATGGAATTTAGCTTGATTACCATTCAAATTCTTTAGCTAATTAAATGCTAAATATTGATGTTGTAAAGTGAAGACATCACCTCGATTATAAAAAATAATCAACAGTTTGGACAGTAAACCGTAATTTAAAATTTTCTAAAGAATCAAGTACAAATCAAATTGAACTAAACATCTTGAAATATTGATTTGACCATAAAAAAAAGAGTTAGCTAAAAACAAAAATAAATAAATAAATAAATACAAAGGTTGAATTTCAGAAACTAAAACGAATTAATTCAACATTACTTAAAGTATGAGTTTACATAGCCCAAAAATCAGAAGCAACGACTATATATATTTAAGATGAAAAATTGCTTCTCTATGTACAGATGTGCCTAATTCTTCCTACTGCAGACTCCCTCTATTAATATTATCTTGTTGCTACGAATCTTGGGTCTTCTTGCACCCACAAGTGCAACTATCAAGTCCTTTATTCAGTTTCTGAAATAATTTATCATAAAATATATAGAAGAAATTAGCTAGACTTCACATTCATATTTCATATTCAGATATATATTATATCATCATGAACACAAAAACTCGTGCGACACTTTTTTCATGGGAAGATGATAATATCTTTGAATCACTTAGTACACGTATTCCTGCTCTCAAGTTACTAAAATACCACTACTTTCTATTTATATTTTCTAAAATTTGAATGAGGGGCAAATTTGTCATTTGCTATATTATCATATGTAATATACACCATTTCCAACACGAGATAACAAATGCCTTAACATATTACTTGTAGCAAACGATTAAAAAAATTCCAAGTGTTGAACAATCCCTTGTTAATCACATCATTCCACGGGTAGACTGTACTTTTGATTTCAAGATATATAATGAATTCACTTCAAAATAATCATATTTTCAATAGAGTAACTCTCTTATACACTTAGTGTATGGTGCATATGAAAGTTTGTCTTTTCAATATTTTTAATCTCGTAGTTTTTTTTAGATCTTTGATCCCAAATGAATAAGTAAATTGCAACTTTGGTCCCCAAAAAATAGATTAATTTACAGTTTTGGTCCTAAAAATTAACGGATAAGATCAAAATTGCAAAAAAAAAAAAAAAAAAAAAAAGCAAATTTCGCACATAAGTATTTTGAACTAATTTTTTCGAAACAAAAAATGCAATTTTCCCATTACCCCACCTTATATAGCATACCTAGAAACAAACGAGCTAACCCTCATATATCATTATAAATGAAGGTTTTCTTTTTCTGTATATTACAGAACAAATGAAAGCAAAAGAGTAGTGTTTACCAACCTGAACCTGATCTTGAAGGCATATTATGTGTTGCACTGCTAAGTCCAGCATGTCAGCATAGCTCGTTTGCTGCAAATTAATAACAAAATATAGTCATTTTTAGCAAATGGCATATATATTTGGACATTTTGATGGCTAAAAGAGTTGGATCTTCTAAAAAAATTACCTTTTCCATGTTTGGAACAAGATCTTGCAATTTTTTCAATTTCCCACTGATTCGAGTTCTCCTGTCCTGCAAAACAGTTTTATAGTCAATTTAAAATAACAAATAGAGTTTACAAATTGAAATTGTAATTTTAAGTGAGACCATGTATATATAATTTGGTAATGACCCTTATTTAATTTAACACTCTTGGAGGGATAGTCTTAATTTGTGCTAGTTTTACCATAAGACAATAAAGAATTGTTTAGAAATTAGATCGAATTGCAAAGGATTTTTTTTAAAATATAGTTACTAAATTTCAGATTTTTTTTTAGTGGAGTTTGTCTTTGATTTGCTTACAAAATCTTCTAATCATGTAGAAATTTTCATTTCTTAATCTAAAAATAATTTGCCTGCGAAATTACATTACCTACAAAATTTTCTAATCATGTAGAATCTTCATTTCTTAACTTAAAAACAATTTGTCTACGAAATAAAATTTGTAGGTAATACTATCTGCAAGCAATTTGCCTACAAAAAAATTCATAGACAAATTGTTTGTAGGTAAAGAATGAAGAAGTCTATATAATTTCATAAAAAAAATTATAGGCTAGTCATAGACAATTTCATTACTAAATATTTTGTTGAAGATTTCGTAGGCATATTAAAAAATGAGTAACTCACTTATACCGTTGGTGCATATTGCACTTACTTAACAGTTGGAATTGTTTATACCGAAAAGTTTGATTTGATTCCACTTGAAAAGTATGGTTTGATCACACTGAAAACTTATTTTCAGTGTAATGTAATCATATGTTTCAGTGTAATCAGTCTATATTTTTCAGTATAAACAACTTTAATTGTTAAATGAGTGCACCGTATACCTGATGCATATGTGAATGTCCCTTAAAAAATTTCTAGGCAATACTATATTTGTTATAGTGTTTATAAACCCTCTTGCCAAAAATTTGCCAATGTTTATATAGAATGTACGCATTAATATTGTCGACAAAGCAATTTGCGTGTGTAGAAGAAAGATTCATTAAATTTCATAAACTTGGAATTAACACGACCCAATATATATCTAAATAAAACCTAAGATTGAAATCATGATTTATAATTTGTTTAATTAAAAGAGATCAAATTTATATATAGTACCCTTTCTGCAATGCTACGAGGATGAGTAGCGCAACCTCGTTTTGCTCGAATCTTGCATGTAACAGAATCCTGTGGGATGTTCATTAACTTCTCCATTGAGGCCATGTCTTGTGCCGTTTGTGAGATGCTAAACTGAAACTGCATGCATCATAACAAAAGATTAATTAATTCGACATAATTATATATTAAGCTACTTTATCACAACTTAATCACACGTCATTAAGCATGATTAAACAGACTTTTTGTAAGGCGAAAGTTGGTACATGTAATATGCTAGTTATATTAAGGGTTAATTGTAGTTTTTGTTCCAAGAGAATGAATTCATCTTAAAATGGTCTTTTTTTTCATTACTTCTAGTCCGTGGTTCCAAGAGAATTGCATATTTTTTGTCCCACGATATTGGATAAATTGCAGTTTTGATCCAAAAAAATAGGGTAAATTTGTAATTTTGGTTCTGAAAATTAATGGATGGGACCAAAACTATAAAGAAAATGACTACTTCCCCACGTAAGTAACAAAAGTATTTTATACCCTTTGTTTTTTTTTTTTTTTTTACCAAAAATACAATTTTTTCCTATATTGTATCTTTCAACTTGTATGGAGGGAAAGAATCACCCTCCTACAAACTTTTGATTAATTTCGAAAGTAATTTTCAGCTTTGCAAGAAAAAAATTAAAACGAACATGAAGAGAAACTATTGTAAAGGGGCATAGCTCAATATTCAGTCCAAAAATTGACTAATTCATCATCTATAACCATCATCCACTATCGTAGAGACTTGTTTCAAACTCCCTTATAATTAGTACAATAGGAATGATGTAGGAAGAAAAAATTATCGTTGGTTTAAGAAAAAATAAATCACCATTATAAGAGGGACATAATTAAAATGGAGTAATCATCAACTTATTTTAAGTTTTGGAAAATATAGTACTCCATGTGAATCGGTACAAAGTGAAGAATTGTAAATCAAGCGCCCATAATTATTAATTTAATTCAGAAAATTATACCTGAGATTCCATGTTGTCAAGGGAATCGATGACATTGCTTTTGGATCGACTGGATTGTGCAACTGAAAATATCATAGGATTAGAGGTGTGTTCCCACGACCCCATTCCAAAGCCGGCGGCGTAGGATTTCTTATGGCCGTTGTTGCCGTGGGCCATATCGTGATGATCAGATTCTTCTTCGGAGATACGAGAAAGAGATTCTTTTCCGCCGGTGAAACTCAGCTGTGAGTTCAATCTTGATAAGCTCCCCCCACCCCCACTACTCTCACCCACCCCCTTTGAATTGTAGCTCCCTATGCCTCTTGATATTGAAAATCCTGCATTTAATTAATTGTTCAACAATTATTAGGACTAAAGATTCAATTGCGCATATTAGGGTTTACTGTTTAGTAGAGTGGAAATATATAATTTATCTTAAAATATCATCCGCTTGTAATAAATAAAGACCATAGGGTAAACAGACAAATTATATATTCTATATGTTTTAGGGTTTCGTAATCCAAAAGTAACATAACTGGTCGAGTACGCTGTGATGGTCTATCGGGTCTATGTGAAGTATGATTATTTAATATACCAAATGTTACTGTTTAGAAAATATTTAATTTTATGTGTTGTTTTCCCAAAATTACTAAACAGTAGTATTTCATATCATAAATAACAACACTTTTTTATGCTATACAAACATAATATTTTGAAGAAGAGAGCGTGAACCCAATTTCATAGAAGTTTAATTTTTCAAATAATGTAAATTAGAATTAGTACTATTAAGCAATGAAAAGGAAAAAAAGAGGATGTAAAGATAATTAACTGATTTTCGTTATCAGATTAAATACTTTCTTCATTCACAAATAAGTGATGTTTTAGGTTTGTTTTGTGAAATTAAAAAATAGTGTATGATATTAATAACATGTTTGTTCTTAATTGAATTCTCTCTCACCATATTTCCACGGTTTTAACATTTTATATCTAATCATACGTACATCCTCCTTTTATTTTTATATTTTTTTTTAAATTTAAGGAGGTATAAAATTGAGAGAAATACTGCACAAAAGACAAAAAAATATTATTTTTGTGATGCTAAAACATTATTTATTTATGAATTGGAAGAATAACTTATGGCCCTGACGTTATTTATAAATTTTTTTTTTATCGGTAAATATTAGTTGTTAAGAGTTAGTACACCAAACTTCAAGAATTCTTCAAACTACCTTGTACCTTGTAGATTATTTGTTAGTTATAATAGTAATCATTTAGTCAAAGAAATTACAATCGTGATTACTAACAGAAAGTAATAATGAATCCATGTGCGTATTTAGTTTGTAATCATAACTGCGTACATAGGTTAAAGTATTGGGACCGATAATTATCAATATACGTACACTCACAGCCGACATATTTCAATTTAAGTAAAATCTAAATCACAAACCTCTTTCCAATAATAAAAATGTAAGTACCCATAATACAATACTACTATTATAAGGTATTCTTTTTGTGGAAACATTGTGCCGGAAGTGGTTTCGAAGTAAATTGTATGAGCCACTTGCAAGGCACGTGACACCCACTGCCGAGTGAATACAACGTACCTTTCCCATATTCGGACAAAATGACTCAGATTCATCGGAATCTATCCAAATGTAATTCCAATTTCCACCCATGCAAAATTCAACTCTCAGTCTTTTATTAATTTTATATCGTCAACTTGCATTCAAATATTAATTTAAAGGAATAAGGTGACAGCAAAAGGTGCCTTCAACTTGCATTCACAAATTAATTCTGTGAATTCGTTTTCTGGTCTATTTACTTTTATATGGACCGTTTCTTCTATTTTTCTTTTCCATCTGTTATACATGTACGTTATTGATGAAATAAAACTGGTAAGATAAAAGTTTGCAATAGATGATGGGAGTGTATTTATATTAATTTTCACTAAAAGAAAAAAAAATTATCGACCAAATTTGTGAATATAATTATGAAATTTAAACAAAAAGTTATGTAGTGGGGATGGGGTTTGCCTACAAATTTTCTTTATTATATGAGCATCTTCATTCCACCTACAAATAATTTGTTCGGTAGGTAAATTGTATGTAGACAAATTGACTTATAGGTAATTAATTATGTAAAAAAATTATTTCGTAGGAAAATTAATCTATTGGCAAATTGTTTATAGGGTGAGAAATGAAGATTTTTACATAATTTGGATTTTTTTTAAAGTTATTTTAAAATTTCATGGATAATTCTTTATTTTTTTATAGTGTTTAAAACAATATTTGCCATGCACAAATGCACTTTAAAAAAAAAAAGCATCTCTTTTTTCACGCACTTTATTTTTCTCTCTTCTTTCTGCATTTAAGTTTAATTAACTGTTGCCTTCCTCCATTTTCTACTTTTTACCTTTATATATTTTAAAATTTTGCCCTTCTTATTAAATAATAAAAAAGGGACAAAATGTTGAGGGATAAAATAAAAGCCCCAAAAAAGTTATAAATTTTTTTAAAGCTAAAATTTATAAAGAATAAAATATGTATTTTTCCTTTTTATTGTGAATTTAGCTAGTATAATTGCATTTTAAGTAACAAATTATGCTCGCGAATCTACCGCATCACTACCAGAAAAGGAAAGATAAACTAGGACAAATTTGATGTCACAAATCTTTATGGTTGTACTGTTACTTTCCTTTTCATTCTCTTAAAGAATTTGCACATGTATTTCAATTTTTAACTTTTTCCGCATAAAAATAAAAGAAGATTTTTATACTCCCCCGTCCACAAAATATAGGTCTGGTTGCCTTATTTGGCCGTCCACAAAAAATAGTCTTGTTGCCTAAAATGGAAAGAATAAACTTTATCTACTTTTTCAACATACACACATAACATTTTTAAAATAATTTATTTTGTACTTGATTTGACACAATATTCTTACTTTTTACATATTATATCAACTTTCTTAATAACCGTGCAAAAAGTAACAGAACCGTATTTCGTGGACGGAGGGAGTATATTACATGCAATCAATTCAAATACTTATGTATAATATTCTACGGTGCAATATTTCTTAATTTTAAGAAACAAAAAGTTTGCGAATCAAAAAACACTCACGGCCCAAAATTGAGCCATATAGAGATAATATTACTCGTTTGTTCATGTAGTATATTAAATTGTAGTTCATATAACATCCTTGTTGGTAGTGGTGGAAATAGGCCGAGCCGAGCTAGGCTTCTCGTTGGACGGTCTGGGCATGCTATTTAATTTTTGGGCCTAAACCTGACCTGTTAACTGTCATAGGCTTTTTACAGAGCCTTGACCTGACCTTTTTAATAAATAGGTCTGGCCTGAAAGCCTTTTAGAAGTCTTTTAACCATGTTTATAAAATTATATTCAATAATTATATTATTATTAAATCATAACAATTAACTCTTTAAATCTTAAAATGAAGAATAAAAACAATTTACAAACGAATTATCAAATAATAGCATAATAACTAATTCAAATAATATATTAATTTATATTTAGTAATATTCTTACACACACACTCACACACACATATATATATATATTAAATATTTATTATATTATATTATGTATGCATTGTATTATTATTTATATTTATATTTATATATATATATATATATATATATATATATATATATATATATATTAATATAGTTAAATAGGCCGGCCTGTTGGGCTTAAAAGACTTACAAAAAAGCTCAAGTCTGGCCTATTTAATTAAATAGGCTTTTAAAAAAGCCTGAGCCTAACTCGTTTATTAGACGAGCCGAGCCGTAGGCCCCTGTCGGGTAGTCTGGTCTATTCCCACCCCTACTTGTTGGTGCAACGCTATATGGGCAAATTAAGGGCCCACTTGGTTGGGGGTGATGATTATAGGGTAATGAGAATGATTTCATTAGTAGTGTTTGATATTATCAATACATTATAATAAGATTGAAAATGAGTTATAATTTACCTATTAAATGACCCCTCATTCATTACCGTCTACTTTAATGACTTTTCAATCACTTTAATTCCCATTACCCTATAATCATCACCCTCAACCAAGCGGACCCTAATATGTAATGGCAAAAACTTGTATGAGACCGTCTCATGTCATGAGACAACACAATTAACACTTATCCCTATCAAAGTGTTAATGAGTCAATGCCCTAATTATACCAATTCTCATTATCTCATGCCATGAGACGGTCTCATATAAGACCTACTCATATGTAATAGTGTTAAAGTAAATAAGTAATAGTATTCTTTATGATTACCCAATTTTGACCAGCGAGATTTTTTTGACATGTAAAATCATATTTTTATAAGTTTATAAATTGTTAGGATATTACAATCATATGTTTATAAGTTTTTAGAAAATACAATTTTTAGTTTGAGTCTCAATTTAGGTTTCAATTAATTTTGAAATGTCTAAAATAAGAAATTAAGAATCTAGTTCTAAAAAACAATCAAGTCATAAAAGACGACATAAAATTATGTATAGTTTTTACTTTTGTATGATTTTAATTTGGAAAATGACTTTTTCGTAGGGCATTGCATTAAGACAATAAAATTTAAATCAAGTCTTAAATTGAGAACAAAATTTGAATTATGAATTGAGGTATTTGTAAAATGAGAACCTGTATAGAAAATCAACCTAAAAATTGGATCTCTATATAAAATTATTCTTTCTTGCATTAAAAAAAAGGTAATTTTTTTTTCAGAAATTATATATGTAATAAGATTTTCACCCGAATGGATCGTGATATTTTAATTTGTCCGACTCTAGTTCCATGTCTATACAAATTTCCCATATTATCAGTTACGTATATAAAAAATCATCGAGATATAAAACATGCTTATAAATTAAGCATAAAACCAGAATATGATAAAAAGTAAAGAATTTACTGGTTGAAGACTGTGGGTTGTTCAAATTTTCAAATACAAATAATACCGACATGAATGAATGCACCAATACCATCCTATATCGGGTATGGGTCCACTCATGTCACTTGCAGTGAGACAAGCTTGAATTGCCCCCAAATAAATTTACTGATTTGCCCTTAGTTTGTTTTATAATTAAGTGAAAATATTGTAGTAGTACTTTATAATTAATCGACATAACTATTAAAAAAAATAGATTTAATGTGAACCTTAAAGACTTTGGAGCCACTTGGTGGAGGAGGCTCAATGAATTTATTCTTTGCTTTATTATTGAAAATATGTTGGTGGCTTCATACTTAAATACGAAATTTTAAAAAGTACTTTTGGATGATCAAAATAGCTATACATATGAATATATCTGTCACAAATGGGCAATTAGGTGAGAAGAGTTAGTTGACAATCAAATTTGATTTCAACCTAAAAGTTTATACTATATATTAATTATATATACTTTCAGTGACTATATAACATAAATTTAAAATTCAATGACAAATTGTGGAAGACTTGACTATTAAATGAACAACTTTATAAAAATTAAATAATTATTAATTTTTATTTACCTATGTGGTCCCTAACAAGAGCAATATCGATAAAATGTCAATTATCATTGTCCAACAGTACTCATATTATAAAAGCAACGACCATATGACTTAATCGATGTGAAACAAGAGTATTTTATAAAAGAAATACCTGATCAATTCAGAATAAACAAGTTCAAGTAGCATTAGGGTGAAAATGTTATAAACAAATTTAACTTTATAGCATGCATGTGATAGAAAAATGTAAACTTATATCCATTGCTCTAGAAACCAATACAAAAAATAAACCATAGCTATATAGCTAATATAAACATAATTGCCAATTCAGAAATGGTCAAATTTAAATTTATAAGCACATTTATTTGGAAGTATTTATTAAGTGCGGGATTAATCAAATGCTTATTGGTGGGTATAAATTTATGTCTCATCATAAATACTTTTAAATGATAGTATACCCTTTTTGATGTATCATATAAATTTATGCCAACCAGTAGGACATAAGATCATTTCTATTAAATCAATGAGCTAGCAAAACAATGAATTTATGGAGAAAGCTCTTAAAAATAGGTAATTTTTTGTTGCAATGATATTGCTAAATCGAATTTTTTTTTTTTAAAGATGGTTTTAGAAAATAAACTAAAGGTCAAACTTGTCATTTAACTAAAACATAGAAAACGAACTAGCCAACCAAAAAGAGAGGAAAGAATAATATAAAAATTCCATTAAAAAAATACGAAGAACATCGAATAATAAACTGTACGTACCGTTTGCATCACCCGCCGCGGCCGCTAACTGGTTAAGAAACCCAGCCGGTGAGCTGCTATGCCGGAACAAACCGCCGCCGCTGGCAAATCCGAAAGCCGGCTGCAATCCAATTGCGGTGTTAGCTTTGCTCTTATCCTCTCTACCCGGATTGGGCATTGAGGTGGATTCGGAAGTTTCGGGGGCGAAGAAACGGGCGGGCCCGAGATGGGTTTGGGTTTCGAGGGCCGAGAATTCTCGGGTCGCCCCGATAACCGAGTCGACGGCGGTCGAGATAACGGAGCTCGGGGCGGAGCCGTAACGCATAAGACCGCCGCCGCCGTTGCTACTACTTCCCATTGAGCCTTGGGAGGAGGAGGAGGAAGTGGATGATGGATACATAATGAAAAGGGAAGTTAGAGAGAGGGAAAGAAAGGTTTGGGATATTTAAAAGTGGGGGTGGGTGGGTGGGGTCGCAAGTTGGAGAAGAAAAGTCTGGGAGGAGTGATTGGGTGACCGGTGGGTGTTTCAAGATATGAGGCCACTTGCATGTTTTATTTACACTAGTTATGAAATAGTGGCCTTTGTCAACTTGTCTTTTGTCGTGTATAAATTATAAACTTTAGGGCTAGGGTGGAGCTATATGTTTTGACTATGTGTTGTTCAATTTTGCACTATATGTGTGCATGTTTGATGGCCATTATTGGTCTCTAGTTTGTTTTCTTGAGAAATTGAAATGTGTTTGTCAATCCATTCATTAATTTTTGGCCAACAAAGAACCATGAATTGAAATTGTCCCCACTATATTTCTGTTGTTTCATTTTATCTAGAGTTGTTTCTCACTTAATATCTTAAGTCAATTTCCAATTTCATTAATTAATGTGATGCTATATATTAGTATTATTTTTCCTTTCACTACAAAAAAAACACTGTTTTGCGACGGAAAATCTGTCGCAAACAGTGTTTTGCGACGGATTCTGCGACGGACACATATTCGTCCCTAAAACAGCCGTAGCTAATTTTTGCACCGGATTTTACCCTCCGTCGCAAATTAACGACGGACAAATCCGTCGCAAAATTGGCGGGTCAGACCCGGCCGGGTAGCACAGAATTTGCGACGGACAGTAGTCCATCGCAAATCTTTCGGGTTAGACCCGTTCGGGTCAAAAACATTTGCGACGGCCAAATTCCGCCGCAAATGTTTATATATATAATTTTTATTTTTTTCTGTTATAACCACTGGGCCCACCGGGCCCATTCCTTGTTATATGCGGCCCACCTTCTATATTAGTCTTATTTGGCCTTGAACAATTAATCCATTTTTGAGTCCAAGGGGAATCGAACACGGGACCTCTTGTGCAAGAGGAGGGGGCGCGCGCCACTAGGGCACAAGCTACTTTCGTTCATTTTTATGCAATTAATTGTATATGTATTCAAAGTAAGTCATTTTTTTTTATAATTCACCAAATTAATTTCTTTTCGTATCTAAGTTGTTTATTAAAATATTTTGCCCAACTATTTTTTTTATTTTGTAAAATTATTTATTTCGACAATGCATAATTTTATAATTCGTTCATTTGTACGCAATTAATTGTATATGTATCCAAATTGACTCTTTTTTTTTTCTATAATTCACCAAATTAATTCATTTTTGTTTCTCACTTGTTTTTATAAATGTTGTGGCCATTTAGTTTTTATTAGTTTGGTAAAATTATTTATTTCGACTCCCGCTTAAAATTATAATTCGTTCATTTGTACGCAATTAATTGTATATGTATCCAAATTGACTCATTTTTTTTTCTATAATTCACCAAATTAATTCATTTTTGTTTCTCACTTGTTTTTATAAATGTTGTGG
Source organism: Ballota nigra (assembly GCA_947034835.1). Lineage (NCBI taxonomy): Eukaryota > Viridiplantae > Streptophyta > Magnoliopsida > Lamiales > Lamiaceae > Ballota > Ballota nigra. The sequence goes on along the minus strand of OX344721.1, from coordinate 119,239,961 downwards.
CCATTTAATTTTTATTAGTTTGGTAAAATTATTTATTTCGACTCCCGCTTAAAATTATAATTCATTCATTTGTATGCAATTAATTGTATATGTATCCAATTGACTCGTTTTTTTTTCCATAATTCACCAAATTAATTCATTTTCGTTTCTAACTTGTTTTTTATAAATGTTGGAGCCATTTAATTTTTATTATTTCTGTAAAATTATTTATTTCGACTCCCGCTTAAAATTATAATTTGTTCATTTGTATGCAATTAATTGTATATGTATCCAAATTGATTCATTTTTTTTTCCATAATTCACCAAATTAATTCATTTTTGTTTCTCACTTGTTTTTATAAATGTTGTGTCCATTAAATAAAAGTAAATTCAAACTAAAATAAATTCACAAAATTATAAATTAAAGTAACAATTCAAAAATTAAATTAAAGTAACAATTCAAACTTAAAAAAAAAATTGTACTTCATAGTTATTAAAAATCAAAATTTTTTAACCATCGGAATTAAATCCGTCTTCCTCCTCATCCTCGCCCATGTTAACAATCGGCGGCATCGATGGCTGGATCAGAGGGATCGGCGGCATCAGTGGCGCAGGCATTTGCGCTCGTGGCATTGAATCAGAGGCGAATATCTGCCACCACGCCTACATGGCGGCTGTATACTCCTGCACCTCGACCCGATACTGCTCCATCTCGGCTGTATACCGGTCGTGCGTCTCTCGCTGCTGCCTCTCATACTCTTCCTTCTCTCGCTGCTGCCTCTGCATGTTCTTAATCTGCTCCACCACCATGGCAAGCTGCCTCTCGACCTCAATGGGATGAGAGTCGATGGAAGACTGAGAGGAGGATGAGCCTGAGCCACGAGGTCGGAAAAAGTTCTTTCCGAAGCTGTCCAATCCAGCGAACTGCCCCTTTTTAGCCTTGACGTTCTTGAAGTACAATTCATTTTAAACGCCAACAGAAGGCTGTGTGGGGGGGGCATGACTTGAAGCGACTACACTAGCTTCTACTAGTAGCTACCCCGCAAGAGTACGGGTTCACTGTAGTATGGGCAAGTATAGGGACCAAGTATTATCGAACCCAAGGGATGGTGTATATGCGAATAGATCCCTGAAGATCTACGCGTTGTAGTTAATATGAGTGTAATGTTTTTGGGTTTTTTGAAAGAATTAATTAAGAGCAACTAAAGTAAACTAATTTAAACTAAAGAACGTAAGAAACGAATTAACTAAGGTTGTTTTCTAATGGGAGAGGGTGATGCTTAAGATAGGAATCCCTACGTATACTAACGGAGCAGGTACATAATCAAAATAACTGTGACAAACAAGAATTAACCTAAGTATAAGAATGCAAGGTGAAAGCTCAAGATTCTAAACCCTAATACTTTACCCTAACACTCGACTTCACTAATCCACTAACAAGTTAATGGATTGTGCTCAATTAATGAGACCCTAATTTAACTAAGGTGATGCGGTCGTCCTCCTTCGCTAAACCGGTAAATGAATTAACCTTTCCTAAACCTTCTCGTTAAGACTACTAGTTGTTATTGAGTGATGCGGTCGTCCTCTCTCTAACACTTTCGTACTAAATTCAAAGGTAAAGTTCAGATTAATTATAAGAATTCATTAACTAAGAGAATTAAAACTAACGTCACGAATTACTCTAATTACGTACCCACATCCTACTTCTACGAGTTCATCCTAACCTAAGCATACAAGGGTTTTAGCCGGACATGGTTGTAACAAACATAAAAGCAATAGAAGAAACTACGAACCTAAACATGATGAATTGAAGCAAGAAAATACGAAACATGAACTAGGATTTTAAAAGAAAATAAATACGAAGAACTGAAATTGAATTAATAAAAACAAAATTTAAACGTTTAAAGTAATCAAGCTAATGAAAAGAAACTACGAATTGAAAAGAAACTAAAATTCGTATGAAAAACCTCAACAAAACGTAAATAAAGCTTGCTCTTCTCCTTCCTCTCCAAAAACTAAGTATAAAATTATTTCTAACGTTCGGGGTCTCTTCAAAACATGTTTGGAAGAGGTATATATAGGCACCGGGTCGAAACGGGAGTTAATGGGCCGAAAATACGCATCCGGAGGTAAAAATCCATGGGCGCTCGAGCAAAACGCTCGAGCGGTCCCGCTCGAGCAGTGTAGCTCGAATGACACAATCGCTCGAGCGGTTCCGCTCGAGCTGGTCGAGCGCTGAAATCTCTCTGTATGTTTTAGGCGCTCGAGCAATTCGCTCGAGCGGTGGCGCTCGAGCGCAAGAATGGTTCTGTACGTTTAGGCGCTCGAGCAATTCGCTCGAGCGGTGGCGCTCGACCTAGTCACTCGAGTGACTTCCAACTCTTCCCAAGTGATACTTTTCCTCGTCCGCACTAATACCCATCGTATTTCTTCAATATCTTCTCATCCGGGCATCCGTTTGAGTCGATTCAAAGTCCTACGAACTCCATTTTTCGTCCTCTATTCACCTATTAGCATCAAAGAGACAAATTCATCAATGTGTAGAAATAATGCTCAATTGACTCGAAATACTCTATAAACTCGACCAAAACTAGGGCGTTTCTAGCTACGAATCATGACAATTTCACGCCTAATCAGGGCATCGACCCCGACCCCTCTGCCATTTTCTCAGGCTGAGGCTGAGAGGCAAGGTCCTCGAGCATCTTTCTCTGCAAATTAATTATACAAAAAATTAAATAAATTAAACAAAAAATATAAAAAATACTTTTAATATTAAAAATTTAAATAATACTATTAATATTGAAATAATACTTACGTGGATCTCGGTGGTACGACCGTAGGTAGACTTCCCAGTCTCCTCGACGAATGGGTGGGCGAGCTGCAATCTCTCAAAATGAGAGGGCTCGCGTCCTTGCTCCGCCGCCTAATTAGAAAAAAAGATAGTAAAAATTAATACCACTCATAAAAATTAGGAAAAAAATAATAAAAATTCAAAAACTACAAAATTAAAGACGAAACTTACAAATCTCAACCCGTGCTCATAAATGGACCGAGAACCGGCCCGATGTCTCGCCATCCCTTCTCCATCAGGGTCACTACGCCGATTCGCCTTGTTTTTCGCCGACTTCTCTTTGAATGTAGGAGAATCCCAGTACCGGAGGAATTGGTCCCAAATCGGCTGCCTTTCACTGTCAGTCCCCATGTCGGTGACCACTCCATCCTTGTACCACATCTCCCTCATTCTGTAAACGAGGTCCCTGTATCTTTTTGTCGCATATTTTTCAAAATTTCTCAACATTTGGTCATCGTGCTCCGGTGCCCAGACACATTCTTTCTGCAATTACAATTTAAATGTAAATATTTGTTTATATATTTGATATTAATAAACGGTGAATTAATAAATTAAATTAATACCTTAAACTCCTCGAAGTATGTCTTTTTTCTTGCATCGGACACTAACCCCCAACTGTAAGCGGTGAGCTCGAATCCACCGCGAAAGATGGACTTGGAAACCTGATTAGCAGCCTCATGAACCGGAATCCAACTGTAAAATTAAAACTTCAAAGTTAGTAAAATAATTAGGTTTTAATTAATAAAAAAAATTGAGTATAAAATATTAAAACTTACGTATGACCACATTGCTGAACAGACATCCGTGCTTGAACAATCGGATGCTGGCGGGAGGAAGATGAGCCCTCAACAGTCTATTGTGAGGAGGAGGAGGAGGAGGAGGAGGAGCCCGCACCAGGCTGTGAAGAGGTCTCTGATAGAGACCTCAGCCTGAAAATAGGTGGAACCACGGGTCTTAGTGAGGCCCGTCGTCTCCTCCCTCCTCGTCCTCCTCGACTCGCCTCCTCATCCCTCGGAGGCTGTTGACTGTCATTGTCACTGCCTTGTCCGCTCATCTATAACAAATTTCACGAATTATTCAATCAACTAAACTAAAATCAAACAACTTATAATATTATTATGTAAAATTATTAAACTTAAATCAAACAACTAATATTATTCAAACTACCTATACTCAACTAAATTCATTCAACTAAATTAAAATCAATCAACTAATAATATTATTTTGTAAAATTATTAAACTTAAATCAAGCAATTAATATTATTCAAACTACCTACTCAACTAAATTAAAATCAATCAACTAATATTATTTTGTAAAATTATTAAACTTAAATCAAGCAACTAATATTATTTAAAATCATTAAACTAAAATCAAATAACTAATATAATTCAAACTACCTACTCAACTAAATTCAATCAACTAATATTATTTTGTAAAATTATATATTAAACTTAAATCAAACAACTAATATTATTTAAAATCAAACAACTAATATTATTTAAAATCAATTAACTACCTACTCAACTAAATTCAATCAACTAATATTATTGTGTAAAATTATATAATAAACTTAAATCAAACAACTAATATTATTTAAAATCATTAAACTACCTACTCAACTAAAATCAAACAACTTATAAATATTATTTTGTAAAATTATATATTAAACTTAAATCAATTTACTAATATTATTTTGTAAAATTATTAAACAATTCAACTAAAATCAATCAACTAAAATTATTTTGTAATATTATTTAAACATGCTTAACAATTAAAAATTAACAAATTACTAAAACAATTCAACTAAAATCAAAGAACTAAAATTAAAAATATAATATAAACTTAACAATTCAACTAAATTCAATTCTAAACTTAACAAATTCTAAACATGCTTGGAAATTAAATTTTAAACGGTAAAAATGAAGAACACTTACGATTTAATGAAGAAATGAGCACTCAGTTGGGACGGATTGACTCTACAGTGACTGCACCCGACTTCTCCCTCCTTTTCCTATCTTTTTCCTCTTCTTCCTCTTATTCTTCTCTATTTCTCCGCCGCCTGCGCTGCTCTATATATAAGGGGAAAAAATTTGCGACGGACGCCTGTCCGTCGCAAATTGCGACCGCCAAACACCTGAACGGCGTCGTTTTTTAGTATTTGCGACGGCCAAGCCGTCGCAAATGTGAAATTTAAAATTTTGCGACGGACACTCCGTCGCAAATCAGTCAACGCAACGTTTCCTGAAAGGTCACGCAAAACCGGGTCAATATTTGCGACAAAATAGGCCGTCGTAAATTCAAAGTTAAAATTGCGACGGCAATATCCGTCGCAAAATTAGTCAAGTGGTCCGTTTCCCCAACGGGTATTTGTTAACGGGTCGGTTTGCGACGGACACGTCCGTCGCAAAATTGAAATTGAAATTTGCAACAACTAATTATTTGAAGCTCGAGTTCATTTACTTGCACGATTTGATTCTTTGACTCATTCCTAATAATTTCACTTGACTTATTATTTCGTTGCTTGAGGACAAGCAACATGGTAAGTTTGGGGGGGTTGATTAGGCGTGAAATTGTCATGATTCGTCACTCGAAATGCCCTAGTTTTGGTTGATTTTGTTGAGTATTTAGAGTCATTTGAGTATCATTTTCATAAACTAATTAATTTATCTCTTTGATACTTATAGATGGATAGAGGGCGAAAAGAAGAGTTCGTAGGACTTTGAATCGGCCAAATGGGACTCACGGTTGAGAAGATATGAAGATTTTACGAACAAGTGTACTATTGCTGAAAAGTGCTCGAGCGAGAGCACTCGAGCGCCTCCGCTCGACCACCTGTTCCGCTCGACCAACATGCTCGAGTGCCTCCGCTCGAGCTCGTCAGCTCGAGCGCCCCAAACTTACAGAACGTTTTCTTCGCTCGAGCACCATTGCTCGAGCGCCTTCGCACGACCTGTGGATCCGCACGACCACTTAGCTCGAGCGCCTCCGCTCGAGCTAGCCCAGCTTGAGCGCCTCAAGACTTAAGTTTCCAAGTTCGTTTTTCCGGCCCACGAGTTCCCGATTCGGGAAGATCACGTTGAAAGTTGATGATCAAGAAGTGAAGATTTCCCTATATGAGGCCATGAAGTACCCGAAGGAGGATGAGAGTTGTTATGTCATGGATGCCATTGATCCTTGTGTTGAAGACACACCTTCTATCCCTAATCTTTCTTTTACGCATGATTTTGATAAACCTCCATTTGATGAGTTAACCCATGAGCATTATGATCTTGATTATGTTGATAGGGATAAAATAAAGAAGTTGAAGGATGAAGAAGTGAAAGGTGAGGACGTGGTCCAGGTGGAGAGAAAATGAGGAATTAAAAAGAAAAAGTCCAAGCGCAAGAAATTGCTTAGCAAGACTCCTCCAGATAAAGGTGAGAAGAAGTTGAGACCCATATTACTTGGGGATGAGAAGAAAGCAAAGGAGCTCATGATGGAGGGGAATCAAGGAAAGACATGCAAACACCACTCTTATGAGAGTAAGAGAGGTAAATTTGAGTATGATGTCCCATAAGCTCCTTTGAGCCCGGTCCGGCATGAGGACCTTAAAAATAGCGCTGAATGGGAGGCAACCAATTTTTATTTGCTTTTGAGTATTTTTAGTTATTTGAGTTTTATGTTATTAGGGTGTTGTTGAATCGTAAGTTTTAACCTCGTACTTGAGAGTTTTATTTTGTAGGCTTGTCTCGAAGGAGAAGAGGAATCATGGAGTTATTCAAAAGGGAGGAACTCAAGAAAGGGAGTGTGCAACGTTGTTGAGAGAAACTAAATTGTTTGGTTGAGGTAACCCACAACCCCAAACTTAGACCTCTTCGCAAGGTCGAAGTTTGGGGGGGTGGAGTTTTTTATGTTTCTTGTTACATTGCACCGGAGCACCCCTTATCTTTGAGTGTGTTTGGTTATTTGGTGCCTTGAGATGCTCTTTGGGTTGATTTTGATCTGATTCGCTACTGCATATTTCATGACTATCAATCATCTTATGCTTGTTGATTGCTATTCTTGAGTATGACTTGATGAGTAGGGTGAATTGTGAAGTTGAGTTAAGAATTTTTTTTGTGTGAGTGTATGAGTTAGAGTTGAATTGAAAAAGAACTAGAATGCTTGCGAGTTTTCCTTCTGAGTATTTGTGTGATGAGAGTGAGAATGCACTAGGACTAGCATGGAGCCGTGAGATTTGAGCCTTATGAGATTTTGATGCATGAATTAATCTCTTCGTTTGTGAGTGGATCGTCACCTTAGAGGATGCTAGAACTTGTGTGTGCTCTTGCTTTTTTATTGTGTCTAGTTTGATATGCCGAATGTGATCTTAGGCCATCTTTGATTTGATTGAGTCACTTAGCCTAAATTTTCCTTATCATTGACATTTGTCCCTTGTTAGCCCCTTTGAGCCTAAAGCTTATTTCATTTGCTAGCACATATGAACACTGTTGATGAACGTATTTAATCGGATGGATTAATGGCTTTTTAAATCTGTGTTACGTCACTAATCAATACGTGTGATTGATTACCACCGTAATTGGTAAATCGAGGTGTGAATTTATCGAATTAGTAAATTCGGTAGTCGAAATTGAATTGATTTCGTATGTGTGGGCGTTTTAGGTGTATTTGTGTGTGTTTTTGAATTGTTTATGCATTTTAACTCTTTTTTCGAACTTGTATTTCACAGCTGGAGAACAACTATTTATAGAGACTAGCAAGCATGAGGTGTCCAAGACTCTTGGTCTCCCTAGCCTGCATGCTTGACATGTGTCCCTTTGATCTTATCTAAGCTGAATCTTAGCTACAAAGTCTTATTTGGTCTTATCTCGGACTCATTGTTGTTCGCCTAGGTCGGCTTGATTGATCTTGTTGATTCTCCAACTGAAAGTTGTTCGCCTCTTGAGGTTGTACTTTGGAAGTTGTTCGCCTTATGGCTTTGTTCAGCTTGGCTTTGGAATCTTTGTCCTTTGTTCACTTGTACACACTTCCTTGGCTATTTGTTGTATCATAGTTTGACCAAGTTGTTCGTCATTGATGACTTCACAGTTGGCTCATTCTTGGTCTCGGCTTTTAATACCTGTTCGCCCATTAGTTGTTCGTCGGGGAAGTTGTTCGTCACTTTATACACCTCTCAGATTGGTAGATGCACCCCAACTTGATTTTCTTTGTTGATCACCCTTGATTTAAGGTTGGCTCTTCATAATCCTTGATGTAGCTTTAATCCTTGTTCGTCATTTATTAATAATTGTTCGCCTATCAACAATTGCCCCCTATCCTAGCTATATGTTGCTCCAGACGAGCAACTTTGTGGCGAGCAACTGTAGTTAGGATATTGTTCTGATCAAGACTTGGACGAACATCATCTTTGTGACGAGCAACATCGGGATAACCGTTTCATCTTCCCATGATCTGGGAAGATCACGAAGATGACGCCAGCGCAATGATTGTGCGCCGTTCACGCGCGAGCAGCCCCGAGGCCACGCGCCCCTATAATTGCTTATAGGTCCTTCAACTTTTAGTTTAGCTCGGAATTGACCCCGTCTTCTATCAATTGAATCCCTGAACTATTGAAAAATTATGTCTTGGACCCCGCTTTTGTTTGGGGGTATAAATAGTGGGGAAACTGAAATTTTTCCCACTTTTCCCCCTCTTGCTACAGTGCTCCGGTGACTCCTTCCTTCCTCCGGCGATTTCGAGCTTTCCGGCGTCCGTCCCTCAGCATTTGGCCTCAAATTTCAATTCTCAGGTAGTTACTCTTCTTCTTCTATCTTTTTCTTTACTTTTTTTTTCTCGAAAACACTATCGCCGCCGTGTGGGTCCGAGCACCACCGTCTTCTCCGGGAAAGCGCCGCCGTCTGCAATACACCACTCAGATTTTTCTTCCTTCTTCCATGTCTTCGCATTCGAGCAACAAAACCGAGGAGACCCTAGATCCCCTTTTCCCAACTATTGCTTACGATCCACAACCAGTTGAGGTTTCTTCAGCGTCGAACACTCACGTGGATTCAGTTGTTCGCTCTGTGGAGAACGCTGGTGCGGGCCCATCTGGGAGAGAACTGACAGTCGCGGCGAACAACAATTTGAACGACAACTCTTCGTCTTCCGCTGACTCTGAAGATCCAGAATTTAACGAACTCACTCGCGAGTTCTTGGAGGGTATCAATTTTCCATCCCCAAAGATGCGGGAAAACGAGATCCCAGCTGGGGTTGCTCGACTATTTGAATGGCGTGCATATGCTGAAAGGTATGCGAACAGCTTTCCCCGTCCCCAGAGACAAATAATGGATAAGGTGAAAACTGGGTACCAGGCGAGCAAGATAAAAAGTGTTGTTCGCGAAGATGAACTGGACTCTATCCGGGAGGAATACAAGATCCCATATGACATTCACATATGGGCCCCTCGGAGAAAGGAAAGAGCTGATCGCCCACCTCCAGGATGCACGGCGATCAACATTCACACCTTGATTGCCGGACTAAAGCTGCCTCTTCCACCCGTTGTTGGTCGATTCCTGGAGGCGACCAACTTGGCCATCACCCAAATTACTCCAATTGGGTGGATGAACCTTTTAGGTTCCATGTGCTTGTTCGTCTTGGAGGGGTATGTTGATCGGATCACTGCGGAAGAAATCAACTACTTGATGACAATTACAAACTGCCCCTTAGGAGAAGAAGGCTATCACTATCTCAAGGCCAGAACTGGGCTGAAAATGGTGGAAGAGGTGCCGAACAAGATTCGTGACTGGAAGCAACACTTCTTCTGGATTGGGGGTGATTGGCGAGCATCTTCCGGTCCACACGGCGGCCCTGGACGAATAAATTCTCCAGCAGCCTATGGAAAACTGAAACGTAAGTCCATTTCTTGCTCGCCTTTGGGCTAAGTTGTTCTAATTTAACTTTTCTTGTTTGTTTGCAGGCCCTCGTCTACCCAAGTGGGATTCGGAAGAGGAGGAGTTGAGCTCCGAGTTTCTGTTTACTTCGTGCTTGGTTGGCCTCCGCAATAAGGAAGATAGGACTATTGACTACCTTTGCCGAACAAGGTGTCAAAGAGCTGCTCGCCTTTTGACATACCCACACCACTTGGAGGCCCAGGTCGAGGTGCCCCCAGGTACGAATTTCCAAATTTTGGGTTTAAGCCTTGTTCGTCATTGAGTTTCCTAACTTGCTCGTCTAACTCTTTTTTTTTTAGCCGAGCAAGTGACAGTTGTCGTTCCTCCCGCATACGCCCTCCTTGAGCAAAGGGTTCTCGAAATGGCGCCGCCAAAAGAGAAGAAAAGGAGAGGTGACCCCCCACAAAAGGTGCTCGCCATGACGAACAAACCCGAGGGGGCTAAAGTTCCAAGACAGGCTGCTCCCCCTATTCAAATCCAATCTCCTCCCATTTCCCCTCCTCGTGGGGGGAAACGTTTAAAGAAGACAGACGGGACTCCATTGTCCCATGATGTCCCTGACAAGGGGAAGGAGGAGGTGGGCTCGAGCCATGCTCGCCCTGAAGGCGACGTTGTACGCCACCCATCCGTTGAGCTCATGGAGAGGTCTGTCAAGGCGAGCAAGGACATAGGCTCCCCAGAGGCCCAGAGGACACTACATACCTAGGCCGGGATGAGCGAAAATTTTCTGAGTAAGTTCTTACTTTCTTGCCGAACAAGTTCCTTATTTGCCAAATTTTTCAAGTGTTGACCTTCTTTTTGTTCGCAGATACCGGCCCAACGATTACCCAGGGCGAGCAGACCTGGTTCACCAGTTTGCCTGCTCTAAGACTCCGGCGAGCTTCCGTGATATTCCGGACGAACATGTTCGCCGAGCAGCTGAAGTAATTGCTCGCGCCTGGTCGCGACCGTTGAACAAAGTTGTCCTTTTCCAGGGTCCCATTGATAATTTTCACCTATCAATGGTCCAAGCCGCCAACTCCATTGTTACCGCTCAAAGGGGAATGGCTCAAGTTGCCGAGCTAGAGGAGACTGCTCGTCACCATGCCACCTCCATCCGCCAGCTTACAGAGAAGAAGGAGAAATTGGCGAACAATTTCAACGGTCAAATTGCTCGCTTAAAGGATCAATTAAAGCTGGCCAACGACCTGGAGAAGAAGCGCATTGAGGACTATCAGGTTGTCTCTGGTGAGCTCAAGGATATAAAGGCTGAGCTACATTCTTTTATAGCCGTGCTGGACGAAGAGAGGAAGAAGAGGGAAGAAGCCGAAGGAGAACTTGCTCGCCTGAAGGGGCAAATATCTGAGATGCTCACCAGGGAAGAGGCCGAGCAAGAATTTCGAGCCCGGAGTGGGCATATCTCCAACTTGGGCTACATTTGTGCCTATGCGGATGGCATCCGTATGGCCGACGCCTACGACTATAAAGATATGGTGGAGGAGATGGCCAAAGATCTTAACATATTCCTCGACAACTACCCGCCACCGAACAACATTGAGGTCCAGCTGGCGGATTTGGCTGTGCTAGGGGTCAAACTCGATAAACTTGACCCCAACATCATCATCACTGATCCTCCACCAATTGTTGATGATGGCGAGCAAGGAGATGAGCCGGCTGCTGCGGGCGAGCAGAATGCCGAAGAGACTGAGCTGAAGGTCGCGGAGGACTTGGCCAAGGACTTAATTGTTGAACCTCCTGTCGAGCAAACTCAAGAACTTCCATCCGCCGAGCAGCAATAGTCTTAGGAGCTAGTCTTTTTGTTTTCTTTTGTAATAGTTGTTCGTTCCTTTTTTGTAGTACTTGTAATGGCTATTTTCAGCTTGTACTATCTTTTGGGCTTAAAGCCTTTAATTCAATGAAGTGTCTTTCTTTTGTTCGCTCATCTTCTAATATGTTAATTGCCTTTACATTTTCATGAAATGCTTTCGCAATTATAACATATTGTATTGGGCTTTGTTCGCTTTTTGAACTTTGCCTTTGATGGAATAGGGTTTAGCCTTAGGTTCTGCTCATCTTAAAAGACGAACAACCTTTGAATGGCTTTGGTCCTTGAATGGACTGGTACCTCAAGCTTTGGACATTTCTTTTGTTGACGAACAACTACTGTATTTACAATTTGAACAAATTACAAGTGTTATAAGACTGTTCATCACTAACATATACAATATGACGAACAACTTTTGAACACAAACTAAAAACTTGCTCGCTTATAGATTTTTGCCGAGCAACTCTATTCAAAAATAAAAGACGTAGCACCAGACTATACAATGTGCCGAGCAGCTTTTTAATCTATACTTAGCCAAATTTTCAAAAAATTAGGCAAGTTTTTGATCCCTTTCATTTGCTTGATTCACTTCATTCGCTTGATTCACTTCATTCGCTATACTTGCCCCCAAGATAATTGTTCGCCCATTCATTGATAATACTTTTTGAGATGTACGGCATTCCAGGAGTATGAGGCCGGCTTGCCTTCCATATCCTCGAGATCGTATACTCCATTTACGAATTTTTCCGTTATACGATATGGGCCCTCCCAAGTTGGTCCCAGTACTCCTGAAGGTTGGGCGAGCAATTTTCTTAGAACCAAATCTCCAACTCTGAATTCCCGGACTTTTACACGGGAATTATAATAACGTTCCGCTCTTTGCTTGTATGTTGCATTTTTTAACTCAGCATTGAGTCTTTTTTCTTCGAGCAAATCCATTTCAGCACTTAGAGCAGAATTGTTCGCTTGTTCATCAAAGTTGGTCGTCCTGATCGTGTTGGTCCTTAACTCAATAGGTATTACTGCTTCTGTTCCGAAAGCCATAGCAAAGGGTGTTTCTCCGGTGCTAGACCTGGGAGAAACTCTGTATGCCCACAAGACTTCCGGGAGTTCGATAGACCAACCACTTTTGCTCTCCGCCAGTCTTACTTTTAATGTATGCTTGATTATCTTGTTCACAGCTTCAACTTGTCCGTTCGACTGGGGATGATAAGGTGTGGAGTAATGCTTCTTGATCCCCCACTTCGTACAGAATTTTCTCAACTCTTGTCCATCAAACTGTGGACCATTGTCTGTCACAATTGCCTGTGGAACTCCAAAACGACAGACAATGTTCTTCCAAATAAAGTTGATCATCTTCTGCTGCGTGATGTTCACCATGGCCTCTGCTTCTGCCCATTTAGTGTAATAATCGACTGCCACAACGGCAAATCGAACATTTCCGACTCCAGCCGGGAAAGGACCAATGATGTCCATCCCCCATCTTGCAAAAGGCCATGGGCTGTAAACTGACACGAGCTCTTAGGCCGGGGTATGAATGTTCAGGGCAAAAATCTGACACTGATGGCAAGTTTTTGCTTTCTTGATCGCATCCTGACGTAATGTCGGCCAATAATATCCTTGCCTGATGGTTTTGTACGCCAAGGCTTGCCCCCCAGTGTGATTTCCACATACTCCGGTGTGAATTTCTTCGAGGACTGCTCGTCCTAGCCCCCTAGGCAAACACTTGAGAAGTGGGACTGATATTCCCCTTTTGTAAAGCTGTTCTCCCACCAGAGTGTATCTGGCGGCTCGCTTCACTAGCTTGGCAGCTTCAAAAGGGTTGTTTGGTTTTTCCCCATTTCTCAAGTATTTGACTATATTTGTTCTCCAGTCGTCCTCATCGGCAGTTTGATCGTCAAATTGGTTGACATTATAGCTTACTGTTGATGGATCATTCATCTTTGTAATTATAATGTCTGCCAACTCTGCTGGCCCTTCACTTGTTGCTAGTCGGGCCAGAGCATCTGCCTGAGTGTTGCTTGTCCGTGGGATTTGTTCGATGAAGACTTGATCTAACATGGACATAAGGTGAGCAACAATCCGTTGATAGCCGATCATATGGTCATCTTTCGCCACGTATTCACCTCGGACTTGGTTCACAATCAATTGTGAGTCTCCAAAGATTTGTAACCGTCTAACACCTACGGCAAGAGATAGGTGAAGACCAGCAATGAGAGCTTCATACTCTGCTTCGTTGTTGGTTGCCATAAAACCGAATTTGATCGCCGAGGTGAATACTTGTCTTCCAGGGCTAATTAATACTACTCCTGCACCTGACGCCACATTTGTCGAGGATCCGTCAACATAGAGATGCCAGGGGTGATCTAGTCCTCTCGTCGGATCTGGTGGGAAAGTTAGTTCGACTATAAAGTCGGCTAATGCTTGCCCTTTGATCGCTGTTCGAGGAGCATAGGTCATCCCAAATTGGCTAATCTCCAGTGACCATTTTAGAAGACGTCCAGCAGTGTCAGGGCGATGGAGGATTTGTCTGAGCGGGAAAGTTGTTAGTACTTCGACTTGATGATCGACAAAGTATGGTCTTAACTTTCGCACACTCATAACCAGGGCGTACGCCAGCTTCTCAGTTGGGGAATATTTGATCTCCGCTTCATGCAAGGCTTGGCTGACGTAGTATATAGATTGGTGGAATTTGCCGTCTTCGCGCACCAGAACAGAGCTGATGGCAACTTCTGACGCGGCTAAGTATAAGAATAACTTCTCTCCTGGGACTGGTTTTGATAGGATTTTAACATCTCCCAGGTAGTCTTTGAGTTGATCAAAGGCCCTTTGACAGTTGTTAGTCCATGAGAAGCTTCCTTTTTTGATGGCCTCAAAGAATGGACGACATTTGTCCCCCGATCTGGATATGAACCGATTCAAAGCTGCTAGGCATCCTGTGAGCCTTTGCACCTCTTTTACTGATCGTGGAGGTTGCATATCCACAATGGCTTTAACTTTTGCTGGGTTGGCCTCAATTCCCCGCTGGCTAACAAGATGTCCCAAGAATTTCCCCGAATGGACACCAAAGCTGCTCTTCTTCGGATTTAGCTTCATGTTATAATGCCGAAGAATCTCGAACACTTGGGTCAAATGCTGGAGATGATCTCATCTCTTGGGGATTTTGACCACGATGTCGTCTACATAGACTTCCACCGTGTTTCTGATTTGTTGGTCAAACATCTTGTTCACCAGCCTTTGATAAGTTGCCCCGGCATTGATGAGGCCGAAGGGCATTCTCTTCCAGCACAGCAAGTTTTTGTTAGTGTAAAAAGCTGTGCTTTCTTGATCGTCAGGATGCATTGGGATTTGATGATATCCTGCAAAGGCATCCATGAATGTTAGCATTTCGTGACCCGCAGTGCTGTCCACCAATTGATCGATGTGCGGGAGAGGAAAGTTGTCCTTCGGGCATGCTGCATTCAGATCTGTGAAGTCTATGCATAGCCTCCAGGTTCCATTTGGCTTCCTCACCAGCACAGGGTTTGCTACCCATTGTGGACAAAGTGCTTGACGGACCAGATCGTTGTCTAACAGCTTTTTAACTTCTTCATTCAACGCTTGATATTTGTCCGGGCCGTACTTCCTTCGTTTTTGATGGACTGGCCTCTTGGCTTGATTAATGTTGAGCCTGTGGCAAGCATGCTTTGGATCTATCCCCACCATGTTTGCATGAGACCATGCAAAAACATCTAGATTCTTGAGGAGGAATTCTTTCATCCGGGATCTGTATGGCTCAGGGAGCTCAGATCCTATGTAAAGCTCAAGATCCTCGTTGTCAGGGTTAACTCTGAACGCCTCTAGTTCTTCGACTGGAGTTGCTCGTCGTTTTTGTCCTTTCCAACGGGGATCAAGTATTGGCCCCTCAAGATTTGTATCATTTTCGATGTCCATGGGCTCTGCCCCCAGGCGGGGATCTAGATCATTCGTCGACTCTGATCCGTTGTTGTTAGCTAGTACCCGGCCCTCCAAGTTGCTTGATGAAGGTTGCTCGTCACCACCACTTCTTTGTTCGTCAGCTGGAAGTTCCTCAATGGTGGTGGTGAGTTGCTCGTCCAACACTTGCTCGTCCAAGTGTTGTTCGTCAGTGTCCATGCGGTCGTCCACGTCCATCATGTTCTCCAGTACTGATGGCTCATCGTCAGGATAGCTTGTGGTAGCTTCCATCATGGACACTTGAGTAAACTTTGCTTTTAATTATAGGAGACACTCCCGAGCTCTTCTTTGGTCTCCTCTTACTGTTGGAAATTTTATACAATAGTGGTAAGTGGAACATGCAGCTTTAAATTCACTTAAAAAGGGGCGACCAAGAAACCCGTTGTAAGTTGATTCCTGGTCTACGACCAAGAAATTAACCATTCGTGTAATATTCTTTTCGGGTTCATTGGCCGTTACAAGTTGTACAGATAGTCTAATCTCCCCTACTGGAGTGGTTACAACATTTCCGAAGCCTACAATTCTATGGGTTGTACTTTGAATGTAGCCCGAACAATCTTCCAGTTGGTCGAGCGTCTTCTTGAATATGATGTTGGTATAGGCTCCGGTGTCCATCAAAAGTCTGTGGACTCTTGTTCCCATAATTTTGACACAGACTACGAGCGCATCGTTATGTGGGGTCGAGATTCCTTCCAAATCTTCTTCGGTAAAGGTCAACTTTGCCGTTTGCATGATGGTTGGTTTGATCCCCATTTCCTGAACTTGGCCCATAGCTCGTAACTCTGCCTTCTTCTTTCTGTTCGACATTGGTGGACGTCCATCAGAACAACCTCCGGCAGAGCCGGAAGGCTCCATCATGAAAATATCCTCCAATGGGTGTGCAGCTGCAGCGGGAACTGGTCGTCCGGGGTGATTATTCCGTTGACGCTGTTCGTCGCTTTCTTCCCCCGGGCTGCTCTCCCGGCCTCTTTTGCCGGGCTGTCTATTAACAAATTCGGAGAGCTTTCCCTCCTCATAAAATCGCCAGAGTTGCTTGAGCAAATCTCTACACTCACTTGTAAAGTGCCCCACGCTTTGATGGTAGGCACAGTACTTGTTGGGGTTGAGTTTGCCAGTGTCCTGACGGATTCTTCGCGGAGGGGAGAGCAAATCCTTGCCTTTTACATTATCATAAACAGTGTCAACTGACACTGTTAGCACCTGGTTGAGCTTTTCTTTCAATTCTGTCCCTTCGTTGAATGCTTTCATGTTCTTCGGGACTCTGTATCCCGTTCCACCAGGCTTTTTGTTGTTCTCCTTGGGGTCTACTTTGTTCTCCCCCAAGTTTGCTTCTAGGGCCTCATGCATGGAAACGAACACGCCGGCCTGATTTCTGAACTCGGCGTAATTCTTTGGGCACTTCAGACGTACCTCTTTCCATAGTTCTGATCCTTTTTTCAGTCCTGCCATAACAACGACAATTTTAGTGTCCTCGCTGACCGGTTCTCCTTCCAACAACACTTTATCGAATCTTTCCATGAATGCTCTGTCAGATTCGTCGTCATTTTGTCTTAAATCTGACAGTCGATGTTTCTGGGAAAGATATGAGCCAGCTGTTGAAAAGTGTGAAAGAAACTCCCGACTCAGTTGGGGAAACGATTTGTGAACCCGGTCGCCCAACGTCAATGGAAAGTTCCGGCACTGGGTGGCGTCGCTGGCCCCACGGAAACCATGTAGTCCGTATACTTGGTAAGGTGGACTCGGGGGTCTGCCAGGCCTTCATACTGAATGCTCGCCGGAAATTGAATCTTCTTTTGAATTTGGGCTTTTAAAATGTGAGGGGCTAATGGGGATAATGGCATGCTGGTCGTCCCCATTCCTCTTTGTTGGTCCAATTGCCCCTGCATACTTTCCACTGCCCTCCTCAGGCTAGCCAACTCATCCAAAGGTGCCCCCTGACTTGGAGGCTGTTCGGCGAACAAAGACACATGCCTTTCTGTTCGTCACAGTCCCTCACTCGGAGTGGGCTCCTCCTGGAGTTGCTTCCTAGGGTTGTTCGCCGCATTTGGCCCTAGGCGCCTGAAGGCAGATTGGGACAATCTTTCATGTACTGATGGGCGAGACTGTTCAAGAGTTGTTCGCCCATCACCTGCTCTCTGGCGAGCAGCTTCCATGACATGTTGTGGTTGACCAAGTCTGTCCTGGGCACTGGAACGAGTAGTCCCATGGCTTGACAAAGTTGTTCGCCCACGGGCAGACTCAGCCTGCTCTTCTCTGAGGTCAGCCATTTTGGCCTTGCCCTTGTCCCGCCTAACTTGAGCGCTGTTCACTTCATGCTGTTCGCCCCTAACATTTTTAGCCCTCACAACTTCCAGAGACTTATCCCTAGGCCTTGCTTGGGAAGGTCTAGCTTGTTCCTGTTGTTTCTGGAGGGCTTGGAGAGTTGCTATGGTCTTAGCCAACTCGTTAGGGTTGTTCGCCAGAGCCTCCATTTCAGGCGGGAGGTTATGTGTTATGGCTGTATGCTGTGATCTGTTCGCGTGCTTAGGATCACGGTCTTGATGGTCTGCTGTCGAGGCCCGAGTAGGAGATGCTCTCCTTGACAGGCGTGATCCTTGCGTTTGCTTGGATTGAGGCATCCTAATGTTGGATTAGTTTCTTAATCTTTGAATCTTCAAATTGTTATTGAAGAACACCAAGAACACTTTTGCTTGTATCTTCAAGAATTTCTTGAGGATTTCTTTGAATCTTCAAGTTTCAGACTCGAAGTTCTTGAGCAATCACACTGAATCGGAGGTTCGAACCCTCCTTCTAGCGCCAAAATTGTTGATGAACGTATTTAATCGGATGGATTAATGGCTGTTTAAATCTGTGTTACGTCACCAATCAATACGTGTGATTGATTACCACCGTAATTGGTAAATCGAGGTGTGAATTTATCGAATTAGTAAATTCGGTAGTCGAAATTGAATTGATTTCGTATGTGTGGGCGTTTTAGGTGTATTTGTGTGTGTTTTTGAATTGTTTATGCATTTTAACTCTTTTTTCGAACTTGTATTTCACAGCTGGAGAACAACTATTTATAGAGACTAGCAAGCATGAGGTGTCCAAGACTCTTGGTCTCCCTAGCCTGCATGCTTGACATGTGTCCCTTTGATCTTATCTAAGCTGAATCTTAGCTACAAAGTCTTCTTTGGTCTTATCTCGGACTCATTGTTGTTCGCCTAGGTCGGCTTGATTGATCTTGTTGATTCTCCAACTGAAAGTTGTTCGCCTCTTGAGGTTGTACTTTGGAAGTTGTTCGCCTTATGACTTTGTTCAGCTTGGCTTTAGGATCTTTGTCCTTTGTTCACTTGTACACACTTCCTTGGCTGTTTGTTGTATCATAGTTTGACCAAGTTGTTCGTCATTGATGACTTCACAGTTGGCTCATTCTTGGTCTCGGGTTTTAATACCTATTCGCCCATTAGTTGTTCGTCGGGGAAGTTGTTCGTCACTTTATACACCTCTCAGATTGGTAGATGCACCCCAACATGATTTTCTTTGTTGATCACCCTTGATTTGAGGTTGACTCTTCATAATCCTTGATGTAGCTTTAATCCTTGTTCGCCATTTATTAATAATTGTTCGCCTATCAACAAACACTATTCCAGTTCCTAAGCCTTTTTGTCCCAATTTGAGTGGAGAATAGGAAAAGTGTGAATGTGAAGGGATTGAATTGAGTTGAAAAAGGAAAATGTTGGTTGTTGAGTAAGTATGAGAAGAAGGTGTGATGAAGTTTTGAGTTGTGGGAAAAAGAAAAAATTGAGAATGAGCAAAAAAAAAAAAAAAAATGAGCTCATGTGTTTGTGAAAAAAAAAAGTGAAGTGATTGAGAAAAGTGAAAAAAGTGAGAAAGAAAAGAAAAAAAAATTGAAGTGTTGAGACTGTTGGAATTGAAAGTGTGTTGATTGAAAATGTTTCAAGTATTCTGTTCCTAATGCGAAAGTTTGATTTTCTATTCTCCATTCACTTGAGTCACTTACCCACATTGTTATCCCACCTGTCCAAAGAGCCTACATTACAACCTTGAGAAAAATCTTTTTTGATTCGGCATTGATTTATAGAGTATGGTCGGAGTTAAGAGTGCTTACAAGCCTATGGCTGCCAATATGTGTGATTGATTGTTTGAGTGAGTCCCTATATCATTGATATACACTTGTGAGGGAGTGAAACACATCGTTGAGTGCACATCCATGTTTGATTTTGGTGATTCTTGTTGTTATTGCATGAGCACGATGAGGGAAAGTGAGTGAGTATACTAGTGATTGATCTTTGAAGCTCGAGTTCATTTACTTGCACGATTTGATTCTTTGACTCATTCCTAATAATTTCACTTGACTTATTATTTCGTTGCTTGAGGACAAGCAACATGGTAAGTTTGGGGGGGTTGATTAGGCGTGAAATTGTCATGATTCGTCACTCGAAATGCCCTAGTTTTGGTTGATTTTGTTGAGTATTTAGAGTCATTTGAGTATCATTTTCATAAACTAATTAATTTGTCTCTTTTATGCTTATAGATGGATAGAGGGCAAAAAGAGGAGTTCGTAGGACTTTGAATCGGCCAAAACGGACTCACGGTTGAGAAGATATGAAGATTTTACGAACAAGTGTACTGTTGCTGAAAAGTGCTCGAGCGAGAGCACTAGAGCGCCTCCGCTCGTCCACCTGTTCCGCTCGACCAACACGCTCGAGCGCCTCCGCTCGAGCTCGTCAGCTCGAGCGCCCAAAACTTACATAATGTTTTCTTCGCTTGAGCACCATTGCTCGAGCGCCTTCGCACGACCTGTGGATCCGCACGACCACTTAGCTCGAGCGCCTCCGCTCGAGCTAGCCCAGCTCGAGCGCCTCAAGACTTAAGTTTCCAAGTTCGTTTTTCCGGCCCAAAAGTTCCCGATTAGTCCCAAAGCTTATATATACTCGTCCCGAGCTCGTTTTTAGGAACCAACACATTCCAAATTACTTTTAGACTTAATTTTTAGATAGAGAAAGAGGAGAAGAGACGAGCAAGCTTTACTTTACGTTTAATCGAGGTTTTAGTACGAATTCTTAGTTTATTTTCGTTTCTTAATTTCTTTTCATTGGTTTGATTACGTTAAACACTTCAGATTTCGTTTTATTAATCTAATTTCAGTTCTTAGAATTATTTTCTTTCAAAACCCTAGTTCATGCTTTTTAGTTTTTTACTTCAATTCATCATGTTTATGTTCGTTACTTCGTCAATTGCTTTTGTTATCGTTATACCCATGTCTAGCTAAAACCCTTGCATGCTTGGGGTAGGATGAACTCGTAGAAGTAGGTTGTGGGTACGTAATTAGGGTAATTCGTGACGTTAGGTTTTAACTCTCTTAATTAATAAATTCTTAAAATTAGTCTTAACTTTTATTCTTGAATTTCGTACGAAAGTGTTAGGGAGAGGACGACCTTATCACTCTTTAACAACTAGTAGTCTTAACGAGAGGGTTTAGAAAGGGTTAATTCATCTACCAGTTTAGCGAAGGAGGACGACCGCATCACCTTAGTTAAATTAGGGTCTCATTAATTAAGCACAATCTATTAACTTGTTAGTGGATTAGTGAAGTCGAGTGTTAGGGTAAAGTATTAGGGTTTAGAATCTTGAGCTTTCATCTTGCATTCTTTTATTTAGGTTATTTCTTGCGCGTCACGGTTATTTTGATTATGTACCTGCTCCGTTAGTATACGTAGGGATTCCTATCCTGAGCATCACCACCTCTTATTTGAAAACACATCTTAAATTCTTAGTTTAATTTTCTGTTTGCATTCGTAGGATAATTTAGTTTATGTTAATTAATTTTCTCCAAAAAATCCAAAAACATACACTCATATTAGCTACGACGCGTAGATCTTCAGGGATCTATTCACATACTCACCTTCCCTTGGGTTCGATAATACTTGGTCATTATACTTACTCATACTACAGTGAACCCGTCCGCTTGCGGGGAAGCGACTAGTAGAAAGTTAGTATATTCGCTTCAAGTCACTAATCCGTCGCAAAATTTGTCGGTATGCAACGAAGTTAATGGACCCCACACTTTGCGACGGAGTAGCCGTCGCAAAACAATGCAGTTTGCAATGGTTTTTTATTTCCGTCGCAAATTATCTTTTTTTCCGACGGGTCTCCAATATCTGTCGCAAATTCACGAAATTTGCGACGGATAATTGTCCGTCGCAAGTTTCCCGTCGCAAAACAATGTTTTTTTTTTTGTAGTGTTTTTACTCTATTAGTTTATTATGCATTTAATTTTATTCAAAAGAAGAAAAGTAATTTGCTCCACAAATTAAGCATCAAGAATGAATCCAAAGTATCTCGAGTTAAATCACTAACGCAATTAGAAATCTCAATCCCGATCGATCCGCGATTACGTCTGTCACGTTGTTCTTTCAAGATGTGTGTCAAATACCCTTCGCCAAGGTATTACAAAGCATCCGTCCAATGTATAGATTTTGTCCAAACCGCATGATTATACTGAAATTTAACATTGCTCTATTTCTTTCGTTTTGGAGTGTAGATATTTGTCTCAATAATTCTTATAACATCAACTCTCATTGAAGTCTGAAGACACTAGTTTTTTTTTAGTATTATTACGTGAGTTATAAGTTTTTAGTTATATATTGTTCTTGATAGTTTAATTATTAATTAATACTCCTCCCATTTAAAATAATAAGTGTCGTTTTAGCTATTTTTTCACATTTTTTCCTGATTTACCCCGAATTCAAATTCAAAATATAAGAGATATTTTGGGGATTATATTAAAATATAACAAATATATTAAAGATTATCAAAATATTATAGATCTTTTAGAGATTATATGGGGTATATATGTCAAATTTTATAATTTTTAGTTTATCCTAAAATTTCTAGAATGACACTTATTTTAAAACAGAGGGAGAAATTTGTATAATGGTTGGTTTATATAGTTTAATGTTACTCTATAATTCTAATGTTGTTTTATTCTCATAGACAATGCATGTATATTTAGATATATTTTTTCGAAAAAAAAGTATTTTAATTTTGTTTTATTCCTCATTGACAATGGAAGGATAGATATATTTTTCTCCCTTTTTTAAAGTTTTTCTTTATATTGTCATGTTGATTTGTAATTAAATATTTTATGTATTTTTTGCAATACATTGACTTTATCGTAATTGTTGTTATTTATATCTTACTATTAGAATTGTTGTATATATTTATGGCTAGAGAGTGGAGTATAATTTTATTTGTTGGACACTTGGGTTAAACGCAAAATTTAGGGTGAATTAGTTTTAGAGTATGCAATTTATATCATTATATGTATTTATTGATATTATTATACTATTTTTGTGTATAAAAAAAGGTCCTTTTTTTTTACGTGGTTTAATGTGATGTGTCGGAGGATATTACATAGCATATATTTATTAATACTATAGCATTTTAGATTGTAAAATGTTATAATATAAGTGATTGCATGTAATGAAATTAGTTTTATACTATTAACAAATTTCACATGAACCCTACTTTGGGTTAAATTACTCACAATTTTGTTGTATGCATCCAAGTGCAGAACATGCACTTGGATTTTGAGTCCAATTTCAAATCAATTTTGATTTTCAAAGTTCTTTGAAAAATTCAAATTGATTTGAATTTGGACTCAATTTAAATGCATGCTATATGTTGTAAATTGAGAGCGTAAAGTAGAGACGCGAATTTGTTCACCCAATTCGTCGATAACGACTACGTTTGGAGGCGTACCAAGACAGGAGTTTCACTAATATGTGTGTGTATGCATGTATACAATTCTGAGTACAATGACCTAGTCTAAACCTAAAGACCGTTTATGTTATAAGTCCATTAGTAATATCCACATCAAATTTTCGAGCTTAATTAATATGCAAGAATTATTACCTTTTAATTTTGCAAGTATTTTTCGAAAACTTGATAAAATAAGTTGAGGGCATAAAAATAGTTTCAAAATTATATGAAGCCCAAATAATATAATAAAATTCAATAGCTCAATAAATTGATTTTAGCCCATAAAATTGGAGCTTCAGGTCCAAAGTATTAAATAAAATAGGCCCAAAAGAATTAATCCTAGCTCCTGGGCTTCAGGCCCAAAACATAATTTTATTTTTGTTGAGTGTGGCCCAAACGAGTTGGACCACTTAAGGTCCAAAATAATGAGGGCAGCGCAGGATTGAGAGGGCGGAGGAGGCAAACGCCGCTGGCAGCTTCGGGCAGAGCCATGACGGCGGCCATGGGCGGCTGCGCTCCGCTGCGAGGCGATGCGGCCTTCGGCCATGGTTGCCCGACGGAGTGCGGTGCTCGGCCATCGCTCGACGCTCAGGACCGATAGGGGCACACGATTGCACGAAGCCAGGCCGCGGCGGAGCAGGGCTCGACGCCCGGCGGCTCGCGGTGAGGTCGCGCACATGACGATCGTGCGGCGGGCGCGATGGGCGTGACAGCGGGTGCTACGGGCGCGCGCGGCTGTGGGTGCGCGACGGGCGCGACGACGAGCACGCGGCAACCGTGCTAGTTTTAGTTAATAATTTTTTTTCTTGATTTGATCCAATTAATTGCAAATACAATAATAATTGATGCAATAATTCAAGTGCACATAAAAATATAACACACATGGATCAAAGAATTCGATACGACAATTAATAATCATGGAAAAGAGAAAACTAATTTAAATCCGTACCGATTAGCCTTGGGCAGAGTCTTGTGCTGATAACGTGTTGTAAATTGAGAGCGTAAAGTAGCCATGCAAATTTGTTCACCCAATTCGTCGATAACGACCACGTCTGGGGGCGTACCAAGCCAGGAGTTTCACTAATATGTGTGTATGCATGTATATAATTTTGAGTAAAATGATCTATTTATAATAGAAAAGACCTAGTCTAAACCTAAAGCCCGTTTAAGTTATAAGTCTATTAGTAATGTACACATCAAATCTTCTCGATTTGGTATAATAAATCTGCTGGATTTATAACACTATACACTAAAATCACCCTGAATTACCTTGAATGAAGGTGTTGGTGGATTTATGATGAATGGGATTTCGATATTTTTGTGTTAATAAGTATATATTTTAAGTTTTTCCGTTATTAGAATAAGTAAGAAAAATATCGATTGTGCGTTTTTTTTTATCAAATATTAGGTTGCAAATAACCTGACCCAAAGTTTTAGCTCAAATATTTAAAATAAGGATTCCAGTTTCGTCTAGCCCTTATATTTAGATTTTAGAATAAGGATTCTTCCAGTTTCGAGTAGCCCAAAACAATGAGACCAAATATCTAGAATATTCTTTTCATTTCTCTAATAATAATAAACTCCAAAGCCCAAATTAAGCCCCAATTGAACATTTCAAGCCCAATTGGATACATTATATATCCGTCTAGGGTTTCTCAGTCGCCATTCTCTAAAAAAACACAACCAAGAAGGGGAGGAGACTAGAAGCGGCGGAGATGGTGAAATTCCTCAAGCCTAACAAGGCCGTGGTGGTCCTTCAGGGACGATACGCCGGTCGCAAAGCGGTGATCGTCCGGTCATTCGACGAAGGCACCCGCGACCGCCCCTACGGCCATTGCTTGGTGGCCGGCCTCACCAAGTATCCGCGCAAGGTTATCCGCAAGGACTCCGCGAAGAAGCAGGCGAAGAAATCTCGAGTGAAATGCTTCATCAAACTGGTTAATTACAACCATATCATGCCCACGCGTTACACTCTCGATGTGGATCTGAAGGATGTGGTGACGCCGGATTGCCTGCAATCAAGGGATAAGAAGGTGACGGCGGCGAAGGAGACGAAGGCTCGGTTTGAAGAGCGTTTCAAGACCGGGAAAAACCGTTGGTTCTTTACCAAACTCAGGTTCTAAATGGATGTTTTGGTGGTACCTTTGTTAGGAGTTATTATATCTACATTTTGAGTGATTTGGCGATGAGATTATCACTGCACTTGAACATTGAACTTGTTTATCATTTATTCATCGTTTTCTTGTTTAGCCTATATTATTGAATATTTAAAGGTTTTGGTTAATGAATTCGAAGATTTACATATTATGTTTTGATGCTATGTTGAAATTGATTGATTTGGGAATTTTTCACGGTGATGTGAATGAGTTAAGAACTAAACCATTATTATAAATGAAATTTGATTATCTTAATTCCTAAATTAGAATGATGTTGTGCTCTTTTCCAGCATTGATTCCTAATGTGTAACTTGATTCTAATTGTTATATGTGTGATTATCTTTATCTTTTCATATTACATTGTTGCTACAAATTTACAACACACTGTACAAGTATTGTTGTATTTTAAATGAGTTTAAAGGATGTTAAAGCATAGCATAGCTTGTATTTCACCTTAGTTGTTTATCTTTAGGCCAACCTCTGTAAGATAGTGTGTATAAGTGTGTAGCTAGTATTTTGGTTGTACTGTTGATTTGAGGTTTAGTCAGTTGGGCAGGTTCAATTGGGGTTGCTTAATTGGAATTCGATGCAATCTTGAAAAGGCAATTCTCGTTAGTCTGTAGGAAATGTCTAAATGGCAATCTTAACAATTCAAGATCAACAGCTGTGTAAATTTCCTGAGCAGGGTAGATATCTCAATTAGAGTTGTCATTCGAATCAAGCTGCCCGTGTGCTAGACTTGGCTCTGTTTGTTAAGCTTGAGCTCGATTTGTTAGGCTCTTTTGCTAGCCGAGTTAAACTCTATAACTTGTTAAAGCTTGTGCTTGGCAAATGCTCCCTTGAGTTTGAACTTCAATTTCTAGTGAATAATAGCACTTATTCCAGTCTCCGGCTACCTTCTTTGGCTTCTCTTGTTCTCGTTTTCCCCAGTTTCTTCCCCTCAAGTTTTGACAATTTCCTGCGGTGCTCCCCTTAAGTTCATAATTTCCAGCAGTTTCCTTACACTATGCACTTGCCAACTCAATATAACTCTTTCGTCCCACAATAAATTTCACATGTTCATTATTATAATGGGGTGGTATGTGTAAAAGATCCAGGAATGAAACATAAATTAGGCATCTGAGCATATTTCCTTCAATTTTGTCTTTGGTAAACTTTAGCATTCTGTACACATACTTACGTTTAATATCTTGTGTGTTGATACGTTGGGCTGCACCGTGCATATATTTCAATTTCCATAGGTGCTAACATGAATTTATAAACCATCTATGTTTAATCATTATTTTACAGTTATTAGTTTTTGCAATTTAATATAACAATCTTAGTCTTTCTAAGAGAACGTATAATTTACAATTTTGTTAGATTTATTAGTTTACAAGCTTTAAAAATTAATTAGATGTTGCTTATAAAAAAACTATTGACTGATTAAGTGATTATATGATTTTTAGTATTTATTACTCCCTCCGATTCAAAAAGTTTGATGTTTTAGGATTTTTTGTGAGAATTAAGAAGTGGTGTATAGTGACTATTATACCCTTATGATATATTGATTGAATAGAGATTGATGGAAGGTCAACTAGTTTATTTATGGTGTAAAATTATTAAAAGGTAAGGAGAAAATATGAGTGATATTTTAGGGGGATTTAAATAGGGGCATAATGGGAAAATAAGGTGCAAAATACCCTAAAACATCAAATATTTTGAAACAAAAAAAACATTCTAAAACATCAAACATTTTGAATCGGAGGGAGTAATTTATAAGCTTTAAAAATTAATTAGATGTTAACTTATAAAAAAAATTGGTGGATTATAGTATATAATTCATGTATTATGCAATACGATCTATCGGAAAAGGAAATAGATAAAGGTTCGATCTGAAATCTTGCAGGCCGTTAACAATTTGTGTAAATATTCAATCCAGGCGAACAATTTCAACCCTTTCTGAGCAGTATCACGTTTAGCAAAAGATTAAAATAATTATGTTATACTTTATTAAAAAAATTAGTGCTTAGACGCACAAATTTTGCGGACTAATTTTTTTTTTTTTTTTAAATCTTACATGTAAATGTATAAATTAAAGACAAAGTATAGAGTAAAACTGATTTATACATAAATCACTGAAGGGTATTGGTTGTTTTCATTGAAGGATATTAGTTGTTTTCATTGAAGAGTATTGTTGATTTACACTAAATAGTCTTAGTTGTTCAGTGAAAATGAACTAAGACTCTTCAGTGTAAACAACTAATACTCTTTAGTGAAAATAACTAATACCCTTCAGTGATTCATATATAAATCAATTTCACTCTATGCATACTCTAAATTAAAATACACCTTCCTTGTTAAAGTGTCAAACTTTGATCGCATTCACTATCATATGACACACAAGACCTACTCAAATATATTTTTTTGGTTGTTTAAATATTTGCATAAACAAAAAATATTCATAATATGTACTGTAATCTTAAATAACTATTAAAATTTTATAATTCGTAAAAAATACACAACAAAGTATATACACATCCTATATCAATTTTTTAATATATTTAAATAATTTCGACAAATTAAAATTAAAATAATAAAAAATTAGATTGCATAATACGCCTATCATATAAAAACGTGTAATCAACTCCATAAATATAAATTATATGATCTCATTTTGATTAATGGACTCGACTAAATAATTATTTATATAAAAAATATTATAAATTAGTTAGTACATTATCAATTAAATGTGATATTCATTTATTTTATAATGTATCTTCATCTTAGTTTTGTATTGATGGTAAAAAAGAAAAACATGATCTAAATAAGAAAATTTGAATAAAAAATAAAAAATATGAAAGCCAATCCATCCAAATCAATACTCATCAAAGTCAAAATTCTGATTTTTCTTCTAATATGCAGAATTTGTCTACTTCTAATTTTGAATTGTCAAAAAATATAGGATTAGTTCTAGAAAGATTTAAAGATATCAAGAAATATGAGAACATATATATAAATGAACAATGTAAAAAAAAAAAAAAAAAAAAGAGAGAAGATCTACACAAATAAATAAACAACAAATACAATCAAACGAAGAAAAGAAAGAAATCAAATTATAAAAGTAAAAAGACAAACTGAGTAGAAGATAAGAAATACTATAGGTTAAAAATGAGAGGTGATTACAAATTTATAGTAAAAAATTAAAGAAATTATATGATTGAGATTAAAAGATAAAGATGATTCAGACTAAATCTTATTTTTAGATCGAATGACAGGCGATTTTTTTTTTTTTTTTTTTACAAATGAAGAGGTGATTACAAATTTATTAGATCGAATGACAGTCAAATTTTGAAAAAAAAGAATGTGCATTTGCCATGTAACTTAAAGTATAAAAAATTTCATCTAAGATTTTAAAAATTGAAATCAATATTATTATATTGTATGAAAATGATCATATGTCTATCGGACAAAATATAATATACCCATCGCAAATGTGATAATGACACATAGGTAGTGGGTCCACCATAATTTTACTTCATGACTCTTCTTATGTGTAATATATTATATTGTGTCCACCGATGGACATATATGATCATTTCCGTTATATTGTAAAAAAAATTCTTTTTAACCCCAACTATTAATAATACATAAACTTATCAACAATTTTTATATAAACCTTAACTTAAAAAATGTTTGTTAGTGTTTTTAAGGTTAAGATTTCTTACTTGTCGTCAACTATCAAGTCTATCATGAATTCCACCTAATGTGTGGAATATAATTTTCTGGTGGCGAAACTTCAAACTAGGAAAGGTCTTCCAATGGCGTCATGGCTGTCGTTTCGCCACTGTGACGCTATGTTCTCCCCCTATAAACTCCACCCTCACTTCTCAATGGCTGACACTCATTCAGCGCAGATCACTCAAATTCCGACCAACGAGCTAATTTCGCGAAATGGGAGTGAATGTGCCGAGAATCAAGCTCGGGTCGCAGGGCCTTGAGGTCTCCAAACAAGGCCTGGGATGCATGTCCATGTCCATTGCTTACGGCCCGGCCAAGCCCGAAGTCGACATGATCAAACTCATCCACCACGCCATCAACTCCGGCGTCACGTTTCTCGACACCTCCGACTTTTACGGTCCCCATACCAACGAAATTTTGATCGGAAAGGTATTTCTCCTGTTTTCCCCCAATTATAATGTGCGTCGATAATTCAGTAATATTGTTTGAAAATCTTCCGGGAAGTATTGTTGTTGGCAGTTACCTGTTAGATTGCGAATTAAGCTTTAGTTGAATGGTAGTAGTATATTTGTTCCCTTAAGCTCATAAACTGCACTGAATTTATCTTGTTTTCCAGAGAACATTATTTTGTCTGATTTGTGTGTATTATTTTCACCAGAGATCGAAATATAGATTGAATGAGCAAATAAGGTTAACTATTATGACTAACTAGTTATACACTCATTTGTGCACTTGTTCCTAATATAGTTTAAGTTACATATCGCGTTTAGAGTTCCTTACAGCATGGGTGTGTTTATTTCAAGTTTGGTGTTGATTGAACTTTGATTCTCCTGAATGACTTGGTTGGAATTATATCAGGCTTTGAAAGGGGGGATGAGGGAAAAAGTGCAAATTGCTACCAAGTTTGGGTTGATATACGAGGATGGGAAGATGGACGTATGTGGTGATCCAGCATATGTGAGGTCATCGTGTGAGGCAAGCTTGAAGCGTCTTGATATTGAATGCATTGATCTCTATTATGCTCATCGCATTGACACTCGTGTGCCCATTGAACTCACTGTGAGTACAATTCTGAATTATCACCTGTTTGAAATTTTATCAAGTTTTTTCTCTCTTTTTTGTTCCAGCTATCAAGGTTGACACTTGATTGTATATTTGGTGATCCATGTGTGTGATCTGTGTTTGAAATTCTATAATCAAGTGCGCTTGTGATGGATATCATATATTTACAAAGATAGTCTTCTGCTTCCTTTCTTCTGTTAATTGGTTAAATGTGGTAGTAGTATAACATTGTTAGTAATCGGTATAATAAGCACAAAATGCGAGGATTGGATCTCCACGACGGTTTCTTTTCCTGGTTTCAAATCTTGTTCTTGTCATCTTATTTTCTGGAGAAATATAAATTTCTTTCCGATGCCCAGTATAATTTGTAATAATAATATATAAACTGCTTATCAAAAGTGGAAGAAATTCAAATGTATTGGGAAAAAGCTATCTTCGAGAAGTAAACTATATGATACTGATATCTGAACGTGAAATATATTTGGCTTGCCATGTTATGATCTGAGCCTGGAATATTTTTATCCTGCCTTCATTTTCCTACTTCATCGGTCATATGCTGCGCAGCCAATAATGTGGTAAGTTTTTGAAAGTTGTTTCTCGAATGCTGTATCTATTTACCATATTCTTTAATTTAACAAGATGGGAGAACTTAAGAAGCTGGTTGAAGAGGGTAAAATCAAATATGTTGGCCTCTCAGAGGCCTCTGCTCCTACAATCAGAAGGGCTCATGCTGTTCACCCAATAACAGCTGTTCAGATTGAGTGGTCTCTGTGGTCAAGAGATACGGAAGAAGAAATCATCCCCACTTGCAGGTAAGAAGATCTTTGCAATATTTTAGGCTTTTGAGAAAATGATTATATTCAGCTTTCCTTATGAATTTCAGAGAACTCGGTATTGGAATCGTCGCATACAGTCCACTTGGACGTGGCTTCCTTTCAACGGGTCCCAAGTTGATGGAGAACCTGACAGAGGGCGATGCCCGCAAGGTTGTCTAATCACTTCTGTATGATGACAATCATCTTTCCAATTTTGCATGATTTAGGGGGCACTTGGTTCAAAATTCCTTAACGGGATTGGTGATGGGAATGAACATTGATTAATGAGAATAAAATTATCACCTTTACTTCGTATGTGGTAATAAGACTCAAAATAAGTTAATCATCATCCCAATTTGATTAACTAACTCCCCTCCTATAAGCATTTCTCCTCGATCACTCCACCATTCCTCAACCAACAATCAAAATTAGAGCAAACACTAACCATTAAATCACCATTGGAACAACTCTTCCTCAAACATATCCTTTTCATTAAGGGAGTATAGAAAAAATAAATTTCATTACAATTCCCATTGAAAAATGTAAACCAACCTCCCCCCATATATTTTTACCCGACTAATGAATTCGAAGCGAATTGAGTCAGGACCATTAAATTTTTAATCTATGATTCTAGCTGAAACATTAATTGCAAGATCTGCTCAACTGATACCATTTCTATCCCTTACGTCCGTCTAGTGTTGCTCAAGAACATTGTCCAGAACTGTTTTAATTTACCTGTTAATTAAATTCTGTCAAATTTGGCAGTTATTTCCAAGGATGCAGCCTGAAAAGCTTGAAACGAACAAGCTGATATACGAGCAGATTAGTGAAATTGCTGAGAGAAAAGGTTGCACGCCATCTCAACTGGCATTGAGTTGGGTTCATCACCAAGGAGACGATGTGTGCCCTATACCCGGAACCACTAAGATCGAAAACTTCAATGATAATATTGGAGCTCTCACGGTGAAATTAACCCCCGAAGAGATGACTCAGCTCTCCACGTTGGGTGATCTCGTTGATGGAGACAGGTATCCACCCATTGTAACCACGTGGAAAGACTCGAACACTCCGCCATTGTCATCTTGAAAAGCCGAGTCCTCATCATATGTGTGAGAGCGCCTGCTGTAGTCCATGCCCCTAATTCCCATGAGAGTGTTAAATAAATTCCATGCGTTGTGTGCATGCAGTATAATAAATCTACGCTCTTTCTCTATGTGTTGTATTTGCTTCAAAGGTTGTAGTAAAACTTTATCCATGGTTCCTTGGATTTTATAAATGAGCTGAGCTTATACTTTTATTGCAAAATAGTGTTTCATCACTTGTAATTGTAAACACACCTCACTTTGTATTGGTTTTCCAGGCTTTTTTACTTTTGAGATACAGGATGTTGTGAAATTTATTTTTAATTGAACCTATCGCTGGAAAATGATTTACTATTCATTTTTCAATTTATTTCCGATTTTAATGCTATTGGACTTATTTGCTTGCGATTTAAAGATTGAAATTAGGAAGACGTGTGATTTTTGGTGCAAAAGCAGATTATTTTGCGAATTAATAAATTTTATTTTTTAATATAGACCTGGCATCCCATCCCATGTGTCAAATAAGCCGGCTCCCGCGTCCATGTAGGATTGAGGTAGGCCGGAAACAGATCGGTGATTCTAATTATAAAATTTTAAAAAGTTATTATAATTTGAACACTGAACTAGTATTTTGGGTACCTAGGATCTAAACCTTGAACTAATATTTTGTACAGATCCTAAATTATGTGTCTTGCATACAACAAATAAACACTTAAATTTTTAAAATCAATCAACTAATGAAATAAGACATGAAAGACCCTTTAGCAATATATATATATAATACTCTAATATTTTTTTAAACTAGTTTTTTTTTTTTATTATTTTTACAATTCTTTTTCATTTTTCAATTATTTTCCAACCATATATTAAATTAGTTAGGTCTTTCAACGTTAATTTAACGTCATATGGTATATTATAAATTGAAAAAAAAAAACCCTGACTCCACTTTTAAGTTTTAAAACATAAAAAAGTGTCATTGATTTTCAAATCATTTTTAGAATTTATCATAATGTCTTTATCCATTAATATATAATGTTGTATGATAATTTATCGAATGAAAAAGCAATTTATGTCACATCACATTGCATTAGTTGAGGCGTGTTTATTTGTAAAAAAGAAAAATATTATTTAGAGACCAATTTATACATGATATATTAATTCAGGATCTAATTTGTAAAAAGAAAAAAAATCAAGATCCAAATTGTACTTTTTCCACATATATAAACACCCTTGGTCATAACATTTTTTTATTCTGAAAATTTGGATAGAGTATTGTAATATGTATTGAAATTTTCATATATCGCATATGTGTTGTTCTGAAATATGGATATTGGGGATAAAATATTTTATTCTAAAGTATTATTGAAATATCACAAAATATCGATATCAATATCGCTACCATTCAATCGTAGTACAAAATTGAATAAAAAACAAGAAATGTCAAGAATAAATCTCAAAATATCGCATTTTTTAAAAAATTACTTTTTTTTTTTTTTCTTGAATACAAAAACTCAACTTATCATTAGGAAAAATATTTTTATCTTTGTTGAATAACACATAGTTTAACTAAAAGGTCAAAACTCAAAACTAGCTTAGTAATGTAGTATTCGTGTAGTAACAGGCAAAATATTTGTTAATTAATAGGTCAGAACTCACTAAGAGATATATTGTATTCTTCCAAATTAGCAAATTAATAATACAAGACATCTAATATATACTAATATATTCATAAAATATTATATATATTATGTATTGGACTTGTCAAAATATTTTTCATCACGCCCTTCAAATGTCATACATAGCTCAAAATACATTTCACTGTAAAGGTTTAATCAATCCACATAAAATACGGTAAACAATATTTGTATAGTTTATTATTAATATGTTTGCTTTAAATATATCATTTTATATGTTATAATAATCTATAAAATTCCATGATAAATTTTCCAAATTTTAATAAAAATTCCGGTCATTTTTTTAATTTTTTTGCAATATTTAAGGAGAGTTGTATTATTATTATTATTATTATTATTATTATTATTATTATTATTATTTTATATGAAAATATTTATATAATTATTGAAGAGTAAGAAAACAAAAATTACATGATATAAAATATTATTCTTTATTAAATTATTAATCAATTAATTTTATTACAGGACTAATGTTTGGAGATGATAAAATTGTTGTGGGCTTATAACTAGATGACTTATACCTCAAACTTATTTAGGGAAGAAACTCATATTAAAGATAGGATAAGGGTCTTTTAGGGCCCAACAAGGGAGGAACCCTAGCCTTGAGGGGACACTATAAATAATGGTTTGCAGTCATTTTGCACACTTTCAACACTTCACTTAGGGTAAGTCATCATCTCTCACACACACACATAAAAATATTTGTACTTTCAGTAGCTTTTCGGTAAACTTTTTGGTGTCCGATCAACGATCGGCTGGTACCATATGAAAGCTGACATTAAGAACTTTCTGGAACATCTTCTCGTTTCTCGATCGTAGTTCTAGTTCTCCGATTATCGCCGGTTAAAGTTGGGGGAATGTTATTGTAGGCGGACCAACTTCTAAAGACCATAACTCTATTTTTGTTGGTTCAAATCTTTTGGTTTTAGTTTTGTTGGAAAGCTGCTATTATAAGCCTTCCCAAAACATCTTTTCTTTTGCAATTTGGAGTTGTAGAACTCTAGTTATGCTAGATCGAAGTTGGGGGGATGCTATTTAGGTGGACCAACTTATACAGGTCATAACTCGTTGCTCATTCATTCAATTTTTTTGGTTTTAGTCTTGTTGAAAAGCTGGAATTGAGAGCTTTCCAAAACATCTTTCTTTTTTCAAATAGGAGTTATATAACTCCAGTTATGTTTGGTCAAAGTTTTGAAAATGAGTTCTTAGATTTATCTTCTCTCACTTCACTTCAATTTTTTCTCTCCTGTTTTCTGTTCACATCCACCATATTGCCAACACTTGTGATAGCTGTTGGTGTCACTTAAGTTTCTGGTGGTGGTGATGGAAGAGGAGAGATGAAAGTAATAGTTACATTTTATTTTTAAAAAATCCTTAGAACTTCGAATGCACCCAAAAAGTTCATTTTTCATCCATTTTAGACGAAATCAGTGTCGTATTATCACAAATTTTGTATGCTACTGTTTTTCTGTAAAAAATTATAAAATACCAGTTTATATAAGCTTGTAAGCAGCCCCAAACTTGAACAAAATATATAGCATTGTAACACAAATTCTTTGTTTTGTATTTTGACTTATATTTTCACCATTTCTAGTGCATTATCTCAATCACACACACTAATTAAATCATGATTATCACTCATATAGTGAAAACTAAGAGACGATATTTTTGTGGTAGGAATTGAGGATCGAGAAGTAGAAAAAGGTTTTAAACTAGGAGGAGACGATACCGCTTAACCCGTGCAAACTACTAGGTGGGGTAGCTTTTAGTGGACATTTTACTGCCTACTTTCTTATCATATGATTTATTGTTTTGATTATGGATATGCAAGTGTTTACATGTATGCATGATTGAATGTGAAGATTTATGCTTTATAGATATATGATTATCTATATATATGCATGCTCTAAGGACAAGATGTATGATATACGGTTGAGACCGTACAATGTGTATGATATACGGTTGAGACCGTATAATGTGTATAGTATGCGGATAATACCGTAATAGCTATGATAAGATCATGGGTAAAACCGTACAAGATTTGATCGAAAGATCACTTTCGGGTAGCTCCCGAACAAGATGCTCGAGCGGGGTAAAGTGTGCCCCAACAAGATTAATGTGCTCTTATGTGTATTACATATTAAGTATACACTATATATATTAACACATGATGTTGAACATGCTCTATGGTTGTTGAGACTTGAATGACACAATTCGAGTTAACTTTATGTGAACTTGATGATATGATTTGTTATTAAACATGTATCTAATTGTCTTTAACTATGGTATAAAATGATTCATGTGCGTGACTTTTATTTCAATAATTTATATGATTTTTGAGTGCGCAATCGAGTGAACCCACTGAGTGTTTTCAAACGCTCGTCCCTTCCCTTTTCAGGTGGGAACAAGCGGGAGGATTGAAGATGACGTGAACCCTCGATCTTGAAAGTGCAACACTCTTTAGTTATGCTTTGAACCTTGAATTTTTGTTGTCTATTCAAATTATTTTGTTTACTATTGTAAAAATCTTAAGAACTTATTGGATTATTATTTCCGTTGCTACTAATTTCATGAGAAATAACATTCCTTGACATTGATTCATGATTTTTGAAAAAAAAAAATCATTGTTATTATAATTTTAATTTTAGGGTCGTTACAATATTAATATATCCATTAACATTTTTGTAAAATAAAAAATTGATACCTTTTGCGATAGCAATATTTTAATCTTGTATCTAATCACCCTATAGATAATGGTGAGTCCTGGTGGGCAACTAATTACCTTTGACAATTTTACCTTTTAACATTTATTTGCTAAGAATGGAAGGTGCATATTTCTAACAATAGGGATGATCTAGTGGCTTGAGAATAGAGTACTAGAGATTAGGCAATAATACAAAACACTCTCTCTAAACTGGATAAAGAATAAAGAAAAACACAAAACTTTACATATGGAAGGAGATAAAGAAGAAAGAAAAACACAAAACTTTACATGTGATACTCCTCCGTCTTAGAGAAATTTGCACTCCTAAGATTGCATGTGGATTAAAAAAATAGAAAAAATAGTGACATATGAGTAAATACGTGTATATTTATGTGAGTGTGCATGCAGCTCCATTTTTTTTTATGTAGTGTACAAATTAGTGTGACACGTCCAAATAAGAAAAGTGTTAAATTCCACTGGGACGGAGAGAGTACCTTTTACATGCATTATTATGAAGGGAAAAAAATGTATATTTGCCTCGAAATTTATAGAACAATTATTTTTGCCCAACTTTAAAAAAAAAAAAATTTCAAATAAATTTGGCAAAGATGTTGGCACCATACCAACCTGAGTTGGCGAATTTTTTTTTTTTTTTTAAGTTGGGCAAAAAAAAAAAAAATTGTCCTATAATTTTTGGGTAGTTTTGTAAATTTACACTATTATGAACTTGGAACGATAACGGGCAAACAGTGAGCATTTGATCTGTTCAGTCTATTTTAGCATAGAGTAGGTCTTGTATGAGACTGTCTCATGAAATAAGAGCTTTTTTATTCAAATATTATACCTTTCAAAACAACTTAGTAATGTATGGTGGTTTTTGAAACTCTTATCAAAATAAGCAAGAGCGTCGTCGTGAACTGCGCTCATACTGTACAAATAGGAAGGGTGCCGTCCTCAACGGCGCTCCACGAAGTTTTCGATCAAGATTCCGCCGATGGCGATGGGGTGGCGAACGAACAGGAGGGGTGCCGTCCTCATTGGCGCTCCTTCAAAAGGGGCGCCATCCTCATCGGCGCTCTACAACAACCATCACTTCTGCAGCAACATTTCCCCATGCGAACTTCCATGCAGCAGCTTTTTGAATTTTACTCCATGCATTAATCCCCCATGCGAACCATTTACTTCCATGCAACAACTTTTTAAATTTTACTCCGTGCATTAATCATGGGTAGTTGAAGAAGGCTTTAATGAAAATGTAGTTGAATTAGTTTTAATGTATACAACCTTCCTCCCCCTATATTTCACTCCAAACACACGTCTGCAACATGTAACCTTCCTCCCCTCCAACAAGAATTATTAACCCCATGGCTTCACTCACCTCAACATGAAGTGGTTGCTCTTGGTGCTAATGTTCAACAATCGCCGTCCCAACTCTTGATGTATCAAAACCTACCGCCATTTCCTTGACTAAAAGTATGAATGCTCTCTCTATTTTTTTTTTATCATTTTTAGTGATTTTGGTTTGGTTCCATTTTGTAAATTTATGGTCCTTATTAAGTTTTATTTGAATAGATTTAAGATGTTTAGTGATTTATAATATTTTTTGGCTCTAAGTTAATTATTTTGTATGAATTCTCAAAA
This sequence comes from Ballota nigra, assembly GCA_947034835.1. Classification (NCBI taxonomy): domain Eukaryota; kingdom Viridiplantae; phylum Streptophyta; class Magnoliopsida; order Lamiales; family Lamiaceae; genus Ballota; species Ballota nigra. The sequence goes on along the minus strand of OX344721.1, from coordinate 119,201,802 downwards.
TAATTCAAACTAAATTCAAAATCTTGAATTAGTAATTAAAAAATAATTCAAACTAATAAGGATTAAGGCAGTGAACTACCAAGCTTTTAAATTTGAGGAATAAATGTTAAGAAAGCAGTTTGCTTGCACGTTTGAATTTTTTGGTCGAAATTAATATTTTTGCACGTTTGAATTATACATGATTGAAATCAGTTTTGCTTGCATATTTGATAGGACAAACCTATAAGCATGGCTATACTTAATTACTAGTGATGGATTGTCACCGCCGTTTGTGTTGGCGTCGTCCCTTGTGTTAGGATTGTCGATGGGCGCCGTTGAGGACGGCGCCCCTCCTGTTTATTTGGCAGCCCCCTGCCATCGTCGGAACATTGATCGGAAATTTCGTGGGGCGCCGTCCGCGATGACGCCCTTCCTATTTGTACAGTGTGAGCGCCGTTGAGGACGGCGCTCTTGCTTATTTTGATAAGAATTTTAAAAATCACCATAGATTACTAAGTTGTTTTAAAAAGTATAATATTTGAATAAAAAAGCCTGACATGAGACAATGAGAATGAGTGTAACTAGGGTATTGACTCATTAACACTTTGGTCATGAGACAATGAGAATGAGTGTAACTAGGGTATTGACTCATTAACACTTTGATAGGGGTGAGTGTTAATTTGTGTGATCTCATGCCATGAGACGGTCTCATACAAATTTTTGTCTTTTAGCATAATGGGAAAGCGAATCGAACTGTGTGTTTAACCAAAACAAATTATTTCGATTATTACAACTGTTGTTAATTTATACTATTATTTAATTTTGTAAAAACTTCATTACCACCCCTGCACTCGTATCTCTGCTGACCTGGGTGTGTATCGCCCAAACAGTTGGTGTGGGTTTCGGATCGGGTCATTTGTAACGCACATGGATGGGTTTATTTACTCGATTATCAACTTTCGGAATATGCTGTGCAAATATTAATATTGATATTATGGCGGTGAAAATTCAAAGTAGGATTAGGAAAGGAAAGGTCTACAATGGCGCCAAGGCTGTTTTCTCCCCCTTTAAACTTTACTCATCAGCTGACACTTTACTCCTAAATCCACAACAATTTGATCACAGCCCGCGAAATGGTTCCGAGAATGAAGCTGGGATCGCAGAGGCTTGAGGTCTCTAAACAAGGGCTGGGATGCTTGTCCATGTCCGCCTCTTACCTCCCGACATGATCAAACTCATCCACCACGCTATCAACTCCGGCATCACCTTCCTTGATACCTCCGACTTTTACGGTCCCCATACCAACGAAATTTTGATCGGCTTTTCCCCCAATTTTTATGTTGTCTATGATTATAATTTGTGACATTAATTCAGTAATTTGAAAAGTATTGTTATTGACAGTTATGTTTCAATTTTGAATTAAGCTTTAGTTGCAAAGTAATTCGTGTGATAGACTAGAGTGGTAGTAATATATGTCTCCCTTTATGAATGCTCATAATCTGGACTGACTTTAGGTTATTCTGCTACGACGGAGTGCTTGTGTTGCCGTCTTTGTCTCAAGTTTGGTGTTGATTGAACTCCTATTTTCCTGAACTATGGTAGGCTTTGAAAGGGGGAATGAGGGAAAAAGTGCAAATTTGCTACCAAGTTTGGGATGATATTCAAGGATGGGAAGCTGGACGTGCGTGGTGATCCAGCATATGTGAGGGCCTCATGCGAGTCGAGCTTGAAGCGTCTCAAAATTGACTGCATCGATCTCTATTATGCTCATCGCATTGACAATCGTGTGCCCATTGAACTCACTGTGAGTACTCTTGTGAATTATCATTTGTTTCAGATTTTATCAAGGTTTTTTTTTTCTGCTTTTTATTTGAGCTATCAAGGTTGGCAACTGATTGTGTATTTAGTGATCCATGTGTGTGATCATGCCTGCTTGTAATGGATATGATATAGTTATAAAGATAGTCTACTGCTTTCTTATATGATGGTGAGATCTGAACCTAAAATATCTTTTCCTGCCATGTTATGATCTCGGTTTTCATTGCCGTGTATCAATCATATTTGACAAGGACTTGTGTGAGATGGAGCTCTACTTAACCAATAAAAGAAATTGGTTGAATTGATTTGGATCTTATGTGGGTCAAATATAGATGTCGTATGATCTGGTAAGTTTTTTAAAGTTGTTTCTCTAATGCCGTATCATTTTACCATATTCGTTAACAAGATGGGAGAACTCAAGAAGCTGGTTGAAGAAGGAAAAATTAGATATGTTGGCCTCTCGGAGGCCTCAGCTCCAACAATCAGAAGGGCTCATGCCGTTCATCTAGTAACTGTTGTTCAGCTCGAATGGTCACTGTGGTCAAGAGATGCAGAAGAAGAAATCATCCCTACTTGCAGGCAAGAACAAATCTGTCAATAATTTAGGCTTTACAGAAAATGATACTAATACTCAGATCACATTTCCTTATGAATTTCAGAGAACTTGGTATAGGAATCGTCGCATACAGTCCACTCGGAACTGGCTTCCTTTCAACGGGTCCCAAGCTGGTGGAAAACATGACAGAGAGCGACGGTCGTAAGGTTGGTGCATATCTTGTTACCTGAGCTGAATCATAAATTGCTTTTTATCTGTTTGTTACTCAAGACTGTTTTTGCATTCACGTGTTAAGTAAAATCTGTCAAACTTGGCAGCATCTTCCAAGGATGCAGCCCGAAAATCTTGAAAGCAACAAGCTGATATACGAGCAGATTAGTGAAGTTGCTGTGAGAAAAGGGTGCACGTCGTCTCAACTGGCATTGGCCTGGGTTCATCAACAGGGAGACGATGTGTGCCCTATACCCGGCACCAGCAAGATCCAAAACTTGAATGATAATATCGGGGGTCTGACAGTGAAATTAACGCGCGAAGAGATGAGTCAGCTCTCGACTTTGGGTGATCTCGTTAAAGGAGACAGGTATCCACCCGTCATAACCACGTGGAAAGAAGCAAACACGCTTCCATTGTCATCTTGGAAAGCCGATGTGTGAGAACACTCGCATTTTATAGGTTTCGTCCATGCTACCCTGCAGGGCGCTGCCAAATAGAGCTTTAATGTGTTGTACAATACAACATCGTAAAGAACTATTTGGCACCTCCCCACGGGGTAGCGTAGACAAAATTCAATTTATATGTGAGCTTATACGGCATAATCGGTTGATTTTTTAATATAGTGTTGCATCACTAATAAACTAGGATAACTAGCCTCTCATTTTGTATTCGTGTTAATTAGGATAACATAGTTTTATTCAACACTGCTATGACTAATAACATGCATTAGTACAAAAAAGGACTTAGAAAGCGGTTATTTATGAGCTTAGAAAGCGGTTAGAAATGCTTTCTAAGAACTAAGCTAAGAAAGCGGTTCGGAAACCGCTGTGCAAAATAAGCTCTTAGACAGCGGTTATAAACTGTTGTCTTCTAGGAAAGCGGTTTCGAACCGCTATCCAAGAGCATTTCTTAGACAGCGGTTTAGAACCGCTATCTAAGATACTCACTAAGAAAGCGGTTTCGAACCGCTATCCAAGATCCTAACTTAGATAGCGGTTCTTAACCGCTATCCAAGGTCCAATACGTTTTTTTTATTTAATTTAATTCACTTGGAAAGCGGTTCTTAACCGCTTTCTTTGATTTATAATTTCTTTTTATATTTTCTATTTTATTTTAATAAACATGTTTATATACAAATAAATATATTTATCCATACCATCAAATATTAATCCATAACATCAAATAAATAAATATAATTAATTATACCAAAAAATTCATAATAATATCATATCATCACAAATTAATATATAAGTTACATGCCAAAAGTTATATAATAGTGTCTTACAAAAAGAAAATTACATTAAGAACCTATTGTATAAATACCCCATCCAATCCATTTTTCATTTGTCAATTCTAGCTTTGTTGTAAAAAGGGATCTGAGGATTATGCACAAACTGCAAATTACATTTAAAATTTAATTAATTAATACGAATATGTTATATCAATCAATAATAATTTAAATAAATCGATAAATCGACTTACTTCATCAGGAATAGTCGTCTGAGAAGTCAATATTATATCTTCAATGTAGCAACACACAAAATGTCCACAGTGATCGTCATCTTGCTGCCTCAGAACCTATTGATTAGCAATTATAATCACGTATTATACCTATGATTATTTTTAATTGAATTGAAAAATTTATAAAGTAAGTTTACCGTAATATTTTTCCACAACACTTTACTAATGGTTTTTGAGCTTTGACCTGGAAGACTACTCCGAAACATTCTCATTACACTATAAAAAAATATTTAAAAAATAAAAATAGATTAGATATGCATACTTTTAAAAGTAAAACAAATAATAATATGAGAATATTAAAAACTAACTTACCCGTCCATAAATGTCATGAGAATAGGACGATTTGTATACACTCCACCCTGAGCTGGATCCATATAATACACATAAAGTTCATTCATGTCTATGGCCACCAACACCCAATGTTTACTACAATATTATATTAAGAGTATTAAAAGATAACCACTTGTTTATATAAAAAAAAATATTTTATGAAATATTAATTGTACTCACCCCACATTTGTCGGCTAGACAATGAGATGGTTTTTCCCAGTATATTTCAACATATGGTTAACAATATCCCTCATTAACGGTGTCCTCTTACCAAACATGCAACATAATTATGGGGAGACGAATGAATACTTTGCACTTGCCCCGATATCTAGGGTGAAATATACCTCACCCAAATATCTTAAACAAACATACGCTAATAAATATTTAATAAGAAAATTAAACTATATAGAAGTAAATATTGAGAATTAGTAAACACATACCTGAGGTAAAGAGTCATGGTAGTTGCACTCAACCACTTGTCGTACATTACTTCATTCACATAATCCAGTAGGATGAACTCTTCATAACCAACCTGGTGAAAGTAAGAAGTAATGGGAACCACAACTGGATCGTAGGTGGGGGACGAAACCATCAAGTGCGCCGATGACATTGTAGTGACGTCATGGGGTAAGTCACCGTGCACTGGATAACCTAATCGTCGTCTGCGAACACCAACAGTGGGTTCCCTCGGTCTCTCCCTCTCAATACCACTTGATATTTGTGGAGCCTTTTGTGGAGTCGGTAGTATCTACAATCAATTTTTAATATAATTTAGAATAAATAAAATATTAAACTTTAATACCATGAATTTTACCTTCTTGGTGAGAGAGACCAAGTTCCTCGGCCATTCGAGAAAGTGTCCGACCGCTGTTCCGACTGTGGTGGCATAATCTTCTTGTCTTGGCACTGGTGAATTCTCTTCTCCGATTTCAGGTACATTAAGTGTGACTCTCACAAAACCAGAAGCGTGGGGACGACCGTGAATGATCCCACTAGAGCTGTCGTGCAACATTCCAGTTGCCACCAACCGAAGAGGATGCTCCATATAAAGGAAACATTCTACTGGCTATTCGAAGAAGATATTAAGTTTAGAAAATTATACTAGTCTTTAATTAAAACAAATACGAGATACATCTGATACCTGGGAGATGTTTTGAAGTGGATCGTCGAATTTGTTTCTAGCATCAGCGGAAAACATAGACGGGACACTATTTTCACAACTAGCACCACTCGACATCCCTTGTCTCAATTGTCTTTGATTCATGATCTCCATCTGTTTAACCATTTCGACAACCTGCACAGAAAGCTTTTCCACCATATTTATAGCCGCAATACCGGGTGCCATCGACAATGTTTTCTTCGTGACGCCATATCCAAAACCCCGTAAGCGTCCGGGATGCTCCTGACGATCTATTGCCCATACAAACAGATCATCAGGACCCACAGTGCGGATGTCGTCGGGCATCATGCTCTGAAATATGCGCTCCTGAATAACAACAAAATATTATTAAATCATTTCAAATGAAGTAATTGTTTTTAATTTAAAAGATAAAATAATGGATGAATTACCGCTTCTTCAAAGATACGCTGAGATCTGTTATCGGGAAAATTCCCATCTCGAGTCTTTCTTGTAGTCTGAAATAACTCGTAATGGGTAACAACAGACACACTCTCTCCAGCTTTTTTTTTCTTCTTTCTACGATAATGATAAACATGTCCCCAAATTATTAAAAGTGAAAATATATTAAAAGTGAATGATCATAAAAAAATTAAAAGTTAGTATTTTTATCTCACCAAATCTTCCCTAATACGTGCATAACCTTTGGAAGATCCACGATATCGCGCCTCCATATTCTTAGCCTGTACGTTATTTCTATTACTTTTTTCCTACAGTGTAATATAAATACAATAAACACTTAAAAATTGTGCATTAATAGGAATAGATGAAATGACATTGATCAAGCTTACCTTGAAATCATCAAGCATAGATCTACGCACGAATTCCTGCCAATATGGGGCCACCATAGGGGATTCCTCATAGTCCTTAGGCGGCCTAGACGAGTACAGACCAGTCTTCGGGTCTCGTGAACTTCTCCTCAGAAAAGACCGAAAATTCTTGGCCGCATTCCCAGCTTGCATAAGTATTTGATGCTTCCTTGTGTGATCAAGGCCGGTGAATGTTTATTGCATACACATATAAAATATAACAATTTATATTTAGTAATTTCACAAGCTTATACATAAAAATAAGTCACGCAACAATGAAAATATGTATATAATTAATTTACATACCACGAGCTCATCCCATAACGCTTCCTTGTAAGGAATCATTTCAAGCTTACGCCAGTCATTGCATGACAGCACGATAAGGACCACTCTCCTGACTACAGACCCAATGTAGTGCGCCAACTTCGCACTCTCAGGTCCAATCGGTTGCCCATACTCATTGAATGATAACTGCAATTCAATGATATCGTTAGGTCAACAAACAATTAATTAATATAATAAAAATTAAACTGTTCAGATGTAATAAAATTAATTACCTTCATTAATATTCCCTTGCTACGGTCTTTCTTCAATGAAGTCATCGTGACTATACCCTCCCGCGCTTCTCTCCAGAGCTACTAGAGGTGTGAGCATCAATGTTAACCTGTCCCAAGTCATCATGATCTCCCTCATCTCCATCATCTCTATCATCTCCATCATCCCTATCATCTCTATCATCTCCATCATCCCTATCATCTCTATCATAGGGAAAATAACTCCCATAATCTCCATCACCCCCATAATCTCCATCATCTCCATCATAGGCCGGTTGATCCATGATCCTGTGAAACAGAATAAAAAATATTAAATAAATAAACAACTACAACATTTAATAAAGCAGAAAAAATAACATTTAATAAAATCGTACATTTCTTTTTAGCACTGGTTTTTCTTTTTCGTTTTTTGGTTGACTTTTCTTATTCATGACCATGAATGTTAACGAGATCCGGATTGTTATATTCATCCTCGTTTCTAAGATTTCTCTAGTATGGGCGTGGATTTGCAAGATCATCGAAAGAGGGTACATAATGTGTGAAGTTCTGAAAAGGATCATCAATCATGTCAACATCTTCATCGACTTGGTCGTTGATCTGGTGACTATGGTTAAATTTGTTTGACAGAAGCACAATTGACCATTTCGTGTTCACTGGGTCGGGGACATAGAAAATTTGTTGAGCTTGACTGACCATTATGTAAGAGTCATCTCTGTATCCCACATTCTTCAAATCAACGCGTACAAACCCAGAACATTCAACTTGGACCCCATTTGGGATCATCACCCAACTACAATCGAAGATTGGTTCACGGTGACCAACATAGTCGAGTTCCCAAATATTGACAATATGTCCAAAGTATGTGGTAATCGACTCATTCCATGCAGTTGCAGTAATAGACACCCCACTATTCTGCATTGTACTTGCGGCATCATGATCCCTGGTATAAAAAGTGTATCCATTGATAAGATAACACTTGTATGAATACGCATGCCTATCAGGCAATCTGGATAGCCACTTAACTCTTTCTTTCACTAATTCTTTATTCTGTGACAACATATTTGCAACATAACCATTGAACCAGTCAACAAACATGCGATTATGCTCAGCTTCAATCCATGATCTATCTCTGGTGGAAAAAGACTCAGACAGTGCTTGCATGTGCAGGTCAATAAAAGGAAGCACATCGACCGTGTTGTGAAGTACGCACAAGTGCATCCGTGTTAGCTCCTCCATACTAACACATACAGGTTGACCACCGGTAATGCCTTCACCATCCATCCTATTAGTGTATCGGGTACTTGGAAGTCCAATTGCATCAACATTTGGAATAAATTCAGACCAGTACTCAACTGCTTCTTCTACTAAATAGCGTTCTGCAATGCATCCCTCCGGCCTGAACATATTCATCACATACTCTTTCAGCACTTTCATATATCTCTCTACACCATACATCCATCGCATACGAGCAGGACCGCACATTCTTGTCTCGTGTACCAAATGAACGGTTAGGTGAACCATTATATCAAAAAATGATGGAGGGAAATACATTTCAAGCTCACATAACATCCCCACAATCTCTCTCTGAAAACCAAGCAATTTTTTAGGGTCAATGACCTTGCTACTCATTGTCTTGAAGAACCAACAAAGCTTTGTTATGGTTATGGGCACATTTTCAGGCAAGATAGAACGTATTGCAATGGGCAAGAAATTCTCCATAATGACATGATAGTCATGCGATTTCAGATTCATCAATTTCACGCCATCATCTGAAACAAGTCTCTGTATGTTGGACGAATAACCCTCTGGTACTTTCACATCCTTTAGTGTTTGAAGAAACACTTTTCTCTCACTCTTGGATAAGGTGTGTGCAGCAGGAGGCAATTTCTGTGGTTTACCTTCTTCACACACAGGTGCCAATTCTGCTCTTATACCCATAGCAACCATATCCATTTTTGCATTGTAACCATCCTTGGACTTGTTATCAGCTAGCGGAGTATTGAGCAAACTAGCACAAACATTCTTCTCAACGTGCATTAGATCAATGAAGTGTCTAACATACAACTCTTTCCAATAGGGCAATTGAAAGAAAATTGATTCCTTCTTCCAGCCTCTAGTTGGGAGACTCTTTGCAAAGTGTTTTCCGTATTGTGTGTTGACATTCTTCATCTCGTTCAATACATCTGTACCTGACAATAAACGTGGAGGTCCACGTTCCTCGATTGTTCCATCGAATGCATCAGCCATTCTTCTATACTCATGTGTTGGCTCCAACCACCTCTTATGCCCCATATAAACAGTCTTCCTACAATGACATAAACGAATGTGATCTGTGTTCGTGGTACACCAAGGACATGCATCGGCTCCCTTCACCCTATATCCAGATTACATTCCCATAAGCGGGGAAATCATTGATAGTTCCAAACAACATGGCCTTCAACTTGAAATTCTCCTTTCTATAAGCATCATACACATCGACACCCTCATCCCACAGGAGCTTCAAGTCTTCTATCAAAGGAGCCAGATATACATCTATGTCGTTACCAGGTTGTTTGGGTCCTGATATCAATATAGACAACATCATGTAAGTGCGCTTCATGCACAAGTCCTGTGAAAAATTATAAATCATCAGAATCACTGGCCAAGTACTGTGGTTGGTACTTTGCATACCAAACGGATTCATTCCGTCAGTTGAGAGTACAAGACACAAATGTCGTGGTTCGTTCCCAAATTCTGGATGTCTGGCATCAAATGTCTTCCACTGGGGTGAATCAGCAGGGTGCCTTAGCATTCCATCCTTGATCCTATTATCATGATGTCAAGCCAAATTTCTGGCATCCACATCGCTACTATACATTCTTCTGAATCTTGGTATTATCGGGAAGTACCACATCACCTTCGCTGGAGATTTATTTTTCAGATATCTCTTCTTCCCACACTTGGGACATTCATCGAGGTCTTCATACTCCTTCCGAAACAAGATACAATCACCCGGGCAAGCATGAATTTTCTGATGTGTTAACCCAATGGACTTAAGCATTTGCTTAGCCTCATATGCTTTCGTAGGCAGTACATTTCCATCGGGCAATAGACCACTAACTGCTTCCAACATGCTTGAGAAGCACGCATCGGTCAACTGGTGTGCTGCTTTTAGGTTGAACAATATCAACATAACTGACACTTTTGTTGCCTTCTTACACCCGGGCCAAAGGGGTAATACAGCGTCATCCCTTAATTTCTCTGACATATAAGGGTGATCTCGCAGATTTGTATCATCCTCACTCGATGTATCAACATTCGGTACATCTCCGATACTATCCTCAACCACTGTATCTTCAAACCTAAAGTCAGTTCTTATGTTGCTTGAGCTACATCCATCTCTTCTCTCACCATGAAATGTCCAAACGATATATGTTTTATCAATACCGTGACACATCAAGTGGTCTAACAAACTTTCTCGATCACTAACAGTTTTTCCATTCATACATTTCCAACACGGACATAAAATGTATCGATGGTCGGTGCAGTGTCTAATTGCATGATTACAAAACTCTTCCACCCCATTCCTATACTCCTCTGATAATCTATCTGCTCAAACCCACTTTCGATCCATATAAAACTAGAGATGCCTATATACATTAATCGAAAAGCACACGAGTTGAGTCTATATATAATTAGCAATCCAACTCTATTTACAACTACTACTATTTTGTAAAACTTTATAACCTCTAGCTAGGCATGCTATAGATCAAAGCCTAACAAAGTCCCAAGACATTCTAAAATTCTAACATGCATTCTAACAATTTCATCTAAAATTAATCCTAAAGCCTTCACTTAAGAATTCTAACCCTAACAAGGACATGATAACAATCTTATTATGAGTTGAATGCTAATAATAAGTTAGCTTTAATGTAATTATCACAAGGCAATTTAAGGTATCAATTGAAATCATAATGTGGTTAGTATCTCTTTTCTACCGTTTAGTCATGCATAACTAGAGTGAATCAAATTACGTAATCACACAATTTCAATAAATTTGGGCCCAAAAACCATTTTAATTAATTTCACCACCTCAATTAATGGAAGGCAAATTATATCACTAATAATTATTATTCATTTCCATTATCATCCTCATTGAAAATTTATGAAATATAACTGTATATAATTTCATTCACATTCATACAACATGAGATGCATATATAAATTAATTACCGAAATCAAGACTTAGAATCAATCGAGCAAAATTTCAAAAAACAAGAATACTCACAGCTCTAACACGTTGACTTGAAGCGAATGTACTAACTTTCTACTAGTAGTTTTCCCACAAGCGTACAGGTTCACTATAGTATGAGTAAGTATAGTGACCAAGTATTATCGAACCCAAGGGAAAGAGTGTATGCGAATAGATCCCTGAAGATCTACACGTCGTAATTAATATGAGTGTATGTTTTTGGTTTTTGAAAATTAATTAAAAGAAACTAAATTATTCTACGAATGCAAAAAGAAAAATTAAACTAAGAACGTAAGTGTGTGTTTTCAAGTATGAGATGGTGATGCTCAGGATAGGAATCCCTACGTATACTGACGGAGCAGGTACATAATCAAAATAACCGTGACGCGCAAGAAATAACCTAAGTAAAAGACTGCAAGATGAAAGCTCAAGAATTAAAACCCTAATACTTTATCCTAACAATCAACTTCACTAATCCACTAACAAGTTAATAGATTGTGCTTAATTAACGAGACCCTAATTTAACTAAGGTGATGCGGTCGTCCTCCCTAGATAAACCGGTAGATTAATTAACCCTTTCTAAACCCTCTCATTAAGTCTACTCGTTGTTAAAGAGTGATAAGACCGTCCTCTCTCTAACACTTTTCGAACTAAATTCAAGAGTAAAGTTAAGATTGATTTTAAGAATTCATTAATTAAGAGAATTAAAACTAAACGCCACGAATTACCCTAATTACGTACCCACATCCTACTTCTACGAGTTCATCTTACCCCAAGCATGCAAGGGTTTTAGCTAGACATGAGTTTTATGGAAATGAAAACAATTGAAGAAGTAACGAACATGAACATAATGATTATAACGAATAAATTATCAAACATAAACTAGGGTTTAAAGAAAATAGATGCTAAGAACTGAATTTAAATTAAGAAAACGAAGTCTCAAAGTATTAACGAACAAAGGTATAAAGAAACGAAACTAAAAAGCAAAATCGTACTATGAATTCGTAAAGAAAACCTCGAAAACGTAAAATTAAAGCTTGCTCGTCTCTTCTTCTCCAAAAATTAACTCTAAAAGCGATATGGTATGTTGTGGTGTCAAGTTGTGTGTAAAAACGAGCTCGGGACGAGTATATATAAGCATCGGGCCAAATCCTGAACTCATGGATCGAAAAACGCATCCAGAATCACGAACTTTGGAAGTGCTCGAGCAAGCACGCTCGAGCGGTGGCGCTCGAGCTATGTAGCTCGAATGGTGCAAGGGCTCGAGCAGTGGCGCTTGAGCTGGTCGAGCGCTGAAATCTCTCTGCATGTTTTGGGCGCTCGAGCAACACGCTCGAGCTGCTCGAATGAAAGAAGTCTTCTGTAAGTTTTAGGCGCTCGAGCAACGTGCTCGAGCGCTAGTGCTCGAGTTGATCTACTCGAGTGACTCCAAAAATGCTCCAACTAATACTTTTCTTCTTCCACACTAATACCAATCGTATTTCTTCGATATCTTCTCATCCGGGCATCCGTTTGAGTCGATTCAAAGTCCTACAAACTCCATTTTTCACACTCGATTTACCTATGAGTATCAAAAAGACAAATTCATCAATTTGTAGAAATAATACTCAATTGACTCTAAATACTCGACTAAATCGACCAAAATTGGGGTTTTTCTAACGACGAATCATGACAATTTCACGCCTAATCACACGTCCTAAAATGTTTGTTTCTATACCCAATTATATATATATATATATTCATGAAATTAACAGGTTCTATATATACCTAATTATATTATATATTCATCAAATTAACACTAATTAAATAGTATATAAATAAATTAGGCATATATATACACAAAAAAATTGGAGTAATTACCTGGCGGCGGCGGAGAGGCGGCGGGCTAGGGCGGCGTCGGGAGGCGGCAGCTGGGGCGACGTCGATCGGGAGGTGCGGCCTGGGGCGTCGTCGGGAGAGGCGCGGCCTGGGACGGCGTCACGAGGCGCGCGGGCAGAGAGCGCCGCAGGGGAGGGCTGGGCTACGAGGGCGGCGCGAGGCTGGAGTTACGGCGGCGGACTGGTGGCGGGCATCGCGGGTGGGGGGAGGAGGAGGAAGGACTGCGTGCGTGTGAATTGGCTGAGTTAATTAGGGATTTGAAGATATAAAATTGGGTCAAACACTTAGACAGCGGTTCAGAACCGCTATGCAAGTCCATAACTTAGATAGCGGTTCTTAACCGCTATCCTAGTATCACTTGGATAGCGGTTTTGAACCGCTATACAAGGTAGAACCTGGATAGCGGTTATGAACCGCTATCTTGCAAATGAGAACTTACATAGCGGTTTTTAACCGCTTTCTAAGGTTAAACCTTGGAAAGCGGTTTTGAACCGCTGTCTTACAATTTTTTTTTTAATATATTACTTTACATAACCGCTCTCCAAGTGGGTTCTTGGAGAGCGGTTTTTATAATAGCTATCCAAGTACAACTATTTAAGTTCGAATTTGTAGTAGTGATGTGACACGCAATGTTTGTCTAAATAGTACCTTATTTTGTTATGGTTAATTGTGGGGTGATAAAATTTAGCAAGTCTCTTGTAGGACTGCTCACGAAAACAACGGAACAAAATATGAGGGGAACCTACTCAGTGGGGGTCAACTAAATAAATTAGTGTGTGTTGATAAGGTGGTGGCACCCTAAATTAAAATCATTTGAGAAATTATTAAAGATAAAAGAGTAATATTGTTTGTACCGAAAGAATTTCATCTCCTCAAAAAGTCCGAACTCGTTGGAAGATTTGAAATTAATTAATTTAATTATTTTTTGTAGAGTTGTTTTACGCAGGAATCGAACCCATAATATTTGTCCTGACGTGAGCCTATTGGCTTTGATATCATGAAAGAGTTTCGCCTCATTTAAAAGTTCGAATTTGTAGAGGAGTTTGGAATTAAATCATTTAATTTTTTTTCACTGAAATTAATTAATACTGACAAATTAATATTATTTAATAAACTATTTAAAATATAAATTGAAGTAGCACTATAGAAGTTTTTGTCTAGAAAAATAGAGGCTTGGACTTCTAGGTACATTTCGGACCGCAAGTTCAAATTCTCATAAACTCATTTCTCCTCTCATTTTGCAATACAAAGTTTGACACAGCTGCTTTTCCTCATCCGCCCATTTAACACATTGCGGACACACTTTTATTTTCCTCCTTTTCAAATATTCTTATTCAATTTGCAAATCACTTTTGCACCCACACACGTACTTGTATATATATGAGTATATATAAAGTCAAAATAATTTATGCATGAACAATTTATAATTTTTTTAGTGTAATCATCAAATATCTTTTATGTATTTGCTATATGTATTTTTATGTTTAATAGACCACACAAGTGGATGTGGTACTTGATTCAGGGGTGAATTGGATTCTCTCATTTTCAAGGAACCTGAGTTTTTTAATTATTAAAGCGTCATTTTCAAATTGTAATTTGTATTTCTGCAAGATCGTTTCATGCAAAACCTACTCTATTTTATAATAGTTAGCTCTTACTATTAATTTTAATTAGAGATTAATTATAAATTAATATATATATATATATATATATATATATATATCCCGTATTTAATTTATGAGTCTGCCCCTACATATAGGGTTGGGGAAAATACCGAAAAATTCGGTATACCGAACTTATCGCACCGAAAAATACCGAATTTATCGAAAAGGTTGGTATACCAAAAATTTCGGTACGGTATGTTGTCATACCGAAAATTCGGCATGGTAACGATATAAAAAGTGGCATATCGAGGTATATACCGAAATACCAAAATTAATTTATAGTTTTAATAATATTTAATATTGTACCATTATAAATAATTAGATGGTAGTCTTATTATTAAAAATGCGGAAGCTCAATCACTCTTATTATTTAAAAAGAGCACAAACTACTTATTTTTCTTAATTAATATAACCATAGACCCATAGTCTATCCTTATACAAGAGGTATGCTTATCACTTTCTTACCTCCTTCAATCTCTATCCTCTAATGCAGTCAAAAGGTTGTCTCTCTCAATCTCATTCCGCTAAAAAAAAAAAGACACCGGTGGTCGAATATTGAGGATATGCTTGGTTGAAAACTTTAGAAGAAGGGAATGAGAATAAAATCAAATAAATATGTCTGGTGGAGAGGTATCATTCTTTGAAACTAAGCTTCATATACTAAAACTAAGGAATGAATCATTCCTCCCAAAATGGTGAGGAATGACTTTCATTCCTAAATAATTTTTTTAATTTTTTTTTATTTCACAATTTTTAATATAAATATTTATTTTCCATCATCTACCAAACACCATATTTTTATGGAGCATATTTATTTCATTCCTCACTACTATCATTCATATTCCTATTCTCATTCCTTATAACAAACCAAACGGCCCCTGAATCTAAAACGTTGAAAATCTCTATTTAAACCAGAAGTTAGTCTTATTCAGTTGTTGTCCAGTGGGTAAATTCATGATAACAGCAACAACATATGTGGAGTAAATCTGAAATCTATTTTCTCTTTGGAGAATTATTTGCAGAATATAATTCATAATTTTTCTCTGCGGTCCTTGCTTGTTAAGATTCCAAAAACGTCTTTTATTTTATTTTATTTTTTATTAGGAGTTTATTTTACATAGTTTTTGGCAAAGAACGGTATACCGAAATCATACCGGTAATATACCAAAATTTCGGTATACCGAAATTTGCGGTACGATAACAGTATGACTTTTTACATATCGATATTTTCGGTATGGTATACTGTATGAACTAAAAACTACGGTATCGTACCGAACCACCCCTAACTATCGGTATGTAGTTTACCGTTTACATATCCGAATTCAGAACAAACATGAGTCCATTGAATAATATATATATATATAACATTCCCCCCAAATGAAAGAGGAGAAGCAAAGTTAAGTCTTTTATTTTCATGTAAAAAAAGAAAAGGAGAAGCAAAGTTTGGCACATAATGAGCAAGTGCCTTTACATTCCCTGCCTGCAGTATTACATTGTGCACACTCGATAATTTCAATTTGAGATCCACTATTTATATTCTTATATTCAAGATTATTGTTGAATTGTGTGATTTGCTGTTCGGCCAACACATAAAAATACAATCAATAATAAATGACACATAATTAAGAATTATATAAATTTCGTTAATCCACATCAACAAGATAAAAACAATGTCTATCTTCATGTACTCTTCACACAGTAAAAAAAAAAAAAAAAACTTAGAGGTATAATGCATTAAAAAGGTATGAATTATATACGTTTGTTTCTTTCTAAACTACTTTTTATTTTAAAAAGTTATTAAACTATCAATTTTTATTTTATGAAGTTGCTGGTCCCAAAAACTGAAGGATTTTGCTATATCAATGTTTTCCACTGAAATATGACGAATCGGCTAGAAGTAATATTATTAAGATCGAATTTCATAAAAAAAAAAATGCATCTTTGGTGGATTTTAGAAAAAGATTGTATGAAACAAAATTAATATAGTTTTAATTTTTTTTTAAATGAAATTTAATTCAGCCGTCTTTTTTAAATAAAATTTAATAGTATATAGGTCTTAGGATCATTAGAAAAGAAGAAACACTAGCATGGTCCGAAATTTTTGAGAAGAGTGGGCACATGACCTGCCTCTTCTAGAGAGGAAGTTCAGTTTTCATAGTTCAGCACTCCAAATTCTCCATTTTATTATTAAGAGTTGAATTTTTGAAAGGGAAAACATAAAAATAAAACTAGCATGTGTTATTTAGATGGTTTTCGATTACCTATTGTCAGTAACAATTAATAAAGAACATAAATGGAGTTGTGATGCATTAACATTTTATAAAGAATTAACATCAATCTGTGTTAATTTAAAAACGGTCTCACCGAAACTATTTCACATAATTTAGGATCCAGCAAGGTTGGAGCAGGATGAGCGCACAAATTTACTGTTAATTATTAGTAAACCCTTTTTTTTTAGAAAAAAGTTACATCTATTTTTTAAATATGTGTGTTAAATATTATACCCGTTCCACTATAAGTTTTTCATAATTTTATATTGGTTTATTTAAGAAAGTCTATTTATTTATTGATATATAATGAATCATATACTGACTTTTGTGTAAAATATGAGGTGTTGTGAAAAGTAAAGACTAGTTGTTTAAAAAAATATTTATTTAATAATATATGGAGTGTTGTTTGTGTTTTTTATGAAATTGTGGACGTCCAAAATTAAGAAAGTAAGAAACTTACATTGAGACCGATGGAATATTATAGTATAAGTTGATGTGTAACTTTTAGAATTCAGTAAAGTATAGAGTGAATTGGTTCATACATGAACGGTGAGCCACTTTAAAGGATATAAGTTTTTTTTTTTTCCATTAGAAGGGGTTAAGTTGTTTTGATAAAAGATATTACTTATTTATATTAAAAAGTAAAAAAATTACAAAGTGGTATATGTATAAATAAATTTCACATTATACATATTCTTAGAATTCACATATTATAATAAATTTTTGGGATAATTGCAAATAAAATCACAACCTTTCCGCAAATTGCAATCTAATCTAAACTTTTGAATCTTTGCAAATAAAACTCTAATTTAATGTTTAGTTGCAATTTGAACCAACAACCAATTTTTTTACGGTTCGAAAATGATGTTTCACCTAACTGACAACGAATAAGTAATCGTATTAATATGTTTAGATTGATTTGGATGACAACACATAGTTAATCATTACGTTTGGGCAGATTGGAATCGATCTTTTAGTTGGAATTGCTCATAAATTAAAAATTGAGGTTTTGTTTGCAAAGATTCAAAATTTTAGATTAAATTGCAATTTGCGAAAAAGTCGTGATTTTATTTGCAATTAACTCTTTTATGTTATCAATTTTTATTTTTAGTATAACTTTTTATTAATCCCTCCGTCCCAATTTTATTTTCCGATTTGACTTTTAATGTGAGACTTGATTTGTAGTATTTAAATGGATAACTTTGATGATAACATATCATTCAATTTAAGTGCATGAGACAAATTAAAAATGTTTTTCTATATAATTACTAGTGGAATAAGATGTAATTTAAACGAAGATAGATGAATAGTGGAATAAAAAATCAAAAGTAGAATAGGGGGAGTATTATATATGTAATTATAAATAATAGATTTAACGTTGTACATCTCAGACAGCGGCAATACAAGTAGGTCTTTTATGCATTCGAGTTTACATGAATTTTTTAAATATTACTGTTATGTATATATACTATCACTTATATATATATCTACCCTTACGATTTAATGAATGTTTTGATTTTTAAATATTTATAGTGTGATTAAAGAGAGAGACTATCATTATTGATGTTAATTAAATTTTTGCCAAGTGAATATTAATATTAATAAAAATAGAATGAGAGAGAGGGCATCACCTATCGTATCAGTTGTCAACAGAGTTGAAAATGGTCCAACAATGGCGTCACGACTTGCGTGTGGCTACAGCACTACGGCAGCGCTGACGGTGCCCTTTTTCCCTCCCCATTATAAATACTGCTCACACTTTTCCATTCTCATCAAGTAACTCATACTTTAATCCTCGATTCATTACTCAATCAATCCAATTTCCGCGAAATGGGAGTGAATGTGCCGAAAATCAAGCTCGGGACGCAGGGCCTTGAGGTCTCCAAACAAGGCCTGGGCTGCATGTCCATGTCCTCCTTCTACGGCCCGCCCAAGCCCGAATCCGATATGATCAAACTCATCCACCACGCCATCAACTCCGGCGTCACGTTTCTCGACACCTCCGACGTCTACGGCCCCCATACCAATGAAATTCTCATCGGAAAGGTCTGCCTTCTGCTACTCTCTCTTTCGATGGTTTCATTTTTCCATTTCTGGCGCATTATCATAATCTTCAGTGGCATTAATTGACTAATTTCGAATGGCTATTTTTAGGTTTTAATTAGATCAAAACTAGCATATGAGGGGAACTATATGCGCTTGTTTAGGAATTTGAATTTTTTGCTGTATAAGATGTAATGCTTCTACATAATCATGTTTGGTGTGATTAAACTGGACATGAAGAGAATAGGGAACAAAAAATGAGTGCCCATCTCTTCTGTAGAAACAAGTGCACTATTTCTTTGCAAATTTGTGCTCAATTTGATATGTTGTAATTCCATTTTCACCATTAGTTGGGGGAAAAATCCGCACCGAATTGGGTTTTTTTCTATCTATATAGATTAGATATGTAGTGTCGATCCGACGTAGTTTTATATGGATATTGTCCGGAGATGAAGTCACAAAACACGTCTTGAGTTATTGCAGGCGTTGAAAGGGGGAATGAGAGAAAAAGTGCAAATAGCTACCAAGTTTGGGATAATATACAAGGATGGGAAGGTGGACATACATGGTGAGCCTTCATATGTGAGGCAAGCGTGTGACGCGAGCTTGAAGCGTCTTGATGTTGACTGCATTGATCTCTATTATGTTCATCGCGTTGACACTCGTGTGCCCATTGAACTCACTGTGAGTAATCTTTTGCTCGATTTTGTGTCTCCAGTGATTGGGATTTCACGTTGCATAATAGTGTAGCATCTTCTGTATTTTATTGAATGTTCGTGTGTTTTTACTAGATGGGAGAAATTAAGAAACTGGTGGAAGAAGGAAAGATAAAATATGTCGGCCTTTCAGAGGCGTCTGCTTCGACAATCAGAAGGGCTCATGCTGTTCATCCAATCACTGCTATTCAGAGCGAATGGTCGTTGTGGTCGAGAGATTTGGAAGATGAAATCATTCCCACTTGCAGGTGGAATTAAGAAGCATGCATTTTATCACGTTTCAAGTTTTGAAAATGTCAATATTATTCAGTTTCTGCAAATCTTGTGAATTTCAGAGAACTTGGAATTGGAATCGTCCCGTATAGTCCACTTGGGAGTGGCTTCTTTTCATCAGGTCCCAAATTGATAGAGAATCTACCCGAAGGAGACATGCGTAAGGTATGCCCATAACAAAAGCATTTCTTGTAACCTTCATTGATAGGGCTGAAAATGAGTCAAGCTCAACAAAGTATAAGCTTGTTTGAAAAGTTTTGAATTTGACGTTTGATAATAGTTGGGTTGAGCTCAAGTTGTTTGATATTTTTACACTTGTTTCGTTCAAGCTTGATTGATATCCATGTTGTTCCAGAACTCAAATGAGTTTTTCTGAACAATCGTCGAGCCGTATTCATTGATTGATATGCTAAGAAGACGTGTCTTAAATTTGCTAGCTTCATCCGAGGTTCAGTGCCGAAAACCTTGAAACCAACAAGGTCGTCTACGAACAAATCAAAGAGATGGCTACGAGTAAAGGGTGCACACCGTCTCAACTTGCATTGGCTTGGGTTCATCATCAAGGAGATGACGTGTGCCCTATACCAGGGACCACCAAGATCGACAACTTCAATGACAACATTGGAGCTCTCTCCGTGAAACTAGCGTCTGAAGAAATGACTCGACTCTCCACTTTGGCTAACCTCGTTAAGGGAAACAGAAATTTCTCGGTGCTCAACCCGTGGACAAATGCGGACACACCGCCCCTGTCATCTTGGAAAGGCGAGGTCTCGTCTGCATGAGAGTGTCTAAACTGATGCAATTGGTAGTACTATTGAGGCGCTTGGTAAGCAACTCTTCAATAGTAGTGGGAATGCAAACTAATTTTTCATCTATGCCCCTATAATAAATATGATATGTTGAGAGAAGAATTATTACAATTGTGACTCCATTACTAATGTCATGCCCCAATTTTGGAATAGCAGTGGATAACAAGTTATTGTTGGTAAATGAACGAGGGGTGATCGAGAAGAATGATTGTAGGAAGAGAATAGGGTAATCAAAATAGAGGAGTTGAGGTAGTAATTTTGTTCTCATTAAACATCGTAATTACACTATTTTCAATCTCATTCCCATTACCACTGAAGAGTTGTTAATCAAGCGTCTCATAAGTTCTTACTATTAATTTAAACTAGTATATCACCCATGCGATGCACGGTATATAATGTTAAATCTTAAAAAAATATATAAAATTAATGTGAGAATAAACTATTTATATGTACTTGTTCAATTCACTTTAAAGTATCTATTTGATTTAGATATTTTTAATTAAAGAATAATTAATGGATATATTGTTCTTTCTACCGTGAAAAATAGTCTTCGTTACTATATTCGTTCGACCGTTAAAAATGGCCCGCTTTTATAACATGACAATAATTTACACTATCAACTTAATTCCTTTACACACAATATATATACTTTCTTAAAATTTGTACAAAAAACGATACGACTATTTTCCATGGATGAAGGGAATTTTTTTTTTAAAAGACAGTTAAAAGAATAATTAATATGAAAAGATGCTTTGTGTATACACATTTAAAAAAAAATAGTTTTAGTGTATACTTGAATTCATGGTATACACTTGAATTTTGAAAAAAAAAAAATATCTCAAGCAGAAATTAGTAATACCTCAAGAAGTAATAAGTGATACCCTAAAAAGTGGTCAATAATACCCCAAGAAATAATTAGTAATACCCCAACTGAAAAAAAAAACGTTCGTTATGTTTGTGTGTGTTTTGAAAAAATCAAAATTGAAGTCAAAATCGAGCTTAAAATCGAAGTGCATACTATGCACTTGAGTGTATGCTAGAATTTGTGTCAAAAAAATTATTTCTTTAATTGATACCAATTTCAATCTTTAAACACTTATAATATCAAAATTGAACATCATCTAGTAAAAAAGTATACAAAAAGATACTCCCTCCGCCCCACAAGTGTTTGTACCATAGTTTGGGCACAACTTTTAAGACAAAAGTGTAATGAGTAGTGTTTTGTGGGGTATAAAGTGAAGAAAGTGGTTGAATTGAGTGTATTGTGGGCCCAAAAGGTAAAAAGTAATGACAATTTCTGTAAATATGTGAATATTGTGAGGGTGGAGTTTATAAAAATGTTTCCTTTTATGGGTGTGCAAACAATTGTGGGACGGACGAATAAGGAAAGTGTGCAAACAATTATGGGACGAAGGGAGTACAATATATTCCAATTTCATTATTATTTATCAACTTTAAATTTAACAAATAGAAAGAGCTAAAAAATTACAACCATTTAAGTTTGATTAAACTGTATTATTTTGCATATGTTTTAATAAGATAAAAGATTGAAAAATGATATTTAGTACAATTGTAAAATTATTTTCACAAACAACACATTGATAAATTTTTATATTTTTTTTGAAAGGTAACATATTGATAAATTTTACAATACATAGGTCATAATAATTCACAATAGATTCAAAATTACTAACCTAATAATTCAAATATAGAATATAGATCAAATCAATCCAGCTATACACACATATAATTCTATACAATATCTAAATTAAAATATTAAAATGTACATAAAATAAGAACAAAATCAAAATCCCATTTTTAAAGCGCCAAAATCACATTTTAATATCAGAATAAAAGTTAGGATGATTTGCAGACACATAATATATATTTTTTATCTCACAATTCTTCATTATAGTTTCAAGCATGATTTACACAGGAAATTATAATTATAATTTCTAAATAAAGAAAAATCAAATACAATATATTATTGTATTCTAACATATATGAGACAAAATGTGTACATATTATTCACCATCAATCTCTTCCACCTCCATTATTTTGTTCAACTCAAATCTAATAGACATGTAAGTTGAATATAAGGGAGAAATGAGTTTATTGGATAGGATGTAGATCGACCAATTAACCATAATTCCATCTCATAATCATTCTTAGGAGGGAGGGGAGATTCACATTGATCCTTTATCAGGGAACAACCCCGTATTTTTCTTTTAAAAAAAAAGGAACAACCCTATATTATAACCAAAAGTGGAACGCTTGTGACTGTAAAATATATCATTAACCGTAAAAAAATTCTCCTACCTTGCCTTTTGCTGGGATAGATTGATACTCCTGTATTAATAATATGAGTAGGTCTTGTATGAGACCGTCCCATGACATGAGACAATGAGAATTGGTGTAACTAGGGCACTGACTCATTAACACTTTGGTAGGGGTAGGTGTTAATTTGTGTGGTCTCATGCCATGAGACGGTCTCATACAAGTTTTTGCCTAATAATATTCATCTCGACCTACCAAACTACGAAATTAAGTCATCTTACTGAAATTTCGGAACAAAGATTTTGGACAATGTTTTAACATAACAATGCCTGTGCGAAGAGCTTTAAGGAGTGTAGTAAATTAAAAAAAATGTAATGCTACTCTTTTATATGTAAATTCATTCTCTCCTCATGGATAATGAAAGAACACCCTATTTAAGTAAAATAATAAAATAATGCTAAAAATGGTGTTACGTAAGTTAATGAGTGGAAGATATATCAAGAGAATTTCAAAAGAGACTTTTCAAATACCAATGATCATTTAACCATCATTATTTAGAATAATTAAAAGAACAATATATACGAAAGGGTATTAGACGAATCGTATTGAATTCTCAAGAGAAATGAATTATTTTAGCAAAAATTCACAAATTGTATTGAAATTTTAAGTTGGCCTTTGAAATACTGAAACAAAATAACTGAATCATTATAAATAACCAAAATAAGTGCAAGATGGTTTTCAGTTTCTTTTTAATATGGACAACTATTTTTAGAATAACGTTTTGATATTATAGTTACTATAATTAGGTCTTTGCCCGTGCAAGTTATAAAATTTTATTCGGACAATTTTTTTTTAATGAGATGTGGATTGCATGATACATTAAATCATTTGTTATTTTATGCTAATGGTGAAGGGCTTAATTTTTTTTATAGTGTATAACTACATTCTTGACTGAATAATAATTTTTAAGTGAAAATTAAACATCGGCTGAACTTCTAGATAATGCACTAAATTTTGATGAAATATCAATTTCAAACCCCTGTCTGTAAACCAATGGGTGCAGCTTTTGCACTTTTCTTATTCCATAAATGCATCCCTTTTCGTATTTCATGAAACAAATTATTAAAAATAAACAAAAAAACCTTTTCGTATCATGTTTATCATGACCTCAAGCATGTTTTTCATGCTATCTCCCATGAAACATATCACCTTTAATTTTCACTCTATGCTCAATGTCAATTGCATCATCTATTACTTCTAATTCCTTATCTCATTTCCCATTTGTTAATAATTTTTTTCCTTTCCTACACCTCTTTCATCCGCCTTCATTTCTTTGGTCAAATAGTTAGATTATTATTGATTATTTGATCAAATAAAGAAAAGAGAGTTTAGGGGTATAACTTTACAGATTATAAAAGCCATTAAAACTTAACAATGCTTCCAGGATTAACCAACCACACAATAAAAAAAACAATTAAAGAACAATTACAACTGAATAAATATTTTATCAAGCATCAACTCCAAAATCTTCTTTTAATAATATTCAAAGTCTTCAACGATTCCGCTCCAATGCCTTCAAAAATAAATTTGTTTCGAACTTTTCAATGGTCCAAAGAACTCTCTATCAAATGCAAATATCAATTTTATTCCCCCTTTTATCTTGAGATATTCCAGAGTACAAGAGAAAGCAATCAAATGTAGTCAAAAGGTCTTTATTGTAAATGAGTCCATCATTGTTTAGTCTTTTCAATTTGGAATTTCAAGTTGTGTATCACAAACGGAATCCATCCAATAAAAAATTAATTTTTCTTAATACAATTTTAAGAGAATCCAAAATTCATTCTCCCTCTCTCGCATTTTTTCTAGGTGCTTTACAGTGTAGCTGCATCTTTTTAATTTTTCAACTTCCGCTTTATACCACATACCCATAACCATGTTTACATTTGGTCGTTTAAATGCCATAATAAATTTTGACTTGATTGATTTAATAAAAAATATGATAGTGTGTTAAATTAACAAACATATATCAGCCTCTAATTTTTACATTGTCGATCTACACATAATTGCAACACGAATGAGAATTCTTCATTACCTTCCTCATATGCCTCACAATCAAACTGAAATAAATATCACCATTAGAAATAGTGATTCAGAAAGTATGGTGTATATAAATTTGTAATTTGACAAGCAAATTAACACCCATCTTGCATATGCTGAGCAGGAATAAAAGTAGACATAAACTCCTTAGCCTTGAGCCAGACATGAGATATTAATTTTCTTGGGTAAAAAGACAGTAGATGAAAAGTTTTACGAAGAAAACGCTGAAAGAAGACGTAGTTTATAGTTTTTTCACTTAATGATCTACCAATGGAAAACCATAAAAAAGTACTAATGTTTCAAGAAAAAATCACCAAAACCATTTAATTGTTTCTAAGAAAATCTTCGTAATGACAATGGAGAGCTGCATGTCTAATCAATAAACTATCTATTTTTTTTATTATATTGGACAAAACTGTTCTCAACCTCCATTTCTCAATTCTCATCAATCTTCACTACAATTAAAAGCTTGATGAATTATAATTATAGAACTATGTCAACATCTATTCTAAAATTTTCGATCTTGTATCATGTTTGCCAATTCTTACCAAGGTCGTTGATATTGTCATTTTTTCTTTATAATTCCTTACCCTGTGTATAACAATTCAAATTATCCAAAGGAAAACTTTTAACCAAGCAATTGGCAGACTCAAAGAGACAACTTTCATGTAAAAGATAATTTTTCAATGAAAAAAAGATTAACTGAAACATAAAATAGATGTGTTGCTAACCCTGTGTATCTGTGATCGAAAATCTTGACAGCGCCAAGAAGCAACCCAAAAAAATATACACCCACATTTCTAAAACTTTTGGCTATTTACAGACATTTAAAAAATGTCATCAATCCAGATCAGACATACAACAATATTATTTCACAAAACCCCTGTCAGAAATTAACCAAAAATCAAATAAATTGACAAAAGTTAAAAATACCAAACTTACTTTTATTACCTCACTGGAACATAAGTCAGTTGTCGTTCCTTAATCCCGGATGATGGAAGTCTGACTGGACCGACACTGCGGCAGCATTCGATGAACTTGGAATGTGGAATAGAACACCAAACAATTTGAAAATCTATAATTCAGATTATACGAATATCAAGCAAACAAAAACTCATTCAGATTACAAAATTTGCGAACATCTAGAATTGCATCTCTTCATTATGGTGCATTTGAATGTATAATGTTAAAGACAAGCACCATCTGAAATGAAATATTTTGGAATTTCGAAGATACCTATTTTTGTTGTGTGTGGGAAGCAGGGCAAATCAGAATTGTTTGTATCATCGATTCACTACCATTTACTTCAATTTTTCTCTTATCCTAGTGACTCGGATTTTAGTTTCATAACTTCAATTGGAGAAACAAAGCAATGTTCAAACAATCAATTTAATAATCAAATATTCATACTTGCTTCTATATTGCTTGAAACTTTGATTGAGCTAATCCCTGCCGGCCTCAAGCATCCGCGTGACCTGCAAACAATTTAGATGCCTCAGATGATATATATTTTTGGGAAAAAAAGAATTGAATTAACAATTACTAATATCCAACCATTTTACATAATTTTTTCCTCTCATTATATCTTATATACTAATAGTTTCTTCGAGCAATTCAATTGATTAAAAGAATACAACCCTTTTATGATATGCAAAAGGGCTGGAATTCAGAAAGTATACTCATGTAATTTAACACAAAATTAAACAAAGTAGTTTGATTAATTGTTGAGAATAAGACCTGATCAATTTTCAAGGGATCTCTTTGAAGCAATCGTGAATGTAATCAAGTCTTATACAGTCGGGTTACCCACCTCCCTCCCCATTCAAAATAATCTAATTGTCTAGCGACTCAATTCTCTCTTCAGCGTATTAGCTATATCTGATATTCACGCTCAATCCTCTTTTTTTTTCTTTTTCTTTTTATGGAAACAAATTCGAAGCAGAGCCTACCACGCTTCACGCTGGAAATCAGGCCAGTAATTGTGGAGCATTTCTTTGGAGTTGTTGGAAGTAAGGGTAGATGAAGAGTTTGTGTGTTAATTTTCCTTTAAATGAGGTTTCTGCGTGGAATTTAATTACTAATTGTTCATCTTTTTGTTGAAACTAGTGTTTCTCCCGTGGGATGCACGGATTGAATATTATAATGTAATTTTGCATAATATATTATATAAAGAATTAAATTAAATTTATTTAATAATTCATAAACCAATTAATATGTAAAGATTATATTGTATATTATGTGAGCATTATAATTATTTAATTAATCATATAATTTTTTATTATGTATTAAATTCACAATAAATACTAAATTTCATAAAAACATTGGACTAATTAATTGTTAAACAACTATCTGTTAAAAGATTTGTTGAACAATATTACAACAGTAAATTAAAGCATGTCCAATGTACCCACTCCCATCCCATGTACTCCAATCCCATGGAACCCATCCGCCACTATTCTCTCTATTCACAGCATTAATTGTCTCTCTTCCCAATATTTTTTTCTTCTCTCTCTCTCTTACCTTCCCAAGGTACACTACCCTCTTTTCCCTCTCTCACTATCCCTTTGTCCATCTCTCAAGCTCTATGGACATAAGCCACCATTTCTCCATCTCTTCCCCTAATGAGATGTGAAGTTACACAACTTATTTCACTTCTTTGATCGATCCTGTTTGTTGTTTTTCTTTTTTCAATTTGTTAAACTCTGAATGAATTTCGATGTGTCTTAGAAATGTGTTTTATCTTAGAAGAAAAAAAAAATAGAGAACTGATTTTTCAATATGTTTCATCTCTTTTTTTTTATTGTGACCGACATTTGATAAAGAGAGAAATTAAAATTTTCCTGAACATGTATGACCAATATTTATCTTGTATGTTTAAATATATTATATAATAGATGCAAGAGGGATTATGTCATTACATTCTGATATCATTGCAAATAATGAATGGAAATTTTGAAGGAACCATGAAGAATAGGCTGACAACGACGGTGTTGCTGATGCTGAGCAGATGAAGGTTCATCCTTACATAGTATCTGAGATTAGAAATACGGCGAGCATAGAAGACAGAGGAATTCGTCATTATACGGGTTTGTGCAATAATACCTCTGTGTTGGTCCTTCGATCTTCTATTTTAATAACCATGCTAATTGTTGTCATAGTTTTCGAACACTGGCTACGCGAACGCTGAAGCTAAATTCGATTTCAATCTTGTCTTTTCCCCTGCAGTAATGAGAAAAGCAATTAGTGGGATAACAACAAAATTTTAAGTATGAAGTATCCCTAAGATATTATTTATGTGCCTAATTATATTTTTTCAAGAACAACAATGGAGCACCCATGAAAACAGTCAATCACTATTTATAGCCTTTGCTACACTTTCAATCTGCATATTTAAAAATTTGAATTTGAAAATCTATATTAAAGTTACCTCGATCCATGATCTTTCTGCAGAAACTTTTTAGAGGCGTGTTGTGCTGGGTGCACGAATTTTCAGGACAAATATGGTAGCTTCTGAAAAAAGATTAAGAATATGTAATAGTATTATAAAACAACACAATTCACGTAAAACTTGGCGCGTGAGAAACACGGTTTCTCCATGAAGCAAGTGTATTGTCACTCGCTCAGAAAATACATTGCAAATTTGACAGAGGCTGCTGCTTTTATATATTTATAGATGAAAAGACATGTACTCTTCCTTCCAGAAAAAGAAAGAAAAGCCATATACTCCCTCAAAAATCTTGAATCCACGTGGCATAAGTATCTTATGTGGAATTGACACATATCAAAGGGAGAGAAGGCTGAAATTGCCACTTGGCGTAAGCTGGTGGATTCCATCCTCCTTTTATATATATAGATTGACAAAGATTTTGTTATTATATTAGTATAGATTTGAAATTAACTATAAATTAATTTATATATATGTGTGTGTTCGCTTTTTTATATCATATTTAATTTATTTGTCCGCACCTACATATCTATAGGTATGTGGTTTTCCGTTACATACTTACATATCCGAATTCAGTAGGGATATAAACGAGCCGAGCCGAATACCATCAAGCTCGAGCTCGGCTCGTTTGGGTTTTTATAGGCTTGAGCTCTATTAGTTGAGCTCGAGCTCGGCTCGTTTGTAAATTTTTTGGCTCGCGAATAGCTCGAGCTCGGCTTGTGAAATATTCGTTAACCAAGTAAACGAGCTTGGCTAGAAAAAAGCTCGTTTTCAAATTAATCAAGCATAATTCGAGCTTGAGTTCGAATAATTCAGCTCGAAAGGCTCGGTTCAAAAAGCTCGGCTCGAAAGGCTCAGCTCGAAAAGCTAACTAAAATTTTAAAAAAATATACAAAAATAACACATTTAAACTATGTCTACTTAAAAATATAATAGTCCATACTCCATAATAATAAATTTGTCCCTAATAACACATAATAATACTAATATCATAATAAATTTGTCTCTACATTACATTCTTATGGATATATTTTTTAAAATATTTATATAAAAAGAAAAAATTAATTAAATGAGCCTGCTCACGAGCCTATTCGAGAGCTCAGTAAACGAGCCTATTCGCGAGTCTATTCGTGAGCTCAGTAAACGAGCCTGTTCGCGAACTCAGTAAATGAGCCTATTCGCGAGCTTTCGAGTCGAATACCGTCAGGCTCGAGCTCGGCTCGATAAAATAATCGAGCTCGAAATCGGGCACGAGCTCGGCTCGTGAAACTTAACAAACAAACTCGAACGAATATTTTTCGAGCCGAGTCCCGAATAGCTTGCGAACGGCTTGGTTTGATTACATCCCTAAAATTCAGCACAACATGAGTCCATTGAATAACAACATTCCTCCCAAATGAAAGAGGAGAAGCAAAGTTAGTCTTTTATTTTCATGTAAAAAAAAAAAAAGCAAAGTTCAAATAAACATTCCCTGCATGTTGTGGGGTGGTGTTCCCCTCTTGTAGGGAGGGGGGTGGTGTTCCTCTCTTGTGGTGGTTGCGGTTCCGGCTGTAATGCAGTTGTGGTTCGAAGTTGCGGGTTCGGGTGGTCCCCCTCTTGTGGTGATTGTGGTTCCGGTCTACAGTAAGATGAAAAGATGTTCTCATTTACCCGGTGGTCGAAAGAACTATTGTAATTGATTATATTAGGAAATTACCGTAATTGATTACCTTTAAAAACAAAATAAAAAAACACCCCCTACCTACAGTATTACATTGTGCACACTCGACAATTACAATTTAAGATCCACTATTTATATTCTTGTATATGTTTGAAACAAAGGGTTAATCTATTTTTTTTTTAAATCTTTAAATTATCAATTTTTATTTTGTGAGGCTTCTGATTAATTTTAATGAATCAATTAATATTTTTTCATTAAAATATAACGAATTGACCATAATTAATGTCATAAAGATCGAATTTCAACAGCAAAAATGCATCTTTAATGAATTTTAGAAAAAGATCGTATGAAACAAAAATTATTACTCCCTCCGTTCATGAAAAATAGGTTTGTTGTTTTTTGCACGGTTATTAAAAAATTGATATAATATATAAAAAAATAAGAATATTGTGTCACATCAAATACAAAATCAATTATTTTAAAAATGTTATGTGTATATGTTAAAAGTGTAGATAATTAGTTTATTATTTCTATTTTAAGCAATATGACTATTTTTCGTGGATGATCCAATAAGGCAACCAAGCCTATATTTTGTGGACGGAGGGAGTATATTTTAAGAGTTTTTTAAAACAAAATTTAATTCAGCCATATTTTTAAATAAAATTTAATAGTATATAGGTCTTTGGATACATTAGAACATAGTATGGTCCGAAATTTATGAGAAGAGTGGGCACATGACCTGTGATGGTCCCGTTTTCGAAGGGCAAAATGGGAATTCAGGAGCTAAAATTTTTTTTTTTTTAAACCTTGCGTTGCGCTCTGAAAGAGTTCAGTGAAGGAATACTCAAGTCACTGCGTTGCTGAGAGTCAGAGCTATCAAGTCAGTGATGAGACTTGAAAGCTCAGGCTCTCAACAAGGCAGTGACTCGAGAGACTGAACTCTCGAGTGCCTAGCCTGATCTGGTCAGTGAGAGGAATCTCCCTGACCTGATTGCTTAACTAAAGTTTTCTTAACAAAGCTCTCAGTGAGCTGATTTTCACAACACTTTAGTAAATACTTTGAAAGATAAGTACGCTCAGTTTATCGTGGTTCAGAGTCTCAATACTCTTACATCCACGGCCTGATTTAACAGGAAATCCACTCCTTTGGATTCTTGTTTTTAACGTGCCAAGGTGCACTTACAACTGGACTCACGCCACTCCCTGGGCTGCCCTCCTCACCTCACTACAAACCTAACAATCTCTGAAAGGGTTTAGTTTGGTTTGGTTTTCTCCAACTAGGTGAGGTTTTCCTTTACAATGTGTTAGCCTTAAAGCTAAGATTAGGAAAACCTCTCTAAGCTAAGAGTTACAAGCTTTGACACTCAATGAATATATGTGAAGACTCAAATGGTCAGTGTCGTGGGTGTGGAACACTTCCTTATGACTCCCTAACAACTCTCACACCCTCACAGCTCGTAGGTGTAGATTTTCTCCTCTCACACACTTCAATCCGCAGCTGGAAGCTTGTATTTATAATGGGGATTCAAATGTATCCGTTGGAGAGGAAATACATTTGAATCCAGCATTAAATGGTTTCAACCACTTTTCTTGGAATGCGGCCTTTGTCAGTGTCAGAGTTGCTGCCTCGTGCTGATTGGTCCACGTGGCCTGGATTCACGGATCTTTGACTCAGTGGGTTTGACTAAGACCCACTGACTTTAGGTAGTTTTCTCCTTCACTGACAAGATGATCTTCAGTTGGACTGACTCGTCCTCAGTGTAGTTGTCCTTCAAGGACTGTTTGAAGATCATTCCAAGAAGTTTGTCATAAGGCTGAATGACAAACTTCCCTGACCACAGTAGCCTGACTCCTTCAGGGCCTACTTGGTGCAGCACTGATCCACCTGATCAGGCTCTTCACTGAGTGGTCCACCAGACTTGGCTTAGATCAGCCTGACTTACACTCGGTGGGACATCCTTCAGGCTTCTCTTCAGGTTCAGGTCTTCCTTCATTGGCTTCAGTCAGTTCTCTTGAGATGTCATCTTGACTTCCTCAGGCTTTATCAATGAGTTCCCCCTCACTGAGTTCCCCCTCAGTTGAGTTCCCCCTCAACTGAGTGCTTCCTCAGCTAAGTTCTTCTCACATTACAACCTGTCTAACTGAATACACAAACTATCCTGACCTGAATCTAAAGATACTATCCTGACTGCTTTCAAACCTATTACATGTCGTTTTGGAAAATCATCAAAACTAAACATATCCCAACAATTTCCCCCTTTTTGATGATTCCAAAACTTCTAACCAAATGATTTTCTATTACAAGAATGATGTCAGAATACAAGTAATAGTATGAAATATGCAGGAATTCCCATAGTTTAAAACGTTTAAGATCTGTTCGGTTGACAATTTTTCTTAACAAAACTGGATCAGTGGTCATGTGAACAACCCGCTCTGATACCAATTGATGGTCCCGTTTTCGAAGGGCAAAATGGGAATTCAGGAGCTAAAATTTTTTTTTTTTAAACCTTGCGTTGCGCTCTGAAAGAGTTCAGTGAAGGAATACTCAAGTCACTGCGTTGCTGAGAGTCAGAGCTATCAAGTCAGTGATGAGACTTGAAAGCTCAGGCTCTCAACAAGGCAGTGACTCGAGAGACTGAACTCTCGAGTGCCTAGCCTGATCTGGTCAGTGAGAGGAATCTCCCTGACCTGATTGCTTAACTAAAGTTTTCTTAACAAAGCTCTCAGTGAGCTGATTTTCACAACACTTTAGTAAATACTTTGAAAGATAAGTACGCTCAGTTTATCGTGGTTCAGAGTCTCAATACTCTTACATCCACGGCCTGATTTAACAGGAAATCCACTCCTTTGGATTCTTGTTTTTAACGTGCCAAGGTGCACTTACAACTGGACTCACGCCACTCCCTGGGCTGCCCTCCTCACCTCACTACAAACCTAACAATCTCTGAAAGGGTTTAGTTTGGTTTGGTTTTCTCCAACTAGGTGAGGTTTTCCTTTACAATGTGTTAGCCTTAAAGCTAAGATTAGGAAAACCTCTCTAAGCTAAGAGTTACAAGCTTTGACACTCAATGAATATATGTGAAGACTCAAATGGTCAGTGTCGTGGGTGTGGAACACTTCCTTATGACTCCCTAACAACTCTCACACCCTCACAGCTCGTAGGTGTAGATTTTCTCCTCTCACACACTTCAATCCGCAGCTGGAAGCTTGTATTTATAATGGGGATTCAAATGTATCCGTTGGAGAGGAAATACATTTGAATCCAGCATTAAATGGTTTCAACCACTTTTCTTGGAATGCGGCCTTTGTCAGTGTCAGAGTTGCTGCCTCGTGCTGATTGGTCCACGTGGCCTGGATTCACGGATCTTTGACTCAGTGGGTTTGACTAAGACCCACTGACTTTAGGTAGTTTTCTCCTTCACTGACAAGATGATCTTCAGTTGGACTGACTCGTCCTCAGTGTAGTTGTCCTTCAAGGACTGTTTGAAGATCATTCCAAGAAGTTTGTCATAAGGCTGAATGACAAACTTCCCTGACCACAGTAGCCTGACTCCTTCAGGGCCTACTTGGTGCAGCACTGATCCACCTGATCAGGCTCTTCACTGAGTGGTCCACCAGACTTGGCTTAGATCAGCCTGACTTACACTCGGTGGGACATCCTTCAGGCTTCTCTTCAGGTTCAGGTCTTCCTTCATTGGCTTCAGTCAGTTCTCTTGAGATGTCATCTTGACTTCCTCAGGCTTTATCAATGAGTTCCCCCTCACTGAGTTCCCCCTCAGTTGAGTTCCCCCTCAACTGAGTGCTTCCTCAGCTAAGTTCTTCTCACATTACAACCTGTCTAACTGAATACACAAACTATCCTGACCTGAATCTAAAGATACTATCCTGACTGCTTTCAAACCTATTACATGTCGTTTTGGAAAATCATCAAAACTAAACATATCCCAACAACCTGCTCTTCTAGAGAGGAAGTTCAGCACTCCAAAATTTTCCATTTTATTAATAATAATTGAATTTTTTAAAGGAAACAAAAAAAAAAAGAAAAAACTAGCATCGGTTATTCATGGGGCACTCTCATGTATGCATAAGGGCACTCACTCAACAGTTAAAGTGTAAGTGTAGGATGATTATATTAAAAAGTATGGTTATATTATACTGAAAACCGATTTTTAGTATAAATTTTTCAATGTAATCAAATCATATTTTTCAGTGTAAACAGTCGCAACTGTTGAGTGAGTGCACCATACACCATGCACAAGAAAGTTACTCGTTATTTAGATGGTGTTCAATTACTTATTGTCAGTAACCATTAAGAACATAAATTAAGTATAATGCATTAAAATTTAATAGAAAATTAACGTCAATTTTTGTTAATTTGAAAACAATCTCATTGGAACCGTCTTACATAAACTTTTGTCATAAACATTTTATGGTTTTTGTTATAAGTCCAGTAGATTTATTATACCAAATTCAAAAGATTTGATTTGGACATTATTAATGGGTTTCATAACCTAAACAGGCTTTAGGTTTAGATTATGGTTTCTTTATTATAAAAAGATCTCTGTACTCAATATTGTATACAAGTATACACATAAATATTAGTGAAAACTCCTGCCTTGGTACTCCCCCAAACGTAATCGTTATCGGCAAATTGGGTAAACAAACTGGTGTCTCTACTTTACGCTTATAATTTACAACACATTATCAGCACGAGTCTCTGTACGAATCCCAATTTATTTTTCAATAGCATGATAATTAATTATCGTACCAATTTTCAAATCCATATGTGCTATGATTTTACCGTGCACTTAAATTATTCATTGCATCTGTATTATTGTTTGCAATTGTTTTTAATCGGATCGAATATATATATATATATATATAATAAATTAATTCGCTCACGGCGGATGCCACCACCGCTGCTGCGGACCACAAGGCACCGCGCACGCCGCCGACTCCTCTTGGCCACCGCGTGCAAGTCACCGCGGGCCTCCAAAACACCGAGCGTCACCGCGTGCGTGAGGCTAGCCCTGACGGCCGCGGGCCGTCGGCCGTGCCTTCGCCGCGAATCACCAGGCCAGCGCACCGCATACCGTTGCGCGCCTTTGAGCGTCGCGAACGGCTGCACACTGCCGGCGAGAGCGCGCCTCCTTTCCTCCGCTGCTCCGCCACCATGGCGTCGAGCGACGGTCGAAGGCTGTGCACCGCCGGGCGACGGCGGTCGTAGGCCGCGCGCCACATGGCGGCCTAGCGCGAGCTCCCCGCTCTGCCGCCCTGCGCCCTAAAGCTCTGTTGTCATGGCCCCGAGTGCCCTGCCTTGTTCCCACCTTTCCGCGTAGCCCTGCCCAACCAATTGGGCCGTTCGAAAAAAAAAATTCTTATGGGCTGGAATCAGGTTTTATTTTTATTTTTTGGGCTATTACTTTTAAATTGGACATTATTATTTATTTTTGGGCCTCATATTATTTTTTCTAGTATATTTGTGCTCTGAATTTAACTTATCAAGTCCCGAAAATACTTGAAAAATAAAAAGTAATAATTCTTAGCATAATAATTAAGCTAAAAAAAATTTGAATTAATTTTAAAAAAAATTAATTCTCAATATATTAATATTTTATGTGCATGCTTTTATGATAGATTATCTTGCATGCATTATTACTTTTGTACATAGTCCACATTTTATAGTCCGCATATATTGTTTGGTTGGCGGCGTCCAGTACTTGTCAGACCGTAAATTATGTTTTGGGTAGACGGCACCCAATTCTTGTTTCTATGTGCTTGAAAGTGATCAAATAAATCCTTATTTCTCTGTTGTCTACAAAAGGTCACAAAACTCACCATGTCACTTTAAATATTGTAGTGAGAATGTCTGGTATTACCAAAAGAGAATTCGCTGAGCTTGCTCTTGATGATAGTAATTACCTGACATGGGCTCTAGATGTCGAGATCCATCTAGCCTCAACTGAGTTGAGCGGCGCGATTGTCGATGACTGAAAATCAACTAACGCCCAGAAGGCGAAAGCATTGATTTTTCTCAGGCATCACCTGAATTAGGACCTAAAAAATGAATATCTCACTGAGAAAGATCCCGGAACGTTGTGGAAGTCCCTGAAGGACCGTTTCCAACAACAAAATGATATACTCCTCCCTCAGGCACAATACGATTGGCTGAACCTCCATTTCCAGGACTTTAAGTCTGTGACGGAGTACAACTCAGTCTTGCATCGTATTGTATCTCAGTTAAAGCTATGCAAGCAAGCTATAACTGAGGCCGAGTTGATTCAGAAAACTCTGTCAACATTCCACGCTAGAAACCTTGTACTCCAGCAGCAGTATAGGGCCAAGAATTACAATGTACACTCTGAGCTAATTTATACACTTCTAGTGGCAGAAAAGCACAACCAATTCGTTATAAAAAAATCATAACTCGAGACCGGTTGGCTCACAAGCAGTGCCCGAAGCACATGTTATAGCTCAGGAAAGTACAAGTGGTGGCAAGCGTGGAAGGGAGAGAGGAAGTAAACGAACTCGTGGCAAAGGCCGAGGTCGTACTAAATTCAGTGGTTCAAGAACCTCGAACGACAATAAAGCTCAGAATCGTGGAAAGGGTGTACCCAACACGAATTCTGCTCCACAAAAATCTGACTCTCAAGACAAGGTTGAGCATTCCTGCTACAGATACGGATGCAAAGGCCATTGGTCTCGCATGTGTCGTACTCCCAAGCATTTGGTTGAGGCTTATCAAAAGTAGTAGAAGGACGACAAGGGGAAGGCCCCTAAAGTCGAATCTCACCATGCCAGCCAGTCTGAAGCAGAATTTGACCATGACAACGACGATCTCTTGGGCTTGGAGCTCAAAGACTATGGAGACAATGAGTGATTCTGATATTTGATCAATTTTAGTACTTTATTTTTTGTTAAGACCTTTTTATTTGGATCCTGTCTTTCGGATACTTTATTTCATCTTTGGTATGACATTGATAATTTAGTTTTGATATGTTTACTTTAATATTTGCTATCAGTTAAATTTATTTGGATATTGTTATTCTTATACATGGCTTGTAAACATATCAGCTAAATGGTTTGGGTTTTTTCCTCTGGCATGATGGGTGCAAATAGTGATTTATGTTTGGTAGATAGCGCCACCACACATACAATCTTAAGAGATATGAAGTATTTTTATAACTTGGTAGAACGTAAGGGGAGTGTAACTACGATAGCCAATGATAACATTATGATAGTGGGCTCCGGAAGAGCATCCATTGTCCTCCCCATGGGTACCGAACTCATAATCGATAATGTGTTATTATTTCCACAATCTAAGCGTACCCTGCTCAGTTTTAAGGATATAAGATCTAATGACTATCACATTGAAACCAAAACTGAGAATAATAACAAATACCTTTTGATGACTATTACTCGAGGTAGCCATAAACAAGTTATAGAAAAATTTATCTCCTTCTTTTTCGGATTGTACTATTCCTACATCCGGCCGTCCAATCTCCATCTAGCTATGAGTATTAAATTTCATGACCTGAACTCTTTTAGATTATGGCATCAGCGGTTAGGTCATCCAGGACAAACTATGATACGTAGGATTTTATCTAATTTCATTGGTCACAATATTTTGAATAATAGAATCCCTCATGTTGATGAATTTATATGTGATGCATGTTCTAAGGGTAAGTTAATAGTGCACCCGTTGCGCACCAAGGTGGGACTAGAGTCTCCGGTTTTCCTTGAACAGATTAAGGGAGACATTTGTGGACCGATTCACCCAGCATCAGGACCATTTCGGTATTTCATGATCCTAATTGATGCCTCCACTAGGTGGACATATGTCTGTTTGTTGAATACCCGCAATCAAGCTTTTACAAAGCTCATTGCGAAAACTATCGAGCTTAGAGCTCAATTCCCAGATTATCCAATTAAATCGATTCGCACGGATAATGATGCTGAGTTTACCTCAAGGGCCTTTACAGATTACTGTATGGCCCTGGGAATTAAAGTGGAACATTCGGTCCCCTACGTCCACACCCAAAATGGTCTTACTGAAGCGCTAATAAAACGTATCAAACTTATCGCTAGACCATTGCTTATGAACTCTAAATTACCCACTTCATGTTGGGGGCATGCAGTCCTACATGCATCACACTTAATACAAATCCGTCCAACTGCATATAATGATCATTCCCCCCTACAGCTAGTGCGTGGGAAAGAACCAAGCATTTTCCATCTGCGTATTATTGGATGTGCGGTATATGTCCCGATAACATTACCAAAGAGAACCTCTATGGGCCCACAAAGGAAGCTAGGTATTTACGTTGTATTTGACTCTCCATCCATCGTGAAATACCTAGAACCTTTGTTCGGGGATCAATTAACGGCCCGGTTCGCTGACTGCACGTTCGATGAAGATCACATCCTGGCATTAGGGGGAGATCCGAATTCAAAATTGAATGAATGCCGGGAGCTTACGTGGAACATAAGTAATCTTCAGTATCTAGATCTACGCACTAGTCAATCTGAACTGGAAGTTCAGAAGATCATTAACTTGCAAAATTTAGCAAATAATCTGTCAGACGCGTTCACTGACCATAGAGGTGTAACTAAATCGCATATACCTGCAGTAAATGCTCCCCAAAAGGTTGAGGTCCCAAGTAAATTAAGTATACATGCCCCCACACGCTAGAAGCGTAAAGGACCTACAAAAAATACAAGTACACCTAAAAGAAAGGCTAGCAAAACTGGTCAGTCGAGCATAAAATCTCTAGAAGAGATTCGTCTAGATAACTTAAAGTCTCCAGAAGAGACTTGTCTAGAAGACGAGCGTCCTAGTAATGAAGCACGTGCACAAAATATTCAAAGCACTAGGACTGCGGAACGACCAGACCTAGATACACTGGGAAATAAGGAAGGCTTGGTTGACATAAACATTGAAGTCTCTACAAATTTCATAGATACGGGAGAAATATATAATAGAAATATTACTGTCGTCGGCGACACATTTGCAGCGACGATTGCTCTTTCCGTTATAAATAACGATCTAGATCCAGAACCTAAAACTATCGCTGAGTGTCGAAAGCACTCCGATTGGGTAAAATGGAAAGAGGCAATTGAAGTAGAGCTCACATCGCTAAACAAAAGAAAAGTATTTGGCTCTATCGTTTGTACACCCGCGCACGCTATCCCTGTAGGATATAAATGTGTTTTTGTACGAAAAGGAAATGAGAATAATAATGTGGAGAGGTATAAAGCGAGGGTGGTAGCTCAAGGGTTTTCACAGAGACTCGATATTAATTTCGATCAAACTTATTCTCCCGTAATGGACGCAATAATGTTACGCTACTTGCCTACTTAATATCTTTGGCAATTAAATTGAATCTCCATATGAGATTGATGGATGTAGTAACCGCATATTTATACAGATCACTAGATGCCGACATCTATATGAAAATCCCCGATGGATTTGAGATTCCCCAGATGAGGAATGGTGAAAATCGCAGTATGTATAGCATAAAACTGCATAAATCGTTGTACGGCCTAAAACAATCAGGTCTCATGTGGTACAACCGACTTAGTGAATTCCTCCAGAAGAAGGGATACACGATTGATATAGCTTTCCCATGCGTATTCACAAAGAAATCGCAAGGTGGTTTTTGCATCATATCCGTATATGTTGATGATCTAAACATAATCAGAACACGCAAAGAGATTGAAGAAGCTAGTTCAATTTTGAAAGCTGAATTTGAAATGAAAGTCTTGGGTAACTGTAGATCGAGCATCTCCTAGAAGGAATTCTTATACATCAGTCAACCTATGTGAAGAAGGTATTGGAGAGATTTCATATGGATAAATCTCATCCACTAAGCACACCTATGGTTGTCCGATCCCTCGAAGTGGATAATGACCCATTTAGACCAAGAGAAGATTTAAAACAAATTTTGGGGCCAGAAGTTCCTTATCTTAGCACTGTTGGAGCACTACTCTATCTCGCAAATTGCACTAGCCCGGATATTGCATTTGCAGTTAATTTGCTTGCGAGATATATCGCTTCTTCTACGAGGAGACATTGGAATGGTGTTAAGCATGTTCTACGGTACCTCCAAGGGTCTCAAGATCTTGGACTACTTTACCGTAAGAACCAAGACTAAACCTTGGTAGGTTATGCGGTTGCTGGCTATTTATCTGATCCCCGCAATGCCATATCCCAGACTTGTTACGTTTTTCCCTGTGGTGGTACCGCGATCTCATGGAGATCGGTTAAACAAACCATGGTTACCACGTCTTCAAACCACTCAGAGATAATAACTTTGTTTAAAGTCGCACGAGAATGTGTTTGGTTAAGATCCCTGGTAAAACACATTTGATGTGGATGTTACTAATGGACTTATAACCTAAATGGGCTTTAGGTTTAGACTAGGTTTTATATCTTATAAATAGATCATTGTACTCAGAATTGTATACACTCATACACACACATATTAGTGAAACTCCTGGCTTGGTACGCCCTCAGACGTAGTCATTATTGACGAACTGGGTTAACAAATCTCGTGTCTCTATTTTACGCTCTCGATTTACAACAAAATTCACGTAAACTCTTATACACATTTAATTTATATCTATAATTATGTATATAATACTACCCTCTAAAATAGATCTTATTCAAGTAATAGTTATACAGAAAAATATCATCATTTTGTCCCATTCATTTAAATTGAATGATACATTATTATTGAAAAAATATTTTATCCATTTAAATGCTAAAAATTAAGTTTCACAATAAAAGTTAAATCGGAAAACAAAGTTAAGACGAAGGGAGTAATAAAAAGTAATACTAAAAATAAAAATTTATAACAAAAAAATCATTATAATATGTGAATTCTAAGAGTATGTATAGTGTGAAATTTATTCAAACATACACCACTTTGTAATATTTTCTACTCTTTAATATAAATAATTAATACCCTTTAACAAAATAACTTAACCCTTCTAATTAAAAAAAATATACATTTACAAATGGTTCATGTATAAACAAATTTCACTCTATACTTTACCGAATTCTAAAAGTTACACATCAACTTAGACTAATAATTAATGTCATATGTCCCACTATAAGTTTCTCACTTTCTCATTTTTGAACGTTCTGTTGATAGGCGAGCAACCATATGACATAGGAGAGTAGCTGTATGACATAGGCGAGCAGCCATACGACATGGATGAGCAACTGCCCTCATGACGAGCAGCTGCCTCCATGACGAGCAGATGCCCTCATGACGAGCACTTGCCCTACACAACTGAATCAAGTCAATCTATATGGACGAGCAGTTGTCCTCCTGACTCAATTGATATGGACAAGCAGTTGTCCTCCTGACGAGCAACTGCCCCATGACGAGCAACTGCCCTACACAACTGAGTCAAGTTAATCGATATGGACGAGCAGTTGTCCTCCTGATGAGCAACTGCCCCATGACGAGCAGCTGCCCTACACAGCTTAGTCAAGTCAATCACTATGGAGGAGTAGTTGTTCTCTTGACGAGCAGCCGCCCCATGACGAGCAACTTCCCTACACAACTGAGCCAAGTCAATCGGCATGGATGAGCAACTATCCTCCTAACGAGCAATTGCCCTACACAACTGAGTCAAGTCAATCCACATGGACGATCAATTGTCCTCCTGAAGAGCAGATGTCCCATGACAAGCAACTCCAATGGGCGAATAGCCCCAGAGAGGTATCAAGCAAATACAAGTGTCCAAAAGGCTGAACGAACAGAGGGAGGATAACTCCAAGAGAGTCGAACAGCCTAAAGGGAGAGCAGAGATAATAAACCTCACCAAAGAAGCTCCAGACGAGCAGTCTTACACCTCAGGTCATAAGAAGACTTCATAGCTAAGTAAAGATGTAAGATAAGGTCAAATATTAAAAGACACATGTCAAGCATCATGCTAGAAGGTGAAAGGATGTGTCACCACCTACTTGTAAATCACTTGTATAAATACTTTATTTTTCATTAATAAAAAGGAGAATGATCCTCAAATATACAAGAAATACACATTAAACTCTCATACTTGTACTCATATAATCGTTTATGTACAAAAACGCAAAAAAAAAAAAACATCCAATTCTACCCTGGTCTAACGTATTTACCATTTTTCTTGGATAATCATTCACACTGTAATTGTTTGGTGATTCCGAAAAGATTAAACAACCACTAATCCACGTGATTAGGTCGACTCATCAACACGTTCCACAATAAATTTCTCATTCCATAAAACTAAAAAAAACAACACTCCTTATAATAATAAATAAATATTTTTTTAAAGAACTAGTCTTTACTTTTCACAAACTCCCATTATTTTAAACAAAAGTCAGTACGTGGTCTACTATATATCAATAAAAAAATAGACACTCTTAAACAAAACACCATAAAATTATGGAAAACTTATTGTGGGACGGAGAGAGTAATATTCAACATACATAATTTATAAATAGATGTGATTTTTTTTTTTAAAGTTTACTTATAATAAACAGTAAATGTGTGTGCTCGTCTTGCTCCAATTTTACTGGAACCTAAAAATATACTAATATATCAAATTA
This sequence comes from Ballota nigra, assembly GCA_947034835.1. Classification (NCBI taxonomy): domain Eukaryota; kingdom Viridiplantae; phylum Streptophyta; class Magnoliopsida; order Lamiales; family Lamiaceae; genus Ballota; species Ballota nigra. The sequence continues at coordinate 119,158,884 of OX344721.1, read as the reverse complement.
TGTCTTTGCATATAGTTTAAAACTGTTGTAAATTATAAGCGTAAAGTAGAGACACCAGTTTGTTTACCCAGTTCGCCGATAACGACTACGTCTGGGGACGTACCAAGCCAGAACTTTTCACTAATATTTCTGTGTATGCTTGTATACAATACTGAGTACATGGATCTATTTATAATAGAGAAACCCTAATCTAAACCTAAAGCTTGTTTAGATTATGAAGCTCATTAGTAATATCCACATCAAATCTTCTAGATTTGGTATAATAAATCTACTGGATTTATAACACTCCCTGTTGATAGGCGACCAACAGGGACATGATATTAACATAAAAAATATTAATCTAATAATATTAAGAAATCATCAAAAGTAATAATATGGAAGAGGACGAGCAACAGGGACTGTATGCCCTAGGAGGCGAGCAGCAGGGACTAAGGTCCTAATGAAGGAGGCGAGCAACTGGTCATAGAAATCATTACGAGGTAGCGAACAACAAGAACAAGAAGATCCAAAGTCTCAACAAGAGGCGAGCAACTTGGATTATAAGGGTTTCCAACACCCAACGAAGACATACAGACGAGTAGCTGGCCACCAAGGAGAGCAGCTGAGTGGTTCCAAAGACCAAGTACAACATTGGGAACTCCAAGAGTCACTAACTTTAGAAATAGTCCATGTGTCTTAACACTTGGCACCCATTCATTGGGCAATAGTTTAGATGTTGTACAAGTATCTTGACACTTGGCAAAAATCCTATGGCTAAGCCATCAAGATGGTGACACCTAGCCTCTTTGTATGCCTATAAATACCCCTTCATTTGCATGAAGGAAAAGGATTTTCTTCCATAATAAAAAAGTGCCTAAACTCTTGCAAATTCATTTCTTGAGTATTACTTAACCAAACTTCATGATCCTAGATCTTGTTTGATGATCTTAATGAGGAAAAACAGCCACTAATCATCATCGATTAGAAAAGGTCATCAACACTCCCCCTTGAACATTACGACATAACGTATATGTCTTGTCAGAAAAACTCCACATGCTAGGCAGCGACAAAAATATTTAGCTATGGAGGAATGCAATTCATTGATCTTCCAGATCTAATCTTCTGGATTACTTTGAGGTTACCACTCCCCCTGAAGACAACAACCCTTTGAGCTTTCGCATCCCGATACCATGAACATACTTCTCAAAAGTAGATATAGGTAGGGACTTAGTGAACAGATCTATTAGATTGTCACTAGATCGCACCTTTTGTATGGTAATTACGCCACTCTTCTAGAGTTCGTATGGGTAGAAAAACTTTGGTGAAATATGTTTCGTCAGTTTTTCCTTGATGTACCCATTACTTATTTGTGCGATGCAAGATGCGTTGTCTTCAAATATAATGACAGGGGATGTATCGTTCTTAGCGATACTACACGAGTCACCAATGTGTTTTACCAAAGATGTCAACAAAACACATTCTCGTGAGGCTTCAAACAAAGCTATTATCTCTGAGTGGTTTGAAGATGTGGTAACCATAGTTTGTTTAACCGATCTCCATGAGATCACGGTACCACCACAGAGAAAAATGTAACCAGTCTGGGATACGATATTGTGGGGATCTGACAAGTAGCCAGCATCCGCGTAACCTACCAAGGTTTTATCTTGGTTTCTAGGGTAAAACAATTCAAGATCTTGAGACCCTTAGAGATACCTTAAAACATGTTTAACACCATTTCAATGTCTCCTTGTAGGAGAAGCGCTATAACTCGCAAGCAAATTAACTGCAAATTCAATGTCTGGTCTAGTGCAATTTGCGAGATAGAGTAATGCATCAACAACGCTAAGATAAGGAACTTCTTGTCTCATAATTTCTTCTATATCTTCTCTTGGTCTAAATGGGTCCTTATCCACTTCGAGGGATCGGACAACCATATGTGTGCTGAGTGGGTGAGTTTATCCATGTGAAATCTCTTCAATACCTTCTTCACGTAGGTTGACTGATTTATAATGATTCCTTCTGGGAGATGCTCGATCTGCAGGCCGAGGCAATACTTAATTTTACCCAAGACTTTCATTTCAAATTCAGCTTTCAAGATTGAATTGGCTTCTTCAATCTCTTTGCATGTTCCAATTATGTTTAAATCATCAATATATACGGATATGATGCAAAAACCACTTTGCGATTTCTTTATAAATACGCATGTGAAAGCTATATTACTTGTGTATCCCTTCTTTTGGAGGAATTCACTAAGTCGGTTGTACCACATAAGACCTGATTGCTTTAGGCCGTACAACGACTTCTGCAGTTTTATGATATACACATTGCGATTTTCACCATTCCTAATCTGGGGAATCTTAAATCCATTAGGAATTTTCATATAGATGTCGGCATCTAGTGACCCGTATAAATATGGGTTACAACGTCCATCAATCTCATCTGGAGATCTAATTTAACTGCCAAAGATATTAACTAGCGGAATGTTATTGCGTCTATTACAGGAGAATAGGTTTGATCAAAATCAATATCGGGTCTCTGCGAAAATCCTTGAGCTATTAGCCCCGCTTTGTATCTCTCCACAATATTGTTCTCATTTTGTTTTCATACAAAAATCCATTTATATCCTACAGGGATAACGCGCGCTGGTGTACGAACGATAGAGCCAAATACTTTTCTTTTATTTAGCAATGCGAGCTCTGCTTCAATTGCCTCTCTCCATTTTACCAAATCGGAGCGCTTCCGACACTCAGCTATTGTTTTGGGTTCTGGATCTAGATCGTTATTTATAACGAATAGAGCAATTGTCGCTACAAATGTATCATCGACAACAGTAATATTTCTATTATAAGTTTCTCCTGTATCTATGAAATTCATAGCGACTTCAACGTTTATGTCAACCAGACCTTCTTCATTTCCCAGTGTATCTAGATCTGGTCGTTTAGCAGTCCTAGTGCGTTGAATATTTTGTGCATGTGCTTCATTACTAGGACGCTCGTCTTCTGGATGAATCTCTTTTGGAGATTTCACATTTGACTGGCCAGTTTTGCTAGCTTTCCTATTAGGTGTGTTTGTGTCGTTTATAGGTCATTTACGCTTCTGGCATATGGGGGCATGTATACTTGATTTTCTTGGGACCTCAACCCTTTGGGGTGCATTTACTGTAGGTATTTGCGATTTAGTTACACCTCTATGGTTAGTAAACGCGTCTGGTAGATTGTTTGCTAAATTTTGCAAGTTAATGATCTTCTGAACTTCCAGTTCAGATTGACTAGTGCGTGGATCTAGATATTGAAGATCACTTATGTTCCACGTAAGTTCCCGGTATTCATTTAATTTTGAATTCAGATCTCCCCCTAATGCCGGGAAGTGATCTTCATTGAACGTGCAGCCAACAAACTGGGCCGTTAATTGATCCCCGGACAAAGGTTCTAGGTATTTCAGGATGGATGGAGAGTCAAATCCAACGTAAATACCTAGCTTCCTTTGTGGGCCCATAGAGGTATGGTTCGGTAATGTTATCGGAACATACATCGCACATCCAAATATATGCAGATGGGAAATGTTTGGTTCTTTCCTACACACTAGTTATAGGGGGGAATGATCATTATATGCAGTTGGACGGATTTGTATCAGATGTGATGCATGTAGAACTGCATGCCCCCAACATGAAGTGGGTAATTTAGAGTTCATAAGTAATGGTCTAGCGATAAGTTTGATATGTTTTATTAGCGCTTCAGCAAGACCATTTTGGGTGTGGACGTAAGGGACCGAACACTCCACTTTAATTCCCAGAGCCATACAGTAATCTGTAAAGTCTTTTGAGGTAAACTCAACAGCATTATCCATACGAATCGATTTTATTGGATAATCTGGGAATTGAGCTCGAAGCTCAATAATTTTCGCAATAAGCTTTGCGAAAGCTTGATTGCGGGTAGATAACAAACATGCATATGTCCACCTACTGGAGGCATCAATTAAGACCATGAAATATCGAAATGGTTCTGATGCTGGGTGAATCGGTCCACAAATGTCTCCCTGAATCCGTTTAAGGAAAACCGGAGACTCAAGTCCCACAAACTTGCAAAATAGTGTTTCATCACTTGTAAACACACCTCTATTTTTATTGGTTTTCCAGACTTTTTTATTTTGTGATACAGGATATTGTAAAATGTGTTTCTAATTGAATTGAATCTATCTCTGGAAAATGATAGACTATTCATTTTTCGATGATTATTTCCGATTTTAATTATATTGTACTTATTTGCTTGCGATTTAAGGCTTGAAATTAGGAAGACTTGCGATTTTTGGTGCAAAACATATAATTTTGGGAATTGATTTTTTTAAATATAAACCTGACATCACATGCGTCAAATAAGGCGGCTCCTGCGTTCATGTAGGATTGAGGTAGGCCGGAAATAGAGCAATGATTCGAATTATAAAATTTATAAAATTAGTCCATCAAATTGTAAAAGGACATAGTAAAAATTTAGGTGAGACTGTTTTATGTTATGTGACAGCACAAATATAAATTAACATCCATTCCTATTAAAATACTCCTATTAAAATGTAAATATGTTATGTCCAATTTATATTTCATTCCACTCAAAGAATATATACACACAATTTGGACACTACATGGTCGAAATATCAAACTAATCTTTTGTACATATAGGACCCTAAATTAGTGTCTTGATACGAAAATTAGACCCTAATTTATTTTCTTTGATTACAAATAAACAATTAAAATTTTATATTTAATATATATATATATATATATACATACATTTTTTTAACGTAATACTCTAAGATTTTTTAAAACTAGTTTTTCTATTATTTTTACTGTTCTTTTTCATTTTTCCTTTATTTTCCAACCATATATTAAATTAGTTATGTCTTTCAACGTTAATTTAACGTCATATGGTATATTAAAGAAAAAAAAATCATGAGTCCACTTTTAAAACATAAAAAAGTGTTATTGATTCTCAAATCATTTTTAAAATTTATCATAGTGTTTCTATTCACTACTAAGTCTACTATAATAATGTTGTATGATAAATTATCTAAGGATAAGGCATTTATGCCTCATTGTATTAGTTGAGGGGTGTTTATTTGTAAAAAAGAAATGAGTTTACCTGAGACATTAGTTCATGATCTAATTTGTAAAAATAAAATAAAAATTCAAGATCCAAATTAGACTTTTTCCATATATATATATATATATATATATATATATTTAATAAACACCCTTGGTTATAACATTTTTTTTGCAATTAATCCATTTTTTATACTGATAATTTGGATATAGTATTGTAGTATGTAATGAAATTTTCATATACCGTGTATGTGTTGTTCTGGGAGAGAGAGAGTCATATATCATATGTAGGTTGAAATATCGCAAAATATTGATATCAATATTGCTACCGTTCAACAGTAGTAGTACAACATTGAATAAAAATACACTAAATATAATAAATCTCAAAATATTGCAATTAAAAAAATAAATTGCTTTTTTTTTTTTAATACAAAAAACTCAACTTATCATTTAATTTTTTTTTTTTTGTTCAATAATATATAGTTTAACTAATAGGTCAAAACTAGCTAGTAATATACTCCTTTCGTCCACATAATTTTTTACCCTTTTACTGTTTGACACAAAATTTAATAAAAATTAATATTTTATTAAAAAATAGATAAAATAAAAGTATTGTGGGGATATTATAAAACTCCATTTATTTATTTATAGTATATTTTATATCTAAAAAAATATATATAAAAGGTTGGTGGGTGGACAAAGTAGTATTCAAATAGTAACAAACAGAATATTTGTATTTTAAAGAAATAAATTTTATGCATAGCTCAAAATAAATATCACTGAAAAGGTTTATTCAATCCACGTAAAATACGTCAAACAATATTTGTATAGTTAATTATTATCAATATGATTACTTTAAATATATCATTTTATATGTTATAATAATCAATAAAATTTCATGTTAAATTGTCTAAATTTTAATAAAATTTCAATCATTTTCTAATTTTTTTAGGATATCAACATATCCATCATATTTTTGTAAAATCAAAATTGAATATTTTTGCGATAGCAATATCTTCATCTAGTATCTAATCACCCTATTGATAGTCGTGACTTGTGAGTCCTGGTAGACAACTAATTAGCTTTGACAATTAGCTAAGAAGATGGAAGGTGCATATTTCTAACAATAGGGATGATCTAGTGGCTTGAGAATAGAGTACTATAAATTAGGCAATAATACAAAATACTCACTCTTACAGGATAAAGAAGAAAGAAAAACACAAAACTTTGCATGTAATACTTTTTACATGCATTATTATGAAGAGAGGGAAAAAAAAAAAAGCATATTTGTCCAACTTTAAAAAATATACTCCCTCCGTCCCTGAGTAAACTTCACACTTTCCTTTTTGGGTGTCCCCCAGTAAGTTTCGCATTCCATAAATGGAAAAAGCAACACTCTACTATATATAAACTTTAACCTTTAAATTCATACAATATTACTAAAGTGTCACTCATTCAATTTAATTTTCAACGCTATTCATTACTTTATCCCAAAAGTCAACATGTGGCCCACCATATATTAATAAACAAATACTCTTTCTTAAATCATTTAACAAAAAGAAGTGAGAAACTTACTCGTGGACGGAGGGAGTATATTTTTTGTTCAAATTGGCAAAACAGTTGGCAGCATCAACCTTTTGCCAAATTTTTTGAACAATTTTTTTTTTTTTTTAAAGTTGGGGAAAATATAGTTGCCCTATAATTTTTTGGCTAATTCCGTGGATTTACACTAATATGAACTTGAAATGGTAATGGAATGGGCCATAGAACATGGGTCTAGCTAGACTAGAGCGTCCAAACAGTGAATATTTGATCGGTTCAATCGATTTTAGGTGGTGGCACCCTAAATTAAAATCATTTGAGAAATTGTTAAAGAAAAAGCAGTAATGTTGTTTGTACCGAAAGAATTACATCTCCTCTAAAAGTTCGAATTCGTAGAGAAATTTAAAATTAATTCATTTTAATTAATTTTTGTAGAATTGCTCTACGCAGGAATCGAACCCATGATATTTATCCTGGCGTGAACCTATTGACTCTGATACCATGAAAGTCTTTCGCCTCATTTAAAAGTCCGAATTCGTGGTGGAGTTTGAAATTAAATTATTTAATAAACTATTTAAAATATAAATTTAAGTTGCACTATAGAAGTTTTTGTCTAGAAAAATAGAGGCTTGGACTTCTAGGTACATTTCGGACCACAATTTCAAATTCTCATAAACTCATTTCTCCTCTCATTTTGCAATACAAAGTTTGACACAGCTGTTTTTCCTCATCCGCCCATTTAACACATTGCAGACAGACACACTTTTATTTTCCTCTTTTCCAAATATTCTTATTCAATTTGTCACTTTTGCCTCCACACACGTGCTTGTATATATACGAATATAGGGGAAATTGTAGAAGTGGTCCTATAAGAATTGGTCCTCATGAATTTGGTCATTTTTTAAGCGCAAATAGTCCCATACGATTTTTCCCTAAAAAAATAACAGATTAACGAGCATGAGGTCCACACGCCCGTTAGTTTTCTGCCAGAAACTCGCGCGTATAATTCCCAACTTAAAAATAATTAATTTCCAATATCTTAAAACTCTACGAACTAAAGTTGCAGAATCGCCTCCATACTTGCATTTTACTTTGAAATGATTGTTAATAGCAAAAGTTGGCCCATTTTCCTCCAAAAATCAAGTTGAAAAGGTTTTTCCATCCAGTATTCCATAGAAAATTGTAAAATATTTAACGGATGAGACCTTTTCTGCTAAAAATGGGATAAAAAAAGAACATGGGACCAAATCTGTCAAGTACAAATTCTCATGGGACCATCCTTGCAATTTACCCTACGAATATATATAAAGTAAAAATAGTTCATGCATGAACCACCTTATAATATTTTTTAGTGTAATCAACAAATATCTTTGAGTAGGTTTTGTATGAGACCGTCTCATGTCATGAGACAATAGAAATAGGTGTAACTAAGACATTGACTCATTAACACTTTGATATGAGAAGGTGTTAATTTGTATGGTCTAATACCATGAGACGGTCTCATACAAGTTTTTGCCAATATCTTTTATGTATTTGCTATATGTATTTTTATGTTTAATATGACAACACAAGTGAACGTGGTACTTGGTTCATTGGTGAGTTGAACTCTCTCATTTTCAAGGAATCTGAGTTGGTAATTTATTAAAGCATCATTCTCAAATTATAATTTGTATTATGCAAGATCGGTTCATGCAAAACTTAAGAGTTAGTTCTTACTATTAATTTAAATTAGAGATTAGTTAAAAAATTTAGGGAGAGTAACATATAGGTTCAAAAGTAACCTAATAATTCACCTTTGGTTCAATACTTTTAAAAAAATACAACATGGTTCAAAATTGTGGGCCCTCCACCTTTTTTCTCCACAACAGCCTCCCAGCCGGGTCCATTTTTCCCTCTCCCCTGCCTGGTGTCAGTTGATGGAACATCTGCCAGCTTTTATGTTTTTATTGTTCATGTGCATATTTTATTCTAATTTGCACATATATTAAAATTTTGTTTTATTTGATTTATATATATATTAATTGAATTAATTGAAATATAAAGATATTCAATTTGAATTATATATCTTAATTTAATTATATATCCATTTATCGAACATCTGTGCAAACAATAAAAAAAATGCACACGCTTCAAAATTCAAAATTAATTGAGTTATATTTCTTGTGAATTTAAAATTGACATCCATAAATTTAAAACTTCCAATTTACAAATTTTGTAAAGACCAAATATTAAAAAAAAAATGAATTACATATATCTACAACTTCTAAAATTCATGTGTATGTCAAGTTGCAAAAAAACCGAAAAAATGCACACGGTCTACATCTTCAAATCCAAATCTACATCTTCAAATTCAAATCTTCATCTTCGAAATCAAATCTCATCTTCAAAAAAATGCACACATCTACATCTTCAGGTTCAAATCTTCACTAGTTTATATTTATGTGCAAATAATTAAAAAAAATGCACAATCTGCATCTACAAATCTTCATCTTCAAAATTATATCTTCATCTTCAAATCTCCTCCAAATTCAACCTAATAATATTGATTCAAATGTAATACTTTATAGATGTAATAAAAAAAATTTATAAAAAATTTGCAGTAAAAAACACCCCCAAAATACACACAAACACACACCACCACACTAACACACACCACCACACATAAACACACGCACACACACCACCACACATAAACACACGCACACACACCACCATAACACACTGCACACATAAACACACACACCCACCTCACCGCAGCACACAAACACACACTGCACACACATAAACACACACACCCACCTCACCGCAGCACACAAACACACACTGCACACACATAATCACACACGCTGCACACACATAAACACACACGCTGCACACACATAAACACACACTGCACACACTAAATACAAAACACACATAAACAGTTCACACGCACCACACACACACACACACACCTGCACATACACAAATACACCCATAAACACACATAGTATCACCCAAATTATATCTCATTCACCAAAAAAATGCAAGAAACCCCAAAAAACAAAAGGGGCAATTGTATTGTACCTTAGATCGACGAATCTTAAAAGTTAGACTCATAAAATACACACAAAATCACCCCAAAGAATCTATACATAAATAAATTGAAAACCTGGACAGAATCTATACAAAATCACCCCAAATAATTTGTATGAGAGAGAGGCGGTTTGGTTGAAGGCGGCGCCGCGAGAGGGCGGCGACTTTCTTCTTTGATCCGCCGCCGCCCGAGCACAGATCCACCACCATCGGAGTTGTTCTTCACGGATCGGGGCGGCGCTTTCGTCTCCCTTAGGTTGGCGGAGGATAGATCGGGTGGCGGTTGTGATCGTCTCCCCTGGGTGTTGTCGCCTTTAAGGCTCTCATAGCCGTTTATGGAGGACGCCGGTGGATAGGGCGGCGGCGGTGGGACGTGGATTGATTGCAAGAGGGGGGGGGGGGGGAGTTATTTGCAGAGAGAGGCAGAGAGAGGTAGAGAGAGATGGAGGAGAGAGAAAAAAAAAAGGGAAAGTGAATGGGAGAGGGGAGGATGCGTGTTTTGTGTGTGTGTGGTGGGGGGGGGGGGGGGGGTTGGGGGGACGCGTGGATGGATTGATTTTTTTGGTGGTGGGGTCCATTTTTTGAACCTATTTGGAATTTCAAAAAAGGTGTAGACTAAACATTAATTTATGGACTAATGTTGAACTTATTTGTAATAATTCCAAAAATTTATATATATATCATATATATATATATATATAGTATTTCATATTGTATGCTCCCGTATTTAATTTATGGGTCTACCCCTACATATGTATCGGTATGTGGTTTACCTTTTACATATCCGAATTCAGAAAAACATGAGTCCATTGAATAATATATATATAACATTCCCCCCAAATGAAAGAGGAGAAGCAAAGTTAAGTCTTTTATTTTCATGTAAAAAAAAGAAAAGGAGAAGCAAAGTTTGGCACATAATGAGCAAGTGCCTTTACATTCCCTGCCTGCAGTATTACATTGTGCACACTCGATAATTTCAATTTGAGATCCACTATTTATATTCTTATATTCAAGATTATTCTTGAATTGTGTGATTTGCTGTTCGGCCAACACATAAAAATACAATCAATAATAAATGACACATAATTAAGAATTATATAAATTTCGTTAATTCACATCAACAAGATAAAAACAATGTCTATCTTCATGTCTTCACACAGTATAAAAAAAAAAAAAAAAAAAACTTAGAGGTATATTGCATTAAAAAGGTATGAATTTTATACTTTTGTTTCTTCCTAAACTACTTTTTATTTTAAAAAGTTTTTATACTATCAATTTTTGCTTTGTGAAGTTGCTGCTACAAAAAACTTATAGGATTTTGCCGTATCAATGTTTTACACTGAAATATGACGAATCGGCCATAATTAATGTTATTAAGATCGAATTTCATAAAATAAAAATGCATCTTTGGTGGATTTTAGAAAAAGCACGTATGAAACAAAAATTAATATAGTTTAAATTTTTTTTTAAATGAAATTTAATTCAGCCGTCTTTTTTAAATAAAATTTAATAGTATATAGGTCTTAGGATCATTAGAAAAGAAGAAACACTAGCATGGTCCGAAATTTATGAGAAGAGTGGGCACATGACCTGCCTCTTCTAGAGAGGAAGTTCAGTTTTCATAGTTCAGCACTCCAAATATTCCATTTTATTATTAAGAGTTGAATTTTTGAAAGGGAAACAATAAAAATAAAACTAGCATGTGTTATTTAGGTGTTCGACTACCTATTGTCAGTAACAATTAAGAACATAAATGGAGTTGTGATGCATTAACATTTTAAAGATAATTAAAGTTAATTTAAAAGCGGTCTCACCGAAACTATTTCACATAATTTTTTGTGATTTTACTGTTAATTATAAGTAATTTTTTTTAGAAAAAAAAAATCACATCTATTTTTTAAATATGCGTGTTAAATATTATTCCTGTTCCACTTTAAGTTTTTCATAAATCTATGTTGCTTTGTTTAAGAAAGTCTATTTGTTTATTGATATATAATGGATCATATACTAACTTTTGTGTAAAATAATGAGGATTTGTGAAAAGTAAAGACTAATTGTTTAAAATAATATTTATTTAATAATATATAAAGTGTTGTTTTTGCTTTATATAAATTGTGGGACGTCCAAAAGTAAGAAAACAAGAAATATACAATGGGGTGGATGGAGTATTATGTGAAATTGGTTCATATATGAGCGGTGAGCCACTTTAAAGGTTACAAATTTTTTTATTTTTTATTTTTGCATTGAAAGAGGTTAAGTTGTTTTGATAAAAGATATTAGTTATTTATATTAAAGAGAAAAAATATATTGCAAAGTGGTATATGTATATATTCTTAGAATCCACATATTATAATAAATTTTTTGTTAAATTTTTTATTTTTAGTATAACTTTTTATTACTCCCTCCGTCCCAATTTTGTTTTTCGATTCGATTTTTAATGTGAGACTTGATTTGTAATATTTAAATGAATAACTTTGATGATAACATATCATTCAATTTAAGTGCATGAGACAAACTAAAGATGTTTTTCTATATAATTACCAGTGGAATAAGATATAATTTAAAAGTGTTCGAAGATAGATGAATAATGGAATGAAGGGAGTATTATATATGCAATTATAAATAATAGATTTAACGTTGTACATCTCAAACGGTGGCAATACAAGTAGGTCTTTTATGCATTCGAGTTTACGTAAATTTTTCAAATATTAATATTATGTATACATACTATCACTTGTATGCATATCTACCGTTACGATTTAAAAAATGTTTGATTTTTAAATATTGATGATAGTGTGATTAAAGAGAGAGACCATCATTATTGATGTTAATTAAATTTTTGTCAAGTGAATATTAATCTTAATAAAAATAGAATGAGAGAGAGGGCATCACCTATCTATCAGTTGTCAACAGAGTTGAAAATGGTCCAACAATGGGGTCACGACTTGCGTGTGGCTACAGCCCTACGGCAGCGCTGACGCAGTCCTTTTTCCCTCCCCATTATAAATACTGCTCTCACTTCTCCATTCTCATCAACTAAACTCATACTTTAATCCTCGATTCATTACATCATCAATCCAATTTCCGCGAAATGGGAGTGAATGTGCCGAAAATCAAGCTCGGGTCGCAGGGCCTTGAGGTCTCCAGACAAGGCCTGGGCTGCATGTCCATGTCCTCCTTCTACGGCCCGCCCAAGCCCGAAGCCGATATGATCAAACTCATCCACCACGCCATCAACTCCGGCGTCACGTTTCTCGACACCTCCGACGTCTACGGCCCCCATACCAATGAAATTCTCATCGGAAAGGTCTGCCTTCTGCTACTCTCTCTTTCGATGGTTTCATTTTTCCATTTCTGGCGCATTATTATAATCTTCAGTGGCATTAATTGAGTAGTTTCGAATGGCCATTTTTAGGTTTTAATTAGATCAAAATTAGCATATGAGGGGAACTATATAAGATGTAATGCTTCTATTTTATCATGTTTGGTGTAATTAAACTGGACATGAAGAGAATGGGGAACAAAAGAATGAGTGAAAATAGAAAAAAGTAGAACCCACTCGGTTCTCTTGTGTCTCTCCCTTCCAGATTTATGCAAAATTTATGTCTAATTTCTTCCTTTTGTGGAATAATACCAACTATTCAATCAAATGTTATGAACCTGCCCCCATCTCTTCGGGAGAAACAAGTGCACTAATCACTATTTCTTTGCAAAATTGTGCTCAATTTCATATGTTGTAATTCCATTTTCACCAAGATCTCTTTATTAGTTAGTTGGGGGAAATCCGCACAATTCGGGTTTTTTCTATCTACATAGATTAGATATGTAGTGTCAATCCGAAGTAGTTTTATATGGATATTGTCCGGAGATGAAGTCACAAAACACGTCTCTTTTCGATGATTGATAGAAGTTTTTAAGGAGCCCAGTAAAAGATAGGATATATACTTTCATTCCAATTCCTTTACGTGTTTTTCTCTCCTAGTGGATCCATATTCTGATTTTCCTGAACAAACTTGGAGTTATTGCAGGCGTTGAAAGAGGGAATGAGAGAAAAGGTGCAAATAGCTACCAAGTTTGGGATAAAATTCGAGGATGGGAAGGCGGACATACGTGGTGAGCCTTCATATGTGAGGCAATCGTGTGAAGCGAGCTTGAAGCGTCTTGATGTTGACTGCATTGATCTCTATTATGTTCATCGCATTGACACTCGTGTGCCCATTGAACTCACTGTGAGTAATCTTTGGCTCGATTTTGTGTCTTCGTTGATTGGGATTTCACGTTACATAATGGTGTAACATCCTTTGTGTTTTATCTGATGTTGTGTGTTTTTACTAGATGGGAGAACTTAAGAAACTGGTGGAAGAAGGAAAGATAAAATATGTCGGCCTCTCGGAGGCGTCTGCTTCGACGATCAGAAGGGCTCATGCTGTTCATCCAATCACTGCTGTTCAGAGCGAATGGTCACTGTGGTCGAGAGATTTGGAAGAAGAAATCATTCCCACTTGCAGGTAGAATTAAGAAGCATGCATTTTATCATGTTTCAAGTTTTGAAAATGACAATATTATTCAGTTTCTGCAAATCTTGTGAATTTCAGAGAACTTGGAATTGGAATCGTCCCGTATAGTCCACTTGGGCGTGGCTTCCTTTCATCAGGTCCCAAATTGATAGAGAATCTACTCGAAGGGGACATGCGTAAGGTATGCCCATAACAAAAGCATTGCTTGTAACCTTCATTGATAGGGCTGAAAATGAGTGGAGCTCACCAAAGTATAAGCTTGTTTGGAAATTTATCGATCTTTTGAATTTGATGTTTGATAATAGTTTAGTTCGATTGATATCCATGTTGTTCGTGAACTCAAATGAGCTTTTACTGAACAGTCATCGAATAGTGCAGTTCGATATTCAGCCCTATTCATTGAAAATCTTATTCATATGCTAATAAGGCGTGTCTTAAATTTGCTAGCTTCATCCGAGGTTCAATGCCGAAAACCTAGAAACCAACAAGGTCGTCTATGAACAAATCAAAGAGATGGCTACGAGTAAAGGGTGCACACCCTCTCAACTTGCATTGGCTTGGGTTCATCATCAAGGAGATGATGTGTGCCCTATACCGGGGACTACCAAGATCGACAACTTCAATGATAACATTGGAGCTCTCTCCGTGAAACTAAGGTCTGAAGAGATGACTCGACTCTCTACTTTGGCTAACCTCGTCAAGGGAGACAGAAATTTCTCGATGCTTAACTCGTGGCAAAATGCGGACACACCGCCCCTGTCATCTTGGAAAGGCGAGGTCTCGTCTGCATGAGAGTGTAATAAACTGTGCTACAATGATGCAATTGGTAGTACTATTGAGTGCATTAAAATTGATCATCTTTTTCCTTGTTTGCTCTTATTCTGTGTTGTTAAGGTTCTGTTTGAATTTGTTTCAAACATATAGGAAAGATCTTGTGAGAGCTTGTATTGTCCAATGTACGGTTTCAAATTGAATGTATCTTACCTAAGTATTTTTTGTTTCGATTTGCATTTTTCTTTTTAACTCACACGAGACGATCTACCGGATGAATTTCTCAAAAAGTAAACATTTATGTGACACAGTGGATCTTTTATTACAAAATAATGCTTCATCAATTTAGGGGGTAATTGCAAACTCTACAAAGAGACGTAAAATTATTCTTTAAAATGAAAAAAACTATCTTCACAACCTTTGAAAAAAAAAGATTAATTCCGAATACTCGATCAAGTACAAACTCGAGTTCAACTTCTATTTTGATATGATTTTTCTTTCTACTCGCGACACAAATCAAATAAACAGGAAGACAATCTACACAAATTGTAAATTTTGCTCAGCATAGGGAATACTAGGGCAACCAGAAACATGAAAACTGAAACAACTTTTAAGTAATCTGTGAAGGATCAAATATGAAGTATGTAGTCTGCTGAGCTTAATTCAATAGGAGGCTAAGTTGATAAAGTGTTAGCCGTGAGAGTTAGTGAATTTGGGGTACCAGAGGAGATGGACCAGATGAGGTTGACCAGAGAAGTCTGATCAGAGAAGTCTGACAGGAGAGCTATCAGAGGAGGTCCATCAGGTGAGGTCTGGTCAGACGAGTCTGGCAGATGAGACATCAGAGGAGGTCTATCAGAGGAGGTCTGGGACCAGAGGTCATCTGGTGAAAGTGACCAGAATCAGAGGAGGTCTTGTCATCTGATCCTGAAGTCCGTTATTTGCTAAGTACACCAAATTGGAGCTAATTCGAAGGCGGTTCTAACTGAATCAACCATGGCGGTTATTGAAGTCGTTAGCCAGCTGGATAACTACATTTACTTTGAGTTTGTTACAATTGAATCGAATCTAGGGTTCGTTTCCAATCTCTGTATCTATAAAAGGGGGTTCTTAACTGAGAGAACGATATAACTTCATCTGTGAGCGCAAACACGAGAGATTGTGAGATTGTAACTTGTAACTTCCAATTCTTTTCTTAGTGGAATACTCTATCCTCTCGGATCCCGTGGACGTAGGAGTTCTTCTCCGAACCACGTAAAACTGGTGTTCTTGTGTGATTTCAATTTCGTTCTTATTGCTTTCAGATTCCGATTCCCGAAAACAAGTTTTTTTGTGAATCCAAAACGATTAACAAGTGGCGCCGTCTGTGGGAAGAAGGAAATGATGGCTGCAACCAAGTTCGACATTGAGAAGTTCACGGGGAAGAATGATTTCAGCTTATGGAAGATCAAGATGAAGGCTCTCCTGGTACACAATGGTTTGTACGAAGCCTTGTTGCCACCGGCTCAGGTGGCTTCTGGATCTAATCAGGCGAAGACGGAGGAGAACAAGAGGAAGGCACACAGTGCGCTTATCTTGTGTCTTGGGGACAAGCCATTGAGGGAAGTATCGAAGGAGGAAACCGCTCTTGGGATCTGGAATAAGCTGGAGCAGTTATACCAGACCAAGTCTGTGACGAACAAGTTATACATGAAACAGAAGCTTCAAGTCTTCAAAATGAGTGAAGATAAGAATCTTGGTGATCAGTTGGACGAGTTCAACAGATTGGTGGATGATCTGGAGAGTTTGGATGTTACAATTGATGATGAAGACAAGTCATTGATGTTGTTGAATGCTCTACCTAAGTCTCTAGAAAATTTCAAAGATGCCTTGTTATTTGGAAGACAGGATCAGGTGATGTTTGATGATGTTCAAACTGCCCTGAAAACCAAGTTTCTACAGATCCAAACTGATGGGAAGAAGCCTGCTGAAGGATTGAATGTTCAATCCAAGAAGAAGAAGGGGTTTCAGTCCAAGAAGAAGGATGGTGGAAAAGGGAATAAGGGTGGGAAGAAATCTGATTTTGTTGAGAAGAGGAAGTGTTTCTCTTGCCATAAGGAAGGTCATCTGAGAAAGAATTGCCCTGAAAGAAGGAAGAAAGACAATCAAGGTGATCAAGATGGAGATGCAGCTGTTGTGGAGGTTGATGGATATGATAGTGCAGAGGTCTTGATGGTTAGTCATGAGAGACTAAGTCAAGAGTGGGTCCTGGACTCAGGGTGTACTTTTCATATGTGTCCACATGAAGACTGGTTTCTGGATCTTGAGAAAATTGATGGAGGTCTTGTTCTTTTGGGTAATGATGAGAGCTGTAGGGTGCAAGGATCTGGTTCTATCAAGATCAAGATGTTTGATGGAGTTGATAGGATCTTATCTAATGTCAGGTTTGTTCCTGAGTTGAAGAGAAATCTTGTTTCTCTTGGTACATTGAATTCTAAGGGCTTTGAATTCAAGACAGAAAAGGGAATTCTGTCAATAACCAAATCTGGAAGGATTGTTATGAAAGGGACTATAAAGAATGGTTTGTATACTTTGATTGGAAGAACTGTAACAGGGTCAGCTGATGTTACCATGGAGTCTTCTGATGTTAACTTGTGGCACAAGAGATTGGCACATGTTGGTGAGAAGGGCCTGGTGGAGTTATCCAAGAAGGGAGCAATCCCTGGGAAGAGGATATGTAAGCTGGAATTCTGTGAGAGGCGTGTTCTTGGGAAATCAAAGAAGCAAGCATACCAGAAAGGGAAGCATACCCCACCAAGGAGGTTATGGATTACATACATTCTGATGTATGGGGACCAGCAAGGGTATCCACTCATGGTGGAGGCAGGTATTTCCTTACCCTTATTGATGATTATTCCAGAAAGGTTTGGGTTTACATTCTTAAACAGAAGAGTGATGCCTTCTCTAAGTTCAAAGAATGGTTGATTGAACTTGAGAATAAGAGAGGCAGGACTATCAAGCACTTAAGGACTGATAATGTGCTTGAATTCCTATCAGAGGAGTTTCAACAATTTTGTAGGGAGAAGGGTATTACTAGGCATAAAACTGTTCCTTCAAACCCCCAGCAGAATGGTCTAGCAGAGAGAATGAATAGAACTATTCTGGAAAGGGTTAGGTGTATGTTATCTGATGCTCATTTACCTAAGAGTTTTTGGGGGGAAGCTGTTAACACAGCTGTTTATCTCATTAATAAAGTGCCATCATCTGCTATTAAGTTTAAAACCCCAGATGAGGTCTGGTATGGAAAGATATCAGATTACTCAAAGTTGAAAGTTTTTGGGTGCCTAGCTTATGTTCATGTGAGGCAAGACAAACTTGAACCTAGAGCTTTAAAATGTATTTTCATTGGGTATCCAAAGGGTGTTAAGGGGTACAAGCTGTGGTGTCTAGAGCCTGGGAACCAGAAGTGTATTACCAGTAGAGATGTTGTGTTTAATGAATCACAGATGGGATACAAGTCAGGTGGAGGTGATAGAGAGCCATTAGCTGAAGAGATGGATGGTGTTATTTCTGAGCCAATTACTCAAGTTGAGGTGGAGCCTGATCATGACAATCATGAGAGTGCATCTGGTTCTGAACCAGAGCAGGAAACAGAAGATAATGGGTTATCAGATGAGGATAGTGCACCTGCAGAAGAGGAGGAAGAAGTGCCAGAAGCAGACTTGAGAAATTATAGTCTGACAAGAGACAGATCCAGAAGACAAATACATCCTCCAACAAGGTTTGGCCGTGTGGATCTGGTCTCCTATGCACTTGTTACAGCAGAAGCCATAGAGTACCAAGAACCTAAAAGCTATAAGGAAGCCCTTGAGTGTGATGATAGGGAGTCATGGGTTACAGCCATGACATAAGAGATGGAGTCTCTTAAGAAGAATCATACTTGGATTCTTGTTGATAAGCCACCTAGGCAGAAGCTAATCAGTTGTAAATGGTTTTTTAAAAGGAAGCTTGAATCTGGTGTGAAAGATCAAGTGAGGTTTAAAGGCAGGTTAGTTGCCAGAGGATTTACTCTGAGAGAAGGAATTGATTACAATGAGGTTTTCTCACCTGTTGTTAAGCATTGTTCAATCAGATTACTTCTCAGTAGAGTTGTCCAAGAAGATCTGGAGCTACAACAACTTGATGTCAAGACAACTTTTCTGCATGGTGATCTTATTGAGGATCTGTACATGCACCAGCCAGAAGGGTTTGTTGAACCAGGGAGAGAAGGGAAGGTGTGCCTGCTCAAGAAATCATTGTATGGCCTCAAGCAAAGTCCAAGACAGTGGCACAAGAAGTTCAATGAAGTTATGCTATCCATTGGGTTTGTGAGAAGCAAGTATGATACTTGTGTATACCTGGAAAGGCAAGGTAGTGATGTGATAACCTATCTTCTGATTTATATGGATGACATGCTTATTGCCAGTAAAAGTCTTCTGAAGATTCAGAGTATCAAAAGGAAGCTAAGTGCTAGATTTGATATGAAGGACTTGGGAAATGCTAAAAGGATTCTTGGAATGGATATTCTTAGGGACAGGAAAGCTGGAAGACTGTTCTTATCCCAGAAGAGTTACATTGAGAAGGTCCTGAAGAGGTTTAACATGCATGAGAGTAGAGCTGTGACAACTCCTCTGGGACAACAGTTCAAATTATCTAAGGAAATGGAACCAAAGTCTGATGAAGAGAAGAAGACTATGATGAAAGTACCTTATGCAAGTGGGGTTGGAAGCCTGATGTATGCTCTGGTCTGCAGCAGACCAGACTTGTCTTATTCATTAAGTATGGTGAGCAGATACATGGCTAATCCTGGGAGATTACATTGGGAAGCTTTGAAATGGATCTTCAGATATCTTAAAGGGTCATCTGATCTGGGTTTGATGTTTGAGAGGATGACTGACCAGAAGAGTCCACTGGAAGGTTTTGTAGATTCTGATTTTGCTGCTAATCTGGACACCAGAAGATCCTTAACAGGGTATATTTTTACTCTGTACAATACTGTTGTAAGCTGGAGATCTGTTCTGCAGAGTGGAGTAACTTTATCTACTACAGAAGCAGAGTTTGTTGCAGTGTCTGAGGCTGTTAAGGAGGCTTTGTGGTTGAAAGGCATAATCAAGGATTTTGGAATAAACCAAAGGGCTGTGATCATTCATTGTGATAACCAGAGTGCAGTTCATCTGGTTAAACATCAAGTATTCCATGAGAGGTCAAAGCATATTGATGTAAGGTTGCATTTTGTGAGGGAAATCATTGACAAAGGAGTGGTTCTCATCCAGAAGATATCTACAGAGGACAATGCTGCAGATATGTGTACAAAGTCTTTACCAGGGACGAAATTCAAATTCTGTGTTGAATTGGTAAAGATGAGTGTATGGGATGTTCCTTAGGCCCAGGCTGGAGTGTGGAGGAGAGGAGGAGAGGACTGATACTTCTCATCTGAGGTGGAGAATTGTGAAGGATCAAATATGAAGTATGTAGTCTGCTGAGCTTAATTCAATAGGAGGCTAAGTTGATAAAGTGTTAGCCGTGAGAGTTAGTGAATTTGGGGTACCAGAGGAGATGGACCAGATGAGGTTGACCAGAGAAGCCTGATCAGAGAAGTCTGACAGGAGAGCTATCAGAGGAGGTCCATCAGGTGAGGTCTGGTCAGACGAGTCTGGCAGATGAGACATCAGAGGAGGTCTATCAGAGGAGGTCTGGGCCCAGAGGTCATCTGGTGAAAGTGACCAGAATCAGAGGAGGTCTTGTCATCTGATCCTGAAGTCCGTTATTTGCTAAGTACACCAAATTGGAGCTAATTCGAAGGCGGTTCTAACTGAATCAACCATGGCGGTTATTGAAGTCGTTAGACAGCTGGATAACTACCTTTACTTTGAGTTTGTTACAACTGAATCGAATCTAGGGTTCATTTCCAATCTCTGTATCTATAAAAGGGGGTTCTTAAATGAGAGAACAATATAACTTCATCTGTGAGCGCAAACACGAGAGATTGTGAGATTGTAACTTGTAACTTCCAATTCTTTTCTTAGTGGAATACTCTATCCTCTCGGATCCCGTGGACGTAGGAGTTCTTCTCCGAACCACGTAAAACTGGTGTTCTTGTGTGATTTCAATTTCGTTCTTATTGCTTTCAGATTCCGATTCCCGGAAACAAGTTTTCTTGTGAATCCAAAACGATTAACATAAACTATGAACCATCAATATCTGTTTCAAACTTTCAAGACCTACACTAGAAAATTTGGATTCATAAATTTTGTATAGTGCATACTCATTAAACAATTCGTCTCATTTAAAAGTTCAAAACTATAATAAGGTGTGGATCAATTTATTTATTTATTTCCATAACATATGCAACCAATAGTAACATGATGGAACTTGTACCACATCAACTCCCATGATAATGGAAGTATTTAAAAATAATGTGAAAGAATTATATGATACTTTAAATATCGTACGATGACAAAATTTATTTAATGTGAATCAGCGAAAAATTGTTAAGTTGTTAATAAAGAATAAGGAAAAAAAAAGGTTATTGGACGATCTCTTATACTAACACGAAATTTGTTTCTTATATTATATAATCCACGGGCTTAAGGAACACCAACCCAACCACTTAGGCTGCGTTTACTTTGGAGGGTAGGATAATATAGATAAAGTTAATTTAGTACAGAGGGATAAGTTAACTTTATATACCAATTGTTTACTTGGTTTGTTAGGCATAGGGTTAAAATGATCTTTATCTTGTTTACTTATTTGGTTAAAAATAGGGATTAAAATTTAAATTACTTATATACCCTTGAATACCTGAGATTTTTTTGTTCCCAATTGCCGTCAAGTTGTGTTCCCATTTTTTTTATTCAGTTTCTAAACTCAATACATGAACCGACAAAAACCCTTTTCATCAATTCTGCTTGCCGACGCTATATCCCCTTTCATCAATATTCTGCCCGATGCCATTGAAGTAGAAATTAAGTTGCAATACTGTGAAAATTTACCATTTCCTTCTCCAATTTTATTGTTTGTTCGTCCATTCACACGAAGAATTTTGTCAAAATTGTGTAGATTTAAAGAACTCCATCCGTTGTGTTTGGAATCGACTATAGTGTCTTTGATTCTGCACCAAACTCTCCAACGAAACTCCGGCGGTGGAGGTGTCACTTTTCCAAAAGTGCTTCCGTTGCGCCGCTTGACTCACCAAGAACCCCAACGGAAAAGAAAGCCAATGCCGATATTTAACTTCGAGGAGGACATATTTTCCGGTGGCAAACTTGGTAGAATCCATGGTGACGGTGGGGAACAAGGCAGAGTTTTTAAATTTGGATGATTATTTCTGGTAGGTTGATCGATCAATAAACTTGCAGATTTGAATTTCTCATTAGACTTTGATGAATCAAACAAATCAAATTGAAATACACGTAACTGTAAATTTTACTAACATGCACCTTTGAATTGCAAAATGGAAACCGCACAATAATTAGCCCAGAATTAACATCCCTTATATTAAGAAAAGGGAATTTCTCAGGGATTTGTACGTACTTCAACACTAGTCAATTAGGGATAAAATTGTCCTTTTGCTACTCCAGTTTATTTAGTCCGCCCATAGATGGGAGGTTAAAAAATGGCATATAAGGGGGGTTTAACCCGGGTATGGCTGTTTACCCGGTTCCATTATCTTGCAAGGTAAATAGCATACAAAGGTCTACTATTAGGCTATGTTTGGTACGTGAGATAAGAGCCTTTATCTCTACTTTATCTCCTCTTATATGACCATTTGGTAGCATGTATTCCCCATCTCAACGACCCGTTCAAAGTCGGATCCTTGACACAGACTACATTTCTTTATCTCCAAAACACTGTTTAAGCTTGCATTCTGGAACACACCCGGGGGGTGTTATTACGAATCTCATCGATAATACTTGGTAATAGCTGAGACAAATTGAGCGACAAAGGCAAGACTGAATCGGAGATTAGGGGCTACAA
Organism: Ballota nigra; assembly: GCA_947034835.1. NCBI lineage: Eukaryota > Viridiplantae > Streptophyta > Magnoliopsida > Lamiales > Lamiaceae > Ballota > Ballota nigra. The sequence goes on along the minus strand of OX344721.1, from coordinate 119,135,913 downwards.
TTCCTGTCTTCCCTTCTCACAATTCAAATTTTGAAAAGCCCCCTTTTGAATTTCCACTTCATCTTCGTCGCATTTATTTGGAGGTCGATCTGAAAAGTAGCTATTACGAATTCGGCATTCCCCTACCGGAGAAATACTCTCGTGACTACGGCACCGTCGTTTACAAGGTACCCTGCTTCTCACTAATTCACCTGAACCCACCGTATTTTTGCTTCGATTTGTTTTGCAATAGAGAATTCGAGCTCAATTTTTTCTACTTTGGGACATATACCAAACTAATTCACGTTAGATCCGTTTCGAATCGAGTTCGAAAAATTAAGATACTTTAGATTAATAGATTTGTGTGAATGTGTTTAGGGTTTTTTTTTTCAATTGGGGAGAACAATACCCCCAGCTCCACATCCTCATATTTGTTTTCAGTTGTTTGTTCCTTGAATTTTTTGTTTACTAATTTCTTGCAGTGCGTTCTATTTTAATTGAATTGTTTGTTTGGAGGTCATTGTGAATCGGAGGTCATTGTGCTTGAATGTAATTTTGGTCATTGTATAAATTTGTACGTTTTATTTTAGGGGCAGAATACATATGTAGGTTATTTTGTGGGCAGAACCCTGGTATTGTGGGTAATTATGTGGGCAGAATGCTGATATTGTGGGTTTTAGTGTGGGCAAAATGTTGATTTTATGGGTTTTAGTGTGGGCAGAATCCTGATATTGTGGATTTTTTTACGGCAGAACTTTAATATTGTGGGTTTTCTTGTGTGCAGAAAGTACAATATTGTGGGGTTTGTATTTTTTTTCTTCGGAATAAATATGTAGATATGTGATATTGTGGTCATTGCTCTATCATAAGTATTTTGTTAATTACCGTGATGTCTCTGGCAGTGTGGATTGCTTTGACTCCCTTGTCCATCCAACTCATCCCCATCATGTTATCTCGTGATCTGAAACGACGTGTTTTATACATTATGCTTGAAGAGATAATGCATAAAATATTCATTGTGCTCATAATTGTCTCTCACGTATTAAGCAATCGACACAGACCGGTTAGGAGACGACTTTTTGGTCCTAAAAGGTATAGTATGATACATCGAATGCCCGAACAACTTAATCGAAAGAGTCGTTTGTATTTGCTTAGTGATTCCTCCTGCATTCAAAACCTCAGAATGGATCGCAATTCTTTTACAAATCTATGTTATTTAATGAGAACATTAGGAGGCTTAAGTGATAAAAGGTACATGTTAGTAGAAGAACAAGTTGCCATGTTCTTGAGTGTACTTGCTCACCACCAGAAAAATGGAGTAGTCAAGTTTGATTTCAATAGATCAGGTCATACAGTGTCGCGTTATATTCATTTGGTCTTGAAAGCGGTTTTGAAAATGCACCACTTGTTTTTGGTCAATCATACTCCTATTCCGGACAACTCCACTGACCCGAGATGGAAATGGTTCAAGGTAACTCTTTTTTATGCTACTCCGTGTATTAATAGATTAAGTTCTGATAATTATGGTTCTCCTACTTTTGCATATGGATCACCATTGAGCACATCATGTTTTTTTTAATAGGGTTGTCAAGGTGCATTAGACGACACATATATTGACCTCCATGTTCCGGCTAGCGATAGAGCTCGTTATAGATCACGAAAGGGCAATATTTCCACTAATGTATTAGGAGTTTGTGACCCGGATATGCGATTTATATATGTCCTCCCGGGATGGGAAGGATCAGCAGCAGACTGTAGAGTCCTAAGAGATGCAATCAACCGACCTCATGGATTGAAAGTCCCAAAGGGTAGCCACACATCTCTATACTCTTTGTCACCTTATTTTTTAAGAGTTCATCTCATTCCTTTCACTCTTTATATAACATTTCTTATCTATTAGGGAAATACTACCTGGGTGATAATGGTTACGCCAATAGTGAAGGTTTTCTTGTCCCGTATCGAAGCACACGGTATCATCTAAGTGAGTGGGGCCCTAACTCTTCCAGACCTACGAATTTCAAGGAACACTTCAACATGAGGCATACTAGAGCCCGCAATGTAATAGAGCGTGCGTTTGGTGTCTTGAAAAAATGCTTTGGGATACTTAGTAGTGCATCATTCTACCCACTAAAGACACAAATTCGACTTATAATGGCGTGTTTCCTCCTTCACAACTTCGCCCGCACTGCCATGCCTGTTGACCCAGTAGAGATTGAACTAGATAATTCAGTTCCACAAGTGGAGGAACAAGTCGAAGGGGATGCTGTAGAATTTATTGATACGCTAGAATCGTCTCCGGAGTTTAATATTTGGCGTGATGATTTGGCGATATCTATGTACAATGAGTGGGTGGTGTTACACCCAATATTTACTACCCGACCCGTCGGGTATCAGACATGGACCTACTACTGTAGCGGGCTCGGGTAAGAATGGTCCGCCGACCGGTCAGGCAGACGGGCGGGGACGTAGAGGCTACCCGACGCGAGCCTCTGGGAGCTGCCGGGCAGGATACTTAGTTACCCACAGGCCCGGGTATCGGGCGTCCATCGGCGAGCTCCGGAGCAGGTGCTCTACCCGCCTACCCGCAGATGAACAACCAGGGTACTCTCGTCCGAACTCGTTTCCCGATACCCGAGTACCCGTCTGCCCGACCCCAGACCGCGCCAGCTGTGAGAGGATGTCGGATGCCATCAGTCCAGAGGATGTGACAGGGTCAAAGAGGGCAGTTGGGGCCAAGTCCAATCACCTCAGGGGTGACAGTGCCACGTGGCGTCCCCTCATTGGCTCGTAGGGGAGGCTGTAGCCACTTATTACCTTCCAGCTAGGAGTAGGGGGGACCCACAAGTCCACCTACCAAGCATGGGGAACCCCCACCTTGTATACTATAAATAGGGCTTTAAATGCCCATTTGGAAGACACATCACAATTATTGCAAATACACTCTTGAGAGCTCATTTACTCACACATTGATTGCTTCTTGTTATCATTAATATCAAATCCTACCCGCTAGGAACCCGGCAGCGAGATCCGTTATAAATCGCTGTCAACATTTTGGCGCTAGAAGGAGGGTGGTGCTAATATCGAAGTACACTCGGTTTCGTTTATCTAGTCACCTCGAACAAAACCCCATCCACTCTCATTCAAAGAAAAAATGACCACTTCAAAGGCCACACGAACCCAGCACCAAGCCGAGGACATCGGCGAGACCGCCACCCCGGCTCCAGCCACGGCGGAAACCCTCCAGGGTCCCTTCGAGTTCTTGTCAGCCATAAGAACTCCGGAAGACCTCCAGGCCGCCAAGGCCATGATTGAACGCCGTCAGGCCGAGATCAACGCCGCTCCTATCCGCACTCATAGACCCGGAAAGGAGCCAGCCCGGTCCAGGGCCACCGGCCAGCCACAGCAGGAGCAGGAAACGGCCAGGAGGGCCGCCAGTAACCCACGGCCTCAGAACCTAAAGAGGCGCCTCGACGAGGAGGCCGACTCGCAACGGGTTTCACGCCAACCTGCGGGGTCAATTTTCTCTCGGTTGGGTTCCCAAGCTCGGGGAGCTGCCCGACACTGCGAGTCCAACGCCAGCTCCAGACCCCGGGAGCAAGAGCGGGCACGATCCCCCAGGCGTCACAACGACACGGCCCCAAGGCCATCGGTCCGTGACCGCTTGGGGGACAACCCTCGTCCCCGCTCTCCACCCGCGGCCGACAGCGCTATGGCCGCTATCCTGAAGAAGGTCACGGACCTAGAGGCCAAACTCGAAAGGCGGGACGGGCAACATCATGTCCCCTACATGCCCAACTCGCCCCTCGCAAACATCCTGGTGCGGGCCCCAGCCCAACCAAAAATCAACGTGGCCGCTGTGGGCCAATATGACGGGGAGACGGACCCCGTCACCCACTTGAGCAAGTACTCTACTTACATGATCTCCATGGGAGCTACAGACGCAACCCAGTGCCGGATGTTTCCATTAACCCTCGGTGACCGAGCACACCGTTGGTACTCCTCGCTGCCCGCGGGGAAGGTGGTTTCATTCCACCAATTGGGAGAGCTGTTCCTGGAACATTTCTCCTCGATGGCGCCACGAATGGCCGGCGCCAACCGCATGGCAAACCTGGCCCAGGGAAAGGACGAGACAGACCGGGCGTACATCGACCGGGTAGATCACATCATTATGGAGGGCGAGCCCGTCGGGGACGAGGTCAAGCTCGTCGGGATCATAGGCGGACTCCGCCTAAAAACGAAACTTTGGAAGTCGATGAATAAGGACTACCCCAAGTCCTACGCGGAGTTCCGGCAGCGAGCCGGAAAAATCATCTACAACGCTGACATCCTGGCGCAGCGGCTGGGCGAGAGCACCCCTACCGAGAAGGAGAAACCTCGTGCCCAGGCGGACACCGCATCAAGCCGGAGGAACTTTTCCTACCGGGCTCCCCAGCCTTTCAAGCCTTTCGATTCCGTCGAGGTGAAGCTGGCCGAAAAATTATCGGCCACCCCGGAGTACGTCTATGTGCAAATCCGGGACAAAAATATGATGCCCAAGGCACGGCCGTGGGTCCACAAGCCAGGGGTACAGCTCAACCCCAACAAGTACTGCCACTACCATCAAACCGTCGGGCACAACACAAGTGAGTACCGTGACCTCCTGAAACAACTCTGGCGTCTCTTCGAGGAAGGGAAGCTGGAGGAATTCGTGAAGAGACCGGCGGTCAGACCGGAAGCTCAAGCCGCTGCCCGCCCCGCAGAGCCAAACCGGGAGGCAGCCCTCATATGCCCACCCATGCCAGAACATCAAGCCCGTCGGGCAGTCAACATGCTCTCCCCGGTGGGTGGCTTCGCACCCACCACCTCGCTGTCCAACCGCAGGCAGAAGAGCGAGCTGCGGGCAATGGACAACGTCCACCAGATCACCATGCCGGTCAACATGACGGCAAGAGAGACAGACCTCCTCGCCTTCAAGGAGGAGGATCGCACCGGGGTCATCTACCCGAACCACGATGCCCTGGTCGTATCCGTCAACATCATGGGCATCACCGTCCACCGCATGCTCGTCGACAACGGGGCCTACTGCAACATTCTCTTCAAGACCGCATTCGACCAGCTGGATAGCTCCTTTAAAAAATATGTTGAACCATGCGACCAGGTCATCAAGGGCTTCGGCGACGCCACAGTTAAACCCTACAGGATAGTTAGGCTAGCCGTAGAATTAGTTTCTAGTATAGACGCTGAGGTTAAGGCTTCGAAACAGCTCGACTTTATTATTGTCGACCAGCCGTCAACCTATAATGGATTTCTCGGCAGGCCATTCGAGCACGAGTTCGAAGCCGCCGCCTCAGCATTCTATTATTGTATCAAGTTCCCAACCCCCTCCGGGAAGGTTGGGACTCTTAAGGGAAATCAGAAAATGGCACGCGGATGTTTGGCGTATATCGATGTTATTTCAAATTTTGCAAATCTAGATTATGTCTGCACAATCGGGGAGAGAGACATGGAAATAGACGAAGAAATCCCACCCACTGCCCTCCCAATGGAAGAAGATTCACAAACTTTTGAGAACATCCAAGTCGACCTGGAGCCAAGGCTCGGGTACGAACCCATGGAGATTGATAAAACCCTAACAGGGCAAATCGACGATCCACGCTACGGCGAGCGGGGAGCCAGCCCGATCGAGGAATTAATTTCGGTCACAATGATGAATCGGCCAGAAGTAAGTGTTCAACTCGGTTCGTCAATGTCCGGCGAGATGCGGGCAAAGATGACCGCATTTTTAGAAGAGAACTTAGACGTATTCGCCTGGTCCCACGAAGACATGGTCGGGATCGATCCAGCTGTATGTTCACACCAACTACACATCGATCCATCCCGCAAGTCAATCTCACAGAAAAGAAGGAAATTTGGCCCAGACAAATACGCGGTCATTGCCACCGAAGTCAAAAAGCTGCTCGACAACAAACTCATCGGAATGGTCGACCCCGACGACAAGCCTCAATGGGTATCCAACGCTGTACTCGTCAAAAAGAGCAACAACACCTGGCGGCTATGCATCGACTTCACAGACCTGAACAAAGCTTGCCCAAAAGATCACTTCCCGATGCCACACATCGACCATCTGGTGGACAGCACGGCCGGGCACGAGATGCTCCCTTTCATGGACGCATTTGCCGGCTACCACCAGATCCCGATGGCCACAGACGACCAGAAACACACCACTTTCCTCACCGAGAAAAACATGTATTTCTGGAAGCGAATGCCATTCGGGCTCATGAACGCTGGGGCAACCTACCAGAGGCTGGTCAACCACATGTTTCACGATCAGATCGGGGCGACCATGGAGGTATATATCGACGACATCGTCATCAAGAGCGAGAAGAAAGAAGACCACCTCACACACCTAGCCGAAACGTTCGAGATCTTGAGAAAGTATCGGATGAGGCTCAACCCGAAAAAGTGCAGTTTCGGCGTCGAGTCGGGCAAGTTCTTGGGGCACATGTTTAGCCAGCGGGGAATCGAGGCAAACCCAACCAAGGTACAGGCGATCCTCGACATGAGCCCTCCCCGCACGGTGAAGGAGGTGCAGAGAGTGACGGGCAGCCTGGCCGCCCTCAGCCGTTTCATCTCCCGCATGGGGGACCGATGCAAGCCTTTATTCGACAGCATGCAGAAGGGGAAACTAAACTGGACTTCCCAGAGTCAGCTCGCTTTCGATAACTTGAAAGCATACCTGTCAAACGCCCAGGTGCTGGCCAAACCCGTCCCCGGAGAGAAGCTTTTCTTATACTTAGCGGCTTCAGACTCAGCTCTCAGCGCCGTGCTAGTGCGGGCTGAGGGGCAGGCACATCTGCCAATCTACTATGTCAGCCAGACACTTCATGACGCCGAGCTATGGTACCCACCCCTGGAAAAATTAGCATACGCTCTAGTAATGAGCGTACGTAAGTTACGCCCATACTTTTTCGATCACCAAGTAGAGGTACTGACAACAATGCCACTTCGCCAAGTACTTCATCGGCCAGACACGGCGGGCAGATGCCTCAAGTGGGCTGTTGAGATCGGGCAATTCGGAGTAACATACGCTCCTCGAACATCCATCAAAGGTCAAGCCATGGCCGACTTCATAGCTCACTTACCCGGAGGCGATGTCCAAGATCGAGCAGCCACCGTGGAAAATGTACGTTGACGGATCCTCCACAACTACGCGGGCAGGCGCGGGAATTGTCCTTCTCAGCCCATCCGGCCAGTCGTTCACGACAGCCATAAGATTCGGTTTCCACGCGACCAACAATGAGGCCGAGTACGAAGCATTAATTAACGGCCTGGAAATGGCCATGGCCATGGGAGTGAAGAGACTCCAGGTCTACAGCGACTCACAGCTCGTTACATGTCAAATCTCAGGAGAATACGAGGCGCGCAGCGATAGGATGTTAGCCTACCAAGGGTTAGCCAAGAACCTGCTCGAAAAATTCGATCAAGTTTGCATAGAGGTGGTATCCCGACTCGACAATACTCAAGCAGACGCACTTGCCCGCCTCGCAACATCCGAAGGGGCAGCCGACATGTCCCAGATCACAGTTACTTACCTGACCGCCCCCACGAGCTCCAACCAGTGGGTGAGTAACCTGGGGCAGCAGGAGGACAGCTGGATGACCCCCATCCTAAAGTACCTCCGTGACGGCCAACTCCCAGTCGAACGGGTAGCGGCAAGACAGTTGCAGCTCCGGGCGGCCCGGTACACGATCATCGGGGACCAGTTGTACAAGCGAGGCTTCGCCCTGCCCCTCCTAAAGTGCGTAACGCCGGGGCAGGGAAGGAAGATCTTGGTCGAGGTCCACGAAGGACGCTGTGGGAACCACGCCGGCGGCCAGGTGCTCGCCCAGAAGGTTATCCGACAGGGATATTTTTGGCCCACCCTAAAGAAGGACGCAATCAACTACGCACGGGCATGCCACAAGTGTCAAGTCTATTCGCCGACAATCCACCAGGCTCCGACCGAGCTCACCTCAATCCTGAGCCCATGGTCATTCGCAAAGTGGGGGATCGATCTCATTGGCCCTTTACCTACGGCCCCGGGCAGCGTCAAGTACGCAATCGTCGCAGTGGATTACTTCACCAAATGGGCGGAGGCGGAATCACTGAAAACGATCGACCAGGAACATGTTATCAGGTTCATCTGGCGCAACATAATCTGTCGATTCGGCCTCCCACAGATAATCATTTTGGACAACGGGAAACAATTCGACGGGCTAGAGATGGAAAGATTCTGCCAGAAGCATAAGATCAAGAGGCTGTTCTCGTCACCCTACCACCCCCAGTTGAACGGGCAGGTCGAGGCAGTAAACAAGATAATCAAACACACATTGAAGACAAGGTTGGAGGAGAGCAAGGGAACATGGGCGAGCAAGCTACCCGAAGTGTTATGGTCGTACAGAACAACCTGTCGAACAGCAACCGGAGAGACTCCTTTCGCTCTAGCTTTCGGAACAGAGGCAGTCATCCCGGCCGAGGTCATTATCCCAAGCCTCCGCACATCACAACCCGTAGGGACCGAGAACGACCAAGCCATGCTAGACGAGTTGGACCTGCTGGAGGAGAGAAGGCTATCCGCCGAGCAAAGAAACATCGCTTACAAACGACGGGCTGAAAAATACTTCAATACGAAAATCAAAGTCAGGGAATTCGAAGCCGGGGACCTAGTGCTTCGACGGACGGTCGGACAACCCAAAGGGGCATTCGGCCCGAATTGGGAGGGACCCCTAAGGATATCTAAGCGCCTAGCCAACGGTGCCTACGAGCTAGAAAGCCTTGAGGGCAACCCGGCCCAATACCCTTGGAACGCCTCCCTACTCAAAAAATACTACCAGTAGGGGCTCATTGTAATCGCTACTCGAAGCACAAATTTGTAAAAATCATTAAGCGATTGTTAAATCAATCCCATCTTCGTGAAGTCGCTGCCCGACATTCGGCTATAGCACTTCATTAATTAATCTGTTGGTTAATTCTTTAAGCGATTGTTAAATCAATCCCATCTTCGTGAAGTCGCTGCCCGACATTCGGCTATAGCACTTCATTAATTAATATGTTGGTTAATTCTTTAAGCGATTGTTAAATCAATCTCATCCTCGTGAAGTCGCTGCCCGACATTCGGCTATAGCACTTCATTAATTAATCTGTTGGTTAATTCTTTAAGCGATTGTTAAATCAATCCCATCTTCGTGAAGTCGCTGCCCGACATTCGGCTATAGCACTTCATTAATTAATCTGTTGGTTAATTTTACAGTTTTATTATCCGATTACGTTATTAACCCAATCGTCGGGCTAAGTGCAAAGAAACGAGAATGAAAGCAAAATAAAGAGCAAAGGGGATCTCTCATTAACAAGGATTAGCAAAAGGAAAAGTACAAAGGCCTGCGGCCAACAGACTTAACAAAATAAAAAGAAAAGAGTTCACGGGCCCGCCGCGTCCACCACGCCCGGATCCTCGGCCGCCTCATCGTCGGCCAGAGGGTAGATGAAGGTCGCCGGGTCCCCAAGGAACGAAAGGTCCAACCCGCGATCGACCAGATCCCTCAGGGTAATGTCGTAGTCCGGGGAGGGAGGATTGGACTCGACATAGCTCCACAGATCAGCCAACGGCCCGGAATAGTCGGCCTCAGGATTCTGACGGAGCAGAGAACGGATCGAGTCGGCATAGGCGTTAATGTACACCATGGATCCGGTCGACTCGCTCTCAGCGGCCAGTCGGGCACGCTCGGCTTCCAGGCGCGTTTCCGCCTCCGCCGCGATGGCCCCCTGGCTTGGCGGACTTCTTCAGCCGTCCTCACCTCAGCTTCGGCGAGCGCCCTCCGCTTCTCCTCCTCCAACTCTACCCGAAGCGTTCGGGTGGCCTCCAGCTCTTCCCGGAGCTTTTTGTTCTCTTCTTCCAGACGAGCGGCCTCGTCTCTCTTCGTCTGGAAGGCCGCCTTGTATGAGGAGGCAGTCCGCATCTCCCGCTCGAACTCGAGCATGATGCCCTCCATGGCAATAGCATTGCGGGAGGTACGGATGGCCGCCGCCCTCATCCGGTGGCGAGCGAGACGGTCCTCGTGGCCTTCTGGCAGTTGAGGGTCCAGGACCGGGGGAGATTCATCACGGCGCAGTGTAGGTCTTCCGGCCAAGACTCAGGCACGGCCTCCGAGTACGGAGGATCCTGCGAGCGCAGGAATTGAAGGACCTCGGGTGGGGGCAGAGGCTCAGGCCTGCATGACCACGGGAAGAAAAGTTGTGTTAAAAAACCTACATTGCAAAATCGACCAGGAAACTTGGAAAAGGAAAACGAAATACTTACGTGAGGTGATTGCCCCACCCCAAGAAGGAGAAGTCGCTGCGATCGCGAGCAGGGGAGGCCGGGCTCCCTATAGTCGCCTCGACGGTGCCGGCCACAAGCCCGCCCGTCACCGGGTTCAGTTTGACCGTCACCATGGCCGGGTCGACAGATGTCTGGCCTTTAACCCGGGCCTGCTTCGATGGACGCTGCCCGTCCGCCCAGGGAGGAGGATGTCGGGGGCACCGGGATCGCAGGAGGACCGCGGATCATCGCCCCAGTGGCGTGGACAGCTCCCCGCTTCGCCAGCTTTGCCAGGGCGTTCCTCTTAGGAGCCATGTCGACGGTCTCCTCGGATGATTCTACGTTGACAACCGGGATGGCTGCCTGGCCGGCCTCAGGTGCGGCCCTCGGGGAGGCTTCCGGGGAAGATGATGGCGTGGAGGATTCGGCCGGGAAACGTTGCGCTGCAAGAGGAGTGACAAGGTAAAAAATCGAGAAGCGAGAACGAGGATAAGAAGGGTCGGGCAGGAAAGAGTCTTACCACCGAAATTTAAATGGCGCGGGAAGGTCTGAAGTCCGGAGAGCCTTCTATACTCGTCGTCGTTGAGAAGGTCGACGTCGCGATTGTCCACGCTCTCGGATCTCACCAGGGCAAGCGCCTGCCTGAAGTCGTCGGTCAGGTCGGCCTGGTTTGGGACCGCGCAGCCTGCACAATGAAAGAAGAATTAGATCAGTACTAAGAGATGAGAAAAAATTCAGTATCTACCTCGACGGTCGCGCTCCCGATACTCCCGGGGAACCGGGATGGTGTGCCCGTCAACACCAACGCTCTCCCAGGCGCCGCCGACCCACCACCATTTCTCCTGCCAGTACGTCACCTTCGTCGAGATGCCGAAGACAATGACATCTCCGCCCCGGGGCTTCACGGAGTAATACCCGTGGTTCATCCGCCCGACCGAAGCCACGGTGTAATAAAGATAGTTGATCTCGGACGGAGTAGGCATACGATGCAGCCCGCGCCGACCGAGCGCAACCATTGCCCCCAGAATGTAGCTCCACCCGTTCGGGGTGATCTGGGTGATCGACAGGTTCCATGCAGCGAGCAACTTGGAGATTGCCGGGTGAAGCGGGAAGCGGAGCCCGACATGAAGTGTGTCCGAGTTAATGGCGATTAGGCCTTCCGGAGGTTGGTCAGCCCGTTCATTCTCCCGGGGGGCATAAAAGAAGACGTCGGAGGGCGTCTGGAATGTCCAATACAACTCCTTTACGTCGGCGTCCGGGGGAAGGCAGCTGGGGCGGCGAGAGGCCCCAAAGTCGGTGTCCCGGGCCTCGAGATATGCGCGGGGAGAGCGCTTTCGCACGAACCGGCTCATATATTTCGAGTAGTCGAACCCGATTAGCCGGCTGTCCGCGTAGTTTATTTGATCGGGTACAGCTTCCCGGTCGAACAAAAAATCTTCGGCCCTGGGCGGGTAGGCTGAGACCAGGGAAACACTTAGGGCTTCCCCCTCTCGTTGGGGGCTCATCCCCTCCAAATCTTCGGCGAAGGCATCCGCATCCGTGGAATTGCCCTCGCCCTCCCTGGCGGCGGCGGCACGGGAAGTCCCTTCCCCGGCGGGATGGAGAGGCCTCTCGGCGTCGGCGGTGGCGCGGCGACGGAAGTGGTAGGCATCGGCTGCCCCAAAGCTTTCGACGGAATCACTCATGGCGAGTGGGGGTAGAGAGAAGAGAGTTTGAAAAAGAAAACAAGGAAATTACCTCGGAAGTCGAAAAAGTCGCCGGAATCTGGGAAATTCGCAGGAAAATTTGAATCTTCTTAAGGGGGGGCACGAGTTTGCAAGGGAGTGAAAATGAGAAAATGGGCTGAAAGCCACTATTTATAAAAGAAGGAGGAGGGACTAAACTGCAAAAAACGGGGTCAAAAATGGAATAAAACAAAATTCAGGGGCGCGCGTGGGGGCCACGCGCGCAACGGTTGGGGAGCAGGTTCGGCGGACGTGACCCCTGGACTTCTGCGCATTAGTCACGCCATCCCGTGACATCAGCAGACGCGGTATACGAGGCGTCGTCTCGGAAACCGAAACGTCATCCCCAAAATTCAAATTCAAAATAGTATGCAGTTCGACCAGCCCACCACCCGACGACTGCGGCCCCCCGATGTCGGGCTGGTGGGGCAATTGTTACACCCAATATTTACTACCCGACCCGTCGGGTATCAGACATGGACCTACTACTGTAGCGGGCTCGGGTAAGAATGGTCCGCCGACCGGTCAGGCAGACGGGCGGGGACGTAGAGGCTACCCGATGCGAGCCTCTGGGAGCTGCCGGGCAGGATACTTAGTTACCCACAGGCCCGGGTATCGGGCGTCCATCGGCGAGCTCCGGAGCAGGTGCTCTACCCGCCTACCCGCAGATGAACAACCAGGGTACTCTCGTCCGGACTCGTTTCCCGATACCCGAGTACCCGCCTGCCCGACCCCAGACCGCGCCAGCTGTGAGAGGATGTCGGATGCCATCAGTCTAGAGGATGTGACAGGGTCAAAGAGGGCAGTTGGGGCCAAGTCCAATCACCTCAGGGGTGACAGTGCCACGTGGCGTCCCCTCATTGGCTCGTAGGGGAGGCTGTAGCCACTTATTACCTTCCAGCTAGGAGTAGGGGGTACCCACAAGTCCACCTACCAAGCATGGGGAACCCCCACCTTGTATACTATAAATAGGGCTTTAAATGCCTATTTGGAAGACACATCACAATTATTGCAAATACACTCTTGAGAGCTCATTTACTCACACATTGATTGCTTCTTGTTATCATTAATATCAAATCCTACCCGCTAGGAACCCGGCAGCGAGATCCGTTATAAATCGCTGTCAACAGGTGGCTAATTTTGTTCCCCAAATCTAAGTAGAAGTTAACTTTGTCTCAAATTTGTTGTGTTTTAGAAGCTGAGTTCATTTTATCATCTATTTAGACTGCACAATACATTATCATGACAAAAAAAATTCTATGTTTGTTGGATCTATTTTTCATATTGTGGATGATAAATATGAAATTTATTTTCTATAGACTGTCTATAATTTAATCGTATGTTCATGCTTGTTATTATGTAGTTGTGATAGTACTTAAATTGTTGTTTTATAGATCAATGGCAGAATGGAGGGAACCCTTTGGTCCTCCCAATTATTTATGTGGAAGATGTTCGATGCTCCTTAAATGTGCCGGTCCGAGTTCACACCACTCTGGCAGGTACTACTATATTTGCCCTGCATATGGCCGACATAGGGGATTCTTTGAGTGGGCTGACAAATGGCATAGAAATCACCCACCAGATCTCATCCCTATATGTGTTCTTAATCAGAGTTATCAGCCTCGTAGTGCATCAGGTCAATCTTTTGCATCTCCATTGCAAGCACATAGTGATTCAGGTATTCGACAACGTGCACCAGCCTCGGTAAACAGTCGTCCACATCATTTAGATGACCCTGCAGAGCCTGAACAATGCAATAGAAATGAAGACGTTCCAACTAAATTTCTTATTTGGATTTTTGTTTGTGTAGTTGTGTTATTTATGTTTTTTGTTTTGGTGTTGTTAGGTGCTCTTTTAAGTATGTCCCGTTGAATCTAAGCAAGAAGTTACCTTTGAATTTAGATCCCCCAATGCATGTTTGTAAGACTTTTATGAACCTATTTGTTGTATGGACTTGATGTGTAATTTGCATGCAACTTAACAAAATCTTAGTGGATTTTGAATTTTCAAGATTGCTATTAATTAAATTAATTTTATTCAAACTTATCTATATATTCATCAAGGTACAAAACAATTTGTTCCCACTTGAATATTTATATAAGTCCGTACAAGTGAAGTTATGTATTTGTTCCCATTTGCTTGTATACTTTCCCACTTGAAATTACTTAATAAGTTTCTCCCAACCCAATTATTTGTTCCACTTGCATGTATATGAGACAAAGCTAGTGTACAGGTGAAGGACGGTCAAATGTATATGCGCATGTCATGCCATTCAGTTGTCTATCAACTTATCAGTCATGACCAAACTTCACTACTTTATTGAAAAGGAATATTCTACAAAATTATCATGAGGTAGTTGAAGCTCTAGCATTCATGCCCAAAAAAAAAAAACACAAAACAAGTAATTCCACATGCACAATAGAACTCGGCCGAATTGGCCTTTAAATAGGCATTGGATCTAACTACAATATTTCCTACCAAGCCATCTTATTTTCTCAACACCTAAACACCACAATGAATCGTCCAACCATTCCACCCCAACATGAACTCCTCTACAATGGGTTGTGGTCTCGTGAGATGGATGCATGTTTTCTCGACTCTCTTTTACTTCAAAAGAGAAATGGCAACTTGGGTGTTCCACTCCAGGGTAACTTTCACGCAATTGCAATGGCAGTAGGTGCTGTTAATCTCATGTTTTCAAAGAATTTATCCCACGATGATGGCAAGAAGAGGATGAAAGAGCTACAAGTTCGGCACGATGTGTTCAAGAAACTTATCGGAAATGTCGAAGTCTGGTGGGACATGTCATTGAACGTACTGCATGCATCTCCCTCGTTTTGGCTACGTATCTTCAAGGTAACGTTGTTTTATCAAAAAAACTGTGTCCTACAATATAACATATTGTATCATGCAATTCCTAACACACGTTTTTTTCCATGCATAAAATATATACTCTGGGACAGCGATACGATATAGTGCGGGCTTATTTTCACATGGGGGAGCCGGAATGGGAGAAGCTATCACAAATTTTCACCCAGGAAGCAAACAATCCTCAAGTTGAGGTCATCAACATCAGCGATACAACTCAAACTTACGTGTCCGAAATGCGGGTTCGGGGTTGTTGGTCCCGGTACAAGACTGAGGAATACGTGTATGGGGGGGGGAATACACGTATACCAATTTTTCAACCTTAAAACTGACTGAGTCCCCTTTACTCAGAGTGGTAAAGAACTAGGAGCTGATAACACACCTACTGACTACACTTGGTGCGGGTCAGTTGGCTAACTATCAGTTCAAGTTCAGTGCGGAAAAGTTTGAACCCTGAAAGTTTAAAGTCTTGTTTAGTTTGCTTTCTAAAAAACTTGTTTTACTCAGTTCTGAATAGTGTTTAGTAGGGCAGTGCTCTTTTGAAGATCAGCCTGATTGATCCAGGCCTGATAAACTTGAATGCAATGAATGAACAAGTAATATGGCAAGTATGCACAATATCAAAGCAGTAAGAACACAAGGAGTTTAACGTGGTTCAGAGTCTCAAGCTCCTACGTCCACGGCCTGACTTAA
Organism: Ballota nigra; assembly: GCA_947034835.1. NCBI lineage: Eukaryota > Viridiplantae > Streptophyta > Magnoliopsida > Lamiales > Lamiaceae > Ballota > Ballota nigra. The sequence goes on along the minus strand of OX344721.1, from coordinate 119,120,334 downwards.
CAGGAAATCCACTCAAGGGAATCTTGTTTTTAACGTGCCAAGGTGCACCAAGACCAGCTATCCTCACTGATCTATAGCACTCCACTTACTAACACACTAACTGACTTACTCCCAACAAGCCTAACTTAGGGTTTTAGTTTCAGTTTGGATTCCAACTAGGTTGAGATTATCCTTACAAGGCAAAGCTATGTTAATGATTGGATAATCTCTCTAAGCTTAAGATAATTCTAATTAGCTCTTGGAATACAGAATAACTCTCAATTGCTAAGAAGCACTTGGGAAATTTAGAAGGTTTCGAGTGCTTCTCTTAAGGGTTGAATGCTTTGAATGCTTGAGAGTTTGAGTAATTTCTGGCTTGGAAATTTCCCGTAACCTTGAATGGGTTCAAGGTCTTCTGTATTTATAGGTGATTTGAAAAACTATCCTTTGGAGAGATAGCCTTCGAGTCATCTATGTAGAGTGGCTTCAAACGGACATATCTTCATGCATGGATTTGGTATTTGCATTAAATGCACATTAAATGCTTGCCCATTGAATATGCAGTCTGAATTCAGTCTTTATGTTAGGTTTCGTACGTGCGTGTCCTTCTCGGATTGGTCCACGTCATCAGGTTGGTGAGAATGTCAGAACTTATTCCTGAGCTTCAGGCTTGTCTTATTAAGTTCATTTTGTCTTGAGCCCACCAGTCTTGTCCTGACGCTGAAATTCCTTTTGCATTGTTTGGCTCTACTCCAAGTCTTCCCATTAACTCAGTGGCATCCTGTTCCCTTCAGGACTGAGTTAGTAATGACTTCAGGGTCATACTCTTCATCACTGACACTTACTCAGCCAGCTTAGAGGACTGCCATAAGTTCAGGATGGTGCTCTTCGTCTTCAGGCTCTGAGTCTTGATTGTCTCCAGTGAGTTCTCCTCTCACTGAGTACCTGTGAAGTGTAAAATGACTAAGTACTAACCCTAATCAAGACTAGCCTGACAAAGACAGATTAAGGCAAACATCTTTTCAGGGGCTTTGAGATCTTAATCAAAACTGACAATGTCCCAACAATTTCCCCCTTTTTGATGATGCCAAAACACTGAAAAGATCCTCAAAACACTTAGAGGAAATAAGATAAACCTATCTATAAGATAAGACAGTGTTAGAGCAATTTTTGATAAAGTACAGAATTTAAACAACCGCCAAAAAGACAATGAGCTTTTTGTCTGTGGGCAAAAGTAATAGATTTCATTGATAGATGTGGAAATGATTACAATGAATCTAATCTATTACAACGAAGCCTGTGAACACCTAGACTAATCTCATTTCAGGTTTGAGTCCATATCCTGCATAAACTCTTGCCTTCAGCTCGTCAAGTCTTCCAGGTTGGTTCACATATACTTCAGCTTTGGCTATCTTCAATACTTCCATCATTATGGCCTTTGTGTCATGCTTTTGAGTTCCAGGAACCAAGGGAGGAGCTCGAATGGTGAACTCAGGAGCCTTCACTTGAACTTGAGCTGCATCAGCCTCCTCCAAGATCTTCTGGAATAGCTCAGGATGATTGTCCATCATGTAGTCAGTGAAGTGGGCATTGATATCATCAGTGTCGCCCCACTTCTGCACAACATACCACAGTCTAACGAATTCATCCCTTGCATCAGTCCAAAACTCCTTCAATGTCTCTGAGACGAACTCATCGACAAAAGCTTCCCTTATTCCTGATTCTGGCCTACTGACTTGAAGAATTGTTGATTTCCCTGTACTTTCTAGGCTCAGGCTTCGCCTTCTTCCTCCTTAGTAAGCTGATCACTGCATCATCCAGTTCTCGTTGTTGAAACTCAGTGATATCTGTCAGCTTCTCAACCTTTTTCTCTAGGATGCACATCTTCTCCTTCTGAGCAATTTCAGCTCTGCGCATAGCCTCAGATTTTTCAGAGTGATCTCCCCATGCTTCAGCACATAACTCCGCCACCAACTCCCCTGAGTAAGTGATGGGATTCTTTCTTGAGCTCATGGGAGACGATCTTTGATCTGGCTCAGGTTGTTGCTTGGAAGGTTCATCAGCCTTTGCCTTTGTTGCCTCCTCTCTTAGTTTGGCAACAACTTCCTTTCCTTCCTTCTCCACTGCCGCTAACCTAGCTGACTTCCTCACCCTTAATATGTTTCCTTTAGGATTGGCTTCAGGGTCAGCTAGAACGGTCTCACCTTGATTGACTGCCTCCGATGCCTCAGGGCGGGATCTTTTCTTCTTATTTTCCCCCTTTTTGGCATCATCATTGGCCTCGGATGGGAATGCGTCAGATCCGCTGTTGATTACGAAGGAGGCTAGGGAATGGACATCATTAATTCCCTCCTTCAATAATTCAACTCCCATCGAAATTCCAGTGCCTGCGTAAGAAACCGAACTGATGGCAGCCTTGACTTTCTTCTCAAAGACCTCCATAGAGAGTTGGAGACTTTGTTCAGCCTTGGTGATCCTTTCCTCCACCTTCAAGGACTCACCGCTGACTCTGCTGGCCTCAGTTAGTATCTTTGCAGACTCATCAGTGGCCTTTGCCAACATATCTGCCACTGATTGAGAGGTGCGATCCAGCTTTCCTGACTCCAGCTCCAGTTTGGATGCTGAGTCCTTCATGGCCTGAGTGACAATAGCTCCAGTCTGAACTGCAAGCCTGTCAACTGCCTGATTCAACTTCTCATCCCTGATCGCATCCCTCTCATCAAGTTTCTTGAGAGTGTTTCTGAGCATCTTCTTGGTGCGCTTCCTCTCATTCCTCACTGACTTGGCCGTGTCAGTCATCGTCCTCTTTAGCAAAATCAGCTCCCTGTTGGCAAGGGTGTTGTAGGCTGACTTTGTCCACCTGATGTGTTTTGCCAGGGCCTTGGAGTCTTCTTCTTTTTCAGCTCATAGCCTCATCACTTCCTCTTGAAGTTCAGCTAGATTTTCTGTGGTTTTCTCCTGCTTGACCTCCACTATGCTTGTAAATTCAGCACGTCCGACCCCGGTTATTATCACATCTTCATCATCAACGGCCGCAACAGTGATTGGCTGTTTTCCCTTGTCAGCCCCTGCGTCATCAGTCCCTTCTTCAAGGTGCACTGAAGGCAGTTGTGAAGTAGTTAAAGCCGCCTGCTCAGGCTCAGCTAAGCTAACTTGAACCTTAGGAACTTGTCCCTCGGAACTGAGAGTCTCCTTGGATACCTCAACATCTTCCTCTCTTGTCTCAGGGCAGGGAATCCCTTCATCGACAGATGTCTCATTGGCAGCTGAGATGTTCACAACATCCTCAGCCACTGGTCCACCCTTGGCACCAGAGTCCTTATCACCTTCCCCCTGAGCCTGAGGCTCAGAGTTCATCTCATCAACTTCTCTCGCAGTCTCCTCCACTGCCTTCTCCACAGCTCCACCCTGAGCTTCATCATCCTCCTCACCATCCTTCTCGTCATCAGACAGGAGGTCCGCCTTGCTCTTGGACATCATCTCAGCCACTAACTGCTTCTGGTTGTCAAAGTTCAAGAGTTGAAGCCAGCTAGTTAGTCCAAAGAAGGAGCAAATCTTGGCCTCCTCCGCCTCCCAGTGCTCCCAGCCACGAGCATCCACTAGCAGATGCTGCTCCTGCATGTTTGATTGCTTGAAATCCAACCAAACCTTGAGCTCAATCACATATGCTAGCAGCTCAGTGTACTTGTATAGCCCGGGCCAACACTTTCCTGCCCATTCTGTGGCGTTCCCCCTGAGGGTGTTTTCAAGAATCCCACCAGCCATATGCTCATCTAACTCCTCCTCCTCCACTTCAAGGAACTCATCCTCTTCAGCTGAAATGGATTTGGGACAGTCTTTGGGATTGGGGTATGAAGGAAAGTCTGTGGGGTTTGGAAGGTTTGGCTCGGCTGACTGGTCAGGCTCATTCGTGAGTGAAATTGATGGCGCTGACTCAGTATGATGATTTGGCTCTGAGGTTTGGGGTGGTTGGGGAGTTTGAGGTGTGGGGTCAGGGATGGACGGTGTTTGAGTTTCAGGGTGTGGGGATGTTTGAGTGGGTGTTGTCTCAGGCTGCAACGACTCAGCCGTCTCGACAGTCTTTCTCACTTCCTCCAAGTCAGAGGCTCCAGGAGAGCTTGACTTCTCCCTCTCACTCACCTCAGGTAGCTTCTTAGCAGGGGACCTTTTTATTCCCTTCCTAAGCCTCTTTAGGGGCCTCTCACCCTGAGCACCCTCCTTTCTGACGTCATCGTCAGTTCCCTCAGCCTCAGACCCGGCCTTCTTGGGATCAGACTCAGTCCCTGATTTCGTGCTCTTCCCTGACAGCACGATCTTCACCCTCTTCTTCTTCTCAGCCGCGTCCACCTCCTCAGCTGCAACCTCCTCACCGTCCTTACTCCTCTCAAGGAGCTCATCTACCCTTTCAATGAGACTGGTTGCCACTCTCTTGGCCTTACCAGCTGGCTTTTTGGCCTGACCCTTTGCTTTCGCATTGGGATCAGTCAGCCCTAGCACTGAATAGGTATCACTCAGTGAGGAAAACATTACCTTCTTTGAGGAGAGACTGTCCTCAAAATCGAAGGTATACCCATGGCAAGCATGAGCAATCAGGATGGACATCCTCGTGCCGAATGGCAAGATGGCACTGACAGAAATGTGCTTCTTCTCCTCATCTCGCGTAAGCTTGTCCAACCCGGCCTGATGGAGTTGATCGAGGAAGAACTGCTCCCAGTTCGCTTCCACTCCATCAGCAATTGCTCCCATGAGCCTCAGCTTGGGCAGACTCAACTGCTCGTGAGAGCCAGTTGCTCCCATCACTATCTTGGACACCAAATCCACCAGAGCCCTGTACTCAGGCTTCAGCGTATTCTTGTTCTGACGGGCCTTGAACTCTGATAACCCAGATTTGGTCCATTTCCCAAGGAATTCTCCCTCCGAGTTTTCCTTGTACGTTTTTGGGTTGATGCCTGAGGATGGCAACTTGAAGTCTTCCCTCACCGCCTGCCTGATGTTAATAGTGACCACCTCTGCGTTGTAAAGAGGCTCCCCGTCGCCGTCCTTCTCTCCCGTCGGCTTCAGCGCAGTCACCTTCGTGAAAACTTCTCCTTTCCGCAAGAACAAGTTTAAGTAAGCTTCCACAACTGTTCTTGGGAGCACGGAGATGGGGCGGGTGGTGAAGTATGTTTCCAACCCAGCATCGGAAATCCACTTGAATACTGGTTTGATTTCCTCAACTGTGAGACAGATACCTTCCATGGAGATGACTTGCTCCATGTGTATCAGTTTCTTTTTGACAACGTCCACGATCTTGTCAGTTGTCCAGTTGGAATCAAGGAATGCCATTGTTTTGAAAGAAGAGATTTTTGAAATTTCTGTGTTTGAGCAAGAGAAAACTCAGTGTGCAGATTGTGCGTTGTGTTTGCGTAAAAACCTCAAATGGCACTCTTGATTGATAAGACTAAGTCAGTTACTCAAACGTGGGGTTGAGATTGATCCCTGAATTCGAAAGGTTTTGAAATGAGGGGCCAGGATTAATCTCAGCTTCAATTAAACCCCATGTCAGTCATATTCTGTATAAAACGGACACGTATATGAAAAAGTAACTGCATCATTAAATGCTCCGTGTGCGTGGGTTTTAAATATGAAAAGGTGCGCTTTTAATGAAAACGGAATGCATTTAATAAAGATTTTCAGGACGAAGGACTCAGGGAGACGCTTGAAATTCACAAGAGTCAGGTTAGAGCTCATACCTGTCAGGGAGACATTGTAGGACCCTGATACCTCGCTGAGTCGAGTCTGGCCTGAGTTTCCCCTAGAACCCTACACTGACTGCTCTCCCAGATCTAAGAGTCCTAACTCCACTTACAGTTCCATAAACCTTGCTTCAGCCAAGGGCTTAGTCAAGATGTCAGCTCTCTGCCTGTCAGTGTGAATCTTCTCCATCCTAATATCTTTCTTCTCCACATGATCTCGAATGAAGTGGTGTCTAATATCCACATGCTTGCACCTTGTGTGAAGCACTGGGTTCTGAGTAATTGCTATAGCACTATTGTTATCACAATAGATTGGAACCTGATTAGTAAATACTTGGTAGTCCCTCAACTGTTGTCTCAACCATAAAATCTGAGCGCAACAACTACCTGCAGCCATATACTCAGCCTCAGTTGTGGATGTAGCCACTAAATTCTGCTTCTTACTAAACCACGAGATCAACTTACTTCCCAAAAACGGACATGTCCCTGAGGTTGATTTCCTATCAATCCTACAACCTCCATAATCTGCATCTGAATAACCTGTCAGTTCTAAGTTGTCATCTGAAGGATACCATAGTCCCATATTGACTGTCCTTTTCAAATACTTAAGTATCCTCTTAGCAGCCTCCAAATGACTTCTTTTGGGATCAGACTGATACCTAGCACACACACCAACTGCAAACGTAATGTCAGGCCTACTTGCAGTCAGGTACAACAAAGAACCTATCAGCCCACGATACTCAGTCTGATTTACTGAAGTCCCATCAGTGTCAGGATCCATCTTCCAATTTGTGTTCATTGGGATCCTGGCTGGATTGCTGTTCTGAACACCAAACTTATGAATCAAGTCTCTTGTATACTTGGCCTGATTAATGAATATACCTTGATCAGTCTGCTTGACCTGCAATCCTAAGAAGAAGTTCATCTCTCCCATCATGGACATCTCAAATTTACCAGTCATCAACTTAGAGAATTTCTCACAGAGCTGATGATTTGGTGATCCAAATATTATGTCATCCACATAAATCTGGACCAAGAGAATGTCATCACCTTCAGTGATCCTGAACAAGGTCCTATCCACAGTTCCCTTCTTGAACCCATGGTCTGTCAGGAATTGAGAGAGGGTATCATACCAAGCTCTTGGTACTTGCTTAAGTCCATAGCGTGCTTTCTTCAAATGGTATACTCTATCTCCAACCTCAAACCCGGGAGGTTGTTCAACATATACCTCTTCATTGAGTACACCATTCAGGAAGGCACTCTTGACATCCATTTGATACACCTTGAACTTCTTATATGTTGCATAGGCAAGGAACAACCTGATAGCTTCCAGCCTAGCCACTGGAGCAAAAGTCTCATCATAGTCTATTCCTTCAGACTGACAATACCCTTTTGCAACCAGTCTAGCCTTGTTCCTTACCACAACACCATTCTCATCCTTCTTGTTCTTGAAGACCCACTTGGTACCAATCACGCCTTGATGCCTAGGTCTATCTACCAGTTCCCAAACCTGATTCCTTGTGAACTGATTCAACTCCTCTTGCATGGCAATGATCCAGTTCGAGTCAGTGAGAGCTTCTTCAATGTTCTGAGGCTCTTGCTCAGATAGAAAGCAACAGAACAATGCACTCTCACCATGGAACCGTCTGGTCCTGACTCCCTCAGTTGGATCACCAATGATTTGATCAACAGGATGATCTTCTAACCATGTTCTCTTGCCAGGAGTTGTTCCTGAAGTACCTGCAATGTTAGTGTCTACAAGCTCATGAAATTCAGGAAATTGAACAGAAGGGGATGATCCTGAGTCTATACCAAAGGGATTAACAAGCTCAATGTCAGGGACATTGATTCCCCCTTGATTAGGTGACTCAGGAACCGTCTCAGCTGTAACAACATCTTCATAGACGGTGCTTACCTCAGGTTGAGCCTGTTCCTCAGTCTGAGGCTCAACAATCCCTGATGTGCTGGGCTTAGGAGTGGCACCTGATTCATCATCCTGATCGTCATCATCATCCCATCTCGGAATTGGCACAGTCTTGATCTTGGGATCAGGTTGATTTTTCAAGCTCAGCCTTGTCACACTCCTTGTGACCTCCTCAGTGTCAGGATTCAACACCTTTGCCCTAGGCTCATTAGCAGATTCATCAAAGACAACATGAGGTGATTCTTCCACAACAAGGGTCCTACAATTGTAAACCCTGAAGGCTTTACTAACTTCAGAATATCCTAAGAATATTCCTTCATCAGATTTGCTATCAAAGGCTTTCAATTGGGTTTTCCCATTGTTGAGGATGAAGCACTTACAACCAAATACATGAAAATAAGAAATACGAGGTTTCCTTTTGTTCCATGTTTCATATGGGGTCTGAGCATGTTGTTTGTTCAGCATGGATCTGTTCTGAGTGTAGCATGCAGTTTTGATTGCCTCAGCCCAGAATTTCTTGGGCAATCCTGACTCAGCCAGCATGGTCCTTGCAGCTTCCTTCAGTGTCTTGTTCCTCCTTTCAGCGACACCATTCTGTTGTGGGGTTCTAGCTGCAGAAGTCTCATGAGCTATACCAAGTTCGTTACAGAAGTCAGAAATATATGAATTCATAAATTCAGTGCCCTTGTCAGATCTGATCTTAGTAATGGACTGATTCTTCTCATTGCTGAGTCTTCTTAGCAACTCTGGAAGCTTCACCTGTGTTTCCTTCTTATTTAACAAGAAAATAACCCAAGTATATCTAGAATAATCATCAATAACCACAAGGGTATACTTTCTACCATTCATACTCACAGGTGTTATGGGACCAAACAAATCCATGTGCAAGAGCTGAAGTATCCTGTCAGTGGAATAGGAAGCTTTTTCTTTGAATGATGCTCTGACCTGCTTCCCTTCCTGACAAGCTTTGCACACGTGATCTTTGCTAAAAACTTCATTAGGTAGACCATCAACAAGTGACTGTCTAGAAATTTTGTTAAGAATCTTGAAGTTCAGGTGGCTTAATCTTTTATGCCATAACCAACTGAGCTCTAGAGAGCTTTTAGCAACAAAACAAGTATTAGGAATAGTGCTGCTCCAATCAGCGAGATAAACGTTACCTTTTCTTATACCTGATAGAAGCACTTGTGTTGATTTGTCCTTGACTGAACATGTGTTCGATGAGAACTCAACACTGAACCCTTTGTCACAGAATTGACTTACTGACAGTAGGTTATGCTTCAGTCCTTCCACAAAGGACACATTTTCCACTCTGACTGTACCTATTATTAGAACACCAAAACCTTTAGTAACACCTTTTGAGTTATCACCAAAGGTTACCTGTGGACCATCTTTAGCTCGATATTCTTGGAGAAGACTCTTCATTCCAGTCATGTGCCTTGAGCAACCACTGTCTAGGTACCAAACAGCTTTGATTGAGTCTCCTCTTCTTTTGTTGTGATCCACAGCCGCCTGCAAACAAATCAGGCTTTAGGTACCCATTGGGTGTTGGGTCCTATCGTGTCAGCTGTACCCTTCGGGATCCAGACTTGCTTCACAACCCTGATTGCCTCAGAGTGGTAAATCTGTCTCCCTGAAACATCAACATACACAACTTTCTTCTTCTTTGCCTGAGAGGAAGATGGTGTATGAGTGCTAGACTTAGGCTTCACAGGAGCCTGAGTGGGTGCCTTTTGGACTGGCTTCCTGTTCTTCCTAGGTCTGGGTGCAACAGGTCTTGGGCCTTGTTCTTGATAAGGACCCTGATTTCTATTCCCCCTAGGCAAGTGAGGGAATGGAAAACAGTTAAAGGCCTCATGATGCCAAAACCACGGGGGTGTCATCATATTTGGCCTTCCCTGTTGGTATTGCCAAGCATGATGGTACCCTCGCTGACCAGTCTGAGGGCTCTTGGCCTGAGTCTTCCTCTGCTTTCGCTGAGGTTTTCCCTGGCCTAAGCTCTCAGGGGCTTCCGTAGGTTGCTTTGCCTTTCTCTTGGGTTTTGGCTTAGCTACCTTAGGAGCAACCCTGACTGTGTCAACGGTTTCCTTGCCCTTATCAGTTTGACAGGCCTGGAGCACAACCTTAGGTGCACTCTGGCCTGTCTGAACAAATACCCTCTTAGTGTTGCTCCCTGACGCAACATGAGACTGACCTTGTGAGGATTTCTCAGGAACATATCCAAGTCCATTTTTCTTGTTCCCAAGTATCTGGTTGCTATTTATTTCCTCTCTAGCCACTGAGGATTTATTCATTGCTGCAACCTTTTTCTTGAGAGAGTCCTCACTCTTTTTCAGGATTTCATGTCTGGTAAAGAGGTCATCAAACTTACTTTTAAGTACTTTCAGTTCTTCCTTCCTGACCAGCTCTTCGTCAGCCAGTTCCTTCAGAATCTTCTCTCTTGGAAGACGCTCAGCATTGATTAAATCAATCTCCTGAGTTAGTCTCACAATTTGAGCTGATTCTTTAAGATCAGACTGAGTGAGTTGTTCGTTCAGGTTTTGAACCTCAGTACTCAATTTCTTGTTCTCCTCTACCAAGAAGACATTAGTTTCCTGCAGTCTGGAGAAATCAACCATCAATTGATCAAGGCAGATCTGAAGGTTCATTTCTCTAACTGACTCAGAGCTAAGCTCAGGATTTTGACCAGTGTAAGAAGCACAAACAGAATTTGATGTTACCTCAGGCTCATCCCTAGCCATCAGACAGGCATCATCGTACTCGTCATCTGAGAAGAGTTCAGGTGACCTTTCAGCAGGACCATCAGAATCTGTTTCATCTTCAGCGACCATCGCTCTCCGATCAGCAGATCTTAGATCCCTAGTGGCTCTCCTTTCCTCTCTCTCCCTTACACTCAGTTTCGGGCAGTCGTACTGATAGTGACCAATCTTGTTACAGTTGTAACATGCTACCTGCTCACTTAGTCTTTCTTTTCTTGGTTCAGGGTTCCTCCTTGAGTCAGGTTCCCTGGTTCTTGGTGAGCTTTCAGTCTTGGTTGGATATCTATCATCGCGAGTACGTCTCTGTTCGTCTCTTCTTTCAGGTTTTGGTTCAGAATATCTCCTTTCATCACCACGTTCTCTCCCTGGTCAGTATTCCTTCGCTCCTCATATCTCCTTGAGCTTTGGTGGGTTCCTTCAGGTTTCCTGTCACGTGAGTCCTGATAAAACTTTTTATAACGACCAAACCTGGAATTGAGCTTGTCAAATCGTCTGGCCATCAGGCTGTACTCCTCAACGAGTTCTTCCCTGCTCATCTCCATCAGTGACTTTGATGAAGAGTTTGATGAGGGCTCAACAGGTTCAGACCTGGCCTTGAACGCCACACTTTTCTCAGGAGTTTTCTCCTTCACTTCCTCTTCTGACTGAACTTTCTTCTTTCTTTTGTTAAGATCGAATTCAAGCGCTTTGAGCTCTGAAAAAAGTAAAGCAGAAGTTATGTTACTCATATCCTGAGTGTTCTTAAGCATAATTACACTGTTGTCCCATCTCTCAGGAAGGGCATTCAGGATCTTTGAAGCAACATCTCTCCTTGGGACATCCTTGTCCACCATCACCAACTCATTCATCAACTTGATGAATCTAGACTCCATTTGATCTATGCTCTCGTCAGGCAGCATCTCGAACGCCTCAAATTTCTGAATGGCAATGTTTCTCTTGTTCTCCTTGATCTTTTCAGATCCCTCACACATCCTTGTCAGCTCATCCCAAACCTCCTTTGCCGTCTTTAAGTTCATCAGCCTAGCTGACTCCTCGAAGGGCACCGTATGCAAGATGATGTTTCTGGCGACGTTGTCAAGTCCCACCATCTTGATTTCATCGTTGGTCATGTCTTTCCTTTCTTTAGGAACCTGCACGCCAATCGCAAGATCCTCATATCCCAGTCCTCTGACGTTAGGAATAGTGATCTTGATCGGTCCCTCCCTGAGTACACGCGACATCTGGTCATGGATGGCATCTAGATGTGCTTCTAATCTGAACTTCCAATAGACAAAGTTAGACACAGAGAATTCAGGTAACAAAGCTTCAAGTCTCCTCGAAGTCATGATGATGCAAGTTTTATGAAAAGTAAACTCAGATCTGTTCAGTGACCACCAACAGTTTCTCCTCTGAAACTATTAGTATTCAAAGTCAGTGGTCTTTCGAACCACTACTCTGATACCACTTGTTGGTCCCGGTACAAGACTGAGGAATACGTGTATGGGGGGGAATACACGTATACCAATTTTTCAACCTTAAAACTGACTGAGTCCCCTTTACTCAGAGTGGTAAAGAACTAGGAGCTGATAACACACCTACTGACTACACTTGGTGCGGGTCAGTTGGCTAACTATCAGTTCAAGTTCAGTGCGGAAAAGTTTGAGCCCTGAAAGTTTAAAGTCTTGTTTAGTTTGCTTTCTGAAAAACTTGTTTTACTCAGTTCTGAATAGTGTTTAGTAGGGCAGTGCTCTTTTGAAGATCAGCCTGATTGATCCAGGCCTGATAAACTTGAATGCAATGAATGAACAAGTAATATGGCAAGTATGCACAATATCAAAGCAGTAAGAACACAAGGAGTTTAACGTGGTTCAGAGTCTCAAGCTCCTACGTCCACGGCCTGACTTAACAGGAAATCTACTCAAGGGATTTTTGTTTTTAACGTGCCATGGTGCACCAAGACCAGCTATCCTCACTGATCTATACAACTCCACTTACTAACACACTAACTGACTTACTCCCAACAAGCCTAACTTAGGGTTTTGGTTTCAGTTTGGATTCCAACTAGGTTGAGATTATCCTTACAAGGCAAAGCTATGCTAAGGATTGAATAATCTCTCTAAGCTTAAGATAATTCTAATTAGCTCTTGGAATACAGAATAACTCTCAATTGCTAAGAAGCACTTGGGAAATTTAGAAGGTTTCGAGTGCTTCTCTTAAGGGTTGAATGCTTGAGAGTTTGAGTAATTTCTGGCTTGGAAATTTCCCGTAACCTTGAATGGGTTCAAGGTCTTCTGTATTTATAGGTAATTTGAAAAACTATCCGTTGGAGAGATAGCCTTCGAGTCATCTATGTAGAGTGGCTTCAAACGGACATATCTTCATGCATGGATTTGGTATTTGCATTAAATGCACATTGAATGCTTGCCCGTTGAATATGCAGTCTGAATTCAGTCTTTATGTCAGGTTCCGTACGTGCGTGTCCTTCTCGGATTGGTCCACGTCATCAGGTTGGTGAGAATGTCATAACTTATTCCTGAGCTTTAGGCTTGTCTTATTAAGTTCATTTTGTCTTGAGCCCACCAGTCTTGTCCTGACGCTGAAATTCCTTTTGCATTGCTTGGCTCTACTCCAAGTCTTCCCATTAACTCAGTGACATCCTGTTCCCTTCAGGACTGAGTTAGTAATGACTTCAGGGTCATACTCTTCATCACTGACACTTACTCAGCCAGCTTAGAGGACTGCCATAAGTTCAGGATGGTGCTCTTCGTCTTCAGGCTCTGAGTCTTGATTGTCTCCAGTGAGTTCTCCTCTCACTGAGTACCTGTGAAGTGTAAAATGACTAAGTACTAACCCTAATCAAGACTAGCCTGACAAAGACAGATTAAGGCAAACATCTTTTCAGGGGCTTTGGGATCTTAATCAAAACTGACAATGTCCCAACAGGGGTTCAAGGACCATAGTAATCAACGATGATGATGAGGACGAAGTGATATCGCCGGTTGTAAACAATCGTCGCGCATCTCGTATCAGATTGTTTGATGAGCCTTCACCAGAGGAGCCAATAGATGCAACACCTTTGCAGCAATACAACTCATCCCCCGAGTGGACAAATGCAGTTTCGTCGCGTCCTTCGAATGAAACATTTCAGCGCCCCCTACCAATATCTCGTACTAGTTCGAACAATCAGCAATCTTCTTCAGTGGATTCATCTAGTCCTATGAAGTGGTTTTGGTTTTCCAATAGAAATAACAATGAATGATTCTGCACGATTCTCCCGTACCCTCTTGAATCAGTTGTAGTGTGCTCGTAGTTTTCTCAAGTTTTTTGTGCTTTTATGAAGTTCTGCTTCTAGGTGTATAAAATAGTGCTACGTAGTGGGCATTTATCCTTTAGTCTATTATGTTAAAATTATGGTGTATTGTGTTTAGGGCTAATTTAATATTATATGTATTTGTTGTGTTTGGTTTAGGACCCGTTTAACTTGGAAAGATGACCCTACGTGGGATTATATGTGGGACAGATTGTGGGACATCGTAGATATTGTGGGCATCTAGTTCAATTATACCTGAAATACAGACCATATAACTAAACAGAATTTCAAGTTCAACACGAATAACATAAACACAATGGAACCCCAAGTTTTTGCGCATACAAAATGAGAAGTCTTGTGTCCTACTTTCATAGTCTACTCATCTATACCTGCAAAAGTCCCACAAAGCTCAACACAGCCGACCTTTCTGAACTCATCACACCTACCTGGATCAATTTATTCAATTAATTTGGCAGAAACTATGCACTCCAGCATCTTTAGGCATAAGACTCCACAGTCGCTCCAAGTTGTTTGTTGTGGGGCACATGATGACCACTCAAATTCCCAAGGTATAATCCGGCCTTTGTCATCTACACCTCCCTTTCCATACAATTCGTAACAAATACTTGCCACAACGGAAGCAAATTTACGGCATATTGATATATGTTTGGAATTTGGGCGTTTAACACAATTTACAAGCGAGTTGTATACCAAGATTTTCTCATCGTTCATACGAATATTGTATAGAACCCAGTGGTTACCTCCAACAAGTCCTATCCCATAAACATGCTCTACCTCAGCCCACGACTTCCCGGAACCACCTCGGGGTAGTCGGCCAGTAACGTACTTCATAACTGTCTTCTCGTTTTCATTCCAGTTGCATGGCTGTTTTTTGTTTGATGCCTTCAACAAATGGTCATAGCATCGGTTGGTTACACTTTTCTACACATTAAATGTTGGTAGACGATCAGAAAAATTTGTAACTCATAAATTATTAATGGTTGTAAATTGCAAATATAAGTTTAAAACTCACCCAGAATATGGTGTCAACACACGTCCAATCGGTTAAGAAGCTGGTAGGCCACATCTTTGTTTTTAGCAATAATAGATGCATTAATGCATCAATGTTCTACAAAATGAAAATAATTATTATAAGTATGTGTAACTTTGTTCTAAAGCAAAAAATAATTCTAACAGTGGTTAGTATTGCTTTGAACTTAAATACCTGATCCGATAGCCAGCCGCTAGACTCCCATATTCCGTTAAACCACTTCGCATCGACACTTCCACCACCCGGCCAGTTAATGTTCACAGTGGCGCTTGAATTTTGATTTGTGCCCCACCACGTTGCAAATTCAGCTATTTCTTGTCTTGTAACATTCGACATCAAAGGGTCATACATCGGTTGGGCTTCATCACTTGAAAAAACTCCGGTAAGATCAATTATTTGCATGCCCGTACCATGATTTCCATGAACAACTTCATCCTTGATGAAACAAAGTGTCGAATAGCCAAAAGTTTTAATTGCAGTTGCGAATCCAAAAACAAATTTAATGTATGCTCAAGTATTAACCCATTTTAAAATTAAGGTATACCCAAGTATACATCCGTTTCAAAATTAAAGTATGCCCAAGTATAAAAAACTTAATATTATACAACTAATTAATGTTCAATTCGAGTATGGTTTAGTGAGTTATTCCAATTCGAGTTTAGTTGTATTTAGTTAATTATTGTTCATAAATATATTGTATACGGCCTTCGAACTATAACCTATAATCACCATAAATGGAAACCTTTGGGTGCATGCATAATTGAACGTGTTAAACCCTGAAATTGATTAACATGAAATTAAATTACCTTCTTGCTCATGCTAGCATCTCCTGATGGTTTATCCATATTGCCTGGATCATCACTGATTGGTTTATACGTGGCTGTAGGGTCCTCGAAGGTTGTGGAATCATCATGCACCATATCGATTGGCACGTGTGTGGTGGAGTCCAATTCTTCACGATTGGCATGCTCAGGAATATCGGGTCCCTTTTCCGTCGATCCCTCACCATCATTTCCATCCAAGTTGGTCTCCATGTCATGCTCTTCATGATCTTTACTGTCATCTTCATTTTGTTCCTTAGGAACTTCGGGTCCCTTTTCCGTTGAGCCCTCGAGATCATTTCCATCCGACTTGGTCTCAATATCTTCCTCTTCAATGTCACTATCCTCTTGAACCATTTTCTCTTTTCCTTTACGCTTGCTACCTATAATTATATCATCACCATGCACATCTTCATTCTTGGGTAAGTCTTCATCTTCTTCGTCGCTTGTAATTGGACATTCCAATTTATGCATTATACGTACAATCATCTTCTCAAGCTTGTCTTGCTTTATCTGGATCTTGTCCAATTGGGCTTGAAATATTTTTCTGAAAACCTTATCTCGTTTGCTCGATGGACCCTTAACTTTCTCTTTTGTAGAAAACTTGTTTCTCTTGGATTTGCGTAGGGCAGGCACCTCATCACTTAAAAATTCTTCTTGAACCGACTCTTTTCTCTTGCGCTTAGGCTTCTCCCGTACCTCCACATTGCCCTCGTCTTCAAGTTGTTTTTCCCAATCGAGGACACTACGGTAGTAGTGTGATTGTAGCTCTACAAGAGTTGGTTCGATGCTCATTTTGACTTTCATCTATGAACGAAATGCATACCAAACAAGGGTAAGGTAAGCGACATTATAAATAAATCTTGAACATATTTGAAATGAGTTAATATATAGCACAAACCTCTTCACTTCTTTGGTCACCACCTCTCAACACTGGGAAACATCTTTGTGTAAGCCCGTCAAATCTAAGTTTTCCTGTAGCACACCACCGAAGCATACGAGGTGTGACATTTTTTGTGGAGCGGGGCTTGGAAGCGCAAACTATAGCCACAATCGGAATGGTTTCGTATGCCCATAACTGCAAAGCAAATCCAAATCCATAAATGTCTATGTGCTCCCTATTGTCCCCTCCATCCAAAAAACTGTGTATATTATCGCGAACAACATCAAATGCTACTCGACCCCAAGGAAAGTTATTAAATACATCTAGGTCGTCCGCAATGTGAATATATCTATCATCTATTTTCTTGCTCGTCTTGTGACGTACAAGTAGGATTCCATACAAAACCCATAGCAACGCCACCTTCAAACTAAGTTCCCCATCGCCTTTTTCTTTCTTTACCACCTTGAGGAATGCTTCTCGAATTGTGTCTACGACAATTTCCAATTTGGGGTTCATTATATGTTTGTACAAGTTTGAGGTGGTGGGAATGGGTGGCTTTGGCCCAAACTGTAAACCAGTAATCAAGGCGAAGTCTCGGTGTCCGAATTCACACTCACCACCGCTCCAATGAAACACAATTTTGTCTGTCATTTTGGTCGCGTCTTGTCTGAGTAGCAAATGAAGATATAGTTGACCTTGGAATCGTAGCTCGTGTAAATCCAAGAATTTTCCAAAACACGACTGACGAAACCGCCTAATGTTATTCTCACTCAAGGAATTCTTAATCACCTTCAAGATATCGAGCTCGGCCCGACAACTGAGTCTCACGGAAGGCTCTTTATCCATCATTAAACTTGGATTAAATATCTCTTCTACAAAATTCATAGCAAGTGGAAAAACATAAAAAAAATAATTCAATTGTGAAACCATACAAAATAATGAGTGCAAAGTAGCAAACAAAAAAAATTTATGCCGAAAATCAATTGAATCGCGGGTAGGTTCGTTAAATATCAGTAGGAATGTACACCCAACGACTAGAAATACGAAATTATAAACTGAAATTATGTTTTTCTCTTTGAGGCATTTTAACAAACATGTGGTGTGCAACATATTTCTATTACTACATATACTTCTTAACCCTATACAATGAACCCAAATCAACAACTAAACATCATAATACCGTTAAAGAGACTAAACATCAAAGATTAAACAACTAACATACAATTTCACACGTTATAATGCTACATTGGGCGACAAAATTGACTAATTAGGTCGTTCGAAGTTTTGTGCTCATCAGTGGAAAAGGATATAAATGGTTACAATTTCGAGAAGTTTAATAGAAGAATCGCGAATGGATTTAGTAGGGAGTTAACCGGGCAGTTAAAAAAGAGATGGAGGAAATGGGAGGTTGAACCCTAGGAGTTATGCTTCTATGTGGGTTTAACCGTCTTAATTGTGGGCATTTTAGGGTCATTCCGAGCGGGCCTCATAGTGGGCCTCTTATGTGGGCAAATATATCAACTGTTTTTATATATTTTTTTTTTTGTAAATCCTGAAATTATTAATTTGTAAAGTATCCATTTAAAATTATCAGTTTATTACAGTGGGGCACACCGGTGAGATAGCTCGACGTCTTCTTTGAATGATTTCAAGTGGATATCTTTCATTCGAAAATTATTTTTAAGCTTTCTTGTTGTCATGTTTGTTCGCTATTATTTTCAAATATTGTACGTGGTATTATTGTAATTGCACCTATTATGCTAGTGAATTAATTGAGGTCCAATGTGACCAATTTTAGATGCTTGAATGTTATTACAATGGTCGAATGATATGGTCAAATGCTTTTAAATGTGCTTGAATGTACATTTTAAACTCAAGTCGTACGTTTTCTTTACATCTTGTTTGGCTTTTATGCAAGATTTTTAATTGTCGAATGTTGTGAACATACCATCTTTCGAAATGGTGTCGGGATAATGGGGGCGGCTTTTATGCATTTACATATGAATTTCATTATCAACATGGATGTTCTTCAACAATAATATAAGCACTACCCCAATCACATATAAACAACTAAAACACAATTCATCATACATAAACAAAGATGCACATAGATATAACCAAACATCCTCAATCCGTCTTCAGAAACTTAATACTTACATAAACAAGTGTTGATTCATAGTTCAAAAGAGAGACTTATGAAAGACATTGCTATCATTAGCAACAAAAAATTGAGTGAGCATCAAAAGGAGAATAAGTTCACAACATCAAAACAAGCCATCACATACATCCAATGACTTGAGCAAGCATTCATCAACCTAAGCGCTTCCATACTGCCCTGCAAGCAATTTACGTATGAACAAAGTACGTGCCACCTCAGGTAATCTAACGAACATCTCCATCAAGTCACTTTTTTGGGCAAGCATTGCGGAGGCATCAACTTTTTCATCGATTGTCAAGTCGGGAACGGAGGACAAAAGGGTGAAGACCTCTTTTCGAGACTGGCCCAAATCGCGCTCGTACCCCATTACCCGAACCATGGAGGCAAGACGTTGTTCGGAGGAGATGCAAAACCTATCAAGTACTTCCGCCAATCCATCGCTTGAAGTAGACCCTCTTTTCCGTTGTGATGAGGTACTTCCTGGAATGCTTCCCGACTTCTCGACAGACGGAGGAGCCTCGCTTACGTCGTCCATGTCGCAGGACCCATCATCGGCAGTTTCATCACAGTGTTCCGGAGCATACGACCCACTCCCAACCTCCTCAATAGGAGTGTCATCATCGATAAGATCGTTCACAGCTTGCATCACGTCCTCGGCTCTCTCCCCAGTCGCCCGATCCTTACCAAATACCTCGAGCCAATCATGATACATCAGCCATGCTTTGAATCGCATGTTGAGGGCAGCTGGATCTCTCTGATTACACAAGAAATTATATAATCATCACATAATGCATTAAGCAATGGAACCATATTTAAGTATGTTGAAAATTCACAAAAAATGCATTTAGTTTAATATCAAAAGAATGAACCTTCACGGCTCTTTCCCAAGCCTCGGAGTTGCAATCAATCATGTTTGTTGCACTGTTGAAGCCAATGCCGGTCCCATGCATTATCATCGTCTGAAGGGAGCCCAATGCCCTCTTCCAAAGAGTAAGTTTCGACTTTATACGAGGCGATTCGCGAAGGTCGGTCCCCGGGAGTTCCTCCATCAGCAGCTCCTCTAGTTTCTTTGTGAAACCCGGCCTAAACCCATTCTCGCCCTTCCACCCATTCTTGACAAGTTCCTTCATTTTTTCGAGCAATGCAACCTCTTCTTTCTCAGTCCATGACCTCCTCACTCTATCGGTCTTCTTCCCTTTGCATTTCAGATTCACCCCCGTGGAACATCCACCTCCCTCCATTACTACGAATGCAACAAGAGTAATACATAAGATGCGGAATACACACCACAAATTAACAAAAGTGGCACATTCGTAGTCTTCGTTCAACAATTTATACAGAAAATTGAAAATTAACAAGCTACAATTAATAATTAAAAGACACCCACACCAGAATACACAAATTTGCCCACAAATTCGATTTAACAGATTCCATCAAATTTACACACAAATTAACACTAAACCGAAAAAAAAATGACCACGGTGAGATTCAGGCATCATTCATAACTCAGATGCTTTAGTTATCAAACAAAAACAAATATGAGAGCACACCACACATTACATGCTCTAAACACAAAATTAACATCAAAATGCATAAAAACATGATGGTCAAGCGAGCTCCATGATTAACAAAGAATTTACTGGGCTTATACGGTGATTACAGCAACAGGGTGGGTGTGAGGCGAGGTAAGAGACATACCTCAGTGAAATTCGTGCGGAAGGGAGATACGTGAGCTATGAGTGTCCGCCTCCAGGTGAGCTTCAGGTAATTCTCTCGTGGACGGCCGAATTTTCCAGGAGCTAGGGGTGAATAATTCTCAGAAGAGCCCTAGATATGAGAGGAGGAATTGAATGCATTTTTCTAGAACCTGCTGATGAATGACTTATTTGGGCGGCAATTGGGGCTTGTTTTCCCCCCCAAATGACCCAAGGCAATAATTCACAATTTTATATCATCTACCAAACACTCAAATTAAAGTTATATCTCTCTAATATCACCTACCAAACACTCAAATTAAAATTATATCTCTCTAATATCACCTACCAAACACTCAACTTAAAATTATATCTCTATAATATCACCTACCAAACACTCAACTAAAATTATATCAGTTTTAATACATCATATCAAACAGAGACATTAAAATAATATTCATTTTAATAGATCATACCAAACACAGGTATTACACACATATATCTCCATTTTTGACATTAAATTAAACACTAGCTACTAATTTAATATATGCTACCAAACATAGCCTTAGTGTTAATGGGGTTTATCTTGGATAGTAAACACAGCCTTATAATAAAAAATGACCCAAAAATATTTGTATATAATTTGTTATTACCCGACCATAAAAAATATCCCCGTTGCTATATTGTTTGTCCTTGAAAAATAATTCACTTTCGTAAAATGACAATATTTTATATTGTCAACTTACTATTTTTTTTTTTTTTTTTTACTTCTAAAAAATTCGTGCAAAAGCAAAAGACAATGAAATTATTGTTCATGGAATAATATTATTTGACCGTTTTTGACGGGGTATTATTTGTCCTCTATCTGCAGCAGTATTTGATTTATCGTTTCGGGTTAGATATTAACAGAACCGACTCGAATCTGACCCGACACATTGTTTCGGCCCTTTCGGGGGTATGTATTAGACTGTGAATAAGCATCAAAATCTCTGCAAAATCCCGCTCGAAACCCCTCTAATTCTATCAATGGCTCCCAAAGTTCTTATGGTAAGAAAATCGAAAACTTGGTTGAATATGTGCATCATTATTTAATTACAATCAATTTCCACATTTCCTTTAATTTCATTTATTTTTTGTTAATGCAAATCTTCATAACTGCAGGTCGCGGAGAAGCCAAGCATTGCTCTTTCAATTGCTTCAGTTCTCTCCGGTGGTCGAGTAAGCAATCCTTTCTTGTCGCTTTTTTTAAGTATTGGAAATTCGTTGAATTTCATATTTCTGTTGCAGCTTAAGAAATTTCTGTTGAAATTAGAACCAGAGATATTGGTTTATTAAGAAAATTACTCGCGATCTTAATACATTTGCCTATTTCAACTGGATTTTATGTTGCATCAAGTAAATTCCACTGCTGGCTTGTTCTCCTAATGAAGTGATGAAGATTTAAATTTCTTAGCTGCTTCTGTTATGTATAGTTAGAGTGTCATGAATCTGTAAGGAAGTTCGTTCAATCCTTTTTTGTATTTTCACGAGTTATAATCCCCGATTTGGTTACTTCCTCCTGACAGGTAACTTTTCCCTACAAAGTTGAAGATAAAAGGCATTCCTGTATTTGGAAAAGAACTTATAATGGTTGTAAAAGACGCAGAGAGATTGATACCTTTTAAAATATTATGAAGATAAACAACAGGAAGTTCTTTACATTATGTTGAACTGATCTTGAACAATATGGAGGCTTTTTGTGTCTTCCAATATGCATTTTGGAGATGTGTTTTTGTAATTAATGGTCATTTGCTGGACGGTGCCAGTTCTTTTTGTTTTAGTTTGCAGTTCGCACAAAAAAAAAAAAATGTTTTCTTTCAGTTATGAAGTTTGAAGTTTCAGTGATAAATTGGATCAAGTTAGAGTCTCCTTTTGATTTTCTGAACCTCAATAGACAATTTTTTTGGTGACTATTTGGTGGTTGTTATTTTTATTATATATATCTGAAGGCAGACATTTTGCATTAATTTGTCTCCTTTTTAGGACTATGCATTGAAATTCCCACCCATATGTTTTATCTTCTTTATCACTTTACTAGTGGTTTCTTCCTTTCTGCCTGACTATGGAATACTTTTAAGGTCAATATTAATCTCTTATACACTTTATTTCCAGAAAGTTACATGATCAAATAAGGCTTATTTCTTTGCAGATGTCAACCCGAAGGGGGAGTACTGAGGTCCATGAGTTTGATGGAACGTTTTTGGGATTTCCTGTGCTTTATAAAGTGACATCAGTGATTGGTCATGTTTTCAGGTTTCTAATCCCAGACTTAATACATGTCTTTTAGGAAATGTCTTTGCTATTTAATAAGATGGATGTATTTAAATACTTTCTTCCGTGATAATGCTGATTTAATGAACGTGAAACAAGAAATTGCTTCTACTTAGCAGTCAGCAGACATGCCTCACATTATTAAATAATTGACATTTTGGTTTTGGTGAAAACCTAATACGTTAACAATATTTAGATTCATCATGCCAAATTCTTGGTCTCATGGTGAAAGTAGAAGGGATAATGTCGCTTGTGAAATGAAAACGCAGAAGATTTCAAAATAGGCTATTCAAAGGAACCTAATTATTTCCAAAGAAGAGAAATTAGTTCTAAGTTGGTGGGAACGAGTTCTGGTTTGGACAAAACCTAAGGTTTTTGTTTGATTTGCGGAGTTAAAATCTCAGTTAAATGAGTACAACATTGGTGGCAGCTCTGATACTATTGGGTGAATTCATGGTCATGTAAAAGGTCTATAATAATCAAGTTGTGAAAAGTGATTCTCTCTGCTAAGTCTAGTTGAGGTCCTGCTTCACTAGTCTCTTTATACCTTTAGTTTCAGTCCCACTCCACCCACAATGAGCTGTATCTAGATCTTCAAGCAGATGAAATCAGGAACTTTTAATATTGATAGGGGGCATAGAAATATGACATATGTAATACAAATTGAATTAATCCTAAAGTTACTTGGAAAGGAAAATGCAAACAAAGGGACCTGTATATGTTGCAAAGATAGTTAATCAACAGTTACACATAAATTTAGCTAATGAAATGTAAGATTTTCATATATGAAGAATTCTTTTGCATCTCTATTCTTCTTTGAGAATAATTTTATTTTCGACTAATATATAATACTTCATACTGGGGTGGTGGTGTTTCCATTTAAATTTTTCTTATTAGTTTGACTTGATAAGTTATCAAGAGAAGATTAGTTGGATCTTTGTAGTTAAAAAAGTAATTCTATAATGAAGAAGATTGACTATTATGGTCATTGTTTTGTGTTTTGCTCTAAGAATGATACAGTTTCAGTATCTGACTGGAATTATCTGTTTTCGGGAGCTCAGTGTAGATTTTCCAGGACGTTACCAAGATTGGAATGCCACAAATCCATTGGATCTCTTTGACGCACCGATTGTTAAATCAGAATCAAATCCAAAGGTTTTTCTTATCCTTTCATGTTGTTAATCCTGATCTGGCGTCTCACTCTTTTATGCTTTGTATTTGGCATCATTAATATGCAATATATTGATATTTAGTACTCCCTCCGTCCCACATCAATTTTCACCCTAAGGGGTTGCACATATGTGTGCTTTTTGAATAAAATAGTGAAATATGAGTAAATATGTGTATATGTTTGTGAGTGTGCACATAAATCAATGTTTCTTTTTTTAGTAGTATGCAAATTGATGTGGGTCGGACCAAAATGACAAGTGTGCAAATTGATGTGGAACAGAGGGAGTATATAAATTATGTGAGTAGTATGGATACAAGAAATGTAAAGCAGCCTCGATAGAACTTTGGCGTTAAGCTATTTCACCATTATATCATCTATGAGATGCTAGCTTGTTCATTTTCACCCAGATTCAGTTTCCCACTTTACAATATAGTCTCACCATGGCCTTCTATGTCTCGTCTCACTTACTTCATCTATTTCAAAACTTGAAGATGTCTCTTATTCTATAGTATTTTTTGTGCCAAGTAAGGGTTTACTTTGTTCCCCCATTGGAGTTCTCGTGGCTTTCTTGCCTACTAGTTTGCTAATCACTATATGCGATGTGAAGAAAGCTTTAGACACAACCTTAAAATCAATCAGTCTAACACAATACTCAAGTTATAAGTGAATTAGATTTATTTTGAACTAGACATTGTGCTTAATATTTTTGCGTCTCTTGGGTGCTATTCATGATGGTTTATTATTCCGTTCTTTTTAATTATTTATTCATTTTTGGGTGAATTACTAAAATGCTCTTGGAGAAAGGCTCATATTACTAGGCATTTAAGCCAAGAAGCTCGTGGTTGTGGACACCTGGTATTGTGGTTGGATTGTGACCGTGAAGGAGAAAATATATGCTTTGAAGGTATATTTCTTTATTGAATAGCTTTTGTTACCATATTTTAATCTCAACAAGCCCCTTACAGGTTCTTGGAAGTGACCTAATCGCTTTGTGTTGAATCTTCCACTCATCCATTCATGTGTTTGTGCATGTGCCGTGGAGGCTTTCCATCTAGATAAATGTTTACTTAGATTGTTATATGTATGCTGATGAGTAATAACAATGGGGTGGATAATGTGGATGTGTATATGACATAGTCATTCAAAGTGATACATTGAAGATTGAATTTCATGTTACTTGTTATACCCTGTTGGAGGCAGATAAGAAATGGTAAACATGTGATTGACGTGCATCTGAAGGAGATGTATATGATCTAAATGATGAGGAATACTATGAATTAGGCAAGTGATGAGCACAATCAGCATCTGAAACCACTGCAATTGGAAAAATTATCATTTACTGGTGTGCATGCAAGGAGAGAATGAACACTTTTGAATTACCAGATAAATGTTATGGAAACTTGGACCAAGTCTAGCAAGTTGCTCAAGATATTTCAGCTGAGATTTTAACCATACTGTATCTACTTTAGGTTTTGTTGTTGGATTGCAGTTAGATATCAAAGTATATTTCTTTTAGCTTGTCTTATCTCTTTCTATCTTCTATCTAGAGAATTCTAGATCAATGTTGTCAACATTCATATGGATAAAGTTTCCCCCATTCCCTCCTTACTCTGCTTGCCTTATAATATTTTTGATGAATGGTCGTGTATGCACCGCACGATAGATGTAAATAACTGCTGACCAAACATTAAATACTCCTTTGTTTTCAGTCATTGAGTGCACCGGATTCCACTCCAAAGATGGCAAGAAAGTTTATCGTGCTCGATTTTCATCTGTTACTGAGAAGGATATATTGAAAGCTTTGAGTGGCCTTGTTGAACCTAACAAAAACGAGTCACTAGCTGTGGATGCTCGGCAAGAGATAGATTTGAAAGTCGGAGTTGCTTTCACTCGGTTTCAGACAAGCTATTTCAATGGAAAATATGGAAACCTTGATTCACGAGTCATCTCGTTAGTTTCTTTTCTATCTAACCATTTTAATAACTTAATTGTGTTACATTTTCTGTGCTGTGTTATTTTTATTTTTGGTCAACCTTTATCAGTTGTAAAGACATCTTCATCAACATATAATTTGTGTTAAAAAATAAGGGTGTGACAGACCCTACTATGAGTAAAGGACCAAAGGTATTAAATTTTGGGTCCAAATTGAATTGACGAATTAACAGCATTTGGAGGACACTCTTTCTGATTAAGGGGAGGGAAGAACCAGATTGGGTTCACTGGTGGAATTGATACAAAGTTCCATGGCAAAAAGACAGTAAAAAACATATTTATTTAATAGCAGGAAAAGGGAAGAGAAAGAGTATCAATCAAGATGGTTTCAATTTGTTTAGATGTAATTACGCTGCTGTTAGGCTCAAACTTAATTTTTCTTGGGTTGTAACTTAAATATAAAAAAGCAGGATTACCTGTTTTTATGATTTCATTGTACTAATAACTTTCTATAATGAAATGTACTCGTGAGAAACCAACCTTAGAAAATATTTATCTGACTTTTAATGCTCTTTTTATTTTACCATGCTGCGATTATGTTTTCCTGAAGCATAATGTAACAGTATTAATAATCAGAAACAGATTTCATGTTAGGTATCTTATTCTTTCTTTTCCTATTGTTGTGTATTTAACTGGTGTTGTTCCACTCAAGTTTCACTAGTTATCAGTGAAGTTCTTCTAAAAGCTATTAAGTCTTCGTTTCATTTGTGGGAGTGCTTTTGTTACTTAGTTACTTCTGTAATGAATTCAATTCAAATTTCAGTTATGGGCCGTGTCAAACCCCCACCCTAGGCTTTTGTGTGCAGCGACACCTAAACATTACTACGTTTAAGCCAGAAAAATTTTGGACATTGCAGCTTTACCTAATGCACAAAGGTTATGAACTGAAATTACAATGGAAGCGCCACAGGCTATTTGATTCAGATGTGAGGTCCTCTATTTTGATATCTCCTTAATTTTCTAATGCATGATCTCTCAGATGATTAAATCCTGTGACCTTGGCTGATTACAGGTTGTCCAGATGTTCCAAAACTTTGTAAAGAAGGATGGAATCCTGAAAGTCGTTGGTATATCAGAAAAACAGGAGACAAAAGGTCGTCCTGCTGGGCTCAACACAGTGAAGCTTCTGAAGGTCAAAATGTGCTGTCTTTTTTTAATTATTCCTTGGATTATTCATCCCTTCACAATCTAAATCATAAAAAGAATAAGGAACAAAAGAGATAAAATGGACCATCTGGATTACATCAGTGGATAAAATGCTCAGAGGGATGGATTATGTTGTCTTCTCTTATTTCACAATTTTGTATAGAGATAGGTGTTGTAACAATTACAGTTTATAAATAGGTGCAATATTTATGAAATACATATCTTGAGGAAATCATCCATATTTACTTTGTCAAAAATGGTGCATACCATTTATTCTGATTTAATTTGGTTTCTGAACAAGTTTCACTATGATATTGTAAAATAAAATACACAATGCTTGATTATGATCGTGTCCTAACTAATCCAGGTAGCTTCAAGTTCTCTGGGCTTTGGACCCCAGCAAGCAATGCAATTGGCTGAGCGTTTATATACCCAAGGTTACATCAGGTTTTCACTCCCATCACTGTTTCTAGTATAATATGTTTTGGCAACATCATCAGCTTCAAGAAGTTGCAAAATACTAGTCAATGACACGCATGTGACCAGGCCTCCGCCCTCTCAGAGTCAAAACATATAATTTCACGTTTTTATGCATAATGGTGCAAACAATGAACTTTAATCTAGAGATCACATACAGTGTTACCATGTCTGACATTTTATTAATACTTCAAGGGAAAAAGACAACTCATTAAGTCCAGAAAGTTTTGGGGTTTCACACTTTCACTACATTTCACTCAGGATTCTGATAGAGGCAATCAAACAATTCCCTTTTTGGTTACACTTGAATAAGTAAAGCAATGGATCTGAACTTGATTGATTTGCTTAACTCCAGCAAATAAATTAGGGGCTGAAATAATGGAATAATGTGTATAAAATAAGGGGATATAATTAAGGAATATGACTATATACAAAGGGTTTAGGACATCGTAGTGGGCAGACTTGAGTTAAGTATTGTAATCGGGAAATATCCCAGAGTTTTGTATCCGTCTCATATTTATCCTCAACAATATCAATTATATCCAGTCATTACTTTACATTGCTGCTCTCTATCAGATTCTATATGATGTGTTTTTTGTTAGTGGTAATCAGTATGATCACCAAAGTAACAGTTCTTAAAATTTACATTTTCTTGACAAATTCCTTGTTTAGAGTTGTGAAAGTAGCAGCATGAAGATAAGCAGAATATGGTCTTAATATGCGATTACCTTCTTGTAGTCCATCTATTTTTAAATTCTAACTGTAATATACACTTGTTTACACTTTTTTTTTCCACATTGGTTCTGCCGTAGCTATCCCCGAACAGAGAGCACTGCATACCCATCTTCATTTGATTACAAAGGCACTCTTGGAGCTTTAATCCGCAATTCAGCATTTGGTGATTATGTGCATCAGCTTCTGTCTGATGGCTATCATAAGCCGCGGTCAGGAACTGATGCTGGCGATCATCCTCCAATAACTCCTATGTCTTCAGCTTCGGAGGATATGCTAGGCTATGATGCATGGAAGCTTTATCTATACATTTGTCAGCATTTTCTTGGAACTCTTTCTCCTGAATGCAAATACACAAGGTAAAAACTCTATTTTTTTCCATCCATCCATCTTTTAATACTATAACTTTAAATGCTATATTTATATTTTGATTTTATAATAATTTTTTTATTAGAGAGTCATTGACACTTTCAAGGTTGTAGATTAGCTGAGGGTTCTATTCACTTAACTTTCAATACACAAGTCAGCTAAATTGGTTTCATTTTCTATAGAAACTGTAATTTACTTTTATTATAAATGTGTTATGCCTCAGAGTGGTTTCATATCATTAAGGCTTGAATAACATCTTGAAGTATCTCAAGAGTACAGTAGGTTTTTAGGAACATTTGATTTCTGGGTGGTCTAGTGACAGTCCTATTCCAGCTGTACTGATATTTTTCTGAACTGTTAAGTAATGTATGCTAATCTATAACTTGTTTTCTTTATAATCATTTCTAATATGTGTATTACATTTAGCTAACAACTACTGATCATTACACTAAGACCTGTGATTTATTTGTCTCTCCAGGATAATGGTTGAATTCGAATCTGGTGGAGAATCATTCCAGTGTGTTGGGCAGCATGTCATCGTCAGCGGATTCACATCTATTATGCCTTGGTTGGCAGTGCCAGAGATAAATATACCAGATTTTACTGAAGGGGAGAGAATTGGCATAACAAGAATTGAAGTAGATGAGGTATTATTGCACACTAGAATCAAGATATTATATATGCATTAGAGTGCCTATTTAATAGTTTACTACCCCTGCAAAAATACTGCTACCTCTGTACCACTAAGATAGGCTTGGACAAATTTTCACACAGATTAAGAAAATATATTAAATATTATTCCTGCATTCTTCAAATATTACCCTGACACAGATGACACAAAAATCAAATGTTCATTAAAATTTTGTTAAAGTGTGTTAAATAGGAATATTTTGGTCAATTGAAGAATATTTAATGCTTTAAACAAGGAAACAGGATTATAATATTGGGACACACGAACGTAGAAAGGAAGTCTATCTTAGCAGTACGGAGGGTGTAAAATTCTTTCCTATATTCCTTGCCTACTGCGGTACTACCAATAACTTTATGGACTTGCAGGGGATGACACAGCCTCCAGATTACCTGACTGAAAGTGAACTCATCTCATTAATGGAAAAGAATGGAATTGGGACAGATGCATCTATTCCAGTACATATTAACAACATATGCGAACGCAACTACGTACAGGTTTGCAATACCAGTTCATTGCTTCTAGGGACTTTTGGAAACATGAATGGGCTTCCCATTGAAAAAAATGTTGTGATCCCTTGTTGGAAAAATTATGATTTGCTGAAAACTACGAAAATACTTTTTAGCTACATATTTGATGTAGAAATAATAAGAGTAGAACCTTTCTCTGTATTTAAACTGCAGGTACAATCTGGACGGAGATTGGTTCCTACTGCTTTAGGCATCAGCTTAATAAGAGGCTACCAATGTATAGACCCAGATCTCTGTTTGCCTGATATTCGAAGTTTCATTGAGCACCAAATTACCCTTGTGGCTAAAGGTCAAGCTGATCATTCTTTAGTTGTGGAGCATGTGATAGGGCAATTTAAAAGGAAGTTTGCTCACTTTGTCAAGCAGGTGATGAACAGCAGTTCTTTTTTTCCTTTTGACTCATCTTGGATGGTGGAGTTCAATTATTTAACAAAATTTGTCCTTTTACGCTCTCATTGTTATGCGACCCACTCTTCAATGGCTTGTGATAGAATCTCATTTTTTAGTTAGGAAATTACTCTATGGAAGTAGATTTTCAGCTTGTTACTTTATGTAATCACTGTTAGATTATTAGTGTGCACATTCCCAAGCTATGGAAAAAGATAGTGATAGTCCGACACATGTGTAATGACTACACCTTTTTGATGAGCTTGCTTATGCTTATAGTTGTGTAAATGAAAAATATGTTAACAATTGTTCCTCATCTTTCTTCAGTTTGTCAGTGGCAGCCTCATTGATCTGGTCCAAGAAGAATTGCTCCCAGTAATTCAAAAAATAGATAAAATATTACATGAATTTTTCACTGGGATAATAGAATGTGAATGGAACAAAAGTCTATGATGGGTGATGTCATATTTTCCTTATAGATTACTCGTGTGATTCCTGAAAAAGCATGATTCGTGCCTTGGTGTAGATTGAAAACATGGATGCATTATTTGAAGCAGAATTTTCTCCACTGTCGGATTCTGGACGTGTGCTTAGCAAATGTGGGAAATGTTTGCGGTACATGAAGCACATATCTTCCCAGCCATCACGATTGTACTGTGGGACATGTGAAGAAATTTATTACACTCCGCCAAAGGGTGCTATCAAGGTATTTATGTTTTTATATACTGATCATTTTCTCGTGAGGTTGGCGATATTGTTTTGAGTTAAGTTGTATCCTCAGGCATTGATTTGACCACCACAATATAGTATTGTAAGACCATGATGCAGAATATATATATTTTTTAAAACTTGCTCCATATTCATATATTGAGTATTCATTTTTCAACGAAGGTAGTCATATTTCAAAATTGATGGGTAAATTACAAAATTGGTCCTATATCTATTGGCTGTTGGTTATTTTAATCCCGTACGAATCAGTTTTTTTTTAACTACATCTCATAACTTTGAAAATGATAACAATGGTAGTCCTACATTGACAATTTTATTTTAATTTTAGGATGATAATTAATTGGTGATTTTTTGAAATTAATATGTTGGGGGTCTCATTATGCCACATAGAGACGTCAAGTCATTAGTCCGATTGCTACATGAAATTCTGGCAACGCACGTGAATGGCACGTGTAAAAATCATACAACACTGTCAATATGGGACTAAAATTGCATTATTTCTAAGGTTATGGGACTTAATTGAGAAAATCATTTCGTATGGGACCAGAATCACCAACACCCAATAGATAGGGGACCAATTTTGCAATGTAATCAATTTCTTTGACATATATGATTTATTTTGAGATTTGCATAAAATGTTTATCTTTCTATTTCAGTTGTACAAGGAACTCATCTGTCCTCTGGATAACTTTGAGCTTCTTCTTTGCTCAATGCCTGGGCCAGAGGGCAAATCCTTCCCCTTTTGCCCTTACTGTTACAACAGTCCTCCATTCGAAGGAATCGACAATTTGTTTGGTGCAGCAGCAAGCAAAGCTGGTGGTGCAGTCAAGCCGGGCAAGGGAGCGGGCATGCCATGCTTTCTCTGCCCCCACCCCACATGTCCCCATTCTGTGATATCACAAGGCGTTTGTGCCTGCCCGGAGTGCGATGGCACACTAGTGCTCGATCCAGTTAGTGCTCCCAAATGGAGACTTTATTGCAACATGTGCAACTGTCTTGTTTCCCTTCCGGAAGGCGCTCATAGGATCTCCACAACTAAGGATCATTGTCCTAATTGCGATTCCACTATCTTAGAGGTGGACTTTAATAAGAAGACTACGCCTTTGAAGGATGGGGCTACTTTACACGTTGGGTGCATTCTTTGTGATGAGCTGCTGCATTCGCTTGTGGAGATGAAGCACGGGAGGTCGTTCTTTAGACACAGAGGAAGGGGCAGGGGAAGAGGGCGACGGGGAAGAGGAAGGGGCAACAAGAAAATGCAAGACCCAAAAATGAGTTTTCGTGATTTCTGAACGAGTATTTCTTTCCTTATATCAGCGAGATTTCTTTATAATTTAGCAGGGACTTGTATGGTCAATTGTTTTTCTTATTTTCTTCTTGAGGTTTTTGTAGTTAATGTGAAGTAGGTTGTCTTGCTCCTGTTGTGTATTTAGTTTTACAGATTTTCTTTTTGTTAATGCTGAAATATTGAAGTTTTATTTTTAGGATAGGTGGGGGTATTTTTCACCTTGGGGTGGGGAATGTTGGGATTCACTATCCAATTTTTAGGGATATACTGTATTTGTTAGTGCATGGGTGGTTCTCCTTATTTTTAAACGAGTGGGTATAGTTTTCTTTTAACTATCAAAATGGTTATTTTTTATCTTCACTTTAAAATAATGGGTAAATATATTATATATAAAAAAAAAAATTACATCTACCGATTCGATGGGGCTCTACTACATTTATTTTATCTATGACAAAGTATACAATGAATCTGTTTTACTTTAACACTTGTTTGTATTTTGAGTGTATTTTTTTATAATATTGATTATTTTATTAAAATGTAACATTAATTTAATAGCAATAATAGAACAAATAATATTCTATTTTAAGTTAAACGTAAAATTGATTAATGGAGGGTGTTTAATCAATATTCATTTGGTAAAAGTTGAAAGTTGATTTTGCAACTTAAAGTTCGTTCTTGTCACTTCGCATGTTATTAAATTTATTATAAATGAAATTACTGTTCATTGTACTATATATTAATATATCATCTCTCTTAAATGTTACCTAGTCGTCTTTCTTTTACTGCACTACTACAATTCTTCGAACACTTGTTAAAATCTAATGTTCGGTTCATGCAAATCTTTTCAACTTCATAGAGTGAAGTGATATCTCTCATGTTCTCTTTTAATTTGCACCCTACTAAAATTAAAAAAAATATTGATTTGCATGTTCATTTACACAAATATGCATATTTACACACTTACCATTATTTTACCACTTTTCTCAATTCACGTTCGATTTCAGGGGTGCAAATTCCCCTGGGACGGAGATATTAATATATATCATCATTACTCAAAAGTATTAATCTGACATAAATTTATATACACCCCTACTCCTTCATCCCAAATTATAACAAAAATTTATTATTCACTTTATTTTCTCATTCACTTTATTTTTCTATCCAAATTTGTTAAATCTCTTCCAAATCGAAAGAGAACCTTGCCTAAATATCTAACTAGACCAAACTTGTATTTAGAATTTGAAAATTTTCGAATCACTCCTAAAAAATACATATCAACCACCCATTAATAAAAATGAAAAATTATCAGTAACTCCGTATCAATCGCAAGTGAGATATATTCCCTTTTGTATCACCCTAATGATGTAAAATTCAACTATCAATAGACTATAGTTAATATATATATATATATATATATATATATATATATATATATATATATATATATATATATATATATATATAAGCAGTCGGAGATTCACTTCCAGAAATTAAAGCGATTAGAAGCAATAACGATATTTTTACAAGATAGAAAACATAATATTCCTTCCAAATTTGCTAAATCTCTTCCAAATCAAAAGAGAACCTAGCCTAACTAGACCAGGCTTGTATTTAGAATTTGAAAATTTTCGAATCACTCCTAAAAAATGCATATCAACCACCTATTAATAAAAATGGGAAATTATCAGTAATTCCTTATCAATCGCAAGCGAGACATATTCCTTTTTGTATCACCCTAATGATGTAGAATTTAACTATCAATAGACTATAATTAAAAAAAAAAGGAAAATATAAAAGCAGTCGGAGATTCACTTCTAGAAGTTAAAGTGATTAGAAGCAATAACAATATCTTTACAAGATAGCAAACAGAATATTCCTTCCAAATTTACTAAATCTCTTCCAAATCGAAAGAGAACTTGGCCTAAATATCTAACTAGACCAAACTTGTATTTAAAATTTGAAATTTTTTGAATCACTCCTAAAAAATACATATCAACCACCCATTAATAAAAATGGGAAATTATCAGTAACTCTGTATCAATAGCAAGCGAGATATATTCCCTTTTGTATCACCCTAATGATGTAGAATTTAACTATCAATAGCCTATAGTTAAAACAAAGGAAAATATAAAAGCAGTCGGAGATCCACTTACAGAAGTTAAAGTGATTAGAATCAATAACAATATCTTTACAAGATAACAAACAGAATATTCCTTTTGTTCCACCTCTACTTTCACTCATAAAAATGGGATAAAAAACAAACTACCCACTTCTATAGAATAAAAAAATTTTTACCCACAATTTTAAAATAAAAAGTTTTATACTCATTTTAATATAAAAATATATATATGTGCCTTTATTAAGAAAAGTTTTATACTCACATGTCCACCCACTCCATCCTCAACCCCCATGTGCACCCCACACCCCACCTGGTCCCACCCTCCCCCAACATGCTAATTCATATTAACTTATTCATTAATTAATTTTATTTTAGTTATTTTTAATGTAATAATGAATTTTTTTTAGTTTAATTACTCTTTATTAAATAGTATATTTATTTATTAGAAATTATTATAGAATTGTTTATCTTTACTACTACCTCAGTCCCAATATTTTTTGCATACAAAAGAGGGCACACATATTAAGAAAATTATGTTTTTTAATAAAATAGTGGCATATGGGTAAATATGTGTATATTATTGTGAGTGTGCACGCAAATCAATGTTTCCTTTTTTGGAGTGTGCAAATAATTTTGGGACGGACGAATAAGGAAAGTGTGCAAATAATAATGAGACGGAGGGAGTAGTAATTACTAGTGAAATTATGATTATGATTAATTATTATTTTTTAGAAATAATTAGTTCTTTATTATTTATTTATTATTAAATTCTATTGATTATAGTTATTTATTAATGAAATTAAAATATTTAATTATTTTATTTACTATTAATTGATCTATTATAAATATTTCTATTATTTTAAATTATATTTAATAAATAATTATAATGCATTAACTACAATAAACTCCCTCCGTCCCACTATAAGTTTCCTACTTTTTCTTTTTGGATGTCCCACTATAAGTTTCCTATTCCATAAAAAGCAAAAAACAATACTCCATATATTAATAAATAAATATTTTCATAAACAACTCTGTTGATGATCTTGATCCAAATCAAATGTTTAGTGGTTGTTTTAACCATAGAAGATCATCAAACAAGAAATAAATCAAAGGTTAAAGCTAGATTTCTTCAAGGAAATGTTAGGGAGAAAATTTGCAAGAGTTTGACTTGTTTTTGAATTAGCTAGCTCCCTCTTATTATCCCATGAAGGGTTATTTATAGTGTTACAAGCAAGTAGGAGGTGTCACTTTCTTAGTCATCCTTATTTACATTATGACAAGTGTTTAAGACACTTGTTATCTCCTTAAGCTATTACATTTTTATACAATGACAAGTGTTAAAACACTTGTTTGTTCCTAATGTAATGCCTAATTGTTGGGATTTCTGATGATCTTCTTTCTGATGATCTTCCGAGGTGCCCTCCTGCTCGCCTGTTCGCCTCCGATTAATTTTCACTGGGTCCTCATGGTCTGGTTGGTCGCCTCTTTTTATGCTTTCATGACTAGTTGCTCGCTCCTGTATCTGTCCTTTAGCCCTGTTGCTCGCCTCCTAGAGCTTTCCTTCCCTGTTGTTCGTTATTTTTATTATTTTTTTATCTAATAATTTTCTTAATCTTATTTTAACATTTTTTATTTTAATCATGTTTCCCGGCTGTTCGCCTATTAATAATGCCCCCTAGTTTGGCATATAAGGATGAATTTTTACCCTTTTATGTCAAAACTATAAATTAGGCTATATTTCTATAGGAGGAAGCGAACAACAGGGACCTTGCCCTTCACGTTTTAATCGAGAGCGAGCAACAGGGATTTGAATTTTTGGACGGGAACTTTGGAGGCGACCGGTGGGGAATGTCTTTCAAACTTGCGACGTTTCGCTTCCCGAGACGCGGAACACGAGGCGACGAGGGCGGTTGGTGACATCACCGCCGCCCATGTGTACAACCCCTATTTTGCATATAGGGGCTTCTTTTTTCGAAACCCTTCATATTCGCCCCCGAGTCCTTACTTATAAATAGATTTCTCCATTCTTCTTCATTCTTTTTCGCGGTCCTTTCTCAGAAACCTCCATTAGTGATTTTTGAAGCTCTTCTTTCTTCGATTTCTCCTAACTTTTTTTTGATTTACTTCAGATTTAAAGGTGAATCTTTTAATTTCTGTCTTTCTTCTACATTCTGCTTTCGATTTCATGTTTTTCTTCATATTTTCTGCAATTTTTTTATTACTCTGCTACCATCGCCGCCGCGTCACCACCGTCGTGCCGCCGTCACCCTTTATTTTCTTTAAACCGCGACGCCATTATTGCCGTCTCCTTGAATTCCATTTTTTTATTTGTCCCATATCCTTGAATGACGTCTCCCTTTTCGAGTAATACGCCATCCGTCGAGCTCGTTGGCCGGAATTCGGGGAAACGGCCCATGGAAGATGAACAGTCATCCCCCGTTCCTCACCGCTCGCTCCATCAAGAGATTGCCCGAAATCCACGGACCTTGCTCGTTGATGAAGACACGGGTTCGGAGGCGAGCTCCGTTGTTCGCTCCGTAGACGAGTTCTACACCATAGACAGCTCGGGCGAGCAGGATGTACACACCCCTGTTGCTCGCTCCTCGCCAAGAGAAGGAACATCCTCAGACTTGGGTGAGGACTCTACCGAGGTCGCCGCCGAGATCGAGGAGATGAGCATCCCTGGGGACACAGGAGCGAGCAGCGGGCAACGAGTCCCTGGCGAACAAGTGACTCACTCAGGAGGCGATCAACTGGGTGTGACTTGGGAATTTCTCCGTGAAATTAACTTTCCCATTTCAAAACCAACTCCTGAGTCCCTGATACTCGAGGCAGTTGTTCGAAGGCAGGAATGGATTGACTATGACAATCAGTATCACAACTCTTTCCCTACTCCGCCAAGGCCTATCATGGAATCCCGGGACTCTTCCTATACGGCGAACAAAGTGGCGAGCATAGTCACAGAAGATGACCTGGTCCGGATTCGCTCCTCTTATCGCATCCCGTATGATATTCATCTATACGCACCGCAGAAAGGGGAGACTGCTGATAATCCGCCCCCTGGATGTACTGCCATCAACCTAGATGTTCTCAATACGGGGTTCCCCTTTCCCCTTCATCCGATCATTGGCCGGTTTCTCGAAGATACTAACCTGAGCATAACCCAGATTACTCCGAACGGATGGAGTAACTTGTTGGCCTTCATAACCCTCTTCGGGCTAGAGGGTTACAAAAACAAGATCAGCACCGTGGAAATCCATTATGCTATGACCATTTCTTCGACTGTCAATGAAGAGGGGTTAGGGTGGTATTACATCAAAGCTCGTAGCGGTGTGAAACTGATCGAAGGGGTGCCGAATAAAGTGAAGAGCTGGCATAAACAGTTCTTCTATATTGGTGGCGATTGGCGGGCATCCTCTGATTTTGCGGGAGGACCTGGGCATATAAACTCCCCTACGCATTTTGGAGAAGTTCGGCGTAGGTTTCACCTTTTGGTTTATTATACCCAGGGTGAACTAATTTTAATCTCTTTCTTTTTGTTTTGCAGGTCCGCGCATTCTAAAGTGGGGGCACCCTGAACTGAGTGAAGAGTTCTTGTACGTCCTTGCTCTGATTTCTCTCTGGGACGTGAAGGATCGCAGTATCAAACATCTCTCCAAGGTACACTGTCGAAAGCTCGCTCTCGTGACCACTAGTGCCCACCACTTGGAGGCTCGAGCTGACGTTCCTAAAGGTAGTTTTGTTTTATGCATTTTATTTACTTTCATAGCTTTTTTTGGTCGCCTAGTCGCCTCTGACCTATTGGTCGCCTACGACCTGCTGCTCGTCTAACTTGTTTTTTATTTTATTTTTAGCTCAAAGGGTAACAGTAGCTATCCCTCAAATCCCCGAGAGCTACCATCTCCTTGCTCGTCGAGTCAAACAGATGGCGGCCAACCAATCTTCAAAAAAAAAGAAGTTCGATCCATGCACTTCTCTTATTAGGTTGAGGGCGGAGGCACAAGATGAGGAAGAAGCTCCCCAAGTGCCTGCCCCTACTTCTCGCCTTCCTCCCCGTTCCTCGCCTCCTAAAGATAACCGGGGGAAGAAGAGGCTTACAAAGGAGACGGTCCCCCGGAAGGATGATGACCGCTCGAAGCGAGCAAGGGGCCAAGGCCAGGGTCAAGGCCAAGCGAGCAGGGCTGTTGCTCGTTCCTCCTCTGTGGAGGAGGTAAGCGAACAACAGGTGGTGGGTGCCATGGTTGGTGCCAGAGGAAGGAGTTCCTCGCCGGACAACTCCTACTTGGGTTACGACCCACACAAATTGAGGGAGTAAGTGTCTTCTCTATTGCCCTGCTGCTCGCCCCCTCTCATCTGTTAGCTGACTGTTTCTTTTCGTGTAGGTACAGGAAAGAGGAGTACCCTGGGCGAGCTAAGGTACTTCACCAACTTAGTTGCGTCAAGTCTGCCCCCGCTTATCAGGAAATAAAGGATTCTCATGTACGGCGGGCTATAGAGCTTGTCCCTCGCTCTTGGACAAAGACGGGCGAAGAGATTCTTCAGAGTCAAAGTCTGAGTGACAATGCTCGCCTCCTGAGCTATAACGCGAGCCATCAGGTCATCTCTGCTCAGAGGGTCATTGACCAAGCCATCGAGCTTGAGCGGACAAACCGGAGCCTGAGACGGAGGATCGAGCAGCTTGAGACGGATCGGGATGCTCAACTGAAGAGAAAGGAAGAGGAACTGGCCAAGCTGAAGGTCGAATTCGACAAGGCCAAACTCTCCTGGGAGCGGGATTTGAAGACATCTGAAGACCGAGAGAGGGTTGCTTCCAACGCTTCAGATAAGCTAAAGTTGGACTTCGGTGTTGCCACTGACCGCCAACAAGTTCTGGAGACGGAACGAGTCGGCATGGTAGGGTGGGTTGAGTCCCTAAAGGTCCATGTCGACCGGTTGGAGAAGGAGAAGAAACGAGCAATATCCTACACTACGTACGTGTAGGATGTAACCGATAACACCAACCTTGATTACATTTGTGCGTACGCGGATTGCGTGAGGTCCGTGAAGTACGCCTTGGATAATGGTCTTGATGTGATGACCAGTACTGTCAAGGACTTCGCGGACTACGTCATTGAGAACCCTCCGGCCGCCGGTTTCGACATCCCTGTTGCTGACTTGGGAGAGATGGGGGCCAACTTGGACATCTTTAAGGATGATGTCCGAGTGGTCGCCCCGAAGGAGAGGACCGAGGAAGTGAACAGAGACGCTACCGTATTCGATGCTCTGAGTCCTCTCTTTCCAAACCCCTAGATGAAGCTGTCACTTCTGCCATGGTAGGCGAGCAGCAGGTCGCCGAGGCGACCAACCCAGACACCCCCACTCTCCCTACTGACACTCCTTCAGCTCCACCAGCTCCTCCAGCTCCTCAAGCTTGAAGATCTTTCACTTATTGTTTCTCTAGCTTATGTAATAGGAACGATGTACTTTTTTCTTCAATGTCCCTTTTTTGTTGGAACCTTTAATGAATGAATTTACACTTTTTGTTTCATTTGTTCGCCTTTCATCTGCCCTTTATTTATTTTTGCTTAAGTACTTCTTTCTTTGATTTGAAAGATAAACATTTTTTCCTTTGCAAACCTGTGTATGTTGAGCATGTATGGGTCTATTTGGTATTTAGTTCTTTAAGAACTTGACCTTTATTACACTCTCTTAGGCTTTGTTGCTCGCCGCATGCTATATTTTGTGCTCAAATGCATTTAGCTTTGGGCGAGCAACTTTGTATGTTGGGGGGCGACCAGTTGGGTTTCTTGATGACCTCTTGAACCCTGCTGCTCGCCTCTTTGTGCCATGACACTTGACTGTCTCTGGCGAGCAGTTTTTCCCTTTAGGCGAACAACTGGGCTTTGATGCCTTCTTGCTTATTTAATCGCGTAATACAACAGACAACCATTCCTACTTACAAACTTTACTAAAAATTTGAAAATTTGAAAATTTTACCAATCTTTCAATACACATCATCTTAAATAATTTATACAACAACAACAACAATAATCTACACAGAAAACTTTACATTGGTTTCCAAACTATTGATAATATTTCTTCAATAAAGTTGCGTTCCAGGTGTATTGGGCCGAGTTGCCTTCCATATCTTCAAGATCGTACGTGCCATTATACCACTTGTGGGTTATCCTGAATGGGCCCTCCCAAGTCGGTCCAAATACTCCTGGTGGTGGTGCTAGAACTTTTCGAAGTACTAGATCCCCGACTTCAAATTCCCTGACTTTCACTTGCGAATTATAATATTTCGCGATTCTTCTTTTGTATATTTCATTTTTCATTTCTGCTGAGATTCTTTTTTCATCAATCAGATCCATTTATGCGGCCAACACTTTATTGTTTAACTGCTCATCGAACTCAGCTACTCTTTCAGTTGGTACTTTGAGCTCTATAGGTATAACTGCTTCGGTACCGAGTGTCATAGCAAATGGTTTTTCTCCTGTGCTTGTTCTATGTGATACCCTATATGCCCAAAGCACTTCGGGCAGTTCTTTTGACCATTTGCCTTTCTTATCCACCAGATGGATTTTCTATATATGCTTGATTATCTTGTTAATTGCTTCGACTTGGCCATTAGACTGAGGATGGTAGGGTGTTGAAAAGTGCTTCTTGATACCCCATTTTTTGCAGAAATCTCTTATCTTCTTTCCTTCGAACTGCTTCCCATTGTCCGTCAGTATTGCTTGCGGAACTCCGAATCGGCATACTATGTTTTTCCAGATGAAGCTGATCATTTTTTCTTGTGTTATTGTCACCAGCGCTTCAGCTTCGGCCCATTTCGTGTAATAGTCCACGGCCACTACCGCAAATCTTACATTCCCATTTCCCATTGGGAAAGGTCCTATGATGCCTATCCCCCACTTTGCAAATGGCCATGAACTATTCACTGAGATTAGTTATGTTGGTGGCTTATGGATGCTGGGGGCGAACAGCTGGCACCTGTGGCATGTTTTTGCAACCTTGATCGCATCTTGTAACAGAGTTGGCCAATAGTATCCTTGTCTTACTGTCTTGTATGTCAATGCTCGCCCTCTCGCGTGATTTCCACATACGCTCTCGTGTATTTCCTTCAGTACTTCTTGTCCTTGCCCCCTTGCCAAACACTTCAGTAGGGGCAATGAGAATCCTCTTTTGTAAAGTTGATTATCCATGATAGTGAACCTCACTGCTCGTTTAGCTATCTTGGCTGCCTCCTGTGGGTCCTCGGGTATTTTGATGTCTTTGAGATATCTGTATATCGGTGTTCTCCAGTCTTCCTCTGTCAATTCTTCTTCGATTTAATTGATCTTGAAGTCACTGGTGGACGGGTGAGAAATCCTTGTTATTGTGACTTGTGAAAGTTCTGCTGGTCCCGTGCTAGTAGCCAAGCGAGCAAGTACGTCTGCTTGTGCATTGTTGTCCCTTGACACTTGTTCAATATAAGTTTGCTCGAAGAGTGAAGCCAGGTGAGCAACAATTTTTTGATACAAGGTCATGCTTTCATCTTTAGCTTCGTACTCTCCACTGACTTGGTTG
Source organism: Ballota nigra (assembly GCA_947034835.1). Classification (NCBI taxonomy): domain Eukaryota; kingdom Viridiplantae; phylum Streptophyta; class Magnoliopsida; order Lamiales; family Lamiaceae; genus Ballota; species Ballota nigra. The sequence goes on along the minus strand of OX344721.1, from coordinate 119,078,552 downwards.
ACTATCAGCTGGGAATCTCCATAAATTTGGACTCTTCGAACCCTCACAGCCAGAGCCAGTCGTAGTCCGGCTATCAGCGCTTCGTACTCAGCTTTGTTGTTTGTTGCCATGAATTCAAACCTGACCGCCGAAGTGAACACTTGCCAATCTGGATGATCAGCACTATCCCGGCTCCCGCTGCTGTGTTATTTGATGATTCGTCCACGTACATGTGCCATAGATGGTTATGACCTCTCGTCGGATCTTGAGGAAAGGTTAATTCGACTATGAAGTCGGCTAATGCTTGTCCCTTGATCGTTGTTCGAGGTGCATAAGATATTCCGAACTGGCTTATTTCTAGTGACCATTTGAGGAGGCGACCAGCAGTGTCGGGCCTTTGCAGAATTTGTCTCAGTGGGAACGTTGTTAAAACCTCCACTTGGTGATCAAAGAAGTAAGGTCTTAGCTTTCTCACGATCATCACCAATGCGTAGGCTAACTTTTCCATGGGTGAATATCTGATCTCTGCTTCATGTAAGGCCTGACTTACGTAGTAGATCGGCAAATGGAACTTTCCTTCTGCCCGAACTAAGACTGAGCTGATGGCCACCTCTGACGCAGCTAGGTATAGGTACAGTTTCTCTCCTGAGACAGGCTTTGATAGAATCTTGGTGTCGCTAAGGTATTCCTTCAATTGTTCAAATACCTGTTGACAACTGCTTGTCCATTGGAACTGCCCTTTCTTAATAGCATCGAAAAAAGGTCGACACTTATCTCCGGATCTTGAGATGAATCTATTCAATGCTGCCAAGCATCCGATTAGTCGTTGAACCTCCCTGACGGACCTTGGTGGTTGCATGTCCATGATTGCTTTGACTTTCGATGGATTCGCTTCAATGCCTCGTTGACTGACCAGGTGTCCTAAGAACTTTCCCGAGTGAACTCCGAAGCTGCTTTTCTTTAGGTTTAGTTTCATGTTGTATGCTCGAAGTATCTCGAATGCTTGTGTCAGGTGTTCTAGATGATCTTCTTTTTTTGGGCTTTTTACGACTATGTCGTCCACGTACACTTCCATTGTTCTGCCAATGTGCTCATCGAACATTTTGCTTACGAGTCTCTGGTACGTGGCTCCTGTGTTGATTAACCCGAATGACATCCTCTTCCAACACAATAAGTTTTTATTGGTGTAGAATGCAGTGTTTTCTTGGTCGTCTGGGTGCATTGGTATTTGATGGTACCCGGAAAATGCGTCCATGAAGGTAAGAAGCTCGTGTCCTGCAGTGTTATCCACCAACTGGTCAATGTGTGGTAGTGGGAAGTTGTCTTTGGGGCATGCGACATTCAAGTCCGTGAAGTCAATGCATAACCTCCACGTGTCATTTGGTTTTTTCACCAATACTGGATTTGCTACCCATCGAGGACATAAGGCTTCCTTGATAAGATTATTGTCGAGTAATTTCGTTACTTCAACATCCAATGCTTCATATTTGTCGGGCCCGAATTTTCTTCTTTTTTGCTTCATCGGTTTTCTGGTTGGATCAATATTTAGCTTATGGCAGGCATGCTCAGGGCTGATGCCTACCATGTCAGCATGCGACCATGCGAATACATCGAGATTAGACTTGAGGAATTCTTTCATTCTGGATCTGTATGGCTCAGGGAGCTCAGATCCAATGAATAATTCCAAGTCTTCTCGATTCAGGTCGACTCTTATTGCTTCCAGCTTCTCAACCGGGGTTGCTCTTCTTTTCTAATTTTTCCAACGAGGATCGATAATGGGTCCTTCCAGGTTAATTTCATCCTCGATCATTAGTTCCGCCTCTAGCCTTGGCTCTATGTCTTCAACTTTATTTAGTCTAGGTACGACCTCTCTTCCCTACTGCTCGCCGGAGCCCTCCTGCTCGTCCTTACCCTGCTGGTTGTCTACCTCCATCATCTCGGTGTCAGTGGACTCCATGATTTCATCCAAGATGAAGGGTTCATCTTCAGCCATGTTGCTCGGCTGTTCGTCCATGACGGATACTCTGTTGTCGTCAGGTTGAAGTTGCAGGAGGCATTCCCGAGCTTTCTTTTGATCACCTTTAACCGTACCTGAACCTTTCGGAGTTGGGAATTTAAGACAGTAGTAGTACGTTAAAACGGCCGCTTTGAATTCATTTATAAAATACCGAGCGAGAAACCCGTTGTAGGCAGACTGTTGATTTACAACTAAGAACTCTATCATTCTAGTCAGTCTCTTTTCGGGATTCTCGGTCGATACAAGTTCGACCAGCAACGTAATTAGTCCTAAGGGAACGGTTACAGCATCTCCGAACCCTACTATCTTATGATCACACTCCTTTACATACTCCTCACAATCACCTAACTGATCTAGTGTATTTTTAAATATGATATTTGTGTAGGAGCCGGTGTTCACAAGTAGGCGGTGGACTCGGACCTCCATGATGTTGGCATAGATGATCAGTGAGTCGTTGTGTGGGGTGAGTATTCCATCTAGGTCTTTTTCAGAAAATACCAAGTCGTCCGTCTTCTTGGTAGCTTGGTTCACTCCCACTTCCCTGACTTGAGTCACTGCTCTTAGATCTGCCTTCCTCTTTCTTTTGGACATTGGTGGTCTTCCGTCTGAACAACCTCCTACTGGCCCGGCTGGTTCAAGCATTAAAATTTCTCAGACGGGTTCCACCGGAGCCGTGAATACCTTTTTACCCTTGTCCACCCTGCTCGGTTGCTCGTCTTCTTCGTCATCCTCCGAGCTGGATGGAACTATCATTCTGGGCCTCTTGCCTGGCTGCCTTTTCACAAATTCTGATAGCTTTCCTTCTTCATAAAATCTCCATATTTGCTTCAAGAGGTCTCGACACTCACTTGTAAAATGGCCTATGTTTTGGTGATAGGCACAGTACTTGTTAGGATTTAACTTTCCCCGTTCTTGTCGTATTTTCTGAGGTTCTGACAACATGTCCTTATCTTTCACATTGTTATATACGGCTTCTATGGACGTGGATAAGACATGGTTCAACTTTTCCTTCAACTCGGACCCTTCACTGAAGGCCTTCATGTTCTTAGGGGCCTTGTATTCCCCACCTGACTTTTTCCCGAGTTTCTTTGTGTCAGCCTTGTCACCTAACTCTTTTTGTAAGGTTTCCTGCATTGAGATGTACATACCGGCTTTATACCTGAATTCAGAGTAAGTTTTAGGAAAAGCCAGGTGCATTTCTTTCCAGAGATCTGTTCCTTTCTTAAGTCCTGCCATTACTGCCACAATTTTGGTGTCTTCACTCACCAGCAGGACTTTATCAAATCTCTCAAGGAAAACTCTATCGGACTCTTCGTCTTCTTGTTTCAAATCTGCGAGTCTGTATCTTTGTGTGAGATAAGATCCGACTATTGAAAAGTGTGATAGGAATTCCTTGTTGAGCGACATGAACGAGTCTATAGAGCCAGGGGCGAGTGTGGAGAACCATATGTGAGGGCCATCACCCAAAGTCAACGGGAAGTTGCGACACTGCATTGCGTCTGATGCTCTTACTGATATCATGTAATCAATGTATTTTAATAGATGCACCTTTGGATCTGAATTCCCCTCATATAAACTAATAACTGGGAATTGTACTTTTTTCTGAACTGGCGCGTTTAGAATAGTCGGGGATAAGGGTGATGACGGCAATATCGTTGATCCAACGCCTTTTTGGGCCTCCAACTGTTTCTGCATCTCTTCCACCACTTTTTTCAAAGCTTGCCACTCATTCGGAGACGTTCTTCCATTAGAAGGTTGTTCGTCATGGTTGGGTTCAATGACCTCTTCATGACGCAGTCCCTTGCTAACGGGACGTTTCTCCTGTGTGACATGTCTAGCGATGTTGCTAGCTCCGTTGGGACCCAAACGCCCAAAAGCTTACCTTCTCAACCTCTCATGAACTGAGGGGCGAACAGTAGGGTGTGCTTGCTCATGTGCTCGTTCTTCGCCTCTTTGATGCACCCCATCCCTACATGCCCCGTGGTGACTTGCTCTTCTTCTTGTATGGGAGTGGCTCATACTCTTTGTTTCCCTGCTGCTCGACTCCTCACCTGTCCCCGGAGTGGATTCTCCCCGACTTCCTAATCGCTCACTAATTGGGGCTTTACCCTTGGCCTTCCTCGATTGTCCGCTGTCCACTTCCTCTATTCTTACATCCTCTCGTTGTTTGGTTCTTCGCTCTTTTGCCCGATTGCTCGCCTCCGGGGTCTTGGATAGTCTTTGCCCTGCTGCCCGGTTGCTTGCCTCCCGGGCTCTTGACGGTCCCGCGGCTTCCTGTCGCCGTTGTAAAGATTGTAAAACAACGATCGTTTTCGCTAATTTTTCCGGATTCTGGGCCAAAGCCTCCACTTCTGGGGGAAGAGTGTCAATAGTGACTTGAACATTCCGCCGGGACATTGTCTGCACCGTTCGTGCATGATCACCCGTTGACGATACCCTAGTTCGTGACTTGCTTGTCGGGTGCGTACTTGATTCTTGTGGTTCTTGCGATCTTGTCATTTTCTGGGTATTAAGATTTCTTTGATGAGAGGTTTGTGTTTGTTAGGGTTGGCCTAGAAACAACTAGCTTTGCATGTAGGAATTTGGTTGTTTACAAACCTTTATCCACACATGCATGCCTTCAAGTTTATAGGTCTTACTCAACTCCACTCAAACTGTCAATTTGCCCCTTAAACCCAGTTTTCGGCGACCTTTTGCCGGATTTTTGCAGATTCCGGCGACTTTCCACAAGAATTCTTCAAATCTTCAACCACTCGGAGGTTCGAACCCTCCTTCTAGCGCCAATTGTTGATGATCTTGATCCAAATCAAATGTTTAGTGGCTGTTTTAACCATAGAAGATCATCAAACAAGAAATAAATCAAAGATTAAAGCTAGATTTCTTCAAGGAAATGTTAGGGAGAAAATTTGCAAGAGTTTGACTTGTTTTTGAATTAGCTAGCTCCCTCTTATTATCCCATGAAGGGGTATTTATAGTGTTACAAGCAAGTAGGAGGTGTCACCTTCTTAGTCATCCTTATTTACATTATGACAAGTGTTTAAGACACTTGTTATCTCCTTAAGCTATTACATTTTTATACAATGACAAGTGTTAAAATATTTGTTTGTTCCTAATGTAATGCCTAATTGTTGGGATTTCTAATGATCTTCCGAGGTGCCCTCCTGCTCGCCTGTTCGCCTCCGATTAATTTTCACTGGGTCCTCATGGTCTGGTTGGTCGTCTATTTTTATGCTTTCATGACCAGCTGCTCGCCTCCTGTATCTGTCCTTTAGCCCTGTTGCTCGCCTCCTATAGCTTTCCTTCCCTGCTGTTCGTCCTTTTTATTTTTTTATCTAATGATTTTCTTAATCTTATTTTAACATTTTTTATTTTAATCATGTTTCCCGGCTGTTCGCCTATTAACAAACTCCTCTTTACTTTTTCATAATTTTCCACTACTTTACACAAAAGTAAACATATGGTCCACAATATATTAATAAACAATACAATTTCTTAAACAAGTCAACAAAAAAAAAACAAGAAAGTTATAGTGGGGCGGAGGGAGTAAAACTTAACAAAAATTTCTTCATCACCAACCTAGGGGTGGGGTGGCAGTGACGGATCCATAATTTTTTTATGGCGGGGACACAAAATCAGTTTTATTTTCAAATTCCAATATTCACTCCCTACAAACTTCTCTAAATTACATATCATTGTACTAATAATTACACAAAAAAAAAAAAAAAAAATCTTCCTTTTGTCTCATTCTTTTAAATTGACTAATACACACTCATAAAAAAACTATTTTATCTATTTAATATACTCCCTCCGTCCCGGCATTATTCGCACACTAAAAAGGGCACACATTTTAAGAAAAAAGTTAATTTTTTAATAAAGTAGTGACATATGGGTAAATATGTGTATATTATTGTGAGTGTGCACGCAAATCAATGTTTTCCTTTTTAGAGTGTGCAAATAATTTTGGGACAGACGAAAAATGAAAGTGTGCAAATAATCATAAGACGGAGGGAGTACAAATTAACTCTCGCATTAAAATCCTTGAAAAGTCAATTGGAATACATTATTAAGAAGTTCTTCCTACATAACAATTCAAGACTATTACTCCGTTTTTCCCAATATTGTTTGTCTCATGCATAATTGACATTAATTTTAAGAAAAATAGGTAATGAATAGAGTGTTGAGGGATAATTTTGTAAATTTTATTTATAAAATAAATAAATTGGTTGAATTGAATATATGTATAAACCCTAAAAGTATATATAATGACATTATGTGAGTACAATTAACTTACACAAACTGAAATATATGTATGATATGTTTCACTATAAACATTAAAAAAAAAATACATATATAAAAATAACTATATAAATATATAATAGTAAAATAGAATTGCGGGGGCACGTGCCCCCACAGTAGGATACGTGCGTCCGTCTCTATGGGGTGGTACAATAATGAGACCTATTTTAACTTTTGAGGGTATTATTGGAAGAAAAATGGTTAGTGGGTAAAAATATTTTTTTACTATGAAAGTGGGTAAAAATCCTTTCTTTTTAGTAGAATGAGTATTTTACCCTTTTTCACTATAAAAATTATATATTTTAAAAAAAAAATATTTTCTCTGTAAGAGATTTTTTTTTTTTTTAAAGAGTGAAAGTAATTGTGGAACATAAAGTAAATGTGAAAATAACCGCGGGACGAAGAGTAATACTTTTATTAGAATTGCCCTAAACTTTTTCCACTGCAGATTTCATGTTACAAAAGTATTAAACCAACAAATAATTACAGTAATCTGCAATTAATTACTGCACGAACTGTAGTCTGTAGGCATCCAATTTCCTTCAATATATATGCCTTCTTTTCTTCTCCATATTTCCCTGCAATTCTGTCCGGTTTCTTTTCGCATTGCAGAAAAATGAGAATCATCAATGGCTACCGCCTCTCTCTCCTCCTGACAATCACACTCTCTCTCCTACCAGAATTCAGTATCAGCGCTGCTCCATTCTCTTGCGATCAATCAAATCCGTCAACAAAATCACTCCCATTCTGCAACACTAAGCTACCAATCGCCGCCAGAGTGAAGGACCTCCTCTCGCGGCTAACGCTCGACGAGAAGATCCAGCAGCTCGTCAACGGCGCCGCCGCCGTCCCCCGACTCAACATCTCCGCCTACGAGTGGTGGTCGGAGGCCTTGCATGGCGTCTCACGACACGGCAAGGGCGTCAGTTTCCAGGGCAAAATCAAATCCGCCACAATGTTCCCCCAAATCATCCTCGCCGCCTCCTCCTTCGATTCAAATCTCTGGTACCGCATCGCTCAGGTATAAATTCCTCCATTCAATTCCTCACATCAAACATTAAATTATACTCTAAATCAAATCATCAAACACTTGGTAGGCAATAGGAGAAGAGAGCAGAGCAGTATTCAACGAAGGGCAAGGAAAGGGGATGACTTATTGGGCGCCGAATATCAACATTTTTAGGGATCCGAGATGGGGAAGGGGCCAAGAGACGCCAGGAGAAGACCCAACCGTCGCCGGAAAATACGCCGTGGCGTACGTTAGAGGAATTCAGGGCGATAGCTTTGAAGGCGGGAAACTGAAGGATGGCCATCTTCAAGCCTCTGCGTGCTGCAAACACTTCACGGCGCATGATTTGGACAACTGGCACGGCATCACTCGCTACGTTTTCGACGCCAAAGTAATTTGAAATCATCGATTATGATTTATCCGGCGAGTAATTAATTGATGGAGAATTTGTTTTGTTTCAGGTGAGCAAGCAAGACCTGGCGGAGACGTACCAGCCGCCGTTTAGAGCGTGTGTGGAAGAGGGCGAGGCAAGCGGCATAATGTGTGCGTATAATCAAGTTAACGGCGTCCCCAGCTGTGCCGATCACGATCTGTTGACGGAAACTGCTCGGAAACAATGGGGTTTTAAGGGGTAAATTTGAATAATAATAATGGAATTAGTGTTTGATATTTGTTTAATTATATATTAATTAGTTGATGAACAAATTAGGTACATTGCATCGGATTGTGACGCAGTGGCGATAATATACGATCAGCAAGGGTATGCAAGGGAGCCAGAAGACGCAGTTGCAGATGTTCTTAAAGCTGGTATGTATCTATTCTTCACAAAACCGGCTTTATTCATAACTATGACAGTAAATACTTCGTTCAGCCTTTATTATCTGTTCTATTTTATCCATTCACATAGATCAATTTTATTCTTTATTAGGATATAAAAAAACATTTACACACTTATTTATCGTTCCTATTTATTACAAAATGATAATTAACATTACAATTTATTAGGGGGCATTGTTGAGTAAAGTAGGTAAAAATGCATTGATATTAGTGAAGTGACAATTAAAAAAAGATGTTATTTTGGATAAAATGAGACAATTAAAAGGCGCACTCTCATATGCACCTGGTGCACAGTGCGCTCATGCAACAGTTGAGGTTATTTACACTGAAAAATGTGGTTAGAAACTTAGAATACATTGAAAAGTTTACACTTAAAATTTATTTTAAGTGTTAACTTTTCAGAGTGTTTTAACCACACTTTTCAGTGTAATCGAATCGTACATTTCAGTGTAAACAGTTTCAACTGCTGAGTGGGTGCACCATATACCAAGTGCACAAGAGAATTACTCCAATTAAAAAGGTTCGGAATGAATATATATAATAATGATATTTACTCCAATTAAAAAGGTTCGAAAGGAATATATATAATAATGATATTTAAAAAGAAAAATTTACACGGGTTGACTTAAGAGAGACTAAGTACTAATTTAATTCGACTGATCCTTTATTCAAAATTTATCGATTAGTGATGTTTAATGATACTACTATCATTTGATATTGGCTACAAATAGTGTTCATTTAGAATTTTAGTGTCATTAATGCTATTAAAATAGGATTTGGCCAAAATGAGTCTTATATGTGATATAATTAGATAACTGGTTAATTATTACGATGAATAATTTTGGAAATAATAATAATAAAAATAATATTAATTAGTTGTCCTCTTTTGAAAAGATTCTCCAACAATTTAATATGGGTTAAAAAAATTCCATCCAATCTAAAAATTCAAAATTAAGTGAAATTAATTTATTTAATTTTTTATTTATTTTTATATATCTTCTAAACAAGGATAATTCATAATTTGCAATTTTGCATGCAGCTTCACCATAATAAGCCAAACGAGTGCTACTCAACTAAAAAATTACAATGTAGTAATGTACATGTTTTTTGAATATTGAAGGTGGGCATAAGGGATTTAAACCAAATCCGTCCTCTATCTTTTCACCTTTATCAAAATGGTCCTCTATTTATTTGCTTTATCAATTTAGTCCTATATCTATTCAAGTTTCGCCAAAATGATCCTAATTGGCCTAAAAATGTACAAAACCTCACCCTTTTGGTCTTATATTTATTTTCTTTACCAATTTAGTCCTGTATCAATTCACATTTCTCCAATTAGGTCCTAATTGAACGCATAAAACATAAAATGCCACATTTTTAGTCATGCGCACTAGTTTTTTTGGGGGAAGCCTATGATGTGGTTTTTTTTTTCAATGTGGCACTAGCGGTGGCCAGCTTTGCATATAGACCCAGTCGTTTAACTAGGTTCACTTTTTTTTTTCCGTTTGACACCGGAAAACTCCTCCACACCGATTTACCTGGGAACATGGTTCTGATAACATAATTAGGGCCCCCAATGGACCTCCACCTCTGCATTGGTATGATATTGTCCGCTTTGGAACGAGCTAGCCTGCACAAATTTATTTTTGGGCCTTCCTAAAAATATATCATACCAATGGAGAACTTGTTCATCCTTATAAACCCCAAGAAACTCCCATATTATTTTGATGGGATTTAAACCAAAATCATCATCTATTTTTTCACCTTTATCTAAATAGTCATTTATTTATTGTTTTATCAATTTAGTCCCGTATTTCTTCAAGTTTCGCCAAATTGGTCCTAATTTGGTGAAAATTGGTTTTATGCTTTATGCGTTCAATTAGGACCTATTTGGAGAAATGTGAATTGATACAGGACTAAATTGGTAAAGAAAATAAATATAGGACCAAAACGGTGAGGTTTTGTACAATTTTAGGCCAATTAGGATCATTTTGGCGAAACTTGAATAGATACAGGACTAAATTGATAAAACAAATAAATAGAGGACCATTTTGATAAAGGTGAAAAGATAGAGGACGGATTTGGTTTAAATCCCGTGGGCATAATATTTTATAAGTAAATAATTTTAAATTCGCCTAAATTTCAGAAAAACTAATTAAAATGGCGATTGATGGATTTCAAATCCATATATCTCCGAGTTACCCAAATAAATTTTAATTACTACATATTTCGTCAAAAATGTTGGTGAGACTATGCATGAATCATATTTTGTGAGACGACATAGTTAATAATCATAAGCTCAGCTATGTTATTAAATATAGAATTCAAACTGGTTTCTAAAAGTTGATCAAAAGCAAGTCGGCAAGCGTGATCCAAATTTATTTGTCCCCATATAAAAAGCATGCTTCCTTTTAAATGATTGCGTAGTCCGTTGGACGTTGGTTGCAGCTTTTATCCTTCTTTATCTTCGGAAAAATAAAAACCAACACTCTTTTGGCACTTATTCATGAACTTGATTTTTTTTAAAAATTGAACTTCGCTATTATATTTTTATATTTATGTTATGAATATATAAATATTGTGTTATGTGGACATTAATATCTTATTAGGAGTAAGATAATTTAATTAAAATATAATGTAAACATAAAATCGACTTTTTTTAAAGGTCAAATATCACACTCAATAACACTAACACATGTGTGGGTGTTCTAACCACTTGAACTATTTCACATTATGAATAAAAAAGGACATATCGTTTTATCTACACACAGTTTACTCACTTTATTAATGGCATGCTTATCAAACTCTCTCATTTTCTCAGATAGACTTAATTAACTTATGTGTGAACTAATTAATGCCAAAACCTGTATGCACTCCGAAGTGGGCCCAACTTGGATCGGTGTATTTGGGCTTTTGTACACAGATAGATTTGGCCCAGATCTAGAATCAACTAGGGGCTTTAAGAGAGTAGTTTGGGCTCTTAACTGAAATTTGAAAAGGAGAATTAGTGATCAATATTAAGATATGGTTACGGTTATTTGCATTATCCTATTTGACAAAGACACTATCCGGATGAATATACCATCTATTCGAAAAAAAATTAGAAAAAAATTAAAAATCAATTTTTATTTTTTTTGAAACATTATGCATTCCATCCTGCTCAGAAAAAATATTCGAAATACTGAAATAATTTTTGAATTTTTTTCCCGAATAAGAGGTAGTGTATTCATGCGGGTAATGTCTTTACCAATGAGACTAGTGCAAATAACCGTACCCTTAAGATATCACTTACCTAAAAAAGATATTTGTAGATATAATATCAGGTGAATAATAAATTTGTATAAAATTTTGTAAATTAATAATTTTTGGAGGTATCACGTGACATCGTCTCATAAATTTCACCTTCGAAAAATGGAGTAGTATTTGTAATCGAATGAGGTCTCTTAAATGATCTCATACAAGTTTTGGTAGTAATTTTTATTTCACCACAAACTTAATTATGAAAAAAAATCTTTTGACCCGTTAATAACCCATTCAAGATCCTCTAGTCTTAAGGTTATTTCATCTTCTATTCTAATATATTACATGCCTAAAAATGACATTACAATTATACACATGACATGCATGAAAACAATGATAAGATTTCATTCACAATAGACAATGAACTTCATTAGTTCACCTTCTTGCATTACCATATTCATTTTCATCCTTGTATCTCTACTTAAACCATCAAACATCAATTGCATGGTAAGAACTTAAATATTTACTCAAAAATGTCCAGGCATGGATGTGAACTGTGGTAGCTACTTAGCAAAACACACTAAATCAGCAATACAAAAGAAGAAAGTATCAGAAGCTGATGTAGACAGAGCCTTAAACAACCTCTTCTCCATCAGAATGAGACTAGGCCTTTTCAACGGAGATGTAACCAAACTTCCATATGGAAACTTGGATTCAACCCATGTGTGCAGCAAGAACCACCTCGATCTAGCCCTAGAAGCCGCAAAATCCGGCATCGTCCTTCTAAAAAACGACCACAATCTCCTCCCGTTCTCGAAGTCCAAAACCAAGTCACTAGCTGTAATAGGCCCCAATGGTAATAACTCGGACACGTTTCTTGGAAACTACGAAGGCCCTCCATGCAGGAAAATCACAATTCCTCAAGCACTTGAAAAGTACTACGGCGTCAGCACGAAGTACCACAAGGGCTGCAACTCTATTGAATGTACTGCAGCCTTAACAGATGAAGCAGTGAAGATTGCAAAGGAAGCTGATTATGTTGTATTAGTCATGGGGTTGGATCAAAAAATGGAGAGGGAAAAACAGGACAGGGTCGAATTGGGGCTGCCTGGAGAGCAAGAAAATCTCATCACAAGCATCGCGAAAGTCGCGAAAAGGCCCGTTGTGTTGCTGCTGCTGTGTGGAGGCCCTGTTGATGTTTCCTTCGCTAAAAAAGACCCGAAAATCGGAAGCATTTTGTGGGCCGGTTATCCAGGCGAAGCCGGAGGCGTAGCTATAGCTCAGACTCTCTTTGGTGACCATAATCCAGGTTAGCTGATTTTCATTTCAAAAAGCTAGAACAACTGATGCAATTTTGACTCAATTTTGAATAAAAAATTCAACCAACTTTCTTTTTTATATGTTTATTAAAAAAAATTGAAAATGTATTATTTCATGTGATGAAAAGTATCAGCTCCTAAGATTTACGAACTAATATTTTCTTTTGTATGAACTAATATTTTTCCTCATATAACTAATACTTCTATATATTTCATTATTTTTGTGAAAAGGTCATATTAATTGAGTTAAAGTTGCACACGTAGAAGTTTTTGCCAAAAGCTATTTCCTCTAAGATTGCTTAATATATGCTACTTGAATATCAGGGGGTAAATTACCAGCCACATGGTATCCAAAGGAATTCAGCAAAGTACCAATGACCAATATGAGTATGAGGCCCGACCCATCTACCGGATATCCTGGTCGAACATACAGATTCTACAATGGTCCAAAAGTCTTTGAATTTGGATATGGTCTCAGCTACACCAACTATTCTTACAAGTTCGTTTCAGTTAGCCGTAATAAACTGTCTCTGAAAGACGCATTACGCGCAAATGCAGATAAGAAACATGGTTCTTCTCATTCAGTATCAGTTTCAGAACTGTCCTGCAAAAGCTTGGCATTTACAGCAAAAGTGAGTGTTACCAATCACGGGAAAATGGCGGGTAAGCACCCGGCATTGTTGTTTGTTAGGAGCAAGAACGTTGGAGGTCGAAATCCGATAAAGAGATTGGTTGGATTCAAGAGTGTGGGATTGAAAGCAGGGAAAAGTGAAGAAATTGAATTTGTTGTGAATCCGTGTGAGCATCTTAGCTATGCTGATGAAGATGGTTTGATGATGATTGAAAAGGGTTCTCTGTATTTAGTAGTGGGGGATGTTGAGCACCCTTTTAATGTAGTGTTTTGATGTTAAAATTTCCATGATTAAAAACTTTTGCTGAATTCTCCAAAAACAAAATATTTGGATGGATTCTGCTAACTCATGAAGACTGTTGTTAATAGGTGTAAAAGTTGAGCTTAAAACTTGACTCGAACTCGATTGAGTTTGTTTTTTTGAACTCATGCTCAAATCGGTAATTTACATTGTCAATTGGAGTATTGATTTTCATTTAAAGGTAGAGATATATATTGGTTAACACTTGCCTCAACTAGGTAAATAAAAAAACACGCGATTAAGCCCACAAGCTTGTCGAATCGAGCTCGATTAAGTTCAGGTCGTTTGGATTTTTCTTTAGTTGATTACAAGTAGCTCAACATAAAAAAATTTAATCATCGTAACCAATGGAATTCATGCTTGATCAATCTCTTCACTTTTTCTCCACAAAATAAATTTTTTAGCTTGGTAAAAATAAATCAAACTGCTAGTATATATGGTTCAATTGAACCACTCAAGACTTTTCAAATCAAAGAGGCCACATTAGTACCAAGTCTCAATAGAAGAGCATAGAAGCATGTGATATGTTCTTGCATGTATCTTAGTCGTCATTACACGAGTGTTGGTTTCTATGTGTTTTCTTGTACTTGATTGCTGGCCTCTGGTTTGTTTTACTTGTTTCATACCCCTTGTTGATTCCTTCGTATGGATCTTTATTTTTCATCACTCTAATTCATTTATTATAGTTTTTTCCCCTATTAATATGTCTTTTTACCTCATTATTAATGTGCTTAATTAGTACTCCCTAATAACTTTCATCATTTGTTAGGTACATAAAATAAGAAAAATTAGTAATGGGTGGAGTTTTGAAAGATAATATTATAAAATAAAAAAATGGTTGAATTGTGTGTATATTTGGACCTAAAAGTAATAATATATGTAATATTGTGGACATTATTCTTTTATTGAAGGAACATTGTGGATGCTGTAATGAAATAGTCTATATAATTTTTTTTATTTTTTGGATGTAACAAAAATAAGAGATGAAAAACTCTCAAAACAAAAGATAACATATATCTAATTTTCTTTCATCCGAATTATTATCTAATCAATTTGCTCATGTCCAAATTACTTAAATATAGATTTTTTAACAAGGTGGATTAGCCTGGCCACTGGGTTCCTCACTCTAGTGAGTGATCCGGGTTCGATTTTTTTTGGGAACGAATTGTGGGAGTTATAAGGTGGCTTGGAGATTTCATGGAGTGTTTGGGGACTTGATAAACTAATCTAACTACTAACAATTTAAAAAAAACTTATATATATAGAGTTTTTAAATATTTTAAAAGCTTTCAGCTATTGAAACCTGGATAGCTTAATACATCCATATAATGTCATGCTAAAAGTGTATGCACGAGGGTATCTTTGCTTTGTTGAATTAAGAGAAATTGGTACTCCAATTTCATTTATTCATTTGTTTGTTTTATATATTCAGAATAAATAGTCTTTTATTATACTAATAGGAAGTTTTCTATGTTTATTCGTCGTCTTAGGATTAATTTTGCATATGTGTCGTCTTGAGGTTAATTTTGCCTACGTGACATGATTATATGTGGGTAACGGTGGATGGTTTAGTGAAGGGGTAGAAAGAGTCCTAGGGGATGGGAAAAAAACAAGTTTTTGGGAGGGTAAATGGGTGGTTCCGGAGTCTCTGAGGGTCAGGTTTAATAGGTTATTTAATCTAAGTCTCCAAAAAGAGTGTTCGGTGAATGAAATGGGGGAATGGAGGGAAGGGGTGTGGTGTTGGAAATGGAGATGGCGACGTAATCTTTTTGATCGTGAACTATTGTTACTTGATGAGCTAACTTCTTTGATTGACAGGAAATGTCCGAGACAAAATTCAGAGGATAGATGGAAGTGGAGATATGATGAAACAGGGTGCTATTCTTCAAAGAGCGCATACAATTGGCTGCGACATTATAAAATTGAGGATACCGGAGACAAAAGAATGGAATTTGAGTTAATTTGGAACAAGTTCGCTCCATCAAAGGTCAAGGTGCATGCGTGGAGGGTTCTATGGGAGAGAATTCCGACATTGACAAAGCTGCATAGGAGGGGAATAATTGATCAAAGTGCAAGTCTACAGTGCGTTATGTGCAATATGCAGACGGAGTCAGTTCAACACATAATGTTTGAATGTGAGTTTTCTTATCAAGTGTGGATGAAATGCATTAATTGGTTGGGGATCTATACTGCCCTTCCTTCTTCTCCCTCAATGCACTTGCTCTCATTTAGTAAGTTGTTGGGAGGGAAGAAAGGAAGTAAGTATGCGGTTGGAATTTGGGAGTGCGTAATTTGGCTTATTTGGAAAAATAGGAACGCTATGATATTTAGAAATGAAAAACCAGATGTAACCAAAGTGGTGGAGGAGTTGAAGGCAAGATTATGGAATTGGTTCAAGGTGAAAGAGGCAAAGATCGGACAGTTTTCTTTTAAGGATTGGAGTTGGAACCCACGTTGTGTCTTGGGGTGTTAAGGTATTCGAGTTGTTAGGAGGACTTTGTTATACTGTTTCTTTTTTACAATCTGATGTAGTGCTGCTACAATCTTTGAACTACAAGTTGTAATTGTTATTTCGGGTATCTCTTATGCCCTAATAATAATATCCTTTTTCCTATAAAAAAAAATTATAGATGCTTATGTGCAACACTTTTTATATTTTTAAGAAAATTTAGTCAAATTAAAATTTAGGAGGAGATTACGGTTGCTTTCTTAATTAACACTTTTGAATATTAGGGGTTTATGTGAAAATAAAAACACATTATTGGTTCTTTGAGTAAAAAAAACAAAAAACAAATAGTAGTAATATTATTGGATGCACGTCCAATCTTCTTCTGACCTCTCCTGCTCAGAGTCACTGGCGTTGGAAGTTGGAGATTTATCGTTGGAGGATCTGGGAAATCGGTAACGTGGGCGCAGCGATTACGATTACGCTCCCTTGCTTTAAAATTCCTGCCTCAATAGGTGAGAAAGATTTGCACACTTTTATGTTCTGAATCTGCCAATTTCCTCTAATAATACAACAATATCTGTGTATCCTAATCGAGTCAGATCCGGCGATTTGTTGTATCACAATCCTTAATACCTTTTCAACAGTTAATATGCTTTATACATCGGCTTTGGTAGATAGTTGATCGATTCAATTTAATTCCACGCATACTTGAGGTGTTGTAGCCGATCAGCCTTTGGTTTCAGAAGGAAGATGAAGACTGCTTCGGCGGCGTTGTTGGTGGCTCTGCTTTTTGTCACGGCTCAGCTCTCATTTTCATCCACGGCCCCTGCATTTTTATGGTCGCCTCATATAGATGGGTAATGATTTTGTATTTTATCTATTCGCTTATATTCTCATATTTACTTTTTGAAGAGTGAGCCTTTCTCTTCCTGTGTTTGATTGTTAATGAAGAGTTATGATTGTTTGTATTTCATAATTAATTGTCGCCTTGGTGCTTGAGACTTTGGGAAGTTGGTTACATTTAAATGTCTTGGATAGGAAGCTCTTATGCCTAATTTAGTCTATTTTTTGGATTTAATTACATTTCTAATCAATGAAGCTATTAACAAGTTTGAGACTCTTGTTTCAATTATTCCTCTGATTGCATCATTTAGGTATTATTTTTTACACTATTCTGATATTGTTCAGGTATATGCTTATTAGTATATTCAGTGATATGGGATGTATACATCTTTGCCTGGATAATATCTGGTGTTATAAGAGCACTGGTGCAACTCTTTTCTGCTCCGATTTGGAAAGATACTATATTTTCTTCTGTTTTATCTTCTGCTACACCTCCTACACAGAGTCTATACAACCTTTTCTGTTTCTGCTTATTTTTGAGTCTTAAAATCCTGTCGTGGTCTACAATTGTACATTGACTTCTTCTACTAAGGTATCTATCTGATTGATGTCAATTTGTTCAACATATGTTAAGTAATCCTATTGTGGGATTATCTTGACTTTGTTTATTTCTCATAAGTTATATGAACATTTTCACACATGATTTCGTCAGTCTGCATCAAATGAATTAATGAATGCAGGTATTTATTCTTAGTGACCTTCTACCATACCATTTCCCTTTTTTTTTTTTTTAATGAATGCCTATGGATCATTTATCTTTAAACTTGTGAAACCCAAAATGATTATAAATTCTTTCAAATGTGTGGCAGAAAGAAAGAAATGGTTGATTACAGAATTCTTGCTCCTCGAGATTTAGCGAAGTCTGCAATGACTGAAGGTGGATGGTCAAAATATCTGGTATCATTCTTATCCTAGCATCAAGTTATTACCTTGATGTTTCAAACACACTATTATGAAAGTATATATTTGGCCCAAGTCGGAAAGTATAATAATTGTTTTGGAGGATTCTGTATTTCTGTGTGGTTTTTGAACTAAAGTATAATTTGTTGTTTCATTGTTTTCAGTGCTCAAGAGAGGATGCACAACAGTCTAAGAATTTTGCCTTTCTTTTCATTGGAACAGAGGTATACCTCTCTTTTATGCCGACTACCCTACATCCACATGAAAGGAATTTTCATTTGAATTATTGGTTTATCTTTGTGTAATAATTGTTTTCATCATGCTCACTTCAATGATATATATGGATTATCTAATCCGTGATAATAGTTGAGTGCCAATTTAATTCAAGATTTTCAAATGGATTAACATACTTATTTTTCACACTTCGCCTATTGTTGAGACATTGAGTTGAACAAAGTCTTTCACTGTCTATGGGAAATACCATATGGCCCTCTAGGTGGGAAAAGGTTAAGAAATTAACTGGTATTATGCGTTACCTTGGTACTCATTTGACATCTCTTGAGAACATTTAGATTAACTGCTTGGTTTGGAGCAATTTAGGGATGACCCTTGAAGTGTTTTCAAGGAGTGTGTGAGTTAAGACAAAACATTCTACGTGTTGGTATGTGGGGATCATTTTCGCTCAATTGGGCCGATCATCTGTTATTGTGAAGTTATAACTACCGACTGCTGTTGAGGCCATTCATTTTCATAATTCCAGTTATATATCTTTACTATTACTTTTTACAGAGCTGAATCACTATAAATTAATCAAACTTGTAGAAGAGTAAAGAAGAGAGGAAGTGGGGATAAAAGAGGGAGAGGTGTTTGATTTGGTAATTAGATGAGTTATCTTGAACTTTCTTTCCACTTATGTAAAAGAAAAAGACATGATGACCGAGGCACATCTTTTCAGAAAAAAAAAAAAAAAAAAAAAAGAGAAACTTTAATGAGATGACGGTATTATAATTCAACTCGGATTGATGCATCACTTAAACTTATTTGTATATGCATCCATAACATCTGATAGCGTTTTTTGGCTTAATATATCCAGAAGAATTAACAATCTTTGTACAACTATTATACCATAAGGATTTTTTTATGGAGGCTTTAGTTATGTATTTCTTTCTGCAGATACATTCTCAGGAAATATCCAGACCCTCAAAGACTGATCCTGCTCTTATTGACTTGCTCAAGGTTAATTTGTTTGCCATAACATGAGTAGATTCCTTGTTATGTTAAAATTTGGAACTTTATTTTCACATCATAGCATTTGTGACATCTTGATAATAAAGTGTTTGCCTTTTCATGGACAGGACTCTTTTGCAAACTCCAACTCCTCTTTTGCCTTTCCATATGTAGTTGCTGGAGATGATAAAATATCCATAGAAAGCTCCTTGATTTCAGAGTTTGCTGATACTTGTCAGCAGAATTCTGGAATCAGTATTGCATTATTGGGATCATGTTCTCTAGACAGTGAAAAGTTTAATAAATTAAATGATGCTCAATCAGTTCATGTAAGTACCTGATAATGATGTTGCACACTCAACCGTGTTACTTTTTCTGGTCCTACTGAATGACATAGTGTTTTGCTGGTAGGATTACATGAACTCGAGGATTGAAAATGTTTCTGATGGACATACTGATCTGATAGTGGTGTGCCCTGGGGGTTCTGTATCATCACAAAATTCTGATCAACCACTTTCTGAAAGTATGCTACATCACAGAAATGTTCTTAAGGATTTCTTGTGAAACTTTTTCTTTTCTTGCTTCAAGCTAGAATTCCTCTCATGTTTTATGAGATTATTATCCTTGTATCAGCCTGGAAATTGTTATAAATAGTTTGCCTCCATATGCAGGCAGCATTCTTTCACAACTTCTAAATACAGTGAATCAATTGGGTGCAAAGTACTCTGTTCTCTACATCTCAGATCCATCTAGATCTATTGAGCATCTCTCGCATAGGGGAGTAGAAAGATTTCTAGCTGAAGGTACTGTGGGAAATGAATCAGTTAAGACCACTCTTTGTGATGGAGTTTGCCAGATTAAGTCATCTCTTTTGGAAGGAATTCTAGTGGTAAGTAGATTTGCTTTGGTCCTCTGCCTCTATGGAACTATTGGAAAGATGGCTGTTGAGGCTTGAAAATAAACCCCAAGGTTATGTTCTTTTTGGGTTTTAAGTGATTTTTAAAACCCATTTTTGAAAACTATGGTATTTGTAATCCATAATGTTTTTAAAATCTGTGTTCTTTTTGGGTTTTACTTTTGAGTAGGGTAGATTTTAACTTTATTATGTAAAAGTAAAGGAGTTGTATAGGTTATTTATAGGGTTACAGGATTAGGATTTCAAAAACTTAATTTTAAAACCCTAACTAAACTGGAATTTAGATTTCAAAATCCAAATCCAGGTTTTTAAAACCCTAAAAGAACATACCCTTAATAGAAGTTCAGTTTATCACAACAATACCAGTTCGTTTTTGTGGCAATTTGGGTTTATTTTATATACACACAGTGCCTGGAACTTTACTATATTTATTACTTTTCAGGGCATTGTCTTGCTTTTAATTTTGATATCTGGACTCTGCTGCATGATGGGGATTGATACTCCCACAAGATTTGGGACTCCACAAGATTCTTGATCATTCGTATATGAAGACAAATGTTTCTGGGTGGTGATGTTATTGTGGTTATCAGCTATGTAGTTTCTGTAGAAGAAATGTAACTGCATATTACTTGTTTACGCCGAAATGGACAAGCAACAGTGTGCTTATGTGCTTTAAATGAGTGAGTAATTGAATAAGAGAAGCTCCAATGTGTCATCTACGTGGCTTTTTACGAATCTTATGTGTTATCTATGTGGTCTTTATATGAAAAGAGTCTAATAAAAAAAATACATTCACATGAATTTGAACCCTACACTTCATAAGTAATAAATAACATTTTTACCAATTAAGCTATGTTATGAATATGTATAAAGTTTGAATTCTATTGTAATAAATCTTTATAAAGTTTAAATTTTATTGAATACAACTCGAGTCTATAAGATTATATTAAAATTATGTTGTGTATACCAATTTATATTTTATTTTATTTGAGGGATGTGTTAATAATTCAACAAGTAACTTAAGTGTAATTAATTCTACGTATTATTATTAAAATAATTACAACATTCAATAATCTTATGAAAATTTACCACTTCTTTACTTGTTTCATGCCGATACACGACTTGCACTTTTAGCAAAATTAAAATAAAATTGATGCATGAGAGTGCATTAGTGCTTGGATTTGAGATCTCCTTACATCGAGAAAATCATGTCATAATTTAAAAATGTATACCAAATTAAAAAAAAAAAGTGAAATTCCAAAAGAATATTGAAAATTGTAATTAAATTGAGTTTGAGTTAAAGATTGTGAATTAATAAAAAACTAACACATTATTTTATACATACAAATTATTTGAATATATTTATAATATAATTATAATATTTTATGTTGATCAAATTTATTTAAATATATATAATTAAGTTTTATGAAAAAAAAATCTACGTAATACGTGAGCATGAATATTTAGTTATAGGAATAATTGACATATAAAGAAAATTGTTTCATAATCGAAGAATAATCATTTATCAATATTATCCCTTAAATAGAAAAACCCTTTTAAGGCAATCCATTTCTAATTAGATTGCGAAGTAAACAATTGGGTGGGTGTTGAATTACATATAATTTCAAATATGTACAAATTTACACAAAAGAGTTTGTGTTAAATCATTTCCAATCTTTGGTGGCAAATTGAATTTAAAATCATTATTTTGCCATTAAACTAAGATAAATAGTAAAACTATCTTAAACCATTGGGTCCGAATTGTATATCAATAAAAATATTTGAAAATGTTACCAATTATTTTCTCTTTTATTTTATATTCTATTAAGTATTTGTTCATAATCAAATATATAATTTTATATGTATACGTGTTAATCAAGTAAATTAAACATAAAAAGAAAGTGATATATTTAATTAAAAAATTCAAACACATTGATGATTGAAAGTTAAGACACATTTAATAAATAATAAATAAAACAAAATTTTAAAAATAATAATACATATTTATAAAAAAAAATGAAATACAACTTAACTTTAAATTAAATAAAAAAAAATTCTACATTAGGAATAACAGATAGAAAAATTAAACTAAATTAAAAATTAAATAAAAAACACAAAGTTGTTTGAGAATTTAAAACAAAAATAGTCAAAAGCACATGTTCATTGGTATACAGTGAGTGTCAATTTTTGAGTTCCCACTATACAAAAATGACCATTTCACTACAAGAAAATAAAGATTTACCTACAAAATTAGAATTGTTTACATAAAAAAATTATTAATGATAATTTGTGATATCAGTTATTATATTTGTAATGTATTGAAAATATTGAAACACGAAGTTAAAGGCAAACATGGAAAAGAAGATTCGTGTTATTAAAAATACAATCAAGATAATTTATTCTACTTTGATATTTTATCTTGTGTTTATTTACTTTTAATGCATGACAAGTGTCTATTAATGAAATCTGTGAAATGGTTCATTAAATTTGAGTGTATTGTATTTGGAACATGTGCTATTACAAGTACAATCAAGATAATTTATTTTATTTTGATTTTTATCTTGTGTTTCATTACATTTACATAAATTATACTCCCTTCATATTTTATTAAATGTCACTTTGATTTTTTCTTACAAATTAAGATTATAATTTGTTTCCAATAATGCCCTTAATTTTTAAAATAAAATAAATCCCTAAATTTGTGGGAGATTATATTTTTATCTAGATATTTACAGGGATATAATTGGAATATTTGGGGTAAAATACATCAAAATGACATGTGTTAAAAAAGTAGTTAAAAAGCCAAAGTGACATTTATAAAAAAAAAAGGGAGGGAGTAGCATGCACCTATTCACTTGAATTTTAAGTTCAATTTTTTAATTAAATTAAAAAAAAATTAATTAAAAAATATATAATTTAAAAAACATTGAGGTATTGTTGATTATTGCTTAAAATTATTGTTTGGGATATTATTGATTATTATTTGAGTATTGCTAATTTAAAAAACACAGTTGATGCCGAAGTGTATATTCCTCATACTTTTTGCAATTATATTTTCAAAATCCAAATGCATAATAATACACTATACATTGGAACAATCTTTACATTTAATACATAACAAATGTGATTACAGAAATTTGTTATGTAATTTATTATATTATTAATTGTGGTGTTAGCCAATTTATGGGTGGCAATATCTAACAAAATCTCAAATTTAATTATAAAAATAAGTAAAGAAAACAAGTGGAATAGTCCAAAACTTAGATGTGTGCATTTGTCGTGTACATTATGTTGCCAACTCTTTTCCCAGCAAATATATTCATGATTTGTTGGTTGAGTAGTGTGTACCTTTCACAATAATATTCCCCTTTGATTGTACTTTCCACATTTATTTGATCATTTCTTCTTTCTTTCTTTGTCCAAACTGCAAGAAATCCTTTTCTAGTCATAGTTTCCAGAGTTCCGCACATGGTATGCTACACTAATTTCCATCACATTTTTCTATATATATACTATAGTCCACAAAAACAATGGTTGAAAGGATTTCCTTCTCCTATATTTCTTTATTCAACACATTTTCTCAGGGTTGACCATAGCTTCTTCTCTCTTTCATTTTCAACATCTCCCTTCACATTAACATCTCATCCATTTTTCATTACTAAACCAACCTAAATTTCAGGTACTAATTCTTCTTCGGTTTTCTTTTTTCGTATTAATTTTTTTTCTTTTTTTTAAGTTGATGCAGTTTGATTTAAGTGTTCTTCTGATTAATCTACTCTTCTGTTGCATAAAAATGAAGATGATCTGGAATAAATTTTAATTCAGTTCACAAATAGAAATTGATATTCTATCTTCTGTGTGTAAATAATGATGATTTGGTGATGATTGAGCTATTATTTTGGTACTCTATTTCTTCAATTAATTAATGAATTCGGTTATTAACAGTTTTTCATCATTGCCCAATTCAATTATTCCAGCACAGGATGAGTGAAAATTCTTTATCTCCAGAAATTCAGCAGGAAAAGGTAACATTCTTTATATGCACGCACATTTGTGTGTATGTGTGTAAAGATAGTTAGTAAATTTCAAGTTAACTTGTTCACCGTATGAAATTTACATTCAGTAATATCATCACATTCATAAACTAATACCACACACAATTCGGTATGTTTGTGTGCAAACTGTGTGCAGTATTAGTTTATAAGAATAGTGGTACTACTGAATGAATGTAATAGTATTAGTATGGATCCAGTTTTACAGGGCGAACAAGTTTCACATGAGAGTTTGTAGTGGACATTATTCTGATGCGTGTGATAAACACTGCAGATTAATGAGGTGAGACGGTTAATCGGGCCACAATCCGGTAAACTGGCCCAATATTGTTCAAATGCAACCATTACCAGATACTTGACAGCTCGAAACTGGAACGTGAAGAAGGCTGTTAAAATGCTTAATGCATCCCTTAAATGGCGACAGGAGTACAAGCCCGAAGAGATCCGTTGGGTACTTCAATTTACGACGCTTTGATGCAAATAGCTAAACTTGAGTTGATGGTTTATTAGCATTGGTGATTGTGTGTTCGTTTAATGGTCATGATCATATCGTTTATGTTTGTGGCGGATTGATGTAATGTAGGATGATGTAGCGATGGAAGCAGAAACGGGAAAGATCTACAGATCGAATTACAAAGATAAGTCCGGGAGGCCTGTTCTTGTAATGAGACCGAGGTGCCAGGTTAAATCCAAAACTCAGTGATTTCTTGTTGTTGAGTTATGCATTTGATCAATCATTTTCATCTGCGAAAGAAAGTTTATTTACTGTTAGGTTTTGGACTAATGAATCATAATTCATATTTAGTTTTACTGTATCAAGATTTCTAAAGGATGAGCAATTCAAGTGGTTGATTGTGTTATTTTGTTTTACAGTTATCATTTATCTAGATAACAGACCATTAGAGTGAAATACGAAAAGTGGAATAGATGGTTTGATGTCGTTTTGATTCGTGTTGCTTTGCGTACAATTGCAGAACTCGAAGTCGATAAAAGGGCAAATAAAGTATCTGGTTTATTGCATGGAGAATGCAATCATAGATCTTCCTCAGGACCAACAGCAGATGATCTGGTTGATTGATTTCCATGGTTTCAATCTATCCCACATATCAATCAAAGTAACAAAAGAAACGGCTCACGTCCTGCAAGAACATTACCCTGAGAGACTCGGTGTTGCAATCCTCTACGATGCACCCAAGATATTCGAACCGTTCTGGATGGTACATATCTTTCTCTAGCTTCTTCTTCTTTTACTATATATGTAGATTTTGTTTTATTCTGACAAATGGTTCTACATTGTTTTCAGGTGGCGAAGCCATTTCTAGAGGCTAAAACGGCGAACAAAGTTAAGTTTGGATATGCAGACGATGCCAGCGCGAGCAAGATGATGAATGAGTTGTTCGATATGGAGGTGGTGGAGTCAGCATTTGGTGGAAAAGACAATGCTGATTTTGACATTACTATGTATGCGGAGAGGATGAGGGAAGACGATAAACGAATCTCTTCGTTTTGGAAGCTGGATGCATCACCATTGCCGACGAACCCCCCGTTGGATTCGGAGGTACATCGAGAAGAAGATGGAGCATTCATAAGTGAATCTGTGCCTGTGAAAAGCTCATGAGCAGCAAAGCTGTTGAGAATTCAATAAATTTGATTATTATGAGGATGTTTGAAATATTATGATCTCCCTCATGAGATTTTTATTGACTTCAAAAACAAGCCATCTCTCTTTCGAGATTAAATAAAAGAGAAACCTCTTGTTGAAAGCTATTAATTTTTTCTGGCTTAATTTATATTTCCTTCACTTATGTTATTATTTTGAGTATTTTTATTTCTCACAAGGATATTGAAAATGTCAAGTATATAAAGATAGGTCTTGTTTTAAAAAATTGAAGATAAATATGCAAAACAATCATAATGGTATTGAAATCATCAATCACTCTCATTTTCAGCTATTTTCAGAGCGAGTTATGTAACTTGGGAGAATTCAAAATCCACTCATTTCAAATACTCCAATTTCAAAATCTCCAACTTCACACAATATGCTTAGGAAATCCATTAAATACACCAAAAAAAGAAAAGAAAAGGTATATATGAAATAAGAGTGTATATGATAAACGTTGCACAAAGATCCTACAACAAAATGGTGGTACAACATTTATACAAAGTCTTTCTTCAAGTCTTCATAAGGTTCAGATACAACAACCAATCAGAAAGCATCATGACACTAAAGCTGGATTCAGAAAAACAAAAAACATGATAGATCTGTGCATAAGCTGAATTTGCATTTGTGCTTCTTTCAGACTGAGACATTATTAGAAACTTATCGGAGGAACCCAACAAGGCTTTAATCAAGATGAAGCCGTACATTGACTCCTACCCCTCCATCAATTTTGGATCATCTCATCTAATGTCTCTCTGTATTGAGCCAAGCTCTGCATTTGAGTGCAAAAAAGAAGAATCAAGACTTGCATAATTTATACACTCATAATGTAACAAGACCAGAAAATGAGGTTGACTTTTGAAACTTAGACATTACTTAACTTGTTTTCTGCCTTCTAAATTAAAAAATTACTACCTTTTCACAAAATTCTAAATGGCTCTTGTAACAGTTCCTTGAATTTTAAATCATATTCAATTTTGAGAACCTTTTAGTAATTTCTCAAACAACATTCTTTTCAATCAAACAGTCATGTCCCATTTTTCTGTAATATTTGAATACTTACTTTCTCATGGTAATGCAATATAGACACAAGAAGAATACCAAATAAACTACTCATGATACCAAAAGATGTTGTCACTCTGCAATTGAATATACATCAACATTTCGAAGATATCAAAGAGTCCAAATAATTTGAATGATCGAAAACTGATGGCACAGAAGAAAGTTGCATACCTTAGTGTAAGCATAAACACTGGCTTCTGTCGGGGCAACTGGACTACCTCTGCGTATAAACCGTCCCTCTTTGAATATGTAAAGCATCGGAATCCCAGTTGATAATTCCAAGCTAATGACCTGATAAGAGGAACATATAAATTTTATATTTAATTACAAATATTCAAAAGAAAAATCAACTACCAGAAAAAATCACTTAGTTTTCCCGACCTCTTGAGAAGTCAGCTCGTCCAGATACATGATAATGGACCTCAGTGAGTTCCCATGTGCTGCAATCATTACATTTTTCCCAGATTTTAGCTGAGGCTCGATCTGTTTCACTAAACTGTTATCATAGTTCATTGAATAAGAAAGAATGCTCTGGATTTACTTAAAAAATATCACTTACACATTCTTTAAAGTAGGCAACAGCTCTCTCAGCACACATTTCCAAACTCTCACCATTTGGTGGGGGTATATCAAAACTGCGTCGCCACTCATGAACTTGTTCTTTTCCGTATCTATCAGCTGTTTCTTGCTTATTGAGGCCCTGTAATTCTCCATACCTACAGAGAGCAAAGTCCTAGGTCAAGAATCATATAATGCAGACAACAGGGGATGTAGCATCGAACGTTGCCTAATCACTCACATTCTTTCGTTTAGTTGCCAAGCTGTTATAACTGGAATGCACTGCTTTTTAGTATCTTCGCTGTGAATTCGACTCCACGTTCTCGCTTGCTCACTTTCAGTGTGCACAATAATGGGAACCTGCACATGGAAATTATAGATTCTCAAATTTTCAAAAAACATATGGCTTTAAGATGCATCAAAATGTCAGTTCGATTCCTCTGTGCCACTTTTCGTATTCCATTATATGTTCTACTCTCTGGATCATTAACACATGTTGATATGGTATATAAAGTCCGTCGATTACTTTCTTTATCATCCGAGTGTCCTACATCCAGACTGTGGAACACAGAAAGTGGCACAAGTGATGTCGTTCCTCAAAAAGTAGGCAAAAAGTGAACCATAAACACATTTTTCTCTGTGTTTCTAAATAAATTACAATAAAACTTGTGAAAAGATGTGCCATCTTTATTGAAGATTGGAGAAAAAAGTAAATGTAGCATTGTTTACAACGCACCTTCTTGCGACGATGTTCAGTCATGGCAAGCATAGCAGTCATTTGAGCACGAATTAACGCAGAAGTGTAGATCATGTCGACAGGTATGTTGCTGATTCTTTTGCCAGCTGCAATGGCCTCTTCCACTCCCTTCTCGGTGAGTGGAACGTCAACACAGCCTGTGAACAAGTTCTTTTCATTCCACATAGACTCACCGTGCCTAATAAGAATCAATGCAGCTTCATCTGGGAAAAAAAAGGATCAAATATTAGAAAAAAGTATATTGGAAAAGAAGCAATCACTACTCTATAATATAGAGCACAGCCATTGTGCCATAAAAAGTGAACTTAGCATTACTTGATTTCTTTTTGGAGTCACTTGTGGTGCCGTTTGATGGGGACGAAACTGGGCCGGGGACGATTGTATGGGAAGTTGATGCTTGAATTACACTTAAACTTCTCTTTCTAGAGCAAGAAGTTTCTCTTCTCAACAGAGGAAAATCTAGCCTGACACCGTTCGAAATCAACCTGAACGAAGCAATTCCATTCTCCTGTTTGTAGCCGGAACCACTAAAGCAACCATGTAATTGAAGGCTCCCAATTCCTTGGTGAAATGCAGTTGCAGCCATTCTGATGGAAGCCAAACATAATTAGTTCAACCCCACTTGCTAAACTACAACAGTATATGAAAGTAGAAAACAATAACATGATCTAAATTCTTCAACAAACTCAAACAGATTAACAATTTAACACAGATTAAGACGATCAATCGAGGACAGAAAGAAACAGCTCCTTTCTTTTGTCTTTCAAGAAGAACTAGGGAAGTTTTCATTTTCTGGAACAGGGCTAATCGCACAAACTGCATAAAATTCACTGAAAGGGGAAATTCAAAAAGCAATAGCTAGCCTAGGGTTCACTTGATCAAAAATCCTCAAATTCAAAACCACTAATTTTGCGATCCTAAATGCTATTACTCTCCAAACACAAATTTACCAGATTGTGTGAATCGAAATCATCAAACAAAAATCGAAGTAATAAGATTATAACCTATTGACAAAACAAAACCAAATTATCAAAATTAGATCTACCCAAATATTTTAACCAACGAGCATCCCCAAATCTACAACAGGGGAAACAAAATACAAAATAATAGCATATCATGCGATGGGCATGTTATCAATATAAACAATAGAAAAATAAATTTAAACTACAAAACGAACACAACAAAATCAAGAGGCAATTAAACTCACAGAAAGGAAGAGCGGAAAAGGACCGAAGATCAAGAGAACAATTAACGCGAGATATAAATAGAGAAACAGAGTGAAAGAGATCTTACATTTATACAAGTGTTGACAAAACACACCAAATGTATCACGATTAAGAGGATCGTTCGATGAAATCGAGGCGAGGGTTTATTCCAAGGAAAGGTGACGGGAAAAAAGTGGTGGTTGCATTAACTTTTGCATTACATACAACAAAAGGAAATACATACAGGCATGCAATTTGTTTGGTGTGTCAGGAATCGACTGAAAAATCAAGACAGGTAATTGAAAGGGGGAGACGCTTATTTTTTCTGCAGTTGTTGCGAGAGTGTACGCTATTGTGAGTTGTACTTTAAGGTACAAAAATACTGGGGGAGATGGAGATGGAGATGGGTTGGTGAAGAGGAAAGGGGGTAAAAGCCAAGAAACGGCCCCTTGATTCAGAGGTTGGCGATTTGATGCAGCAAATAGACAACAAAAAGGCAGGCGCGTGGCGTCTTTGACTCGACTCTATTTAAATGTGGGATGGGTAGGTGGAGTCGTGGAAATGATTTTTTTTTTTTTTTTTTTTATATGGTTGGTTAAATTTCTCCTATCGTAGCTCAATTTTTTTTCACAGTTACAATAATTATTTATCTCGCGGTAGACCGGAACACCCGAACCGCAATCACCACAAAGAGGGGGACTCGAACCCAAGACCTCTGGGGTCTTAGGTGGTGGTCTCAACCACTTGAGCTACCAACACTTGACTGTTATCATATTTGTTTGTACACTTAAAAAGTGAAAAAATTGCACTAATTTTTGTTTTTATTGCCTCACAGTATACTCAACTTTAATTAATTTTTTCACCTTATAACCCTCCAAAATTATATTCATTACAATTTTTTTTTAAAAGTGTATATCCATCATTTGCAAACAATATTGGGATGAAGGGTGTATTATTATCAAATAGGTCTTGTGTGAGACAAAGCATAAGTTGAACATCACACTTTGAAATTGATGAATGATAATTTGTACTAGTTTAAGAATCATTTCACCGTGAGACCATCTCATACAAATTTTTGTCATTATCATTTACTCTCTCCGTCTAAATTTACTAGATCTTCTTTCCATTTTGAATGTCTAATAAAGTGTTGAAAATGTTGGTTTTGACCGTATTTTAATTAAATATTAAGTAACAATTTAATTATTCAATTTTGGTAAATTGATTTAATGGATTTGATTTCTCAAAATCAAATTTTGGTGAATGAGAAATCAATGTAATTTAATGTATGGATACGTACATTAATGGAAATATTTGTTGTGGTAATTGTAAAATATTGTGACTAATAGACGTGGAATGTCATGTATGGTGAAATGATTTATTATAAATGATGTGTCTCTTAGGATAAAATAAGATCTCCAAAATAAAAATAGATCTCTTTCCTAAAATGCAATATTTTACAATTTTTTTTTAATGATATCATATGTGTCACTATATAACTATAATTTGGATATATAAAATATTAGAAACTATCCAACGGACATTCATAATTTTGTAGCAAAAGGCGAAGCCCTCGCCCCCAGGGCCCGACAGGATTGGGTGGAGGAAGTAAATCATGGTGACTCAGCGGCCCATTAGGTGGGAGGACCAGTGCCTGGTGCCCACAAGGAGCTATCCCCCACATTGGAGGGATAAAACTCCCACACTGCGGCTGTCAGGACTCGATCCTGCGTCCTTGTAGCAATCTGCCACCCAGGAACCAGCTGAGCTACGCCCATGCGGGCGGACATTCATAATTTTGAATCCATGTACTGAAGATCCAAAATGTGAAATGCATATTAAAATATAAAAAATGATAGAAAGAAATTGAATTTTTCTTTTACCCATTATTTTACCTCCCCTACAATATTTTGATATAAACATTATTAATATTCTACATTACAAGTACAATATAAACATAAACATAGTTACTTTTTATGATAAATTTAGGATCTAAATAATTATGTTAAACAATAATTTCATTTTATAGAAAGAGGTAGACCCAATCACAAAATCTTTATCACAAATTTTCAAATAACTTGGTAAATACATCAAACAAGCCCGTCTAGCTCAGTTGGTAGAGCGCAAGGCTCTTAACCTTGTGGTCGTGGGTTCGAGCCCCACGGTGGGCGCTTTCTGTGCTTTTTTTATTACTAGCCTTTTTTGCTTTCAGTGCTTTTTTATTATTAGCTTTTTTTCCTACTTTCCTTTTTTGTGAAAAAAAAAAAAAAAAACTCATAATAAATTGAAAAATAAGTTGACAGTTCTTATAAAAATAATTTTAGAAATATATATATATATATATATGAATATAAAACGTTTTAAACAAATAATGATAACATATTCAAATTTTGAATTAACAGTTTTGATTATTCTTGAGACTTTTAAGTTAATTCGATAGTCCATCAAATATAAATATGAATGATGATAATGAATAACATCAACTTATTTGAGCTGAACAAATACCAACGACCAAACTCATAAACTTGTGCTAATAAATTGTTCACCTAACAAATTTATGCTACAATAGACTCAATGGGGGTCATACAATACCACCTAACTCTTCTATATAGATTGAAATTTTGTTTTCATTTAATTATGAAATTCAAGTGGTTTGGTATCTTTTATATCCACCTATCTTTTCACCATTTATTTGGCAACTTGGACTAAACCCCACTTCCTAATTTCAATCTGTTTACATGCTGTACAAAAGAGAAAATGTATCAAGATAAAAAAAGCTTACAAAAAAAAATTATGTATGATATATCAAGTTATTAAAATGATAAAAATGCGAGGCTGGTGAGATTATAAAATGTATTAAAATGGATTTTGAGACCAACTGAGATTTATTTAGATGGATTCATAGTATGATGAATTCGAAGGTCTAACTCTTTTTCTTGAACAAAAGCCAAAACTCACATTTTGAATATGAACAAAGTAATAGATTCAGAACTTATTTATAATTTTGTATCACGCGGTTCACATCACATCAAATCCTTCAAACAAAACATGAAAACACAATTTACATAATGTTTTAAAAGGTTTTAATTTTTCCAGGGTAAGAATAGCTTGCCACTTGGAATAAAATTTAATTGGAAAAAATGAGAATCATACTTAAACTAGTTATATCATGTTGAAGAAATTGGTTTTAATCAAATAAAATATTATTTGCTGGAGAGTTGATTACTCGTCAATGATTAATGGCTAAGATAACAAGTGTCTTAGATTTGTATGCATCATGTGTATCGTGTATTTTCAGTGATAACATCATAACATGGATAATTTTTAAAAAATACAATAAAATTGCATAATACAAAGTGCAAAAAAAACCTACTTGTATAACAATTATATGGGTCACATGCGCACATCCCCGCCCCATTGCGGAAATCTATCTTATTTTCACTTGCCATCTCTAGAAAGTACAAAGCATTCAAAGTGTAACTTGCATCCTATTTCATTCCAATTCTTTTATTTCTTATGCTTCAAATTGTAAACTATTGTTTAAGTCTAGATTACTATAAAAGTAACAATTTATGGAATTTTCTCATGAGAGATTGAATTTATTTATTTTTTGAAATGAAACAATATATATATATATATATATATATATATATATATATATATATATACACGAGAAAGTATCAAAACTAGTCCTGTAATTTAGGTTGATTCCAATTTTAGTCCTGTAATTTTTTATTTTCTCAATTTTAGTCCTGAAGTTGTCAATTTTAGTCCTATAATTTTTCATTTTCTCAATTTTAATCCTGGAATTGTCAATTTTAGTCCTTATATTGCCTCAAAATTAAAAAACTCACTGATTAGGGTCGGGGAAATTTTATTTCCAAACCGGCCGATTATAATTAGATGGTCAATTAATTTTTGATCATGTGGTAGTTCACATGTACAATTTGTCGGGAAAAAACCCCCCCAATTCTTCCGATGAGTATTTGAATTTTTATACAAAAAATGACTGAAATTGATAACTTTAGGACTAAAATTGAGAAAATTAAAAGTTACAGGACTAAAATTGACAACTCCAAGACTAAAATTGAGAAAATGAAAAGTTACATGACTTAAATTAGAATCAAGCAAAGTTACGGGACTAGTTTTGATATTTTCCCATATATACACACACACACTCTCTCTCTTAATATAAAGAAAGGATTTCAAGAAAAATAAAAAAAATATTATATATAAAAGATCTCTCAATTTTGAAAATTGAATTATCTATAGTTCTCTATATTTCGGAACATAGTCGAGGCCATATCATGTCTTACATGGGCTGAATTTATTCATTATCAGCATTGAGAAACTGGAAAACATGACTACGAATTTAGGCACTATGAATCTTACACTGAGATGCACCATTAACATATTACATGTACTAGTATATTCACCCGTGCGATGCACGGTATCATATTTATTTAAAAAATTGTATTATAATTAGTTTTGTATGTGTTTGGGGAGGGGAGGGTGTGGTGGTAAAACTTCGTTTGAAACGATGTGGTAGAATGTAACGTGCGACTTGAAGGACACCATCCGTTGTGGTAAAAAGCAATGTGCGACTTGAAGGACATGATCCGTAGTGGATTTTTACATCCACAATATTTTATTTGTCTAAGGACTAAGGGTGCTCTTGGCTCTCACTGGATTAATCTGTCGATGGAAACGTTAGTCCAACCTAATTAAAGATTGTATATTAACCATTTCTTTTCTTTGGTATGAGGAATTTATCATGAATACACTGATTTGTGCACGGGCATTAATATTAAATTTGTAATTTTGAAGTATTAAATTTTAAAAATAAGTCATATGTGAGACAAATTTATATGAGTATTAATCGTTTTTACTGAAGAGTATTAGTTATTTATATTAAAGAGTATTAGTTGTCTTCACAGAAGAGTCTTAGTTTATTTTCAATAAATAACTAAGACTTTTCAGTAAAGACAACTAATACTTTTCACTAAAAACAACTAATAATTTTTAGTGTAAATAACTAATATCTTTCAATAATTTATGTATGAACCATTTTCACTCTATACTTTGCCTAAATTAAAATATCTACTTAAAAAATATCACACAACAATTTAATGCAAAAGTTATTGTACTTTGTTAAAAAAAAGTAGTACTAAAAATAAGACACATATAAAATTATTAGTTACTATAGGAAGACATTTAAGTTAATTTTAACATATATACTCGTATCCTCTCAACTACATAATCAATTCAATGCAAATAAATCCAAGAGTAACAAAAATAAACCATTATGAAAAGCCATATATTGAAATCGTCTAACCAATGATTAGTCAATATAATTTTTTTTAAAAAATATAATTTCACCTAAAAGACAACTTTTGCCATCTGTATAGCATAAGAAACTAAATTTTAAAATAAATACATTATTTGCCAATGGGTCCAATACATAGGGCAACTTCAACACAGAGTAGTAGATATAGAATGTAGATCAAGCTGAAAATCACAAAATGGGAATATCTTTGTTGGAAACACGAGATACAAAAACTGGGCACTTCCACACAGTGACACAGATTAGTTCCATACATATTAGTGCATTAAGAAATATAAATTTACAGGGTTAGTATTATTGTACCATACAAAAAGAGGATTCTATATTCTAATGGAACAAAATCCATTATTGCAGAAGTAGTCTAAAAAAAAGTTGTTCATAGCCATTAGCAGCCTCTTTAAAATTAAAGCTCTCTAACTAATCTGATAAAAATAACT
This sequence comes from Ballota nigra, assembly GCA_947034835.1. Classification (NCBI taxonomy): domain Eukaryota; kingdom Viridiplantae; phylum Streptophyta; class Magnoliopsida; order Lamiales; family Lamiaceae; genus Ballota; species Ballota nigra. Next base: position 119,043,456 of record OX344721.1, on the reverse strand, counting down.
CTACTAATTCAAATTTCACAAGCACCGTGTACTCATCATTTCACCTCCATTTCAATTTGTATTGTATCAAACAAAGAAGTCACAACCGAAATAAATTGCAAGCCTCTTAGATATACCAAAAAACGTCCACCAGCATAAAAACAATCAAACGCATCACTCGTTAAGAAGGGAAGAATCAGACAACTGATCCGCATAAGAAGAAATAACATGATGATTCTGAATCCATAAATCTATTCCACATTCTGCGCTGCCTCACCTACACCAAATCATTATCTATGCATTTTATATATTCACCACGGAAAATGAAAAGTCAGGAATGTCTTCAAAGAGCCTGACTTCTGAACTTTTCACAAATTAATAATAATAATAATAATAAATTATCATTAAATTCAAACAATATTATAACTTTTCGGTGCTTTCTTAACAAATTTGGAAATAAATTTTGGAAACAAAAAATTAGTTACTATTTTGGGAAGAAGATTTTGTTATTAGATTAGTATAGATTTTATATATATTATATAACGTGAGACATATTAAAAAGTACAAATTTTATTTCAATGTTATGTTAAACTAGAAAAATTATTTACATACATACCATATATGGATGTAAATTTAAAATCTTGTAATAGCAGTATAGCGCACTCTGAAAAGTTTTTCTAGTAAAAGCAACTGAAAAGAAGTAAAATAATGTTCACTGAAAAGGCTTATGGATCCAATAACATGAAGGACGCGGATATTTACCCCCATTTTTAATTTGTTCACCCCCCTATTTTCAAACCCCTATGTTTGATAAAAAATTTCGAACTTTTGTCAATTGATTGATAAAATGTTTCGAACTTTTGTCAATTGTTTGAAAATAAATGTCAAACATTGTCACGTTGGATAGTCTTACGTTTTGTTTGATAAAAAAATCCGAAATGTTGTCAATTGTTTGGAAAAAAATGTCAAATATTGTCATGTTTGAAAATAAGGGGGTGAACAAATTAAAAAAGGGGGATAAATATCCGCGTCCTAACATGAAATAGGCTTCCAGGCCCAAAGAATACAAATGTCTGAAATAGCCCATATTCACCTCTCTCCATTTTTTGATTTTGTTGCTCTACAGTTGGATGCGATGGTGGAGAATTTTGAAGGAATACTGAAAAGGGATTTGTATAGAGAAGATTTGCTCGCCTTAACATCACAAACTAAGGATCACGAGTCTCTCCTCAGGCTTAAGCGCAGGTAAATCGTCCACCTTTGCTTATTTTCGAATTTGATTTCCTCTTCTGTATCAACGGTGAAAGATCATGAAACGAGACCAATAAATTGGTTGATGGATTTACCTATGTCCACAAGGGAACAAAAGAAGATAGACGAAATACTGATTCTCAATGATAAGTACGTAGGGTTCATTCTTTGTTTCATTTTTCAAATTTTAATTGTATCAATGATAAGTAAGCAGGATTCCGACTTTGGTTTTTACTGAGTGGTGATAAGTGATATGATATTTCCTGTTATACCTTTTGTATTATGAACACATTAGCATGTGGTTGAGCGTAGGCTCTAATTCACTATCTTCAGGATAGAGTCTGATCATCTGGTATATGCATATGCCAGTTAATTCGTCTATCATTCTTTGGTGCGCAATATTTGACAGATTATGTTTGGTAATGTGTATGCTTTGTTGGCTTTCATATTGCTTTAAGAAAATATATGTGAATAATCTGATTTCTTCGCTGTTGGATTCAAAATACTGTGATTACTTTCACCATTCTTATAGCTCAAGGAATAACAGAAAGGCATGTGGTGGTTTTTGCATTGAATATTATAGGAAAAAGGGGTAAACAAGCCCTCCATCTAATTGGTGAGGATCAAATAAGTCTCTCAACAATTTTTTTGAACATCTGAGCCCCCCTTCCCACCCTCCCCTTTTTTAAAATTGAGATAAAAAAAGTCCCCTCATCTTAATAAACTAGACAATCAACCCTTTTCTCTCAGATTAAAACAAAACCACAGCAGATTTAGAGAATTCTGGTGGAAATTTCCCTTTAATAGCTTCACCTCTAAGCTTAAAATCCATGATTAATGGACTATCTTTCCTTCCTATCATAACAATTGCATTAGCAGTCAATAATCCTTTGCTTAACACCAATCAGAAACTAGTTATCAAGATTCCAATCATCACAAACAACTTTTAAGGATCAATAGTGCTGAACGGTATTTGGAATAAATCAAATTGTTGACTGCAAAATAAGCTGAAAAAACTGTGCCCGAGGGATGCTGAAGTAAAGGCATAAATTAGTGACTGAAACATATAGAGACACAGGTTAATGAACTATGCTGATTAAATCCTTCTTCATCCAAAAGGGGTATTAAGGTAGATATATTACATCACTGGTTATACAATACTTTCCCAGTTCATAAAGTAGCTTTGTACTGCTCTTCATTTGTTTTAAGAGACAAGATTTGATTGTTTGGTTTTATTAAGATGAGTGGCCTATTTGATCTCAAATAAAAAGCAAAGGGGTTCACATGTTAAAAAAATAGTTGAATTGCTTATTTGATCATCACCAATAAGATGAGAGGCATATTTGACCCTTTCCCCAATTTTATACAGGATAAATCATCTTGAGTTCTGTCTTTTGATGTGGAAATGGCTGAGATTGGTAGTGCATGAATTAGCTAAGACCAAGTCGCAGAAATTGAATGTGCATAGGAGTCAAGCTGTTTGAGCTTAAGGTTGTGTTTGGATGGAGTCATTTGAAATTCAAGGGATTTGAAAATAAATGGGTTTCAAATGACATGACTTTCTAAGTATTTGAAATTCCTCCAATTTGAACTAGGATTAGAGCTAAGTATTTGAAATCCATCCATTTGAAAATCTTACCCAAACAAGTGGGGTGGATTTAGGTTGTGGGTTTAAAATCCATAGCTCAAATCCCTCCATCCAAACACAACCTAAGTGAAATTTAACAACCAACAGTTGTTTTCTACTCAGTCATGCCATTTCACAGTTCACACGATTAATACAGTTTTTACTGGACAATTTTTTTTTTAAGCCTTATTTGATATTAGCACTAGTAATTGAAGGGAGTAAAGGTTCTCGAGTATTTTCTTTGATGCTTCAAACTAAGGCTTGCCTGTGGAATTTTTATATTTGATATTTCTGACAATATTTGTCCCCTCTTCCATCTTCTTTTATTTTTTTGGTATGTCATTATTCGTTTATCGCCTTTAAGTAGCCTTACATGATTACATCTGTGTTCGTGTTTGCAGGATTTTCCCCGAGTCTTTCCTTAGGGAAGACGATGTAAGTGACACGATTATCCGAATCTCATGAGCTCTAACCTGAGCTCTAATTTTGTCTCCAAAAAAAAAAAAAAAACAGGTTAAATTTGTTAAACTAGGCATTGTAGGTTCAATCTAAACCAAATTAAAATTGTGTTTTAAGATATATTGCCAAAAAAATAAATGCAGAACCGAGATTAGTGGATTGTTTTCTTTTTTAAAATCTATGAGTAAGTCCTGGAATTCTTTAGGCATCAACATAAAAAGTTCAATACGATGACATAGAAAATCATTTGGTAGTTTTTTTTCCATAAATACTGAATGTTTTCATCAATTTTTGTTGCATACATACACATACATGTGAAACTACTCAAGCTGGGAAGTAGGGTGCCCATTTATGCATTTTGCGGTAATTTTATCTTTATATCCTAAAGCTAACATTAATTTTCAGGTAAGCTATGAGGATATCAGAACATGTGTTGAAAAGACATTTGGAGCTCATAATCATGGAAAGTAACCTGTTTCCAGTCATGAGGATGCAAGAGCACTTAATTCAAGGGATGCTCTTAGAGAATATACCTCATGCTGGATGCTATGACCAATAAAAGCTTATATTCTTTCGTTAAGATACTCACTGGTGGATTGGTTAAATTTGAGAAGACAAAATGGAGTATGAAGAGAACAATAATAGAATTGCTTCCAGAAGTTTTTTCTGACAAGTATGATATTTCCAAAACAAAAACTGAAACAAATTTCTCAACTATTGCATGACCCCAATAGTTTTCATGGAAATCAGGTAGTTCTCTCAACAGATTCAACGCTCTATTGTGCAGCTGCAATAAAGGTCATTGATGGACTTTCCTGTTAGAGCACTGAGAGCAATGATTAGAAAGCTGATTGGTGTTAAAGGGTACATCCCTTCTATGAGTCCTTTAACATCTGGAGAATGAGATAATTTAGTGCGTCGAGTGAGGAAAAAATGCATGAATTTGCTATCAGCCATTAGTGATGTGGATGAACCTTCAGAAGGATTGGTTGGGGCCTTAGGAGTTGCAGGCTTGACATTGAAGCTACTGACAAACCGTACAGATGTAAGAGAATTCAGGAGATTTCCATCAGAAATTGTTGCATTGCAAAATGATATAGTGAAAGCTATTCACTTATTAAATGAACCAAAGAAAGTGAGTTTAATAGAATTGAGAAAAGTGCAGGTTTTGCTAAATCCTCATTGAGAGTTGTCCGTGAAAAGCCTGCGTGTAGCAATACAGAATTGGTTGACTGAGTACCTTTATGAGTGCAATGACATGGACAAGGTCCCTGATTGTTTAGTAGAAACTCTGGACATTATAAACAGAAGATCTCAACTTCGGAAGAAACGTTCCTCTTCTGAACTTCACTCATCTCCTAAGGAATTAATGAAGGAGGTAATAGAAAAGGAAGTAGAATGTGTATTAACCATCAGTGCTCAAGCAAAAGAAGTTGTATCAAACTTGCTTCCAGAACATGAATTTGATGAAGAATTTGCTCGTGCATACATGGAGGATTATGAAGTAGATGACACTCTTTGCATTTCTGATGATGATGAACAAGTAAGTGATACTTCCCAGCATTAGGAATTCCATTCTGATAGTTCATATGCCCAAGAAGAAAGTATTGGGGAGACAAAACCGGAAGAGCTGCATTCACCTGTTTCAACAAACGAAAGAGATGGTTGTTCTCTTTCTCCGATTGGGAGATTAAATGTGAATCTGGAGTCTATGAATGTCACACAAATGGATTCAGCTAAAACAGATGGTTTTTGCCGTTCCCCATCCAGTAATGAATTAAAGATACTGGATAGCCAACGCATGGATCAAAATCAGTACAGATCGAAACGTTCAGGAGAGCACGGAACTGCTTTCTCTGATTCTGTTAAAATGAGCACTAAACAAGAATCATCTTATCAATCTCATTCTCCATCGAGAAATTCATGCTTCAATGACCTTAAAAGTGAAGAAAACACAAGTTGCTCTCCAGAAACCTGTAATCGCAGTCAGAAGAGCATTTCTGTCAACGCATACCTTGAGGTCCAGTAAGCTTGTGATGTCACAAGTATGATAGCATATCGTTTTATGGGTTTTGTGCTGTACAAGCTTTCCCAGATCGAGGGTTTGGAATTACACCAAAGCGATAGATTGTATCTGAGCAGTTATTTTTCAGTTCCTGAAGATTCTGAAGGTAACACATTGTTTACTCTTATTTTGCATGGTGCAAACTTTGGATTTTTTGGATGAGCTTTTATTTTTCTGGGGGTTATCTTTGCTATACGTGATATGTTATAGATCAATCTTCAGATCAGAGGCATCTTGCTGAAAGTTGTGATTTATGTGTTCAAGATTGCGGGATGCTTATAAAGTGTGGGTACATTAGTAAGTCAGAAAAAGTTTGTTGAATATAATTTGGGAAGCACAACTCTGCTCACACTTTTTTGTTCACAATGTGTTGGCTTTCTTAAATTGAGTCTAAACACAAATTTCATTCAGAGTTGAATTGAGTAGGGAGTTGCTCTAGGTAGGTAGTTTGCCCAAAAAAATAAAATCGAAACTAGTATAATAATGAGAAGATGCTTCATATAATCTCAGAGAATTTCCTCTTACTATTTAGTTTTTCAGAGTGATTGTGTTTTTTTTCTTCGAGTTAAGGTTGTCTTGTTTCTTTCTGCTTCAGATGAAGGCACATTATTGGCATCCAAGTTCTCAGAAATGTGGAAATATACGCGTGAGCTGTGAGACTTCTGACTTCCATATCAGAGGCTTTCAAACTTGTTCGTCCCCTCATGTAAGTCTTATTAATGCTCTAGGGATACACACAATAGCGCAATTACATTTCTAGGCTCACGTTATCTTCCTAGTGAATATATAAATTAGGCAGAAATATCATGCTATTTCGTCATGACATGCAGAAATATGGCATTTTCTTGATATGTATATCTTATAATAATACATTTTCAAATCTCTCCAAGATAATGTGTCAACACAACCTTATTCTTAGGCTGATGTGGCATGTCTCAAATCTCTCCATTTTGATTAAACTTTTAATCTCGACTCTTCGTTCTATATCATTAAATTTAAACCATTAATTTATATCTGCATAATTAATGCAAATAGATATTTTTTCCATTTTCTTATTTAGTTATTTTTAGAATTTATTATAAATCATATTTTTTCCAAACCTTAATGTAATTAAATATGATCTACTTATTGGATGAATCTAAATTTATCATTTCTAAGTTTGAGTTAGTATATATAATATAATATAATGTTCGATTATTTTTTCCTAAAATAAAAGGTATATAGTTATATATTTCAAAGAATATTCTTATGTGATATATTCTTATTATGGACAATATATAATATTGCATGCATTTTTTTATTTATTATAAGAGCATATTGTATTTCATTTTTTCACATCAAAGTTTCATTTGTTCCACTCTTTTGCTGAGATTTCTCCCATCAATTGTTGGTTAGTTATATATCTATTGTTATTAGTATATTTATTTTATAATTAAATTCATCATTTTAAGTGCTGACAATTTGATTAGATTTAAATATCAATATCAATATGAATGTAATAATGATTGTTGAATTATGCTCTACATCGTTCAGTTTAAATATTCTTCATGTGAAAAAATAATATATTTAACTATACCATATATTTTTATCTGAATAATTATGATGGTTTAATTGTTGTAATTTAAATCTCATTTTAGATTTCAAGAGTATGACACCTAAATTTTCTCTGATTTCTAATATCAAGAGTGAGAGCCAAAAATTGACCGTTAAAGTTAGAATTGAAAAAGTTGGACAATATTTTTTAATGATTTTAATAGAGATAAGTTCTACTTGGAACTCATTTTGATCGACGAACAGGTATTTGTAACATTAAAGTTTATTTAAAATTTTGTATTGTTTCTTATATAAATTAATTTCTTACCGATACTCCCAATAACTAATAATGTTGATTAATTTATAAATTATTCAATATTAAAATGGAAATTGATTATTATTAAATTACTAGTCTAAGTAATGTTATTCCATAATTGTTATTAATTTATGTGAATTTTAATTTTTTTTTTAATTATTTAGTTTGTAGGATATACCTATAAGGTTTAGTGAAGGGCACAGGCCACAGCTAAACAAACCCCATAATTTATTGTTTATACCTCGAAATTTTTTTAGACAAAAATACTCTTCTTATATTAAATGTCTACAAAAAATAAATATAATATATTTTTTCAGTACGCGAAATTCGCGTGGATACACTCTAGTAAATATATAAATTAATTCAAAACTGTATTTGTTGTTGTTAAAATATGTATACATAATGCAAACCAGAGATCCGCCATATACTTTGGCAGTTTTCTAGAACCTATTTGGTCAAATTGAAAGACCCATTTTGAACAGATACGACACGTAAAATTTCACTGGGTCAACCGCGGAATTTATATGTTTATTTAAATATATTAGGCTTACATGTACATCTATTTAATATAGTAAAATGTCGGCCTTGACGACATGATCCGTACTATAGAAGCCTAAACTCAAGGAGAAATATGAGGTGAAGAAACATGGACACAAATCAAAGAGGAATCAAGGCAAATCTTACAAAATCATCACGGATTAATGGAGGTCAATTGCAACTTTCAAAATGAATGTTACTTTTTTTTTTTAATGACGTGAAATTCGAGTATGTGCATAACATTATTTTTGAAGTAATTTATAATTGGATTCTTCTCTTGATATGCAGTTATACGTTAAGGAAAAAGTACTCCAAAATGAAAATTAACACTCCCTTAAAATTATATTCAGATGAAACACTAAAAGAATCAGTTTTCGATGATTTTTTTTATTTTTTTCCTAAAATGTGTTTCATTAGTTGTGAAGATTAATATGAGATGGAATGAGTACCATCTTAGTAAAATTCAAATATTAGAAGGTAAAAATAAAAGTCTTTATCGTGTTATGCTAATCTAGAAAAAATAATTCTGAGTTACACTTTACGCATTTATAATTAATTGTCAAATGTCAGCATTATCTAGTTGGCTGATCATTGACCCTAACAAATCAACATTCCAGCACCTAGCCTGCATTTAAAATAATTTAAAGTCAATTTGATCGTGAAGTTTTGAACTTTTCAAATTAAACCAATCAATAACTATTCCTATACATTTCAAAATACGTATATGCTGTATGTATATAATAAATATAACATTTATTACAAATATGTGGAAGAAAATCAACTAAAAATAGACATTACATCATGTAAACACTTTATTGAAATAAACCAGTTGCATCATTTCACATTTGCATTAGACAAAAAATCAGATAACTGTTGCTGTTGCTCATTAAAAATAATATCTCTCAAACCAAAAACATTCCAACCTTTTCTTTTTTTATCTATATATATACTTATATCCAACCGAGCATCTTGATATAAGATCCACAAAAGAAGAGTTACTTATTATGTACTTCAACATGAAGAAGTTACTCATCTTCTCCATTGCCTGTTTTTGCATGCTTTCCCTCTCCAATGGTAGGTCGGGTCGTGCTAACGGCGTCGTTCCTCCCGTTAGAGCTGTTAATCTCGGCGGCTGGCTTGTTACAGAAGGATGGATTAAACCATCCCTTTTTGATGCCATCCCCAACAAAGATTTCTTGGTTCGTACATTTTTTTTTATATGTATTGAAGAAGCACATAAAAATATGGATATTTTTTTTTTTAGATTTTGTCACACTTGTAATAAATTAAAATGATTTTTATAAATCGAGATCATATGTTTTATTAGGATGGAACAGGTCTGCAGTTGAAATCGGTTACAGTTGGGAAGTATTTGTGTGCTGAAAGTGGAGGAGGAACCATTATAGTTGCAAACAGAAGTGCTGCTTCGGGATGGGAAACTTTCAGTGTATGGTTTTGATATGAAGTGGAACAATGGTCGACTTCAGATTACTGATATGACGAGCATTTTCGTCATCTGGTGAAAATGCTTGCCGTATCAATAGTGAATGTTACTAGCTAGGTTATTAAAACATTTCTTGTTTTTTGTATATTGAATAGTTGTGGAGGATGAACGAGACGAATTTCAACTTTAGGGTTTTCGATAAAAAATTTGTGGGGTTACACACAAATGGCAATGGTGTTGATATTGTTGCAGTTGCAGATGCACCTGGTGCAACCGAGACGTTTGAGATTCAGAGAAAGGCTGATGACTTAAACCGTGTACGAATTAAAGCTCCAAATGGCTTATTCCTCCAGGTATATAAATTATCTATGATCAAGACATATGATTCCAAAATTAATCAAAGTCTCTAATTAGCAAAGACATCATACATGCATATAGAATTTTGATCAAATGCATTTGAATTTAATCACACAAGCGAGTCGTGAGATGCATTTAAATTCATAAATCTTTCATACTTCTCAATTTACTAATGAATTTTTATCGTCTTGTTAAAAAATAGTGATTATAGCTTAAGTAAAACTTGTAAAAGATAAAGGGTTATACGTGTTTTGAGGACAATAGTTTCACGGGTTTGTGTATGTAGGGCATTATGTTTTAAAATTTTGTAAATGTAGAACAATCAAGTCCGAATTAGCCCAAATTGCGCTCAAATTAAATTCACAAATTTTAAAAACACAGGTCTAAAATGTAGGATGTTATGCTTTTAAAATTTATAAATGTAAAACAGTCGTGCAACACAAGTGACATTTTAATTCAAATTCGGGTTAATTTTGGTTCAATTATTCAACACTTACATATTTAAAAACATAGTGCCTTATATGTACTAACTCATAAAAATTATTATCCTCAACGCAACCCCTATATTAGGGGGAAAAAACATTTTAGCCAAGATAGTATTAATGATCAACGCTTATTAAGAGCATATTTGGCTAGACAATATTTGGGTGAGATGTTATCCACCAGGCGTTTTAAAGAATTCCTTTCACTTTCAAGTCCAAATCGGAACGTAACTTTTCTTTTCAATACAATCAGGCAAATAAAGGCTTAACTTCACACCAAAAAAATCTCTGTTGGATCTAAATAAAAACTTATATGAGACTTAATATTTTATATTTTTTTATAATACTCAAATTTAAATTATTACAAATATAATTTAAAATTATCATATTTCATATATGAGATGGTCTTTTGCAAAATTTCATCTCCGAATCAAAACACAGTGGATAAAATTAGATATGGTTGATATGACATCTATTTGATTCCTTTGAAACCCCATTAACCTAGAAGGATAAGATATATAAAGTGTGTTTTGCCACTTTATGAACAAATTCCATTTACCGTGGTCCAAATTTTATCATGGCTATGTTCATGGGCGGCTTTCACACTCCATGACCTTCATCCTTTTTATTTTTTTATTATCAACTTTATTTAAGTTTTTGCCTTTAATTTATAAGAGTTGAGTATTTAGCATTACAAAATACCCCTCAACAATACTCATAAGTACAAAAGGAAATACATATTTGTTCAATAAATGTCTACACCCATGCACAAAATCTGCACCTATATATCCTGTAACTTATGGAGTGACCTTTTTTTAGCTTCTACTTCCTGTATTTTATTTTATATATTTTACTTCGGCCCCTGCTTTGTTAATAAAGTGATTAAGGTTAAGGTTATCGAGGCAAAATGTAGAAATTAGGAAAAAAGTATAGCAATATTATATACAAAAATTGCGCATTTTTCAATTAAGAAAGTTAAATTAACTATCTTTATATATGCTGCGTGGGCAAAAGCTTCAACGGGAATAAAGTGGCAGCTTGCCTAAAAATTCTTTACTGTTTCATCCTGTATATATAACTATTTAATACCTTTTCTACTTTTAATCTAGGCTATGAACTTTAGTTGTTTTCTATAAAGTTGCATACTTCGTATAATCTTGCTCTTTATCAGAAAGATATTTTTTAACCTCTATACTCTTGATTAATAGATTGCGTTTGTACATACAATGGCGATAAAATTTTATCTGCACTATTGTAACTCGCGTGTATCTCCTAAAGTTAATTTATTAGTTGTTTTTCTATATTTTTTTTTAATTTTCTATTTAAAAGTATTATTTGTTTCATTAAAATTATAAAGTCATTCACAAATTTTTGTATGCATCCAAGTGTATAGTATACACTTGAATTTTGAGTTAAATTTCGAATCAATTTTTACTCTTCAACGCTCATTATTAATTGATTAACACCAACCTCTAGTTAATTGATTAAGATCATGGTTTTGATTAAGCATATGTTTTGTAATGTTTACTCAACTCAAACTTATGAACTGGCCAACCATAATGATTAAATCGATCCAGATCAGACCCACTACTTGTGAGAAATTTTCATAACATTTGTAACTCTATTGACTTGAGTCCTTCTATTCTCTGTTTATTATTTCATCTTGTATTCTAATAGTCACAACATGCCACATCACACGTGCATTAAAATATAAAACACAAGAAAAAACACCAATTAAATTAAGTATGAGTCATCCTAAGCCAAGATTTGCTATTAATAACAAACTACATCCAATTCAACCACCTATTAAAATTATAAGCGAATTAATGGGACATATTTTTTTTTTCTATATATGAAAATTGTCCCTAACATTTTTTTAACTCTAGAAGTGATTTTCACAGTTCTTTTTAGTTTCTACTTGTTTTACTTTTTTTTTTTTTTTTTTTTTTTTTTTGTGAAGTGGTTACTTTCTCTAATATTTGAGCATGAATTGATTTAATTAATGGTTGTTGAGATGTAATTGTAGGTGAAAACAGAAGAATTAGTGAGTGCAGATTATGAAGGAAATGGTGGATGGGGAGATGATGATCCATCTGTTTTCTTGTTAACAATAAGTGGGAGATTGCAGGGCGAATATCAAGTTACTAATGGTTATGGCCCTCTCTTGGCTCCACAAGTAATGAAGGTAATTAATTAACCTCCTAATATTTTTTTCTAATCTAAAATGACGACTTGATTTATTACAATTTTACACTGACGAGTGTTTGGATGGAGGGATTTGATTTCTGGAGCTACTTACAATTTTGCACCCATGAATCATGACATGTGTTTTACTCCTATATAGTAGGACTTTTAAATATTGGTGAAATTTATAAATCCCTCAATTAACACATAAAATTATTCAAATTTAAATACACCCCCAGGAACATTGGAGTACATATATAGTAGAAGAGGACTTCAAGTTCATAAAAAAGAATGGGCTAAATGCTGTGAGGATTCCAGTAGGGTGGTGGATTGCTAGTGACCCTAATCCACCAAAGCCTTATGTTGCTGGATCCTTGCTTGCTTTGGACAATGCTTTCTCCTGGGCTGAGTAAGTCTCTTTTCTAATCTCAATTTGAGGCCCAACTTTATTTTTCTTTTCGTCTCCATTTCTAAAATTGAGTTATTTGAAATTTTCCTTTCCAAATAATCACACAAATTGAATCAAGGAATTTTATGTGATACATGTTTATTGCGTGCAGAAAATATGGAATTAGGGTTATTATTGATTTACATGCTGCACCTGGTTCACAAAATGGCTGGGAGCACAGTTCCTCTAGAGATGGTTCTCAAGAATGGGGTCAAACCGATGACAGCATTCAACAAACTGTGAATGTGATCGACTTTTTAACTGCTAGGTAAAATTTACTTACGAGAATCTTTTATTCCAACATCTTATATTATATTACTTTTAATGCACTCCACGTGTTAATTGTGTATTAAAGATAACAAAACATTAAAATGAAATATAAAATCCAGTACAATAGTTGAATTATAATTAAATTAAATATTTGTAAATACAGATACACCAAGAGCCCAAGTTTATTTGCCGTGGAACTAATAAACGAGCCTCTTTCACCTGGAGTATCTTTGGACACTCTAACCAACTACTATAGAGCTGCTTATAATGCTGTCCGTAAGCACTCATCAACAGCATATATTATCCTGTCGAACCGATTAGGACCTCATGAACCAAGAGAATTATTCACTCTCACAACTGGATTTACCAAAGTAGCCCTTGATGTCCATCATTACAACCTCTTCTCTAGTATTTTTGACAACCTCAGTGTCCAGCAGAACATCGATTATGTCAACAACAATCGCACGGCTCAGCTGAACGAGATCATGACTTCAAACGGCCCTCTTATTTTTGTCGGTATGTTCCTTCTTTCTTGTTCCTTTCACTTCAAAATAACAAATATTTATATTCATAGTAAGTCTTTTGTAAACCAATTTCGCTATGCAATTCAAAACAATATTAATTGCTTTCATTATACAATATCACTATCAAAATAATGCAGTTTAATGAAATGACTAATATTATTAAAAAAATATACACAAAATAAGTACACACAAATTTTACGGTGAAACTGGATCACAGTATATATTTTGTTATGGTTAAAATTGATTTAAACTTTTGTTTTAGGATTAGAAAAGCAAAATTTTACTTTCAAAATCATAATGCAAGTATGTTTACAAGATTATTATGCAAAATAGATTTCATAATATGTCATAAATCATAAAAAAAAATTCATAGGATAATTCATCATAATTCTAATCTATAATATGCGAATATTTTTTTTACATCCTCTCGCACACTTTTCAAATTTCCTTTATATAACAAACATTTTTATTTTTTTAAAATTATAATAATTTCATAATCACCTACATTTTCACTATATTTTTCTAATCCTATATATCCTACTACATTTTGTCAGCCAAGCACGCACCAAAATCAAATTCACTTTTTAATTATTCCGAAATTTTTCTCAATCAAAAAAATTCTCGATCCTCCCAGCTCTCGAAATAAACCTACTCTTATATAAAATAATGAGCCAACTTGCATTGATGGTCATTCTATTAAGGACACACCTTCAAAATTATACTATTATTATTATTATTATTATTATTATTATAGAATAATAATTTAATTGAACAGAATGATGATCATTTATTCAGGAGAATGGGTAGCCGAGTGGCAAGTTAGTAACGCGAGAAAGGAGGATTATCAAAGATATGGGGAGGCACAACTCAAAGTATTCGGGCACGCAACCTTCGGGTGGGCGTATTGGACTCTAAGAAATGTCAACAATTTTTGGAGTCTTGAATGGATGATTAACAATGGGTATATCAATCTCCTTTGATATATATATATATAATTAATTTCACAATCGGCTAGCAACATTTCTGAAATTAATTGTATTATATTTAAATAAAAGGAGTTTTACTCCAGTGAACAAGTAGTGAAAATTTGGGATGAACTCACATGTAATGAAGTAAAATAACATTGTTATAAGCATTGGAAATAAAATAGTTGCACACAAGAAAACTGCAATTTTTACACTACAAGAATACGGTAAATTATCAATGGTTATGAATGCTAAGTTTATAAAAGTGAAATTTCGGTTATAAATAATTTTATCAATTGATAGGGATTTTTGTTTGCGAATTTTTTGTGATATTCAAAATTTTAAAGTATTACAAAAATCTAAAAATAAAATACAAGAAAATAAAGCATTAACTACAAAACCTGTAAATATGGCTACGAATTTTCCCACAAAAAATTATGTAGTGGAAATTGCTTACGACGTGTTTACAATTTTTTTTAATTATATAGGCATCATTCCCTACCTACAAAATTATTTGTCTGCGAAAATTTTGTGAGTAAATTTTTTAAAGCAAACAACTTGTAGGCAATTAATTACCTATGAATTTTATTTTGTAGGCAAATTGATTTTTTGTATGCAAATTATTTGTAGGTTGAGAAATTAAGATGTTTACATGATTTAAAAATTTTGTAGGCAATATACACTACGAATTTTTTTGTTGGAAAATTTTGTAGGTAGGTCTTTATTTTCTTGTAGTGATATAACGTTTC
The DNA here is from genome assembly GCA_947034835.1 of Ballota nigra. Classification (NCBI taxonomy): domain Eukaryota; kingdom Viridiplantae; phylum Streptophyta; class Magnoliopsida; order Lamiales; family Lamiaceae; genus Ballota; species Ballota nigra. Next base: position 119,028,266 of record OX344721.1, on the reverse strand, counting down.
ACGGATGCGACTTTTTTAAATAATTTTTTGTGATCAAGTGATTACCATAAATTGATCATCGATAAAATGCTCATAATAAATTTTACCAACATAATACTTGAATCTATTGGGAAATCTCCCACAAATAATCATCAATAATGTTGTTAATCAATTGAATTCTATTTTCCGATTGGTGTTATTATATATATGTATGTATATATACTATATTCTGTCCACTGTGGGCCGATGTCATCCGGTCCACAAAAACTTGTCTTGCATTTACTTATTAATGAGGCCCAGCTCACTCATGATTAAATTATAGGGGGGATTTCCTATTTTTCCTTTCTTTGGAAAAACAATCATATGAATATTATTTTTTATCCAATAAATTTACTAACTTAGTTTCAAGAATTCCCAAGATCTGACCTCTGCTACAATATAAATAATTAAAGAGTATTATTTATTTTTACTGAAAAGTGTAGTTTGTTTTCAATAAACATACTTTTCAGTGAAAATAACTAATATCTTTCAATAAAAATAGTTAATATTTTTTAATAAAAATAATTAATATTCTTTAATAGTTCATGTATAAACCATTTTCAATGTATACTCTATCTATCATAAATAGTGCATTCAAATTTTGTGTAAATGCAATGAACCTATCCAAAAGTGTGAACTTAAAATTTTCGACGAAATTGGACCCCTCTCGTCCCCAACATGGTGTTACGCACTTTTCCAACCCTTCAAATTTAATAATTGTAAAAATGAAATCTAATTTAAAATTATTGCTTTTTTGTATTCAATTCGGTAAAAATAATATCTTAATACATTGTTGGGATGCCTTGAAAAAAATCCTCTTCTCCCCTCTGTTTTGAAGTCGGGTCTATTAGAGGTTTATAATAGTCTATTATTTGACATGGGGTGTTCATTCCTATAATCAATCTGAACAACATTATAATACGTGATCCTCTTTTCTCATTCATACATATTTCTTTTGTCTCGTTATAACATGCATACTCAAATATTTTTCCTAAAAACCCGATGTAAGTTATTTACAACTTCCATCCTTTTGAGTTCGTGCAAAATATAACGCAAGTCAAATTATTTTACCCATTTTAATTATTTTAACTTTAATACGAAATTTAGGGCGAACCAATTTCATACTATGAAATTTATACTAGTACATGTATTCACTGATGGTATTAAATATGTTCACTGATACCATACATGTATTCATACACTGATATCATAACATTCATAGTATAAAATGTTATGATATCAATAAATGTATATAATAGTATTATAGCTATTCATGTAATAGTATCAATTTCATCTATAAACAAATTTTAGAGGAGACAAGTGTTCGAACAGTAATTAACACTCCCTCAGTCGTGGGACTATTTGTCCACAACCACAATAATGTGTATACAAGTTAAGGAAAAAATAAGGTTTATTATTGGAGTGTGTGGAGGGAGGTCGGACAAATTTGCAAATAATTGGGGGATGGGTTAGTACTGAAGCTTCATTCAATTTGGCAGAGATATTAATATAGACACACAATGAATTATGATGAGTTGGTGTGGAGACATTGAGGTGGCTGACGGGCCCACTAATAATTCCATGCTCTGGAAATTGAGCAGACACGTACCGCACGAGCAGATCTACTACTCTTTCTTCTTTCCTATTTTTCCTTCTTTCTTTCTGTTTTTGGTTTTGTGAGATCAAAACAATAATTTATTGATTATGTGTTACCAGAAATTAGCAGAAAAGCAATTACTACAAGTTAAAAGGGTTGATTTACATTAGCCTCTCGAGCTTTAGGTATTTAAAAGAAAAGGAAGATGTATTATTGCTAATTTGTTTATTTTTACCAAATCTTTACTAAATTAAAGGGATTCGACATGATTTCTATTGTTAATATTGCAAAGAAACTTTAAAAACACACTCGAAAAAATGTTTTAGTGACAAGCTTTCGACAAACTTCTTGTACCACTCCAAAAATTAATTTGAGTGCGGTTTCATTTAACCGTTCAAATTTATAGACAGAAGTAAAATTGATTCATTTATATTATTTATTATTAAAAAAATATTTATATAAACCTGGTAAAAGAGCTAAGTATATAATTACCACTTGAAAGTTCGTTTTAAAATAAGCAATATTTTTGTCAAAAAAAAAAAAAGACTTAAAAAAATAATTATACTGTACTATGCATTTTTAAGAGAAAATTTAAATAAAAAATGGTTTGTGGTTAGAGGTGGTAATCCGAACCGCTCAACCCAACTCAACCTAGCTTGTTGGACAATTGATATCCTTGGTTTGGGTCGGGCCGGCCCATACTTTCATCGGACCTATAAAAATAGAGTCCAATTTAGCCTTACTTGTACTTGCGGGCCATCGGGCCAACCCAAAGTACTACTCCCAAATTTTTATTTTTTTAATAAAAAAATATTTATGAACTAAATTTATTTTTTGAAGATAAAATGCAAGTATAGAAACACTATCTCACTGAGTACCCGTACAAAAAATTAGATCAATCACGTTTAAATATTACGAAAAAAATTATTATAGACTTTCAAAGTTCTAAATAATAAAATAAATTGAGTGTAAGCAAACATTTTTCTCACACACAAAGATTTGTATTTAATTGAAACACATAATTTGAAATAAGATTTCAAAGGTTTTATATAAATAATTTATACCTGAAAATAATCAAATCTAAGTCACATTGATAAATCAAATTGAAAAAATTATTTAACAAGAACACAATTTATAAAACTCAAAGTCCCAGCTCTTGTAAAAATAATAATAAAAAAAATTAAAAATAAGAGTAGTTCCAGTGTGCACTTGGATGCATGGGTATGTGTTTTGAATTTTGAAAAAAAGAAAGATATCCCAAGCAGAAATCAGTAATATCTTGCAAAATAAAAATAAAAAAAACACACACACACACACACAATATCACTGCTCAACCCAACTCAGGGCACTTGAACATGACCAGATGAGGCTAAACATCACTGTTGCAGAGTGTATGATTAATGCCGAAAAGGGGGAAGAGTTAGTGTCAGGGAAGCAGATGAAGCTGAACCCCAATAATCAGATGGAGTTAATTCTTGAGACTGATGATTTTGCAAAGAGTCAGCAGATCAAGTATACCATGAAAAAGGTGACTAAGGAGGCTCAGAAGTCAGCTGATGAGAGGAGCAAAGGGGTAAAAGGCAAAGAAGTCCAAGAGGAGAGGGACTTAACCAAATTCAGAGAAGCTGCTGAGAAAGAAAAGAGAGAAAGAGTTGCTCAAAAGGGGGAAACAACCAAGAGGAAGGCTGCTGATGTACTTTCAGCTGAAGTAGCAAAGAAGACAAGGTCTTCTTTGAGGTTGGCTGCAAAGTCAACAGACTCAGTAGAGGTACTTCCAATTCTCAACCCTGAACTTATCTCTCCTGAAATCCCCAAGCCTGTCCCTACAAGGGTCACTGAGCTCACGGAGTTAATCAAATAGACTGGAGGCATGAACGAGAGAGCTCAGAGACTATTTGCTCAACAACTAGAAATGAGAGATAAGGTTGTTGGAAAGATAGAGTCCATTGCGGAGTTAGCTGAAAGGAAGAGGAAAGAGAGGCTGACTTGAAGCGAATTACACTAACTCTACTAGTCGCTTACCCGCAAGCGGACGGGTTCACTGTAGTATTAGCAAGTATAATGACCAAGTATTATCGAACCCACGAGATGGGATGTATGCGAATAGATCCCTGAAGATCTACGCGTCGTAGTTAATATGAGTGTATTGTTTTTGGATTTTTTGAAAGATTAATTAAAAGACTAAATTAAACTAAGTAAACTAAAATACTAAGAAGACGAATTAACTAAAGGTTGTGTTCTAATGAGAGATGGTGATGCTTAAGATAGGAATCCCTACGTATACTAACGGAGCAGGTACATAATTAGAATAACTGTGACACACAAGAAATAACATAAGTCTAAGAATGCAAGGTGAAAGCTCAAGATTCTAAACCCTAATACTTTACCTTAACACTCGACTTCACTAATCTACTAACAATTTAATAAATTGTGCTTAATTAATGAGACCCTAATTTAACTAAGGTGATGCGGTCGTCCTCCTTCGCTAAACTGGTAGATGAATTAACCCTTCCTAAACCTTCTCGTTAAGACTACTAATTGTTATTGAGTGATGCGGTCGTCCTCTCTCTAACACTTTCGTACTAAATTCAAAGGAAAAGTTAAGATTAATTATAAGAATTCATTAACTAAGAGAATTAAAACTAACGTCACGAATTACCCTAATTACGTACCCACATCCTACTTCTACGAGTTCATCCTACCCTAAGCATACAAGGGTTTTAGCCGGACATGGCTTTAACAAACATAAAAGCAATAGAAGAAACAACGAACATAAACATAATGAATTGAACGAAGAAAATAAGAAACATGAACTAGGGTTTTAAAAGAAAATAAATACTAAGAACTGAAATTTAATTCACTAAAACGAAGTTTCAAAGCGTTTAAAGTAACCAAGCTAATGAAAAGAACTAAGAAACGAAAAGAAACTACGAATTCGTATAAAAAACCTCAACAAAACGTAAATAAAGCTTGCTCGTTCTTCTCTTCTTCCTCTCTCTAAAAACTAAATCTAAAAGTTATTTCTAAAGTTCGGGGATCCTTCAAAACGTGTTTGGAAGAGGTATATATAGGCACCGGGTCGATTCTTGAACTCGTGGGCCGAAAAACGAAATTTGGCATTTAAGCCTCGGAGGCGCTCGAGCTGTCCCGCTCGAGCGGGGCGCTCGACCCTTTGTGGTCGAATGAATCAGTAGGTCGAACGGGGCGCTCGAACTTGTTTGGTCGAATGGTTCTATAGGTCGAATGAGGCGCTCAAGCTGTGCCCCTCGAGCGGCAAAAACTCTCTGTAAGTTTGGAGCGCTCGATCTACGTTGCTCGAGCGAGGTGCTCGAGTGATGGTGCTCGAATGGCCTTCCTTCCTTGCAACTAACATTTTTCTTCTCACGTACTAATACCAATCGTATTTCTTCGATATCTTCTCATCCGGGCATCCGTTTGAGTCGATTCAAAGTCCTACGAACTCCGTTTTTTGTCCTCGATTCACCTATGAGTATCAAAGAGACAAATTCATCAATGTATAGAAATAGTACTCATTTGGCTCTAAAAACTCAATAAAATCGACCAAAACTAGGGCGTTTCTATCTACGAATCATGACAATTTCACGCCTAATCAACCCCCCCAAACTTACCATATTGCTTGTCCTCAAGCAATGGAATAATAAGTCAAGTGAAATTGTTAGGGATGAGTCAAAGAATCAATCATGCAAGCTAATGAACTCGAGCTTCAAATATCAATCACCCGTATACTCACTCACTTTCCTTTATCATACTCATGCAACAATAACAAGAAACACCAAGATCAAGCATGGATGTGCACTCAACGATGTGTTTCGCTCCCTCACAAGTGTATATCAATGATTAAGGGACTCACTCAAACAATCAATCACACAAATTGGCAGCCATAGGCTTGTAAGTGCTCTTAACTCCGACCATACTCTAGAAATCAATGCCGAATCAAAAAGGACTTTTCTCAAGGTTGTAATGTAGGCTCTTTGGACAGGTGGGATAACAATATGCATAAAATGACTAACGTGAATGGAGAATATAAAATCAAACTTTAGCACTTCGAGTTTAGGAACAGAATACTTCAAACATATTCAATCAACAAACTTTCAATTCCAATTCTCTCAACACTTCAATCTTTTTTTCTTTCTAACTCCTTTCACTTTTTTTTTTCAATCACTTCATTTTTTTCTTTTTCGCACAAACACATGAGCTCTTTTTTTTTTCTTTTGCTCATTCTCAATTTTTTTCTCTTTTTCCAACATCTCATAACTTCATCACTCCTTCTCATATTCACTCAACAAACAACCTTTTCCTTTTTCAACTCAATTCACTCCCTTTACATTCACACTTTCCTATTCTCCACTCAAATTGGGACAAAAAGGCTTAGGAATTGGAATAGTGTTCATATGTGCTAGCAAATAAAATAGGCTTTAGGCTCAAAGGGGCTAACAAGGGATCAATGTCATTGGTAAGGAAAATTTTGGCTAAGTGACTCGATTAAATCAAAGATGGCCTAAGATCCTATTCGGCATATCAAACTAGACATAATTAAGAAGCAAGAGCACATGCAAGTTCTAGCATCGTCTAAGGTGACGATCCACTCACAAACGAAGAGATTCATTCATGTATCAAAATCTCATAAGGCTCAAATCTCACGGCTTTCACATCCATGCTAGTCTAGTGCATTCTCACAATCATCACACAAGCACTCAGAAGGAAAATTTGTAAGCATACGGGTTCTCTCTCAAATCAACTCTAACTCAACCACTCACACAATAAAACTCCTAACTCAACCTCACAACTCAACTCTACTCATCAAATCTTACTCAAAGATAGCAATCAGCAAACATAAGATAGTTGATAGGCATGAAATATGCAATAGCGAGTCAATTCAAAATCACCCCAAGGAGTATCTCAACAAACCAATAATCAATCAAACTCAACTCAAAGATAAGGGCGTGCATGCATGTGCAATGTAACAAAAAACATAAAAAAACTCCACCCCCCCAAACTTCGACCTTGCTAGAGGTCTAAGTTTGGGGTTGTGGGTTACCTCAACCAAATAATTCAATTTCTCTCAATAGCTTTGCACACTCCCTTGTCTCAAGTTGGTTCCTTCAATCTCCACTTCTTTGGCACTCCATGATACCTTTACTCCTTTAGAGACAAGCCTACAAAATAAAACTCTCAAGTACGAGGTTAAACATACGACTCAAAATAACTCCCTAAAAAAAAAAACTTAAAGCAAATAAAAAAAAATAATGGGTTGCCTCCCATTCAGCGCTATTTTTAAGGTCCTCATGCCGGACCAAGCTCAAAGGAGCTTATGGGACATCATACTAAAAAATACCTCCCTTACTCTCATAAGAGTGGTGCTTGCATGTCTTTCCTTGGTGTCCCTCCATCATGAGCTCTTTTGCTCTCTTCTCATTCCCAAGTGTTATGGGTCTCAACTCCTTCTTTCCTTTATCTGGAGGAGTCTTACTAAACAATTTCTTGAATTTTGACTTCTTCTTCTTAACTCCTCCTTTTCCCTCTAGCTGGACCACGTCCACTTTCTTCATCTCTTCATCCTTCAACTTCTTCACTTTATCCCTATCAAAATAATCAAGATCATAATGCTCATGGGTTAAATAATCAAGTGAAGGACTAACAAAATCATGAATATAAGAAGGATTAAGGATAGGAGGTGTGTCTTCAACACTAGGATCAATTGCATCCATGCAATACAAGCTCTCATCCTCCCTCGGGTGCTTCATGGCTTCATATATGGAGATCTTCACTTCTTGATCATCAACCTTCAACGTAATCTTCCCATTTGCCACGTCTAGCACCATCCCCACCGTAGCTAAGAATGGTCTTCCCAAGATCAGGGGCACGTGCTCATCTTCCTCCATCTCTAGGACTACAAAGTCGGCTGGAAAAATGTGATCTCCAACTCTCACGAGGACGTCTTCAACCACACCTTGAGGTCTCGTAATAGACCGATCGGCAAGTTGAAGCGTCATCATTGTGGGTTGAAGTTCTCCACCTTCTAACTTCTTGAACAGCGACAAGGGCATGAGATTGATGCTCGCCCCTAAATCACATAGCGCTCCTTTCTTGATCCTGTTCCCAATGTCGCATAGGATCGTGAAGCTCCTGGGATCCTTCAGCTTCCTCCATCTCTAGGACTACAAAGTCGGCTGGAAAAATGTGATCTCCAACTCTCACGAGGACGTCTTCAACCGCACCTTGAGGTCTCGTAATAGACCGATCGGCAAGTTGAAGCGTCATCATTGTGGGTTGAAGTTCTCCACCTTCCAACTTCTTAAACAGCGACAAGGGCATGAGATTGATGCTCGCCCCTAAATCACATAGCGCTCATTTCTTGATCCCATTCCCAATGTCGCATAGGATCGTGAAGCTCCCGGGATCCTTCAGCTTCGGAGGAAGCGCCTTGTGCACTAATGCACTCACCTCGTGGTTCAGCTGCACCAACTTTGGCTCATCCACTCGCCGTCTTTTCGCAATCAAGTCCTTCAGAAACTTTGCATAATGCGGCATCTGTTCCAAAGCATCATAAAAAGGAATGTTAATGTGAAGTTGTTTAAAAACATCAAGAAATTTTGCAAATTTTTCATCAAGCTTCTTTTTCATGAAGCGCTGTGGATACGGGACTGGTATCACAGATTTGGGTACCCCCCCATTCATCTCTTTCTGTTTCTTTCACTTTCTCCCTTGCTTCCTTTGCCTTCTTCCACTTAGGAACTCTCTCAATCTCCTCACTTTCCTTGCCCTTCTGAGACTCATCCATATCTTTATGCTTCTCAATCCCTTCACTTTCAATCCCCTTCTCAACAGTAACACCTCCATCTTTCTTGTGTTCTCTTTCCCCCATTTCAGCTTGAGGCGTCTCAGAATCAACAGGCATCTGAGGACCTTCATAGTTGGTTCCACTTCTAAGCTGGATCGTCTTGCAATGCTCTTTCGGGTTCCCTTCCGGCATGGAAGGATACTTCTCCGGCTCCCTATTCAATAACTTTGCCATCTGGCTCATCTGGAACTCTATGGAAGTGAACCTTCGATTGTTCTCTTGTTGAGTTCTAGTCCACTCAACGTTCATCTTCTGGAGCTCTTGATCACGATGATCGTCTTTCTTATGCAGCTCCTTCACATCGTACTCCAAGGAGGACAATCGCTTGCTCCCTTCCTCCACCTTCTGAAGGATCGCTCTCAACATCTCATCGGTTGATGCACCGCCTTCTCCACCAGGAGGTTTAGACCCCGGATCAACACCTGCAGGAACAGTAATACCAGCTTTTGGGTTAGCATAAGAAAAGTTCTCATTCTTCCTCCATGTGTTTTGAGGAGGCTGCTGGCCTCCTTGAACTCCTTGTGTGTTCCTCCATATATTTTGAGGTGGTTGTGGGCCTGGAGGTACAAATGGTTGGCCATAAGAAGGCCTTCCATACTGATTTCCACCTTGGTAGCCATTCTGATTGTAATACGGACCTCCCATGTAATTGGCTACCTCTTGCTGTCCACTTGGCTGGTCTACTCTATCATTCTCTGCTGCATGCTCTCCAACCAAATTCTTCCCCAACTCGAGGTTGTTAATCTTTTCCATCATGGCCATCAATAGCCTTCTCGTTCCTTCACCCTCTTCAACCTAATGGACTCTCTGAAAATCTGGATCTCCATTCCAAGCTCCGGCATTCGTGACAATGTTGTCCACGATCTCTCTACATCTCTCTATGCCTTGATTCAGGAATTCTCCGCTCGCACAGACGTCTAAATGGTCTTGCCCCGCCTTGTTGGCACCACTGTAGAAGAATGCCATAATATCTCCCTCATTGTACCCGTGCTGCGGGCACTCTATCAGCATATTTGAGTATCTCTCCCACGCTTGACGTAGGTCCTCTCCTTGCTTCTGGCGGAAGGAAGAGATCTCAATTCTTGCTTTTATCGTTCTTGATGGAGGGTAGAATCGCTCAAGGAACAGACGCTCGAGCTCGGCCCAAGTGGTAATATCTTCCCGTGGGAGCGTATTATCGTACCACTCCTTAGCTATTCCCGTCAATGAGAATGAGAACAGTCTAAGCCTCTTGGCATCTTCAGACATGCCATTGTAATTGAATGTGGAGGCTATCATGAGAAAACTCCTCAGGTGAGTGTGAGGGTTCTCCTTTCCGATCACCCCCTTGAACTGATTCTCGGTCAGCAGCTTTAGAATTCCTGGGGAAATCGAGAAGTTGTTCGCCTCAACAGGTGGTAAAGCCACTCCATCGTAGTACCTCTGCGGTTGTGCCGCGAACTTGCCCCGAATTGCCATATTCTGATCTACGTTCTGGGGCACAGGCTGAGGAGAAACAGGTGGTGCTGGTACTTGTTGAACTGGAGGTGGTTGGTTGTAAACAGGAGGTGGATGATATGGGTATGGTGGATAAGGGTATGGTGGGTATGGGTAATGTTGGTACACTGGGTTGTTGAAAGGGTTATTTGGGTTTTGTGGGTAAGCAGGGTTGTTCAGAGGATTTTGGACAAGATTCTGAGCTGGATTGATAACGTTTTGTGCACCCGGGTTTTGGCTCTGACTATCCCCTAACGGATCTTGGTTCTTACTGGTGTTACCCTCAGTGCCGTCAACCCGGTTCAACCCCTGGTTAAACTCATTCTCGGCATCTTCCAACTCATTATTGATGTCCATTGGTTCTTTCCCTAAGTCGGCCGCGTTCATCCTTCTCAAGAAGACTCGGTTTCTCCTTGCTATTGTCTCAGGATCTGCAGGTAACCTCTCTTCGCTCGTATTGCCTTGTGAGCGTGTTTTCATAAACCTGAACACTAGCAGAAGGATCAAAACGCAACTGCCTAATGAATGGAAATAAAAATAAAACAGAAAATAAATCACCCACTACTAACTACTAAGCTATCGACAAGTCCTATTCAAAAAGCATACAACGCCATCCCCGGCAACGGCGCCATTGACTTGAAGCGAATTACACCAATTCTACTAGTCGCTTACCCGCAAGCGGACGGGTTCACTGTAGTATTAGCAAGTATAATGGCCAAGTATTATCGAACCCACGAGATGGGATGTATGTGAATAGATCCCTGAAGATCTACGCGTCGTAGTTAATATGAGTGTATTATTTTTGGATTTTTGGAAAGATTAATTAAAAGACTAAATTAAACTAAGTAAACTAAAATACTAAGAAGACGAATTAACTAAAGGTTGTGTTCTAATGAGAGATGGTGATGCTTAAGATAGGAATCCCTACGTATACTAACGGAGCAGGTACATAATCAGAATAACTGTGACACACAAGAAATAACCTAAGTCTAAGAATGCAAGGTGAAAGCTCAAGATTCTAAACCCTAATACTTTACCCTAACACTCGACTTCACTAATCTACTAACAATTTAATAGATTGTGCTTAATTAATGAGACCCTAATTTAACTAAGGTGATGCGGTCGTCCTCCTTCGCTAAACCGGTAGATGAATTAACCCTTCCTAAACCTTCTCGTTAAGACTACTAATTGTTATTGAGTGATGCGGGCGTCCTCTCTCTAACACTTTCGTACTAAATTCAAAGGAAAAATTAAGATTAATTATAAGAATTAAAAACTAACGTCACGAATTACCCTAATTACGTACCCACATCCTACTTCTACGAGTTCATCCTACCCTAAGCATACAAGGGTTTTAGCCGGACATGGCTTTAACAAACATAAAAGCAATAGAAGAAACAACGAACATAAACATAATGAATTGAACGAAGAAAATAAGAAACATGAACTAGGGTTTTAAAAGAAAATAAATACTAAGAACTGAAATTTAATTCACTAAAATGAAGTTTCAAAGCGTTTAAAGTAACCAAGCTAATGAAAATAACTAAGAAACGAAAAGAAACTACGAATTCGTATAAAAAACCTCAACAAAACGTAAATAAAGCTTGCTCGTTCTTCTCTTCTTCCTCTCTCTAAAAACTAAATCTAAAAGTTATTTCGAAACTTTGGGGATCCTTCAAAACGTGTTTGGAAGAGGTATATATAGGCACTGGGTCGATTCTTGAACTCGTGGGCCGAAAAACGAAATTTGGCATTTAAGCCTCGGAGGCGCTCGAGCTGTCCCGCTCGAGCGGGGCGCTCGACCCTTTGTGGTCGAATGAATCAGTAGGTCGAACGGGGCGCTCGAGCTTGTTTGGTCGAATGGTTCTATAGGTCGAATGAGGCGCTCGAGCTGTGCCCCTCGAGCGGTAAAAACTCTCTGTAAGTTTGGAGCACTCGATCTACGTTGCTCGAGCGAGGTGCTCGAGTGATGGTGCTCGAATGGCATTCCTTCCTTGCAACTAACACTTTTCTTCTCACGTACTAATACCAATCGTATTTCTTCGATATCTTCTCATCCGGGCATCCGTTTGAGTCGATTCAAAGTCCTACGAACTCCGTTTTCCGTCCTCGATTCACCTATGAGTATCAAAGAGACAAATTCATCAATGTATAGAAATAGTACTCATTTGGCTCTAAAAACTCAATAAAATCGACCAAAACTAGGGCGTTTCTAGCTACGAATCATGACAATTTTACGCCTAATCAGAGGCTGGCTACTTTTGACAAGACCACTTCCAAGAAATTCAGGAATAGCTATCAAAGGTGGGCTGCTAAGCTGAAGAAGGATAAGTTGGCATTTTTAAAGGCCAAATTCCCCCATCTTGATACTTGGGTTCCCAAGAAGCTGAATGATGCTTGGGAAACTGCTGACTTGAAGCGAACTACACTAGCTTCTACTAGTAGCTACCCCGCAAGAGTACGGGTTCACTGTAGTATGGGCAAGTATAGGGACCAAGTATTATCGAACCCAAGGGATGGTGTATATGCGAATAGATCCCTGAAGATCTACGCGTCGTAGTTAATATGAGTGTAATATTTTTGGGTTTTTGGAAAGATTAAGATAAACTAAACTAAATTACGCTACTAAGGCTAAAGAAAGAACTAAACTAATTATCTAAAGGTTGTTTTCAAGTATGAGATGGTGATGCTTAGGATAGGAATCCCTACGTATACTCACGGAGCAGGTACATAATCAAAGTAATCGTGACAACCAAGAATTAACCTAAGTAAAAGAATGCAAGGTGAAAGCTCAAGATTCTAAACCCTAATACTTTACCCTAACACTCGACTTCACTAATCCACTAACAAGTTAATGGATTGTGCTCAATTAATGAGACCCTGATTTAACTAAGGTGATGCGGTCGTCCTCCTTCGCTAAACTGGTAAATGAATTAACCTTTCCTAAACCTTCTCGTTAAGACTACTAATTGTTATTGAGTGATGCGGTCGTCCTCTCTCTAACACTTTCGTACTAAATTCAAAGGTAAAGTTCAGATTAATTATAAGAATTCATTAACTAAGAGAATTAAAACTAACGTCACGAATTACCCTAATTATGTACCCACATCCTACTTCTACGAGTTCATCCTAACCTAAGCACGCAAGGGTTTTAGCCGGACATGGTTTTAACAAAAATAAAAGCAATAGAAGAAACAACGAACATAAACATAATGAATTGAAGAAAGAAAATACGAAACATGAACTAGGGTTTAAAAAGAAAATAAATACGAAGAACTGAAATTGAATTAATAAAAACGAAGTTTAAAGCGTTAAAAGTAATCGAGCTAATTAAAAGCAACTAAGAAAGAAAAGAAACTAAGAATTCGTATGCAAAACCTCAACAAAACGTAAAATAAAGCTTGCTCTTCTTCTTCCTCTCCAAAAACTAAGTCTAAAATTATTTCTAACGTTCGGGTTCTCTGATCTTGTGTTTGGAAGAGGTATATATAGGCACGGGTCGAAACGGGAGTTAATGGGCCGAAAATACGCATCCGGAGGCAAAAATCCATGGGCGCTCGAGCAAAACGCTCGAGCGGTCCTGCTCGAGCTGTGTAGCTCGAATGACACAATCGCTCGAGCGGTTCCGCTCGAGCTGGTCGAGCGTTGAAATCATTCTGCATGTTTTGGGCGCTCTAGCGATTCGCTCGAGCGGTGGCGCTCGAGCTGCTCGAGCGCAAGAAAGTTTCTGTACGTTTAGGCGCTCGAGCAATGCGCTCGAGCGGGGGCGCTCGACCTAGTCACTCGAGTGACTTCCAACTCTTCCCAAGTGATACTTTTTCTCATCCGCACTAATATCAATCGTATTTCTTCAATATCTTCTCATCCGGGCATCCGTTTGAGTCGATTCAAAGTCCTACGAACTCCGTTTTTCGTCCTCTATTCACCTATGAGCATAAAAGAGACAAATTTATCAATGTATAGAAATAATGCTCAATTGACTCTAAATACTCTATAAACTCGACCAAAACTAGGGCGTTTCTAGCTACGAATCATGACAATTTCACGCCTAATCAACTGCCAAGTGGGAATTTGTGTATTCATACTATGTCAGTGGAGAGTTGGGTAAAAAGAATGCTCAATATTTATTCAATGACTGGCTTTTTGAGTCCTACCCAAAACTCTACCCTGATATTAATGAGACCTGGAATGACAAGTTTCCAGACCATGCCTTGAAAGCTCCTGAACCAATTATCTACTGACTATTGGCCTCCAACAGATGCAACTGGCGCAGTTGATAGAGAGCGGATCACTGATGAATGGGTGTCCCTTTGTGAGCATTTGAGACTCATGGGGACATACAAAAGAAGTTATGGAAAGGAAGAATGAACTAAAGATCAGAGTCTTCAAGCAGTATGGACTGGAGCCATTATTTGAATCTATTTGAGGTGATGAAGTGTTTTCTGGACATTTGTTTATAAGTCCCAGCTGATTTTGTGTTTTGAATCCTTGACAGTAGACTTCTTGTACTTGTACTTATTCTGTTATATGAAGAAATGAAACTCTACTGTTTTTAATGCCCAAGATAATATCTCATTATCATTTAGGCTTATGTACTTGAATGCTTTTACTTACAAAAATACTTCAAAATTTATGTCAACTGTTTAACCTCATCTGAAAGAGAATATGTAATAAGATAGGTTTCGGCATAATAAAAAGGGGGAAATTGTATAGACTTAAGTTTTGATTAATATGCCTCCTAAGTCATTTGTAAGTAAAGTATTCAGTAGAGTTAGAAGATAGATAGTCAGTTCAAATGTTAAGGAACTGAAGTACATTTACCAATTCAAGAAGTGTATCTAATAATTGAAGAAGTCCGCTGATGAAGAAAGTCCGCTGAAGATGAGGTGATCTGAAGAAGAAGTCTAAGTCTTGAATGTTTTCTAAGTACATTCACACTAAGACTAAAACCATCAGGAGAGGACCAAGGTCCACTGATGTGAACTAACAAAGCACATTCAATGCTAAACACATTAAAAGTTGTTAGTTAATCTGGTTGGAACAAGACAAAATGAATTTCAGTGAAGCTTACAATTAATGAAGGAATAAGAAGGTTCTCTCAGTGGAGTTCCACCTTAAAGCAAGACAGGATTCTGAGCAAGCAAACTGAGTGGCCCAATGAGAAGATGACACGTAGGTGTACTCTACCGACAGCTGACCTGTCACATACTGACAAGTACCAAAAGTCTTTCTCTAGCATTCTACATAAAGTTGGTGAATAGGCATGGTCTTACAGCCGTTTCTTGACAAGACTTAAAGTTTTAAATAGAGCCGTTTGAACCAATCAGATGCAAGAAGACTTACTTGAGAAGATTCAACTCCAACGGTAAGATTTTCAAGATGATCTATAAATACAGAAGGACGTGCCCATTACTATGCACGGGAAACTTAACAAGATCAAAGCAATCTCTACATACATAACTTACTACGAAGCACTCGAAATTACTTTTGTTTCCCAAGTGTTTCACATTTGTAGAGAGCATA
Organism: Ballota nigra; assembly: GCA_947034835.1. NCBI lineage: Eukaryota > Viridiplantae > Streptophyta > Magnoliopsida > Lamiales > Lamiaceae > Ballota > Ballota nigra. The sequence goes on along the minus strand of OX344721.1, from coordinate 119,012,790 downwards.
CTAAGCCTTCTGTAACCAAGCTTAAAGTTATATCCAAACCTTAGAAAGAGATAATTCATCCTTAAGCCTTGTGCTAAACTGTACGGATTATCTCACAAAAGTTGGAACCAAACCCTACTCAAAACCCTACCCAGTTGTTAGGTTGAGAGTTAGTGTTAAGTGGTGTTAGTAAGCTGATTGTTGATATCAGTCTGAAAGCTGGTTTGTTTTGGGAACTAGGATCTGGAATTATCCTAGTGATCAAATATCCTTAGAGATGATTAATTTGATCAGTGCACCTTGGCACTATAACACAAGGAATTCCAAGTGAAAGAAATTCTCCTGTTAAATCAGGACAGTGGACGTAGGAGACTATTCTCTGAACCACTTTATATCTTGTGTACTTACTTTATGCTATTTCTCTAAGTGTGTGTTGTTCAAAAAAGTTTTATCAAAGCAAAACGAGGTTTTCATAAGGGCTCACTAATCCGCATCTGAAAGCTAATTAGATAGTAGTTCAACTGAAAGTCTTGAGCTTTCAGTGGAGCTGATATCTCAGTAAGCTTTCACAAGTAAATCTCAGCAAACTTCAAAGTCCACTAACGATCTACTGTCTTAAGTAACCTGATAAGTTTTAAGAGAAAAGTTTAAATCTGTAACCTCAGGTGTATTCTCCCCCCCCCCCCCAATACACCTGTTTACTGGTTTCGGGACCAACAAGTGTGTATTTTGAAAATTTTAAAATTGAACTTAAAATCCAAGTGCATGCGAATTTGTAAAAAAATAATTAGAATGTCGGGTCATCGGGCCGCCCATTAACCCATGGCCAAATTGGATTGAGCCCATTTAGCCCACAAGCCAAATGGGTCGGCCCAAATAAGCCTGTAATTTTGTAGCCCAGTACATACTTATCAGCGGGTTGGCTGGGCCGGCCAATCAAGTTGGACTCAAATTACACTAAAGATGGTAGTACAATATCCAAATGCACTGCTTAGTGTTTTATAGAATAAACCATGCTTAGAGTAAGAATTGAAATTCTATTGTAAAATTAGAAGTGTTGTTTATCTATTTTTTGTAGTAAAATCAAAAGTGGTGAATACTTTTGAAATAAAATGATTTTATAAATGAGTAGTGTTTGCAAAAAATTAAATCACTCAATTAATAATTATTTACAAAAGCACTACATCCGTCCACAAAAAAAAAAAAATGGTCATGTCTGCATACTTTTCATAAACAATCATTTTATTTATAAATGGACCTCATAATATTTCATAGTATCCTCTAACATATCGCATTAAACTCCGTGTAAAAAAATGATATTTTTTGTGGACAAAGAAAACATGCATTATATGGAAGTTGTCTCAGAAGAATCATTTCTTCATAATCCAAAAGGAAGTATGAACTGATTAAAAGAATTTTAAGTGCTCAAAGTAATAATTGTAAATAATTTAAAATTAATATTTGTTTTTTAACTAAAAATAATTTTACTTATAAAGTAGAGTTTGCAGATAAATCACCAATAAAAGTGATTTTGACAAAAGTATGTATTATGAAAGTTGTCTCACAGGAGAATCACTTCTACACAATTCAAAAGTAGGCATGAGTTGCTTCTCCTATACAAAATGAATTTTAAATGATCAAAGTAATACTAGTTGCAAAAAAATTAAAAGTAATTCTACTTATAAAGTAGAGTTATGTATAATGTTCAAAACTAATATTATTAAATAAAAATAATAAATATAACCAACTAAGTTCTTTTTAATAAAACATTAATAATACTTAAAAATGCATTTATATATCTTTATTGCTTTCCATTTTATAAGCTTCTCGCTTTCTTTTTCGGGCCGTCCCCAGTAAACTTCTCATTCCATTAATGACAAAAACAATATTTTATTACATATATCCTTTAATCTTCAAATTCACACAATATTATCAAAGTGTCACTCATTCAATTCATTTTTTAACACTATTTATTACTTTATCCCAAAAATCAACTTGTGATCCATCATATATTAATAAATAAATACATTTTCTTAAACAATGTTGGAAATGGGAGGGGAGTATATAACACGCAAAAAGATTCTAAATTCTGATCCCCCTCAAATATCAGAATAAAATAAAATAAACTGGCCTCTTCCAAACAATAATGCAACTTTCTCAAAATCCTCAAACTGAAACTAGATCAACGGTCCAGATCTCCTCCTTCGTTTATGGCTCTCCGTTTATCTTCCCAACCATCCCCTCTCTCTAAAAACCCCCCTCGCTCCTCCTGAAACCCATTCTCTCTCTATACATGCTTACATATACATACAAATAGACAGAGCGAAGTAAACTCTGCGTTGTGCTCGTGAGAGATCGATATATAGTAGAGATCGAGATGATGTTAGGGAAGAGATCACGACCGCCGATGCAGAGGACTACAAGCATGACGGAGTTCACCTTAGATCTAAGCGGCGGCGCCGGAGGTGTATATCAGCCGTCGGATCCTCACAATCCTTTTTACGGCGGCTCCGGCGGCCTAGATCAACTGTACTTGGCCTCCACCGTCGCCGTCTCCCCCAGACTGCAGCGCCGCAACTCGGCGGACTACGAAACTGCTCATTTCCTGAGAGTATGTTCTCTCTGCAATCGCCGCCTTATCCCAGGCCATGATATCTACATGTACAGGTATATTATTTACACCAGTATACGAAATTAGATGTATGTGCGTGTGCGTGAGAGAGAGATCTCCTTTCATCTTTATTTTAACCGTATTCTGCAATTGTATATGTGTGTGTCTGACAGAGCTTGTGTACGGGTGAGAGAGAGAGAGATCTTCTTTGATTTTTCTGTAACCGTTTTCTGCAAATGTATATGGAATGATATACGTGTGTGTGTGAGAGAGAGAGAGAGAGAGAGAGAGAGAGATCTTCTTTAATATTTCATTAACCGTCTTCTGCAAGTGTTTGTCAATCATCTCAGAATTTGAATTTCTATAAAGATTTAAGGTGTTAATTTGAAGAATATCGATGATCTTAAAACAATTCTAGATTTTTTTTTTTAAATATCATGCAGTACAATATTTGTAATTTGTTTCAAATAAATTTTACTATTTCCGAAATCTAATAGTAAATTTGGTCTTTCTTTGCAATTCCAGAGGTGATACAGCTTTCTGCAGTCTAGAATGTAGACATCAACAGATGACTCAAGACGAGAGAAAAGAGAAGTGTTCAACGTCGGCGTCGAAGAAGAAAAGTGCTAGCTCCATCGCCGGAACCCAAGTCTCCCCCGCCGGTGAAACAGTGTCCGCCGTGTAGAATATCTTCGAAACCGGCCACTTGTCATATTTCTTATATGTATTCACATGTTGGATATATATTTTTACGCATGTATATTAGGGCTGTGTTTATATTTTCACCTCAAGTTGATGGGCAAATTTTGGGTAAAAGTGTAATTTCATTTGGGGTTCATTTCTGCTGCAATGAAAATCAATCCAAAGAATTTATTACTTGTATGCGTGACTCCATCTCCCTAAATTAGTTACTCCCTTCGTTCCAAATCAGTTTTTACAGTGCACTATTCATTCCTTGCGTTATTATTCGGTTAAATAGTGTAAAGTTTAATAAAAATTTTTTTATTAATATTAAAAAGTATAAAGTTATAGATATATTAGTCCATTTTTTTGGTAAAAGATAATGTTTTAAAAAAACTTAGTGAAATAATAAGGTAAAAATATTTTTAAAAAATCTAAGAGAAATAATAAGAAGGTTTTTTCCGGAGTGTAGGTATAGAGTGAAAATGATTTATATTAATTATGTTGCAATACTTTCTAATGTATTCCACCTTTTAGTGTAGCCAATTAATATTTTTTAATTAAACAACTAATATTCTTCGTACTCTTCAACTAATATCTTTCTATGAAAATCACTAATATTCTAAAAATTAATATATTTCGGTGAAAACAACTAATATCATTTAATAAAAATAACTAATATTCTTAAAATGGTTCATTTATGAACTATTTTTACTCTATACTTTGTTTTCTTCATAAATATAAGTAGTATTATTGAAAATTTAAGAATAAATTATAGTAATGAATTATTATAGGTTTAAAATATTTTAACTAATACAATAATGTGGGTCCACGTGCAATCATTTTTCAACAAATAATGGACGAATGACTAGTTGCATATGTTGATATAGCAACTTAAAGTCGTTTTACTGTTGAGAGTGAAGCATACATTGTACAACTCGTATTCATTAGGAGATGTCGACATAAGTTTCCTAAAATCCAATACTCCCTCCGTCCACGAAAATTTTACCCGGTTACTGTAGAGCACAGTTTTTAATGAAAATTGATATTTTATTGAAAAAGTGAATAAAGTAGATAAAGTAAGAGTATTGTGGTGGGTATTGTGGGACCCATTTTTTGTTTGTGAGTGTAGTTTATTTCCAAAAGAGGATAAAAATTTGGTGGACGGACCAAAAAGGAAAGCGGGTAAAAATTTGGTGGACGGAGGGAGTATAATATTTTTGAATGATCATATTCGCCTTTTCACTCGTTCCAATATCTTTTTCCTATAGTAATAATGGTAATTTCGTCACGAGAAATTATGAGATTAAGGGGTATGTTTGCTTTGTAAGATTAGGAGAGATTATACTTTAATCCTATTTAATCATATATTTGTTTCATGTGATTTCTGTCCGAGATAAGTGGTTATAGAGATAATTGACACATGAAAAGGGTAAGACTAATTGTCCCATGAACGGATAATTATTTATCAATCCTATCCATCAAAGTAAACAAACTCTAAGGGCATGTTTGCTTTGATGGATATGATTGATAAATAATTATCCTTTGTTCGTGGGACAATTAGTCCAACTCCTTTAATGTGTTAATTATGCCTATGACATTTATTTCGGGCCGGTATCACATAAACCAAACACATGATTGAATGAGATTAAAATATCAATCTCTTCTAATCCCACGAAGCAAACATACCCTAAGTGTATTTTTATTTATTAATTTGATGAATTTTGTAAGGCGAACTCGGACTTGCGTTAATTTGCGATTGGGTAAATGTTAAATGGTTTGTCGGACACATTTCACTAGAAATATTAAGTTTTTATAACAATAATTCTATTATTAATTATATCTTCGCTGGTTAAAAATAATTTAGCACTGGTCTGGGTTACAAAATTCTATTAATAATGAAGAATATTAATAACATAACATATATTTAATATACATGTACTTAAATAAAGGTAATTACGAACTTTTCCTATAACAACTGATTATATTAAGTATAAAGAAAGAAAAAAACTCAATTTTTAATAATTTACGGAAGACTTTCACGGACTAATTAAAGATATTAACTTTTTATATTTCTTTCAAAGTTCAGAATTTGTCTATATTTAAAATATTACTTGGAATATTTATTGGTTTGGAAAGGAGTGAAAGTGTAGCCAAATGAGAGAAGCTGAGACTGAAATTTCGGTCCCACGAAAATGAAATTTAGTTGGGACCACTTTTAATGCCCACTTTGCCTTCAGTGGGGTGCACCGTATGCACCACCACGTATTTTTCTGATTCCAGCATTTATTTATCCATTTTTTTTATTATTGATTTTCCTATTTCTCTTTGAGAAAAAGTCTGGTTTTAAATGCTTTTAGTTATTTGCTTTTTTTTTTCTTTTTTTTTTTTTAAATAATATGAATTCAGCGTATGAAATATGGTAAACCTATCAATCCAGGATCTAAAAGATAGAACCTATCAATTTAAGACTAAAGAATATTAAGGAGGACTTGATTAGCAAATCTTCAATGGTGATGAGAATGAGTTTTTATTTTCCATCTATGCCCCTGCAATAAAAATAATATATTGGGGAAAAAATTGTTATAATTGTAACTCCATTGCTAGTGTCATGCCTCAATTTTGGAATAAAAGTGGGCAACAAATGGTTGTTGGTGGAGGAATAGGGGAGTGATGAGGAGGATCATTGTACGAAGAGAATACAGTAATTAAAATGGAGTAATGATTACCTTATTTAAGAGTGGAGGTAATGATTTTGTTCTCATAAACTATCATAATTACACTAATTTTCAATCTCATTCTCATTACCATTAAATAATTGTTAACCAAGCGCCCCCTAAGACTATGTTTGACATATTATAATTTTTATTTTATTTATATACATTATTATTTTTTTTAATTTTTTTTTAGTTGTTCAATCACGTGAAATTAATATATCTTTTAAATTTTTAGAATTATGATTTATAAATATATTTTCGCATAAAAAAAATTAGAAATCAAACACTGTCTTTAAATGAGCAAGTCATAAATTAAGTTTTATGCCCTAAATCAATAGAAAAAAAATTCAGGCCTTAAATAAATAGTTTTATTACCTTTCGGGCCCTCAATAGATAATCGACTTGCAGATTTAATTTACGGCCGAAGTGAATAGTGGTGTGATACTCATAAAAGTTGCAAATTTAGATTTCATATACAGTATATTTCAATAACTTTTCGTAAAAAAGAAATATTTCATTAAATTTTCTATAATATTCATCCTCCTATTTTTCCTTTTACAAAGATATGATAGTCGTAACCTTAATTTGAAGGTGTGATGCTTTCTAGCGTCGACACTCTTTAATTTGAGTTAAATTTAAATAGTCCGAAAAAATTACAAAACAAATTAGCAAATTAATTAATAAATACATTTCATTATTCTCTGATAGTTTATTAGTCCAATTTCAATTTTTTTTATTAAATATCTTTAAAAAATCTCTAGCATCAGGAATAGTTAATTCAAATAGCTTCTAAACTCAGCTAAATATTCACTGCACATATATGTGTAAAATGCCACGCAATCTCGGTTTTTTAATTTATTTTTATTTTTGCCTTTTTAAATCACATATAAAGTGAGGTGTATATAGTTGCATGTCACATTGAAAAGAAATTAAAATAAGAAAGTTATTACTCAGCTTAGAGTGTCAATTGGTCCACTTATTTCCCAATTGTGGAGGAGAATTGTTGGGGGTGAATATGATTGATGCTTCCTCCAAATTATTGCCTTTTACTTTATTCCTCATTTGATTTGATTCTCAATAAACATTTATAATTGGACAAAATTTTGTGCATATCATACGTATCGTGCATTATAGGTGTATTTTTAGATAATACTAATTATTTTATTAAACTTCTTTATATGTTAGTATTAGATATTTTCATTTAAAGAAAACGTTCACTACGTTCTTTTTTTTTTTAAAGGTAATCAATTACAATAGTTTCCTAACATAATCAATTACAATAGTTCACTACGTTCTTTAATGAATGTCTTTTAGACTATAATTTTTTTTCAAATTACTTGTCAATTCAGTTATAACTTATAACCCACTTTCTTCCCCTTTAATCCATAAAAAATTAAGATCTATGAGAACTTTATAATTAATTTTTTATTATTCATCTCTTACATCTTTCTAACTGTGTAAATTTTCTTTTTCTAATTTTAACTTTTTTGTTTTGTTTAAATTGAGTGTAATTAAAATTGTCTAAGTTATAATTTTTTTTATTTCTTATAAATTCCTAAAAATGACATTTATTGAGAAATAAAAAAGTATCAATTGTATATCCAGTTGGTATAAAAGAGTGTTAAGGCTCAATTCTTGGCAAATTTATGTATATATTGTGAACAGTAACTGGTATTGATAATATAGAGGGGTTGAGAGAGATTTTATGAAATTAGAGGGATACGCCTGTGGGAGGGGCGAGTGTCCCTTTTTTTTTTTTTTTCCTCACGCCTTTGGGAGAGGCGTGTCCTTTTTTTTTTTTTTTTTTTTCCTCACGCCTTTGGGAGAGGCGTGTCCCTTTTTTTTTTTTTTTTTTTTTATCTCGCCTTTGGGAGAGGCGTGTCCCCTTTTTTGTATGATTTAGTAATTATTGTTCAATGATTATGTGATGATTATTCAATGATATATTATAACTAAACCCAAATTGCTATTGGGATGGTGTAAAACCCTAATTGTTAGTGGAGATAAATATAATTGTGTATTGAAATTGGTTTATATTTATACTATCTTAAAAAAAAATTATTTTATTGGTTCAAAAGAAACTATAAACTATTTCATAAAAGTTGAAAATTATTTCAAACACTAAATAATATTTTTAAGTAATAAATGTAAAATGTAAAAAAAATGACATTTATAATAATAGTACCAATACAATTAGCGATGGCCCAATCGACCACCCGTTCCACATTGCGGCGGACGTCTTTCACGATAATTACGACGAGGTTGTTGTTCATGTTGGCTTGGGCCGGGCTCCTCTCCGTATGTGTCCGCATATGGTATAGGCGTTGAACTGTAAACTGGGCGTTGTGCGAATTGAGGTCGATGTTGATAATAGGTACTCATATTAATACCCGTATTTAATATGTCAGTAAATGAACCAGGCCATGATGTAAGAAGATCTGTCACAGATTTAGTTAATTTAGATCAATAATATATATATATATATTAAAATATATATTATTTATAAGTTGATATTATATACCTGGTTCATTATAAGGTGTCTGAAAACTAGGTTGAGGTATCTCCTGTTGCAACGTCGATGTAGAAGCAGGCTGGGGTACCCCCTCAACGCTTGCCCAACCAACTATCAAGTTAACAATAACATATCATAAGTAAATAAACATAATCTTTAAAAAATATTATTAAGGGTTATGTGTAACTTTCATACCATTTCCAGCAGGATGTGCGTAAGCTCCAAATCCAAATGAGGGCAACTCATAACTTGTGTGAGGCGTAGGCTGAGGTGGCCACTCATTTGATTGCCGAGCATCTATCAAATTAATAGAAATATACATAAACAAGTAAATATAAATTCTTGAATATTTTTAATTTATTATTGTAACTTTGATAATATTGAATTACACACCGTATGCAGTTGGTGTGTTGCCCAAAATTCGAGACGCTCCATACTGTTGGCCCATCGATGTAGAAGCATCTGTAACATGTTATAAAAATATTTAATAATTAAATAAATATAAACCAAAGGAATATCATATTTACAAGTGTAATTCCGTAAATTGCATACCATTTCCAGCAGTATGTTGTGTGCGGGGCGCTGATTGAGGAACTCGGTATTGAGTACCTTGTCGGGGAAAAGGGGAATCTGATGGCACTGCCGAGGAATGTCTTCTTCGACTCGCAGACGTTGAAGGACCTTCATCGCCGTCACGCTCTACAGACCTCCTTCTTGTTTGTCCTCTACTTGTTTCCCCGACTTCTACGTTTTCAACTGAGGCTCGTGGATGTTCAAGATAAGTAGGAGATTCAATAATAGGCTCCACTTGAGTGATGAAATTCTCAGCTGTTTCTAAAAATTCCACCATTGATGGTCTATTATCAATGTGAGCCCGTCGTTTACTGATTTTAAATTTTCGAAACCAGCTTACCTGTAACAAAAAAATAATAGAATGTTATTCATATTTCAAACATCAAAAATCAATATATAATTAAATTTGTGATATATAATTTACCAAAACATCACTGGCAGATGTTCTTGGTGGTTGGAAGCCTCGGACCGGTGCTGCAGTATACTCCTCTGGTGAAATCAATCGTCGTGTAATGTCATAGTACCACTGCATATAGTCTTCCGTGACCGGATCACCCCCGTTGATAGGCGTGCAAGGCATGAATGGTTGCCTGCTTCTCCAATATCTAATCCATTTGTCATGCTTGGTCGTCCAATCAAAGCCGGTTCTCCCCTGGCGGTTATACTCATGCAAGCTCTGGTCCCTTTCCTCTACATGACTTGGAATGTTTTGGACCATTCCAAATTGTCTGAGCACCCTATTCGGATAGTGAAGCTCCACTATCCAAATATTGATCAATGGACATTGCGACCTCCAATTTAAGGTCCAACAACGAGGTTCGAGATTCCTGATCTCCTCAGCGTCCACATCATAGGGATCCCAAATAAACTGTAAAGACACACACAAAACATTAATATCAATATTCTCAAAAAATAATTTATATTAGTTTGAATCATTATAATAATAACTTACTTGACCATTAGACAAACGCTCAAATATGTCGCGATATACACGAATTGAAAACCTCGTGCTGTCAATATGACTGTGATAATGTATCCACCTATAGTAGGTAAAAAAATAAGTATGTATATCCAAACGAATTATAGATAAATGTGTCTATAGAAAAATACCTAGCTCCATACGGTGGAGGCCCCAAATTACGACCATCTACACTTATCTGCCCTTGTTGGAGCATCGGATGTGCGTTCGATGGTTGGATCGTTTTTATCCTTGACCATGCCCATATCTGTTGTTCAATGATAAATTTATTTCAATGTACAATTAATCAATGAAATATTTAAAAGTAATTTAAATTAACCAAGAATTACCTGCAACAAGCATAATGGTCCAGCGATGCTCTTGTATTTATAGTTGCAAGCCATACAGAGTTCGCGATATAAACTCGCTAACACAGCACTTCCCCAGCTGTATTCCCCGACTGTATTCACGTCCCGCAGAAAATACAGATAGACTAATGGGACAGCATTTCGAGAATGGTCGGGCATCATTAATGTTCCCAGGAGTAAAAGTGCACACCCCCGTGCATATTGATCAACGACCTCCTGTGGTGTATAGTCATCAATATCAACAGAATGTCTCACCAATTCGTTTAGGGAAGCCAATTTGATCGCACTATTGCCCCTCATATCATCTTGTTGTATGGTGATGCCCATCAACTCTTCACACAAGCTTTTCCACTGATCAAAGTTATTATATTCATCTCGCCGTATAATGGGCTCTCCTTCTATCGGTAAACCCCATAAAATGGCAACATCTTGCAATGTGACGGTCGCCTCTCCGACGGGGAAATGGAACGTATGCGTCTCTCGACGCCATCTCTCCACTAATGCAGTGATAAGATGACGATCGAGTCTGAATGTCCCACAACGAAGGGGACCGTAAAAACACATCGTCTTGAGTCTGTCCACCACACGAGAATGGAGTGCGATCTTATAAGGATTTGGGTCTTCTAGTCTAAATGTCCAGAATGGCCCATCACCTCCATTGTATGTACTTAGCACTGTCTCGCTTGTTTTCCTATTAATATAATCTAGCCTCGACCGATGGGTTTGTTGCATGGTGAGTACAGATCTGTTCTTCGGTCCATATAACAGTGCCTCTCTATCAGAATTCATCTATAATTCAAACATTCACACAGATGTATTAGAATTAACACAAATCATACACATAAAACATAAAGCTCAAACACATAAAGGATAATGTATATGAAATTATTCAACATTATTGTCAACATTTTAATTCAATCCTACAAACTAATTTTATTCAACATTTTGATAACATTTTGACAATATTTTGATAGCATTTTGATAGCTCCTAGGGATTTACAACATCAATGTGAAGGACCAGCTCTATCTTGTGCTTGGTACTGTTGTCTAGCGCGGGTTTGGGCCCAATCCATTTCATTATGAATCCTGGACGTCACATCCCGACCACGACGCCTTATCCTGCGATCTGGATTATGTCTCAGCTGAAAATAGGGTTCATCCCACTCCTGAGGATCCGGCAATGGCTCAAAATACCTAGAGGTGTAAGTTGAGGAATACACTGTTGTACTGTAGCATTCGGGCACATATACACTTGGATCGATTTGGAACGCTCTGCACACCTCCAACGCATGTGAGCATGGGATACCATCCAACTTCCACTGTCCGCAATCGCACTCTCGTCTTGATAATGCAACTCTATATGTGCGACACTGTACTGAGCCCTTAATACGGGCAGTAACTCTGGCTGATCCCACCGAATGATTATAAAGTTCTACTTGATGTTTCATCCCCTCTCGCTGCGCTGAATCATATTTGTCACTAACATGATCAGGCCACATCCGATGTCTCTGCACTAAAATCCCTGCTTCTTTAGCACGTTCCATAAATACATTTTTGGATCGTGTGAAGGTTGCACAAACTATAGCTGTAATTGGGAGGCGTCGTGCACCCTTAAGAACACCGTTGATGCATTCGGAGATGTTAGTTGTCATAACCCCATAACGTTGACCTCCATCATGACTAAATGTCCACTTGGCAGGATCGATATTTCGTAGATACTGATGACCCTCTTCACTTAAAACTCGGATTTCGTTCATCTTTGTCTCAAAATGTCTAACCGACAATGCTGTTCCCGCATTGTAACACAAGTCCTTCATCTTTTGACTCTTGAACTAAGTATTAAAATTTGAAGCGACATGTCTTAAACAATAACGGTGCACTCCTCTTGGTGGTGAAAATGCTGGGACTTCTTCCACTGCCTTCAAAATACCCTTATGCCTATCAGAAATAAGGCATATCCCCTCCATATCACCCACAACATGTGTAGCTAACATTCTAAGAAACCATTTCCAAGACCTATAACTTTCGTCATCAACAATGGCATATGCTACTGAAATGATTTTCTGATTAGCATCAAGGGTGTTAGCAATCAGCAATTTGTGTTTGTACTTAGTGTAAAGGTGAGTACCATCTACACAAAGTATTTTGCGACAATGCATGAATGCTTCAACGCATGGCTTGAATGCCCAGAAGATATATCCCAACGTGTGCACATTCCACTCAATCGTATCCCTGTGTTTCCACTCCACAATGGTCCCGGGATTGTATTTCTGCAAGGCTCCCATGTACTTGGGCAAATACTGACATGAACTCTCCCAAGTTCCGAACACATTCTCCCTAGCACGTTTCAACGCTTGCCATGCCTTTTGATATGAAATAATGTAATTATATTTCTTATCTGCATGCTCCACGACATATTTGACGTCGTATGCTGGATCAACTTGTATGAGACTCTCCATGTCAGCTGCAAGCAAGTTTTTACAGAGATTTGAATGATTGCGCGAGTCAATATTCATCAAACAAGTATGTGGCGGCCCCAACCTAGTGATTTCCCAATAATCGTATCTTTTACGGTACGATGCGCGTAAATGCCACTCACAACGTTGCGATGTCGAGCAATTATCATTTTCACTGGCATAGTTCTGCTTACACACCAACTTCATTGTCTTCGAGTTGCTCTCTTCGACTCTATACTCACGCCTTGCATGTCGGACCGAATAATCCTTCACGACATTGATCACAGCATCTTTGTCTTTGAAAATCATCCCTAACCTCAAAACCCCATCATCCGCATCATAGCTTAGATCACCACTTCGAACGCCTACTGAATCGACAGGTACATCATCACATGACCTATCAAAAAATGGCACTCCAACCAAATTTGGATGAGGTCTCACTCTTGGCATTAGGGAATTTGGTACAGCAACAGTTGGCATCCAAGGATTGTCAGTGGTACCATCCTCATCAGACGACCCCTCGTCCTCAGAACCATTATCGCTTGGTTCAGAATTACAAGTAAAGTCTGGATATATATCACCAGCTATATCAACTATGGAGGTCCCAACAGGGGCCATCTCAGTGATACCAGAAGGTCCAATATTAGGATCTGAACCCCCGGCATGACTAGACCCTAAATGTTGGGCCTGATATTCAACGTCGGAAGGTCTATCCATATTGGCACCACCATGACCTGGCCATTCAGAAGGATAGTACTGGTTCCCCCACTGGCCATGGGATGTTGGGTACTGCACCTTCATTTCAACCTCCACTAATAGCTCAACGGAATTGAGCCCAGCTTGTGGATGGAAGAAGTATCGTAGGTCGTTGTTGTTCCTAATAGGACAACTAGACGAGGCATTCCCATTTTTTATTATGCAAGACACATTCAAAGAATACACTCGCAAATCTAATCCCGTAACCTCAGACAACTCACGTAATAGATCGTAGAAATCAAGCATACGATCAACTTTTCTTTTTCCAATAACAGCTCCGCAAGAGCGCACAATGATTCCAATGTCGCGAGAGGTTGACATATCTTCAACAACACAAAACACTTATAAAAATTTTATCTATAGGCACTAAATTAATTATTGGCCTCAATTATGTTTACATCTAGTATAGTAAATCAAACCCAACACCCTAATTTCCATACATTTTTAGTGTTTTTTTTTTTTGCAGTATTGAAATTTTATTCCGAACACTTTTTGATGGGTGTATTAACAAAAGATAGGAATATATATAGTCTTATTGTTACATTTAATATTCTTAATTCCATTTCTTAATTTTTAACAAATAAAAAGTATTTAATATTCTTAATTCCATTTCTTAATTTTTCACAAATTAAAATTTTCTAAATAGAAAATTCTCAAATACATTGAGAATATAAAATTAATTCGTTTTATTTTATTTTATTTAGTTTATTTTAGTTTATTTTATTTTATGTAATTTCGTTTATTTTACTTTATTTTATTTAATTCATTTTATTTTATTTTATTTTAATTTCGTTTTTTTATTTTAATTAGTTTTATTTTATTTTATTTCGTTTATTTTATTTTATGTAATTTCGTTTATTTTACTTTATTTTATTTAATTCATTTTATTTTATTTCATTTTAATTTCGTTTTTTTATTTTAATTAGTTTTATTTTATTTTATTTCGTTTAATTCATTTTATATTATTTTATTTTATTTTTTTAATTGATTTTATTTCGTTTATTTTATTTATTTTAATTTTGTTTTTTTTATTTTTTATTTCGTTTTTAATATTTTATTTAATTTCATTTATTTCATTTTATTTTATTTTATCTCTTAATCTCTTATTATAGTTAAATAAAATTATCTTATGATTGAAAAAATTAAATTTTAAAATGATGATCAATATTTTCATTAAGTAAGTAATCTAGAGTTTTTTAATACACTATATATATTAAATCTAGATTTTTTAAAACACTAAAAACACTAGAATTTTATAAAAATAAAACTTACATTGTATACATAATGGTTATTAACATCACGTTAAAAAAAAGTCAAATTTTACTTTAATAACTTTGATTGATAAAATGTCTAATTTACTCTTCGATTCTTCAAATGTATAAAAGTTATGCATCACCAAAACATTCAAAAAATTAAAAAAGTGTATCATTTTTTATTAAATAAAATTCTACATATATTTGATTAAATAAATTGAATCCCAATTAAATAAATAACACACTATGAGCTTATTAATGGAATTTTAAATCAAAATAAACCAAAAGAACAACACTACTACCAATTTTAAATCAAAATAACAACACTATGACCTTATTAATGTTATTTTAAATCGAAATAGCAACACTACTACCAATTTTAAATCAAAATAAATCAAAAGTAACATGCTAAAACATGTAATTTCTCTAACATATATATATATCGACATTATATATATACTATATATACACTATTTCAAAAAATTGCATGCAAAATAATTCTAAAAATATACAAAAAAATTTGAAATATTTACCACTTAATTGTAGTGTCTGTACTCCTCAGGTAGATAGCAAAATATCAATTCCTCAAGTACGTGAGACTGCAAGTTTGTTATTTTGGAGGACAAATTTTTTTTTTTCTTATGGACAAGCCTTCATTTGAAGAAGAAGAAGAGAAGAAGGAAGGAGCACGAGGAGGAGTGAGGCAGGAAGGAGTAAGAAGTATCAGTGGGAGGAAGGAGTTATATAAGGGGAGGAGGGAATCTCAGCCAAATAGGTAACGACAGGGTTACGCCTCTGGTAGAGGCGAGTTCAGATAACGACAAAGCTGTTACGCCTCTGGTAGAGGCGAGTTCAGATAACGACAAAGAGTTACGCCTCTGGTAGAGGCGAGTTCCAAACAGATACGACAAAGCGTGTCGGGGGTGGGAAACAGCTGTATAGTTACGCCTCTGGTAGAGGCGAGTTACGACTCTACTTTCTTGATCGCCTCCCCCGATCGCGATCAACCCTATTTTCGAAACCATTTTTCAAGTTGGCCTATTCTTTCTAAATTTCTTCGAGTTTGGCCTATTTAAAAAAATTTGCCCTCAATTCTTACTTAGTATTCCCTCCGTCCCGAAACACATTGCGGAGTTCACTTTATCTTCGTATTTTAGTAAGCGAATTGTTTATTAGTATTTGAAATGATAAAATAATTTTTAAGGTAAGGTATGATAGATCTACCTCTTCTCTATTATAAAGTAATTTTAAAATTAATTTATCATATCAAATACTAATAAAAAATTCATTCGCGAAAACACGAGAGGAATAGTAACCCCGCAATGTGTTGTGGGACGGAGGTAGTATCTTACAATAGAGGCCCCCCTCTCTTTGCCTTTTTTGGACATATATATTGCACGGAAATGATCACATGTCCACCGATGGACATAATATTATATACCCACCGCGAATGTGTTAATGACACGTAAGTAAGAGCTCACTATTATTTTAACTAATTGTTATATCTGTTTATGTGTCATTAACACATTTGCGATAGGTATATAATATCATGTTCACGATGGGCATGCGATCAATTTCGATATATTGCATATAATAATACTTGCATAATTAGAAAAGTTTGTGCTACTTGCACCCTATAGGCATTACATATTGATGGAGTTTGCTGAAAATTTGAGTTTTCTTTTTCTATACTGTGTACCTTTTATAGGCGAAATTACATTTTTATCCCTAAAATGTTGACAAACGTGTGACAAGTGACAACTTCTCCATATGTTGATGGCAACAAATAACCATTTTGTTTGATTAAAAAAAAAAAAACTTAGGCAGATGATTGTATTTCAGTCTTCGGTCATCAATTAGGTTTTGATTTTAGTTTGATCGGGACGTGCAAAACATTAATCACTAATTACATAAATTATTTTTTTAAAATTAAAAAATAAATAAAAAATATTTGTGTTAGAGTTAGAGGGGCAACTATATTAAGCCTGTACGGTGAGTATCTTCTCTTAAATTGTTTATCTAAAATTAAAAAATAAGTAGAAAATATTTGTATTAGAGTTGGAGGGGTGACTATATTAAGCCTTTACGGTGAGTGTCCTCTCTTAAATTGTTTATTTAAAATTAAAAAATAAGTAGAAAATATTTATATTAGAATTGGAGGGACGACTATATTGAGTGTCCTCTCT
Source organism: Ballota nigra (assembly GCA_947034835.1). NCBI lineage: Eukaryota > Viridiplantae > Streptophyta > Magnoliopsida > Lamiales > Lamiaceae > Ballota > Ballota nigra. The sequence continues at coordinate 118,995,740 of OX344721.1, read as the reverse complement.
TGAATTGTTTATTTACAATTAAAAATAAGTAGAAAATATTTGTGTTAGAGTTGGAGGATCGACTATATTTAGACTTTAAGGTGAGTGTTCTCTCTTGATATTTTTATAGGACAAAGATATAAATCAAAATATAATCTAAAATAAAGAAATTATAAATTCGATTTTACATAATTTTTTGTTATTTTATTTTGAGAATGATATGAGTAGGTACTTTATGAACCCGAATACACTTGAATTTTCAAGTATCACAGTTTTGCACATTTGTTTTCACTGTTTAAAAAAAAAATATGTATAGAATATATATATATATATATATATAATAATGATAATGTATACACACAATATTGATATATATAACATTGATACTAAGTTTACATTTTCACGCTAGTTTTTACCATTAAATATAGCTTTTTATCCCTTTCGATGCACGGGTGTCTGGTCATATTGAAGAATATGTTAAAATGATGTTTCATTTGTACTTCATTAAAATAAAAATTCTTATGTAGTAATTTATATACCAATGATATTGCTCTTCTACACAAGACACGCAGATACAACATATAATAATAGTATGGGGAGGTACATTTGGAACACCGTAAAGTAAAAGGCTTTATTTGATTGTACACAAGCTTAGAAGTGAGCAAATAATTAAAATCACTTTCAAGACTCTTTAATTAGAATAAAAGGGCCATAATAATTATAATAATTTAATTTGGCAAAGAAACTAGTACTCAAATGGCATCTTTAATATAGTATTGGCCCTCGGGAAATGAGTATGTTTTAGGGAAAATTGCACCATACCCTCTGCCGTGGATCGGGAAACAAATGGGACAATTAATTAGTTAAAAAAGAGTTGTACCTTTTTTTTTTAAATTCACATCATTCCATGAAAACTTTTAATGGAAGTTGCTTTCTTCTCAATTTTTATACATTACTTTGGTTTGGGTGAATAAATTTGGTATCAAATTGTATCAATGTGACACCAATTCAGGAACATTTCACGCTCATATCCAAAAATATCTTCACTATATTTGAAATTCGTAATGCGATCTAATTAAACAAGTTTACTTTATAAAGCGAGCATTTATGCTAACTTTTTTAAAATATAATTTTAATATTATAGTCTTATATTATGTGTGAACCATCATAATAAAAAGATGTTGTATACAACTTGTGCATTGCAAATAAGTAATAATATTGAATCTTACCAGCAATAATACTAATTATAATGTAGGGTGCACATAATTATTATTTAAAATACTGCCCAAATTAGTATTAGTTTTTTTTTTTTGCCCAAAATAATAATAAATAATTCAAATATACATTTGTTTTGTTAGATTATATTATTAAACATAGATTTTATAAGCTCTATTACCTTATAAAACTATTACTCCTAATTTTATGTTCATGTTTATGCATATGTATAAAAAACAAAAACTTACTAAAAAGAGGAAACTTCGACTTAATTTTGATCGATTACCTTTGAGTAAACCTACTTAATTTTATTGTTTTTAAGTCGTTAAATCCAGTTATCGAATATATTAATGCATAATTAATTTGAATATTTATGAAATATAAATATTGAACATCTTATTATAATCCTAATATATTTATATACATACACTCTCGGTTTTAATGATAGCTAGCTAGCCCAACATCATCAACACACTTTATTCTGTATAAAAATATATTATGTGACAAAAAATTATGTCAATTAAGTTTATGAAAGTTTTACGAAGAACTAAATAATACTACTAAACGAAATATCAAGTTTTATTGATTTTAATTGAGAAAAATAATTCATAAAATCAATTACTTTTTAATTATGATACTTAATAAATTAAATTGTAGTACTTCATATATTAAAATTAATTATTAAAAAACAAAACTTTCACACTCTGTAAAAATTTACATGACAACTACTCATTAATTTTATTGATATTGGCTTTTATATGGACTGCATAATTGAGCACTATATAGTACTCACTACACTTATATTTTCATCTCATTATCTATTTACACATGAATTTGTACTCATCTTTTATTTAATTATTTAACAAATTATGATCGTCTAGCGTAAAACCATATTAAAATTCCCCTTATTAGAATGAAAAATACAAACAGCGTATAATTAATGGCTTTATGATAGTTAAACTTTTAGTAAAAATTAACTAATTAATTGTGACCCACTAGTTCAAGTGGGCATGTGCTTCCAATTATAACAATTTCCCCATCTTAGTCCACTAAATTATGATTATTGGTTGGCGTTATTTAAAGAAAATATCAGGTGTGCCTTGTCTATGACTCCTTAGATTCTTAGGCTTAGAACTTGAAATTAAAAATATCATTCATTACTTCCATATTTAGTTATACTATAGTATTTTATTTTATTTGAGATATATACGTGGTGCCAAACTGCCAATCATGACTCATCAAACATTTTTTTTTTTTTTTTAAATTCGAGCCTATCCTTATTAATTAATGGCCAATTTTATTTTCACCCCTTAATTCTTCTTTTTTCTTACTCGTGTGTTACTTTACCCCTTGTTTTCATTTTAAAAAATTATTTCATTAAATCTGATTAACTGCACCGATTCATCGGTATGAAAATGTGTAGATTTTTTTTTTATATATCAGGGAAAAAGACATAAATACTCAATAAACTTGATAATGTGTAATTTTTTTTTTAGTCAGATATAGAGAGAAAAAATCACAGATGGTCCTGTAACTTTGCTTGAGTCCATAAATAATCCTGTAACTTTTCACTTCATCAATTTTGGTCCTTTTTGTCTCAATTTTAGTCCCTTTTGTCTCAATTTTAGTCCTTTCCGACAAAAAGAAGAAATGTGCCAGGGAAAGAGCACGTGCCTCGCACGCAAATAGGTTCCGGCAAGTTCGTCCACTCAGGCACCACTTCATTAAAAAGAAGATACGTCAAAATGTGAGCGTTGGGTTTACCCCAGGTATAATTTCATTTCTATGGCTTAAATGAGGTTTAAATATTCTAAGCGTTGAGTAATTTTTTTTTCATAAGCCCCCACTATTATTTTAATTAATTGTTTATATCTGCTTATATGTTATTAACACATTCGCGGTGAATATATAATATTATGCCCACCGGTAGGCATGTGATCAATTTCGTTGATTGTATATTGAAGGATTTTAAATTTGAATTGTTGTTTGAGAGGATCTCACCTGAATCCCCAATTTTCTGCCTGAGAGGACCAAAATTGAGACAAAGGGACTAAAATTGATAAAATGAAAAGTTACAGGACTATTATTGAGACAATAGGGACTAAAATTGATAAAATAAAAAATTACAGGACTATTTATGGACTCAGGTAAAGTTATAGGACCATCTGTGATTTTTTCCCAGATATAGAAGCTGAGTAAGTATGAAAATGTGTAATATTTTTAATCAGGCAAAAAGACATAATGCTTTTGGACGAGGACCCAAGGATGTATATAAGGGGTGGGGGTCGTCCCCTGAAATATTTTATTTAGATGTTTTATTTATAAGGATTTTGTCCCTTGAAAAAATATTTATTTGGGCTCGTCATTTAAAAAGAGTTGTGTTTTAATTAGGACAATAATTTTATATATTTACGACTACAGGACACTATATTTTAAAATTTGTAAATGTAGAATGGAACTCAAATCAGCCTAAATTGGCCGTGTGAGTTGCACGTTTATCCTACATTTATAAATTTATGGTTTGCGAATGTAAGAAAGCTATATGTTTTTTAAATTATGTAAGTGCAAAATAATTGTGCAACTCACGTGACATGCATTTTCGCCCAATTTTGGGCTTATTATTCAAATATCCTACATTTACATATTATAATATAATGTTCTATATTCATATGCTCATAAAATTATTGTTTATAAAACATGACTTTCTAAGTTGCAATATTTTTAGTCCTTGAAAAAAATTATAGACCCGTGTCTGTCTTGTGGAGAATTGTATTTTTATTAATGGAAAGTTTTTTGTGAGACAGCCTCACAGACGATACTCCATCTATCCCAATAAAATTTGCACACTTTTTTATTTAATTGGATTTATTTGTACTCAAATATCCTATATTTACAGATTATAATATAATGTTCTACATTCACATGCCCATAAAATTATTGTTCATAAAACATGAATCCCTAAATTGCAATAATTTTAATCCTTGAAAAAAAATTATAGACCCGTCTCTCTGTCTTATGGAGAATTATATTTTTATTAATAGAAAGTTTTTTGTGAGCCTGACTCACACACGATACTCCCTCTCTTCTAGTGGAATTTGCACATTTTTCTTATTTAATTGGACGTCTCACGCCAATTTGCACATTACCTAAAAATAAAACATTGATTTGCATGCACACTCACACAAATATACACGTATTTATTCATATATCACTACTTTACCCCACTTTTTTTTAACCCACGTTAAACCTCAAGAGTGCAAATTCCTATAGAACAGAGTCAGTACAAAATCTTGTTTTAATATTTGAATCATACTTTCCCTTAAAATATATTTTAGGGATAAACTCCATTAATTCATAAATCATACTCAATAAGACCTCCATTAATTCATAAATCATACTCAATAAGACCGTCCAGCCATTAATTGCTGCTAGCTAGCTAGTGATCAAGTGTCAATGTGAGAAATAGACACCAAAATTTTCATCAAAGCCTATATACTCATAAACATATTCTTCAATGTTGGATAACCAATCCACCTAAATAAAATAAACTAACATGTACATGCACATTGCAATTAATACACATACAATTATGAGCTATATATAACAATTTTTTGCTAGTTGTTCATGTCTTGTCGGAACATGGAAAATCACATTCTGATCAGAGTTGCACCTTATATATATATTTTGTTTTAAGATGTAATATTATTTATTATATTAACTTAGAGTCAATTATTTTCCTAATCTTTTATATTGGATCGTACATTTTTTTATATTTAGAAACCCTACTAATCTTGTATGCTGCCGGCAGTTACAATAATTTTAGGAGTTGAATCCAATTTAAAAAGTGTTTAGCAATAAAGAAAATTCCGTAAGTAAATCAGCAAATGGAACGAAAATTAGAACAATTGCAAAATATCCCAATATCACACTGGATTCAAATCTTAATCTTTGTTGCATCGTTGGTGAATAAAATTTTCAGACAGGTAGATTTTATATAAATTGCCTGTATTTCTAGAACTTATATTTGATATATATATATTTATATTTATTTTTAACTTCAATGACCAATTCATGGAATAAAAATTTAGTGATATTAGTTGTAGTGTAATTAGTGACCTAAAAATAGGAGACTAATTAGAGGTAATAAGTGTAATTACTCAAATAAGAGGTTATGAGCGACATTTGCACCCGAACAATCGAACAAGGGGTACGTACTCAAATTTCAAATATGTCATTGTCAATCGAAATTTTATCAACGGGTACTCAAAACCCGAATAATCGAATGTATTATTTAATTCAAATTTACGAGTTATTTTTTTGGGTTTATAAGGGTTGATGTGTTGAGTATAACTTTTTATTTTATGAAATATATTATTCATTTCTATTTACGTAGAGATATTTTGAATGTTATTTAAGTATATTGGCTTATGAAACTTTGAAGACTTTTAAAGACGTGTGCACCTAGTGCAAGGTGTATTCATTCAATAGTTGAGATTGTTTGATTACACCGAAAAGTTTATACTAAAAATTAGTTTTCACTTTTCACTATAATATAACCACACTTTATATTGTAATCAACTCATACTTTTCAATGAACAATTTTAACTATTGAATGAATGTACCATATATCAAATGCAGAAGAGAATTAATCTTAAAAAGCCCCATTCCTGTCTTAATTAAATTGGTAAACAGACCATAAATTCGTATAGATTGATTGGTATTAACCCATTTTGATCCCTATTCACCAACTCAACACTCTGTGAGAAAAAAAAAAAAAAAAGACGCTTAGTCAATAAAAACTTAATTAAAAAACATTGAGATAAAACCTAATTGTAGAACAATAACTCAATTTGCAGTAGGCGCAGTGTCATCAATTTTGAACTATTAATTAAATTCCAAATATATTTATATTTAATAAGAATAGAGTTTAGTCTTGCAATCAATTTCAACAACTGCAATTATAATTTAAAGAGTTTTTGGGGTTCCCACTTGTTCGGACAAGACTTATTTAGCTATTCTTGGCGACCTTTCTAATTTTAAGGAGTTCTTTTTTCCCATTCTTCTGCGTCACCATATTTCTTTGTCACCATTATTTAATTTCTAATTTAAGCTTAATTTATCTATACTTTTCCCCAATTTTAATTGTTACTGTTGTTTTCTTTCGCTTTCTTGATTAGATGTAATTGGTATAGAATTATTTCTCTCATTTATTTAATGGGATTAATTCATGTGCTGACCTAATCGCTCTAATCGAAAGTGTCAATTTCGTATAATTTTAATATTATTTAATTTCTAATAATTTGAACTCCAATAAAATTAATCCCGAGCTTACTGATTGGTACGTGGACCAACACACACAAAACTCTTAACAATAATCAATATGAACTCCGAATTATAACAATCCTTCCAAATAATTTTGTCGACTAATTTTCATGTGAGACATCCCACACATGGAAGACAAATTGAACATGACCATTTAACTCTTTGAAAGGAATGAATGTTAATTTGTATTAGTTTGTGAACTATTTTACCGTGAGACCGTCTCACACAAATTTATTCGTTATCTTTTTAGCTTAAATTTTATTTTAAAAAATAGTGATGTTTTTATTTTATTTTTTGTTACTTTGGCATGTTTCTCTAATTTATTCCTAAAAAAATTATTTTTTTGAAATTATAATTATTGTCAATTTTTCATGAGTACTAAAACCAATACAATAAAATAATTTCATGTTAATGGGTGGGCCGAGCTACTAAAATTTTCTTCCGTTTCTTCTTTTTGTGCTTACTTCCTCTCATAAACCACGAGGATTATAAACATATTTTCTCATTAAAATTGATGGGCCCAGGCTAAATACCCCTAATGGAGATACCACTCCTGTTGGAAATTGGTTTTAATAAAGGTGTTATACCCTGACTTTGACTAATTTTTTTAGGAGTAAAAACGTTAGTTTTTTGGAAAATAAAATTAACGATTTTGTTCTACTTGCGGAGTAGATGAGCGTGGTATATTTAATATCTCAAAACGATTTCCGGTGAGTGAGAAATTAATTTGGGAAGTTGTAGTATTAATCATTTGTATTGAATAATTCCATGGGAAATGGAAAATAAAGTTCCATCCACATTGGAAAATTACAAGAAGATTCTCTCGTATATAAGTAGGAAATTATTCATGTTCTTTAAATTGGGACATGGGGACCCTAACCATGGACCACACGCGCGCGCCCGGGTTCTTGACAATTGGGCTTTGGGGCCTACCTATATTTTTAGAGTACCAAAAATATAAAATGACCCAATACCTTTTTGGATCCAATCGGTTCAGGTGGCCCGTTTGGAATTGGGTCGGACCACGAACATGTTTAATACACTACAAATATGATTAATACACTCCACATTATCTGAAATTGGTACAAATATCACTTGGGCAATTAATTACTCATATATTGAAAAGGCTCCAGTTATCTACAGTCATATATTTTGTTAATAAATTGTTACCTAAAAATGTTCGGAATTTTTTTCGAAAAACTTGATAATTTTAGGGGGGGGGAAAATCCGAAAATGCATAAAAAAATTGTCTTTTTTTTTATTTTCAAAAAATTTTCCGAATATTGTCAAGTTTTTCGTATTTTGTTTAAAACAATTTTTGGTGGATTGTACTAACAAAAGAAGGGACTGGGCCTATTGAAAAAATAGATCAAAACCTTCTCGGCAATTTTGAAAGCCCACGTCACTTTGGATTTGATCTATTAGGCCCATTTTAAATGAGCTTTTATATATGCTGCCCAAGTTCCCAACCGGGCCAACCCATTAAAAGTAGTGACTAATTTTGTTATGCCGAAGGTTATATACAAATCCATCTTTTGTTAATACACTCACCCCAAAAAATGTTCAGAAAAAAAAATCAAAATTTTTGACAATTTTTGAAGAAAAAAAATCCTAAAATGCAAAAAATAAAAACACTAAATGTATGGATTTTTGGATTTTTTTTTTCGGAAAATTTTTACTCCCTCCGATTCATTTTTGTTTTCCACTTTCAAAGTGGCACGGGTTTTAATAAAGGAGTTGTTTATTAGTATTTGTGGGTATAGAGTTGTTTTTGTGAATATAAAGTAAGGGTAAAATGGTTCTTTCAATTTTTTAAGGGGAAAAGTTAAAATGATATGTGTACTTTTTTGTCATTTCGGGAAAGAGATTGAGAAAGTGGAAAACAAAAAAAAACTTCCTTTTATGATAATACAGACAATCTAAAATGAATCGGAGGGGGTACATTTTTCGAAAATTTCTTCCAAACATTTTTTGGGTGGAGTGTATTATCAAAACATTGAACTGTAGTTAACCTGGGCCTTGTGTTATTTCTATCTTTTCAGTAATATATAATTTTAATATGAGTCTGACTATATACCCCTCCAACATCAATAGATGCACCTACAGTCTTGTATTTTATTCATAGAAATCCTATAATACCCTTATCAATTTAAATTTAATTTGATCAATATGCTCCTCTACCATCTGGTGCCGTCCCCTCCACCGCCTATCGTCGCGATCACCTCTGTGGACTGTTGCAATTCTTCCCAATCAAATCAACAGGTAAGCAACTCCTGGTTTTAATGCCCCTGCCTTCTGTTGTCCTCGCCGGCATTGCTGTCGCCACGTGTCCTCCCCAGCGCCGCCATTTCCTACGACCCTCTGCAAAAAAAATTTCATAGATACAATATATAAAGTGATTTCATTTTTTGATTGTTTTTTTATTGTTGAATGTTGAAGTATTTAGTACGTGTAAATCTATGGTTGTTAAATTGAGAGGAGTAGAAGGAGTAGGTCTGTGAAGTTTGCTGAGGGATTGGATCTGAAAAATGGGGAAAGAACTGTGAGAAAAAAAAAGGGATATATTTGGTAGAAAATATGAATGGTAGGTGTATTTATTAATTTTGAAGGGGTATATAGTTGGGAACTTTTAATAAAATAGATGTAAAATAATTCAGCCCAAATTATTGGTACTTACATGTATAATAAGACACTACCCGAATGTAAGGCAGAGCATGGATCGGTCGAAACCCATAGCCGAAATACCAAAATTATATATAAAAATAATCGAAATCGAACCGAAATTTCTTAAAACTGAAAATACTGAAATCGAAAATTTCGGTTCGGTTTTGGTAAATAACAGAAAAATTGAAATATAGTGGACTTTTAAATTCAAAATACTCATAAATTGAAATATCAAAATACTCATAAATTCATAATTCATCCATAGTCTGTCCAGCAACAGTACAACACAACCAAAATAAACATTATCCAACGACACAAACCAAATTAAACATTGTTTAGAAATTAGATACTTATATATATTCTCTCGTTTCAATTATTTTGGTATTTTTACCTAGATAACCGAAACCAAAAACCAAAATTTCTAAAATTTAAAACTGATACCGAACTGAAACCAAAGTAACCGAACCGAATTGATATTTCAATTAGGCTCGATTTTTCGGTTTTAACCGAACTCTGTTCTCTTCTACCCGGATGAATTCACTACTTGTTGGATGAATACACTATCCATTTTTCCTAAAATGCCCTAAATACTCATCTCTATCATCTTTCTGTTTTTTTTAATACACTACCTCCCTTGAAAGCCCCAAGTCTTAGCTCTCACTCTCCACCCCTCCTACCGAGTTTGTTGTTAGTCAAAGCTAACCCATCGTCGTCGAAAAGCTTTCTACTCAAAACATAATCATAATTCGTTCGAAAATCGTGATAACTGTTGTTTGACTCTGACCAATAATTTAATGATCATACTTTGCTCCCAAAACATCATGTATAATATTAATAATAATTTCCAATAACTTAAAAAAAAAAGAATTATAATAATTTAATAATTTATTAATATCAACTTGATTTAATTATTAAAAAGTATACATTTTCATTTATGAGAAAAGGAGAAAAAATTCAAATTTAAAATCTATTTATAGGTTCTTAAAAAAAAGAAAAAAATATTTATTAGTTGACGAAGTATCTTAAAACGTTCAAACGTTACTTAGAAACGAAGGAAACTCGCTGCTCATACGCGTCTAATCCGGTTGCAGCGGAGTAGTTGCACATTTTTGTTCATATATATTTGTTTCATAGATTTTCTCTCCCCCAAGTAGATAATCATTCTCTCCATTAATCACAACTGAGGGACTGTCGGCAATCCAGATATTCCGCCATGGACTCTTTCTTCAGTAGAGGTTTCAAAGCTGCCAAATGGTATTTTTTTTTTCTCCTTTTATTCGGCATCCAAAAAATGGATTTTGTAAACTCGCACTTGCAAATTCATTCTACCGATGAATTTAATTTTTGATCGTATTCAGAGGTCAATGAATTTAGGCAAGTGCGTTGAATTTGATTCCGTTCTGTATTGCTAGTTTTAGAGTTTTGGAGGGAAAATCATAATTAAAATAGTGATCGGTGAATTACTGGTAGGGTTTTGGGTGATGCAATTCGATTGTAGTTTAATTGAAAGACAATTTGCAGTAAAACTTTGCTGAAGCTTACAATCCCTCGGATAAAGCTGCTGAGGAATCGGAGAGAGATTCAGATAAAGCAGATGCGCCGTGAAATTGCGAAGCTCCTTGAGATGGGTCAGGATTCCACTGCTCGGGTTCGGGTAATTATGATTTCTCCTGATCTCACTTTGATTGTTATATGTATTTAGCTGTTTATTGTATTAAGGCATTTTAGTAGTATTTATGTCTGCATTTTGGTGGTTTAATTAGGTAGAGCATATTATAAGGGAAGAGAAGATGATGGCTGCTCAAGAAATAGTTGAGCTGTTCTGTGAGCTCATCACCGTTCGCCTTCCGATTATTGAAGCTCAAAGGTATATGTTTCCCTTTTTTTTCCTGCCCCTTAAATCATTACAATGTCTTATATATATGTATATTTTTTTATCAAATCAATACGTCAATTATAATCATAGTTGTAAGGATAATAGCATTTTGTCTTATAATGATGAAGATTGAAGACAGTGATTTGGCCTTTGTGGTTAATTGATAAAAGCAGTAGTCCCACAATGTGATACACCTTCTTTGGAAGTTTAGGTTGCGCTTAGCTCAAAACTCTTCAATAGGAATGGTGGGGAAAATCATTGAATAGTGAATTAAGATGGTTACGTTGTTAGTGTTTTGTTCTAACCTTGGAGTAGTTAATTGATAATAGCAGTAGTCCCAAATTGTGATGCACCTTTTTTGGAAGTCTAGGTTGCGTTTAGCTCAAAATTCTCCAATAGGAATGGTGGGAGAATCATTGAATAGTGAATTACGATGGTTATGTTGTTAGTGTTTTGCTCTAACCTTAGAGTAAGTGGAGAAAAAAATGATTGTTGGTTGAGGAATAGTGGAATGATCGAAGAGAAATGCTAAGAGGAGGAGATAGTTAATGAAAATGGGGTAAGATCAACTTATTTAGAGTCTTGTTAAACCTTGCGAAGTATGATGAAGGTGAATTGATCGTCTTTTATTCTCATATTAACCGCCACAATTACCTTATACTTTTTTCCATAATTCTTCCCATTGAAGAAATTTGAAACAAAGGCTCACTTATTTGCATTATGATAATAAGTTATTCATGGTGTACTCTTTTCAGGGAATGCCCGTTGGACTTGAAAGAAGCAATTGCGAGTGTATGCTTTGCTGCACCGAGGTGTGCTGATCTGCCAGAGCTGCTACAAGCGCAGATGCTGTTTGCTGGTAAATATGGGAAAGAATTTGTGGCTACTGCAACTGAACTTTTACCTGAATGTGGTGTCAATCGACAGGTTCCATGATTTCCCCTGTTATGGCAATTCATTTCAAAGAGTCGAAAGCTTTAGTAGCATCCATTCATGTTTCATTCTTTAATACTTGAAATTGCAGTTGGTTGAGCTTTTATCTGTTCGAGCTCCTGCACCGGATGTTAAACTGAAACTGCTAAAGGAAATTGCTGAAGAGCATGATCTTGATTGGGATCCAAGTGCTTCTGAAAGTGAATTATTGAAGACTCACGAGGACTTGCTCGTAAGTATTGCTTCTACGAGTAAACTAAGGGACGCTTGGTTCATAATTTGTTTAATATAAATAATAATGCATATAGGTAATTGTGGTGGTTAATGAGAATAAAAAACAATCAATTCACTTTTAAACATATTTCTTATGAGATAAATGAGTCTCAAAATAAATTATTCAGTAAACATTTGATTTACTAGTAATATTTTTTCCTCAATCATTCCATTATATCTCAACCAACTGTCATTTTTTGATCATATCTTATTTCATGATTGGAGTAATATAATAACAATATAATCATTATTCTCATTGTAATTCATTATTTGATGATTCTTATTACCGTTCTTAATGAAGAATTTGAACCAAAGGCCCCTAATATCTTGCCTTTTGTTTGTTCACTCTCTTTCTTTCTTTCCAGAATGGACCAACACAGTTCATCAATGGTTCTAAAGTGCCCCTTCCCCAAAATGATGACACAAAGACAATTCCTTCAGAACCTGCTGCCAATAAACATTCTGATTTTGAAGAAGAATACGATATCGTAGATTTCCCAGAAGTTCCTAGGCAACCATTTCAGTCCAATTCCAATAAACACGCTGCTTCAGCACCAGAGATGCTTCCTTTTCCCGCCTCCGCACTTTCTGATGATGATGATCAAGACGAATCAAATGATGAAGAAAATCTTTCACACTCAGAGTCCGGAGTTGTATCGGAACAGTTTTTGCCATTCACACGGCCTCCATCACAGTCATTTCCCATGAGAAAAGTTAGTTCATCACCTCCCTCGATCGAATATGATAATGCAGATTTGCAGGATGTTTTGGCTGCTGCCCTAGAAGCTGCCAACTCAGCAGAGCTGGCAGCAGCTGCTGCCCGATCTGCAGCTAGTCTTGCTCAACTCCGTATCACTCGATTCATAGAGAAAAAGAACGATCAAGTCTCGACTTCTTACACTGAGAATCCATTTCATCATGATGAAGGAAAGGCTGATGAAGTATCATATGATGATGGGAAGGGGGATTTTGATTCCTCTCCTCATGCCACTCTTCATCAGCCTCAGCGATTGCCTTCGATGGATCAAGACACCTATTTCTCCTACCCCAACTTGTTTACGTCTCACGGTTCGAATCTAAGCTCTCGTGTCTAATATTTAGAGGTTCCATATAAAACTTTAAATTGTTTATATTGTGATTTCTTTTTTTTTTTTTTTTTCTGTTCTTGAAATTTTCCCCCTCTTTTTTTCGATTGTTAGATGATTGAGGTGTTTCTACTTGTAGCTAGAGTTTTATTCTATGCATTCACATAAACTACTGTAACTTCATATAAATCAATAAGTTTGAATGAGAATGTTCCATACAAAAACTTGCTCAAGAAAAAAAATAATATTCACAAAATTGCAAACTAATATTTTGTGAGACTCTATATATTCCGAATAATTTTGATCATATAAATTAATAGGAAACTATCAAAGGTTAATATGACGAGTAAATTTTTTTACTTGTATACAACACAAGGAAGCTACCAAAAATACTCCTATTATGAAGCTTTTTTTCGACTATTTAGACAAACAGAAAATAAACTACTCCTCTAATGTGAGACGTCCACGTGTCAACTTCTTTATCTCCCTCCAGATAAGATGTTATCCTTCTCCACCATCACTAGATTATCAGTCAATTATCGACCGTCAATCACATCGCTTCTTTCTATCCTAACCGTCCATTCCCGCCCAAAACCCCTCCCTTATACCTTCCACATACATTCAGAACACAGTTTCTCTCTCTGCGCAACCACAGCAGCAGCATCTACAATGGCCGCCGCTCTGCAACAAACTCCACTCACATTCCGATCCCGCTGCTCGCCGTCGGCTCAATTCCAAACTCAACCATCAACCAAACTCTCCCTCTCCTCCACCCTCAAAATCCCCAAAATCACCATCAAACCCCTGCAGCGCCGCCGCCGCGGCCGCGGCGCATCCGGTGCCCGAATGGCCGACGACGCCGGCGGAAGCTACGCCAACGCCCTCGCTCAGGTGGCCAAATCCAACAACACACTCGACCAAACCGCCGCGGACGTGGAGAAGATCGAAAAAATCTTCGCCGACGACGTCATCCTCAAATTCTTCAGCGATCCCACCGTCGTGGACGACGACAAACACAAAATCATCGACGACGCGGCCAAATCGTACGAATTGCTTCCACACGTGGCCAATTTCCTCAACCTGTTAGTGGAGAAAAAGCGGATCGGTCTAATCAAAAGCATAGTGAAGGAATTCGAGGTTATATACAACGAATCGACGGATACGCAGCTGGCGTACGTGACATCGGTGGTGCAATTGGAGCCGCAGCATCTGTCGCAGATCGCGAAGGAGGTGCAGAAATTGACGGGGGCGAAGAACGTGAGGGTTAAGACGGCGCTTGACCCGTCTCTGATTGCCGGGTTCACGATCCGGTACGGGAGTTCGGGGTCCAAATTGATCGATATGAGTGTGAAGAAGCAGCTGGAGGAAATTGCCGCTGCTGGACTTGATCTAGGGAATATTCAGTTAGCTGTATGATTATGCTGTACCTAATTTCATTATAATATTTTTTCTACTGTTTCATATGGATTTTCAGATATATATTATATTTACGAAATTGTTTTGCCTGGACGAAATTAGTTCGATTTACAGTATAATTGCACAAAGTGCATGTTGTCTATTCCCTTTTTTTTATGTACTAAGTAATCAAATTATTCAGGAATAATGCATTTTTAGGTCCTAAATTATTAAATTTTTGTTGGTCGGACATAGAACATCTCAGAGTTCACACTGAATCCATGATGTCCGTATCGTTTGCATTTCCTGGTAGTTCCAAGTGCTCCAGCGGCAGCGCATTCCTTTACCATTCACGAAAGATCCCCACCAGAAATTAGACATACTCCGTATCATTACAAATTGAGCTCGGGTAGTAAACTTTATGTTTGTTTAAAGGCCAATTTATGTATATATGGTGAATAGTAAGTGGGATTGTTAATATAGAGTGGTTGTGAGTTTGTTAATGAAATTAGAGTATCTCGCCTTTGGGAGGGGCGAGTTTCCCCTTTTTTTTTTTTTTTAATCTCGCCTTTGGGAGGGGCGATTATGTGACTTTTTTTTTTTCCTTTAAATCGCCCTTAGGAAAGGCGAGTTTGTCTTTTTTTTTTTTTTTTTTCGTTATTAGTTATGATTGTTCAATGATGAAGTGGGTTAAAATAGGGTGGATTTGGGTTGATTTTAGTAATTATTGTTAAATGATTATGTGATGATTATTCAATGATATATTATAACTAAACCCAAATTGCTATTGAGATGGTGTAAAACCCTAATTGTTAGTGGAGATAAATATAATTGTGTATTGAAATTGATTTATATTTATACTATCTTAAAAAAAAAAATTATTTTATTGGTTCAAAAGAAACTATAAACTATTTCATAAAAATTGAAAATTATTTCAAACACTAAATAATATTTTTAAGTAATAAATGTAAAATGTAAAAAAAATGACATTTATAATAATAGTACCAATACAATTAGCGATGACCCAATCGACCACCCGTTCCACATTGCGGCGGACGTCTTTCACGATAATTACGACGAGGTTGTTGTTCATGTTGGCTTGATCCGGGCTCCTCTCCGTATGTGTCCGCATATGGTATAGGCGTTGAACTGTAAACTGGGCGTTGTGCGAATTGAGGTCGATGTTGATAATAGGTACTCATATTAATACCCGTATTTAATATGTCAGTAAATGAACCAGGCCATGATGTAAGAAGATCTGTCACAGATTTAGTTAATTTAGATCAATAATATATATTAAAATATATATTATTTATAAGTTGATATTACATACCTGGTTCATTATAAGGTGTCTGAAAACTGGGTTGAGGTATCTCCTGTTGCAACGTCGATGTAGAAGCAGGCTGGGGTACCCCCTCAACGCTATCCCAACCAACTATCAAGTTAACAATAACATATCATAAGTAAATAAACATAATCTTTAAAAAATATTATTTATTAAGGGTTATGTGTAACTTCCATACCATTTCCAGCAGGATGTGTGTAAGCTCCAAGTCCAAATGAGGGCAACTCATAACTTGTGTGAGGCGTAGGCTGAGGTGGACACTCATTTGATTGCCGAGCATCTATCAAATTAATAGAAATATACATAAACAAGTAAATATAATTTCTTGAATAATTTTAATTTATTATTGTAACTTTGATAATATTGAATTACACACCGTATGCAGTTGGTGTGTTGCCCAAAATTCGAGACGCTCCATACTGTTAGCCCATCGATGTAGAAGCATCTGTAACATGTTATAAAAATATTTAATAATTAAATAAATATAAACCCAAGGAATATCATATTTACAAGTGTAATTCCGTAAATTGCATACCATTTCCAGCAGTATGTTGTGTGCGGGGCGCAGATTGAGGTACTCGATATTGAGTACCTTGTCGGGGAAAAGGGGAATCTGATGGCACTGCCGAGGAATGTCTTCTTCGACTCGCAGACGTTGAAGGACCTTCATCGCCGTCACGCTCTACAGACCTCCTTCTTGTTTGTCCTCTACTTGTTTCCCCGACTTCTACGTTTTCAACTGAGGCTCGTGGATGTTCAAGATAAGTAGGAGATTCAATAATAGGCTCCACTTCAGTGATGAAATTCTCAGCTGTTTCTAAAAATTCCTCCATTGATGGTCTATTATCAATGTGAGCCCGTCGTTTACTGATTTTTAAGTTTTCGAAACCAGCTTACCTGTAACAAAAAAAAAAATGTTATTCATATTTCAAACATCAAAAATCAATATATAATAAAATTTGTGATATATAATTTACCAAAACATCTCGTGTAGACGTTTTTGGTGGTTGGAAGCCTCGGACCGGTGCTGCAGTATACTCCACTGGTGAAATCAATCGTCGTGTAATGTCATAGTACCACTGCATATAGTCATTCGTGACCGGATCACCCCCATTGATAGGCGTGCAAGGCATGAATGGTTGCCTGCTTCTCCAATATCTAATCCATTTGTCATGTTTGGTCGTCCAATCAAAGCCGGTTCTCCCCTGGTGGTTATACTCATGCAAGCTCTGGTCCCTTTCCTCTACATGACTTGGAATGTTTTGGACCATTCCAAATTGTCTGAGCACCCTATTCGGATAGTGAAGCTCCACTATCCAAATATTGATCAATGGACATTACGACCTCCAATTTAAGGTCCAACAACGAGGTTCGAGATTCCTGATCTCCTCAGCGTCCACATCATAGGGATCCCAAATAAACTGTAAAGACACACACAAAACATTAATATCAATATTCTCAAAAAATAATTTATATTAGTTTGAATCATTATAATAATAACTTACTTGACCATTAGACAAACGCTCAAATATGTCGCGATATACACGAATTGAAAACCTCGTGCTGTCAATATGACTGTGATAATGTATCCACCTATAGTAGGTAAAAAAATAAGTATGTATATCCAAACGAATTATAGATAAATGTGTCTAGAGAAAAATACCTAGCTCCATACGGTGGAGGCCCCAAATTACGACCATCTACACTTATTTGCCCTTGTTAGAGTATCGGATGTGTGTTCGATGGTTGGATCGTTATTATCCTTGACCATGCCCATATCTGTTGTTCAATGATAAATTTATTTCAATGTACAATTAATCAATGAATGAAATATTTAAAAGTAATTTAAATTAACCAAGAATTACCTGCAACAAGCATAATGGTCCAGCGATGCCCTTGCATTTATAGTTGCAAGCCATACAGAGTTCGCGATATAAACTCGCTAACACAGCACTTCCCCAGCTGTATTCCCCGACTGTATTCACGTCCCGCAGAAAATACAGATAGACTAATGGGACAGAATTTCGAGAATGGTCGGGCATCATTAATGTTCCCAGGAGTAAAAGTGCACACCCCCGTGCATATTGATCAACGACCTCCTGTGGTGTATAGTCATCAATATCAACAGAATGTCTCACCAATTCGTTTAGGGAAGTCAATTGGACGATTTGAATGATTGCGCGAGTCAATATTCATCAGACAGGTATGTGGCGGCCCCAACCTAGTGATTTCCCAATAATCGTATCTTTTACGGTACGATGCGCGTAAATGCCACTCACAACGTTGCGATGTCGAGCAATTATCATTTTCACTGGCATAGTTCTTCTTACACACCAACTTCATTGTCTTCGAGTTGCTCTCTTCGACTCTATACTCACGCCTTGCATGTCGGACCGAATAATCCTTCATGACATTGATCACAGCATCTTTGTCTTTGAAAATCATCCCTAACCTCAAAACCCCATCATCCGCATCATAGCTTAGATCACCACTTCGAACGCCTACTGAATCGACAGGTACATCATCACATGACCTATAAAAAAATGGCACTCCAACCAAATTTGGATGAGGTCTCACTCTTGGCATTAGGGAATTTGGTACAGCAACAGTTGGCATCCAAGGATTGTCAGTGGTACCATCCTCATCAGACGATCCCTCGTCCTCAGAACCATTATCGCTTGGTTCAGAATTACAAGTAAAGTCTGGATATATATCACCAGCTATATCAACTATGGAGGTCCCAACAGGGGCCATCTCAGTGATACCAGAAGGTCCAATATTAGGATCTAAACCACCGACATGACTAGAACCTAAATGTTGGTAGGGCTCATCCTCCCAAACACCCCACTCATTATGGCTCTCTTGTAGGGCCTGATATTCAACGTCAGAAGGTCTATCCATATTGGCACCACCATGACCTGGCCATTCAGAAGGATAGTACTGGTTCCCCCACTGGCCATGGGATGTTGGGTACTGCACCTTCATTTCAACCTCCACTAATAGCTCAACGGAATTGAGCCCAGCTTGTGGATGGAAGAAGTATCGTAGGTCGTTATTGTTCCTAATAGGACAACTAGACGAGGCATTCCCATTTTTTATTATGCAAGACACATTCAAAGAATACACTCGCAAATCTAATCCCGTAACCTCAGACAACCCACGTAATAGATCGTAGAAATCAAGCATACGATCAACTCTTCTTTTTCCAATAACAGCTGTTGGTGAACGAATCTAATCGTGAGGATTAGTGGCTGTTTTAATCCGTTTTTACGTCACCAATCAATAACGTGTGATTGATTACCACCGTAAATGGTAAATCGGGGTTTAGGTTATCGAATTCGGATATATGAAAACCGAAATTGAAATAATTTCGTATGCGTGCGCGTTAAGGTGTACTTGTGTGTGTTTAGGAGTGTTTATGAATTTTTTCTTGTATTTCATAAGCTGGAGAACAACTATTTATAGAGACGAGCAAGCAGGAGGTGTCTCTGACTCTTGGTCTCCCTAGCCTGCATGCTTGACATGTGTCCTTTGACTCTAGTTTGACCTTATCTAAGCTAAATCTTAGTTACAAAGTCTTCTTTGGTCTTATCTCGGACTCATTGTTGTTCGCCTAGGTCGGCTTGATGGATCTAGTTGATTCTCCAACCGAAAGTTGTTCGCCTCTTGAGGTTGTACTTGGGAAGTTGTTCGCCTTATGCCTTTGTTTAGCTTGACTTTGGGATCTTTGTCCTTTGTTCACTTGTACACACCTCCTTGGCTATTTGTTGTATCATATTCTGACCAAGTTGTTCGTCATGGATGACTCCACAGTTGGCTCATTCTTGGTCCCGGGCCTTAATACCTGTTCGCCCATTAGTTGTTCGTCGGGAGAGTTGTTCGTCACTTCATACACCTCCCAGGTTGGTTAATGCACCCAAATAGTGATTTTCTTTGTTTTAGACTTCAATAATTGTTCGCTCCATATTTAGATGATGTTCGCCTATCAACAATTGCCCCCTATCCTGACTAGATGTTGCATCAGACGAGTAATTTTGCGGCGAGCAACTGTAGTTAGGATATCGTCTTGGCCAAGATTTGGACGAACAGCATCTCTGTGACGAGCAATGTTGGAATAACCGTTTCGTCTTCCCATGATCTGGGGAGATCACGAAGATGACGCCAGCGCAATGATTGCGCGCCGCTCACGCGCGAGCAGCCCCAAGGCGACGCGCCCCTATAATTGTTTATAGGTCCTTCATCTTCTAGTTTAGCTCGGAATTTACCCCGCCTTCTTCCAGTTGAGCCCCAGAACTTTCGGAAAATTACGCCTGGGACCCCGTTTTTGCTTGGGGTATAAATAGTGGGAAAACTGAAAATTTTCCCACTTTTCCCCCTCTTGCAACAGTGCTCCGGCGAATCCTTCCTTCCTCCGGCGATTCCAAGCTTCTCCGGCATCTATTCTTCCAGTGTTTGGCCTCCAATCTTTGAAACAAGGTAGTTATCCTCTTATTTCTTTTCTTTTCTTTACTTTTTCTCTCGAAAACGCCATCGCCGCCGTGTGGGTTAGAGCGCCATCGTCTTCTCCGGGACAACGCCGCCGTCTGCAACTCTTTCTACCGCCGCCTGGAATTTTCTTCCTCTTCTATGTCTTCGCACTCGAGCAATAAGACTGAGGAGACCTTAGACCCACTCTTTCCAGTCGCGATCCCCGTCGATCAACCTCCCTTCGAGATTTCCTCGGCGTCGGATCTTCACGTGGATTCTGTGGTTCGCTCTGTGGAGGACACCGGTGTGGGCCCATCTGGGAGAGAACTAACGGTTGTGGCGAACAAAAATCGGGACGAAAATTCTTCGTCTTCTGCCGAATCTGAAGATCCAGATCTCAACGAGCTCACTCGTGAATTTTTGGAGGGTATCAATTTTCCATCCCCAAGGATGCGGGAAAGTGAGATCCCGGCTGGGGTTGCTCGCCTATTCGAATGGCGAGCATATGCTGAAAGGTATGCGAACAGCTTTCCTCGTCCACAAAGACAAATAATGGACAAGGTGAAGACTGATTACCAGGCGAGCAAGATCAAGAGTGTTGTTCGCGAAGATGAACTGGACTCCATCCGGAAAGACTATAAGATCCCATATGATATCTACATGTGGGCTCCTCGGAGAAAGGAAAGAGCTGATCGCCCACCTCCCGGATGCACGGCGATCAACATCCACACCTTGATTGCTGGGTTGAAGTTACCTCTTCCACCTGTTGTTGGTCGATTCCTGGAGGCGACCAACTTGGCCATCACCCAAATTACTCCAATTGGGTGGATGAACCTTTTGGGCTCCATGTGCCTGTTCGCTTTGGAGGGGTACGTTGATCGGATCACTGCGGAAGAGATCAACTACCTGATGACAATCACAAGTTGCCCCCGAGGAGAAGATGGCTATCACTACCTCAAGGCCAGGACTGGGTTGAAAATGGTGGAAGAGGTGCCGAACAAGATTCGTGATTGGAAACAGCACTTCTTCTGGATTGGGGGTGACTGGCGAGCATCTTCTGGTCCACACGGCGGCCCTGGACGAATAAATTCTCCAGCAGCCTATGGAAAACTGAAACGTAAGTTCAATTCTTGCTCGCCTTTGGACAGTTGTTCTAATTTAACTTTTTTTGTTTGTTCGCAGGCCCTCGTCTACCCAAGTGGGATTCGAAAGAAGAGGAGTTGAACTCCGAGTTCCTGTTTACTTCGTGCTTGGTCGGCCTCCGCAATAAAGCAGATAGAACTATAGACTATCTCTGCCGATCAAGGTGTCAAAAAGCTGCTCGCCTTTTGACTTACCCACATCATTTGGAGGCTCAAGCTGAGGTGCCCCCTGGTATGGAAATTCCTAACTCCCTGCTCAAGTTTTGTTCGTCGTTAACATGTTTAACTTGCTCGTCTAATTTTAACTTCCTAACTCGCCTTTTTTTTTTTTTTTTTTAGCCGAGCAAGTAACAGTCGCCGTTCCCCCAAGCTACGCTCTTCTTGAACAGAGGGTCCTTGAAATGGGGCCACCAAGAGGGAAGAAAAGGAGAGGGGACCCTCCACAAGCCGTGCTCGCCATGTCGAACAGGCCTGAGGGGGCTAAAGTTCCAAGACCGGCTGCCCCCCCAGTTCAGATTCGGTCTCCTCCCGTCTCCCCACCTCGTGGTGGCAAGCGCCTTAAGAAGGCTGATGGGACCCCACTGGCCGGAGACGTCCCCGGCAAGGGGAAAGAAAAGGTGGGCGAAAGCCATGCTCGCCACGAAGAGGATGCTATAAGGCGTTCTGGGGAGCCCACGGAAAGGTCGGGGAAGGCGAGCAAAGATGTAGGCTCGCTCCGTGGCCCAGAAGATCTTACGTTCCTTGGATGGGACGATCGGAAGTTTGCCGAGTAAGTATCTATCCTCTCTTGCCGAACAACTTTCATCCATTTTTTTATTTTTCTAAGTATCAATTGCTTTTTTGTTTGCAGATACCGTGCCGATGATTATCCCGGCCGAGCAAGTGTTGTACATCAGTACGCTTGCTCGAAGACTCCCGTAAACATAAGGGAGATTCCCGGCGAACATGTTCGCAAGGCGACGGAGTTGGTCGCCCGGGCCTGGACGCGTCCCCTGGACAAGGCCATCCTTCAGCAGGGGCAGATGGACAATCTCCATCTCTCGATGATGCTCGTCGCCAACGGCCTCGTCACTGCCCAAAGGGCAATCGCCCAAGTTGCCGAGCAGGAAGAGTCTGCTCGTCACTATGCTAGTACAGCTCGGCAACTCTCTGAAGAAAAAGATGGCCTGGTGAGCCAATATGAGGCCAAGATTGCTCGCCTTAACAACCAGATCAATGTTTACATTGATGCTGAGCACAAGCGCCTTGAAGAGATTCAGGCCATGTCCAAAGAGCTGAAGGATAAGGAGAATTTGCTCGGTGAGGGGGAGAAGAGATTGACTTCGGCCGAACAAAGAATTGCTGAGCTTGAGGCGGAGAATGCTCGTCTCCGGGAAGCAGAAGCCAACCTCTTTACCCGTGAGCAACTTGAAGAGGAGGTTCAAACTCGCACCGGCCCCATCTCCAACCTTGGATATATTTGTGCCTACGCGGACAGCATCCGTACGGCTGATGCCTATGACTACAAGGAGATGGTGGAGGAGATGGCTAAGGATTTGAATGAGTTCCTCGAGAACTATCCTCCGCCGAACAACGTCAAAATCCAATTGGCGGATTTGGCTGTGCTGGGGGTTAAACTGGATAAACTCGACCCCAGCATCACCATCACTCATCCTCCACCAATTGTTGATGATGGCGAGCAAGAAGATGAACCGGCTGCCGCGGACGAGCAAAGTGCTAAAGAAGCGGAGGATAAGGCGGCTGAAGACCTTGCTCGGGACATGATTGTCGACCCCTCTGCCGAGCAACCTCAAGATCCTCCTCCCGCCGAACAGCAGTAGTTTTTAGGACTTAGCTTTTTTCTTTTCTTCTTTTGTAGTAGTTGCTCGCTCCTTTTTTGTAGTACTTGTAATGGCTGCTTCCAGCTTGTACTATTTTTGGGGCTTAATGCCTTTCTTTAATGGAAAATGTCTTTCTCATGTTCGCTCATTTTCTTATATATGTCAATTGCCTTTACATTTCTGTCAATGCTTTTACAATTATGACATATAGTATTGGGCTTTTGTTCGAATTGAACATTGCCTTTAGTGGAATCAGGGTTTAGCCTTAGGTTCTGTTCATTTTAAAAAACAAACAACCTTTAAGTGGCTTTGGTCCTTAGGTTCTGTTCATTTGTAAAACGAACAACCTTTGAATGGACTTGTACCTCGAGCTTTTGGATTTTTCCTCTTTTGGCGAACAACTATTATATTTACATTGCAAAATAATTACAAGTGTTATAAGACTGTCCATCACTATCATATACAATCTGACGAACAACTTTAAACACAAACCAAAACTTGCTCGCTTATAATATTTTGCCGAGCAACTCTATCTATAAAATCAAAAGCACTAGCACCAGACTATTCAACGTGCCGAGCAACTTTTGAATCTATACTTAAGAAAATTTTAAAAAATTAGGCAAGTTTTTAGCTGCCTTCTTAGCCTTCCTTCAACTCATACGCATCCCTTGCCCCCCAAGACATTTGTTCGCCCAACTTTATTGATAGTACTTCTTTAGATGCACAGCATTCCAGGAGTATTGGGCCAGCTTGCCTTCCATGTCTTCAATATCGTACACGCCATTGACGTATTTTTCTGTTATACGATACGGGCCCTCCCAAGTTGGTCCCAATACGCCTGGAGGTTGGGCGAGCAACTTTCTTAGAACCAAATCTCCAACTCTGAATTCCCTAACTTTTACATGGGAATTATAGTAACGTTCTGCTCGCTGCTTGTATGTGGCATTCTTTAGCTCGGCATTCAATCTTTTTTCTTCGAGCAAATCCAATTCAGCATTTAGAGCAGAGTTGTTCGCCTGTTCATCAAAGTTGGTCGTCCTGAATGTAGTGGCCTCTAACTCAATTGGTATTACAGCCTCTGTTCCGAAAGCCATTGCAAAGGGTGTTTCTCCGGTGCTCGACCTGGGAGAAACTCTGTATGCCCATAAGACTTCCGGAAGTTCTGTAGACCAACTGCTTTTACTCTCCGCCAGTCGCACTTTTAATGTATGCTTTATGATTTTATTTACGGCTTCAACTTGTCCATTCGACTGGGGGTGATAAGGTGTGGAGTAATGTTTCTTGATCCCCCACTTCGTACAGAATTCTCTCAACTCTTGTCCATCAAACTGTGGACCATTGTCTGTCACAATTGCCTGTGGAACTCCGAAACGACAGACAATGTTCTTCCAAATACAGTTGATCATCTTCTGCTGTGTTATATTCACCATAGCCTCTGCTTCCGCCCACTTTGTGTAATAATCGACTGCCACGACGGCGAATCGAACATTTCCAACTCCAGCCGGGAAAGGACCAATGATGTCCATCCCCCATCTTGCAAAAGGCCATGGGCTGTATACTGACACAAGTTCCTGAGCCGGGGTATGGATGCCTGGGGCAAAAATCTGACATTGATGGCAAGTTTTGGCTTTTTTGATTGCGTCTTGACGTAAGGTCGGCCAATAATAGCCTTGTCTGATTGTCTTGTATGCCAAAGCTTGCCCCCCAGTATGATTTCCACATACTCCAGCATGTATCTCTTCAAGTACCGCTTGCCCTTGCCCCCTAGGCAAACACTTGAGAAGTGGGATTGATATTCCCCTTTTGTAAAGTTGCTCACCCACCAGAGTATATCTGGCGGCTCGCTTTATTAGCTTGGCAGCTTCAAAAGGGTTGTTTGGTTTTTCCCCATTTCTCAAGTATTTGACTATACTTGTTCTCCAGTCTTCTTCTTCGCTGGTTTGATCGTCGAGTTGATTGACATTATAACTTACTGTTGATGGATCTTTCATCTTTGTAACTATAATATCTGCCAACTCTATGGGGCCTTCACTCGTTGCTAGTCGGGCAAGCGCGTCTGCTTGAGTGTTGCTCGTCCTTGGAATTTGCTGTATGAAAACTTGCTGCAACATGGACATCAGGTGAGCAACAATCCGTTGATACTCGATCATGTGATCATCTTTTGCTTCGTATTCACCTCGGACTTGGTTCACGATCAATTGTGAATCGCCAAATATTTGCAAGCGTCTGACACCAACTGCGAGGGATAGGTGGAGACCAGCGATAAGAGCTTCATACTCAGCTTCGTTGTTGGTTGCCATGAAGCCAAATCTGATTGCCGAGGTGAATACTTGTCTGTTTGGACTTATTAATACTACTCCTGCCCCCGAGGCTATGTTGGTTGATGATCCGTCCACATAGGGATGCCAAGGATGATCAAGTCCTCTCGTCGGATCTGGTGGGAAAGTTAGTTCGACTATAAAGTCAGCTAATGCTTGCCCTTTGATCGCCGTTCGAGGAGCATAGGTCACCCCGAATTGGCTAATTTCCAGTGACCATCTTAAAAGACGACCTGCAGTGTCGGGGCGATGGAGAATTTGCCTGAGCGGGAAAGTTGTTAGAACTTCGACTTGATGGTCAAAGAAGTATGGTCGTAACTTTCTCACGCTCATAACCAAAGCATACGCCAGCTTTTCGGTTGGGGCATATTTGGTCTCTGCTTCATGCAAAGCCTGGCTGACGTAATATATAGGTTGGTGGAATTTGCCGTCTTCGCGCACCAAGACAGAGCTGATGGCAACTTCTGATGCGGCTAAGTATAAAAAGAGCTTTTCTCCTGGGACTGGTTTTGATAAGATTTTGACATCTCCCAGGTAGTCTTTAAGTTGATCGAAGGCCGCCTGGCAGTTGTTAGTCCATGCAAACTTTCCTTTTTTGACGGCCTCGAAGAATGGACGGCACTTGTCCCCCGACCTGGATATGAACCGGTTCAACGCTGCTAGGCACCCGGTGAGTCTTTGCACTTCTTTCACTGAACGTGGTGGCTGCATATCCAGGATGGCTTTAACTTTTGAAGGGTTGGCCTCAATTCCCCGCTGGCTAACAAGATGACCCAAGAATTTCCCTGAATGGACTCCAAAGCTACTTTTCTTTGGATTCAACTTCATGTTATAGTGTCGAAGAATTTCGAACACTTGAGTCAGATGTTGAAGATGGTCTTCCTTCTTGGGACTTTTGACCACGATATCGTCTACATAGACTTCAACCGTGTCTCCAATTTGTTGATCAAACATCTTGTTCACCAGTCTTTGATATGTTGCTCCAGCATTTATGAGGCCAAATGGCATTCTCTTCCAGCACAGCAAGTTTTTGTTAGTATAAAAAGCTGTGCTTTCTTGATCGTCAGGATGCATTGGGATTTGATGATACCCTGCAAAAGCATCCATGAATGTTAGCATCTCGTGACCCGCAGTGCTGTCCACCAATTGATCGATGTGCGGGAGAGGAAAGTTGTCCTTCGGGCATGCTGCATTCAAATCTGTAAAGTCTATGCATAGCCTCCAGGTTCCGTTCGATTTTCTCACCAGCACAGGGTTTGCTACCCATTGTGGACAAAGTGCTTGACGGATCAGATCGTTGTCTAGCAGCTTTTTAACTTCTTCATTCAACGCTTGATATTTGTCTGGGCCGTACTTCCTTCGCTTTTGATGGACGGGCTTTTTTGCTTGATTTATGTTCAGCTTATGACAAGCATGTTTCGGGTCTATCCCCACCATATCTGCATGAGACCAAGCGAAGACATCTAGATTCTTGGTGAGGAACTCTTTCATTCGGGATCTGTAAGGCTCTGGGAGCTCAGATCCTATGAATAATTCAAGATCCTCGTTGTTGGGATTAACTTTGAACGCCTCCAGCTCTTCGACTGGAGTTGCTCGTCGTTTTTGTCCCTTCCAACGGGGATCAAGTATGGGTTCCTCAGGGTTGGAATCATTTTCGATGTCCATTGGCTCTGCCCCCAGGCGGGGTTCAAGATCATCAGTTGGCTCCGTCCCATTGTTGTTCGTTTGTACTTGGCCCTCCAAGTCTTCTACTGAAGGTTGTTCGTCATCACCCCCTCGTTGTTCGTCAGATGGATACTCCTCCCGGGTGGTAACGAGTTGTTCGTCCAACACTTGCTCGTTCAAGTGTTGTTCGTCCGCATCCATGTGGTCGTCTATGTCCATCATATTGTTCAGTATTGATGGTTCGTCGATGGGATAACTTGCTGCTTCCATCATGGATATTTGTACAAATTTTGCTCGTAGCTGTTGAACGCATTCTCGTGCTCTCCGTTGGTCTCCCTTAATTGTGCCTGTTCCACTAGCTGTTGGAAATTTCAAACAATAGTGGTAAGTGGAACACGCAGCTTTAAATTCATTAAGAAAAGGTCGGCCAAGAAACCCGTTATAGGTCGACTCCTGGTCTACAACCAAGAAATCTACCATTCTTGTTATATTTCTTTCGGGTTCGTTGGCCGTTACAAGTTGTACAGCTAATGTTACAATTCCCAACGGCGTTGTCACAGCATTTCCGAAGCCTACAATTCTATGTGTTGTATTCCGAACATAACCCGAATAATCTCCCAGATTATCGAGGGTCTTCTTGAATAAGATGTTCGTGTAGGCTCCGGTGTCCACCAACAGTCTGTGGACTCTGGTCCCCATAATCTTGGCACAGATTACGAGCGAATCATTGTGCGGAGTTAAGACGCCTTCAAGGTCTTTTTCGGTGAAAGTTAATTCTGCCGTTTGCATGATAGACGGCTTAACTCCCATCTCTTGTACTTGGCCAATCGCTCGTAGCTCCGCTTTCCTCTTCCGGTTAGAGTCAGGTGGTTGTCCATCAAAACACCCTCCTGCGGGACCTGCGGGTTCCATCATGAACAGGTCTTCTAAAGGTTGAGCTGGCATACTGGGAACTGGTCGCCCGGGTTTGTTGTTTCTCTGAGGTTGACCATCCTCTTCGTCTTCTGAGTTGTTTTCCCGAGCTCTTTTCCCAGGTTGCCTTTTAACGAAATCGGAGAGCTTTCCCTCCTCATAAAATCGCCAGAGTTGTTTGAGCAAATCTCTACACTCACTTGTAAAATGCCCCACACTTTGATGGTAGGCACAATACTTGTTCGGGTTGAGTTTGCCAGTATCCTGGCGGATTTTACGTGGTGGGGAGAGCAACTCTTTCTCCTTTACGCTCTCATACACAGTATCAACTGATACTGTCAATACTTGGTTCAATTTTTCTTTCAAATCCGATCCTTCAGTGAATGCTTTCATGTTTTTCGGGACCCTGTAGCTTGTCCCGACGGGCTTTTTGTTATTCTCCTTAGGATCAGCTTTGTTCTCCCCTAAATTTGTTTGTAGGGCCTCGTGCATGGAAACGAAAATGCCAGCTTGGTTTCTGAACTCGGCATAAGTCTTTGGGCACTTCAGACGTACCTCCTTCCATAACTTCGACCCTTTTTTCAATCCGGCCATCACAGCGACGATCTTTGTATCTTCGCTCACCGGTTCTCCTTCTAGCAAAACTTTATCGAATCTTTCCATAAACGCCCGGTCAGTTTCATCGTCATTTTGTCTTAAATCTGATAGCCGGTGTTTTTGGGAAAGATACGACCCCGCCGTTGAAAAGTGAGAAAGAAATTCTCGACTTAGTTGGACGAACGAGTGGATTGATGCCGGCGGCATTGATGAAAACCACTTGTGAACCCGATCGCCCAGTGTTAAGGGAAAATTCCGGCATTGAGTGGCATCGCTGGCCCCCACGGAGACCATGTAGTCCGTATATTTTGTTAAGTGGACCCGGGGGTCAGTGATGCCCTCATATTGAATGCTTGCTGGAAATTGAACCTTTTTCTGGATCGGGGCTTTCAAAATGTGAGCTGCCAAAGGTGAGGATGGCATGCTGATCGCTCCCATCCCCCTCTGTTGGTCTAGTTGCCCTTGCATGTTCTCCACAGCCCTCCTTAGGCTTGATAATTCATCAAGAGGTGCCCCCTGACTTGGAGGCTGTTCGGCGAGCAAAGGCATTAACCTTTCTGCTCGTCGCAGTCCCTCGCTTGGAGTGGGCACTTCCTGGGCTTGCCTCCTAATGTTGTTCGCCGCATTTGGCCCTAGGCGCCTGAAGGCTGACAGGGTGATCCTTTCATGGACTGATGGGCGAGGCTGTTCAAAAGTTGCTCGCCCGTCTTCTGCTCCCCGGCGAGCAGCTTCCCGTTGAGGTTGGCTAAGCCTGTCTTGGGCACTGGAACGTGTTGTCCCATGGCTAGACATAGTTGTTCGTCCGCGACCAGACTCAGCCTGTACTTCTTGTTGGTCGTCCACCTTGGCCTTTCCCTTGTTCCGTCTGACTTGGGCACTATCAACCTCTCGCTGTTCGCCCCTAGTGGTCCTGGGTCTAACTTCTGGGGACTTGTCCCTTGGCCTTGCTTGTGTTGGCCTAACCTGCTCTTGTTGCCTCTGGAGGGCCTGGAGAGCAGCAATGGTTTTGGCTAACTCGTTGGGGTTGTTCGCCAAAGCCTCCATCTCAGGGGGGAGGTTATGTGTTATGGCTATATGCTGTGACCTGTTCGCATGTCTTGGGTCACGGTCCTGGTGGTCGGCCGACGTGGCTCGGGTCTGAGATGCTCTCTTCGACAAACGTGATCCTTGGGTCTCTTTAGATTGAGGCATTTCAATTTAAATTATTTCTTAATTTTTAAATTGAAGAACACCAAGAACACCAAGAACACTCTTGTTTGTATCTCCAAATATTTCTTGAGATTTCCTTTGAATCTTCAAGTCTTCAACTTGAAGTTCTTGAGTAATCACACTAAACCGGAGGTTCGAACCCTCCTTCTAGCGCCAAATTGTTGGTGAACGAATCTAATCGTGAGGATTAGTGGCTGTTTTAATCCGTTTTTACGTCACCAATCAATAACGTGTGATTGATTACCACCGTAAATGGTAAATCGGGGTTTAGGTTATCGAATTCGGATATATGAAAACCAAAATTGAAATAATTTCGTATGCGTGCGCGTTAAGGTGTACTTGTGTGTGTTTAGGAGTGTTTATGAATTTTTTCTTGTATTTCATAAGCTGGAGAACAACTATTTATAGAGACGAGCAAGCAGGAGGTGTCTCTAACTCTTGGTCTCCCTAGCCTGCATGCTTGACATGTGTCCTTTGACTCTAGTTTGACCTTATCTAAGCTAAATCTTAGTTACAAAGTCTTCTTTGGTCTTATCTCGGACTCATTGTTGTTCGCCTAGGTCGGCTTGATGGATCTAGTTGATTCTCCAACCGAAAGTTGTTCGCCTCTTGAGGTTGTACTTGGGAAGTTGTTCGCCTTATGCCTTTGTTTAGCTTGACTTTGGGATCTTTGTCCTTTGTTCACTTGTACACACCTCCTTGGCTATTTGTTGTATCATATTCTGACCAAGTTGTTCGTCATGGATGACTCCACAGTTGGCTCATTCTTGGTCCCGGGCCTTAATACCTGTTCGCCCATTAGTTGTTCGTCGGGAGAGTTGTTCGTCACTTCATACACCTCCCAGGTTGGTTAATGCGCCCAAATAGTGATTTTCTTTGTTTTAGACTTCAATAATTGTTCGCTCCATATTTAGATGATGTTCGCCTATCAACAACAGCTCCGCAAGAGCGCACAATGATTCCAATGTCGCGAGAGGTTGACATATCTTCAACAACACAAAACACTTATAAAAAATTTATCTATAGACACTAAATTAATTATTAGCCTCAATTATGTTTACATCTAGTATAGTAAATCAAACCCAACACCCTAATTTCCATACATTTTTAGTGTTTTTTTTTTTTTGCAGTATTGGAATTTTATTCCGAACACTTTTTGATGGGTGTATTAACAAAAGATAGGAATATATATAGTCTTTTTGTTACATTTAATATTCTTAATTCCATTTCTTAATTTTTAACAAATAAAAATTATTTAATATTCTTAATTCCATTTCTTAATTTTTCACAAATCAAAATTTTCTAAATAGAAAATTCTCAAATACATTGAGAATATAAAATTAATTCGTTTTATTTTATTTTATTTAGTTTATTTTATTTTATTTAATTTCGTTTTTTTTATTTTAATTAGTTTTATTTTATTTTATTTCGTTTATTTTATTTTATGTAATTTCGTTTATTTTATTTTACTTTATTTTATTTAATTCATTTTATTTTATTTTATTTTAATTTCGTTTTTTATTTTAATTAGTTTTATTTTATTTTATTTCGTTTAATTCATTTTATTTTATTTTATTTTATTTTTTTAATTTATTTTATTTCGTTTATTTTATTTATTTTAATTTTGTTTTTTTTATTTTTTTATTTTTTTATTTCGTTTTTAATATTTTATTTTATTTTATTTCATTTTATTTTATTTTATCTCTTAATCTCTTCAAATGTATAAAAGTTATGCATCACCAAAACATTCAAAAAATTAAATAAGTGTATCATTTTTTATTAAATAAAATTCTACATATATTTGATTAAATAAATTGAAGCCCAATTAAATAAATAACACACTATGAGCTTATTAATGGAATTTTAAATCAAAATAAACCAAAAGAAACAACACTACTACCAATTTTAAATCAAAATAACAACACTATGACCTTATTAATGTTATTTTAAATCGAAATAGCAACACTACTACCAATTTTAAATCAAAATAAATCAAAAGTAACATGCTAAAACATGTAATTTCTCTAACATATATATATATATATCTACATTATATATATACTATATATACACTATTTAAAAAAATTGCATGCAAAATAATTCTAAAAATATAAAAAAAAAATTGAAATATTTACCACTTAATTGTAGTGTCTGTACTCCTCAGGTAGATAGCAAAATATCAATTCCTCAAGTACGTGAGACTGCAAGTTTGTATTTTGGAGGGCAAATTTTATTTTTCTTATGGACTAGCCTCGTTTTTTTTAAACTGAAAGTAGGGATTTTCAGTTGAAGAAGAAGAAGAAAATAAACTTTCGGATACAGAGAGGAAGGAAGGAGTAAGAAGAAGAACTATAATGAGGAGAGGAGGGAGGTATTGTTATGCTATATATTAGTGGGGAGGAAGGAGTATTCTTACGCCCCTTACGCCAAACATAAAATGCCAAAGCAGGGCATCGCCCCTTACGCCAAACATAAAATGCCAAAGCAGGGCATGTGGGACTGGCAGGCGCGCCTCTGGTAGGGGCGAGTTTAGCCCACGATAAAAGCCACGTCGGAACTCGCCTCTGGTAGGCGCGAGAACATAAAATGCCAAAGCATCTGACACGGGCATGTGGGACTGGCAGACGCGCCTCTGGTATGGGCGAGTGTAGCCCACGACAAAAGCCACGTCGGAACTCGCCTCTGGCAGGCGCGAGTTTACCCGACAAAATCTGGTACACAAAAGTCGCTTCTGGTAGGGGCGAGTCACGCCACCCCAGACGTCCAAAAGCTTATATCGCCTCTGGTAGGCGCGATTCCCTTTATTTTCATAAACACCAACCCTTCCACCCTATTTTCACCACCCCCTTTCAAATATACCCCAAATGTATAAATTTGCCTTGTTTAAAACTTCATTTTAATTTAAACTTTTGAATCTTTGCAAATAAAACTTCAACTTTAACATTTGGTTGCAATTTTAACCAAAACGTAGATAAATTATACTCCCTCAGTTCTAATTTTGTTTTCCCATTTGCCAAAAAGGTTCGTCCCAATTTTGTTTTCTCATCCCTAAAATGAAAATTATTTTATTCATTTAAATAATACTTTATTCATCATTCATCATTCTCAATACTACTTTATTCATCATTCATCATTTCCAAAACTATTTTATTAATTTAATTACTAAAATTCAAATCTCGCATTAAACACCGTGCACAGTCAAACGAGAAAATAAATCTGGGACGGAGGGAGTACGTTGTCGCCTGAGCCAATCTTAACATATTAATACTATTAACTATTCATAGTCAAGTAAGTGAAACATTATTTTCGGATAATAAAAAATTTATTTGTTGGTTCGAATTGCAAATGAATGTTAAGCTCAGGTTTTGTTTATCAAGATTTAAAAGTTTAGATTAAATTGTAATTTGTGGAAAAGTTGTGATTTAATTTGCAGTTAACCCAAAACCTAAAAATGCATTATTAATGGATTTGTATAAAACCCCCTATGGTTTAAAAATATCGTGTGAAATTTGAAAATTGCATGAAATTCTTTTGTGATTTTCTAAATAAAACGAATTATCCATTATTTTCAAAAACATATTGCAATTTTACCTATTTTCTCTATTTTTCATTATATTCTTCACAGTATAGTTTCAATGCTTCAATATTTTGAAAATCAAGTTACAAAAATAGAGGAAATAGATAAAATAATTAACTCATTTTCGTAAAAGTGAATGACAATTCACTTTATTTAATAGTAAACAACAAGAGGACTTCAAACAATTTTCAAGTCATATGGGATTTTCCACAACATTCTCAAAACCACGACAATATTTAATACAATCAATTCAATTATTAATAAACAAAAGGTGCAAAACAAAGTGCAAATATAATAGTTCCACATATGTTGAGTTGTTGCGCGTTTTTGTATTGATATATAGTCAGATATTTTTCTTGCATCTAAAACTGAAATTTGTTCCAATCTTATACCAAAAAATGGTTTTCCCTAAATATTTTGAGTTTATAAGTTCATTTGTTGATTAAACTTAAAGATACAAACATTAGCCAAGCCTTCCAAAATCAAATCTGAAACATGGGGAGCTGAATGATACACACATATATATCAGCATCTAAAGCAGAGAAGCACGGAAATCAAGAAATTAAAACTTCATTTAATCACAAAAGATATATATTCACATAAATGTTCATCATATATGGAGGATGCCCTCATTATTACTGGTCTTCCTGCTGTGTCCATCTCCTCGTGAATTTCCTCTTTTCTCTCCTTACCATTAATACTCTTTCTTTTTTTCTTATTATATTTTACTTTCAAATTTATTTAAATGTAAAATGATGATTCGAATTCATGATCTCACGGCATAGATAGTAGTACTCTAATCGTCTGAACTATTCCATTTTATGATAGTATGTATATCAATTTACATATTCTGATATTCTAATCCTTACAAACAATAAACCGTGCATCGATTTAATGAATTAATACAAATATAAACAAGACGACTAGAATCTTTATTGCAGTTAATACTTAATAGTACTATAGCACAGTTAATACTTAATAGTAGGACAGAAGTACAAATACCAAAAAAAAACCATAATAATTGTAATAGGTCTTCTATAAGGGGTAAAAAACAGTAAATTTTGAAAATTTAAATTTTATAAGAC
This sequence comes from Ballota nigra, assembly GCA_947034835.1. Lineage (NCBI taxonomy): Eukaryota > Viridiplantae > Streptophyta > Magnoliopsida > Lamiales > Lamiaceae > Ballota > Ballota nigra. The sequence goes on along the minus strand of OX344721.1, from coordinate 118,960,861 downwards.
TGAACAAAACTCGTGACTTGGAAGAAACCCTGGTTGAAAAGGCAGCTAGCCGTGTTTCATGTGAAGACCATCAGTTGTACTTTCTTCCAACATTAAATCCCCTCAATCTTCTCTCAATCTTGTTATAAATATGTCTAGTCTCCAACAAAAGATCATTCCTTATTAATTCAATACAATCATCTTTATTCGAACTCTCATGCAATATCTCTTACATATTTCATAAAATTCTTAAAGTTAAAGAAGCAATGAAAATGAGCACAACTTACACCCTCTCAATATTCTCATTTCTATTCTTGCTATTTATCACTGCTCAGGCCCTCAGGCCTTATCATTGTAAGTCCTTCATTTTTCACTTTTCCTTTGTCCTTTGATATATATATATATATAAAAAAAAGACTCACTCAATTAATTCCATATCAGACTATATATAATATATAATGATGTGACAAGTGCATTCATGCAACGAGTTAACTAATTTTTGGAAATGTTGGGATGCAGTTGGGCAGGAGAGCAGAAGCAGGTACAAGGGAAAGGTGGGTAGTGAGGAAGTGCATATGGAAATAGGGATGGAACTATATCCGACGGGGTCGAGCCTCCCGGACTGTTCGCATGCTTGCGGGGCATGCATGCCCTGCCACAGGGTCATCGTCAGCTTCAACAAGTGTGCCGTTGAGTCCTGCCCCATCGTCTACCGTTGCACCTGCAAAGGAAAATACTACCATGTACCTTCTAATTAGACTAGGACTGGGGGCTGCTCTGCTCTGCTCTGCTTTTTGTATTGGTGTAAGAAATGAATATTAATCTTAATTGGGGTTTTGCACTAGTGTGACAGACAGACAGAGTGAGTTGTAGCCTGTAGGAAGGTGAAGATTGATTATCAGTTCTTTAATGTTTACTAAGTGTATTAGCTAGAATGTAAATATGAGAGATCCAGTTTTGGTTTTAATCCTTAGTACAAGCTTAAATCACCACTGTCCATGGATGATCTCGTTTTGAGTCATCTAAATGTAATACTCCCTCCGACCCTGTAGTTATTCGAACATTTGCCCAAAAAGAGTTTCTCTTACTTAATTGAACATTTTCTAAAATGAATATAAAGCAACTCAAATCCTTTTTAACTACCACCTTCAAACATTTCAAAATTACATCTCATGTTATTACTTTCCCCTCACAAGCAATATTATCTTTCCAAAATTAAGTAGAAAATATCATTCACCAAAAAAAAAAAAAAAAAGAACAATTTTATCTCATATAATACCAATAAACAACTTACACATTAAAACTCGTGTCAAATAGTAAATGGCTAAATGTTCAAATAAGTACGAGACGGGAGAATATGAAATAAAGCAACACATTTATCATTAAATCTAGCCATTAATTTGATTTGAGGACACTCGGGAGAGTAGATCCAAGACAAGATCAAGGCCCACACACTGTAAAATCACATAAGATGGATGATCTTGACTTGTCCATAACTCAGCCCCACTCGACACGTCCAAGAAACATGGATGCGCAAAAATATGTTGTCTCATTGTATATCACCAGAAAAATGTAAATAGCAAGAATTTGCTACACATGGTTGGCAAGTTTTTTCATCGATACTACTGTTTTGGTAGTACAAACTCTATTGTTTTCCCCAAAGATTCACTGTTATAATAATATTACCCAACAATTCTTTAAAAAAAAAAAAAATTACCCAACAAATGGGTAGAGAACAAAGGGCAAATGATAACGGCACCCTTTGAACTACTGAAATAATTCAAAAGACAAAACCGAGATCCCAAACAAACAAGGCATTGGGATACAACCCCAGTCCATGTGGAGACTGAAATTTTCCGAAAGGAACGCAAGATAGTCCAAACAAAGAGACTGAGAAAACTCAGAGAAGTTTCACCAAGTCCAAGAGCTTGGGTTTTTTTAAGAGATAAATTCCTTGGCAGTACAATATGTTACTCTGATAAATTAAATAAAAAGAATGTTGTATGGGAAATTAAGTGCTACATATGTACACGACATGCACATTCAGACTAAATAGAAAATTTCACATGTACACAAATTTATATCTTTGATTTACCTTAATTATCATCTACAATTATCCATAGACCTACTACACATTGAGGAAAACATTCTACACTCATGATCACGGTTCATAACTTAAACAGCATTTGTATACACAATGACGTTATTTTTTTTTTTTTTCCGGGTTTTGTAATAAATCCGTATATATCTAAGTATCAAAAACAAACCTGAGAGGGTAATCATTCAACTATCTTCTTCATCCTTTTCAAGTTCAAGTCCCTCTTCTGCTAGAAGCTGGCTTATGATCCTTTTCTTTTCCTCTTCGGCTTTTTTCCTCATTAAATCCCTTTTTCTTAGGACAAGTGTGTGTCTTCTTAATGTGCTGTGGAAGTTCTCAATCGAGGCCTTCTTCTCTTTCACAAGTATCTTCCTCTCTTCTTCGGGATCAATCTGAATATTCAATCAAACAAACATACATAAAAGGTAAGAAACAAGCACTTCTGCAAGAATTGACAGCAATTGCTACATGTGACTTAAAATACATGGTTAAACCATCCACAAATCTGGAAAAAGAAAGAAAAAAAAGGACATGTAAATGATGACCTTTTCAAATTTATAGCTTCATAAAATTATTGCTGAACCTTTCTTTTGCTTTGAGAAAACGATAAATGATCTACATATTACCTCCTACAAAAACGATGTGTACATGCAATGACTAGAGTGAAGAGTGGTTTCATTAATTATGCAGTATGCAGTACAGATAGGTGGAAAAATTGAAAATCCAGATATGAGAAAGAAAATATACTACCTTCGAACGAGCAAGACGACGTGCCCGTAGATTCAACTCAAGTTGTTGTTGTTCAGCCCAAGCTGCAATTGCCATATCACCTCTTTGGTCAAAAGCTTTCCGCTTTTTAATAAGCCACTCCATCCATGCTTGAGACGCCTAATACAATTCAGAGTAAATGGCATGCAGATGAGAAATAATGGAAACTGAAAATGCAAGCTAGTAAACTTTACAATTTGAGGAAACAAGCTTAAATTCATTCATCTTAACTGCATTTTGATGGAAACATCAGCATAATAGTTGGTATACTGAATCATAAGAATTTTTTTTACAAATGTTCTCATGCTAACGTTAACATGCAACATCACCAGCTAATTTATTATCGTTCATGATTCGAATTAATTTTCAAATGACAAATGCAACATGGAGTCCTTTACGCGAAAAAAATTGTAATATGGACAACTTAATCTATTTAAGGCAAATGTAACTGATTAGAATTCACGTAGGAGATGCAGTTTGTAAACATGGGAGACTTGAATAAAGTATATCTACAGAGGACTAAGACCACTAACTGTTTGTCATGTATATCTTCATCCGCTTATATAAATTCCAAAATGAAGAAATCTAAGATGACTTAACATTAAAAAGAATTAGAAGATAAACTATTCACTCATTCAATCCCACTCTTATGCTTTAAAAGCAGCATAACCCAGGATTTTTTTTATCTCCAAGAGAATTTGAATGATGTTCAAGGGTTATCCCAAGAAAGCTACTACTGAGATCTATCTAAAGCATAGAGCACTTAGACGGGAATATCAACTAATAGAATGGAAACAAATGTCACCTTCATTGGATTCTCACGATTGTCATTGTCATATTGTCTTCGTCTCTCGTCATCTATAAGCAGCTCATATGCAGCCTGAATCTTTATAAATCGAGCTTCAGCAGTTTCACCTTCTTCTAAGGTCCCTCTCCCATTATAAACTAGAATAGACCAAAATGTATGCATTAAGCAAGGTCTTAGAGCAATAACTTATTTTGAGAAGGCTGTAAAATTTAAGAGCTGCACGTCCAGCACTCAGGAAGAATGAGAGCAGCAAAATTCAATGGCTAATTCTGTTTTTCCCCCTTAATTTTTTTTTCTTTTAAGGAAAAAATAGTTCTTTTCATTGTCCTTCAATTTTCAGAAATTTTTACAGAACCAAATCTCTTTATATAGACCTTTTCTCTGGTAGATTGCTTTTCTCCTCAAGAAGCTTGCATTATTGAATTAAGAAACACTTCACAGCTATGAAGAATTCTTGCACTTGATATTTGGTAGAAGGAACTATATATAAACCACAACATAAAGATTAAATATACATCTATAATGCAGCACGTTTTAGTTTTTTCGTACCCAAGAAGAGATTGAAGGAACACAAAGGAACACTTCAAGTTGTTAGTATCTTTTACATAATTCATAATAATAAACAACATAAGGAACACAAAAGAGAAGATTCATAATTCTAAAAAGACAAAGATCTTGCAGCCAGAATGCTAAGTATCTACAAGAAGTAGATAACTGTTCCCTCCAACTTTTTATTTTAAGTAAAAAGAATTGACTTCCTTGGGCCAACAACATTGTGAGCTATATCACAAGGTTTTCATTGGAAAAATGTGTTGCCTTAGCTTATTTCGCTAACCAAAAGTCCAATATATGATTCTACTAATTCAAGGCTACATACAACGCCAATTAGCAGCAGACTTGTCACATCATGACGGACTAGTTTATACAATGAAGCGGGAATGGACTGCCAAACAGGATAGTGAGCTAGCAAGTCTTATGCTGCTCGAAAAAAATTGAGACTACTAGACCTTGATACTTTTCAACTCAATGCACACAAGTCATATATAGGCGCATGAGTTCATACTCTTAACAGAGTAGAATAATTGTGTGCATATCCGTATCTTCCTATCTTATTATAAAAACCTTGATGTATATAGAGTAACAGAGAAAAGACAGTAAGCTTGAGCTACAGAAGACTAGGGACGAACCATCAGGATGATAGAACTTAGCCAGGCGTCTGTAGGCAACCTTAATCTGCTCTTCGTCCACATCCCTTTCCAATTCTGCAAGTGAAGATTCACAGAATTGTACATTAGTCGTGACATTAAATTAGGCTAAAGCAATAGCATAAGAAAGTGCCGATATCAGAATAGGTTCACTATGAAAATGGTCAAGAAACAGAGAATACTGAAAATTAGGACTTCCTAAAAGCAAAAGAGTTAATAGATTACGCAATCTATTGAAACTAAGGTGCAATTACTGAAGAACACAAGTTGAAGATAGCAGAACTTCAGCCCTTCCCATTTGTTTTTTCACATATTCGAAGGTAAAAAATGCATTTGTACTTGAAGTCTCTGGCAATCGATCTCTTTATTTTTACAAAAACTACCTATATATATAGTTTTGAAATAATTGTTCATCATGTTAGGCTACATTTTACGATTTGAGTGAGCATCAGATGCATATAGGCCTAAACTGAAACCTGCTCAAACATTAACTCATACTCGTAGAAAGATAAATACACGCACATATGCTAAAACACAAATACGCGGGGGCATCACAGCAATTAAACAATATACCTAACGTTTCATATGGAGATTTGGTGTCCGCCCAATTAGAAGCCTTTGTTGCCACCATCCTCCTCTGACGATTCAACCTCACCCGCGGTTCCGACTTTCGCAGTTCTCCCAATCTATCGAACCAAACAACGAAAAACGACGACGATGGCGGAGGTCTCAAATTACAACTATGGTTTTCAACCGACACGACCCTGCCCATCGATCTGTAACAACACGCCATGGAAGAGAACACCGCGTGGGGCCTACATATCCCCCTGAAACTGCTCATCTTCTTCAATTCGCACAGCTGATTTCACCTTTTCCCGCAGATTTTCAACGAAATTCCTGAATGAATTTAGGTAATTGAAGACGTGAAGAAAGAGGATTGAACGCGAAGGAGAATTGACGGTTATTTTGTCATAGTTTCGAATCTCGAGTTTCAAGTGAATCTCTGCTGCTCCTTTTTCTTTCCTTTTCTTTTTTAAATTTTTCTAAGCCTTTTATTTAAATAATTATATTATTGTGGATAGTTTCGCTCCAAAATTATTTTGGCAATTTGCTAAATTTGCGTCGTTAATGTGTAAATGTGTTAAGAGTGAGACACGGTGTTTTACTCTGGCCGAGCTATGGGCCTGTTTTAGGCCCAATTTTTAATAGAAAAACTACTAATATTAAACAAAAATTTGTGTGAAATCAAGTTCATATAAATTTGATTATTTATATATACACACACTATTATGTGTATATGTATATTATTACTATTTAAAAAATAAAATATTTTTTAAATAGTACTAGTGAACATGTATTCAGTGATGGTGTGTATACGTAACAGTGATATTTGAAAAAAAATTCATATTAATTTTAGATTCGCTTCTAATATTATGGGATGACGATAAACATTATGGAATGTAGTTATGTAATCTCAACACATTAATGTACAGTAAAGCTTCTATAAATTAATATTATCGGGACCAAAAAAATTTATTATTTTAGAGAGGTTTTAATTTATCTATAAATTAATAATTTATTAATTTAAAGAGTATTTTTCCAATACGATGAATAATAATCATACAAGACAATAAATTCTCATTTAAAAGGTGTTTCAAAATCAACAATGAAGGATTAAATTTGTAAAGCATTGTGTGAGTACAAAAGTGATCACTCAACACACACATTAAAATTTGGTATTGTTTGATGAAAAGTATCATTTGACTACAATATCCAACACAGTCACAAGAATAGCTAACTATCCTTTGACTATATTTGTAGAAAATATCAAGCGGCACAAACCAGTAAATATTCAAGTGGATTTGGAGTTTTTAAAATAATTAACAGTAGAATCTTATTTTACTAAATTTTCATAGGTATTTTTGTAATTTGAAGAAATTATTAATTTATGATATTGATGGGACCACTAATTTATGTAGGGACTTTTTGAAAAAGGCAAGGTCTCATGTGCACATGTTGCACGGTGCACTCGCTTTGACCCTACCCATTTTCCTTTAATATGGATCCTTTATATTTTAATCGCCCCAAGTTCCAACCCTGCTCTGAATTCGAGTTGCAGGCGTGAATCTTCCATCTCCGACGCGTCGAGCTTCGATTACCTCTGCTTCGATTTCTTAAATTTCGTCGATCTCTTGGCTTCCATTCGATTTCCGACGTGAGTCTCAATAGCCTCGATGAACACCGTTCTTCAGCAAACCAGATAAAAACATTCACGCCATATCCTCCAGCCGACAGAAGCTGCCACATCGCGCAGCCCGTCCCTCTCTTGCTCCTTCCTTCTCTACCCGCAACGCCATCGCCACCGAACGGAGCACCAACGCCCGCCGCCGCTCTCATGACGCCCACCTTCACCACCGCCGATCAACCCTGCCTCTCCTCGTCGCCGAGCGCCACCGCTTTCGCCTCCTCACACTGCTGCCTTTTAATTTTAGTAAGTGAAAAGTTACCCAAGCTTTAAATGAAAAGCTACACTAACTTTAAATGAAAAGTTGCCTAAACTTTAATTGAAAAGTTACACTTTTTTTTATCTGAAAAGTTACATTAGATATAATTGAAAAGTTACACAAACTTTAAAAGAAAAGTTACACTAATTTTAACTGAAGAGCTACACATACTTAAATTGAAAAGTTACACAGACTTAAACAGAAAAGTTACACAAACTTAAACTGAAAAGTTACACTAGCAAACTTGTATAGCTTACAAATTAAAGTGCGATTATACTTAAAAAATTTAGCTTTGATAAGAAATCAATGTAGAACAAAATAAAATTCTTTTATTTTAACATAATCTTACTCCTTGGTGTATTTTTTTCCTTGTAAAGTGGCAATCAAGTCATGAATGCTAGAAAAAAGTGATGAATTCAACAAGTTTATATAACAGTTGGAAAAGTTGCTCAAGATAAAACAGAAAAGTTACCCCAAGTAACTGAAAAGTTAACCATCCTATAGAGGGTAATCAAACTTTGGACCTCGCGTAAGGCGTGACCGCGTGAGCTTCAATTTCCACTGGGGCACGAGTGCGATACAATTAAAAGTTCGAATATTTAATATAAGGCAAAAACTTGTATGAGACCGTCTCATGACATGAGACAATACAAATTAGCACCTACCTCTACCAAAGTGTTAATGAGTCAATGCTCTAGTTATATTAATTCTTATTGTCTCATGCCATGAGACGGTCTCATACAAGACCCACTCTTAATATATATAGCGTGCCCCTGATGTAAATGAGTTATCATTTGACTCAGTTACACGGTGCACTTGGTGGACAAGAGATCCACTCTTTGAAAAATTATTATCTTATCGAAATTGATCAATTTTTTAATTGGCCCAAGTTAGGACTGATAAAAAAATATTATTTTAGAGTGTTTATTACTTTATAGATTATTAATTTATAGAGGTTTTATTGTATTACACCTTCAAAATAAACACATAAAATCATCGGTTCCATATTTAATATTTCATATTGTGAATAAATAACATATGCAGGTGAAGAAATAATCAATGATGTACATCACATTGATATGTAATAATAGTCCAATAAGATAAAATAACAAGCGAAATACAAAAGACAAAATAGAAAAAACGAAGTGCTGAATAAATGCTTAGAAAAGAGCAGGACATTTGATAGTTTTTTTTTTTTTTTTTTTTAATGATGGGGACCTGGTAATTTAAAATTTTAACAAACTTATCAGGTGTACATAACAAACATATCCCCAATTAATTTAAAATTTTGGAAAACGCTTACCAATAATTAAAATATTCTAATTCTTTGCTCAATAATTGTTCAATTAGTTGGCCATTCTAATTCGTGCCACGACATCCATAGAATTATGCATTATAGTTTTGACTTAACTTCATTAGCATCTATAGCGATATATATTCGAGAAATTGCATGGACACCCATATAGTGATTTTTCTTTTCTTTTTTTATAAGTGAACAATACACCATTCATGTAATTACATTGAAAATGAATAATCTAAATGATCAATATGCAATTAATTATTAATATCAACCCCTTGATAATTTGAAATATAAGTCATGAATTTGAGAAGTAAAGTAAGCAACTAAATATGTTACAAGTTAAACTAAAAGATTAATCCATGATAACATCTTCCATCATGAACGAATCTAGAATATTACTTTAATATAATGTATATTTTCAATTTAAGTGAATTTATATAAAATAACATTCTAAATAAAATAATTTCTACCAAAAAAATTGGCCTTCAACAAAATGAGGGCAAACTCCTTCTCAGTGCCATCATCCTCTTGCTCAATCAACAGCCGGTGATACTCTTCCACGACCACCTCCGGCACCACCCAGCTCCGGCACAACGGGCACGTCGGGCGGGGCCCACCCAGCCATTTCTCCAAGCAAAGGCTATGAAAAACATGCCTGCAATCCACAACTTCCCTAGCCTCATCTCCTTCTTCAAGTCCTGATAGACATATGCTGCAATATTGCCTACCCTTTTCTCTATAAGCAAATTTGGAGCTTTTCTTGTTCATCATGTTTGTGTACCTGCGCCTTGACCTTAAGTGTTTGCAATTTTTCAATAAAATGAAAATCGCTAACACGATTAATCGGAGCACTTCTGGAAGTAGATTGAAGAAAAGAGTGGCAAGAATTTTGTCAGAGTAAGTGAACAACTTTGCTACACGTATCATTGTTTTTGTACCTATTTGGACAAGGATATGTAGTGTATATATACTATATGGGTATGCCGTTTGAATCTTATAAATTGTTTTCTTAAAAAAATCATGATATAGGTATATAAGTTTTGGTAGGTTTAATTAATTTGGACTGCTTCTATGTATCATACCACCAACCCATTAGTTAGATTATGAGTTGGGGTTGATCAAATATGAGGTTTAGAGTGGTTATTATTTATTATTTATTATTTGTGTTTTAATATATGTTATGTTGTATTATTGTGTCAATTTAATGTGCATCAATTGCACCATGCAACTGGGCATTTGGATGAAACGTGAAGACTAATATAAATAAAACGTGCAGGCTAGATTTGATTGAAAACGTAAAATGAAATATACATATTAATATAACTAAAACGTGCAAACTAATATAATTTAAATTATGTGGCAGGTACACACGCATATGAGACTTGATTTATGTAATTAAATATATGATGTGTTTTTTTTTTTTTTAAATACAATGAAATATAAGAATGGAAATTTTGAAGATATATTTGGAGGGAGCCCAAGTCCAACGGGGTAAGAAAAGTTGGTGATTATTTTCCAATGTAACAAGTTTTAGTTAAATTAATATGGGGTTTTGGTCCAAATACAAGAAAACATAGGTACACTAAAGAAAGTAGGTACAAGCTATATTAGTATCTACCTTACCTACCTGTGGAAGAATCTTAATCTTCAAATATATGGTGGTAGAGTGGTTTTTATAGATTCTATGTGCTCTGTTTTAAGGCATGTTTAACTATAATTAAATGTATTCCTGTCAAAAAAAACAAAAAAAAAAAATTAATTAAATGTAGTTCATTACCATAGTTAACAATATCTTGTGATCTTCCAGAAAAGACCCCAGAATATAATCATGCATAGTGGATCTGTCACATTTAAATCAAATTATGCCAAATGCAATTTGCTTATCAACAAGACAACACTTGCTCATACTTTTCATCATTGTTGCGCCTCGAGTGGTTAACGTGGTTACTTATCCCAAAAAAACAACAAATAATATATACACACGTATATTCACAAATATATATATGTATACACAAATATATTTTGACTTTATAAAAAAAATAAATGTTTTTATGCCTCGATTGTATTATGCAACACGTATATATTAATTTTAAATATTATTTGTTGTTTTATTAAAATGTAATAATTGATTTATTTTCAGTAAACATCATTGATGAAGTTGTTTTTAGGATCGTTTGTCTTAGGTCTTTGACTCTAATCCAATAAAAATATTTCATCACATTTAAAATGTAGACGTGAGCCAATTGCTTGATACAATTAAATAATTTCAACAAATATAAACATTGGGTAAATTGCACAAATAGTCTCATGAGCGTTTGTGCTCGATAGGTTCGGTTCCACGTTCTTTTTTGTCCTTTTTTTTAACAGAAATGACGCCGTCCTTTATGCTTTTAAATGGAAACTATTAGTTGATTAAAATTAAATTTTAGAAATAATATTACAAATTCATAAATAATATAATTAAACATTGATTTATAAAAAAAATATCTAAAAATTAAAGAATTATATAGAGAATCTATATAAAATACCTAAAATAATTTCTTTTAAACCAAAAAACACAAAAAGTTGCAAATTTTTAATTTTTTTGAATCTGTCTAAATATATGTATAGAACCTTGAAAAGTTCAAACCATATTAAGCCAAATTAATATCAAATAAAAATCCTTCCAAAAAAAATTAAAAAAAGGGGATGTAATAGATATAAACTTAAAAAAATAAAGATCAGCTAACCCAAATCATCGCCACCATCCAAAATCCAAGCAACCGACACCACCACCTCCATTGCCGCCCACCCCAACCCTTTAGCATGTACGTACCCCAGCCCACCAACCCCACTCCATACAAAATATTAGGACAAAAATATTGAAAAAAAAAATATATGGAATTCCCAGCAAGCACTCAAGTGACTCAACACCTAGAATGTTTGTATTTTCAACAATGTGATGGTGATAATCAACAGGAATTTTGGTCAATTGTATTTGTATGTGATTGGATTGATTATAGGAGGCTTTAATATTTCCAAGTTTGAGACAGTAAAATATGTTATGTTTCTTGTATTATTAAACAGTGTTATACAAAACGAGTACGGAATGATATAAATACCGTGTAATTTTACTTATTAATTTACTCACTAATCTTTACTTATTCTTTTTATCAATTAAGAAATGTTGAAAATGCAACTTTGTACAATTGGAAAAAGGAAATTTGGACACTTCAAATTAAATTTTTTTGTCAAAAATTTGTATGAGACCATCTTATAGCATGAGACAACACAAATTAACATTCATTCCTACTAAAGTTTTAATGAGTCAATGCCCCAATTATATTCATTCACATTGTCTCATGCCATGAAACGATCTCATATAAGATCTACTCAACATCTTTGTACATTATGGAATTGATCGAGTGGAATCAATATTGTGAATATATTTTGTCCCACTGGTGGACCCGGACATGGGGTACAACTAGGGGTGGAGCAAATACCGAAAATACCGGTATACCACACTTACTGTACCGAAAAATACCAAATTTATCGAAATTTTCGGTACGGTATCGGTATGGAGATTTAGAAAATTTTGGTATACCGGTATCATACCGAAATTTTTTCGGTATAAGTCGGTATACCGAATTAACCGAATTACTTCGGTATACCGAAATATTTTCGGTATACCAAAGTATTTCGGTATATACCGTGCCGATAATTTATTATTAAAATTTAATATTTTATTTATTTTCATATTAAATATTTAACCCTACTTTATTTTTTGTTATTTAGATGGTATTTCTTTAAGTAATTTCGATATATGCACAGGTTTCGGCATGAAACAGTATTTCAATATGGACCGGTATGGTCGGTATACCAATATGACCAGTAGTTCGGTATGAATCGGTATATACCGGTATTTCGGTATGAACCGGTACGGTACGGCATACCGAATGCTCGGTACGGTATACGGTATGCGTTTTTGGTATACCGAAAATTTCGGTATACAGTATCGGTATGAATTTTTGCATACCGAAATTCTCGGTACGGTATGCGGTACGGTACGGTACGGTATGCCAGCCCTAGGTACAACTGTACAAGTGTACCTCAATTTCAATATTTTTGTATGTATATATATGTAGGCACAAGTTATTTGCACCAGCTTCTTTGTTAAATACACTATTCGGATGAGTACGTTACTTGTTGTTCGAAAAAAGAAATTAATTTTTTTTCTATTTTTGAACATGCTGAAATTAAAAAAAAATAGAAATATTTTATCGAAAATGTTGTAAATTTTCGAAAAAAAAATAGTAGTAATATATTCATCTTAGTAGTGTACTTAACAAAGAGGATGCTGCAAGTAACCTTCGTCATATATGTATATTATAATTGTATTGGACACTATATTTTTAAGTTGGGTAGATATCTTAATTTTGTTCAATTGGTCATTAACCTCTTCAATACCATTTGGGCCAATTTATATGGTTTATTAGTGGGCCTGGCAGAATTCCTTTTAAGAATCATATTTTGCTCTTTTATTTAGAGTATATATGAAGTGAAATTAGGTCGTACCTTTGCAACACCTTTTAGTATAATCAATTAATATTCTTTAGTTAAAATAATTAATACTTTTTTTTCTTCAATTAAAATCATTTAATAAAAATAATTAATATCCTTCGGTAATAACAATTAATATTTTTTTTAGTAGAAACAATTAATACCTTTTAAATAATTCATGTAAGAACTATTTTTACTCTATACTTTGGTTATATGTTATTTAATATCTTATTCTTTGTATATTTTATTTGATTGTATGCACTTGGAATATAAAATAAGTACAAATACTTTAAAATTATGAGTAAGTCTATTGTATATCAGTTTTACTATACAACTCAAAATGGTATTAGTTTTGTTCATTATACAATATTAATATCAAATTAATATATCTTAATGAAACAACTAATATAAAATGAAAAAAAGATTTACAGTAAAATTTGTTTACAGTATACTTTACCTTGAATTATTTATCAATAGTACCTCTAATTTAAAAATCTTGAGTCTGCAACATATACAACAAAACAATAGTATTAATTAGTTCTTATCACACTAATACAAATTTTTATAAAATAATAATATTAATGGAGGCGGAGTATACAAAATTGTCTCAAAAGTTTTGTCCAAGAGGTTGTGCAGGGTGATAGACAGTCTTATATCCCCACAACAAAGTGCCTTCGTGGGTGGGAGACAGATTTTGGACAGTATAGTTGTTCTAAACGAGGCAATCGAGGAAGCAAAGGCAAACAAGAAGGGTAGAATTTTCTATAGGATAGACTTCGCAAAAGCTTACGATTCGGTCGATTGGAGTTTTTTGGAGATGATGCTTAAAGGGTTCGGCTTTTATTCTCAATGGATTAAATGGATTATGGAGTGCGTTTCCACGGCTTGTGCGTCAATTCTTGTTAACGGAAGCTCTACAGATGAATTTAAATTGGAAAAGGGACTTCGACAGGGTGATCCACTATCGCCTTTTCTATTCATCTTAGCAGCGGAAGGGATCAGTTTGTTGCTTAATAGAGCAGTGGCAGCAGGTCTTTATGAGCCAGCATTTATTGGGAGGAAAAAGGTGAGCGTGTCTCACCTGCAATTCACCGATGATACGGTTTTTGTAGGGGCCGCTAAAGGTGAAAATGTTCAATTCCTCAAGCACTTTATCAATCTGTGGGAATTTGTTTCGGGTATGGGAGTAAATTTGATTAAATGTTCTTTGTTTGGAGTTAATTTGTCAGAAGCTTCCTTGGAAGAAATGGCTAGTATTCTGGGATGTAAAAAAGGAAAACTACCTTTTTCTTATTTAGGGGTTGCTGTTGGAAATAATTAAAATAAAGTGGCTGCTTGGGATCCTGTTGTTCAAAAAATAAGGAATAGGCTCAGGAGATGGGAAATTTTGAAACTCTCAATTGGTGGGAGACTGGTTTTGATCAACGCGGTCCTGAACTCAATTCCGATCTACTACTTATCCACCTTTAGAATTCCAAAAAGAACTGTGAGTGAAATAGTAAAACTTCAGCGGAATTTCTTATGGGGGTGGTGGTGAGAGCGTGAGAAAGCTAGCTTGGGTTAGGTGGGCCAAATTTGTAATTCAAAATGGAAGGGGGGGCTGGGAGTGAGGGAACTAGACTGTTTTAATAAAGTTCTTCTTTGTAAGTGGGTGTGGAGATTCATTAATGAAAGAGGAAGGTTGTGGGCAAGGGTTATAGGGTCTAGGTTTGGAGTGGCGTGGGGAGAAGGCTTGTTAGGAAATAGGTTAGAAGGAAGGAAAAACCTGAGTGGGTGGTGGGGTGAAGTGGTGAAAGCAGCGGGAGGAGGGAACGGGGGCTGGTTTTTCGAGGGGGTTAGGAAATTTTTTGGGAATGGGAAGAATACGTCGTTTTGGGAGGAAAAGTGGGCAGGTGAAGAGGGGAGTCTTAAAAATAGGTTTAATAGGTTGTTTAATTTGAGTAATTTAAAAGAGTGTAAAGTTAGTGAGATGGACGAGTGGATAGAAGGAGAATGGCAATTGAGATTATCATGGAGGCGAGAGCTTTTTGATCGTGAAAAATCTTTGCTTAATGATATGTTGTTGGTGATTAACAGGTTTATCCCGAAAGCTGATATTGAAGATAGATGGGTGTGGAACAGAGGGAAGAATTGAGACTTCAAAGTTAGAGAAGCTTATGAGTGGCTGAGGAACGAAGAGGTTGTGGGGCAGCTAGAAGAAGAGAAGGCGATTGGATTCAAGATGACCTGGAACAAAATTGTGCCGAAGAAAGCTAGTATTCACGCTTGGAGAGTGCTTAGAGGAAGAATCCCAACAAAGATGAAGCTCAAGGAGAAAGGCATAATTGGTCCAAACGAAGACGAGAATTGTGTATTTTGCAACGAGCACCCTGAAACGGTAAAACATGTGTTGTTTGAGTGTAGCTTCTCTTATGAGGTTTGGATGACAACATTGAATTGGTGGGGAGTAAGGGTTGTTTTTTCATCAAATCCCTTGAGAAATCTGCTTCATTTTAGCAGACTTTTTAAAGGGAGGAGGGAAAAAACGGTCGTGGTTTGTTTATGGGTGTGTATGGTTTGGATTATATGAAAAAGGAGAAATGCGAAGATATTTCAACAAAAAGAAGTTTTAGTGAACAATTTATTGGAGGAGCTTAAAATACGAACTTGGAGTTGGCTCGTGGAAAAGGAGAAAAGGTGCAAGTATTTGAAGTTTCAGGAGTGGGTTGTTAAACCAAATCTTATTCTGGAAGACTAAACATTCTATGTAATGTATTGTTGATATGATGTATGGGATTTATTCCCACTTTCTGTTGCTGATATGATGCATGGGATTTAATCCCTCTATCTGTTGCTTAAGGGTATTCCTTATACCAATGTAATACGCTGGATTTGAAGTAATACATTCTGGTTTTTATTGATCAAAAAAATATTAATGGAGTATGATACATGCACAACTGCACATAATAGTTTGCCACAAATTCTTTTACAGCAAAATCTCTTATGCACCAAGTGCACGGTGCACTTATTCAACAATTGACATGATTTATACTGAAAAGTTTGTTCCAGTTACACTGAAAAGTGTGGTTGGATTACACTGAAAATCAGTTTTCAATGTAAACTTTTCAGTGTAATCCAATCGCACTTTTCAGTGTAATTGAAACAAACTTTTCAGTGTAAACCGTGTCAATTGTTGAGTGAGTGCACCATACACCAAATGCACAAGAGAGTTACTTTTTTTTTACTCAAGAATAACGGACTTGATTTGGTTAATTCGTCATTTGACTGGTCAAACTTTTGTAATTTTTTTATTTTTATTTTAAATTTATACTTAGAAAATTTCTTCATATATATATATATATATATATATATATATATATATATCTTATAATAATATATTCTCAAACCTCTCCAAGATGATGTGTCAACACCACCTTATTCTTAAGCTGATGTGGCATGTTTCAAATCTCTCCATTTTGAAATACTGTGCTCTCATTAAAAGTTGGTTAAACTTTTAATCTCGACCCTTTGTTCTATATCATTAAATCTAAACCATTAATTTATATCTGCAAAATTAATGTAAATAGATATTATTTCTATTTTCTTATTTAGTTATTTTTAGAATTTATTATAAATCATATTTTTTTCAAACCTTAATGTAATTAAATATGATCTACTTATTGAATGGATCTAAATTTATCATTTCTAAGTTTGAGTTAGTATATATAGTATAATATAATGTTCGATTATTTTTTCCTAAAATAAAAGGTATATAGTTATATATTCCAAAGAATATTCTTATGTGATATATTCTTATTATGGACAAGATATAATATTGCATTTTTTTTTATTATAAATAAGAGCATATTGTATTTCATTTTTTCACATCAAAGTTTCATTTGTTCCACTTTTTTGCTGAGATTTCTCCCATCAATTGTGGGTTAGTTATATATCTATTGTTATTATTATATTTATTTTATAATTAAATTCATCATTTTAAGTGCTCACAATTTGATTAGATTTAAATATCAATATCAATATGAATGTAATAATGATTGTTGATTTATGCTCTACATCGTTCAGTTTAAATATTCTTCATGTGCAAAAATAATAAATTTAACTATACCATGTATTTTTATCTGAATAATTATGATGGTTTAATTGTTGTAATTTAAATCTCATTTTAGATTCAAGAGTATGACACCTCAATTTTCTCTGATTTCTAATATCAAGAGTGAGAGCAAAAAATTGACCGTTAAAGTTAGGATTGAAAAAGTTGGACAATATTTTTTAATGATTTTAATAGAGACAAGTTCTACTTGGAACTCATTTTGATCGATGAACAGGTATTTGTAACTTTAAAGTTTATTTCAAATTTTGTATTGTTTCTTATATAAATTAATTTCTTACCGTATACTCCCAATAACTAATAATGTTAATTAATTTATAAATTATTCAATAATGAAATGGAAATTGATTATTATTAAATTATTAGTCTAAGTAATGTTATTCCATAATTGTTATTAATTTATGTAAATTTTGATGTTTTTTTTAATTATTTAGTTTGTAGGATATACCTATAGAGTTTAGTGAAGGGTACGGGCCACAACTAAACAAACCCCATAATTTATTGTATATACCTCGAAATTTTTTAAACCAAAATACTCTTATATTAAATGTCTATAGAAAATAAATATAATATATTTTTTCAGTACGCGAAATTCGCGTGGGTACACTCTAGTATATATATATATAAAACTTTATATTATTGAGGAAATATAAAAAAATTCATATGCTAAGGAGTATGTATAGAGATAGATTAGTTTATATATGAATTATTGAAGGGTATGAGTTGTTTTCATTAAAAAATATTAGTTGTTTTTAATTAAGAGTATTAGATATTTTCTCTGAAAAATTTTAGTGTATTTTCACTATACAACTAATACTTTTCAGTGAAAACAACTAATACTCTTTAATGAAAACAACTAATACTCTTCAATGATTTATTTATGAATCAGTTTCACTCTATACTTTGTCTATACAAAGAGGTGTGACAAAAGTAATTTACCAACACAAATTCTAACATGCACCCAAATGCATACTATGTATTTAGATTTTAAACTCAATTCTAAATTCAATTTTGACATTAAAATATATAATTAAAAAGATATTGGGTTATTGTTAATAACTGCTTACAATTTTTTTTTTATTAATGTTTGGGGTATTGTTGATTATTGCTTGTGATATTACCGATTATTATATGGAGTATTGTTGATTCAAAAAACACAGTTCACATTAAAATTTGTGTTTTGCATACCTTTTGCAATTAAGTTTTTAAAATCTGAATATATAGTATGCACTTAGGTGTACACTGGAACTAGTTATTTACAAAATTTAAAATTTACAATTATGTCATGGTCATATTCTGTCCCAGGTTTAGTCCTACACTCACCTGAAATTAACATAATTAAGCGAGGCAAGTTCTGGTTTTAGGTAGGAAAATATAATGTTCAATTACTTACACCTAACATGAGTAGACCTATTATCAAAATATGTGGCGCGGAGTTACTCGCTACACCAAGAACGTATGGGAACATTTATTTAGATTTTGTACTTGCGTTCATCGGATGAACACAGCCCGTATGGGAAAATAAAGTATGTATCGCCTTATAACATGAGATAATATAAATTAACATTCATCTTTGTTAGAATATTAATGTGTCAACCTCAATTTATACTTCATGTCACGTCTCACAAAACAATGCCAAATTCAAAATTTTGAAATAGGGTGTGCACAATTATGAGAGAATAAATACTAATAAAAATTTAAAATCACACAATTCAAAGTGTAAGTAAGTCCCTAAAAAGGAATAAGATAAACAAATGACAAATTATGCTATGAACCAATTTCACCGTAAAACTTGTTGCATTTTGTGTATATATTTTTTAACAATATAAGTTTGATGAGAAACTCTCACATGCACCAAGTGCACGGTGCACCTACTCAACAGTTGACATCGTTTACACCGAAAAGTTTAGATTACATTGAAAAGTTTACATTGATTTCAGTTTTCGGTGTAAACTTTTGAATGTAATCCAATCACAATTTTCAGTGTAATTGAAACAAATTTTTTAGTGTAAACAAGATCAATTATTAAGTGAGTGCACCATACACCAAATGTACAAAAGAGTTACTCAAGTTTGATAGTTTATTACTATATAAAATAAAAACAACTAGCATCGTTTTGATTTGAAGAAACTTGTTTATAAGAGACATGCTCTAAGATATACTCTAAACAAAATATAGACAATATAAAATTAGATAACATATAATATTAAAAATATAAACAAAAATATTTATTATTTAAAGTGATTTTTTTATAGTTGAAAGTTAAAAATATAAATTAAATATTATATATACTAAGTATTTAGCAAAATGCAGGTACATCCCCACCGCCACCGCCACCGCCACTGTCACACAATACCTATTCTACGTTTAATTACAATTTTTTTATATAGTGCAAGACTTATTTAGAAACATCCGAATAAATCAAATGTTTTAGTATCAGTAAGATAAGGTAGATTTCTGAATAAAAATACTCCTCCGTCTGAAAAAATAATGTTCGTGTTATTATATCGTTTGTCCGTGAAAATGGTTTATCTTTATAAAATGATTTTTTTTTTATATTATCAATTTACAATCTTATTTATTTTTACATATAATATATCTACTTTTTTAAAACTAATACAAAAGTCGACAAAATTATTTTTTTTGGACTGATAGATGGAGTAATATTTATTGTGCTGAGGATTTTTAGTTCTTACAAAATGGATACATACTGGGCCCCCACTTTTTAATGGGTCGGTCTTGTTGCAGCCAGACATGTCACATTGGCAATTGCTTCTTATGCCCACACAACACTAGTTAACTGAATAACATTATTTGTTTAAATATGAACATACTCAAATAGTCAAATTTCTTAGGCCAAGAAGTAGCTCTGGTATTTTACAAGATACTCTGATACATACAAAAATACATATTTTGTTTTATTTTGAGGAAAATGTGTATAATGCAAGCCTCCAAATGTCATATATGTACACTCCCAAACATAAATTACACCATTTGGTTTACCTACCTACTGTCTAAATTCTAAAATTGGTTAAAATATTATCTACTCGGAGTATGATTTTTAAAACCGTGAAAGTAATTGTTATAACGAGATGTAAGAAAGAATTATAAATATAATTTAGGGTTAATTTCATATAAATTCACGACCTTTATACTTAGTGTCAATTTAATCACGAACTTTTAGATTTTTGTAAAAAAACCCAACATCTGATATTTGTTGCAATTTGATACACGTTTTTTTTTCCGGCCGGCAACTGATGATGTGGCTCGCCGGAGCGTGTGTCATCTTGCCACGTAGGATTATACATGTTTATTTTATTTATTTTTTAAATTCACATCACAAGTAACACTTAAAATTTAAATAACACCTTTCTACTTAAAATTTAAATAGCAATCAAATAAATTAAAAAACCAACATAAATTATATATAATATTTCTCTTTATGTTCTTAGTTTTGAGATTCATTTGGTTGTTGTTTAATTTATTTAGTTGTTCTTTTAATTATAAGTAGAAATATGTTATTTAAATGATAAATGTTATTTATGATGTGAATTTAAAAAATAAATAAAAATAAACATGTGTAATCCTATGTGGCAAGATGACACACGCTCGGACGAGCCACGTCATCGGTTGCCGGCCGGAAGAAAAAAAAAACGTGTATCAAATTGCAACAAATATCAAAGGTTGAGTTCTTTTACAAAAATCTAAAAGTTCGTGATTAAATTGATACTAAGCATAAATGTCGTGAATTTATATGAAATTAACCCTATAATTTAAAGCGACATAAATTTATGTGGTTCACCAACATTGTGTAGGCTATGTCTACGATTAGAAGAGATGATACATATATTATTGTGAGACATCAGAGTTTTTAGATTACAAAATAACATAAATCAAACAAGAGTATATATATAAATCTCTGATAGACTTAACCTCTCACATAATTACATACGCTCCATTTAAATTGTACTTTATCACCAGTTACATAATTGCAATTGTACACAAAATATCCCTATGCATTTCAATCCTTAAAATGATCTCAGCAAATTTTAATTAATTTCCAAATTGGAAATAAAAGACAAAAGAATTGAAAGATGTAAAAATTTGATGAAGATTGTGCATTTTGGAAATAAGCAGGCCAATGATGGAGATGGAATTAATTAAGAATGATGGCAACTAGGACTAGGAGTACGTAGCTGTAGTGCAATATTTTGTTTTGTACACAAATATGTACAATTATAGAGAGAGAGAAAGAGTACAAGATTTTGTGATATTGGGAATTGTTCCACATTCTGCTACTGCTCTAATTTGCACTGGTACACACATCTTCTCCTGTTCCTCGGGAGATGTTCTTAATATCCCTTCCTCTTTCTTCTTTTTTCTTTTTTTTTTTACTTGTATGTGACAAATGTTTTATGTGAATTTGTTTTACATAATCAATACTTCATCCGTCATACCATTATTTACACTTTTTTTTTCGTCCGTCCCAAAATTATTTGCACACTCTAAAAAAAACATTGATTTACGTGCACACTCACAATAATATACACATATTTACCCATATGTCACTACTTTACTAAAAAAATAATTTTTTCTTAATATGTGTGCCCATTTTTGTGTGCAAAAAATGCTAGGACGGAGGGAGTAACTAATTTATGTTTTCGTACATATTTTAGATGATGGTGATGATAATTTGGAAGATAATGTTTTGTCGTTGTCCATTTAAGAATTGAATGCCGAAAATTGAAGAGTCGACATTTATATATTAAATTCTTAATTGTTAATACTTGAAATTTATGAACAATGTTTAAGAGCAATTTTCATGAATTTTTTAATAATGTTTGAATTTTAAGTTTAAGCAATATCGTGTTACAATTACAATATTTTTCCAGAGTCCATTAGTGACCCATTTAACCCACGGACCATTAAGATTAGGGTTAGGTTTCAAGTGTTACTGTTTTAGTGGTCCAATAAAAATAAACTGATAAGACCCGAGACCGCTTAGGCTCGCAGTCCTATAGGCCCGATCCTAATGGGTTAGGGCTAATTCGTTTAACATCACAAGGAGCGAGTGTATATTTTTTTTTTTTTTAAGAAAAATTATTTTATTGATTCTATTTATCAATAAATAAAGAGTATTTTCAAATAAATTGAATATTGTAAGAGAATTTAATTTATAGTTTGGGTGTGAAATTTATTATTGAAAGTCACGAAAAAATTGTAAATATTTTTAGGTGGCAGAGGGATTATCATTTTAAAATATAAAATAAAATGAACGTGTTACTTTAATATTAACAGTTAAGAGGAGTAGAATTTTGTTGAATAAATTAAGAGCATTAAGGACTAAGGGCACTTTGAATATATGTACCATAATTACTGGGACGTCGTAAGAGAGCTAGAGGAGTTGTATGGTTCTCTCCCTATGTATACACATATAGGGACGGGAATTGTTTCTAAGTATTTGATGTTTTAGCATTTTTTTTTTACTCATTTATTCCTCTTTTAACCCCAATCAAATCCACCAAATTTTTCAATTTTTCTATTACCCCAATTAATTAAATTTCCTCATTAGCTATTAGTATGGGAAGAGAGGGGAGACATGAGAATAAAATTATGAAATGTGAATTAGCTATAAAATTAGAAGACATATTTGTCCTTTTATACATATTGTTAATTTCTCCTTAAAATCTTAAAACATCACCCTTTTTATTTTCTTTTTTGGATTTGAGGGGGTGTATTTAATCCATATCCATATACAACTCAAATTTTGAGATTTTTTTTGTAAAGGTAATTAATTACAATAGTTTCCTAACATAATCAATTACAATAGTTCTTTCGATTACTGGGTACATGACAACATCTTTTCATCTCACTGCAGACTGGAACCGCAATTACCACAGGAGGGGGACCAACCGAACCCGTAACTCTGTACCACAACCGCACTACAGCCGGAACCGCAACCACCACAAGAGGGGAACACCACCCCACCACAAGAGGGGAATAAATTTCCTCTCCGTGTCTCGAAACCAAAACTTCTAGGGTCTTAGGTGGTGGCCTCAACCACTTGAGCTACCAACACTTGACAATTTTTAGATTTGATTCATGTATAATTTTATAAAATATTGAGATCCGACTCAATTCAGTCCATCTTATATAAGTATATGGAGTAATTTTTTCAAAACTACAATTATGAAATTTAACTCGGTAACCATATTATACACTAACTTTATTCATATAGTTATCTTTTTTAGAAAACATTTTATTCGTATAGGTAAAACCATAAATTTAGTCTCAAAATAAGCTGTTTAATTAAATTATTCTACTGTCCAAGAGTTTATCGATGTTGAGCTGTCATGCAGAATCAAGAATTTAAGTTCAACTGGCTTGCAGGCTGATTCAAATCTTCAATTTATTTATGTGAATGCTTCCAAAATGGCCCTTTGTTTTTTCCTTGTTACTAATACTATCATTACATAATAATAAAACTATAAAATTTCTTAAAATGCATAGTATATTTATTGCTACCATAAATGCAAATGGCCTCTTTATCCTTCCAATAAAACTTAGTACTAGTAATTTTTTACAAGTAAAATTAGTAATGGAGATTGTGTTTTCTATATTGGGAAAAATACTTTCTCGTTTTAAAATAAGTGTCGTTTTAAAGGTTAAATTTTCTTTCAAAATAAATGTCATTTTAGCTATTTTTTTTAAAAAAAAATTCTAATTTACCCCTAATTCAAATTTAGGATATAAGAGATCTTTTAGGCTTTGTTTGGTTGGTGATGGAAATGGGAAAAAATGGATAAGTGTAATACAATGAATAGTAAATGTGTGTTTAATTAGGAATGGAAAGATAAAGTTGAATAGAATTTTATGTCAAATAAAAAATGATGTTGTAATATTTTATTATTGTTAGTTTGTGAGATAATGATTTAATGAAAGAAAAGTAGGAAAAATGATTAGAAAAAGTATGAGATATAATGAGTAAGTGACAAAAAAGTGATATGATTCTATAAAGTTGAATAAATATAGAGGTGGATGGGAAATGAGATATGTCCATCCAAAATCGGATGAGAATAAAGGATAACTCATCTCTATCCGGATAACCTCATCCCTAATCAAAACATAAGGAGTAGATGGAGCACATTGGAATGGTGAAAAAAAAAATGGATGGGGGCAAATCCTATTAATAGTACATTTTTGTTTACTTTGTATAGGATATGGTAGAGTTTGATGAAACTTTATGTCAAATCAATATTTTTGAGTGAAGATGATGTATTATTTTAGAGTAGGTCTTGTATGAGACGTCTCATGACATGAGACAATGAAATTGAGTATAATTAAGACATTGACTCATTAACACTTTAGTAGGAGTGTGTTAATTTGTGTTGTCTTATTCAATGAGACGATCTCATATTCTCATATAAATTTTTGTCATTATTTTATTATTGTTAGTTGGTGAGATAATGATTAGATGTAAGAAAAATAAGAGAGATAAGGGAATTAAAGTAAGAATTTTTTTTGATGTGATCGTTTTAGGAGTGAATGATTATTAAAATAGGAGATGAGATGTGCAAATTTGAAAAGTGACTGAGATTGGGGGAAGTCCATCCCACATCCGGATAAGGGGAAACACTTATTTGGAGTATATATATAAAGAAAACTAAAATTCTTAATTTATATATAAAATCTGTAGAATTATATTTATTTTGAAACTGGACGTACTAAAAAGTAGAGTATGAAGTTTATCGTGTGAAGAGGGAGTAATAATTATTTAATTTAATTATAGATTTTAAATCGATTGGAAAATAATTTAAATTCAAGGATTTAAAAAATATTATGTTCAATTTATTTTCTAAATTAAAATTAACTTCATTTAATATATGATTAGATATCTTATGAATGGAGTATATTTGAATTTTTTTAACTATCATTATTATGTATACACATTATTGTTATGCAGGTTAACTATTATCGTTAAAAAATGTTTGCTTTTTTAGATAGTAATAATGTGTTAACATTTTTAAACAGTATGAGTGGGTAAGCATAACCATCATCTATATCTATATCTATATTTTATATAAAAGTAGAAGTGAGGAGAGAGAAAAAATTGCATTTATTGGAGCAAGTGAAATGCACTTGCTTTATGGTGCAATAGTGACTTTCACTCTCCACTAAAGAGAGTGAATTAATTTTACCAATTTCTTTTCTTTTTTTACTTTGCACCAATAGTTTTAAAAAAATCTTTAAATTTTTTATTTTAAATCTATTTTCAACACACTATATATCAAATTAAATTGCCTTATGAACATTTTTAATTTAACATATATATTGTACATATAAAAATAAAAATCATATTTAAAAATTTTATTTTTATTATTAAGTGTTTTCTATTGACTTTAACTATATGATTGATCGAATTTAAATAATTTTTATTTAGACTATATAAGTTTTTTAAATGTTAAAATAATTTTATGAATTTAGTATACAATTAAAAATTATAATACTCACATATGTACAATATTCTTATATCTTAACTGATTTATGGATAAATAAATTTAATTTAAACTCTCCTTTTTATAATTCATTCATTATATAATTTTGTATTTAAAATTTATAATATTCAATCCGTGCATCGCACGGGAGAAATACTAGTATATATAAAAGTAGAAGTGAGGAGAGAGAAAATATTGTATTTATTGGAGCAAGTGAAGTGCACTTGCTTTATGGTGCAATCGTGAATCTCACTCTCTACTAAAGAGAGTGAATTAATTTTACCAATTTTTTTTTTTTTTACTTTGCACCAATAATTTCAATATTTTTAGTTTTTTTAATTTTAAATCTACTTTCAACACACTATAGATCAAATTAAATTATCTTTTGAACAATTTTAATTTAACATATCTATATTGCACAAATAAAAAAATATCATATTTAAAATATTTATTTTATTATTAAGTGTTTTTATTGACTTTAATTGGTTGAATTTTAAAAAAAATTATTTAGACTATATAAGTTATCTAAATGTTAATATAATTTTATGAATTTTAGTATTTGTTGTGAATTTAGTATAAAATTAAATAATTATAATACTTACATATATACAATATAATCTTTACATATTAATTGATTTTTGGATAAAATAAATTTAATTTAAACTTCTTTTATAATGGTTTATTATACAATCTCGCGTTTAAAATTTATAATATTTTATCCGTGCATTGCACGGGAAAAATACTAGTTGTGAATAAGCATAATAGTGATACTGTATATATATATATATATATATATATATATATATATATATATATATATATATATCTTATTATAATATATTCCCAAATCTCTCCAAGGTGATGTGTCAACACCACCTTATTCTAAGGATGAGGTGGCATGTCTCAAATCTCTCCATTTCAAAATACTGCTCTCTCATTAAAAGTTGATTTAAGTTTTGATCTCAACCATTGATTCTATGATTAAATCTACACCATTGATTATTTACTCATTAAATTAAGAAATTATCGGATTGAATATTTACTCATCAAATTGGATTGAATATGTCTTTTACAAATATAAGATTGTCTTTTACAAACATAAACGTGTTGATGAATATGTCTTTTACAAACATAAATAACCGAAACCCCATGATGTTAATTGTTAGCCATTTAATACTTTAGTGTATTATATAAGTAAGTTGTTATCCATAATCCATAATATAGTAATACAACTATATAAATCGATTAAATATTTAAATTTTGAAGAATATTTATTAATTTTGTAGCATATTCTCTATAATATATTATTAATAAATAAATTTTCATAAATAATGATGATTATATGCGTGTGTGTGAGTCCAGTGCTATATAACGTGTTGGCTTTACTTTTGTGATTCCTTAACCATTATTTCGTATATAATTTTTACAAATAAATACTCTTGATTGCAAAAGATTTTGACAATCTTATATTTATTAATGTGATATTATATTATGCTTCGAAATCATAACAAATCCATAGAAATTTTAGTGAAATATATTCCATATATTTTAATAGATTATGTGATATATATATTAGTAAAGTATATAAATCATATTCTTTCCAAACCTTAATGCACGATTTTTTTCCCTAAAATAAAAGGTATATACTCATGTACTATATTTTTATTATGGACAAGATTTAATAATGTATGCGGTTTTTTTTATTATAAATACCATCATAATAGTATTTCATTTTTTCACATTAAAGCTTCATTTGTTCTACTACATTGCTGAAATTTCTAGACTATGTCACCTCAATTTTCTCCAATTTCTAATATCAAGAGTGAGAGCCAAAAATTGACTCTTAAAGTTAGGATTGAGAAAAAGTGGATGGTGTTTTCTAATGACCTTAATAGAGACAAACTTTATTTGGAACTCATCTTGATTGATGAAGAGGTATTGCAACGTTAAAATTTATCTCAATTTTGTGTTTTTTCTTATGTAAATTCATATCTTTTTTTTCTTTCGATTTTAATTAAATTATTAGACCAATTTGAGTTTTACCATATAATCCCAATAATTAATAATATTGAATAATATCGAGTAAAGGGAAGGAAGAATATTATTTAGGCGTGGTTTGTAGTTAGGATTTATGTGAATGAAGAATATTATTATGTATTATTATATTTTGTTATTTTATATTTATATTTTAATATTTGTTTTTTGGATTTATTTCAGGGTGATAAAATAGAAGCCACAATTAGAAAGTACTTGATCAAGAAATTTGAGAACAGGTTGAACGTGGGTGCCACTTACACATTGTCCAACTTTCTTATTGGTTCTAATAATGGTAAAATAAAATCGACGAGTCATCCTTGTAAACTTATCTTCCATTTCAATACTAATATTTTTCCATGTTCGGACTTGGATTTGAAAAAATCCAATTTTGAATTCATATCATTTGATGAGATAAAGTTGAAGACCCAGGATGAAGCTAAAGTTTTGATAGGTAAGTATTAGTTATGCATTTATTTTATATTAACCAAAAGTATTATTATCAGTATTGTATATATCTTATGGGTTTATTGGATGAGTATATTTAATCAATATTTTTTTGTTGTTGTAGATGTTATTGGTTTCGTGGTGCGTATTAATGATGTTGATTCTATAAAGATCAATGAAAGGTTTGCTAAAAAGGTGGATGTGGAAATTGAGGATGATTGGTAATTTTTTATAAAGTATTAATTTTTTTATTATATCTCTATTTAAAGCTTAATTAGTTTGCTCTAATATTTTATAAATAAACAAAAAAATTACAGTCGTACAAAAATAAAATGCACTTTATGGGAAGGTCACTATGAACCATTGGTGAATTTCAACAAGGAGAACCCAAATGAGCCCATCATTATTGTCCTGGATTATGCAAAAATTCAACCATTGTTCAGAGGTTTTACCTTATGTATACGGCAAATTTCAATATTATTTTTAAAATATTTTGTTTAAAGTCTTATATAATTTTTACTATTTAGATGAAATACATGTGTCCAACTCCATGTACGCAAGTCGTCTTATTATCAACGGTGACCTGCCCCAGGTCCATGAATTTAGAAACAGGTAAATTTATTTTTACTCCATATGATCAATTCGATATTTTTTTAATAAATAGAATCAATATAATAGTAATGATAGCATAACCATATAATGCTTGGCATGTTAGGCTTGAAGCTATCCTCATCCAGATACCTGCTCCAATATATTCATATGGTGTGGAGCATAGTCAATCGTCTCCTTTTGCGGAGTTTGATGATATTGTAGACCTTATGTTTTATGCGGACCTCAAGAAAATCAAAACGGTATTTGTCTAAATTTTATTCATTTCTACGCCATTATCATTGCAACTTGCGAACATATAGATACTACAAATAATTGGTACTATCATGCTTGCCCAAAGTGCAACAAAAAAGTTTCTCTTGCAGGTGATCAATGGTTTTGCCAGAGGTGTGAGACGAATGTAAATTCAATTAATGCAAAGTATGATTATTATTTTAAAGTTTAATTTCTTATATTTAATATATAGTTGT
Organism: Ballota nigra; assembly: GCA_947034835.1. Taxonomy (NCBI): domain Eukaryota; kingdom Viridiplantae; phylum Streptophyta; class Magnoliopsida; order Lamiales; family Lamiaceae; genus Ballota; species Ballota nigra. The sequence goes on along the minus strand of OX344721.1, from coordinate 118,931,497 downwards.
ATTTTATAGACTAGATTATTTTTCTTTAATATTAATTCTTTTTTTAAAATATACTACTTAGGTTCAAAGTCAACTTGATTGTGTTTGATGATACTGGATCCACATCATTGGTGTTTTTCGATAGAGACGTTGTTAAGTTGATTGGGAAAAGTGCGTTGGATATTCTAAATGATATGGATGAGGTAACATTATTATTTTGATATGTTCATATTTTGAGTAAATCTTAAAAAGAAATTAATTTGATGAAAATCCTTATTTACATGTTAGACTATATTTAATGTGTTATTTTCTCTTAAAATGCAGAAAGGTGTACGTGATGAATTACCATCTCAATTGGATAACTTGATTGGAAAGAAATTTATATTTCGTATTCATATTTCTTCTTTCAATCTGGAGAGACTACGGCACATACACAATTTTCAAGATTTCGGATGATGAGAGTTTGATTGAAAAAATTGAAAGCAAAAACTTTTCAATGTCTAAGGTATTATATAATAACAATTATTATTATTTTTTAATATTTATGCTTATATATAATATCAATTTTGTTTTAAATATACTTATGTTTTTCTTTTTTATCTAACTGATGGTATTTACTTTTAATCATTTAAAAGGATTTTTCGCTCGATGATGATAGTTCCACCAAAGAAGAAATGTGCCATACTCCGGAGGGGCTATTGAAAGATACAGAGAGCGAAATATCCTTACCATCTAAGGTAATTTGTATACATAGTTATTATATTTTAGGGTTGATGCTTCTACAAATATTAAATATGATTGCTAAGTTTAAATTTTATATATATATATATATATATATATATATATATATATATATATAATATTAAATTTGAATTATTTAAAGGAAATCTCAATCGGTGATCATACTTTTCTAAAGAAGAAGTGTTGCATGCAAATTCTTTAATTGTATTGCTTTAGACAATTTAATAATTTTTTTTACCAATATATTTTAGGACTCCGATTCTTTATCTATTACTGCTGATCGACAAGTGGATATTTTTGAATGTTCTTCCCGTGGTAAGAGGAAGATTGATTTTGATGATTCAATGGATGCTGATGGTGGAGGTGTTGAATCTAAAGCTGTCGCAACTAAACGCCCCCTTACTGTTAAGGTTGTAAAGGAGTGATTGTGTCTGCATGTTACATTCTTCAATAATGAATTCCAATAAATTTAAACATAGTGTTTGGTTTGATTATGTTAGGAAATTTTTTTGTCATACTTTTGTTCCGATTAATTAATTTAATTAAACCGGTTGTTTATGTTTTTCTATAAGACAATTATCTCGAATTTGAGTTATGAATAAATTTTTCCGTTTAATGGAAAATAAATTATTCTATTTAATTTGTTATTCATTCTTAGGGATTTAAATCAATTTTGTCCTATATCTTTTCAGCTTTATTGACATGTTCCCGTAATAATTTGTTTTATTGATTGAGTCCCGTAAAACGACGTAGTTTTGAACATATGTCGATCACGTGCATCATTTTTTCGGCTGAATAGTAGGAAATTGTTTAGGTAAATTATTTTAGACAAATTGCTTGCAGGAAAATTGTTAGTGGGTGGAGAAATAAAAGTGCCTACATAATTAAAAAAATTATAGGCAATTTCATAGACAATTCTCGAAATTTTTGTTGAAAAATTGCATAAGCAATCCTAATTTCGTGGCCAATATTTTTATGTTGTTATAGTGATTATTATCATTAATACTTTTTACTATATAATTTTAAAGTGATAGTTCATATTTAATTTTCGTCCAAAAAAATAAGAAATTTGGTGACAAGTTGGAGGATCCGCATGATCTATTCGAGATAATCCTATTTATTTAACAATGGGAAAAAATCTATTTATTTAATTAATGAACAAAACTAATAAAATTCTCCATTTACGAGTAGTGCATCACCCATTCTACCATCCCACGCATTTCAAGAATAAAGCACCAAAACTTAGTTGTCTATGATGAGCCTGACTAATTCGGGTGATACTTTGCCCTTTAGAATTCAGAGGAGACAGTTTCTGGTTCTTTTGTGTTTTGCAATGACTATAAATAAAAGTCAAGGTCAGTCTTTGTCTACTGTCGGTGTGTACCTTCCGAAACCAGTTTTTACACATGGACAATTATATGTTGCAGTCTCGAGAGTTAAAAGTAAAAGAGGATTGAAGATTCTCTGTCTTGATTCTAATGGAAAGCCGTGCAAGTATACAACAAATGTAGTCTACAGAGAAGTTTTCAGGAACGTGTAATTTTAAGTAATTTTTTGTTATAATAATTTTAGATGGAATGTGTGAATTAGTTGGATGTTTTTGAATTTTCTATTTATTCATATTTAATATTTTTCATTGTTCGTTGAACTATAATTAAAATTTTAATATTATATCAAAAGTAATATATATTTAAAATAAACAACATTTATATTTATAATTTTTGAAGATAGAAATAACATTTATTTTTCAGTCCGCGAAATTTGCGGGGATACGCACTAGTATATATATATATATATATATATATATATATATAATGATATTTGAAGGAATCCAAGTTCATGTTAACTCGGTTCCACTTTTAACACATATATTAAAACCCAAAATAAAGAAATATATCTGTATCATCACCCAAAAATTCAATTAGCGTTAAGATAGAGATGTGAAAATTGTAAACAAATATGTAAAGTTATTTAGCACAGGCATTATAATTTCATCAACTAATTAAATCTTTATACAATATAATTAATGATGTAATTGATAGTGATAGTGATTGTATTAGAAAAAAAAATGCTAAATCTAAAACTAGCCCATTGCCTTGTGAAATACATTTAAATAAAAAAAATTATTTTAATTAGTTAAGTGTGTATTGCGTATACATACACGTCAGTGTAAATTTTATATCTACTAATAGAAAATCAACCTCTACCTTTTCAAATCATTCCATTTCAAAAGACTTAATTTTAAGCATTTGAATTATTTATAAAATTTAATTTATAACATCTTTTTAAGGAATAATATTAATTCAGGTTTGAAAAATGAAAAAACTATCAATTTAAAATATGAAAGATTTTTCTTATCGATTCAGAGAACCTGAAAAATAGAATCCGGGAGTATTAATTTAAGACTCAAAAATATTAAAACCATATTTGACAGTATAATTGAAGTTCTTATTTATTTATATATAATAGTATTACTTTTTTCATGATTACTTTTGTTTCTTATATTTTCCAATCACGTGAAATTAATTAATATATATATTTTTATTATTTTTTGGAATTATAATTTATAAAAATATAATTGCACAATCAGAAATTATAATAGATTGGTGAGTCTTAAATTAATAATTGTATTTTCAAGTCTTAAATTGATAGTTTTGTATCTTTTAGGCCATGAATCGATATGAAAATTTTTTTTGGCCCTACATTGATAATTTTACTAATTATTATCTTTCATACTCTGAATTGATAAAACTCTTTTTATTTTTAACTCAATCATTCATTTTATAACTTTTAATGTGGTCCATTCGTATAATGAAATTTAATATGTGAATTTATTAATATATTTTATCAGTGCTAAATAATAAATGTCTTTATTTTTTTTATCGGTAAAAAAAATATATTATAAAAAGTGGGGTATAAGGGGTACTCCAACCCTTACAATATTCAAGTTCTACAATCCCATTTTATTTAAACATTACACGCAACAATATGATGGATTACAATTTCAATCTAAATTTGAGACGCCAAACCTAATTTTGCCTTCTGACACCAACCACGACCAAATTCTCGCTTTTATCTCCGAAAATGCTTTTGAAACATTCGACTTCTTACCATTGAAGATTAAATCATTTCTCACATTCCAAATCACCCACACAATTGCTGCCCCAAGAGTTGTGGAATACCTGGACTTGTTCGACCTCCCAAGAATCGTATCATGCTGCAACAAGTGGTGCACAGGTTCGAAATGTGGAGCAATTAGCGTTCTTGTCCATTCAAAACAACACGACCAAACTTCCCGTGCAAAGTTGCATTTGAAGAAAACATGTGGTACATCTTCCTCCCCAATTCCACACAAAGCGCAAGAAATATCATCTCCTTGTTGTAATATCCCTCGTCTTTGAAGAGCTGCCTTCGTAGGAACTTTCTTCTTCAAAATCTTCCATGCAATAGCCTTTACACGTCTTGGAGCTAAACATTTCCATAGACGTTTGCAAGCTCCTTCCTCATCGGATGTCATATTCCCTACTCTGTTACCTGCTTCCAATTTGTATGTTGTGTTTGTTGTGAACACGCGATTTGGATCATGAATCCACTTCCAACAATCATCCACCTCTCACTTTAATTTATACTTGTTCAAACCAATTAACATTAAGCAAAGAAATATCTCGATCCTTCAAAGTCCTACTCCACCTCAAGTTCCACTTCCACCCGTCTTCCCCCCACTCCCCTACCTTACACACCCTACTTTCTTGTTGTTCACTTAATCTAAACAGTCTAGGAAAACACTCTTTCAAAGGTTTACTCCCCACCCACCAATCTAGCAAAAAATAAGTCGAATCACCTCTCCCCACTAATCTCTTAAAATCCTCTCGCATACCTCTGCCATCACCCCCAATACAAATCACATATATCTTTCCACCACCTAGAGACAAAAGACCCTCCTCGTCTCCTATTACTACCCCCTGAGCTCTCAACACGCCCACAGTCTATTCCCATCACTAAACAATCTCCAAACCCATTTCCCAACTAGAACTTTATTAAAAATATTCAGGTCTCTAATGCCTAATCCCCCTTCTCCTTCCACTTACAAATTTCACCCCACCTAACCCAAGGTATTTTTCCTTTAACCTCACACCCGCCCCATAAAAAAATGTGTTAAATACGAATGAGCTCACTTATGGTTTTTTTTTAGGAAAACGGTAAAAAAAAAAAGGCAATAGATCGGTAACGCCGAGAGAACCGCTTGGATAAAAGTTATAAAACCGCCAAAAGGCATATGCTTTCCATTCCAAGACTGGACTCTTCGCCGGACTTTTTCGATCAGCTTCTTCCAAGAGGCATGCACATGATGATTAATGCCTACATTTACTCCCAAGTAAGAAATTTGCCCATGAAAAATTTCACAGTTTAGAAATCTAGTCATATCATCAATCAGACCACCATCCAAATTCAGCCCCAAGAAACCACATTTGTGAAAATTCACTTTCAAACCAGAGATAAGCTAAAAAATACGGAGAACATATTTAATACCAAGAATATTTTCCATCTTCCCGGTACATGAGAAAATTGTACCGGTAAATAATAAATATCTTTAATATCTTCATTTTTCTTTGAGTTATAATTATAATTTAAATATAATGTTATATAATAAATTAATGAATTTCCATATATTGCACATAATATTAAAAAAATAGAATACAAAATGACAGAAGTTCGGAATAATTTATCTAAAAATGATAATATAAAATTTTATTTTATCCTACTTAATATTCGGAATTGTACGCTAGTATTGAGTCTATACTTAAGGTGTAAGATTTTTTTGTTTTAATAAATTTTTTTAGCCAGAACAAACTTTGTTATGAAATCATCCACAAATGACAGAAGTTCTACCCTACAATATGAACTAAGAAACAGTAAAGCTTTCCCTACAAGACGATGCCTAACATATTGTCGCATCCATCGACTAAAACTAATTCAACTTTTTAAACTCATTCAATGGTTTACCATTGAAGAGTTGCTAATCAATCTCATTCTCATTATCATTTTCAATTTTATATATTAAAACATATATGATATCTTAATATATAAATACATTTTTTTTATTAAAATCAATATTGAGATATTATATATGTGAGTTGCTAACCAATCTCATCCTCATTATCATTTTCCACTTTATATATTAACACATATATGATATCTTAATATATAAATACATTTTTTTTTTATTAAAATCAATATTGAGATATCATATATGTGTTGATATATAAATTTATTTGATCGACATATATATACACACGCATTTACTTAATAACTAGATGTCGCGTGACAATGAACATTTGACACATGTGTTTGTATATGAAATAGTTCAATAAAATAAATATTAAAATAACCAAGTGTTGAGAAAATAAATATTCAAAACATATAAAAATATATAAATGATTTAGTTGAAATGAATATTATTAATGGATTGTAATGTTCAAACTTGTATAATTTTTTTTATTTAAAAAAAAAAATTAGACTCACTATTAAAATATCCAAATTTGACGATATTTATGATTAATATATTAACATGTGATGTGTACATAGGGGTCTAGGTGAGTTGAGTCGGTTCATAAGTTATTTATTTGAGTTGGAAAAAGCTCGAAATCGTCTTAAGTTACGCGAATAGTTTTCGAGTGCAAGATAATTATGCAAGATTGAACATAAAAAAAAAAAAAGAAAAAATATATAAAAAAGAACAATACACAAAAGCATAACTATATTTGTTCTTGAAACATTATTTATTTTTTCAATGAGTGATTTTAGGGTGCATCCAAGTGCATACTATGCACTTGGATTTTACACCCAATTTAAAATCAATTTTAACCAAATCTTGAAATTCGCGGGTCAGTTCAACCCAGAAAAAATTTCGCGGGTCAGTCCGACCCGTAGCATATCTCCTTTCTTCTCTGTCTTCTCTCATCAAGCAAATCGCACACCTTCCTTCTTCTCCATCCCTCGCCTCCTCCTCATAGAATTCACCGGAAAAATAGCTATTACAACTTCCGATCTGAATCTATCCCCAAAACAAAATTAAAACATGAAACCAAATCAAAATTTCTGGGAGAAATCGGTCTCAGCGACCACTTGATGAAGCCCAATGATAATTTCCATTACGTTGAGGATTTTCTGTGTGCTAAAAGATTTGGTTCCAGGCGGTGTAGTTAATTCAGAATAGGAATTGATAATGTGGCTTTGCGTGGAAAAGGTCTCCAGGCGGTGGAAAAAATCAAAGAAAGGTTATCCCACGATCAGATAGATAGAGAGAGTAGAGAGATTTGAGGTTGAATACTATTATATAGCCAAATATGTACCATTTGAATATCCCTAAATATAGGATAAAGATCTAATAAGTAAAAAAGATGCAGAGTATATTCTAGTATATTCTAGAGAAATACTGATATTTATTTTTAATATAACTTTGGGTCTTGGTAATTATAATTTGGGGTATTGGTAATTATAACTTGGGGTATTGATGATTATAACTACGGGTATTGATGATTATAGCTTGGGGTATTGATGATTATATCTTTGGGTATTGGTTATTACAACTTCGTGTATTGGTGATTATAACTTCGGGTATTGGTGATTACAACTTCGGGTATTGGTGATTATAACTTCGGGTATTGGTGATTATAACTTGGAGTATTGGTGATTATAACTTGAGGTATTGGTGATTAAGTCTTGGGGTATTGGTGATTATAACTTGGGGTATTGGTGATTAAGTCTTGGGGTACTACTGAATAATTATTTAGGATATTATTATTGAGTAATTCTTGGGGTATTAGTGATTATAACTTGGGGTATTGGTGATTAAGTCTTGGGGTATTGATGATTATAACTTGGGGTATTGGTGATTATAACTTGGGAAATTGGTAATATAACTTCGGGTATTGGTGATTATAACTTCGGGTATCGGTGATTATAACTTCGGGTATCGGTGATATAATTTCGGGTATCGGTGATATAATTTTGGGTATTGGTGATATAACTTCGGGTATCGGTCCGAAGTGTGTGCGACCATTTGCGATCCTGTTTGTTGCCAGACTTGCGAATTTTGCTCGGGTTGGGCCTGACCCGCGAGTTTTTGTTGAATCTTAATTGATCAAAATTAATTTCAAGTTGATTTCAAAATTCTAATGTGTATGCTATGCACTTGGATGCACGGATTTTTCAATTGCAATGAGATGAGCCTTTGAAACAATGATTAATATCAATGCATATTATCTCTAAGTGTAAACTGATAGATTCAATAAAAATTATCATATACTCGATTCAAAAGAAATAAATCAGATAAACGCGCGAGTATAATCAAACTCACATAATTTTACCAATCTACCTATGATACACAAATCATTTACAAATATTCCCTATGATAAATAAAATAAAATTTTGGAATTATTGTTATGTAATTTAACATATCCAGTCGATTGGAGCTCACATATTTTATCAGTTTATCCATAAATACACAAATTATTTACAGACACACTCTAATGATAAATAAAAAAAAAAAAAAAAAAATCTCAAATTAACAATCCACGTTATTGAGTAAAACTCAAGAATTTCAATTTTTTTCTCGATTTGAGCTCTGAGTTTCACAAAATTGATCGAGCTTGACTGCGTTTGATTCAAATTTTAAGGTTTTACTATTCGACTTAGATTCATTTACACTCGATATACATCTATATGGATACAATTTTAATAATTAGATGAGGTGTGTCAATCAACACACTATCGAACCACTCGTAATTAGTATGAACTTTTGAGATGATATATAGTAAAATAAAGATACAACTAATTTTTTATACACATAATTTTGATTTTATCTATGAATAAAAAGTCACTCATAAAAATACAAAATTTATGACCTAATCTTTCCTTAATTAAATTTCAATTCGAGCAAACGTGACACTACCAAGTCTTATACTTTTTTCCTAAAATTTTAATTCATTTGTATTTTAAAATTTTAATCACAAATTTAGAGGGGTGTATTCGTTATAGAGTCTGTAGGATTTTTTTAGACTTTTAAAGTCTGGGGGTATTCAATCTAAATTTTCAAAAGTCTTAAAAAGTCCTGAGGTATTCAATACGGATTTTAAAAAGTTTTAAAAAATCTTTAGGTATTCAACAGTTTATGGATTTTAATACTCCACGGATTTTCTTAGATTTCCCTTCCAAAATATGAATAGATTTCACTCTCCGAAATCTCTTCTAATAACCAGAGATTTATACGGATTTTAAAAAGTCCTAAAAAATCTTTAGGTATTCAACAGTATATGAACTTTCTTTAATTCTCTTCCATTGAGATGTCAACGGGGCGGGGAAAGGGGTCATTCCCCATCTCCGTCCCTGCAAAATAAATGAGAAAATTTTTCCCCCCATCCCCGCCTCGCTGAGGATCCCGTCTCGCAGGGATTCCTTGTTCCCCGTCTAATTAATTTTTTTATCTTATTTTTAAAATATAAAAAAATATTTAAATTAAAAAATTAATCATATACAACAATTACTTTAAGTTGGTGTTAAAAAAATTAATTTAAACAAATTTAAGAACCTCTAATTTTAATATTTTTAATTAACATATATACTAAAGTGAAAATAATATAATTTGGAACGAATAACATAATATTAAATTAAAAAATGTAATTTTTAATAAATAGTTAATTGAGTAGGAAACTATGAAATATTTATTTGTAATTTACGTTAACATTAAAATAATATATAAATATATTAATTATATAAAAAATAATGCGGCTCTCCACGGGGAACGAGACGGGGATCCCCCGGACTGAGAATACTATCCCGATTCCCCGCCTACGGGGCAAAAAAAATTCTCCGTCCTGTTTGCTTTGAGGATTACCCGCCTCGTTGTCAAGTCTACTCTTCAAAAAATATAAATAAATTTTACTCTCCAATATCTCTCTTCTAACAATCTGAGACTTCTAATGAGGGCGAGGTACAACGGTGATGGAAATGAAGATGAAATAATAATGAATTTTTTTAACTAATGTATTTTTGTTTTTTTTTTCTAAATAATTTGGATAATTTTTTTATATACAAGTGTGTCTCATATATATTTGCATCAATGGTTCCAGCGCCGGAGTCTATGAAAATCCATGTAAATCAATAAAAAAATGTATTCCACAATCCTGTAAAGTCTATGAAAATCCAAGTAAATCAATAAAAAAGTCAGTCAAACTCTGCATGGAATCTATAGATTTTCTAAATCCACAGACTTTTTAAAATCCAAATAAATTAAATAGAATCTCAATTGAATACACCCCTCTTAATTAAGTTATGAATCAATTACAATTCATCAATTAAAGGTCAAGCATTTATTTCATAAATTTTTTGATTTAGTCAATGTTTACCATTAGATATACATCTCATAGTATGATATCGATACTATTTGACCAACTCTTAACTTTAAATGTGTTATTTATTAATTAAAAGTTATCACTTTTAAAAAGTGATAACGTTTTGACAAAAAATATAATATTTTTGTTTTTTTCTGTTTTTTTATCTGTGATAATATTTTTGTTAAAAGTGACTTATATCACTCTTTAAAAATATTATCACATTTTTTTTATAATCCTATTACTTTTTTAATTTGGTCGATCGCATATTAAAACACATATTACCTACATTTTCGATTAAGTCTCTTTTTAACGATTTACCTAAAAAAACTTAAAATAAAACTTAGACATTTTTACTCTTAATCAATTAAAATAACAATAATAATTATAGTTTACGAAATATATGAAAGGCAATTGAAAAATAAAAAAATGAGATGATTTTTTTAATCATAATTAAAATATATTAAGTGGTCTTTTTTGGTGGAGTAAGTTAGGAAGAAATTAATTAAAAAAAAAAGTCAAAATGATAAATAATTACGAAAAATATTAAACTCAAATTAAAAAGACACTTGCAAAACCTTAGACATAAATTTGAAAAAAAATACATATATAATACTAAACAATTAAAATAACTATAATTAAATAATTTTAAAAATAAATAAATATATAATTATTTGTTTTTTTAATTTTTCAACCCACATTAGACATTAATTCAAGAGCGAGTTTATTCATCGATGCCAAAATCACATATCAGAATTCACTGGCTATTAATTGGCCACTTCCAAAGTTCCAATATCATTAATTTGAATAAAATGAGCAACTATCCAGCATTAAATGACTAATACATTAATGTCGACAAATTATTATAACGGTAAACATTAATTTCTCATTTTTTTTTTCAAAAATACTCACTTATTCCTTTTTCTTTTTCTTTTTTGAAAGGCATTGTGTCAATTTTTTAAAATGCATTTCTTAGGGTATGTTTTGAATCACTACTCTAAAATTAGAAGTAATTTTAAGTGATTTTGATAGTAAAATTAAAAATATGATATATTTTGAAATTAAGTAATTTTAAAAGTGGAAGTGTTTGCATAAAAATTAATTAATGAAAATAAATATACAAAAAATCAATTCTCAGAATCCACAAGTTTTTTTCTACTTTTTCAAAATAGATTTTAAGGTGGTTACATATGAATTGTAAATAATATAAAAATATTTTTTTTTCAAAAAATAATTAATTCTACCCATCAAGTTGCAAACAATCACTTAATATTTTATAAAATAAAATCGAAACTTGTTGCCGCGTAGCGTAGCATATTAAATAAATAACCGAGTTCAAAAGTAAAAAAAAAAAAGAAGGAAAATGGAAATTAATTAACTCTGCTGCTAATCGTATTCGTAATCCAAATTTACCCTATCCCATTTTTGTAGGACTAGCTGTCACTCGCCACGCTTTTCTCATTCACACCCACCCCAGTGGGCCCCACCCACCCCCAGTCCTACTGAATATATCTCTCTCTCAACAGCTCATGCAAAATCCGAAATACACAGTGAAATTTTCACGAGATATTTCCGTCTCTATTCAATTTCATTTCTCCAAAATCTCCATGCCGGAATTCGGCGATTGCATCGGAGTCGAAAGCTGCGCGGATCTAAAATCCGATGTCGACGACGCGCATCCGCGGCGATGGGGGAGAAACGGCCACCGCAGGAGGCGGTCCGACGCGGCGGCGAGGGAGTACCCGCCGCCGATCTCGTGGCTGGCGCGGACCGAAAATCAGTCGTCGCACATGCCGTGGGTGATGAAGAAATATTACTCCGACGACGGACGGTTGATAATTAGGGAGGAGAAGGTGAAGCACCACGAGTATTTTCTCGCGGATCGGTCCAATGGACGGCTCGTATTGAATCTGGTTAACCTGGACGACGACGTCTGTAAAGAGTCTCTCGATCCGAAAGGGGAGATCGCGGTCGATGGATCTAATTCCGGCGACGAAATCAATGGTGGTGATAGCGAGATCGTTGATCCGACGAGGGAGGTGACTGCGGCGGAATGCTGTAGGTATATTGGAATGGGGGCGAGCCCTTGCGGCGGGTTTGTTGCAACGCCGGCGGCTGTGTTTAGGCCGCCGGTTCATACATGAAAGAACCTTCTAGCTTTCTCTGATTTTCCCTAAATTTATTAATTGCATTTCTTTTTTGGTTGAATTATTTTTGATATTCTTAGATAATTTTTTTGTTAAAGAAATGTTGAATTATTTTTGCCAAATTTTAATTAATATTCACACATTAGCCTTGTGGTAAATTTATTATGTAAATAATTGACAAAGTTCTTAGGGAAATTGGTTAATATATGAATTTGAATTATGAGTTATTTCATACGACAAAGTTTTGACCGAAATTGGTTAATATATAAATTTGAATTATGAGTTATTTCAATAAAAAGGGGTACACTTTATTTTAATATATGAATTTCAATTATGAGTTATTTCAATAAAAAGGGGTACACTTTATTTTATTACATAGTATTAATTATTTTTATTATAAAATATATCTTCTTCCACTACAAATATTATAAAATGATTTATATATATGAACACTTATATATCTCATTTTAGCCTTTGGAGTAAGTTTATAGGTTTTTTTTTTTGGACCTGTTGAAAATAAAAAAAATCAAAAAGTTAATTGAAAACTAAGGGTAATTATGACAAAAATTAAGCGTCTTAAAATTTAATAAAAAATTGTGTAAAGAAATTTAAAATAACATTTATTTAGAATTTTAGGGAGTATATGCTCTAAATCAGTGACGGATTTCAACTAAAAATATTATAAAATAATTTATATATGAATAATTTTACACACTCTAAAATTTTATTTATATTATCATCACCTATGAAACTATTTTTTCCCAAATTATTGTATCCTAATTGATTCGAGAGAATGGATGATGTTATATAATAAAATCGGAATTTTGGGAGGAAATTATGTATCCATATCGTTAAACTTATCCATAATCCAGTAATACACCGAGATGCAAATGCAAAAAAGATGAGGTTGAAAATATTGTTGTTTTTATCATAAACTTTATCACAAAAAATGGGTATGAATCTGTCTCATAATATGAGATCAACCAATTTTAAAAGAACATGATAAGATTATAATAAAATGTGATAATACTTTTAAAGAAAAGTGATAAATCACTTTAATTTCTTTTTTTTAAACTTTATCACTTTTTAATTAAGGTAAGGGTTAATACCAGTTTTGGTCACCAAAATTTACCTCAATTTCAGTTTTGGTCACTGAATTTCACTTGTCATCAAAATTGGTCACTATATAAACTATACTCCCTCCGTCCACAAAATATAGGACTGATAGCCTTATTGGGCCGTCCACGAAAAATAGTCCTGTTGCCTAAAATGAAAAAAATAAACTTTATCTACTTTTTCAACATACACACATAACATTTTTAAAATAATGTATTTTGTACTTGATTTGACACAATATTCTTACTTTTTACATATTATATCAACTTTCTTAATAACTGTGCAAAAAGTAACAGGACCGTATTTCGTGGACGGAGGGAGTACTATTTTAATCACTTTTGGTTAGGGTCTCAGTTGACCGTTAGTCAACTAACGAAATAAGTTAGGGTTAAATCAATTTTGGTCACCAAACTATACCTCAACTTCAATTTTGGTCACTATGTTTTACTAGTCATCAAAAAATTGATCGTTAAACTATACTTTTTTAATTATTTTTCGTCAAGACGTCAATTGACCGTTAGATAACTAACAAAATAAGTTATTTAAAGTGCAAAATTCAATTTTTGAATTTAATAATGTTGGGACCCTACGGATAGACCACGATCTCCTATTGGAATAATATTGTTCGCTTTGAGTTGAGCCCGCACAAATTTATTGTTGGGTTTCTTCAAAAGGTTTCATATCGATAAAGATACTTGTAAATCCCATGTTGGATATTGTTTATTTCAAAAGGTTTCTTTATTAACCCCATGCCCCTCCCTTGTAAATCCGATGATGGATATTGTTTGCACCCAACAAATAAATAAAACCTAAAATTTAAAAATAGTTTAAACAATAAATATACAAACTTTAAGATTTTTTTTATTTTAATAAATTAAATTATCATTATATAAATTTTGATTATAATAAAAATAAATTATTAAATAAATATTGTCTAAAATATAAAAAAATATTTAAAATTATAAATAAATCCTAAATTTAAATTTACAAAATTATTATAAAAGAAATACACCAAATACTCACACTGTAAAAAAAAATCACTTCAAATACTCCTTTCGTACCATAATTTGTTTGTTAAATTAATATTTATGTTTCAATTATAATTTTAATATTTGTAGATAATTTAATTATATAGTAATTAATTTTTATCAAAATATATAATTATAAATAATTTAATTTATTGAAATAAGAAAATTCTAAAATAATTTAATTTATTAAATGAAAATTTTCTATTTATTGTTTAAAATATTTTTAAAATCTATGTTTTATTAAATAAACAATTTCAAAAATTTAAATTTTGCACCCTAAATGACTTATTATGTTAGTTGACGAGGTCAACCGATCTCCTAATAAAAAATTATTAGTTTAGTGACCAATTTTGATGTCTAAGTAAAACTTAATGATCAAAATTGAAATTGAGGTAAAGTTTGGTGACCAAAACTGGTTAACCCTAACTTATTCCGTTAGTTGACTTACGGTCAACTGATGCCCTAACCAAAAGTGATTAAAAAAAATAATTAGTGACCAATTTTGATGAAGAGTGAAATTCAGTGACCAAAACTGAAAATGAGGTAAAGTTTGATGACCAAAACTGATATTAATCCTTAACTATTTAATTAACAAGTGACATATTTTATGTTAAAAGTGGGTCAAATAGTATTAATTTTGTATGAGACTTATCTAACTTTATAAATTCATAATCATCTTAAAAAACTTGTACGTATGAACATCAAATAATAGATCTCAATTTTATGTATAAACCAATCTCACAAATGATGTCTTTTTAGCTTAAATAGAAATGCAGGAGTAATAATATTGATTATTGATAATTTGGTATGTGTTTGTAGATAATTCTCCATTAGATTCAAAATAAGTGAAGTTTTAGGGTGTAATTCTTGTTTCAAAATGTTTGATGTTTTATATATTTTACACCATATTTTTTCATTATACCTTTATTTCAATCCCCTAAAACATTACTCATATTTTACCTTACTCTTTATTAATTCCACCCTATAAATAAATCAATTGGGGAAGAGAAGAAACTACAATTAAGAATGTAATAAAAACTCTCAATAAATTATGAGGGTATAATAGTCAACATGCAATATTTTTAACTTTAACAACAAATTCTAAAACTTCACATATTTCGACTCCTGAGAGAGTAGGGGTTTTCTTATGTCAGGCAGCCTATTGAGTTGCCTGATATCAGGTATGCTCTATAAATTAAACCATCAGATCTAAATTATAATAAAAATCTAATCGTTTAGATTTGATTACCTACAACCTGTTGAGTTAATCATCTAATTTTCTATGGAGTTGCATCGAGTACTATCGAGTTGTGTCGTATTATTCCATATTATATTAAATTTAATAGTTTAAAAATCTATAATTATTAGTTTACAAATTTATTCTTCTTTAATTTATGATTAAAATCATTTTTAATTAATATGTAATCATCAATATAAAAAAAATTAACTCAACAGGTAACAGATCAGTGCGATACAGTGCGATGATACATGGCATAATTATAGACGGTACCTGATATCAGACAACTCGAGGGGTGTCTGATCTAAGAAAACTTGAGAGGGTATTATTTTAGATTTCATATTACCTATACATTTATGATTAATTAATGACGTAATTATGGGCTGTAAGCACGGAGTGCTAGAATCATAAATATTTCAATTTTGAAAAAAAAAAATTAATTAGAGACAGCAATATATTAGATATAGTTTGCCTTATATAATCCATTTTTCGTAATTATCAATATATTTCCAAAATTAGTATATATTGCTGGGCTGATGGCGTGACGCGGATTTTAAATGAAAATATTAAGAGTTAATTGCAAACAAAATCACAATTTTTTTATAAATTGTAATTTAATCTAAATTTTTTAATCCTTACAAATAAAACTCCAACATACATTTTGTTTCGATTCAAACCAACAAATAAATTTATTATTGTCCGAAAATAATATTTCACTTATCTAACAATGAATAATTAATTGTATTAATATGTTTAGATTGGTTCGAATGACAACACATAAATAATCATTATTTTCAGACTGATTGAAATTCGTCATTTGATTAGAATTGCAACTAAATGTTAAGTTGGAGTTTTGTTTGCAAAGATTCAAAAGTTTAGATTAGATTGCAATTTACGATAAGATTGCAATTTTATTTGCAATTAACCCAAATATTAATGATAAGTTTATCATGAAACTGTTTTAAAGTATCAAATATTTGATCAAAAGTGTCAAAAAATTTCACCGTTTCAAAAGTTTGGAATCAAATATTACAATATAATATTCCTAAATTAATGATAAGATTAGATTAGATTGTAATTTACGATAAAATTGTGATTTTATTTGCAATTAATCCAAATATTAATGATAAGTTTATCATGAAACTGTTTTAAAGTATCAATTATTTGATCAAAAGTGTCAAAAAATTTCACCGTTTCAAAAGTTTGGAATCAAATATTACAATATAATATTACTAGCTCAATTGATGATACGGATAAATTTTTTAGTACTCTTGATCAAATATTTGATATTTTAAAACAATTTTATGATAAACTTATTATAAACCGTTTACATATAAAAATTTGCCTTCCTTTTTTTGTGTAAAAAAAATTGATTATAGATTATAGATGTATAGGGAAAGTTAAATCTACATTTTTGCATACTTTTATAATAACACTTTTGATTATTACAATTTTCTTTAAAGTATCGCTTCTCACGAGAAAGTCTTTTCATAATATATTTTAGAGTAATATAGGTGTGCACCAATTACACTATGCAGCTGGTGAACAATTAATACTTCAGTAAATACTTTTTAATATACAAAGTGTCACCATTTAAAAATATTATTCAATTTTGTTTTTTTTTTTCAAAATTCTTAAATAGTGACTCTTTGTATACTAAATTGTGATAGAGATTTCACATAAACATGAATACATAGAAGTGTTTGTGTTCTTATTTGCAATATCCTTTTTCTTACTTTCTACTGAATTAATCAGTAGAAAGTAATTGAAGAATAACAATACAAATTGATTAAATAGGGGTTATGATTCTTTATTCTAACTTACCATCCAACAAATGAAATTAAGTCCTGATTTCTTGGCTAAAGTTGATAACTATGCACCACAAGAAGCAGAGAATTACTCTCTCCGATTCAAAATGTTTGATGTTTTAAGATTTGTTATGAAAATTAAGAAGTGGTGTATAGTGACTATTTTATATATATATATTGAAAAATTAGAGATTGATGGAAAGTCAACTAGTTTATTTATGGAGTAAAATTATTAAAAGGTAAGGAGAAAATATGAGTGATATTTTATGGGGATTTAAATAGGGGCATAATAGGAAAATAAGGTGCAAAATATCTTAAAACATCAAATATTTTGAAACAAAAAAAAACACCACAAAACATCAAACATTTTGAATATGAGGGAGTACGTTTTTGAGATACCTCACCGGTCAAACAGTTTCATCCTTAGTAACGGTTTGCTGGGAGTAAGAAGAAAGCTAGAAAAAGAAATTGATTTTGATATATTTATCAAACGACTTTAGGTAAATCATCCCAATGTAATCGCAAGGCTACTATGTCAAAACCTTATAAATACATAGTAATATTTAATCTCATAAATAAATAAACAATTGTATAATTAGTTTGTCACAAGCAATAGTACGAATGCTTAGTTGAGAGTTATTGAACGGGAAAGAAATGAGAAAATAAGGCTTTAATGGTTACAAGGTAATAGATTTAGAATTAAATCAATATTTCTTTATTAATTCCATATCCCATGATTGGTACATTTTATTAAATTGATTCATCATTCCAAAAAATAAAGAATTATGATTATCTACTCTCCCCGTCTTTATGTATTCCATTCCATGTGGAATTAATTAAGGAATAATTTTTTTCATTATTTAATTATTCCCAGTCAATAATTTCTCATTCTTTATTACATTTATGAGTTCATTTCATTCGACTATAATTTAAGGAATAATTTTTTTCATTATTTAATTATTCCCAGTCAATAATTTCTCATTCTTTATTACATTTATGAGTTCATTTCATTCGACTATAATTCCATCCAATCATACCAGTAGAGTCGTAGGTGTTTATGTGTGGGTATCATTTTCAATTTTGCATTTTATATCTCAAAACTAAGAAATCCTCATTTTCTTAGGTTATTTAGTGGTATGAGCTTCATTCCATTACTCAAATACATAAATTAATTATTTTTCTACTATTTTATAAAAAAATAATTTAATTAATTATTTATTTAGGTAAAAAAATAAAAATCAACAATGTAATATTCCAGTCTAAAAAAAGAAGAAGTCAAATATGATTTTATTTCTAAATCTTTTAGGATAAACCAATCAAAATCGATGATTATGAATTTATGATCATTTCTGATTGTCCACCAAACAATAAAATTATATAGAGCATATCCATTTATTCCTCACTCTCATCGTTATGGTTCATTTTCTCATTTATAAGAACTAAGCACCACTTATTTCTTATAACTATAATACTAGTTTCTTATAAGCAATACTTACTAGTGTGACAATGACTGAGTCATGATCCAAAAATAGGCGGATTGAAATAAATATAGTAAAAACAAATAATTTAAACTGGAAAGGTCTTAGGTATAAACGGTTAAATATTTTGTTAAAAATAAAGTGAAAATGGATTTAGCTTGGTGATAGTGTTAATTGTATATGAAAGAGGTCTGAAGATCAATACTCGGATGAAATATAGAATAATTTTTTGATTTTTAAAAAAATATATATGACATTTTTTAACCAACCAGACCTCCGCTCTTATATTATGAAAATGAGTTTTTTTGCACTTTTGGTCTCATTGGATATATAAAGTTTTACTTTCAGTCCCACCCAAAACACTTTTGGTCCCATAGGAATAATTTTTTGACACTTTCATTGTGGGACTATTTTTGCAAGTTTTGGGTGGTGGTTGTGAATTCTTTATGTGGGCTGATGAGGTTGTTGGAGACAATGAAAGTGAAGAAATCACCACTAAGTTAACCGAAGAGATACATAATTTGGTTCAAAAAATGAAGGTTGTGATTGAAGAAGTTAAGAAGCTAAGCAAAATGTTTCAAGAAAAGAAGGTTTTGACCGTTGAAGTTAAGGATCTACTCAAAATGAAAAAACTCTTGTTGGTTATACTACTCATTGTTCTTGCTCATACCACCTTAAAGTGGTTTGCTTAGGATTTGAATGTATAGTAATGTTCTATTACCTAGAAGTTATCAATGTTTTCTACTTCCTAGACTAGAAGCTATCAATGTAATGTCCTATATTAATGTAATCTCCTATTTTGTGTAATTCTCAATGTCAAACTAGACCAAAACACAACCTATTTTGTATACACCACTGGTGCAACAGCCCAAAAGCAACAATATGCACAAAATATCCAGCAACAATATACACAACCTAATCAAACCAAGCCACAAGCTGAAAATGAGCAACACTAATCAATATGCAGCAGCCACAGGCTGAAAATCAACAACACTAATCAAAAAGCAGCAGACACAGGCTGAAAATCAATATGCACAAAAAAGTTAAGCCCCCACAGGCTGAAAAACAAAGTTTTTTAGCAGTATCAATCACCACTCTTAAGCCACTACAATCTATAATCATTATGATAGCAAAAGTAATAACTAAACTTCAAAAGATAAAAAGATTGTAGTGACTTAATTGGACAAAAAGTAAGGGGCTTCCACAAAAACAACAACCTTCTACTGATCACAAGCTTACTTCTTCTTTACTTTCTTTGACATAACTGCCTTAGTGAGGTTAGACTGTGTGACAGTTTTCCTTCCTTTCATTGTTGCAACCCTCATACCATCTTCATCATTCATTGTAGCACTGTCATTGACACCCACAGATAGCCCTACTTCTTCTCCAATGAAGTTTTGAGGAGTAAATGCCATATGTGCATCATTGATAGATGTATGTACCTATCAAATATCAAGCAAATTGATTAGTAAGAAGCAATAAAATTCATCTAAATTTAAAATAGATACAATTATATCAATGTTTACATTATTTCTCTGTGATGGTCCACCTCCAATGAAACTATCTGGAGTAAAAGCATTAGAGGCATCTTCAGTATGTTCCACCTATAAAATCCCAAGAAAAATACAGTTACTAAATGTAATAAAGATGTAAACAATAGAATTTCTAAGTTAAGTAAAGTAAAATATCATAGCACTACTTGATGATTCTCCAATTTTCTTTCTTTTTGAAGTGATAGCAATATTTTTCCTTCCTTTCAGAGTAGTTGGCCTCTTCCTCTTGGTAACCTGTAAATGTATATAAAACTTTTCACGTACTTGTAAACTGAAAAAAAAAAAGAACCAGGAACTCTATTTAGACTTACATCAACACTGTCATCTTGTGTCTCTTGAGTTAGTGGTGGAATGTCTTTCCCCTGAGTCATCTCCTGAGGGCCATTACCTTCATCATCAGCTAAGAAATCTTCAGCCAGTTTCAACCACTTGCACCCTTTTTTGTTATGTCCAATCTCATGGCAAAAACTACAAGTGACTTTGAATTTTTTTTACCCATCACTTGTAGACCCCTCCTCTTCTTGGGTTCTTGCTCCCCAACCCCTTCTCTCCTATTCTTCTTAGGACTGCCAGCTTTTCTTTTCCCAAAGTTAGGTGGCAAGGGTTGGTATGTATCCAGTTTTAGACCACAACTCCTCACCATTCATTGGGGCAATACAGTGAGAATAGACATCATTGTAGGTGTGAACTGAGTAATAACTATGTACATAGTCCTCTATGTCTTCACCTTGAGCACAGATTGCACTTCCAGCATGTATGCATGGTATTCCACTAAGTGCCCACTCTCTACAATCACACGTGTGATCCTTCAAATCAACAGCCCACTTATCCCCATCAAAACATACTACTTCATAGAGGTGCTAAGCTGACTTTATTGGCCGACAAACTTTTGAATCATCCACCTTCTTGTTAATTATCTTTCTTATCTTGGCGCATACTGTTCCCCCTTTCCATTTTATTTCATATTGGTCTCTTTTAACCTCTATCCTAGTCATTACATACTCCCTTATCCACTCCAGCATTGTGATAATAGGTTTGTCTCTTGCATCCAAAATGCATGTATTATAAACCTCACACATGTTGTTCACTAGTGTGTCACACTTAGATTCTGTGGTGAAGTGTGATTTTGACCATTGTGTAGAAGGCTTGCCTTGTAACCACTCAAGAAGTCTTGGATCCTTCTCCCCAATCTTCTTCATTGCTCTATGGAAATGAGGAACAGTAGTAGCTTTAGCTGCTGCCCAGCGCAACTTCTTGAAGTGATCACCCCTGAAACCTGCACTCTTCATGTTCCCATGTAAATGCCTAATACAAAACCTATTCTCAACATGTGGCAGCACACTCTCAAAAGCTGGAATTAACCACTTCTGCTTATCTGACATGAATATGTATTTTATCTTCCCTTTCATCTATCAAATCCTCCTTCAATAACCCCAGAAACTACTCCCATGATTCTCTTGTCTCACTTCCAACAACTGCATATGCCAATAAGTATGGATTATTGTTAGGGTCCATGGCAACTGTAGTGAGCAGTACTCCACCTGAAGCACCCTTTAAATGACAGCCATCCACCCATATCCATGGCCTACACCCAGCTTTGAACCCTCTCTTACAAACCTCTAAATAAATGTACAATTTATTAAACTTAGTAGTGCCATCTAAGTTGGGATCAGTCCTTAAGATGATAGTTGAACCAGGATTCTTAGCAAGTAGAGTTTGAACATAGTCCCACAACTTCCCAAATTGCTCAGTGATGTCACCCTCAATTTTCTTTAATGCTCTACTCTTGACCTTATATGCTTGAGTATCTGAGATGTAACATCCTAATTTTAGCATTGCCTTTGCCTCGAATTTCCTGACTTTCTTATGAGGATTAGTTTTGAACTCATTTTCAAAGGCCTTTGCTAACCAGCCTAAAGAAGCATTTGCAACATGATATTGTCTAGCACAATCATGATCTAGATTGTACTCTCTGATCTGGAATGCTCCTTAGTCCTTCATCTTCACTGCATTGATATGCCACTGACAACCCTCACTTTTACACCTTTCATATATTCTTCTATGATCATTCTTGGTAATCTTCAATGATCTTCCAGTTCTCACACCATGACAATGCATTGCATCTTTAAACATAGCTTTAGTAGCAAACACTTTTTGAAGAAAGAAATCATGATTACTGATTTGTGATGGCCTCAAAACAAGACTTCCGGTCAATATTGACTCCCTCAACATCAGAATCTTCATCCATACTATCAATCTCTTCTTCATCAAGTAATTCTTGATCTTCTTCTTCTTCTTTAGTGTCACAATCACTGTCAGATTTCTCACCTTCCTCCTTGTAATTCAGGCCTGCAAACTCCACTTCTCTATCTATATTTTCATCAAAGAAAACATTATCCAGTATGATTAAGCGTGAAATTTTTATTTTTGGTGCCTGATTAGTCCGTGTTTTGAGTGTTTTTATGAGTATTTAGAGTTATTTGAGTAACATTTTCATAAACTCATCAATCTATCTCTCTAGTGCTCATATTAGGAAAGAGAAAAAAAAGGGAGTTCGTAGGACTTTGAATCGACTCAAACGGACTCCCGGATGAGAAGATATTGAAGAAATATGAAAAGTACTAGTTCGAGCGAAGAAAAGTATCACTTAGTACACAAAAGGAGAAGTGCTCGAGCACTAGGGCTCGAGTACCCCATCTACACTGTGAAGAAGGAACACTTGAGCTGAGCATGCTGGAGCGCGAGGCGCTCGAGTGGTGCATGCTCGAGCGATACCAAGGTTTTGTGGACAAGACCCGCTCGACCTGTGAAGAAGAAACCGCTCGAGTGAAGGGGGCTCGAGTGCCCTGAATGTACTGTTGAAATAAACCGCTCGAGCTGAGAGGCCTCGAGCGCCCTAAGCGGATTTTACCCTATTTTCGGCCCAAATCATATAAATACCCGTCTCAAGCCCTTTTTTACATATCTACACATATCTACACTTATTTTTTCGAAGGGGAAGAGCTTGGAGACATGATTTTGAGAGTTTGGTAAGGAATTCAAGTTTGTAATAGAAGTTTTTATCGTACGAATTCATTAGAACAATTATTAGTTTGCACGGATTGGATTTATCTTTTTGTTTCTTGAATTCTTTGAAACTTAAACCTAATTTTCCAGATTTTTATAGATTTGATTTTGAGACTTGATTCAATTGATTTCATAAATAATTTATGTTCTTGAATTTCTTGATTCGTTTAATTATATTTATGATCGTTGATCTTGTTATTGCTTTTATTCTCGTAATCACCATGTTAGGCTAGAACCCTTGTATGCTTAGGATAGGATGAACTCGTAGAAGTAGGATGTTTGTACGTAATTAGGATAATTCATGATGTATAGTTTTAATTCTCTTAATTATTGAATAATTCTAATAAACCCTAGAATAATCTTAGAATTAAGTACGAAAATTATTAGAGAGAAGACGACCGTATCACTCTTTAATAACGAATAGGCTTAATGAGAGGGTTTTTGAAGGGGTTTATAATCAACCGGTTTATCTAGAGAGTACGGCCGAATCACCTTAGTTAAATTAGGGCCTCAATAATTAAGCACAACTCATATAATTTGATTAGTGGGTTAGTGAAGTAAGATGTTAGAACTAAGTATTGGAATTATTTCCGAGCTTTTATTCTTTCAATTCTTTGTGCTAGATTAGGGAAGTTGATTGCCTAGTTATAGTACACTTAGGATTTTTTTATTGAAACATCATAATTATTTTAGTTACCGTACCAACTCCGTTAGTATACGTAGGGATTCCTATTCCGAGCATCACCATCATATTTGCACTTCAAATCGGAGTTAGAATAGTTTTATTTCCTTTCATTTGATAATTAGTAGAATATAGTTTAGTATTAGTTTAAAATAAAATTGCATTCATATTAGCTACGACACATAAATTTCCAGGGATTTATTCGCGTACAAACTTTCCCACGGGTTCGATACTACTTGGTCCCTATACTTGCCCATACTACAGTGATATCATACTCTTGTGGGGTAACTACTAGTAAGGCTATTATTTTACGACCAAGTCACAATACTATATCCCCACTTGATCATCATCACTGCAATCATCATCCTCTTCCAAATCTAAATTGATGGCTTTCTTGTTCTTCCTCTTACTCAATTGGACTGATATATCCACATCAACTTCTGCATCTGCTTCCATTTCAGCTTCCATTGATTCCAATTGAATTGTCCCTTCCATACAATCATCCATACAATAATATATATCTTTATCTGTCTGCAATGGAAAAGGAGGGATCAAATTATCATTTTCCTCCAATTGAGATGCCCCATCAACACCACATTAATCAGTTCTCAATAGAGTCCAATAAACATCCACACCTTCATCTTGTGTTGGAGGAGGGGGAGGAAGACAAGAATTATCCACTAGGTTTATTTCCACCTCAGGTTCCTGAACCACACTTGACCTACCATCAGGTATTTCAACCTCAGGTTCCTGAACCACACTTGACC
This sequence comes from Ballota nigra, assembly GCA_947034835.1. Classification (NCBI taxonomy): domain Eukaryota; kingdom Viridiplantae; phylum Streptophyta; class Magnoliopsida; order Lamiales; family Lamiaceae; genus Ballota; species Ballota nigra. The sequence goes on along the minus strand of OX344721.1, from coordinate 118,906,503 downwards.
TACCATCAGGGTACTTCTCAAAAACAAACAACATCCCAGTGTTCTTAGGTACTGGCACATGATCAATGTTCAAGTTGTTAAGCTCTTCTTCAGTGTAAAACTCTACATCCCCCACTACTTCATCATCAATTTCAACAGCTAAACTCTCAGATCTAGTAGCATTCAACCACAATGTTACTTCTCTTGTAATATCACAACTGAAACACTCTTGTATATCAGATTGAAGCCCAAGTATATTAATTTTTCCATCCTTCGACAACCCATAATATATTTTATCTCCCGTATATCCTAATTGTTCAAACAGATTATCCAAATACTTGAATGTGCACCTACTAATATCCACGAAGTCAAATGCACTTGTAGTTCCTCCAATATACTTAAATTCACCATCTTGGCTATCCATTTTTCTACCATGATGCAGTTTTATAGTGTAAAAGTTATGTAGAAAGTCATGCAATCCTAAGAAAAATACACATGTATGAGTGAAATCCAAAATTCGAACTAAACCCTAAACACCCAATCCAAAAACCCTAACACCCGAAAATCAAACACCCAAAACATGTATGAGTAAAATTACAGTGCAATTTCTAAATATTCCAGTGGAATTTCAAAATATGCTCGAAAACTCAAATGTATGAGTAAAATCTAAAAATTGTATGAGTAAAATCCAAAATTCGAACACCCTAAACCCGAAAATCGAAAACCCAAACATGTATGAGTAAAATCGAACACCCAAAATAAGCAATTTTTTATAATGATTAGGCGTGAAATTGTTATGATTTGGTGCCCGATTTGCCCATGTTTTGAGTATTTTTTTATGAGTATTTAGAATCAATTTAGTATCATTTTCATTAACTGATGAATTTGTCTCTTTGATGCTCATATTTGGATAGAGGGAAAAAAAGAGGAGTTCGTAGGACTTTGAATCGGCCAAAACGGACTCCCGGTTGAGAAGATATGAAGGTTTTTCGAACAAGTGTACTGCTGCTGAAAAGTGCTCGAGCGAGAGCACTCGAGCAGAAAGTGCTCGAGCACTCGAGTAGAGTGCTCGAGTGGAATCAGGTCGAGCACAAAGTGCTCGAGTAAAAGGTGCTCAAGCACTATTTTGATTATGTTGGTTTTTAAGTGCTCGAGTGGAATCATTTGAGCACTAAGTGCTCGAGTAATATAAATACTTCATCCCGAGCTCATTTTTAGGGACCACTTCATACTTAGAGATAGAATTTGAACTACGAATTCATAGATTAGAGTTTTCTTTCCGTTATTTCTTTCTTCGAGACTTAATACTTTCAGACCTAGTTTTCATTGCTAATTGAGATTCGTTTTTGAGACTTTGATTCATTTAAACCTAATTTATGTTTTTGAGTTCTTTAATTAAATTCATCATGTTCATGTTTATCGTTCGTCAAATAGCTTTTGTCTTCGTATTCAACATGTTAGGCTAGAACCGTTGCATGTTTGGGGTAGGATGAACTCGTAGAAGTAGGATGTTGATACATAATTAGGATAATTCGTGATGTTTAGTGCTAGTTCTCTTAATTAATTAAATTCTTAAAATAAATCCTAGAATTATCTTGGAATTGAGTACGAAAATTGTTAGAGAGAGGATGATCTTATCACTCTTTAATAACGAATAGGCTTAACGATAGGGTTATAGAAGGGATTTATAATTTACCGGTTTATCTAAGGAGGACGACCGTATCACCTTGGATAAATAAGGGTCTCATTAATTAAGCATAATCCATATAACTTGTTTAGTGGGTTGTGAAGTAGGTTGATATGACGAAGTATTAGGGTTAATTCTTGAGCTTTTAGTCTTTCAACCTGGTGCTAGATTAGGGAAGTTGATTGCCCAGTTTTAGTACACTTAGGATTAATACTTGCACATCACGGTTATTTTAGTTATCGTACTAGCTCCATTAGTATACGTAGGGATTCCTATCCTGAGCATCACCATCTCGTATTTGATTAAACCCTTAGTTATTTATTTGATTTCATTATTTGCATCAATAGAAGTAGACTTAGAGTCGTTTAATCCCATTCTTAAACTAAAACATCCATTCATATTAACTACGACGCGTAGATCTCCAAGGCTCTATTCGCATACACACTTTCCCTTGGGTTCGATACTACTTGGTCCCTATACTTGCCAATACTACATGGATCTCATACTCTTGTGGGGTAACTATTAGTATAGCTAGTATTTTGCGTTCAAGTCATATAATAGAAAGTAAAGTCAAACACCCAAAACAACGCATATCGTAATCTGGAAGCCCATACTTCACCAGGTTCTTCTTGCACAACATTGTGCGCCTCAAATTTATCGAAGATCTTCAAGTTTCGTTCAATGGAAATTTGGCCGAGAAGGTCAGGGTTTTTCGTGGGTTCATTGTGTTTGTTTTGGGTTTGAACAATTTTGATGTATTATAACGGTCTTAATTAAGTTAATTAGTGGTAAGTTATAGTTAAAATTTGTTAAAAACTTAATTACTTGAAAGTTGACGGCCACGTGACGCGCACATGTCTAAAGCCGTTAGTTTCCGTATACTGTGGAACTATTTTTGCAAATTTTAGAAGGTTTGAGACTAAAAGTGCCAAAAATTATTCCTATGGGACCAAAAGTATTTTGAGGGGGACTGAAAGTAAAACTTTACATGTCCAATGGGACCAAAAGTGCAAAAAACTCTTATGAAAATTAACAAGAGTAGGGACACTCACTTAAGAAGGTTAAACTTATGTTTGAGAGATCAATATACAATCATGAATAGTATTATGCATGTTGCAGTGTTCAGGGTAATTAAGCGAGAAAATTTGAAAATTTTGATATACAATGGAGATAGGGATAACATATAAACAATAACTAATGCTTTATAAGAAAATATTTTAAAATATGTAATAAAATAATATTTTAATATTTTTCATGTTTTGAGCATAAAATAATTTATAATCCTAATTCAAAAAGCAAAAAAATGTTCACACATTTTGCATCATGACTTGAACGCAATATACTAGCTATACTAGTAGTTACCCCACAAGAGAATGGGATCCCTGTAGTATTGGCAAGTATAGGGACCAAGTATATCGTACCCAAGGGAAGGTATGTATGAGAATAGAGCCCTGAAAATCTACGCGTCGTAGTTAATATGAGTGTGCGTTCTGATTTGAGAATGAAATTTAACTACTCTAAAGTCTACTTTTATCAATGCAAAATTATGAAATCAAATAACTAACTAAGGGTTTAATCAAATACGAGATGATGATGCTTAGGATAGAAATCCCTACGTATACTAACAGAGCTAGTACGATAACTAAAACAACCGTGATATGCAAGTATTAATCCTAAGTGTACTAAAACTAGGCAATCAACTTTCCTAATCTAGCACCAGATTGAAAGACTAAAAGCTCAAGAATTAATCCTAATACTTCGTCATATCAACCTACTTCACAACCCACTAAACAAGTTATATGGATTATGCTTAATTAATGAGACCCTTATTTACCCAAGGTGATACGGTCGTCCTCCCTAGATAAACCTATAGATTATAAACCCCTTCTATAACCCTATCGTTAAGCATACTTGTTATTAAAGAGTGATAATATCGTCCCCTCTCTAATAATTTTCGTACTCAATTCCAAGATAATTCTAGGGTTTATTTTAAGCATTCAATTAATTAAGAGAACTAGCACTAAACATCACGAGTTATCCTAATTATGTACCAACATCCTACTTCTACGAGTTCATCCTACCCCAAGCATACAAGGGTTTTAGTCTAGCATGGTTTTAACGATAACGAAAACAATTAAACAAGCAACGAACATAAAGATGACGAATTGAATTTAAAAACTCAAGAACATAAACTAGCTAGGGTTTTGAAGAAAGAATTTAAATCTAAAAATGAATATCAAATAAAGAAGAAATCAAAGGTCTCACATAACAAGTGTTGAAGAACGAAAGAAAGAAAATCAAAATCAAAATCTAAACTATGAATTCGTAATGTTAAAACCTTGATTACACGTAAAATATGCTTGCTCAAACTCTCGGTGTTCTTCTCTCTCCAAAAACTAACTCTATGTGTGAAGTGGTTCTAAAAATGTGTTCGGAATAGGTATATATAGGCAACGGGTCGATTCGGGAGCTCATGGGCCGAAAAACGGGTTAAAAGACCAAAATCTCGCACAAATCCGTGTTAGCTCTAGTAAGGGCGCTCGAGCTCTAATAGGTCGAGTGGTGGCGTGACTTGAAGCGAATTACACTAACTTCTACTAGTCGCTTAGCCGCAAGCGGACGGGTTCACTGTAGTATGAGTAAGTATAAGGGCCAAGTATATCGAACCCACGAGATGGGGTGTATGCGAACAGATCCCTGAAGATCTACGCGTCGTAGCTAATATGAGTGTAATATTTTTGGGTTTTTTTATTAAAGATTAATTAAAACAACTAAAAAATCGACTAATTATACTAACAAACTAAAGAAGACGAATTAACTACAGGTTGTTTTCAAGTAAGAGATGGTGATGCTTAGGATAAGAATCCCTACGTATACTAACGGAGTAGGTACATAATCAAAATAACTGTGATGCGCCAGAAATAACCTAAGTAAAAGAATGCAAGATGAAAGCTCAAGATTTTAAACCTTAATACTTTACCCTAACACTCGACTTCACTAATCCACTAACAAGTTAATAGATTGTGCTTAATTAATGAGACCCTAATTTAACTAAGGTGATGCGGTCGTCCTCCTTCGCTAAACTGGTAGATGAATTAACCTTTCCTAAATCCTCTAGTTAAGTCTACTCGTTGTTAAAGAGTGATACAGTCGTCCTCTCTCTAACACTTTTCAAACGAAATTTAAAAGTAAAGTCTAGATTAATTTTAGGCATTCATTAATCAAGAGAATTAAAACCTAACGTCACAAGTTACCCTAATTACGTACCCACAACCTACTTCTACGAGTTCATCCTACCCCAAGCATGCAAGGGTTTTAGCTAGACATAGGTTTAACGTAAATAACAGAAATTAAGTAAGTAACGAGCATGAACATGATATTTAAGACGAAAAAGAGATCAAACATAAACTAGGGTTTTTCAACATAAAAGAATAACTGAAATTAACTCAAGAAAATAAGTTTCAACGTGTTCAAGAACAGAAATCTAAAGAAACGAAACTAAAAACAAGATCGTAGTATGAATTCGTAATGAAAACCTCAAAAAACGTAATCGTAAACTTGCTCGTCTCTTCTCCTCTTCCTCTCTCTCAAAACTCAGTCTCCCAACGTAGTATGGTATCAAGTGGTTGTAAAAAACGTGTTCGGAAGGGGTATATATAAGCAACGGGTCGAATCGGGAGTTAATGGGCCAAAAACGCGATAGGTCGTGCACTTACTCGTGCACTAGTGCACGAGTAGTGTGTGGTCGAGCACTCCGAAACCAACAGAACCCCAAAAGTGCTCGTGCACTAGTGCACGACTTGATTCAGCTCGAGCACTATGCACGACTGACTCGTGCACTCAGTACACGACCCACTTCAGCTCGAGCACTATGCACGACCAACTCGAGCACAACGTGCTCGAGCTCTTCTAGCTTGTGCACTCCAATGATACTTTTGCTCCCTCGAACTAGTACTTTTTGTATTTCTTCGATATCTTCTCATCCGGGCGTCCGTTTGAGTCGATTCAAAGTCCTACGAACTCCTCTTTTCGCCCTCTATCCATCTATGAGCATCAAAGAGACAAATTCATTAGTTTATGAAAATGATACTCAAATGACTCTAAATACTCACAAAATCAACCAAAACTAGGGCATTTCGAGTGACGAATCATGACAATTTCACGCCTAATCAACCCCCCAAACTTACCATGTTGCTTGTCCTCAAGCAACGGAATAATAAGTCAAGTGAAATTGTTAGGAATGAGTCAAAGAATCCAATCATGCAAGTATATGAATTCGAGCTTCAAAGATCAATCACATGTATACTCACTCACCTTCCTTCATCATACTTATGCAACAACAACAAGAATCACCAAAATCAAACATGGATGTGCACTCTACGATGTGTTTCTCTCCCTCACAAGTGTATATCAATGATCAAGGGACTCACTCAAACAATCAATCACACAAATTGGCAGCCATAGGCTTGTAAGTGCTCTTAACTTCGACCGTACTCTAGAAATCAATGTCGAATCAAAAATGACTTTTCTCAAGGTTGTAATGTAGGCTCTTTGGACAGGTGGGATAACAATATAGGGTAAAGTGACTAAAGTGAATGGAGAATAGAAAATCAAACTTTGGCACTTCGAGATTAGGAACATAATACTTCAAACATTTTCAATCAACACCCTTTCAATTCCATACTCTCAACACTTCAATTTTTTTTCTAACACTTTTCACTTTTTTTTTTCAATCCCTTCACTTTTTTTTTCTTTTTCGCACAAACACATGAGCTCATTTTTTTTCTTTTGCTCATTCTCAATTTTTTTCTTTTCCCACATCTCATAACTTCATCACCACTTCTTCTCATATTCACTCAACAAACAACATTTACCTTTTTCAACTCAATTCAATCCCTTCACATTCACACTTTTCCTATTCTCCACTCAAATTGGGACAAAAAAAACTTAGGAACTTGGAATAGTGTTTAAAATGTGCTAGCAAATAAAATAGGCTTTAGGCTTAAAGGGGCTAACAAGGGATTCAATGTCATTGGTATGGAAAATTTTGGCTAAGTGACTCAATAAAATCAAAGATGGCCTAAGATCCTATTCGGCATATCAAACTAGACACAATCAAGAAGCAAGAGCACACACAAGTTCTAGCATCCTCTAATGTGATGATTCACTCACAAACGAAGAGATTCATATATCGAAATCTCATAAGGCTCGAATCTCACGGCTTTTACATCCATGCTAGTCCTTGTGAATTCTCACTCTCATCACACAAGCACTCAAAAAGAAAACTCGTAAGTATGCTAGTTCTCTCTCAAATCAACTCTCATTCGACACTCACACAAACGAGTCCCTATCTCAAATCCACAAATCTACTCTACTCATCAAACATGCTCAAAGATAACAACTAATAAGTAGAAGGGCGAGTCAAATCAAAATCACCCCGAGGAGCATCTCAAGACATCAAATAACCAAACACACTAAAAGATAAGGGGTGCTCCGGTGCAACATAACAAGAAACATAAAAAAAACTCCACCCCCCAAACTTCGACCTTGCGAGGAGGTCTAAGTTTGGAGTTGTGGGTTACCTCAACCAAACAATTCAGTTTCTCTCAACAGCGTTGCACACTCCCTTGCTTGAGTTCCTCCCCTTCGAGTACTCCATGATTCCTCTATTCTCTCGAGACAAGCCTACAAAATAAACTCTCAAGTACGAGGTTAAAACTTACGATTCAACAACACCCTAATAACATAATAAGACACTAAAAACAAATGAAAGCAAATAAAAATGGGTTGCCTCCAATTCAACGCTATTTTTAAGGTCCTCATGCCGGACCGAGCTCAAAGGAGCTTATGGGACATCATACTCAAAAATACCTCTCTTACTCTCATAAGAGTGGTGCTTGCATTCCTTTCCTTGATTCCCTACCATCATGAACTCTTTTGCTTCCTTCTCATCCCCAAGTGTTATGGGTCTCAACTCCTTCTCACCTTTATCTGGAGGCGTCTTACCAAACAGTTTCTTGAATTTGGACTTTTTCTTCTTATCTCCTCCTTTCCCTTCCAACTAGATCACGTCCACACTTTTCACCTCTTCATCCTTCAACTTCTTCACTTTGTCCCTATCAACATAATCAAGAACATAATGCTCATGGGTTAAATTATCAAGTGAAGGATTATAAAATTCATGAATATGAGAAGGATTAGGGATAGGAGGTGTGTCTTCAACACTAGGATCAATGGCCTCAATGCTATACAAACTCTCATCCTCCTTCGGGTGCTTCATGGCTTCATATAGGGAAATCTTCACTTCTTGATCATCAACCTTCAATGTAATCTTCCCATTTGCCACGTCTAGCACCATCCCCGCCGTAGCTAAGAACGGTCTTCCCAAGATCAGGGGCACGTGCTCATCTTCCTCCATCTCTAGGACTACAAAGTCGGCTGGAAAAATGTGATCTCCAACTCTCACTAGGACGTCTTCAACCACACCTTGAGGGCTAGTAATAGACCGATCGGCAAGTTGAAGCGTCATCATTGTGGGTTGAAGTTCACCACCTTCCAACTTCTCGAAAAGCGACAGCGGCATCAAATTAATGCTTGCTCCGAGGTCGCACAACGCTCCCTTCTTGATCCCGTTCCCAATATCACAAAGAATGGTGAAGTTCTCGGGATCCTTCAGCTTTTGAGGAAGCGCCTTGTGCACTAATGCACTAACCTCGTGGTTCAACTGCACCAACTTCGGCTCATCCACTCGTCGTCGTTTCGCGATCAAGTCCTTCATAAACTTTGCATAGTTGGGCATCTGTTCCAAAGCATCATAAAAAGGGATATTAATATGCAATTGTTTAAAAACATCAAGGAATTTAGCAAACTTTTCATCAAGCTTCTTTTTCATGAAGCGTTGTGGATACGGGACGGGTATCACAAATTTTGGTACCCCCCATTCATCTTTCTCAGTCTCTTTTGCATTCTTCCTTGCCTTCTTCCACTTTGGAATTCTCTCGATCTTCTCTATCTCCTCTTCAGGCTCTTTGCTCTCATGGGACTCATCCACATCTTTCCTCTTCTCATTCCCTTCACTTTCAATCCCCTCCTCAACTTGAGGCGTCTCAGAATCAGCAGGCATCTGAGGACCTTCATAGTTGGTTCCACTTCTTAACTGGATAGCCTTGCAATGCTCATTCGAGTTCCCCTCCGGTATGGAAGGATATTTTCCTGGCTCTCTATTCAACGACTTTGCAATCTGGCTCATCTGGAACTCTATAGAAGTGACCCTTCGATTGTTCTCTTGTTGAGTTCTAGTCCACTCAATGTTCATCTTCTGGAGCTCTTGATCACATTGATCGTCCTTTTTATGCAGCTCTATCACATCGTACTCCAAGGATGACAACCTCTTACTTTCTTCCTCCACCTTTTGTAGAATCGCTCTCAACATCTCCTCAGTTGATGCACCGCTTTCTCCACCAGGAGGTTTAGACCCCGGATCAACACCTGCAGGAACAGTAATACCAGCTTTTGGGTTAGCATATGAGAAATTCTCATTCTTCCTCCATGTGTTTTGAGGAGGCTGGTGGCCTCCTTGAAATCCTTGTGTGTTCCTCCATTGATTTTGAGGCGGCTGTGGCCCTGGAGGTACAAATGGCTGACCATAAGAAGGTCTTCCAAACTGATTTCCACCTTGGTAGCCATTCTGATTGTAATATGGACCTCCCATGTAATTGGCTACCTCTTGCTGTCCACTTGGCTGGTCTACTCTATCATTCTCTGCTGCATGCTCTCCAACCAAATTCTTCCCCAACTCGAGGTTGTTGATCTTTTCCATCATGGCCATCAACAGCCTTCTTGTTCCTTCACCTTCTTTCTCCTCCAACTTGCAAACTCTCTGGAACTCAGGATCCTCGTTCCATGCACCAACATTCGTGACAATATTGTCCACGATCTCTCTACATCTCGCTATCCTTTGGTTCAGAAAAGCTCCACTCGCACATGCATCTAAATGGTCTTGCCCAGCCTTGTTGGTACCACTGTAGAAGAATTCCATCACATCTCCCTCACTGTACCCGTGCTGCGGGCACTCTATCAGCATGTTTGAGTATCTCTCCCACGCTTGGCGTAAATCCTCTCCTTGCTTCTGGCGGAAGGAAGAGATCTCAATTCTCGCTTTAATCATTTTCGATGGAGGGTAGAATCGCTCGAGGAACAGACGCTCGAGCTCGGCCCATGTGGTTACACCTCCCCGTGGGAGCGTGTTGTCATACCACTCTTTAGCTATTCCCGTCAGTGAAAATGGGAACAGCCTAAGCCTCTTGGCATCTTCAGACATGCCATTATAATTGAATGTGGAGGCTATCATGAGAAAACTCCTCAGGTGAGTGTGAGGATTCTCCTTCCCGATCACCCCCTTGAACTGATTCTCGGTGAGCAACTTTAGAATTCCCGGGGAAATCGAGAAGTTATTTGCCTCAACAGGAGGCAATGCCACTCCATCATAGTACCTTTGTGGCTGCGCTGCAAACCTCCCTCGAATAGCCATATTTTGATCTACGTTCTGCGGAACGTGTTGAGGATTAGCAGCTGGTACGAGTACTTGTTGGGGTGGTGGTGGTTGGTAAACAGGTGGTTGATTGTAAACTGGAGGTGGAGGATACAGGTATGGTGGGTAAGGATACGGTGGGTATGGGTAGGGTGGATATGGTAAATTGTTTTGCGGTATGTTAGGATGTGGGTAAGCAGGGTTGTTATGAGGATTTTGGACCATGTTATGAGCTGGGCTGTTTTGGTTCTGAGTACCCGGGTTTTGGCTCTGGCTCTCTCCTAATTGATCTTGATTCTTGCTAGTATTGCCATCAGTGTCGTCAACCCGGTTCAATGCCTGATTGAACTCATTCTTCACGTCATCCAACTCATTAGTGATGTCCATCGGTTCTTTCCCTCCGGCAGCGTTCATCCTTCATAAGAAGGCTCGGTTTTTTCTTGCTATTGTCTCAGGGTCCAACTGTATTCTCTCTTCGCTCGTATTTCCTTGTGAGCGTGTTCTCATAAACCTGACACACTAGCAGAAAGATCAAAACACAACTGCTTAATAAATGGAAATAAAAATAAAAACAGAAAGTAAATCACTCACTACTAGCTACTAAGCTATCTACAAGTCCTATTAAAAAATCATACAACGCCATCCCCGGAAACGGCGCCATTGACTTGAAGCGAATTACACTAACTTCTACTAGTCGCTTACCCGCAAACGGACGGGTTCACTGTAGTATGAGTAAGTATAACGGCCAAGTATATCGAACCCACGAGATGGGGTGTATGCGAACAGATCCCTGAAGATCTACGCGTCGTAGCTAATATGAGTGAAATGTTTTGGGTTTTTTTTAAAGATTAATTAAAACAACTAAAATCGACTAATTATACTAACGAACTAAAGAAGATGAATTAACAATGGGTTGTTTTCAAGTAAGAGATGGTGATGCTTAGGATAAGAATCCCTACGTATACTAACGGAGTAGGTACATAATCAAAATAACTGTGACGCGCCAGAAATAACCTAAGTAAAAGAATGCAAGATGAAAGCTCAAGATTTTAAACCCTAATCCTTTACCCTAACACTCGACTTCACTAATCCACTAACAAGTTAATAGATTGTGCTTAATTAATGAGACCCTAATTTAACTAAGGTGATGCGGTCGTCCTCCTTCGCTAAACTGGTAGATGAATTAACCTTTCCTAAACCCTCTAGTTAAGTCTACTCGTTGTTAAAGAGTGATACGGTCGTCCTCTCTCTAACACTTTTCGAACGAAATTCATAAGTAAAGTCTAGATTAATTTTAGGCATTCATTAATCAAGAGAATTAAAACCTAACGTCACAAGTTACCCTAATTACGTACCCACAACCTACTTCTACGAGTTCATCCTACCCCAAGCATGCAAGGGTTTTAGCTAGACATAGGTTTAACGTAAATAACAGAAATTAAGTAAGTAACGAGCATGAACATGATATTTAAGACGAAAAAGAGATCAAACATAAACTAGAGTTTTTCGAAATAAAAGAATAACTGAAATTAACTCAAGAAAATAAGTTTCAACGTGTTCAAGAACAGAAATCTAAAGAAACGAAACTAAAAACAAGATCGTATTATGAATTCGTAATGAAAACCTCAAAAACCGTAATCGTAAACTTGCTCGTCTCTTCTCCTCTTCCTCTCTCTCAAAACTCAGTCTCCCAACGTAGTATGGTATCAAGTGGTTGTAAAAAATGTGTTCGGAAGGGGTATATATAAGCAACGGGTCGAATCGGGAGTTAATGGGCCAAAAACGTGACAGGTCGTGCACTTACTCGTGCACTAGTGCACGAGTAGTGTGTGGTCGAGCACTCCGAAACCAACAGAACCCCAAAAGTGCTCGAGTAGTCGAGCTCGTGCACTAGTGCACAACTTGATTCAGCTCGAGCACTATGCACTACTGACTCGTGCACTCAGTGCATGACCCACTTCAGCTCGAGCACTATGCACGACCAACTCGAGCACAACGTGCTCGAGCTCTTCTAGCTTGTGCACTCCAATGATACTTTTGCTCCCTCGAACTAGTACTTTTCGTATTTCTTCGATATCTTCTCATCCGGGCGTCCGTTTGAGTCGGTTCAAAGTCCTACGAACTTCTCTTTTCGCCTTTTATCCATCTATGAGCACCAAAGAGACAAATTCATTAGTTTATGAAAATGATACTCAAATGACTCTAAATACTCATAAAATCAACCAAAACTAGGGCATTTCGAGTGACGAATCATGACAATTTCACGCCTAATCATGGCGCTCGAGTTCAAATGGGTCGAGCAGTTTCGGTGCTCGAACGGTGTCGCTCGAGCTGTGGTGCTCAAGCGGCTCTGGAGCTCGAATGATGGTGCTCGAGCTGGTCGAGCGCCCCAAACCCTCTGTAAGTTTTGGCGCTCGAGTAAAACACTTGCTCGAGCGGTGGCGCTCGAGCATGAGTGCTCGAATGGCTCTCCCTCTTCAACAAAGTGATACTTTTTTTTTGCACGAACTAATACTATTCGTATTTCTTCAATATCTTCTCATCCGGGCATCCGTTTGAGTCGATTCAAGTCCTACGAACTCCATTTTTCACCCTCTATCCATCTATGAACATCAAAGAGGTAAATTCATCAGTTTATGAAAATAATACTCATTTGACTCCAAATACTCATCGAATTCACTCAAAACATGGGCAAACCGGGCTACAAAACATAACAATTTCACGCTAATCACATCGCATCAAAAGAAAAAAAGCGATAGTGTATATAGAAAATTTAAAAAAATGGACAAGGTGTAAATGAAAAAATATAAATAAATATAAACAAAATAATTCTTTTTATATCATTTTAAACAGATAGAAAAAAAAACACACACACACACTATTTTCCCAAAATAGGCAATTTTTTTGTTGAAAAACTAAAATCAGCAATTAGTATAGGTGAAATACTTACTTTCAAACTTTCAATAATAATAAATAATAATATCTCTTTCTTTGCATGTTTATTTTTGTTTGTTTAGTTTTAAGTGAAATTTCTTGGACAAGAGTTTTGATGCTATGCATTGAAAAAAACGTGATTAAAGAGAATTCGTTAAAAATGTAGAAAGAGTAACTGCGTTTATACATTTCTCATCTATATATTATCAACCCAACCCAATTGGCAATTGTTGGATGTTGAAAAATACACATTTGGAGAGTAGTTGATTTTATATGAATATGAATCATTATTAATTTTGTGAATCACTATTTAAATTTTTTATACTTTGGTTAAATACTTGACATTTTTAGTTAAATATTTGATTTCTTTTGGAACACTTGGTACTTTAAACTTAAATATTATAATACTATATATTTTTATATGAGCTACAAATAATTTAAATAATTATTAGTTGTTTTCACTGAAATATATTAGTTGTTCATTGAAGGGTATTAGTTGTTCACTATAAGCAAACTAAGATTTTTTCGGTATAAACAACTAATACACTTCAATGATTCATGTATGAACTAATTTCACCCTATACATACCCTAATAATAATTATATACACTCCATCAGTCACAAACTTAACTTCTGATCTATGTTGCACGGGTGCGGGTGCGGGGTGCGGGAGCGATACGACACGGGTGCGGGGATACGAAGTTTTTCAAAAAAAAAAAAATTAGGATACAATTCGGCAATGATACATCTATTTAATTTAATTTTATTATTATTTCTAATACATGTAATTAGGGTTGTTCACGGATTTCGAAGATTACCGAACCCATTGACTTGAAGCGAATTACACTAACTTCTACTAGTCGCTTCCCCGCAAGCGAATGGGTTCACTGTAGTATGAGTAAGTATAACGGCCAAGTATATCGAACCCACGAGATGGGGTGTATGCGAACAGATCCCTGAAGATCTACGCGTCGTAGCTAATATGAGTGTAATGTTTTTGGGTTTTTTGAAAGATTAATTAAAACAACTAAAATAAACTAATTATACTAACGAACTAAAGAAGACGAATTAACTATGGCTTGTTTTCAAGTAAGAGATGGTGATGCTTAGGATAAGAATCCATACGTATACTAACGGAGCAGGTACATAATCAAAATAATTGTGATGCGCCAGAAATAACCTAAGTACAAGAATGCAAGATGAAAGCTCAAGATTTTAAACCCTAATACTTTATCCTAACACTCGACTTCACTAATCTACTAACAAGTTAATAGATTGTGCTTTATTAATGAGACCCTAATTTAACTAAGGTGATGCGGTCGTCCTCCTTCGCTAAACCGGTAGATGAATTAACCCTTTCTAAACCCTCTAGTTAAGTCTACTCGTTGTTAAAGAGTGATACAGTCGTCCTCTCTCTAACACTTTTCGAACGAAATTCAAAAGCAAAGCTAAGATTAATTTTACGCATTCATTAATCAAGAGAATTAAAACCTAACGTCACAAGTTACCCTAATTACGTACCCACAACCTACTTCTACGAGTTCATCCTACCCCAAGCATGCAAGGGTTTTAGCTAGACATAGGTTTAACGTAAACTAAAGCAATCAAATAAGTAACGAACATGGATATGATATTTAAGACGAAGAAGAGATCAAACATAAATTAGGGTTTTACGAAATAAAAGAATAACTAAAATTAACTCAAGAAAATAAGTCTCAACGTGTTCAAGAACAGAAATCTAAAGAAACGAAACTAAAAACAAGATCGTAGTATGAATTCGTTATGAAAACCTCAAAAAAACGTAATCGTAAATTTGCTCGTCTCTTCTCCTCTTCCCCTCTCTCAAAACTCAATCTCCAAACGTAGTATGGTATCAAGTGGTTGTCGAAAATGTGTTTGGAAGGGGTATATATAAGCAACGGGTCGAATCGGGAGTTAATGGGCCAAAAACGCGACAGGTCGTGCACTTACTCGTGCACTAGTGCACGAGCAAAACCAACTCGAGCACCCCATTCTTCCCGAGAGCGAAAAGTGCTCGACCATACGTGGTCGTGCACTAGTGCACGACTGGATTCCACTCGAGCACACTGCTCGACCGACTAGAGCACTAAGTGCTCGACTTGTATCTCTCGTGCACTATACTCGACCTACTCGAGCACTAGTTCTCGAGATCTTCTAGCTTGTGCACTCCAATGATACTTTTGCTCCCTTGAACTAGTACTTTTCGTATTTCTTCGATATCTTCTCATCCGGGCGTCCGTTTGAGTCGATTCAAAGTCCTACGAACTCCTCTTTTCGCCCTTTATCCATCTATGAGCATCAAAGAGACAAATTCATTAGTTTATGAAAATGATACTCAAATGACTCTAAATACTCACAAAATCAACCAAAACTAGGGCATTTCGAGTGACGAATCATGACAATTTCACGCCTAATCAACCCCCCCAAACTTACCATGTTGCTTGTCCTCAAGCAACGGAATAATAAGTCAAGTGAAATTGTTAGGAATGAGTCAAAGAATCCAATCATGCAAGTATATGAATTCGAGCTTCAAAGATGCATCACAAGTATACTCACTCACCTTCCTTCATCATACTCATGCAACAACAGCAAGAATCACCAAAATCAAACATGGATGTGCACTTTACGATGTGTTTCTCTCTCTCACAAGTGTATAACAATGATCAAGGGACTCACTCAAACAATCAATCACACAAATTGGCAGCCATAGGCTTGTAAGTGCTCTTGACTTCGACCGTACTCTAGAAATCAATGCCGAATCAAAAAGGACTTTTCTCAAGGTTGTAATGTAGGCTCTTTGGACAGGTGGGATAACAATATAGGGTAAAGTGACTAAAGTGAATGGAGAATAGAAAATCAAACTTTGGCACTTCGAGATTAGAAACAGAATACTTCAAACATTTTCAATCAACACCCTTTCAATTCCATACTCTCAACACTTCAATTTTTATTTTTCAATCACTTCACTTTTTCGCACAAACACATGAGCTCATTTTTTCTTTTGCTCATTCTCAATTTTTCTTCTTTTTTTCCCACATCTCATAACTTCATCACTCCTTCTTCTCATATTCACTCAACAAACAACCTTTTCCTTTTTCAACTCAATTCACTCCCTTCACATTCACACTTTCCTATTCTCCACTCAAATTGGGACAAAAAGGCTTAGGAATTGGAATAGTGTTCATATGTGCTAGCAAATAAAATAGGCTTTAGGCTCAAAGGGGCTAACAAGGGATTCAATGTCATTGGTACGGAAAATTTTGGCTAAGTGACTCAATAAAATCAAAGATGGCCTAAGATCCTATTCGGCATATCAAACTAAACACAATCAAGAAGTAAGAGCACACACAAGTTCTAGCATCCTCTAAGGTGACGATCCACTCACAAACGAAGAGATTAATTAATGCATCAAAATCTCATAAGGCTCAAATCTCACGGCTTTCACATCCATGCTAGTCCTAGTGAATTCTCACTCTCATCACACAAGTACTCAAAAGAAAAATTCACAAGCATACAAGTTCTATATCAAATCCACTCTAGCTCAAACACTCACACAAACGAGTCCCTAACTCAAATCCACAAATCTACTCTACTCATCGAACATGCTCAAAGATAACAACTAATAAGTAGAAGGGGTCAATAAGCACGAGATAAATACAGCGAGTCAAATCAAAATCACCCCGAGGAGCATCTCAAGACATCAAATAACCAAACAATTCAGTTTCTCTCAACAATGTTGCACCCTTGCTTGAGTTCCTCCCTTTTGAGTACTCCATCGAGACAAGCCTACAAAACAAACTCTCACGTACGAGGTTAAAACTTACGATTCAACAACACCCTAATAACAAAATAAGAAACTAAAACAACTAAAAGCAAATAAAAATGGGTTGCCTCCCATTCAGCGCTATTTTTAAGGTCCTCATGCCGGACCGCGCTCAAAGGAGCTTATGGGACATCATACTCACAAATACCTCCCTTACTCCCATAAGAGTGGTGCTTGCATTCCTTTCCTTGATTCCCTACCATCATGAGCTCATTTCCTTCCTTCTCATCCCCAAGTGTTATGGGTCTCAACTCCTTCTCACCTTTATCTGGAGGCGTCTTACCAAACAGTTTCTTGAATTTGGACTTTTTCTTCTTAACTCCTCATTTTCCTTCAAACTGGACCACGTCCACACTTTTCACCTCTTCATCCTTCAACTTCTTCACTTTGTCCCTATCAACATAATCAAGAACATAATGCTCATGGGTTAATTTATCAAGTGAAGGATTATAAAAATCATGAATATGAGAAGGATTAGGGATAGGAGGTGTGTCTTCAACACTAGGATCAATGGCATCCACGCAATACAAACTCTCATCCTCCTTCGGGTGCTTCATGGCTTCATATAGAGAAATCTTCACTTCTTGATCATCAACCTTCAATGTAATCTTCCCATTTGCCACGTCTAGCACCATCCCCGCCGTAGCTAAAAACGGTCTTCCCAAGATTAGGGGCACGTGCTCATCTTCCTCCATCTCTAGGACCACGAAATCGGCTGGAAAAATGTGATCTCCAACTCTCACTAGAACGTCTTCAACCACACCTTGAGGTCGAGTAATAGACCGATCGGCGAGTTGAAGCGTCATCATTGTGGGTTGAAGTTCACCACCTTCCAACTTCTTGAAAAGCGACAGCGGCATCAAATTAATGCTCGCTCCGAGGTCGCACAAAGCTCCCTTCTTGATCCCGTTCCCGATATCACAAAGAATGGTGAAGCTCCCGGGATCCTTCAGCTTTGGAGGAAGCACCTTGTGCACTAATGCACTCACCTCGTGGTTCAACTGCACCAACTTTGGCTCATCCACTCGCCGCCTTTTCGCGATCAAGTCCTTCAAAAACTTTGCATAATTGGGCATCTGTTCCAAAGCATCATAAAAAGGGATATTAATATGCAATTGTTTAAAAACATCAAGGAACTTAGCGAATTTCTCATCAAGCTTCTTTTCCATGAAGCGTTGTGGATATGGGACGGGTATCACAGATTTGGGTACCCCCATTCATCTTTCTCGATCTCTTTCCCTTTCTCCTTTGCTTCCTTTGCCTTCTTCCACTTAGGAAATCTCTTACCCTTCTCAATGCCTTCCTCTTCTAGCTCTTTGCTCACTTGAGTGCTTTCACCCTCAACCTTCTTCTCAATCCCTTCACTTTTTATCCCTTTTCTCAACTTGAGGCGTCTCAGAATCAGCAGGCATCTGAGGACCTTCATAGTTGGTTCCACTTCTAAGCTGGATAGCCTTGCAATGCTCTTTCGGGTTCCCCTCCGGCATGGAAGGATATTTTCCCGGCTCTCTATTCAACGACTTTGCAATCTGGCTCATCTGGAACTCTATAGAAGTAAACCTTCGATTGTTCTCTTGTTGAGTTCTAGTCCACTCAACGTTCATCTTCTGGAGCTCTTGATCACGTTGATCACCCTTTTTATGCAACTCTTTCACATCGTACTCCAAGGATGACAACCTCTTGCTACCTTCTTCCACCTTCTGAAGGATAGCTCTCAACATCTCTTCGGTTGATGCACCGCCTTCTCCACCAGGAGGTTTAGACCCCGGATCAACACCTGCAGGAATAGTAATACCAGCTTTTGGGTTAGCATACGAAAAATTCTCATTTTTCCTCCATGTGTTTTGAGAAGGCTGCTGGCCTCCTTGATACCCTTGTGTGTTCCTCCATTGATTTTGAGGTGGCTGTGGGCCTGGAGGTACAAATGGTTGGCCATAAGGAGACCTTCCATACTGATTTCCACCTTGGTAGCCATTCTGATTGTAATACGGACCTCCCATCTAATTGGCTACCTCTTGCTGTCCACTTGGCTGGTCTACTTTCTCATTCTCTGCTGCATGCTCTCCAACCAAATTTTCCCCAACTCGAGGTTGTTGATCTTCTCCATCATGGCCATCAACAGCCTTCTCATTCCTTCACCTTCTTCAACCTGATGCACTCTCTGGAAGTCTGCATCCATACTCCAAGCACCGGCATTCGTAACTATGTTATCCACGATCTCTCTACACCTCTCTATTCCTTGATTCAGGAATGAGCCACTAGCAGAGGCGTCTAGGTGGTCTTGCCTCGCCTTGTTGGCACCACTGTAGAAGAATGCCATCACATCTCCCTCATTATACCCATGCTACGGGCACTCTATCAGCATGTTTGAGTATCTCTCCCACGCTTGACGTAGGTCATCTCCTTGCTTCTAGCGGAAGGAAGAGATCTCAATCCTTGCTTTGATTGTTCTGGATGAAGGGTAGAATCGCTCGAGGAACAGACGCTCGAGCTCGGCCCAAGTTGTAATACCTCACCGTGGAAGCGTATTATCGTACCACTCTTTAGCTATTCCCGTCAATGAGAATGAGAACAACCTAAGCCTCTTGGCATCTTCAGACACGCCATTGTAATTAAATGTGGAGGCTATCATAAGAAAACTCCTCAGATGTGTGTGAGGATTCTCCTTCCCGATCACCCCCTTGAACTGATTCTCTGTAAGCAGCTTTAAAATTCCCGGGGAAATAGAGAAATTATTTGCCTCGACAGGAGGCAATGCCACTCCATCATAGTACCGCTATGGCTGCGCTGCAAACCTCCCTCGAATAGCCATCTGATCTGCGTTCTGAGGAATGTGTTGAGGATTAACAGCTGGTACGGGTACTTATTGGGGTGGTGGTGGTTGGTAAACAGGTGGTTGATTGTAAGCAGGAGGTGGAGGATACGGGTATGGTGGGTAAGAATAAGGTGGGTATGAGTAGGGTGGATAAGGTAAGTTGATTTGTGGTAAGTTAGGATGTGGGTAAGCAGGGTTGTTATGTTGAATTTGGGCCATGTTATGAGCTGTGCTATTTTGGTTCTGAGTACCCGGGTTTTGGCTCTGGCTCTCTCCTAACGGATCTTGATTCTTGCTGGTATTGCGATCAGTGCCGTCAACCCAGTTCAATGCCTGATTGAACTCATTCTCGACCTCATCCAACTCATTAGTGATGTCCATCGGTTCTTTCCCTCTGGCAGCGTTCATTCTTCTCAAGAAAGCTCGATTCCTTCTAGCTATCGTCTCAGGGTCCAACGGTATTCTCTCTTCGCTCGTATTCCCTTGTGAGCGTGTTTTCATATACCTGACACACTAGCAGAAAGATCAAAACACAACTGCCTAATGAATGGAAATAAAAATAAAAACAGAAAATAAATCACTCACTACTAACTACTAAGCTATCTACAAGTCCTATTCAAAAAGCATACAACGCCATCCCCGGCAACGGCGCCATTGACTTGAAGTGAATGTACTAACTTCTACTAGTCGCTTACCCGCAAGCGGACGGGTTCACTGTAGTATGAGTAAGTATAATGGCCAAGTATATCGAACCCACGAGATGGAGTGTATGCGAACAGATCCCTGAAGATCTACGCGTCGTAGCTAATATGAGTGTATTGTTTTTGGATTTTCTGAAGAATTAATTATGGACTAAAATACTCTATTTAAACTAAAGAGCGAATTAAACAATTTAACTAAGGAGTGTTGTCAAATATGAGATGGTGATGCTCAGGATAGGAATCCCCACGTATACTAACGGAGCAGGTACATAATCAAAATAACCGTGACGCGCAAGAAATAACCTAAGTAAAAGAATGCAAGATGAAAGCTCAAGATTCTAAACCCTAGTACTTTACTCTAACACTCGACTTCACTAATCCACTAACAAGTTAATAGATTGTGCTTTATTAATGAGACCCTAATTTAACTAAGGTGATGCGGTCGTCCTCCTTCGCTAAACTGGTAGATGAATTAACCCTTTCTAAACCCTCTCGTTAAGTCTACTCATTGTTAAAGAGTGATACGGTCGTCCTCTCTCTAACACTTTTTGAACGAAATTCAAAGGCAAAGTCTAGATTGATTTTAAGTATTCATTAATTAAGAGAATTAAAACCTAACATCACACGTTACCCTAATTACGTACCCACAACCTACTTCTACGAGTTCATCCTATCCCAAGCATACAAGGGTTTAGCTAGACATGGCTATAACGATAACGAAAACAATAACATAAACAACGAACATAAACATGATGAATTGAAGAAAGAAAATATGAAATATGAACTAGGGTTTAAAGAAATAAATACTAAGAAAGAAATTTGAATTGATAAAAACGAAATTTAAAGCGTTTAAAGTAATCAAGCTAATTAAAAGGAACTAAGAAACGAAAAGAAACTAAGAATTCTTATGAAAAACCTCAACAAAACGTTAAATAAAGCTTGCTCGTCTCTTCTCCTCTTTCTCTCCCAAAAAACTCAGTCTAAAAACGTAGTATGGTATCAAGTGGTTGTAAAAAACGTGTTCGGAAGGGGTATATATAAGCAACGGGTCGAATCGGGAGATAATGGGCCAAAAAACGCGACAGGTCGTGCACTAGTGCACGAGTAGTGTGTGGTCGAGCACTTCGAAACCAACAGAACCCCAAAAATGCTCGAGTAGTCGAGCTCGTGCACTAGTGCACGACTTGATTCAGCTCGAGCATTATGCACGACTGACTCGTGCACTCAGTGCACAACCCACTTCAGCTCGAGCACTATGCACGACCAACTCGAGCACAACGTGCTCGAGCTCTTCTAGCTTGTGCACTCCAATGATACTTTTGCTCCCTCGAACTAGTACTTTTCGTATTTCTTCGATATCTTCTCATCCGGGCGTCCGTTTGAGTCGATTCAAAGTCCTACGAACTCCTCTTTTCACCCTCTATCCATCTATGAGCATCAAAGAGACAAATTCATTAGTTTATGAAAATAATACTCAAATGACTCTAAATACTCACAAAATCAATCAAAACTAGGGCATTTCGAGTGACGGATCATGACAATTTCACGCCTAATCAGCGTCTTACCAAACAGTTTCTTAAATTTGGACTTTTTCTTCTTACCTCCTCTTTTTCCTTCAAACTGGACCACGTCCACACTTTTCACCTCTTCATCCTTCAACTTCTTCACTTTGTCCCTATCAACATAATCAAGAACGTAATGCTCATGGGTTAAATTATCAACTGACGGATTATAAAATTCATGAATATGAGAAGGATTAGGGATAGGAGGTGTGTCTTCAACACTAGGATCAATGGCTTCCATGCAATACAAGCACTCATCCTCCTTCGGGTGCTTCATGGCTTCATATAGGGAAATCTTCACTTCTTGATCATCAACCTTCAATGTAATCTTCCCATTTGCCACGTCTAGCACCATCCCCGCCGTAGCTAAGAACGGTCTTCCCAAGATCAGGGGCACGTGCTCATCTTCCTCCATCTCTAGGACCACAAAGTCAGCTGGAAAAGTGTGATCTCCAACTCTCACGAGGACGTCTTCAACCACACCTTGAGGTCTAGTAATAGACCGGTCGGCAAGTTGAAGCGTCATCATTGTGGGCTGAAGTTCACCACCTTCCAACTTCTTGAAAAGCGACAACGACATCAAATTTATGCTCGCTCCAAGGTTGCACAACGCTCCCTTCTTGATCCCGTTCCCAATATCACAAAGAATAGTGAAGCTCCCGGGGTCCTTCAGCTTTGGAGGAAGCGCCTTGTGCACTAATGCACTCACCTCGTGGTTCAACTGCACCAACTTCGACTCATCCACTCGCCGTCTTTTCGCGATCAAGTCCTTCAAAAACTTTGCATAATTGGGCATCTGTTCCAAAGCATCATAAAAAGGGATATTAATATGCAATTGTTTAAAAACATCAAGGAACTTAGCGAATTTCACATCAAGCTTCTTTTTCATGAAGTGTTGTGGATATGGGACGGGTATCACAGATTTTGGTACCCCCCATTCATCTTTCTCGGTCTCTTTCCCTTTCTCCTTTGCTTCCTTTGCCTTCTTCCACTTAGGAACTCTCTCACCCTTCTCAATGCCTTCCTCTTCAAGCTCTTTGCTCTCTTGAGTGCTTTCAGAATCAGCAGGCATCTGAGGACCTTCATAGTTGGTTCCACTTCTAAGCTGGATAGCCTTGCAATGCTCTTTCGGGTTCCCCTCCGGCATGGAAGGATATTTTCCCGGCTCTCTATTCAACGACTTTGCAATCTGGCTCATCTGGAACTCTATAGAAGTGAACCTTCGATTGTTCTCATGTTGAGTTCTAGTCCACTCAACGTTCATCTTCTGGAGCTCTTGATCACGTTGATCACCCTTTTTATGCAACTCTTTCACATCGTACTCCAAGGATGATAACCTCTTACTTCCTTCCTCCACCTTCTGTAGAATTGCTCTCAACATCTCCTCAGTTGATGCACCGCCTTCTCCACCAGGAGGTTTAGACCCCGGATCAACACCTGGAGGAACTGTAATACCCGCCTTCGGGATAGCATATGAGAAGTTCTCATTCTTCCTCCATATGTTTTGAGGAGGCTGCTGGCCTCCTTGATACCCTTGTGTGTTCCTCCATTGATTTTGAGGTGGCTGTGGGCCTGGAGGTACAAATGGTTGGCCATAAGGAGGCCTTCCATACTGATTTCCACCTTGGTAGCCATTTTGATTGTAATACGGACCTCCCATGTAATTGGCTACCTCTTGCTGTCCACTTGGCTGGTCTACTCTATCATTCTCTGCTGCATGCTCTCCAACCAAATTCTTCCCCAACTCGAGGTTGTTGATCTTCTCCATCATGGCCATCAACAGTCTTCTCGTTCCTTCACCTTCTTTCTCCTCCAACTTGCAAACTCTCTGGAACTCCGGATCCTCGTTCCATGCCCCTGCATTCGTGACAATGTTGTCCACGATCTCTCTACATCTCGCTATCCCTTGGTTCAGAAAAGCTCCACTCGCACATGCATCTAAATGGTCTTGCCCAGCCTTGTTGGCACCACTGTAGAAGAATTCCATCACATCTCCCTCATTGTACCCGTGCTGCGGGCACTCTATCAACATATTTGAGTATCTCTCCCACGCTTGGCGTAAATCCTCTCCTTGCTTCTGGCGGAAGGAAGAGATCTCAATTCACCGGTAGATGAATTAACCCTTTCTAAACCCTCTAGTTAAGTCTACTCGTTGTTAAAGAGTGATACGGTCGTCCTCTCTCTAACACTTTTCGAACGAAATTCAAAAGCAAAGCTAAGATTTATTTTACGCATTCATTAATTAAGAGAATTAAAACCTAACGTCACAAGTTACCCTAATTACGTACCCACAACCTACTTCTACGAGTTCATCCTACCCCAAGCATGCAAGGGTTTTAGCTAGACATAGGTTTAACGTAAACTAAAGCAATCAAATAAGTAACGAACATGGATATGATATTTAAGACGAAGAAGAGATCAAACATAAACTAGGGTTTTACAAAATAAAAGAATAACTGAAATTAACTCAAGAAAATAAGTCTCAACGTGTTCAAGAACAGAAATCTAAAGAAACGAAACTAAAAACAAGATCGTAGTATGAATTCGTTATGAAAACCTAAAAAAAACGTAATCGTAAACTTGCTCGTCTCTTCTCCTCTTCCTCTCTCTCAAAACTCAGTCTCCAAACGTAGTATGGTATCAAGTGGTTGTCAAAAACGTGTTCGGAAGGGGTATATATAAGCAACGGGTCGAATCGGGAGTTAATGGGCCAAAAATGCGACAGGTCGTGCACTTACTCGTGCACTAGTGCACGAGCAAAACCAACTCGAGCACCCCATTCTTCCTGAGAGCGAAAAGTGCTCGACCATACGTGGTCGTGCACTAGTGCACGACTGGATTCCACTCGAGCACACTGCTCGACCGACTCGAGCACTAAGTGCTCGACTTGCATCTCTCGTGCACTATACTCGACCTACTCGAGCACTAGTGCTCGAGCTCTTCTAGCTTGTGCACTCCAATGATACTTTTGCTCCCTCGAACTAGTACTTTTCGTATTTCTTCGATATCTTCTCATCCGGGCGTCCGTTTGAGTCGATTCAAAGTCCTACGAACTCCTCTTTTCGCCCTCTATCCATCTATGAGCATCAAAGAGACAAATTCATTAGTTTATGAAAATGATACTCAAATGACTCTAAATACTCACAAAATCAACCAAAACTAGGGCATTTCGAGTGACGAATCATGACAATTTCACGCTTAATCACCCGTACCGAAATCCGCACCGAAAAAGAACCGAACCGAAAAAATTATGGATTTTTTTTACTTTAACCGTACCAAAACCGAACCAAATTTTTTTTGGTACGGATACGAATATTATTAAATTAACCGTACCAAAAAATCGAATGTGATCGTACCAAACCGTACCGAACCGAATAACCGAATTATATATGCATTAAATATAACTTTTATTTATTTTTTATTCATCAAATATTATAATAATATATTGAATTCAAGTACAACTATATGATAGCATAAGTTCTCCTCTTCAAAATACAAATACTATTTTATTTATCTTATTAAGTTCTTAAAACGTTATGTTTAGGTGTATATCAAAATAATTTAAAATAAAAATTTTATTCTTTTAATTTCATTGTTCATGTATATTCATTTCTTACAAAAATTTGGATATGGTGTTCCTATATCAGGAATTACGATCAACGTAATTTTAATATTGCTCTTTCCATTCACAAGATATATTAAAAGTATTTTCTAAATATATATTGTATATACTGTATTTTAAATACTCTATTGATGGTAATTTGTACTCCCTCCGTCCACGAGTAAGTTTCCCACTTCTTTTTGTTGAATGGTTTAAGAAAGTGTATTTGTTTATTAATATATGGTGGGCCACATGTTGACTTTTGGGATAAAGTAATGAATAGTGTTGAAAAGTAAAGTGAATGAGTGGCATTTTTGTAATATTGTGTGAGTTTGAAGGTTAAAGTTTATATATAATAGAGTGTTGTTGTTTCCATTTATGGAATGGGAAACTTACTCGTGGACGGCCCGAAAAGGAAAGTGGGAAATTTACTCATGGACGGAAGGAGTATTAATTTTTTAACCATCCATTATCATATAATGTGTTATATTTAAGCTTGTAATGATATATGTTTGATTGAGGTTGAAGTTGTGCAGTATTCTTGTGAGTGTGCATGCATTAATATGTTTTTTTTTTAAATTGATTAAAAAAAAAGAGAGAATGATAAAAAAATGATTAAAAAATTCATTTCCCTGCTCCGTTCCGTACCGATCCGATCCACTCTGTTTATAACCAAAAATCTGCTCCGATTCGTACCGAAAATAAAATATCCGTACCGTACCGTACCGAAATTTCGATACGGACACGGACACGGACACACAAATTTTAAAATAACCAAACTTTGGTACGGACACGAATATTTTTAAATATCCATTTTGGTCCGTACCGTGAATAGCCTACATGTAATAAACTAGAGATATAGAGAAATTTTATCTAAATATGTAACAATTAAAAATTAAATATCATTAACT
Organism: Ballota nigra; assembly: GCA_947034835.1. Taxonomy (NCBI): domain Eukaryota; kingdom Viridiplantae; phylum Streptophyta; class Magnoliopsida; order Lamiales; family Lamiaceae; genus Ballota; species Ballota nigra. Next base: position 118,879,940 of record OX344721.1, on the reverse strand, counting down.
TACACAAGTCATAATAAAAGTTTCAATCTACATATTTATACAAAGGTCAACTCACATTAACATCATTATCATTATCACTTGTCGGCCTCATCATAACCATTATCTCTAAACAAAATTGAATAATTACTAGAAAATTAGAAAACATATATATTCTAGAAATTTCTCCAAATTATTTAATTATATAAGAATTTAGAAATTGAAATATTTGGTTGGGTGATGTATTATTTGATTTGTTTGTTCATTAATATATTTAATTATTTACATTTTAATATTAAATTTTAAAATATTACAAAAAAAATCACAAAAATTAATAAATTTTGCAAAATGTATCCGATTCGCGTATCCCCCACGTATCCTTAGAGGGGGATACACGTATCCGACTTAAAAAAAAGTTAAAAAAAATTTGGACACGCCACGTGACGTACCTGTTTATTCGATACTGCATACCCCCAAAATCGCACCCACACCCATATCCACCGCGTATTCGATACTGCATACCCCCAAAATTTGAAGAATTCGTGCAACAGAGCTTCTAATTTACTGTTTGTCACCTAAACTAAATTAAATTTAATTAATAAATTTGAATTAGTTTGTATAAAGTAATAACATGAGAGGTAAATATACTCGTGTAGGGAAGATATAATTGTTGAAAAATGATATTTTTATATTATCATTTATAAAAATATCTATTGCACAAGGAGAGGGATAGTTTCGATAAATAACAATTAAATTTGGAATAGAAAGAGTATAATTTAAATACACCATATATTATCATGTATGCTAAGTTAACCACACAAATCGCTGCATACTAAACTTTCTCATAGTAAATAGGAGTGATTTCAATTAATATTTTTAGTTTATTTTTCACTTAAACTATTTGTGCGTTTCATTTTATTTGATCTTAAAGTAACATAAAATAATGGTACGATATGTCGATATTAAATTTTATCGTTGGAACTAGTTCTAGTCCTGCTATTTTCGCGGGATTGTAAATTAAATTATTTGGAAAATAAAAAATTATATTAAATTTTTTAATTTTATAATATATTTACAAATAAAGAGATATTGATTTTAATTGAAATCTAAATATTCAATGATATAATTATGTATTATTTGCTTTAATATTATATAAATTATATAAAACAATAATTAAACTACAATATTTATCTTTACTAAAAAAATATTAATTACAAATTTCGAAAAATTCTTTATATATAACTTTTGTTGTGTATTTGGAAATCGAGAAACTAACTTAGGGGACGCTTGATTAGTAATTCTTCAATGACAATGAAAGTGAGCTTAAAATTAGTGTAATTATGATGGTTCTTGAGAACAAAACCATTATCTTCCCTACTAAATAAGGTAATCAATACCCTATTTTGAATACGTATATGTAGAGCTGAGAAAATCTAAATAAGTGAACACTTAAATGACTAATCTCAAAACAGCAAGGTCGAGGGATTGAAACCAAAATTGGGTAAACATAAGGGACTTAAATTTTATCTTACTTTTACAATTTTTTCTTTTCGTCAGGTTTTGTGAATGTTAGTTGCATCCCTACCATGAGTTATATTTTTAATTAATTGGGTTTTAATCATTCACACACACACACACACTCACACACACTCACACACACACATATATATATATATATATATATATATATATATCGACATTTATATCTTCAACTAATCAAAAAATAATTTGTGTTGTATGACTACGTGCGAGCAAATAATAAAGACCCAAATTCAAAATAATTATGAACCTAAAGGACTAATTTTAAAGTACCAAAGTAAAGGAATTGAAAACAAATTTGGGTAAAGATAAGGGAACTAAAAATTACCTTGCCCTTGCAAATTTTTTTATACATCAACAACTAAAGAGAGTAGTTATAATTACATAAAGTGTAGATTATTTTTTCTGATAATTCGATGTTATGACCATTTCGGACCTAGGTCGGAGCCGGCCGGAAGCAAGCCGGAAAAGGCACAGAGATGCCCAGGAGACGGAACCAACCTGGCCGGTCTATGTCCGACCTCAGCGGGCTCCGACCACAAGTCTCCGACCTCGGAAACGAGGCCGGAAACCTGCCTGGGGCGCCCGTCAATGCTTAACGCAGCCACAGTGAAGTCTGGACGTGACCGGGCCGGCCCGGCCACAACCAGTGAAGACCAACGGAGGTCGCCCGGACGCGACCAACCGGCTGGAAGAGTCTCCGACCTCACTTTCCACCAGGAGGCCGGCCTCCGATCCAATAATGTCCCCAGTCGGCAAGGGAGATCTGTAGCACGTGACAGAATCAAGCAAGATCCTCCCCCAAGAAGGAAAAATGCCGCCTCTGTACTCAGAGACACAGAGAATATTCCATCCAAATGAGGAAATACGCCAGAGAATCGTCCTTTTTAGACACGCGTCAATGCCCTAGTGGCCGGCCTCCTGCAAGCTCTGGCGTGCCAGTGCCCGCGCGCCCTCAGAGGCAGGAGGCATTTAATGCACCTGTCCCCCGAGAGGCCGGAAATGACCGATATACCCCTGTAGTGAGAAAGCTATAAATATCCCCACATTTGTAACACAAAGAGAGTTCAATCCCATCAATCTAATCAATACAATACTCATTCAAGTCCAGGGACTAACAACCCCTGACAATTCTTGGTGTTCTTAGTGTTCTTATGCATTTATTGTCTTTCTTCATTCAAATATTCCTTTTAGCATTTAAGAACCCACTCATTTGATGTTTTTACCAGAATCCACTTAAATTGTCATTTAATCCCAGCATCACTATTTTGGTAAACAACATTTGGCGCTAGAAGGAGGGTTCTAACCCATCAAACCCATATTTTCTTCACCTCTCTTTGAAGAACACTCACTGTTCTTCAAAGCTTCATATCCTCAAATCTTCAAATCTTCAAGCCACAAACTCTCTCTTTCTGAAAGCAATGGATCACCAGAAATCGTCCCATGCCCACGGGAAGGCCAAACGCGTGGCCTCCCCGATCCGCTTTCTGGAAGAGCCCATTCAGTCCCAGGGCCGAGGCTTCCTTACTCCTGACCAGGCCGAGTCAGGATGACGCCGCCAGGCGGAGGAGGCAAGGGGGTGCCGAAGCACCACCTCCGCCTCAAAGAAGAAGGCCCACGCCCGTGCGCTCAAGGAAAAGGCGAAGGCCGTGGAACACCAGGACGAGAGCCAAGGCCGAGCGAACCCGGGTTCCGCTCAGTCGCGAGGCTCCGCTCACCCGGTCTTCGACCATTTGGGCGCGACGGACCCTTCGTCGTATCCAAGCCGCCTCCCCAGTTATGACACTGGGTATGGTGACACGGAGTTGCATGCTGACCGGGGAGGTGGTAAGCGACCAACTGGCTTTGCACGCAACTCTGGGGGGCTTCCACGTCCGGTCTCCTATGTTCAAACATCTAACCAAGGACTTCCCTAAGACCTACGCCGAATTTTGCGCCCGAGCCGGCGATTACCTTGCTCGGAGGAAGCTTCTGGCACTAAGGCTGGGGGAGTCCGAGCCAACCCCAAAGGAGATGGAGGCAGTAGCCCAAGCCTCCCCCAGGAGCGGCCCTAAGGCCAGAAAAGTGGCAAAACCGCCCGGTAACTTCAAGTCCTTCGAGGACGTTGAAGTTCACCTAACTCAGGCCATGAGGCAGTCCCCCGCGCATATCTTCAATGCGATCCAGCACCGGGATGTGCTTCCCCGGCCAAGGCCCTATTCTAGAGACCGGTCCCGGCTGGACCCTAAAAAGTTGTGCGCCTATCACGACTCTATTGGCCACAATACGAGCCAGTGTCGTGATCTCCTAAAGCAGCTTTGGAAGCTGTTTGACGAAGGGCGTCTGAACGACCTCCTTCAGAGGCCAGCCGGCCGTCAGGACCACCAGTAGCAGCAGCAGCAACCGCAGCGCCACCCTCGAAGAAACGAGGAAGGCGGTCGGCCTCTCAGGCCGGTCGTAGCTTTGGAGGAAGATGATGATGAAGATGACCTCCTCCCGCCCATAAATCCCGGTGGTCGGGTCAACATGATCCAGGCCGGCGGGGGGAACCTAGGCGGCCTCACCCCCATCTCGACGCAGTCCAACCGAAAACGGAAGGCAGAGGTCCGGGCGGTGACCAATGTCAACCTGGTCACGCCCCCAGAGCCAAAGATTCACAGGAACTTGGAGATAACTTTCTCCAACCAGGACCGGACCGGGGTGCTATTCCCGAAGGGCGACGCGTTGGTAATTTCCACCCGGATTCTGGGCAAAGAGGTCCAGCGGATACTGGTCGACAATGGGTGTTTTTGCAAATTAATATTTAAAACAGCCCTAGACCAGCTCGGGGACCTCGTCAACTTCATCAGGCCAATCGACCTTCAGCTGAAGGGATTTGGGGACGCGACGGTTGCTGCGTACGGGAGGATAAAGATCTCCGTGGAACTCATTTGTTGCTACAACGAAGAGGTCAGGATAACTAGGCCGTTAGATTTTATAATTGTAGATCAGCCAAGTTCATATAATGGCTTTCTGGGTAGGCCCTTTTTAGAAGTTTTTGAAGCAGTTGCTTCCTCCTACTACTACTGTATCAAATTTCCCATCCCCGAGGGGGTGGTCGGCACCATTAAAGGTGACCAGACAATGGCTAGAAGATGTTTGAATTATTCCAACTCTCATTTATTTTCAATTTGCAACGACCAAACACCGGACGGGCCACCCCCCGACTCTGAAACGGCCACTCCGGCCACAGAACCCACCACGGAGGTCGGATCCACATCGGCCGACCCCCAACCGATGCAAATCGACGACCCCGAGCCTAGGATCGGTTTCGAACCATCCAAGCTCGATCTCGACCCCAGATTCGATTCTTCCGACCGGCGGAGCTATGAACAAGCTATGGCCTTAGAGGAATTGGAGCACATTCCAGTCGACCCTTCGAGGCCGGAACTGGAAGTTCTGATCGGCTCTCGCATACCGACCGAAATGCGGGGGGAAGTGATCGAATTCCTCAAGGCCAACGTCGGAGTCTTTGCCTGGTCTCACCAAGACATGGTCGGGATAGACCCAAAGCATGCGTGCCATCGTCTAAAGATCGACCCCAACAAGAGGCCGGTCCATCAGAAAAGAAGGAAGTTCGGCCCGGAAAAGTACGAAGCTTTGGCTGAAGAGGTCAAGAAGTTGCTAGACAACAAGCTGATCGAACAAGCCCGGGACGAGCCCCAATGGGTCGCGAATGCCGTCCTGGTCAAAAAGACAAACAATGCCTGGAGGCTATGTATAGACTTCACCGACCTCAACACAGCATGCCCAAAAGATCATTTTCTGATACCGCACATCGACCACCTGGTGGATGGCACGGCCAGTCACGAGATGATGTCCTTCATGGACGCTTTTGCCGGCTACCATCAAATCCCCATGGCAGTCGAAGACATCAAGCACACCTCATTCCACACGGAGAAGAACATATTCTCTTGGCTCCGGATGCCTTTCGGTCTGATCAACGCCGGCGCGACCTACCAGCGCCTGGTCAACAAGATGTTTGCAGATCAGATCGGAAAGACCATGAAGGTCTACATCGACGACATTGTGGTAAAAAGCTTGAAAAAGGAAGACCATCTCAGGGATCTCGAAGAGACCTTTAAGATCCTCAAGGCCTACAATATGAAGCTAAACCCAAAGAAATGCAACTTTGGGGTGGAGGCCGGCAAATTCTTGGGGCACATCGTCAGCCGGCGCGGGATCGAGGCCAACCCGGCCAAGATCAAGGCCGTCCTAGATATGCAAGAGCCCAGGACGATCAAACAAGTGCAACGCCTGACCGGATGTCTTGCTTCTCTCAACAGATTCATTGCCCGGCTCGGAGATAAAAGTAAGCCTTTCTTCTCGACTATTAGGAACGGCAATTTTTCTTGGAATAGGGAAAGTCAAGTAGCCTTTGCAAAACTAAAGGAGTACTTGGCAAACCCACAAATCTTAGTCAAGCCGGTCCCATGAGAGAAGCTTTACTTGTATCTTGCGGCTTCCAAGGTCGCACCCAGCGCGGTGCTCGTCAGGGCGGACAGACAGAATCACCTTCCGATCTACTTCGTAAGCCAAGCCCTACACGACGCCGAGCTCAGATACACCCCGCTCGAAAAGTTAGCTTACGCTCTGGTCATGAGTGAAGGAAGCTAAGGCCTTATTTCTTCGACCACCAAGTAGAGGTCCTCACCACTCTACCCTTGAGGCAAGTCCTACACCGGCCGGACACCAGCAGCAGGTTGTTGAAGTGGTCGTTAGAGATAGCTCAGTACAGGGTCTCATACGCCCCAAGGACGGCCATCAATGGCCAGGCCCTGACCGATTTCATAGTAGAACTCACCTTCCCACCTAGGTTCACAAGAATCAACCACTCCCCGTGGAAACTCTATGTGGACGGATCGTCAACCAACACTTGTGCCGGAGCCGGTATCGTCCTGATCGGCCAGGAGGGCCAAAATTTCACCTATGCAGTCCGCTTCAGCTTCCCGGCCACCAACAACGAGGCCAAGTATGAGGCTCTGGTCGGGGGCCTTGAGCTCGCGATCGCCATCGGAGTTTACCGACTGCACATTTTTATGGACTCCCTGCTCGTGGTCAACCAAATCAAAGGTGAATACGAGGCCCGAGGGGAGCAAATGGTAAAATACCTCGACCTGGTTACAACCTTGTGCGAAATTTTTTATCAAGTTTTCATTGAGCAAATCCCGAGGGAGCACAACACCCAGGCCGACGCTCTCTCCAAACTTGCAACCACGGAGGGAGCTGCCGACCTCGCCAATATTCAACTTTCCACGCTCGAAACGCCCACGGTCATCCGAGCACAAGTGGCGACCGTTCTGAGCACGGATGAAAATTGGATGGCGCCGATCGTAAAGTATCTCAAGACTGGCGAGCTCCCTAAAGATAGGATTCGGGCGCGGTGATTAGGCGTGAAATTGTTATGTTTTGGTGCCCGATTTGCCCATGTTTTGAGTGTTTTTGATGAGTATTTGGAGTCAAATGAGTATCATTTTTTATAAACTTATTAATTTGTCTCTTTGGTTTTCATAGATGGATAGAAGGCGAAAAGAAGAGTTCGTAGGACTTTGAATCGGCCAAAACGGACTCCCGGTTGAGAAGTTATGAAGGTTTTACGAACATGTGTACAACCAGCGGTCGAGCGCCTTCGCTCGACCTCTTGACCGCTCGACCACCAAGCTCGAGCGCTAGCGCTCGAGCTGCACCTGCACTCGAGCGTTTTTGCATGTTTTTGGCCCAAAATTGCCCAAATTCGTCCCAAAGCCTATATATACCCTTTCCAAGCATATTTTCACATATCACCACATACCAACACATATTTTTACATACTTTGAGCAAGGAGAAAGCTTGGGAAGGAGTTTTGAAGAATTTTATACGTTGTAATCGAGGTTTTAATTTACGAATTCTTAGTTTTAGTATTTCTTTTGAACGTATTAGATTAATTCTTTCTTTCTTTACTCTTTGAGACAATTAAACCTAGTTTTTCAGATTCATATAGATTTCTTTGGAGACTTTAATTTGTTCTTTCGTTTATGTTCTTGATTTCTTTCGTTAATTCAATTATGCATATGTTTATTGTTCTTGTGATTGCTTTTATTATTCAAACCACCATGTTAGGCTAGAACCCTTGCATGCTTAGGATAGGATGAACTCGTAGAAGTAGGTTGTGGGTATGTAATTAGGGTAATTCGTGACTTTAGTTTTAAATCTCTTAATTAATGAATTCTTATAATTAATCTTAACTCTACCTTTGAATTTCGTACGAAAGTGTTAGAGAGAGGACGACCGCATCACTCAATAACAATTAGTAGTCTTAACGAGAGGGTTTAGGAGAGGTTAATTCATCTACCGGTTTAGCGAAGGAGGACGACCGCATCACCTTAGTTAAATTAGGGTCTTATTAATTAAGCACAATCTATTAACTTGTTAGTGGATTAGTGAAGTCGAGTGTTAGGGTAAAGTATTAGGGTTTAGAATCTTGAGCTTTCACCTTGCATTCTTATACTTAGGTTATTTCTTGTGTGTCACGGTTATTTTAATTATCATACCAACTCCGTTAGTATACGTAGGAATTCATATCCCGAGCATCACCCTTTTATATTTGAGACAAAACCCTTAGATAATTAACTCATTTCTTTCTTTTGCATTAGTAGAGTAGAATAGTTTAGATTTAATAATTTTCAATCCCCAAATATACACTCATATTAACTACGACGCGTAGATCTTCAGGGATCTATTCGCATACATACCTTCCCTTGGGTTCGATAATACTTGGTCCCTATACTTGCCCATACTATAGTGAACCCGTACTCTTGCGGGGAAACTACTAGTAAAAGCTAGTATTTTCGGTTCAAGTCAATGGGCAACTGCAACTCAGGTCGTCAAGGTACACCCTCATTGACGATCTTTTATATAGGAGAAGCTTTACCCTCCCACTCCTAAAATGTATAACCCCGGAGCAAGGCCAGACCATTCTGGCCGAGATCCATGAAGGGGTGTGCGGAAATCATGCCGGAGGCCGGGCCCTAGCCCACAAAGTGATCAGACAAGGATATTTCTGGCCGACCTTGAACAAGGACGCTGTCAACTTCGCTAGGTCATGCCACAAATGTCAAGTCTTGGGACCCAACATCAAATTGTCCCCCGAGCAGCTCTCCTCCATGTATAGCCCTTGGCCTTTTGCCCAGTGGGGCATCGACCTGATCGGACCGATGCCCACTGCGCCCGGGGGCCACAAGTTTACCGTCGTGACCGTCGACTATTTCACAAAGTGGGCGGAGGCCGAGCCGCTCAACAAGATCAACCAGACTCAAATCATCAAGTTCGTTTGGAAAAACATCATCTGTCGTTTCGGCCTACCTCAAGTAATCATCTCCGACAACGGGAAACAATTCGACGGTCTCCAGATGATTCAGTTTTGTGAAAAATGGAATATCAAGAAAGTGTTCTCCACCCCCTACCACCCGCAGACGAACGGCCAAGTGGAGGCCGTAAACAAGATCCTCAAGCACACTATCAAAGCCAAGCTTGAGGACAAGAAGGGAAAGTGGGCAGCCGAGCTACCCGACGTGCTTTGGTCATATCATACGACCACAAGGAACTCTATGGGCGAAACACCTTTCGCTTTAGCTTTTGGGACCGAGGCCGTCATCCCGTCGGAGGTCTCCCTCCCAAGCCACCGGACGGCCCAGGCAATCACCGAGGACAATGATACCGCCTGGAGGATCGATTTGGACATGCTGGAGGAGAGGAGACTCACTTCCGACCTCCGAAATGCGGCCTACAAGAAGAAATCTGAAATTTTTTTCAACTCCAAAGTGAAGGCCAGACAATTCCAGGTCGGGGACCTTGTCCTTAAGAAGGTCCAAGTGCCCAAAGGGGTATTCGGCCCGAACTGGGAGGGCCCGTTCAGGATATCCAGGTGGCTCTCCAAGGGTGCTTACGAGCTAGAACTCATGGATGGCACTCCGGACCAATACCCCTGGAATGCAATTCATTTAAAAAAATACTACCAATGATTTTGTACTATGTATTCAAAGTTCTTGTCAATACAAATCTATTCGCACAGCTCAATCTTTTTCCAAGCACCGGGCTCAGTTCAAAAGCATATGCCGACCGTATCAAGGTCGACATATCACACTTGAGCTCGGAAAAACCACTCAAGGCCATCCAAGAATCGAGCCCAGTTCAAAAGCATAAGCCGACCGTATCGAGATCGGCGTATCACACTTGAGCTCGGAAAGGCCACCCTAGCCACTTTAAGATCCGAGCTCAGTTCAAAATCATATGCCGACCGTAACGAGATCGGCATATCGCACTTGAGCTCGGCAAGGCAACCAAGGCAATTCCAAGAACCGGGCTCAGTTCAAAAGCATATACCGACCGTATCGAGGTCGGCATATCACACTCGAGCCCGGGGCAAAATCTCATTCCTACTTATGAAAATTTAAAACACTTTGATAAGTATAAGAAAGTAAGAGAGCAATAACAAAGCAATGGAGCTCAAGGAAAGACTAAATTTTATAAAGTCAAAACCGGTCTAAAGCCGGAAGCATTACAATCGATTCAAGAAGAGAAAACAACATCCGGTCGGAAGCCGGTCACATTCAGAAAAGCAGTAAGAAAAATCTAAGGCAATTTCAGTTCAAGGGCCGCCTTCCTCGGCCGCCGGGCTTGCCTGCCCTCTGGTCCTGGCCACATAGTCGGCCACTTCATCGACCAGGGCCTCCACCACAGCCCCACTTCCCTCCGGAGGGGCCTCCTCCTCTTCCTCATCTCCTTCTTCTTCATCACCGGCCGGGGGATTCTGACCATGTTTGAACAGCCTGTGCCGATGGGGGAACCATGAGAGGTCCACCCCATGATCGGTCTCGAGGTCGAGGAAGGGAAACCAGAAACCATCGCTGACCGGGTTCTTGGCAGCATACTCCCGGAAGTAGTCCTCTAGGGACTTAGTATCGAGACTGGCCTGCCGTCCTGCCCGGATCATACTAGCAGCAGCCACGTAGAAACAGAACTCGGAGAACAGCGCCGGGTTTGCGGTCGGATTTGCGGGATCATAAGCCGGCCGGTTCAGTACGGCGGCCAGCTCGTCAGTCTTCTTCTGGAGCTCTTTCTCCGCCTCGGCCTGCCGGGCCAAAGCCTGGTCGGCGTTCCCTCGGGCCCGGTGCGCCTCCAACCGCAGATCGGCGTTGGCGTCTTCCATCTCAGAAACCCGGTTTCGGGCACCCTCCAAGGCTTTGAAGGCCATCTCCGCCCGGGCCAGGGCATCGTCCTTCTTCTTCAGAATGGCCTCCATTTGACCAACCGCGATGTCTCTTTCCTTCTTGAGTTTGGCAACTTCACTCTCTAGCCCGGCTTTCTCCTCCCGGGCGCGGGTCAGGGCACTCTCGGACCTCCAGAGCGACCTGGAAATCTCGGAAAGCTCGTTCTCCATCGTGTTGACCACGATGGCCGCCTGACTGATCAGCGCGACCCCAGCCCGGCCCGCGTGCCGAGGATGGCGCTCGACGATGTCGGCCAGATCCCGTGTCCACGCCTGGGGGAGAGAGTTCACAGCCCAGCGCATGTAGTCCGGCATCTCAGCCGTTGAACCCGGGGCACGGGAGGAGAGGAAGTCGAGCACCAGCGGATGGAGATCGGAGTCATTTCGCGTCAGCCTGGACAAATGAAAGATCAAGTCAGGTACAGATGAAGTGGTTCAGAAAAATAAAAACGACAGTGCCAAAGACTTACGCTTGGAGGCGGACCGGATCCGACCAAAATAAGCCCGGTCATCCTCCTGGCCGAGAACGGGCGCCGCATGAACCACAGTTTCCGTTCCGACCGGCCCGACCCCAGGTGGGGTATCGTCAGAAATGTCTATCGGGGCCGGGCTCGACCCATGCCGGCCGGCCTCCTCGATCTCGGCCTCCTCCCAACTCCTTTTCTTGCCTGTAATCGGAGAGGAGGTCGGGACATCAGCAGCTACCGCCCCGGTGGCCGGAACAGACTGGAGGGGGAGAGGCTCCTCTATCACGATCCCGGTCCGGGCGCCGGTTCCCTTTTTCTTCTTTGCCCCCTTGGCTGCTTTCTTCGCCGCGCAAGCACCCATTAAGGTGAACATTTCCGGACAACGGTCGAGAAAATCAGGGGGGCACTGCCTAGCGGTCGGAAAATCTGGCACTGCATGGTCATAAGCCGAGTTAAAAAAAAGGGAACTTTATAATATACAGATCGGAACCCGGTCAACCCTATTTACTTACACGTCAACTTTATATGATGGGGAAACTGGAAGAATCGGCCTGAAATTTGGGCTTCTCGAGTCTGGAGGACGGCCTGATTCCTTTCCGAGGCCGGCAGTGACAAGATCCGCTCTCTGATGACCGCAAAATCAAAGTTCAATTCTCGATCAGAGGGGCAAGGATAACCTGCGAAGGAAAGTAAAGATTAGATCAGTACTTTTAATTCGAGTCCAAACTAAAGATTCCTTACTGGGATTTTTAGGGCGGATGTCGGTCGGAACGTCGATCTCCGCTCCGTCAGGGTACCCAGTCTTCCACGCCCCACCAACAAAGAACCACTTCTTTCGATCGTTCCGGCCTTTACTGGGCAAGCCGGTCACCAGCTTCTGCCCCTTCGTCTGAATGTAGACTTCACCGGTCCCACTCCTTTCGCTCTGGATTCGATAGAGATAAGTCATCTCTCCAGGGTTCGGCATCCGGTAGAGTCGGTTTCTGCCAAACAAGGTCATAACGCTCACTATTATCATCCATGCATTCGGTAGCAGCTGGATGGGCGCCTGGTTCCAGTAGTTCAACAAATATGATACGGCCGGATGGAGGGGGAAGCGGAGTCCGACCTCCATCATATCCTGGGTTACGGCCACCATCCCATGCGGAGGCTGGTCCGCCCTTTCGTTCGGCTCGGGTGCGTAGAGATGAACGTCAAAAGGTATTTCCCATCCGGCCCGGGCTTCGTCGAGATGGCGCTGAGACATCTTACTCTGAACTTGGCCAATGGTCCACCTACGGGACTGACTTGATGCGAATAACACTAGCTTCTACTAATCGCTCACCCACAAGCGGACGGGTTCACTGTAGTATAAGTACGTATAATGACCAAGTAGTATCGAACCCAAGGGATGGAGTGCATACGAATAGATCCCTGAAGATCTATGCGTCGTAGTTAATATGAGTGTGTTGTTTTTGAATTTTTTTGAAAAGATTAATTAAAAGACTAAATTAAACTAAGTAAACTAAAATACTAAAGAAGACGAATTAACTACGGGTTGTTTTTAAATGAGAGATGATGATGCTTAAGATAGGAATCCCTACGTATACTGACGGAGCAGTTACATAATCAGAATAACTGTGACACACAAGAAATAACCTAAGTCTAAGAATGCAAGGTGAAAGCTCAAGATTCTAAACCCTAAAATTTTACCCTAACACTCGACTTCACTAATCTACTAACAATTTAATAGATTGTGCTTAATTAATGAGACCCTAATTTAACTAAGGTGATGCGGTCGTCCTCCTTCGCTAAACTGGTAGATGAATTAACCCTTCCTAAACCTTCTCGTTTAGTCTACTCGTTGTTAAAGAGTGATACGGTCGTCCTCTCTCTAACACCTTTCGAACTAAATTCAAAAGTAAAGTCTAGATTAATTTAAGAATTCATTAACCAAGAGAATTAAAACTTAACGTCACAAGTTGCCCTAATTACGTACCCACATCCTACTTCTACGAGTTCATCCTACCCTAAGCATGCAAGGGTTTTAGCTAGACATAGGTTTAACGTAAATAACAACGATTAAATAAGTAACGAACGAGAACATAATAATTAAAACGAAGAAGAAATCTAACATAAACTAGGGTTTAATGAAATAAAAGAATAAACTGAAATTAAATTAATAAAAACGAAGTATGAAGTGTTTAACGTAGTCGAATTACTGAAAAGAAACTAAGAGACGAAAAGAAACTAAGAATTCGTATGAAAACCTCAACAAAACGTAAACGTAAACTTCCTTCTCTCCTTCCTCTCCAAAAACGAACTCTCAATCTCGTGGTGTGTCAAGTGGTTGTTTAAAACGAGTTTGGAAGAGGTATATATAGGCACCGGGTCGAAACGGGATCTCATGGGCCGAAAAACGAAATTTGGAAAAGAGGCCTCGGAAGCGCTCGAGCTGTCCAGGTCGAGCGGGGCGCTCGACCTGCTTTGGTCGAATGATTCATTAGCTCGAATAGGGCGCTCGAACTGTGCTGCTCGAATGGTTCTATAGGTCGAATGAGGCGCTCGAGTTGTGCCCCTCGAGCGGCAAAAACTCTCTGTAAGTTTGGAACGCTCGACCTACATTGCTCGAGCGAGGTGCTCGAGTGATGGTGCGCGAATGGCCTTCCTTCCTTGCAACTAACACTTTTCTTCTCACGTACTAATACCAATCGTATTTCTTCGATATCTTCTCATCCGGGCATCCGTTTGAGTCGATTCAAAGTCCTACGAACTCCGTTTTTCGTCCTCGATTCACCTATGAGTATCAAAGAGACAAATTCATCAAAGTATAGAAATAGTACTCATTTGGCTCTAAAAACTCAATAAAATCGACCAAAACTAGGGCGTTTCTAGCTACGAATCAATACAATTTCACGCCTAATCAACCCCCCCAAACTTACCATATTGCTTGTCCTCAAGCAATGAAATAATAAGTCAAGTGAAATTGTTAGGTATGAGTCAAAGAATCAATCATGCAAGCTAATGAACTCAAGCTTCAAAAATCAATCACCCTTATACTCACTCACTTTCCTTTATCATACTCATGCAACAATAACAAGAAACACCAAGATCAAGCATGGATGTGCACTCAACGATGTGTTTCGCTCCCTCACAAGTGTATATCAATGATTAAGGGACTCACTCAAACAATCAATCACTCAAATTGGCAGCCATAGGCTTGTAAATGCTCTTAACTTCGACCGTACTCTAGAAATCAATGCCGAATAAAAAAGGACTTTTCTCAAGGTTGTAATGTAGGCTCTTTGGACAGGTGGGATAACAATATAGGGTAAAGTGACTAAAGTGAATGGAGAATAGAAAATCAAACTTTGGCACTTCGAGATTAGGAACAGAATACTTCAAATATTTTCAATCAACACTCTTTCAATTCCACTTTTCTCAACACTTCAATTTTTTTTTTCTTTCTCTCTAACTCTTTTCACTTTTTTTTCAATCACTTCATTTTTTTTTCGCACAAACACATGAGCTCTTTTTTTTTCTTTTGCTCATTCTCAACTTTTTTTTTCACACTCAAAACTTCATCACACCTTCTTCTCATATTCACTCAACAACCAACCTTCTCCTTTTTCAACTCAATTCAATCCCTTCACATTCACACGTTTCCTATTCTCCACTCAAATTGGGATAAAAAGGCTTAGGAATCGGAATAGTGTTCATATGTGCTAGCAAATAAAATAGGCTTAAGGCTCAACGGGGCTAACAAGGGACAAATATCAATGGTAAAGAACATTTTTGGCTAAGTGACTTATTCAAAACAAAGATGGCCTAAGATCACATTCGGCATTTCAAACTAGACACAATCAAGAAGCAAGAGCACACACAAGTTCTAGCATCCTCTAAGGTGACGATCCTCTCACAAACGAAGAGATCAATTCATGCATCAAAATCTCATAAGGCTCAAATCTCACGGCTTTCACATCCATGCTAGTCCTAGTGAATTCTCACTCTCATCACACAAATACTCAAAAAGAAAATTTGTAAGCATACGAGTTCTTTCTCAAATCAACTCTAACTCAAACACTCACACAATAAACTCCTAACTCAACCTCACAACTCGACTCTACTCATCAAATCGTACTCAAAGATAGCAATCAACAAGCATGAGATAGCTGATAGGCATGAAATATGCAATAGCGAGTCAAATCAAAATTACCCCAAGGAGTATCTTAACAAACCAATAATCAATCAAACTCAACTCAAAGATAAGGGTGTGGATGCATGTGCAATGTAATCATAAAACAAATAGAAAATTCCACCCCCCAAACTTCGACCTTGCTAGAGGTCTAAGTTTGGGGTTGTGGGTTACCTCAACCAAACAGTTCAGTTTCTCTCAATAGCTTTGCACACTCCCTTGTCTCAAGTTGGTTCCTTCAATTTGAATAACTCCATGATACCTTTACTCCTTTAGAGACAAGCCTACAAAATAAAACTCTTAAGTACGAGGTTAACATACGACTCAAAATAACTCCCTAATAACAAAAAAACTCAAAGCAAATAAAAAATAATGGGTTGCCTCCCATTCAGCGCTATTTTTAAGGTCCTCATGCCGGACCAAGCTCAAAGGAGCTTATGGGACATCATACTCAAATTTGCCTCCCTCACTCTCATAAGAGTGGTGTTTGAATTTCTTTCCTTGTTGTCCCTCCATCATGAGTTCCTTTGCTTCCTTCTCCACCTCAAGTGGTATAGGTCTCAACTCCTTCTCACCTTTATCTGG
The DNA here is from genome assembly GCA_947034835.1 of Ballota nigra. Classification (NCBI taxonomy): domain Eukaryota; kingdom Viridiplantae; phylum Streptophyta; class Magnoliopsida; order Lamiales; family Lamiaceae; genus Ballota; species Ballota nigra. The sequence continues at coordinate 118,863,934 of OX344721.1, read as the reverse complement.
AGGAGTCTTACTAGACAATTTCTTGAGTTTGAATTTTTTCTTCTTAACTCCTCATTTCCCTTCTAACTGGACCACGTCCACTTTCTTCACTTCTTCATCCTCCAACTTCCTCATTTTATCCCTATCAACATAATCAAGAACATAATGCTCATGGGTTAAATAATCAAGTGAAGGACTAACAAAATCATGAATATGAGAAGGATTAGGGATAGGAGGCGTGTCTTCAACATGAGGATCAATTGCATCCATGCAATACAAGCTCTCATCCTCCCTCGGGTGCTTCATGGCTTCATATAGGGAGATCTTCACTTCTTGATCATCAACCTTCAACGTAATCTTCCCATTTGCCACGTCTAGCACCATCCCCGCCGTAGCTAAGAACGGTCTTCCCAAGATCAGGGGCACGTGCTCATCTTCCTCCATCTCTAGGACCACGAAATCGGCTGAAAAAACGTGATCTCCAACTCTCACTAGGACGTCTTCAACCACACCTTGAGGTCGAGTAATAGACCGGTCGGCAAGTTGAAGCGTCATCATTGTGGGTTGAAGTTCTCCACCTTCCAACTTCTTGAAAAACGACAAGGGCGTCAAATTGATGCTCGCTCCTAAATCACATAGCGCTCCTTTCTTGATCCCGTTCCCAATGTCACATAGGATCGTGAAGCTCCCGGGATCCTTTAGTTTCGGTGGAAGCGCCTTGTGCACTAATGCACTCACCTCGTGGTTTAGCTGCACCAACTTCGGCTCAACCACTCGCCGTCTTTTTGCAATCAAGTCCTTCAGAAACTTTGCATAATGCGGCATCTGTTCCAAAGCATCATAAAAAGGAATGTTAACGTGAAGTTGTTTAAAAACATCAAGAAATTTTGCAAATTTTTCATCAAGCTTCTTTTTCATGAAGCGCTGTGGATACGGGACTGGTATCACAGATTTGGGTACCCCCCATTCATCTATTTCTGTTTCTTTCACTTTATCCCTTACTTCCTTTGCCTTCTTCCACTTAGGAAATCTCTCAATCTCCTCACTTTTCTTGCCCTTCTGGGACTCATCCATATCTTTATGCTTCTTAATCCCTTCACTTTCAATCCCCTTCACAACAGTAACACCTCCATCTTTCTTGTGTTCTCTTTCCCCCATCTCAGCTTCCCCTTGGGGCGTCTCAGAATCAGCAGGCATCTGAGGCCCTTCATAGTTGGTTCCATTTCTTAACTGGATAGCCTTGCAATGCTCTTTCGGGTTCCCCTCCGGCATGGAAGGATATTTTCCCGGCTCTCTATTCACCATCTTTGTAATCTGGCTCATCTGGAACTCTATAGAAGTGAACCGCCTATTGTTCTCTTGTTGAGTTCTAGTCCACTCAACGTTCATCTTCTAGAGCTCTTGATCTCGATGATCACCCTTCTTATGCAACTCCTTCACATCGTACTCCAAAGATGACAACCTCTTACTTCCTTCTTCCACTTTCTGAAGGATAGCTCTCAACATCTCCTCGGTTGATGCACCGCCCTCTCCACCAGGAGGTTTAGACCCCGGATCAACACCTGCAGGAACAGTAATACCAGCTTTTGGGTTAGTATAAGAAAAGTTCTCATTCTTCCTCCATGTGTTTTGAGGAGGCTGCTGGCTTCCTTGAAATCCTTGTGTTTTCCTCCATTGATTTTGAGGCGGCTGTGGCCCTGGAGGTGCAAATGGCTGACCATAAGAAGGTCTTCCAAACTGATTTCCACCTTGGTAGCCATTCTGATTGTAATACGGACATCCCATGTAATTGGCTACCTCTTGCTGTCCACTTGGCTGGTCTACTCTATCGTTCTCTGTTGCATGCTCTCCAACCAAATTCTTCCCCAACTTGAGGTTGTTGATCTTCTCCATCATGGCCATCAATAGCCTTCTCGTTCCTTCACCCTCTTCAACCTGATGAACTCTCTGAAAATCTGGATCTCCATTCCAAGTCCCGGCATTCGTGACAATGTTGTCCATGATCTCTCTACACCTCTCTATGCCTTGATTCAGGAATGCTCCGCCCGCACATGCGTCTAAATGGTCTTGCCCCGCCTTGTTGGCACCACTGTAGAAGAATGCCATAATATCCCCCTCATTGTACCCATGCTGCGGCACTCTATCCGCATGTTTGAGTATCTCTCCCATGCTTGACGTAGGTCCTCTCCTTGCTTCTGGCAGAAGGAAGATATCTCAAGTCTTGCTTTGATCGTTCTCGATGGAGGGTAGAATCGCTCGAGGAACAGACGCTCGAGCTCGGCCCAAGTGGTAATACCTCCCCGTGGAAGTGTATTGTCATACCACTCTTTGGCTATTCCCGTCAGTGAGAATGGGAATAGCCTAAGCCTCTTGGCATCTTCAGACATGCCATTATAATTGAATGTGGAGGCTATCATGAGAAAACTCCTCAGGTGAGTGTGAGGATTCTCCTTCCCGATCACCCCCTTGAACTGATTCTCGGTAAGCAACTTTAGAATTCCCGGGGAAATTGAGAAGTTATTTGCCTCAACAGGAGGCAATGCCACTCCATCATAGTACCGTTGTGGCTGCGCTGCAAACCTCCCTCGAATAGCCATATATTGATCTACGTTCTGAGGAACGTGTTGAGGATTAGCAGCAGGTACTGGTACTTGTTGGGGTGGTGGTGGGTAAACAGGTGGTTGATTATAGACTGAAGGTGGATAATATGGGTATGGTGGATAAGGGTATGGTGGGTATGAGTAATGTTGGTATACTGGGTTGTTGAAAGGGTTATTTGGGTTTTGTGGGTAAGCAGGGTTGTTCAGAGGATTATGGACAAAATTCTGAGCTGGGTTGATAACGTTTTGTGCACCCGGGTTTTGGCTCTGACTATCCCCTAACGGATCTTGGTTCTTACTGGTGTTGCCATCAGTGCCGTCAACCCGGTTCAACCCCTGGTTAAACTCATTCTTGGCATCTTCCAACTCATTAGTGATGTCCATTGGTTCTTTCCCTAAGTCGGCAGCGTTCATCCTTCTTAAGAAGGCTCGGTTCCTTCTAGCTATTGTCTCAGGGTCCAACGGTATTCTCTCCTCGCTCGTATTGCCTTGTGAGCGTGTTTTCATAAACCTGACACACTAGCAGAAGGATCAAAACGCAACTGCCGAATAAATAAAAATAAAAATAAAACAGAAAAGAAAGCACTCACTACTAACTACTAAGCTATCGACAAGTCCTATTCATAAAGCATACAATGCCATCCTCGGCAACGGCGCCATTGACTTGATGCGAGTAACACTAGCTTCTACTAATCGCTCACCCACAAGCGGACGTGTTCACTGTAGTATAAGTAGGTATAATGACCAAGTAGTATCGAACCCAAGGGATGGAGTGTATACGAATAGATCCCTGAAGATCTACGCGTCGTAGTTAATATGAGTGTGTTGTTTTTGAATTTTTTTGAAAAGATTAATTAAAAGACTAAATTAAACTAAGTAAACTAAAATACTAAAGAAGACGAATTAACTACGGGTTGTTTTCAAATGAGAGATGATGATGCTTAAGATAGGAATCCCTACGTATACTGACGGAGCAGGTACATAATCAGAATAACTGTGACACACAAGAAATAACCTAAGTCTAAGAATGCAAGGTGAAAGCTCAAGATTCTAAACCCTAATACTTTACCCTAACACTCGACTTCACTAATCTACTAACAATTTAATAGATTGTGCTTAATTAATGAGACCCTAATTTAACTAAGGTGATGCGGTCGTCCTCCTTCGCTAAACTGGTAGATGAATTAACCCTTCCTAAACCTTCTCGTTTAGTCTACTCGTTGTTAAAGAGTGATACAGTCGTCCTCTCTCTAACACCTTTCGAACGAAATTCAAAAGTAAAGTCTAGATTAATTTTAAGAATTCATTAACCAAGAGAATTAAAACCTAACGTCACAAGTTACCCTAATTACGTACCCACATCCTATTTCTACGAGTTCATCCTACCCTAAGCATGCAAGGGTTTTAGCTAGACATAGGTTTAACGTAAATAACAATGATTAAATAAGTAACGAATGAGAACATGATAATTAAAACGAAGAAGAAATCTAACATAAACTAGGGTTTAATGAAATAAAAGAATAAACTGAAATTAAATTAATAAAAATGAAGTATGAAGTGTTTAACGTAGTCGAATTACTGAAAAGAAACTAAGAATTCGTATGAAAACCTCAACAAAACGTAAACGTAAACTTCCTTCTCTCTTTCCTCTACAAAAACGAACTCTGAATCTCGTGGTGTGTCAAGTGGTTGTTTAAAACGAGTTTGGAAGAGGTATATATAGGCACCGGGTCGAAACGGGATCTCATGGGCCGAAAAACGAAATTTGGAAAAGAGGCCTCGGAAGCGCTCGAGTTGTCCAGGTCGAGCGGGGCGCTTGACCTACTTTGGTCGAATGATTCATTAGCTCGAATAGGGCGCTCGAGCTGTGCTGCTCGAATGGTTCTATAGGTCGAATGAGGCGCTCGAGCTGTGCCCCTCGAGCGGTAAAAACTCTCTGTAAGTTTGGAACGCTCGACCTACGTTGCTCGAGCGAGGTGCTCGAGTGATGGTGCGCGAATGGCCTTCCTTCCTTGCAACTAACACTTTTCTTCTCACGTACTAATACCAATCGTATTTCTTCGATATCTTCTCATCCGGGCATCCGTTTGAGTCGATTCAAAGTCCTACGAACTCCGTTTTTCGTCCTCGATTCACCTATGAGTATCAAAGAGACAAATTCATCAATGTATAGAAATAGTACTCATTTGGCTCTAAAAACTCAATAAAATCGACCAAAACTAGGGCGTTTCTAGCTACGAATCATGACAATTTCACGCCTAATCAGGGACTCCTCCAGATTGGCTATCCGAATGGTGGCCAGATCGCGAACGGTCGGCCCCCGTGGGAAATGATCCAAATACTCCTCATAGTCGAAGGGGAGAGACTCGACCTCATCCTTCCTCTCCACATACTCCGACCACAGACGAAAGGCCCGTCTGACCTGGTCTCGCCGATCCTGGCTGACGCTCCGACCAGCTGCGGCCGACCTCTCGGCCTCTTAAATATCCGATCCCGAGGCCTCACCCGCCATCCCAAGTCTTTCTTTAATCAGCTCGGCCGCGAGATTTTTGAGTAGCAAACTATTGGCCTGATCATCGCCTTCGCCGCAGCCGTCTTCCTCCTCGTCTTCCTCCAGGAGGTCATCCAGTGGATCCCTATCCCCCACAGGTCGGGCCGCCTCCTCATTCTGGGATCTTTCCGTAGCCAAAGGAACCCCCTCCCGGGCACCTTCACCCAACAGTGACCGTCTCGGGAAGGAGAGGTACCACTCCCGCCACGAGAGCTTCCTCCTTCGTCGAATAGGCGCCGATTGGCACCACCACCACCTCCGCCGCTAGAGGAGGCGCCACCTCTCTGCCCAGGTGGAGGACCCGTCCACCGTCGCACCATTATATAAAAAAGAGTTTTGAGTTACGAAAATTTGAAAATTACCTTAAAAAAACACCAATCGCCGCCGTGCAGAGTTCGTCGCCGCCGTAAGAAACTCACCGGAAATCGCCTAAGGAATAGCTGCAAATCGCGAAAGTGTAAAAATCCTAGGTGCAAGAAGTTGAAGAGACGGTTTCGGCGTCAGACGCCTCGTACATTGCACGCATTAAATGCGCGAGATTTGAGGAGATCAAATCATGTCACGCACGTCAGACTTTAATGTGTGTAATCCGAGGCATCGTCTGACATCGTGCACACCTTTTTAGGCAAACAGTACAACACACGTCCTTCCAGTCATCACATAGCCGTTGGCCGATCTCCGATCACCCCGGGCAGATCAGGGTCGACACCAACACAAGCCGGCAAACGACCACCTCGCCCCTCATAAATTTGAGAGACGAGCTGGGGGGCAATTGTTGTGACCATTTCGGACCTAGGTCGGAGCCGGCCGGAAGCAAGCCGAAAAAGGCACATAGATGCCCAGGAGACGGGACCGACCTGGCCGGTCTATGTCCGACCTCAGTGGGCTCCGACCACAAGTCTCCGACCTCGGAAACGAGGCCGGAAACCTGCCTGGGGCGCCCATCAATGCTTAACGCAGCCACAGCGAAGTCTGGACGTGACCGGGCCGGCCCGGCCACAACCAGTGAAGACCAACGGAGGTCGCCCGGACGCGACCAACCGGCTGGAAGAGTCTCCGACCTCGCTTTCCACCAGGAGGCCGGCCTCCGATCCAATAATATCCCCGGTCGGCAAGGAAGATCTGTAGCACGTGACAGAATCAAGTAAGATCCTCCCCCAAGAAGGAAAAAGGCTGCCTCCGTACTCAGAGACACAGAGAATATTCCATCCAAATGAGGAAATACGCCAGAGAATCGTCCTTTTTGGACACGCGTCAATGCCCTTGTGGCCGGCCTCCTGCAAGCTCTGGCGTGCCAGTGCCCGCGCGCCCTCAGAGGCAGGAGGCATTTAATGCACCTGTCCCCCGAGAGGCCGGAAATGACCGATATACCCCTGTAGTGAGAAAGCTATAAATATCCCCACATTTGTAACACAAAGAGAGTTCAATCCCATCAATCTAATCAATACAATACTCATTCAAGTCCAGGGACTAACAACCCCTGGCAATTCTTGGTGTTCTTAGTGTTCTTATGCATTTATTGTCTTTCTTCATTCAAATATTCATTTTAGCATTTAAGAACCCAATCATTTGATGTTTTTACCAGAATCCACTTAAATTGCCATTTAATCCCAGCATCACTATTTTGGTAAACAACATTCGATAATTTGATTTATCCCAAATTTTATCAGATTCTTTCGTATATTAACGGTATGGTTGTTATTTTATTCCTAGAAAGCTGTGAATGTGAGTCACGTATCCGATTTGAGATATATCATTAATCAACTAAAAATAATATATTAGCATACACATATTGGTATCTATATCTTCAATTAATAAAAAAATAATTTGTGATGTATGATTAAATGTGAGCAAGTATGAAGGACCAAAATCTAAATAATCGTGCACCTAAACCATTAATATCAAAACAGCAAAGTCGAAGGATTGAAAACAAAATTGGATAAAGATAAGTGACTCAAATTTTATCTTACATTTATAGTTATTTTTATTTTCCTCAAGAATTTTGAAAGTAAGTTACACTCCCAATATGCGTTATACCTTTAATTAATTGGAAACTAACTAATCACATACATATATCGACATTTATATCTCTAATTAATCAAAAAACAAGTTGCATTGTATCCCTACCTGTGAGGAAATAATAAGGATCAAATTTAAATAAGTATGCACTCAAAGGGCTTATCTCAAAACAGCCTAGCCAAGGGATTGAAATCAAAATTGGGCAAAGATAAGGCACTTAAATTCTATCTTACATTTACAAAAACATTTCCTTAAGAACTGTGAACGTAAGTTACATCCCGAACGTGCACTATATCTTTAATTGATTGGATTGTAACTATTCACACATATATATTGACATTTATATCTTCAACTAATCAATTTTTTTTTTGTGTTGTATGACTACATGCGAGCAAATAATAAGGACCAAAAGCAAAATAAGTGTTGACAGGCATTTTCGTACGAATGAATGTATGTGGCTATTTGGATTATGCCCGGCAAACAATAAATGTAAAACGAACACGAACGATGGGGGAAGAACTTTCGTTCTTCCCTCGAATGAGAGCTTTTTGCATATATGAGAAATGAGAGGAAAATGTGAATCCTCTACAATGAGGGGGTGACCCCCTATTTATAGAGGTTCACCCTCAAAGGCCCAAAAGTGGCCCTGAACTCGTCTCAACCCTTCATTTAGGGATTTATTACAATTATTAATATAAGGATCAACAGTGGACCTATAGTACATTAAATACTCTTTTCTGATGTAGACTCTCGATCTTGTCGGGTCAGTGTATCTTTAGGAATCTGACCTTCTGTAAGGCGAGGATATTTCCTACTATAACAATTGCCCCCAAGATTGGGCTCTGATTGCGGCCAGAGTTCGATCTTGATCTGTGCTTCAAATAGGTTTTGCCCCCGAGCCTGAAAATAGGATAGCTCAGATGCCCCGGAGGAGTCTTCGACAACAGGGTCCGTGATGGGCGAATCTTCCGTGTAACCTTCGAATAGTCAAACTTTTTTGAAATTGGTCGAGTTAGGTGAGGTACGATCTTCCGTCGTGCCCCCGAGTCGAGAACCGTGACGTTCAATTAATAAAGAGTTCTTGCCGCTGGCCGCCATTGATTTTAGTAATTAGGCCGCTTGCGGGTAGCGACTTCACGGACAACAGATTGACTTAACAATCAATTAAAAGATAAATCAACAGATTAATGAGTGAAGTGCTTTAGCCGATTGACGGGCAGCGACTTCACGATGATGGGATTGAATTAACAACCACTTAAAAGATTAATCAACAGATTAATGAGTGAAGTGCTTTAGCCGATTGATGGGCAGCGACTTCACGATGATGGGATTGAATTAACAACCGCTTAAAAGATTAATCAACAGATTAATGAGTGAAGTGCTTTAGCCGATTGACGGGCAGCGACTTCACGATGATGGGATTGAATTAACAACCGCTTAAAAGATTAATCAACAGATTAATGAGTGAAGTGCTTTAGCCGATTGACGGGCAGCGACTTCACGATGATGGGATTGAATTAACAACCGCTTAAAAGATTAATCAACAGATTAATGAGTGAAGTGCTTTAGCCGATTGACGGGCAGCGACTTCACGATGATGGGATTGAATTAACAACCGCTTAAAAGATTAATCAACAGATTAATGAGTGAAGTGCTTTAGCCGATTGACGGGCAGCGACTTCACGATGATGGGATTGAATTAACAACCGCTTTGAAGATTAATCAACAGATTAATGAGTGAAGTGTTTTAGCCGATTGACGGGCATCGACTTCACGATGATGGGATTGAATTAACAACCGCTTTGTTGATTAAACAAAACGTCTAGGACGCGATATATTGTGGCCACAAGTGGGTGAAAGCGATGCGGGTCAGTCGATGCCGGTGAAGGCGGACTGGTCGATGCCGTTAACATGGATAAACCAAAGCAGAGAATAGATTAGTTAACGCCGGTGAAGACGAACTAAACAACACCTCGCCCATTAAGGCGGAAAGTCAATGCTTAACATGCGGACTGGATCCACGCCGAGAGGCGGATTAGTTGACGCCGGTGAAGGCGAACTAATCAAGGCCGAGTGACGGATCGTCTTGAGAGGCAGATTAGTTGACGCCGGTGAAGGCGAACTGATCAATATGTCAACGCATAAAAGGCGGACTAATCAACGCCGAGAAGGTGGATTAACTCGAGAAAGAGGTTAGTTGACGCCGGTGAAGGCGAACTAATCGATACGTCAACGCCTGAAAGGGCGGACTAATCGACGTCGAGAAGACGGATTACTTCGCCAATCTAGGCGGAATGTCGACGCCTAAAAGGCGGATTAGCTCGAGTAGATTAGTTGACGCCGGTGAAGGCGAACTAATCAATACGTCAACGCCTGAAAGGGCGGACTAATCGACGTCGAGAAGACGGATTACTTCGCCAATCTAGGAGGAATGTCGACGCCTAAAATGCGGATTAATCAACGCCGATCGGGCGGATTACTTCGCCAATCTAGGCGGAATGTCGACGCCGAGAAGGCGGATTAACTCGAGAAGTAGATTAGTTGACACCGGTGAAGGCGAACTAATCGATACGTCAACGCCTGAAAGGGCGGACTAATCGACGTAGAGAAGACGGATTACTTCGCCAATCTAGGCGGAATGTCGACGCCTAAAAGGCGGATTAATCAACACCGATTGGGCGAATTACTTCGCCAATCTAGGCGGAATGTCGACGCCGAGAAGGCGGATTAACTCGAGAAGTAGATTAGTTGACGCCGGTGAAGGCGAACTAATCGATACGTCAACGCCTGAAAGGGCGGACTAATCGACGTCGAGAAGACGGATTACTTCGCCAATCTAGGCGGAATGTCGACGCCTAAAATGCGGATTAATCAACGCCGATCGGGCGGATTACTTCGCCAATCTAGGCAGAATGTCGACGCCGAGAAGGCGGATTAACTCGAGAAGTAGATTAGTTGACGCCGGTGAAGGCGAACTAATCGATACGTCAACGCCTGAAAGGGCGTACTAATCGACGTCGATGATTAGTGTGAAAATTGCTTGAAATTCGTGCATTTAATTCGTCTAATTTTCTAGAGTTTCTTGCATTTATTTATATTAATGTGACCATTTGTGTTTAATTGTCGAGAAAGGCATTTGTGATTTATTTGCAGGAAATTAATACTTTTAGAAGCACATACGAGCCTTTAATTTAAATCGAGAACAAAACGAGAATATTGGAGAAAATAATTATTTGGGCCAACAAATATAAATTTTGGCAGCCCATTTAATTAAATGAAACCATTAATTACCGGCCCACTTGAGGGAGCAAAGCCCATATCATGAGTTAAATGATGAGTCCAAGCATAATGACCCATTTGCTATTAATGAGAATTCTCAATTTGCTGATCACGTGAAAGAGGAAAGGCAGCCATCATGTGGGACCCACGTCCATTTTTAAAAAGAAGAAAGCAAGGATAGTTGACCAGGAAAAAGGAAAAGAAATACTTATGCGAAGAGAGAGAGGGAGGAGTTGCAGCTAGTTTAATCGAATTAGGATGGAATGCAAGCTCGGAAATAAACCACACCAATTCAAAGCCGGAATTCATGGAGGAATTGGCCGGAGTTGCAGAAATTCTCGCCGGAAACAAAAGCTCTCACTGGAAAGTTCATAGCAGTGCTGGACTTGGAGTTTTTCGCCGCAAAGAATAGAAGCCACGATGCTTGAAACGCCATTGCCGGAAAGCTCAAACCCGGAATTCGAAGCAACAAAGCCTCATGCCAGCTCCGTCCGAAATAGCCACCACCACGCTGGAAACCTTCGCCTTCGCCGGAATTAACAGCAGCCACCATGAAACAAAGCCATCCATGGCCGGAAATTCCAAGAGCTCTGCCGAAAATCGAGAGCCGATGCACCGGAAAGTGAAGAAGAGAGGCTGAGCCCGTCTCGACCGATACCATTAGGGCCCAAGCCGATACGAACTTGCCAAACCGGTATTTTGGCTACGGCACTGAAACATCGGTTAGCATTGATTCGTACCGACCGAGATGAAACGTCCAAACCGGTACACTAGCGCCGTAGCCAAAATACCGGTTAGCACCATCCATACCGGCCGAGCAAAGAATCCAAACCGAGATGAATCCGTGGAGAGCCAAATTCGCACTGAGTCCAGCTGAGTTGGAACCGAGTTGGGCCGAGTTGGAGGATATTTGTGCCTATTTTAACTGAGTTGGGCCGAGTCAAACCCGAGTTGACTGAGCAGATGGGGTAAAATGCAAAAATTCACTATTTTTCAGGGATTAAAGTGCAAATTCGTCTCAAGCCCTCATCTCACACTATAAATACCCTCTTTTCTCAGATTTTTAGGAGAAGACAATACCATACACCCCTTAGGGGGGCACATATATTTTCTAGGGCATTCTATTGGGGAGAGCCCCTCTCCCCACACACACTCCTTAACTCATTAGATAGTTTTAATGTTTTCTTAGATTAGAATTAGTGGGTAATTTCAATTTCTTATAAGGATTTATGCTTTTGAAGATCATTTGAGGTGATATCTTTCTTTTATTTCATGCTTTTATGAGTAATTTCAGTTTTATTTATTATTTTAGCTTATTAGTCATGGGTGTCTCTTATAGAACCATAAGCTAATTTTGTTTGCTTTGAGTGTTGAATCAATGTATGAAATTAGTGTGTTGATGGATTTATAGCTTTGATTATGTATATTTCTTGATGTGAATGTTTCTATTGATGGGTTTTGTATGTCTCAATTAATTAGTTGATTTGATTAGCTTATGTATTGAATTTTGTGTATTGCAACGAGAGTTGGGTATGCATGATTGATATATAGGTGAAAGTTTTGACTAATTAATTTGAGTTAAATAGTAATCGGTTTACCCGAGAGGGGGTCGGTTGCTAGATCCCCCATCATTAGACATTAGGTATCTTAATTTGATAATTCGGGTACTTAGTGAAGGGGGAATTCTAGAGATGCATCGCGTGTTTTTAGATATTCACGATCTTAGGAGCTTATGGGGCATAATTAGGAATTGCTAGTTAGTCCACGTTGTTCTCCTAGGCCTCAAAAGGGATTGGTCTACACACTTTTGTGATCGCTCTTAGCAAACATCTAGAAAAAGGCAATGATAGATTGTAAATTTATCACACACACTAATGGATTACATTGTGAAGACATTCGAAGCATTTTTCTCTCTTGCACTTTCTTAATTGAAGTTAGTTTGATTGTTTACTTGTTTTTTAGATTTAATTTTCGCTTAGTTTAATTTTCATATGTTAACTTGCTCGTCACTATAGTACCATGCCAACGTGCAACTTTGGGGCTCCACTGCATTCCTAAATCATTTGGGTTCGATAACTACTTGGTCCAAGTCTACTTTCACTACTACGACGATTCCGTACTCTTGCGGGGGAGTAGGAAATTATTTTTCGAAAAACTCCGACCAAGTCAGTCGAGAAGACGGATTACTTCGCAGATCTAGGCGGAATGTCGACGCCTAAAAGACGGATTAGCTCGAGTAGATTAGTTGACGCCGGTGAAGGCGAACTAATCAATACGTCAACGCCTGAGAGGCGAACTAATCCACGTCGAGAAGACGGATTACTTCGCCAATCTAGGCGGAATGTCGACGCCTAAAAGGCGGATTAATCAACACCGATCGGGCGGATTACTTCGCCAATTTAGGCGGAATGTCGATGCCGAGAAGGCGGATTAACTCGAGAAGTAGATTAGTTGACGCCGGTGAAGGCGAACTAATCGATACGTCAACGCCTGAAAAGGCGGACTAATCGACGTCGAGAAGACGGATTACTTCGCCAATCTAGGCGGAATGTCGATGCCTAAAAGTCGAATTAATCAACGCCGATCGGGCGGATTACTTCGCCAATCTAGGCGGAATTTCGACGCCGAGAAGGCGGATTAACTCGAGAAGTAAATTAGTTGACGCCGGTGAAGGCGAACTAATCGATACGTCAACGCCTGAAAGGGCGGACTAATCGACGTCGAGAAGACGGATTACTTCGCCAATCTAGGCGGAATGTCGACGCCTAAAAGACGGATTAGCTCGAGTAAATTAGTTGACGCCGGTGAAGGCGAACTAATCAATACGTCAACGCCTGAAATGGCGGACTAATCGACGTCGAGAAGACGGATTACTTCGCCAATCTAGGTGGAATGTCGACGCCTAAAAGGCGGATTAATCAACGCCGATCGGGCGGATTACTTCGCCAATCTAGGCGGAATGTCGACGCCGAGAAGGCGGATTAACTCGAGAAGTAGATTAGTTGACGCCGGTGAAGGCGAACTAATCGATACGTCAACGCCTGAAAAGGGTGGACTAATCGACGTAGAGAAGACGGATTACTTCGCCAATCTAGGCGGAATGTCGATGCCTAAAAGACGGATTAATCAACGCCGATCGGGCGGATTACTTCGCCAATCTAGGTGGAATGTCGACGCCGAGAAAGCAGATTAACTCGAGAAGTAGATTAGTTGACGCCGGTGAAGGCGAACTAATCGATACGTCAACGCCTGAAAGGGCGGACTAATCAACGTCGAGAAGACGGATTACTTCGCCAATCTAGGCGGAATGTCGACGCCTAAAAGGCGGATTAGCTCGAGTAGATTAGTTGACGCCGGTGAAGACGAACTAATCAGTACGTCAATGCCTGAAAGGCCGGACTAATCGACGTCGAGAAGACAGATTACTTCGCCAATCTAGGCGGAATGTCGACGCCTAAAAGACGGATTAATCAACGCCGATCGGGCGGATTACTTCGCCAATCTAGGCGGAATGTCGATGCCGAGAAGGCGAATTAACTCGAGAAGTAGATTAGTTGACGCCGGTGAAGGCGAACTAATCGATACGTCAACGCCTGAAAGGGCGGACTAATCAACGTCGAGAAGATGGATTACTTAGCCAATCTAGGCGGATTAGCTCGAGTAGATTAATTGACGCCGGTGAAGGCGAACTAATCAATGCGTCAACGCCTGAAAGGGCGGACTAATCGACGTCGTGAAGACGGATTACTTCGCCAATCTAGGCGGAATGTCGATGCCTAAAAGGCGGATTAGCTCGAGTAGATTAGTTGATGCCGGTGAAGACGAACTAATCAGTACGTCAACGCCTGAAAGGGCGGACTAATCGACATCGAGAAGACGAATTACTTCGCCAATCTAGGCGGAATGTCGATGCCTAAAAGATGGATTAATCAATACCGATCGGGCGGATTACTTCGCCAATCTAGGCGGAATGTCGATGTCGAGAAGGCGGATTAACTCGAGAAGTAGATTAGTTGACGCCGGTGAAGGCGAACTAATCGATACGTCAATGCCTGAAAGGGCGGACTAATCGATGTTGAGAAGACGGATTACTTAGCCAATCTAGGCGGAATGTCGACGCCTAAAAGACGGATTTGCTCGAGTAGATTAGTTGACGCCGGTGAAGGCGAACTAATCAATACGTCAATGCCTGAGAGGCGGACTAATCCACGTCGAGAAGACGGATTACTTCGCCAATCTAGGCGGAATGTCGACGCCTAGAAGGCGGACTAATCAACGCCGAGAAGGCGGATTAACTCAAGAAGCGGATTAGTTAACGCCGGTGAAGGCGAACTAATCAATACGCCAACGCCTAAAAGACGGATTAATCGACATCGAGAAGACGGATTACTTCGCCAATCTAGGCGGAATATCGATGCCTAGAAGGCGGACTAATCAATGCCGAGAAGGCGGATTAACTCGAGAAGCGGATTAGTTGACGCCGGTGAAGGCGAACTAATCGATATGTCAACGCCTGAAAGGGCGGACCGGTCAACGCCTATGAAGGCGGACAAATATTTGTAGTCGAAAGGTGCGACCGATAAAATATTGAGTTATGTGTTCGGAGATCGACCTCGATAATTTTTCGAAATTATATTCGAAGTTTTAAATAACTGATTGTATTTAATAATACTCAGAGTCAAATAATTTATTTTTTGATTTTTTGATATCACAAACTGATTTTAGGATATGTATATCCATGCCCCCGCTTTTAATATATATGAAAACTTACGAGTTAAGATATATATTAAAAGGAAGTGTCAAATTAAAATTGTATTTCAAAAAAAAAAAATTTACCCTGCTCTGAATTTTCGAAATATGAATATATGCCCCCACTTTTAATGTATATAAAAACTGGCGAGTTACAATATATATTAAAAGGAAATTGTCGAAATAAACCTGATTTGAGTGGGCAAAGGACTGCCCGTAGATTTTTCGTTGTCGAAGAGGTCCCGGTGCTCGTCTCACAAGCTGTTGTCTTATTTTGTTTTTTTTTACTGCTGAGAAAAAATTAAATCAAAAATAAAAGGGGGGCCAACAGATTAAACAAAAAATGGCCCAACAGAATGAATACTAAAAGGGCCCAACAGAATTAATAAACTTGGCCCATCATTATAATTAAATCTGGGCCCAATGTATCATTTGAAAAAGGGCTCAATGGATAAACAAAAGGCCCAATATCCAAATTTAACTTGCTCTGTGCGTTGATTATCAACACTGGAGGCCGCACTGATCGATGCGGCTGGAGGCGGAGCGGGCTGGGCGAAATCAGAGGCCGGAGGTACGACGGGGGGCGCTGGGCGAGCTCGGCGGTACGGGGATTTGGAGGCGCGGCGCGGGGAGCCGCGATGGGCTGCGGCACGGGGCGGTTTATCGTGGGCGGCGACTGCGGGTTGCGGAGAGGCGGAGGCTGCGGCGGGGACCACCAACCGGCGGCGCAGGGAGGCGGAGGTTGCGGCGTGGACCACCAACCGGCGGCGCGGGGAGGCTGACCGCTGGCGGTGACGCGCGGCGACGACTTGAAGCTGGGCGACCCGCGAGGCGCGACTTGCGGGAAGACGGCGGAGGCCAGGCCGCGAGGAGGCGGCCGTGGGTGGAGGAGTGGCGCATCCACGCCAGGGAGGAGATGCGGCGGGGAGGAGAGGTGCCGCCGTGCCGGAGGGCGAGGCGGTGAGCGGACTGGTATGCTCGTAGGCCACTGGTGGTGGTTGAGCCCGCCCGGAGCGAGTGCGACGGGTGGCTGGCCGTGAGGGCGCGGGAAGGCTGCGGCCGCGAGGGCGGCGCGGGTAGACTGACCGCTGGGCGGTAGCCAGCTAGATGGGTAACCGATGTCAAGCAGCGGGTTGTTACGGACGGCGAGATTGGCGGGTAGGCGACGTGCGGGCGGCGCACTGATTGCCGACGGGCAGCCACTCGGTCGGAGCCTGCGGCCGGCCATAGCGGCACTCAGATCGAGGTTGTTGACCTACTGTGCATAGCAGGCGTATTGGGAGGTGTGCCACCGAAAGCACTGCACTAGTGGTGTAGATAAGGTGGCACACAAATCGAGGCAAACAAAGGGAGTTTCAGAGCTGAGAATCGTTGTCTTGCTTGAAATACTTTCCCACATGGTACGGAGGATTTACGGCAATGATGGTGCGGCGGCTGGCTCGGGCCGCGACGGTGCCGGAAAGCTCCGCGAGCTCCGTCGCCTGAAACGGCGGCAACTCTCAATGACAGCAACACTTTCTTTCTTCTGTTCCTTTTTCTTGCTTTGTTGCGATGCTTTCTTCCTTTACAAAGGAAATGATTTTTGTTTTGGAATGTTGTTTGGAAGAACATGTGAGTTTGCTTCTGTTAGGTTGGAGAAATGGTATTCTTGATTTTTCCTTTGGAAATCGATACGTACATACCGGCTTGAAAATAATGGGGTTGTATGTATCTTTGATTCTTGAATATTGGTATCGAAATGGGGTTGAAGATGAGATTATTTTTTCTTGGATAATTTGTGGATTTGAAGGTGTTCTTGAAGAACACTTGAAGATTCGAAGGTGTTCCTCAAGAACACTTGAAGATTTGAAGATTTTCTTCAAGGTTTTTTAGTGATTTTCGATTTTTCGAATGATTTTCGGGGTTCACCCTCCTTCTAGCGCCAAATTGTTGACAGGCATTTTCGTACGGATGAATGTATGTGGCTATTTGGATTATGCCCGGCAAACAATAAATGTAAAACGAACACGAACGATGGGGGAAGAACTTTCGTTCTTCCCTCGAATGAGAGCTTTTTGCATATATGAGAAATGAGAGGAAAATGTGAATCCTCTACAATGAGGGGGTGACCCCCTATTTATAGAGGTTCACCCCCAAAGGCCCAAAAGTGGCCCTGAACTCGTCTCAACCCTTCATTTAGGGATTTATTACAATTATTAATATAATGATCAACAGTGGACCTATAGTACATTAAATACTCTTTTCTGATGTAGACTCTCGATCTTGTCGGGTCAGTGTATCTTTAGGAATCTGACCTTCTGTCAAGCGAGGATATTTCCTACTGTAACAATAAGTATGCACTTAAAGGACTAATTTTAAAGTAGCAAAGTCAAGAAATTAAAATCAAAACTGGATAAATATAAGGGAATTAAAATTTATATTACCCCTACAATTTTTTTTATACCAACAACTACAAAAAGTAGTTATAATTATATAGATTGCTGATTTTTTTTTTTTTAATTAGACAATTTGATTTATCCAAAATTTTATTCATATTCTTTGGTATATCAATTTTATGCCTGTTATTTTCTTCCTAAAAAATTGTGAATGTAACTCATGTCCCCAATTCGAGTTATATTTTTAATTAATTAAAAATAATTTATTCACATATAGATATTGGTATTTATATCTTCAATTAATAAAAAATAATTTGCATTGTATGTTACATGTGAGCAAGTATGAAGGACCAAAATCTAAATTATTGTGCATTTAAAGGACTAATCTCAAAACAACAAAGTAGGGGGATTTAAACCAAAATTGGGTAAAGATAAGAGACTTAAAATGTATCTTACATTTACATTATTTTTTTTACTTTTCCTCAAGAATTGCGAATGTAAGTTACATCCGCTACATACGTCATATCTTTAATTAATTGGAAATTAACTATTCATATACATATATCGACATTAATACCTTGAACTAATAAAAAAATCATTTGTGTTGCATGGATACCAGCGAGCAAATAACATGGACCAAAATTAAAATAATTGTGCACTTAAAGGACTAAGTTTAAAGCAATAAAGTCACGCGTTTGAAACCAAAATTTGGTAAAAATAAGGGATTTAAGTCTTATCTTACCCTTACAAAAAAAATTTGTATTATCAACCACAAAGAGTGGTTATAATTATATAAATTGTGGATTTTTTTCTTTTGATAATTCGACATCTTGATTTACTCTAATTTTTAAAAAAGTTCTTTGGTGTATTAATTGTATGTCCGCTACTTTCTTTCTCAAAATTAGCAACTGTAAGTGACGTCCCCAAATTTGAGCTATATCTCTAATTAATTAAAAATTATCTATTCACATATATATTTTGGTATCTATATCTTCAATCAATTAAAAAATAATTTGCGTTATACGGTTATATGTGAGCAAGTAATAATGACCAAAATCTAAATAATTGTGCACTTAAAAGACTAATTTCAAAGCAACAAAATCAAGGGATTGAAACCCAACTTGAGTTATAGCTTTAATTAATTAAAAAGATCCTATTCACATGGGACTGATATCTTTAACTAATAAAAAAATAACTGCTTTGGATGGCTACATGTGAGAATATAATAAGGACACTAATCAAAATAAGTGTACACTTAAAGGAGTAATTTTAGAGTAGCAAAGTCTAGAGATTGAAAAAACTAAACTATTGCATTTATACGCCACTTCCAACATTAATTAATAGCGTGTTTGTTATACTTTTTATTACGAATATTCAATTTGTAGTTAATTAAAGTCCTGCACAATCTGTAGGGCTTAAAGTATCCAAAATGAGTTCTTGCGACATCGTACCAAAATTGATACAATATTAATTCGAAGACAATTAACCAATAAACAACTAAATGATCTCTCATTGCATAGAGCATTAGGCGACTATACCATGAACACCAGACACTTTCAATAATTTATACTCATAATACCAACCGAAGAGTAGTAAACTGTACAAAGAGTGTTATATGTCTTTAAAAAATTCAAAAAATACACGCAACACCACCGCTGATAATAGCAAAATTATTTTTATCAATGATATATCTGAAACGCACAATGTAAACGATACTAATAAGAGGTAACATCTACGATCCTAACAGAATATAATTCCTTTAGATAATTAATTCCATGATAAGCAGCATCAATATTCCGCCTCTTCAGCGGGACCGGAAAAATCACTATGGACACCATGAACTCCACAAATGTCACGAATATAGCCAATAGATGTGAACACGGAAATAATCTCAGTACCAACATAAAAATCTCATACTTAGCCAACACATAACCCAACTTCACAACCAACTCCCGAAGAATTGACTTGAAATTAACAACAAACATGTGTTGGTATATACCTTAAAAAATTATAAAACTTATACAAAAAATTTTAAAAATCACAAATCACCAGCTGAAAGTGAAATGCACCGTTCCAGACTAACCGAATTTGTACACACAACAGCTCAGAGCAATCGTGCACAATCCCAAGAATTATAAACAAAATTAATATTATTGCTAAAAAAATAAAGACCCAATTCAAGGAGAAGTCAATGTCAACCAATATATATATATAAAAAAAGACCAAATAAAATAGATTCCAACTGAATATTAGGTTCCCATCTTTAGAAAGTGTAGAATCCCAAAATATTTTTAAAATTTAACACCAAACTTGCATGGCATAATTAAGGACCAAAAAAGAAAATAACGGAAAGAAAGGACAAAAAAAAAACTCAAAGAAAACGGATAATCCAAACACACGCTGCAAATTTGGAGACTATATTACGAGGGTCTACAAAATTAGGACAATATCTTTTATGTTGGGCAAATTTGGTCAAATTTTATGAATTGTGGACCAAACAAAGCCAAACCATGATATATCAATTGTGTAAAGATATTGTCATAATTGTTCGCAAAGATATTGTCCCAATTTCGGAGATAATTTAATATATTAAAAATTAATTTTGACACTACCCAATTTACATGATTAATTACATTATGTCAATTAAATGATAATTTAGTTAATGAATCAAACAATATGCAGATTAACATGAACACTTAGTCACTATCCATTCTTAACTCACGGCACAATTTATTAATTTTCCTTTAATAACTATAGGATATTCCTATTATAATTAGTCAAAGTGATATTCTCAAGTAATGAAAAAGGGGGCTTTTATGAGTCTCAATAGAAGAACAAATAATTAAATACCTAAATTTATGCACTACTATATGGCAAACACGTGTAATTGATCATGAAAGAATTTCGCCTCATCTAAAAGTCCGAACTTGTAGAGAGGTTTAGAATTAATCCACTTAATTATTTCCCTTAACACTCCCCCTCATTCATGAGCCGAACTCAATTTTTCCTCTTTGCGGAGGCCAAATGAGTGGACAATTTAATATGGATGGAGTTGCTTTCAACGGGAATCGAACTCAGGATTTTCGTCCGGGCGTGAGCTTATTGGCTCTGATACCATAAAAGAATTTCGCCTCATCTAAAAGCCCGAACTTGTAGAGAGGTTTAAAATTAATCCACTTAATTAGATCATCTAACAAATGAATGCGCATTAAAATATAATACATATCATATTACTATTATAATTAGTCAAAGTGATATTAACACATGCATTTTTTTTATGAGTCTCAATCAATGAAGAAATAATTAAATTACCTAAATTTATACACTACTTTTTGGCAAGCATGTGTAATTGACCAGTTAACTCATCAACATAAATAAACTTTAATACACATCTAGTAATAGAAAATGGTTACAATCTCGGTACCAACATCAAAAGTCTTGACTAATTATACCAGCATATATCACAAAACATGCATTACAATAATGACGATTTGGCAGTTGGAGCACAAAATTTGCATGTCATAATTAAAGACAAAAATTATTATACCGGAAACATGATATGTTTGCCAAAAATTAGGAAAACTAACTAATTAATCTGATATTTAAAATTTGAAAGAAAAATGAGAGAATAAGTCAAATAATAATTTTTTATTAGACTTTGGACAATATATTTTCGTATGAAATATGTTCTAAGATTTTTTAAATAAATTATTTTCTCTAATTATCTTACTAATACAATATATTCAATATAATGAAAATATGTTGAATAGAGTTATGACGGAGAATTATAATATATATTTAATTAATTTTAAAATTAAAGAAAACCATAAATAAAATGTAAAATTCCACGAAAGTCACCCATTATACGTAAATTGATTGCTATAAAAAAAATTTGTGACTTGAATAATTTATACGATGTATCATATGACAACTAATTAATCTATACCATTGATTGACTTTATCATAAAATTTTAAATAGTGTACAATTTATTGTATATTATTAATGGGTTATTATAAGTTATGTATACAATTTTGGTATATTATTAATGTTTTGATTTATAAAATTTGCACCACTCTTATCTTAAATAAAATATAAAAAATAACGGGTGAAAAATACACAAATCATGATAAATGAATCTGAACCAAAAACAATACAAAGGTGAATATATATATGTATGGTAAAAACGTGTGATAATCCATATATATAGTCATAATTTGGTATATATATATGACCCAATTCCTAAGCCATATATTTGGTATATTATTATTGTCTAATTGTCTAATTTAAATAGATTTGACCCCTTCTTCATATTAAATCAAAGATATTGAGACAATTAATCCTTCCATAATTACTACATGCATAATTGTTGCATTACATTCCATACTAATTCAGCAAACATATGGAAACTTGTATGCTGCATAATCAATATTACCATTAACTACACATTCAAAGTATGGAGGCAAACCAATTATCTCCAATTAATCGGAGGTAATAATTAGTCAAAATATGGAGAAATATATGCTGCACAATCGTTATTATTATTAACTACACATTTAAGGTAGGATTTGTGATCGGTGGATTAGAAAAAAAAAATACTAAGAATAAATTCAAAATCTGAACTTTAACTCCATTTTTCCGAAATTTTTGGAATCATTAACCTCGATTTATTTTTTCCGAAAAGATGTAACAATTTTCAGAAAAAAAAAATTATTGAAAAATTAACAAAATACTTGGACTTTCCTTCGAAACAATTATCATGTGCATTGTATCAATAAAAGAAAGGATTGCATATAACTTTTGCGTTAACGTTAATATCATTGCAACCTGCAAATAGGGTGGCAAAATAATTGTTACCAATTACTCATTTTAATTCCAATTACTGCAAGATGGCATCATTTCCTTTATATACTATCTTGATATTGCTTTTTTGAAATATTGATATTAAAGACTCGTGTATCATCATGCACCAAAAAAATACAAAGTGAAGGAAATCACGGCATACTCTAATAAAAAATATTGAGACAATTGATCCTTCTGCAATTACTACATGCATGATTGTTAACAAGAAAAAATATAAGCGAAAGTGAGAATAAACACGAAAAGTCGCAGAAATAAAAAAATGTGGTAAAAAATATTCGATTCATTAATAGAAAACAACTTTACATACCACGCGATTCAACGACACGTACATCTAAAATTCCCATACATAAAATCAAAACATATAATATTACAATGTCCAATAACCGACATACGGAAACAACTAAAAAAAACCAATCTAAGATTACAAAACAAATCCGAAAAAAAACTACACACCACACGGACAAACCAACCTACAACAAGGCTACAATGGAGACACCGCTGGAATTCACCGAAATTCGAATGGGAAGAACGCCTCTCGGTGGAAAATGAACCCCACAAAGACCCCACACAACAATGCACTCGACCAAAAAAGATGAGAGCATGAACAAAAAAAACAATCGGAACTTTGCCGTAATCTCACACACGAAGAAGAGAGTAAGAGGGAAAAAAATGGATGAGAGATGGACATGTAGAATGAACATATATATAGACAAACAACAAAACAAATCAAGGGTCGAGATTGGTCAAAGAATATTGGACGGTTGAGATCGAAAAAGGCTTGAGTGAAGGGGTGAGCAATGATTGAAAATAGAAGATGGAGGGCTCGCCACATAGGATTTGACAGCCTCTCCTATATATTATGATATAAATGCTAGTTTTAATTAGTCAGTTTAGCATGCTAAAAAGAATACTACCATTTCGTAAAAAAAATAAAGAAAAAGGTGTATCTTGTAATATAACTCTCGATGTTATAGTAGTATTTTGGAAGGAAGTTTTAAATGGAATTAATGAGTTCGAATTGTATTATATCTATTCAATACGATCAAGGCCAACCCATAAAATAGTTTAGCTAATAATGGCATGAAGGTTTAGGGATTGCGTGCTCTAAAATGTAAATACAAAAACTTAGAAAAGTGTACATTTGATACATTTTTTGATTTGAAATATTTAAGCCTTTCGCCATATTTAACGAAAGTGGCTCTTTGCTATTCAGTTGTAAATTCATAGATTAAGTTATCTTCCGTGTTTTTTCTATTTTAAAATCATATAACACTTTTACAATCTTCCATTATTGTTAAATGTTAATCTTCACTCATCTCAAATTACGACAATGTAAACTGTCTTGTGATACCTTAAAAAAAAAAAAAAAACTGTTTTATCATATGTTCCGGAAAAAAACTCCTCGGTCTATTCTTGGTAATTTGCTCATAAATAATTTAGGGTTAATATCAATTTGCCATCTATACTATGAGTCTTTTATCAATTTGCAACCTGTACTAATTTTTTATCAATTTGCAATCTGTACTATATAAAAATGACAGATTACAACCTAACTAGTTTTTTTTAGTTCTTTTCCAGCGACATGTGCAAGATATTACTTATGAGTAAGAATAAATTTGCCCATTCATTATTTTTAAAGGCTGAATGTTTTTAAAATAAAATCCTAATATTATCATTCTTTAAAGAAATATAAACATGACACAACAAACCTTGTTCATTGAAAATGGCGGTAACATATGTCCATGAGAAATGTGAATGCAAGAGAAACGTGAGAGCACCATTCTTCTAAAAGGGGAATTAATTTCTGATACTAGAATTGAATGTGGGGTTCAAATTAAAACCATGGATATAAGAAAGTATTTTGAAGCATATGACCAAAATCACAAATTTGGCAAAGTTATTCGTCCCCGTCTCATAATTTCCAATCAAATTTTTCGAAACCATGTAACAAAGCGGAATTCCATGACAAATTTGTACTCAGAATGCAGTGACTTAGCTAGTGCACGCAAGTTGTTCGATAAAAATGCCTAATTAGAATATTGTTACTCTGGATACGGATTGAAATCTGGATTGATATTTTTCCTTAATGAGGCCATTACATAATGTTTAGACATTGATTTTTTACAACATGATACTTTGAGTGTTGTTATTTGTGCAACATTTGTGAATGTCCTTTAAAGTTGAGGCCTCTCCGTTATATGCATTTTGTCTTCATTTATACGATTAAGTTCCTAAGTTCTTTGCAGAATAATAATTTATTAGGGATTTATTTTTCTATTTTAATTATTTTTTGTTTAAGAAAAATGTCCACACTTCAAAAAACTATGAATAAATAAATTTGCCCTTGCTCATAAGCAATGTCTTGCATGTGTCGCCAGAAAAGAACTAAAAAAAATTTAGTTCGAGTTGTAATCGGTCATTTTTACATAGTATAAGTTGCAAATTGATTAAAATATTAGTACATGTTGCAAATTGATAAAAGACTTCCAGTATAGATGGCAAATTGATATAAACCCAATAATTTATCACAAACTTCATTCTTATTTACGTCTAATGTCACTCCGATATTATCAAATTAAATAAAAAACTTCTTATTTTTCTCTTTCTCAATTACATTTGATGGGCTTTACGGACACGGTGGATATTTTCTCCTAATGGGCTTCTTCTGCATACTTAAACGCCCAGATTGAAGCCTTGGATGTATACTGGGCTATGTTTCGTTGTTGGGCCCAAGAACTTAAATAGTCTAATATAAATTCCCTGATTTTCATTTTTATTTCTACAAAAAATAAAATAAAAAGGAGAGTAGTTCTAGTGTGCACTTGAGTGCATGATATGCACTTAAATTTTGAAAAAAGAAAATACTTCAAACAGAAATCAGCAATATCACAAGAAGTAATTAGTAATACCTCATGAAGACAGCAGTAATACTCCAAGAAGACATCAGTAATACCCCAACTGCAAAAAAATACACAGTTCGGTGTGTTTGTGTGTATTAAAAAAAATCAAGATTGAAGTCAAAATTGAACTTAAAATCCAAGTGCATAGCATGCACTTGGATGCACCCTAGAATTTGCGTAAAAAGAAATATTATTATTAATATATATTATGAATTATGTCGTTGCTTGAGATGCATCTGCACACCACGAGGGTGTTCAAATGAGTTTTTTTTTTTTTTTTTTTTTTTCTTAAGCATACTTGCAAACTGTATTTTTTTTAGTTACAATGTGCTTTCATTTAAGTAAAATTGAGAATATAAAAACTAATTACAATTAAAAACCGTTTCAAATATGAGAATGCTCATGCGACGATTTGAGGTAGCACGAGGGAGGTGACCATCCTGTACCTCTAGTAGTGGGGATGAATTTAAGTGTACGTATGGATTTTTCTATTGACTTTCTAAATATATAATTTATTTAAACTTTCAATTTATATGAAGCCATAGCTTGAGTTTTGAGCAGACTAGATAGAAGCAGATGTAAAGATTGTGTACGATACTCTTTATTATGTGAGTGCGGATGATTTGATCTTTAGAGATTATGTGAAAGCTTATTAAGGTATTTTTTAATATGAAATTATAGTTTTATTATAAGCTATGTTCGCAGTAACATCAATACTTTGGTTCATCGTCTTGGTAGTCAGGGTCTCTTCATTAAAAAACTTATAGGATATATGGACATTTTTGCATGGGTGGCATTGAAATCATACATGTGTAATTTGTGGTTTTGGTATTAGGGGCACGAACCCCACATTTTCTGGAAGAGTCGTGATCCAATTATGAAGAGTCTCACTCGAAAAAAAAAAAAAAGTAAAATAATAAAAATATGAACAGGTGTGCATCGATTTAATGAGCTATGCAATTGCAATAGATATATTTTGACATTATTGTATTATATATATAACAAAAGTAAATATTGAATTATATCATAATTATTCCAAATTAACACCAATTATAAGGCTTCTTAAGATATTTAAAGACTTTGTTAATCGGAACTTTATTTAGAAAATCTTTAATTAGAATAATGAATCAATTATATGTACAAATGTGTGTGTATGTATACATAAAATATTTTATGGATCAAGAATCAATAAAATATAATCCAAATAGAAAAAAATTGCGGATCATAATCAAATTGAATTGTGTTACTGTAAGTATCATTTTGTGTTACTATAATTAAGGGCAACTATGTACTATAAGAACAAATAATTATTCCTATAGAAATAAATATTTGTTCCACTTAACATTTGTTCTTATTATAACACATGTAAGATATTGAAAAATATGTTATTATATGAGCACAAATGTGTTAAAGTAAGGAGAAAGATGTGACATTAAAACTAATACAAATGCAAAAACAAAACCTATATTTAAATAGATTAATAACGGAATAAGAAACTATTACAATTAAAGACTAGTAACACATAGTTAACCTAATAATAACACATTCAAGAGCGAATTTTTTTGATCGGTCCAATAACAACATGTAGTTTTAAAAAATTGATCCGTCCTTAAATTGGATCCTTCAAATTGATCGGTCCTTAAATCAGATACCGAGTATAAAAAATTGAAAGGCAAAAATATCCTCACATTTCAACATGAGGTTTGGGTTTATATATGCATTAAAATCTCACCCGCTTTTTGTAAGATATAATCTTGCACTCAAGTTTATAAAAATCATGATTGTACAATGATATTAGCCTAAAAATGTAGACTTTCATTAGAGTAGGCCTCTAGGGATCTTGAAAAATGGAGTATAAGAAAGCGAAATATATAGTAATATTCATAAAATATTGAGATTGATTGCATTAATTTGCTCCAAACGTCCTCATTTGAATGAATACACCTTTTATCAAACAGTGGAACTAACTGTATTTGGTTGGTCCCTCATTCTAATTTATGGATTATAGAAAGGGACCGGTCTCTAATACTTTGGTTTTATATAAATTATTTTTTACTAAAAAAATATTGTAAAATAGTTCATATATAAATAAGTATTAAATTTACATTTTCACCCCCCCCCCCCCCCTATATTTAATGTATCTTAATACTAATAATTGTCTGAGAACGAGTAGTCATGAAGTGAAAAACAAAACACAATAGAAATTTAATTTAATTTTTACTAATTTTCATTTCTAAATTCATGTGAAAAATATATATATAAGTCTACTAGAGTGTACCACGCGAATTTCGCGTACTGAAAAAATATATTTTATTTATTTTCTGTAGACATTTAATATAAGAGTATTTTTGTTTAAAAAATTTTGAGGTATATACAATAAATTATAGGGTTTGTTTAGCTGTGGCCCGTGCCCTTCACTAAACCCTATAGGTATATCCTACAAAC
Organism: Ballota nigra; assembly: GCA_947034835.1. Lineage (NCBI taxonomy): Eukaryota > Viridiplantae > Streptophyta > Magnoliopsida > Lamiales > Lamiaceae > Ballota > Ballota nigra. Next base: position 118,836,176 of record OX344721.1, on the reverse strand, counting down.
TAAATAATTAAAAAAAAAACATCAAATTCACATAAATTAATAACAATTATGGAATAACATTACTTAGACTAATAATTTAATAATAATCAATTTTCATTTCAATATTGAATAATTTATAAATTAATCAACATTATTAGTTATTGGGAGTATATGGTAAGAAATTAATTTATATAAGAAACAATACAAAATTTGAAATAAACTTTAACGTTACAAATACCTGTTCATCGATCAAAATGAGTTCCAAGTAGAACTTGCCTCTATTAAAATTATTAAAAAATATTGTCTAACTTTTTCAATCCTAACTTTAACGGTCAATTTTTTGCTCTCACTCTTGATATTAGAAATCAGAGAAAATTGAGGTGTCATACTCTTGAAATCTAAAATGAGATTTAAATTACAACAATTAAACCATCATAATTATTCAGATAAAAATATATGGTATAGTTAAATATATTATTTTTGCACATGAAGAATATTTAAACTGAATGATGTAGAGCATAAATCATATATAACTAACCAACAATTGATGGGAGAAATCTCAGCAAAAGAGTGAAACAAATGAAACTTTGATGTGAAAAAATGAAATACAATATGCTCTTATTTATAATAAAAAAAAAAAGCAATATTATATCTTGTCCATAATAAGAATATATCACATAAGAATATTATTTGGAATATATAACTATATACCTTTTATTTTAGGAAAAAATAATCGAACATTATATTATACTATATATACTAACTCAAACTTAGAAATGATAAATTTAGATTCATTCAATAAGTAGATCATATTTAATTACATTAAGGTTTGGAAAAAAATATGATTTATAATAAATTCTAAAAATAACTAAATAAGATAATGGAAAAAATATCTATTTGCATTAATTATGCAGATATAAATTAATGGTTTAGATTTAATGATATAGAACGAAGGGTCGAGATTAAAAGTTTGACCAACTTTTAATGAGAGCGCAGTATTTCAAAATGGAGAGATTTGAGACACGCCACATCAGCCTAAGAATAAGGCGGTGTTGACACATCATCTTGGATAGGTTTGAAAATATATTATTATAAGATTTTTATGAGATAAAATGAGTACTATATATGTTTATAAAAATTATTATATGCAAAACAAGTTTTTTTTTTTTAATTAGTAAAATAAAGTTTCATTCCTCAACGGGTATAATATATACTCAACCCAATTACATAAGTACATAAATAACAATCAAGTACCATACGCGGATTAGCCATCCAATCATTAAACGAGTAATTACAACATCTTAATTTTTTCACAGAAAACCAACTCTAAAGTCTTGACTTAATGTCTTCCACCACTTTGTCAACTGAGAAATCTGTTTCATTAAAAATTGTCGCATTCCTTCCTTTCCAAAGTCTACATATTACACAGAGCCAGACCAGATAATGATAGCCACTTTTCCCTCAACCTTACCCCTCAAAGTGCGTCTTTGAGCAATAAGATTTGGGAAAGAATGAGAGTGTAATACCGTAGAAACATCAAACCACTTCGAACAATCCATCCATATCTTGTAAGAGACATGACATTCGAAGAAAAAATATTTTGCAGTTTCCTCGTGATTCCCACATAAAATGCATCTTGGATCCGTGTTTGCTTCAAGAATACTCCGCCTTAACAAGTTTGATTTTGTGGCCAGTGTATCCTATAACAACCTCCAAGCGAGACCGATCACCTTCAAGGGAGCCAGACTTTACCAAATTAATTTGAATCCATACTCCTTCTAAGTGTCAACCACCACGACTTGCTATTGATTAAACAATAAATCGTAAGCTTATTTTGTATAGAATACGCCCTTTGAGGACCCTGCCCATCTCCACGAGTCTTCAACTTCTTGCCTCAATGAGAACCTGTTAATCAAGGAAACCAAAACATTATAAGAATCCGCATCACGATCACGCAACTCTCTTCTTCAACTCAACCTCCAAGACCACCAATTTTCCTCCCACACTCCCATCTCCCCAACTCGCATATCTACATCTAAGGTAAGCTGAAATAAGCGAGGATATTTCAGCTTGAGACTCTCTTCCCTCGCCCATACATCAGCCCAAAAACCCATTCCCAGCCCGTTCCAAGAACTCTCTCCACTCTACTACTAAACCACTCCTCTTTCCCCCCAAAAGAGAACTTAACCACATCTCTCCACCAACTAGACCATCTATATCTCCCTCCCCTCGCTTTGAACACTGACCTCATGGTCCTCCCCATATTATACCTAGACTCTACTACCCTTGCCCATTAATGATCTTTTTCAATTAATAATCTCCATGCCCATTTACTTAACAGAAGTTTGTTGAACACCTCCAAATCCCTAACCCCAAGGCCCCCAAAATGTTTTGTTTTGCAAACAGGTTTTCACTCGATCCAAGCTACCTTACCACTGCTCTCCTCAACCCCCCATAAAAAAATACATTGCATACTCACGATCTCCTTTACCACTGATTTGAGAATTTTGTAAAAGGTAGAGAGGATAAAACCGAGTTCAAAAGAGTAATTCTGCCACCCAGGGATATCTTATTATCCTTCCATCTCCTTATACGATTTCTGACTTTTTGTACCAACCCTGTCCATTCCTCAACTCTGTTTTGGTTCACGCCAACGTATTTTAAGCAATGGTGTAAAAATCGGAAATCGCTAGTCGGGCGGATTTGGAACGCCTAGCGCCTAGGCCGCCTAGACGGGGACTAGTTGTTGGGAGTTTTTTTTGTTTTATTCAATTTTTGACCCTCTATATCTCAGTAATATAGTAAAAAATTATTTGATAGTATTTTAATACGACTAATTTTATTGTAGTAACAAGTTAACAATATAATATCAACTTTCATATGCAAGTAGTCCAACTAGACAATCACACACATTTATAAAATTAATTGAAATTCATCCAAACGACGTCGTTTCAAGGCGAAAAAAATAAAATAATGAATATCTTGTCTGCCTAGGCGGATTACACTATAAATCGGGCGGCTGATGAACGTCTAGCGCATAGACGCCGCCTAGGCGGGGGCCTAGAAGGATTTTTACATCACTGATTTTAAGTGGGATTAAATATTTAGATTTTTTTCAATCAAAGTTTTGCTCTATATATATTGAATCATTGATTGAATAATTTTAGAAATTGATCGCAATCTGTGAATTTTGAATTTGGGACCTATAGAGTATTACTTTCGTAAATCTCAAGCTCTTACCACTATACCAATTCAATAAATACAAAAATTCGTATAAAACTATATGATTTGATTGATTAAGGAATATACACAGTTAGATATATCGATGTCTCATGTCTAGAGGAGTTAATTATATTATCTTGTTCCGAATTAATGGTATATGAAAAGATTAAACGAATTATAGAGAGCCTTTCATATTTTGAAATGCGCGATTTTTAAGGAAAAAATCAATTTTAGTGAGAAAATTATTATTTTTGGGACGAAAAGGGTATGCATTATGCTAAGAGAAAATGAAAAACGAATGATCGATAACAATATAAAATTGTTGGATGGTTCCAGACGCCAAGAATTGTACGTTTATAAAATAACATAAAAATGGCTGAGAAATTAGGTAATCAAGTACTTATTGATTGTTGTTCCAAAAACACAAGTACTTATTGATTATATATATATGGGCCATGGAAATTCAACTTTGAATATTTACAGACAGACACAGCATACTGAAAATTAATCACTGACACGGCCCCATAGTCCCATACATTTAATCCTATTATTTTTTCATTCGTCCCGACACAATGTTTGTCTTTTATAATGATTCACTTATATATATATTTATTTATTTATTTATTTATTTTTATGATACAATTTATGTGATGGAAATTTTGCGATATATAGAAGATGTACACGAGAAGATTATTAGAGGGTTTTGCAATATTCTGTTTACTTTAGTAAACCACCAATATTAATCTTCCACTACGACTAACCACTAGAAAGCTATTCCTATTTTTGTATATTAAAACTTGAATTAGTTACTGTTTTTCAATCAAATTAGGGGTGAGAAAAGTTAGATTACCCAACAGTTTATCCGATCTATTAAAAGTCGATTCAGTTTGGATATATTTTAAATAAACAAGCCGGACCTAGATAGGGATGGATTCTAAAATTTTACTTTAATGTGCACAAAAATTTACTATATTATCATGTATATTTTCAATTTAGGTCCCTAACTAATTAAGTCATTGGGTTTAAAGTTTAAACCTTTCCAAACGCCTATTTATTTTCAAATAAGTAAGCCCTAAACTTTTACTAAAGTTTTTTTAAAACTTCAATATTAATAGACCGCCACATTATAAACACTTTAAATAGATTTTTCAATCTCGATTCTTTTATTAAAAAAACTAGATTTGAGGGGAAAGTATTTTCTTAAGGACTTTTAGTTGCTGATTAATGATTAATTTATTATAAGATAGGAAAAAATATAAGTAGTTTCAATGCACATGAACGTTAATTATGTACTCCCTCCGTCTCAAATTCAAATTCCCATTTACTGTTTGCACAATTATTAAGAAAAGAGTTGTTTATAATATTTAAAGTGATGATAAAGTGATAAAATGATAAAGTGATAAAGTAGATGTTTTTTATTTTTGATTATTAGTGTATGGAGAATATAATATTAAAAAGTATTGTTATTTTTTTGCCAAAAATAGATGTAGCAAATGAGTATGAGACGGACTTTTTTGGCAATGTAGCAAACGAGTTTGGGACAGAGGGAGTAGCTCATATTATTCCTTGAGTTATGCGTGGGTTGGCGCTAGTCACAACCCTTTTTTTTTTACTACATATTGTACAATCGAGGTCGGTGCTTTCAAGGATATAACATTTTTTTACTTTCTTTACGTATCGTAATATGGTTGGTTATATGATAGTCTATTAGTCTTGGTCAATGCATGATTAGGGTTGGTGGGCCCATTTATATTTGTTAGGAAATTAATATGAGAAGTTATTACATGACAGAATGATACACAACGTAAAATTTGTTTGAAAAGTATTACTCCCTCCATTTTTTTATTTGCTTTCCATAATTTTTGGACACAAATATTAAAATAAGCAATATAGATATAGTATAAGTGATGTGATGAAGAAAAAAAAAATTATGTATATAGATAAAATTTTATCGATGTGTAAAAAGGAGTAAAAATTGAGAATATAATATTATATTTAATTTTAAAAAAAAAATAAGCAAGTGGTGAGGGCTTGAGATTTAAGATTGTGATGTTCTATAAGTCTCAGGTTCGAAATCTATTAGGTGCAAACAATTCTTGAATTGAGCCAGTCCATACAGAGCCTAGCTCTGGCTTGAAATGAGACACCTCGCTAGTGGACGGTGGGTTATGGATCCCCCGAATTAGTCGGCCAATGAGTCAAATACCGAGTACAAAATAAAAAAATAGAAGAACGGACGAAAATGGTAAAATGCAAAGTAACTAGAGGGGCGGAGGGTGTAGTATATTACACTAGGTATCGGTGAATTATACTAAATGTATAAGCTCCGAAGAGTATTAATTGTTCCACAAAAAATATTAGTTATTTCAACATAAGATATTAATAAATTATTATTTATTATAATAATTACCTTGAATATCATTCACACACACACACACACACATATATATATATATATATATATATATATATATATATATATATATATATATAAATATATAATTTCACACTTCACTAAAAGTTCCAAACTTTTATGGTATTAATTAGAAATAAAGACATGAGATCAAACTTTGCAGAAAACAATATCACTCATATTATATAATCCACTTGATGGCTTCTTCCAAAAAAAGTGAAGTAGATAATTCTGTCCACGAGTGAGGAAAGTATAAGGAAAATTATTATAAATGAATTAGTTACTCACCTCCTACAAATTCGAACTTTATAGGTGTGAAAATGCTTTATTTTTTTTTCATCTCTTTAAATTTAAGCGTGTTTTTCTTTTTGACGCATGTACCAATTTTGTTTATGTAGTAAAATCTCTTTCTTCACACATTAACATATTTGTGTTCACATAAAAACATATTAAAAAAAAAAATTACATGTGTTATACTACTATTAGGCGAAATATTTGTTTAAGTAAGAACAAAAATATATATGTTACTTGTCCTCACATCACTATATAATAGCATATATTTGCCCTTACAACAGGTAAAGGGAAATAATTAAATGATGACAAAAATTTGTATAAAATCGTCTCATGATATGAGACAATACAAATTAATACTCATCACTATCAAAGTGTTAATGAGTCAATACTTTATTTATATTCATTTTCATTTTCTCATACCATGAGACGATTTCATACAAGACCTGCTCTTAAATGAATTAATTTTTCATTCCTCCACAAGTTCAGACTTTTAGACTATAGATAAAAAAAATTCATAGTATCAGAGCTAAAAAGCTTCCCATTGAGAGCAACTCCACCATATCAATTGTTCCATTCGCTGAGCCTTCTTAAAGGGGAAAAAAAAAGTTGAGGTTTAAACCCTAAATAAAAGGGAATGTAAAAAAAATAATTAAATAATTTGATTCGACTAGTTTAAAATCCACAAATTTCTCGATTTTTATGTATCCTTTCATCCGGAAATAAATTATATATGAATTTGTGCCCTCAGCAAAAGTGGAAAATTTCACGCGCACCACAAGATATCGGTCTAGCCTTATCCAATAATAATAATGTAAATATAAAATGTACTAAGAAAAGGATTGGAAAAGAATTACTATTAAATGCTTCGAAATTGATAATTACCAACCTAGCTTGTGGATATCTGCCACATAGTACAAATTTAATTTATTTATGTCCTTACTATTTTCCACCGCCCAATCAACCTAACTAAATATTTTCTAAAAATCAGCATTGATTTCTTTGTAAACGTCACCCCTTTACACACGAGCAAGTTACTACCCACTCCATTTAAATTTCTTATTTCCAGGTGGTCACTCTGAAACCCTAGATTTCTTCCTTCGCCACGTGTTCGAATGTTTTCACAACAACATGGTCCAATGGGTCTCAATCCAAATTTATAACAATAGAGTGACCTATAGATTTCTCCCCGCAAAATTTCTCCCTTCTTGATGACTTGGTTAGAAATTTATTATTTGAGTTGATTTGCATTATATCATCACCAAAACAAAGAGTTCAATTCAAGGGAGCCCGATTCTTGACTAGCTAGGACCTCCTATATTTATTTTATTAATTTGTACTTAAAATAGTCCCAACAGGTCATAGTATGTATATTGCTACTAACCAATTTCAATTTGAAACTTATTTGTATTTTTATTTTTTTTAATAGTAATAATTATTTTATCTAAGTGTAGTGTATAATGAAAAAATAACCACCGTCGTTTTGAATTGTAGGATGAAATTGATTTGAAAAAAAACTTGCTCCATTAATACATACATATAACATGCATGTATTAAAAATAAAGAAATCATAGAATATAAATTGGAAAATGGAATCCTAATTAATCCCTTGCTCCAATCCATGTTCCCCATATATATTTCACCACATGTAGTATTGATCTTTTGTACTGGTCATTCGCTAGACCACTGGAAAGAATGGGAAAAACTCATGTGATCGTGAAATGTGAACAATTTTAAATAATTATAATATTTCTCAGAACATTGTAAAAAATAAGTATTATTCCTTAAAGTGTCGATTCCTTTAATTAATATCACATGCCTTAGCAGTATTACTACCACCTAAAAGAAAAGGAAAAAAGAACTACATCCCCCCATGTTAAACTTGTGAGTAGTTACGTAGTGTGTGCATGTGCACATGGGTTTATGTTATGTATTTGAATTTTTTTAAAAAAAAAATTCTTAAATAGAGATTAATAATACTCCAAAAAGTAATTAATATAGTCTGAAGAAGTAATCAGTAATACTTCAATTGCAAAAAAGAAAAAAAAACTACACAGTTCGTCGTGTTGGTGTGTGTATTGAAAAAAATCAAAATTAAAGTCAAAATTGATTTTAAAATCCAAGTGCATTCTAGAATTTGTGTAAACACATTATCTAACAAGTATATATTTAATAAATGTTAGTATAGGTTAGTTAGAGATAATTAACTAATTAAGTACAAAATTATGCACCAAGTTAAGGAAGGTTGCTTTCGGAAGAATGTACAATCTCAATCCCAAAATCTTCTCAAAATATTTTTTATCCTTTCGTGTTGAAATATCCAATTGACACACTAACTTAAATATAAAATTATTGATGAACGGCTTTTTACCCCTCTATATAAAGCCTTATAATCTTCACAACTTTAATCCTCAAGACAAATAAGAAACACAAATTTTCTTGCACGTTAGATTGATTGTGTCCCTCTTTACAATAAAGCAAAAAAAAGAGACTCTCACACGAGTTAGAAGTTTCCAGCATTACCACCCAACCCCACTCCATTATTTTGCACTCTCGATTTTTCTTCCATTCCATTTCCGCCACTATATATATACATATATATGCGTGAAATCCTGTCCACACACATAATGAAAGTACCCTACGCTATTAAACAAACTGATCAATAACACAAAATTGAAAGAGAGAAGGGTTTTGTGTTTTGTCTCATTTTTAATATTTCTTTCTTTACGTATAGCTTTATTGATAAAAAAAAAAACAATATGGGTGTTTCGGGGACAATGGAGTACTTGTCGGAATTGGTAAGCAGCGGGAAAAAGAAGAAAAAGAAGCCGTTGAATACAGTTGCGGTCAAGATCCGAATGGACTGTGAAGGCTGTGCACTTAAAGTCAAGAACGCACTCTCTGGGGTTAAAGGTAATTACACTTCATACTTGATCATTTAATTATACCCTCGTCTTTCTCCTTCTTCAACATCAGTGATTAATCTTATTAGTAAAAGTATATATAGAGTGAAATTGGTTCATATTGAAATATGTTAGTTATTTTCACTAGAGAGTATTAGTTGTTTTTAATGAAGAATATTAGTTATTTTCAATAAAGAGTCTTGGTTTGTTTTCAGTAAACAAATAATACTCTTCACTTAAAATAATTAATACTGAAAACAATTAATATTTTTCAGTGAAAATAACTAATACCCTTTGTAAATATACCTCTCCTTTTAACTTATTTTATTTCCTTTTTCTGTAGTGCTGGTATACTCAAAGTATTAATATTTTGAAATTTCTGCATACGAAAAATTTAAAGCAACTTAACTAAAAATTTGTAAATAAGTGTCGTGGTGGAAAATGAAAGATAACTGTCTCTAAAATTCAAAGAACGACAGTTAATCTAATTTTAATATTATAATTTTTCTAAACAATTTTTTATATCTAAAAACAACATTTATTTTGGACGAGAGCCGTGTAAATTACAGCCAAAACTCCAATTACTATATTTTCACTATTTTTTCATGCATATATACCATAACTTCTTGAAATACACACCTAGCTAGGATTAATTTTGTACTTGAACGTAGCTAATTCGACCACATAAATTTTGTATTTCTTATTAAAGTCACATATATTTACGTTATACTATACATACATGCAGGTGCAAAATCAGTAGACATAGACTTGAAACAGCAGAAGGCAACAGTGTATGGGTATGTGGAACCAAAGGCAGTGCTGAAAGCAGCCAAGGCTACCGGCAAGAAGGCCGAGCCCTGGCCTTATGTTCCCTACACCATGATCGCTCATCCGTACGTGGCCGGCGTTTACGACAAGAAGGCGCCGCCCAATTTCGTGCGGGCCACCACCGACCCGGAGGTTGCCGGGTTGAACCCGGTTGAAGAGCAGTATACCCTCATGTTCAGTGATGAAAACCCTAATGCTTGCTCTATTATGTAGGATTTATTAAACATGCATGTTTCAACTCGTGTATATATGTAATGAGTGGTGCTTTCTAATTAATATTCAATATTATGTACCTAGACCAATCTTTTGTTTATTTCTTTGAATATTACATCCCACATGGATATATATTGAATTTGTGAAAATCAAAATTTAATTAATACGAAAAAATAACGCTAACTTTGAGCAATGAATTTCGAACACATTCTCGATCGAATGCCTCAATATAATAATCAGGTGCAATATTTGGGTGAACCAATTGCACCGTGAAACTAATTTTTTAATAGATGAAACGAGTAATATTATTATTTAACTGATGAGCATGGTGTAAATGGTATTCGAATAATATATTTTAGTATAAGAAGTGTACGGTGCAAATGAGATATATAAATGTAATTTGCCATAATTATCAGTGAACTAACTAATTTTGAAATTTAAAATTTTATTCTTATTGTAAATGCAACCTTGGAGTTTTTTCAAATAAACTTATTAAAAGAATTTTATAATTGTGGTTTTTAAATTATCATATAAAATATTTTAAAGAATTTAATAAACCATGAAATCTTATAAATTACAATTAAATGCATTCGATGTATTAAATTTAAAATCAATGTATGCAGACACATAAAATGAAGTACCTACCGTAGCTGCGAAAGCTCTGTTTGCCTAAATAATAAGCCCAATTTAAAAGATTTTGAGTTTAGATCCATTACTGAAAAGTCCAATTTAAACCCAGGTTTACTAAGGCAGTAAGATATGTCAGATGTGGGCCAGTTTATGTGCCTCAAAAAAAGGCTCGGTTAAAATACAGTCCAATCTTTTGCTATTACACTCCATGAAAAAATGTTCGAAACAAACCCCGAAAAACTTGTTAATTTTTGGATTTTTAAAAAAATGTGTATATTTTGTCCTGTTTCTTTTAGTTTCCGAAAAAAAAAAATTGGACATTTTTTTTTATGGAGTGCATTTATAACAAAAGAGGGACTGTATTTAACTGGGCCTTAATATAATTTTGTACATTTACTACACAATAAGAGGATATTTTACATTGATGATTAATTCATGATGATGCCCGTCTTACATTCTTATGCCAGCATAAGTGTCATATTATACATAAACTGCTACACCTAAATGCATTAAAGTTATCATCTTTATTACATCATCATATAAGTTTATTTATTAACAACTATTAAGGCCATTCATTTTGAGACCAAGGGTAGCTTCCACAGCATCACCTATGGTGAGAAAAACCGACCCGGGTCCTATCTTTTCGACGAATTTTGCAGCCTTCATTTTCGTAATCACTTGCCACCTTGGGTTCACCACTGCTAACTACAAAAATTAACAATAAATAAATAATAATAATAAGATCATTGTAATTAATTAGTAATGATTAATTGTAATGAAGTTGAAGATAGGCTCACTTCTACTTCTCGTGCAATGACTTTTTCATACAGTTCCTGCAGTGCATGGATTCCCGAAGTGTCGATATTCATCACATCTGGCATTGTGAAATTTGATAGGTCAAAAATAATGTTAAATGTCTCAATAATATATATAATCCGAGAGAGAGAGAGAGAGAAAAAAAAAAGAAAAAGAAAAAAAAGGGGGATGTTTGATTTGGGGTCTAGAAGATCTTGAAATTTAGATTTTAAAATTTAGTTGATTTTAGAATCCTAATAAATAGTAGTGAAATATTGTTTTGGGATTTTAGTAGAGTAAAATTAGATAAAGTATAGAGTGAAACTAGTTTATACATAAATCAATGAAGGGTATTAGTTGTTTCCACTGAAGATTATTAATTGTTTTTATTGAAGAGTATTAATTGTTTTTACTGAAGAGTATTACTGATTTACACTAAAGAATTTTAGTTGTTCGGTAAAAACGAACTAAGACTTTTCAGTGTAAACCAGTAATACTCTTCAGTAAAAACAACTAATACTCTTCAGTGAAAACAACTAATACTCTTCAGTGATTCATATATAAACCAATTTCACTCTATACATACTCATAAAATTATACTTTATGTGTGTAAAAATGTGTGACGTATTATTATTTTATATTATTGTTAATTGTAATAATTGAATAATTGTGTGCCATTAATATTTGTTATTGAAAATTGTTAGAGCAATAGACAACTTGCAGAAATTGATAAATAAAAAAAGATGAGTAGGTCTTGTATGAGACCGTCTAATGGCATGAGACAATGAAAATGAGTATAACTAGAACATTGACTCATTAACACTTTGGTAGGGGTGAATGTATTTGTGTTGTCTCATACCATGAGACAGACTCATACAAGTTTTTGTCAAAGAAGATTAAGAATATAAAAAACTATATTTATTGGAGAGAGTGATGGAGAATATATGATATTTGTAGGTTTTATAGGTATATATTGGGGTAGAGTTTCAAAATTTGGATTTCAAAATCCCAAAGTGGAATAATATCTAAATTTAAAATCTCAAATTCGGTTTTTCACATCTCAAATCAAATATACTCTAAGGTTGTGTTTGGTTAAAGATGGTAGTGAATGAGATGATGATAGAAAAAAAGGATAAAGAATGATGATTGAGTGAAAAAAAAGTAGGTGATATGATAAGAAAAAGTATAAGAGAAAATGAGTGTGTAAGAAAAAAAAATAGAAGAGATAATGAGTTATATATATGCTATTCTGCTGGGTAGTGCCCAACACAACACAACATCTGGTACACCATATTAAAGCCCTGTTGGGCACTACCCAATAGGATAGCATATAAAAATTTGAGATAATAAGTGAGTGGAAGAAAAGTAGGAAGAAGTGAGTGGGAGAAAAGTGAGGTAATTATATAGAATCGTATGACACATATACCCATTTGAATCTCTATCCCTAATCAAACAAAGCCTAAGGGAAAATCTCGTGTGAGAAGGTCTATGATAACATGGTTCACCAACCAATTTAAATTAATACACATTCCTTTTGAAATGTTAAAACATCATTTCCAAAATTTATTTTCTCTCATTGTGATATAGTTTCAAACAAGATATGGAGACACTAATTTAGCCAGTGGTCTAGGCCCAATACAGTCAAATGGAAAATTTGTTTTGGGCGTCATATCAGCCCATGGTTTAGGTTTAGTAATAAGACCACGGTTACTAGCACTAGACTCTTTTGTTAAATACACTACCAGGATGAATACACTATCCAATTTTCCGAAAAATTGAAACATTTTCGGAAAAAAATTCCGAAAATTAACAAAAAGTTCGAAAAAAACATTCGAAATATTGTATTCTCCATTATGTTCGAAAAAATTGTTCGAAAAAATGAAAGAATTTCGAATTTTTTTTTCCAACAACAAGTAGTGTATTCATCCAGGTAGTGTCTTTAACTAAGAGGCTAGTGCAAATAACCTGGGCCTAGTAATAAATAGCCAACTAAAAAGTGTTGGGGTATTATATTAGACTTGGGCCAGGCCCAATAATAAATCGTCTAATAAAAATAGCACAGAGCCACAGATTATTTGCACCAGCCTCTCTATTATATATAGGCGTTCGGAATTTTTTTTCGAATTTTCTTTTTCATTTTTTCAGAAAAAATTCGAACATAATGAAATTTGAAATAAAAAAATGAAAATGGTTTTAAATTTTCTTACAAATTTTAGAAAAAAAATGTCAAGGGTAGTGTATTTAACAAAAAAAGATAGTGAACCGTGACCAATAAAAATATATTGGGCAAATACCTTGGGCCAGGCCCAGTCTCAAGTCTTCAAATTTAGCAATGCTTTAAGCTAAGCCCAGTACTAAACCCTCGAAGAGCAAGAGAGGGAAGAAGTTGAGTGGAACTACTACTTCTTGATTTGAAATATATTTCAAATCAATTTGAGTTCAAGTTATTTGAGTAGTTCTCCAACTCGAGTACAAGCTCAATAATACTTGGCTCGTTAGGTTCGCAAACTTAATCAACCTTAATCCAGCTCACATGAATTTACTACTTTATCCATCACTTGCAAATTATTTACAATTATACTTTAATTATAAATAAATTAAAAAACCTCTAATTAAGGCTATGTAGGTTATCGCGCCGAGCTCAAGTATTCCAAATTGTATTTACATAATATATTTACAAATTACAAGATCTCATGCAATTACACATTTAATTTATGTATTATGTAGTAATTTATTTTGCAAACAGATTTATATAGTCATTAAAATAGATTTTGGATAAATAAAAAGAGTAATCACAAGTAGTTAACTACTTACTAGTCATATCGAGGATCAAAACATGGAGTCGTCCCTTGTTACTTTCTTCCTTGTTACTCTCATCCGAAACAAACTTGAGAATCCTGAAACATAAATTAACTTGTAATATTTCATTTGTGAGTATATATACTCACAAAATTTTGTAGGAAACGATCTCACACGTGAAACATGATTTTTGAAATATTTGTAAAAATCATTTCTCATCTATAAAACGGTCTCATACAAAACGGTTCACATATACCTATCACGGATGGAACTGGCATTAGCAAAGCAAAGTGTGCCAGAATTAATGCGAGTGATTAAAACACCGGATACTTTGTTAGCCACAGGATACTGCAATATGTTGCAGAATAAATCTGTTCCTGGTAATTTGCCTAGTACTTCTGTACTAGGTTTTATCGAAGTCACGATTATCTTCCCAAATGACATCATCACCTGTACACATTAGTTCACAACTGTTATTTTATAGTAAGAATAATTTTTTTTTTTTAATAAAACAACTTATACTATTAAATTGATAATTTTAAATGAAATAATTAACACTGTTCATTATATTGTATTGTAGAACTAGTTTATGGAAGACATTGTGTTCTTTTATATATATGTATGTGTATATGTATATGTACATGCTATCCCAAAAGGTATAGCCAAGTAGTACTAAATGTACCATTTAACTACCTTTAATTATTTGAATGATAGGATAAGTGAATCCTGTTAGCTTTTGACTTGACCAACTAGAATTAAACTGCGTGGAACTTAAGTCGAACTCAAAAATACCTGACTCAATAGCTTCACGAGCTTAAATAATTTTACAATTTTACGCTTTATAATCATATAAACTATATCTTGATTGTAATAAAATGAAAAATGTCTAATTAAGTTAAATTAAAGTCGAGCCAAATCGTACAAAGTCGAGGTCGAATTTCAAAGTTTTTAGATCTCAATAGTACTAAAACTGATATGAAAATTAGATTAATTTAAAAACTGAAAGGGTTTAAATAGTTATAGAAGAATCTTCAACCATAGTGGAATAAATTCTAAACTAAAAACATGTAGAATTCAATGAATTAGAACATGTAATGATTCATTCTTGATTTCCAACTAATTAATTAAATGCTTTCAAAAGGAGAATAAGGAAAGGTGCGCTATTATTTTTAACTTGAGGGTGGCAACAGTGGATGGATGTCGTTTAATTCAATATATATGAATAAATAATAGGTGTGTGGTAGACATCATAAATGTGTAGCATCTATAGTACTCTATATTAGTTGAAAATCACGTGAAGGATACTCTAGCTCGTCCACTATTTTGAATGGGCGAGGATGAAGAAATTGAAAGTAAATAAAGTATAGTTGTGTTTGGATTAATTTGTAGATGGGGAAATATATCACACTAATTTTGAATTATGTAATTTCAATATGGATAAATTTAAAATGAGTAGTTGCTTGTGCATTGCACCATATAATTTAACATATATACTGGTAAAATATGTAGCCGTGTACACTAGTATAATTAAAATGTGCAGATTAATATAACTGAGCATATCAATTAGATTTTACTGAAATTATAAAATGAGACATGCAAACTTATTAACATATTGCACCAATTATTAACATATTGCACCAAGTACATAAAAGACTTGGTGATTTGAAATTAATATACCAATTTAATAAAATAAAAATTGAATGAAATATACCAATTAAATAATAATAATAATAATAATACAAAAACTTCTAGAATTTATGTGGAAAGTAAAAAGTTTTTTTCTATTGTCAATATCGTAGATGTAGTTTTGTATGCATCAAGTGCACCGTGTAATTCAAGTGTATTTTAAAAAAAATTATTTCTACTATTATTGAAAAATTACACTACTTTTATTGAAAATTACATTTCATAAAGGTAACTTTTTTAGTAAGAGTGTAAGACTACTATTATATGTGAATATCACACAAGTTTAGCATAAGAAACCTTAGACCATGCATTTGTACAAGGAATCCTCTTTTTTCACCAAATCAGATCCTCATGAGATCATTGGCACAATATTCTCAACATTTTGTGGTGGCCAAATTAAAGTTAAATTGATTAATATATAAATAGAACATCGATCTCACGAATTTTCATAGATTAATATATATCCAATCAAATTAAGCTTGAACGAATTTTCTGATATATTTCCTTTGCGTAAGCAGTCAGTGGATTCTTGAATAAACTTTAGTGGGGGTACTATGAACTAATTTTAATAATGAAGAAAAGTTGCAAAACACGACAAATTGGCTTAATTCAACTGTAGAGAAGACTTACAAACACCTAGTTGTTTTCTTATGTAATCAATTATTTACATGCTTTTTGTATCTTTTACTTCCCAATTTCATTGGCATCCTAGCACCACCACATCTCACATTGTTTTTCATATTTTAATCACGTTATTATTGTACTAAAAAAATATGTATATCAATCACACCGTACAATTGGTATAATTTTAACTCATTTGAATATGCCGATATAGGTTTAAAAAAGTTGAAACTACTTTTACGAAATTAAAAATGATTTAAGTTGAAAATTTATAGATTAAAATTGTATTGCACGCCGAAGAATTATATATGTACATGCAACGTGCAATGATAAAGACGATAATGATAAAATTACCGCGACAATGAGGCCGATTTCGACGGAACCAAAGAGAACACCAAAGAAGGCACCAACGCAAACCATGAAATCAAGTTTGTCCACTTTCCAGATATTGTAGACTTGATTGAGATCGATAAGTCCCGGCAAAGCTGATAAGATGATGGAAGCCAGAATTGCAAGGGGCGTGTAATACAAAAGCTTGGTGAAAAACAACAAACATATCATCACAGTTATTGCCATAACAATGTTGGATATCAATGTTTCACACCCTGCACTGTAATTTACTGCTGTTCTTGAGAATGAACCTGCAGGAATTAATCATCAATTTAATTACACCATATTTTAAAAATGTTGTCACAAAATAAAATATTTATATAAAAAACTAAAGCCCTTCGTATCCTAATAAATTACACACTTTCTTTTTCGCAATTTTTCACAATAAAAAGAAAAATAAAAGCTAATAAAACACTATCCTGGTACACATTTTATTTTAAAATATTTTGCATTTATTGATTAATAAAGTTAATAAAACAATTTTTTCTATTGAAAATTATTTGGGAACATAGATTACATATTAGGCTAAGAGAAATAGTTCCTTCTTTTTTACTAAGTGGATTTTTGCGTAGGCTTTAAAAAGCTTCTGCTTTTACCTTTGATTTTTAAAAGATGAAATTAGTGTTTTTAAATAATTGTTTCTTAGTCAAATTATTTTAAAAAAAGTTGTTGCTAAAAGCAGAAGCACTTTCTGCTTACTTTTAAACTGTTTTGGGTTAAAAGTAATTTACTCTGAAACATCACATAAATATGAATAATTTTATCTCAATATTTAAATGAATATTTTGTAAATTAATTTTATCGTACAACTCAAAACGGTATTAGTTATCTTTATTATACAATATTCTTGTTAAACTAATACATTTGAATAAAAAAACTAATACTGTATAAATACACACAAAATACAAATAAATTTCACGTGAAATTGATTCATAGCTTTTCTAAATCGTGCTTGAAAAATAATTTCTTACATTTCAAATTAATTTGGTTGAAAGAAAATACTCCCTCCGTCCCATTATTATTTGCACACTTTCCTTATTCGTCTGTCCCAAAATTATTTGCACACTCCAAAAAAGGAAACATTGATTTGCGTGCACACTCACAATAATATACACATATTTACCCATATGCCACTACTTTACTCAAAAAACACTATATTCTTAATATGTGTGCCCTTTTTTGTATGCAAAAAATGTTGGGACGGAGGGAGTAACTAATACTATCACATAAAATTAATTTAAGAATAATTATATGTACCTGTAGCAGTGTAACATGAAGTTAAAGATCCAATAATGTTCATAAATCCCATGGCAACCATTTCTTTGTTCCCATCCAGGTGGTACCCTTTCATCGAAGCAAACGATCTTCCCACAGCAATGGCTTCCTGATCAACAGTAATTTGAATATTAAATTAGCAGGTAAATTACAAATTTAACTAAATAATGAGTGTGGAAATTAATTTAACTAACAGTGAGGGCTATTAGTGCACATATTAATCCGATTTTCGCTGCTTCCCCCACGTGCGGGCCCACAAAGTTTAACTGGTGTACTGAACTGGGGTTAAGTCCTCCTTTGAAGTGTTTGACGATTTTGATACCATGGTTATCAGCTTTGGTTAAGTACACAATTAAAGTGGATAATATGACTGACACCAGAGGAGCCGTTGCTGGTAACCAGAACAATTTCTTGTTTTTTTGACCCTGCGCCACCAATTTTCAATTAGTTAATTATTCTTTTTCTTAATTATATATACAATAATTAATTAATGACAGTTAAGTTAAATTAGTACTCCTCATTTTATATTTATTCAAACAAACTAATTTTCTAGTATCAAAACACTTTTATATTTATAGGTCACAATAAATATTAGGGGTATTTTGTTGGAAGAAAATGGGGTATATTTAAATTTATATATAGTAACAAATAAAAAGAAATAACAATGGATAAATTGAGATAATTAAAAAAAATGGAGAAAGAGAGCACTTACGATGAATCGGGTAATTAGGATGAAGATCAGGAATGAACATCCGAGGACAGAGTTCAACGGGGACCACTGTTAAAAAGAAAAAAATATTCTCACGAATTAATTAAGTTAGCAATATATTGGTGATTACATAATTGTATAAATATAATTATTGGTGATTATTCCTTTACGTCTTACTTTTCATTTATTATATTGAAAATGATGTTATATGATTGGGAAACAGAAAATGATGGATTAAATACGGACGTGTTGATGAAGGTCTTGGACAACAGCAGAAAGCACAGAGAGAATATCAGTTTTGGTGGTAAAATGGTTGAGTCCAAGTAATCCCTTTAGCTGTTGAAGCCCAATAACAATGGCTGCACCGCCCATGAATCCAACTATCGCAGCATGTGACAGAAAATCCACTAGAAATCCCAATCTGCATCACATCAATAACACTTACTTCAATTTTGATTCCCAAATTATATATACAGAATTAAACAGTTGAAATATATTAGTGAACCTGAAGAGGCCGAACATAGCCTGAAAGATACCGGTGAAGAAGGTGACAGTAAAAATGGTGCGAAGATATGTTGTGGGGTCAGCAGCGGGGTCCACCACTTTTGAGACCATTGCAGAGAGGAGTAGTGAAACCACCGCCACTGGTCCAATCGCTATTTCTCTTGAACTTCCCATTGTACTATATATCAATGGAGGAACTATACTTGTGTCTGCACAAATCATGCAAATTAATTAATTATTAATAACAAACAAGTTTGTTTAATTCATTAATTAAATTGTTATAGGTTTCTTGACTTACACAGTCCATACTGAGGTTCCAGTTTAGCGAGATTAGCATATCCAATACTCTGCAAACATCCATCCATCAATTAATCCACAAATTCACCTCAACAATATATATTAATTTGTAGCATATATAAATATATATATGTTCTTTTATAATTTACAATTTGTACAATTTTATTTATCCGATTGTAACTGAAACTTAAATTCTATTTTTGTTGTGACTATAAAAATAAGGTTTAAGTTGCAATTTAGTATAGTATGAAATTAGATAAAAAAAATTACAAGGTGCAAATTAGTAAAGAGTAGTTCTTGTACGAGATCATTTCACGATGAGACAGAACATAAATTAAGCACGGTGTAGTACTTTGAAAGAGATAAGTGTCAATTTGTGATAATTTGTGAACCGTCTCACCGTAAAATCTCTCACACACAAATTTTCACCTCCGAAAAGTTATCATAATACATTAATCCATTATAATAAAAATTTGTGTGGAACGCTTGACAGTAAGACGATTCACAAACTAATACTCATCCCTACGAAGTGGTGTAAATGCGTCATCCCTAATTTATATTTCGTTTCACTGTAAGACGGTGTATCCCCAACTTACTCTACAATATTTTACCTGAGGGATGCAGAGGCTGGCAAGAGTTAAGCCAGCCAGTAAATCGTTCTTAAACTTGGAAGCTTTATAATTTTTTCCCCATTTAAGGATCGGAAAGAGGCCTCTTAAAAAGAGAAGAAAACGGTTCTTCTTAGGTTGCTTCGTTTCGTGTCGAGGAAAAACCGTTTCCTTAATGGAGGCGACAAGTCCCTGCCACGGCCACGGCGGTTGAGGGGAGGCGAGTAGCCACTTGGACCTCTCCGACCGGGCGGCCGTGGCAGCGCCAGAATCGAGCTGCTGCAGCTCCACCGCGGAGTAGTCCATGCTTGTTTTTGAAGTGTTTGGGGGAACCTCAGGAAATGCAGTTGAACTTGCAGTCTCCATTTTAAATTTTGTCCCTTAATTTGATCATGCAGTTAACTTAACTTATATACAGAGTAGGTGTAGCTGTAGGTGTATAATTATATATACAAGACTTGTTTACTTCATCATCGTAAAGTAACAATAGTATAATTGGTATAGCTAGTACTAATTACGTAAACAAATTTTATTCTCTTTTTTTTACTGCCCACAAAATTTGTTCTCATTTCATTTTTTCAAATAAACAACACGCAAAATAAATAAATAAACGCATTCCATGTATGTACTCCACAATATCTATTTTATCAGTAGAATATTATTTTTTATTAAATTTTGTGTCCAATAATAAAAGAGAATAAAGATTCATGTATAGATGGAATATATCATTTCATACTGAATTCTTAGATCCTTGTTATCTCATACATGAGACATGATACTTTAACATAATTTTTATATAATACTCAAAACGTATTATTAACATTTGCAAAGATATTACACTTCATGCATAAGGTTGTTTCATACAAGTTTTTTAATCAAATTTAAGAGTGTGTTGTGTTAATTGATAATTATTGTTGTGTTATTCGATAACTATTAGAAGAGAAACTCTCTAAAACCCAATTTTTTTTATGTTTTATCCATAACTTAATATCGTTGTATCTTATTCTTCAAGAATAAAGGTGTAAGTTTGAGACCTAGTTGTATACTTCTTTTCGGTTCTTATTCGAAAATTCTAGGTACTATTATAGTTTTTTGTGTTGGGTCAATTCATATATAACATTAGTCTGTATTCAATTGAAACCTATTAGTGGAGGGTGAAATTGATCCCTCATAATTAGTCGATTTTTTTAGACGCGATACCAAATAAAGATAAAAAAAAGAATGATATGTTTACTAGTTATGTTGCTTCTAAGGTTTTAATGGTCCGAATTGGGAGTGTAATATGGGTTGATGAATTAAGCTGAAGCAGCTTAATCCTATAGGTATGGAGTAGAAAATAACTGTAAATTTCAAGGGTACATGTTGATGTAGGTGGTGCGGAAAAGAATCACGTTGTTATTTGCAAATCTTGTATTAAAGAAACTTTTAGAAAAAATTACGCACATCTCTCAATAATGCTCCACAACAATGTTAATAAATATTGTCCGCGTAAAAGAAAATGTAAAAAGCATGTATAAAGTGAAATTGGTCCATACATGAATGATTGAAAGATATTAGTTGTTTTTTAAAAAAAGTATTAGTTGTTTTTATTGAAAAATATTAGTTGTTTCACTAAAGTGTCTTAGTTTATTTTCAGTAAATAATTAATATTTTTCAGTAAAAACAACTAATACACTTCAATGAAAATAACTAATATCCTTCAATAATTCATGTATACATCATTTTCACTCTATATTTTCTCAAAAGCAAATACTTGTGAACCTTTTTCTTGTATGAAAATTGTTAACTCAATTTAAATTTGTTTGAAAATTGAAATACAATTTAATTAAAAGTATAGTGTGAAATTTATTCATACATGTACC
This sequence comes from Ballota nigra, assembly GCA_947034835.1. Lineage (NCBI taxonomy): Eukaryota > Viridiplantae > Streptophyta > Magnoliopsida > Lamiales > Lamiaceae > Ballota > Ballota nigra. Next base: position 118,814,151 of record OX344721.1, on the reverse strand, counting down.
AATGAAATATAATTGTTTTCACTTAAGAGTTTTGGTTTGTTTTCATTAAAAAACGAAAACCCTTCGGTGAAAACAATTAATATTATAGTGAAAAACAGTTAATATTTTTCAATAGTTCATTATGAATCAATTTTTTTTTTATCGGTATATATTAGTTGTTAGTAGTTAGAAGTTAGTTCACCAAATCCCCAAGTACTCCAAGAATTCTCCAAGTCACCTTATGACTCTCCTAATTCGTTAAAAAAAAAAAAAACTACTAATATCTTTCAATAGTTCATTATGAATCAATTTTACTCTATACATACCATCCACTACCCTACTTTTATAAAAAAATAAAAATCAATAAATTATAAATTTTCACTAACTTTTATGTTCAATAATAAATTCGAACAGAAAAAGGTGGCCATATGTGAGTTCCAAAATCTTGTTAATACTCAACTAGTATTGTGCTTCGCATTTGCAGTGACTTAATTTCTACTTTAAGATGCCCAAATTGGCCCTCATAACCAACTTTTAGGAGAACTAGTTCGTGAATGCTTTGGCTTAATTACACTGTATCTTGACGCTATTCCATCCAAATTCAAATAGTTTAAATTACTCACTTCATTTTAAAATAAATGTCTTTCTAATATTTTTTATCTTTTGCAAAATAAATGTCATTTTAACCTTTGAAACATTTTCCAAGACATATAAAGTAGCATTGTTTTGAACCAATGAAATCAATTCTTTTTTTAAAAAGTAATATTTATATAGGGGTAATTATGATAAATATTAAGTGTTTTAATATGTGTAAAAAAATCTAAAAAGACATTTATTTTGAAATGGAGTGGGTACAAATTATGATCTCGTTTTTTTTTGCCCAATGTGGTCAATAGTTTAGGTGTTGATAGTGGGTGTCTTATTTTTTGTTTTTAATTTTTTAGGAGCCTTGTTAAGAAGTCCAAGAACAATATAGGGGATTTAAACCAAATTCGTCCTCTATCTTTTCACCTTTATCAAAATGGTCCTTTATTTATTTTCTTTATCAATTTAGTCATGTATCTATTCAAATTTCGCCAAAATGATCCTAATTGGCCTAAAAATGTACAAAACCTCACCATTTTGGTCCTATATTTATTTTCTTTACCAATTTAGTCCTGTATCAATTCACATTCTCCAATTAGGTCCTAATTGAACACATAAAGCATAAAACTATTTTTCACCAAATTAGGACCAATTTGACGAAGCTTGAAGAAATACATGACTAAATTGATAAAACAATAAATAAATGACTATTTAGATAAAGGTGAAAAGATAGATGATGAATTTGGTTTAAATCCCATCAAAATAATATGGGAGTTTCTTGGGGTTTATAAGGATGAACAAGTTCTCCATTGGTATGATATATTTTTAGGAAGGCCCAAAAATAAATTTGTGCAGGCTAGCTCGTTCCAAAACAGACAATATCATACTAATGCAGATGTGGAGGTCCATCTGGGGCCCTAATTATGTTATCAGAACCATGTTCCCAGGTGAATCGGTGTGGAGGAATTTTCCGGTGTCAAACGGAAAAAAAATGTGAACCTAGTTAAACAACTGGGTCTATATGCAAAGATGGCCACCGCTAGTGCCACATTGAAAAAAAAAAACACATCATAGGTTTCCCCCCAAAAAAACTAGTGCGCATGACTAAAAATATGGCATTTTATATTTTATGCGTCCAATTAAGACCTAATTGGAGAAATGTAAATTGATACAGGACTAAATTGGTAAAGAAAATAAATATAGGACCAAAACGGTGAGGTTTTGTACATTTTTAGGCCAATTAGGATCATTTTGGTGAAACTTGAATAAATACAGGACTAAATTGATAAAGTAAATAAATAGAGGACCATTTTGATAAAGGTGAAAAGATAGAGGACGGATTTGGTTTAAATCCCAACAATATAGGGTTATCAATTTTATTTTATATTAATATATAGAATTGTTAACTTTTTTTTTTGTTTTACAACACCCTTCACACCCCTATAATAAAAATAATTTTCTTTCAAAAAATTAATAAATATTTTATTCAACCTCACATTTACATACTCATTTTTCTTCTTCTTAAAAGCCGTGCATTTGAAATTGATCATAGGGAATAACAAAAATTGATCAAATTTACTTTTAATATGCTATAATAAAAATGTAATGTTTTAATTCGTAACACACGAAATAGTTTCAAGATTATTTAGATATGGACAATTTTCATTTTCACTAGTTGATCATAATTTTTTTATTCTTGCGTTACTGCTAATATAAAAATGCGCCTATAAATTACTAAATAATTATTAAATTAAAAAAACAAAATGATTTTTATATTTAAATTTTAGCTGGTAAATTACTATGTACATATTTCGAATTGTGAATTGATTGATTTAAGTCCATTCCCTTAAAAACATTTATAGTAAAAATCATGTTTAAATAATTGGTTTATATTTAGTAATTTGTTTCAAAATATTTATATAAATAAAATTAAAGAAGAAAAATACTATATCAAAGAATAATTTTTCACTACTAAAATAAACATAACATTTTCTCTTAACCATAACAAAATAAATGAGAAATTTGCTTACGCGATAGATTATAATTAACATTGTTAGGAGTTTAGTACACCAAATAACGAGTTATTGGTTGACCATCAAAATTTTCTGGTGTGAACAATAAAATTTCAATAAAAATTTAAATCCACCCTTATAAACTTAACACACAAATAACAGCGTCTTTCGAATATTCTTTAAATAAATCCAGGGAACAGTCAAGCTTCATACTGTTTTGTTGGTGTAGGTGGTCCGCATCTTACGTGTCCATTTCACTGAGCCTCTCCCTGAGATAATGGCCAGATCGTTACGCATGAAAAAACTTACTGACAAAGAATTTCGCATGCTCAAGACCGTTATATCATGATTGAAATTATTTTTTTAGGACAAAAACTTATTTAAGTATATATAAAGTATATTAATTTCTAATTATTGATGATCTTTAATTAATACATAAAAAATAATATATTTTCCATCAATCAATTACAAGTAACATTATATATACTGTAAACACTTCTATTGAAAAGCATTATATATTTCATGAAATACTATTTTGCCATATTGTTGGGAAGAAGAACACATAAATAAAATTTGTCAAAATTTTCCAATACTTCATATGTTCCAATTATATAAACTAATTGACTTCGGTGAAAAAATAAGATTTTTTAAAAATAAATTAAATAAGTAAAACCCTTTTATAAAAATTGGAGACTCAATTTAAAAGATAATATAAAATAAAAGGTATTTTTAGTTTCAACCAATTTATCACATATACCACCGAGTCAAACCCTTTATGTTCAAAGTATTTATATTTGACCGTGTATCTATAATAAATTTTTGTTATCATTAAAATTTTATAAAAAAATTTTGTTATTAATGAAATATATACTTATATATAGAAGTTCACATCTAGAATGAACGATAAAGACCACTTTAACTAAATAGTTGAGAATGCTATGTAGAACATTTCATAATTTTCTATGCAGATGAAACATTTAATAAACATTCTAAAATACTATATACATTTATAGAATATTCACTTTTCAATTACAATTTTATAGGAAAATTGAAACAAGAATTTCACCCAACTTTACTCATCCTAATTATCCATTTATATAAAATATAAACATGATTACTGAAGGTGTATGCATTAAGGATTTTCAAGCGAGAGTTCTATTTTTTTATTTGTTTTAATTTTATAAAGTCTACCTAGATTTTTTTTTAAGGATATATATGATACTCCAAAAATAAAAATTATTGCCGACCCTTGCCTTTAAGGTAAGCACGCCCCAGATAAGGGGATTACAGTTTCCAATATTATTAGTGCATAAGAATGTATAAGTAAATGAATTAGAAAATATTACTCTGCAGAAAATTAATCTATATGAAAGAAAAATTACTTTATATAATTGGAACTGTGGAGAATCTATATAGGAGTATTGAAATATTCTTATCTGGAATCACCAGTTTGTACTCAAGAAGCCGCGTCCCTTCTTCACGCCCAGATTTTTTTTATTTTATTTAATTAAACAACGGTCCAGAAAATTCTTGTTATTGCAGGGTTTAAAACTGGATAGGAAAAAGTGGGAAATGGAAATTGCTAATGGTTTGGCTTATTAATTCATTGAACCTGGACAGGTTTTTGGAGATATGGGACGTGGTAATTCAGCTGCCATCATTTACTTCATGATCGCCTTTCCTTAGGCTTTGATTGTTCAATTTATTCTAAATTAAGACCATTGGGCGTGCTAATTGCAAGGCAAAAAGGTAAGCTAAGCTAGCTACTTACTATTTTCGAGTCTCTTCCATATATAAATATTACTCTTCCAGTCCTGCGATTATTTGTACAGTTAATTTATTCGTCTATCCCAAAATTATTTGCACATTTAAAAAAAAAAAAAAAACATTGTCCACATTTTCAATAATATATAAATCCATATATCACCATCTTACTTAAAAAGTGCATTTTTCTTAAAAGTGTATATTTTTAAGTGTACGGATAATTTTGGAACGGAGAGAATATATTACTATATCTATATATAATATGTAATAATGTTTGGTAATATGCTTTGTGTGTGTGATGAGTGGGGTGTGGGTCATATGTTTTGGCTAGGTGCACTATCAATGGCGTCCAAAGACTGAGGTGAGTTGTGGAACTTTATTGAGTTCCGATTTTTATTCCCTGTAGAAAGATGTGATTTTAACTGGCATTTGCAGCTTCATATAACTTTGATCCATATATGATTGAGATTTTTTTATTTTTTTTTAATATATCTTACTAATATATAAAGCAAACATTGGGTAGGTGATGTAGGAAAGTCAAAAACTCTCCATTTCAAAATTTATATATTCTTATTAACTCTAATTTTAAAAATTAATTTTTTTTCTCCCCTTCTCAATTTCTTCATCGCCCGTATATTTAATCATTTATTGTATTTTATATTTGATGTGTTTAGACTATGGTGGTAAACGAATCAAATATTTCTGACTCGATTCGATATTCATATTAGTAATTCAATTTCGTATACGAAAAATATTTAATAACTATTATCTAAAATAATTTAAATATCTTTTATATCACAAATTAGAGGAATTTATCATAATATATATTTCAAAGATATATTCAACATATTTTTATATTATTTCTTAATATTTATTATAAATTATATTTCAAAAATATATCCAATATATTTTGTAAACAATTATTTGTCAATATTTGTAATAAAATATATTTTAAAAATATATATCAAAGATTTAAAATAAATATTACTCAATTTAACAATAATTTTGACGGAAAAAATTCAATGCTTTCCTAATGTAGACCGTGTTACTATATATATAGTTGAAATATTTTTATACTATAAAAATTTATCATAATATATATTTTAAAGATACATTCAACATATTTTTCTATTATTTCTCAATATTTATTATAAATTAGTTTAAAAAAATTATATTCAATATATTTTGTAAATAATTATTTGTCAATATTTATAATAAAAATATTTTTTAAAGATATATATCAAAGATTTAATACTCAATTTAGGAGAGTGTATTGGTTATGGAGTCTGTAGGATTTTTTTTAGACTTTTAAAGTCAGAGGTATTCAATCTGGATTTTCAAAAGTCATTAAAATTCCTGAGGTATTAAACAATCTATGAACTTTAATATTCTATTGATTTTCTTTGATTATCTTCTAAAATATAAATAGATTTCACTCTCTAAAATCTCTTCTAATAACCAGAGGGGTCTTAGAAATTTTTTAGGTATTCAACAATCTATGAATTTTCTTTGATTCTCTTCCATAGGAAGAGGGGGTAGGGTGGGGTAAAAATAACTAACGCCCTTCAGTGAAAACAATTAATATTTTTTAGTGAAAATAACTAATACACCTTCAATAATTAATACATAAACCAATTTCACTCTATACTTAGTCCAAATTAAATTATTAGAATTTTGATTATGGTTGGATATTATAATGATTTATAAGGAAAATAATTGACCGTGAAATTGGTCAATTTGACTATAATTACTATGTTATCTGTATACAGAAAATCAAAATAATTGGTTAATATTACAGTGGATAGTTAAAATTTGAATGAGTAAGTTTTATGTAAATGCATGGTTCATGGTAAGTTTATCATGAAATTGCTTTAAAGTATTGAATATTTGATCAAAAGTATTGATAACCTCACCAGAAGTATCATTAATCTAGGTTCAAAAAATTTTACAACAATTACAATATAATTCAACCAACTCAAATTAATGATACTCCTAGTGCAATTACAATATAAGTATTTTCATATAATAATTTTCCAATTTGAATTAATTAATAGATTAAAATTGGATTAATTATTAGATCAATTATCAATTAGAAATCAATTTAAATTATTTAAATATTACAATTGCTTATTTATAAGGAAATTAATTGCATATCAGATTGGATAATCTTGATTATAATTAAAATATATATGTGTCTTATTCCATCACTTGTACATAAAATCTTTTACTACGCTATTTTCTACTCAAGTAATTGATAATGTAAATGTATGTAATATTAAAACTCGTGAAAAATAATTGATAAAAAATTTTTGGTCTACATATATTAAAAAAAAATTGGTCTACAAATCAAATTAAATTATTAGAATCTTGATTATGGTTTTATATTATAATTATTTATAAGGAAAATAATTGACCATGAAATTGGTCAATTTTGAGACTGTCTCATGCCATGAGACAGTGAATGAAGTATAAATTTGACATGATGTATTAACATTTTGATATGAATTAATTAACAGAATAAAATCTCCATAAATTAATACTCTATAAATTAATAAACTTTTTAAAATAATAATTTTCTCTGATCCCGATTTGGGCCACTTGAAAAATTAATCAAATTCTATAAAACAATAAAATAATATTTTTTTTAAAACCCCTATATAAATTAGTGGTCCCATCAAAATCATAAATTAATATTTTCTTCAAATTACAAAATAACTAGGACAATTTAATAAAATAAGAATTTATTGTTGAGTGTATTAGTAATTGTAACTTGACTACCTTTCAAATGATATTTTTCATCAAGTTACGATACCAATTCATTTTTAGAATGTGTGAAATGATTTATTTTGTACTCACACAATGTTTTATGAATTTGATCCATACTTGTTGATTTTGGAACACCTTTTAAATGAGAAGTCATTATCTTCTATAATTTTTAGAATTTGAATCATGTTTATAATTTTATATTGAATTTTCTTGGCTGATGGATATGATGTACGGTGTATATTAATTAAATGCATGACTTTCAACTTCATACATATATTGATAAATATGATGCATGCGGAATATATATGTTTTATGTCATGTATGATGAATATATTAAGTATCATATTAATGCATATACTAATTCAATAATTCACGTTTATAAAAATAATTGTTTTACTTATGAAAAAACACTCCTTAAATTAATAAATTATTAATTTATAAATAAATTAGTACCTCTCTAAATTAATTAAAAAATTCGGTCCGACATTATTAATTTATAGAGGTTTTATTGTATGTGATGTCTCATTCAAAGAGATGGTCTCACACAAGTTTTTATCATACAAAATTAAAATTACTAGTCAATTTTATAGTGGATAATTAAAATTCTAATTAATAATTTAAAATTAAAATTGAATTAGTTATTAGCTCAATTCTCAGTTGGGTCTCCCTCCCTCCCTCAAGTGACACAAATCAACATTTATCTATTTTAAAGTGTTAATCCACTTGTTAATTAATACTTTTCAATTGTTTTATGAGGATAGTAGTATTTTATATAAAGTGAAAATGGTTCATACATGAATAATTGAAGGGTATTAGTTATTTTCACTAAAGAGTATTAGTTGTTTTCACTGGAGGGTATTAATTGTTTTCACTGAAGAGTATTAGTTGTCAAGTAAAAATAAACTAAGACTTTTCAATGAAAAAAACTAATACTTTTTAGTGAAAATAATTAATTCCCTTCAATGATTCATGTATAAACTAATTTCACTCTTTACATACTTACAAATTAATTGCGTAAGGATAGTAGTATTTTATATAGTTTTTCTTTTATGAAGAGGCTATAAAGTATTAAAAATCACACATTAATTGCGAAACGTGGGTATTAGTATATTATTTAGAATTTAAAAAAAAAGGCTCTAAAATATTAAAAAATAAAAATCAAGATTTCTAGTTATTTAAAAAAAAAAAAAGAGAGAGAGATAGAGAGAGAGAGAGAGAGAGAGAGGGGTTCTAAAGTATTAAAAATCAAGATTTCTAGTTATTGCTCTAAGTTGACGATATTTTTCGTTGGACTTTGTTAATTGCTATTGAGTATTGATAGTTGAAGCAATTTTTTTTTTTTTTTTTCCAAAGGATAGTTGAAGCAATTTTTTTTTTTTCCTCAAAAGATAGTTGAAGCAATTTTCGTAAAAGTTTAATCGAATGATTGAGCCAAACTTTGTCAAATACTGTTACCAATGTACCTGGGCATTGCAACTTTTAAAAACCTACCAAGTTAATTAAATCTACTTTTCTGAACCCTAATACAATTTATTACTACTTTAGAGATTATAAAATGGGCCCGCATGGGCGTAGCTCAGCTGGTTCCTGGGTGGCAGATTGCTACAAGGACGCAGGATCGAGCCCTGGCAGCCGCAGTGTGGGAGTTTTATCCCTCCAATGTGGGGGATAGCTCCTTGTGGGCACCAGGCACTGGTCCTCCCACCTAATGGGCCACTGAGTCACCATGATTTACTCCCTCCACCCAATCCTGTCGGGCCAGGGGGTGGGGGCCCTGGGGGCGAGGGCTTCGCCTTTTGCTACAAGAGATTATAAAATGGTCGGGCCAGGGGGTGGGGGCGAGGGCTTCGCCTTTTTGCTACAAAGAGATTATAAAATGGATTTTGCCTTTTTTTTTCATGGATTGTTTAATTGTTTCCGACTTGCCTAAACTTTGTAGAAAAAAAAAAAAACTTTAGCCAAAAGGAATATTTTCATGTACAAAATATATTAAGAGATCGAATAATATTTAACTCTAAATATTATGTTAATCTTAATTCTATTACAATGAGATAAATTGTACAATTATATAAATAAACGACCAGAAATATAGCCACCTAATTAAAATAGTCAAATTAGATCTGATCATTACTAATACTGTTTTGTCGACAGTATCTTGCAAGAAAAACATCTAGGTTCATTCTTCACCAGTTGGAAAAGTTTGACCTGTAAATTTCTGCAAAATAGAAGTAAATGAAAAGTTTATGAACTCAATTCTTCAAAGGTATGAACCCTTCTTTTGCTTCCTTCCATCCGTTTTGTCGGGCCTCGCATAATTAATTTTCCAAAAAACAAACTTAATTGTCCCACCTTTTCTTTATGATGTGTACTTTTGTGGTAGAAGAGAATATAGTACTCTCCGATGTATGAGACTGTCTCAATTACCAAATATATATATTTGCTAATTAATTACATTTTTAGTTTTATAGAATTTTTGTTTTACGAAAATTGACCATCTTGTAATAATTTTGGTCCGTGAGATATTCCGTTCAAAACTAACTGATGTTGATGCATGAATACTGACACCTTTAGGAATTTTATGAAATTGATTCTTATATAATAATTTTGATCCCAAAGGAATTTCGAAATTTTGGTCAATTGACGTATTCTGTCAGATGGTTAACAGTTGAGATCAAAATTGCAAAAAATATAAATTATTATTTTCGAACATAAATATGTTTTTAGTAAAAAAAAAAGTTGTTAGACTAGTGTTGCAATTTACCCCATATATATTTCCTCGTACCAATCACAATTTAACTAGTTCATAAAAATGACATTGTCTATCAACTATTATAAATACATATGCCACGTTAAAATGTTACACGATGCATAACTTACTACTGTTACATTGATCATTTAATCAGAGTTCGATCCATTTTCAGTATTTGTGTAGCTGTTTTAATTATCAATGGAAGGGCATAAAGGAGAGACGTTGGTAAAGAAGGAGATGGACATCAGAAGTACGTCGTCATCAGTTATTTCACCGTACAAAGTAAGCCTTCCGCCGAAGCAGAGCTTGTGGGCCGAATTTTCCACCACATTGAAGGAAACTTTCTTCTCCGACGATCCTCTTCGCTCTTTTAAGGACAAAACGAGGTCTCGTAAATTCGTCCTCGGATTGCAGGCCGTTTTCCCAATTCTTGAATGGGGCAAAAGTTACAATCTCTCCAAATTTAAAGGTGATTTAATTGCAGGGCTTACCATAGCCAGCCTCTGCATACCTCAGGTACATATAGACATTACTATAGTTGCATTTTTCTTCATTAAATAAAAATTGTTTAATGCTTAAAATTTTAGTATGTAACGTTGATATTGTGTTGCAATAGGATATTGGGTACTCCAAGCTTGCAAATTTGCCACCCCAGTATGGTTTATGTGAGTGATAGTTTTGTTATTAAAGGAACTATTATATGATACTCTAATATGTTTTTGTGATACTTTTGAAATTAATTTGAGTATCACGTTTCATACAAGTTTTTGTGTTGTTATTAATATATGTAAATGCGTGTTAGATTCGAGCTTCGTCCCGCCTCTCGTTTATGCATTCATGGGCAGCTCTAGGGATATCGCTATAGGACCCGTTGCCGTAGTATCGCTCCTAATGGGAACTTTACTACAGAGTGAAATTGATCCAGTTAAAAATGCTTTAGAGTATCGGAGACTCGCCTTCACTGCAACTTTTTTTGCCGGCATAACTCAAGCGGCCCTTGGCATTCTCAGGTAACTCGATTTGCATCTCATTGTCCATGATTATCAACTGCAATCTTAAAACATTTTGATCAACTCAAAGTTTCATATAATCAATTTTACCATTGCATGTGTTTTTTAACAGCAATAGTAATTCATTAAAAAAAGACTACTATGACTTATTTTGCTAAAAGCTAATTACACGATAAAATTGTTTTACGTACGACCAACTCAATAATATTATTATTACAGGTTGGGGTTCCTTGTTGATTTCTTGTCTCATGCGGCTGTTGTTGGCTTCATGGGAGGTGCTGCCATAACCATTGCTCTTCAACAACTCAAAGGATTCTTGGGCATCAAAAAGTTTACGCGAGAAACCGACATCGTCTCTGTTATGCACTCTGTTTTCAGCTCTGCGCATCACGGAGTGAGTACATTCCCTCTCTCAAATTTCAAGATTTCGGCCAATATATATTACAAGAAAAAATTGAACTGTAATCCTGTCATTATTACTTCTCTAACTAAAAGTCTTTAATGATAGGAAACAAACAGTCTTTTGTGACAGGATGACAAGACTGTTGTCATATTTTCTTATATTAATTGCATATTCAGTAATAATATTTGTGTTACTCTGCAGTGGAACTGGCAGACGATAGTCATCGGATCAACATTTCTTGCGTTTCTTCTACTAGCTAAGTACATTGTAAGGAATAAATATCATTTCCACCATTCTATTATCTATAATAATATTTAAGACATCGTATTGGTTAACTGTTCTGATAATGCAGGGGAAGAAAAACAAGAAATTGTTTTGGGTACCAGCAGTGGCTCCGTTGATCTCAGTCGTTCTCGCCACCTTCTCCGTATACATTACTCATGCAGATAAGAAAGGCGTAGAAATTGTAAGTTAAAGAAAATATCTCAAGCTCATGTACACTTTGATTTAGTTGTAATTATGCAATGACATGTTGTACATTTGTTCTTGAACTATGTACAACCAGGTGAAACATATAGAAAAAGGTATCAATCCTTTATCAGTGAGTGAAATATACTTCACTGGTGATTATCTCTTGAAAGGTGTTAAGATTGGCGTAGTAGCTGGCATTATTGCACTAACGGTAAGAGTTCTTCCAAGTTTCAATTTATATTTAATGCATAATATATAAACTATTTATTTTTTAATTCAGTTGTGATTATATATATCAGGAAGCTGTTGCAATTGGACGAACATTTGCAGCTATGAAGGACTACCAAATTGATGGAAACAGAGAAATGGTTGCCTTAGGAGCAATGAATATTGTTGGTTCATTCACATCTTGCTATGTGGCTACAGGTATATATATAAACCAAATTCGTTATCTATCTTTTCACCTTAATCTAAATGGTTCTCTATTTATTTGTTTTATCAATATAGTTTTGTATTTTTTTAACTTTCGTCAATATGATCCTAATTTGGTGAAAAATGGTCCTAATTAATTTTTGGCATTTTATTTGGCAAAAATTGCCACCTAATGTGCCACGTTGAAAAAAAAAAATTGTAGCTTCCCCCGAAAAAAACTAGTGTGCATGGCTAAAAAAGTGGCATTTTATGCTTTATACGTTCAATTAGGATCTAATTGGAGAAATGAGAATTAATATGGGACTAAATTGGTAAAGAAAATAAATATACGACCAAAACAGTGAGGTTTTGTACATTTTTAGGCTAATTAGGATCATTTTGGCGAAAATTGAATAGACACAAGACTAAATTGATAAAGAAAATAAATAGATGACCATTTTGATAAAGGTGAAAAGATAAAGGACGAATTTGGTTTAAATCACGATGTGTTTGTATAATAGATGATGATGATTAGAAAGAATTATAGTTGTTTTCCATTGTTAATTATGTGCTTGATATTCTTGCAGGTTCATTCTCCAGATCTGCAGTGAACTACATGGTTGGCTGTCAAACAGCTGTTTCGAACATCGTAATGTCGATAATCGTGCTCTTAACGTTGCAATTCATCACCCCTCTTTTCGAATACACACCGAATGCGATCCTCTCGTCCATCATCATCTCTGCTGTGATAGGCCTGATCGACTACGACGCAGCAATTTTGATCTGGAAGATTGATAAATTTGATTTCATTGCTTGCATGGGAGCCTTTTTTGGCGTCGTTTTTGTCTCTGTTGAAATTGGGCTCTTGATTGCTGTAAGAACTCGTAATTTTGGCACTACAAGACGATCATTTTAAGTATTGTAGAAGTAGTCACACAGGAAAAGATCATTGCAAAAATTGGCTTTTTTTTTTTCTTTTTCTTTTACCAATATTAGTCTCGAATATATGTGGGATCATTTTTGCAATAAATTCTTCCAAGTATATGCATCAGCAAGGATAATTAAGTAACGTGTTCTTGTTTTTTAACAGGTTTCAATATCCTTTGCTAAGTTACTTTTACAAGTAACAAGGCCAAGAACGGTCATTCTAGGTCAAATTCCGAGAACAAATGTTTATCGGAATATTCAACAGTATCCAGAGGCTAGTAAAGTTCCTAGAGTACTGATTGTAAGGGTGGATTCTGAAATTTATTTCTCCAACTCAAACTACATTAGAGAGAGGCAAGTTGATTTCATTTAATTAATTAGTATAAAATAATCCTCACATATTCAAAATAAGTATCGTTCTGATATTGTCTAAAAAATTAAGGATTTATTTATGCCAAAAATATCCTTATTTAATTAGCAAAAATAGTTACACGTCTTTATTTGAGATATTATGTGAGAATAGGCTGAAAATTTTTCTAAAACGACACTTATACATTAAAAAGTTTAAAACGCAGAATGACACTTAAGTATAGGAAGGAGTGTATTTTTATTACAAATAAAAAAATTGTCTACTTAAAAGTATATATGCATACTCACAATTCCTCTCTAATTTAACATATGCAGGATTTTGAGGTGGCTAATCGATGAGGAAGAGCAACTACAGTCTGCTGGTCTTCCAGGAATTCAATTCTTGATTATTGAAATGTCATGTACGTAAATATTACTTCATTTACCTTTCCACTAATGATTATTGAGCAAAATTAATAATTTTTTGTGCTTCAATTACTATAACATTTGTATATATTTTATATAGCTGTTACTGATATCGACACGAGTGGTATCCATGCTTTAGAAGAACTTTACAGCAGTCTGCAAAAGAGAGAGGTTCAGGTAATAAACTCAACTTATTACGGTGGTAAAAAAGTAAAAGTGAAAATATATCTTGATTTAAATTAATAATTTTTAATAAATGTATTTGTACTTCTCAACAGCTTGTCCTAGCGAATCCCGGACCAATTGTGATCGACAAATTATGCGCATCAAATTTTGCAAACAGGATTGGCGAAGACAAGATTTTCCTGACAGTAGCGGATGCCATTCAGAATTGTTCATCAAAGACTATTGTAGAGGTGTAGGACTATTATGATATATATAATTAAATAATACTTGTACATATTGTTGTTGAGAGGTCTATTTAATATGTATTACTGGTGGAACCAAATCTTATCAAATAATAACCCTCGTCTACTTACATCCAAGAGTAACCCCAAGCTTGGGTTGTCTTACTGGTGGTGTGGGATTAGAAATTAGAAGTACGGATGATCCGTGTGTGCACTCAAATGCATAACATGCACATGCACTTGAATTTTGAATACAATTTTAAAATAATTTTAATTTTTTAAAATTGATTTGAAACTGTACTCATAATTCAAATGAGTGTTACACACTTGGGTGCATACAAAAATTTGTATAGGAGGAATAGTTTTTTCACTTAAGTGTATGGTATGCACTTGAATTTAAGAAAAAAAAAAAACTTAAGCATAAATCAGCAATATCCAAGAAGTACTCAATAATACCACAAGAAGGTATCAATGACACTCCAAAAAATAATCAGTAATACCTCAATTTAAAAAAAGAAAAAAAAATATAGTTCCATATGTGTGTGTTTTGAAAATATCAAAATTTCAATAAAAACACTCCTAAATTCCTAAATAGCTGAGTATGTTTGCTCCTAACACTCCTACAAAGCCATAAAAATAAATAAATAAAATTATCAAATAATTAATTTTAACACAATACGTATCCAAACCCTACCCTAACCTAAAACACTTTTCACCGGAATCCCAAAACAAGCAAATCTCATCATCAAGCTTCCACTTTCGATCCTTAAACAACCCCATGCGTGAAACAACAAACACGTCGTTAGTACTATCCACCATTTGCACGAAAACCTCGGTGTTGGGGTATTGTTTAGGGTTTTGCTCCTCTGTGACGTCCCATAAAGCTACACCAACCCTACACCCACCGTCAAGTAAGTAGCGTCCAATTCACAAGTTTAAAATTCACAAGATGCCATCAATTTTTGAGAGGGCGAAATTTCGAAAAGATCTTATATACACCAGGTGCACCGTGTTACTCAAATCTATTTTAAAATAATATGATTGTATTTACTAAACATTTGCACTTGATAAACCTCATAATTATTTAAAATGTATTTGGATTGCACGGTATATCTAATGTAGAAGAGATTTAATCTTTTAAAAAATTTAAAAACTTGTGTGAGACCGTCTCATCGTATGGAACATCACAAAGTAACACTCATTTCTATCAGAGTGTTAATGTATTATGCTTAATATATATCTCATTTCTCCATCTCAAACATAAAATGTCTCACACAATACACTCTTTAAAAATAATTGTTAGATCCCCAAACCCCTATATTATGTTTAGAATATTACTACACTAAAATAGTACTCTTGTGTTACACGGATTTTAGAAAGAAAGAAAACTAACGATATATGTTACATTTAATAATTTGTATTATTAGCAAAGTATAAATCAATAGTCATAAATACCCCCTCCAACCCACCGATATACACATTGATATATATGAGATTTTTTTTTTTTTTCAAGGAGTAATTCTCTTGTGCATTTGGTATATAGTGTACTCACTCAACAATTGAGAATGATTACACTAAAAAGTATAGTTCGATTACATTCAAAACTTTAGTTAGAATACACTTAAAAGTTTATACTGAAATTTGAATTTCGGTGTAAATTTTTCAGTGTATTCTAACCACACTTTTAAGTATAATCAGTCTACACTTCAGTATAATCCACTTCAATTGTTGAGTGAGTGCACCAGGTGCATATGAGAGTGCGCCTTTTTTAAGAACCGTAACTTATAGGGAGTTTTAACTTTAATTTTGATTTTTTTCAAAATATACACTAACACGTCGAACTCTGTGTGTTTTTTCCTTTTGTAATCTTTTGTAATTGGGTATTATGATTTCTACTTTGAATATATTTTTTTTCAAAATTCAAGTACATGTCATTACATACAAGTGCACATTATTTTTCAAATATTAATATTAATTATATTTATTATCATTGTTATGACTATTTATACATTATAACTTGGAAAAAATCACAAGAGAGTTATACTCAAATAAAACACATTCATCGAAAATTAAAACTCATACTATTAATTTAGGGAACAGTCGTCACGCTTCATAAGATCTTACTGGTGCAGGTGGTCTGCATCGGTTATTTCACTGAGCCTCTCTCCGATCATTATGCCTTTTGTGCGGGTCGGAACTTACAGACAAAAAATTGTGCTTCTCGTTATAGCATGATAGAAATTATTTTATTAGGACAAAAACTTATTTAACTATATATAAAGTATGTGTATTTGAACGTGTATGTATAATAAAAATTTTGTTATCATCAAAATTAAATAATAAAAATCAATATTTCATTTTATCTTTTAAAACTAAACATATTTATTAATAAAATTATATACTTATATATAGAAGTTCGCATTTAGAATGAACGATAACTACCACTTTAATTAAATAGCTGAGAATGTTATATAGAACATTTCATAAACATTCTAAATATTATAAACATTTCATAGAATATTCACTTTTCAATTTACAATTTTATAGGAAAATTGAAACAAGAATTTCACCCAACTTTACTCATCCTAATTATCCATTTATATTAAATATAAACACGATTACTGAAGTTGTATGCATCAAGGATTTACAAGCGAGAGTTCTATTTGTTTTAATTCTAAA
The DNA here is from genome assembly GCA_947034835.1 of Ballota nigra. Taxonomy (NCBI): domain Eukaryota; kingdom Viridiplantae; phylum Streptophyta; class Magnoliopsida; order Lamiales; family Lamiaceae; genus Ballota; species Ballota nigra. The sequence goes on along the minus strand of OX344721.1, from coordinate 118,797,214 downwards.
AAGTGAACTTAGAATTTTTTTTTTAAAGGGTATATATGATACTCCAAAAATAAAGATCATTGCGGTCCCTTGCCTTAAGGCAAGTACGCCCCAGACAAGGGGATTATAATATCCAATATTATTAGTTCATAAAAATATATAAGTAAATAATGAATTAGAAAATATTACTCTAAAAATCAATCTATATGAAAGTAAACTTACTCTAAATAATCGGAACGCTGGAGAATCTATATAGGAGTACTAGTATTATCCCCGCGAATTTCGCGGGTTTCGACAAAAAATGTTAAATTTATTTTTAAGAAATCCTATTCATATGTTATTATTAATTTGGTTATTTAATTATTAATTATTTATTCTTGGTAAATGTATTAACATTTTTTGAGATATCGCAATCGAACTTTATCTGATTCATATTTTATAAAATTTGGCCTAAATTGGACAAAATAAAAAAGAGTGTCCTAGTTTTGCAAGTTTGTAAAAATATTGTTCTAATTTTGCAAATTCGTAAAGATATTATCTCAATATTGCAAACTCGTAAAAATAGTATCCTAATTGAACAAACACTCATAAATAATAGTGTCCTAAATAACAATTTTTATGGTAACGAAGAGTATTAATTTTAATATAAAGAACATTAATTGATTAAAGTAAAGTGTTTAATTCCAAAACATATTCTCAATACTAATATTTTAATGTTAAAACACGCAATACCAAGATGAGATTAATATATTTTCTCAATTTTGCAAGCCCACAAAGACAATGTCCTACTTTTACAAATAATTATAAGGTAGCGTCCTAAAATAACAAAATCATCCTTATAATCAATACTATATTTTAGAAAAGCAAGATTTAAAAATTAAAAAATAGGGTCAATTCGTTATGTCTTTAAATAAAAATATGGTCAATTCGTTATGCATACGTAGAGACCCACATTAATACAAGGGTCCGGCTAAATACCCCTCCATCATAAGGAGATACACCTCCTAAGTAAAAAAGAATTTATAAAAATCCTAAACTACCCTTTTATACACCTTCCATCTCTAACTCTAAAATTGATACCAATAAGACATTTGCTGCCTGACAGCGCCGCCGGCATCGTCCACCCATCACCGCCCATCATTGCCGCCTCTGATGCCACCGACGTCTGCTGCCCCTGTGCTATTTGGTTCAATTTTTATTTTTTTTACTCTACAAATTAAACACTGGAAACTGCTTAATATGATTGGTAGGTACCTTAATTTTCGGAGGAAGATGACTCAGGGAAATGGATCCAAATGGGATGTATTCGGTCAAGTAAGCATAAAATTCTTTTGGATCCCGCAAACTTACTTTCGTTATTTTCAAAGGATCAGGGGCACATGGAGTTGGTGGTGGGGCAGATCTATGGAAGAGGTGCAGTCTCACTTCGAAAAAAAAGATATAATTTAGGTTTTTTTTAAGAGGGGTATAATAGATATTTGATAATGAATGGATGTGTATATCCAAATAATGGAGGGGTATTTAGCTGGGCCCTTAATACAATATTAATGAAATCTAATATTTAGCAGATTCCTATATAACATCCACAACCAAATTTAATGCGATATAACTGCAAAGAAATAATGCAGACCGATTGTAATACCATATTTGGAACTAATCCTAACAAAAAAAGAATGTAACACCAATTCCAAGAATCACTCCCTCACCAATTCTAGGAATCAACCATAATAATGCTAATATGGAATATAAAACCTACCATTCATAATACCATACACACCATCATAAAACCTATCTAATTTTTGGCCCGCCCCGCTAAAACGCGGGCTTTTGCTGGTTATAGCTCGCCCTGTCCCGCTAGCCCGTTTTGACAGCTCTAACTTATAGGATGAAATTCAAAATTTAAAGGACGAAAACCAAAATCAATCAAAGTTAAAGGACAAAAAGTGTATCATAACATGCTTTTATTAGTTCGTAATCGAGTCTTTTCTTGATCATTACATAATCGAGTCTTTTCTTGATTGATAATACTATAAATTTTTTAAATATATTTTCATCATGTGTTTAAATATATTATTCCCAATTTTTTTATATGGAATCATAGCATGCGGTTTATTAGTTCAAATACAAATCGTAGTTCAAATATGGAATCATAGTATGCGGTATATTAATTCTTAATCAAATAAAAATGATATATATTTGTAATATAATTTATTATGACAAAGTATAAAGTGAAATTGGTTCATACGTGAACCACTTTTAAAAAGTATGAGTTGTTTCATTATAATATCTTAGGTTTTTTCACTAAAAAGTATTAGTTATAGAGGATACAAATTATTTTCACTAAAGATGAGATGAGGGGTATGAAGGGTATGAATTATTTCATTAAAGGGTGAAAGTTGATTACACTAAAGGGTATGATTTGTTCTACTAAAAAGTATTGTAAATTGATTTATTTATGAACAAGTTTCATACATACTCATTTATTATAAGGCGCAACTATCTACACTTTCTATTTTACTTAATTCATATAATTTTAAATTCACCGCCTCATTTTATATATTTTTTACTAAATATAAACTCACTATAAACTTACTATATTTTAATTTAACATACAATACTTACACCCACATCCCTAAAATACTAACCACCAATCTCATTCAGTTTCAATATAACGTACCACCAAATATTATCACCTAAGTGTGTTTATGTGTCATTATCATCGTTGGTCATCTGATCATTTCTACTATCAAATATGCAATTTATATATCATATTGTGAAGTTAATATATCTATTGTGTGTGATGCGATTTTTTATAGCAAAAAAGCTACATAATAGTGAGTATTGTTAGTTTAATATCTTGAATATTTAAACTACATTTTAGGTTGTAATTTATGAATTTAATTATTCTTATTATTTAATATCTTCAGTAAATTGTACTAAACAGGCTCGAATGATTGGAAGATCAATTATTTCTAAAAAGTATGGTCTTTTAAAGGATATTGATAAATAAATTTAATTGATAAATTATAATCATAATATTACATGATTATATGTCAGTGAACATGTTATAATATATGTATACTAATATACATAGCAATATACGTATGTAGGAGATCCCAATTTGAAGAGATTGAAGACTAATGGTGCAAGAATGTCTAGGAAAATTATCATTTAAGTAAAACGAAGGATTAGCAATACAGGTAAAAAGTTTATAATTTTTAATGCTTATAATATTTATGATTAATTAGCACGGTTTCTTCTCTATTAATATAGTCACTCAATCTATACATATATAATAACAAAAACTTATACTAAAAATAGAAAGAAAATTTTGAAACCAAAAGTCTATTGCTATTTTTGGCATGAATTCATATTAATTTATATAATAAATATCAATTAATATGTATATTAAAAAAGTGTGATATTTTTCTTAGAGACTTTTTATTTGGTTAAAAACTTTTGATATTCTTTTATTGTTCTAATTAATTAAAATGCATATTTCATTCACTTAATTTTTTATTCTAATTAATATATAAATATTTTATATATTTGAAATTTTATCATCATGATAAATATATTTAGGGTTAATTAAAATTCACAATATTTTGAGTGTTTATCAATTACAACATGTCTTTTTTAATTTGTAATTTAATATATGAACTAATTAATTGTAGCATTAATTCGATACATGAAGCTAATTTTTTATGTGACTAAAAAATATATAGCAGCCAAAAGTTAGTCCGGTGCAAGGCTGACAAAGATTTTATAATCTGAATTGAAGCATATATGAATAAAATTGATATTAAATTAAATATTTATGTTAAAATAATATGTGATTATAGGAATTAAAATGCATAATTTGTTTAGCTCAAATGGTTAGAACTCCACTACCTATAATCGACAAGTTATATGTACAAGTCAAAACTCCCGACAATTTTTTTAAATTAGTATGCATTATTTAAAAAATGATCGAATAAGCATAATTTGACGGAGTTGTATAATATAAATTGATGTGATTTAATTTTGAAACCAAAAGTCTATTGCTATTTTTGGCATGAATTCATATTAATTTATATAATAAATATCAATTAATATGTATATTAAAAAAGTGTGATATTTTTCTTAGAGACTTTTTATTTGGTTAAAAACTTTTGATATTCTTTTATTGTTCTAATTAATTAAAATGCATATTTCATTCACTTAATTTTTTATTCTAATTAATATATAAATATTTTATGTATTTGAAATTTTATCATCATGATAAATATATTTAGGGTTAATTAAAATTCACAATATTTTGAGTGTTTATCAATTACAACATGTCTTTTTAAATTTGTAATTTAATATATGAACTAATTAATTGTAGCATTAATTCGATACATGAAGCTAATTTTTTATGTGACTAAAAATTATATAGCAGCCAAAAGTTAGTCCGGTGCAAGGCTGACAAAAATTTTATAATCTGAATTGAAGCATATATGAATAAAATTGATATTAAATTAAATATTTATGTTAAAATAATATGTGATTATAGGAATTAAAATGCATAATTTGTTTAGCTCAAATGGTTAGAACTCCACTACCTATAATCGACAGGTTATATGTACAAGTCAAAACTCCCGATTTTTTTTTTAAATTAGTATGCATTATTTAAAAAAATGATCGAATAAGCATAATTTGACGGAGTTGTATAATATAAATTGATGTAATTTAAAATCTAAATCAATTTACTTATATTTATATATGTAGATTTTTTCTGGCAATATATTATAACATATTAAAAACTAAAATAAATTATGTGTGTGTGTGGGTGTGTGGGTAGGTGAGTGCGTGTTTGTGTATATATCAAGAATAATAACTAAATTATGCATAAACATTTTTTTGCTAAAAAATGCATAAATATTAAAAAAAATCTTCTACTAATATTTAAAATAATTTTACCATTCTAATTATAATATTACAAAATTGTAGTCAAATAGAAAATAAAAAATTAACAATTGGTATTTTTTAAATTTATTTGTGATAAATTTAGAAAATATATATAGTGCTCCAAAAATTAAATATGGACAATCATTGTGGAGACAGTGGTGTGTGAGATACATCTAAATTGAGTGTAGTTTTATCCCTTACCCATTTACTCACTAATCCTACATTTTTTTTTATTAATTAGTGAATTATGATTATCTACTCAAGACTGTTTCATAGGTGGGTGTCTCATTATATATAAATTGCAAAGTTATAGCTTAGTAACTCTTTTAATTACAATTCGAGTAATAATTTGAATAGCATTTAATAAGAGTTAGAGTTAATCGCTAAAAAATGTCGGACCTTTTTTTAGGAGGGGAGGTCAGTTTTCAGTCGTGGACAATTACACTTTTGTCCAGGGAATCGAGTGAGAAAATTTGAAAATCCTAATATGCGACAGTGATGCCAATAATAAAAAACAAAAAGTAACATGATTTGCGATGAATTATTTCAAAATTTATAAGCAAATATAATATATTTTATATTAGGTCTACCTAACATGGTAAATGGTTTTCATATTTATAGCGCAAAACATTTTATGCGGTTGATTTGAAGAATAAAAAAAAAAGGTTTGACAAGTAGAGCATCACATCAAATAATAATGATTTATGGTATATCACAAAAAAAAAAAAAATCGAAAATAGAAAATCAACAACACATTAAATGTAAAAGGAAAATAAATTAAAAATTATAGATAATAACTATTTCTTATTCATTTAACACACACAAAAAATAAGCATACATTTTTCCTCAGTCGAGATAATTATAACAAAAAGAACATCGTATTTATTTAATACTTACAAACCGTGTGTACACACGGGTAATATACTAGTTGACAATAATAACAAATGTATAAGTGGTTTGATAAAACATTTTAAATTAAACAAATAAATATAATAAATTAAATTGTTTGATAATTAATTTTATTTAACAAATAAAAATAATAGGGTTAATGATAAATGATAACTAATCCAATAGTACAAAGTCACAAAAGTATCTAAGACAATTCTTTCAAATTGAGTTACTTTGAGATTTTTATTTACTTTTACAAATTAAATTATATATTCCTTAATATATTGCTTTCATTTTAAAGCATACTGTTTTTTGTTTTATATTTTCAATTAAATGTAATACGTTTATTTATACTTCCTCGATAAACTAACCTACCTCAATTATTTGGAGGAATTGCCTTTGAAAATATAATAAACCCAAACAATGAAATGATTCAGAATAAATTTCATACTAGCTTATTGAGTTGCACTTCACACGTCATTGTATAATTAATATGATTTACCGTATTTACGTTAATTATTTTGAATCAACACATTCACAATTCATTTTTAGTCATAAAGTCTATCTCTACCTAGAGCTGGCAAAACGGGCGGGCCGGCCCGGCCCAGCCCATCGGGCCAATCACTATTCGCGGGCCGGACCGGGCCATTTGCATGTCGGGCCTATAAAATCCCAGCCCAGCCCGCGGGCTAACAGGCCGGCCCGGCCCGGCCCGTTTCAATTTTTTTTTCCTAATCTCAAAATAATGTTTGGTAGGGTTTTTTTTTATTCCACGGTATTGAAAATTGAGGTGCTTCAAATACAAAATTTCTTATTATGGCATTGATTATCAAGTCAAGTATGTTTAAAAAAAAATTTAAATATACAACACTAAATATCATTTAAAAACTAAATATACAACACTAAATTTCTTATTATGGCAGTATCAAGTCAAGTATGTCCATATATTTGTAACTACAACACTAAATATCATTTAAAGAAACAACACTAATTATAATATTTTAAAAAATAGATAAATAAAATAAATAAATAAATAAAATCAACCGGGCCAAATGGGCCGGCCCGTGGCCCGGCGGCCCAAGCCCATTTGGCCCGCCGGGCCGGGCCAAAAACGGCCCGGGTTTTTCGGGCCTATATTTTTTTGGGCCCAGCCCAGCCTATGGGCCGGGCCCAAATTGCCAGCTCTATCTCTACCTACTATTTATTTTATTTTGTAAATATTTTTAGAAAGGAATATATACAGTTCAATTAAATTTTAATCATTGGAGAATAGCTAGAGGAACCGAATTAGATGAAGTGGATGTGGAGGTCATTTCTGTCATGAGTTCTGTAAGGGAATAGAGATTTATGTGCAACCTAAGGTTTAATGGTTTTTTTAACATCATATAATTTTTTTTTATTGTTACATAAGATGAATCTCTCATTCACCATGAAGAATGCTTATGAGGTTTATAATATTATTATGGTGTAGCAGATAATGGGATAAAAAAAATACAATTTTTTGTAACTTATTGGACGAAATTCAAAATTTTAAAGTTAACAGGATAAAAATCAAAGTTTACCATAGTTAAAAACAAAAAAAATTGTATTTTCCCTATATTTGACAACACATATATTTACATCCATACTTTTATTAAATTCACGTACTATTTTTTTTTCTTCTTTAAATGAGTGTATTCATCATTTCTGTGGATGTTATTTGTAGATATTTAGGTATGGGTGCGTGATGGGTGGATGTCTTTTAGGATTCCGAATATAGAGTAATACAAGTTTATGATATTACAAGGTTTAATCTGGTGGTACAAGACTAAATAATATAATTATATTGTCTTTAAGATCGTGACGTGGTGCTAAAAACTAAAGTTATACGATCTTTAAGGTGTTATGAACTTAAAATATGGTGGTACAGATACAAATAAATTGTAGTTGTGCAATGTGAACTAATAGTGAGTATTGTTAGTTTAATATCTTGAATATTTTAATTTACATTTTAGGTTTTAATTTATGATTTTTTTTAATTTAATATCTTCAGTAAAATTTTCTAAGCAAGCTCGAATGATTAGAAGATAAATTATTTCTAAAAAGTGTGTTCTTTTAAAGGATATTGATAAATATATTAATTTATAAACTATAATCATAATATTACACAATTATATGTTGTTACCATATAGTAATAACATACTGTGGTACTCACTTAAATAAATTTTAGTTGTGCGATGTGAACTAATTGTGGTACTCACTTAAATAGATTATGGTACAATGTTAATTAATTGTGGTATAAATTTATATAAATTGAAATAAGAGCTTAAAAAAGTGTGGTACATGATGAATAAATGGTGGTAGGACTTAAATAAAGTGTCGTATGTGATGGATTAATTTTGGTATAAACTAAGTATTTGATTGTATATGCCTAAATAAAGTTGTGTACGAGTTGTATTAATTGTGATACATACTAAATATATAGTTTGTGCTTAAATAAAGTGAGGACGGAGTGAACTAATGGTGGTACATGTTCAATAAAATGATTGTATCGGCTTAATATGAGGTGCTATAAACATAATATATTAATGGGAGGTACAAGCATATGAGGTGTTGTATGGACTTAACATACAGTGATACGAGCTAAAATAACGTGGAGTCACTTTGGACAATGATTTTGTTGTACCTTATAGTCTAATTTTATTGAGGAGGTATCAATGACATATAAATATTGAGTGGTGCAATCAAAACAAGTCCATCAAATGTATAATAAGGGATCCGACAAAGTCGTTGTAACTATAGCAAATGATGCGGATGCTACTATTAATCAATTGATGGTGATGGTTAACTATATGTTGCAGTATCCAGAGTAAAGACATAAATATATTGAATCAATATTTTAGCTTTAATCAATATTTTAATAACAAAACAAATAAATACATACTTTATTAGTATAAAAAAATAATCTTCTTTTTGTTTTTAATACTTAAAAATCTTTTGAAATTTAACTTAAAACCCGCGAAATTCGCGGGACTATAACTAGTTAGCGTATATATGCAAACCCAAAAGTCTGCTGATACAACAAATTAGCGGACTGGTGCAACCAAATCTTAGCAAATGATAACCCTCATCTACTTACATCCAAGAGTAACCCCATGTGTTAGCGGTATGGGCTTAGAAATTAGAAGTACCGATGATTCGTGTGCACTCAAATGTATAGTATGCATTTAAATTTTGAATATAATTTTAAAGTAATTTTAATATTTCAAAATTGATTTGAAATTGTACTCATAATTCAAATACATGCTACACACTTGGGTACATACAAAAATTTGTGTAGCATGAGTAGTTTTTGCACTTAACACTACAAAAAAAACGTAGATTAGCGACCGATTTAGAGACCGATTTTCGGTTACAAAACAGGATTTGCGACCGATTTAGCGACCGATAAACGTCGGTCGCTAAAACCCGGGTAGCTAATTTAGCGACCGCCATTTTAGGTCGGTCACTAATTAGCGACTGCCACATGCGGTCTCTAATATTAGCGACCGCCTCAGGTCGGTCTCTAATTCGCCCGGGTATGACCCGGTTGGATCATGGATTTGCGACCGCCTCAGGTCGGTCGCTAATCTTATTTTTAATAAAAATAATTTTTTTAATTTAAAATTTACAAGACCTGTGAAAAAAAAATAGCTCAGTGGGTTCGAACCCGCGCACATTGGGGTCTGGACGGGACGCGAACCACTGAGTCACTGACCCACTAGCTTATATTAGGCGAATCATATAGTATATAAACCCTTGTGAGACTTGTAGAAATAAATGGACAAATATGCGCCCAAGGGGAATCGAACCCACGACTTCCGGGTGACCCGAAGGAGGTGTTAACCACTAGGACACATGCTATTGTTGTTCGTTTATTTGTATTTAATTGTATATAACCTTAAATTGACTCCCGCTTTTTTTAAAATTCATCAAATTAATTTTTTTTTTTTGTTTCTAATTTGTTTATATATATATATATACTAACTTTATTTTTATTTTATAAATGTAATATTTTACACTAATATAAATTATTAACTTATTCGTTTTTATGCATTTAATTGTATATAACCTCAAATTGACTTTTTTATTTTTTAAATTCACCAAATTAATTTCTTTTGTTTCTAATTCATATATATATATATATATATATATATATTTACTAAATTTTATTTTTTACACTAATATAAATGATTAATTTATTTGTTTTATGCATTCAATTGTATATAACTTCAAATTGAGTCCCTTTTTTTTTTAAATTCATCAAATTAATTCTTTTTTATTTTTAATTTATTTATATATATATATTTTAAACTACTATAAATTATTAAATTCATCAAATTAATTTCTTTATATTTTTTATTTATTTATATATATTTTTTTTACTAACTTTTTTTATTTTATAAATTTAATATTTTACACTAATATAAATTATTAATTTATTCGTTTTTATGCATTTAATTGTATATAACTCCAAATTAAGTCCCTTTTTTTTTAAATTCATCAAATTAATTCCTTTATGTGTATAATTCACACACACACACACACACACACATATATATATATATATATATATTAATTTTTATTTTATTTTATAAATTTAATATAAATTGAGTTTGTAATTCATCAAATTAATTCTCTTTTTTTTTTTAATTCATCAAGTTAATTCTTTTATGTTTATAGTTCATTTATATATATATATATATATATATATATATATATATTCATATGTATATATATATATATATATATATATATATATATATATATAAAACTAAATTTTTCTTTATTTTATAAATTTAATATTTTACACTAACACTACAAAAAAGACGGTGTTTAGCGACGGAATATTTGCAACGGCTAAATATCCGTTGCAAATTTTGTGAATTTGCGACGGATTGTGGTAAGCCGTAAAAAAAAGACAATTTGCGATGACTTAGGAAGACCGTCGCAAAAGTTAGTGTTTTGCGACGGCAATACACGTCGCAAAGTCTAGGGCCCACGACCTTCGTCTTAAAACGGTTACATTTGCGACGGATAGGTCGTTGCAAATTTCAACTTTGATTTTGCGACGGTCCATTCCGTCGCAAAATATACCCGTTTAAAAGTGCCCGTTCGGGAAGCGGCCCATTTGACTGATTTGCGACGGATAAGGCCGTCGCAAAATTTAACTTTGAGTTTACGATGGACATTAGCCGTCGCAAATCTTACATTTATATGCGCGACCTTTTGGGAAACGGTCCATTGACTGGTTTGCGACGGAAAGTCCGTCGCAAATCCGACCCGATTTTGCGCGACTTTTCGGGAAACGGTGCGTTGACTGATTTGCAACAGAAAAGCCATCGCAAATCATTAAAAACAACATCGTTTTCGCTTTGACAGGCATAATTTGCGACGGAATGGCGTCCGTCGCAAAAAAAATTCCACTTATAAATACTCCCCTCGCGATGCAGACGGAGAATGCGAGAAAAGAAGAAGAAGAGGGGGAAAAAGAAAGGAAAAGGAAGGAGAAGTCGGGTGTCATTGCTGTAGAGCCAATCTGTCCCCACCGAGTGCTCGTTTCGACATTTTCTACAAATAAACTGTAAGTTTTCTTCATTTTTACCATTTAAAATTTAATTTTAAAGCATGTTTAGAATTGATTTTAGTTTAATTGTTTGAATTATATTAGAAATGAATTGATTTTAATTAGTTGAATTATAGTTGATCGAATTTTAATTTAATTTTAAAGCATGTTTAGAATTTATTAAGTTTAGAATTGATTTTAATTGAATTGTTTGAATTATATTAGAAATGAATTGATTTTAGTTGATCGAATTTAGTTGATCGAATTTTAATTTAATTTTAAAGCATGTTTAGAATTTGTTAAGTTTAGAATTGATTTTAGTTGAATTGTTTGAATTATAATTTAATTTTAAAGCATGTTTAGAATTTGTTAAGTTTAGAATTGATTTTAGTTGAATTGTTTGAATTATATTAGTTTATTAATTGATTTTAGTTGAATTAGCTTAGTTGATCGAATTTTAATTTAATTTTAAAGCATGTTTAGAATTTGTTAAGTTTAGAATTGATTTTAGTTGAATTGTAGTTAATTAATTGATTTTAGTTGAATTAGCTTAGTTGATCGAATTTTAATTTAATTTTAAAGCATGTTTAGAATTTTTTCGAAATTTGGTATAGATTTTTAAAGCATGTTTAATTTCATTGATTTTAATTTAATATTTCGAATTTTGTTATAGATGAGCGGACAAGGCAGTGGCAGTGACAGTCAGCAGCCTCTGAGGATGAGGAGGCGAGTCGAGGAGGGTGAGGAGGGAGGAGACGACGGGCCTCACTGAGACCCGTGGTTCCACCTATTTTCAGACCGAGGTCTCAATCAGAGACCTCTTCACAGCCTGGCTCCTCCTCACAGCAGACTGCTGAGGGCTCATCCTCCTCCCGACAGCATCCAGTTGTTCAAGCACGGATGCCTGTTCAGCCACATGGTTCAACGCAAGTTTTAATATTTTATACTCAATTTTTTTATTAATTAAAACCTAATTATTTTACTAACTTTGAAGTTTTAATTTTACAGTTGGATTCCGAGTCATGAGGCTAGTAATCAGGTTTCCAAGTCCATCCTTGTCGGTGGATTCAAGCCCACCGCTTACAGTTGGGGGCTAGTGTCCGATGCAAGAAAACGGACATACTTAGAGGAGTTTCAGGTATTAATTTAATTTATTAATTCACCGTTCATTAATATCAAATATATAAATAGATATTTACATTTAAATTGTAATTGCAGAAAGAATGTGTTTGGGCACCGGAGCACGATGACCAGGTGTTAAAGAATTTCGAAAAATATGCGGCGGAAAGGTACAGAGACCTCCTTTTTAGAATGAGGGAGAAATGGTACAAGAAGGGAGAGGCCACCGACATGGGGACTGACAGTGAAAAGCGGTCGATTTGGGAACAATTCCTCGAGTACTGGAATTCCCCTGAATTCAAAGAGAAGTCGGAGAAAAACAAGGCGAATCGGCGTAGTGACCCTGATGGATTTTGTAGTTTCGTCTTTAATTTTGTAAGTTTTTGAATTTTTATTATTTTTTTTCCTAATTTTTATGAGTGGTATTAATTTTTACTATAATTTTGTTCCTGATTTTTGAATTTTCTAATTAGGCGGCGGAGCAAGGATGCGAGCCCTCACATTTTGAGAGATTGCAGCTCGCCCACCCACTCATCGAGGAGACTGGGAAGTCTACCTACGGCCGTACCACCGAGATCCACGTAAGTATTATTTCAATATTAATAGTATTATTTCAAACTTTAATATTAAAAGTATTATTTTATATTTTTTGTTCAATTTATTTAATTTTTGTATATTTAATTTGCAGATAAAGATGCTCGAGGACCTTGCCTCTTAGCCTCAGCCTGAGGAAACGGCAGATGGGTCGGGGTCGATGCCCCCCCCCCCACACAACCTTCTGTTGACGTTCAAAATGAATTGTACTTCAAGAACGTCAAGGCTAAAAAGGGGCGGTTCGCTGGATTGGGCAGTTTCGGAAAGAATTTTTTCCGACCTCGTGGCTCGGGCTCATCCTCCTCTTAGTCTTCCATCGACTCTCATCCCAGTGAGGTCGAGAGGCAGCTTGCCACGGTGGTGGAGCAGATGCAGAACATGCAGAGGCAGCAACGAGAGAAGGAACAGTATGAGAGGCAGCAGCGAGAGGCGCACGACCGGTATACAGCCGATATGCAGCGGTATTCAGTCGAGGTGCAACAGTATACAGTCGTCATGCAGGCGTGGTGGCAGGTGTTCGCCTCTGATTCAATGCCACGAGCGCAAATGTCTGCGCCACCGATGCCGCCGATCCCGCCGACCCAGCAACCGATGCCGTTGATGCCCCCGAGCCAGCCGCCGATTGTTAACCTGGGCGAGGATGAGGAGGAAGAGGAAGACGGATTTAATTCCGAAGGTTAAAAAAATTTGATTTTTAATAAATATGAAGTACAATTTTTTTTAGTTTGAATTGTTACTTTAATTTATAATTTTGTGAATTTATTTTAGTTTGAATTTACTTTTATTTAATGTCAAAATAAATATTTAACGAAAATGAATTAATTTGGTGAATTATGGAAAAAAAAATGAATCAATTTGGATACATATACAATTAATTGCGTACAAATGAACGAATTATAAAATTATGCATTGTCGAAATAAATAATTTTACAAAATAAAAAAAATAGTTGGGCAAAATATTTTAATAAACAACTTAGATCGAAAAGAAATTAATTTGGTGAATTATGGAAAAAAATGAATCAATTTGGATACATATACAATTAATTGCGTACAAATGAACGAATTATAAAATTATGTATTGTCGAAATAAATAATTTTACAAAATAAAAAAAAATAGTTGGGCAAAATATTTTAATAAACAACTTAGATACGAAAAGAAATTAATTTGGTGAATTATGGAAAAAAAATGACTTAATTTGAATACATATACAATTAATTGCATAAAAATGAACGAAAGAAGCTCATGGCCTAGCGGCCACGCCTCCTCCCCATGCACAAGAGGTTGCGTGTTCGATTCCACTTGAGCGCAAACTCAGATTAATTGTTTAAGGCCCAATATTGATACATATAGAAGGTGGGCCGCATATAGCAAGTTATGGGCCAGTGGCCCAGTGGTCCGAGCCCGCCCCGGGTGCCCGGGCTCTAACCACGCGAACCACATTTCTTTTTGTACTGGTTCGGAATTTGCGACGGCCAAATTCCGTAGCAAATTGAAATTTTTGCGACGGGCAATGATCCGTCGCAAATGTTGTAGACCCGGTTGGGTCTGACCCGAATGACTTGCGACGGATTAGTGGCCGTCGCAAAAGTTGAGCGACCCGGTCGGGTCAAACCCGCCAATTTTGCGAAGGTTTTGTCTGTCGTAAATTTGCGACGGCAAGCAAAAGTCTGTCGCAAACATTAGCTACGGCTGTTTTAACAATGAACACGTGTCCGTCGCAAACAGTGATTTGCGACGGATTTTCCGACCCAAATTCCGTCGCTAAACAGTGTTTTTTTGTAGTGTAATATAAATTATTAATTTATTAGTTTTTTTATGCATTTAATCGTATATAAGTTCAAATTGAGTCCCTTCTTTTTTTAAATTCATCAAATTAGTTTGTTCAATATGTATCAATTTACAAAACAATTCATATTTTTGAATTTTTTTTTTGGATTTTTTTTTTGTATTTTTTTGGTCATTTTGACCAATTTTAGGATTAGTGACCGCGCAGTCACTAATTTCGATCGCTAATTTCTGGTTACTAATGAATATCACCCATTTTAAAAAAAACGGGTCAAATTTACCGATTTGCGACCGCCAGGTGGCGGTCGCTAATTATAAAATTGAAATTAGTGATCACCTTGGAGGTCGCTAATCAGGCGGTTTAAAATAATTGATCCTTTTGACCGACCTTTGGGATTAATGACCGCCAAGGCGGTCTCTAATCGTCGGTCGCTAATTAGTCGGTTTTGAGACCGATTTTATAGGCGGTCGCTAAATTTTTTTTTTTAGAGACTACCGGTCAATTTCGATCGCTAATATATGATTTTGAGACCGATTACTAGGCGATCGCTAATCTGCAAATTTTTTGTAGTGTAAGTTCACTTGAATTTTAGAAAAAATACTCTAATCATAAATCAGCAATATCCAAAGATGTAATCAATAATACCCCAAGAAATAATCGATAATACCTCAATTACAGAAAACCATACACAATTCCATATGTTTGTGTATGTTTTACAAATATCAAAATTTCAATAAAAACACTCCTAAATAGCTAATTACGTTTGCTTCTAACACTCCTAAAAGTAAATTAAACCCATAAAAAAGAAATAAATAAATAAATAAAATTATCAAATAATTCTAACACCAAACGTATCCAAACCCTACCCTACCTTAACCCTAAAACACCTTTCATCGGAATTCCAAAACAAGCAAATGGCATCATCAAGCTTCAACTTTCGATCCCTAAACAACTCCATGCACGAAACAACAAACAAATAGTTAGTACTATCCACCATTTGCACGAAAACATCGGTGTTGGGGTATTGTTTAGGGTTTTGCTCCTCTGTGACGTCCCATAAAGATACACCAACCCTGTACCCCATCGTCAAGTACGTGGAGTCCTTCAGACTCCAATACCGAATCACGTGACCAAGCATGTGGTTGCACGATAGTACCATAACTCCGTACGCTATCTCGTACGGGTCTAGGGTTTTCTTTATGCCGGAATCAGCCACCGGCGCCGGCGGTGCATATATGTCTCTTATCTCTATCAGCATTCGATGGACGACCTTCATTATTCCATAGGCCTCTTCTTCCGTTTTTGTTGGAAAAAAGTTGTAAAAGAATGTCTTTTTAAGGGAGTTTCTTGGAAGGCATAAAGCTTCGAACTCCATACCGCCGGATTCAGATTTGAAATTTGAATTTTAGGTATGGGAGTATCTATATATAAAAATAGATAACCTATAATATCTTGTATATATTTACATGATAATTGAATCTTCATGTTTTTAGATACTTTTTGAAATATTCTAGAAGATTAATTGTGTGCATAATTAATATTTATTAGGAGTTTTATCAATTCAGGGCCTAAAAGATAAAAAAATTATCAATTTAAGGCCTGAAAGATTTTTCCTATCGATTAAGGGCCTGAAAGATTAAAAACTATCGATCCAGGACCTGAAAAATAAAACTATTAATTTAGGACTTACTCATTTTAAGACCGTGTTTGGTCTTTTATAATTGTTTGTTATCCGATAATATTTTTATAAATCATTTTCCCAAAAATATCAAAGATATATTAATTTTAAGTGATTTTAATAATATAAAACAAGATAATTAATAAATAAAATAATGTATATAAATAAAATAAAAATATAAATTATAATATATCAAACATAACCTTAATACTCCTAAGTCTTAAATTGATATGTTCTATCTTTTAGGTCTTGGATTGATAGTTTTCTATCTTTCAGTTCATGAATTGATAGGAAAAATCTTTTAGGCCTTAATTTGATAGTTTTATCATCTTTCAGGCCTTATATTGACATTATTCATATTTATTAATGATGCGTTGACAAATTTATCTCTTTATTTTAAGTCAATATTTTTGGGATCCGGAAAAATATTTATTTTAAAGTTTTATCTCGATAAAATTTAGAAATGGTTTGATTTAGTCTAATCCTTAATCTGTAATAAGGCATATTGAAAATGGAACAAAATTCGGATAATACTTGGAAATTGTTCGATTTTCATTCTAAATTGACACAAACAGACAAACTACACAATTGGGTTAATTTGGGATTATACGGCCCAATTTGATGATGTGGATCCATGTGCCAATTTTTCATGGCCCAGGTTGTTTTATTATAGGTATAATAAGCCACGGGTTATTTGCACTAGCCTCTCTTAAATACATTACCAGAATAAATACACTACTTGGTGTTTAGAAAAAAATAATTGAAACTTTTTTGAGAAAAAAAAATCAAACATAGTAAAATTGAAAAAAAATAGGAAATCTTTTTCAAAAATTTTACAATTTTTTGGAAAAAAGGTCGCCGAAAGTGTATTTAACAAAAAGATAAGTGCAAGTAACCGTGGCTGTATAATAAACAACCTCTTTTACTTATTTTATTTAAGGACCAATCATCAATTTTGACCCATATATTTCACTTTTCTCAGATATGTACTCCCTCCGTCCTCAAATACTTTGCACACTTTTTTTTTATCCGTTCTAAAAAACTTTGCACATATAAATGGAAATCCCTATTTAACTTTATCTTTCACAATATTTACATATTTAAATAAAATGACATTATATTTTACACTCGCTCCAACCAATTTTATTACTTTAATAATATAACTTTACACATTATTTTCAATACTCTACTCATTACATGTTTTTCTTAAAAAGTATATTCCAAAATATGTGAAGAGTGTTTAGTATATAATATTATATTAACTAAATCATACTCATACTTTTAACTTGTATCTAAAAACATCCTCGGTTCAAATTTCGGCTAACACATTCTATATGTGTTGTAGAAATAATCGAAATTCTCTTTTAACCTGAGAAAACTATACCCCAATGCTATTCTAAAAAGTTACTATACTTGGCTGTAATTAATTCTTAGAACACTAACCTAGATGTAAGTTCCCCAAATAACATCACCCATCTTAGTAACAACAAACTCCTAATAGTATCCTTCCAAAGAAGCAAAAAGGCAGCTACATATCCTAATGCAATAGTGATAGATATTTATCTCTGCCCTTAAATAAATACCTCTACATTTGATGCAACACCACCACCGTCATTCCAATAGTCTTTTGTATTTGCACCACGCAATGGCAGCTATGTATAAGAAAACACTAACTATTGTACCTCCGACGACGGTCCACATGAATTCCGGCATTCCCGCCAATCCTTCATCGAACAACTCGATATTTATGTTCATACCAAAAACTCCAACTAAGGCGATGAAAGCGTTCAGCACAACCGCCGCGGTGGTCAGCATCACTCCCATTTGCAAAAGATGGTTCTGTTTATCGTCCAACATTATGTTGATGTAATCTTCCGTGTCATCCACGTACTCCCGCAGCTTTCCAACCACAACAGAATTAGTCACACGAAGATTAGATAACAAAAAATTTCAATATGACTACAAAATTTTCAACACTAATAATTTAGTTGTTAAACAATTGAAATTATTTTATGAAAATTCTGTATGCAATTTTTTTTTATATTTTCTTGTAGTGAGCGAAGGCACATAATGTAAATTGACAACATATAGGAAGAATAGATAGGAATTTTTTTCAATATGGCTACAGAATTTTCAACACTAATAATTTTGTTAAATAGTGGAAATTATTTTGGCTATGTTGAAAATTTTGTATGCAATTTTTTTTTATATTTTCTTGTAGTGAGCAAAGGCACATACAATAAAATTGACAACAGATAGGAAGAATAGATAGGAATTTTTTTCAATATGACTACAAAATTTCCAACGAAAATAATTTTGTTATTAAACAGTGGGAATTATTTTGGCCATATTGGAAAATTCTTTATGCAATTTTTATTTTATAATTTTTTTTGTAGTGAGCGAAGGCACATACAGTAAATTGACAAAATATGGCAACAGAATTTCCAATTAAAATAATTTTCTTATAGAATTTTTTTCAATATGACTACAGAATTTCCAATTAAAATATTTTTTTTTGTAACGAGGGAAGACACGTACAGTGGATAGTTTGTTCATTGTGCCTTCGATCTGAACAAAATATGCTTCCAAGATCATTTCAAGCTCCTCCACATCAAAATTGTGTGCGGTAGTATGAGTCCGATGGCTGTATTTACGGTCACCAATATCATCAAATTCCATCATCGTCTCAACATGGGTCCTGCATCATAACAACACAAAACAAATGAATTCATTCATCCCAACTAATTCTTGCTACTTTTTACATAGTTTTATTTATAATGACTTGGCATGCCTATTCTCGGCATCAGGCAGAACCTCTTCTTCGTCTAGATCGCTTAGGGACGAAGCAGAGGAATTCTCGAGCTGCTCCTCAAACTTGTGGGTCAAATACATTTCTGCCATATCGTCGTCATCATCCAGCAAATGCTCTAATTCATCCCTCACCTGAACAAGTACAGATTTTGATTTTTTTAGAGTTAATACTAAAAAATTAAATTGTAACATCACAAACTCAACCTTTTGTACACGCCCTGTAATAGCAACCAACCGGCTCTTAATTTGTCGCACGCGTTCTAAATTTAGAGTGCTGATCTTGGAGGTCAGCTTATCCAATGCTGGATGAGCTTCTTGCTCTAATCTTCTTGCCTTTTCATAAGGAGAACATTTAACAAAACTGCAAACATTGAAGAGAAAGATATGCCAAATATTGTATTAAGTATTAAGAAAATCGTACTTCACTGTCCAAGCTTCTACAAGCAGCCTCAAGACAAGTCTCTAGTGCAACGAACTCAAGCGGAAGTTGCTTCAGGGTGTGTGCGTTCTCCCCGACTTGTTGCTCCCCATCTGCATTGCCCTCTTCGTTCTTATGAGGACCGACTGGTGTCTGTTGTGGCTCGTCTGAGTTGTACAAATTCGTCCACGCTGCATTGTCACCATCCGCTCTATCTTTCTTAAATACCATCGCACCAACTCATCAAATTATTTACAAAAACTCATCTTATTATTAGAAATCGCACCTAACACATCAAATTATTTACTAACTCGTCTTATTTATACTATTATACCAAGAAAACAATGCACCTTGAGTATTTTATAAGAAACAAACTGGAAACTACAAGGGTAACTTGGGGAAGAAAACGGTGTTATTGCATTAGAGGCTTAGTAATGCAGTGCTAAGTGTGAAAGGTGAATTTAATTGGAAACTATGTTGTGTGAAATTTGAATCATATATGCAAACTAATATATTTCCAAATTGATTTTAATCACATATTCGAATAGGAAATGGATGAAAGAAGTACCTGGGGTGAGTTTACAGATTGACGATGGGAAAAGGTTTGTTGAAGCTTTTTAATGAAAGGGGTGACCAAAGGGTCGGTGGAATTCAGAAACAGGACTTCTTGGGAGGTGATTATGGCCTTTATGTGCTCTAAATTGACGACGATGGCCCTTTCACGGCCCAAAATGGTGGAGGGATACGACAAAACAGGGTCTAACATCCGGAGATCTCGGGCCGGGAGGCCCGTTCTCTTCATGATTTCGTGCTTGCCGGCCTCCACCACCTGCGCCTGCCCACTTGAATCCACCACCAGCCACGTCCGTACCGACGCCCCCTTCTTCCGAATCCCTCCGCCGCCGCCTGTTGGCCGGAGAAGGGGCTCTCCGGGCCCGCCTTCCCCTGAATCCGCCGTCCGCGGATCCCTCCTCACCATTGTTCTTTTGGTTTTAGCCATTTACGGGATTTCTTGAATTTATATTTTCATGCGAATCATAGAATTGTGAAATCAAATGTGATTGAGATCACATTTTGTATTTTGAAACAAAATTATGATTGTAGTTGTTGTCATCATCGGAAAGTCTGTAAGGGCTAGAGAAGAGGGTGCTTTTCAATATTTTATTTTTGAAGTGTAGAATCAGAGAAAAATTAAAATAATAAACATCGACTTTAATTGATTTTAAATAATATTGTCTTTATTAAAACATTCGTCTTATTACATATTATATTTAATTTAGAACTAGAAAATGAATAAGGGAAATATGGAATAATGTCACACTCAAGTTTTCATTTTTAAAAATGTCACCCAACATTTTCTTTTTACAAAAATGTCACGTGCGACCCTTGTGCAACTCCGTGTGCAACCCTTGCGCGACACTTATGTGGCATTTTTGTAAAAAAAATATTGTTGGGTGGTATTTTTAAAAACGAAAACTTGAGTGTGGTATTTTTCCAAATTTCTCAAAGGATAATTTGCCTAGATCCCGTTCCATCAAAACAATTCGTTCAACATTGGAATATATTTGGCCACAACGAGAAATTAAAAGTAGTGTCTACTCCGTGGGATGGGGTTGTTTGGTCCTAATGAAAGGTAAAATATATTGTGTATTTAATGGTGTTTTCTTCAGCCTTGGTCTTGGATTGGTATTAGAAGCCCAAATTTTAATAATCATTCTTATGTTAAATTGTTAAACAACTCAAGAAGTTGTATAACTGGTTAGATTTGAGTTAAGGATAGTGAAAGTGGTTGTCGATTATATATTGAGAATCTAACATATATTTCGAAAAACATAACAAATATTGGATCTGGCTATTCGAACGGTCGTTCATAATCAGAGAGGAGAACCGAGAGTGGGGTATGTGATAACAAATCAGCGTGATTGCGGCGTGGTGGAGCTTCGGCCATATGAGGCAATTATAACCGACTTCTTTGCGAAAGAGGCCTATAGAGATCTGATTTGGTAGCGACTGACAACGGCGGCAGACCCAGAGTAATTTGGTTTGGAGAAAATAGGAGGTGTATTAAGATTAGGGGTACAATTGGTAGTTTAATATAAATATATGTGTATCTATTAATTATGGAGGTGTATATAGCAACTCTTGTTGTAAAGATTCAAGTATTCCTCATACTCCATTTTTTTAATTGTATTCTTTTTCATGATTAGAAAAACTACATTGCAATGTATATTTATTTACAACTTCACTTACTTATACAAAGTGGATGGAGCAAATCCGGATGGAGAAAAAAAGTGGATGGAGCAAATCCTGTGAATAGTAAATTTGTGTTTACTTTGTGTTGGATGTGGTAGGGGTGGATGAAGCTTTATGTCAAATCAATACTTTTGAGTGATGATGATGTATTATTTTATTATTGTTAGTTGGTGAGGTAATGATTGAATGATTATGTAATATTATGGTATGAATAATTAAAAAAATTAAACTTGATAGTTATAATTAAAAAAATTATATTTTTTATAAATTATTTAACTTGATAAAAAACAATATAGAAATTTTATATATATCATGTATTGTAAATATATATTTTATAAATAATTAGAAAAATTAATATTCATACGTTTATTTGTGTGTACCTATAACATTATAATTTTATTTATTATGGTATGAATAATTAAAAAAATTAATATTATTCAAAACGTGAGTTTTATTATTCCAATGACTCCCACTAGCCACTATTAATTTAATTTTTTTTATTTAAAATAAAATTTAATTTATTAGTTTTCCCACTGTTGATGACTAACTCGAATTAGATAATTAGTGGCTGTTTTCAGACTAAGAAGATCATCAAACAAGGATTAATCAAAGATTAAAGCTAGATTCTTATAAGTAAAGGTAGAGAAGGAAATTTGCAAGAGTTTGACTTGTTTTTTGAATAAATGAACCTATTTTTATTCTCTCATGAAAAGGTATTTATAGTGGTATAAGCAGGTAGGAGGTGTCACCTCTCTAATCATCCTCATTTACATTGTGACAAGTGTTAAGACACTTGTTAACTCCTATGCTATTACATTTTTATACAATGACAAGTGTTAAAACACATGTTTGTTCCTAATGTAATGCTTAATTATTGGGATTTCTGATGATCTTCCGAGGTGCCCTCTTGCTCACCTGCTCGCCTCTGGTTAAGTTTCTTTGTGTCCCCTTGGTCTGGTTGTTCACCACATTTTTATACTTTTCATGACCAGTTGCTCGCCTCCTTTACTTTGCCTCTAAATCCTGTTGCTCGCCTCCTAGAGCACTTAGTCCCCGCTGGTCGTCCTCCTTATTACTTTTGTTTATAATAATCCCTTAATCTTATTATTTTAATATTTTTACTTTTAATCTTCCTTCCCTACTGTTCGCCTATCAACACCCACTAGCCACTATCGAAACGTGAGTTTTATTATTCCAATGACTCCCATCTCCCAAAACAAGAAAGCAGATTGTTTATAGAAAAAAAAAAACAAATTGAGTTTTTAATGAAAAATGGATACGTTTATTAAATTAGAGAGAATATATGCATATTTTATAAAATTATATATCTTTCATATAATTTTAAAATATTCGAATGTAACTATAAAAGCATTGGCATAAACAATCAATAAACAAATTTTATTTTTTATAAATAATTGTCTGAATTAATATTTTAAGTAAAAAAAATATTACTTTCTCCGTTTCAAAGGACGCTTCACGCTTACTATTTTTCGTGTTTAAGCGAGCAATTTTTTTTATTAATATTTAAAATTATAAAATAATATTTAAGGAGGAGACAAAATATGGTGCATAGAATAAGGGGAAAAATAGATAAATTATATATATAATTAATGTGGAGGATAAAATATTATTTTATTATTGTTAGTTAGTGAAATAATAATTAGATATAAGAAAAGTAGGAGAGAGGATGAGTTTGTGTAAGAAAAAGTTGTGATGTGATAGTTTTAGGGGTGTAGGTGTATAATAGGGGTGGATGTGTATTTGGATGGAGGATGTGGTGTGCAAATCCGAAAAGTGGCTGGGATAGGGGGAAATCCATCCCCCATCCGGATGTGTCCAGCGCAAAGTAAACACCCCCTTAATGAACGAATGGTGGATGATTTATTTAAGGGCCCGGCTATATACCCCTCCATCTTTTATAGATACACCTCCTAAAATTTAATTTTAAGATAAAGAGACTAAAATACCCTTTAATCTAATTTTTGTATCTCTCTTTTTTCCCAAAAACAGGAGTCGCCCGCCCATCAATCCCTTCTCCGACGCCGGCATTCTCAACCGTCGCACCGCCACCACCATCAAGTCAACTATCTCTCTCGATATTTCAATCAATATTTTTTCGTCAAATAGTTCTAAATTTCAGTTCTTACAAAATAGTTTTATAATTTATTAATTATTAATTCAATAAAATTGAAATTCATGGAATCAGATTTATTTGCTTCGTCATATTCAATCTCAAATATTGACGAGATCTTTTTGACGGAGAAGATAGAGGAGAATTGTTTTTTAAGGGAAAATAAAAGGAAACAGGGGAAGCAAAAAATTAAAGAATATATAGTAAAGTACAAATTCAACACAGAAAATTCAAACTTACAATCGAGCAACGCGACGTCGGATGTGGTGGGCGGCACCGCAGGAGTGATGGTCGGCGGCCGATTGGTAATGTGAGAATGCAGAGAGAAAGAGGCGGATGTAAAGTAGAGAAAGGAAAAAAAATTACTGTGATTTTATGAGAGGGTATAAATGGTAGAAAATTTTGAGGTTGGGTGTATCTATTAATGTTGGAGGGGTATATAGCCGGATCCTTTATTTAAACAACCATTATGAGAAAATTTCTAGAATTTTCAATAATTATCTACATATCTAAAAAAAATGAAATAATGGTTGACAAATCTATAACTATATAATAACAAAAACTTATGCCTTTTTTGGAAACTTATGAATCAACGCAATTTCTATTTACTAAATCTGTGTAAGTATAATTGTTACAATCTCTGCATTGAATAAAACTAAAAAGAGAATAATGTTTAACACAATAATTTAATTACTGCATATAAAGCGCCAACCTAACAACACACTCGCAAGTAAACAAATTGTAACGTCCATAAATCCCTGCATTGAAAGAAACTAAAAACACTATTAATGTTTCACATAATTTACTTACTGCATATAAAGCGCCAGCCTATCAACTTCTTCTATCAAAACTTGATAGATACATACGCTCCCAAATAAACAATTTATAACGTCCAAAATAAATGAATTGCACATATATAAATAGGCCATTCACCTTCTCCCCTTAAATTAATTATTATACACTACAAAAAAGACGGAAATTAGCGACCGCAATTTTGCGACGGCCAGAATATCCGTCGCAAATACAGTGAATTTGCGACGGATTTATGTAAGTCGTCGCAAAAAATGTCAATTTGCGACGACTAAAGGAAGTCCGTCGCAAATGATAGTAATTTGCGACGGATACGCCGTCGCAAACACTAGGGCCCACCGACTTCGTCTTGAACCGGCTACATTTGCGACGGAAAGGTCGTCGCAAATTTCAACTTTGAATTTGCGACGGTCCATTCCGTCGCAAAATATACCCGTTTAAAGGTGACCGTTCATGAAGCGACCCGTTTGACTGATTTGCGACGGACTTTGCCGTCGCAATTTTTAACTTTGTATTTGCGACGGACCAAAGCCGTCGCAAATCTTACATTTATATTCGCGACCTTTCGGGAAACGGCCCATTGACTGATTTGCGACGGAATGTCCGTCGCAAATCCGAACCGTTTTAGGCGTCTTATCGGGAAACTGTGCGTTGACTGATTTGCGACGGAAAAGCCGTCGCAAATCAGTAAAAAATGGCGTCATTTTGCTTTTGACGGGAAAAATTTGCGACGGACAGCCATCCATCGCAAAGAAGAAGAAGAAGAAGAAGTCGGGTGCCGTCGCTGTAGAGCCAATCCGTCCCCACCGAGTTCTCGTTTCGTCATCTTCTACAAATAAACCGTAATTTTTCTTCATTTTTACCGTTTAAAATTTAATTTTAAAGCATGTTTAGAGAATTGATTTTAGATGAATTATTTGAATTATATTAGTAATGAATTGATTTTAGTTGATTTAGTTGATCGAATTTTAATTTAAAGCATTGTTTAATTTTTTTTAAGTTTAGAATTGAATTAGTTGAATTGTTTGAATTATATTAAAATTTAAAAATAAATTGATTTTAGTTGAATTATAATTTAATTAGTTGATCAAATTTTAATTTAAAGCATGTTTAATTTTTGTTAAGTTTAGAATTGAATTAGTTGAATTGTTTGAATTATATTAAAAATAAATTGATTTTAGTTGAATTAGTTGAATTATAATTTAATTAGTTGATCGAATTTTAATTTAAAGCATGTTTAATTTTTGTTAAGTTTAGAATTGAATTAGTTGAATTGTTTGAATTATATTAGAAACGAATTGATTTTAGTTGAATTAGTTGAATTATAATTTAATTAGTGGATCGAATTATAATTTAATTTTAAAGCATGTTTAGAAATAGTTGAATTTGTTAAGTTTAGAATTGATTTTAGTTGAATTGTTTGAATTATAATTTAATTTTAAAGCATGTTTAGAAATAGTTGAATTTGTTAAGTTTAGAATTGATTTAGTTGAATTGTTTGAATTATAATTTAATTTTAAAGCATGTTTAGAAATAGTTGAATTTGTTAAGTTTAGAATTGATTTTAGTTGAATTGTTTGAATTTTAATTTAATTTTAAAGCATGTTTAGAAATAGTTGAATTTGTTAAGTTTATAATTGATTTTAGTTGAATTAGATTAGTTGATCGAATTTTAATTTAATTTTAAAGCATGTTTAGAAATAGTTGAATTGCAGAGCCGAATTGATTTTTTTTTTCTAATTATGTTATAGATTTTTAAAGCATGTTTAATTTCATTGATTTTAATTTAATATTTCGAATTTTGTTATAGATGAGCGGACAAGGCAGTGGCAGTGGCAGTCAGGAGCCTCCGAGGGATGAGGAGGTTCGTCGAGGAGAGCGAGGAGGGAGGAGACGACGGGCCTCACTAAGACCCATGGTTCCACTTATTTTCAGACCGAGGTCTCAGTCAGAGACCTCTTCACAGCCTGGTGCGGGCTCCTCCTCCTCCTCCTCACAGCAGACTACTGAGGGCTCATCCTCCTCCCGACAACATCCGATTGTTCAAGCACGGATGACTGTTCAGCCACATGGTTCAACGTAAGTTTTAATATTTTATACTAAATTTTTTTATTAATTAAAACCTAATTATTTTACTAACTTTGAAGTTTTAATTTTACAGTTGGAAAAAAATGAATTAATTTGGTGAATTATGGAAAAAAAAAACGAGTCAATTTGGATACATATACAATTAATTGCGTACAAATGAACGAATTATAGTTTAATTATGCATTGTCGAAATAAATAATTTTACAAAATAAAAAAAAATAGTTGGGCAAAATATTTTTATAAACAACTTAGATACGAAAAGAAATTAATTTGGTGAAATATAAAAAAAAATGACTTAATTTGAATACATATACAATTAATTGCATAAAAATGAACGAAAGTAGCTTGTGCCCTAGTGGCGCGCGCCCCTTCCTCTTGCTCAAGAGGTCCCATGTTCGATTCCCCTTGGACGCAAAAATGGATTAATTGTTCAAGGCCTAATAAGACTAATATAGAAGGTGGGCCGCATATATTAAGCAATGGGCCGAGTGGCCTAGTGGTCCGCGCCCGCCCCGCCCGCCCCGGGTGCCCGGGCTCGAACCACGTGAACCACTTTTTTTTTGTATAGGCTCGGTAATTTGCGACGGCCAAATTCCGTCGCAAATTTTGAATTTTGCGACAGAAAACAGCCCGTCGCAAATTATAACAGGAAAAAATAAAAAAAAAATATATAAATAATTGCGACGAAATGTGGCCGTCGCAAATGTTGTTGACCCGATCGGATCTAACCCGAAAGATTTGCGACGGACTATTGTCCATCACAAATTCTGTGCGACCCGGCCGGGTCTGACCCGCCATTTTTGCGATGGATTTACCCGTCGTTAATTTGCGACGGACCTCCAAAATCCGTCGCAAAAATTAGCTACGGCTGTTTTAGGAACGGACACGTGTCCGTCGCAGAATCCGTCGCAAAACACTGTTTGCGACGGATTTTCCGTCGCAAAACAATGTTTTTTTTGTAGTGATATAAACTGTTACATAATGATGCCTTCAAAAATATTAAAACCTCAGCAACAGAAGAAATTAATTTATTCTACAAGTTTATGCTATAGAGTTATATTTACATGTTCCACCCCTAAACCAATATTAGTGTGAAACAATTTGTAAATAACATTTACATTCTAATTTTTTTAACATTTTAAATAAAAAAGACGCAGCATAATAGTATAATCAGAATCAAACTAAGATTTTTTGCTACTTAATTATTGTTTAATCTAAATTTTAGCCATGTAGTTATACATTTACAATTACAACTGCTTTTTTTTTCCTTTGGGATTAAGAGAGTAGTTTTAATTGGAATAACGGCAACTAAATTGCCAACCAAAAAAGAGAAGGTTAACAAAAATCAAATGTTTCAAAGTTATTTTTAAAATTAATGGATTATTTTCTAATTAACATCGTGTTTGAATATAGGTCTGAGGACAACTATTGCATAATTACTAAATGAGGCAGGAAGATCAAATTAGTAATGTTGTTAGTATGATCAAAGTTTCAACAGGTAACATGCAATGGATCGGTTACATTACCACAACAAATGATTTTTAGCTTTACTGAATTTCCCCCACAAATATTAACCGCAAAATGTGGATCACAAGTTCGTTTTAGCCCTTAAATGCATGCTTACAAGATTGTTCATAAATTTTTCCTCAGCAATAACAAACCAAAAATTTCAAAACTATTTAACACACGTGGAGAAGGAATAAAATTAAAAAACGCCCGGGAAAGGAGGGCGGTGGAGGTGTCATGGTGTGGTGGCGCCCGGGAAAGTTGTAGAGGTCGGGGATGTGCGACGGGGTGGATGTGGAAATTATATACTCATGCATGCACAACACATCATGCATGTCATGCATCATCATCCATCCAACTTGTACGTGATCGAGAATGAACTAGAAGATTCATTTACGTAACTAACACGGCTGTTAGTTAGAGCTCCAGCTGTAGGTAGTTAGTTAAGAAGTTTGTTAGACAGTTACCACCTTAAGTCTATAAATATCGTGTACAACAAACTTCTTGATCAATAATACTGATTACACAATTTCTTCCTCTATCATGCTTTCGCATTTCCAATATGGTATCTAGAGCCTAAGATATTTTCTGTTTTTTTTGGGGCGCCATGGCCTTGCTTCGTTCTTCTGCCTGGCCTGCTCTCAATTCTTCTTCCTCCACGGATTCCATGGCATATCCTGATCCTACTCACTTTCATAACTCTGATTCTCCCGGAATGAAACTTATCTCAATTACCCTGGATGAACACAATTTTGTGTTGTGGAACAAGGTTGTTCTTCTCGCTCTTGGTGCTAAGGCGAAACTTGGTTACATTGATGGTTCCTTACATGCTCCGGATGATCGAGATTCGAATGATTTCAAGGCATGGAAGCGTGCTGATTGTATGGTGACCTCATGGATACTTGGTGCTATGAATAAGGATCTGGTTGAGTCCTTCATTTCCTGTAAATCTGCAAGGCTTCTTTGGACAAGTATCTGTGAGCGTTTTGATATTGCTAATGGCACTAAGCTCTTTCAATTACAACATAATGTTTACAATCTCAAGCAAGGGCATGATCCCCTTCATACTTATTTTGGTAAGATGCAAAAACTCTGGGATGAACTTGATGAATTTTCTGCTATTAGAGGTTGCACTTGTGGTGCTTGCATATGTCAATTGGAGAAACAAATTCATGAGAAAGAGATGCAGAATAGACTGATGCAATTTCTAATGGGACTCAATTCTGAGTATGAAGTGGTTAGAAATCAGATTCTTATGTTAGATCCATTACCTTCCATCAACAAAGCCTACTCTACCATCCAGAGGATTGAACAACAAAAACAGGTCGATTTGGTGGATTCTGCTCCAGTTCTTTTTAGCAAAACGAAAAATGGTTTTAGGCCTAATATTGGTTCCTGGCCTAAGACCAATTCTGGATCCAATACTGGATCCAATACCAGTCTCTACAGAAGTAAGGAGGAGAAGGCCAGATTAGTTTGTACTCACTGTGGTGGTAAGAGGCATGAAGCTTCCCAGTATTTCAAGTTACACGGTTATCCGGAGTGGTATGACAAATTGAAGAGCTCTAAGAAAGCTACTGCTAATTGCTTAGATGACACAAGTGAGAGTAATCATTCAGGAAACATTTCTCAATTAATTCACCAGGAACTTGCTAAGTTTTTCTCCACCATCTCTCATGAGTCCAAATCTGATTCATCCACTTCTGGGAGTCGTGCTCATCTGGTGGACTATACATGTATTACTCACTGTGGCCTATCTGCACTTGAGCATAGAGATTTTAATTCCTGGATACTAGACACAGGAGCAAGTAGACATATGTCCTTTAATAAATCTTCCTTTACCTTGGGCCTTAAACCTCTCCCTAGTCACATATTTGTTTATCTACCTGATGGTAGCACTATCTCAGTCACTCATTCTGGTCATATTCCTCTAACCAGTTCCCTAATCTTACTTGATGTCCTATATGTTCCAAGTTTTAAATATAACCTTTTGTCTATCTCACAGCTACTTTCTAATTCTAACCTTAAATGTCATTTTTCCTCTTCTACATGTGAGATTCAGGACCTGCTGAGTAAGAAGATTGTTGCGGTTGGACATTTGATGGGAAAGCTCTATGTTCTTAAACCACCTGTTACTTCACTCTCTGATATTGCTACTTCTTTTGTACTTCCTTCTACTGTTAAACCTAATGTCACCTCTCTTGATGTATGGCACAAGAGGATGGGACATCCTCCCATTTCTGTACTTAAGCATCTGCATTTTTTTCCTTCTATTAATAAAACAGATGTTACTTTTACCCCTTGTTCTACATGCCATTTTGCTAAACAACCTAGACTATCTTTCAGTACCAGTTCTATTAACACCAGTGCTGCTTTTGAGCTTATACACATGGATATTTGGGGACCATATAATCAATCTTCTGTCACTAATACACCATACTTCCTCACTGTTGTTGATGATTTCACAAGAACAACATGGACATTTCTCCTTAAACACAAATCTGATACCCTACAAACCATTCAAGACTTTATAAGCCTGATTCATACCCAATTCAACACTCATGTCAAGACCATAAGATCAGACAATGGTTCTGAATTCATGAGAAAAGATACTCAATCCTTCTTCAGAAAACATGGGATATTACATCAAACAAGTTGCCCTTATACTCCACAGCAAAATGGAGTGGTTGAACGAAAACACAGACATTTGCTCAATATTGCTAGAGCATTGATGATTGAATCCAAAATCCCTCAGAAATTATGGCCTTACTCAATCCTTACTACCACATATATCATTAATAAAACATCTAGTTCCCTCTTATCCTGGAAAACACCCTTTGAACTGCTGTATCATAAGATACCAGATTATTCCCTTATGAAAGCATTTGGATGTTTATGCTTCTCCACCAATACCACACCTCACCTGTCAAAATTTACTCCTAGAGCCCATAAGTGCATTATGATTGGTTATATGGTCACCCAAAGGGCATACAGATTGTATGATCTAAACACTCATTCTATATTTGCCTCTAGAGATGTACAGTTCTATGAATCCATCTTTCCTTTTCACTTTTCAGCCCCTTCTTCACAGGAGCCACTCTTTGTGCCTTTCTTTGATGATACTGACCCTATACCTGATCCTATACCTGATCCTCCTCCTTCTGGTACTGATATTTCCACCATTCCCTCTAATCCTACTAATCCAACCTCTATTCAGTCACCACATTCTCCTCATCCCGAACCTCTTGCCCTACCACACAGACCTTCCAGACATGCTGGTAAACCTGGATGGCTCAAAGACTTTGTGCTCACTGGGGTTGCCCCATCAATGTCCTCTATTGATCTTCACTCAGCTTCTTTACCTTTTGTTGCTTCTCAGTTTCATTTTAATCATTCATATACTGCTTTTACTGCTAATGTCTCTTGTTCCAAAGAACCAACATCCTATGCTCAAGCTGTGGGTATTCCTCAGTGGGAGGATGCTATGCACCAAGAATTAAAGGCCCTTGAGGACAATGAGACGTGGGATATGGTGCCTTTACCATCTCATAAGTCCACAATCGGTTGTAAGTGGGTATTTAAGCTCAAACTTAATCCGGATGGAACCGTAGACAGATACAAAGCAAGACTAGTTGCTAAGGGTTATCATCAACAGCTTGGCATCGACTATGATGAAAACTTTTCTCCAGTTGCAAAGCCTGTTACCATCAGATTCCTTATTGCTCTTGCTACTGCTCAAGGTTGGCCTATATGTCAACTTGACATTAACAATGCGTTTCTTCATGGCTTTCTTCATGATGAGGTTTATATGGATCCTCCACAAGATAACATCACACTGCAGGCTTGGTTTGCAAACTCAAGAAGAGTTTATATGGCCTTAAACAAGCTTCACGTGAGTGGAACACTGAATTTTGTTCTACTCTCATACGATGTGGTTTCACTCAATCTGCAGCAGACCATTGTCTTTTTACCATGGGTTCTTCATCCAACTTCTTGGCCCTCTTGGTATACGTTGATGATGTCCTCATCACCGGGGCATCTCTGGAGGATATTCATTCTTTGAAACATCATTTACATACAGTTTTCACTATCAAAGATCTGGGATTTGCCAAATATTTTTTAGGGGTTGAAATTGCCCGGGGGGAACATGGTACTACTCTTACTCAAAAGAAGTACATTTTGGATCTTCTCAAAGACTTTAAACTCATGGATTGCAAAGTTGCTCCCATTCCTCTTCCTCATGGCCTTAAACTTTCAAGTACAGAGGGAACTCTACTTCCTTATCCAGACAGATATAGAAGGATAGTAGACCGCCTACTTTACCTCAGCTTCACCAGACCCGATATTACCTTTTCTGTCCAACAACTTAGTCAATATGTGAATTCTCCTCGATCAACTCATTGGGATGCTATGGTGCATCTCTTAAGATACCTAAAAGGCACTCCTTCCCATGGCTTATTTTACTCATCACAATCCTCCCTGACCTTGTCTAGCTTCTGTGATGCAGATTGGGGTAATTGTATTGACACACGAAAGTCTATCACCGGTTATTGTGTCTATTTAGGGTCTTCTCTCATCTCTTGGAAGTCGAAGAAACAATCCACCGTCTCACGATCCTCAGCAGAAGCTGAATATCGAGCAATAGCATCAACGGCAATGGAGCTCCAATGGATTAGTTATATCGCCTCAGACTTAAAACTCTCTCTGGTTTTACCTATTTCATTATCATGTGACAACAAGGCTGCAATTCATATTACGGAAAATCCGGTTTTCCACAAACGCACTAAACATATAGAGATTGATTGTCATTTGGTTCGCAATCTCTACAAACAAGGCTTTCTTCATCTTCGTCATGTCCGAACAAATGATCAGCTTGCGGATATTTTTACCAAGTCTCTACCTAAAACCACTTTCCTTCCTTTTCGTGCCAAGTTGAACTTAACTTGCACAGACGACAGTTCAACTTGAGGGGGGGTGTGGAAATTATATACTCATGCATGCACAACACATCATGCATGTCATGCATCATCATCCATCCAACTTGTACGTGATCGAGAAGGAACTAGAAGATTCATTTACGTAACTAACACGGCTGTTAGTTAGAGCTCCAACTGTAGGTAGTTAGTTAAGAAGTTTGTTAGACAGTTACCACCTTAAGTCTATAAATATCGTGTACAACAAACTTCTTGATCAATAATACTGATTACACAATTTCTTCCTCTATCATGCTTTCGCATTTCCAATAGTGGAGGGATGATATTTTTCCCTTTTTTTTATGGTTTTAAAAAAAATTATTAGATATATTTTTAAATTTGTACATAGAAGATGGACACTGTCAAAATAAAATGTGGAAGATAATATTATATAGGTCCGCATTTTAATGATATAGATTATCTTTTAATTATTTTTTTTTTTAAAAATCTTATATATACATATAGAAGAAATAATTGTTCCCTAGTACATAATTTCACCTTTTATTCCCCTACACTATCAATTCCATATTTTGTTTAAAATAGGTGCATTACACTTTATCTACACTACATAAAAGTTTCAGGTTTACCAAAAATGCCCCTGTACCTTTTAATCAAATCCTTTATATTGGCAAAGCCAAAAATGCCTATGTGGCATCCCTCATTTTTGGCCATCCAAACATTCTTGTCTTCTCAATGAATATAGGTGTCCAATCATCTTGACCATTGATTTAATTCATGGTTAATCTCGACCGTTGTTTTTTTTATTATTTTTCCTATAAATTTGGTCATTGGCCATACTCATTTTTTCATCTTTGTTTCTCTTCTCCCATTTTCTTCCCATTTTCTCTTCTCCCATGTAATGAGGTCACTACGTTTGGTATGTGTAGTGTGTTTGTATTTCCGATAGTTTTTCTACGGATGATTGTTCGATGGGCATACCATGATGTAATTTTTTTTGTATCTTCCGATTTTGTTTCGCTATTGTCGAATTCGGATTGTCATGTAATGAGGTCACTACGTTTGGTATTTGTAATGTGTGTGTATTTCCGGTGGTTTTTCCACGGATGATCGTTCGATGGGCATACCATAATGTAATTTTTTTTTATTCCTTCTAATTATTTCTATTGATCTCCACAAATTCATTTCATGTATTTCTCTTAGAATAAATCTTTCTATATCTGTTCACACGAATATGTTACATAAATTACTCTTGCATAAACATCGAAAATACATATTCATAGATAAGAGAGGGTACGTAGCGCCACTAAAAAAAGTCGGGCGTGAAAATTTGAGTCTGAGAGAAACACGCAATAGAAATGGAGATCCGAGAATCTGTTGCCTGCCAAATGGATGTTTCGTCCGATTTGTATTGTGTGTGTATTTCCGTCCGTTGCCTACCAAATGGATATTTTAGTCCGATTTGTAATGTGTGTGTATTTCCGTCCGTTGCCTACCAAGTGGATGTTTCGTCCGATTTGTAATGTGTGCCTACTATTATGTAATTTTTTTTCTTCCTTCTAATTATTATGAAATTTTTTCTTGTCTTTGATTTGTGGTTTGGATGCATGTTGTACCGCAGTGAATTCCTATTTTCTCATGTATCGGATGTTCGAATAACATAAGTGAATTCCGATTTATGCAAGAGTATCAGATGTTCGAATAACATAAACTTATTTACTTTCGTGTGATCGGACATTAATGTATTCTGCCCGTTTATTATGCTTTTCGATGATGGTAGTTTTAAACATATGGCCCCATCATTGGACTTATTTTCTTTCCTTTGATTATTTTTAGGTTACAATAATTTGCATTAACATGAATTGAATTGTGTTTAAGGCTGCTATTTATTGGACGTTCTCATTGTTTGGAATTAATTTGAATGCTATATAAATTTTATTTAATTAAAATTAATTGTCTTTAATGTGACATACATTGTATTTAATTATAATATAATGTCTCTTGCTAATTTAGTGTGTCTTGATATTAAATTCTCCTTAGTATTAGTTAGGCCCTAAAATATTATATGTATAAAATGGTTAATCTTTTAAGAATTTAATTTTTTCCTTTATTTAAAAAATAACTAATTCAAAAATGGTCCTATAAATTTATGTTGTGGTAATTTGTGTTGCAATGTTTCCATGATAGTTAATGCTAATTATTTTTAGTTCAAACTTATTTACTCCTCTTCGGACAAAAATTTTATTTATCTTTTGATAAAGAAATCTTGGAAAATTATGGGATTTGGTGTGCCATTTAATTGGATTATCTTTAATTGGATTTATTTATATTGTACCAATGTTGTAGAATTGAGGGTGTAACCATGTATTATGGGACACCTATTTTTTTTATCTATATGACAAGTGTGTGATTATGATTTAATGACTCTTTATAATTTAGTGTCCATGTGACAAATGTATAGTTATAATATAATGTCTCTTGCTAATTTAGTGTGCCTTGATATTAAATTCTCCTTACTGTTAATTAGGTTCTAGAATATTCTATGTCTAAAGTGTTTCTGAATTAGTTAAATGGACTAATTTATGTTAGTAGTATAACATATTTAAGTGCATGACATATTATGTAAGTGATTGTTCACAAACATATATAATAACTAATTGTTCTAAGTTGATATGTCTTGATTATTGAACTAATTTTTCTAAGTAAAATAAATTAAGTATTTAGTTTGCCGTATTGCCCCATCATTTGACTTATTTTCTTTCCTTGGATTATTTTTAGGTTACAATAATTTGTATTAAAATGAATTGAATTGTGTTTAAGTCTGCTATTTATTGGACATTCTTATTGTTTGGAATTAACTTGAATGTTATATAAATTTTATTTAATTAAAATTAATTGTCTTTAACGCGACGTACATTGTATTTAATTATAATATAATATCTCTTGCTAATGTAGTGTGTCTTGATATTAAATTCTCCTTAGTATTAGTTAGACCCTAAAATATTCTATGTATAAAATGGTTAATCTTTTAATAATTTAATTTTTTCCGTTATTTTTTTTAAAGAAATTCGAAAATAGTCCTATAAATTTATGTTGTGGTAATTTGTGTTGCAATGTTTCCATGATAGTTAATGCTAATCATTTTTAGTACAAACTTATTTATTCCTCTTTGGACAAAATTTGTATTAATCTTTAGATAAAAAAAAATCCTGGAAAATTATGGGATTTGGTGTGCCGTTTAATTGGATTATTTTTAATTGGATTTATTTATATTGTACTAATGTTGTAGAATTAGAGATGTAGCCCTGTATTATGGGACGCCTCTTTTTTATCCATATGACAAGTGTGTAATTATGATTTAATGACTCTTTATAATTTAGTGTCCCTTTAATATAATTTAGTGTCCATGTGACAAATGTATAGTTATAATATAATGTCTCTTGCTAATTTAGTGTACCTTGATATTAAATTCTCCTTACTGTTAGTTAGGTCCTAAAATATTCTATGTCTAAAGTGGTTCTGGATTAGTTAAATGGACTCATTTATGTTAATAGTATAACAATTTTAGTGCATGACATATTATGTAAGTGAGTGTTCACAAAAATATATAATAACTAATTGTTCTAAATTGATATATCTTGATTGTTGAACTAATTTTTCTAAGTAAATATTCCTTTTTATATTTAAATAATTGATCTTTATCATGGTTTCTATGTAAATATTTTTTATTAGTGGTGTATTGATAGGTTTTGTAAATATGCCAAAAATGCCTATGTGGCATCCTTTTTTTTTTCCCATTCCACCATCCTTGACTTCTCTTTGAATATAGGTATCCAATCATATTCACCGTTGATTTATTGCATGCTTGATCTCGGCCGTTGTTTATTGAGTTTTTTTCCATAAATTTGTTCATTGGTCATACTCATTTCTCATTTTTTTTCTCTTCTCCCACTTTCTTTACTGTTTTTTTTATCGTCCGAGTGTCGTGTAATTAGGTCTCTACGTTTGGTATTTTTAATGTGTGTGTATTTCCGATGATTTGTCCTCGGATGATCATTTGATCGAGCATACCATGATGTAATTCTCTTTTTTATTATTTTCCAGTCTTGGTCTATACTTCGAGGATAGGATTATCCGCCGCGTCTCTTATGCCAATGAAATTGGTTGTAATGTATTCTTTTTCCTGCTAACTATAATGGAAAATTTTGTTTTATTTTTTGTCTTTGTTCTTATCTTTGATTTGTGTTTTGGATACGTGTTGTACCGCAGTGAATTGTGAGTTCCTCCCGTGTCGGATGTTTGAATAACATAGATTTATTTTATGTCGTATCAAAGGACAGCTTATCAGAAATAAAAGCCCCGGATGAATATAATCTTGTCCGGTCCCTTCACAATCGTATAGACACCTTTTCATCCTTGGATTTATTTGAAGGCATCATAAATTGTATTAATTCCAAATTAATTGTGTTGAAGACTAAATAAATTGTATTAATTCCTCTTATTTAGATTTAATTTGAAGGCAACATAAATTGTATTTAATTCAAATGAATTATGGTTAAATTCTCATAATTATTGGGCATTCTTATTTTTTGAAATGGTAATTTGATGCATTATTGTTGTTTGTGTTCTTTTGGATTATGATAAAATAACAAGTTCACCAATAATTTAGTTCCAAAAGGTTACATAATACTAAAAGAAAATTGAAACTACACACTTTGTAATTTAGATTAAATTATCGCTCCACGCTAAAAAATTGATAAAATAAAATAAGTTTTAAATTCATTAATTTAGATGATAATTAAAAAAAAAAACTCTGATAGTTAAATATTTTAACTCCACGGCCAATTTTAACCTTTGGAAGTCCAACAATTGAACACAAAGCATACATTAAGCCTTTTAATTTACAAGTTCAGAGTGCATGATATTAGGCTTTTTAATTTTAGTGTGCATATTATTAGGCTTGGCAAATTATTGGGCATTCTTATTTTTTGAAATGGTAAGTTGATGCATTATTGGTGTTTGTGTTTTTTTGGATTATGATAATTTTTATATTTGATCAAGGTTAATCTTTAAAATTGTGCGCTAAATAATATGATATGATGTATGTGTTGGTTAAATGCTTCAATTTTAAACATGAGCTAAAATATCGGTTCATATTTGAATTAATCCTATATTTATATATTTTAATCCAAGATAGTGGACCATTTTTTACAGGTGTGTGCTAAATAATAATGGATATGTTAGATCATCAATAATATATTTATGGTAACATATAATTATCCATCACATGTCTAAGGAGCTAATGTAATTGATAGTTTAATATTTTAATTTTAAACATTAGCTAAAAAAATCGGTGCACATATTTAGGTAATAATAAAAAGTTACAGGACCATACTTTAACTCGGATAAGTTAGCGGGCCATTTTTTGATTTTTTTTTCTGGCAAGTAGGTTTAAGTTGCAATAAGGCACGTAGATGCATGCATTCATCATATATGTTGCCAATTTCTTATTATTTTTAGTCCTATAATTTTTATAATTGGATAATTTTCCCATATTTTTCCATATTAGTTTTAGTCCAATAAATTTTCATATATAGCGTATCCTTGCATGTTAATATTCATATTTAGTTGTCATTGCAATTTTCCATATTTATAGAAGTTAGTGCACACGCTTTTAATATGAATAAGGGGTCAAAATTGTTTAAATTAGGTAACTAGGCAATAATAAAATGTCAAATATATAGCTTAAAAATTAAGTCAAATTTTATTCATCTTTATATTGTATTCTATATTTATTTGGTCAACTGATTTTTAAGAGTGTGCCCTAAATAATTATCATCTATTTTTTATTTTTCCTGGCAAGTGAGTTTAAGTTGCAAGAAGGCAAGAAAATGCGTGCATCCATCATATATGTTGACAATTTCTTATTAGATTTAGTCCTATAATTTTTATAATTGGATAATTTACCCATATTTTCCCATATTAGTTTTAGTCCGATAAATCCCATATGGTGAAATAGTAATTGCATGTTAATATCCATATTTAACTGTCATTGCAAATTTTCATATTCATACAAGTTAGTGCACACATTTTTATATGAATAAGGGGTCAAATCTATTTAATTAGGTAATTAGGCAATAATAATATACCAAATATATAATTTAAAAATTGGGTCAAACCTTTATATTGTATTCTATATTTATTTGGTTAACTGGTTTTTAAGAATGTGCTCTAAATAATTAACAGGTATTATAATTTA
The DNA here is from genome assembly GCA_947034835.1 of Ballota nigra. Classification (NCBI taxonomy): domain Eukaryota; kingdom Viridiplantae; phylum Streptophyta; class Magnoliopsida; order Lamiales; family Lamiaceae; genus Ballota; species Ballota nigra. The sequence continues at coordinate 118,757,449 of OX344721.1, read as the reverse complement.
GGACCTAATATTATTATATATTTTAATTGAACTAATCTGTGTATATATATATATTCGAATTAAATTAACACTACTATTACATATTAAACTAATATTATAATTAAGTATCAAATTGTAACTTCTTGCAATATCGGATTTGGTCAACTGGTTTTTAAGAGTGTGAAGGAAGTGTTTTAGATCATCCTGAATATATTTTTGTTAACAAATAATTATTAGCTACTATAATTAAGGACCTAATGTACTACTATTATATATTTTAATTGAACTAATACTACATATGTATTCGCATTAAACTAATACTACTATTACATAAATAAACTAAATTTTTTATATATTTGAAAATAATAGGAAAATAATTAAGTCTCATTGCAGTGTACTCAATTTATTTGATCCAATTTGGCCTTTAAAATTGGGCTCTAAATAATATGATCTAATGTATGTTTTGGTTAAACAAGAGCTAAATAATCGGTGCATATTTTAGTTCAATTTATATTTATATATATTAGTTCAAGATATCGGACCATTTTATTTTTCCTGACAAGTCGCGTTGAGTTGCAAGTAGGAAAGTAGTTGTAGGTATTCATCATATATGTTGCAATTAAATATTCGCCAAGATTAATGTTGGTCCTTTTAAAAAATTCTTAACTTTCAATTTATGGAAAATGGCTGTTATTTGTGAGTAGGAAAATTCAGCTGAAATTTATTTGCGTCTGTTTAGATAGCATTTTACTGTTGAATTTAGCGCCCATAGTAAAGATACTATACATGTTTTTAAATTGGTCCTCTAACTTTTTCAATTGATAAAAAAATTGAAGGACCAATATCGGACAATTTGGTTATGGAATTGTGATTAGATAATAGATTATCTTCACTATATATTATGTCAGGTTAAGGTGGCCGAGTTTTTTAAGCGGAATACTATTAGTTTAAAAAAAAAATTGTGTTACATAAACCGTAATTAGTCCAAATTTATTTAACAATGTAATAATTTGAATTTAGGCCAATAACTTTTAATTTATGTGAGCAATAACTTTTATTTTCTGAAGATTGACATTGTGCCTTGAAGTCCTGAATTAATACCCATTTTTCCTTTCTTTTTATTACAATACTCTCGGTGGCACACTTGTGGATATTTATTTCTCAACCGTTGTACATTTGTATACTTTTGTGATGCATCATTTTGTGCGGTTGATAATAAAATTATTGTCTTTTTCTTCGCTATTGGTGTGCTATAAATTTTTTGAGTTGCAAGGTTGGAGTTGAATAATTATTCTGTTCTTTTGTACGTATGTTCTTGCATGGTGAATATAAAAGGTTGAAATATAAATGATGTACTTGGTTTGAATAGTATTTCGTGTGTAAATACAATTGTTATTAAAATAAAATCAGAAATTATGTTCTTCTGCCAGTAGAAAATAATATTGCAATTCGGGTTAATCATTTTATTTAAAAAAATGTTAGAGTTATACAAATTAATTAACTGATATTTGTCAAAACTAAAAATTCTACATTGTTATATTTATGTAAGGATGAAATATCAATGTACAACCAAACTACACTTATTAGATTTTATGTAACAAACTACACCAATGTTGAATAACTACACCAAACTACACTTATTAGATTTTATGTACCATATGAACAAATTGGAATTTTTAGGATGATGCCCAATTATATAATTTTAAATTAGTAATGTATGCTTAAAGACAAAGAAATAGAAGCATGATGAAACTAAGCCATATATTATAAATGTATAATGAGTACATCACAATACACTCATTATGTTTATTGTACCATATGGCCAATTTTCACTTTGTATTGTGATATCCAATTATATAATTTTAAATTATCATTACTACACATAGATTATCAAAGTTTTTTGCGTGGATGAGACTCAAAATCTCGTGCTAAAGAGCATGGAGGTTCGAGTTCTCTTCAAGGCATAATATTGAGTTGACTCTGTCAGAATATAGCCTTTGGGGTTTATTCCCCATCAACTGCGGTTATTGTAAAGAGCGCTAGGCACCTCTTACTCTAAAGTAAGGAGTGAGACACTATTACCATTAACTGACAATGACCATTTCACAATAGTTATAGAATATAGAATAGCTCTCATAAGCTCTCTCTTTCGTCCCATTAGGTAGCGTAATAGAGGTGATCATAATGCAAAAAGTCTAACGTATATGGAGTTTCATTTGAAGTACGTTTGGGACAATAAGAAATACACTTGGGTGAAAATGAGTGACAGTAGATTTGCAATGGGGAGATTGTATAATGTTCCACCAAGTGCTGGCAATTTTTTTATTTAGGGATCCTGCTACCGCACAGCAATGGGGCTGAGTCGCATGAAGAGATCCAAACCATCGGTGGTGTTGTGTACCCTACTTTCAAGGATGCATGTTATTCTCTCAGATTATTGGAAGATGATCGGGAATATATCGATGGGATAGTTGAGGCAAGTTATTGAGCACCGGCCCATTATATCCAAAATTTGTTTTCAATTCTGTTGTTGTTGTCGTCTATGACGTCTCCTGAAAACGTGTTTGAAAGAACATTGGATTGTTTATCCGATGATATTCAGTTTAGGCAGTGACAGCTACTAAATCAGTCAGGTATTCGTACTGAGTTCAAACATCTAATTTTTTTCTATGTATGTTGAATTACATTTGATACGGTATATTTTTTTAAAATATACTTGGTATTAGCTAATGAAGAGTTGAGAAACCATACTTTGGTTGAGATGGAAATGTTACTGCAGATGAATGACAGTACCCTGGCTATATTTCCTTCGATGCCTCAGCCAATTCAGCATTTGGTGACAAGTGGTATCAATAAATTAATGTGTGAGGAACTGTGTTATGATCGTCCGGTGTTGAGGGGTGAATTTAATGGGTTGAGTGTAATGCTAATTCCCGAGCAAACATAAGTATTTCAGGAAATACTAGATGCAGTTTTGCATAGCAGGGGTGGAATTTAATTCTTGTATGGGTATGGTAGCACTGAAAAAAATTCATCTGGAGAATACTGTCCGCTTCTATACAGTCAGACGGCCATGTTGTTTTGAATGTTGCATCCATTGGAATTGCAGCGCTTCTTCTACCCGGTGGTCGCACTGCACACTCTAGATTTGCTATTCCAATAAATATTGAAGAGACATCTACTTGTAATGTTAATCCCGGGTCTGAATTATCTGAGCTATTGATAAAGGCAAAACTAATTATATAGGATGAGGCCCCGATGGTTAACAAGTTTTATTTTGAAGCATTGGATCATACTTTGCGAGGTATTGATATGAGGGCTAACGGTTCAGTGAATGATTTGTCGTTTGGAGGAAAGACAGTTGTTCTTGGTGGGAATTTTAGGCAGATTCTACCAGTTATACCAAAAGGAAGTAGAGAGGATGTTGTTCATTCTACGATTAATTTATCTCACATGTGGCAAAATTGCAAGGTGAATTAGTTATTTACAATACTTTGGGCAAAAATTAATAGTACATACTATTCCTTTGATATATTCTTTATTTGGTTGTTTTTCAGGTACTCACGTTAACCAGAAATATGCGGTTGGAATTTGGTGTACACGGTGTGGATAGAGGCTTGGAGATTGCTGAATTTTCCGATTGGATTCTTAAAATAGGCGATGACAAACTTGGAGAAGGTAGGGATGGGTTTTCTGAAATCGAGATTCCTTTGAATAATTTGATTTATGATGAAGTTGATCCTGTTTTGGCTATCATTAATAGTAGATTTATGATGAAGTTGATCCTGTTTTGGCTATCACATAAATACTTTGAAGATAGGGCTATTATTGCACTCACACACAGAGATATGGATTGTATCAATAATAAGATCATTTCTATGATTCCCAGAGATACAAAAGTTTATTTGAGTTCGGACAGCGTGTGTAAGACAAAATTTCGTCCAGGTGGTCAAGGAGAATTGATTTCAGTTGATTTTTTAAACTCCCTAAGGTGTTCTGGAATGTCGTGTCATCGTTTGATTCTTAAGGAAGGTGTTCCAATTGTTCTTCTACGAAATATCGACCAGAAATCTGGATTGTGTAACGGTATAAGGTTGATTGTCGTGAGGCTTGAAAATCACGTGATCGAAGTTGAAATATATTTGGTCGAAATATTGGGAACAAGGTTTTCCTTCCAAAGATGATTTTGATTAATTCAGATATAACAATGCATGTAAATTTTACTAGAAGGCAGTTTTCTGTTTTGTTTTGCTTTGCATTGACTATTAACAAAAGACAGGGTCAATCTCCCAAACCACGTCGCAGTTTCGAGGGTTAAGAGGAGGGGCAACTTGAAGATTTTATGTCTTGATTCGGAAGGAAAGACTTCAAAGTACACAACCAATGTTGTTTACAGGGAGGTTTTTAGAAATTTATGAAATATTATTTGATATTACTTAGCTTGGTGTTGTTTGTTGTTTAGGTGTGTGCTTATTTGGTTGATTTACTCTGGTATGTTCGAATTTCTATAGTTGATAATATACAATGTTTTCAGAAATATTATTATTAAAGGTGTTGTGAAGTGCATCTTGCGAAATAAAGCGGTGAATGTGGCGTTTGTTTAATAAATTTGATGGTATAAAAAGAAAGGTCATTTATCGTTTGTACAAGATGCATTTGTAGTTTATTAATTACGTATAAATTGAAGAAATGATTGGTGTAGAATTAAATCAAAGCAGTTTTTTTTAAGTCCGCGAAATTTCGCGGGTCTGTGACTAGTATTTTATAATGTTGTCACCTTTCCCCCTCCTCCTCCTCCTCCTGATGAATGACGACTTCCTCTCAGTTCATGGAGAGATTTTCCCTCAGTTCATCTCATTCCATACGTCTAATCAACTGTTCCAAAAATTTCAAATTCAAACTGAGGGGGGGTTTAGGGTTGGTTAATATTGTATATTTGAATTGGGTTTTCCATTTCTCACATTTTCAAACATCCTCTTCATCTTTTTTCCCTAGAATTTCACAAATTCTCACTCAACCGTTTTCGTTTGCTTCCTTTTAGGGGTAATGGAAGTCATTGTTTCGGTATTGTTTAACGGGGAGTGCCGTGTTCTGAAGCTCACTGAATCGTCCAAATTCGTCGATTTTATAGTAAAAATCCAAGGTATGTGGTTCGAATTGAACAATATTGCCTTCATTTGTCGTTATTCAGTTGGGCCAATCCACAATTGTGTGCTAGAATCTGATAGCGATTTGAATAATATGATTTCGATATGCAAACTAACTTCCGAGAACATTGTTCACGTGGCTGTTTCTCAAGTTTCCAGCCCTTCCCATCTAGACTCCAACCTTAGTCAACCCACTGTCATTTTCGACGTTGCCATTGATTACACTCCTTGTACTAAGTCTATTCCCAAATTTGGTGTTGACCTAGATGATTTGAATAGTCCCACTTTAGGTAGACCTAATAAGATCATGAAGCAGACTAAGTTACCCTTTAGGTGTGCTAAAAATAGGAGAATTTTTGTTTGTCAAGATGAATTTAGCAGTGTATGTAGCTTGCCATCATATGATATAAATCCCGTCACAACTAGGAAAACATTACTATCCGATCAGTGGCAACACTCAATGGATCAAGGGATTGGCTCTGTTTTCCTTGATGGTGTTGTTGGATTCCGCAAGCAGCTTATATTACATGCTACAAGGGTGGGGTTTATCTTCAACTACTTAAGGAATGATTCCAGTTACATTTATGTAGTTTGTGGAACCAAGGATGCACTAGGATGTCAGTGGTTTATTAGGGCCAGATGTAATAAATCTAACATGTCCATTGAAATTTACAATGGAAATTTTGTTCACTCATGCCTGGGAAGGGTAAGTTGCAGCAATAGAAATAGGCTTGGACCCAAGTTAATAAGTGAACTTGTTGAGCACAAGGTTAGATCTAAACCGCACATTAGTGCCAAATCTGTTGTTGATCTGTTAAGGATCAATTATGGTGTCAACATACCATACCGCAGTGCGTGGCGTACTGCCCAGTGGGCCAGAGACAAGATGTTTGGATCATTCCAAGATTCATACGACAATCTTAGGTGGTATGGCGATGCTGTTAAACGAACTAATCCCGGTAAGAGCAGGATCCTTTCGGTACTTATATTTTTGGAACTTTACTATAATTTTGTTGTTGCATGTAGAAACTTGTTCCAATATATGATGTGATGCATGTTTGACTGTAAACTTATGTACACGCTCATCGTGTTTGGAATAGTTGTACTGGAATGTATTGATTTAGTGTTGTTTTTCTCTTTTTTTATATAGGAAGTATGTTTGATATTGAAGTGAACCCACTCACAAACCGTTTCCAACGACTATTTGTGGCATTTGATTCCTGTTTAAAAGGTTTCAAAAGCTGTAGACCTATGTTGTTCCTTGATGGAACATTCCTCCATGGTCGTGCAAAGGGGATCCTGCTCACAGCAACTGCAAAAGACGGGAACAACGGTAACTTATTTTAACATGTTAATAATGTAATTGTTCTCATTGAATAGAGGTTTTAACCAAAGAATACATGCTTGTAGGGCTTTTCCCAGTGGCTTTTGCGGTTGTATCTGCGGAGAACACGGTCAACTGGAAATGGTTTCTCACTAAACTTCGCGACAGCTGCAAACATGACAAGGAAATCTTCCACATTTCAGACCGCAACTGTGGGTTGATGTCTGCTTTCCCACTTGTTTTTGATAAACCTCTACACTTCTTCTGCCTCTTCCATCTATTGACCAATCTTAGGGGTAAATTTGGTGGTGGCATTCGTAAAGCAAAGCGTCACAGATTAGCTGATATTTTCAAAGAATGTGCATACGCTCCCAATTTGCGAATATTTGATGAGAAGATCGCTACATTCAAGGAACTTGGGGGTGAAAGCGCAGAAAGATGGTTGTCTATACTGCCAAAAGAGAAGTGGGTTGTTGCACACTCCCCTCACATAACAAGGTACGGGGAGATGACCTCCAACGCAGCTGAATCGCTAAATTCGTGGTTGAAGGAAGCTAGGGGTTACCCCATCACTCTCTTGATTGATCACATTAGATCAGGTTACTACCATATCTTTACTTGAATGAAAAATGCTCATGTCTTGTTTTGTATCCACCTCATGCCTGGTGTCTAGTTTTTACATTATACCATCTGTAATTTTGTTGTTGGTACACAGAGGTTAGTAGGTGGCACATGGAGAGGAAAGCTGCAAGTGATGATTGGAACACCCTGCTTTACCCAATTAAGCACTCGATGTTGGAATACATGCAAGACTGCTCCCGATCCTGGAAGGTTGTTCAGAGGAGCAATGATAAATTTGAAGTCCATACATCACCATCTGTTGTGGTGGACATACCAAACAAGACATGTTCCTGCTGTCAGTGGCAAATTACTGGATTCCCCTGCTCTCATGCAGCCCTTGTCCTAACCAAGTATAACTCCCCTCTTTCTGATGTTGTTGATCGATCATTTCTCGTCACCACCTATCGGAAGTGCTATATGAATGTCATACACCCAATTCCTGAAACTGAGAAGTTTGAATTCACAAGTGAGGGTAGCAACAAGATTCTGCCACCAGTTCTCAGGAATATGCCGGGACGTCCAAAGAAAAATCGCATCCCATCATATGGGGAATATGGAAAGACTCCCAATAGGAAAAGACAGGCCGAGTGATACTGAAGTTGTTTTTTATATATATTTTGTGTTTATTTAGGATGTCATGTTTAGATGTACCTATTTACTGTCCAATTCATCTTCAGGTACAGGCTAAACATTAAACTTGTGTTTTGACACTTTTTTGGGTTATACTACCAGTGGTGTGGTAGGTTTGTTGACTATTTTGCATGTAGACCGAATTTAAATGGAAATTTTTGGAGAAGCAGAAGTTGTTGTTGACAATATCTTGTTATTCAAAAAGAAGACTCCATTTTTTGGAACATAATTAGAATTTTATTTCCACATACATCTAAATGACACATACATCCTCCAATACAACATCACAAGGTTCTAATGTCTGATGACAATATCTTGTGTTTTATACTAAAATAAGTTGTCCTTAATCACTCCAAGAATGAAAAGGATTACACAAACACTTATTAAATTTCCAAGCAACAAGGTCTTCAGTTGTATTTCATACCGCCCATTCTCCACGGTGTTTGGACGTATGGCATCGTAGCTCCGGCGTTCATTCTCGTAGCTTCGGCGTTCAGTCTCGGCTTCCAAATTTACAGGAACACACCAATTAGAGAACCCGTGCACCTCACAATGATAGTAGAGTCTGCCCGAATTTTCTGAAGTCCCACTAATACGAATCCAAGTGCCTCATCCACACTTCACGCAGCTTTCCTTTACGTACCTAAAATATGACTCAGTGTTGTTGATGCGGCTACTGCTTGATATCGCTTTTAGGCTTCCTTTATGGTGAAGATGAGTTTTTGCAGAACTATTATTTCTGAGATTCTTGACTAGAGTGAAGATGAGGATCAAGGATTCATGAAGGGTTGGGTTTTAAGAGGGTCACAAATGAATGTGCATACCTGATATATAAAGGGAAAATTTTAAAGTGGGATATAACGGCTATGGCTATATACAGTATCTGTGTAACGGTAATATCAGGTGAGAAACCCAAAATATCCAACGGCTAGTTAGCAGTATAGTGTAGTATTATACGGTGACCTGTGGTATAGAAAAATTATCTGAAATATAGTATTATTAATTATAGTATATTGATTAGCATTTTGGTATACTAACGCCTTCAGTAGTATAGCCCATGAATATACTACAAACCAAATTTTCTTCACCCTATCATTGTGATTTGACTTGTGGTATAGAAGAAATATCATTAGTATAGTATTACTAATAATAGTGCACTAATTAATATATTGGTATACTACAATGTAATATAGTATACTAAATCTTGCAGTAGTATGTCAAAATCAATATACTACATACCATATGATATTATCATTTGTAGTAATCATTTTGGGCGGGAACCAATTCTAGAGATGTTTCTATTTTCCGAACGTGGGGCCCCACGATTGATTTTTTTGTATAAAGCTACATCTAAAAACTAAAAAAACTAAATAAAATTTCCTTCACCCTATCTTGAACGGACACGTCGCCCAACATGGTTTTCCCTCCGCATTTTCCCTCTGTGAAACGAAGCGTCGCTTCATGAACTTCCAAACAGGGGGCTAAGTATAAATTGATCAGAAAATCCCAATTATTTCTTCATCCAACTACAAAAACCTTAAATTATCCCCAAAAGCCATTTTCTATTTAACTATCCCGCTATCAAAGAATGGAACCCTCGCCGGAGTTGGGTGGCACAACTTTTCCGGAGGAGATTATGGAAGATATAATATCCAGGATACCTCCAAAGCCTCTCACAAAACTCAAAATGGTCAATAAAAGGTGGGATCGTTTAATTTCAAGCAGAAGGTTTAGGGCTTTCAAACATTTTGAAATGATGAATGAGCAAAATCGGGTAGGATTTATCCTTCAATCGCAGTTTGGATTCTGCCCTCTTAGCTATGAACCTTCAATCCCACCCAATGCTCCACTAAACCAGCGAATAATTATCAACCCCAACCCAAATGTGTATTTTCTTGCTTGTTGCAAAGGATTGGTTCTTCTCTGCAACACAGAGGACCAGTTCTTCATCTGTAACCTAGTCACAGGTGAAGCCTTGCCTCTCCCCCGGGCAAAAATCCAATTTCCCGAAGACGCCACTTCTGCATCTGCTATATACGGTATGGGTTTTGTCCCTGAAAACAATGAGTATAAAGTTGTTAGGGTTACTCTGTTTAACTCTGTTGTTTTCAAGGCTTCTGTACATTGTTTCTCAACTTATACAAAAAGATGGAAGTACATTTGTGAATTTCCATATAATCGACCAAAACAAAACCCTGGTATTTGGTGCGGTGGTTGCATTAACTGGCAGATATCAAGAAATTTTGTGGTAGATTGTTTTGCCTCATTCAACTGCAGGGATGAAACTTTCAATATCATGCATGTTCCTCCTGGAAGACTTTGTCTACGACACTACGGAGATTTTGGTGCAATTTCTGATGACAAATTGGTGTCCTTTTCTGGAATTGCCGAGTCTTTTGAAGAATATGAGCTGTGGATTCTTCAGGATTATGACAATCATGAATCGTGGACGAAATTCGAGTTTGATATTGATTATCCCGTCCCCGAAGAACATTTTATTGTTGGTATACAGCCTTTAAGGATGTTGAGGGCTGATGGAAGCAGGATATTGTTCAGGCTTGAGCCATTTGGTCAGTTTGTTGAGTATTGTAGCCGTGAAAAACGGTTCTACCGTGTAATTGGTCCGGAATGGGAGGAAGACTGCTGCTCTGTATTCCCTTTTGTGCAGAGCATAATTCATCCTTCAAGGTTGTGATAAACAGACTAAGTTATTTTGTAGGGCAAATCTGGCTTTAACATATATTAATGGATGAAATTAGAATCCAAATGCTATACTTTTTGTGATTTGTATTTTGTGTAGTTGCCCAGGTTTGTATTTTGATGTATATTGGGTAACTCCTAGCTTTTGTTCATCTATATTTAGAAGTGAATGTCCAACTCCTGGATGATTGATGATGTACCTTCTAACTTTTGTTCATAAATATATTGATCAATTAGTAAATTACATGGAGGACTTATAGTACATCCTTATTCATAAATATGTATTATTGTTTATAGTATACTTTCCTTCTATTGTCAGTGTAGAGGTACATATATATGTGTACTATTATTATTAGTATAGTGACCTGAGTACATCATCAGTATAGAGGTGCACATATATATGTTATATTGTTAAATAATATAGTTAACATTCAACTTTCAGTATACATAGGTCAACAAATAATGTACTACGGGTGATTATTTTTTTACTGAATAATATATGAAGTTCCCTACCAAAAAACCTTCTAAAGAACTGAAAATTATTTTTCACAGAAAGAAGAAGTTCCTTTTTTTTCCAGATAGGGTATTAACCAAAATACTTCAAAAAGATACATCTTCAATATTCCATTCTTTGGAATTTTGAAATTCCAGCAAACTACTGTCCCTATACAAAAACTCCAGACATTTCCCTTGTTTGCTATGTCAAAAAGGTTTCCACCTTACTAAATCCAAAAATCAAACAACAAGTTCATAATTAATTCTACAAGTTCTCTATCATAACAGTCTGAATACAAACACTCCACAAGCCTTACAAGGTAGAGACTTCAATGTTATCAGGATCCATAAACCATTCCATAATCCGCTTCCTCAAATCCCCTGCTACACTGTGACTCATCTCTTTCTGTATGCAAGTTTTTCCAGTAATCTCATTCTCAATGTTGTAGCACACTATAATCCCATAATCCAACGAGTCTGGTTGTTGCTGGATACATGGCACTGCATATGGAGCTAAATTTTTTGTCTCAAGCAATAGGTGATTAGTCCCACTGCTTTTGTACATTGTTTTCAAAAAACGGACGACATAATTAACCTGTAAAAGAAGAATAAGCCGCATAAGAAATATAACATAGGTGTCTATCAATTTTCTTAAAAAAAGATTTAATTTTGTATCTCACCACACAGATGCATCTCTCAAAATGCTCATCCTTCACCCCTTCCCTCCTTGTTGAGATTGAATTAAAAAAACTCCATTTGCATGTAGATAAATCCATCTTCATCAAAGTCCAATGATCTCCAGACTGTTTAGTTTTCAAATCCCTTGTTAACATTGGAAATAAAAGTACGTCATTCGAACCAATCTTCTCTAGTCGGTTGTCAACCATAGCTTTCAAACCTCGACTTGGTTGACCTTACTCACTGCTATGAAGTCCTGGGGGGTTGTTGGTCCCACTAGTTAGATTAATTGCGGAAGCTTAAGTTAAATGTCTTTCAAAGTCTTTTACAAGAGAGCAATAATCAACAAACAATAAGTAAAATAAAGCGATAAAGAACACAAGATGTATAGTGGTTCGGATTGAATATCCTACGTCCACTCTCCCTTATAACCAAGGGGTCTCACTATCAACCAACTCACAAACTTACTTACTGGAATTGGGAAGTACCAGTTCCTTCTTACAACCTCTTTAGATTTAACTTCAATCTAAAGATCAACCAGCCAACAACCTTGTCTAATAGATGAACAGGTTGTGGTTTCAATAACTCCTTTAGAGTAGATAAATATTATGAACAGTAAGAGTGCTTGGTATGAATATCAAAAGCTTGGATCACTTATGCGCGTGTAGAGTCTCTAGAGCTTTTTCTTGAACTGCACTCTTGTATATATAGAGGGGATTAGGGCTAGCCGTTGGAGGGCTAATCCAATCAGATCCTCTATATAAGGAAGCCTCAATCAATCAATTCCCTAATTGATTGATTGGGTTGGTGGGATCCTTGGATTGATTATCTTCAAATACTTTCCAATCCTGATCATGTTGACTTGATTTGAATTACCAACGGTCAATAACTTCCTCTGCCTAACTCTGATTCTCTCCAGAGAAGGCAAGACCAGACACAAGGCAACCTCGGTGTCTTCTGGTCCTCATCTGGTCAAGAACCAGAATACTCAGTAGAGTCAGGGGATCAAACTGAGCATCTTTTGTTCTACCAGACTCGTCTGGTCTGGGGAAGGTCCTCTGCCTCTGGTCAGATCTCATCTGGTGAAGTCTTCTGGTGGGGTCTTCTGGTGACTCTTCTGGTGAAGTCTTCTGGTCTGGCAGTTCCCCCTAGACTAAGTCCTAATCTAGATCATCATCTGGCTAACAGGTCCAGATGGTCCTATTACATCTTCTGGTTTGTTTTAACTCATCAAAACTAACAATTTTTTTATCCTAACAATTTCCCTCTTTTTGATGGAGTTAAAACATACCAGAACTGATCAAAAGTAAACTTAAGTGAGAAAACAATAAAGAATAAGACCTTAGAATAGATCTTATCAGGCAAACAGATAAGACAACTAGGGGTTGTCTTTTGAACAGAGAAGATATGAGATTTTCATTGATAAAAAGGACAAAGAAGATTACAGATTACAAAGCAATTCTGGTCCTATTCTAAGCATATCTTCTGTTATCTTTGGGCACCAGGAACCAGTCAAAGAATCTATCTTGAATGGCCTTCAACTCTGCAGAAGATGATGGGGTGAAGTTTGCCAACACCTTGGTCTTGTACAGTCTCTTCAGCTCAGCCCAATCAACCTGGTCTCCTGCCATTGGAGTGTTGAGAAAATGGAATTCAGGAGCAGTGACTTCCAGGTTGAATTCAATAGTTGAATCCATCAACTGCTTGTACAGATCTGCATCATATGCCTGCATCCAAGAATGGAAAGTCCTGTTGATGAGAGCATCATCCTCTGGTGGAGGTCTCTGGATGTAATGTTGAATGAACCAGAGAGTCTTGGCTTCTCTCCATTTTTCTATCAAAGGCACAGGAACAGTTGAGTCAAAGGACCCTCCTGTCCTGAGAGGGAGGATGTTCATGACTTCAACAGGCCCTTTCCTCTTCTGGCTGGATCCACTAGCACCAGGAGTGATGCCAGCTTCTCAGCTCTTCTTAGTTTGCCTTCTAACATATCTGAGCCTCTGCTCTTCATCTATGTTTTTCCTTATCCTTGCTTGCCTCTCTTCAGGCGACTCTTCCTTGAATCTCTTCTCTGCTTCTGTTAGGATAAAAATTGTTAGTTTTGATGAGTTAAAACAAACCAGAAGATGTAATAGGACCATCTGGACCTGTTAGCCAGATGATGATCTAGATTAGGACTTAGTCTAGGGGGAACTGCCAGACCAGAAGACTTCACCAGAAGAGTCACCAGAAGACCCCACCAGAGGACTCCACCAGAAGTCTTCACCAGATGAGATTTGACCAGAGGTAGAGGACCTTCCCCAGACCAGACGAGTCCGGACCAGACGAGTCTGGTAGAACAAAAGATGCTCAGTTTGATCCCCTGACTCTACTGAGTATTCTGGTTCTTGACCAGATGAGGACCAGAAAACACCGAGGTTGCCTGGTGTCTGGTCCTGCCTTCTCTGGAGAGAATCAGAGTTAGGCAGAGGAAGCTATTGACCGTTGGTGATTCAAATCAAGTCAACATGATCAGGATTGGAAAGTATTTGAAGATAATCAATCCAAGGATCCTCCCAACCCAATCAATCAATTAGGAAATTGATTGATTGAGGCTTCCTTATATAGAGGATCTGATTGGATTAGCCCTCCAACGGCTAGCCCTAATCCGCCCTATATATACAAGAGTGCAGTTCAAGAAAAAGCTCTAGAGACTCTACACGCGCATAAGTGATCCAAGCTTTTGATATTCATACCAAGCACTCTTACTGTTCATAATATTTATCTACTCTAAAGGAGTTACTCAAACCACAACCTGTTCATCTATTAGACAAGGTTGTTGGCTGGTTGATCTTTAGATTGAAGTCAAATCTAAAGAGGCTGTAAGAAGGAACTGGTACTTCCCAATTCCAGTAAGTAAGTTTGTGAGTTGGTTGGTAGTGAGACCCCTTGGTTATAAGGGAGAGTGGACGTAGGATATTCAATCCGAACCACTATACATCTTGTGTTCTTTATTGCTTTACTTTACTTTTTGTTTGTTGATTATTGCCCTCTTGTAAAAGACTTTGAAAGACATTTAACTTAAGCTTCCGCGATTAATCTAACTAGTGGGACCAACAAGTGGTACCAGAGCTGAAGTTCAATCTCTCTCTCATGAGCATAAATCCACCAGAGAACTCATGAAAGATCATTCCAAAGAAGTCTCTGAACTTCAGGATAAGATCACAGAAAGAGATACTCTGGTAGATCAACTCATGAAAGAAAAGAACTCTCAAGAAGATAAGATCTCCTCATCCATCAAGGGATGATCTTTATCTATGGATTCCTACAAAACCTGCAACTAACCAATCAGGACCCAACACTAGTAGGGGACCTAATTGATTTCTCTGCAGGTAGATAAGAGTCCATTGGAGAAAGGATTTTCAAGCAACCATGTCCGGTACATTGATAGTGGATGTTCCAAGCACATGACCTTCCAGAAAGATAATCTCCAAGATTTCAAGCCATTGAATGGACCAAGAGTGATGTTTGGTGACAACAATTATGGCGTCACCAGAGGAGTTGGAAAGTTGACCTTCAATGGAGTCTCTGTAGAAGAAGTTTACTATGTTGAAGGACTCAAGCATAATCTGCTTTCAGTATCCCAATTCTGTGACAAGGGATACTCAGTGAAGTTTTCTAGTGATTCATGCACTGTTTTCTCTTCTGATTATAATGATATTTTGCTAATAGGCTTGAGGAAGGGTAACATTTATCTTGCAGATTTTAACAGTTGCCCAAGAAATGCTTGCCTAGTTGCAAAAGGATCTGCAGAGAATAGCTGGATTTGGCACAAGAGATTGTGTCATCTTAACTTCAAAACACTGAATAAGATTGCCAGAAAAGGTCTCATTCGAGGTCTTCCTAATGAAGTGTTTAAGAAGGATCAGGTTTGTGGTTCATGCCAGAAGGGTAAACAACCCAAGACTTCCTTTAAGGATGTCCAGAGCACAACCACAACCAGAGTACTTCAACTACTTCACATGGACCTGTTTGGACCTGTTTCTCCTCTTAGTTTCAGTGGAAGGAAGTACACCTTAGTGATAGTTGATGACTTTTCAAGATACACTTGGGTAGTGTTCTTGTTTAAGAAAAATGAAACTATGACTAAGCTGCCAGAGTTCTTCAAGTAGATTCAGAATGAGCAGAACCAGAGCATAGTCAGAATCAGAAGTGACAAAGGAACAGAGTTTTTGAATTCACACATTGCAGATTACTGCAAGGATCATGGGATTTTTCATGAGACATCTGCTGCCAGAACACCCCAACAAAATGGAGTAGCAGAAAGGAAGAATAGGACCCTCAAAGAAGCTGCAAGAACACTTCTGGCAGAATACAGCACTCCACAGAGATTTTGGGCAGAGGCCATTAATACAGCTTGCTACACTCAGAACAGATGCCTGATTGCCCAGAGACATAATAAGACTCCATATGAGGTATGGAAAGGTAAAACCCCATCTGTTTCATACTTTCATGTTTTTGGATGTAAGTGTTTCATCCATGACAATGGGAAATCTAAATTAAGAACCTTTGATGCTAAAGTGGCTGATGGAATATTTTTAGGATATTCCAGCACCAGTAAAGCTTTTAGAGTTTTTAATAAGAATTCACTTTGTGTGGAGGAAACACCTCATGTTGTTTTTTATGAATCTACTTTTGAGTGCAAGGTGGAATCTAAGTCTTCAGGTGAGACCCAGAATCAGACTACTCCCAGAATTATCAAGGTCAATCCACCTGTTCTTGACTCAGATTCAGATTTAGATGATGACCCATCTCCTGGTTCTCTGAAGCAGAAGCCTTCACAAGGAGCAGAACCAGAAGAGGTTGGAACTCCTGTAGGGGGAAGCTCTTCTGCAGGTGGTGATAATCATCAGGGTACTGCAGAGGATGATCAACCAGGCAAGACCACGGGAAGGAGGACCCTGGTTGATTACCCCAATGACCTAATCCTTGGAGATCCAACTACGGGTGTCCAGACTAGGAGAACTCTTAACTTAGCTGCCTTATTCAGTTGCTATGTGTCCTTGATTGAGCCCAAGAACATCAAGGAAGCACTGAAAGATTCAAATTGGATTGTTGCTATGCAGGAGGAGTTGAATCAATTCACCAGACAGGATGTTTGGGAGCTGGTAGACAGACCACGACATCAAAAGGTGATAGGCACTAAGTGGGTTTTTAAAAATAAGAAAGATGAGAATGATGTCATTACTAGGAACAAGGCAAGGCTAGTGGCTCAGGGCTATTCTCAGTCTGAATGAATAGACTATGATGAGACGTTTGCTCCTGTTGCCAGACTAGAAGCCATCAGATTGTTCTTAGCATATGCTGCTCACATGAAGTTCAAAGTATACCAGATGGATGTGAAATCTGCCTTTCTTAATGGGATTCTCATTGAGGAAGTGTATGTGGAACAACCCCCTGGTTTTGAACAAGGAGACAAAGTGTTTAAGCTTAAGAAAGCTCTGTATGGGCTGAAGCAGGCACCCAGAGCATGGTATGACACTCTATCTCAATTTCTTCTGGACAATGGTTTTACTAAGGGTAAGATTGATAGAACCTTGTTTAGGAAAGAAGAAGGAAAGGACATCCTTCTGGTCCAAATATATGTTGATGACATCATATTTGGATCCCCTAATAAGAAGCTGTGTGAGAAGTTTGGTGAGCTCATGCAGGGACAATTTGAGATGTCCATGATGGGAGAAATGAATTACTTTTTGGGTCTGCAGGTTAAGCAATCAGAGAAGGGAATTTTTATTAATCAAGCTAAGTACACCAGAAACATGTTAGAGAAATTTGGAGTAGGATCTAGCAAAGCAGCCAAGATCCCTATGATGACAAATTTCAACATGGATCCAGATGAGTCTGGAGAGAGTGTGGACCAGACTCAGTACAGAGCACTTATTGGTTCTCTTTTGTACCTGACTGCAAGCAGACCAGATATTACCTTTGCCGTAGGTGTTTGTGCCAGATTTCAAGCTAACCCCAAGAAGACTCACTTGGAAGCAGCTAGGAAGATATTGAAGTATCTTAAGGGAACAGTGAATTTAGGATTATGGTATCCTGCAGATGACAATTTGGAATCGAGTGGTTATTCAGATTCAGACTATGGTGGATGCAGAATAGATAGGAAGTCTACAAGTGGAACATGCCAATTTTTAGGGAATAAATTGGTATCCTGGTTTTCTAAGAAGCAGACTTCAGTTGCTACATCAACAACAGAAGCAGAGTACATGGCTCCAGGGAGTTGTTGTTCACAACTACTTTGGATTAGTCAACAGCTTAGGGATTACCAGATTAGAGCCAAGGATATTCCTATATTCTGTGATAGTAATAGTGCCATTGCAATCACCCAGAATCCAGTTCTTCATACCAGATGTAAACATGTTGATATAAGACATCATTTTATCAGAGATCATGTTGAGAAGGGAGATATAAGGATGGAAAAGATTGCAACAGAGAAGCAGAGAGCAGATATCTTAACTAAGCCTTTGGCTGAGACCAGATTCAGAGAGTTAGCTTTTGAGTTAGGATTGTTGGATCCAGAGACAGATTTGTTTTAGGGGGAACATCAGAGAAGTATCCTTGTTTCATTACTTTTCTTCATATATTTATTTTCTTAAGCTAACATACCTGCAGATTAGATATTTCAGAGAGGTACCAGATGAGGTATGCACCAGGTGACACTTGTCCCAGATGAGGTGCTGAGTCAATTGTCCAAAATCTTCTCTGACCAGGACCAGATGAGCTCCATCAGAGGAGATGTAGCTGTGGTATCATCTGGTTACAATATCAGGTGACAGGTATGCCTTTACTTCTCTGGCCTCTGCTCATTGGGACACACTTTTCAAATTAGTAAGTACACTCAAAACCTTTCAACTTCGGAGTGTATTTAAGACTAGGGTATAGGGCCTAGGCAATCATTTCGCTTTTTCTCTTGACTGCCACAAAACCCCTTTATGCCCCGTCCCAATGACTATGCCAACGCACCAGATTAAATCTGTATCTTGCCTTTCTTTGTGGCCATCGGATTTAATCACTGTGCAAAATGTCAATCAATTCAAATATTGATTTTGTTCCCTAATTTAATTTTGGTATTACACGCGTTCACACTTCATTTATTACTCGAGCCACGCGTATTACCCTATTTAAATCTAATTTTCTTACAATCTGTCCTTTCACGTTTTCATACTTTCACACCCTAACCTCTCTCTGCAAAGTTCTTCTTTTCTCTCTCTCTCTCTCACAGATATGGCTCCCCCGTGTAATTTTGACCATGAATTAATGATGAAGAAACTGAAAACGGAGATGGTGGTTGATTTCTACACCACCAAGAACCCGTCTGCACTTGCTATTCTGGAACTATTGAGGAGATCCGGAGTTGAGAAGTTGATCTCCACCATTCCCAGAGATTTTCGTACTCTTGACGGTTATGCGGCCCAGTTTTTGGTTCGTATGAAGATCAACGAAGACCATATTTCTACAAAAATTGACAAGGAAGATTTGGTGTTTTCCAAGCATGATTTATGTGCCCTGTTTGGAAACATTTCGGCGGAAGGAGTGGATCCTTTAACCTACAAGGAGGATGATATTGTGGGTTCCTTCAAACTGTTTGCTCGTTCCTCTTGCCAGAATATCACGAAGGGATTTCTGGATAAGCATCTGAGGCAAAAGTACAAGGTACTTTTTGACATAGTTGTAAAAGTGTTGATGTGTGAGAATCACAGCACAGATGCGATCTTTAATGGAAGAATGTGTGTGATGAGGGCTTTGTATGACGGCGTCCAATGCAATTGGGCAGAGTTCTTTTGGGGCGTCTTGAGGAAGAATAAAGCGAAAGTTAACAAGGAAGCTTGTCCTTCCCAGCCAGGGGAGATGCAGTTTTATTTCACTGCTAATGTTTCGTTGGGTACGAAACTTACCTTGATTTTGGACTACTTGCTTCCAGAGAAGAAATGGAAGGAGACTTGGTGCAAAGGATTTCACAAGTCTAAGGTGCTGTTCTCAAAGGATGGTCCCCTTCATGGCCATCCTGACTCTGATGGGGAGGAAGCCATCCCTGCCCCTCCTATTCAATCTATTCCCTCTCCTGTAAAGGGGCAGAAGAGACAGCAGCAGCAGAAGACCCAGAAGAAAGCTGCTGAAGCAACTGGTTCCTCAACCATTGCTTTCTCTGGTTCCTCTGGAGAGGACCAGATCCCTCTTCTTGATGTACTGAGGAAGAAGAGTGAGGTTGCCAAGAAGGCAGGAGCTTCGAAGAGGAAGAGGCCAGAGGAGGCCAAGAAGAAATCTGCCAAGAAGCCAAGGACTGGCAGAAGAGCTCCCAAGAAAACCCTCCTGGTGGATGAGCCGTCAGAGGAGGAAGAAGAGGAAGAGATTGAGCCTCTTGTGAGGAAATCCAAGGCCAAGAGAGCCCTTCTTCAAGATCCTGACTCTGGATCTGATCTTGGAGAGGCCTTGGAAAAGGCTATTGAGGATGCCTCCCAGATGATGGAGGATGCTCCAGAGACTGTTGTACCTGCTGGTGTTGACCCAGCAGAGGTAAACCCTTCCCTTCCATCCTTTTTCCCCATTAATCTTGTCTCCCCCTCTACCTCTCCCCCAGATAATATTCCCCAAAACCCATCTGCCTCTGGTAACCCTATTGTTCCACCAGAGCAGATTATCCCAGATACCCCAGTATATACTCCCTCTACCATTCATACCCAAACACCTTCTCCCCCATCTTCCCACAAACCCCTCTCCCCCCCCCCCTTCTGTACCAGAGGTACCCTCAACCTCTTCTAGTGCAGAAATCCCCCCTCCAAACACTTCCACCTCCCAGATACCTCCTACACCTTCTGTACCAGATATTCCATCATCTTCTGGTGCAGATCAACCCATTCATACACCCTCTACTTCACACAATCCTAACCCTCCCCAAACCCATACAGACCAGGACCCAACCATTTCTATGGCTCTGGGATTCGTTGGCCCTCCCCCTTCTCCTACCTGCTTAACCAGCGATGATAGTGAAGATGAGGAAGCTTCACTTGAGCCTGCTGACTTAGCACCTTCCTCCTCTGCCTCTGGGCCCAAACCCTTCACTTTCTCATCTGCAGAAATGGGTCCCATTAGGCAGAGTATGAGTGTAAGTGCTCAGCTCTGGCTAAGAGAGCATTTCCCAGTTCTTCTGGAGCACTTACCACTTCTGGCAGAGCTTACTGATGCCAAGGTCTGGAGCAAGGCCAGACTTGGAGGACCTAATGTTGTTGCTTGAGGAAATGGGTCCCTCCAACTTCACTGCTTGGGAGATTGAGCTAAAGCAGAGGCTGAATATTCAGAACCCAGCAGAACTGGAGACTCCTGGTGCTGCTAAAATCTTGATTCGCACCCTGCTCATCCAGAGAGGAGTAATGCTCACTCCAGAGGGCCCCACTTACAAGTTTGGTCCTCATTTTGTCTTCCCTCCAGAGCTATATTCAGATGAGGAAGACTTTGAGATGTCTCCTGCCGTGCTCCAGAAGATGAAAGCTTTCTTCAATGAGCAAATCATGCAGATTGGGCGCTTTTCAAAAGCTATTCAACATATGGCCCCTGCCATGATAGAGCACCAGATCAGGCATGAGAGGAGAATCTTCCTGAAGCAGTTAAAGTCTCCTCTGGCAGAGGTAAAAGCTTCTTTTAAGGCTAATGGCTTATTTGTCAAGCTGGATGTCATGCACAGCCAGAAGCAGCTACAGGAGCACGTGCTGGAGCAGTTGAGACCTGTCTCTGTGCTCAAAGTGGAGATAGCCAGCCAGATGATTCAAACTGCCAAGCTGAAAGACTTCCTCCAGGAGATGTTGGAGAAGCAAGAGAGACTTGTTACAGAGTCTAAAGCTTACCTGGAGGAGGCCAAGCAGCTGCGTGATCTTCACTCTTCCTCCAACACTGCCTTGCCTGATCTTATAAGGCAGGTAGTGGATCCCCTCCTTGATGAAGTTAAAAAGGGGGAAGAGAAAGCCAGAACTGATCTGGCGAAGACCACAAATGAAACTCTCTTCAGCCATGGAGCTCGTCTGGACCTGCTGGAGAATACATTGGCCCAGGCTGAGTTGCATAAGAAGAAGAAAGAAGAGCTCAAATCCCTTTCCATGGCTAAGCAGCTTGCTGTAGAAGAGGAGTCCGAAGCAGAGCAGGATCCAATTTCCATCTCTGAACCTGCAAAGAGGAAGATAAGGAAAGTAAAGAAGAGCTTCCTTGAATCTGTGGTTGAAGAAGCAGAGAAGAGATTCAAGGAAGAGTCGCCTGAAGAGAGGCAAGCAAGGATAAGGAAAAACATAGATGAAGAGCAGAGGCTCCGATATGTTAGAAGGCAAAATAAGAAGAGCAGAGAAGCTGGCATCACTCCTGGTGTTAGTGGATCCAGCCAGAAGAGAAAAGGGCCTGTTGAAGTCATGAACATCCTCCCTCTCAGGACAGAAGGGTCCTTTGACTCAACTGTTCCTGTACCTTTGATAGAAAAATGGAGAGAAGCCAAGACTCTCTGGTTCATTCAACATTACATCCAAAGACCTCCACCAGAGGATGATGCTCTCATCAACAGGACTTTCCATTCTTGGATGCAGGCATATGATGCAGATTTGTACAAGCAGTTGATGGATTCAACTATTGAATTCAACCTGGAAGTCACTGCTCCTGAATTCCATTTTCTCAACACTCCAATGGCAGGAGACCAGGTTGATTGGGCTGTGCTGAAGAAACTGTACAAGACCAAGGTGTTGGCAAACTTCACTCCATCATCTTCTGCAGAGTTGAAGGCCATTCAAGATAGATTTCTTGACTGGTTTCTGGTGCCCAAAGACAACAGAAGATATGCTTAGAATAGGACCAGAAATGCATTGTAATTTGTATTCTTCTTTGTCCTTATTATCAATGAAAATATCATATCTTCTCTGTTCAAAAGACAACCTCTTGTTGTCTTATTTGTTTGCCTGATAAGATCTATTCTAAGGTCTTATCCTTTAATATTTTCTTGCTTAAGTTCATTATTCTTGATCAGTTCTGGTATGTTTTAACTCCATCAAAAAGAGGGAAATTGTTAGGATAAAAATAGTTAGTTTTGATGAGTTAAAACAAACCAGAAGATGTAATAGGACCATCTGGACCTGTTAGCCAGATGATGATCTAGATTAGGACTTAGTCTAGGGGGAACTGCCAGACCAGAAGACTTCACCAGAAGAGTCACCAGAAGACCCCACCAGAGGACTCCACCAGAAGTCTTCACCAGATGAGATTTAACCAGAGGCAGAGGACCTTCCCCAGACCAGACGAGTCCGGACCAGACGAGTCTGGTAGAACAAAAGATGCTCAGTTTGATCCCCTGACTCTACTGAGTATTCTGGTTCTTGACCAGATGAGGACCAGAAGACACCGAGGTTGCCTGGTGTCTGGTCCTGCCTTCTCTGGAGAGAATCAGAGTTAGGCAGAGGAAGCTATTGACCGTTGGTGATTCAAATCAAGTCAACATGATCAGGATTGGAAAGTATTTGAAGATAATTAATCCAAGGATCCCACCAACCCAATCAATCAATTAGGAAATTGATTGATTGAGGTTTCCTTATATAGAGGATCTGATTGGATTAGCCCTCCAACGGCTAGCCCTAATCCCCTCTATATATACAAGAGTGCAGTTCAAGAAAAAGCTCTAGAGACTCTACACGCGCATAAGTGATCCAAGCTTTTGATATTCATACCAAGCACTCGTACTGTTCATAATATTTATCTACTCTAAAGGAGTTACTCAAACCACAACCTGTTCATCTATTAGACAAGGTTGTTGGCTGGTTGATCTTTAGATTGAAGTCAAATCTAAAGAGGCTGTAAGAAGGAACTGGTACTTCCCAATTCCAAAAAGTAAGTTTGTGAGTTGGTTGGTAGTGAGACCCCTTGGTTATAAGGGAGAGTGGACATAGGATATTCAATCCGAACCACTATACATCTTGTGTTCTTTATTGCTTTACTTTACTTTTTGTTTGTTGATTATTGCCCTCTTGTAAAAGACTTTGAAAGACATTTAACTTAAGCTTCCGCAATTAATCTAACTAGTGGGACCAACAGCTTCTTCAACCACAGATTCAAGGAAGCTCTTCTTCACTTTCCTTATCTTCCTCTTTGCAGGTCCAGAGATGGAAATTGGATCCTGCTCTGCTTCGGACTCCTCTTCTGCAGCAAGCTGCTTAGCCATGGAAAGGGATTTGAGCTCTTCCTTCTTCTTCTTCAGCAACTCAGCCTGGGCCAATGTATTCTCCAGCAGGTCCAGACGAGCTCCATGGCTGAAGAGTGTTTCATTTGTGGTCTACGCCAGATCAGTTCTGGCCTTCTCTTACCCCTTTTTAACTTCATCAAGGAGGGGCTCCACTACCTGCCTTATAAGATCAGGCAAGGCAGTGTTGGAGGAAGAGTGAAGATCACGCAGCTGCTTGGCCTCCTCCAGGTAAGCTTTAGACTCTGCAACAAGTCTCTCTTGCTTCTCCAACATCTCCTGGAGGGAGTCTTTCAGCTTGGCAGTTTGAATCATCTGGCTGGCCATCTCCACTTTAAGCACAGAGACAGGTCTCAACTGCTCCAGCACGTGCTCCTATAGCTGCTTCTGGCTGTGCATGACATCCAGCTTGACGAATAAGCCATTTGCCTTAAAAGAAGCTTTTACCTCTGCCAGAGAAGACTTTAACTGCTTCAGGAAGATATCCTCTCATGCCTGATCTGGTGCTCTATCATAGCAGGGGCCATATGTTGAATAGCTTTTGAAAAGCGCCCAATCTGCATGATTTGCTCATTGAAGAAAGCTTTCATCTTCTGGAGCATGGCAGGAGACATCTCAAAGCCTTCCTCATCTGAATATAGCTCTGGAGGGAAGATAAAATGAGGACCAAACTTGTAAGTGGGGCCCTCTGGAGTGAGCATTACTCCTCTCTGGATGAGCAGGGTGCGAATCAAGACTTTAGCAGCACCAGGGGTCTCCAGCTCTGCTGGGTTCTGAATATTCATCCTCTGCTTTAGCTCAATCTCCCAAGCAGTGAAGTTGGAGGGACCCATTTCCTCAAGCAACAGCATTAGGTCCTCCACATCTTCAAGTCTGGTCTTGCTCCAGACCTTGGCATCAGTAAGCTCTGCCAGGAGTGGTAAGTGCTCCAAAAGAACTGGGAAATGCTCTCTTAGCCAGAGCTGAGCACTTACACTCATACTCTGCCTAATGGGACCCATTTCTGCAGAAGAGAAAGTGAAGGGTTTGGGCCCAGAGGCAGAGGAGGAAGGTGCTAAGTCAGCAGGCTCAAGTGAAGCTGGTTGGGTCCTGGTCCTGCTAAGTCATCTTCACTATCATCGCTGGTTTAACAGGTAGGAGAAGGGGGAGGGCCAACAAATCCCAGAGCCATAGAAATGGTTGGGTCCTGGTCTGTATGGGTTTGGGGAGGGTTAGGATTTTGAGAAGTAGAGGGTGTAGGAATGGGTTGCTCTGCACCAGAAGAAGATGGAACATCTGGTACAGAAGGTGTATGAGGTATCTGGGAGGTGGAAGTGTTTGGAGGGGGGATTTCTGCACCAGAAGAGGTTGAGGGTACCTCTGGTGCAAAAGGTGGGGGAGAGGAGGTTGAGGGTACCTCTGGTGCAGAAGGTGGGGGAGAGGAGGTTGAGGGTACATCTGGTGCAGAAGGTGGGGGAGAGGGGTTTGTGGGAAGATGTGTTTGGGAATTTGGGGGAGAAGGTGTTTGGGTAGGAATGGTAGAGGGAGTATATACAGGGGTATCTGGGATAATCTGCTCTGGTGGAACAAAAGGGTTACCAGAGGCAGATGGGGTTTGGGGAATATTATCTGGGGTAGAGGTAGAGGGGGAGACAAGATTAATGGGTGAAGAAGATGGAAGGGAAGGTGTTGGCCCCGGTACAAGACTGAGGAATACGTGTATGTGGGGAGGGAATACACGTATACCAATTTTTCAACCTTAAAACTGACTGAGTCCCCTTTGCTCAGAGTGGTAAAGAACTAAGAGCTGATAACACACCTACTGACTACACTTGGTGCGGGTCAGTTGGCTAACTATCAGTTCAAGTTCAGTGCAGAAATGTTTGAGCCTTGAAAGTTTAAAGTCTTGTTTAGTTTGCTTTCTGAAAAACTTGTTTTACTCAAATCTGAAGAGTGTTTAGTGGGGCAGTGCTCTTTTGAAGATCAGTCTGATTGATTCAGGCCTGATAAACTTGAATGCAATGAATGAACAAGTAATATAGCAAGTATGCACAATATCAAAGCAGTAAGAACACAGGGAGTTTAACGTGGTTCAGAGTCTCAAGCTCCTACGTCCACGGCCTGACTTAACAGGAAATCCACTCAAGGGATTCTTGTTTTTAACGTGCCAAGGTGCACCAAGACCAGCTAACCTCACTGATCTATACAACTCCACTTACTAACACTCTAACTGACTTACTCCCAACAAGCCTATCTTAGGGTTTTGGTTTCAGTTTGAATTCCAACTAGGTTGAGATTATCCTTACAAGTCAAAGCTATGCTAAGGATTGGATAATCTCTCTAAGCTTGAGATAATTCTAATTAGCTCTTGGAATACAGAATAACTCTCAACTGCTAAGAAACACTTGGGAAATTTAGAAGGTTTCGAGTGCTTCTCTTAAAGGTTGAATGCTTTGAATGCTTGAGAGTTTGAGTAATTTCTGGCTTGGAAATTTCCCGTAACCTTGAATGGGTTCAAGGCCTTCTGTATTTATAGGTGATTTGAATAACTATCCGTTGGAGAGATAGCCTTCTAGTCATCTATGTAGAGTAGCTTCAAACGGACATATCTTCATGCAGCAGCCGTCCTTTGCATGGATTTGGTATTTGCATTAAATGCACATTAAATGCTTGCCCGTTGAATATGCAGACTGAATTCAGTCTTCATGTCAGGTTCCGTACGTACGTGTCCTTCTCGGATTGGTCCACGTCATCAGGTTGGTGAGAATGTCAGAACTTATTCCTGAGCTTCAGGCTTGTCTTATTAAGTTCATTTTATCTTGAGCCCACCAGTCTTGTCCTGACGCTGAAATTCCTTTTGCATTGCTTGGCTCTACTCCAAGTCTTCCCATTAACTCAGTGACATCCTGTTCCCTTCAGGACTGAGTTAGTAATGACCTCAGGGTCATACTCTTCATCACTGACACTTACTCATCCAGCTTAGAAGACTGCCATAAGTTCAGGATGGTGCTCTTCGTCTTCAGGCTCTGAGTCTTGATTGTCTCCAGTGAGTTCTCCTCTCACTGAGTACCTGTGAAGTGTAAAATGACAAAGTACTAATCCTAACCAAGACTAGTCTGACAAAGACAGATTAAGGCAATCACCTTTTCAGGGGTTTTGGGATCTTAATCAAAACTGACAATGTCCCAACAATTTCCCCCTTTTTGATGATGCCAAAACACTGAAAAGATCCTCAAAACACTTAGAGGAAACAAGATAAACCTATCTATAAGATAAGACAGTGTTAGAGCAATTCTTGATAAAGTACAGAATTTTAAACAACAGCCAAAAAGATAATGAGTTTTTGTCTGTGGGCAAAAGTAATAGATTTCATTGATTGATGTGGAATGATTACAATGAATCTAATCTATTACAAAGAAGCCTGTGAACACCTAGACTAATCTCATTTCAGGCTTGAGTCCATATCCTGCATAAACTCTTGCCTTCAGCTCGTCATGTCTTCCAGGTTGATTCACGTACCCCTCAGCTTTGGCTATCTTCAAGACTTCCATCATAATGGCCTTTGTATCATGCTTTTGAGTTCCAGGAACCAAGGGAGGAGCTCGAATGGTGAACTCAGGAGCCTTCACTTGAACTTGAGCTGCTTCAGCCTCCTCCAAGATCTTCTGGAATAGCTCAGGATGATTGTCCATCATGTAGTCAGTGAAGTGGGCATTGATATCGTCAGTGTCGCCCCACTTCTTTACGACAAACCACAGTCTAACAAATTCATCCCTTGCATCAGTCCAAAACTCCTTCAATGTCTCTGAGACGAACTCATCAACAAAAGCTTCCCTTGCTCATGATTCTGGCCTTCTGACTTGAAGAATTGTTGATTTCCTAACTGTTGGCTTCTTCCTGTACTTCCTTGGCTCAGGCTTCGCCTTCTTCCTCCTTAGCAAGCTGACCACTGCATCATCTAGTTCACGTTGTTGAAGCTCAGTGATATCCGTCAGCTTCTCAACCTTCTTCTCCAAGATGCGCATCTTCTCCTTCTGAGCAATTTCAGCTCTGCGCATAGCCTCAGATTTTTCAGATTGATCTCCCCACGCTTCAGCACATAGCTCCGCAACCAACTCACCTGAGTAAGTGATGGGATTCTTCCTTGAGCTCATGGGAGACGATCTCTGAACTGGCTCAGGTTGTTGCTTGGAAGGTTCATTAGCCTTTGCCTTTGTTGCCTCCTCTCTCAGCTTGGCAACAATTTCCTCTCCTTCCTTTTCCACCGCTGCTAACCTAGCTGACTTCCTTACCCTTAAAATGTTTCCATCAGGATTGGCTTCAGGGTCAGCTAGAACGGTCTCACCTTGATTGACTGCCTCAGATGCCTCAGGGCGGGATCTTTTCTTCTTCTTTTCCCCCTTTTTGGCATCATCATTGGCCTCGGATGGGAATGCGTCAGATCCGCTGTTGATTACGAAGGAGGCTAGGGAATGGACATCATTAATTCCCTCCTTCAATAATTCAACTCCCATCGAAATTCCAGTCCCTGCAAATGATACTGAACTGATTGCAGCTTGGACCTTCTTCTCAAAGACCTCCATGGAGAGTTGGACTCTTTGCTCAACCTTCTCTATTCTCCCCTCCACCAGAGCAGATCGCTCATCCGCTTGGGTCAGTCTCTCAGCAATGTCCTTTGAAGTCTGAGCAATATGTTCGGACTCCAGCTCAAACTTTGACGCTGAGCCAGAAATGGCCTGAGTGAATAGTGCCCCAGCCTGAGCTGCAAGCTTCTCCACAGCCTGATTAAGATCCTCCTTCCTTTGCTCATCCTTCTCAGCCAACTGCTTCAAGGTTTGCCTTAGCATCTTTTTGGTGCGCTTTCGCTCATTCCTCACTGACTTGGCCGTGTCAGTCATCGTTTTCTTTAACAAAATCAGCTCCCTGTTAGCAAGGGTGTTGTAAGCTGACTTCGTCCACCTGATGTGCTTCGTCAGGGCCTTGGAGTCTTCTTCCTTCTCAGCTCATAGCCTCATCACCTCCTCCTGAAGTTCAGCTAGATTTTCTGAGGTTTTCTCCTGCTTGACCTCCACGATGCTGGTGAATTCAGCACGTCCGACCCCGGTTATGATCACATCCTCATCATCAACGGCCGCCTCAGTGATTGGCTGTTTTCCCTTGTCAGCCCCTGCAGCATCAGTCCCTTCCTCAAGGTGCACTGAAGGCAGTTGTGAAGTAGTCATAGCCGCCTCCTCAGGCTCAGCTAAGCTAACTTGAACCTTAGGAGCAAGTCCCTCAGAACTGAGAGTCTCTGTGAATGCCTCAACATCTTCCTCTCTTGTCTCAGGGCAGGGAATCCCTTCATCGACAGATGTCTCATCGGTAGCTGAGATGTTCACAACATCCTCAGCCACTGGTCCACCCTTGGCACCAGTGTTCTTATCACCTTCCCCCTGAGCCTGAGGCTCAGAGTTCATCTCATCCACTTCCTGTGCAGTTTCCTCCACTGCCTTCTCCAGGTCTCCACCCTGAGCTCCTTCATCATCCCCATCCTCCTTCTTGTCCTCAGGAAGGAGGTCAGCCTTGCTCTTGGACATCATATCAGCCACTAGCTGCTTCAGGTTGTCAAAGTTCAAGAGTTGAAGCCAGCTAGTAAGTCCAAAGAACGAGCAAATCTTGGCCTCTTCCGTCTCCCAGTGCTCCCAGCCACGAGCATCCACCAGCATATGTTGCTCCTGCATGTTTGATTGTTTGAAGTCCAACCAAACTTTGAGCTCAATCACATACGCCAGCAGCTCAGTATACTTGGATAGCCCAGGCCAGCACTTCCCTGCCCATTCTGTGGCGTTCCCCCTGAGGGTGTTCTCCAGAATCCCTCCAGCCATGTGTTCATCCAAATCCTCCTCCTCCACTTCGAGGAATTCGTCCCCCTCAGCTGAAATGGATTTGGGACAGTCTTTGGGATTAGGGAATGAGGGAAAATCTGAGGGGTTTGGAAGGTTCTGCTCGGCTGACTGGTCAGGCTCATTCATGTGAGAAGTTGAAGGTGCTGACTCAGTAGGATGATTTGGCTCTGAGGTTCGGGGTGGTTGGGAAGATTGAGGTGTGGGGTCAGGAATGAAGGGTGTTTGGGTTTCAGAGTGTGGGGGTGTTTGAGTGGGTACTGTCTCAGGCTGCAACGACTCAGCCGTCTCGACAGTTGTTCTTACTTCCTCCAAGTCAGAGGCTCCAGGAGAGCTTGACTTCTCCCTCTCACTCACCTCAGGCAGCTTCTTAGCAGGGGATTTTCTGGTTCCCTTCCTAAGCCTTTTCAGGGGCCTCTCTCCCTAAGCACCCTCCTTTCTGACGTCATCGTCAGTTCCCTCAGCCTCAGATCCGGCCTTCTTGGGATCAGACTCAGTCCCAGATATCGTGCTCTTCCCTGACAGCACTATCTTCACCCTTTTTCCTTTCTCAGCTGCTTCCACTTCAGGCTGCCCCACCTCTTTAGCAGCAACCTCCTCACCATCCTTACTCCTCTCAAAGAGCTCATCTACCCGTTCAATGAGACTGGTTGCCACTCTCTTGGCTTTACCAGCTGGCCTTTTGACCTGACCCTTTGCTCTCGCATTGGGATCAGTCAGCCCTAGCACTGAATAGGTATCACTCAGTGAGGAAAACATTACCTTCTTCGAGGAGAGACTATCCTCAAAGTCGAAGGTATACCCATGGCAAGCATGAGCAATCAGGATGGACATCCTCGTGCCGAAAGGCAAGATGGCACTGACGGAAATGTGCTTCTTCTCCTCGTCACGCGTGAGTTTGTCCAGCCCTGCCTGATGGAGTTGATCGAGGAAGAGCTGCTCCCAGTTTGCTTCCACTCCATCGACGATAGCTCCCATGAGTCTCAGCTTGGGCAGACTCAATTGCTCGTGAGAGCCAGTCGCGCCCATCACCATCTTGGATACCAAGTCCACCAGAGCTCTATACTCAGGCTTTAACGTACTCTTGTTCTGGCGAGCCCTGAACTCCGATGACCCTGACTTGGTCCATTTCCCAAGAAACTCTCCCTCTGAGTTCTCCTTGTAGGTTCTTGGGTTGATGCCTGAGAATGGCAGCTTGAAGACTTCCATCACCGCCTGCCTGAAGTTGATGGTGACCACCTCTGTGTTGTAAAGAGGTTCGCCGTCGCCGTCCTTCTCTCCCGTCGGCCTCAACGCAGCCACCTTTGTGAAAACCTCCCCCTTCCGCAAGAACATATTCAAATATGCTTCCACAACTGTTCTTGGGAGCACGGAAATGGGTCGGGTGGTGAAGTATGTTTCCAACCCGGCATCGGAAATCCATTTAAACACGGGTTTGATTTCCTCAACCGTAAGACAGATACCTTCCATGGAGATGACTTGCTCCATGTGTACCAGTTTCTTCTCAACAACGTCGACGATCTTGTCGGTTGTCCAGTTGGAATCAAGGAATGCCATTGTTTTTTAAAGAAAGGTTTTTGAAAAAAAATTCTGTGTTTGAGCAAGAGAAAACTCAGTGTGCTGATTGTGCGTTGTGTTTGCGTAAAAACCTCAAATGGCACTCTTGATTGATAAGACTAAGTCAGTTACTCGAACGTGGGGTTGAGATTGATCCCTGAATTCGAAAGGTTTTGAAATGAGGGGCCAGGATTAATCTCAGCTTCAATTAAACCCCATGTCAGTCATATTCCGTATAAAACGGACACGTATATGAAAAAGTAACTGGCATTAAATGCTCCGTGCGCGTGGGTTTTAAATGTGAAAAGGCGCGTTTTTAATGAAAACGGAATGCATTTAATAAAGATTTTCAGGACGAAGGACTCAGGGAGACGCTTGAAATTCACAAGAGTCAGGTTAGAACTCATACCTGTCAGGGAGACATTGTAGCACCCTGATACCTCGCTGAGTCGAGTCTGGCCTGAGTTCCCCCTAGAACCCTACGCTGACTGCTCTCCCGGATCTAAGAGTCCTAACTCCACTGACAGTTCCATAAACCTTGATTCAGCCAGAGGCTTAGTCAAGATGTCAGCTCTTTGCCTGTCAGTGTGAATCTTCTCCATCCTAATATCTTTCTTCTCCACATGATCTCGAATGAAGTGGTGTCTAATATCCACATGCTTGCACCTTGTGTGAAGCACTGGGTTCTGAGTAATTGCTATAGCACTATTGTTGTCACAATAGATTGGAACCTGATTAGCAAACACTTGGTAGTCCCTCAACTGTTGCCTCAACCATAAAATCTGAGCACAACAACTACCTGCAGCCATATACTCAGCCTCAGTCGTGGATGTAGCCACTGAATTCTGCTTCTTACTAAACCACGAGATCAACTTACTTCCCAAAAACTGACATGTCCCTGAGGTTGATTTCCTATCAATCCTACAACCTCCATAATCTGCATCTGAATAACCTGTCAGCTCTAAGTTGTCATCTGAAGGATACCATAGTCCCATATTGACTGTCCTTTTCAAATACTTAAGTATCCTCTTAGCAGCCTCCAAATGACTTTTCTTGGGATCAGACTGATACCTAGCACACACACCAACTGCAAACGTAATGTCAGGCCTACTTGCAGTCAGGTACAATAAAGAACCTATCAGCCCACGATACTCAGTCAGATTTACTGAAGTCCCTTCAGTGTCAGGATCCATCTTCCAATTTGTGTTCATAGGGATCCTTGCTGGATTGCTATTCTGAACACCAAACTTATGAATCAAGTCTCTTGTATACTTGGCCTGATTAATGAATATACCTTGATCAGTCTGCTTGACCTGCAATCCTAAGAAGAAGTTCATCTCTCCCATCATGGACATCTCAAATTTACCAGTCATTAGCTTAGAGAATTTCTCACAAAGCTGATGATTTGGTGATCCAAATATTATGTCATCCACATAAATCTGGACCAAGAGGATGTCATCACCTTCAGTGATCCTGAACAAGGTTCTATCCACAGTTCCTTTCTTGAACCCATGGTCTATCAGGAATTGAGAGAGGGTATCATACCAAGCTCTTGGTGCTTGCTTAAGTCCATAGAGTGCTTTCTTCAAATGGTATACTCTATCTCCAACCTCAAACCCGGGAGGTTGTTCAACATATACCTCTTCATTGAGTACACCATTCAGGAAGGCACTCTTGACATCCATTTGATACACCTTGAACTTCTTGTATGTTGCATATGCAAGGAACAACCTAATAGCTTCCAACCTAGCCACTGGAGCAAAAGTTTCATCATAGTCTATTCCTTCAGACTGACAATACCCTTTTGCAACCAGTCTAGCCTTGTTCCTTACCACAACACCATTCTCATCCTTCTTGTTCTTAAAGACCCACTTGGTACCAATCACACCTTGATGCCTAGGTCTATCCACCAGTTCCCAAACCTGATTCCTTGTGAACTGATTCAACTCCTCTTGCATGGCAATGATCCAGTTCGAGTCAGTGAGAGCTTCTTCAATGTTCTGAGGCTCTTGCTCAGAAAGAAAGCAACAGAACAATGCACTCTCACCATGGAACCGTCTGGTCCTGACTCCCTCAGTTGGATCACCAATGATTTGATCAATGGGATGATCTTCTAACCAAGTTCTCTTGCCAGGAATTGTTCCTGAAGTACCTGCAATGTTAGTGTCTACAGGTTCATAAAATTCAGGAAATTGAACAGAAGGGGATGATCCTGAGTCTATGCCAAAGGGATTAATAAGTTCAATGTCAGGAACATTGATTCCCCCTTGATGAGGTGACTCAGGAACCGTCTCAGCTGCAACAACATCTTCATAGACGGTGCTTACCTCTGGTTGAGCCTGTTCCTCAGTCTGAGGCTCAACAATCCCTGATGTGCTGGGCTTAGGAGTGGCACCTGATTCATCATCCTGATCGTCATCATCATCCCATCTCGGAATTGGCACAGTCTTGATCTTGGGATCAGGTTGATTCTTCAAGCTCAGCCTTGTCACACTCCTTGTGACCTCCTCAGAGTCAGTATTCAACACCTTTGCCCTAGACTCATTTGCAGATTCATCAAAGACAACATGAGGTGATTCTTCAACAACAAGGGTCCTATAATTGTAAACCCTGAAGGCTTTACTAACTTCAGAATATCCTAAGAATATTCCTTCATCAGATTTGCTATCAAAGGCTTTCAACTGGGTCTTCCCGTTGTTGAGGATGAAGCACTTACAACCAAATACATGAAAATAAGAAATACGAGGTTTCCTTTTGTTCCATGTCTCATATGGGGTCTGTGCATGTTGCTTGTTCAGAATGGATCTGTTCTGAGTGTAGCATGCAGTGTTGATTGCCTCAGCCCAGAATTTCTTGGGCAATCCTGACTCAGCCAGCATGGTCCTTGCAGCCTCCTTCAGTGTCCTGTTCCTTCTTTCAGCGACACCATTCTGTTGTGGAGTTCTAGCTGCAGAAGTCTCATGAGCTATACCAAGTTCATTACAGAAGTCAGAAATATATGAGTTTATAAATTCAGTGCCCTTGTCAGATCTGATCTTAGTAATGGACTGATTCTTCTCATTGCTGAGTCTCCTGAGCAACTCTGGAAGCTTCACCTGTGTTTCCTTCTTATTTAACAAGAAAATGACCCAAGTATATCTAGAATAATCATCAATAACCACAAGGGTATACTTTCTACCATTCATACTCACAGGTGTTATGGGACCAAACAAATCCATGTGCAAGAGCTGAAGTATCCTGTCAGTGGAATAAGAAGCTTTCTCTTTGAATGACGCTCTGACCTGCTTCCCTTCCTGACAAGCTTTGCACACGTGATCTTTGCTAAAAACTTCATTAGGTAGACCATCAACAAGTGACTGTCTAGAGATTTTGTTAAGAATCTTGAAGTTCAGGTGGCTTAATCTTTTATGTCATAACCAACTGAGCTCTAGAGAGCTTTTAGCAATAAAGCAGGTATTAGGAATAGTGCTGCTCCAATCAGCGAGATAAACGTTACCTTTCCTTATACCTGATAGAAGCACCTGTGTTGATTTGTCCTTGACTGAACATGTATTCGATGAGAACTCAACACTGAACCCTTTGTCACAGAATTGACTTACTGACAGCAGGTTATGTTTCAGTCCTTCCACAAAGGACACATTTTCCACTCTGACTGTACCTATAATTAGAACACCAAAACCTTTAGTAACACCTTTTGAGTTATCACCAAAGGTTACCTGTGGACCATTTTTAGCTTGATACTCTTGGAGAAGACTCTTCATTCCAGTCATGTGCCTTGAGCAACCACTGTCTAGGTACCAAACAGCTTTGATTGAGTCTCCTCTCCTCTTGTTGTGATCCACAGCCGCCTGCAAGCAAATCAGGCTTTAGGTACCCATTGGGTGTTGGGTCCTATTGTGTCAGCTGTACCCTTCGGGATCCAGACTTGCTTCACAACCCTGATTGCCTCAGAGTGGTAAATCTGTCTCCCTGAAACATCGACATACACAACTTTCTTCTTCTTTGCCTTAGAGGAAGATGGTGTATGAGTGTTAGACTTAGGCTTCGCAGGAGCCTGAGTGGGTGCCTTTTGGGCTGGCTTCCTGTTCTTCCTAGGTCTGGGTGCAGCAGGTCTTGGGCCTTGTTCTTGATAAGGACCCTGGTTTCTATTTCCCCTAGGCAAGTGAGGAAATGGAAAACAGTTAAAGGCCTCAGGATGCCAAAACCACGGGGGTGTCATCATATTTGGCCTTCCCTGTTGGTATTACCAAGCATGATGGTACCCTTGCTGACCAGTCTGAAAACTCTTGGCTTGAGTCTTCCTCTGCTTTCGCTGAGGTTTTCCCTGGCCTGAGCTCTCAGGGGCTTCCGTAGGTTGCTTTGCCTTTCCCTTGGGTTTTGGCTTAGCTACCTTAGGAGCAACCCTGACTGTGTCAACGGTTTCCTTGCCCTTATCAGTTTGACGGGCCTGGAGCACAACCTTAGGTGCATTCTGGCCTGTCTGAACAAATACCCTCTCAGTGTTGCTCCCTGAAGCAACATGAGACTGACCTTGTGAGGATTTCTCAGGAACATATCCAAGTCCCTTTTTCTTGTTCCCAAGTATCTGGTTGCTATTTATTTCCTCTCTAGCCACTGAGGATTTATTCATTGCTGCAACCTTTTTCTTGAGA
This sequence comes from Ballota nigra, assembly GCA_947034835.1. NCBI lineage: Eukaryota > Viridiplantae > Streptophyta > Magnoliopsida > Lamiales > Lamiaceae > Ballota > Ballota nigra. Next base: position 118,721,564 of record OX344721.1, on the reverse strand, counting down.
GAGTCCTCACTCTTTTTCAGGATTTCATGTCTGGTAAAGAGTTCATCAAACTTACTCTTAAGTGCTTTTAGCTCTTCCTTCCTGACCAGCTCTTCCTCAGCCAATTCCTTCAGAATCTTTTCTCTTGGGAGACGCTCAGAATTGATCATATCAATTTCCTGAGTTAGTCTCACAATCTGAGCTGATTCTTTAAGATCTGACTGAGTGAGTTGATCATTCAGGTTTTGAACTTCAGTACTCAATTTCTTGTTCTCCTCAACCAAGAAGACATTAGTTTCCTGCAGTCTGGAGAAATCAACCATCAATTGATCAAGACAAATCTGAAGGTTCATTTCTCTAACTGACTCTGAGCTAAGCTCAGGATTTTGACCAGTGTAAGAAGCACAAACAGAATTTGATGTTACCTCAGGCTCATCCCTAGCCATCAGACAGACATCATCGTACTCGTCATCTGAGAAGAGTTCAGGTGACCTTTCAGCAGGACCGTCGGAATCTGTTGCATCTTCAGCGACCATCGCTCTCCGATCAGTAGATCTTAGATCCCTAGTGGCTCTTCTTTCCTCTCTCTCCCTCGCACTCAGCTCCGGGCAGTCGTACTGATAGTGGCCAATCTTGTTACAGTTGTAACATGCTACCTGCTCACTTACTCTTTCTTTTCTTGGTTCAGGGTTCCTCCTTGAGTCAGGTTCCCTGGTTCTTGGTGAGCTTTCAGTTCTGGTTGGATATCTATCATCGCGAGTACGTCTCTGTTCGTCTCTTCTTTCAGGCTTTGGTTCAGAATATCTCCTTTCATCACCACGTTCTCTCCTCTGGTCAGTATTCCTTCGCTCCTCATATCTCCTTGAGCTTTGGTGGGTTCCTTCAGGTTTCCTGTCACGTGAGTCCTGATAAAACTTTTTATAACGACCAAACCTGGAATTGAGCTTGTCGAATCGTCTGGCCATCAGGCTGTACTCTTCAGCGAGTTCTTCTCTGCTCATCTCCATCAGTGACTTTGATGAAGAGTTTGATGGGGGCTCAACAGGTTCAGACCTGGCTTTGAACGCCACACTTTTCTCAAAAGTTTTCTCCTTCACTTCTTCTTCTGACTGAACTTTCTTCTTCCTTTTGTTAAGGTCAAATTCAAGCGCTTTGAGCTCTGGAAAAAGTAAAGCAGAAGTTATGTTACTCATATCCTGAGTGTTCTTAAGCATAATTACACTGTTGTCCCATCTCTCAGGAAGGGCATTCAGGATCTTTGAAGCAACATCTCTCCTTGGGACATCCTTGTCCAACATCACCAACTCATTCATCAACTTGATGAATCTAGACTCTATTTGATCTATGCTCTCGTCGGGCAGCATCTCGAACGCCTCGAATTTCTGAATGGCAATGTTTCTCTTGTTCTCCTTGATCTTTTCAGATCCCTCACACATCCTTGTCAGCTCATCCCAGACCTCCTTTGCCGTCTTTAAGTTCATCAGCCTGGCTGACTCCTCGAAGGGCACCGTGTGCAAGATGATGTTTCTGGCGACGTTGTCAAGTCCCACCATCTTGATTTCATCGTTGGTCATGTCTTTCCTTTCTTTAGGAACCTGCACGCCAATCGCAAGATCCTCATATCCCAGTCCTCTGACGTTAGGAATAGTGATCTTGATCGGTCCCTCCCTGAGTACATGTGGCATCTGGTCATGGATGGCATCTAGATGTGCTTCTAATCTGAACTTCCAATATACAAAGTTAGACACAGAGAATTCAGGTAACGAAGCTTCAAGTCTCCTCGAAGTCATGATGATGCAAGTTTTATGAAAAGCAAACTCAGATATGTTCAGTGACCACCAACAGTTTCTCTTCTGAAACTATTAGTATTCAAAGTCAGTGGTCTTTCGAACCACTGCTCTGATACCACTTGTTGGCCCCGGTACAAGACTGAGGAATACGTGTATGGGGGGGGAATACACGTATACCAATTTTTCAACCTTAAAACTGACGGAGTCCCCTTTGCTCAGAGTGGTAAAGAACTAGGAGCTGATAACACACCTACTGACTACACTTGGTGCGGGTCAGTTGGCTAACTATCAGTTCAAGTTTAGTGCGGAAATGTTTGAGCCCTGAAAGTTTAAAGTCTTGTTTAGTTTGCTTTCTGAAAAACTTGTTTTACTCAAATCTGAAGAGTGTTTAGTGGGGCAGTGCTCTTTTGAAGATCAGCCTGATTGATTCAGGCCTGATAAACTTGAATGCAATGAATGAACAAGTAATATAGCAAGTATGCACAATATCAAAGCAGTAAAAACACAGGGAGTTTAACGTGGTTCAGAGTCTCAAGCTCCTACGTCCACGGCCTGACTTAACAGGAAATCCACTCAAGGGATTCTTGTTTTTAACGTGCCAAGGTGCACCAAGACCAGCTAACCTCACTGATCTATACAACTCCACTTACTAACACTCTAACTGACTTACTCCCAACAAGCCTATCTTAGGGTTTTGGTTTCAGTTTGAATTCCAACTAGGTTGAGATTATCCTTACAAGTCAAAGCTATGCTAAGGATTGGATAATCTCTCTAAGCTTGAGATAATTCTAATTAGCTCTTGGAATACAGAATAACTCTCAACTGCTAAGAAACACTTGGGAAATTTAGAAGGTTTCGAGTGCTTCTCTTAAAGGTTGAATGCTTTGAATGCTTGAGAGTTTGAGTAATTTCTGGCTTGGAAATTTCCCGTAACCTTGAATGGGTTCAAGGCCTTCTGTATTTATAGGTGATTTGAATAACTATCCGTTGGAGAGATAGCCTTCTAGTCATCTATGTAGAGTAGCTTCAAACGGACATATCTTCATGCAGCAGCCGTCCTTTGCATGGATTTGGTATTTGCATTAAATGCACATATAATGCTTGCCCGTTGAATATGCAGTCTGAATTCAGTCTTCATGTCAGGTTCCGTACGTACGTGTCCTTCTCGGATTGGTCCACGTCATCAGGTTGGTGAGAATGTCAGAACTTATTCCTGAGCTTCAGGCTTGTCTTATTAAGTTCATTTTGTCTTGAGCCCACCAGTCTTGTCCTGACGCTGAAATTCCTTTTGCATTGCTTGGCTCTACTCCATGTCTTCCCATTAACTCAGTGACATCATGTTCCCTTCAGGACTGAGTTAGTAATGACCTCAGGGTCATACTCTTCATCACTGACACTTACTCAGCCAGCTTAGAAGACTGCCATAAGTTCAGGATGGTGCTCTTCGTCTTCAGGCTCTGAGTCTTGATTGTCTCCAGTGAGTTCTCCTCTCACTGAGTACCTGTGAAGTGTAAAATGACAAAGTACTAATCCTAACCAAGACTAGCCTGACAAAGACAGATTAAGGCAATCACCTTTTCAGGGGTTTTGGGATCTTAATCAAAACTGACAATGTCCCAACAGAAGGGTTTACCTCTGCTGGGTCAACACCAGCAGGTACAGCAGACTCTGGAGCATCCTCCATCATCTGGGAAGCATCCTCAATTGTCTTTTCCAAGGCCTCTCCAAGATCAGATCTAGAGTCAGGATCCTGAAGAAGGGCTCTCTTGGCCTTGGATTTCCTCACAAGAGGCTCAACCTCTTCTTCCTCTTCTTCCTCTGAAGGCTCATCCACCAGAAGGGTTTTCTTTGCCTTTCTGCTAGTCCTTCGCTTCTTAGCAGAACCTCTCCTGGCCTCGTCTGGCTGCTTCCTCTTGGCAGCTCCAGCCTTCTTAACAGCTTTATCATCATCTCCCTTCTTCTTAAGCACATCAAGAAGGGGAATCTGGTCCTCCTCTGAGGAACCAGAAAAGGCAACGGTTGAAGAACCAGTTGCTTCGGAAGCTTTCTTATGGGTCTTCTGCTTCTGCTGCTTTCTCTGCCCCTTTGGAGGTGAGGGAATAGATTGAATAGGAGGGGCAGGGATAGCCTGCTCTCCATCAGAGTCGGCATGGCCATGAAGAGGGCTATCCTTAGAGAAGAGGATCTTGGATTTGTGATAACTATGGCACCAAGATGATTTCCACTTCTTCTCTGGAAGGAGAGAATCCAGAATAAGAGTTAACTTAGTCCCCAAAGAGACATTTGCAGTGAAGAAGAACTGCAACTCCCCTGGCTTGGAAGGACAAGGCTCCTTCTTCACTTTCAATCTGTTCTTCCTCAACACATCCCAGAAGAACTCCGCCCAATTACACTGAACACCATCATATAAAGCCCTCATCACACACATCCTGCCGTTGAAAATGGCATCTGTGCTGTGATTCTCACACATAAGTACCTTAACAACTATATCAAAAAGGACCTTGTACTTCTGTCTCAGATGCTTGTCCAAAAAGCCCTTTGTGATATTCTGGCAGGAAGATCGAGCAAAGATCTTGAAAGAACCAATAATGTCATCCTCCTTGTACGTCAAAGGATCCACTCCCACCGCAGAAATGTTCTTGAAAAGAGCGCAGAAATCGTGCTTAGAAAACACCAAATCATCATCATCAATCTTGGACGAAATGTAATCCTCATGAATCTTCATACGAACCAACAACTGGGCCGCATATCCGTCAAGAGTACAAAAATCCTTAGGAACAGTGGAGATCAACTTCTCCACCCCTGCACTCTGGAGCATCTCCAGAATCGACAGCACAACTGGGTTCTTGGTGGTATAAAAGTCCACCACCATCTCCGTCTTTAGCTTTTTCATCATCAGGACATGGTCAAAATTGCACGGAGGGGCAATTACTGTGAAAGAGAGAGAGAGAGAAAGAAATGCTTTGCAGAGAGAGGTTAGGGTTTGAAAGTATGGAAACGTGAAAGGACGGATTGACAGGAAATTTGATTTAAATAGGGTAATACGCGTGGCTAGATTATTAAATGAAGTGTGAACGCGTGTAATTTCAAAAATTTAATTGAGGAAACAAAATCAATTTTAGCATTGATTGACATTTTGCACAGTGATTAAATCCGATGGCCACGATGAAAGGCAATATACAGATTTAATCTGGTGCGTTGGCATAGTCATTGGGACTGGGCATAAAGGGGTTTTGTGGCAGTCAAGAGAAAAAAGCGAAATGATTGCCTAGGCCCTATACCCTAGTCTTAAATACACTCCGAAGTTGAAACGTTTTGAGTGTACTTACTAATTTGAAAGGTGTATCCCAATGATCAGAGGCCAGAGAAGTAAAGACATACCTGTCACCTGATATTGTAACCAGATGATACCACAGCCAGTCTGGTGTTACATCTCCTCTGATGGAGCTCATCTGGTCCTGGTCAGAGAAGATTTTGGATATATTTGGAATCTGACTCAGCACCTCATCTGGAACAAGTGTCACCTGGTGGATACCTCATCTGGAGACATTCCTTCTCTGATATGTCTAATCTGCAGGTATGTTAGTTTAAGAAAATAAATGTATGAAGTAAAGTAATAAAACAAAGGATACTTCTCTGTTGTTCCCTCTAAAATAAATATGTCTCTGGATCCAACAATCCTAACTCAAAAGCTAACTCTCTGAATCTGGTCTCAGCCAAAGGCTTGGTTAAGATATCTGCTCTCTGCTTCTCTGTTGCAATCTTTTCCATCCTTATATCTCCCTTCTCAACATGATCTCTGATAAAATGATGTCTTATATCAACATGTTTACATCTGGTATGAAGAACTGGATTCTGGGTGATTGCAATTGCACTATTACTATCACAGAATATAGGAATACCCTTAGCTCTAATCTGGTAGTCCCTAAGCTGTTGACTAATCCAGAGTAGTTGAGAACAACAGCTCCCTGCAGCCATGTACTCTGCTCCCTTAAGATACTTCAATATTTTCCTAGCTGCTTCCAAGTGAGTCTTCTTGGGGTTAGCTTGAAATCTGGCACAAACTCCTACAGCAAAAGTAATATCTGGTCTGCTTGCAGTCGGGTACAAAAGAGAACCAATAAGTGCTCTGTACTGAGTCTGGTCCACACTCTCTCCAGACTCATTTGGATCCATGTTGAAATTTGTCATCATAGGGATCTTGGCTGCTTTGCTAGAACCTATTCCAAATTTCTCTAACATGTTTCTGGTGTACTTAGCTTGGTTAATAAAAATTCCCTTCTCTGATTGCTTTACCTGCAAACCCAAAAAGTAATTCATTTCTCCCGTCATGGACATCTCAAACTGTCCCTGCATGAGCTCACCAAACTTCTCACACAGCTTCTTGTTAGGGGATCCAAATATGATGTCATCAACATATATTTGGACCAGAAGGATGTCCTTTCCTTCTTCTTTCCTAAACAAGGTTCTATCAATCTTACCCTTAGTAAAACCATTGTCCAGAAGAAATTGAGATAGAGTGTCATACCATGCTCTGGGTGCCTGTTTCAGCCCATAAAGAGCTTTCTTAAGCTTAAACACCTTGTCACCTTGTTCAAAACCAGGCAGTTGTTCCACATACACTTCCTCAATGAGAATCCCATTAAGAAAGGCAGATTTCACATCCATCTGGTATACTTTGAACTTCATGTGAGCAGCATATGCTAAGAACAATCTGATGGCTTCTAATCTGGCAACAGGAGCAAATGTCTCATCATAGTCTATTCCTTCAGACTGAGAATAGCCCTGGGCCACCAGCCTTGCCTTGTTCCTAGTAATGACATCATTCTCATCTTTCTTATTCTTGAAAACCCACTTAGTGCCTATCACCTTTTGATGTCTTGGTCTGTCTACCAGCTCCCAAACATCCTGTCTGGTGAATTGATTCAACTCCTCTTGCATAGCAACAATCCAATTTGAATCTTTCAGTACCTCCTTGATATTCTTGGGCTCAATCAAGGACACATAGCAACTGAATAAGGCAGCTAAGTTAAGAGTTCTCCTAGTCTGGACACCCTTAGTTGGATCTCCAAGGATTAGGTCATTGGGGTGATCAACCAGGGTCCTCCTTCCCGTGGTCTTGCCTGGTTGATCATCTTCTGCAGTACCTTGGTGATTATCACCACCTGCAGAAGAGCTTCCCCCTACAGGAGTTCCAACATCCTCTGGTTCTGCTCCTTGTGAAGGCTGCTGCTTCAGAGAACCAGGAGATGGGTCATCATCTGAATCTGAATCTGAATCAAGAACAGGTGGATTGACTTTGATAACTCTGGGTGAAGTCTGATTCTGGGTCTCATCAGAAGACTTAGAGTCCACCTTGCACTCAAAAGCAGATTCATCAAAAACAACATGAGGTGTTTCCTCCCCACAAAGTGAATTCTTATTAAAAACTCTAAAAGCCTTACTGGTGCTGGAATATCCTAAGAATATTCCATCAGCCACTTTAGCATCAAAGGTTCTTAATTTAGATTTCCCATTGTCATGGATGAAACACTTACATCCAAAAACATGAAAGTATGAAACAGATGGGGTTTTACCTTTCCATACCTCATATGGAGTCTTATTATGTCTCTGGGCAATCAGGCATCTGTTCTGAGTGTAGCAAGCTGTATTAATAGCCTCTGCCCAAAATCTCTGTGGAGTGATGTATTCTGCCAGAAGTGTTCTTGCAGCTTCTTTAAGAGTCTTATTCCTCCTTTCTGCTACTCCATTTTGTTGGGGTGTTCTGGCAGCAGATGTCTCATGAAAAATCCCATGATCCTTGCAGTAATCTGCAATGTGTGAATTCAAAAACTCTGTCCCTTTATCACTTCTGATTCTGACTATGCTCTGGTTCTGCTCATTCTGAATCTGATTGAAGAACTCTGGCAGCTTAGTCATAGTTTCATTTTTCTTAAACAAGAACATTACCCAAGTGTATCTTGAAAAGTCATCTACTATCACCAAGGTGTACTTCCTTCCACTGAAACTAAGAGGAGAAACAGGTCCAAACAGGTCCATGTGAAGTAGTTGAAGTACTCTGGTTGTGGTTGTGCTCTGGACATCCTTAAAGGAAGTCTTGGGTTGTTTACCCTTCTGGCATGAACCACAAACCTGATTCTTCTTAAACACTTCATTAGGAAGACCTCGAATGAGACCTTTTCTGGCAATCTTATTCAGTATTTTGAAGTTAAGATGACACAATCTCTTGTGCCAAATCCAGCTATTCTCTGCAGATCCTTTTGCAACTAGGCAAGCATTTCTTAGGCAACTGTTAAAATCTGCAAGATAAATGTTACCCTTCCTCAAGCCTATTAGCAAAATATCATTATAATCAGAAGAGAAAACAGTGCATGAATCACTAGAAAACTTCACTGAGTATCCCTTGTCACAGAATTGGGATACTGAAAGCAGATTATGCTTGAGTCCTTCAACATAGTAAACTTCTTCTACTGAAACTTCATTGAAGGTCAACTTTCCAACTCCTCTGGTGACGCCATAGTTGTTGTCACCAAACATCACCCTTGGTCCATTCAATGGCTTGAAATCTTGGAGATTATCTTTCTGGAAGGTCATGTGCTTGGAACATCCACTATCAATGTACCAGACATGATTGCTTGAAAATCCTTTCTCCAATGGACTCTTATCTACCTGCAGAGAAATCAATTAGGTCCCCTACTAGTGCTGGGTCATGATTGGTTAGTTGCAGGTTTTGTAGGAATCCATAGATAAAGATCATCCCTTGATGGATGAGGAGATCTTATCTTCCTTCCAAATCTATCTACCAGCACATGTCCTCTGACAATGACATATTGAGCTACTGGTCTGATAAGGACACCTTTCCTATAAACAGGTCTGGTGTACCTTTTCTCAAATTTGGCCTTTGGAATGGCCTGCCTCAAAGACATGGTCTTAAAGGTCTGGTTGTAAGGGTACATCCTAGAAGAACCATCTCTGGTGTCATAACTACCCAGATCAGTTGGTTTTCTATAGATGGGTCTGGAAGACCTCCTCTGGTTCTGATAATTAGACTTGCTCTGGTGATTATAGTTCCTTTGAGTATACCTATTCTGAAACTGATTCCTCTGAGAAAACTGTCTCTGGGATACCTGGTGCTGTTGAACATTGTTCCTTCTCTGGTAGTTATTACTCTGATTGGTATTCCCCTTTCTTGAGTGTTTCCTTTGAGGTCCCCTAATCTGTTTAGGTTCCCTTTGAGGATTTCTCTGGGGTCCTCCAATTTGAGTAATTTCTACTCCTTGGGACTCATTGTTCACAGAACCATCAATCTTTAATGGTTCCCCTTTTTGACACTTATTCTCTAGCATCTTCTCTTCCAGAACAGTCAACTCTTCTGGACCATATGTAATGTGATTAACAGAGTGATTCCTTTTCCAGTCAGGATTGTGAACCACCTTGTAACCATTACCAGTTAAGTCTTTATCATCCCAGATTTCTACCAATTTACCAGCTCTTACAGACTTGTCTTTATTGTAAAAGTATTTATGAGTTTTAGAGGAAATTCCAGAATATCCTAAACCACTCTTATCACAAATGCGCTGAGAAGACTCTGATATGATAGATACAACAGATGGTATCTTAGGAGCTTCTCTGGGCATAGGTATCTCCTCTATGTTGTGAGCAACTTGTTTTCCCTTGATAAGAGTCTGGTATTTGGCTCCGAGTTCAGTGATCTCATCTTCTTGAGAGTTCTTTTCTTTCATGAGTTGATCTACCAGAGTATCTCTTTCTGTGATCTTATCCTGAAGTTCAGAGACTTCTTTGGAATGATCTTTCATGAGTTCTCTGGTGGATTTATGCTCATGAGAGAGAGATTGAACTTCAGCTCTGAGCCTACCATTCTCTTTCTCAAGTTTTTGACAAAGTTGGACACAATTTTGGAGATCTGATAGCATTTGTTGCATATCAGACTCTCTGGAGTTACCAGATGAATTAGAGGATTCAGTACATTTGGAATTTGATAAAACTAGAGTAGTTTCATTTACCTCAGTGATGTCTGCCATAAGACACACATCATCATCTGATCCAAAGTCAGAAGAAGAAGAACTGGAACTAGTATCCTCCTCCTCTGCTTCTGCCAGCAATGCTCTTTTATCTGCATATCTCCTATCTCTCTTGATTCTTTTCTCTTCTCTTTCCTTAGGAGTGAGTTGAGGACAATCATAACTATAGTGACCAGTCTTGTTGCATGTGTAGCAGGCATTGTCTCCTCTGGGACTAGGACTTGGCTCTCTCCTCCTCTGGTTGTAGTCTAATCTGGCAGGACTACTCTCTCTCTTCTGGTAGTCAGGTCTGCCAGAGCTACCATCCCTCCTCTGATAATCTAATCTCCCAGAGTTGCCAGGGTTGTCATCTCTCCTCCTCTCTGGAGTTCTGAATCTGGTCTCCCTTGAGTCTCCAGATGTCTTCTCCTTCTCTGCAGGCTTGAAGGAACTCTTTCTATCTCTGGAAGATTCCTTCCAATGCCTTTTGTACCTGCCATATTTTGAACTCATTTTATCTAATTTACGAGTTAGAAGTGCTACCTGCTCCTTGAGGCTCAAGTCATCTGCAGTAGACTCCTTTGGCTTGACATCAGGCTTGATAGTTGAAGAGAATGCAACACCATTCTGGCCAGAAGAGGAAACCTCTTCTGTTTGATCCTCCTCTTGAAGATCATACTCATATGCTTTGAGATCAGACAACAGAAGATGATGATCCAGAGTATTGAGATCCTTGTTGTCCTTGATCACAGTGACTTTAATTCTCCACCTGCTTGTTAGTGAACGCAAGATTTTACTATTAATTTCCTTTTCAGAGTAGGTCTTACCTAAGGCACTAGCCTTGTTCAGGAGGTTTGTGAGACGCATGTCCAGCTGGTCAATGGTCTCGTCTGGTTTTATCTTGAAGGAATCAAACGAGTGTTGAACAGCTTGGAGTTTGTTATCTTTGATCTTCTCTGTTCCCTCACAGAGTAACGCCAGTTTTTCCCACATCTCCTTGGCAGTGGCACACGTTCTGACCTTTTCAGTCACCTCTTTGGTAAGTGTGTTGATGATCTCTGTTCTTGCCACCTGGTCCAAGTTGTATAGCTTTCTTTCATCATTGTCAAGCTCATCTTTCTTTTTGAGGATTCGTTGCCTGGGGACTCTATCCTCTGCAGCTTTTTGGGAAGCTTCACTAGTTTCTTCCCTGGACTCAGACCTGCCACTATCAATAGGAGTCCAGTAAAATTGAATGGGGCCACTTTCAACCACATCTAACATGCGGTGGTGAATAGCTCCAAGATGATTGCTCATCATGAAACTCCAGTGGCTGTAATCCTCAAAAGAGAATTCTGGAAGCTTACGGCTCTTGTAAGAAGATTTTGCAGACATTTTGATAAGAAATTTAGGGAAATAACAAGAACTTGAACAAAAGCACTAAAGAGCAATGGATCTGCCCGGTGACCACCAAAAGCTTTACAAAGCAGTGGTCGTTGGACACACTGCTCTGATACCACTTGTTGGTCCCACTAGTTAGATTAATTGCGGAAGCTTAAGTTAAATGTCTTTCAAAGTCTTTTACAAGAGAGCAATAATCAACAAACAATAAGTAAAATAAAGCGATAAAGAACACAAGATGTATAGTGGTTCGGATTGAATATCCTACGTCCACTCTCCCTTATAACCAAGGGGTCTCACTATCAACCAACTCACAAACTTACTTACTGGAATTGGGAAGTACCAGTTCCTTCTTACAACCTCTTTAGATTTAACTTCAATCTAAAGATCAACCAGCCAACAACCTTGTCTAATAGATGAACAGGTTGTGGTTTCAATAACTCCTTTAGAGTAGATAAATATTATGAACAGTAAGAGTGCTTGGTATGAATATCAAAAGCTTGGATCACTTATGCGCGTGTAGAGTCTCTAGAGCTTTTTCTTGAACTGCACTCTTGTATATATAGAGGGGATTAGGGCTAGCCGTTGGAGGGCTAATCCAATCAGATCCTCTATATAAGGAAGCCTCAATCAATCAATTCCCTAATTGATTGATTGGGTTGGTGGGATCCTTGGATTGATTATCTTCAAATACTTTCCAATCCTGATCATGTTGACTTGATTTGAATTACCAACAGTCAATAGCTTCCTCTGCCTAACTCTGATTCTCTCCAGAGAAGGCAAGACCAGACACAAGGCAACCTCGGTGTCTTCTGGTCCTCATCTGGTCAAGAACCAGAATACTCAGTAGAGTCAGGGGATCAAACTGAGCATCTTTTGTTCTACCAGACTCGTCTGGTCCGGACTCGTCTGGTCTGGGGAAGGTCCTCTGCCTCTGGTCAGATCTCATCTGGTGAAGTCTTCTGGTGGGGTCTTCTGGTGACTCTTCTGGTGAAGTCTTCTGGTCTGGTAGTTCCCCCTAGACTAAGTCCTAATCTAGATCATCATCTGGCTAATAGGTCCAGATGGTCCTATTACATCTTCTGGTTTGTTTTAACTCATCAAAACTAACAATTTTTTTATCCTAACAGGGGTGGAAGGGGCCAATAAAAAAACACTATCTTGATACATAACACTAAACATATATATTTTAAAGTTGATTACATACCCAACATTTGGACGAAAATATCACAATGCGGTTGGTGTCCATAATCTTTGAGTACTTGATGTGTAAGAGCTTGCCCCAAGAATCAATAACCTAAAAGGTTAGGAAACAATAACTTGTCTTACTTAAACATATAGACAAATAAATTGTGCAATTGTTGATATGATTAACTACAGAAAGATTAATTTTTTTATCATATGATTTACCCCATTCAAAATACATTGATGTGGTAGAATCATAAATATGTCCCTCAACAGCACCACAGTCATTGCATCTGGTGAACTCCAAGCAATAAAACAATAAAACGAAAAGTGTATGTTAAAAAACATCCTGCCCAGATTCAAGACTGTTTTTTAATAATAAGGTTCTTCACAAGCTATTAAATGTCGTTCAAAAGAATCATAATTAAAAAGAATAGCAAAAGATAAAAAGTAAGTAAATTATGTATTTACCTATTACCACCCTCCTTCCAACACTCCTTTATTGTATTCTTCAACTCTTTTGAAGTTTTCTTAACTGCAATGAATTTACTATTCAGCTTCATTTCTGGATATTGGCGTCCAGCTTCGTGTTTTGTGACAATCTCCTCAGTGTCAATCTGTGGCGATATATCAATTGGTCGTCTGTCTTCTCTCATTGTACGGGTCTTTACCCCCCTTGTTATTGTACTTGGTTGAAATATGCGCTTACTCCATTTTTTCTTAACAGCAGGAGTAAGTTCTATTTCCTGATTTTCTCCATCCTTGTAATTTTCAACAGCTTCAAGAATTTCAACTGTCTTTGCCAAATCTGCATTTTTCCTTTCAAGTTGTTCCTTCTCCTCTGAAACTCGTTGTTTATCCTTCCTCTCCATCAGTAGCTGGGCATGCATGTCCAGAACCTGAATAGTCCTAGAATCCGCCATCACTTGAGTTACTGATGGATTACATAATGCATGGAGTTTTGCATTTGTATCATTCAATTCTTTCTTCAACTTTTCCATTTCCTCCTTGTGATCAGCAATCATAACTAAACACCGTTGAGAAAAATCTTCATTCAAACTCAATATCTCATTCTGGTAGTCAACCACTGACCTCTTACATATCAACAACTCAGCCACCAGACTACCATTCTCTGTTTTTAATTCCTTCACCTCTTTCACTAGTCTCACATTATCCTTTCTCAATTCTTCCATCTCAGCCTCTATTCTCTTATCAGGTGCCCGATCATGCCCATCATTCTGAATTGATCTAACAATATCCATTACACCATCATACACATCATTGTCCTTTGGAACTTCAGTTGTCAATCCGATATCAAAAGAGGGTGGATCAGGTGTTGTACAATTCATCTTCACATTATTCGTCGGGCATTCCACTGTCTTTGCACTATCGGGGTCAACATCATCGATTGCTGAAATTTTTTTCCCCAGAGATTCAAGTGATGATTTGTGCTGACCCCGTTCTCCCATTCCTGAACCTTGGCACACAGCCTCATCATTCTTCCCACGCGTAGCAATTGGATAAGTGTGGCAGACAATAAAATCATCATCTGTATCAATACCCCTTCCTCTCTGCCCTTCAAATAATCCATTACTTGAAGCACTATCATCCTCCTCTCTAGCAATCCTGCCCTCATCCTCTCTAATCCAGGAATCTTTGACACTCCGAAAAACACCCTTCTCATGTGTACTTGCCTTCAGTTTTTCCTTTCCAATCTGTAGAATTGTTTGTTTTAATAAAGTAGGTAAAATTATACCAAAGAAGGAAACTTTATGACAATGTATTTTATAATCCTAACCTTAACCGGCTTTAACTTGTGTAGATTAACCCGTTCCAGCTTCTCATTCATCAACGAAAGGTCCCATTTCAGTATACGTTGAAAGGCACCAGGATTCGTAGGAGAAATCAACTTGGTATGCTCACACAACCAGAACTGAAATTTAAAATTACAAGGAAAGGCTATCAATCAAATACTTATTGATTAAGCAATAAAATTAAGTAATATGTGTGAATATATCATTACCGGTAGAAGAGATACACAACCACCAATCTTAATATTCCTGCTTGTTTTTAGTTGTTCCAATAAAACCTTCACAACTACATCGCACCAATCGTACTGTCTGATCTCCTCTATATTCTCCAGATAACAACTGTAATGCCAAGGTATTGAAGAATTCCTCCCGGGGGAAAGCAAGGCCACCATCAAGTACAAATGCAAAAGTCGTGCAACATCACTCGATGAATGCTCACCGTTTGTCTTCAAGGCTGCTTTCAATTTATCGAAAACCTTTTTTTTGCCCAGTACTTCCCTACGTCCTGGACGATTGATCTCCTCTCTAAAACAACGGTGAACCCAAGGTGGGTCAAGATAATCATTTGACCGTAGAGGCAGTTTTCGAGATCCACATGTGACACCCAATATGAGCTGAACATCCCTGCTACTCAACTCCAATCTTACGCTACCCAGCCAGAAAGTTGAACTACGTTCATCGAAGGTCAACATAACACTCTTGATATCCTCCTCGTGATTTTGCCACATTCTTTTATATCTCTTGTAGTCTACATCAAGCAGAGCTTTAAACAATAACCAAAAAGGTGTTCTTTTAATCCGAGATATTTGCTCCTCTTTGAATGAAACCCCCTGTAGCTCTTTGACAACAGTCACAAGATTGCATCTAAAATATACATTTTCATCATCTGCCAACGTAAGATCTACAAAATTAAACAAATTTGTTAACTATGTACTTTGAAAGACATCATTTATAATTCAAAGTACAGTCTATGTAAACTAACCGAAATTATTCTTTGGACCGAATTCCTCCTCACTTGAATCAGAACTAGAAGATAATATATCATCTAATAGGCCAAGCCCTGTTCCAACATTTCTCCCTTTGACAGTTGACCTCCCACACTTCTTCCTATTAAGATATTTCTTTTCTGTAGAGTTATCACCCTTTCAATGCATTTTTTTGTTTTATTTTTGGAGTTAAACTTCTTGAATTACAAATCCAAAGTAATAACTTAAATCCATCTTCTTACCAGAATCATATGATGAAGTATCAGATTCTGCCTCCATCTTTCCTATAAATCAAACGATTTTAAAATTTCAAAACAAAGTTTAAATCAATAATCCTTTCGGAAAAAGTATTTTTTCCAAGAACAGCAAGCTTCTAACCTTTCCCCTTCCTTCCTCTGTAATCATTCTTTGGTTTGTAGCCATCATATTCAGTTTTAGAACTCTTACCTAAACATTGATGGTCAAGATCATTTTATTAACCCTAAACTACTACAGAACATTACAATAAACACTTTGAATACAATAGGATGTCTATAAAGGACAAAAGCAGGATAGTATAGTGGAGTAGTATATTATAGTAAACTACTATAGAATATTACATTAAACAAGTTGAAAATAATACGGGGGGGTAGTACACTATAGTAACAGGTATAGTATATATCCCAAAAACATTTTTTTACGTGGTATATAAATATTAACATTGGTACACATTATCTGTAATTAGTATATATACTAAACTATTAAAAGTATACTACTGCCAACCTTGAAATTGTTTTCTTCGTTTTTGGTTCTTCAACCTCTTTTGGGGTGGCATTCTCTCATCTTCAGTCCCAGAATCTTCTTTACTCGAACTCCTCAACCTTGTTTTACCCATAATCTATTGCAGAGAATGTTCTTACAGAATCACAAATTAATTAATTAATTAGAACTAATTAAAAAGAGTCTAAAACTGTTATGACTTTATTTCCTATTTAATGTAGGACCTAACAGAATACCTTTTGGTGAAGGATGATGGAGTTTTCTCTTAACCTACCTGAAAAGATGGAGCATTTTAAATCGGCTATATATCTAAGGACCCAAAACAATCTAACAACAACCAAATACCTCAATTTCGGTGAAGCAATATCTCAATTTCAAAAAGTTTGCTCTGCATGAAGAGATGAACTTATTAGAGAGCGAAATCGTCTAAGGATCCAAAACAATCTATAACTAAAATAAAATTCCTTACTGGTGTCGGAGTCTCAGGGTTTGAAGGTCGCCGTCGATAATTTATAGGGAATCTAGGTTTCGAATTGCTGGTAAGACAGAAAATGCGGAGAGAAAATGTTGAGAAATCGAAATTGAGCAAAACCTTGCGTAGATGAAAGTTTTTTCTTGAATTTCTATTGTTGCTGTCACTTCCGCCGCAAACTCCGGGTACTAACATTAAATGCTGCAAAGAACCAAAATTCCGAGAAGCTCCAATGTACTACTTAAAAACTAACAAGGTAATTACTAGTTATAGGGAATAAGTTACACTATGTTAGGATATAGATTAGATGTTTTGAAGATGTTAAAACAAGAACTTGTAATAGGACTAGCTGAACCTGTTAGTCAGCTACAGATTAGTCTTGGTCTAGAATAGGTCTTTGGTTAAGGGGGAAGAAATCTGTGCAGACCAGAGGAGGTGACCAAATGAGGTGACCAGAGGAGGTGACCAGATGAGAGGTGACCAGAGGAGGTGACCAGATGAGGTGACCAGATGAGGTGACCAGAGGAGGTGGCCAGAGGAGTCTGATCAAAGGAGGTGACCAGATGAGGTATGGACCAGATGAGCTCTGACCAGAGGAGTCTGCCAGAGGAGTCTGACCAGAGGAGCCTGACCAGAGGAGTCTGACCAGAAGACCTCTCCCAGATGAGGTTCAGAGCAGAAGTGTTACCTGACCAGATAAGACCAGACCAGACCAGAAGACCCCATACCAGATGAGAGTGAGACAGATTAGTTCACCCACCAGGAGGCTGCGTGTAGTCTGGAGACAAGGAGATCTTGGAGTTTCAATGATTGAGAGAAGGCAATCTAGAGAGTCAACTGATAGGAGGATCTGTTTGATTGATTGAGTGATTGAAAGTCAACTAATCAATCATATAATCAATCAAAGATTGATTATATCCCTCCAATTATGGTTGTTTGAATTTCTAGCTTCCAATGGCTAGTTAATCCTACAACTATAAATAGGAGTGCTTGGATTAGTTCAAGTGACAAGAGTCGCGCGAGAGCACACAACAAGAACACACGAACTCTTCCAAACACTCACCTTGTTCATTCAAGTTTATACACTCTTTAGGAGTTTTAGTTGGATCTTATAATTAACCTGTTCATCTTGAAAGGTTGTTGTAAGTTGTTGTACGAAGGAGCTGGTACTTCGCAATTCCAGTGGTTCGTGAGTAAGTTGGTTGGAGAGAAAGTCCCCTTTGGAGAAAGGGAGAGTGGACGTAGGACAAGTTGGTCCGAACCACTATAAATCTGGTGTTCTCTACTTTATGCTTTTTAGATTTCTGCATCTTAGTTTTAGCACTTAATTTAAAAGTTGGTTTTTCATTAAAATATTTCAAAACGTTTCCGCTGGATAACCTTTTTGGGACCAACAAGTGGTATCAGAGCAGTGTGTCCTACAGACCACTGTTTTGAAATTATCTCGGTGGTCACCAGGGCAGATCCATTTTTTTGAAAACCCAAATATTTGTTGTTGATGGTCCCGTTTTCAAAGGGCAAAATGGGAATTCAGGAGCAAAAAAAAATTTATTTTTTTTTAACCTTTTTCCTCAGGGAATTCAGCAGGAGTAAGAAATTCTCAAGTCACTACTCTGCTCAGAGGCTGAGTTACCAAGTCAGAGAGAAGGCTTGGAGACTCATGCTCTGAGCAAGGACAGTGGCTTGAGATGCTGAACTCTCGAGTGCGTTATCAGATCACAGCTTGCACCCTGACCGAGTTCAGTGACGGAATACTCAAGTCACTGCGTTGCTGAGAGTCAGAGCTATCAAGTCAGTGACTCGAGAGACTGAACTCTCGAGTGTCTAGCCTTATCTGGTCAGTGAGATGGAATCTCCCTGACCTGAATGCTTAACCAAAGTTCCTTTTTAAACAATGCTCTCAGTGAGCAGATTTTCGCAATACTTTAGAAGAAAAGACATTCCAGATAATAACACTTGGTTTAACGTGGTTCAGAGACTCAAGCTCTTACATCCACGGCCTGATTCAACAGGAAATCCACTCCTTTGGATTCTTGTTTTTAACGTGCCAAGGTGCACTTACAACTGGACTCACACCCCTCCACGGAGCTGCCTCTCCTTACAAACAACTTACTCCCAACAAACCTGACAAGAGGGTTTTGGTTTCGGTTAGGGTTTTCTCCAACTAGGTGAGGTTTTCCCTTTACAATGTGTTAGCCAATAGCTAAGATAGGAAAAACCTCTCTAAACCTAGAGTTACAAGCTGAGCACTCTTATGTATATATTTGTGAACTCTCAGTGTATAAGACGTGAGTAGGACCTCCTTATATCTCCCATGCACGTATGCTACTACTCACACTCTCAGCTCGTAGGTGTTGGTTTTCTTACAATGATACAACAACACAACAACTCAACACAACACACTCTAACAACAAGCTATGAGCTTGTATTTATAATGGGGATTCAAATGTATCCGTTGGAGAGGAAATACATTTGAATCCAGCATTAAATGGTTTCAACCACTTTTCTTGGAATGCGGCCTTTGTCAGTGTCAGAGTTGCTGCCTCGTGTTGATTGGTCCACGTGGCCTGGATTCACAGATCTTTGACTCAGTGGGTTTGACTAAGACCCACTGACTTTAGGTGGCTTCCTCCTTCACTGACTCTGATCTTCAGTGGACTGACTCGTCCTCAGTGCATTTGTCCTTCAGAGACTGTTTGAAGATCACTCCAAGAAGTTTGTCATAAGGCTGGATGACAAACTTCCCTGACCACAGTAGCCTGACTCCTTCAGGCCTACTTGGTGCAGCACTGATCCTCCTGATCAGGCTCTTCACTGAGTGATCCACCGGACTTGGCTTAGATCAGCCTGACTTACACTCAGTGGGACTTCCTTCAGGCTTCTCTTCAGGTTCAGGTCTTTCTTCATTGGCTTCAGTCAGTTCTTCTTGAGATGTCATCTTGACTTTCTCAGGCTGTCAGTGAGTTCCCCCTTGCTGAGTTCCCCCTCAACTGAGTGCTTCCTCAGCTAGGTTCTTCTCATATTACAACCTGTCTAACTGAATAAACAAACTATCCTGACCTGATTCTAAAGATACTATTCTGACTGCTTTCAAACCTATTACATGTTTTGGAAAATCATCAAAACTAAAATACATATCCCAACAGTTGTGCTAACAAATTTTGCAGAAATGGGCTCAAAGAGATGCAGTAGAAGAGACACCAGGAGGTACTCCAAAAGGAGCTTCGCAGATGAGGAAGATGAGGTATCCACTTCTGGTTCATCATCCAATTATGGACCAGACGAAGAGATATGTCTGGTAACAGACGAGGTATGTGATCGAACTCCCTCTTCTTTTTCATCTTCTTCTTGTTCTGGACAATCAGAGGAGTCTGATATGCAGAAGATGCTATTAGATCTCCAATCTTCAATACAACTTTGTCAAAAATTGGAAGAAGAGAACACAAAGTTGAAAGCAGAAAATCAGAAGCTTTCACAATGTTTTGGCAACCCAACTGATCTACCAGCTGAACAGGTTCAAACACTGGTAGAAGAGTCCACTGACTTGAAAACCAGATGTGATGAACAAACTAAGCTGATAGAAAAGCTGCTTGTTGAAAACATTGAGAAAGATAATGAATATACTCTGCTGAAAGCTAAGTTCGATGAACTCTTCCATCAAAACAAAATTGTAAGAGAAAGTGAGGACAAGCTCAAGATGAGAGTGGAGCAGCTGACTATAGCAAACAATGCTGTGTCACACATAGCTGCCTCATCTCAAAGAGAGCATGATAAAACAGGCCTTGGCTATACCAAACCTGAATCCTCACATGTTCAAAAAGAAGAACAGACTAGTAATTTTATTGATAAGGGTAAAAGGCCAGCTGACCAGGCAACTCAGCCTAATGGGCAGATGAGTACTGAAACTCAAAAACCCAAAAGGCAGAGGAGGAATTTTAAGAAGGGTTATACCCAGAATAAAATACCTCAGCCAGGCCAGCAGAGTAGAAGACAGTCTGGATCTTCTCAAAAGAAGCAGAACCAGATGACTTCTACTCATCTGCAGAGGACTTCCAAGTCATCTGCCAGACCAGCTGGAACCTTTGATGGTTCTAGTAAAACTTATCCTTATCAAAAGAATTTCAAGTCTGTTGCTTTGAGACAAGTTACTTCTTCTACTGGACAAGCTCATCAGAGAAGAAGAGCCTCTAGAAGAAATAACCATGTCAAAGGTTCTTTTGTGGAGTGTGTTTTTGTGGATATGTATGGAAGAAAGATAAGATCACCTGATTCAAGAAGGGATGATCTATTCTTATGGCTTCCTAAAAACTGTGCTAACCCCCCTGGACCCAGTAGGGTACCAAAAAGTTAATTGCCTGCAGATACACAAGAAGACCAGCTAATGTTTTGCCCCAATATCAGCTGAGCATACTTTGAGGGGGAAGATCAGTTGACCCAGCCTGCTAGAATCTCTATTTAGATATTTCAAATTTTCTTGTCTTGTTTTATTTAAAGTTCTTCCAGTTTTAACATCATCAAAAAGGGGAAAATTGTTAGGATATAGATTAGATGTTTTGAAGATGTTAAAACAAGAACTTGTAATAGGACTAGCTGAACCTGTTAGTCAGCTATAGATTAGTCTTGGTCTAGAATAGGTCTTTGGTTAAGGGGGAAGAAATCTGTGCAGACCAGAGGAGGTGACCAGATGAGGTGACCAGAGGAGGTGACCAGATGAGAGGTGACCAGAGGAGGTGACCAGATGAGGTGACTAGAGGAGTCTGATCAGAGGAGGTGACCAGATGAGGTATGGACCAGATGAGCTCTGACCAGAGGAGTCTGCTAGAGGAGTCTGACCAGAGGAGCCTGACCAGAGGAGTCTGACCAGAAGACCTCTCCCAGATGAGGTTCAGAGCAGAAGTGTTACCTGACCAGATAAGACCAGACCAGACCAGAAGACCCCAGACCAGATGAGAGTGAGACAGATTAGTTCACCCACCAGGAGGCTGCGTGTAATCTGGAGACAAGGAGATCTTGGAGTTTCAATGATTGAGAGAAGGCAATCTAGAGAGTCAACTGATAGGAGGATCTGTTTGATTGATTGAGTGATTGAAAGTCAACTAATCAATCATATAATCAATCAAAGATTGATTATATCCCTCCAATTATGGTTGTTTGAATTTCTAGCTTCCAACGGCTAGTTAATCCTATAACTATAAATAGGAGTGCTTGGATTAGTTCAAGTGACAAGAGTCGCGCGAGAGCACACAACAAGAACACACGAACTCTTCCAAACACTCACCTTGTTCATTCAAGTTTATACACTCTTTAGGAGTTTCAGTTGGATCTTATAATTAACATGTTCATCTTGAAAGGTTGTTGTAAGTTGTTGTACGAAGGAGCTGGTACTTCGCAATTCCAGTGGTTCGTGAGTAAGTTGGTTGGAGAGAAAGTCCCCTTTGGAGAAAGGGAGAGTGGACGTAGGACAAGTTGGTCCGAACCACTATAAATTCGGTGTTCTCTACTTTATGCTTTTTAGATTTCTGCATCTTAGTTTTAGCACTTAATTTAAAAGTTGGTTTTTCATTAAAATATTTCAAAACGTTTCCGCTGGATAACCTTTTTGGGACCAACACACTATAGTGTACCTATGTGGTACACCCCCTAGATTTAAGTAAGGGTGTATTTTGAAACTCTACTCATTTTGAAAAAATGATATTAATTAATTTTATAGTAAAAATAATTTATTTATTTTAACCTTTTTTAAATAATAAAATCCAACAATTTATGGACTTGACCAATACTTTTTGACAAAGTATAGAGTGAAATTGGTTTATACATAAATCAATGAAGGGTATTAGTTGTTTTCATTGAAGAGTATTAGTTGTATTTACTGAAGAGTATTACTGATTTAAACTAAAGAGTCTTAGTTATTCAGTGAAAATGAACTAAGACTCTTCAGTGTAAACCAGTAATACTCTTCAGTAAAAACAACTAATACTCTTCAGTGAAAACAACTAATACCCTTCGGTGATTCATATATAAACCAATTTCACTCTATACATACTCATACTTTTTTTACTTCAAAATATAGGTACCACATCTATACTTAGAAGCATAGAAAAATTAGCAAGATAATTTATAATAACAATCTTCACAATATTCTTGTTGTAAATCTAGAAGATTTATTATACCAAATCTAGAAGATTTGATGTGGACATTACTAATGGACCAATAACCCAATGGGCTTCATATTTAGATTAGGATTTTACTCTTATAAATATATCATTGTACTCAAAATTGTACATACTCATACATACACATATTAGTGAAACTCCTGGCTTGGTACGCCCCCAGACGTAGTCGTTATCGACGAACTGGGTGAACAAATCTCACGCCTTTATTTACGCCACTACTACAATATTGGACATACACAACTGCACTTATACAGCCCTTTTCAATAACTGCTGTCTAAGTGAAGCTTTATACAGCGGTTTTAAAATACTTTTTTTTAAATAAAAAAATCTTATACAGCGGTTTTTAACTGCTATATAAGTTAGATCTTATATAGCGGTTAATAACCGCTGCGAATGGGCCTTATATAGCGGTTTCGAACCGCATTATAAGATAACTCTTAGATAGCGGTTATTATAAGATAACCGATGTATATTTGTTTGTTTTTTCTTTTTTTAATATATATATATGCGCCCGCAGCGTTAATTTCCCCCAAATCACACATTCGAAAATTAAATTGACCTAGCCTCTGCCGTCGTCCTCGCCGTCCGCCCCCACCGTGCAGCCCCCTCGCAGCCCAAGAGCGCCGTCGTCGACCTCTTAGCTCTCGAGCGCTGCCGCGCCGCCCTTCTCTTTGGACAACCGCCGTGCCGCCACCGCCGTGAAGAACGAGAAGCTCGTGAGGTATGTTACTAATCTTTGCTAGGTGTGTTGCTGATTTTATTCTCTAAATTTAATTTTTGAAACAGGAGGAAAATTCGTGAGAGACGAAAACAAGTAAATTCTCAACCAGAGGAAATACTGTTCCAAGGAAATTCGAAGAACTTTAGAACGGGTTTCCAGTGATATCTCCATGCGGTCCAGATTTCGGATCTAATTAAGCGAGAAAGCCATGTCTTCCAAATCCGGTGAGAATCCTAATGGACACATCAGTTCTGTTCGAAATGAGTACTCTTACATATGTTAAAGTGGTCAAACGACTTAATCTTTAAGATTTCTACTGTTTGTTGAATTGATATTGTTTGAAGAATTATATCCGATTAGTTAGCTTGGTGATTTTTTTTACTGCTTTTCCTCTTTTATAGTTTTGAATCGTCGGATCTGTTGTAGAATTTTGCGGATTTTGTTTTTCATTTCAGTTTTCTCATTACTGGTGCTTCGCGAGCTTCTAGAGGAAATGTAAGGGAAATTTAAGCACGATTTAGGTTAAAATGGAGGAATAACTTGAAATAAACGCCGAAAATGTGATTTCAGAAAAAAAAATTATTCGTATATTTGTAATTTTCGTGGTTTAATTGTTCGATTAGTAGTATTTGCGGCTTTGAAGTAGTGGAATTGAAGGAAATATCGTACTGGTTGAAATATTAAAATAATTTAAAAACACAATATATAGCGGTTAATAACCGATGTATAAGTGCATACTTTATATAGCGGTTAATAACCGCTGTATATGCCCAATACTTTATATAGCGGTTAATAACCGCTATATAAAGTATGCACACTTTATATAGCGGTTCATAACCGCTGTATAAGCCCAATCTGACCTTATATAGCTGTCACGTACAAAGCGTTTTTAACTGCTTTCTAAGTGGGAATAACCGCTATATAAAATCTTATTTGTACTAGTGTGCTCTCAATTTACAACACGTTATCAGCACAAGTCTCCACCCACAATTAATCGAACGAGTGTTATACCAACTAGATTGCAACCTTTCTTCCGATTTAATCTTACGTTACATCGGTAAGTAATCGGCAAAGAAAGGTCAGTATTCCAAATTATATAAGTGTTTTTACTTCTCGATAATGTAAAAAGAATTTGTTTGAATCTCAATAATTAATTATTGATTATTGTAAATATATGAACATGAAAATTCATTGTGCGGAACTATGTATACGGTGTATATGTATATCTATATTATGAGTGTATAAGATTTGTTTCATGTTTTGATTAATTAAACTTGTCTTTGGATGTTTTCGATTCTGGATACGAGAAATCCAAAAGAGTTTTCGGCAATTTAAATTAGATACGAGAAATCCACAAATGCTTTCGGTAGTCAACAGTGTTTGCCAACTATACGAACTATAGCTATTATAGCACCGCGAGCCGAGCGCCGCTGCCGCCTTACCACCAGGGCCGCCGCTTGCAAAGCAGTCGCCGCTCCGTCGCACCGTCCAGCCCGTCGCACCTCCTCTTTCCGTCGCACGAGCGCCGCCGTACGACGCCCAGCCCTCGCTCACGTCGTTCAGCAGTCGTCGCTCAGTCGCGTCGCCCAGCCCGTCGACTCTCTCTTTCTCCCAGCCGCCGTCCCCTTCGTACGGCCGTCGCCTCCAGCCGCGACACTGCCGGCCGCCTCGAAGCGCCGCCACGGTCTTGCTGGTGACGATTTACTATGGGCTAAGACGACCTTGGGTTTTTGGTGTATTTGAGTTGGTACAGAAAGATGGAGGTGAAACCATGGGATCCTCAAATGCCGATGGATTATACCCATGTTCTTGTTTCATTGACTTGATTTCAATTAAATTCTTTTTTTGGGCTTGATTGGTTGGGCCCAATGTGCAGCCAACATTTACGACCTGAAGCAAGACATATTGAACTCCTCTGAAGAAAAAAAAAATCTTGGCCCAAATTCTTTTTTTTAATAAATTAAATATGACATAAAATTTATGTGCTAGATAATTAAAAAACGCTTTATTTGTATAATTTTAATAAAGCATGAGATCTTGTATAATTATCCATGCGCATTAATTTTAAATCGTGTCTTGAAATTTACTAACCTATTTTGTGTTGAGCTTTCTTTTGGACTCGATACCTGTATGGTTGCTCCACCCACTTGAGACGTATCTAAGGCTGCCCGATGCCAGCCGAATCCATCAATAGATGTTTAGGAACCCTTATCGTAGGATTCCGCTCTGGTAAAAGGCTTAATTCATTTTTTATATTTCCAGCAATTAGTTTTGTTTGCCGCAACACATGCTTGTGAATTATTTGTTGTAGAAATTAGGATTTATGTGAAAAATCCTTGTGTGCCTATTATTATCTTGCATGCATTATTACTCTTGCACATAGTCCCCATATTTTAGTCCGCATATATTGCCCGGGTAGGCAGCGTCCGGTACTTGTCGAACCATAAATTATATTTTGGGTAGACAGCGCTCAATTCTTGCTTCTATGTGCTCTAGAATAATCAAATAAATCCTTATTTCTCCGTTGTCAATAAATTGGTCACAACTCTTACCATGTCACTTTAAAATCATAGTGAATAATGTCTGATATTACCATGAAAGAATTCGATGAGCTTGCTCTCGATGGTAATAACTACCTGACATGGGTGCTAGATGTCGAGATCCATCTAGCCTCAAATGAGTTGAGCGAAAAAATTATCGAAGGTTTGAAATTCACTACGCCCAGAAGGTGAAAGCGTTGATTTTTCTCATGAACCAACTGAATAAGGATCTGAAAAATGAATTCCTCACTCACTAGGACCCCGGAACGTTGTGGAAGTCCCTGAAAGACCATTTCCAACAACAAAATGATATACTCCTCCCTCCGGTACAATACTATTGGTTGAGACTCTGTTTCCAAGACCTAAAGTCTACAACGGAGTACAACTCTGTTTTGCATCGTATTGTAACCCAGTTGATGCAGAACACTCTGTCAACATTCCACGCTAGCAACCTTACACTCCAGCAGCAGTATAGGGACAAATATATGATTGGTCGCAAACGTGGAAGGGGGAGAGAGAGTAAGATGATCTGGGCTAAAGGCCGAGGTCGTAGTACATCCGGTGGTCACAGAACTTCGAATTTCTCTCTACAAAAACGTAGCTCTCAAGACAAGATTGAGCAATCCTGCTACAGATGCGGATGCAAAGGCCATTGGTCTCGCACGTGTCTCACTCCCAAACACTTGGTTAAGGCTTATCAAAAGCAGCAGAAGGACGATAAGGGGAAGGCTGCTAGAGTCGAATCTCAACATGCCAGTCTGCCTGAAGCAGACCTTGACCAAGACAACGCCAATCCTGTGGGCATCGAGCTCAAGGACTTTGGAGATGATGAGTGATTTGTGTATTTGATTATTTTAGTATTTTATTTTTGGGATAAAATAATTTTTATATTTTTTGATCCTTTCTTTCGGATATTTTATTTTATGATTGATATTATTATTTTAGCTTTGATGTGTTTACCTTAAATCGTTGTCCATTACATTTATTTGGATATTGTTGTTCTTATGCATGGCTTGTAAACATATCAGCTATTAGGTTTGGACTATTTCCTCTGGCATGATGGACGCAAATAGTGATTTATGTTTGGTAGATAGCGCCACCACTCATACAATCTTAAGAGATAGGAAGTATTTTCATAACTTGGTAGAACGTAAGGGGAGTATACCTACAATAGCCAATGATAGTATGTTGATAGTGGGCTCCGAAAGAGCTTCCATTGTCCTCTCCATGGGTATCGAACACATAATTAGAGCCGGCAATTTGGGCCCAGCCCGACGGGCCGGCCCGGCCCGCCCGACATATGGGCTGTGTAATACCCCGTCCCGTTTTATACCTTTTATTTTGCTAGAAACCTTATTTTACATTATTATTGTGTTTCTTTTAATTTTATTATTTTTGTGTGATACTGTGTAATTTAAATATATACTCTATTTCAAATTCCCAAGTTCGAAGAAAGAAATCGAATATTTCAAACGGATAAGGGACTACGAGAAATTAATTATTCAAAGTTTAAAATTATGTTTTCGATCCGTATAATTTATTGAGAATAATTAAAATGCAATAAAATATTAATTGAGTTTTAAAACTGTATTAATTCTCAATTCGGAATTAAACTCGTGAACCAAACAATCCCTGAACCGTATCAACTGAAAACGAAAATATCAGAATAAAAGGGAATTAATCCTAACCATATATTATTCCATCCTTTTAAATTAATTAAAAATAAATTTCCTAAATTATGTTAAGAGACGAAAATATCAAGTTAGCAGGCCAATTTCTAACCACAAGTTTTATCCTTTTCTTTTCCTTTTAAATTAATTATTTTGAGATATTTTCCTTATATAATGAAGCACGTCTCTATCCAGAAACCAGTTATCCCCAAATTAACTTCATTTTTCTCAATTCCTTTGCCTTCTCTCATAAACGCGTCCTTCTCTCTCCCAATTCCAAATCGACCACCATCCGCCTTCTCTCCTTTTCACCGGCGACCGAGCGCCACCAATCGGAGAGCACCGCGAAGCCTCTCGTCCCTTCCAGCGCCGCCCGTCGCACCCAGCCGAATGCCGACTCCAGCCGTTGCCTCTCTGTTCCATCCGATCGAAGCCGCCGCATGCTCTCTCTCTCTCCCGCTCCGGAAATAACGCGTCCCCTTCTTCCTCTTCCTTCCGCCGTCGATCGCCGCCGTCCCCTTCCCGGCGAACAGACTCCGCCGCCTTGCACCGACGCAGCGCCGCTCCTCCAGCCGTGTGCCGCCGCCTCTGTCCTCCGCCCACCACCGATCGGCGACCACCGCCTTCGGCCTCCGTCAAGCGCCACCGCCGCTGCTCCTTCGCCCAAACGCCGCCACCAATGCCGCCTCCTCTTCGCTCCTCCTCCCGTGAGTCTTGAAATTAAACCCATTAATTTCTAATTCCAATTCTTAATTTTAATTCCTAATTTCAGATTTTTCACACTCGTTCCGTATAATATTCCGATCGATACGCCTTGGAATCGAATTTCTGCTCGTTTGTTTTCGAATCACCGAAACGACGCCGTGAGGCTGCTCGATTTGGGACTCGTAAGAATTACTAGCCCTCCTCTATTTCACGTACTAGTTAGGATATGAAATAGGCACCATTTTCGGTTTTGTAAAAATTGAAATTTATGTTCTGTTTAGAGACTGTGTTATGGACGGAGTTTTGATATTGTTGGTATATTGAGGTTATTGTTTAGTAATATTGAAATTGTTATGTGGTGTTAGTTTGTTAGGTTTGGTGTTATTGGTTTTACTTATTAGTATTGTTGAATTGACTGTTTAGTAGTATTGGAAATGGTTGAATTAGTATCCTTGGTTTAGCTGTTGAATTAGCTTGAGTTGCCTACTCCCTATTCGAATTACAAAATAGAAAAAACGAGAAGAAAACTTTATTCTCCTTTAAAATCTTATTCTTGTTTCCTTGAGAAATAGACTAATATCTTTAGTTTTTAAAAGTAGTACCTTTGATAATCAAAATTATCATATTAGTCAAGTCTGGATAAAAGGAACGAAAAGACAAGTAGTTTATATCCAAAATTAATAACAAATGAAAATAGTATTTTTGGAAAAATTAATATGATCCTTTTATTTCCTAAAAGTGTCACTAATCAACTTTAGAAGTAATATTAATATTAGAAAAGAAAAGTACTTTTTATAATTTGTCTTAGAAAGGCCAAAGTCTTTAATAAGTTTTAATAAGAGGTTTTTATAAAATTTGAATTCTTATATTTTCTTTCTTAAAGGGCCTTTGTTAAGGACACCCATGAATTCAGTAAATACACCCCCCCTTGTTACACCACTGCTTTCAGCAAATACACCCCCCTGTTACACCACTGCTTTTAGTAAATACATCCCCCTAATACACCTCCTCTTAAAAGGGGTGTACTTATCAATTTGAAATCAACCTTTGAAAACTTTAGTTTTCAATAGTTTTCTAAAGACAACGATCTACTCAATCCTCCAGTTTCACACTCTTAAGCTTTTCAAATTCAAAAGTCAATCTTTTAATCGGAATACTCCTTATTAGGATTCTGTACTTTTCGGGACACGCACGAAGGACTCAACCGTCTGCATACACAATATTCTCGGGACTCGAAACAATCAGGTGGGTGATGATCGGTTGATTGATCTGCTCATAATACGTTGTGCTGGTATACTCTGAACTCGACTAAATCAATCTAAAACAATTAATCCAACATAAACGTAAATCCTATTATATAAATGTTTGAATTACGTGATATATTTATATATGATACAAATGTCTTTTGTTTATTTAAATCTGTCACTATTGCATGATATAAGAGCATTTTATGAGCATGAATCTATTTAAGTATGAATTATGTGTACAGTTCGAATTGTCAGTTTTGGTAATGAAGAGGAAAGTGGTGCGTGGCCATGTTTGATAATAGATCAGGTGCATGGTCACGGGGATTCGTTTGTGGAAGTGGTGCGTGGCCATGTTTGATAATAGATCAGGTGCATGGTCACGGGATTCGTTTGTGGAAGTGGTGCGTGGTCATGTTTGATAATAAATCAGGTGCATGGTCACGGGGATTTATTTACAGTGGATGTGGCCATGTTTGATAATAGATCAGGTGCATGGTCACGGGGAATTGTTTATATTGTTTTGTGAAGAGATTTACTATGTGTGAAGATGATTGTGGGCTTTGCCCCTTAACGTGAATCAACTTGTGATATTTCAATTATATGATGTGAAACCTGTTGTGCCCAACTGATTATTATGTGAATTGTTATTTGTATGATATATGATGTTTGTATTATTATGTCAACTGCTTAAATAAATTATATATTTTATTAATGAGTATAATTTAATACTTCGGATTTACCAATCCCATGACGTTGCAAATCACCCATACGTGAGAATTCAAATCTCACGCCCCATTTTTACAACCCTTGCAGATTATGAGTTCGGAGTTCGTAGAGCAAGGACAGTAATAGAGACGACACGGAGTTCCCCACTTAAATAAAATGATACTATTGATAATAAGCTTTATATTCATATACATATGCGTGTGATATACTTATAAATATTATTCTACTCACTCTTCCGCTGCATAAAAATCATCTCTCATTTCCGTTATATTTCCTTCAAAAATTTTATAGTTCGGATTTTAGTCACAAGTGGCACCTCGAATCTGGGATATTTATGTGTTTTGGATTCGGGGCGTTACAGGTGGTATCAGAGCTTAGGTTCAAACTTTCGGACCTAAACTCAAAATCATTGTTTTCATCAAGCTAAAATCCTTTTCATAAATTAAAATTTTCTTATCATGTAAGTATAGATCACTAATTTAATCACTTGAGGGGAAATGTGTCTCCTATTACCGTCTGAAGCTCCTCGAAGGTATGTTCTTGTTTTATTATCAAAAGTGCCTATAAGTTTATAAACTTGCGATAAGTTGACTTTCATAACAAAACTCCAATCAAAAGATCGAGAACTCAAAATAACACCCACGAGGTGTAGAAAAACCATGAAATATCGCTTATGTTACTATTAAAATACAATATTTTGTGAATTGCATAAACTTATAAATTTCATAAATGTTATTATGTGACTATTTGAACTTTTATGCTTTAAATGTTTAAATTATGTTTTTGCATAACTAAAATTTTGACTGGGAATTTTTCCTTTCAATGTTAGAATCCACCTAAAATAGTAGTAACTCGATACCTAGAAGTCTTGTCTTCATTTGGAATATAATGAAAGTAGATCGACCTTCATAAGACCCAAGACTTTTATATATATGTGTTACGAAATTGCTACTTGTCAATGTGTTTTACTTGCTTTATATATTGACTGTCATATTTTATCTGATTATCACTTAATGACACATTACTGGTTCCTAGAATACTGTGCGAATGTGAGCACTGTACCATTGGGGCCCCAATGCGCAGCTGGTGAATTACGTACCACACGTGTTTTCAGTGAACGTTGTGTGTTAATTTTGGTTAGTCCGATTATGTTTTTATAACTTTCTCACACCTATACATATCGTAACAATACTATTCTTTTCTCTAGAACCACCAATAGAATGACAACAAGAAAAGCCCCACGTACTAGGTAATATAGGACCATTAAACCTCATGAAAAAAAATATATGGGACCTAATTCCGAAAGTTGAAAATAGTTAGAAAATTCTACCATACTCTACATACCCTAATATGATTTCAAGTTTCACCACTCATTGTGTTAGTTCAATAAACTTTGACATGTAGAGGAAGGAACCACTTGAAGATGAACATACGAGATTTAGACGAGCAATACCTAGAAGCTGAATTTCGGGGACGAAATTCCAGTTAAGGGAGTGAGGATGTAATACACCGTCCCGTTTTATACCTTTTATTTTGCTAGAAACCTTATTTTACATTATTATTGTGTTTCTTTTAATTTTATTATTTTTGTGTGATACTATGTAATTTAAATATATACTTTATTTCAAATTCCCAAGTTCGAAGAAAGAAATCGAATATTTCAA
This sequence comes from Ballota nigra, assembly GCA_947034835.1. NCBI lineage: Eukaryota > Viridiplantae > Streptophyta > Magnoliopsida > Lamiales > Lamiaceae > Ballota > Ballota nigra. Next base: position 118,689,735 of record OX344721.1, on the reverse strand, counting down.
ACGGATAAGGGACTACGAGAAATTAATTATTCAAAGTTTAAAACTATGTTTTCGATCCGTATAATTTATTGAGAATAATTAAAATGCAATAAAATATTAATTGAGTTTTAAAACTGTATTAATTCTCAATTCGGAATTAAACTCGTGAACCAAACAATCCCTGAACCGTATCAACTGAAAACGAAAATATCAGAATAAAAGGGAATTAATCCTAACCATATATTATTCCCTCCTTTTAAATTAATTAAAATAAATTTCCTAAATTATGTTAAGAGACGAAAATATCAAGTTAGCAGGCCAATTTCTAACCACAAGTTTTATCCTTTTCTTTTCCTTTTAAATTAATTATTTTGAGATATTTTCCTTATATAATGAAGCACGTCTCTATCCAGAAACCAGTTATCCCCAAATTAACTTCATTTTTCTCAATTCCTTTGCCTTCCCTCATAAACGCGTCCTTCTCTCTCCCAATTCCAAATCGACCACCATCCGCTTTCTCTCCTTTTCACCGGCGACCGAGCGCCACCAATCGGAGAGCACCGCGAAGCCTCTCGTCCCTTCCAGCGCCGCCCGTCGCACCCAGCCGAACGCCGACTCCAGCCGTTGCCTCTCTGTTCCATCCGATCGAAGCCGCCGCACGCTCTCTCTCTCTCCCGCTCCGGAAATAACGCGTCCCCTTCTTCCTCTTCCTTCCGCCGTCGATCGCCGCCGTCCCCTTCCCGGCGAATAGACTCCGCCGCCTTGCACCGACGCAGCGCCGCTCCTCCAGCCGTGTGCCGCCGCCTCTGTCCTCCGCCCACCACCGATCGGCGACCACCGCCTTCGGCCTCCGTCAAGCGCCACCGCCGCTGCTCCTTCGCCCAAACGCCGCAACCAACGTCGCCTCCTCTTCGCTCCTCCTCCCGTGAGTCTTGAAATTAAACCCATTAATTTCTAATTCCAATTCTTAATTTTAATTCCTAATTTCAGATTTTTCACACTCGTTCCGTATAATTTTCCGATCGATACGCCTTGGAATCGAATTTCTGCTCGTTTGTTTTCAAATCACCGAAACGACGCCGTGAGACTGCTCGATTTGGGACTTGTAAGAATTACTAGCCCTCCTCTATTTCACGTACTAGTTAGGATATGAAATAGGCACCATTTTCGGTTTTGTAAAAATTGAAATTTATGTTCTGTTTAGAGACTGTGTTATGGACGGAGTTTTGATATTGTTGGTATATTGAGGTTATTGTTTAGTAATATTGAAATTGTTATGTGGTGTTAGTTTGTTAGGTTTGGTGTTATTGGTTTTACTTATTAGTATTGTTGAATTGACTGTTTAGTAGTATTGGAAATGGTTGAATTAGTATACTTGGTTTAGCTGTTGAATTAGCTTGAGTTGCCTGCTCCCTATTCGAATTACAAAATAGAAAAAACGAGAAGAAAACTTTATTCTCCTTTAAAATCTTATTCTTGTTTCCTTGAGAAATAGACTAATATCTTTAGTTTTTAAAAGTAGTACCTTTGATAATCAAAATTATCATATTAGTCAAGTTTGGATAAAAGGAACGAAAAGACAAGTAGTTTATATCCAAAATTAATAACAAATGAAAATAGTATTTTTGGGAAAATTAATATGATCCTTTTATTTCCTAAAAGTGTCACTAATCAACTTTAGAAGTAATATTAATATTAGAAAAGAAAAGTACTTTTTATAATTTGTCTTAGAAAGGTCAAAGTCTTTAATAAGTTTTAATAAGAGGTTTTTATAAAATTTGAATTCTTATATTTTCTTTCTTAAAGGAACTTTGTTAAGGACACCCATGAATTCAGTAAATACACCCCCCCTTGTTACACCACTGCTTTCAGCAAATACACCCCCCTGTTACACCACTGCTTTTAGTAAATACATCCCCCTAATACACCTCCTCTTAAAAGGGGTGTACTTATCAATTTGAAATCAACCTTTGAAAACTTTAGTTTTCAATAGTTTTCTAAAGACAACGATCTACTCAATCCTCCAGTTTCACACTCTTAAGCTTTTCAAATTCAAAAGTCAATCTTTTAATCGGAATACTCCTTATTAGGATTCTGTACTTTTCGGGACACGCACGAAGGACTCGACCGTCTGCATACACAATATTCTCGGGACTCGAAACAATCAGGTGGGTGATGATCGATTGATTGATCTGCTCATAATACGTTGTGCTGGTATACTCTGAACTCGACTAAATCAATCTAAAACAATTAATCCAACATAAACGTAAATCCTATTATATAAATGTTTGAATTACGTGATATATTTATATATGATACAAATGTCTTTTGTTTATTTAAATCTGTCACTATTGCATGATATAAGAGCATTTTATGAGCATGAATCTATTTAAGTATGAATTATGTGTACAGTTCGAATTGTCAGTTTTGGTAATGAAGAGGAAAGTGGTGCGTGGCCATGTTTGATAATAGATCAGGTGCATGGTCACGGGGATTCGTTTGTGGAAGTGGTGCGTGGCCATGTTTGATAATAGATCAGGTGCATGGTCACGGGATTCGTTTGTGGAAGTGGTGCGTGGCCATGTTTGATAATAAATCAGGTGCATGGTCACGGGGATTTATTTACAGTGGATGTGGCCATGTTTGATAATAGATCAGGTGCATGGTCACGGGGAATTGTTTATATTGTTTTGTGAAGAGATTTACTATGTGTGAAGATGATTGTGGGCTTTGCCCCTTAACGTGAATCAACTTGTGATATTTCAATTATATGATGTGAAACCTGTTGTGCCCAACTGATTATTATGTGAATTGTTATTTGTATGATATATGATGTTTGTATTATTATGTCAACTGCTTAAATAAATTATATATTTTATTAATGAGTATAATTTAATATACTTCGGATTTACCAATCCCATGACGTTGCAAATCACCCATACGTGAGAATTCAAATCTCACGCCCTATTTTTACAACCCTTGCAGATTATGAGTTCGGAGTTCGTAGAGCAAGGACAGTAATAGAGACGACACGGAGTTCCCCACTTAAATAAAATGATACTATTGATAATAAGCTTTATATTCATATACATATGCGTGTGAGATACTTATAAATATTATTCTACTCACTCTTCCGCTGCATAAAAATCATCTCTCATTTCCGTTATATTTCCTTCAAAAATTTTATAGTTCGGATTTTAGTCACAAGTGGCACCTCGAATCTGGGATATTTATGTGTTTTGGATTCGGGGCGTTACAGGCTGGGCCCAAAAAATATAGGCCCGAAAAAACCGGGCGCCGGGCCACGGGCCGGCCCGTTTGGCCCGGTTGATTTATTTTTATTTTTTTATCTATTTTATTTTTAAAAGAATATAATTAGTGTTATTTCTTTAAATGATATTCAGTATTGTAATTACAAATATATGGACATACTTGACTTGATACTGCCATAATAAGGAATTTAGTGTTGTATATTTAGTTTTTAAATGATATTTAGTGTTGAATATTTAGTTTTTTTTTTAAACATACTTGACTTGATAGTTGATGCCATAATAAAAAATTTTGTAAATGAAGCCGCTCAATTTTCAGTACCGTGGAATAAAAAAAACTCTATCAAACATTATTTTGAGATTAAAAAAAAAAATTTTAAAAAAGTTGAAATGAGTCTGGCCAGTCCGTTAGCCCGCGGGCTATGGTTGGGCCGGGGTGGGCTGAGATTTTACAAGCCCAACGTGCAAATGGGCCGGCCCGGCCCAGCCCGCGAATAGTGTTTGGCTTGACGGGCTGGGTTGGGCCTGCCCGGCCCGCCCGTTTTGCCAGCTCTACTCATAATCGACAATACTTTATTGTTTCCACAATCTACGCGTACCCTGTTCAGTTTTAGAGATATTAGAAACAATGGCTATCACATTGAAACTAAAACTGAGAACAATAACGAATATCTTTTGATGACTATTACTCAAGGTAGCCGTAAACAAGTTATAGAAAAACTTCCTTCCTTCTCCTCCGGATTGTACTATTCCTACATCCGGCCGTCTAATCTCCATCTAACTATGAGTATGAAATTTCATGACCCTAATTCTTTTAAATTGTGGCATCAGCGGTTAGGTCATCCAGGACAAACTATGATACGTAGGATTCTATCTAATTCAATTGGTCATAATATTTCGAATAATAGAATCCCTCCTGTTGATGAATTTATTTGTGTTGCATGTTCTAAGGGTAAGTTAATAGGGCGTCTGTCGTGCATTAAGGTTGGACTAGAGTCTCCGGTTTTCCTTGAACGAATTCAATAAGATATTTGCGGACCGATTCACCCAGCATCAGAACCATTTCGATATTTCATGGTCCTTATTGATGCCTCCACTAGGCGGACATATGTCTGTTTGATGTCCACCTGCAATCAAGCTTTTGTGAAGCTCATTGCGAAAACTATTGAGTTTAGAGCTCAATTCCCGGATTATCCAATTAAGTCGATTCGCATGGATAATGCTGCTGAGTTCAGCTCAAAGGCCTTTACAAATTACTGTATGGCCCTGGGAATTAAAGTGGAGCATTCGGTCCCCTACGTCCATACCCAAAATGGTCTTGCTGAAGCGCTAATAAAACGTATCAAACTTATCGCGAGACCATTTCTTATGAACTCTAAACTACCCATTTCATGTTGGGGGCATGCAGTCCTACATGCATCGCACTTGATACAAATCCGTCCAACTGCATATAATGATCATTCCCCCCTACAGCTAGTGCGTGGGAAAGAACCTAGCATTTTCCATTTGCGTATTTTTGGATGTGCGGTATATGTTCTGATAACATTACCAAAGCGGACCTCTATGGGCCAACAAAGGAAACTCGGTATTTACGTCGGATTTGACTCTCCATCCATCGTGAAATACCTCGAGCCTTTGTCCGGGGATCAATTAACAGCCCGGTTCGCTGATTACACGTTCGATGAAGATCACTTCCCGGCATTAGGGGGAGATTCGAATTCAAAATTGAATGAATGCCGGGAGCTTACGTGGAACGTAAGTGATCTTCAGTATCTAGATCCACGAACTAGTCAATCTAAACTAGAAGTTCAGAAAATCATTAACTTACAAAATTTAGCAAACAATCTGCTAGACGCGTTCACTGACCATAGAGGTGTAACTAAATCGCATATACCTGCAGTAAATGCTCCCCAAAGGGTTGAGGTCCCAAGCAAAAAAAGTATTTATGCTCCCACACGCCAGAAGTGTAAAGGACCCTCAAGAGATACTAGTATACCTAAACAAAAAGCTAGCAAAACTGGTCAGCCGAATGTAAAATCTCTAGAAGAGATTCGTCTAGATAACTCAAAGTCTCTAGAAGACGAGCGTCCTAGTGACGAAGCACGTGCACAAAAATATTCAATGCACTAGGACCGTGGAACGACCAGACCCAGATACACTAGGAAATGAGGAAGGTCTGGTTGACATAAACATTGAAGTCTCTATGAATTTCATAGATGCGGGAGAAATATATAATAGAAATATTACTGTCGTCGACGATACATTTGCAGCGACAATTGCTCTTTCCGTTAATGATCCAGATCCAGAACCCAAAACGATCGTTGAGTGTCGGAAGCGCTCCGATTGGGTAAAATGGAAAGAGGCAATTGAAGCAGAGCCGCATCGCTTAACAAAAGACAAGTATTTGGCTCTTTCGTTCGTACACCCGCGCGCGCTATCCCTGTAGGATATAAATGGGTATTTGTACGAAAACAAAATGAGAACAATACTGTGGAGAGGTATAAAGCGAGGCTTGTAGCTCAAGGGTTTTCGCAGAGAACCGGTATTGATTTCGATCAAACCTATTCTCTCGTAATGGACACAATAACGTTCCGCTACTTGATATCTTTGGCAGTTAAATTGAATCTCCAAATGAGATTAATGGATGTAGTAACCGCATACTTATACGGATCACTTGATGCCGACATTTATATGAAAATCCCCGATGGATTTGACATTCCTCAGATGAGGGATGGTGAAAACCGCAGTATGTATAACATAAAACTGCAAAAGTCGTTGTATGGCCTGAAGCAATCGGGCCTCATGTGGTACAACCGACTTAGTGAGATCCTTCAGAAGAGGGAATTTGCATTAGATAAAACTTTCTCATGCGTATTCACGAAGAAATCGCAAAATAGTTTTTACATCATATCTGTTTATGTTGATGACCTAAACATAATCGGAACATGCAAAGAGATTGAAGAAGTCAGTTCAATCTTGAGAGCTGAATTCGAAATGAAAGTCTTGGGTAAAACCAAGTACTGCCTCGGCCTGCAGATCGAACATCTCCCAGAAGGAATTCTTATACATCAGTCAACCTACGTGAAGAAGGTATTGGAGAGATTTCACATGGATAAATCTCACCCACTTAGCACCCCTATGGTTGTCTGATCCCTAGAAGTGGATAAGGACCCATTTAGGCTAAGAGAAGATTCAGAAGAAATTTTGGGGCCAGAAGTCCATTATCTTAGCGCTGTTGGAGCATTGCATTTGCAGTCAATTTGCTTGCGAGATATAGTGCTTCTCCTACAAAGAGACATTGGAATGGTGTTAAGCAAGTTCTATGGTACTGTTGATAGGTGAGATAAATTATCATTTGGGCTATCAGGATTAACACCAAATACCTGCGGATTAAGACGAAATTAAATCAAGATCAAGATTTAACAAAGTATCTGGCGAGCAAATCCTGCATACCGAGCAAATATTAAACATGCGAACAGAAGCAGCACAAAGATTATATGGATTCATGCAAGGATCAGGTGAACTCAGTCAGCACCCAGTCGACCAGATCTAACAACGGTACCAAAATTACAATTCAGCAAGACTAAAGACCATCAAAATCAGACTAAAAACACCTCGAGGACAAGTCCAATAGGACGAGCAGCTCTTGACTGCGAGCAAGCCCAGCGAAGAAGGATAGAATTTAGTTTAGATAAGGTCAAACTAGTCAAAACCCAAGTGTCACACATGCAGGCTTGGTAGACCAAAGGTCATAACACCTCCTGCTAGGCAAATGTTTATAAATACTTAGATTTTTTCAGCTAATAAAATAAGCACAAATTAACATACACATCCAAACTTCGTCTACATATCTAAAGCAGCTCGTTTATCTTACGTTCAAATTAATCACGTAAGCTTATATACGCTATAATCCAACCCAAACCTAAATTTTCGTATTCACTAATTACGTTAGTGATCAATCACACGTAATTGTTTGATGATCAATTAACCGTTAAAAACAGCCACTAATCTTTGCGATTAGAGACGATCATCAACAGGTACATCCAAGGGTCTCAAGATCTGGGACTGTTTTACCGTAAGAACCAAGATAAAACCTTAGTAGGTTATGCGGATTCTGGCTATTTGTCTGATCCCCACAACGCCGTATCCCAGACTGGTTACGTTTTTCTCTATGGTGGTACCGCGATCTCATGGAGATCGGTTAAACAAACTATAATTACCACGTCTTCAAACCACTGAGAGATAATAGCTTTATTTGAAGCTGCACGAGAATGTGTTTAGTTAAGGTCCTTGGTAAAACACATTGGTGACTTGTGTGGTATCGCTAAAGGCGATACAACTCCCACCATTATATTTGAAGACAACGCAGCTTGCATCGCACAAATGAGTAATGGGTACGTCAAGGGAAACCTGACGAAACATATTTCACCTATGTTTTTCTACTCATACGAACTCCAGAAGAGTGACGTGATTACCATTCAAAAGGTGCAATCTAGTGACAATCTAGCAGATCTATTCACTAAGTCCTTACCTACGTCTACTTTTAAAAAGTACGTTCGTGGTATTGGGATGCAAAAGCTCAAAGTGTTGTTGTCTTCAGGGGGAGCGGTAACCCCGAAATAAATCTAGAAGATTTGATCTGGAAGATCGATTACATTCATCCCTAACTTATTATTTGGCTGATACGTAGCACGTGGAGTTTTCATGACATGTTATGTCGTAATGTCCAAGGGGGAGTGTTGTAAATCTAGAAGATTTATGATACCAAATCTAGAAGATTTGATGTGGACATTACTAATGGACCAATAACCCAATGGGCTTCATATTTAGATTAGGATTTTACTCTTATAAATATATCAGTGTACTCAGAATTGTACATACTTATACATACACATATTAGTGAAACTCCTGGCTTGGTACGCCCCCAGACGTAGTCGTTATCGACGAACTGGGTGAACAAATCTCGCGCCTTTATTTACGCTCTCAGTTTACAACAATTCTCATTCGAACCGATTAGCATCATAATCATGAGTTCAATTTTAAAACACATTACCAATCCATTTACTTCTAAAATTTCTCTTTATTTGCATTTTTAAGGGAAGCTAAATTAGAACATTAAAATTTGTAAGAACAATAACACATACTTTATGTGTCCCATAAAATTAGCCTTCGCATTTAACAATTTAGTCCATCCATAAAAACTCTTCTCTTAAAAAATAAAAACCTTCATAAATGACATCCTCACAATATATCATTTAGAGTTTTTATGGAACAAATAGAATATCATTTTGGGGCAACAAGTTTGACTAACAATGTAAATATTTCTCGATTTTGAGTGCAAAATATTTTCCCCACACAAGAACGATATAAAAATAATTGTGTATAGAGTGAAATTGGTTCATACATTAATCATTGAAGGGTATTAGTTGTTTTTACTAAAGAGTATTGGTTGTTTTCACTGAAGGGTATTAGTTGTTTTCATTGTCTTAGTTTGTTTTCACTGAACAACTAACACTCTTCAATGTAAACAAGTAATATTCTCCAGTAAAAATAATTAATACTCTTAAATGAAAATAATTAATACACTTTCATGATTCATGTATGAACCAGATCCACTCTATACTTTGTCAGTGAAAATTAATGCAATAATCATGCATTACATCGATAAAAAAGTGTTAGATACATAAAACATACAAAAAGATATACACACTTTTTCCAGCATAGATAATCATAATCGTTGAAGGGTATTAGTTATTTTTACTAAAGAGTATTGGTTGTTTTCACTGAAGGGTATTAGTTGTTTTCACTGAACAACTAAGACTCTTCAATGTAAACAAGTAATACTCTTCAGTAAAAATAACTAATACTCTTAAATGAAAATAATTAATACTCTTTCATGATTCATGTATGAACCAGATTCACCCTATATTTTGTCAGTGAAAATTAATGCAAAAATCATGTATTGCATTGATAAAAAAAAGTGTTAGATACATAAAACATACAAAAAGATATACTCCCTCCGTCCCGGTATAACGTTCCTGTTACTTTTTGGCACAAGATTTAAGATAGATAATAAAATATAGATATAGTACAAATGATGTGATGGAGAGAGAAGAGAATAAAGTGGAATGTGGTTAAATGAGTGGATATGAATAAAGTAGATGAATATAATAATATTATTTGATTTCCAAATAAGGTATAGGAAGTTTATAGTGGGACGGACCAAAATGGCAAAAGGAGAACATTATAGCGGGACGGAGGGAGTACACACTTTTTCCAGCATAGATAACCATTGCAAAAGTAAAACTGTTAAAATTTACTTAAACATGCATCGCACGTGTAAAATACTAGTAAAATTAATAAAATTTTAGTTATAGTTAATAAAATTAAAATGAGATATTATAGATAATATAATTTATATACATTAGTATATAGTTTATGTATACACTTACACAAAGTATAGAGTGAAAATGGATTAAATAGAAGGATTATATTATATATAATCCGCGATATTTCGAAAATCAATATTCATTGAATATATGACTAAGGCAAAAATTTGTATGACACGATCCCACACGAAACCTACTTTGAACATTTTACAAAATCAAATGTAGCAATCATTCGTACGAGATCGCTGAAAAAAAATTGATGACTTCGTATCAAATAAAGACAAAAATTGTGAAATTTATACTTAATTTCTTTAAATATTATTATTAATTATATTCATTATTATTATTATGTACATCAACTATCATTATCATACATATATTGTTTGTAAAAGATCATAGGAGAGCTATATTCAAATAAAACACATTCATCAAAAATTAAACCGTAAACAAAAACTTCATACTAAAAAGGACTTCCATTTAATATATATAAATATGCCACTTTTTTTTTGGGTTAATTGCATATAAATACACCACCTTTTTTCCAACTTTCAATTTAATCCTGAACTTCACGATTAAATTTTAAAAGCCCAACCTTTTAACTAATTTTAACCCGATACACATTTTTTTGTCACCGCCCGTTTCCGACCGATAGTTGGTGACGTGTCTCGCCGGACCGCCACGTTGCTTGCCACGGTGGAATCCACGTATTTAACATTTTTTTTTAATTTAATTTAATTTCCACATCCTTTTTCTTTTCTTTTTTTTTTTAATTAAAAATGAAAAGAAAACAACTCTTCCATTTTCGTGAAGTTGCCCAAATCAAATTATCGTCATTTTGCCAGAAATCAAAATAACTCCTCAAATTTCTAACACACAAGAATCGAAACGCCATTGCAAAAAATCGCAAGAACCCTAGAAAATTCTCATTCAAAATCGCCCACAATTGCAACAGTGAATGACAAATTGACTGTGGTGGTCCATGGTGGTTGTGAAGAATATTAGCAGCGGTGGCCCAAGTAGGTGAAAGTGTTGTCGTTTTCGTGCCCAAAAACACCAAGTAAGTCTGTATTTGTGCTATGTTCCTTTCTAAAATCGAAATTGTTTAATGGGATTATGTTTAGGGTATTTTTTAATTTCTTGTGTGTTAGAAATTTGAGGAGTTGTTTTGATTTCTGGCAAAATGACGATAATTTGATTTGGGCAACTTCACGAAAATTGTGTTTTCTTTTCATTTTTAATTAAAAAAAGAAAAGAAAAGAAAAAGGACGTGGAAATTAAATTAAAAAAATTGGTAAATACGTGGATTCCAACGTGGCAAGCAACGTGGCGGTCCGGCGAGACACGTCACCAGCTATCGGTCGGAAACGGACGGAGATAAAAAAATGTGTATCGGGTTAAAATTAGTTAAAAGGTTGGGCTTTTAAAATTTAATCGTGAAGTTCAGGATTAAATTGAAAGTTGGAAAAAAGGTGGTGTATTTATATGCAATTAACCCTTTTTTTTTACAACAATATATAATACTACCACTTTTAAATAGCTAGTATGTTTGCTCCTAATGCTCCTAAAAATCCAAAGAAATTATTAATATTTAACAATATGACAAAATGTATCAAAATCCTTAACCCTAAAATAATTTCCTCCAACATGGGATATATATTTGGCTACGACAAGAAATCAAAGGTGGCGTCTACTTTATGTGATGTGGCCGTTTGGTCCTTATAAAAGATAAGAAATGATTGTGTATTTAATAATATACCCCTCACTCTTGGTCTTGAATCAGCATTAGAAGTCCAAATTTTAAAAATCATTCTTATGTCAATTGGTTAGATGACTTGAGAACTTGTATAGTTGGTTAGATTTGAGTTAAGTTAAGAAAAATAAAAATGGATATCGATTATGTATTGAGAATTGTTGTAAAGATTTAAGTATCCTTGTACTTCATTTATTTTAATTGTATTTTTGTTCGTGATAAAAAAAAATTACATTACAGTGTATATTTATTTATAAATTCAATCCCTCGATGAATAAATGGTGGATGTAATTTTATTTAAATTATTATGAAAAAAATTCTAGAATTCTCAATATTTATCTACATATCTAAAATTTTCTAAAATAATGGAGGACAAATAAAATCAATAAAAATTTAGTATACTCCAATAAAGGTATATTGGTAGTAATGTTGATAAAATAAAGTTAAGTTAATGAAATGAATTAAATTTTTTATTCAATCAACAACCGAAAAACAAAATATATTTATAACAGATAACAAATCTTAAATGTCAATTATTATATATTAAACCAATATTCATTTCTATATCAATAGTATCATTTCTATATCAATGAGTTACACTGTGTGAACTGGTTTACAACTATTGAGTAACTCTCGTGCATTTGGTGTATGGTGCATTCACTCAACAGTTGATCATGTTTATACGGAAAAGTTTTTTTCAATTACACTGAAAAGTTTACACTATCAGAACTACAAGGGAAAAAAATAGTACGCATTCTAGAAAATTAGCATGCCCCAACTTCACTAAGATAACATTTTTCCTTCATCTAACAACAAACCTAAAACACAAACTACGACTTAAAAATATCAACTCATGGTCTTAGATAACAATACATAGTCTTTCCATTCATCGAGATCACGAGCATGATTAATATTACTGTAAGTACCCTGGCCAATCTATCTAAAGAACAAAAACATAGACAAGAAATGATCAGCAATGTAATGTATTGATGAAAATTGTACTCACATATCTAGAACCACATATTTTTTTCACCTGGCCTTTTCCTTCTCTTTGCATGGGGCTGGAAAGACGTCATATACAAAATGGTCAAAGACATACAGAAAACTACTGGAAAAATAAAAAAAATCATCATTACCTTCTTTTCATCTAAATCAATTAGTAGAGCCCTATTAGATAGAATCTTTGCTTTATTAATCAGACCCCGGATAAAGGTTATTGCCCTGCTTTATAACCTTTCAAAGTAAACAACATACAATGGTGTGTTATTAAGCCTAATCAAACAAAATATGTCAATGTAAACACACTCAAAATGTATCTCTTATAATACAAGAACTAATATCTCAATGTATATCACAAGGCAAGGTGTATAAACAATAGTTATTACAATTCGGGTTTGTACCACTATCCCATTAAATAAGATTCAACAGAACAAATACGCCACTGAGGTGAAAACCCCATCTAAAGAACTAATTATTACAGCCTCATACGAATAAATTCGAATTATACATTCTTTGAAGAACTTTGGCATATTACAAATAATAAGACCCATTACGCAGCAAACCCGCGAGGGTGCGAATAATACGTATAATCAATCACAATAAATAGATGCCCAGGTTGAAACCAGAAAGAAAACGAAAAGATCTACCTGGGAAATCAAGCCAACAATCGTAGGCCTAATATTTAGATATGATCATATGATTGTTGTCGCAAACCTTCTTGCGCAAGCATGGCCATTCCTTTTGCAGAGATTGAATGAAAAATCCACCCATTAGCAGGACCGATTCCACTTATTTTGCCATAGTCACACCAGAAGTTATTATTTGACAGTAAGAAAAAGAAAAGGCAAGAGAAGTAAATAAAATTAAGTAACGGTTGAAAACGTACATAAGAAAATGCGAAAAGGCGTCGAGGTGTCAAAAGATGAGGACAAAGGATAAAACTGCCCAAGTTTAAAAAATGAGGGGTAAAATCGTCCTAAAATGTTTTACAAAGGCTTGCCACTTTTTAATAGACTGGTTTTTACCACGTGCGTTGCACGTTTATATGTAAGTTGTCATTAAAAAATAACTACATATTATCACATTGAACTTTGACTTTTAAAATTTATGTCACTAATTTTATCACCAATTTTATTTTAAAAGATCTATAGGCAAATCTTGTCATTGGGGGTTTAAATGATATGAACTATTTCAAAGACCCAACATCTTGGTATCTTCTCTTTCAAGGCTTAAATGACATTGTCCAACAAATATATAATGTATATAAAAAGGCCATAGTCTTTCCATCATTTAACTTCTCTTATTCTTACACATTGTTCCACGACAAAGATGAAACCTGGATAGAGAAAGCAGAACAAACTCATTTTTTTTCCTTGTGGTTTAGGAAAAGCAACTTGTACAAATTAACTACCAAGTGCATTTTAAACTGAAAGTTGTTGCCTCAGCTGACATCATGTTGTTCTTTGTTAGGCGTAGCTAAAATCTCATTTATTCCATTTAAGTTGGTAGTCAAATTGAGTGAGCCCATCAATCAAGTTGGTAGTCAAGAATTGTATATGTATAATTGTTATCTAAACTTTGCCAAACTCCATTAATTTCTAGTGCAGCAGGGTGTGTAGAGCCAACCTCAATTCTTCATCCCGTTGCTTTCTATTGTTCCCTCTGAATAGACCCATCTCTATCTTCTCCCTCACTTCAGAGGTGTCCATCTCTAGAACTTCAGTAAAGCTGCAAGGATATTGAGAAAGAAGCAATATAAAAACATCAATATTGGAAAGCAATAACACAAATGATAGCTTGAGGTACAGTTTATTTTTGTTCAAAAATAATTAAATACCAACAATAGGGTGGGTAAAAGTTGGATAATTACATTTGTAATCGTCTCGTTTAATAACATAAACAAATATATACTCTTTGTACTTAGCTTCTATTTGAGGGAAGATTGAGCCCAAAGAAACTTCATGCCACCCCAATATATAAAATCAAATATTATTCTAAAACATAATAGGTGAAAGGAATTTATGGCATAAGCTGTCTTTTAATGTATTTTCTATTCTTCATCTAAGTTTGTAGAATTTAAATGTATTCTCTATTCTTCACCTCAGTTTGTACGGTCTATGCTATATTTGCAATGGCACATCAAATGAATTGTTTCCTACCTTGTTGAATTTTACTCCTAACTTTTTCAAGTTCTTCTAATCTCATTGTACAGATACCTTGTTTACTTTCACTTTTTTTTTCTTTTTAAAGAGATTTTTTATTTTCGATTAAATAATCTATCCATGCTATGTATATATGCAAATATGTAATAAATTGAAACTTATTATATTAACAATGTAACAACTCTCACCCCAGACACCACAATATATTAATGGTGCAAAATTTTGCACTAAAAGTAATAGATAGCCAAACAAATTAACAAAAACCCACATCAACACCCCCTAAATAAAAGGTATCGCCATAATTGCATTTGAAATGTAATGATGGAAATTACATGCTCACCTGAGCCAAAGATTAATATATAACTCATGAAATTACAAAATGTTCAACCCTAACAGTCTTTGTGATATTATTCAAATGTATTAAAGTAATGGAGAAAAAATCAGGAAAAAAACACATTATTTTTTCAAAATTACTACTAAAAAAAGATATGTATTATTTTGATTACCTCGTAGTAACATTGCATGACTTCAGGAACCTTTCCTGATGTTTGCTTATCTAATCTCATTTAACCAAATGGCCATATTCAATCGCCTGAGCAGTAGGTCGTGTAGTTTTTGCTAAAGTACATAAGGAAAATTTTGAACCGTGCTCCAAATCAATGTCATTGACTGCCTCCGCTCTATTAACGTTTCCACAAACCCCAATCTATACCTACAAAGAAAAGAAACAACATGATTCGAGAAATGACAAAGGGAATTAATGTAAACGACATAATAAACAACATATTTTAATTTTTTAGCAATATTCAAATCCTTTAGAAGTACGGAATAAGTAAAAGAGAACTAACAGTAAGATAAGAGAAAGCACAAAATTAAAATTCTTATCCTGAGTGCAAAGGTGTGGCCAACATTGTTTTATCATATTGAAAATACACAAATTTATAGAGGACAACATCTACATGGTTTCAAATGTCCAAAAAGCACTAAAACTTAAGGAAAATAAGATACATCCAACCAATTATAGCTCTTGCAATAATATGGGTTTTTTTTTTATTAACTTATACTGCAAAGCACTAATTGCTACCAACAAATTCTTATTTCAATAGATCATTTAATAAAATATCACTCATTATTGTCCACTTTTACCTAGCTAAAATTCTTGAAACAATAAGTTTCACGATTAATATGAGGTTAAAGTTGACAGTCAAACTTAGTAAAAGAAATAAAGATAACCAAATTTAAATTTAGAACTCTAAAAAGACCAAGGATCAGATTATAAGTTATTGAAAGATCATTATAACCTGTAGGTAGTCCTATTAATAAATTAGCTAAGTCCCAAGGATAGCATAAAATGCCATTATAGAGTCGTATTACTAAGATATTATGGCTCTTGGCTGCTTCCTAGTGTCTTTCTCTGGGACATTGATCACTTGAGGGGGGAAAAATATATTATGGCAAAAACTTGTATGAGACTGTTTCATGGCATGAGACAGCACAAATTAACACCCAGCTCTACCAGAGTGTTAATGAGTCAATGCCCTAATTATACCCATTTACATTGTCTCATGTCATGAGACGGTTTCATACAAGACATACTGTCAATGTATAGCTTCATATTCAGGTTAGCTCAAATTAGTCTGTTTTCAGGGATCCTTGACACATTCTACAATCAATTTTGTATGATGGGAAGAGGAAAAAATCTTAAGCATTAAGGCATAATAGTATTCCAACATCACAATAATATATTAATGTGTGGTGGAAACAAATCTAAACTAATTAACGGGAAATAAAATATATTGAGGAAAAAGGAGGATCACCCATCCCAACTCTCTTGAATCTCGTAATGTAACGTATGTTGAAAGACAAATAAAATCATATACCTCTAAAATGAAAAAGCCAAAAATGCAAGACAATCCTTATAGTATGATATATAAGCCATATATGTGGCATAAAAATGAACATTTGCCATTGTCAAGTAGACAAAATAAATTATCCAAAACATTGCTACTTAGGAAGCTTCCCACCTTCAATCGTTAATCTTATGTTCCAAACAGTTGACAAGATTATAAGGTGGTCTTTGTTTGCACACTATCACACAAAAATAAAATAAAAAACAAATCAATGGCTCAATTATTCTCGCAGTATATCATTGGAATTCTTTTTATCTAGTTTAATTATTTTGATCGATTTTAATTAATCCCACAAGATATCCCTTGAATTAAGGAAGAATCACACTCCTACCGGTTGTTTCTCTTGAAGTTGTGATTGTCAAGCCCAATAAAAAATTAATCAAATATTAAATTAGATGTTACCCCGAACTACATTTGGGTTTCTTATCCTCAGGTGACCGCCTTGTGCAAGCATTCTAAAACAGAATAATTGCTCATGCCCACATTCATCATTAGCATCAAGCAAACACCTATTCATGTTTATAGTAGAAATTTATACACTAAATAAAATCCTAGTTAAAGCTTAATTTAGATTAAAGGCGTACCTGCTGGTAGTATGAAAGATGGCCACCCTCCAAGAAAACTATAGCAATTTCAACATACATTTTAGCTTTTGGATCATATCCCTGTAATCTACAAGAATGCATTTTTAATTTGGAAAATTAAATTTTAATTTGAAGGAAACACCATCTTGAGTATATTCTAAGAAGAAGAAAGAATGTTACCTCTGCTCTGACATTATTAGGATCAACTTTATATTTTTTGTCGTCACAATGTTCTGGCTGCAAAGACCACATAGTAATTGATGACCAGAATTTAAACAAAAGTCAATGGTTTCTTTCTCTAAGATGCAACAAAACAATTATTTTAGATAAATAGTTAAAAGATTATAGGAAAAATGACAATAAGAAGAGAGCTATTAAAAAGGTATGTCTTTAATCGTCCCTCAAGAATAATCATGCCACCGCTCGCATAATTGCTTTCTTGTAATAATTGTCCCTAGTCCTTACATATCACTATCATGTAATAATCATTTAACATATATCAAAACAATCATCTATAAATAGATTATGATAAAAATTATATTAGCTTTTACCTTGTGGAAGTTTTCTCATGAGTCCACCAACGCCCAATATTAAAAAGAATATTGTCCGCATCTTATTTTTTCCGGGAGGCTCATCAAATCGAGTATTTCCTTTTTCTTGGTACTTCTCATTCTTGGTTTAATCAGTTTAATATGAGTCAATAGAAGAACAATAAACTAAGAAATCAACTTAGTATGTCTAGAAATATGTATGAACGATTCATGAGTTATCCAAAATTCAAGAATGATCATCGATCATCATACCCTATAATGCATCTCTTCATTTGTTCAATTCATCTAACAAAGGAGTCACAAAAATCTCTAAGACATAAATGGTAAACGCATCAGGCTCAGAAAAGAATCCACTATTGGTTTATGAGAACTATTAGATTGATGACATCAATGTTCACATAAGATCTTTTACCCTGTTAATGTTCAAATTGATACCAGAATCTAAAACATTCAATATTAGATAAACAATATATAACACAACAAAATCTCCTAATAATAGTGCAATTGCAGATTAACAAAGCCGATGTAAAAATCAAATTCAAGCGTAAGAGATATTAGATCAGTAATACCTTGCACAAGAAAGACCACATATCTGATTTCTACGATAAACCTTGATTTCAAATTTTCAAGTCCCAAAGTGATCCCTGAATTGTACAAACAAAGGAAAAAAAATTGAACTCAAATAGGGGCCCGTCGTCGTCGAAGAGACAATTAAACCAGAGCACCAATTTCATCCAATGAGGAATCGTGTATTTAATACTTTTGGTAGTAACTGATGAGAATAAAATGGATGGTAATTGAATACAGAGGCTGAAAAATATGAACTCATACCTGGAAAAGAGAGGGGATTAGAAAAATGTGCAGAGAGATGAAAATATATCGTCGGACGTCTTTAAAAGTGTAGAGAGACGGCAACAACAATGCTGTTAAAAGGGTCGATCAAGGAGGGCTAGAAATCAGATGTATGACCATCAATAATTCTAGGCATTGTTATTGCTGCTATTTTGAGCGGGAAAGAGGCATGTGAAGAACCATAAGGGGTTGATGAAAGAAAAGTGGGATAACTGAAAAGGCAACACGGATCCTCCAGGATGAAAATGTAAAAAATAAAAAATGAGAGGGTAAAATGGTCCAAAAATGATTTACCAAGCTAAGGCACTTTTATATGTATTATAGATTATAGATATATTAAATATTATATTTTTTAAAGCAACATATATTTATTGTTAATAATTAGTTATTATTATACAAACAATATTTCTTCCACCTCAATTTTGTTTCACATTCAATTATTCACCCCTATAAATATCTCTAAATTACATTTTATTTCACTAACTTATAATTAGAGTTCCACTATATATCTATGGCTAAGAGGTCATGAATTAGAATCACAACTTTACCTCTAAATAAAATCATTTCAACCCACTAACAATTAAATACAATTTTTTTTCATTTTGATTCATTCATTTAGATTGACAATTACATCCCCGTTACAAAAAAAAAAAATATATATATGTTTAAACACTATCAATCAATCCCCACACTAAAATAATCAAATGTAAAAATAAATTTGGGATAAAGGGAGTATATGATTTGTTATCTCTAAATTTTAATTTTAATATTCATATTTAATAATATATATCACTAATAATTTTTTAAAATATTTCTCGAGTTATAAAACAACACTATTATTTGTAAGAAATCAATATGTAACATTATGTGCTATCCGACAGGGGCCTACTAAAAGTCTGGCCTGGCCTGGCCCGGCCTATTTAGTTAATAAGTCAGGGTAAGGCCTTTTTAAAAGTCTATTTACTTTAATAGGCCAGACTTGAGCTTTTTCAAAAGTCTTTTAGGTCTATCATACCGACCTATATAATTATATATATATATATAATATTAATATATAAAATATAATTTGTCAAATAATATCCATTATAAAATCAATTATAATTATTTTTATTTTTTAAATCAATAATATATTTTACCTTAATATGCATACAACAATAGTTAGTAGTTAATACTTAGTAGTTATTCATTAGTAATACAAAGTCTTTTAATAAAATTCATAATATATATATACAATTATTAAATAAAAGAAAATGAAAGAAAAGTTGCACAAATTTTTTTATTAAATAGACCCTTAAAAGGTTTTTAGGTCTGGTCTGTTTGTTAAAAAAAACTCAGGTCGAGCCTATTAAAAAGATCTACGATAGATAATAGACCAGTTTTGGGCCCATAAATTATAAACCAAACCCAGACTTTCTTGTTGGAGGTCTGGTCTGGCCTATTTCCACCCCTTAAAATTCACTATGTGCGTTAATAGTCGATCCTTGACCATCAGTTATAATATCTTATTATAATATGTTTTCAAACCTTTCTAAGATGATGTGTGTCAAGACAGACATGTCTCAAATCTCTTCATTTCGAAATCTTGCGCTCCCATTAAAAGTTGGTTTAAGTTTTGATCTCGACTATTTATCTCATAAAATTAAATCTAAATCATTAATTTTATATTTAGATTTTATTAATCTCGTATCGCACACACCGTCCTCTTACTCTCAAATACGCCGCCTGTTTCTCTCTCCCGTTGCAGTCATCATCGGCGCCGCCTCCACTATTACAACCGGCATCGTCGTCACCAATATTGCTTACACACCGTCGTTGCTCCGACTTGATCGATCATTGTGCCTACTCTGAATCCATCTCAGGCGACTTATCCGTCTAGCTAAGCAATTCAAGTGGCGGCATCTATGGGGGACTCTGGCGAGCGCACTAATATATTTCCAAACAGAGGAATCTTGCATGAAATTTGAATCATCGATGCAAACTAATATATTTCCAAATGGATTTTAATAACAAATTCGAATAGGAAATGGATGAAAGAAGTACCGGGTGAGTTTAGAGATTGGCGATGGGAAAAGGTTTGTTGAAGCTTTTTAATAAAAGGGGTGACCAAAGGGTCCGTGGAATTCAGAAACAGGACTTCTTGGGAGGTGATTATGGCCTTTATGTGCTCCAAATTGACAACGATGGCCCTTTCACGGCCCAAAATGGTGGAGGGATACGACAAAACAGGGAGGCCCGTTCTCTTCATGATTTCGTGCTTGCCGGATTCCACCACCTGCGCCTGCCCACTTGAATCCACCACCAGCCACGTACGTACCGACGCCCCCTTCTTCCGAATCCCCCCGCCGCCGCCTGTTGGCCGGAGGAGGGACTCTCCGGCCCCGGCTTCCCCTGAATCCGCCGTCCGCGGATCCCTCCTCGCCATTGTTCTTTTGGTTTTAGCCATTTCACGTAAATGGGTATTGTTGGTTTTTTTTAATTGATATTTGACAAAAACTTGTATAAGACCGTCTCATGGCATGAGATTATACAAATTAACACCTACTTCTAACAAAGTGTTAATGAGTCAATGCCCTAGTTACACCCATTGTTATTGTGTCATGCTATAAGACGGTCTTATACAAGACCTACTCTTATATTTTGATGTGAATCGTGGAATTTTGAAATCAAATGGGATTGAGATCATATTTCGAATTTTGAAACAAAATTATGATTGTAGTTGTTGCCATCATCGGAAAGTTTGTAACGAGAGAGAAGAGAGTGCTTCTTCAATATTTTATTTTTGTAGTGTAGAGTTAGAGAAAAATTAAAATAATAAAGAGCGACTTTAATTAATTTTAAATAAGAGGAACTCTGTTGTGAAATATTTCACATATATACTTAAAATAGGCAAATATTAAAAAAAAAAAATCATGGGTCGGGCCATTTCACATAAAAATTCGCGGATCTTGGCCGGGTCGGATCTGGTTTGGTGATTTTTTTTTCCCAAAATTTCGCGCAAGTCAAGTTTCAGGATTTTCGCTCCCAATTTGTATTACTATATGGGCAAAATTTATGTTACAAGTCATTAAAAACAAGTTTTTCTACTTTAAAATAACAATAATGACAAATATATATTTTTACAGGAACAAATATGTGTTTTTAATTTTTTTTCATCCCTTTAAATTTAAATTTATTGTTATATATATTAAAACATATTTGTTCCAACAATAACATACACTTGTTCTAACACCAATACATGTTTGCTCCAACATTAACACACATTTGCTTTAACATTAACACAATTTGCTTCAATAGTAATATATATTTCATCTAACAAGTAACATACATTTGCTCTAATTGCAACATATATTTGTAGTAACACACATTTGTTCTGATAGTAAGACAGTAACACATATTTACTCTAACGATAACATACATTTGCTCCAATAGTAACATATATTTTTAGTAACAAACATTTCCTCCAACAGTAACACACACTTGCTCCAATAGTAACACATTTTTAGTAACTCACATTTGCTCCAATAGTAACATATATTTTTAATAACACACATTTTTTCCAATAGTAATACATATTTTTAGTAACACAAATTTGCTCCAATAGTAACACATATTTTTAGTAACAAACATTTCTTCAAACATTAACACACTTGCTCCAATAGTAACACAAATTTTCAGGAACTTTTTTAAGGTTTGTTATGAGGCTTTTGCATCCCTGTTAACATAAGCATGATGGCGAGCGGCCCGCATAGCAATTTGGGGTGGGCGAAGCAAACATAAAGCTTGATGTTGAATCAATTAACAGATGAAACATTATAATTAACAAAAAAAAAATATAACTTCATTATTTCTTTTGATTTTTGTTCGAATCGTTGAGTTCTTTTCTTTGGCTGAGTTACCTGTAGGGCTTTGATCGCTGTGGCTGTGAGGGTTGCTACTCAAGAAATTGTTGAAAGTGATTATGCGGGTCAATGAAGATTCAGCGATCTCTTGAAAAGAAAAAACGCCTACGAAGAATAATATTCTTAGACGAGAAAAACCGCACTTCTCAAGTGATATATGTCTTATTCCTTTTGTAGTGATGAAGAGGAAAACTAGTTTCATCTAAACAAATGGTTGAAAATTAATATGGTCACATAGATAACCGATTCCACAGTTCCTTCAATATTGGAATATATTTGGCCACAACAAGCATCTACTCTATGGGAAGGGATTGTTTGGTTCCTACGAAAGGTAAAAATTATTGTGTATTTAATTGTGTTTTCCTCCCTCTTGTTCTTGGATTAGTATTAAAAGACCAAATTTTAAAAATCATTCTTATGTTAACGGGTTAGACTAACTCAAGAAGTTGTACATCTGGTTAGATTTGACTTCAGGAATGTGAAAGTGGTTATCCATTATATATTGAAAATTGTTGTAAGGATTCAAGTATTCTTTGTACTCCACTTATTTTAATTGTATTCCTTTTTATGATTTAAATAAATAAAAAGTTAAATGTATGTTAACGAATGGTGGATGTTTTATTTAAACAACTATTATGAAAAAAATTCTAGAATTTTCAATAATTATCTACATGTCTAAAATTTTCTGAAATAATGGAGGACAAATAAAATAGACAAAAATTTAGTTATAGTTAATAAAATTAAAATGAGATATTGTAGATAATATATAATTAATGTACATTAGTATATAGTTTATGTGTATACTTACACAAAGTATAGAGTGAAAACGGAAAGGGTAATAGTTATATTAAATAGGAGGATCATATTATATATAATCCGCGATATTTCCAAAATCAATATTCATTGAATAAATAACAAAGACAAAAACTTGCATAAGACGGTCTCACACGAAATCTACTCTGAATTTTTACAAATTCAAATGTAGCAATCATTCGTAGGAGGCCACTAAAACAAAATTTGATGACTTTGTATCAAATAAAAACAAAAATTGTAAAATTTATACTTAATTTCTTCAAATATTACTATTAATTATATTCATTATTACTATTATGTACATCAACTATCATTATCATACCTATATTGTTTGGAAAATGTTGGGATATTTTAGTTTTGATGATTTTCCAAAACAACATGTAATAGGTTTGAAAGCAGTCAGGATAGTATCTTTTAGTTTCAGGTCAGGCTAGGTTGTTTCTCAGGAGAACAGGTTATCAGTGGAGGAAGAACTCAGCTGGGGGGGAACCCTACTGAGAGGAACTCAGCTGAGGGGGAACTCTACTGAGAGGAACTCAGTGAGGGGGAACTCACTGACACAGCCTGAGGAAGTCAAAATAACATCAAAAAGAGAACAGACTGA
Source organism: Ballota nigra (assembly GCA_947034835.1). Lineage (NCBI taxonomy): Eukaryota > Viridiplantae > Streptophyta > Magnoliopsida > Lamiales > Lamiaceae > Ballota > Ballota nigra. Next base: position 118,665,974 of record OX344721.1, on the reverse strand, counting down.
AGCCATGTCAGAAGACCTGAACCTGAAGAGAAGCCTGAAGGAAGTCCCACTGAGTATAAACCTGACTTTCTAAGCTGGTCAGTGGACTACCCAGTGAAGAGCATGATTGAGAGGATCAGTGATGTGTCTAGTAGGACTTGAAGGAGTCAGGCTACTGAGGCTGGGAAACTTGACAAATAGCCTTATGTCAACTCCCCTGAGTGGACTTTAAGTCTACTGAAGAAAGTCCACTGAGAAGACTTAAAGTCCAATGATGGTTCCTAAGAAGACTTCAAGTCTACTGAAGAAAGGTATCCTGAGAGGATTACAAGTCAGCTGAAGACAAGTCACCTGAAGTCAAGACTACCCTGATCAAGTACCCTGAACAAAAGAGCCGTTGGACTCAGTCCACGTGGACCAATCAAGTCAAGGCAGCAAATCTGACAAAAGCTGACAAAGGCCATACTTTACTGAAAAGGAGAATTTCACTCCAGAGATAGTCTGGATTTGAATGTTACTCTCTCCAACGGTAACATTCAAATCCACACTATAAATACAAACTCAAGCTTCATTTGTGTATAAGCAAGGAGCTGGTGGTGCGAGAGTGGTGCAAGTCAAGAGGGAGTTATAAGGGTGCACCATCTCCATCAAGAACACTGACACTGAGTTCTTCATAGTCATATTTGAGTGTTCCAGTTTGTATACTCGAGTTCATCATATACATCCTAAGCTTAGAGAGATTTTCCCAACCTTAGCTTAAAGGCTAAAACCATGTAAGGGAAAATCTCACCTAGTTGGAGAGAACCAAACCAAACTAAACCCTTTCCAGAATAGTGTTAGGTGTTGCAGTGAGGTGAGGAGAGGCAGTCCCTGAGTGAAGAGGGATGTGAGGCCAGTTCGAGAGGCAGCTCCGCGGAGGGGTGTGAGTCCAGTTGTGAGTGCACCTTGGCACGTTAAAAACAAGAATCCCGGGTAGTGGATTTCCTGTTAAATCAGGCAGTGGATGTAGGAGCTTGAGCCTCCGAACCACTTTACATTGTTGTGTTCTTTATTGCTTTACTGACTTGCATAACATCAGTGTTAAAACAAAAATTTCTCCTAATTTCCCATATTGTCTTTGGTTGTGAATGAAAAAACGGGCCCAACAGAAAAGATCATAGCACAGCTATACTCAAATAAAACACATTAAAACGTAAATAAACATTTCATACTAAAAAGACTTCCATTTACATATAAAAATATATAGTGCCACCTTTTTTTTAACAACAATATATAATACTACCACTTTTAAATAGCTAATATGTTTGCTCCTAATGCTCCTAAAAATCCAAAGAAATTATTAAATTCTAACAATATGACAAAATGTATCAATATCTTAACTTAACCCTAAAATAGCTTCCTCCAACATGGGATTTATTTGGCCACGACGATGGGGCCATTTGGTCCTTATAAAAGGTAAGAAATGATTGTGTATTTAATGATATACATATACCCCTCACTCTTGGTCTTGAATTAGTATTAGAAGCCCAAATTTTAAAAAGCATTCTTATGTCAATTGGATAGACTCGATAAATTATATAGCTGGTTAGATTAGAGCTATAGTTAGAGAAAAATAAAAGTGGATGCTGATTATGTATTGAGGATTGTTGTAAAGTTTCAAGTATCCCTTGTATTTCTTTTACTTTAATTGTATTTCTTTTCTCTAAAAAAATAAAAAAAATAAAAAGAGGAGGCCACATCGCAGTGTATATTCATTTACAAATTCAATCCCTCAGTGAATAAATGGAGGATGTTTTATTTAAACTATTATGAGAAAATTCCTAGAATTCTCAATAATTATTTACAAATAATGGAGGGCAAATAAAATCAATAAAATTTAGTATACTTCAATACGGAAATGATCATATGTCCACCGTGGGTAATGGGCACAATATAATATACCCACAGTAAATGTTATAATGACACATAAGCAGTGGATCCACTATAATTTGAATGATAGATTTTATCTGGTTATGTATCATTATTACATTCACGGTGGGTATATTATATTGTGTCCACCGGTGAGCATGAGATCATTTCCGTACTCCAATAAAGGTAGAGTGATAGTAACGTTGATAAAATAAAGTTAAGTTAATGAAATGAATTAAATTGTTTTCAATTAACAACCGAAAAACAACATATATTTATAACTTAGATAACAAATCTTAAATGCCAATTATTATATATTAAAACAATATTCATTACTATATCAATAGCATCATTTCTATATCAATGAGTTGTATGAACTGGTTTACAACAATTATAGTAAGCCACACTCAAAAAATCATACAATCATCCCTACCCTTCAATGATTCCTGAATTTTATAGAGGGTAATGTCAAGTTAGATGCAAATTAATAAGCATGGTTTTCATGTTATATTCTGCAAATCATATGAGAAAATATAAATCACAATAAACAACTAAGGCTCCCTTTGGTATGGGTTAATAAATTAGTAGCTAACTTTATTTTCTATGTATAATTAGTGAGATAAGTATTATTTACATGTGTTTGGTAACAAATAAAAACTTGTGTACTATATTCTTTTGAGTGTTTGGTAGGAGATACTTTAATTGCTATTATTTTTATTCAATTGTTTGGTAGGGTATATAGTATTTCCAATTTTTAAAAATAAAATAAAGTAGCAACTAATGAAGGAAATAAAACACACAACTACCACCGATTCTTCCTCTGCAAGATTGGGAAGAAAGAAAAACCCAGCTAGGGCTTTCGTTCCCAAAAGTTAAACCAGTTCGACGGATCGTTGTTCGCACGGAGCTCATCGCTGCTGCTGATTCGAGCACACCGCCGTCGCCGCCATAATTCCGTTCAACCTATTCACAGTTAAGTCCATTAATCGAGAAAGAAAGGTGTGTTGTTAATTTTTGAGTTATTCGAACGATTTCCTCCTGTTAATTTCAATTTACTTTCAGCACAATGATGAAGAGGGGGTGAAAGTCTTGACGTTGGTGAAACATTGTTCGTTTCTAGGGTTGCTGGTATTTGGTTCGTGCTGGTATTTGGTATTTGCTAGTAGTCGATGTCAATGGGTTCTGTGATGTTTTTAAATTTTGTCGGTTTACGGTGCATGCTTAATTGAGTGATGAAATTAGTCGATATTGATGTGAGTGCTTATGATTGTTTAGAGTCTCGCTATGTTGCATATGCGGTTAATTAAATGAGTATGTTTGCTTGTAAGAAATATGGTTTGTTCACCAGTTTTTTCGGTTGAAAGATGGTGATGTTATATATCTACTGTGGTACAAATTTTGCATTGGTGTGCCTCTACGTATGAAATTGTGTTATTAAAATTTAATACGCCCTAATGAATGAAACTTTGAACAGATGGAGGGAGGTGGCAGTAGCATGGACACGGGTGTGAAATCGAAAGGGAAAGCTAAGAAAACTGACCGAACTAGGAGGACTTGGTCCGATGTTGAAGATGCTGCACTGCTAGAAAATATGAAGGAGCTCGTCAAAGATGGTTGGAAGGGAGAGAATGGATTCAGACCTGGATTCATGAAGAAACTTGAGGAGAAGCTTTTGGTGCAATTTCCGGGGACTGATCTTCGGGAATATCCACACATAAAGTCCAGGCTAACTATTTGGAAGAGAGCACTCGGATCCCTTCAAACGATGATAATGCATGGTACTGGGGTAGGCTTCAATACCGTTACAAACATGGTTGAGTGCAATAACGAGGCTTGGGATACCGTCGTGAAGGTAATATTTAACTTGCACGTAGTTTCCCTGCTACTTGTTCAGATTTGTTTCCTGTTTATTGGAGAATTTGAATTGGGTTTGAATTTTTGGCAGAAAGACCTGTCTGTTATTCACATGCGATTCAAGTCGTGGCCAATGTACAATGACTAGTGTGAGGTGTTTGGAAAGGACCGTGCAACCGGCGAGACTGCTGAGGATGTTATGCAAGCTGTAAATGAGATAATAGATGACGATGTTCCCTTTGAGTATGTTGGTACTGCACCTGATGCCCCTGAAGAAGTTGATGAATCGACCGACAACGGACCTTGCGACATGGATGACAATAGTCAGGCTCCTACTGCAGCTGAAGCAACCCCTAATCCACGTGCAACGTCTAGTAGAAAAAGAGGAAGTAGTCAAAGCGATGCACTGGTTGAAGTTCTCGATAGGTTTTGTATCTCGTCTGAACAACGTCTGGATAGCATGGTACAAGTTATGGGGTATCATCGTGACTTGGGCCAATCTAGGAAAGAGCTGTTCCAACTGATGGGTTCCGTACCAGAAATTTCTATGGATGAATGCATTGATGCTGCGGCAATGCTCGCCCAGAAAAGTGACCTTTTGGAGATGTTTGTCGGGTTCCCAATTGATGCTCGGCCACGTTTTGTGCGTCGTATGCTAGCAGGTGCTTATGGAGGGGTATAGACGTTGGTTGTGGACATCGTCTTTTTGAATGTGAATTATTATGATTTTTGTTAATCGAACTTCACTAGTCGATGGGTATTAAACTGTTAAGCAATAGGTTGGATGATAGATTCTCTCTTTTGTTGTATTGCTGACGATTAGTATATTTTGTCATGATGTTTAAATTTCATGGTTTCTTTAATATATTTTGGGCATTTCAGGGTATATTTTGGAACTGATGTTTAAATTCCATTTGAAATTCTCATGTGAGTCCCCTAATTCTCTTTGTCTAATGTTTCTTAGAAAGGGTCGAATATGGAAAAACGGCCACATTGGACCTTTATATAATAAAAACAAACGGAAACAATGCAAATACTAAAGAAAAACATGAAAATCTTAAGAAGTTACAAACTGACATCTACTTAACCAACCAACCACTAGAATCTCAAGAAGAGGTTGAGCTACCACTGTCGTCGCTGAAGAAGTTCAAGATCGGTATCCGGTGATGATCAAATCGAGAAGGCACGAATAACGTTGGTGGAGGAACGGTTGTGGGTGAGGATGTGGGCACTGGTGTGGGCACGGGTGGTGGTGTGGGAGTCGACGCTTGGGCTGCTATAGTGTTCCTCAAATTTTCTGAATATTCCGGCAATTGTTGTTGTAAGTTTAAATTCCGATTTTCATCTTCCTCGAACTCACGTGCTTCCGGAGGTTTGAATAGGGCCTTCATTTCGACGTAGAATGGCTCACCTCGATACATGTAAGCTCTAGCTATAGGATATTCCTTCAATCACAAAGCAAGATATGAAATATTATGAATATATGAAAACTCACCGACATCAAATTCGCATACAAGGCATTATCAAATCGGTCATATCTTTTCTGACAATAAATTTTTTACCCGTTTGAGTTCTTCCCATGTGGCCCGTGATGCATGAACAAAGTTCACGTCTTCGTCATAATAGACGCTCGTATGTTGAATGATCTCCTCGAAATAACCGAACCGGTTCCGAACACACCGAACTTGATGTGCAATCTGCTGATAGCTCCAATTTTTTTGGAACGTAGCATTGATTTGGTCCTTCATTTTGGCTATGGCAACCGTGTTTCTACCATTCCAAATCCATCTCCCCGAAGCCTTCTCCGCGACAAGTCCTTCAACTAGAAAGGTAGTGATCTCCTTGGTGAAGGAAGAGTTTTCATAAAAATAACGATCTTGAATATGCATGGAATTGAGTGATATTTTGAGTAATATATTTTTTTCTTTTGGAAATGTAGTGGAAAATGCAAGTGTTGTGTTTCTTATAAATGCCCATGTACCTATAGATCATAAGGGCGTGTGTGGCTTTAGGCCTTTAGGGTGCTAGCATGACTTGGTCAAAAGATAGGATTGTGATGGTCAAATTTGGATTTATTGGGTGTGTATGGTCACTTCAGTGTGATATATAGAAGAAACAAATTAGTACAGTGAGTTCAGGTTTTGGAAGCTGCTTTTGTGTGTCATAGCATACATACTATCTTTCTTTTGGTGCAGTCCATAAAGGAGTATTAAATTACCATTTGGAAATTTAATTTATGGTTTATGGAATGTACTTACCAACATATTAGGGTCCAAAATTGTGATTAACATTATTAACTTTGCAGCCAAGCCCAGCCAAGCCCGTAAAGTTCGAACACGAAAGGCCCACAAATTGACCGACGCCAAACCCCACCTCCTTGACAACACCGACGCCAAAGCCCACCTCTTTGCCCACGAATCGCATGCCCATGCTCAAGAATGTGGTTTTGACGGTTCAGCTTCCCACTTCCCTCCTAAATCGGCTCCACCATTTCCACTCAATGTAGCAGTTTTTCATCCACCAGACACAAGTTATCCCACGTCTTCATTTCTATAATCGGTTTTCCCATTTTAATACAATACAATGTGGTGCCTTTGAGAAAAAGAACGTTATCCATCCGGTAAACGCAATCGAGAGTTGCACGCGAGTGTAGGGCTTTAGGCAAGACTAATATTGCAACATTTGTAATAAGGTAAGAGTGTACACAAATTCTTTTTGGTTCTATTTGGGTTTTGAAATAGTATAGTTCAAAAGACGCTCTATTCGATATTTAGTTGTGTTTGTCAATGGTTTATACCCAATATTTTTTTCGTAATTGACTTCTTTGTTGGGTGAATTAGTGCTTTGCATCTTGCTTTGATTTGTTAATATTAAAAAAAGAACGATGTAGGAAAGATATTTAGAATTGCTATTGTGTTAATAATGTCGCATTGTAAGTGTTCGAAGAAATGTCTCAATGAAAAAACTAATGTCTTCGGCCATTATAAAGGTTTTTGGGTGTATCACATTGATTTATAAGCTTACACTAGTCTTGAAGATATCTTGTATATCATGAATACTATCCAAGGTATTATGCTAATGTTTGTCATCGGCCATTAATTTGTTAAAATAGCCGAACACGAGTAGGTGGGCAAATGCTTGGGATGCAATATTTTTGTGTGGTAATTATACATTCATTGATCTAGTTTCCTTATTTTAAGGACGGACTGTACTCAGTTGAGCATGGAAGAAGAGGGACCGGTGAGATTGAGTTGTCGGGCGATGTTGGACGTTTTGCAGGACATAAAGAATTCATTGTCCTCGAAAAACTTGAAACGGTTCCGTGAGTCATGTTTTGGGGCATTCCTCGATTTACATGAACTACAATTCCAAGGACAACTACATCTTCAACTACTGCTGAAACAATCGCATGTCCAGTACAATGATAAGTTGTCTTTCATATTAACAACAGTGAGACCGAGTTGGGACAAAGAGAGTTCGCCTTGTTGACCGGGTTGCATTTCGGTCCAAAACCGGCCATTCCTCCTCAATCAAAAATTCACAAGAAAACATTCAAAGGAAAAAAAGACATAATGGTTAGCACAATTCGACAGACGTTCACCAATATTGCAAAGAAGGAGAAAGGAGATGGAGAAGTAAGTCTCAAGTTGGCCCTACTGTTGGTTGTGTATGGATTGTTAATCATACGGAAAAGGACATCTAAGAAGGTTGATATTCGCTACATTCATCTGGTCGATGACTTAGAAACTTTCAATAAGTTTCCATGGGGTAGGGTTGCATTCGACATGGTACGTGATAATATTCATAACTTTTTGAATGGTCGAGAGAATAGAGACCACGTCGATGTATACGGTTTTGGTTTTGTGTTACAACTGTGGGCGTACGAGGCCATACCTATTGTGGCACGCGTATGTGCCAAACAACCGAGTCGATCACGAAATGCCACACCTCGGATGCTGCGATGGAAAGCCACGTCAAGTCCTAGATCGGATGTATTAAGGACGGATTGTTTCCCGGCCTTGAAGGGTGGAGACCAGAGAAGCACAGAGGTCAGACTTTTTAATGTAGCAATTTTTTATTGGCGTATGAAATTATGATATTTAGTACAAATATCCTTCTATATTTTTCACAGATGATTCCCCGTCCCAAATTAGTTCCTACATCGGTTGAAGTAAACACGACCTACTATCGTAGTATCCTTGATTGGGAGAAGGAAATCGAGAAGGAGAATGAGGCAGAACCACCGGCAGATGTGCGAGAAACACGTAAGCGGAAGAGAGAAGCAAGTTGTGGTCCAAGTGAATGCAAAGAAGTACCCCGTAAGCAGGAACGCAAAGGAAAGACACCGATTCATAAGGAGGGTTCATCCAAGGATAGTAAATTCGAAGAAGGTGATGAATCATTTAGGAGCCGTATCGAGCAGAAGTTGGGTGCAATCGAGAAGAAACAGGAGCGGCTTGAAAAATTCATTATGCGAATACTGCTCAAACTAGAGTGTTCAACTGAAAGCGATGAGGAGGTTGAAGAGTTGAGGGAGTCGGATGTCGACGGTGATGGATTAAAGGACAAGAATGAGGCACAACCAAAAGGAGACACTGGAGCCGAGGTCGGGTCTGAGGATCACGCATCTGATGACCCGGTTGATGATATACCAATTGGAAATGAGGAGCAGCCATCTAGGGAAGCCGATGAGGAGGATACAGAGGTCAAATGTGATGATCAGCCATCCTCGGACAAAACACCGACGGGAACTAAGCCCGAGGAAGAGGCCGATGTTAGTAGCCAAGGTGACAAACATCCAGACATTGCAAAAAGCACTGGGGATGAGCAATCTAAACCATTTGAGAATGTCACACCAACTACCGACAAACCTCATGGCCAAGAGGTACCCCATGAAGAAAACCAAGGAGTAAATGAGGTAAAAAAATATCTTTTTTGTTCGACTAAAATTATAATAAAAGCTTGAAATATCAATTTTTTTGCCAAGTAATAATGTTGCATAGTAAGTCTCCATTAATATGAGCTTGTAGGACCGAGTCGTGTGTACGGATATTGTGTTGCACCAATATCAGATTCCACCTGAAGATATTTTACCAATTTACAAGCCTTTGGTGGCACATGTTACACCTAGACAAGTAGCCGACTTTGCAAGGTGGTGGGGTACGGAGAAGGATGAAAACACCAAGATTGACACTTCAGTGTCGACATTCAAACAAGTTGATGCAAAGTGGTTTAGCAATATTTGGGAATCAAATGGGTGGTTGAGTGAAGAGGTAATTAAATGTCCATTATATTTAATATTCTCGTATTGAATGAATTATTCAAATCAGAAAATTTACATCTATGAAATTCTCACTGTATTTTTCCAGAACATCGATGCGTTACTGCATTTGTTGTTGACGAAGGTGGCGAGATGGCCGGACAATTTCGTACCTAACTGGACGTGTGTCGATACTATGTTTTGGGTGAGATTTTATTGAATAGCAAATTTTATGAACCCATTATTTTAGTATGTAAGTGCCAAGAATGTTTTTTACCGTATACTAATTACATAATTGGATGTGCGTAGGAGCTTCTAACAAACCGATGTTGGGACCACTGGGTCAAATCAAAAAAGGCAAAAGTTCGGTTTAATTGGGCCCAACGGGAAAAGACTGTTATGAAGTATGTTTTTGGTCGCCTCCCTCGACTTGGTAACGGCAAGCCATGGTCTGCAGTTGATTTCGTGTACGGGGTGGGGAATGTTGGTGGAAGCCATTGGATCTTGTATGAATTACGGATAAAGACGAAGCTCATTGTTGTGTACGATTCGCAGAGAGGAGAAGGTCGTATGAATGCGAAACACAACGCTGCATTAAGACGTTTTGCTGAGGTTTTGGGTAGTATATTTCACGAGGCTTTTGGAGATGCTACTCAGGTTGATGATGGTGCACCGTGGCCGGTACAGATTTGCATAGATTCCCCCCAACAAACAAATAGCAGCGATTGTGGAGTGTTGTGCATGAAGATGCTGGAGTGTCTTCTATGCTATACCCCCTTGGAAGAAATCGACCCCACAAGGTGCGACGAGTTCAGGAAAGTTTATTGTACTGAGCTATATAAGGCTGAAAACATTAATTTCTAAGTCCATTATGTGTTACTATTTTGATATCTATCCCGTCTTAATTGGAAGGAAGACAATTCGTGATTAGTATTTTGTGTACTTTAGTGACTAGTTTTGGATGAGCTCGTGTGTGGGCATCTAGTTACACTTTATATCTTGGTTGTTTAATGTATCGCAACACTACTTTTGTTGAATGTGGTTGTGTATGGATATATTTAAAATGTTGTCTACCACTTGTTCCACATTTCTGCCCACATTTAGACCCACACAGTATTCCACATTACATATATTCAACAATCAAGTTAAGATGCCCTATAAATACATACGTACTACCACTTGTTCATGTGCACGCACATGTGCAACACACAACATTGAATATCCAAAATTGTGGAATATTACGAAATAAGAAATACAATACACAAAAACAACGGTAAAATAAACCTAGGACAACAACATCCAACGTGGTACCTTAACGGTTGTTTCTATTGGCAAACCAAAACCACTTCATGGGACTGCATGAATCAACAGAGCTGGTAGATGGTCTGACACTTGAGCTGGCCCCAGGTAAAGCCTCGGTTGATGGTCGTGCTATGACCCGGTTTGTCCACTCAGGAGAAGAGTTATACTGTTGCAACGGTGTCGCATCTATAGGTTCGTCTCCTAGAATGTTATCAGAAGGCTCATCAAACAATCTCATGCGAGAGTTACGACGATTGTTTACAGCCGGAGAGATAACCTCATCTTCGTCGTCGTCCGAAATAACAATAGTTCCGGGCCCTCGTAAATTCATCTCAGACACATAGGTTTGTGTTCCGTCGCTTAGGTTGATGATGTCTACTTCTTGATGCTGACCCGGTTCATCTACTCCCCCATCACCGAAAATCTGTTTAAGCTTTTCCCATTCCGGTTCACCTACGTGAAAATAAGCTCTAGCCAACTCTTGACGCTGAAAACACAAAAAAATCAACCGACAAGATGAATGGTTAAGAGGTAACTGTACAAAATAAATGACAAACGAGGCTTGGGTGACAAATAACCTTGAATGTGCGAATCCAGAACGAGGGAGATGCATGCAGTACGTTCAAAGACATGTCCCACCACACATCAGAAGTTGAAATTAACTGCTTGAAGATATCATGGCGTTTGCGTAGCTCACTGTTGGGATATTTTAGTTTTGATGATTTTCCAAAACAACATGTAATAGGTTTGAAAGCAGTCAGGATAGTATCTTTTAGTTTCAGGTCAGGCTAGGTTGTTTCTCAGGAGAACAGGTTATCAGTGGAGGAAGAACTCATCTGAAGGGGGAACTCAGCTGAGGGAAGAACTCTACTGAGGGGGAACTTAGTGAGGGAGAACTCACTGACAGAGCCTGAGGAAGTCAAGATGACATCACAAGGAGAACAGTCTGAAGCCATGTCAGAAGACCTGAACCTGAAGAGAAGCCTGAAGGAAGTCCCACTGAGTATAAACCTGACTTTCTAAGCTGGTCAGTGGACTACTCAGTGAAGAGCATGATTGAGAGGATCAGTGCTGTGCCTAGTAGGGCCTGAAGGAGTCAGGCTACTGAGGCTGGGAAGCTTGACAAATAGCCTTATGTTAACTCCCCTGAGTGGACTTCAAGTCTACTGAAGGAAGTCCACTGAGAAGACTTAAAGTCCAATGATGGTTCCTAAGAGGACTTCAAGTCTACTGAAGAAAGGTATCCTGAGAGGATTACAAGTCAGCTGAAGACAAGCCGCCTGAAGTCAGGACTACCCTGATCAAGTACCCTGAAGAAAAGAGCCGTTGGACTCAGTCCACGTGGACCAATCAAGTCAAGGCAGCGAATCTGACAAAAGCTGACAAGGCCATACTTCACTGAAAAGGAGAATTTCACTCCAGAGATAGTCTGGATTTGAATGTTACTTTCTCCAACGGTAACATTCAAATCCAAACTATAAATACAAACTCAAGCTTCATTTGAAAGAGAGCTGGTGGTGCGAGAGTGGTGCAAGTCATGAGGGAGTCATAAGGGTGCACCATCTCCATCAAGAACACTGACCTGAGTTTTTCATAGTCATATTTGAGTGTTCCAGTTTGTATACTCGAGCCTATCATATACATCCTAAGCTTAGAGAGATTTTCCCAACCTTAGCTCAAAGGCTAAAACCATGTAAGGGAAAACCTCACCTAGTTGGAGAGAACCAAACCAAACTAAACCCTTTCCAGAATAGTGTTAGGTGTTGCAGTGAGGTGAGGAGAGGCAGTCCCTGAGTGAAGAGGGATGTGAGGCCAGTTCGAGAGGCAGCTCCGCGGAGGGGTGTGAGTCCAGTTGTGAGTGCACCTTGGCACGTTAAAAACAAGAATCCCGGGTAGTGGATTTCCTGTTAAATCAGGCAGTGGATGTAGGAGCTTGAGCCTCCGAACCACTTTACATTGCTGTGTTCTTTATTGCTTTACTGACTTGCATAACATCAGTGTTAAAACAAAAAATTTCTCCTAATTTCCCATATTGTCCTTGTTTGTGAATGAAAAAACGGGACCAACAATTGGTATCAGAGCGGGTTGTTCACATGACCACTGATCTAGTTTTGTTAAGAAAATTGGTCAACCGAGCAGATCTTAAATGTTTTAAAACTATGGGAATCTCTGCATATTTCAAACTATTACATGTGCTATGACCTCATTCTTGTAATAGAAAATCTTTTTGTTAGAAGTTTTGGAATCATCAAAAAGGGGGAAATTGTTGGGATATTTTAGTTTTGATGATTTTCCAAAACAACATGTAATAGGTTTGAAAGCAGTCAGGATAGTATCTTTTAGTTTCAGGTCAGGCTAGGTTGTTTCTCAGGAGAACAGGTTATCAGTGGAGGAAGAACTCATCTGAAGGGGGAACTCAGCTGAGGGAAGAACTCTACTGAGGGGGAACTTAGTGAGGGAGAACTCACTGACAGAGCCTGAGGAAGTCAAGATGACATCACAAGGAGAACAGTCTGAAGCCATGTCAGAAGACCTGAACCTGAAGAGAAGCCTGAAGGAAGTCCCACTGAGTATAAACCTGACTTTCTAAGCTGGTCAGTGGACTACTCAGTGAAGAGCATGATTGAGAGGATCAGTGCTGTGCCTAGTAGGGCCTGAAGGAGTCAGGCTACTGAGGCTGGGAAGCTTGACAAATAGCCTTATGTCAACTCCCCTGAGTGGACTTCAAGTCTACTGAAGGAAGTCCACTGAGAAGACTTAAAGTCCAATGATGGTTCCTAAGAGGACTTCAAGTCTACTGAAGAAAGGTATCCTGAGAGGATTACAAGTCAGCTGAAGACAAGCCGCCTGAAGTCAGGACTACCCTGATCAAGTACCCTGAAGAAAAGAGCCGTTGGACTCAGTCCACGTGGACCAATCAAGTCAAGGCAGCGAATCTGACAAAAGCTGACAAGGCCATACTTCACTGAAAAGGAGAATTTCACTCCAGAGATAGTCTGGATTTGAATGTTACTTTCTCCAACGGTAACATTCAAATCCAAACTATAAATACAAACTCAAGCTTCATTTGAAAGAGAGCTGGTGGTGCGAGAGTGGTGCAAGTCATGAGGGAGTCATAAGGGTGCACCATCTCCATCAAGAACACTGACCTGAGTTTTTCATAGTCATATTTGAGTGTTCCAGTTTGTATACTCGAGCCTATCATATACATCCTAAGCTTAGAGAGATTTTCCCAACCTTAGCTCAAAGGCTAAAACCATGTAAGGGAAAACCTCACCTAGTTGGAGAGAACCAAACCAAACTAAACCCTTTCCAAAATAGTGTTAGGTGTTGCAGTGAGGTGAGGAGAGGCAGTCCCTGAGTGAAGAGGGATGTGAGGCCAGTTCGAGAGGCAGCTCCGCGGAGGGGTGTGAGTCCAGTTGTGAGTGCACCTTGGCTTCCTCAGGCTCTGTCAGTGAGTTCTCCCTCACTAAGTTCCCCCTCAGTAGAGTTCTTCCCTCAGCTGAGTTCCCCCTTCAGATGAGTTCTTCCTCCACTGATAACCTGTTCTCCTGAGAAACAACCTAGCCTGACCTGAAACTAAAAGATACTATCCTGACTGCTTTCAAACCTATTACATGTTGTTTTGGAAAATCATCAAAACTAAAATACTCCAACAATTGGTATCAAAGCGGGTTGTTCACATGACCACTGATCTAGTTTTGTTAAGAAAATTGGTCAACCGAGCAGATCTTAAATGTTTTAAAACTATGGGAATCTCTGCATATTTCAAACTATTACATGTGCTCTGACCTCATTCTTGTAATAGAAAATCTTTTTGTTAGAAGTTTTGGAATCATCAAAAAGGGGGAAATTGTTGGGATATTTTAGTTTTGATGATTTTCCAAAACAACATGTAATAGGTTTGAAAGCAGTCAGGATAGTATCTTTTAGTTTCAGGTCAGGCTAGGTTGTTTCTCAGGAGAACAGGTTATCAGTGGAGGAAGAACTCATCTGAAGGGGGAACTCAGCTGAGGGAAGAACTCTACTGAGGGGGAACTTAGTGAGGGAGAACTCACTGACAGAGCCTGAGGAAGTCAAGATGACATCACAAGGAGAACAGTCTGAAGCCATGTCAGAAGACCTGAACCTGAAGAGAAGCCTGAAGGAAGTCCCACTGAGTATAAACCTGACTTTCTAAGCTGGTCAGTGGACTACTCAGTGAAGAGCATGATTGAGAGGATCAGTGCTGTGCCTAGTAGGGCCTGAAGGAGTCAGGCTACTGAGGCTGGGAAGCTTGACAAATAGCCTTATGTCAACTCCCCTGAGTGGACTTCAAGTCTACTGAAGGAAGTCCACTGAGAAGACTTAAAGTCCAATGATGGTTCCTAAGAGGACTTCAAGTCTACTGAAGAAAGGTATCCTGAGAGGATTACAAGTCAGCTGAAGACAAGCCGCCTGAAGTCAGGACTACCCTGATCAAGTACCCTGAAGAAAAGAGCCGTTGGACTCAGTCCACGTGGACCAATCAAGTCAAGGCAGCGAATCTGACAAAAGCTGACAAGGCCATACTTCACTGAAAAGGAGAATTTCACTCCAGAGATAGTCTGGATTTGAATGTTACTTTCTCCAACGGTAACATTCAAATCCAAACTATAAATACAAACTCAAGCTTCATTTGAAAGAGAGCTGGTGGTGCGAGAGTGGTGCAAGTCATGAGGGAGTCATAAGGGTGCACCATCTCCATCAAGAACACTGACCTGAGTTTTTCATAGTCATATTTGAGTGTTCCAGTTTGTATACTCGAGCCTATCATATACATCCTAAGCTTAGAGAGATTTTCCCAACCTTAGCTCAAAGGCTAAAACCATGTAAGGGAAAACCTCACCTAGTTGGAGAGAACCAAACCAAACTAAACCCTTTCCAAAATAGTGTTAGGTGTTGCAGTGAGGTGAGGAGAGGCAGTCCCTGAGTGAAGAGGGATGTGAGGCCAGTTCGAGAGGCAGCTCCGCGGAGGGGTGTGAGTCCAGTTGTGAGTGCACCTTGGCACGTTAAAAACAAGAATCCCGGGTAGTGGATTTCCTGTTAAATCAGGCAGTGGATGTAGGAGCTTGAGCCTCCGAACCACTTTACATTGCTGTGTTCTTTATTGCTTTACTGACTTGCATAACATCAGTGTTAAAACAAAAAATTTCTCCTAATTTCCCATATTGTCCTTGTTTGTGAATGAAAAAACGGGACCAACAATTGTGTATTTATAGTTTGGATTTGAATGTTACCGTTGGAGAAAGTAACATTCAAATCCAGACTATCTCTGGAGTGAAATTCTCCTTTTCAGTGAAGTATGGCCTTGTCAGCTTTTGTCAGATTCGCTGCCTTGACTTGATTGGTCCACGTGGACTGAGTCCAACGGCTCTTTTCTTCAGGGTACTTGATCAGGGTAGTCCTGACTTCAGGCGGCTTGTCTTCAGCTGACTTGTAATCCTCTCAGGATACCTTTCTTCAGTAGACTTGAAGTCCTCTTAGGAACCATCATTGGACTTTAAGTCTTCTCAGTGGACTTCCTTCAGTAGACTTGAAGTCCACTCAGGGGAGTTGACATAAGGCTATTTGTCAAGCTTCCCAGCCTCAGTAGCCTGACTCCTTCAGGCCCTACTAGGCACAGCACTGATCCTCTCAATCATGCTCTTCACTGAGTAGTCCACTGACCAGCTTAGAAAGTCAGGTTTATACTCAGTGGGACTTCCTTCAGGCTTCTCTTCAGGTTCAGGTCTTCTGACATGGCTTCAGACTGTTCTCCTTGTGATGTCATCTTGACTTCCTCAGGCTCTGTCAGTGAGTTCTCCCTCACTAAGTTCCCCCTCAGTAGAGTTCTTCCCTCAGCTGAGTTCCCCCTTCAGATGAGTTCTTCCTCCACTGATAACCTGTTCTCCTGAGAAACAACCTAGCCTGACCTGAAACTAAAAGATACTATCCTGACAGCTTTCAAACCTATTACATGTTGTTTTGGAAAATCATCAAAACTAAAATATCCCAACACTCACCAATCCTTTTAACAGCATCATCGTACGACAAGTTTATCCAAAACATTTCATTGACCGCCCCGATTGCGATGGAAACTGCATGGAAGTGTCGCTCGACAGGTACTGCAATGTTGCCCCGTTTTTTCTGATCGAGTAGAGTACCAAGGAAACAACCATCCATTTCGTAAGACCAATCCCCATTATACAAGATTTCATGTTGAGGAGGTATAATGGGACGATTCATTTCTTTGGTTTGTTATAGAATGGTTAGGATGTATTTGATAGTTGGCAAGCAACATATATAGAGCATTTCGGCAATGTAGTTATTGTTGTGTACGCAAATAAATATTGGTGGGTAGAAGTTAGCTCTAGTAGTACTTATGGAAACTTGTATGGTCAAACTTTAATATGCAAGTTCAATCAACTCTTCTTCTCTGATTTGACACCATCAAGTAAACGCACCTTTTATGCCTTAGTTAATTTGCAAGTTCAATAACTTTTGATATGGTGTGATTGATTGATCACACCAACTACACCATCAATTAAATATGCGTGGGTCCGCTGTCATCAAATACCAATTGAATTTTCTCAGAATTGTGTTGGAGTTATATTTATTGCAATGTTTAACACATCAATTTAATAAGTTTTTGCAGAATCTTCATGGACATAAATGTATAGAAAATACATCATTAAAATTCTATTTTTTAATGAATAACAGAATAATAAAAAACACTACTATAAAAAGCCCCATCTCTAATGTTTGGGAAATAGATATTGTCCTAGCACATAATCAACACAAGTAATAAATAACGTGCAACAGTTCCAATTATACATTGGGACACAATAAAGCAAGGCATAAAGCAATATGGATGTCTGAAAAAAATTGTAAAGCCACGGTTGTCTCAATGGGGTGGGGGGAATCTCCACTCATTGTACATAGACGTTGCCAACTCTTCACGCCAGAGGTTAAACTCAGGAGTTGAGTCGAGCGTCTCAATATACTCAACAGGATCAACCTCATTATCTTCAAAGTCAACTCCGGGTATTGCAGGTTCCAAACCTTGCTCAAGCGGGTCGATGGGCATCTCCGTCCGGATGAAATTGTGTAGTAGAAAGCACGCCATAATAAGTCGTATTTGAACCTTTAGTGGGTAGAACGATGGGCTACTCAGGATCCCGAAACGTTTCTTCAACACACCGAAAGCACGCTCGATTACATTTCGGGCTCTAGTATGCCTCATGTTGAAGTGCTCCTGCTTATTTGTTGGTCGGCCAGAATGTGGGCCCCATTCACTCAAATGATACCGAGTATTGCGATAGGGGACGAGAAAACCTTCGCTGTTCGCATAGCCGTTGTCACCCAAGTAGTAGTTCCCTAACAAACAGTGTGGGCACCAGAAGAAATTAGTGAGCTAAAAGAGATATGAAATTAACCAAATCATAGGGAGTTGTAAATGAAGTACCCTTTGGAACTTTCAACCCCTGCGGCCTGTTAATAGAATCTCGTAGCACCCTACAATCGGCTGCAGAGCCTTTCCATCCGGGAAGGACATAAACGAACTTCATGTGGGGATCACAAACTGCCAGGACATTAGAGGATATACGGCCCTTACGAGTCCTGTAACGAGCGCGATCACCTGAGGGACAGTGAGATCGATATACGTCCCGTCCAAAGCACCTAAACATCCCTGTTAGTTTTACAAATTAGCTTGTTTACATAGAGTACGACAATAGCAACAATGCTAAAAAATACCTTAAACCATTTCCATCTTGGATCAGTTGAGGTATCTGGAATAGGTGTCGGCCTAACCAAGAATAGGTGATGTAGCCTTAGAACTGCATTCAAGACCAAGTGCATGTAACGGGACACAGTTTGGCCGGACCTCAAGAATTCAAACTTCACAACAGAATTCTTGGTGTGATGTGCCAAAATGGTTAAGAACATGGCAACTTGTTCTTCAACCAAAACATATCTTTTGTCGGTTAACCCTCCCACAGTTCTCATTAAGTCACACAATTTTGCAAATGTATTCCGATCCATGCGTAGGTTGTCAATACAAGTTCTATCACTAAGCAAATACAAACGAGTACGACGGGAAATTTGTTCAGGCATTCGAGCTTTCATACTATAAGTTTTCTCACCGTTAGTCCGTCTCCTAACATCTCGGGACTCTTCACGCAATATGTGCGCAATAATGAACAACATAATAAGACGTTCGTGCATTACTTGCTCCCATAGTATAAAATTTAAAAAACGTTCCTTCAAAGCAC
Organism: Ballota nigra; assembly: GCA_947034835.1. Classification (NCBI taxonomy): domain Eukaryota; kingdom Viridiplantae; phylum Streptophyta; class Magnoliopsida; order Lamiales; family Lamiaceae; genus Ballota; species Ballota nigra. The sequence continues at coordinate 118,647,398 of OX344721.1, read as the reverse complement.
AAGATAACATCGTAGAAAAGGAGATGATATCTATCCAAATGCCCACAACTGAGAGACAAATAGACTGCATTAAAAATTTGTCCAAACATGAAAGTACCTACTTCATTTGTCTACCTCATAATGCATATACAAATTCCAAAATGATGAATCACAAAACTGGATGCCTATTGTGTCCAACAATCATAATAAGATCAGGAAAAATTCACAAAATCACAAAATCCATAGCAACTAAATTCCTTCAAAGCACGAGATAACAACGTAGAAAAGGAGTACTAATCTATCCAAATGCCCACAACCGAGAGACAAGTACACTGGACCAAAAAATTGCCCAAACATGAAAGTACCTACTTCATTTGTCTCTATATAATGCAATTATATAATGCATATTCCCAAACCAAAATCATGAATCACTAAACTGGATGCATATTTTGCCCAACAATAACAGGAGGAAAAATTCACAGAATCACAAAATCCCTAGAAACTGCATTTCTGAGCCCCAATTTATTTTTCTTGTTTTTTCGGCACAAATTATACAAACTGCAACTCCAACAAGTGTAGGAAAATAGGAAGTAACTACACAATACCTTGATTCCGAAATTATTGCGGTGCCGAAATTAGAAATTAATTGCAACAGTGTAAAATAAGGGCTTCTTTCCACCGGAGAAAGTGACAAATCGAAGAATCGGAGTTGAATTCCGGCAACCCACCCCACGGCCGTATGAATTTGGGGTTCGATTCGCCAAAAATGGAGAAATTTTTAAGTAAGCAACACAGAAATCCTAATTCGTGAAATTCAAATGGAAGCAAGGGAAGAGCCATACCTATTGTGGAGACCGTCTTCGAGCAAGAGACAACGGACTAGTCGCCGGCACTGGATCTTGGCCGCGCCGCGATGAGGTGGAAAACTGTTAAAGATGCTTGTCGTCGCCTTTGCTTGCTAGTGGAAGCCAAGACTGTAAATTATGATTTCGAAACAAAAAACGAACCCTAATCTATTGTGCATCTGTCGCGAGATAGCGCTATACCACCAAGTTGGTGGTATAGGTAATGCATACCAGAACAGTAACTTGGGGATAATTGACGAGATTTGCCGTGTCGGGTCGAGGCTTTTACCGGGTAAAGGAGATGGGGAAGAGCTCCTACCAAATGAGGAACAAGAGGTGATATGTTCTATTTCTCACCCTTTTCTCACCCTTATATCACGTACCAAAGGGGGCCTAATGCGAGAAAGAAATAACCGAGAACGCAATCACTCAAAACCAGACCTTTGAACGACGTAATCTTTCAAACCCATGACCTTTAAACCCATCATCGTTGACCATTAAAATAAATCATTTTTGAAACTCGTAATCGACACCAAGATTTAAACTCATGGTCTTTTATCCATACACGTCCTAAGAGGCAATAACACCAGTTTTAGAAGAGGTGGTGAAGATGGAGTAGCATTAAAACCCCCGGCTCAATATTCTTTCCATAAAAATTGAGAGGAAAAAGGGGGAAAAAGGCGTACTGGGAAAATAAGACGATCTTTTCTCCATGGGAACTTTTTTGCATTTTCCGTAGAATACAATGGAACAATTTGTAATTTACCAAGACTTGGGTACTACAAAGTCTTATACACAAATATAACGAATCGCAATGGGCTCCAAACAGAACCTAAATTTGCTAAAAAAGAAAATCTTGCCCCTAATAGAAAGAAAAAAAAGGAAGATTAAAAACCCAAAATAAGTTATCATCATTAAATTCATCTAGGACCTGATAATTCAACAGCATGTAAATTCTCGGTTGAGTCGACAATCCAATCAGAAGTGGGATGAGGAGCAAGTTCGACCTCTTGGCGGAGCACTTCCACCTTTTGCCACTCGTCCCACTTTTCAGCCAAGCCGTCGCCTTCCAACATTCTCACCACGTCCGACATCTTGGGGCGGTCCATGGGTGAACTTTGAGTGCAAAGTAGAGCAACCTGTATTAGCTGCTCCACCTCTGACTCCACATAATTGTGCTGCAGATCAGGATCAACCAACATTTCTAGCTTCTTTTCTTTTAATAACCCTTTCACCTGAAAATCGATATTATAGAGTAGATAATTTTACCAAAATCATATATCTGGTTTGACAAACTAGGATGTGGATTTAAAAAAAACATCACCATAAACAAACACCCCCTTAGATATATACGTACCCAATCGAGCAGCATAACATCATCGTCATTTGCAAGGCGAGCAAGATCGAACGCCCTCTGCCCCGTTATCAGCTCAAGAAGCATAATCCCATACCCAAAAACATCAGTTTTCTCTGAAGATTTTCCGGTGGATAGATACTCGGGAGCTATGTGTCCTATAGTGCCACGTACAGCAGTAGTCACGTGTGTATCTTTATAATCCATCAGTTTAGCCAAACCGAAATCTCCAACAACCGCCTCAAACTCTTCGTCTAATAGTATATTTGCAGCTTTCACATCACGATGAATGATCTTCGGATCACAGTGATCGTGCAAATAGGATAATCCTCTAGCAGATCCCAGAGCAATACGCTTTCGTGTGGGCCAATCAAGTGGTGGTTCATTTGGTGGCCTTTCTGCATTTATAACCACTTAATTAAGTAATGGCAAATACTTCTATGCACCATTTTTAAATGATAGTAGTTGTCTGACTAAAAGGTATTAGTTGGTTAGTATTAAATTTTTTAACTGAATGGTATTAGTTGTTTTCATTGAACAGTATTAGTTGCACACTCAAGTGTTACTCTTAAATCATTTATAAGAAAGTAGACAAAATGCACAAATAAAAGCAGCATTTTTGAGAAGCATCACCTCTTAAACAGGATGCAACACTTCCATTTGCCATATATGGATAAACGAGCAAGCGTTCTGTAGGGGTCATACAAAAGCCGCGCAATCTAAGAAGATTACGGTGCACTGCCATACTGATCATCTCAACTTCTGTCTGAAATTGAAGTTCTCCACCAGGTGTCCGCTCCTCTTTAAGCCTTTTGACCGCAACCAGTGTACCATCTGCTAATCGCCCTTTATATACTTTCCCGAACCCACCTCTCCCCAAGATGTTTTTATTGCTGAAAGTATCAGTTGCAACTTGCAGGTCTCGGAGAGAGAATCTTTTTAGTTGTCCCAGATGGACTTCAGGATCCTCCTCGGCTGCAAAGTAGTATGCAAGTGATTGCTCAGTTGGCTAAAGAGGTTAACATAGAATTAACTAGATACTCCCTCCGTCCCCAAACACTTTACACAGTTACTTTATCTTCATGTTTTAGCGAGCGGGTTGTTTATTAGTATTTGAAATGATAAAATAATTTTTAAGGTAGGGTATGATATATCTACCTCTTCTCTATTATAAAGTAATTTTAAAATTACTTTATCATTTCAAATACTAATAAAAAACTCGATCGCGAAAACACGAGAGGAATAGTAACTATGCAAAGTGTTGTGGGACGGAGGTAGTAGTAAAACAAAATACGAACCTGGTACATCAAAGAAAAATTCCTGTGGTTTCCTCCGACGCCACCATGCAAAAGCAATGGCAGGGGCAGCAAATAGCAAAGCAGCACCAGCGGCAACCCCTCCGGCAATGGCTCCAGTTGCACTATATCTTCCTGCAGTTAGTTACATTTCAAGGAAAAACGAGAGAGAATTTAGTTGAGATAGTGTTGTAAGAGTATTTCACCAATCTATACAACCATCCTAGAGTAAACATTTATTTTAAAACAGAAAATACATTTTTTTTTAAATATCTTGAATAGAGTGTGTGTGTGTGTGTCAGTATGCATACGTACCACCTCCTACCTATTGCATATTACTATAATTATACAAGACTCGTGACTAGACAGATTGATCAATTGAGTAAAAACCACTAAATTCCAATATTCGAAAAACAGTAATCTCCAAACATGTCAATGAATCAATGAAAAGATTATACACATTGTTGTTGACAATACTTATGGGTGGGTATCGTAGAAACGATTAAATTGAATATTTATTGAAGAAATTAAATCTAATAGTGTTATCAATATTAAAACAAGTTATGCCAAAATCAGAGCAGTTTGGTAGCAAGCTCTATTAGAAAATAAAAAAACACGCAAGTGCTTTTCAACATTATAGACTCGTAGAGCTTGGATAATGCAAGTATCAAATGAGATTATCATACATTTCTTTTTTTTGCAAACTAAATTCAACACATAGATATAAAATTGCATGGAACAATAACTCAAAAGAAAAATAAAAAAATCACAATGTAAAACTTATTAGAAAACAGCAACTAATGTGTGCTAATATTCCAACATGCTCACTAGCCAAGACAAATTAATAAACATTAGACTAGCAAAAAACCTGGGGCAGAAATTGGGGGCGGTGGAATAAATGGAGGGGGTGGAGAGAACGGAGGAGATCCAGGGCATGGTCGTCCAGTGACTGGGCCACACAGATCCAAGTTATTAGCAAAACTGCAAATGGGCAAATAGCATATGTCAGATCTAATCAAATACCCATAATTTTTCATTTAAAATTCAAGTCCTTATTGCAAAGCACCTTATAGGGGTAAATAAAGAAAATGAACCATTATCTGGAACTGGACCTGTGAGGCGGTTGTTTGATAAGTCCCTGCATAAATTTGTAACAAGAACAATTACTACATCACTTCAAGAATTGTGGACAACAATGAAGTAATGAAACTTGAGTCTTGGCTACTCACAAAACTTGAAGGGCTGAGATATTGGTCAATGACAAAGGGATGGGGCCGGTCAAAGTGTTGTTATTCAGCCGGCTATCCTTACAAAGACACGAAACAGTCAACAGTAAGATTCTGATCATGGAAGTGACATAACAAGGTCACCCTATCAAGCATATTACAAGAAATATTTACAAGAGTCAAATAAAATCAAGAGAGATTAATAACTGTAAACAGAATTGCAAAAATGTAAGTATATTTGCTAGTCCAAGATAAGGTCACGCACAGGAATCTCAATTTCGACAACTTGCCCAATGTGTCTGGAATAGGACCCGTGAAACTGTTCAAGTACAGATCCAAGCTCACCAAATTAGTAAGATTTCCAAGATCACTTGGTACTGGCCCAGTTATGTTATTACTGTACAACTCCCTATCACCAAAAAAGATCACACAGAAGATATCAGTCAGATAAAGAAAAACATAGTGACAAGACTCACTTAACAATATTAAATTAAATATCAACCAGTCAAACATCTTTATTTACTGAATGTAAGCAATTCCTATAAGATTATCCTGGTACCGATAACTTCTAACTAGGTATCGCAGAAAAGTTCACTCTGATCACTACTTTCTATATGAAGGTGCATCCCCAAACGTCAAATACAAGCTTTAAATGTGCCCTTACTCTATTAATCAATATGATAAAATAAGGTATAAAATGAAATATACAGACAAAAGCGTGTATGCCTGTCGCCAATGGGTAACTGAAGTCTGGTTACTTAAATATTGCTTCTATTGGTAGATAATTGAGGCATAGAGTTCTAAACTGGGATATACAACAAATGTGCCGTTTTAGGATTAAACAATTTGATGAGTTAGTTCTAAGGATAGATTTACATCAACTGGAGAAAGCAGTCCTTCACAGTTTTAATATGACATAAAATTACGTTCTTTTAATGCATTAGTTGTCTTGGCAAAACTCTTAAAGGAAACAGTACAATTTATCATGGATAAATGCATATCCAATCACAGCTTATTTTGGCATATAGCCGAGCAGGCACCACCAAATATTATGAACTTCAAGAGTTGGTATTTTATTCTCAGAAAGACAAATTTCTAACTAACATGTAGTCAAGTAAACCTAGTCGAGAAACCATGCAGTGAGGACACGTTATCCAGTATCCTTCATACAAATTTCCCACTTCCCAGAGATCTAGTGACTAGTGGCATGTTTTTTTATGAATAGGTCATGCAGACAGAACACCATCACAAAGAGACAATCTAAAACATTCTAAAAAATATTAGGAACCTAAGATGCCAAAATTACTACAGGTGCTTCTTTCTCATTCGTTAGATTAGTTTGTTGTACATTTTGCTGCTTCGTCACAAAACATCAAAGAGAAAGCTGGTCCCTAATTCTCATTCAACTCTGGAAAAGACCATATATGGTCATGTTTATTTTTTTGGGGAAAAAGTAGGTGCGGATAATGCAAACATGACATACAGGTACTGCAAATTCTTCAACAAGCCAAGCTGCGGGACCAATTGACCTGATAAAGCGGCATTCCCAAGATCACTGACCAAAAATAAATGAAAATAGATATGATTAGCAGTTCAATTAGCAAACTAAATTATTGTCCAACCTAAGAAACAATGGGAAGATATACAATTAATCATATTCTTACACTCTTATCACGCTGTTATCATTGTTGCAGGTAACATGAAACCATGTGCACGGATTGACAAGGGTAGGGTCCCAGCTCTGTAACACATTATTAGGATCTTCTAAGTTCGTTCTGAGGCTATGTAAAGCATCACCTGTCCAAAGAAAACCGCATGAGAATCAGCTGCCGCAAGTAATTATTCTAACATCCCACGATTTCTCAACGCCATTAAAGCAAAGAAGTTACCGAAAGGCAAAGCTCATAATTGATCACAAGTATGTTAAATTCTCATAAAAGGCTCTATTATAAACAACACATTACAGTTCAAGAAAAGTTTGTCAAGACTCGTATCACTAAAATGGCAACCATCGCAATATGAACAATCGAATATCAGAAGAAACTCAAATTTAGCTACAGAATATTATCAAATAGTGTACATAGCACTAACATAGAAAGCAATGCACATAGAACAGAATCGTCCCGATTAAAAGAGCATCATAAATCATAATGTGTTGAGCAGGAGAACAATAATCCAATAATGACATTTATAATAACAAGTACAAAGATTCCAGCAAGTTACCTAACAATGAATTTTGCAAACTATATGTAAACATAATCAATGATACAAAACCGAATATAAACTTCTTCTTTCATATTTTTGGGCGTACAAGCTGCATTTTTTAACTAGAAGTCTAAAAACTTTAAAAACCAGCAATAATAAGTCAAAATATAGACACAACATCTGAGGAACAAAATAGGGGAGGAAATCACACGTAATATTGATATAACAGAAAAATAAACTCGATTGCAGAAAACTAACCTTCCATATTAGCATAAATGCACCCCAAATGCGCCATCAAAACCAACCAAAACGCCAACGACGCCATCCCCACTCTTTCCTTCTACTTCTCCATTACCACAAACAAAATCTAAATAAAACAGATGAAAAACTCATTGGATAATGCCTCAGATCCATATAAGCAAATAAATATAATTACCGCATTAAATGTTAAAAAAAAAAAAAACTCAAAAACCTACCCCTCATTTAGCCCAACAATATCAGCATTGCAGCACTTTGATTAACTGATCCTATCACATGAGCAATAAAACCAAATAATTGAAATGCGATTGGAGATTCCTTCTATTTTTCAAAATCTGTACTTTAATGAGTATATCTCTTCGTCGGCACTTTTAATAGCTCTCTGCAACTTTTATTTTTTACCTGTACTTGGCTTTTTCTCGCCTCTCTCTCTTGAACTTTACCCACTCTCTCTCCTCTCCCTAGTGTAGAAGGTAAAGAGGAAACTAGAACACTAGTGTGGAATAATTATCGATTTCCATTTTTTTTCTCTTTTTTTTTTTTTGGGTAATGAATGTGTGTGTTTATGTGCAGTGTTTTCGAGGGCTGCCCGAACAGTGTAGGTCTGCCCGAGCTGCCCCTGGCCTAATCAAATCGGCTTCGCGCTAACAACTGTGACTGTCACACCCTACTACCCCTTCGACCTTTTTGAGTTTTTTTGTTTCCATTTCTCCGTCTTCTTTTTCCTTTTTTGGTTTTTCCAATTTTTGGAATTTTGAAGTAATGATAATATTATCCGAATGTGTAACCAGGTTTGTAAATGGGTGGAATCGAGTTAGTCTTCTCGTTTAATAATTTGAGTATGATAATTAATTTTTTTATTTAAGTTTGACCAATTATTTATATGTAGTTCTAGTCAAGGATGAAAATATCGGTATCGGTGGAAATATCGGTACCTTAAATTTACGGATATATCGATGGAAATATCGATATCGAATATCGATATCGGTAAAAAAATAGAAAATTGATGGAAATTTTATTAAAATGATGGAAATTTAACATGAAACTTTAGGGTATATTATATATAACTTTAATACATATAAATTTAATTTAAACTAAAAAAAAATGAATTGTTTATGACAAATATATAAAAATAAATTACTTAACAGTCTTAAATGATATAATAATTGTTCATAATAATTTAATACAATACAAACAATGCAACTAAGTTTTTTCTTGCAATTTTTTTTAATAAATAGTGATTTTTAGTGATTAAAGCCTCTCAAGATATAAAATAATATTCATGGACAATAAACAAAAAAGTGAGATTTTTTTCGATATTTACCGATATTTTCCCGATTTTTACCGATATTTCCTCGAAATTTCCAGATATTTTGCAAATTTTGAACTACAGTTCACCGATATCGATATCGATACCGATATTTCCCGATATTTACCGATATTTCCCGATATTTTACCGATATTTTGGAAAAAATCTCGTTCCGATGGATATCCATATCGAGACCTCAAAAAAACCGAAATTTCGGCGAAATATCGGCGAAATTTCGCGATTTTTCATCCTTGGTTCTAGTATGTACTTGAATGTATACTATGTACTTAGATTTTGAGAAAAATACATCAAACAGAAATAAACAATACCCCCAAAAAGTAATTAGTAATACCTCAATTGCAAAAAATACACAGTTCGGTGTGTTTGGGTGTATTTTGAAAAAATCAAAATTGAAGTCAAAATTGAGTTTAAAATCTAAATGCATTCTATGCATTGAGATGCACCTTCAAATTTATCATTCTCTATTAAAGACTTTTTTTTTAGGTTTGACAAGAATTTTTTTAATAAATAAATCAACCTAAAAGCCTTTTAACTTTTTAATTATGTTAACTAAATTATTTTCAGTAATTTTGTTATCATCAAACCATAAAAAATAACTCTTTAAATCCTAAAATGAAGAATAATAACAATTTATCATATGATTGTCAAATAATAGTACAACAATAGGTCCATTAAATTATATTTAATTATATTCTAATATACTTATATATATATATATACATACATATATATATATTGAATATTTATTATTGACAAAGTATAGAGTGAAAATGATTAATATATAAATTATTGAAGGGTATTAGTTGATTTCTCTAAACAGTATTAATGGTTTCCATTGGAGAGTATTACTAATTTACACTGAAGAGTCTTAGTTGTTTAGTGAAAACAAACTAAGACTCTTTAGTGAAAATAATTAATATCCTTCAGTGAAAACACCTAATACTTTTTAGTGATAACAACCAATTTTTTTCAATGATTCATGTATAAACCAATTTCACTCTATGCATACTCTTTATTATTTTATTTATTATGTATTATATTATATATGTATTGCCTCTATGCATTATACATATATTAATATAGTTAAATTAGTTAAATGGGTCAGCTCATTGGACCTAAAAGGTTTATAAAAAAAAAATCAAATTTGACTTATTTAAGTAGATGGGCTTTTAAAAAAAAATGAGTCTGGCTCATTTATTAAACAAACCTAACTGAATTTTAATAAGTCGAGTCGAATATCCCTATTGGGTAGTCTAGTTTATTCACACTCTAGGGCTCTGTTTGGTTAGGGGTGGTGGTGGATGGGATGGGGATGGGGATGGAGATGGAAAAAGGAGGATGGGGGTAATCCAGTGAATAGTAAATCTGTGTTTGGTTGGGGATGGAGAAATAGAGTTGGATGGAACTTTATGTCAAATCAAAATTGATGTGAAATATTTTATTAATGTTAGTTAGTGGGATAATGATTGGGTGAGAGAAAAGTAGGAGAGATGATAAGAAAAAGTATGAGAGAGAATAAATGTGTAAGAAAAAATAGGAGAGATAATCAGGGATGTAAAAATCGGCCTAGGCGGCCGCCGACCGTCCCGATTTAGGATAAATCGGCCAAACAAATCGTACAGGACTCCAGGCGCCGCCTAGGCGGCCAAATCGGACCAGGGTGACTGGGAAAAAAAACCCTAAATTACCGTGAGGCGGCGGTCGTGTGCGTAGGCCGGAGAGAGCAGGCGGTGGAGGGAGAGAGGAGTGGCGCCGCTCTCTGTTTTGACAGGGAGGCGACGGCCCGACGATAAAGGAGGGCGGAAAGGGCAGTCGTGCAATGCCGATTGGAGAAGAGACTATGAAATATGTGAAGCCGGTGGTGCGACGCAGTCGACGGGGGTGCGACGCGGTCGACGGGCGGTGGCCCGATGCGGTCGGCGGTGACGCGGAGCAGATGGCGGCGTCAGAGTTGGGTGATAGAGGGCGGCGATCTGGGAATTGGGAACGATTTGACTTCTTCATTCGGGGATTTCAATTGAATGAAGGGAGAAAGAATATTGATTTGCTTTATTTGGGGAGAGACTGATGCCTTAATGGTAGGAACTGAAATGTAAAACTTCTCGGGCTTGATAAATAAATAAAATAAAAATAGAGAAAGCTAGGCGGATTTTTAGGCGGCGCGCCGGCGCCTTGGCGGCCAAGAAACGTCCGCCTAGCGTTTTCCGACTTCTGCACCATTGGAGATAATGAATAAATATAGAAAAAATAGGAGAGAAGATGAATGGGTGGAATAAAAGTGATGTGATTGTATAAAATATAATTAAAATGGGTGTGTAGGTATATAATAGAGGTGGATGGGGAATGAGATATGTCCATCTAAAATCGAATGGGATAGGGGATGAACCATCCCATCCCGATGGGTCCATCCCTAACCAAACACAACTTAAGTGTAAAATCTCACTTTAATGCGGATAAAAATGAAAACATAAAAATGAACAAAAAATCAAAGGAATAAAAGGTTCTTGGACGTTTTAATCTTCCACATATTTCAACAAAATTTCAATGACATCCCGAGAAGGCGAGAGTTCTCAACAGTCTATGGCACATGATCAAATATGCATCCAAATTATGTAGACGTATACTTTATCATCTTTGTTTTTTCTTAAATTTTTTATGAGAATGCAATGATAGGAACAAGATTTATTGATGGGTATTTAGGTAATATTTGTAATATTCCCAACAAAAAGTAAATAATGTCACATATATTGAAGAGACCTTAGTGTAAATGAGTCAAATTACTTATGCTCGATTCTGAATCCTTTTAAAGAAAATGTACTTGAAATATAATAGAGTTGAGCTATTCGATATCCGGGTTTAAAAGATTTTCTTCCAATCAAAATAAATTAGTAAAGTTTGATTAATAGTCGTTATCCAATTTTATCACCCATAAGTGTGATAGATTAAAACGGTTGCAATAATATCTTCACATGTTATCTTGGGGCGAAATTAAAAAGAAAAGAAAAAGTATCATTTGACGTGGAGATCAATGTTGGATAGAAATAAATCCAGGAAAAAAAAAAACTCTGGAAAGTGACGTTTTGATATTAATGCACTACAATATGATATCCAAAATTGTGAGGCGTGGAAAGTGATGGGACAGTAGAAGAAGCATAACTCCTATCGAGGATTCAACCACCCCACCTCCTTTAGCCCTAGCAAGTGTCCAAATTATCAAATCCTAGTCAAAATTCCCCGTTTACAGCCTACGCCCAAACAATGCCCTACCACATCTTGGTCTTAGTTGGTCAAAACTAGGGCCCGGGAAAATACAGTATACTGAACTCATCGTACCGAAAAATATCAAATTTACTGAAAAGTTTGTAAGGTATGTTGTTGTATCGAAAATTTCAGTATGGTAACAGTATGAAAAGTGACATTATAAATGGTTAGATGATAGTCTTATAATTAGAAATGTGGAAGACAAAGCACTCTTAATTATTACTCCCTCCGTCCACGAAATACGGTTTTGTTACTTTTTGCACGTTTATTAAGAAAGTTGATATAATATGTAAAAAGTAAGAATATTGTGTCAAATCAAGTACAAAATAAATTATTTTAAAAATGTTATGTGTGTATGTTGAAAAAGTAGATAAAGTTTATTCTTTCCATTTTATGCAACATGACTATTTTTCGTGGACAGCCAAATAAGGCAACCAGGACTATATTTCATGGACGGAGGGAGTATTTAAAAAGAGTACAAACTATTTATTTTTCTTAAATATAGTTATAGGTCCATAGTCCATCCTTATACAGGAGGTATGCTTATCATTTTCCCGTCTTCCTCAATTCTCAACCTCTAATGCAATCAAAGGTTGCCTCTCAGTATCTCATTTCATTCCACTAAAAAAAATAGACACTGGAGATCGAATATTGAATTCAGAACTTTGAAAATATATTTCGAGACCAGAAGTTGATTTTAATCAGTTATTGTCCAGTGAGTAATTTCATGACAACAGAAACAAAATATGTAGAGTAAATCTGAAATATATTTTTTCTTTGAAGAAGTATTTGCCAAATCACATTCATAATTTTTTCTCCGTTGTTCTCGCTTGTTAGCATTCCGAAGATATCTTCTTTTTTTGTTTATTAGTAATTTATTTTACATAAATTTTGACAAAAAACGGTATACCAAAATTATACCGGTAAATATACTGAAATTATGGTACATTCATAATTATGATATAGCGAAATTTTCGGTACGGTAACATTATGATTTTTTGTATACCGATATTTCCGGTAAGGTATACGGTATGAACTAAAAATAACGGTATATCGTACCGAATACTCCTAGTCAAAACTATTACTCTGACGGTGGAAATTGGTCCACATTGTTTTATTAGTTCACTCGTGAAAAATAGTTTTGTTTCTGAAAATGGAATTAGTTACTCAATTTGTTCCTCTATTTACTTCTCATTTTTTTTATACAAGTATTAAGGTAAGTAGTATAATATAAATGAGTAACTCTCTTGTGCATGCACTTGGTGTATGGTGCACTCACTCAACAACTAATTTTCAATGTAAACTTTTCAGTGTAATCCAACCACAGTACTTTTCAGTGTCATTGAAATAAATTTTTCAGTATAAACATGGGCAACTGTTGAGTGAGTGCACTATGCACTTGGTGCATATGAGAGTTTGTCAATATAAATATAATACAAAAGATGTGATAGAAAGATAAAAGAATGTATGATACTCCCTCAATTTCACCTTTTCTTACACACTTGGAAGTGACACATTTTTTAAGAAACAAATGAGTATGTGAGTGTAAGATTGAATAAAATGATGATAATTTTATGTTTTATTGACTTTTGTGGGATTTTTTTTTTTTTTTTTTGTGAAAGTAATTGTGGGACGTCCAAATAAGACAAGCATGAAGGTAATCGCGGGACGGAGGGAGTATTGTATAGATAACATATTATTGATGAGTAAGAAAAAGTAAAATATAATAATATAATATTATATTTTATTTTCAAAAAAAAAAAATAGGAAGTAAATAGAGGGATTAATGAAAATGACAAAATTGGAAGTAAAAAAAAGGAACAAATGAGTATATTTTTTTATATCCTTCAACATATATTTAACTACATCATTTGTCATTGAACCTCACATTTTTAAAATAATGTATTTTATACTTGAGTTTACTACAATATTCTTACTTTTTGCATATAATATCCAATTTTCTTAAAACTCATACAAAAGCCTACAAGTGCATAGAGTGGGTAATTGATACTTTTCATATTGAGCTTGTGATTTGAAATCTATATTTTAATTTGTTATTTGTATTTTTTGAATTTTCAGAACTTTTTGTCAATGCGAGCTAATTGTACACAGTTTTTTGCTCTACACTTGAATTTTTTTGTTTAAAAGGCCCCAACGTAAATAGAAAATTTGACCCTTATGACTTGTTTGTTTTGGGATTCACACGGATAGGACTAGGACTTTCCGGCCCCGCCCCATTCTATTTAGAGATGTAACATCCCGTTTTTACATCTCATTCTTCATCCACACCTATAATACCTATTTTCTCTCACTTACACTATCTTTCCTACTTTTCTCTCACTTACACTCTCTTTCCTACTTTTTTCTTTCGTATTTTTCTCTCACTTACACTCTCTTTCCTATTTTTTTCTTACACATCCTACTTTACTCTTACACATGATTTGACATAAAGTAAAATCTCACCTTAACAAACACACACTTTTATTATCATTCAAGACTTGACATTTTGTGGGAGTAAAGTCATGACTTCACACGTCCACCTAAATCCCGAAACAAACAAGTTCTTAATGTGTTTATATTTTATAATGTTTCTATAACTACTTTTGCTTACACACCCAAAAGTTACACATTGTCTTCTTCAACATATACTTAAACCATTTTTCAAACTAAAAAAACTCATAACTCCTAACCCTAAAATTCTGCCTCTTGAAAATCATATTGAATACATTTTGTTCGTTCAAATGGTATATAGATAGTTATAAATAGCATTTACAACAGTAAATTGCTAAAATAGCGACCAACCAGACTGACCTTTTGTTTTGTCGACCACTAGCGGACAACGTAGTAAAATATGGACTACCAATGGATGGCCTAGTAAAATATTGATCACCAGTGGACTACCAAATTCGACTTATATCAACAAAATACAACACATTTATGACTTCACTCACATCCTATTATATTCCAATACTAATAAATCATTCAATTCATTCAACATTCTTACTTAAATTCAACCAAAATTTTAAATTAAATCTAAAATAGTTTTGCGTGTGTGCGTCTCCATAGTTTCCGGCCATTCTTCGTGATTCTGTGCAAACGCGACCTTTTTTATCTTCTTCTATTCTTCAAGACGTATGAACGTTTTTTTGGGTGTAAAGAGCAAAAACGTTATATAGGTGCCACTTTGCAGAATTTGATGTAACCTTTTATTTTATTTTGTTATTACATTATAATATATGCATATATATATATATATTAATAATACTATAATATATAGTTTTTAAAATAAGTGTCTTTTATATTGTTTGAAATTAAGAAATCTAAAATTTTGACATATATACCTTTATATATATTTATAAAAGATATATTGTATATTTTAATACACCCTGCAAGATTTGTTATATTTTAATAATTTTAAAAAGAAACCTTATATCTTAAACTAAAATTCGAGAAAAATAAAAAAAAAAGTATAAAAATAATTAAAATGATATTTATTTTAAAATAAAATTCAATTTTTAAAATAATATTTATTTTGAAGTTGGGAGTATAAGGTCATCTTTAACGGTGCCATTTTGACAATGGCATGAGAAAAGGACAAAAAAATTATTAAAATAATGAAATGCACAAGGAGTGGCACGCCCCTGGGGCGTATGCCCAACTCAGTGGCAAGGTTTTTGCATTTACCCATACATGCCACATGTCCATCTATGGTTGGCTGGGTTAATTTTTATTTGGAAATAATTAAATTTTGTAGATATTAAAGATAATGTGTATTAAAAAAATATTAAAATTCGTAAAATAAAATTCTCTACAAATAGAGTACAATATCCAAATATTTTGAAATACAAACAAATGTTGTTTATTTCCAATTTCGTATTTTCAAATCTTGTAATTTTAAATTTTTTATTAAGTTAGTAATTTATTTTAAGTGTATGGTAATTTTTTCTATATATTTAAGAATTTAGAATATCAAATATTTTTTTATATACTCTTTTACACATTAAAATATAATAAAAATTGATTATTCATAATATATATTTAAAAAATAATAGATAAAAAAATAATTATTGTAGGTTGGGTTGGTGTCATTGATAAAGTATAAAAATAATTAATATTAAGTTAAATTATAATTGTATATGTGGATGAGTGAGAAATGAATATTATATTAAAAAGGTGGGTTGTAGTTGTGTCATTGATAAAAATGGTCTAAGATAAAGTAAAGTTCAGGGAATATTTGTGCTAGTCGTTATCACATAATTGTTGGTGGGATTCAAACAAGATATGCCTGGATTTTGAGAAAAATAGCAAAAGAATTTAGGTATTGCACGAAATTGTCCCAACCTACTCTTTATAGTCAACGTTATAGAGTGTCCTGATCTTGGACATTAGCGTTGTCCTTTTGCACTTGGTTTTTTTTGCTTATTTTATTGCAGCTTTTTGTTTCGTCGGGATTTTTTTTTTAATGGATTAGAAGAATAAATTCGGTAAACGAAGCCACAAGTACCACCACATTATTCCCTCCTGTGAGTTATATTTATTTATCTTTCCTTATACTATTTATTATATTTTATAATTATAATATTTGATAAAATCTTAAGTATCATATGCACTTAATGCACGATATACTCACATAACAGTTGAATTTATATACATTAAAAAGTGTGGGCTAATTATACTGGAAAAATATGGGTTGATTACATTGAAAACTGATAACACTAAAAAAAAATTAGTGTAATCAACTCACATTTTTCAATGTAAACAACATTAACTATTGAGTGAGTGCGTCAAACATCATTTGCACGAAAGTCTTACTCATATACACCAGGTGCACGGTGCGCTCACTCAACTGTTGAAATTGTTTACACTAAAAAGTGTAGGTTGATTATACTAAAAAATTTACACTGAAAATCAGTTTTTAGTGTAAAACTTTTCAGTGTAAATTAACTACATTTTTCAGTGTAAACAGACAAACAGTCTCAACTGTTGAGTGAATACGCCATGCACCAAATGCACAAGAGAGTTTCTCCCTCCGTTCCATATATATATAACATGAATAATTAGTTAGTTCAAGCCTCAATAGTCGAAGTAATTAACGACAAGGATTATTATTTGCTCGTGATAACTTATCAAATGTCTAAATAAGTAAATATAGGTTAAGGAGTTTTGGGATAACACAAGCCTTTGTGAAAGAATTTTAAGCCTATACATTACAAAAAACTCGCATTTTTGCAACCGAAATTAGCGACCGCCTAGATATTGGTCTCTAAATAATGTATCAACGACCGATTAGCGACCGAAAAGACCACTGGTCTCAAACCAAAAAAATTTGCAACCGACGGAAAAATCGGTCTCTAAATCGAAGGATTAGCGACCGCCCCGACGGTCGCTAAACTCAAAGGTCGGTCAAAGCTGACCAATAAATTTTACCGCCTAATCAGCGACCGGCGCTTGGTGGTCGCAAACTGGTCAGTTTGACCCGTTCTTGGAAACAGACAATGATCATTAATGATTGTTACTTAGCGACCGCCTTGGGCGGTCGCTAATCACAAATTTGGTAAAAAAAATTACCCTTTTTAGGCGGTGGTCGTACTCACTTTCGCCCAACACTCTTAATAATCGACCATCGCCATCGCCGCCTCCGTCGAGCAATCCGTTCCAGTCAAATCACTCGTTGCTTCCCCCTCTACACAATAACCGTAAGTTTTTTAAATTTTAACCGTTTATTATGTTTGTATATCATTTTTTAAAATTTATAGGATTTATATTATATACATGAAGTTATATGTATATGTTTGTTGATTGAACCATTTATATGTTTGTATTTATATTATATACATGAAGTTAAAATTTTAACCGTTTAATTATTATGTTTGTATATCATTGTATATCATGTTTTTATATATGTTTGTGTATATGTTTAGTTGGTATGTTAGTTGATTGATATATATTTAGTTGATTGATAGGTATTGCATTAGTTGATTGATATACGTAACTATGTATTAATTTAGTTGATTGAAATACGTAGGTATGAATTTAGTTGATTGATATGTGTAGGTATGAATTTAGTTGATTGATATGTGTAGATATTAAATTTAGTTGATTGATATGTGTAGGTATGAATTTAGTTGATTGATATGTGTAGATATGAATTTAGTTGATTGATATGTGTAGGTATGAATTTAGTTAATTGATATGTGTAGGTATGAATTTAGTTGATTGATATGCGTATGTATGAATTTAGTTGAATGTGCATAAATATAATATGGTATGCTAATCTGTTGAATTTATAATTATTACAAATGAGCTCTCAAGATAACCCTGATCAGAGTGGGGGACAGGGTCGAGGGAGGGGGAAGAGGAGGTCGGGGTCGTTGAGACCGGAGATCCCGGAGGTTAGACGGGCCTCGGAGATGACACCATCCTCCCCACAGCAGTCCAGTGCTGCTGGCTCTACTTCAATTGCCGGATCTTCGGCTTCACGACAGCATCCGGCGTTGGATAGCCGTCTCACTATTGTCCCTCGCGACAACATGTAAGTATTCCTAGATAACGAATTAAATAATTTTAATTGTATTCATTAATATTAATTATTAATATTGCTTGTAGGCCATGAGACTAGCTCTCGCATCTCAGAAGCCATTAAGAAGCTCTCGTTCGAGGTTGGTGCCTTCTCGTGGGCCATGGTGTCCGAGCGAAAGAGGAGGGACTACTTCGAGGAGTTCAAGGTATATTTATTATAATTTTAATTTTTAATATTTTATTTTGAATTTATTTGTTAATATTTTATTTTTAATTTAATTGCAGAAGTTGTGCGTCTGGGACCCTGCCCATGATAGTGTTATGTACGGCTTGTTCTGCGCAAAAGCGCATAAGCGGTACAAAAATATTATCTACGGGTTGAAGAAGCAGTTTGATGATGGGAAGCAGCTGGAACTGGGCGAGGGCCAGACAGACGTTTCGTCTGGGATGCTTTGATTGCTCACTGGAATAATGATGCATTCAAAGCCAAGTTCACGAAGTCCAGGGAGAACCGGTTGAAGGACCCCACCGGGCACGGCATCGCCAGACATCGGTCTGGATCCCGATCCATCTACGAGCACTCTCTCACCTTTGTAAGTACTATAATTTTTATTTACATTTGAATATTAATAAATTTTTAAATGTTTAATATTTAAATATCTATTGAATTTGGTTCACAACAAGAGAGGGAACACGGACGAAAGCCTTCTCTCTATGAGCAGATGGAGACCTCCCACACAGTGAACCCGGAGACTGGGACGTCTACCTACGCCCGCACCACCGAGATCCACGTAAGTATTTTTTAAATTATAATTTAATTATTATAATTGTAATTTAATTATAATTGTATTTTATTTATATAATTTCAGAACCAGTTTAAGGATCGTCTCGCCCAGGCCTCGCAGCAGGTGGCTCCCACCGACGACAGCGGGGAGAACCCCACCCCTCCCAGGATTGACGAGGACCACATCTATTTAGATGTGGTCGGAGTCAAGAAGGGACAGGGCGGTCACAGTATGGTCATCCTGCAGTCATGCCGCCGCTCCAGTGGATCGTCCTCCTCAATCGACCCTGCTCCCTCTCAGTTGAAAAGTGAGCTGAGAGACGTCCGGAAGCAGATGAAGGCTCCAACGAGCTACAACGAGAGTCTTCAACATCACGCAGAGGATGGGATTCGACGCCCCACCCCCACCCCCACCCCCACTGACTTGAAGCGAACTACACTAGCTTTCTACTAGTAGTTACCCCGCAAGAGAACGAGTTCACAGTAGTATGGGCAAGTATAGAGACCAAGTATTATCGAACCCAAGGGAAAGTGTGTATGCGAACAGATCCCTGAAGATCTACGCGTCGTAGTTAATATGAGTGTAATGTTTTTGGGTTTTTGAAAGATTAATTAAAAGACTGAATTAAACTAAGTAAACTAAAATACTAAAGAAATCAGATTAACTAAGGGTTGTGTTCTAATGAGAGATGGTGATGCTTAGGATTGGAATCCCTACGTATACTAACGGAGCAGGTACATAATCAGAATAACTGTGACACACAAGAAATAACCTAAGTCTAAGAATGCAAGGTGAAAGCTCAAGATTCTAAACCCTAATACTTTACCCTAACACTCTACTTCACTAATCTACTAACAAGTTAATAGATTGTGCTTAATTAATGAGTAACTAAGGTGATGCGGTCGTCCTCCTTCGCTAAACTGGTAGATGAATTAACCCTTCCTAAACCCTCTCGTTAAGTCTACTCGTTGTTAAAGAGTGATACGGTCGTCCTCTCTCTAACACTTTTCGAACGAAATTCAAAGGCAAAGTGAAGATTGATTTTAAGAATTCATTAATCAAGAGAATTAAAACCTAACGTCACAAGTTACCCTAATTACATACCCACATCCTACTTCTACGAGTTCATCCTACCCCAAACATGCAAGGGTTCTAGCCTAACATGGTGGTTTGAATAATAAAAGCAATCACAAGAACAATAATCATATGCATAATTAAATTAACGAAAGAAATTAAGAACATAAACGAAAGAACAAATTAAAGTCTCTAAAGAAATCTATATAAATCTGAAAAACTAGGTTTAATCGTCTCCAAGAGTAAAGAAAGAAAGAATTAATCTAATACGTTCAAAAGAAATACTAAAACGAATAATTCGTAAATTAAAACCTCGATTACAACGTATAAAACTCTTCCAATCTCCCTCCCAAGCTTTCTCCTCGCTCAAAATATGTAAAAATATGTGTTGGTATGTTGTGATATGTGAAAATATGCTTGGAAGGGGTATATATAGGCTTTGGGACGAATTTGGGCGATTTTGGGCCAAAAACACGGAAAAACGCTCGAGTGCAGGTGCAGCTCGAGCGCCCCATTCGAGCTTTGTGGTCGAGCGGGTCAAGAGGTCGAGCGAGGCGCTCGACCGCTGGCTGTACACATGTTCATAAAACCTTCATAACTTTTCAACCGGGAGTCCGTTTTGGCCGATTCAAAGTCCTACGAACTCCTCTTTTCGCCCTCTATCCATCTATGAAAACCAAAGAGACAAATTAATAAGTTTATAAAAATGATACTCATTTGACTCCAAACACTCGTCGAAAATACTCAAAACATGGGCAAATCCGGCACCAAAACATAACAATTTCACGCCTAATCAACCCCCCCCCCCCCCCCCCCCAAACTTACCATATTGCTTGTCCTCAAGCAATGAAATAATAAGTCAAGTGAAATTGTTAGGAATGAGTCAAAGAATCAACTCATGCAAGCAAATGAACTCGAGCTTCAAAAATCAATCACCCGTATACTCACTCACTTTCCTTTATCATACTCATGCAACAATAACAAGAAACACTAAGATCAAGCATGGATGTGCACTCAACGATGTGTTTCGCTCCCTTACAAGTGTACATCAATGTTCAAGGAACTCACTCAAACAATCAATCATACAAATTGGCAGCCATAGGCTTGTAAGTACTCTCAACTCCGACCATACTCTAGAAATCAATGCCGAATCAAAAAGGACTTTTCTCAAGGTTGTAATTTAGGCTCTTTGGACAGGTGGGATAACAATATAGGGTAAAGTGACTAACGTGAATGGAGAATAGAAAATCAAACTTTGACACTTCGAGATTAGGAACAGAATACTTCAAACATGTTCAATCAACACCCTTTCAATTCCATACTCTCAATACTTCAATTTTTTCTTTCACTCTTTTCATTTTTTTTTTCGCACAAACACATGAGCTCATTTTTTTTTTCTTTTGCTCATTCTCAATTTTTTTTCTCTTTTTCCCACATCTCATAACTTCATCACTCCTTCTTCTCATATTCACTCAACAAACAACATTTTCCTTTTTCAACTCAATTCACTCCCTTCACATTCACACTTTCCTATTCTCCACTCAAATTGGGACAAAAAGGCTTAGGAATTGGAATAGTGTTCATATGTGCTAGCAAATAAAATAGGCTTTAGGCTCAAAGGGGCTAACAAGGGGTAAATGTCATTGGTAAGGAAAATTTTGGCTAAGTGACTCAAGAAAATCAAAGATGGCCTAAGATCCTATTCGGCATATCAAACTAGATACAATCAAGAAGCAAGAGCACACACAAGTTCTAGCATCCTCTAAGATGACGATCCACTCACAAACGAAGAGATTAATTAATGCATCAAAATCTCATAAGGCTCAAATCTCACGGCTTTCACATCCATGCTAGTCTAGTGCATTCTCACAATCATCACACAAGCACTCAAAAGGAAAATTTGTAAGCATACGGGTTCTCTCTCAAATCAACTCTAACTCAAACACTCACACAATAAAACTCCCAACTCAACCTCACAACACAACTCTACTCATCAAATCATACTCAAAGATAGCAATCAACAAGCATAAGATGGTTGATAGGCATGAAATATGCAATACCGAGTCAAATCAAAATCACCCCAAGGAGTATCTCAACAAACCAATAATCAATCAAACTCAACTCAAAGATAAGGGCGTGCATGCATGTGCAATGTAATCATAACACAAATAAAAAACTCCACCCCCCCAAACTTCGACCTTGCTAGAGGTCTAAGTTTGGGGTTGTGGGTTACCTCAACCAAATAATTCAATTTCTCTCAATAGCTTTGCACATTCCCTTGTCTCAAGTTGGTTCCTTCAATCTCCACTCCTTTGGCACTCCTTCGAGACAAGCCTACAAGCAACTTACTCAAATACGAGGTTAAAAATACGACTCAACAACATCCTAATAACATAAAAGGAAAAAAACTAAAAACACTCAAAAGCAAATAAAAATGGGTTGCCTCCCATTCAGCGCTATTTTTAAGGTCCTCATGCCGGACCAAGCTCAAAGGAGCTTAAGGAACATCATACTCAAATTTACCTCCCCTACTCTCATAAGAGTGGTGTTTGAACTCCTTTCCTTGATGCCCTTCCATCATGAGTTCCTTTGCTCCCTTCCCCACCTCAAGTGTTATGGGTCTCAACTCCTTCTCGTCTTTATCTGGAGGAGTCTTACCAAACAGTTTCTTGAATTTGAACTTTTTCTTCTTAACTCCTCATTTTCCCTCCAACTGGACCACGTTCACTTTCTTCACCTCTTCGTCCTTCAACTTCTTCACTTTATCCCTATCAACATAATTAAGAACATAATGCTCATGGGTTAGATAATCAAGTGAAGTACTAACACTATCATGAATATGAGAAGGATTAGGGATAGAAGGTGTGTCTTCAACACGAGGATCAATTGCATCCATGCAATACAAGCTCTCTTCCTCCTTCGGGTGCTTCATGGCTTCATATAGGGAGATCTTCACTTCTTGATCATCAACCTTCAATGTAATCTTCCCATTTTCCACGTCTAGCACCATCCCCGCCGTAGCTAAGAACGGTCTTCCCAAGATCAGGGGCACGTGCTCACCTTCCTCCATCTCTAGGACTACAAAATCGGCTGGAAAAATGTGATCTCCAACTTTCACGAGGACGTCTTCAACCACTTCTTGAGGTCTAGTAATAGACCGATCGGCATGTTGAAGCGTCATCATTGTGGGTTGAAGTTCACCACCTTCCAACTTCTTGAAAAGCGAGAGGGGCATGAGATTGATGCTCGCCCCTAAATCACATAGCGCTCCTTTCTTGATCCCGTTCCCAATGTCACATAGGATCGTGAAGCTCCCGGGATCCTTCAGCTTCGGTGGAAGTGCCTTGTGCACTAATGCACTCACCTCATGGTTCAATTGTACCAACTTCGGCTCATCCACTCGCCGTCTTTTCGCGATCAAGTCCTTCAAGAACTTTGCATAATGCAGCATCTGGTCCAAAGCATCATAAAAAGGAATGTTAATGTGAAGTTGTTTAAAAACATCAAGAAATTTAGCAAACTTTTCATCAAGCTTCTTTTTCATGAAGCGTTGTGGATACGGGACGGGTATCACAGATTTGGGTACCCCCCATTCATCTCGCTCGGTCACTTTCACTTTCTCCCTTGCTTCCTTTGTCTTCTTCCACTTTGGAACCCTCTCTATCTCCTCAAAGTCTTTCCCCTTCTGGGACTCATTGTTCTCTTTACTCTTATCATCAATTTTCATCTTAACTCCTTCCTTCTCAACCTCAACTCCATCACCTTGAGACTCTATCCCTTCTGTCTCAACTTCTTCTTTGAGCGCCTCAGAATCAGCAGGCATCTCGGGACCATCATATTTGGTCCCACTTCTAAGCTGGATAGCCTTACAATGCTCTTTGGGATTACCCTCAGGCATTGAAGGGTATTTGCCAGACTCTCTATTCAATAACTTTGCAATCTGGCTCATTTGGAACTCTATAGAAGTGAACCTTCGATTGTTCTCTTGTTGAGTTCTAGTCCACTCAACGTTCATCTTCTGGAGCTCTTGATCACGTTGATCACCCTTTTTATGCAACTCTTTCACATCGTACTCCAAGGATGACAACCGCTTACTTCCTTCCTCCACCTTCTGAAGGATAGCTCTCAACATCTCCTCAGTTGATGCACCGCCTTCTCCACCAGGAGGTTTAGACCCCGGATCAACACCGGCAGGAACAGTAATACCAGCTTTTGGGTTAGCATATGAGAAATTTTCATTCTTTCTCCATGTGTTTTGAGGAGGCTGCTGGCCTCCTTGATATCCTTGTGTGTTCCTCCATTGATTTTGAGGTGGCTGAGGACCTGGAGGTACAAATGGTTGGCCATAAGAAGGCCTTCCATATTGATTTCCACCTTGTGGATACCCGCCTTGTGGATAATTAGGCCTTCCCATATAGTTGGCCTCTTCTTGCTGACTCGTGGGTGGGTCCACTTTCTCACTCACCGCTACATTCCCTCCAACCAAGTTCTGCCCCATCTCAAGGTTGCTGATCTTCTCTATCATAGCCATCAACAACTTCCTTGTACCCTCATTCTCCTCCAACTTGCATACCCTCTGAAATTCTGGATCATCGTTCCATACACCGACATTCGTGACAATATTGTCCACGATCTCTCTACACCTCTCTATGCCTTGATTCAGGAATGCTCCGCCCGCACATGCATCTAGATGAGCTTGGCCAGCCTTGCTGACACCACTGTAGAAGAATGCCATAATATCCCCCTCATTGTACCCATGCTGCGGGCACTCTATCAGCATGTTTGAGTATCTCGCACACGCTTGACGTAGGTCCTCTCCTTGCTTCTGGCAGAAGGAAGAGATCTCAATCCTAGCCTTGATCGTCCTAGATGGAGGGTAGAATCGCTCGAGGAACAGACGCTCGAGCTCGGCCCAAGTGGTAATACCTCCCCGCGGGAGCGTATTATCGTACCACTCCTTGGCTATTCCCGTCAATGAGAATGGGAACAGCCTAAGCCTCTTGGCATCTTCAGACATGCCATTATAATTGAATGTGGAGGCTATCATGAGAAAACTCCTCAGGTGAGTGTGAGGATTTTCCTTCCCGATCACCCCCTTGAACTGATTCTCGATCAGCAACTTTAGAATTCCTGGGGAAATAAAGAAATTATTTGCCTCAACAAGAGGCAACGCCACTCCATCATAGTACCGTTGTGGCTGCGCTGCAAACCTCCCTCGAATAGCCATATTGTGATCTGCGTTCTGGGGCACAGGCTGAGGAGCAACAAGTACGGGTACTTGTTGGGGTGGTGGTTGGTAAACAGGTGGTGGATGATATGGGTATGGATGATAAGGGTATGGTGGGTATGGGTAATGTTGGTATACTGGGTTGTTGAAAGGGTTATTTGGGTTTTGTGGGTAAGCAGGGTTGTTCAGGGGATGATGGACAAAATTCTGAACTGGATTGATAACGTTTTGTGCACCCGGGTTTTGGCTCTGACTATCCCCTAACGGATCTTGGTTCTTACTGGTGTTGCCATCAGTGCCATCAACCCGGTTCAACCCCTGGTTGAACTCATTCTCGGCATCTTCCAACTCATTAGTGATGTCCATTGGTTCTTTCCCTAAGTCGGCAGCGTTTATCCTTCTCAAGAAAGCTCGGTTCCTTCTAGCTATTGTCTCAGGATCCAACGGTATTCTCTCCTCGCTGGTATTGCCTTGTGAGCGTGTTTTCATAAACCTAACACACTAGCAGAAGGATCAAAACGCAACTGCCAAATGAAGAAAAATAAATATAAAAAAAAACAGAAAATAATCACTCACTACTAACTACTAAGCTATCGACAAGTCCTGTTCAAAAAGCATACAACGCCATCCCCGGCAACGGCGCCATTGACTTGAAGCGAACTACACTAGCTTTCTACTAGTAGTTACCCCGCAAGAGAACAGGTTCACAGTAGTATGGGCAAGTATAGGGACCAAGTATTATCGAATCCAAGGAAAAGTGTGTATGCGAACAGATCCCTGAAGATCTACGCGTCGTAGTTAATATGAGTGTAATGTTTTTGGGTTTTTGAAAAATTAATTAAAAGACTGAATTAAACTAAGTACACTAAAATACTAAAGAAATCAAATTAATTAAGGGTTGTGTTCTAATGAGAGATGGTGATGCTTAGGATTGGAATCCCTACGTATACTAACGGAGCAGGTACATAATCAGAATAACTGTGACACACAAGAAATAACCTAAGTCTAAGAATGCAAGGTGAAAGCTCAAGATTCTAAACCCTAATACTTTACCCTAACACTCTACTTCACTAATCTACTAACAAGTTAATAGATTGTGCTTAATTAATGAGACCCTAATTTAACTAAGGTGATGCGGTCGTCCTCCTTCGCTAAACTGTTAGATGAATTAACCCTTCCTAAACCCTCTCGTTAAGTCTACTCGTTGTTAAAGAGTGATACGGTCGTCCTCTCTCTAACACTTTTCGAACGAAATTCAAAGGCAAAGTGAAGATTGATTTTAAGAATTCATTAATCAAGAGAATTAAAACCTAACGTCACAAGTTACCCTAATTACATACCCACATCCTACTTCTACGAGTTCATCCTACCCCAAACATGCAAGGGTTCTAGCCTAACATGGTGGTTTGAATAATAAAAGCAATCACAAGAACAATAATCATATGCATAATTAAATTAACGAAAGAAATCAAGAACATAAACGAAAGAACAAATTAAAGTCTCTAAAGAAATCTATATAAATCTGAAAAACTAGGTTTAATCGTCTCCAAGAGTAAAGAAAGAAAGAATTAATCTAATACGTTCAAAAAAAATACTAAAACGAAGAATTCGTAAATTAAAACCTCGATTACAACGTATAAAACTCTTCCAATCTCCCTCCCAATCTTTCTCCTCGCTCAAAATATGTAAAAATATGTGTTGGTATGTTGTGATATGTGAAAATATGCTTGGAAGGGGTATATATAGGCTTTGGGACGAATTTGGGCGATTTTGGGCCAAAAACACGGAAAAACGCTCGAGTGCAGGTGCAGCTCGAGTTCCCCATTCGAGCTTGGTGGTCGAGCGGGTCAAGAGGTCGAGCGAAGCGCTCGACCGCTGGCTGTACACATGTTCGTAAAACCTTCATAACTTCTCAACCGGGAGTCCGTTTTGGCCGATTCAAAGTCCTACGAACTCCTCTTTTCGCCCTCTATCCATATATGAAAACCAAAGAGACAAATTAATAAGTTTATAAAAATGATACTCATTTGACTCCAAACACTCATCGAAAATACTCAAAACATGGGTAAATCCGGCACCAAAACATAACAATTTCACGCCTAATCACCCACCCCCACCAAATTTTGGTATCGGGGGGAGCGGTGCCAAGGGGAGTGGGCACGGAGGGGCAGGTGGTGAGGATGAAGATGACGATGACGAGGTGGATTGCTTCCTCTCTGGTGATGATACTTAGGTGGAGAGAGATAGAGAGGGAGAGAGGGGGGGAGTTTTTTTTTTTTGAATATTTTATTTTTTTGTTGAATATTATAGATTTGCATATATTTTATGAATTTATATAAATGATGAATTAAAAAAATGGACTCAATTTGATGAATATATATATATATATATATATATATATAAATGAATTATAAACAATAAGGAATTAATTTGATGAATTAAAAAAAACGAGAGTTAATTTGAATTTATATATAATTAAATGGATAAAAATGAATGAATTAATAATTTATAATAGTTTAAAATATTAATTTTACAAAATTAAAAAAAAAGTTAGTAAATATATATATATATATATATATATATATATATATATATATATATAAACGAATTAGGAAAAAAAGAATTAATTCGATGAATTTAAAAAAATGGGAGTCAATTTGAGGTTATATGCAATTAAATGCATAAAAACGAATGAATTAATAATTTATAATAGTCTAAAATATTAAATTTAAAAAAAAAAAAATATATATATATATATATAAACGAATTAGAAACAAAAAGGAATTAATTTGATGAATTAAAAAAAAGGATTCAATTTGAGGTTATATACAATTAAATACAAATAAACGAACAGTAATAGCAAGTGTCCTAGTGACCCGGAGGTCGTGGGTTCGATTCCCCTTGGGCGCATATTTTCCCATTTATTTCTACAAGTCTCATAAGGGCTTATATACTACATAGCTCAGTGGTTCGCGCCCCGCCCGGACCCCAATGGGCGCGGGTTCGAACCCACTGAGCCATTTTTTCGCAGGTTCGACAATTAGCGACCGCCTATAGGCCGGTCGCTATCACAAAAATCAAATTAAAAAATTAATTTTATTTAAAAAATAAGTTAGCGACCGTCTGGAAGGTGGTCGCAAAACCTGACCCGGCCGGGTTAGACCCGTAAAGTCCAGCGAGTGACAGGTGGCGGTCGCTAACCGTTAGCGACTGCGTAGACGGTCTCAGATTAGCGACCAACTTTAAAAGGCGGTCGCTAATATTAGCTACCCTCGTTTTAACGACCGACTTTTTTCGGTTAGAAATCGGTCGCTAATCATATTTTGTGATCGAAAATCGGTAGCTAATGCGGTCGCTAATCCGCTTTTTTTTTAGTGATAAACAATCTAGTAAAAAATGCCAAATTTTGGATTTTATAAGTACTTAACAAATTTTGAACTAAAAGCAATATCGTCTTTATTTATATAACTAGTGATCATCCTGCCCGTACTTCGCATAGAAGGAATTTGTTACAATTTTTTAATTATATAATAATTATTAAATTTTAATTATAAAAATAAAAAACTACATTTTTTTAAATATAACTAAAAAAAATTGAACTCAAATTAATGATACTTTTGATGAAATTTTTTATACTCCTGATTAAATATTCAATATTTTAAAGCAGTTTCATGATAAACTTATCATGAATAATTTTCATATAAAACCTACTCCTGAGATAGGGTATAAATTTGACATGTCGCATTAACATTTTATAGAGGTGGGCATTAATTTGTATTGTCTAATGACATGTGACGGTCTCACACAAGTTTAGCCTTTAAGTAAAATACTTTAAACATTAACCTACAATATAAAAAAAATTAAATAAATGTTTTTCTTATAAAAATAAAAGTTAAAGTCCAAGGTCAATTACATTTTTAGTAATTCATGACATATTGAATATTTGGAACCATTGATTTTATTGGTTATACATGATTACATATTTTATAAAACTTTATGTAGTACTCACCATGTTCCCAAAGCCTCTTCACACTTTGGGAGACATATTTTATTGAGGGTGATGTGTAAAATTTTAATATTAAAGTAATAAAATTGGTTGGGGTGAGTGTAAAAGTAATGACATTTTATATACATATGTGAATATTGTAAAAATAAAGTTAAGTAGAAATTTCGACCATAGGGTGTGCAAAGTGTTTGGGGATAGACGAAAAAGGAAAGCATGCAATTTTTTTGGGAACGGAGGGAGTATTTGGCTTGTAACTATATAGATGAGGACTCAAATTTAATCTGTTATTACTTGTGAAATAAATTGAACAATCGAGGGGAACAACAAAATAATAGGCTTAAAAGAATGAGATGACTTCATCTAACTTTTAAAAATCCTTAAAAAATAGTAATCCAATCAAACCAATTATACCAACTCTTTTGTAAGAATGGAGTATTACCATCCTTATAATATATGAAAGAATTTTGTCTTGATTTTGTAAGGATGAGGACTCAAATTTAGTCTGTCTTATGGTCTTTGTCTGAGTATGAGCCTTTTTTGGCTCTGATAATATGAATTACTTCTTATAATCTAATTTAATGTGAATAATGGTGAAAATAACAGTTTACTATTAATTAATTAATTAATATTAAATAAATGGTGTGTGGTGCACTCACTAATAAGTTGAAACTTATGATTTGATTATACTGAAAAATATGTTATATTACATTGAAAAAGTTTACAGTGATAACCATATTTTCAGTGTAAACTTTCAATGTAATCAAACCATATTTTTAAGTGTAATAAACCTACATTTTTCAATGTAAACAATCAAAATTGTTGAGTAAATGTGTCGTGCACCTGGTGCATATTAATCCAGTTTGTTATCTGGCACAATACATTAGGAGAGAGTACCGAATATTTGGCACAATACATTGATCAAATACACGGTAATAAATAATTGTTTTCCACTTTCCAATAAATTCTTGGGAATACACGTGTATGACATTGGGCTCAGGTTGGAAGTAGGTTAATTAATTACTATGTGTCATATTTAAAGGTGAGATTCTTCAGTACTCTTCATTCATTAACCACAACATTATCCTATTTTACTTGTAAAAAAATCAGAAATGGAATATATATTACTCATTCTTCCACTCTCCCCCCCTCTCTCATCATTCAAGTTACTTAATCATGTTATCACTGGCCCCCATTGAAATTCAAATTCAAGAGTTATCATCTCTAATTCTACAAAAGAAAAAAACTTCATAAGAATTGGAAAACTAAATCATAGAGCAAAGCTTCTTATGATATTTAAGGTAGATTTCGCACCTTCAAAGTGATTTATATTTTTGTTCTTAACATCTTTTAAAGTCTTCAAATATGTAGATTCGACCAATAAAAGGATCTGCCTCCGATTGGCAACTGTTGGATGGATTATGAGAGGTTTACAAAGGCATCAGTCTAATTCCTTCGAAAACTTCGGTTGCTTGCCCAATTCCAGGTGATTTAATTAGTAAAAAAAAACTTTACTAAATATTATGTTCGTTTAATCTTATTTAAATTTTCATTCTTTAACAACTTTAAAATTATTCCTAGTTGCAAAGTAGATCATTTCGATCAATAACGAATTCGACCAGGATTTGTAGCCGCTCACTGAATTATGAGAGGTTTACACATTCGTCTGTTTAATTCCTTCGAGTATTTCGGGCGCATGTCGAAGTTCAGGTGATCTGACTGGTCCCAGAAACTAAACTATGTAAATTTATTGCTAATACACAAAATTTTCAAAACTAAATACTATCTTGTTTTAATCTAATTTCTATTTTAGTTCTTTAACACCTTATAAATTTATCCTAATTGCAGAGTTGATAGTTTTGATCAGAAATGGAGCTCACAAAGATTGGCACCCAATTATAGAATTATGAGATGGTTATGCAGACATCGATCTAATTCTCTCAAACAATGCAGTTGAATGTCCACTTTCAGGTGGTACAAACGGTCTAAAAAATTATGTAAATATGTTGTTGATACTCAAAATTGATCTAAACTAATTATTGATTTCTGAAACATGAGGAATTGAGTACCGTTAAAAGATTAAAGACATCCAGAAAGGGTAAAGCTCACTACAAATTTACAATATTTAATCATTTTAATCTGATTAAGAACTTGTACAATTATTATTTAAATTCAAAATATCGAATAAATGTTGATAATATATTAATTTCAAAAAGGGATCGAGGAATGATAAAGAATTATTAACATAATACTACAACTTTCATGGGAGATGGTAATATTCAGGTAATTTTACACTGTTCATTCGATTTGGTTAAATGATGATAGTAGTGATAATATTAAGGTAATTTTATACTATTTTTTGTATGTGGTGAAATGATGATAGACAATATTACTATTCCGGTAATATTAATAAATAATTAAATGAAAATATTAAAAATTATCTAATGACTTTAAAAGAATATTAAATAAATGTAAAATTATATATAAATGATACATAATCTTATGTTACTAAACACAATTAGACAATCATGTCATCTAATAGGTAAATAAAAAAAACCTGAAATATAAAAATGAAATTTGTTAATTTGAAATTGCTTGATAATTGTACAATTTGGTTCTTAATCATTAAAATCCAAGATAAGAATATTCATTTATTCAATTAAAATAAAAAAAATTATTAAAACTTATTAATAAGTAATATTCAAAGATAACAATAATAGAATTATAAGTAATGTCAAACCAATCAAATATGAAAATAACTAAGTGCATGAAATATATCTGAATCAAAATCATCATCCAAAAAAGCAAAAACAAAGAACAATATCAGCTAATATCTAAATTCCATCCGACATTTCAATAATAAAAGGGTGAAATTGAAGGATTTTAACTGAAGAACATTACCAGGTTAAAGACCTAATCTTTAATAATTTTACGGAATCTAGACGATATCAAATCACGACCACCTTAATCATTGAAAGACACGGTACAACGCTGTCATTATTACTAATCTCAAAATCTGGATAAAGTCCATAAAATTTCTTGATGTGTTGTTCCCAGAAATGAGATGGTATAGGCTGTTAAAAGAAATATAAAAAGAAATTGCATATAAGATGCTATTATTTTGATGTTAGGAAATGTATATATATCTATAAAAGAATAGGAAGTATTAACATACCGATCTTTTTTTTAAAATTCGAAGATGTAACGCCCCGAATCCAGAATATATTAATTATATCGGATTCAAAGTATTATTGTGATCAAAAGTCCGAACTATAAATTTTTTTAAGGAAATATAGCGGAATTGAATGATGAGTTTCATGCAGCGGATAAATGGAGAGAAAATATTATAATAATGTGTCGCACACATAAGTATATCTGTATATATGAGGATGGATAAAGGGTTCTGTATCCTCAGGATAATACACACTGAGTTTTAGTAACTGAAACACAAGGTAAATAGTATCGTCTTGCATAGCAGTAGCGATAACATTTATTTAAGAATAGAATAATAGACATCATTGTATTATTAATAGTATTTTAAGCAAGTGGAAAACTTTGTGTCTTTTGTATCACTGTCCTTACTCCCCGTAATCAAAATCTGCAAAGGGGTTAGAAAAATGGGGCATGAGAATTGAATGCTCACATATGGGTGATTTGCAACGTTATGGGATTGGTAAATCCGAAATATATTAAGTTATACTCATTGATAAAGCATTTTAATTTATTTAAGCAGTTGACATATAAACGAGATTACAAATTTCATAGAAGAAACAGTTCATATAATAATTCATTTGTATTAAGCATATTTCGCGTAATATAATTGAAATAGCACAAGTTGGTTCACATTAGGGCAGAGTCCAAAGACATATTCACGTATTGTCACAACACTGTCAAACCATATTCGTACGACCATTCCACTTCCAACAAACTTACTCTTTCCAACCACAACAAAACTTACTTCTTCCAATCATCATCAAACTCACTTCATCCAACCACAACAACCCTCAAAATAATAGCAAACCATCAATGGCCTAATTCCTAGTGCGCAACGTAGGCGGTTGACCCGGGAACCAGATATGTTTGAATCGCCGGAAGGAGGACGACGGCGGCTCCTCTTCTAGAGAGAAGGCAGAGCAAGTCTTAGAGAGAGAAAGGTAGTGAAAAAAAGTAACTGATATTTCTTTGGGAGGAAATGAAATGAGGAGGAAATGAAATGAGTAGGAAAATGACGTCCCTTCTTGGTTGTATATGGGTATCTCCCAAGAAATTATTAACTGCCTATTTTAAAACTCCTTCAAATCCGTATCTTCATTAGATATTAGTCAATAAAAGAAAATTTTAATTAACAAAAGAAAAGAACATGTGGTTGAGATTTTAAGGAAAGAATAATCTCTCTCTGATATTTTGATAGCTTTCGAATTAAGGCTTGTTTTGATTTACTTAAATTTATTTGAGGACAATAACTTTAATTAATAGATTATTCACTGGAATTTTTTATTATTCATAAAATTACACGGATCGAAATCCTCATTTTTAATTTAATTCTCGTAGTTCCTTATTCGTTTGAAAGATTCAATTCTTCCTACGAATTTTGGAATTTATAAAAAAGGTATATATTTAAATTACACAAATAACACACAAAATATATAAAATTAATAAAATAAGAGAAGAAAATAAAATAAGGTTTTTAATTAAAGAAAAAGGGTACAGAACGGGACGGGGTGTTACATCCTCACCCCCTTAACAGAATTTCGCCCCCGAAATTCATCTCTTAAGTACTACTTAAGCATTGAGGGTATTTGGCTAGGACTTCATCCTCTCTTTCCCAAGTCGCTTCTTCTTTCCCGTGTCGGCTCCACCGAACTAGAACTAATGGTATCTCTCGATTCCTTAACAAGTGTAACTTTCTTCCCAAGATAGTTACTGGAACTTCTTCGTAATTCAGGTCACTGCTTAGACCTAATTCTACGTGATTAATAACATGGTTTGGATCGCTCATGTACTTCCTGAGTGTAGATATGTGGAACACATTGTGCACTCGTGACAATTCCGGTGGTAAAGCTATGCGATAAGCTACATCCCTGATTCTGTTCAGGATGTTAAATGGTCCAATGTATCGCGGCTTTAGCTTACCTTTTTTTCCAAAATGGATTAGACCTTTCATTGGCGCAACTCTGAGAAAGACTTTCTCGCCAATGTCAAATTGTAAATCCCTTCTTCGGGTGTCGACATATGACTTCTGACGGTCCTGGGCCGTTTTGATTCTCTCTTTAATCTTTGCGACTATCTCAGTCGATCTTTCGACTAGCTCGGGTCCGAGAATCTTTCGAATCCTGACTTCGTTCTAACATACTGGCGATCTACACCTCTTCCCGTAGAGTGCTTCGTACGGCGCCATTTGTATTGTTGCTTGATAACTGTTGTTATATGCGAACTCTACCAATGGTAGGTGGCTTTCCCAACTTCTTTCAAGATATTGCCCGTCAGTCTGCGGGTGGTATGCGGTGCTGAATTTCAATTAAGTACCTAAAGCTCGTTGCAGACTTCCCCAGAACTTGGGGGTAAAACTGGGGTCTCTATCGGATACGATCGAGACTGGTACACCGTGCAGTCTGACTATCTCTGCTATGTATAGTTGGGCAAGCTTGTCCAACGTGTACGTCATTCTTATAGGGATAAAATGGGCAGTTTTCGTAAGTCTGTCTACGATAACCCAAATGGCATCGTGATTCTTCACCGTTTTCGGAAATCCGATGACAAAATCCATAGTGATGTTTTCCCATTTCCACTCTGGCATCTCCAGAGGATGCAACAACCCTGAAGGTCGTTGATGATCTGCTTTAACTCGTTGGCAAGTTAAACAACTTTCGACGAATTGAGCTATCGATCTCTTAATACCCCTCCACCAAAAGTTCTCTTTCAGTCCCCGGTACATCTTCGTCTCTTCGGGGTGAACGGTGTAAGGAGTGCCATGTGCCTCTTTCAGAATTTCGTTCCTCATTCCGTCATCCTTAGGCACACAGATTCTGTTGTCGAACATCAAAGCTCCATCAGTACTCAACACGAACCTCTGAATGGTTCCTTCCTCAGCGCGCTTACGTATTCTTCTCAAGAATTTACCGTCCTTTTGCGCTCCTAAGATCCTTTCTCGTAAGGTCAGTTGCAGGGTGAACGCGTAAACCATGGAATCTGCACAACACTGTGTGGAAAATTCCAAGTTTAAACGAGAGAGTTCTCCTATTAGGGGTAACTGTGTGGTCAGAACGACGCTTAGTTTTGTATCTTCCTTTCTACTCAAAGCGTCTGCCACTACGTTTGCCTTTCCAGGGTGATAGTGGATAGTGCAATCGTAATCTTTTACCAATTCGAGCCATCTTCTCTGACGCATGTTCAATTCCTTTTGCGTGAAGAAGTATTTTAGGCTCTTATGGTCAGTGTAGATCTCACACTTTCCTCCATATAAGTAGTACCTCCAAATCTTCAACGCGTGAACTACTGCAGCCAGTTCTAAGTCGTGCGTTGGGTAGTTTTGTTCGTGGTCCTTAAGTTGCCGGGATGCATAAGCTACAACTTTCTTATTCTGCATCAGAACACAACCCAAGCCTGACAAAGAAGCGTCTGTATAAATGATGAATCCTTCTGATCCGTCTGGGATGGTTAACACAGGCGACGTGGTTAGCCTCTTCTTTAGCTATTGAAAGCTTTCCTCATAAGTTGAATCCCAAGTAAACTTCTCGGTTTTCTTGGTCAGCTTCATCAGCGCTTTCGCAATGCTGGAAAAATCTTGTATGAACCTTCGGTAGTACCCTGCTAACCCAAGAAAACTCCGAATTTCATTGACGTTAGTAGGTGCCTTCCAGTTCATGATGGCTTCTACCTTTTCTGGGTCCACTTCAATTCCTTTTGCAGAAATTATATGCCCTAAGAACATAACACGGTCGATCCAAAATTCACACTTGCTAAATTTGGCATACAACTTCTCTCGTCTCATTGTCTCTAAGACTGCTTTAAGATGTTCTTCGTGTTGCTCTTTGCTCTTAGAGTACACGAGTATGTCGTTGATGAAGACGATGATGAATTGATCCAGGTACGGATGAAACACTCTATTCATCAGATCCATGAAGATCGCCGGAGCATTTGTTACTTCAAAAGGCATTACGGTGAAGTCGTAATGTCCATACCGAGTCCAGAATGCTGTCTTTGGGATATCCTCAATTTTGACCTTTAGCTGATGGTACCCAGACCTCAGATCGATCTTTGAGAATATGGTAGCATTCTTTAACTGATCGAACAAGTCTTCTATCCTCGGAAGAGGATATTTGTTCTTAATGGTCAGTTGATTGAGACCTCGGTAGTCTATGCACATACGGAAAGTTCCACCATCTTTCTTCTTTACGAACAACTCGGGTGCTCCCCATGGTGATGCACTAGGCCTGATGAACTTCTTTTCAAGCAAGCCCTGCAGTTGTTTTTTCAGTTCTTCTAACTCCTTTGGCGCCATTCGATAGGGTGCTTTAGATACTGGTGCTGCCCCAGGCATCAAGTCGATGGAGAACTCTATCTGACGATCAGGAGGTAACCCGATCAATTCCTCAATTGACACTTTGATGCGCAACTTATCGTCTTTCTCTCCTGCTGAGATGTGGACGAGGTAAGCTTGGCATTCCTCTTTTCGTAATATCGCTGCAGCTTGGATTGCTGATATTACTCGGGTTTCCTTCTTGGTCTTGATTTCACGAAACGTGAAGCGTTGGTCATCACGGGTTTCTAGGTCGATCTCGAATTCTGCACATTTTATTATTGCTTTATTTCTCGTTAACCAGTCAATGCCTAAGATTATGTCAAAGGTTTTTATCTTAAGGACGTGAAGATCATACTCTATCAAGTGATTATCTAGCGTTAGGGGTAAACCTCTAATTTGACCCTCAATTTCCATAGTAGTTCCAGATGGAATACTCACATTTAAAAATTTTCCTTTTTCCTCGACTAATCCTAACTTTCTTTTAAAGTTATCAGATATAAAAGAATGAGATGCTCCAGTATCAAATAATACATACACAGGTTTTTCAAGTACAAAGACAGTACCTGCTAGCGTCTCATGCTGCTCAGGCTGAGCTGGTCCTTTCAGGCGAAGTTGCTCTTCGTTGCTTTCCCCTTCCTCTAGGATAGCATTCACGTGGCCTGACCTTCTCTGACCCTGGTTAGGCGGACCTCTGACTGGGGGTCCTGCCTGGCAGTTGTTAGGTGCAGGCAGCTGACGAGCCTGGTAATTGTTTGCTTACTGTGGGCGGTACTGAGCATTATTAACCGGTTGGCGGTTGCTGCTCGGTGGCTGAGCACATTCATTGGACTTGTGTCCTGGTTGATTGCAA
Organism: Ballota nigra; assembly: GCA_947034835.1. NCBI lineage: Eukaryota > Viridiplantae > Streptophyta > Magnoliopsida > Lamiales > Lamiaceae > Ballota > Ballota nigra. The sequence continues at coordinate 118,609,665 of OX344721.1, read as the reverse complement.
CGGAAACAAATTACTCCTACCAGACTACAGGGTCCCCAATGTCTCCTTCCACACCTTTGGATTTCTTTTAAAGTGTGGCTGCCAATTTCGATTGACAGGGACAGTAGTCGGAGTCTGTTTGTACTCCAAGTCTTGACTGATTGAGACCAGCAATGCTCGATGGAAAACTTCTCCATAGCTTGGCACCTGAAGGCTAATTACAATTCCTGCTATCTCGGGCCTCAAACCCTGCTCGAACCTGCGAGCTTTTCTTCCATCATCACCCACCAGATGTGGGGCATAACGAGATAGCTGATTGAACCTTCTCTCGTACTCTATCACTGAGAGAGTTCCCTGTCGAAGGTTGACAAATTCCTGTTCTTTCCGATCCCTTAGGACTCGTGGAAAGTATCGGTCCAATATAGCTTTCTTAAAGTCCTCCCAAGTAAGGACCTGTCTAGCTTCTTCGTCCATAGTTCGCTCATAAGACTCCCACCATTGGGCTGCATCCTCCATCAGTTGGAACTGGACACATGAGACTTTCTGTGCATCAGCCAGTGCCATGTGCCCGAAGATACGTTCCAATCCCGATATCCACTCCTCAATCTCAAAGGGATCTTCTTTCCCATTCAGCCTAGGTGGTTGCAGTCGTCGAAAACATTCGACAAAGTTATTCGTCCTAGGCGCCATCTGAGGTATAGACCCGTACAGTGGTGGAGGAGGTGGTGGAGCTTGCTGCTGAATGTAGTTCTGAAGAGAGACCAGTATTTCTCTCGCAATATCGTTTTCTGGCGCGGCCTGTTGAGGCGACTCAGGTTCAGCCTGAGGGGGTGGGTCTTGTCCTATAGGATCTCTTGGTTCAGGAATGAGGTTAAGGCGGGGTCGTCCACGTCTACGTCCTGGTGCCATTCTAAAGGTAGTTCTGATCGAAAAGAATAATATCGTTATGATATGTATAGGTGTTGACAGGTATTTTCGTATGGGTAGATTTATGTGGCGATTGGGGTTATGCCCGACAAACAATCAATAATAAACGAACACGAATGATGGGGGAAGAACTTTCGTTCTTCCCTCGAATGAGAACTTTTTGTATATATGAGAAATGAGAGGAAATGTGAACCCTTTACAATGAGGGGGTGACCCCCTATTTATAGAGGTTCACCCCCAAAGGCCCAAAAGTGGCCCTAAATTCGTCTCAACCCTTTACTTTAGGGATTTATTACAATATTAATCTAACAATCAACCGTAGACCTATAATACATTAAATACTCTTTTCTGATGTAGACTCTCGATCTTGTCGGGTCAGTGTATCTTTAGGAATCTGACCTTCTGTCAGGCGAGGATATTTCCTGCTGTAACAATTGCCCCAAGATTGGGCTCTGATTGTGGCCAGAGTTCGATATTGATCTGTGCTTCAAATAGGTTTTGCCCCCGAGCCTGAAAATAGGATAGCTCGGATGCCCCGGAGGAGTCTTCGACAACAGGGTCCGTGATGGGCGAATCTTCCGTGTAACCTTCGAATAGTCAAACTTTTTTTAAACTGGTCGGGTTGGGTGGGGTACGATCTTCCGTCGTGCCCCCGAGTCGAGAACCGTGACGTTCAATTAATAAAGAGTTCTTGCCGCTGGCCGCCATTGATTTTAGTAATAGGGCGGTAAGGACCGCGATGATAAATTAATGAAGTGCTTAGGCCGCTTGCGGGTAGCGACTTCACGGACAACAGATTGACTTAACAATCAATTAAAAGATAAATCAACAGATTAATGAGTGAAGTGCTTTAGCCGATTGACGGGCAGTGACTTCACGATGATGGGATTGAATTAACAACCACTTAAAAGATTAATCGACAGATTAATGAGTGAAGTGTTTTAGCCGATTGACGGGCAGTGACTTCACGATGATGAGATTGAATTAATAACCGCTTAAAAGATTAATTGACAGATTAATGAGTGAAGTGCTTTAGCCGATTGACGGGCAGTGACTTCACGATGATGGGATTGAATTAACAACCGCTTAAAAGATTAATCAACAGATTAATGAGTGAAGCGCTTTAGCCGATTGACGGGCAGCGACTTCACAATGATGGGATTGAATTAACAATCGCTTAAAAGATTAATCAACATATTAATGAGTGAAGTGCTTTAGCCGATTGACGGGCAGCGACTTCACGATGATGGGATTGAATTAACAACCGCTTAAAAGATTAATCAACATATTAATGAGTGAAGTGCTTTAGCCGATTGACGGGCAGCGACTTCACGATGATGAGATTGAATTAACAACCGCTTAAAAGATTAATCAACAGATTAATGAGTGAAGTGCTTTAGCCGATTGACGGGCAGCGACTTCATGATGATGGGATTGAATTAACAACCGCTTTGTTGATTAAACAAAACATCTAGGACGCGATATATTATGGCCACAAGTGGGAGAAAGCGACGCGGGTTAGTTGATGCCGGTGAAGGCGGACTGGTCGATGTCGTTAACATGGATAAACCAAAGCAGAGAATAGATTAGTTAACGCTGGTGAAGACGAACTAAACAACACCTCGCCCATTAAGGTGGAAAGTCAACGCTTAAAATGCAGACTGGATCCACGCCGAGAGGCAGATTAGTTGACGTCGGTGAAGACGAACTAATCAAGGCCAAGTGACGGATCGTCTTGAGAGATAGATTAGCCGACGCCGGTGAAGGCGAACTAATCAATATGTCAACGCTTAAAATGCGGACTAATCAACGCTGAGAAGACGGATTAACTCAGGAAACCGATTAGTTGACGCCGGTGAAGGCGAACTAATCAATACATCAACACGCATGAAATGCGGACTAATCAACGTCGAGAAGACGGATTACTTCGCCAATTTAGGCGGAATGTATCCGCCTAAAAGATGGATTAACTCGAGTAGACTAGTTGACGCCGGTGAAGGCGAACTAATCAATACGTCAACGCCTGAGAGACGGACTAATCAACGTCGAGAAGATGGATTACTTCGCCAATCTAGGCAGAATGTCGACGCCTAGAAGGCGGATTAACTCGAGTAGATTAGTTGACGCCTGTGAAGGCGAACTAATCAATACGTCAATGCCTGAAAGATGGACTAATCGACGTCGAGAAGACGGATTACTTCGCCAATCTAGGTGGAATGTCGATGCCTAGAAGGCGGACTAATCAACACCGAGAAGACGGATTAACTCGAGAAGCGGATTAGTTGACGCTGGTGAAGGCAAACTAATCAATACGTCAACGCTTGAAAGGCGGACTAATCGACGTCGAGAAGACGGATTACTTCGCCAATCTAGGCGGAATGTCGACGCCTAAAAGGCGGACTAATCAACGCCGAGAAGACGGATTAACTCGAGAAACAGATTAGTTGACACTGGTGAAGGCGAACTAATCAACACGTCAACGCCTGAAAGGCCGACTAATTGACATCGAGAAGACGGATTACTTCGCCAATCTAGGCGGACTGTCGACGCCGAGAAGGCGGATTAACTCGAGAAGCGGATTAGTTGACGCTGGTGAAGACGAACTAATCAATTCATCAACGCCTGAAAGACGGACTAATCGACGTCGAGAAGACGGATTACTTCGCCAATCTAGGCGGAATATCGACGCCTAGAAGGCGGACTAATCAATGCCGAGAAGGCGGATTAACTCGAGAAGCGGATTAGTTGACGCCGGTGAAGGCGAACTAATCAATACGTCAACGCCTGAAAGGCGGACTAATCGACGTCGAGAAGACGGATTACTTCGCCAATCTAGGTGGAATGTCGATGTATAGAAGGTGGACTAATCAACGCCGAGAAGGTGGATTAACTCGAGAAGGCGGATTAACTCGAGAAGCGGATTAGTTGACGCCGGTGGAGACGAACTAATCAATACGTCAACGCCTGAAAGGCGGACTAATCGACGTCGAGAAGACGAATTACTTCACTAATCTAGGCGGAATGTCGACGCCTAGAAGGTGGACTAATCAATGCCGAGAAGGCAGATTAACTCGAGAAGCGGATTAGTTGACGCCGGTGAAGGCGAACTAATCAATACGTCAACGCCTGAAAGGCGGACTAATCGACGTCGAGAAGATGGATTACTTCGCCAATCTAGGCGGACTGTCGATGCCGAGAAGGCAGATTAACTAGAGAAGCAGATTAGTTGACGTCGGTGAAGGCAAACTAATCGATACGTCAACGCCTGAAAGACGGACTAATCGACGTCGAGAAGACGGATTACTTTGCCAATCTAGGCGGAATGTCGACACCTAGAAGGCGGACTAATCAACACCGAGAAGGCGGATTAACTCGAGAAGCGGATTAGTTGACGCCGGTGAAGGCGAACTAATCAATACGTCAACGCTTGAAAGGCGGACTAATCGACGTCGAGAAGATGGATTACTTCACCAATCTAGGCGGAATGTCGACGCCTAGAAGGCGGACTAATCAACGCCGAGAAGGCGGATTAACTCGAGAAGCGGATTAGTTGACGCCGGTGAAGGCGAACTAATCGATATGTCAACGTCTATGAAGGCGGACAAATATTTGTAGACGAAAGGTGCGACCGATAAAATATTGAGTTATGTGTTCGGTGATCGACCTCGATAATTTTATGAAATTATACTTGAAGTTTTAAATAATTGACTGTATTTAATAATACTCAGTGTCAGATAATTTGTTTTTGATATCACAAAATGATCTTAGGATATGTATATCCATGCCCCCGTTTTTAATATATTAAAAGGAAATATCAAATGGAAATTGCATTTCAAAAAATTGCCTCCGCTTTGAATTTTTCGAAATATGAATATATGCCCCCGCTTTTAATTTATATGAAAATTTGCGAGTGGTGATATATATATTAAAAGTAAATAATTGGAATAAACCTGATGTGAGTGGGCAAAGGACTGCCCGTAGATTTTCCGTTGATGAAGAGGCTCTGGATGCCCATACCGACGCTACTGTATATATATATATATATATATTTTTTTTTTTTGGACGCTGCCAAACTATATGGTAAGGCCATAAACAAAGGCCCAAAAGTCCCGGTACAACCATTTCACTTGAAACCTGGCCCAACAGTTCAAAGATAAAGAGATTGGGCCCAATATCTCCAATAACCATGGCCGACAAATCTTGAAATGGGCCACTCGAGGAAAAAGGCTTAGTCCCAATCTCCAAATTGGGGACTCACGGTACTCACGATTGAATCGGTCGGGCAGCGGCGATGTTGGCTACTGGGCGGAGAGGCGACGCAGGCAGGTCGGAGGCCGCACGGGCAGGCGGCAACGCGGGGAGGACTGCGGCCCAGCGTGCGGGCAGACACGTCGGGGCGCTAGACGACGCGGGGAAGCGGCGATTCGGCCAGGGGAGGCGGAGATTCGACTCTGGGGAGGCGGAGATTCTGCTCTGGGGAGGCTGTGCCGGGTGGTTGCGAAGGGAGGAGTACTCGATCAGCGGTGCGGGTAGAAACGTATGCTGGGCGGTCGCGCTCGATGGCCGGAGGCCGCTGGACGGCGAAAATGGTGGCCTACTGTTCTCGCGCTGGCGGTGCCCGTAGGACGGGCTGCGGTCCTGGATCGAAGTGCTCGTTGGAGATCTTGCGGGATTTCTTGACGACGCGCGGGGTGCGCGGGGAGGAAACCGCGAGCAGCGGCTCTGCTCGCTGGACGTCGAGGCTGGAGGCCAGGCGGCGATGTGGGACGGCGGACAAGGCTGCGGGGCGGCGATGCGGGCTGGCGAGTTGCGGCGTGGGGAGGCCGTGGAGGTTGACGGCATGGTCGGCGGGCAGCGATGGCGGTCGGAGGCTATCGAGCCTCCGCGGGTAGACGGGTATCAAACTCAAGGCTCGCGGATCGAGGTTGGAATCTCTGACTTTTCATCGTGTCTTGGGAAACGCATCAAAAGCAAGCTGAAAAGCTGTGTAAAGTGGCTCAATAGCCGAGACAGAGAGAGAGAGGGGGATTCAAAGCAGAAAATAACTGTTTTGCTTGGAATTTTTCTCACACGGGTTCGGAGTGGTTTCACGGTGGTGATGGTGCGATGGCTGGGTTCGGGGCGCGACAAAGCCGGAAAGCTATGCGAGCTCCGTCGCAGGTAACGGCCGCAGTACCACCGGAAATTGCAGCAAAATTCTTTTTTTTTTAAAGCTTCGAACTTTATGCTGTTGTGAGGAAATGAGATTCTTGATTGATTTTTTGTTTGTATGGAAATGGGTTTAACGAAACTTTGGGGTGGATGATTTTTGGATTTGAACAGGTTGTTTTGTGTGTATGCAGAATTTTTTATTTTTTAGGAGAAGGTCTTCGTGTTCATCCAACGAGATGAAAACGAATCCTATCCTCCTTCTAGCGCCAAATTGTTGACATGCATTTTCGTATGGGTAGATTTATGTGGCGATTGGGGTTATGCCCGACAAACAATCAATAATAAACGAACACGAACGATGGGGGAAGAACTTTCGTTCTTCCCTCGAATGAGAGCTTTTTGCATATATGAGAAATGAGAGGAAATGTGAACCCTTTACAATGAGGGGGTGACCCCCTATTTATAGAGGTTCACCCCCAAAGGCCCAAAAGTGGCCCTAAATTCGTCTCAACCCTTTACTTTAGGGATTTATTACAATATTAATATTAATCTAACAATCAACCGTAGACCTATAATACATTAAATACTCTTTTCTGATGTAGACTCTCGATCTTGTCGGGTCAGTGTATCTTTAGGAATCTGACCTTCTGTCAGACGAGGATATTTCCTGTTGTAACAATAGGTGTGACAAAGTTATAAAAACATAATCGGATTAACCAAATCAACACAACGCTAGCACTGAAACACGTGTCGTACGTAATTCACCGCGACGTATCGGGGCCCTTAATGGTACAGTGCTCACATTCACACAGTATTATAGGAACCAATGGTGTGTCATTAAGCGATAATCAGATAAAATATATGACAGTCAATATATATAAAGCAAGTAAAACACATTGACAAGCAGTGAACACATAATAAGTATATATATATATATATATATATCTAAAAAGTTTTGATTCTACGGAGTCAGTCTCCTTACATTACGTCATAGAATGCAAAAGGTTTCTAGGTAATGCTATAGCATCGTGTCCTCACATCAATATGGACCACGAGCGACAAAAGGAGGGGTTAGAGCTACGCTGCTATGGCCTATAAGGAAAACGACCACGCAAAATGACTACTACTATATGTCAAGCGGCTACCACCTATACTATATATATGCATCTACTACTATAGACAAGGCCCGGAAGTCCGACTAGTCATCAACCTCTGACTCTGCTGGGGAATCTATCCCTACCTCTGGCTCATCTCCCTCAAACTCTGCTACCTCCGGCTCAATCCCTTCTGGCTCGTCTGCCTCACCCTCTGCTACCCCTGGCTCAATCACAGGAGGTGCGGCTTCCCCAAAGCCGAAAGGTCCCTCCTCGGCCAGTCCACTCGCTACCCAGAAGGCGATGGAGGTATCCCGCTGCACAAGAGCTGCCTCCAAGTACAACGTAGACCTCCTGAGAGTGGTACAGGAGAACTCATCTTGGGAGTTCGCAGCAGTCCTGGATGCGGCGGCTGAGACTCGGGCAAGCACTGCATCCTCGCGGAGAGCTCCGGACATGGCAAAATCGCGTCGGGCAATCCCGGCGGCCTGTCGGAATAGGGTGTTGTTTTCATCCGCACGCCGGATCCCTCTCTGGTCCTCCACCCAGTAGGCGTCAAGGTGAACCTGAGGTCCATGCTCTGGGTGGTCCACCCTCATACGGTCTAATAGTCCGGCAGCGATGGGGCGGAAAATCTCGATCACTCCTCCCGTGAATCGGGTCGCAGCTGCGAAGTCGATCTCAATGTGGGGCTCTGGGGCAACCCTTGCCCTCTCGCGCGACTCTAAAAAGCAGGTAGTGAAAGCATTGATAGTCTCTACTTCTAACTGCTCAATCTCTAAGTATTGTGCCACATCCATCTTACGGGCTTCCTATAGGGAAAGGAAAGTTCTAGTCAAATTTTATTTTTAAAAGGAAAAATAACCGTAAAGTAAACATTTAAAGCACGTAATCAAAGAAATCACATAATATCATTTATGAAGTTCACAATTTTATCCAAGTATTCTTATTAATTACTCGAGGTTTGAAAGCAACTTAGATACGATTTTGTGGTTCCTCCTTCATAGTACGAACATTGTTTTGAGTTATCGTAACCTTTTTTATCGCGTAATATTATGAAGTCAAGCTAATTTGAATTTGCTGGCCTTTAAACAAATTTACAAAAAGTAGTAATGTACCTTCGAGGAGCTTGTAGACAGTAACCAGAGACACGTTTCCCCCAGAAAATTTAATATTTTAATACTTAAGTGATAATAAATAATTTTAGTGTGACAGGAAAACAAGATTTGGGGTTAGGTCCGAAAGTTTTGAACCTAGGCTCTGATACCACCTGTAACGCCCCGAATCCAGAATATATTAATTATATCAGATTCGAAGTATTATTGTGATCAAAAGTCCGAACTATAAATTTTTTGAAGGAAATATAACGGAATTGAATGATGAGTTTCATGCAGCGGATAAGTGGAGAGAAAATATTATAATAATGTATCGCACACATAAGTAGATCTGTATATATGAGGATGGATAAAGGGTTCTGTATCCTCAAGATAATACACACTGAGTTTTAGTAACTGAAACACACGGTAAATAGTATCGTCTTGCATAGCAGTAGCAATAACATTTATTTAGGAATAGAATAATATACATCATTGTATTATTAATAGTATTTTAAGCAAGCGGGAAACTTTGTGTCTTCTGTATCACTGTCCTTGCTCCCCGTAATCGAAATCTGCAAAGGGGTTAGGAAAATGGGGCATGAGAATTGAATTCTCACGTATGGGTGATTTGCAACGTTATGGGATTGGTAAATCCGAAATATATTAAGTTATACTCGTTGATAAAGCATTTTAATTTATTTAAGCAGTTGACATATAAACGAGATTACAAATTTCATAGAAGAAACGGTTAATATAATAATTCATTTGTATTAAGCATATTTCGTGTAATATAATTGAAATAGCACAAGTTGGTTCACATTAGGGCAGAGTCCAAAGACATATTCACGTATTGTCACAACACTGTCAAACCATATTCGTACGACCATTCCACTTCCAACAAACTTACTCTTTCCAACCACAACAAAACTTACTCCTTCTAATCATCATCAAACTCACTTCATCCAACCACAACAACCCTCAAAATAATAGCAAACCATCAATGACCTTATTCCCAGTGCGCAACGTAGGCGGCTGACCCGGGGACCAGATATGTTTGAATCAACAACCTACATTCCGAGGGCGTCCCCGACAGCTCCCCGGAGGTTGTATTAAAAACTCGATCCCAACTCCGTACTTACTGACTTTCCATAAAACTGACACACCAAACTTTACAGAGGAAATTACTTGATTGACAACTGAGCTGAATTCATGCTCACATAAGGTACGTAATCATACAATGGTGATCAATTTATAAAACAATAGACATTATATATCATATATAGTTATATCACATAATTCAAACATTCATATAATAGGTGTTACATTTATGTTGGATTAAATATTTTTGATTGATTTAGTCGAGTTCAGAAAATACCGGCACAACGTTATTATTAGCAGATCAAGTCAACAGATCATCACCCACCTGATTGCTATGAGTCCTAGGAATAATGTGTAGGTAGACGGCCGAGTCCTCCGTGCGTGTCCCGAAATGTACAGAATCCTAATAGGGAGTAATCCGATTAAAAGATCGACTTTTGAATTTGAAAAGCTTAAGCGTTTGTATCTCGAGGATTGAGTAGATTGTTGCCTTTAGAAAACTATTGAAAACTAAAGTTTTCAAATGTTGATTTCTATTTGATAAGTACACCCTTTTTAAGAGGAGGTGTATTAGGGGGTGTATTTACTAATTTATGTGCTGTTCTTAACAAAAGTCTTTTATAAAATTAAAAGTATATTCATAATTTTTATTATTCTTGGAAAAACTTAAAAGAATAAAATAATTACTTAAAAGTATTAATAAGAAAATAAAGAAAAGGTTTTTCTTTCTAAGATTTCTATTTCTCATTTCAAAAGAATTATTGAATATAAATATTCATATTTTATAAATAAAACTCCCTTATTAAACTTATTAATAGACTTGGACTTTTCTAAGAAAATTATATTATAAACTAATATATTTTATACTTTTCTAATATTAGTGATACTTCTAAAGTTGGTTTGTATTACTTCCAAAACAAAGGAATTATATTAATTTCTCCAAGAAAACTCTATCTTTATTTGATACTAGCTTTGGATATTAAAAGACTTTATCTTGTGTTTCTAATTTTCTAACAGTGGTACGAGGGGAAGACGAGTTTCCCTTTGTCTTTTAAACTCGACTAATGGTATCAATTCCATCATCGAAACAACCATACTAAAAATACTAGTTTCAAATACTAATCAACCAAAACAATGGCACTATACTACTATTATAAAGATACTAAGCAGCTAAAAGAATAACACTAGTCCACTAAGTCAAAAATACTACAATATCTCAAAACAACAGTAGTACTTCATCATTTGAACACTATTATCAAAACACTAATCCAAAGTCCAGACTCATAGCTAGTGAAGAAAAGAAATAAGGGAATAATATGTTCAAATTTCTACTTCTAAAGAGTGATACAAAGAGAACAAAACAATAATACTAAACAAGTCAACTAGTAACACTAAGACATTAAACCAATTTCAACAATAAGTTTTCCCCTTTCTTTTCTGCTTCTTTGTTTCATGGTGTTCGAACAAAACTTGACCAGTTTCCAGAATTTACGAAAGAAGAAAATGAAGGTAGAAACCTTACGCTCTCCGGGTTTGAGGCGGTAAATGGGCGGCCTAACGGCGTCGATCGGGGATTCGGAAAATAAATCAAACAGCCTAACGACGTCGTTCGAGGTCTTTGAAAATTCCAGCAGCAGGGGTTCGCATCCACGACGTCATTTCGATCGGAAAATTGAATGAAAAGAAAGTCTCGGTTAGAAATTGAATTTAAACGGTACTGAAATCGAATTTAACATTTTGGAAATCGAAGTCAAAATTGAAAAGGGATTTTTCTCAATTACTCACTGGAGAAAGAAAGAGGCGGCGACGGCGCTTCCGTCGTGCGAGGGGTGAACGAGGCAGCGACGGCTGGTGCTATGGCCGTCGTGCGACCGAGAGAGAGAGACGACGGTTGGGGCTCATCGGTGGTTCAGGGAAGGCGACGGCAGGGCGGCGACGGCGAGAGAAGGCGGTGGTGGCCTTCTTTGAACAGAGGGCGACGACGTCTGGATTCAAGCGGCGGTCGTTCGTGCGATGGAGAAGGAGAGAGCGAGAGAGACAGCGTGGGCCTGGGCTGCGGCGGCGCTCGTTCGCCGGAAGGAGGACGACGGCGGCTCCTCTTCTAGAGAGAAGGCAGAGCAAGTCTTAGAGAGAGAAAGGTAGTGAAAAAAAGTAACTGATATTTCTTTGGGAGGAAATGAAATGAGGAGGAAAAAGACGTCCCTTCTTGGTTGTATATGGGTATCTCCCAAGAAATTATTAACTGCCTATTTTAAAACTCCTTCAAATCCGTATCTTCATTAGATATTAGTTAATAAAAGAAAATTTTAATTAACAAAAGAAAAGAACATGTGGTTGAGATTTTAAGGAAAGAATAATCTCACTCTGATATTTTGATAGCTTTCGAATTAAGGCTTGTTTGAATTTACTTAAATTTATTTGAGGACAATAACTTTAATTAATAGATTATTTACTGGAATTTTTGATTATTCATAAAATTACACGGATCGAAATCCTTAATTTTAATTTAATTCTCGTAGTTCCTTATTCGTTTGAAAGATTCAATTCTTCCTACAAATTGGAATTTATAAAAAGGGTATATATTTAAATTACACAAATAACACACAAAATATATAAAATTAATAAAATAAGAGAAGAAAATAAAATAAGGTTTCTAATTAAAGAAAAAGGATACAGAACGGGACGGGGTGTTACAGAAGATGTAAGACATCTTATAAATTTTGGAATGGTATTATCAGATGCACCTACAACAATCTACTAAAACATAAAGACAAACTGTAAAATAAATAATTAATAATTTTAGTGCTTCTTATCTAAGTATTATTCAAGTATCTAAATTATTTTACAACTATAGTTGAATTATGTTATTATATACAATTTTAAAAGGAATATTAACACCAGACCTGTTTAATATAAACATGAACATAAATTAAAAATGTAAATAAGATCTAAAAATATTAGATAATTTTCTTATACCTTGGAAATAGAAGAATTTGTCTTATACTTTGTTGAGCGACTTGAAGATGCAACATTGATATAAGAAACTAATGGTGGGGATGAATGCAGACATGTCATTTGTGATCTCTAAAAAAATAATGAATACAACCAATTTAGCATGATATTAGTAGATAAACCCCATTATTTTAATATAATTGAATATTGAGAGCAAATTCAAATTAATAATATTCATACCACAAAACCAGCACCAAGTGATCACTTAATTCGTGACTTTCCATGATGAGTATTGATGACCAACAGTGTCTCCTACACTAAAAAAATAAGAACATCATAAAAAATGTTATTAAAATTCCACTCAATTTGAAGAAAAAACACCTATTAGAAAGAATATTCTGTAATTATAATATTACTATGAATATAAACATTAATCATATTAAGAGGGGTGTATTGGTTATAGAGTCTTTAGGATTTTTTTAGACTTTTAAAGTTTTGGGGGTATCCAATCTAGATTTTCAAAAGTCTTTAAAAATCCCGAGGTATTCAATACGGATTTTAACAAGTCTTAAAAAATCTTTAGGTATTCAACATTATATGGATTTTAATACTCCACGGATTTTCTTAGATTTCTCTTCAAAAATATGAATAGATTTCACCCTCCAAAATCTCTTCTAATAACCAGAGATTTCTATGGATTTTAAAAGGTCTTAAAAAATCTTTAGGTATTCAACAATCTATAGACTTTCTTTGATTCTCTTCCATTGAGATGTCAACGTGGCGGGGTAGGGACGGGGGGTCATTCCCCATCTCTGTCCCTGCAAAATAAATGGGAAAAAATTTCTCTCTATCCCCGCCTCTCTGGGGATCCTCGTCTCGCCGGGGATCCCCGTCTTGGTGGGATTCTCCGTTCCCCGCCTAATTATTTTTTATCTCATTTTTAAAATATAAAAAAATATTTAAATTAAAAAATTTAATCATACACAACAATTACTTTAAGTTGGTGTAAAAAAAAAATAATTTAAATAATTTGAAGAACCTCTAATTCTAATATTTTCAATTAACATATATACTAAAGTGAAAATAATATAATTTAGAATATTAAATAAAAAAAATGTAATTTTTAATAAATAGTTAATTGAGTAGGAAACTATGAAATATTTATTTGTAATTTATTTTAACATTAAAAACATATATAAATATATTAATTTTATAAAAAAATAATGCGTCTCCCTGCGGGGAACGAGACGGGGATCCCCAGGGCTGAGAATACTATTTCAGTCCCCACTTACGGGACGAAAAAATTCCCCGTCCCTATTTATTTTGGGGATTACCCGCTCCGTTGTCAGGTCTACTCTTCAAAAAATATAAATAAATTTTACTCTCCAAAATCTCTTCTAACAACCTGAGACTTCTAATGAAGGCGAGGTATAATGGCGATGGAAATGAAGATGAAATAATAATGTATTTTTTTAACTAATGTATTTTATTTTTTCTAAATAATTTGGATAACTTTTTTTTTATATACAAGTGTGTCCCATACATATTTGCATCAATGGTTCCAGTGCCGGAGTCTATGGAAATCCATGTAAATCAATAAAAAAAAATTCTACAATCCTGTAAAGTCTATGAAAATCCAAGTAAATCAATAAAAAAAGTCAGTCAAACTCTGCATGGAGTCTATACATTTTCTAAATCCACAGACTTTTTAAAGTCCAAAAAAATCCAATAGAATCCTGATTGAATACACCCCTCTAAATATTGAAACAGACTTACCAACATTTTGGTCTTCAACCAAAGATCCAATCTCACAATTGTTATCCAGAAAAACATTCACATATATTTTTTTGATACCATCAAATAATAAAGTCAAATATTTAACTTTATCCATATTGGTCAAATCACAATACCATAATTTGTTTGCTTTAAGATTCAACCTATTTTCTTCCAAATAATATGAGCAAATATGTTTTTTTCCTTCCCATTGTTCTTAAACAGAAAGACTTTGAGGAATTTTAATAAATGTATTAAATCATAGGTAATTTTTTTTAAGGACCAAGGGGGTGAAAAATAAGGGACGTAACATTTGAAGCTAACAATATGAGGACCATAGCTTTTAAGATTGACAATTCAAGGACTATAACTCATCAAAGTCGCAAATTTAGGCCACATTAGCTCGAAAAAACCAAAATTGGGACCAACTTCAGCCAAATTGTGTTAATCTGTCCTATTTCTATTGAATCGGGTTGACTTGTCCTCAATTTGCCGCTTTTAAAAGTTATTGTCCTTAACTTGTCAGCTCAAAAGGTTATGAACCTCAATTTTCCACCTCATAAGTTACAGTCCCTAAAATAAAAAATTACCCATTAAATAATACACTAATTAAATTACATATGTCAAAGAATAAATTCCATATGTAAGCTACAAACTTATAGGAATGTAAAAGTTAAGAAGTTAACTGGATGCCAGAAAATGTAAGCAACAAAATACATCCTGCTTTCATCCCAGAAGCCGCAGTTGCAGCCTCGAAGAAAAAAAAATAGATACAACAAATCTATAATCAATTAATGAGTCTCATATCTGGTTACAATAACAGCACTGTCAGCACATGATAAACCAAAGGTAATTTAAAATACATATGAATTTACAATTTTACTCAAATAATTGTATTATTAATCAGATTTGTAATTCCAATGCAGTAAAAAAAATTACATGTACAATTTTAAAAAACTAATACTTACTCAACCTTTCAAAATTAGAAACAAACACCTAAAATAAAATTCATTATTAAACAAAATATAAAAATTGTCAAAATAATAGATGAAATAAGAACAACTTTAATTCTATGAATTAGATGAATTTTGTGATTTGAGTTGATCCACCACAATTCTAAGATATAGTGTTCCTCTGTTAATTCCAATTCATTTTTATCATTGAAGCCACATGATAATCCTCAATTTTCTGACACTTAAATTATCATTTTGCAAGACGACACTTGACTCATGGACATGGAATACAAATTCTAAGATTAGGGGTCATACATGCTTGCTCGAGTATCTGAAAATGATACTGAACTTGATATTTCAAATAACACAATTAACAGTGCCAATGAACATCTTGAATACTACTCCCTCCGTCCGAAAGTTATTTGCTACATTGTCAAAAAGGTCTGTCATATATATACTCAATTGCTATATCTTTTTTTTGCAAAAAAAAAAAAAGAAAAGAAAAAAAAGACAACAATAGAATACTTTTTAATATTATATTTTTCATACACTCCTAACAAAAGATATCTATTTTATCACTTTAAAATAATAAATAATATTTTTTCTTAAAACTTGTACAAACAGTAATGTAGTAAACAAATATGGGACAGAAGGAGTAAAACTTAAAAATATTTTACAAAATAAAATTCTGCATTTGATTGGATGGATCGAATGAACACTGATTGTATCATCAAGAAATAAGTATGACTTCAACTACCAAGTCTCAAAATTCCAAATAAAACTCTAATTATATTAAAAATCACGAGTATACTTAAACATCTATATGAATAATAATTAAAAAAAACAAGTATTGAGTTTCCTCTGCTACTTATTTTTATACTCGATATCTGGCACAAGGACTGACTAATGCAAATACTGAGTTTTCTCCATTATTTATTTAATAAATTCTAGATGGATGCGCGCAATAATACTCTCTAATGTCCTTTAATGACGTGATAAAGGAGAAGATGTCTATCAGCTAAAGCAAATCCTGAAGAAAATAACTCAAAATTAGTTTGTCATATTGCAAACAGTTTGGTCAAGGTTCAAAATAATTTTTCCTGTTCAATTATGACTTGAAGCGATTTTTACTAACTTCTACTAGTCGCTCACCCGCAAGCGGACGGGTTCACGGTAGTAAGAGTAAGTATAATGACCAAGTAGTATCGAACCCAAGGGATGGTGTATATGCGAATAGATCCCTGAAGATCTACGCGTCGTAGTTAATATGAGTGTAATGTTTTTGGGTTTTTGAAAAATTAATTAAAAGACTAAAATAAACTAATTAACTAAAGAATGAAAAAGAACGAATTAACTACGGGTTGTTTTCTAATGAGAGATGGTGATGCTTAGGATAGGAATCCCTACGTATACTAAAGGAGCAGGTACATAATCAAAATAACTGTGACACACAAGAATTAACCTAAGTAAAAGAATGCAAGGTGAAAGCTCAAGATTCTAAACCCTAATACTTTACCCTAACACTCGACTTCACTAATCCACTAACAAGTTAATGGATTGTGCTCAATTAACGAGACCCTAATTTAACTAAGGTGATGCGGTCGTCCTCCCTCGCTAAACCGGTAGATGAATTAACCTTTCCTAAACCTTCTCGTTAAGACTACTAATTGTTATTGAGTGATGTTGTCGTCCTCTCTCTAACACTTTCGTACTAAATTTAAAGGTAAAGTTCAGATTAATTATAAGAATTCATTAATTAAGAGAATTAAAACTAACGTCACGAATTACCCTAATTACGTACCCACAACCTACTTCTACGAGTTCATCCTACCCTAAGCATGCAAGGGTTTTAGCCGGACATGGTTGTAACAAACATAAAAGCAATAGAAGAAACTACGAACATAAACATAATGAATTGAACGAAGAAAATAAGAAACATGAACTAGGGTTTTAAAGAAATAAATACTAAGAACTGAAATTGAATTAATAAAAATAAAATTTAAACGTGTTCAAAGTAACGAACTAATGAAAAGAAACTAAGAATTGAAAAGAAACTAGAATTCGTATGAAAAACCTCAACAAAACGTAAATATAGCTTGCTCCTCTCCTTCCTCTCCAAAAACTAATTCTAAAAATTATTTCTAAAGTTCGGGATCCTTCAAAACGTGTTTGGAAGAGGTATATATAGGCACGGGTCGAAACGGGAGTTAATGGGCCGAAAATACGCATCCGGAGGCAAAAATCCATGGGCGCTCGAGCAAAACGCTCGAGCGGTCCCGCTCGAGCAGTGTAGCTCGAATGACACAATCGCTCGAGCGGTTCCGCTCGAGCCGGTCGAGCACTGAAATCTCTCTGCATGTTTTGGGCGCTCGAGCAATTCGCTCGAGCGGTGGCGCTCGAGCTGCTCGAGCGCAAGAAAAGTTCTGTACGTTTAGGCGCTCGAGCTAGTCACTCGAGTGACTTCTAACTCCTCCCAAGTGATACTTTTCCTCGTCCGCACTAATACCAATCGTATTTCTTCAATATCTTCTCATCCGGGCATCCGTTTGAGTCGATTCAAAGTCCTACGAACTCCGTTTTTCGTCCTCTATTCACCTATGAGCATCAAAGCGACAAATTTATCAATGTATAGAAATAATGCTCAATTGACTCTAAATACTCTATAAACTCGACCAAAACTAGGGCGTTTCTAGCTACGAATCATGACAATTTCACGCCTAATCAACCCCCCCCAAACTTACCATGTTGCTTGTCCTCAAGCAACGAAATAATAAGTCGAGTGAAATTGTTAGGGATGAGTAAAAATCAATCATGTAAGCTAATGAACTCAAGCTTCAAAGTCAATCACTCGTATACTCACTCACTTTCTTTTATCGTACTCATGCAACAACAACAGGAAACACCAAGATCAAGCATGGATGTGCACTCAACGATGTGTTTCACTCCCTCACAAGTGTATAACAATGATAAAGGGACTCACTCAATCAATCAATCACACAAATCAGTAGCCATAGGCTTGTAAGCACTCTCAACTCCGACCATACTCTAGAAATCAATGCCGAATCAAAAAGGACTTTTCTCAAGGTTGTAATGTAGGCTCTTTGGACAGGTAGGATAACAATATAGGGTAAGTGACTTAAGTGAATGGAGAATAGAAAATCAAACTTTGGCACTTCGAGATTAGGAACAGACTACTTCAAACATTTTCAATCAACACCCTTTCAACTCCATACTCTCAACACTTCAATTTTTTTCTTTCTCACTCTTTCATTTTTTTTCAATCACTTTTTTTTCTTTTTCGCACAAACACATGAGCTCATTTTTTCTTTTGCTCATTCTTAATTTTTTTTCTCTTTTTCCCACATCTCAAATCTCATTCACACCCTTATTTTATTACCACTCAACCATCATAATTCTCTTTTTCTCAACTCAACTCAATCCCTTCAACCTTCACACTTTTCCTATTCTCCACTCAAATTGGGACAAAAAGGCTTAGAAACTTGGAATAGTGTTTAAATGTGCTAGCAAATAAAATAGGCTTTAGGCTCAAAGGGGCTAGCAAGGGATTCAATGTCATTGGTAAGGAAAATTTTGGCTAAGTGACTCAATTAAATCAAAGATGGCCTAAGATCACATTCGGCATATCTAACTAGACACAATCAAGGAGCAAGAGCACACACAAGTTCTAGCATCCTCTAAGGTGATGATTCACTCACAAACGAAGAGATTAAATCATGCATTTAAATCTCTTAAGGCTCAACTCTCACGACTTTCACATCCATGCTAGTCCTAGTGCATTCTCACTCTCATCACACAAGTACTCAAAAGAAAAATTCACAAGCATACAAGTTCTTTCTCAAATCAGCTCAAACTCAAA
The DNA here is from genome assembly GCA_947034835.1 of Ballota nigra. NCBI lineage: Eukaryota > Viridiplantae > Streptophyta > Magnoliopsida > Lamiales > Lamiaceae > Ballota > Ballota nigra. The sequence continues at coordinate 118,590,764 of OX344721.1, read as the reverse complement.
CACTCACACAAAAGAATTTCTAACTCACTCTTACAACTCACTCTACTCATCAAATCATACTCAAAGATAGTAATCAACAAGCATAAGATGATTGATAGGCATGAAATATGCAATAGCGAGTCAAATTAAAATCACCCCAAGGAGTATCTTAACAATCTAATAATCAATCAAACTCAACTCAAAGATAAGGGTGTGCATGCATGTGCAATGTAACAAGAAACATAAAAAAAACTCCACCCCCCCAAACTTCGACCTTGCTAGAGGTCTAAGTTTGGGGTTGTGGGTTACCTCAACCAAATAATTCAATTTCTCTCAATAGCTTTGCACATTCCGTTGTCTCAAGTTGGTTCCTTCAATCTCCACTTCTTTGATACCTTTACTCCTTTAGAGACAAGCCTACAAGCAACTTACTCAAATACGAGGTTAAACATACGACTCAACAACATCCTAGTAACATAAAAGGAAAATAACTAAAAACACTCAAAAGCAAATAAAAAATGGGTTGCCTCCCATTCAACACTATTTTTAAGGTCCTCATGCCGGACCTAGCTCAAAGGAGCTTATGAGACATCATACTCAAATTTACCTCCCCCACTCTCATAAGAGTGGTGTTTGAACTCCTTTCCTTGATTCCCTACCTTCATGAGCTCTTTTGCTCTCTTCTCATCCCCAAGTGTTATGGGTCTCAACTCCTTCTTGCCTTTATCTGGAGGAGTCTTACTAAACAATTTCTTGAGTTTGGACTTCTTCTTCTTAACTCCTCATTTTCCCTCTAGCTGGACCACGTCCACTTTCTTCACCTCTTCATCCTTCAACTTCTTCACTTTATCCCTATCAAAAGAATCGAGATCATAATGCTCACGGGTTAAATAATCAAGTGAAGGACTAACAAAATCATGAGTATGAGAAAGATTAGGGATAGAAGGTGTGTCTTCAACACGAGGATCAAGTGCATTCATGCAATACAAGCTCTCATCCTCCTTCGGGTGCTTCATGGCTTCATATAAGGAGATCTTCACTTCTTGATCATCAACCTTCAGCGTAATCTTCCCATTTACCACGTCTAGCACCATCCCCGCCGTAGCTAAGAACGGCCTTCCCAAGATCAATGGAACGTGCTCATTTTCCTCCATCTCTAGCACTACAAAGTCGGCTGGAAAGATGTGATCTCCAACTCTCACAAGGACGTCTTCAACCACACCTTGAGGTCGAGTAATAGACCGGTCGGCTAGTTGAAGCGTCATCATTGTGGGTTGAAGTTCACCACCTTCCAACTTCTTGAAAAGCGATAGTGGCATCAAATTAATGCTCACCCCGAGGTCGCACAATGCTCCCTTCTTGATCCCGTTCCCAATATCACATAGGATCGTGAAACTCCCGGGATCCTTCAGCTTCGGTGGAAGCGCCTTGTGCACTAATGCACTCACCTCGTGGTTCAGCTGCACCAACTTCGGCTCATCCACTCGCCGTCTTTTCGCGATCAAGTCCTTCAAAAACTTCGCATAGTGCGGCATCTGTTCCAAAGCATCATAAAAAGGAATATTAATATGCAATTGCTTAAAAATATCAAGGAACTTAGCGAATTTCTCATCAAGCTTCTTTTTCATGAAGCGCTGTGGATACGGGACTGGTATCACAGATTTGGGTACCCCCCATTCATCTCTTTCTGTTTCTTTCACTTTCTCCCTTGCTTCCTTTGCCTTCTTCCACTTAGGAACTCTCTCTCCCTTCTCAACCCCTTCCTCTTTCTGGGACTCATCCATATCTCTATGCTTCTCAATCCCTTCACTTTCAATCCCCTTCTCAACTTGGGGCGTCTCAGAATCAGCAGGCATCTGAGGCCCTTCATAGTTGGTTCCACTTCTAAGCTGGATCGCCTTGCAATGCTCTTTCGGGTTCCCCTCCGGCATTCTATTCACTGACTTTGCAATCTGGCTCATCTGGAACTCTAAAGAAGTGAACCTTCGATTGTTCTCTTGTTGAGTTCTAGTCCACTCAACGTTCATCTTCTGGAGCTCTTGATCACGTTGATCACCTTTCTTATGCAGCTCCTTCACATCGTACTCCAAGGATGACAACCGCTTGCTTCCCTCCTCCACCTTCTGAAGAATGGCTCTCAACATCTCCTCAGTTGATGCACCGCCTTCTCCACCAGGAGGTTTAGACCCCGGATCAACACCTGCAGGAACAGTAATACCAGCTTTTGGGTTAGCATAAGAAAAATTATCATTCTTCCTCCATGTGTTTTGAGGAGACTGCTGGCCTCCTTGAACTCCTTGTGTGTTCCTCCATTGATTTTGAAGCGGCTGAGGACCTGGAGGTACAAATGGTTGGCCATAAGAAGGCCTTCCATACTGGTTTCCACCTTGGTAGCCATGCTGATTGTAATACGGACCTCCCATGTAATTGGCTACCTCTTGCTGTCCACTGGGCTGGTCTACTCTCTCATTCTCTACTGCATGCTCTCCAACCAAACTCTTCCCCAATTCGAGGTTGTTGATCTTCTCCATCATGGCCATCAATAGCCTTCTCGTTCCTTCTCCCTCTTCAACCTGATGCACTCTCTGAAAATCTGCATCCACACCCCAAGCACCGGCATTCGTGACAATGTTGTCCACGATCTCCCTACACCTCTCTATGCCTTGATTCAGGAATGCTCCGCCCGCACAAGCGTCTAAATGGTCTTGCCCCGCCTTGTTGGCACCACTATAGAAGAACGCCATAATGTCTCCCTCATTGTACCCGTGCTGCGGGCACTCTATCAGCATGTTTGAGTATCTCTCCCACGCTTGGCGTAAATCCTCTCCAGACTTCTGGCGAAAGGACGAGATCTCAATTCTAGCCTTGATCGTCCTAGATGGAGGGTAGAATCGCTTGAGGAACAGACGCTCGAGCTCGGCCCAAGTGGTAATACCTCCCCGCGGAAGCGTATTATCGTACCACTCCTTGGCTATTCCCGTCAATGAGAATGGGAACAGCCTAAGCCTCTTGGCATCTTCAGACATGCCATTATAATTAAATGTTGAGGCTATCATGAGAAAGTTCCTCAAGTGAGTGTGAGGGTTCTCCTTCCCGATCACCCCCTTGAACTGATTCTCGGTAAGCAGCTTTAAAATCCCCGGGGATATCGAGAAGTTGTTCGCCTCAACAGGAGGTAAAGCCACTCCATCATAGTACCGCTGTGGCTGTGCTGCAAACCTCCCTCGAATAGCCATATTGTAATCTACGTTCTGAGGAACGTGTTGAGGATTAGCAGCTGGTACGGGTACTTGTTGGGGTGGTGGTTGGTAAACAGGTGGTTGGTTGTAGACAAGAGGTGGATGATATGGATATGGTGGGTAAGGATAAGGTGGGTATGGGTAATGTTGGTATACTGGGTTGTTAAAAGGGTTATTTGGGTTTTGTGGGTAGGCAGGGTTATTATGAGGATTATGGACAAGGTTCTGAGCTGGATTCCCTACGTTTCGTGTATCCGGGTTTAGGCTCTGGCTATCCCCTAATGGAATTTGATTCTGGCTACCACTAACTCCAGTGCCTTCAACTCGGTCTACTGCCTGATTGAAATCGTTGGCAGGATCGTCCAACTCATTATTGATATCCATTGGTTCCTTTCCTAAGTCGGCAGCGTTCATCCTTCTCAAGAAGACTCGGTTCCTTTTGGCTATTGTCTCAGGGTCCAACGGTATTCTCTCTTCGCTCGTATTGCCTTGTGAGCGTGTTTTCATAAACCTGACACACTAGCAGAGGGGTCAAAACGCAACTACCGATTGAATACAAATAAAAAATAAAAACAGAAAATAAATCACCCACTACTAACTACTAAGCTATCTACAAGTTCTATTCAAAAGCATACAACGCCATCCCCGGCAACGGCGCCATTGACTTGAAGCGAACTACACTAGCTTCTACTAGTAGCTACCCCGCAAGAGAACGGGTTCACAGTAGTATGGGCAAGTATAGGGACCAAGTATTATCGAACCCAAGGGATGGTGTATATGCGAATAGATCCCTGAAGATCTACGCGTCGTAGTTAATATGAGTGTAATGTTTTTGGGTTTTTGAAAAATTAATTAAAAGACTAAAATAAACTAATTAACTAAAGAATGAAAAAGAACGAATTAACTACGGGTTGTTTTCTAATGAGAGATGGTGATGCTTAGGATAGGAATCCCTACGTATACTAAAGGAGCAGGTACATAATCAAAATAACTGTGACACACAAGAATTAACCTAAGTAAAAGAATGCAAGGTGAAAGCTCAAGATTCTAAACCCTAATACTTTACCCTAACACTCGACTTCACTAATCCACTAACAAGTTAATGGATTGTGCTCAATTAACGAGACCCTAATTTAACTAAGGTGATGCGGTCGTCCTCCCTCGCTAAACCGGTAGATGAATTAACCTTTCCTAAACCTTCTCGTTAAGACTACTAATTGTTATTGAGTGATGCGGTCGTCCCCTCTCTAACACTTTCGTACTAAATTTAAAGGTAAAGTTCAGATTAATTATAAGAATTCATTAATTAAGAGAATTAAAACTAACGTCACGAATTACCCTAATTACGTACCCACAACCTACTTCTACGAGTTCATCCTACCCTAAGCATGCAAGGGTTTTAGCCGGACATGGTTGTAACAAACATAAAAGCAATAGAAGAAACTACGAACATAAACATAATGAATTGAACGAAGAAAATAAGAAACATGAACTAGGGTTTTAAAGAAATAAATACTAAGAACTGAAATTGAATTAATAAAAACAAAATTTAAACGTGTTCAAAGTAACGAACTAATGAAAAGAAACTAAGAATTGAAAAGAAACTAGAATTCGTATGAAAAACCTCAACAAAACGTAAATATAGCTTGCTCCTCTCCTTCCTCTCCAAAAACTAATTCTAAAAATTATTTCTAAAGTTCGGGATCCTTCAAAACGTGTTTGGAAGAGGTATATATAGGCACGGGTCGAAACGGGAGTTAATGGGCCGAAAATACGCATCCGGAGGCAAAAATCCATGGCGCTCGAGCAAAACGCTCGAGCGGTCCCGCTCGAGCAGTGTAGCTCGAATGACACAATCGCTCGAGCGGTTCCGCTCGAGCCGGTCGAGCGCTGAAATCTCTCTGCATGTTTTGGGCGCTCGAGCAATTCGCTCGAGCGGTGGCGCTCGAGCTGCTCGAGCGCAAGAAAAGTTCTGTACGTTTAGGCGCTCGAGCAATGCGCTCGAGCGGTGGCGCTCGAGCTAGTCACTCGAGTGACTTCTAACTCCTCCCAAGTGATACTTTTCCTCGTCCGCACTAATACCAATCGTATTTCTTCAATATCTTCTCATCCGGGCATCCGTTTGAGTCGATTCAAAGTCCTACGAACTCCGTTTTTCATCCTCTATTCACCTATGAGCATCAAAGCGACAAATTTATCAATGTATAGAAATAATGCTCAATTGACTCTAAATACTCTATAAACTCGACCAAAACTAGGGCGTTTCTAGCTACGAATCATGACAATTTCACGCCTAATCAAATTACAATTACTGAATGATGCTGGATTATGGAGATTTTCTGATGAATATCCGGAAGCCACAAAGTTAGAACCAATTCTCGCCATACTGAGAGAATCCCCAAATCCAAAAATTTGGTTGATTCAAAATACATTCTCTTTCCAATTTACATACTTAATAGATATGATTTTATATTTATAATATATGTGTGGATTTGCAGAAGTAGAATTTAATTTCCAAAATAACAAAAATAAATGCAAAGTATTCTTACTTTAAGATTAATTAAAAAAAATTAATATTTAAAAAAATTGAAGCAATCAACAAAACAACTTTAAGATTTCAAAAAGATGACCAAATATCTAAACATAGTTTTTTGTTGTAATTGAAAAGTGATTTACATGTTATGTAATTTATACATCATAAAATATAATATAAATTTTAAATCAACATGCAGTGCAATTAAGCCTATAAGTCATATACATTACGTTATGAGTATAACGGATTGTGGAGAGATTCAAGGTAATTAAAAGTTATATATATAAATTAATATTGGTAATCTTGGAATGATATTAAACATAGATTTTAATTTTTTGTTTCCCACTACTGAAAAGGATGGAACTAAATTAATTAGTTTCATGTTAGTTACTTGTGAATCGTAAATTTGAGAATCGATTAAGGTTACCAAATACAATATAAATTTTATTTGATTTTTTTTAAACATAGAATTAACAATTTTGTTTTACTGTTATATTTTTTTATTTTAACATGTATTATGAAGAAAAACAATGAATCTTCAAAAACGATACCAAAGAGTATAAATAGGAAAACAAATGAAACGGTTGAAATTTATTTAATGGATCATGTAACGTAGAACCTATAAATTTTATTTACATTTTTTAAAATTATTATTTATGTAACATAATTTCACAACTATATATTAATATATCTATAAATATATTAGAAATTTTTATTTAATTAACTTGTTGTCCATATCTAAATTCATAGTAAAACATAAGTAAAATTATTTTCCTAATGAAAATTGTTTACATGGTCATGATTCATGCATGCCAAATGCGTATTATTTTTTGCGAAGAAGTAAGATTTTGTTAAGTGGAAAGTTTAAAAGGATAAAAATTAGTTATAATGGGATTATAATAATTAGTAAAAAGGAAAAAATATCATATGAAAATAATATAATTTATATTAAGATATTATAATTAACAAAAATAAATAATATTTAATTAATCAAGTTGAATTACAATTTTTTTTTTACGATTTAGTTAGAAAAATTATGGGATAACACATTTTAGAATGTTCAAGGTCAAACATGTTAGTTAGCAAAAATTATGAGATTATGTATCCAAAATATTCAAGGTTAAAGTTAAACTCAGTAATTTGCTTGGAAAAAAATAATAAATCATAATTGATAGATATCGTCACAATTAAACTTATTTATACCTATATATACATATCGAATATGATTATCCCACCGGTGAACATAAATATATAAACTAACATAATATAATGAAATTGGATTTTATAACTATATACGTTCAATTTTTAAGAGTATTTAAATATTTTTAATTAAAATAATGAATATGTGGAAATCCGATTTAGATTAGACATTATAATTAGCAAAAATAATATATATGGTTGTTTGAAATTATAATTTACGATTTACAAAATTATATAAATCTATCAATAATATAATAATTTGCAATATATATCCATAAATATTTAGTACAAAACAAAATAAGAATGCACCACTATCTCCTATTATTTTAAAAATATTAATTAAAACAATTCGCTTATATTCCAATCAAATCAATTCATTTTTTATATTAGGAGATGAAATAAAAAAATTGATCATACAAATAAAGAAATTGATCATGGAATAACTATAATTAAAGTTTGACATACAAATAAAGAAGTTGATCATTTATCGATACACTATAAAATCTAAAACACTTCAATATATTTTCAAAACTTAGGATTTTTATTGTGTATCGATAAATGGTAAAAATAAAAAACAGACGACTATGATTAAATCTTGGAAAAATGATCAATGGTCCAAAAACTCTCCCTCCAAAACTATTTTCGGAAGTTATTTTGCCATTATATATTTATGACTATCTTTTGAACCATGCTTATTGTGCGAGCTGAAACAAAAAAGTGTATTATTAATTTTATATAAAATACTTTAAATATTAATTTTTATTCGATTAATTTAATTATATTGCAGTGTTGTTTACCCCCGCCTTGAATAATTCAATATAGGATTGTAAACAAATCAAATAATTTTGGTTCGATTTGGTATTTGTATTCGAAATTCGGTATTCGTATTCGAAATTTTATGCTTCGAATTCGAGTATAATTTTTTTTTGATTTGATTAGTTATCAAATACAAATACAAAAAATATGATATTCAATTCGATATTCGTAAATATTCGGTTAAATATATAATTACATAATTATATAATAATAGTAATAATAAATAATTATTTATAAATTTAAGTCCATTATAATTATTTTAAGGATATTAACCTTTATAACTTCATCCAACAAGTGGACTTTTAGGCTATTCTTAATTAAATATTTTAATTAAAAAAATATTTAATGTAATTCAATTATTAAAAAACTTAACAAATTAAAAAAGAATTGCAAGTCAACACTTTTAATTTGATTATGCAAATTTTTAAGTTTATAACTTGTTTGTGAATTCATACAATGACAATTTTGAAATGAATATTTGAATATTGACAAAGTATTACGTGTATATTACTCACGGTAACTATTACCGTGAACAATAAATTACTATCTAACAAAGTGGTATAACTCAGGTGGTTAAAATCCCACTACCTATGATACAAAGGTCATGGGTTCGAGTCACAATTTTATCAATAAAAAATACTAATACCTTATGTTTTCAACTAATATCTTTAGTGAGAATAACTAATATCACTTCAACTTATACCTTTAATAAAAACAACTAAATACCCTTTGGAGCTGATAACTTTAGTACAATTCACTGATACTTTTAGTTTAATTTACTAATACCCTTCAAACAAGTTTCATTGTGAATATTGTTCACATAATACCTTCTCTTGAATATTATTTGTTAAGAACATGCTTGAGAAAAAAATCGATTCGAATATTCGACTCAAGTATTCGTATATTTTATAATAATTCGATATGAGTTTCAAATCAAATATAAATTACATCTATTATTCGAAAAATATTCGATTCAAATTCGATATTCGAAATAATTTCACAAATACGAATTCAAACACAGTGGTATTCGACTCGATTCGATTCGTTTACATCCCTAATTCAATCCCATTTTTTTAAATAATTATTGTTCTCTTAATTTATTAAAATTGTGACCCTTTATGGATTATTATCTTAGTTAAATATGTGTTTAAAACTTTAAAAGTTAGATTAATTAAAAATATTAAAAATGCATTTGGAGTGGACAATCAATATTATTTCTTTAAAAAAATGGATGACTAAAATTACTTGATTGAGCAACAAATAATTGTTCACTTAATTAGATAAAAAAAAAATTGTTGATTTAATTAAGAAGTAAAGTTTAAACACATTACATGTATATATAATGAGAAGTTCTAGTGTGTACCCATGTGCATACTATGCACTTGGATTTTAAAATTCAATTGCAAAAAATATGAAAAATACACACATCAATGTGAATTGTGTTTTTTGAATCAACAATAATCAACAATACTCTAAGTAGTAATCAACAATACTTCAACCAATAATCGGTAATATCACGAGCAATAATCAACAATACATACAAAATGTAATCGTACGGTAAAACTAATTTACACAAGATTTTCCAATAAAAATTATATTTATTCATTTTGCAGTACATTGAATGATGGTTCACACATACCTTACTTGAATAGTACTAAATATGTACAACCTGTCAAAGAGTGTTCGAGTTGGTGGAATAGGTGGGGTGCCAATCTAGGTCAAACATTCAAAATTCCCAAACTACAACCGAGTTCGCCACACACGACTAGTGCGATTTATCTCATTGTTATTTTTTTGTGTGCTCTTAAATCACATCAAAATGTGCATACAATTAGTCAAAGGGTGTCTGAATTGGTGATTTAGGTAGGGTGACAATGGAGGTCACAAATTCAAATATTTCTACACTACACACAATTTAACTAATGTAATTATCTTATTATTATTGTTTGTGTGTGTTATTGCACGAGAACATGACTTATGTAGCATATGTTTTCAATAGCAGTTTGATTACCTTATAAATAAATAAATAAATAAAGAAATAAAAATGGAATATATGTAGAGATAAATGAAGCAAATTTCATTAAAATATACACATACCTATCTCTTTGCCTTGGTAAAAACTTTTAACATAGTTACTTTTGACTAAAATGGATACTTTATAGAAATTTTGTTCAAAACGGAGAATATGTATAATGAAGGGATTCCCATAAAATATATTTTTTATTCAACCATCCCGTTAAAAAAAAAACTAACTTACTTTTCGAAAATGCTTCATAACATCATCATTTTCTCCAGCTCTTTAGAATGAGTAAAACTTTGCAAAATAATAGCAATAAGCTCGGACTCTTCATTAAGCTGCTCATCTTCTTCCATGCAATTTATCTCCTCATAATTTTGGTCGGAAGCTTCGACGGTGGAACTCGATGGTGGCGGTGACGCAGCGCTATTGCACGTATAGAGAAAATTAGTTCGTGCATTCTCAACACCGTTGAATAAGATAGAAAAAGAATCATAAGCAAAAGCAGCTTGCTCTGCACTATCAAAAGTGCCTAACCAATACTTTTCTCCGGTGTTAGGATTTCGAAATTCCGCAGCATACCTCTCTGATGGACGACGGCGAACTCCAAGATACTTATTGGAGTTTTTTGAGTTTATGGTACGCGGATTTCTAATAACTTGATAATTTTGAGAATCTTTCTCCATTTCCACTGCTAGGAAAATAAGGCGAGGATTGAATGAAAGCTTACTGTCTTTTTATAGAGAAAATATATACGCCAACTAATTTTTTTCTGTACATAATTATTGTATTCTAAATATTTCATCATTTATTAATTTTTATTAAAATTTTATTTCCTCTTTTTACAGAGTATGTGTGTAATGTGCAAAGTATTATATGAACGTTTTCAAAAAAAAAAAAAAAAGTATTATATGAACATGGTTAATGATAACACTTACATGAAACTATTTGAATTTTTTTAAGGTATCAGGCGTTTTATCAAAATTATCAAGAATCTCTTCAAGAGTACCAAAAATTGGGTTAAAGGTATCATAACATGGTTCATGAGTATTAACAATAATTTTTCTTACTGTTTACATTATTCATATTTAATACATAAATACAGTATTATAACATTTAAGTTTAAAGTATCAAGTATTTGACCATGAGTCAGAATTGGATAATGGTTCATATTATGAACCACATTCATATAAAATGTATTCAATGGTATGTTACAAAATGCAAACACTACCATTCGTAGTTAAAAAAAATGTTTAATATCTTTGATGCATACTGTGTATTTAATTAATATAACATCATTGTCATATATGTGGTGCATGCTTATTGTATGAGTTTGGTAGAATAATGAAATGAAGTCTAATGTTGATTTTTTTCAATGGAGTAAACATGATAAAAAAATAATTAAACATTGTAAAAGAAAACAAATAATTTAAGACGATGTTGTGCTCCATATCAAAATCATGAGTTTTAATATGTGTAGATGTACTACATTAATATCTATATTGTGTGTGATTTTATCATCCGTTCTTTTTAGATAACCACCATAATTATTAATTGTTACACAGGGAGATACTCTGGTACCAATTGTTATTAAGGTTACTGTTGACCAAATTTTAATGCCAATTTCAATTCATTCACATAGAATAACAATATGAAAGTGTCATGATTAGTTCCTTATGGGGAATAATATATTTTTAGGCCCATAATTAATATAGAGGGTGACAATGTAAGGACAATAAATTTTCACATTAATGGATGTCAATAACTTGCTCTTTGGCAAATGTAAGCCACTCTCACAATACTAACGGGGATAAGTGTAAGGAAAAAATCAAACCTAAAATTGTAAAAATAAAATGTTACAGGTCTACATTTGCCTTTAAAGTTAATTAGACTCCTTTTGACAATCTAAAAACTTAATGTTCTTATATTGTCGCCTCTTATAATCACGGGCCTAGAAAAATATTTTTCGTTTTTCTAATGGAGAAATCATGATTACACAATGTTTTTATATTATAAATACAAAATATAACAACCGTCATTATTACTTGTGATACAATGGAAAATTTTAGCACCAACCATTAATTATTAAAAAGTCGTCGACCAATTTTAGTAGGTATTTCAATTCAATCACACAGAGCATTTCCATCTTCCGGATAGACACGATGGAGAACTTTAACATCGGCCTTCATTAGAAAATCATTATTCAATATTTAATGCCACTTTCAATTAATCACATAGAGTATTGATATGTAATCTACGAAAATGATCGCATGCTACGTACCATAAGTGTCATCATTATATCCTTCTCTTCAGAATGAGTAAAACTCTGCAGAGTAATAACAATAAACTCAGACTCTTCATCAACATGTTCATCTTTTTTTATACAACTCATCTCCACATAAGTAAAGTTGGGAGCTTACAACCCAGCTCTGTGGTTTAGAATGTAGGAGATTGAAAATACCTAGTAAAATCTTCTCCATTGACATATGAAGCAAACAAATTTGATGGAGCATTTGCAAATAGAGTTAACTTTTGGGGAGTGGCGATGCGGAGGAGCAAGAGTCTCGAGCTTATTACATACTACAATCCTAAGTAATAATGATTCTAATTTAATGTAAAAATTTAAAAGGTTATAGAATAAAATGAAATAGATAATTTGGATAAGACAAAAAAAAAATGTACAAAACAAAATATGACAACGGTGTAATGTTTCAAATTCTTTCCAACCCAAAATCGCTTTTATATGTGATATATATTTGACTGGTATTGCAATGAAGTAGTGTGGTAGAGATGTTAAATGAACCAAATGTTTAATTTTAAAAAGATTGGGTTAGTTCCTAACATCTGATGATTTGTTTATACCTAAATTATTTTGATAAGTAACCATTTACCAAGCTGTCTAAACAGACTGACCCACTTGTCCTATTAAAAATAAATATGTGTGTGTACGGGCGTGCGAGCGTGCGAGCGAGCATGTTTCATTACATGAGAATAAATTTGAATTTAAATCTTAAATATTGTAGTTAATGTATTTCACTATTTGATTCAACTACATAAAATCATTCAAAACTATAAAATTATTAAGAGAGTGTTTGACTCAGCTTATAAGCACTATCAACATGTTTGATAAAATAAGATGTTTAACAGTTTATAAGACCATAAAATAAGCTCCTAACAACTTATAACCTGTAAAAAGTAAATTGAGATTTCTCAACTTATTTTCCTAACCAACTCCATCTCCAACCACCCACCTCATTTTGGAGCCACCCCACCCCACCCCTCCCTCACCTCCACCACCTCTATCTCAACATAAAAAAAAGATTATTATCGAAATTAAAATTTTAAATATATTTATTATAAATTCTCCAAGATCTCTTATAAATTTTAGGGAAAATAGAGTTTTTTGTCCTGTAAGTTAGGTCACTTTTGGTTTTGGTCCTACTAACTTTTGACTTTATTTTTTCATCCGATAACTTTCAAAAATTTTACATTTTCGTCCTAAAACCGACTACAGAAGGTCACCCAACCGGTCATGCTGACGTGACACGATTTTTAATTTCTTTTTAATTTTATTATAATAAATATGATATATATATATATATATATATATATATTAAAATTCATATAAAAAAATTAATTTAAAAATTTACCCACCTCCAGGCTCAAGCCCCCAGCCCCCACCCCCCTACTAATTGTTAATCTTCTCCCCCAACCCACCCTTACTTCCAGATTCCGATGATACGCCCACATTTTCCGACGAATACACGCGACCACCATAGCCCACCATATTGCCAAGTTTTCCTCCCCACACTCACCTTCGTTGTATGTAGATATGGTGAGAGCGTCCCCGGTACGGAAGATGCGTCAATACAGTGGTGGAGGTATTTCAGAAAACAGGGCAATTTTTTCTATGTGAAATTTTACTGTTCATCTTCTTCTCCCACAATATTCACAACTTTGTATCCCTCAACCCACATCTCCATCTCCCCTCAAATCCTCACCACGTTCACCCGCTCCTCCCTGAGTAAAAGTAGATCGCAAAACGCAACATCTTGAAATTTCAAAATAAAAATTGAAAGTGAAGACGATTACAGAGTGAAAAATTGAGTGAGGGCTTTTGATAATAATGGAGAGGCTATTAAGTGCTTTAAATTCATTTTCACCCTGTACGTAGGAATTCCTCTGTAAATCTCACCCTGTAAATTTTAAAAATAGTCCGGACTCAACCTGCCGCCGCCGCCGCCCACGCTCCAGGCTCGCCTTCACTCGGAAACACCGCCGCCGCCCATCCTCCAAATCAGCCGCCCCCTGAAAATTCCACAACCACCGCACAAACGACCCCTTCCACCCAGCGCCCAGGTTCATACTAAAAAAATTCGCACGAATTGAAATAAATTCAACTCCACCTCCGCCGCCTATCTCTCCGCCACCGCCCTCGCCGAAAAATCTTGAAGTCTCACGCTGTTTATCACCGAAAATTGAAAGCAATTTGCACCGGAGTTTCGAAACAATCGAAAATTGGTGCCTGCAAGTCGCCGCCGCCGCCGCGCATTCCAGTCACGCTGCATCCAGCCCTGCACCAGAGAATCGAAGCAATCGGAAATGGGGGTTGGCCGTGTTTTTGGGGGTGGGTGGGTTTTCATTTTTAAATTAATATTTTATATAAATTTTAATTTAATTTTAATATATATATCACATATATCAAAATAAAATTAAAAATATATTAAAAATCGTGCCACGTCAGCGTGACCGGTTGGGTGATCTCCTGTAGCCGGTTTTAGGACGAAAATGTAATTTTTTTTAAAGTTATCGGACGAAAAAATAAAGTCAAAAGTTAGTAGGACTAAAACCAAAAGTGACTTAACTTACAGGACAAAAAACCTTATTTTCCCTAAATTTTATTAGTCGAATACTTTGACAACTTATAAGCTATTTACAAATTATATCTTATAAACTTTTAAAAATAACTTATAAAATGTTGGAACTTATAAAATATTTCAAATAAACTTAGTCAAATTGCCATAAGTGAACAATAAAAAAAAAAAAGATTATTTCGCTCTAGAATTAATTGCAAACACGCCCCCTTATACATCAACAGATGCAGCCCATAAATCTAAAGTTTCATTTTAGTTTTATATGAAATTAAAATATCATAAAAAACCTTAAATAAGGGTTATCAATTACTGTCAATTTACACCTGTATATAGTGCGAAGACCCTCTAATTAAGTCCGGAAACAATTATTATGCATCCCTTATTAAAATTTTAAGACAAAAAAACTTCATTTCAAGATTCCTTCCTTAGCTGTCGCCTGTCGGGGTAAATTATTTCCCCCAAAATAGATAAATTAACAACAAATAAAAAACCCATTTGAATTTTCACTCACCGTATTCACTCCCTACCTACGCCCCTAAAAAAAATGCATAAATGATGTTTTTTCCCAACAATTCACAGTAAAAACAGTTCATTCTGCAAATTTTGAGGTACGTTTTCATTTGTTACATTCCAAGTTTTGATTTTTATTGTCTTAAGTTTAATTTTGTTCCGTTTGATATTTGCTTTTTTGCTGAAATCAAAGTGGGCTTGCTTTCTTTCTGTTCCCTTTTCAAGTGTTCTTGGTTTGGGAATTGGGTTTTGCTAGAATTTCAGTTCTTTTTTACGTATTTTATGGCGTTTTGGAGTTTTCTTGAGTAG
Source organism: Ballota nigra (assembly GCA_947034835.1). Taxonomy (NCBI): domain Eukaryota; kingdom Viridiplantae; phylum Streptophyta; class Magnoliopsida; order Lamiales; family Lamiaceae; genus Ballota; species Ballota nigra. Next base: position 118,575,287 of record OX344721.1, on the reverse strand, counting down.
ATCTCCTTCGGGAATAGGAGATATAGATCAATGGGAAAAGGGTCTTTATTTAAATAGTTTAATTTTAGTTTTGAAGCCTTATTGATGTTTCTGCATTTTGGTTACTTAAATTTCTGCCAATTTAGTAAAATTCACTGGTTGGAATTTCAATAGGGGTCTGTAGATATGTAAGGGTGCTAAGCTTGTGAATTTTCAGAGGTGATTAATGCCAATTTATGTGAAACCTATTCCTAATCCTACCTAGATTTTAATTATTTGCCTACTTAGATTAATTATTTATGTACTTATATGCTTGATTTTTAGACATCAGTTTTAGGCATTTCATTTAGCTCTTTTTAAATTAAAGCTTTGTGCAAAATGTTTGTTCAAGTTTGACGACACTTTGTGCTGGTGTGTGATGAGTGAGACGATCTTTCTTGCATTTTGATGGCGTGTGACGAGTGAGACGATCATAATTGCATATGTGCTTGATAAGTGAGTGTGGTTTCTTGAGTTTGTTATTCCGAATTAGTATAAGTAGATGTGATTTCCTCCCTCCTTTGTGTTTTCATGGTTCCATTTTGGCCCGACGAGATATTTATAGCGTCATGTGCTAATCTGTTTTCCTGATTCAAGATTTCTTTTAGCGAATGTTATATAATGTGTTATGCTCGTGCAGAAAACCAATTTGTTTATATCAAAACCAAACTTTCAAAGATCTCAATGCACGAAATCTCATAATTTTTAGATGAATCTGATTGCCCATGTTTCTCAGGTAGCACATTCATGAGGAGTTGATCACATGAGCATGGATAAAATCTCGTCCGATTGTCCTTATCCCGGTTGCTTCTTCTGCGTAATGAAAGAAGGAAACCCGAGCAAACGCAGATCAAGCATACTAAAGTTCTTCCGGGAGCTTCCATCACAAGACGAAGACGGTCAAGTCCTTCCCATAAGCGGCCTCTGGAACACAGCAATGGCCCATCCCAACGACCCCGAGTTCATCGATCTCGGGATTTTCGAATGCATGACATCACTCATCTGGAAGGGACTGAAAAACCGCCGTTGGTTGTCCCACGATCAAAACATATACATACCTTACTATGCGGCCCACATAATCGGCTCGTACACTATGAACATGGAAGAATTCGCGGAAGCGGCCGTCCATGCTGGCGTTATCCCGGCATTGGTCGAGCTTTTGAGAGGACGGCTAACTTGGGTCGAGCAGAGGGTTGCCGTACGAGCGCTAGGTCACTTAGCTACGTACGCAAGCACGTTTTCCGCTCTAGCAAATCACGGAGAGATCTTGGAGCTCTCGATGCAATTGGCCGTAAGTTCACCCGAAATAGTCTACACACATTTTTACCAGTATGTTGATCGGAGGCTTAGTTATCACTGCGATCTTTTAACTCGTGGTATGGGGGGCGTTGAGATGGAGTCGAGAAAGGCCGAGGAATGGGCGAGTCAGCTGCAGTGCTGGTCGTTGCAGCTCATCAATTGCTTTGCTTTTAAACCGGAGTTTCTTCCGACTATATGCAAATCGGAATTTTTGGTTAAGCTTCCCGGGATGTGGGGTGGGCTCGTGAACGAGAATTCGCCTGCTGGTATTGGATTGTTACGGACAATTTGTCACCATAAGGTCGGCAGGGGGCCCGTTGCTAGCTGTCCTGAAATTATAGACACGCTTTGTAATATAGCACGATCATCGGACGACTGGCAATGTATGGCGATTGACTGTCTTCTTTGGTTGGTTCAAGATATGAGTACCTGTCATAAGGTAAATTATTGCTCCTAATTGCACTGTTTTTTGATGAACTTTTTTTTTTTTTTTTTTTTACAGCTGCTTTAGATTTATTACTGCTTTAAACTGCTTCCCTGTTCTTTGTTTAAACTGATTTAATGTTAAATACAAGCTTTAAGTACGGAATGTGATGTGTGCATGAAATTTGTGCCAATAGATTGTTAATAGGGGTGTAAATAAGCTGTGTCGAGTATAGTCAAGCTCGAAAATTGACTCGAGCTCAATTTTTTTGAACTATGGCTTGACTCAATGGAGAATTTGAAATACTCTAGCTTGACTCGATAACTTAACAATAATTAGAAATTTTTATTTTATTTTATTTAGAGTATATATGTATATAAATATCATATTATGGTTATGGGTAAAATAGTATAATTATGCGAGTCTGATTAAGCTCTATTAGTCTCACGAGCCTAGTATTTCTGAGCTCGAGCTTGACTAGATTAAATTCAGATTGATTTCGAGTTTTTCTTGAGTTGAGCACTAGTAGTTTGTGAGTTGGCTTGACTCACGCCCATAATTGAACTGAAAGTAACAATGTTTATGTCAATTTCGTTGATTTACAGTCAGTTTGTCGAATGATTTTTACCTGTCATCGCCCTCTCAACTTCTGAACTCTGTTCTAGAATGTCGTAAAATTAGAAAATGTCATTGTCGAAAACCGGGACTGTGCTCAACTATTACTTTTTAGTAAAACAATTAATACTATCTTGTAGTGAAACAACTAATACCTTTTAAAAATAGTGAAATACACGTTCCTACAGATATATAATTTTTTTGCCTTGAATTGCTTCTAAAACCAATAGTCCTACTTTCGCAGGTTATTCACACGGCACTGCCTGCGCTAATCGACCTCGTGGAAATAACTACATTAGGCGAACACAAGAAGCTCGGTGATTCAATCGTTAACGTTCTTCAAGAATGCATTCAATCGCCCAAAGCGGGCCTCAATTCAATCAGCGCCCACGCTAAAGAACAGGTCGAGGAGTTGCTCGGTTCTCAAGAAAGGCTAAAATGGGAAAAGAACATGCCAAAAGAGGATCTCCACATCAAACAGGCCGCCGCCTTAGTAGTTAAACTCGAAGGAAACTCTCTGTTTTCGTCTGGAGATATTTCCGGCGCTGCCCTTAAGTATTCAGAAGCACTATCATTATGCCCGATGAGGTCCAAGAAAGAAAGAATCGTGCTGTACAGCAATCGAGCTCAATGCCATCTTTTACTGCAACAGCCTATGGCCGCCATAAGTGATGCCACACGAGCTCTCTCTCTCCACAACCCGGTTAATCGCCATGCCAAAAGTTTGTGGAGACGAGCACAGGCGTATGATATGATCGGGTTGGCGAAGGAGAGTTTGTTGGACGCGATTTTGTACATAAACGAGTGCTCCCAATCGGGTGATGCTGATGTGAACTCGAAGCAGAATAGGGTTCCTGAGTATGCGGAGCGGTTTGTTAAGAAACAGATGCGTTCCGCTTGGCTGTTTAGGGAGGCCGGTATGAAACACGGGGGCGTTCAGTGTGAAGGCGATGTTTACGGGCAAGAGAGCGACGATTCTGAATGGGAAACGGCGAGTGAGAGCGATGTAGGGGACGAGGAGAAAGACGAATGGAAGAGTGGCGTCGAGAGGAAAGATAGGCGCAAGAAGGGTTCGAAAAAAGGTACCTATCAGTATTCCCTCTGTCCACTAAAAGTATGAACAATCTCTTTTTCTCAACGATCTTTTTTTTCTTCACCATCAAACCGTCACTTAATTGTTTCACATGTGGTTGACTTTACACTCACAAACAATGACTTAATTCATAAATGGACCACACAATACTCCAAAATACTCACTTTAGTGAGTGACCCAGGTTCGATTCCCTTTGGGAACGAATTAAGGAAGTTATATAAGGTGGTTTGGAGAATTTTTGGAGTATTTGGGGGTTTGGTAAACCAACTTCTAACAACTAACATTTACCGAAAAAAAAACACTCCAAAATACTCTTACTTTATCTACTTACATTTTCTAAAAACCTGTCAAAAGCAAATGTGCATATTTCTAGTGGACATGGAGAGTATTTTTTTAAGGCAAAGTACACTATAAACCAATTCCAACGTGAACTTATTTGCATTTGTGCGTACTTTTTAATAGTGTTAGTTGTTTTATTAAAAAATATTAGTTTGATAGTAATATTGTATAATGAAAACAATTAATACGTTTTTGAGTTGCGGTGAAACTGATTTACAAGTGACTAACTAAATTTTTTAAGATTAATAGTTGTGTCATGGTTTAGAAATTTAATTATACTTATGGGGTTTATGTTCTATTATTCTCAACTTTTGCTTTGATATGTTACAGAGATGAGGCATGGTTACAATTTGCAGCTTACAGAGGATGAGGCATGATTTGAAGTCATGTGTAATTTATGTTTTAGAAAGTGTATTATTTTGTATCATCCATAAATTTTGGTGTGTACAGATTTGGAAATTTCAGGATTACTGGATTTGCCTTTGATTGAATGATGTTAATTGTTTGTTTCCTTTCATTATATTTGTGGCTTTTGGCTTAAAATTTGTTTAAATTTTTTTGTCGATATTTAGCTATTTTTCACAATTTTTCCAATTTTATCCCTATATAAATATTTAAGTATTTCCTTAATAAAATGTAACTGGGTGTTACAAATTGTCTTAGAAAAAATAAATTCTAAAACTAAAAATATTAAAGTAAAAAACTGGTGGTTCAAAAAATAGTGATCGAATAATAATTGATCGAATTTGGGCAAGAACCCACGCGTGAAAAGGAGTATAATTATCAATGTCTTATAAGTTATAAAGATTAATTAATAGTTATTGCTTTATTGGCGGATAAAATTGAACCTATGTAGGGCCTGATTAAAGTCTAATCAAGCATTAGGGGCAGTAGACTTTCTTTACTATATTTTTGAGGGAACTCGCTTTGCTAAATAGCAAACCTTAAAAAATAGAGCAATTTGCAATAGAATTAAAAGTCTCTATCAAATTATTGAGGCATAATTTTGTTTAGTAACGCGAAAACAAAAACAAGGGAATACTACGTAGTACATACCTTGTTTTTTCTTGGTAAAAAACATGTGACGAATAAATGGAAAATTGAGATTTAAGTAAATACAAACGAATGCGAACAAGCTTGCAAATTGCGATCATATTCGAAATGTTTACCAAAAATTAAAAACAAGCAAGGGTTGGGTGACAAAATGCCGAAAATCAACAATATGCATATTTAGTATATAAAATTTCGATAATGAACTTTTAAATACCGAATTTTTTAGTATGATATACCGCGCGTATGGAACCATCACTAAGCAAAAATAAGGACTATTATTTTTCAAAATTAATTGAACGAGACTCTGGGGCGCTTAGTTACCAAATCTTCAATAATAATGTGAATGGTTAATGAGAATAAAATCTCTAGCTCCTCTCCTAAATAAGGTAGTCACTACTCCATTTTGATTACCTTATTCTCTTCCTACAATCCACCTCCTCAATCACTCCCCTCTCCCCCTATCAACAACCATTTGTTATCCACTTCTATTCCAAAATTGGGGCATGACATTAGCAATGGAATCACAATTGTAACAATTTTTCCCCCAACATATCAATTTTATTATAGAGGTATAGATGAAAAATAATTTGCATTCCCATTACCATTGATGAATTGCTAACCAAGCGCCTCCTCAAATGTTTAAGTAAATTTTTTAATCAAAGTTATTATTTATGAAATGTGTTGGATTATGACGAAAATATATGTATGACGAGTAAGTATTTTGTAAACCAATTTTATCATGCAATTTAAAATTGTATTAATTGTTTCTTTAAAAGAAATCACTACAAAAAAGAAGGAGATTAGCGACGGTTTTTTTTGCGACGGTCAGAATTTTCGTCGCAAATTCAGTGAATTTGCGACGGATTTTTGTAAGCCGTCGCAAAAAACGACAATTTGCGACGACTTAGGAAGTCCGTCGCAAATGATAGTAATTTGCGACGGAAAAACCGTTGCAAACACTAGGGCCCACCGCCTTCGTCTTGAACCGGCTACATTTGCGACGGAAAGGTCGTCGCAAATTTCAATTTTGAGTTTGCGACGGGCAATTCCGTCGCAAAACATACCCGTTTAAAGGTGACCGTTCGGGAAGCGACCCGTTTGACTGATTTGCGACGGAACAGGCCGTCGCAATTTTAAACTTTGTATTTACGACGGACAAAAGCCGTCGCAAAGCTTACATTTGTATTCGCGACCTTTCGGGAAACGGCCCATTGACTGATTTGCGACGGAATTTCCGTCGCAAATCCGAACCGTTTTACGCGTCTTATTGGGAAACGTTGCGTTGACTGATTTGCGACGGAAAAGCCGTCGCAAATCAGTGAAAAACGGCGTCGTTTTGCGTTTGACGGGTAAAATTTGCGACGGACAGGCGTCCGTCGCAATTTTTTTTCCACTTATTTATACAGAACCGCCGCTTTACAGGCGGAGAAAGAGAGAAAAGAAGAGGAAAAAGAGAGGAAAAGGAAGGAGAAGTCGGGTGCTGTCGCTGTAGAGCCAATCCGTCCCCACCGAGTTCTCGTTTCGTCATCTTCTACAAATAAACCGTAAGTTTTCTTCATTTTTACCGTTTAAAATTTAATTTTAAAGCATGTTTAGAGAATTGATTTTAGTTGAATTATTTGAATTATATTAGTAATGAATTGATTTTAGTTGATTTAGTTGATCGAATTTTAATTTAAAGCATGTTTAATTTTTTTTAAGTGGTATTAAATTGAATTAGTTGAATTGTTTGAATTATATTAAAAATAAATTGATTTTAGTTGAATTAGTTGAATTATAATTTAATTAGTTGATCGAATTTTAATTTAAAACATGTTTAATTTTTGTTAAGTTTAGAATTGAATTAGTTGAATTGTTTGAATTATATTAGAAATGAATTGATTTTAGTTGAATTAGTTGAATTATAATTTAATTAGTTGATCGAATTTTAATTTAAAGCATGTTTAATTTTTGTTAAGTTTAGAATTGAATTAGTTGAATTATTTGAATTATATTAGAAATGAATTGATTTTAGTTGAATTATAATTTAATTAGTTGATCGAATTTTAATTTAAAGCATGTTTAATTTTTGTTAAGTTTAGAATTGACTTAGTTGAATTGTTTGAATTATATTAGAAATGAATTGATTTTAGTTGAATTAGTTGAATTATAATTTAAGTTGATCGAATTTTAATTTAAAGCATGTTTAATTTTTGTTAAGTTTAGAATTGAATTAGTTGAATTGTTTGAATTATATTAGAAATGAATTGATTTTAGTTGAATTAGTTGAATTATAATTTAATTAGTAGATCGAATTTTAATTTAATTTTAAAGCATGTTTAATTTTTGTTAAGTTTATAATTGAATTAGTTGAATTGTTTGAATTATATTATATATAAATGAATTGATTTTAGTTGAATTAGTTGATCGAATTTAATTAGTTGATTGAATTTTAATTTAATTTTAAAGAATAATTAATTTTTGTTAAGTTTAGAATTGAATTAGTTGAATTGTTTGAATTATATTAGAAATGAATTGATTTTAGTTGAATTAATTAGTTGAATTATAACGGTTAATTTTAAAGCATGTTTAGAAATAGTTGAATTTGTTAAGTTTAGAATTGATTTTAGTTGAATTGTTTGAATTATAATAGTTAATTTTAAAGCATGTTTAGAAATAGTTGAATTTGTTAAGTTTAGAATTGATTTTAGTTGAATTAGATTAGTTGATCGAATTTTAATTTAATTTAAAAGCATGTTTAGAAATAGTTGAATTGTAGAGCCGAATTGATTTTTTTTCGAATTTTGTTATAGATGAGCGGACAAGGCAGTGGCAGTGGCAGTCAGGAGCCTCCGAGGGATGAGGAGGCTCGTCGAGGAGAGCGAGGGGGAAGGAGACGACGGGCCTCACTGAGACCCGTGGTTCCACCTATTTTCAGACCGAGGTCTCAATCAGAGACCTCTACACAGCCTGGTGCGGGCTCCTCCTCCTCACAGCAGACTGCTGAGGGCTCATCCCCCTCCAAACAGCATCCGGTTGTTGAACCACAGATGACTGTTCAGCCACATGGTTCAACGTAAGTTTTAATATTTTATACTAAATTTTTTATTAATTAAAACCTAATTATTTTACTAACTTTGAAGTTTTAATTTTACAGTTGGATTCCTGGTCATGAGGCTACTAATCAGGTTTCCCGGTCCATCCTTGGATGTGGATTCGAGCCCACCGCTTACACCTGGAGGCTAGTGTCTGATGCAAAGAAAAGGACATACTTCGAGGAATTTAAGGTATTAATTTAATTTATTAATTCACCGTTTATTAATATCAAATATATAAACATATATTTACATTTAAATTGTAATTGCAGAAAGAATGTGTTTGGGCACCGGAGCACGATGACCAGATGTGGAAGAATTTCGAGAAATATGCGGCGGAAAGGTACAAAGACCTCCTTTTTAGAATGAGGGAGAAGTGGTACAAGAAGGGAAAGGCGACCGACCTGGGGACTGACAGTGAAAACCGGCCGATTTGGGACCAATTCCTCCGCTACTGGGATTCCCCTGAATTCCAAGAGAAGTCGGCGAAAAACAAGGCGAATCGGCGTAGTGACCCTGATGATGAAGGGATGGCGAGACATCGGGCCGGTTCTCGGTCCATTTATGAGCACGGGTTGAGATTTGTAAGTTTCGTCTTTAATTTTGTAGTTTTTGAATTTATATTATTTTTTTCCTAATTTTTTATGAGTGGTATTAATTTTTACTATCTTTTTTTATAATTAGGCGGCGGAGCAAGGACGCGAGCCCTCTCATTTTGAGAGATTGCAGCTCGCCCACCCACTCGTCGAGGAGACTGGGAAGTCTACCTACGGCCGTACTACCGAGATCCACGTAAGTATTATTTCAATATTAATAGTATTATTTTAATTTTTAAAATTAAAAGTATTATTTTATATTTTGTGTTCAATTTATTTAATTTTTTGTATAATTAATTTGCAGAAAAAGATGCTCGAGGACCTTGCCTCCCAGCCTCAGCCTGAGGAAACGGCAGAGGGGTCGGGGTCGATGCCCCCCACACAGCCTTCTGTTGACGTTCAAAATGAATTGTACTTCAAGAACGTCAAGGCTAAAAAGGGGCGGTTCGCTGGATTGGGCAGCTTCGGAAAGAACTTTTTCCGACCTCGTGGCTCAGGCTCATCCTCCTCTCAGTCTTCCATCGACTCTCATCCCAGTGAGGTCGAGAGACAGCTTGCCACGGTGGTGGAGCAGATGAAGAACATGCAGAGGCAGCAGCGAGAGAAGGAAGAGTATGAGAGACAGCAGCGAGAGGCGCACGACCGGTATACAGCTGAGGTGGAGCGGTATCGGGTCGAGGTGCAGGCGTATACAGCCGCCATGCAGGCGTGGTGGCAGATATTCGTCTCTGATTCAATGCCACGAGCGCAAATGCCTGCGCCACCGATGCCGCCGCTCCCGCCGACCCAGCCATCGATGTCGCCGATTGTTAACCTGGGCGAGGATGAAGAGGAAGACGGATTTAATTCCGATTGTTAAAAAAATTTGATTTTTAATAACTATGAAGTACAATTTTTTTTTTTAGTTTGAATTGTTACTTTAATTTAATTTTTGAATTGTTACTTTAATTTATAATTTTGTGAATTTCTTAGTTTGAATTTACTTTTATTTAATGGACACAACATTTATAAAAACAAGTGAAAAACGAAAATGAATTAATTTGGTGAATTATGAAAAAAAAAAAACGAATCAATTTGGATACATACACAATTAATTGCGTACAAATGAACGAATTATAAATTTAAGCGGGAGTCGAAATAAATAATTTTACAGAAATAATAAAAAATAAATGGCCCCAATATTTATAAAAACAAGTTAGAAACGAAAATGAATTAATTTGGTGAATTATGAAAAAAAAAACGAGTCAATTTGGATACATACACAATTAATTGCGTACAAATGAACGAATTATAAATTTAAGCGGGAGTCGAAATAAATAATTTTACAGAAATAATAAAAATTAAATGGCCCCAATATTTATAAAAACAAGTTAGAAACGAAAATGAATTAATTTGGTGAATTGTAGAAAAAAAAATGAGTCAATTTGGATACATATACAATTAATTGCGTACAAATGAACGAATTATAAATTTAAGCGGGAGTCGAAATAAATAATTTTACAGAAATAATAAAAATTAAATGGCCCCAATATTTATAAAAACAAGTTAGAAACGAAAATGAATTAATTTGGTGAATTGTAGAAAAAAATGAGTCAATTTGGATACATATACAATTAATTGCGTACAAATGAACGAATTATAAATTTAAGCGGGAGTCGAAATAAATAATTTTACAAAATAAAAAAAATAGTTGGGCAAAATATTTTAATAAACAACTTAGATACGAAAAGAAATTAATTTGGTGAATTATAAAAAAAATGACTTAATTTGAATACATATACAATTAATTGCATAAAAATAAACGAAAGTAGCTTGTGCCCTAGTGGCGCGCGCCCTCTCCTCTTGCACAAGAGGTCCCGTGTTCGATTCCCCTTGGATGCAAAAAATGGATTAATTATTCAAGGCCTAATAAGACTAATATAGAAGGTGGGCCGCATATAAAAAGAGATGAGCCGGGTTGGCCCAGTGGTCCGCGCCCGCCCCGGCCGCCTCGGGTGCCCGGGCTCGAACCACGCGAGCCACTTTTTTTTTTGTATAGGCTCGGTAATTTGCGACGGCCAAATTCCGTCGCAAATATTGAATTTTGCGACGGAAAACAACCCGTCACAAATTATAACAGAAAAAAATAAAAAAAATATATATAAACATTTGCGACGGAATGTGGCCGTCGCAAATGTTGTTGACCCGAACGGGTCTGACCCGAAATATTTGCGACAGAATACTGTCCGTCGCAAATTCTGTGTGACCCGGCCGGGTCTGACCCGCCGATTTTGCGACGGATTTGTCCGTCGTTAATTTGCGACGGAAGGCGAAATCCGTCGCAAAAATTAGCTACGGCTGTTTTAGGGACGGATACGTGTCCGTCGCAGATACCGTCGCAAAACACTGTTTGCGACGGATTTTCCGTCGCAAAACAGTGTTTTTTTTGTAGTGAATATTACTATCCAATTAATGTTAGAGAAATTGAAATTAATTAATTGTTGTCATTTAATGAAATTAAATAAATATTGTCTTTTAATGAAAATGTGAGATGCTCTCTTTGACCAATTAAATAACGTCTCAAAGTTTAATTTAAGAAAAATTAAACGGCATATGATCGATTTATTCTTAGAGTAGATGATTGGAGTTTATTTATAATCTCAAAATTGAATTTTGATAAGTGAGAAATTAAATCACGAGTTTGATATGTGATAAGACAAATAATAAATAATATTCTAAACAATAATTAACAATACGTCAATATTTTTTAATTATATATTTTTAATTAAAAAAATCAAAATTAAATTTAAAATTAAGTTTAAAATTCAACTGTCTATATATTTTTTAGTGCATGTTAGTATATATAAAATATCTAATTAATATTATTAAAAAAAAATACACAAACATGTACTTAGTCACGATCCAAAGGATTGTATTTGATTACGTTTGATAAGAAATCAGAAAGAAGATATTTTGGGAAACCTGTCCAAATATAGACCATGCACGTTATATGAATACCATAAATAAATTAGGGTAGGTTTTTTTTCTTTTTTTTCTTTTTGCAATCCAACTTTTACGAGATATTTGTTCAAAATTTTCAATGTAATGAGAATTATTGAATTGGAAGTTACAATGAGAATTATGACTATATCACTTAGCTCTAATGGAAAAAATTCCCGTGGTGCAATATGCATATAAGTAATATGCAAACTTATATAACTGAAATATATAGGTTTGACTGAAAATGTAAAGTATAACACACATACTTAATATAACTTTCACATGCAGACTAGTATAGTTGAAACGTGATGAAAAGATGAATCTAAGATCTGTGCACCAGGTTGAGATCATAAATAAACTAAGACAAATTAAAATTGATTTCTGATCGAGAAATAATGAAATGATTGAAAAAAAATATAGAGAAGGAGATAGTTGATCAAAATGAAATTATGATTAACTTATACTGAATATCATTATTCATTCGAAATATGATAAATGTGAATTGATCATTAGTTCTCATTAATCAACATAATTACTTTAATTTTAGTTTCATTATCCTTCTCATTGAAATATTAATTATGTACTAATATCTCTTTAGTTTATTAAAAAAATCATTGTATTATATTCAGAATTTTATATTGATGGACTTTGTCATTTCAAACAACTTATATTTAGAATAACACTTGTCTGTACTAGTTGCACTTTGTGCGTAATTAGTTCACAACTAATATTATTCAATATAAATCACTCACGCACTATCATGATCATATATTTCACTTAGGTGTTTTATCTCTGCTGTAACGGTTATATGTAATGCCATTTAATTATTATACTTTCCATGTATTAGAAATAGTAAAATATGGGATAAAACATTATAATGGAATAGGAGATCTTTGCCGCCTAACGTCACTGAAGATATAATACATTGATCTCCTCACGTATACCAACCCATAAACCATATACATGATTTTAGTATATTTTAAAAATAAGAAAAATGCAAATACGTGCATGTCCATATAATAAAATTCTTTTCCATGATTAACACTTCCCTGGAGAAAAGGGAAAAAAATATATAGATGGTGTAACAACCTTAACATAGACTATATAATAAAAGATTAAGATTGAAATTATAACATGTTCTTATCTGTAATCCAAATTGTATATTTGCCTGTCCAAAATCATGTTTTGGATTAAGTGGCCCATTGCCATGTTATGATGTTATTCAACCTCGGAATTATATTAATAGTTCAAAGACATACGTACCAATCGAATTATGTATAGTTGGGACAAATGTCATGTGTAAAGCAAGAATTAATTAGTTAGGCTAATTAGCTGTAATAATTAAAACCAAGCTAGTGGTAAAGTGCCAAATATGATAAAGTTTTAAGGCTGCTGCATAAATTTCATAGCAGCAGCCGTTGCCCGGTTTCACTGAACCTACCCACACAACTTTTTTAATTTAATTCATATTATTTTTAAAAATTCCCACCAAAAAACTAACAAGTCAAATGAAACGTGTAAGGAATATTACAACTTGGGTTTATAGTGCTTTATAAAATAAGACGTCTGTATTTCACGCAGAATTAATTAATTTGATTATACATTATAATTAATTAATCACTTGAATTTCTAACTACCAATCTCTCTCTCTCTCTCTCTCTTTCTTGATGGTGTTTTATTGTTAGAAGCCACACTTCTGGAGCATATATTATAAAAAAAACTGGCATTATAAGTTTGTTCATTATGCATTTTAAAAGTAATTAATTTATTTTATAATTGTGTATACATCGCTCCTAGCAATATAATTATAATAATATCATATATATTGCACTTAATTTAAATATGTAATTTAATAGTGCATGGTAATTTATACACACAATTAGATGTAAAAAATTATGATTGATGTTGTAGTCGAAAGTTAATGATTTTCTCGGTTATTGTTTAAAAATCATGATGTAATTAAAATTCACCCAAAAATATTGATTTTTTCCCCTTTAATTAACCTTTTTAATTTTGTTATTCAATCAATAAATGTAGAATGAGTTATTCATCATTACCACTCAATACAAATATTAGGAAGAAAAATATTATGTGATATGATCTCATGTATAAGACGAAACTCCACTTATTTATATATAGTTCAAATAAAATTATAAATTTATATATATCACCTATATCTCACCTCGTTGAAAAATATAGTTCAAATAAACTTATACTAAAATTTACGAATCATAATATATATGTGATCGGTGGCGGAGACACGGTTTATCTAGGGGGTCCTGGCCCCCCTCATTATGTTCCAAAATTTTCTACATCATATAGTACATATAAGAAACTATATATGAAATTCGTCTTTTACAATTTTTTTTTATTATCATATTAAGATAATTTATTGTAATAATTTTATTTTATCTAAAAGTTCGAATTTCTAAAAAAGTGTAGAATTTATATATTTATTTTCATTTAATAACACTCCTTGTCACTTGTGATCGGATTCTAACCTCTATCCTTTGGGAAGGAGATTAATCGAGTGAATAAATTAAATGTGGGTAAAATTGTTTTTAACGGAATTTGAATTTATGCATGATGTGGATTGATGGTCCCGTTTTCGAAGGGCAAAATGGGAATTCAGGAGCACAACAAATTTTTTTTTTAAACCTGCGCATCGCACCCTGACTGAGTTCAGTGACAGAATACTCAAGTCACTGCGTTGCTGAGAGTCAGAGCTATCAAGTCAGTGATGAGACTTGAAAGCTCAGGCTCTCAACAAGGCAGTGACTCGAGAGACTGAACTCTCGAGTGCCTAGCCTGATCTGGTCAGTGAGAGGAATCTCCCTGACCTGATTGCTTAACTAAAGTTTTCTTAACAAAGCTCTCAGTGAGCTGATTTTTACAATACTCTAGTAAATACTTTGAAAGATAAATACGCTCAGTTTAACGTGGTTCAGAGACTCAAGCTCTTACATCCACGGCCTGATTTAACAGGAAATCCACTATCTCAGGATTCTTGTTTTTAACGTGCCAAGGTGCACTTACAACTGGACTCACGCCACTCCCTGGGCTGCCTCTCCTCACCTCACTACAAACCTAACAATCTTCTGAAAGGGTTTAGTTTGGTTTGGTTTTCTCCAACTAGGTAAGGTTTTCCCTTACAATGTGTTAGCCTTAAAGCTAGGATTGAGAAAACATCTCTAAGCTATGAGTTACAAGCTTGACACTCAATGAATATAAGTGATAACACTAAAGGTCAGTGCCGTGGGTGTGAGTAACACTTCCTTATGACTCCCTAACAACTCACACACTCTTATAGCTTGTAGGTGTTGATTTTTCCTTCTTTACACACAATACAACACTTCAACACACTTTACAACGAAGCTATGAGCTTGTATTTATAATGGGGATTCAAATGTATCCGTTGGAGGGAAGATACATTTGAATCCAACATTAAATGATTTCAACCACTTTTCTTGGAATTCGGCCTTTGTCAGTGTCAGAGTTGCTGCCTCGTGCTGATTGGTCCACGTGGCCTGGATTCACGGATCTTTGACTCAGTGGGTTGACCAAGACCCACTGACTTTAGGTAGCTTCCTCCTTCACTGACTGATGATCTTCAGTGGACTGAACGTCTTCAGTATAGTTGTCCTTCAAAGACTGTTTGAAGATCACTCCAAGAAGTTTGTCATAAGGCTGAATGACAAACTTCCCTGACCACAGTAGCCTGACTTCTTCAGGGCCTACTTGGTGCAGCACTGATCCTCCTGATCATGCTCTTCACTGAGTGGTCCACCTGACTTAGCTTAGACCAGTCTGATTTACACTCAGTGGGACATCCTTCAGGCTTCTCTTCTGGTTCAGGTCTCTGACTTGGCTTCAGTCTTTTCTTGATGTCAACTTGATTTCCTCAGGCTGTGTTGCTGAGTTCACCCTTGCTGAGTTCCACCTCAACTGAGTGTTCCTTCAACTGAGTTCTTCTCAACTGACAGCCTATTCTATTGAGACATAACCTAGCCTGACCTAAAACAAAAGATACTATCCTGACTGCTTTCAAACCTATTACATGTTGTTTTGGAACATCATCAAAACTAAAACATATCCCAACATGGATTATGCTAAAGACTCTACTACCATAAAAATAATTCATCTTATCTAAATATTCGAAGTTTTAGGAAAATGTAAAATCAATTCATTTAATTTAATTAGTTGCAGCACTTTTATTCACATTTAATTTAATTTTGAGTTAAATTTGTCACAAGCAATTGTACGACGTTGAATTTTCAGTTTGGACCATTTCTTTTTTGGAATAACACTTCTTCTTCTTTTGGGAATGGACGTGTATCTCATGAAATAATGAAACTAATAATTCTCCACTCAGTCATACACTCACATGCAAATACTTTATTTAACCAGTCTAAAAATTAAACATGAAAGTTACTTCATTGAAAAAAAATGCACATAGTTTCTGAAATAACGAAACTAATAATTCCCCACTCAATCATACACTCACATGCAACAACTTTATTTAACCAGTCTAAAAATTAAGCATGAAAGTTGCTTCATTGAAAAAAATGCACATAGTTCCTGTATAAGATGCAATATTTCAACAACTCCATCCTTTAATAAATTATATTTGGAGATAAAATTAATTCAGGGCATAATTTGAAATTATTAAGACGAGGGAAAACTAAAATTCTTACAATTATTTAATTTGTTGTAACAATGAGGACCACCTCATCATGAACGTGACAAAACATAGCCGTCGTCATTTTTTATTAGGACAAACAAAAGCACAAAACTATTCCATCTTATATATACTCAACACTTTCCAATTCAACCCACAAAGAATCTATACACTACTTTACATTTATTTCTACAAAAAATGTTTTCTATTTCCAAGGTTTTCCTCCTCTTCTTAGGCATTATCTTGCTTGGAGGCTTAACCCCCGCCGCCCATGCTTTAACTCGTCGATACAAGTTTGTGGTTAGTTTATGGAGTATTTAATAATGTCATATTGTAATTAATTTATTTTGATTATATTTTCAAATATAATTAATTTATTTTTTGCAGCTGGGAAATTCTGCCCACACGAGGCTATGTACCAACAAGACCATGCTGACGATAAACGGACAGTTTCCAGGGCCAAATATATATGCTAGAAGAGGAGATTTAGTGATTGTCGATGTTCAGAACCGTGCTGGTCATAATATAACCATTCACTGGTATATTAGCTTACATGTTTCATTTCACATTTTAATTCAAACCTAACCTGCAAGTTTTAGTTATATTTTACTTGCACATTTCTGTTAGAGATACAAAAATATTTAATTTCATTTTTCTGCCCCATCGTACAAAATTGTTTTTCCCCCAAAAAAATTGACTAAAATGCCCCCAATAGTGTTGGAGTACGGTTGGATAAAAGTTGGAAAGATAGTCGAGTTCATGACCGGGCCGAAAATAACATGATTGTACAATTGAGCAAAAATAGTTTGAGCACTTAAAATTGGATTTTTACTATTAGCTAGTATGCTTGTTTCACATTGTGGTCAGTTACAACTGTGCAAGTGGTGCGGATAAAATTGACTTATTATATGGTAATTTCAGGCATGGTGTGAAAATGCCGAGATATCCATGGTCCGACGGGCCGGAGTACGTGACACAATGCCCAATTAGTCCGGGGACTAGATTTAAGCAACGGGTAGTCCTTTCGGACGAGGAAGGAACTTTGTGGTGGCACGCTCATAGCGAATGGTCTCGCAACTCGGTGTATGGTGCCCTCATCATTCTACCCCCTAAAAGAGAGCCTTATCCTTTCCCCAAGCCTCATGCTGAAGTTCCTATCTTACTAGGTATTTAGCTAGCTAAGGGTGTAATTGTTATCTTTTTTTTAAATAAAAAATATTGATTTATTACTAAAAATATGAAATGCAGGAGATTGGTGGCATGGTGATGTGCAAGAAGTGATGGAGGAATTCCTTTCTACTGGTGGTGACCCCAATACTTCTGATGCTTTTCTAATAAATGGTCAACCTGGTAACTTGTATTCTTGCTCAGGACAAAGAGCAGGTAATTGTCGATTGTTTTCACCGAACAATATCTGAATATTTTGTGAATATAATTATTTTCATTGAACAATATTACTTAATTTTTCGCAGAAACGTATAAACTAACGGTAGAATTCGGCAAAACTTACTTGATCCGAATGGTTAACGCCGTGATGAACAACATCATGTTCTTCAAAATCGCCAACCACAACATCACCGTCGTCGGAACAGACGGGGCCTACACAAAACCGTTAAATATCGATTACATCACCATTTCTCCTGGACAAACGATCGACTTCTTACTACACGCAAATCAACCTAGAGGCCATTACTACATGGCTTCCAGAGTCTACGCCACCGGGGGCGATTTCGACAATTCCACCACGACAGGTGTCATCGAGTACGCAGGAAACTACACCGCGCCGCGGGCCCCACTCCTCCCCACTCTTCCCCAAATGAACGACACCGCCTCCTCCGTTAACTTCACGGGCAGCCTCCGAAGCCTAGCCAACAAAAAATACCCCATCGACGTCCCGTTAAATATAACGGACACGTTATTCTTCGCTCTCTCGATCAACTTACGCCCCTGCCCGGTTGACAGCCCGTGCGACGGCCCGTTAGGACAACGGTTTCTCGCTAGTGTGAATAACGTAACGCTGTTACTCCCGCGGACGGATGTTCTCAGCGCGTACTACAGAGGAATTAACAACGTTTACGAAACGGATTTCCCCGATAACCCGCCGTTTCAGTATAATTACACGCAGCAACGTATACCGAGAGATCTGTGGTTACCGGCTAACGGAACGGCCGCTAACGTCCTCGAATATAACGCCACGGTGGAGCTCGTGTTCCAGGGGACCACCATGGTCTCGGGTGTGGATCACCCGATGCACTTGCACGGGTACAGTTTCTACGTTGTCGGGTCGGGTCTTGGAAACTTCAACCGGACTACGGATCCTCCGAAATATAATCTGGTCGACCCGCCTCTGATGGAAACAATTGCCGTGCCGATAAATGGATGGACTGCGATACGATTTAAGGCGAATAATCCAGGTGAGACGGTCTAATACAAGTTTTTTAGTTATACTAATTAATTCGATTTTCTTTTTAAATTAAATTAATTGATGAATTTTGATTAATACAGGAGTTTGGTTCATGCATTGCCATTTCGAACGGCACGTGAGTTGGGGAATGGGGATGGTTTTCATCGTTAAAGATGGGAAACGAAGCAATGAGAAAATGCTGCCACCACCTCCGGATATGCCTCGTTGTTGAAAGATTTAATTGAGGAAATTAATAATTTCACTCAACACATTATTCAAATAATTGTTCATTGTTTTAGAAATCTGCTGGGGACGACCTGAAAACACAGCCAGGAAAAATAAATGGATTTGTAATCCAGTAAAGTCACCCATAGATATCATATTCCTTGATTTATGTTTTTTTTTTTTCCAATTATTTCAATATTATTTATAATGTGATTAGTATTTGAGTTTGCTCAATTATGTAATTTTTCGGTGATCTTGGTCCAATGTTGAATTAAATGATATTTGATAAAGAAAGGTTGTCATTTGTCACGGTTTTGGATTTTTTTATTGTAACTCAAAATCTATAATTAACAGTATGTCTGTCTTTATGACAAAGTGACAAGTAGGGATATATAAGGAATGATTTGAAACCTTGTTAATACCTACTACCTTCTAGTTGGGTCAACTTAATATAATTTGGTCGTGAGATCTAACTAGTATAAGGAATTATTCCATGTAACAACTGTGATTATGCTCGGATTATAGTTAATGATTTACACTACTTTATTGACTTTAACATACTGCAATTACGTGACGCAAATTATGATTCCACTGTTTGGATTTTATTTCTTAATTAAATTCATACTGTCAATGACCACAATAAAATATTGATGTACGGGTCCCTCTCTTTGATTTTTGTTACCCATATGATATTGATTTCAGATGGATCTTTATAAAAGACCTTTTTCCTAACGACAAGTAGCGAATGCATCAAATCACAAGAAGTGGTTTTTCTTTGATAAAAATAAGGCGACTTTTCAATGCTAACAAATATAAATTTTTTTTAAATAAAATACAAGAGACTTAACCTGAATGTTACTAGCTCAAACAAACTGCAGGAAACATACAGCAAAATAAAATTGAAGATTCAAATACTACTTTTTTAAAGTACAAAACAGTTGAATAATAAATACGAATATTCAAATACTTTTCCCGAATAAAAATAAAAAACCGTAATATTCAGTTTGTGTATAACCCTACTTTTACCTCTGATGCATAGTGTCCTATTCAATCGGGAATTGATAATAGTCCGGTCCAATCAGGAATGGATCCAGAATTTCATCCCAAGAGGGACAAAATATATATGGGGTAAAATGAATTATACCAAAGGGAGGTGAAACGACAAAATTTCATTAATTCAAGACATATAAAATAAAATTACATATATAATATAAAAAATTTAGATCCCAATTAAGGGGAGTGACCAGCCCCTAAATCCGTCCTGCAGGGTCTAATATGAGTGTAAAATTGGATCAAATTGTAAATATGATTGAGTAAAGAAATATGATGTGTAAACTACTTTACAAACACGCTTTTAAATTCACAAATACCGCTATTTTTTGGTTTTGGGATCTTCCAAATTATTCCCACAAGAAATACGAACCCATTATTTTCACCTCAGGTCATTTTTTAATGCTTGATATTTCATTTCCTCATTATATTAGGAATTTGGGTTTAGATTAAATTTAAAAATTTTTATGGGTTTGTATATTAATAAAATTATCTTTTGTTATCATTGGCGGATTTTGTGTAAAAGTACATAAGTGTATAATTTATTATGTAAAAATAAATTTTTGTTTATAACAAAATATGGGTTAATATCAAATTTGAACTTATACTATTGATCTTTTTATCAATTTGCAACCTATACAATTTTTTTTTAAATCAAATTGCAATCTATATATATACTATAAAAAATTTACATTCTGCTACCTTTACTATATAAAAATTGACCATTTTCATCATAAACCTTATTTTCTAATAATTTTTTGTCCATACCAAAGTTATAATTGTTCATTTATATTATAAATAATATATATCAATATAAATGTGATCATTTAAATATTTTGATGCAACGAAAAATGTTAAATTCAATGATTGAATGGAAAACATATAATATGTAACGCTTAAATTTAAAAAAATTACAAATGTAAAGGTTTTAATAAAAAATAACAAGAAAAAAAAAAAATATATATATATATATATATATATATAATATTAATGGACAATTATAACCCTTGTGTGGCCAAAAATACTTAGAGAAATATAGTTTAGGTTGCAAATTGATGATATTTTATAGTACATGTAGCAATTTGATTAAAAAAATTGTACTGGTTGCAAATTGTTAAAAGGGCAACAGTACAAACTGTAATTTGATATTAACCCATAATGTACTCCCTTTTCTAATAACTTTTATTAGTAAATTGAGGGTCATAATTGAGTGATACTACTTACTTAAACAATGATACTAGATTGAGCCCATTATTCTTGGTAAGTAGCGAGGCCCAACTTTGTGGGCCGATTGAGCTTGTATTGTAGTATTCTCGATTTTTCTGGATTATTTTTTACTTGACTTCTTTTTTTTGTTTTGGATAGAAACATAAAAGATTAGCCTAAAGAGTTCTCTAGGAATACTTTAGTTGGACTAATTTAGCATTGTTTAAGCTTCTCCTTTTCTTCTTTAGGGTGCACAAACTTGAATACTCTACGAGTTAGAATCTTTTAGCACGTATAGTTTCCAGTGCTCAACAACTCAACGTATGCACAGCACAATCGGATGAGATCACATATTACATAATATTATTTTATTTTTTATTATATTATTTAAATGTGTACTACATATATATCCATCAAATTTTACAAATGAGAGAATATCACCATATCATAACTCTATAAACCTTTTAGACAATTCATATGGTTATGATAGAGTGCTATTCTCCCATTTGTAAAGTTTGATGGATGTACACGTGACACAAATTTAAATGGTGGAACGAAAAATATAACATTATTGTGTAACATAAGATTCCGTCTGTTATTACCCTTCCGTCCTGCGATTATTTCCACACTTATTTTTTTTAATGTCCAAACATTATTTTTACACTAAAAAAAAAAAAAAATTCATACACACAATCAATAATGTATCTCTCCTTTAATTAACTCTACACAATCACTCCCCTTTCTTAAACTATTGTGTCACTCTTCCCTGTGAAAAAAATTGGAACGAAAGAAGTAATTTATTAATGTTGTGATATTGTTGTGACGTGTATTAGAAATACGAGAATATACAAATCGAAAAAAATAAAATTAAATGAGGATATGAGGAAAAAATGTACTTTAACTTTGGGGTGACAAAGTGTGAATTATAACTTTTTAAGCTGACAAATTAAAGATAACAACTTTCAAATATTACAAATTGAGGTCAAGTCTCCGAATTAATCCAAATCGAACTAATTGACCCAATTTGGTTTGAATACAGCTGATTAACCCAATTTGGACTGGATTCTAACTAGATTTTGGCATGCACATATTTAAATTGATTAATGTTGATTTAACCTAATTTCTAATTTTTAAAAATTAATGTCAGTAAATTTTCAACCGAAAAATTATGATTCTCATTTTTCCATCCCTAAATTACTATTCTTAAAAAAAATTAAGAAAAGGGTTAATTTCATATAAATTCACGACCTTTATACTTAGTATCAATTTAATCACGAACTTTTAGATTTTTGTAAAAAAACCCAACCTTTGATATTTGTTGCAATTTGACACACGTTCTTTTTCTTCCGGCCGGCAACTGATGATGTGGCTCGCCGGAGCGTGTGTCATCTTGCCACGTAGGATTACACATGTTTATTTTATTTATTTTTAAAATTCACATCACAAGTAACACTTACAATTTAAATTACACATTTCTACTTAAAATTTAAGTAGCAACCAAATAAATTAAACAACCAACATAAATTATATATAATATTTCTCTTTACGTTCTTAGTTTTGAGATTCATTTGGTTGTTGTTTAATTTATTTAGTTGCTATTTTAATTATAAGTAGAAATATGTTATTTAAATGGTAAGTGTTATTTATGATGTGGATTTAAAAAATAAATAAAAATAAACATGTGTAATCCTACGTGGCAAAATGACACACGCTCCGGCGAGCCACATCATCAGTTGCCGGCCGGAAGAAAAAAAAACGTGTATCAAATTGCAACAAATATCAAAGGTTGGTTTTTTTTTTACAAAAATCTAAAAGTTCGTGATTAAATTGATACTAAGTATAAAGGTCGTGAATTTATATGAAATTAACCCTTAAGAAAATAACCAAGATCACATACCATAACGTTCGAGACTTCGCTAATCAATTTTTTCTTACTAAAAAACTTCAACAGTGAGATAATAAGATAATAATTTGTTGACCACAATTACATTAGAAGTTTGGAGGGATAGCAATGTTCCGTAGCTAGTTTGGCACTTGTTATTCTTTTCATATACTATAATTTCATTTGTCAAAAAGAAACAAGGAAATTTTATGTGCTTTGGAGACTTTTCAGGACCGTCAAAATCATATTTAGCACTGATTTCTTTAGAAATATATATATTATCTATTTAAAGTTGTTAAGTTCTTGTTCATAATGATACTTGTACGAGAAGAGTAAGGAAACTAATTAAATTAATTAAACTCACAATTTTTTTAAAGTTAGATTTTTATATGAAATGAATTTTTTTTATAATATTAGAGTAAAAAAACTCACGCCAAAATAAAAATTCTGAATTTGATTCCATTGAAAACAACTTCAAAATCTAATTTGCTATGCGCGTGTGAGGGTCAATTGATTTAGTCGAGTCTTGGCTATTTAAATGAAAACAAGCTCCAACACTATGGAAAACGACGCTAGGTACAACAATAAATACAGAGAGAAAACAATACTTCAATTTGCACGTTGTATATTTTTAAATGATATTTAATCATTTTTACTGGAGAATTTTAATTGTATATATTGAATAGTATTATTTATTTTAATAGAATAATATTAGTTATTTTTATTAAACAATATTAGTTGGTCAACATTAGTTGTTTTTACTTAATAATATTAATTGTATATCGGTTCTGTTTGATGAATATCTATTAAATTAGCAAAAAAAAGACACTGTGATTAGAATTTGTTCAACTGGTGCACAACAAATGTTATTTATTTTCTACTTTTTTATTTTGGATTATCCAACAAAATCTTCCATACCATTTTTAGAAACATATGTATTGCTATCACTACATCAAATACTCTCTATTTCATTTACATCGATTGCTATTCTTTTTTCACTTCATCATTTTACTTTACTTACTTTCAATTCACTCTTTAATCACATTAATTGTATTATATTTTACATCGATATTATTATATTTCTTTTATATATAAATACTCTTTAAATCCTGTGAAATCTTTCTACGAATCTTATAATGTTGTTACTGAGGTTGTATTTGGATGGAAGGATTTGCACTATGAATTTTAAATCAACAACATAAATTCACTCCGTATGTTTGAGTAAGATATTTAAATAGATAAATTTTATATTTCTAGTTTTAATCATAGTTTAAGTTGGAGGAATTTCAAATATTTAGCAAAACTATGTCATTTAAAAAAAAAAAAAAAAAAAAAAAAAACATGATTTGTATTTCAAATGACTCTATTTAAATACAACACGAGGGAATATCATTGTTACAATCTTCGATAGCAAATGATGAATCCAACAAAAGAACATGATTTGTCTTTCTTTCCTTTATCATGTACGAGACTTGTATACTGTGCACCCGTAGGTATAAGTTGTGAATTAATTAATTTTAAAATGGTCGTGTTATATTACTCTTTTCGTCCTCGTATTTTTTACCCACTTTTTTTGAGTGCATACATTTTAAGAAATTTGATTTATTGATTTTTCAGTGGTAGGAAAAATATTTTATTGACTTTAAAATGATGTTATATGGATAACATTGTGCGGATTTTATGTGTAAATAATATTAAGATAGATAGAAATATAAATTGTGCAAATTAATAATTATGGTTGGAGAGTATATATTTTTTATTAATGGGTTGGAGAGTATATATATATATATATATATATATATATTAATGAGATTAATGCACATAATAGCTAGTACTTTATTTTGATCTTAATTACTCCAAAACGACAACAGAGGATATTGATCACTTCAACCTTTCTAGTCGTTTTGATATTTTTTTTTTTTTTACGAATTTTATTTATCTGCATAGTGAACGCGTTTTAATTGTCAAAAAAGCAAACCTTCATTTATCCGGCTTTATATCATTAGCCAGCTCAATGTATTGAAATGAATCAATAATATTAGTCAATTTCATATCGCTTTATATAAGTATATATAGTTCCTGGTCAATTTTATATATTAATGAAATACTATAGAATATAATACAACACCGAAATACGTACTTTAGTTATAGGTTTCTTCAAATAAGAATTTTTTTCAACACACAGTTTATTATACATTTATATGACATATTTAATCATTTGTTTAAAAGCTTAGGGTGGTTTTTTTTTTTTTTTTTTTTTTCAAATGCACGTGCCAAAAAATATACTCCTATGTGGCTAGGGTGGTTGGGTTGCGTATATCAAAAGAAACATGAAAGTTCTTATGGCTGCTGCCGGACTTTTCTAAACATTTCACATGTCAAATTTTTACCATATGAACGAAACAATATTCTCTCTTTCAAAATTTAACTAATAATCATATAAATTAAGCATCATTAACTACTCCCTCCATGCAATTTTACTAGATTTATTTGTTTTTCACGGATTTTAAAAAAATGAATATATTGTGTGTAAAGTAAATTGTAAATTGAGAGTGTAAAATATTTTATTTTTAGGAAACAAGACTAATTTTATTGGACATATCAAAATGAAAAGTATAAGTAGTAAATTTGGACGGGAGAGTAGTAATAAAGCATATTGTCCGAATGTCTATAATTAAGTACGCATCATTATGCTACTTCTAGTAATACCACTAATTAAAAACTTTTATTGATTAATCCGGAAGAAACCTTCTTTATAATGATTAAAATTAAATTAATTGAGCTCAACTAATTGAAGCTCATATTAGCCAAAGATTAGTACTACTACTAATGAAGAACACTTTAAATAATTATTTTAATTGGTGTAGTTGATTTCAATGGGATTTTTTTTATGTGGAATTAATCCATTCATATTAACTTCCTTAACAAATTAAACTCATGTAACTTCACCTAACTCGATAGATCATTGACAATTAATCCGATAAATCGAAGACGAATAATTGTCAAAAAAAGGATAAATTTTTAGGTTGATAAAGATGAATCAGCTGTAAAATGGCTTAAAATTCAAAGTATTGAATAATTCAAACTAATTACGACGTTGAAAATGAAACCAGCTTCTTTCAAATCCAAAACAAGCAAAATCACTTATCCTGATATTTTTTTTCCACGAAGCAGCCATCTTTGTTTTTCTACACTTGCCTTTTCTATATAAACACTTGGAATATTTGCACAAAAAACATATGTACAAGATTCAAAATCCAAAAAATTAGAACATCCTATAAACAGCTAAAAACACAATTAATTAGCACATAGTGGCAAACTTGTAATAAATCGTCGAGCATGAGGTTTTTCATCCTCTATTTTACGCTATGTCTTCTCCTATGTGGCTTCATACCAAGCCATGCAATGGTCCATCGCAAAACATTTGTGGTAAGTATGCATGTTCATTATTAATTTCTTCCAAGTTTTCATTCTTTCATCGGGTTTAAATTTCAACATGGTGTTTTATCACAAGAAAACCCCTAGTTATCTTGAATTTACAATTTCTGCTATGTATTAGTTGACATATACTAACTTACATCTCATTTTTTGGTTCAATGATGTAGGAAATTAAAAGTTTGAATTTATAAAGAGATGCGAAATTAATTCATTTATCTTAATTTCACTTTCACCTGATCAAATGTCTTTAGATCTACGAATAAGATATATACAATATATTTTAAAAGACAAATAATATGTCAAGAATATTATACAAATTTGACAAATAATATATGTCATGAGTACAAATTTTTAAGAATTTCATTTAACATGTAGATTCTAATTATTCAATATTTGACAGACAATAAAGGCCCCTTTTTCATTAGCATCCTTCTAGTTACGTGTGAAAACCTCGCTGTATGTTACATGTGAAAATAGATCGGTCCCTTTTCAATTGGCCCTTTTTCAATGGACTTGGTCAATTAGAATGCAACCAAATAATAAAAAAAAAAAAACTCACTACATTTTAAATTTTTTCTTGCAGAAAAATAACATTTGATATATAAAATATTTATTTAATTTGCAGTTGCAAGATACTCCTTACACAAGAATGTGCACCACCAAGAACATACTGACTGTAAACGGACAATTCCCGGGGCCAACTTTATATGTGAGGGAAGGAGACACACTTGTTGTCGATGTTATTAACAATGCAAGCGAGAGCGTAACCATTCACTGGTATTAATTTAATTTAAATTCTCGACTATACTTTATTTACCAAATAAATTTGTATCATTATTATAATTTTATCATCTAATTAATTTCTTATACGTAGGCATGGAGTGAAGCAACCACGATACCCGTGGTCAGACGGACCCTCGTACATAACCCAGTGCCCAATCCGACCCGGGACGAGATTTAGTCAAAGAATCGTGTTGTCTGATGAAATCGGGACTTTGTGGTGGCACGCGCATAGCGATTGGTCTCGAGCGACTGTATATGGTGCTCTTATTGTTTACCCTAAGAAGGGAGATGTTTACCCCTTTCCTAAGCCTGCCGCTGAAATTCCAATCATTCTAGGTAAGAATATACTCCATACGACTTAAAAATATTTTTGGTAAATATTACTCCATCTTTTTTTTGCATAATTGGACGTAAATTGAGTTCTACAAAGTTATAGGATTAAGTTAAAATTTCAAACTACCTTGAGACGATTTGCGTAAAATGTAAAAGTTACTGAACAAAAATATATTTTCAACTTGAATGTATATAGTTTGATTAATTATTGATAATTATTAGGGTAAATTAAATTGGCTTTACATTTTTTATTTTTTTTAATCGTGTCACATTGTATTTATGTAATGGTGCAGGGGAGTGGTGGAATATGGCTATACAAGCAGTGGTGGATGACTTTATTGGAGATGGAGGTGGGCCAATTAATGCAGATGCTCCCCTAATAAATGGTCAACCTGGCGATTTACTTCCATGCTCAAGCTCAGGTAAGTTGAGTTAATTAATTTTTAGAATTTATATTTTAAATGATTGTTTGATTTTGATAATTTTTGTAACAAAATTGTTATCTTAATATTTAAAAAACTTAATTTATATATATTTATTTTCACACGCTAAAAAAAAAACGTACAATACAACTTTTTAAAGGCATTTTATAGCAATAGGAGTATTATATATTGACATAGAACTTAATAAAACTTTTAGCGTTCACCCACTATTCTTTTGGAATAGAGTACCTTACTAGTTTTCTACTTTTCTTTAGCTTAACTGGCTTAATTTCACAGGAGACTTTTCCTTTCTTTGAAAAATCAACATTATTCACCGTTAGTCCATATTAAGACAATAGATTTGACATTTAACCTAATTCAAATCTCACCAAAGTAAGTCTATCACAACGACTAATAATTTATCACGATTTTATTGTTGGGTAATTAAAGTTATAATTAATTTTCCAAAGATAAAAATCTCTTCTAAAACAAAATATATGAACCCATGCAGGCACATTCAAGGTGAAAGTAGACCAAGGGAAAACCTACCTACTACGAATGATCAACAATGCAATGAACAACATCATGTTCTTCAAGATCGCCAACCACAACATCACCGTCGTCGGATCAGACGCCGCCTACACAAAGCCCTTCACGACCGACTACATCGCCATATCCCCAGGCCAAACAATCGATTTCCTCTTGCACGCCAACCAAAACCCTAGCCATTACTACATGGCCGCTAGGGTTTTCAACACGGCCGGAGGCGCAAATCTCAACATCACAACAGCCATAATCGAGTACACCGGAAACTACACCGCCCCTTCCTCCCCAATCCTTCCCGTCCTTCCGGAAGTAAACGACACCCTGAGCTCAGTCAACTTCACCACGCGCCTAAGAAGCCTCGCGAGCAAACAACACCCCATCGACGTTCCTCAGAAAGCCGATAAGATATTCTTTTTCACTCTTTCAGTGAACACATTCACTTGTCCCCCGGAAAACCCGTGCGATGGGGCCTTCTCGGGGCGATTCCGAGCGAGTATCAACAACATAACATTTGTGGCACCGCGGATCGCTATTCTCCAGGCTTATTATAATCGGGTCAGCGGGGTTTACGGAGAGAATTTTCCCAAGAACCCTACCAATCCGTTTAATTATAGTTCGGACATTCAACTATTGTACACGCCTCAGAACGGGACGGAGGTGAGACTGATCGAGTACAATGCCACGGTGGAGCTCGTGTTCCAAGGAACCAATCTTATTGGTGGGGCCTACCATCCCATGCACTTGCATGGCTATAGCTTTTTTGTGGTGGGACAAGGGGATGGAATCTTTGACCGCCAAAGGGACCCACCCAACTATA
Source organism: Ballota nigra (assembly GCA_947034835.1). Taxonomy (NCBI): domain Eukaryota; kingdom Viridiplantae; phylum Streptophyta; class Magnoliopsida; order Lamiales; family Lamiaceae; genus Ballota; species Ballota nigra. The sequence continues at coordinate 118,546,013 of OX344721.1, read as the reverse complement.
ATCTCGTCGACCCGCCCCACTCGAACACCATCGCTGTTCGACAGAACGGGTGGACCGCAATTCGATTCAAGGCTAACAATCCAGGTAAATTAAATTTAAATTTACCGCTTCATTTTAATTATAATAAATAATTAAATACGATGTGACTTTATTTTTAATTTTTTAGGAGTTTGGCTTCTGCATTGCCATTTGGAGCGTCATGTTAGTTGGGGAATGGAGATGGCGTTTATTGTTCAGAATGGAAATACCACAGAGTCTAAGATGTTGCCTCCACCTCCAGATATGCCTAGATGCTGATCATATGATTGCGAGGCATATGGACCAGAAAAGAAAATGACATTTTATTTGTTTCAATTAATTGTTAATTTATTATAGTATTAATATTATGTAGTGTGATTCATCCTTGTATACTTTAGGCCGGGACGACCTGAAAACACAATAAGGAAATAAATTATATGAATAATTATAACATTTTGTTTGCTTTTAACTTGTTGAAGAGGCATGCATCCGTGTTTTAGTATTGTTGAAAAATTGTGGTGGTGTAAATGAGAAATTAAGTTTCAATTTTAATGTAATTAAAGTGAAGGAAAAAAGTAAAGGTTTTGTCTCACCTTGAAAAGTGAATAAAAAGTGAATGGATATATAAATTAAAGGGGAACACATTTTATGCTCCACTCTCTACCTATATATACGAATATCGCACCGATTTGGTGGCGAACGAACAAGTTGACTTTTGCTTCAATTTTCTTTTGTAACGACTACTGAATAATGGTCCTTTAATTAAATATTGGTCAATTAATTTTTCAGTTTTGTCTGAAACAAGAAAGAAATACAGATGCATTCCAGTTGCTACCTTCTTCAAGCTTCATTTTGTTTCGTTTATCTTTCTATATTCTGGTGATTTGTCGGACAACTTCTCAGTTCGCCTAAAAAAAATTGTGTTATATCGTTGTTCTTAATCATTGTATCGTGGTAAACAAGTGTCCTACGATTCATTAGCACCGAGACTGAAGAACATAATTTGTTTTAAGAAAATTGTGTTCAATGCAGGCCTCAATATATTTTTCGATTTTATTATTTTTCAGGCATTTACTGTGCTCACCGCCTAATAATGAGTGATATATAATCGATCACCATATACAAAGTTAGGCCAATTAATTTTGTAAAAGTGAAAATGAAAGTTGTTTTTTTCCAGTGGATTAAAAAGATTGATGCGATATCGAAAGTTTGATTTTCTTTTTTAAATATTGACAAACTAGAGGCAGAATCCAAATTGTAAAACAACTCTTATGCAAATGTGGTGGGCCATCAACTTTAAATGAATCTAAAATTTTACTTTTGAGGAGGACGAAAATATTTATATTTAATGTTATGTATATTTTTAATTTAAAAGAACGAGACCATATAAAATAAAGATCTAAAATAAAAATAAAATTAAAAAAGTGTAACTGCCCTACGCCCCTTTAAAGTCAACCTGGTCTCAATACGACAGAGACGTGTGCATATGAAATTTAATGTTTTTTAAGCCAGTTTTAAGAAAAATGTAAGCATTAAATATAAAACACCAGTACTTTTTTGTGCAACATCCTACGTGCTAAATTAGGATGTTATAATTTTTATCATAAAATAATAATTTCATCTAATGATTTATTTAGCCATTTATTTTATATTCGAGATATATGTATAGACGACTAAATAAATTATAATATTGAAGTTTACAATATATCAATTAACTAATCCAGATTGGGGCTCGATAATTCCTCTTAAAATAATTTGTTGTATTCGGACTAGATAGAGAAATCCATTGCCTAAACTGAGTTGCGTACTTATTGTCTTGTAGATTTTATTTTGATCGGATTGTCTTGTAGATTACGTACACGTTTTTTTTTTTTTTTTTTTTTACTTTTTTGGTATTTTTCCAGCGCAAATTTTATGTTTATCGATCCAATAAAAAATATTAAAGTTATACGTGCTGAGCCATCACTGTGTATAATAGTTTCTCGACAAAGTATACAATGAAACAATTTTATTGTGAAATTTATCTGTATTTATGTATGTATTTTTTTTTAATAATTTTAGTTATTTAATTAGAATGTATTAAAATGATAATAAATAAACAATTGATGCGCTTTGAGTTGAATGGATCGGTGAAATTAATTACAAAAGACATACTAGTACCTTCCTTTCAAAATATATACTAATGAGGTAATTCGATTCATTTGTTTCATTTTTTATATTTTACTTGATCATGTTTCACCTTTCTTATTTTATTTAATTAGATTAATTTAAATTTATTTAATATATTTATTGTTCTTTAAGTTGTTTAGTATTATAAATAGGAGTCTCGGAATTATTGTATTTCAGTTTATTGAATTAAAATATATTGGGTTTTATCCTTCGCCTTGTTTTTATAGTTGTTTTTCCAGTATTCATTGAAATCAATCACTAGTACAAAAGTGGTCTAAGAGAGCTGTTATATTTAAACTTAGAAAGCGGTTAAAAACGCTCTCTAAGAAACAGCTATCTAAGTCTAAGAGAGCGGTTTAGTAAACGCTGTGCAAAGTAGGAACTAAGACAGCGGTTTCGAACCGCTGTCCAAGAGAAACAACTAAGACAGCGGTTTTTAACCGCTTTCCAAGTGCAACACTTAGACAGCGGTTATAAACCGCTATCCAAGCTCCACTCTTAGACAGCGGTTATTAACCGCTCTCCAAGAGCTTTTTTTTTTTTAGTTATTAACCACTTTTCAATTATATATATATATATATATATATATATCTATATATATATATATATATTTTAATAAACCTGCTAATATATTCAAAATTACCAAAACACATATACTAATATTTATTCGTAACATCAAATAAATATAATATAATATCCAATAACATGAAATATTCATCACAAATTAATATATAAGTTACATGCTACCAAAAGTTATAATAATGTTTACAAGAATCGATGGTAAAGATACACAATCCAATCCATTTTCCATTTCTCCATTCTAGAGTGGTTGTAAAAAGGGATCCGAGGCCTATGCACAAACTGCAATTTACATTGAAAATTTAATTAAATAATAAGAATTCTTTATTCAATCAATAATATTTGAAATAAATCGATAAATCGACTTACATCATCAGGAATGGTCGTTTGAGAAGTCAAGATAATATCTTCAATGTAGCAACACACAAAATGTCTACAGTGATTGTCATCTTTCTGTCTCGGAACCTATTGATTAACAAATTACAATCACGTACTACAACTATAATTATTTTCTATTGATTTGAAAATTTTCTAAAGTAATTTACCTTAATTCTAACATTTTAATACTAATTAACATGCACCCTAAAACAATTTCATCTAAAATTCTAACATATGAATCCTAACATGCATTCTAACAATTTCATCTAAAATTATTCCTAAAGCCTTCAATATTTCCCAATCTATAAACCTCTTGAAACAAATTCTAACATTTTAATACTAATTAACATGCACACTAAAACAATTTCATCTAAAATTCTAACATATTAATCCTAACATGCATTCTAACAATTTCATCTAAAATTATTCCTAAAGCCTTCAATATTTCTCATCTATACCTCTTGAAATAAAGTCTAACATTTTAATACTAATTAACATACATCTAAAATTCTAAAAAATTATAATATGTCCATCTAAAATTCTAACAAATTCTAACAATTTCATCTAAAATTCTAACAATTTCATTTAAAATAATTTTAACATATTAAACCTAACTTGCAACAATTTCATCTAAAATTAATCCAAAACCTTCAATTAACCAATATGTTTCACCAATAACATACATACATATATATACATATTTATACATGTTCATATATATATATATATATATATATATACATATTCATACATTATATTTTTATTTATTTGAAGTTCAATTCATACATATTCATATATATATATATATATATATATATATATATATATATATATATATACATTTTTATACATTTAAAATACATATTATATACATACCTGGAGGCGGCGGAGAGGCAGCGGTGGAGGGCGGCGGTGGCTCGTCGCGTCGAGGGAGGGCTGGGCGGCAGCTGGCGGCGGACTGGGCGGCGGATTGAGTGGAAGAGAGGCTGGGTGGCGTCACGGCGGCAGGGGAGGAAGGCTACGGTGGTGGCAGTGGGGGAGGAAGCTTCGACGGCGGCGGTGGGGGGAGGAACCGCGTCGTCTGGTGTTTGGAGGAAGAAAATCGCATCTGAATTAGGGATTTTCGTGGTCAAAGAGGGTTAAGTAGTGGTCAAAGGCTAAGACAGCGGTTAATAACCGCTATCCAAGTAAAACACTAAGACAGCGGTTAAAAACCGCTATCCAAGTTCCACTTGGACAGCGGTTCAAAACCGCTCTCTAAGTCAGCACTTACATAGCGGTTATAAACCGCTCTCTTGCATCCCACCTCTTACACAGCGGTTTTAAACCGCTCTCTTAGACTAACTCTTGGACAGCGGTTAATAACCGCTGTCTTAGCTTTTTTTTTTTTTTTTTTTAATATAATTATGTAAAACCGCTCTCCTAGCTTTGTTTTGGAGAGCGGTTTTTATAAAAGCTCTCCAAGTATAGCTCTCCAAGTCCAAATGTGTAGTAGTGAATGAATCAACACTTTAACCACATTTTGATTTGTTTGTCCGGATATTCTCATAATCAACGGATTTACGTGCGTATCATGCTTTCGCTGCATCATCTATACTTTATCTTTTTAAAAACCTGGTGACCTCAATACATTAAGGCAAAATATAGAGTGAAACTCGTTCATGCCTAAACCATTTTAAAAAATATAAGTTGTTTCACTAAAGAGTATTAATTGAGAGCCCATATATTTTTCACTTAAAAAGTATGAAGGGTACAAGTTATTTCACCATAGGATATTAGTTATTTACAATGGGACGTATGAATTGTTCTACTAAAAAATATTGCAAAATAATTTATACACAAAGAAATTTCACACCATACATACTCATACAATAAATAATTGTTCATACTGCGTCTTAATTACATCAATCGTACTATATGTTTTTTTATATTAATACTCATTAGATTTCATAAAATTCTCTCATGAAAAGTTTGTATTGGCGATAGAGTATGAGAAGAAGACGATAATATTAATAATGTATTGACCACAATAGCAAAATCATTGGTAGCGTCTGTAATTTTCATAATAGATCGAGTTTGTCATAAAGGGGCATGAAAAGTTTGTTAGGGCTGCTGGAGACTTTTCCAAACACATCACCTGTCAAAATCATATTTTAGCTTTTCTAATTAACATTAATTATTTTCGTTTATGGTTCATCAATCAGATTACCATCGAACTATAAATAGCTTTTCTTAACATAAATGTTTTCTTTAAGAATTTAAAGATATACGAATTAGGACAAACACTCTCCACTAGAAAAGGAGAAAATTTAGAAAAGCCAAATTTAATTTTATAATGAAGCAAAAAAAATTTTTTTAAAAAAAACAACGGTTTATATTGAAACTAGTTCAGAACCCGTGTAAGGTGTAATACATGGGAGTGAACAAATTAACTTTTATACGAACATGATCAATGATAATGCTTACCATTAAAATAAATATTATAGTATTAAGTATTTGATCAAAATTAATATAAATAATCCGTAAAAATATTATTACTATTTAAATTATTCATTTTAATACAAAAACATATAGAATTATAAAGTCTTCAAAAAAGAAAAAAAGAGTAACAAGAATTCGACCTCTTTTGTCGGAGAGTGTTTTCATATCACGTGTCACATTTATATAAGACCCGCTCACAAAAGTTTTACAACATCATTTATTTTAATATTTATAGTATTATTAAAAGTTTGGGTTTTTAATAAAATATAAAAATAATAAATAAACGGTATAATTTTTATTTTTTTTGAGATGAATATAGTATTATCATGTGTGCTTGTTTTTTTTTTAATCATTTATTCATATATCAACAAATAAAGTTAATTAACTGCTCCAGTGATCATCAATCACCCCATGAGCTGATCACACGCAGAAGCAGACGAGTAATTGTCAAAAGGGACAGGTTTAATTTTTTAACGATCGAATATGATCGATGTTACATCAAGCAAAGAAAAATGGTTCAAAGAATTTGGAAAATTCAAACAAATAACGACGAATGTGTAATGATAAAATACCGGCATCTCAATTCCCCACCACAATTAAAGCACTATCATGGACATCTATTTTATGGACTTCATATATCTCTATATATAAACATGAGATATTTGCACAAAATATTATTTTTTCCAGATTCAAAGAGCACAAAAACAAAAGCAAGCAAGCATGTATATTTAATTTAGTTTTGATACAGTAAAATACATCGAGCATGGAGCTGCTCATCTTGTATTTTACGTTATGTCTTCTCTTTTGTGACTTTGCACCCGGTCATGCAATGGTCCATCGACATAAATATGTTGTAAGTATGCATGCTAACTCAATGTTTTCTTAGTAAATATTCATGACATCTATAATTTCTGAACAAAATCCACAGATATTTCTTAGTTTGTCCAACATCCATTCGTGTGCATGCACTGTGCAAGTCAAGTACATTTTTTAATCGTATAAATTGTTTTCATTGAAAAATACAATTATTTTTATTGCACTATCCTATTGAAAACAATTGCACTTATCAATGAAAATAGTTGATATTGTTAGAAATGTATTTGAGTTGTCTGGTGCATAAGGTAGAAGAGTTACGTATATCCAAAATATACGCACTTTTTTTTGGCAAAGTATCCAACTATTATTTGTGTCTTCACTTAATATATCTCAATGTATAAAAATTAATTGTGAAATATAATATTAATTTGCAGTTGAGAGATAGTCCATACACAAGATTGTGCAGCACCAAGAGCATATTGACAGTAAATGGAGAATTCCCGGGGCCGACTTTACATGTGAGGCAAGGAGATACACTTGCTGTCGAAGTTATTAACAATGCACGCGAGAACGTGACCATCCACTGGTACTTAATTCATGACTATTTTACTTTACCAAATAATTACTCATCTTTTTCCTCACCTAAGTGTGATTTGTTTTATGCATGCAGGCATGGAGTAAAGCAACCACGGTATCCGTGGTCAGACGGACCCGAGTACATAACTCAATGCCCGATCCGACCCGGGACGAGATTTAGCCAAAGAATCGTGTTGTCGGATGAAATCGGAACTTTGTGGTGGCATGCTCACAGCGACTGGTCTCGAGCTACTGTATACGGTGCTCTCATCGTTTACCCTAAGAAGGGAGATGTTTATCCCTTCCCTAAGCCTGCCGCAGAAATCCCAATCCTTCTAGGTACGCATACAAAAGGGCTTTTTGCATTTCATGAAGAATAGTTCTTTTACAGTACAACTGGTTTGCAAGTTGATCCCAATCGGGCTTCTAATTGATATTTTTTGGCCTAAGTCTCATGTCTGATTTCTTATCTATAATAGACTCTTATTAGACTCAAGACTAGTATAATGAGTAGGACCTATTGAATTTAAAAAGACTTTTGAAAAACATATACCTTGTTTGTTTATTCAAAAGATCGAGCTGAATTAAGCTTGAGTAAGTTGGATTCTAGGCTCCCATTGAGTAGTTTAGTATGTTCTCACCCCTACCAACTTGCATCGCTTCATAGTATTATAACTAATATTTTCTAATGAAAGAACTAATACAAATAAATAAACATGTTATAATGAAACAACTAATAATATTTATGTATGCACACAAAAAATACAAACTACAAAACCAAGTGCACAATAAACTGATTTACAAAAGATTAATTTTGTCTTTCATATTGTTGGATTAATTGTACATTTAGGGGCCGTTTCATTTACGGGATGGGATTGGATTAGAACGATTATCGGAAAACGGATAGACTAGAACCAGAAAATTTGAATTAGAACCAAATTTTCTAGATCGAATTGTACACGAGATAGTCGTTCTAGTCTATCCAGTGCTATGATCATGTGCAATACCTCAAACTAAACACGAGATTACATGGGATTATAAAGGCAATCCCTAACAAATCAAATAATGCAGGTGAATGGTGGAAGAGTGATATACAGGCAGTCCTGAATGAATTTCTTCAAACAGGAGGCGACCCAAATGTTTCAGATGCAAAGCTAATCAACGGCCAGCCCGGTGATCGATACCCTTGCTCAACATCAGGTAAAAATTGATGAGAATAAACGGTCCAGATTTCATGCAGGAAACACAACATTATCATAAATTCACTTTCTTGAAAATATGGCAACAGGTACATTCAAGCTAACAGTGGATCAAGGCAAGACATACCTGCTACGAATGGTCAACAATGTAATGAACAACATCATGTTCTTCAAAATCGCCAACCACAACATCACCGTCGTGGGATCAGACGGGGCCTACACGAAGCCATTCACGAGCGATTACATCACGATATCTCCAGGACAAACAATCGACTTCCTGTTACAAGCTAACCAGAAACCTAGCCATTATTACATGGCTTCCAGGGTATATGCTGATGGTGGAGAAGCAGATAACACAACCACAACTGCAATAATCGAGTACAGTGGAAACTACTCAGCCCCGTCTTCTCCTCTGCTTCCGAATCTTCCAGAAACGGACAATGCATCAGCATCCACTAGTTTCACAGCACGGTTAAGAAGCTTGGCAAGCAAAGATCATCCTATAAATGTCCCTCAAAAAGTGGACAAAAAGTTCTTCTTTACCCTTTCCATAAATACATTTGAATGCCCGCCCGATGCCCCCTGTCAAGGACCAGGGTCAGGGCGGTTCAGAGCAAGTATCAACAACATAACATTTGTGCATCCAAGAATCGCCATTCTTCAAGCATATTACAACCGAATAAGAGGAGTTTATAATGACGACTTCCCCAAAAACCCCCCTTTCACTTTCAACTACACAATGGAAACCGTCCCACGGATGCTACGCACGCCTCAAAATGGGACAAAAGTGAGAGAGCTCGAGTACAATACCACAGTGGAGATTGTGTTTCAAGGAACTAACCTTCTTGGAGGGGTGTATCATCCCATGCACTTGCACGGATACAGCTTTTACGTAGTTGGATGGGGGAACGGGAATTTTGACAGGGAACGGGACCTGCTGAACTATAACCTTGTCGATCCTCCCCTGCAAAATACAATTGCAGTTCCAAGAAACGGGTGGACTGCGATTAGATTCAAGGCAAACAATCCAGGTATATACATATGGCAGTAATTAGTTTCACATTTTTGTTCGTTTAAACTAACGTGCAAGAGCTTACTCTTATTTGTTTCAGGGGTTTGGTTTATGCATTGCCATCTAGAGCGGCATACTAGCTGGGGGATGGAGATGACATTCATCGTAAAAAACGGGAAGAGCCCAGATGCTAAGATGCTGCCTCCACCTCCAGACATGCCAAGATGCTGATTTTGAGGCAGATATGATGCAAAATGTTGTAAATTTTGTAGCAGAATGTTTACTTGCTTCAATCATTTATTAGTTTCTATAGTGTTGTCATTCAATGGTAGTTTTTAAATTGTAATCATTCAATAAGTGGATTTAATTTCCAAAGTATGATCATTTAAAGTATCTTTCTATCACCTCCCTCTGTTTCTTCAATATTTTGATGTTTAATCAAATAGCATCACGAATAGTTATGCATTTCCAAGTAAAGATAAAAAAAATGAGCAGCAACTACTAAGCCAAACCCGAAAATAACAACAAATTAGTCAACAATCGGATAGTTTTATTGTTCGGACAACATCTTAACCAGGCAATAAAACTTGATACATGAGTGGGAGTCACCCCAAAGAATGTATCATAATCACAACAAACGGCATATAGAGATAACACAGGCAGACAACGAGACAGCTAACTCGATATTTCAACAATTTCGTAACCTTTCTCAATTGATGTCTTCACTGCATCCAAAACAAGTTGTGTCTTCCTGCTAAACGTTGGCCACTTTTTCTCAGGCTTCCCCCCATCAAATTTGATGCTTCCAACGAGCCTTGAAAACTCGGTCACCAGAAGAGCTTCTTGAGGAAGGTCAGTCGTAACAGTGTGCTCACTTGGTTTCGGGTCCCATCCAGTTACAAGCTCAGTGAATCCAGATTTCACAGCTGTGGAAAACGAAGCCTTGGACTCCTCGAATGGGATTACAAAGTCATGAAGCTTTAAAGTCCCATTTGTTCCAATTATTGTCACATCCATTGTCAAGTTGGCAAGGAAAGAGCAAGTGAAGGTGGCTGTCTTTCCATCTTCCCATTGCAAAGAAGCACTTGAAGATATAATAACTCCTGCACTGTTGAAAACAGTTCCACGTAACGCAACAACAGTTTTGGGCAGCTCAAAATCAGCTGCCCACAAGATTGATCGGGCACAATACCACCCTGCATCACCGAGTGCACCAAGAGCATCGAGATCCGGCTTCACACGAATGTCATTCTCCAGAAAATCTTGGTTTGCGGCGAAGGTAAAGATGGATTGCACCTGGAGAGAGAATAACAAGAAAATCGAGTTAAATTGTAATCATAACATGAGAAATGAAAAGGTTACACCAGTTCTAGATAATTGGTAGAAAACCGGGGACCTTCTAATTGCAAATAAGTGTGAAGAACCAAACTAATTCGAACCAGTTTCAAGTAATCAGAGATTTTTTCTGATACCTCGAGCAATCAACATATATTGTTTAAACTAGTGATTGTATGACACGGTACTACGGTAGTGCTCGTCTCTACTCGCTAGTTCTAAAAACTGCACACACATTTATTATTCTATATATAGGATAATCTTTTACTGTTCTACAAGATAATTGCCTACAAACACTTACTCCCTCCGTCCCAATTTTGTTTCCCCGTTTGACTTTACACGGAGTTTAATGCGAGAGTTGAAATGTAGTATTTAAATGAATAAAGTAGTCTTAGGAATGGTGAATGGTGAATAAAGTAGTATTTAAATGAATAAAGTAATTGAATTGTAGGGTGAAGTTTAAAAAGGTAAATGTACTTTATTTCAATTTTTGGGATGGGAAAACAAAATTGGGACGGACTTTTTTGGCAAATGGGAAAACAAAATGGGACCGAGGGAGTACAAGTTACAAGAAATAGAACATGTAAAGCATCCAACCATTTTACAGAAAAAAAAAAAAAAAAACGTCTTCTTCTGCCAAGTTACACTCAATAAACGAGCTAGTATATTACGACTAGGTGTCTTTAGAAGTTAAAAACCAAGCCAAATTCTTTAAGCCACAAACACTTGGGTGATACAATATTAATGGATACTGCCATGAGAATATAATTTTTTATAGACCATTAATTTTGCATCAACAATTATCCCTCCAGTTATTGCCTAATAATCACAGTAAAATCAACAGAAAACAAATATACAATAAACAGAAGATCATTTCCACTATGCTCATTCCCCTTCACCAGTTGACCGAAGTTCAGAATCAATACTACGTTTAGATCTTGGATTTTTAAACAAATTTCCCCTAAACTCTTTCTCTTTCATCGATTGCTTATCAGTTTTGATCAAATTGAGCAAATCAGTCACTACATATTTCCGAAGCTCATCAGAGAAGAAATTATTCATAAAACCCAATCAAATTGAACAGAAAACCTAAACAACCGAATCAAAAAAAACCAAAATCAAGCAAATGAAAGAGATAAAAGTTCACATACGGCTTTGAGTTGGCCGAAATTTGAAGCATCCGATAGAAACTCCTTCATCTTAGCAGTCCTGGGATTGTGCACCCACATGGTAGCGTCCATGAACTGCACACCATTGGATTCACACGCTTCGAGAATCACATCCAACTCCCCAGCATTCAAGGCAACAGGCTTCTCTAATAGCAAGTGCTTCTTCTTCTGGGCGACCAGCACCGCCCACTTGATGTGCAGGCTCGTCGGCAACGGAACGTACACCGCGTCCACTTCCGGATCGTCCAATACGGCGTCGTACGAGCCGTATATCTTGGCGGAGTCGGGGAAACCGTTTTCGGCGGCGAATTTAGCGGCCTTTTCGTAGGTTCGGCTGCCGACGGCGTGGAGGGTGGAATTGGGGGAAAGGATTATGGCCCTGGAGTACTTGCGGGCTATGTCGGCGCAGCCGAGGATTCCGAATTTGATCGGCGGCAATGCCATGTTTTGGTCCGGCGAAGAAGATTGGAGAAGGGAGGGGTTGGAGTGGATGAGAGTGAGTAACGAGTGATTTGAATTCCAAAATAATTTGGACATTTTATAAGGTATATTAATTCCCATCATTATTAGATTGACTTTGTTTTATATCAATAAAATAAATATATTGCTAAATAAGTAAACAACGAATGACGTGTTTATTTTTACTTTATGGTTATGATTTAAATTAATTTTTTCTGTCTTTTTGCAAAATAATTGATAAATTAGTACTATAATTAATAAAATGTACTGCTGTTAGTTTTGTTGTTTTTAGATAATTTTTCTTTTAATTTTGGTTGAAAAAAAACTCGTAGTTACTCCCTCCATCCCAATTTTATTTTCTCGTTTGAATTTACACGGAGTTTGATTCGATAGTTAAAATATAATATTTAAATAAATAAAGTAGTTTTAGAAATGATGAATAATAAATAAAGTAGTTAAATTGTAAATTAAAATTTAAAAAAATAAATGTATTTTATTTTTATTTTGGAAATAAAAAAATAAAATTAGGACATAACTTTTTCACGAATAAAAAAAATTGACACTGAGAGAGTTTTATTATAGACCGAGGTTTATGTGAGAAGAGTTCACCTGTAAGGTGAAACCTCATTTTAATATATGGGCATTAACGAATTGTCATTGCAATTATGTATGACGTGGCACCTAATTATTTATCTTAATTAAGGGTCCTAAGGCTAGGGATGTAAACTAATCGAATCGAGTCGAATACCACAATATTTAAATTCATATTCGTAAAATTATTTCGAATATCGAATTCGAATCGAATATTTTTTTAATAGTAAATGTGATTTATATTTGATTTGAAACTCATATCGAATTATTAGAAAATATACGAATACTTGAGTCGAATATTCGAATCGATTTTTTTCTCAAGCATGTTCCTAACAAATAATATTCAAGAGAAGGTATTATGTGAATAATATTCACAATAAAACTTGTTTGAATGGTATTAGTAAATTAAACTAAAAGTATCAGTGAATTGCACTAAAATTATCAGCTCCAAATAGTATTTAGTTTTTTTATTAAAGCTATTAGTTGAAGTGATATTAGTTATTCTCACTAAAGGTGTTAGTTATTTCAACATAAGGTATTAGTATTTTTTATCGATAAAGTTGTGTCTCGAACTCACGACCTTTGTATCATAGGTAATGAGATTTTAACCATTTGACTTGAGTTATACCACTTCGTCAGATATTAGTAATTAGTTGTTCACGGTAATATTTACCGTGAGTATTATTCACATAATACTTTGTCAATATTCAAATATTCATTTCAAAATTGTCATTGTTTGAATTTACAATCTCATTATAAACTTAAAATTTTGCATAACATAATCAAATAAGTAAATGAATTTTTTTTTATCAAATTCATGGAAAACACTTTAATAATCAAATTAAGAATGTTGAACTACAATTCTTTTTTAATTAGTTAATTTTTTTAATAATTAAATTACATTATATGTTTTTAATTAAAATACTTAATTAAGAATTGCTTACAAGCCCACTTGTTGGATGAAGTTATAAAGGTTAATATCTTTAAAATAATTATAATGAACGTAAATTTATAAATAATTATATTTATTATTACTATTAATATATAATTATGTAATTATATATTTAACCGAATATTTAATCGAATATTTACGAATATCGAATCAAATATCATAGTATTTGTATTTGTATTTGATAACTAATTGAATAAAAAAAATTATTTGTACCCGAATTCAAATTATAAAATTTTGAATATAAATACCAAATTTTGAATACAAATACTAAATCGAACAAAAATTGTTTGATTCGTTTACAACCCTACCTAAGGCCAAAGGGATAACTTTTTTTAAGTTGCACTTGCATTGCATGTGATCACATCATGACTCCGCAGCTCCAATGCCCCACGGTCCATATAATTAAGGGGATAACATTTTCAATCAATATATTTACAACAACAATTACATGTGATTTTTTTATTTTTTATTTTACGTGATATTAAATTAAATTATTAAGAATAAAATGATATTTTCAGTAAAAAGTATTAATTGAATATTTATTGTTCACTAGAAAATATTAATTGCAAACTAATTTTTCCCTATCCTTACTTATAGGGGAGGTAAAAAGGGATTTCACTCAGGGGCGCTTGCGCTTGGTTAATAACTCTTCAATGGCAATGAGATTGAAATTAGTTTAATTAGCATTATTGAAATTAGTTTAATTAGCATGATTCATGAGAATAAAATCACCACCTCTCCTCCTAAATAAGGTAATCACTACTCAGTTTTGATTACTCTATTCTCCTTCTACAATCATCTTTCTCAATCAATCCCCCATTCCTCCACCAACAACCATTTGTTGTCAACTTCTATTCCAAATTTGGGGCATGACACTAGCCATGTTATCACCATTGGAACACTTTTTTTCCTAACATATCATTTTTCTTATGAGGGCATTGATGGAAATAAATTTTCATTCTCATTACCATTGAAGAATTGCTAACCAAACACCCCCTCAATTCATAAGTCGAATTTCTCTTCATACTCATGAAAGAATTTCGCCAATCAAAATATTTAAATTTATAAAAAAAATATGAAAGCAATTAATTTAATTAAAAGAAATTTGGCTGGAAATCCATCAATGAGAATAAGATTAAGAAATATTGTAATCATGATATTCCATGGGATAAAAATAATTATCTGCTTTTCCAAAAAGGTAATTTCTATTTTATTTTGATTATTTTTTTTCTCTCCTACAACAATCCTCAATCCTCATTCCTCAACAATTATTTATTGTTCATTTTTATTTTAAAATTGGTACATGATAATAGCAGAATAGTTTTAGGGTGTATCCAAGTGCATATCATGTACTTGGATTTTTTCCCTAATTTAAAATTAATTTTGATCAAAAGTAAAAATTTGAGGGTCAGCCCAATCCAACCAAAACTCGCGGGTCACACTAACTCGCAGTAAATCTCGCGGGTACAACCAAGGCACTAATATTTGATCCAGTTCTTTGTTTCTCTCCTCTCTCAATTCAATCGCGCCGAACATTCTGCACCAGTTCATCACAGAAAAGGATGAAATCGGGATGGATAAGCTACACACAAGCTAGCGTTTGGGGCTTGAAATACTTGAAAAGCAATTTCCACCGGCTTGCTATTGTGAAAACCGTAGTTGATCCGGAGAATTTCTTTCGGCATGAACAAAGCATTCCACCTCTGTATTCCATCATACTAAAGAAAGGCGATTAAGATATATTCTATATATTCTCTTTAGGTTTTTTTTTCTGTATTTGATTATTATAATCATTATTTGATGTATTTATTATGTATTGAGAAATTCTTGGGATATCACTACTCAATGTATTATTGAGTAATTCTTGAAAAATTATTGTGATTATAACTTGAGATATTGTTGAGTAATTCTTGGGGCATTGTGATTAAATCTCGAGATATTAGTGAATAATTTTTTGGTATATAACTTGGGTACTGGTGATTATAACTTGGGGTATTGGTGATATAACTTGGAGTATTGGTGATTATAATTTGGGATATTGGTAATTATAACTTGGGTTATTGGTGATATAACTTCATGTATTGGTAATTATGACTTGGGATATTGGTGATATAACTTTGGGTATTGGTACGAAGCGCGCGCGACCATTTGCGACTCGATTTGTTGCCAGACCCGCGAATTTTGGTCGGGTTGGGCCTGACCCGCGAATTTTTGTTGGATCTTAATTGGTCAAAATTAATTTCAAAATAGAATCAAATTTTAAATGCATGCTATGCAATTGGATGCACCCTTAAATTTGTCATGAAAATAATTTTTTCTTCAATATATTATTTTTATAATAGAAACACGGATGAAATACAAATTTTCAATATTATTACTGTTAAATAAATTCAAGATCAAATAACATTAATAGGAACAAAAATGGGATATAATTTCTTCCGCCCGTGAAAAATGATCTACCTTAACTTATTAATTTATTAGTAAAAATTAGTTTTATTTTCTAAAATATAAGTAATTATTTTTATCTATACTCTTCTCCATACATCTATTTACAAAATTCGTCATTCAACATCTCACACAATATTTTTAAGATAATTTATTCTATACTTAATTTGTCTATAATATTTTCACTTTTGACACAATTTTTTTTGTTAAAATTTGGTTTTTTTGTGGATGGAGAGCACACTATATTTGATGCTCCACGTGTCTCCAAAGGAAAGAAGAGTGTCCTCATCAATTGAAACGTGGCTTCACATAAACATACTTTGGTGCACCAAAATCAAATTGGTTCATATACATATACATATATCCTAGATCTTTAGCCTGCATCACTAATTACTACAATAAAAAACTAAGATACATACAATATACATGGCGTCATCTCACGGCGGTGGCAGTGGGTGGTCCTTCTTCACCACGCCCTACTCCTCCGATGTAGGAATTGACGGCGCCGCCAATTCCACGTCACGCCCAGGCGGCGAAGCCTCGAATCTGATAAGGCTCACATCTTCACCCTTCATCTCCCTGGTCCTACTAATCCCTCCCTCTCTTTCTTACTAATAGCTACCTGCAATTAGTGTCAGCGTCTTGTTTCATTTTACGTTTTATTTATGTTAATCTGCACATTTTAATTAAAGTTAGTGATAAGTCTTGGTCAAAGCTAAAAGATAAAGCTTGTTCTCATTTCACATTTTTTAGGTAAATTTTGTCACACTTTAATTATAGTAATACTATGCACTTTTCAATTATATTTAGTATCACATTTTAATTATATTATTATGCACATTTAAGTTAAATTTTGTGTTATATTAGTCAACATGTTTCAGTTAAATTTAGTTTTATATTTTAATAATATATATTTCAGTTTAGTTAAATCTCATTTCATATTTCAATTATACTATGCTGCAATACTTCAATTATATTAATCATTATGTTTCAATTAAATTAAATATAGTATGTCTACTATATTTCTTTGGCAAAAGGCGAAGCCCTCGCCCCCAGGGCCCACCCCTGGCCCGACAGGATTGGGTGGAGGCCCGACAGGATTGGGTGGAGGAGGTAAATCATGGTGACTCAGCGGCCCATTAGGTGGGGGGACTTGTGCCTATGTCTACTATGTCTACTATATTTCTGCGCGTTTTATATATTGGTTTCATATAAATATATATAAAAGTAGTGATGTGTATCTAAGTCGATGAATAAAAGAGAGAAAGAAGTAGTAGCCATAGGATGTGTAGTAGGAGTATGTGGGTTGTTCTCAGAAGGTTGTATGGTGGCAAGAATGATGTTGGCAAAACTAAGTGGTTATTTCCATGGCAGGAGTGAGCAGGTGGAGGATGATAACGTTCGGTATATAAGTGGAAACAGAGTCCGGGAGAAAGAGGAACAAAATTATGAGTGGAGTGCCGCCGTGGGAGCCTTTCGCGGCGGTTCCGGCTGCAGGAAAATGCAGAATGGAGGGCATGGCATAAAGTGCGGGTTGGAGGACGGAGGAGGTGCCCAAGAAGGAGCAACCACGCCAAGTTAGATATATCGATGTGGCTTGAACTTAGTTAGGCTCGTTTTGTTTCTCACTTTGTCTGTGCGTAACAGATGTGTTTTGGTTGTTTTATCTTGTGATCATCGTATAAGTATATGCCAAATTCCATAATATACATATAGGCCAAGACTTTTGAGTTATCGTTAGTTTTTCTAAATATCACTTTTGTGATTATAAAGCGTCACCTGAAGTTTTTTCTTTTTTTTTTTTGAACATAAGTCTCGCACCACTTTTTTTTTTAATGATTTAAAAAAGTGTATTGGTTTATTATGGTGGGTCATGTTGACTTTTGGGATAAAGTAATTAATAGTGTTGAAAAGCGAATTGAATGAGTGACACTTTGGTAATATTGTATGGATTTGAAGGTTAAAGTTTATGTGATGTGTAGTAGAGTGTTGTTTTTGCTATTTATGAAATGAAAAGTTTAGTGGGGGACGTCCCGAAAAGAAAAGTGGAAAATTTACTTAGCAACGGAGAGAGTATGTTTTAAAGAGTGAACAATAACACTGCAACATAAGAATCATATAGAAAATGATCCACCCTTAGTCCTCAGAGTAAAAAAGAATCGGGCATAAATATATCATATTTATTTTGTGGAGAAAAAAGAACGGGGTAAATAATTGTACATAAACATATATTAGAACAATTCTATTTTGGGGAGATTTTTTTTTTTTTTTTTTGTAAATACCGTTCTCAACAATTTCGGAGAAGGTTCCTCGTTGCTCCCAATCGATTCAGCTCTTGACATCCAAACCGATCGAAACCGACCCCGTTCTCCTATCTTCTGTGAGCCTTCTTCACAGACTTTGAATTTGAAACAAATCCATTTTTACATTGTTTGCTTCTGTGTATTGTTTTTATGGGTTTGAATAAACATAACACCTCCATTTTATAGAATCAGATTATAAAAGGGTACATATACTACCGATAAAAAAAAGGAGTAGATATACCATTAATACTAATTCAACCACCAAATTTGAAGAAAAAAATTAGAAGTGTTAATCGTTGCAGAGAGGAATAATATTAATTCAACCACCAAATCTAAAAAAAAAAAAAAGATTTAGGAGTGTTAGTCATTGCAGAGGAGAATAATTGTCTGGTTCTAATGTTTAAACAGAGAAGAAATGATTTTTGTAATAAATTGGATGGAGAGGGAAAACATGGCTTTTGTGATAAATTAAATGGAGAGAGAAAATATAGATTGCAACATCACCTCACAAGTTTTTTGATTAAATTGGATGGGTGGGTGGATTTTTGAATTGTATAAAGTGAGTTGTGTTGGAAAGCGTAATAGTAGGTGTATATATATGTTTAGGTATGAATTGAGTTTAAAATTTGAAAACTCAATTTTAAATCTCAAACTCGTATAGAGCGTGAAACACAAAGTTCTAAGTCCATTCGAGTGAGTCCCAAGACAAACATACCCTAAAGTTATGAGTTCGAATCACCATAACAAATATTTACTTCCTATACAGTAAGATTATAGGTTCTAGGAATATTTATTCGAGTCCATAGAAATTGGGTTTGCAAGAAATATTTACTTCCTATACAGTAAGATTATAGGTTCTAAGAATATTTATTCGAGTCCATAGAAATTGGGTTTGCATGCGCTTTATAAGTGTTGTTTATATATATAATGTAGCAGAAAAACATCATTGTGTCACGAGTCAAGGAGAATATAAGAACTGAGAATGAAGGAAATTGTCTAAAATGGAAAGAAGAGAATTCGTCAGTCGGATAAGAATCAATTTAGTTCACTTTATAAGTGCTATTTATATAGATAGATAAATGTTGCAGAAGATCATCATTGTGTAACGAGACAAGGAGAATAAAAATTAAGAATCAAGGAATTTGTCTAAAACGGAAATAAGAGAATTAGTCAGTTGGATAAGAATCTATTTTAGTTTCCAAATGGCAATTGCAAGCAGACCAAGTTTGTACGGCAGAATTCCCCGTCTAGTAATTGTTCTGACTTCTGGAACAGAACTTCCTCCATTTTCCTTTATATTCATACCAATTCAGGAAATTTGCGTAATCACTTTTCAAGAAACTATGAAGCATCTACAATTTCCAACAAAATTGCAGATCAAAGATTGAGAGAGACGGGGGAAATCATCAAGCATCAAAACACACAAGAATACCACTTGATTTCATAAAATAATCCGATAACCAGAAATTACATATATGTTAGAAAAACACAACTCCCATCACTAAAACCACTACTAGAAGCATGAAACAGATCCAGATATTAAGAAACAAAAGTAACCAGTTCCTCAAACTTTGGCCACGGATTCACTACCATTCGCGGTGGCTGCTTCAGCTCTGCCATCAACAGCAGCGGTGCCTCCTTCCCGACTCTCCTCCTCTTCATCGGTGTCACTTTCATCATCTGTATAATGTCACACAAGAGGTGATTTTCCAATTAAAAAGGTCCAAAACATAAGAGACATTCATTCAGCAAGTTGAACGAATGATCCCAACTCTTAAATCACAAAATTTTTACCTTCATCCTCATCTGCGACTTCCGCGTCATAACCTCCAGCCCCGCCCAAGTTCAGTTGCTGAAACCAATTCGATAACGTTATCAAAACTCAGATTCACAATATGCCTATATTAGTCCATTTTCATATATAAGAAAACGAGTGTATAGAGCTACTAACTGAAAAATCGATGTCTCCAGGTTCCATATCCAAGCCAGCTGGAAAAGACAAAAGGGCATCAATCAGTATACTGATTCTGAAAGAACTAATCACAAACCACATATACATTTTCCCATTCTTGTATGCACTTACGATTTTCGTCTTCATCTTCGTCCTCATCGACCCATTTGTTCCAATCAACTCTCAAAAACGCAGGTGGCTTTCCCTCCTGTTTGAGAAGCCTACTCCACCACTTGCTCTCAGCCTTCTTCACAAGATAGACAACGTTTCTGGAAGTAATACTAGCTTTGCTCTCCTGAAATTCTCAAGTTACAGAATCATGGCCTCTTGTTTTACTTGCAATAACATTATAAGACACCAGATTTTAGTTTTGGCAACACTTACATTAACATTAACCTTGTCGTAAAGATCAAGGTCTATCTCATATGGTGTATTATCAGCCCCAGTAGTAGCGGAAAAGAAAAACTTTCCTTCTGGATCAAGGTTAAGCTTCACATCTTTTGCATCTGGTAGCTCCACAGTGATGAACACTATGTCGGACCGTTGAGCCCATTTAACAAGTGGATGACGGCTGAAGTTAGAGTTAATGAATTAGCAGCCGAATGTACAGAAAATTAATATGAAAAAACACAGACGCGCATACGCATTAACATCTAGCTAGTAAGAACTACATCAAAAAATCAAGTATGTACATAATTTAAAACGCCAGAAAATGAACGAGGTAAGAATCAACAATCTGTGACTATAAAATGATGCAACCCAGGGTTAAGAATCAAGCGATGTATGCTTTTATGTAGAAGACTATTTCAGACCTTAGTTGATTCTTCAATAAATTACAGAGCCCATAGCCACAAAAAAACGTATAGAGCAAGGGCCAGAACAGAATCAAAGCACCCAAACACAGGAGAAAGGAACAGAGACTAGTACGTCTAACTCATAATTCACAACAAAATGCAGTAATATGCATTCCGAGCAATATAAAAACATGAGATTTTGCTAAACTCTAGCACAGGTTACTAAACAATAATCAAATGGAAGAACAAAAATACCAAATGCGAGAAACTACCAATCTAATGGTTAATAAGCCACACCAAAACCATAGTCCAGGGAACTAACATTTATCGAATTAAATTCCAACCTAGATACTCAGCACGATTAAAACTGGTATTAACTTTAAACTGCAAGCACGAATAACAATCGATAAACAAAAGCCAAAGAATCGCGATTTTTTCCAATTTTAAACCCTAACCACTTCGCTACACAATGCATATGAGAAACGAGCTAGAAAGGAGACGGAATTTGAGAAAATACCTCATTTCGTTGAAGCTAATTACGGCAATTGAATTCCGATAAAACGGCGTTCACTCTAAACTCCGTAGAGTAGGAAAAAATGTTTAGAAGCAGATGATCGGTTGCTATTAAGGCTAGGAAATGTAGGTATGTATAAAAGTGGTGCTGGAAATTCTAGATGCTTCGCGGGCTTGGGAGATACGCTTCCCATTTCAATTTTGGTGTTGTTTTACGAAACCAAATTTATTTAAATTAATTAATTGTTTTATTTTCAGAATGAATTTATTATAAATTATTTTTATATAAAACTTACTCCAACAATAATTATTCAATGGCAAATTTTAAATAATTTAACAAGAGGTAAATTGATTAAAAATTTGAGAAAGATTCAAACAACCACATGTGATACAAAATATTAATGAATGATTTTTTTTTCAAAATTAGATAGTTTCATTATATAGGTATATATATTAGTGTAATATATATTAAAATATTAAAAATATATTAGCAATAATTTATTGGGTTATCGGGGAAAATGAAGTGCGGATATGATCACCGTCCTTGCCTCGTTTGGGGTAGATCTCCATGGTGACAGTGATTCTCCACTTCATTGTCAAGCCTGGTAAATATTATGATGTTGGAGTTTATAGAAGGTGTGCAAATTATTTTGAAATCGAAAAAAAAATTAAAGGTAATTGTTGGAGAGTGTTATTTAAAAAACTAAAAAGTTTACACGTAAAAGTCAATTAAATTTAAAAAAAAAACACATATAGAATTCTCTCCATATTATTCGAATGACACGTAAATTCGATTTTGTCAAATTTCATTGTTAAGTATGTACATTATTATTATCACTATAATATACTATATATATATATATATATATATATATATATATATATGTAATAGTGATAAATCGAAAATGATCACATGCCCACCGTAGACACATATTAATATGTCCACCGCAAATGTGTTAGTGATATATAAGCAGGGGATCCACTATTATTTTAAGTGATTATTTGTATATGATTAATGTCCTCCAAGAAGCGACCAATGATGGGATGTAAAGGCAAGGGGAACCCAGTGTTGAGTATATCCAGGTTGATCGTCGTGCAACCCGGTGGTGGGCGATCAGCAGTTTCTCCTTCCTTGGGGGCATACAGGAATATATCATAGGGGATCTTGTACTGAGACCTAATACTATCTAAGTCATCCTCCACAACTAAGCTTGAGATCTTGCTCGCCGTATAAACATTCACTTCGGCGGACATGAACTCTCTGGCGCGAGCAGCGTAATCCTCTCATTCGTTTGGTCGCGCAACGCCTTCGGGGATTTGAGACTCAGGAGTCACCTTAGAAGTAGGAAAACCTATTTCTTCAAGGAATTCCCAAGTCACGACCAATCTTGGTCGCACAACTTCTTGATGATCGCTCTCTGCGTCAATCTCAGCGGCCACTTCCTCCGAATCCTCCCCTAAGTCAGAGGAGGTGACACCCTCCGCGTCTGCGCGACCAACAGTGTTTTGGATCTCCTCCTCGCCAGAACTTTCTGAAGCATGGGCTCCAATGGAGCGAACAACAGAGGACGTCTCAGATCCCGTTTCTTCGTCCATCGGTAAAGTCCTGGGGTTTCTAACAAGGGCTTGGCGAACAGACCGGCGAGGAGCAGGGGAAGAAGAGATTTCTTCCATGGGACGCTTCCCGGGATTACGCTCGATAATTTCAATTGAAGAAGTATCACTCGAGGAAGTCATTTGGAGGAGATTTCTCAATAAGATAAGAAAAATGGCAACAGATTTTGAGGGAAGGAATGAAGAGCAAAATGTGCGATGGAGATGAACGGACACGGCGGCGTTCGAACGGCGCAGGGGACGGATTTTGAACGGAAAATGCAAAAATGACGAAATCGAAGAAATAAACGGAACAAAAACGAAATTAAGGACAATGATCAATAATTACCTGAAGAAATTACGTGAAATGGACCAAGAATCTCGTAGAAATCAAAGTGCAAAAGCTTGAAGAAGAGCTCTAATGGAGAAGAAAGCAAGAATTCGAAAAAATGAAATGAAAAAGTGAAGATGGGTATTTATAAGGCTCAAAATCGGGGGTCAAAATAGAATTTTTGAAAATTTTCTAGGCCCCTACTTGCAAAAAGGAACACGCGTGGGCGGGAGGATGATGTCATCGCCGCCCACGACGTTTCGATTTCCAAGAACCTCGGGAACTCAACCGTCACCAACGCTCGGAATGCCCTGTTGTTCGCTTTGATGACCTGATGGTCGCCAGTTTTCCCGCTCAAATGAATTTAAAAATTTTGTTGCTCGCTCTTCGCACACACTTATGCCTTGTCATTCATTGGGCAATAATTTCCCCAATAAAGAACAAGTCAGGGGGCATTGTTAATAGGCGACCAGACGAGCAACAATGATCGGATATTAAGAAGTTAATGAACTAAGATAAGGAAGCAGGCGACCATCAGAGTTTGGAGAAAGTCAATTATTTTGGCGACCAGGAGTGCGGCCAGACGCATTTTTGCGCGATCGGGAAAACAAAGGACAAAAGAGATGAATAACCAAAACAAAAGATAAAAGGCGAAAGGCGGGCAACCTTGCAACCGCGCGAGCAACCTTGCATCAAGCCCAAACACGAGGCAAGTAAGAGGTCCATAACGCCCAACATAGATATACTAGCGAGCAACAAGTCACCAAGAAGAGCAACAAAGTGGTTTGGAGGACCAAGTACAACATTGGGAATTCCAAGAGTCATTAGTTTAGATGTAATACAAGTGTCTTAACACTTGGCACTCATCTAAAGGATAATAGTTTAGATGTTGTACAAGTGTCCCAACACTTGGCATAAATCCAACGGTTAAACCACCAAAATGGTGACACATGGCCTCCTTGTACATCTATAAATACCCCTTCATTTGCATGAAGAAGGGGAGGATTTTTCCCATAATTCAAAATATCACTCAAACTCTTGCAAATTTATTTCTTGCATATTTCTTAGTCAAATCCCATGATCTTAGATTTTGTTTGGTGATCTTAACAAAGAAAAACAGCCACTAATCATCATTGAATAGAAAAGATCATCAACAATTGGCGCTAGAAGAAGGGTTCGAACCTCCGATTTATAAAAATCGAAGAAAATTTGAAGATCTTCACCGGAATCTGCAAAAGTTGGCCGGAATCTGGGAAGAAACCACCGGAAATCAAGTGTGCACACTATTCGGAGCAAAGTTACCCATAAATACATCACTTTAAGAGTTTGAATGCATGAGTGTATGAACTAGGGTTTTCAAACCACCATATTCATACATACAAGGCTAGTAACTCTTGAAAAAGGTGTTTTTTAGAAGCAAGATCACCTCAATCCTCTATTTATCCCATACATTTCGACAACCAAGATGATTAGGTCACAAGAAGAACGACATTCGAGCGCATCCCCGAATCCTAGGTCAAGAACTAGGGTTTCTTCCACCGAAGGACATGCCCGGACGGTGAGAGCAACCTCGCAAAGGAATGTCCAAGTCACCATTGATACAATTCCACCGGAAGTTGAAGCTTGATTAGGCGTGAAATTGTCATGATTCGTAGCTAGAAACGCCCTAGTTTTGGTCGAGTTTATAGAATATTTAGAGTCAATTGAGCGTTATTTCTATACATTGATAAATTTGTCTCTTTGATGCTCATAGGTGAATAGAGGACGAAAAACGGAGTTCGTAGGATTTTGAATCGACTCAAACGGATGCCCGGATGAGAAGATATTGAAGAAATACGATTGGTATTAGTGCGGACGAGGAAAAGTATCATTTGGAAGGATTAGAGATCACTCGAGCGCCTTACTCGAGCGCCACCGCTCGAGCGCCTTACTCGAGCGCGCAAACGTACAGAACAATTCTTGCGCTCGAGCAGCTCGAGCGCCACCGCTCGAGCGAATCGCTCGAGCGCCCAAAACATACAGAGTCATTTCAGCGCTCGAGCAGCTCGAGCGCGACCGCTCGAGCGAATGCATCATTCGAGCTACACTGCTCGAGCGGGACCGCTCGAGCGTTTTGCTCGAGCGCCCATAGACTTTTGCCTCCGGATTCGTATTTTCGGCCCATTAACTCCCGTTTCGACCCGTGCCTATATATATCTCGTCCAAACACGTTTTGAAGGATCCCCAACTTTAGAAATCAATTTTAGACTTAGTTTTTGGAGAGGAAGAAGAAGAGCAAGCTTTATTTTACGTTTTGTTGAGGTTTTGCATACGAATTCTTAGTTTCTTTTCATTAGTTCGTTACTTTAAACGCTTTTAATTTCGTTTTAGTTAATTCAATTTCAGTTCTTCGTATTTATTTTCTTTTTAAACCCTAGTTCATGTTCCTTATTTTCTTCGTTCAATTCATCATGTTATTGTTCGTTGTTTCTTCCGTTGCGTTTATTCATGTTAAAACCTCAACAAAACGTAAAATAAAGCTTGCTCTTCGTATCCAAGAATTGTTCTGTACGTTTGCGCGCTCGAGTAAGGCGCTCGAGCGGTGGCGCTCGAGTAAGGCGCTCGAGTGATCTCTAATCCTTCCAAATGATACTTTTCCTCGTCCGCACTAATACCAATCGTATTTCTTCAATATCTTCTCATCCGGGCATCCGTTTGAGTCGATTCAAAGTCCTACGAACTCCGTTTTTCGTCCTCTATTCACCTATGAGCATCAAAGAGACAAATTTATCAATGTATAGAAATAACGCTCAATTGACTCTAAATATTCTATAAACTCGACCAAAACTAGGGCGTTTCTAGCTACGAATCATGACAATTTCACGCCTAATCAACCCCCCCAAACTTACCATATTGCTTGTCCCCAAGCAATGAAATAATAAGTCAAGTGAAATTGTTAGGAATGAGTAGGAAAAATCAATCATGCAAGCTAATGAATTCAAGCTTCAAAAGTCAATCACCCGTATACTCACTCAATTCCTTTTATCGTATTCATGCAACAATAATGAGAAACACCAAGATCAAGCATGGATGTGCACTCAACGATGTGTTTAACTCCCTCACAAGTGTATAACAATGATAAAGGGACTCACTCAATCAATCAATCACACAAATTGGCAGCCATAGGCTTGTAAATGCTCTCAACTTCGCCCATACTCTAGAAATCAATGCCGAATCAAAAAGGACTTTCAAAAGGTTGTAATGTAGGCTCTTTGGACAGGTGGGATAACAATATGGTAAAGTGACTCAAGTGAATGGAGAATAGAAATTCAAAACTTCGGTACTTCGAGATTAAGAACGATCTACTTCAAACATATTCAATCACTACACTTTCGCTTTCAATTCTCTCAACACTTCAATTTTTTTCTTTCTCACTTTTTCACTTTTTCAAACACTTCATCATTTTTTTTTTCTTTTTCGCACAAACACATGAGCTCATTTTTTCCTTTGCTCATTCTCAAATTTTTTTTTTTTTTTTGTTCTTTTTCCCACATCTCAAAACTTCATCACACATTTTTTCTCATATTCACTCAACAAACAACCTTCTCCTTTTTTCAACTCAATTCACTCCCTTCATATTCACACTTTCCTATTCTCCACTCAAATTGGGACAAAAAGGCTTAGGAATTGGAATAGTGTTCATATGTGCTAGCAAATAAAATAGGCTTTAGGCTCAACAGGGCTAACAAGGGATCAATGTCATTGGTAAGGAAAATTTTGGCTAAGTGACTTATTCAAATCAAAAATTGCCTAAGATCCTATTCGGCATATCAAACTAGACACAATCTAGAAGCAAGAGCACATGCAAGTTCTAGCATCCTCTAAGGTGACGATCCACTCACAAACGAAGAGATTAAATCATGCATTTAAATCTCGTAAGGCTCAACTCTCACGGCTTTCACATCCATGCTAGTCCTAGTGCATTCTCACTCTCATCACACAAGTACTCAAAAGAAAAAAATTCACAAGCATACAAGTTCTTTCTCAAACCAGCTCAAATTCAAACACTCACACAAGAAAACTCCTAACTCATCCTCACAATTCACCCTACTCATCAAATCATACTCAAAGATAGCAATCAACAAGCATAAGGTGATTGATAGGCATAAAATATTGAGTAACAAAACAAATTAATAATAGCCCAAGGAGCATCTCAAGGCACCAAATAACTAACTCAACTCAAAGATAAGGGGTGCTCCGGTGCTATGTAACAAGAAAACATATAAAACTCCACCCCCCCAAACTTCGACCTTGCTAGAGGTCTAAGTTTGGGGTTGTGGGTTACCTCAACCGAACAATTCAGTTTCTCTCAATAGCTTTGCACACTCCCTTGTCTCAAGTTGGTTCCTTCAATCTAAATAACTCCATGATACCTTTACTCCTTTAGAGACAAGCCTACAAAATAAAACTCTCAAGTACGAGGTTAAACATACGACTCAACAACATCCTAGTAACATAAAAGGAAAATAACTAAAAACACTCAAAAGCAAATAAAAATGGGTTGCCTCCCATTCAGCGCTATTTTTAAGGTCCTCATGCCGGACCAAGCTCAAAGGAGCTTATGGGACATCATACTCAAATTTACCTCCCTTACTCTCATAAGAGTGGTGTTTGAACTCCTTTCCTTGATGACCCTCCATCATGAGTTCCTTTCCTTTCTTCTCATCCTCAAGTGTTATGGGTCTCAACTCCTTCTTGCCTCTATCTGGAGGAGTCTTACTAAACAATTTCTTGAGTTTGGACCTTTTCTTCTTAACTCCTCCTTTCCCTTCTAACTGGACCACGTCCACTTTCTTCACCTCTTCATCCTTCAACTTCTTCACTTTATCCCTATCAAAATAATCAAGATCATAACGCTCATGGGTTAAATAATCAAGTGAAGGACTAACAAAATCATGAATATGAGAAGGATTAGGGAGAGAATGCGTGTCTTCAACACGAGGATCAATTGCATCCATGCAATACAAGCTCTCATCCTCCCTCGGGTGTTTCATGGCTTCATATAGGGAGATCTTCACTTCTTGATCATCAACCTTCAATGTAATCTTCCCATTTGCCACGTCTAGCACCATCCCCGCCGTAGCTAAGAACGGCCTTCCCAAGATCAGGGGTACGTGCTCATCTTCCTCCATCTCTAGCACTACAAAATCGGCTGGAAAGATGTGATCTCCAACTCTCACTAGGACGTCTTCAACAACACCTTGAGGTCGAGTAATAGACCGGTCGGCTAGTTGAAGCGTCATCATTGTGGGTTGAAGTTCAACACCTTCCAACTTCTTGAAAAGCGACAACGGCATGAGATTGATGCTCGCACCGAGGTCGCACAACGCTCCCTTCTTGATCCCATTCCCGATATCACATAGGATCGTGAAACTACCGGGATCCTTCAGCTTTGGTGGAAGCGCCTTGTGCACTAATGCACTCACCTCGTGGTTCAGCTGCACCAACTTCGGCTCATCCACTCTTCGTCTCTTCGCTATCAAGTCCTTCAGAAACTTCGCATAATGCGGCATCTGTTCCAAAGCATCATAAAAGGGAATATTAATATGCAGTTGTTTAAAAACATCAAGAAATTTAGCAAATTTTTCATCAAGCTTCTTTTTCATGAAGCGCTGTGGATATGGGACGGGTATCACAGATTTGGGTACCCCCCATTCATCTCTTTCTGTTTCTTTCACTTTATCCCTTGCTTCCTTTGCCTTTTTCCACTTAGGAACTCTCTCAACCTCCTCAATGCCTTTGCCCTTCTCAACTTCATCTCCTTTAGGCTCAATCTCTTCTTCGGGCGTCTCAGAATCAGCAGGCATCTGAGGACCTTCGTAGTTGGTTCCACTTCTTAGCTGGATCGCCTTGCACTGCTCTTTCGGGTTCCCCTCCGGCATTCTATTCACTGATTTTGCAATCTGGCTCATCTGGAGCTCTAAAGAGGTGAACCTTCGATTGTTCTCTTGTTGAGTTCTAGTCCACTCAACGTTCATCTTCTGGAGCTCTTGATCTCGATGATCACCCTTCTTGTGCAACTCCTTCACATCGTACTCCAAGGATGACAACCGCTTGCTCCCTTCCTCCACCTTCTGAAGGATAGCTCTCAACATCTCCTCGGTTGATGCACCGCCTTCTCCACCAGGAGGTTTAGACCCCGGATCAACACCTGCAGGAACAGTGACACCAGTTTTTGGGTTAGCATAAGAAAAATTATCATTTTTCCTCCATGTGTTTTGAGGAGGCTGCTGGCCTCCTTGAACTCCTTGTGTGTTCCTCCATTGATTTTGAAGTGGCTGAGGGCCTGGAGGCACAAATGGTTGGCCATAAGAAGGCCTTCCATACTGATTTCCACCTTGGTAGCCATTCTGATTGTAATAAGGACCTCCCATGTAATTGGCTACCTCTTGCTGTCCACTGGGCTGGTCTACTCTCTCATTCTCCACTGCATGCTCTCCACCCAAACTCTTCCCCAACTCGAGGTTGTTGATCTTTTCCATCATGGCCATCAATAGCCTTCTCGTTCCTTCTCCCTCTTCAACCTGATGCACTCTCTGAAAATCTGCATCCACACCCCAAGCACCGGCATTCGTGACAATGTTGTCCACGATCTCCCTACACCTCTCTATGCCTTGATTGAGGAATGCTCCGCCCGCACATGCATCTAAATGGGCTTGACCATCCTTGCTGGCACCACTATAGAAGAATGCCATAATGTCTCCCTCGTTGTACCCGTGCTGCGGGCACTCAATCAACATGTTTGAGTATCTCTCCCACGCTTGACGTAGGTCCTCTCCTTGCTTCTGGCGGAAGGAAGAGATCTCAATCCTAGCCTTGATCGTCCTAGATGGAGGGTAGAATCGCTCGAGGAACAGACGCTCGAGCTCTGCCCAAGTGGTAATACCTCCCCGCGGGAGCGTATTATCGTACCACTCCTTAGCTATTCCCGTCAGTGAGAATGGGAACAGCCTAAGCCTCTTGGCATCTTCAGACATGCCATTATAATTGAATATTGAGGCTATCATGAGAAAGCTCCTCAAGTGAGTGTGAGGATTCTCCTTCCCTATCACCCCTTTGAACTGATTCTCGGTCAGCAGCTTTAAAATCCCCGGTGATATCGAGAAGTTGTTCGCCTCAACAGGAGGCAAAGCCACTCCATCATAGTACCGCTGTGGCTGCGCTGCAAACCTCCCTCGAATAGCCATCTGATCTGCGTTCTGAGGAACGTGTTGAGGATTAGCAGCTGGTACGGGTACTTGTTGGGGTGGTGGTTGGTAAACAGGTGGTTGATTATAGACTGGGGGTGGAGGATACGGGTATGGTGGGTAAGGATAAGGTGGGTATGGGTAATGTTGGTATACTGGGTTGTGGAAAGGGTTATTCGGGTTTTGTGGGTAAGCAGGATTGTTCAGAGGATTTGGGACTAGGTTCTGAGCTGGATTGTTTACATTTTGTGCACCAGGGTTCTGGCTTTGGCTATCCACGAACTGGTCTTGATTCTGACCACCACTCCCTCCAGAGCCATCAACCCGGTCTACTGCCTGAGTGAAATCGTTGGCAGCATCGTCCAACTCATTATTGAGGTCCATTGGTCCCTTCCCTAAGTCGGCAGCGTTCATCCTTCTCAAGAAGGTTCGGTTCCTTCTGGCTATTGTCTCAGGATCTGCAGGTAATCTCTCTTCGCTCGTGTTGCCTTGTGAGCGTGTTCTCATAAACCTGACACACTAGCAGATGGATCAAAACGCACACTAGGATGAACTCGTAGAAGTAGGATGTGGGTACGTAATTAGAGTAATTCGTGACGTTAGTTTTAATTCTCTTAATTAATGAATTCTTATAATTAATCTGAACTTTACCTTTGAATTTAGTACGAAAGTGTTAGAGAGAGGACGACCGCATCACTCAATAACAATTAGTAGTCTTAACGAGAGGGTTTAGGAAAGGTTAATTCATCTACCGGTTTAGCGAAGGAGGACGACCGCATCACCTTAGTTAAATTAGGGTCTCATTAATTAAGCACAGTTCATTAACTTGTTAGTGGATTAGTGAAGTCGATTGCTAGGATAAAGTATTAGGGTTTAGAATCTTGAGCTTTCACCTTGCATTCTTAGACTTAGGTTAATTCTCGTTGTCACAGTTATTTTGATTATGTACCTGCTCCGTTAGTATACGTAGGGATTCCTATCCTAAGCATCACCATCTCATACTTGCATATACACCTTAGATACTTAGTTTAATTTTCCTTTTGCATTCGTAGGATAATTTAGTTAGCTTAATTAATCTTTCCAAAAATCCAAAAACAACACACTCATATTAACTACGACGCGTAGATCTTCAGGGATCTATTCGCATATACACCATCCCTTGGGTTCGATAATACTTGGTCCCTATACTTGCCCATACTACAGTGAACCCGTTCTCTTGCGGGGTAGCTACTAGTAGAAGCTAGTGTAGTCGCTTCAAGTCAAAGCTCTTGCTCAAAACCCCGAAGAACTAGCAAAAACGATTGATGTCCTTCAGTCTTTGCAAAATCGGCAAACAGCTGGGCCGTCAAGAGCAACAGCGACGATCAATCGAGCAGGGGCGAGCAGGCGAGCAGAGGAGTAAAATGAGAGAAGATGTACGCCGTGATGAGGCTGACAGCGCTGAAGTCCGTAGAAACAAAGGAAAGGCTCCCATAAGTGAGCGTTTGGGGAATCGAGAAGGATCATCACCAAGTCAGGCAAGTGAGTCGAGCAGAAGCACTTCTCGGACCAGTGCGTTGGAAAGGCTGGGAACAAGGTATACAACCACAAGAGAACAATCTAGGAGAAATGTTGAGCGACCACGCCCTGCTGCTCGCCCATCAGTGCATGATCGAATCAGAAGATCAGCATTCGGCCGGCTAGGGCCAAATGGAGCCAGTAACGTTGCTAGGAGGGCAACCCAGGAGAAACGTCCCATCGGAGAGGGACTGCGTCGTGAGGAAGTTATACCCAATCACGATGAACAGCCTTCTGATGGGAGAACTCCCCCAAGCGAATTGCAGGAGATGAAAAAAGCAATCGAGGAATTACAAAAGCAGCTAGAATCTCAGAAAGGCGTCGGATCAACTATCCTCCCGTCCTCACCGCTGTCTCCGTTAATCCTCAATGCACCAATTCAGAAGAAGATACAATTCTCTGCCATCAGTTTGTATGAAGGGACGTCGGACCCACGGATTCACGTGACGAAATACTCAGACTTTATGATCTCAGTGGGGGCAACCGACGCCACTCAATGCCGAAATTTCCCACTCACCCTTGGGGATGGCCCGCATAGATGGTTTTCAGCACTGGCTCCTGGTTCCATCAACTCCTTTGCCCAACTGAGCAAGGAGTTCTTGTCTCATTTTTCAACAGCTGGGTCTTACTTGACCCACAGGCACCGGTTGGCAGACATCAAGCAAGGAGACGAGGAGTCGGACAAGCAATTTTTAGAAAGATTTGACAAAGTTTTTTTGGAAGGCGAAATGGTGAGTGAGGATACGAAGATAGTGGCAGTGATGGCCGGATTGAAGAAAGGAACTGATCTGTGGAAGGAGATGCACTTGACTTGCCCAAAAACATACGCGGAGTTCAGACACAAAGCAGGAATCCACGTGTCGATGCAGGAAGCCCTACACAGAGAGATGGGAGACAAGGCTGATCCAAAGAAGTTTGGCAAGAAATCTGGAGGGAGTGATTACAAAGCACCGAAGAACATGAAGTCATTCAACGAAGGAGCGGAAATAAAGGAAAAGTTTAACCAAGTTCTCACGATGTCAGTAGACGTTGTATACAACAATGTCAAAGACAAGGAGATGCTATCAGAGCCACGAAAAATAAGGCAGGAAAGAGGAAAGTTGAACCCGAACAAGTATTGCGCATACCATCAGAGTATCGGCCACTTCACCAGTGAATGCCGAGATTTGTTAAAGCAACTGTGGAAATTCTATAAAGAATAAAGGTTATCTGAGTTCGTGAAAAGGGAACCTGGCAAGAGGCCGAGGGCAGCAGCGCCGTCCAGCTCAGACGAGGATGATAGCGACGAGCAACCAAGCAGGACGGGCAAGAAAGGAAAAAAGGTCCCCGTAGCCCCAGCAAGACCAGTCCCGGAGATCCTAATGTTGGAACCGTTTGGGCCAGTGGGCGGATGTTCCGATGGGGGACCACCTATGTCGAAAAGGAAAAAGAAAGCGGAGTTGAGAGTCGTAGCGCAAGTGATGGAGGTAGGTACAAATCCATCAACCAAACGAACTGGGAACCTCATTTTTTCAGAGAAGGACTTAGACGGGGTGCTCACTCCCCACAATGACTCATTAGTCATTTGCACTAACATCATGGGAACGAAGGTGCATCGTCTGCTTGTCGACACTGGCTCTTACACAAACATCCTGTTCAAAAGCACGGTGGACCAGCTAGGAGAATGCGCTGAATACATCAAGGATTGCGATCATAGAATAGTGGGATTCGGAAATGTTGTGACCTTCCCGCTAGGAATGATTACGCTAGCAGTCGAACTTGTATCGGTTGAGGACCCTGAAAGGAGGCTGAGTAGGATGGTAGACTTCCTAGTTGTAGATCAATAGTCCACCTACAATGGGTTCATCGACCGTCCTTTTTTGCATGAATTCAAGGCCGCAGTTTCGACGTACTATTACTGTGTAAAATTTCCCACATCAAAAGGTGCAGGCACAATTAAAGGTGACCAGAGGAAAGCTCGTGAGTGTCTCTTACAACTTCAACCTGGAGACCGCAAAGTCGGCATGATGGAAGAACAACTCAGTAGTCGTAATGAAGAGAAACCATCCACTCCCAACGAAACCATGGATTCTATCGATACGGAGATGATGGAGGTAGATGAGCAGCTGTACAAAGGCGAACAGAAGTGTAATGACGAGCAGAGGTGTAGTGACGAGCAGCAGAGTGGTGACGAGCAGATGAGCAAGAACGAGCAGTTAAGCCATATGAAAGACGAGGAAACTGCAACAACCAGCAACAGAGCAGAACACGCAACAACAACCAACATGGAGACAGAGGACATCGAACCGCGACTGGGCGTGGAGTCAATAGAAGTCGAGGACGAATTGAACACGGAAGGGCCCATTATCAACCCTCGTTGGAAAGGCCAGAAAGGAAGGGCTACTCCGGTCGAAGAGTTAGAGGCAATAAAGGTCGACCCGAACCAAGAGAGCTTAGAACTCTTCATAGGATCTGAGCTCCCGGAGCCGTACAGATCCGAAATGACGAAGTTCCTTAAAGCAAATCTCGATGTGTTCGCATGGTCGCATGCAGACATGGTAGGTATCAGCCCCGAGCATGCCTGTCATAAACTCAACATCGACCCGACGAAAAAGCCAATCCATCAGAAGAGGAGAAAATTTGGGCCCGACAAGTATGAAGCGCTCGATGTGGAAGTTAAAAAGCTTTTGGATAACGACTTGATCAGACAGGCCTTATGCCCGCAATGGGTGGCAAACCCGGTGTTGGTCAAGAAAGCAAGCGGGGCGTGGAGATTGTGCATCGATTTTACCGACTTGAATGCTGCTTGCCCAAAGGACAACTTCCCATTGCCACATATCGACCAATTAGTTGATGGCACAGCTGGACACGAGCTCCTCACATTCATGGATGCATTTGCAGGATATCACCAGATTACAATGCACCCAGACGACCAGGAGCACACAACGTTTTACACCAACAAAAATTTGTTGTGTTGGAAGAGAATGCCATTTGGATTAATCAACGCCAGGGCCACCTACCAGAGGCTGGTCAACAAGATGTTTGACGACCACATCGGAAAGACAATGGAAGTGTATGTGGACGATATCGTCGTTAAAAGCTCAAGGAAAGAAGATCACTTGCAACATCTTGCCCAAACATTTGAAATACTCCGGACCTACAACATGAAACTAAATCCCAAAAAGAGCAGTTTCGGGGTCCATTCCGGGAAATTCCTGGGACATCTGGTCAGTCGACGAGGGATTGAAGCGAATCCATTGAAAGTAAAAGCAATCATAGAGATGCAACCGCCCCGGTCAGTAAAAGAAGTTCAACGGTTAACCGGATGCCTAGCAGCGTTGAATAGGTTCATCTCTAGGTCCGGAGACAAATGTAGACCATTCTTCGAGGCAATCAAGAAGGGGAAGTTTCAATGGACGAACGCCTGTCAACAAGCGTTCGAGCAGTTGAAAGAATATCTCGGTGACACGAAGATTCTTGCTAAACCAATTCTAGGAGAAAAATTGTATTTGTACTTGGCAGCCTTAGAGGTGGCAATCAGCTCGGTACTTGTTCGAGCAGAAGGAAAGTTTCACCTGCCCATTTACTACGTAAGCCAAGCTTTACATGAAGCGGAACTCAAGTACTCGCCAACAGAAAAACTAGCATACGCGCTAGTGATGAGCGTCAGGAAACTACGACCATATTTCTTCGACCACCAGGTGGAAGTGCTAACAACATTCCCGCTCAAACAAATATTGCATAGACCTGACACAGCCGGTCGCCTCCTGAAGTGGTCCTTAGAAATCAGCCAGTTCGGGATTTCATATGCTCCTCGAACAGCGATCAAGGGCAAGCATTAGCCGACTTTATAGTCGAGCTAACTTTCCCCCAGGATCCGACGAGAGGACATAGTCATCCCTGGCACATGTACGTTGACGGGTCGTCCACAAACATGGCCTCGGGGGTAGGAATAGTTCTGATAAGTCCTGACAGACAAGTCTTCACTTCGGCTATTCGTTTCGAATTCATGGCAACAAACAATGAAGCCGAATATGAAGCATTGATCGCTGGATTACGGCTAGCATTAGCGGTAGGAGTAAGGAAGTTGCAAATTTTCGGAGACTCTCAACTAATTGTCAACCAAGTTCGGGGAGAGTACGAAGCAAAGGACGAAAACATGGCTTTGTATCAAAAAATTGTTGCTCATCTGGCCTCCATGTTCGAGCAAATATACATTGAACAAATACCAAGGGATAACAATGCACAAGCAGACGCGCTCGCTCGATTAGCAACTAGCACCGGACCAGCAGAATTGTCCGAAGTTACATTAACCAGGATATCCAACCCATCAACCAAGGATTACAAAATTTATCAAGTTGATGCGGAGATGGGTGAAGATGATTGGAGAACGCCGATCATTAAATATCTACGAGACGATGAAAAACCGGACAACCCATTGGAGGCTAGTAAGATGATTAAAAGAGCGGCGAGATATACCATAATGGATGGACAATTGTACAAAAGAGGATTTTCGCTCCCGTTGTTGAAATGTTTAACAAGAGAACAAGGCCAAGAAGTCTTGCAAGAAATCCATCAAGGCGTATGTGGAAACCATGCTGGAGGACGTGCGTTGGCCTACAAAACAGTGAGACAAGGGTATTATTGGCCTACGTTGCTAAAAGACGCTATCAGAGTTGCGAAAACCTGTCACAGATGTCAGATATTCGCTCCCAATATCCACAAGCCACCAACCGAGATGATAGCAGTCAATAGTCCATGGCCATTCGCGAAATGGGGAATCGACATCATAGGACCTTTTCCGATAGGAAAGAGAAATGTAAAGTTCGCAGTGGTGGCCGTGGACTACTACACAAAGTGGGCCGAAGCAGAAGCACTCGTGACAATTACGCAAGAAAAAATGACCAGCTTCATATGGAAGAACATCGTATGTCGGTTTGGAGTACCACAGGCAATTGTGACCGACAACGGGCGACAATTTGAGGGCAAGAAAATAAGGAGCTTCTGTGAGAAGTGGGGAATAAAAAAACATTTTTCAACTCCATATCATCCCCAGTCTAACGGCCAAGTCGAAGCAGTTAACAAAATAATCAAACACATACTGAAAATCCGGTTGATTGACAAAAAAGGAAAATGGTCGGAAGAGCTACCAGAAGTGTTATGGGCATATCGAGTATCTCACAGAACGAGTACAGGCGAGACTCCATTCACAATGGCATTCGACATCGAAGCAGTGATACCTATAGAATTGAAGGTCCCAACAGAACGAACATCGACGTTCGACGAGCAGACAAATGACCAAGCTTTGGCCGCGGAAATGGACTTGATTGAGGAAAAAAGAATCTCGGCAGAAATGAAAAATGCAATTTACAAAAGAATGATCACAAAGTATTACAACTCACAAGTGAAAGTCAGAGAATTCAAGATTGGAGATCTCGTGCTCAAAAAGGTTTTAGCACCACCACCAGGAGTATTCGGACCAACTTGAGAGGGCCCGTACAGAATAACTAAAAAATGGGACAACGACACATATGACC
Organism: Ballota nigra; assembly: GCA_947034835.1. Taxonomy (NCBI): domain Eukaryota; kingdom Viridiplantae; phylum Streptophyta; class Magnoliopsida; order Lamiales; family Lamiaceae; genus Ballota; species Ballota nigra. Next base: position 118,508,050 of record OX344721.1, on the reverse strand, counting down.
TGGAAGACACGAAAGGCAATTCGGCCCAATACTCCTGGAATGCGGCTTTGTTAAAAAAGTATTATCAATAGACAAGTCGTATTTGGCATTTGTAAGAGTTAATTTAGTTTTTGCATCATTTGTATAGAGTTGTAAGTACGATGAAACTTTCAAAATTTTGTGAGTGTATATATATAGAGCTTTTGTTACTTGCTAAGTTGTTCGCTCCACAAAGCAAAGTTGCTCGCTTCAAAATCACCGTGCAGGGGGCGAGCAACAGAGCTAAATGCAAACAAAATGCCAGGCCAAGTCCACGAAGAGACCACAAGGCCCAATTGTCTAAGGCTAAGTCTTTTTAAAAGACACTAATAGCCCATCTAAGCCGATCAGGCGAGCATTAAGGCACAAAATATTCATTCTAAAAAATGAAAATGCGCGAACAAGCGAGAAACAAAAGAAATAGAAACAAAGAAAAGAAAGTAAATTCGTTCATTTTTTCATTAAGGAAGCAAGTTGTTACACCAAAAGGAAAGTGAAGAGTACAAGCTAGCCCTAATACAGATCTAAAAGAAACAAAAAATACAAGATCTTCAGGCTGGAGGAACTGGAGGCGCATCCGTGGTCGCCGGAGCTGGAGATTCTTCTTCAATAATGGCAGCTGCAGTAGTGGTCGCCACAGCAGATGTGCTCGCCCCATCAAGGGGAGTCAAGGGGAGAGAGTGGAGGCCATCGAAGATATCCGCCTCCTTGCTCGGCTGCTCGCCGGAGGGCTGGGGAGGAACAATTTCAACACCTTCCCCAAAAATATCCAAGGGAACTCCCATCTCCCCAAGATCAGCCAAGGGAAGCTTGAACCCTTCACCAAGGGGATTGTCTTGAACATAACCAATAAAGTCCTTTTTTGCAGTGGCCAAAACGTCTAAGTTATGGTCCAAAGCGAACTTCACTAATTTTAAGCTCTCAGCGTAAGCACAGACATATCCCAAGTTGGTGTTGTCAGCCACATCTTGAGCATAAAGGTCGAAGGCGACCATCCCAACTTTCTCTTCCTTGAGGCGAGCAACCTCGGCTTGAAGCTCCTCTATTTGGGCGACCATGACCGTCTTCTCAACTTCTAGCGCTTTTGCTCTCTCATCGGCCACCCCCAGCTCAAGAGATAGCTTCTCTGATTGATTCAGAGCAAATTGCTCGCTGGCCACGGAAGCGTTGAACATCTGCTCCAAGTTCGCCATTGCCTTAGCATGCTCAGCTTTCTCTTGTGCGAGCTCTTCATCCTTCTTCTTCAAGGTGACAGTCTTCTCCGCCTCAAAGCCCTCAATCTTGCGACCAAGACTGCGATTCGTCCTCTCCAGGAGTACGATTTGATCAAGGAGCCTTTGAGCCATCACGGCTTGATGGCTGGCATTATACGCGATCAAGCGAGCATTGTCGCTTGGAATTTGTCCTTGAACAATCTCTTCACAAGTCTTGGTCCAAGAACGGGGGACCAACTCGGTTGCTCGCCGGACATGGGAATCCGCGATGTCCAGATATGGAGGAGGAGTTTTTACACAGCTGGGCTGATGGAGCACTTCTGCCCGCCCAGGGTGCTCCTCAGGCTTGTACCTGGAAAAAGAAGAAAAATCATGAGTAAAATACATAATGAAGGAGCGATCATCAGAGTTAGGGTTTGAAGACTTACTCTCTCAACTTCACGGGGCCATACCCTAGATATGAGCGATCACTGGGTGATCATGACTTTTTGTTCAAAATGGCAGCAACGGCCTGCTGCTCACTTACAACCTCAACCAAGGCATGCTTGGTAGCAAGCGAGCGAGGAGCGCGATTACTCGCCTCCATGATAGTCTTTGAGCGCTTTGATGCTCGCTCGGCGCCATCCCCCTCCTCGCGAGAATCGTCCCGCGGAGCCTTCTTTTTCATTTTTTCCTTCTCCACCACTTGTGAAGAGGAGGCCGTCTTGGGGGCTGTTTTGGGGGCCCCTTTGGAACCTCCCTTGGATGTTCGCAGGCGAGCACCCTGGTCCCCTCTGGCCCGTAGGCGCATAAGTGATAGGGGCGGATCCTGCCTCTTCCTAGTTGGCTCCTCAGCAGCCATTTGTTTAACTCTTGCAACGAGCAAGTGGTAAGATTGAGGAATGGTTGGCACAGCAACAGTCACCCTTTGATCTGTTTAAAAAAAAAATAGAGTTAGCTAAGATAGGCGATCAAGCGAGCAATGGTGTAAAGTTGATGACAATAATCACCTTCAGGGATCTCTGCTTGAGCCTCTAAGTGATGAGGACTCGTAAAGAGTTGGGCGATTTTTCGACAATGTGCCTTCGAAAGATGCAAGATGTCGCGATCACTCGGGTTCCGAAGCACGATTACAGCCAATGTGTACAAGAATTCTTCACTAAGGCCTGAATTCCCCCACTTCAACACTTTTCGACCTGCAAAACAAAAAGAAAGAAAAAATTAAAATTAGTCCCCAACTCTGTCCTAGGAAAGAAGGAGAAAGGCATACGTTTGATTATGCCAAATCGTTCAGGAGAATTAATGCGCGCTTGGCCGCCGGTAAAGCCCACTGATGCTCGCCAATCGCCGCCAATAAATAAGAATTGGTTATGCCAACTCCTAACTTTATTGGGAACTCCCTCGATAAGTTTCACCCCCGTCCTCGCCTTGACGTAATACCAACCTACCCCCTCCTCGCTGCAAGCCGAGACAACCCAGACATATAAAATCTCAGCCGTACTGAGTTTATTCTTGTATCCTTCAAGACCGAAGAGGGTCATCAGGGCGAGCAGGTTACTCCACCCATTGGGAGTGATTTGGGTGATCGCCAAATTAATGTCCTCCAAGAAGCGACCAATGATGGGATGTAAAGGCAAGGGGAACCCAGTGTTGAGTATATCCAGGTTGATCGCCGTGCAACCCGGTGGTGGGCGATCAGCAGTTTCTCCTTCCTTGGGGGCATACAGGAATATATCATAGGGGATCTTGTACTGAGACCTAATACTATCTAAGTCATCCTCCACAACTAAGCTTGAGATCTTGCTCGCCGTATAAACATTCACTTCGGCGGACATGAACTCTCTGGCGCGAGCAGCGTAATCCTCTCATTCGTTTGGTCGCGCAACGCCTTCGGGGATTTGAGACTCAGGAGTCACCTTAGAAGTAGGAAAACCTATTTCTTCAAGGAATTCCCAAGTCACGGCCAATCTTGGTCGCGCAACTTCTTGATGATCGCTCTCTGCGTCAATCTCAGCGGCCACTTCCTCCGAATCCTCCCCTAAGTCAGAGGAGGTGACACCCTCCGCGTCTGCGCGACCAACAGTGTTTTGGATCTCCTCCTCGCCAGAACTTTCTGAAGCATGGGCTCCAATGGAGCGAACAACAGAGGACGTCTCAGATCCCGTTTCTTCGTCCATCAGTAAAGTCCTGGGGTTTCTAACAAGGGCTTGGCGAACAGACCGGCGAGGAGCAGGGGAAGAAGAGATTTCTTCCATGGGACGCTTCCCGGGATTACGCTCGATAATTTCAATTGAAGAAGTATCACTCGAGGAAGTCATTTGGAGGAGATTTCTCAATAAGATAAGAAAAATGGCAACAGATTTTGAGGGAAGGAATGAAGAGCAAAATGTGCGATGGAGATGAACGGACACGACGACGTTCGAACGGCGCAGGGGACGGATTTTGAACGGAAAATGCAAAAATGACGAAATCGAAGAAATAAACGGAACAAAAACGAAATTAAGGACAATGATCAATAATTACCTGAAGAAATTACGTGAAATGGACCAAGAATCTCGTAGAAATCGAAGTGCAAAAGCTTGAAGAAGAGCTCTAATGGAGAAGAAAACAAGAATTCGAAAAAATGAAATGAAAAAGTGAAGATGGGTATTTATAAGGCTCAAAATCGGGGGTCAAAATAGAATTTTTGAAAATTTTCTAGGCCCCTACTTGCAAAAAGGAACACGCGTGGGCGGGAGGATGATGTCATCGCCGCCCACGACGTTTCGATTTCCAAGAACCTCGGGAACTCAACCGTCACCAACGCTCGGAATGCCCTGTTGTTCGCTTTGATGACCTGATGGTCGCCAGTTTTCCCACTCAAATGAATTTAAAAATTTTGTTGCTCGCTCTTCGCACACACTTATGCCTTGTCATTCATTGGACAATAATTTCCCCAATAAAGAACAAGTCAGGGGGCATTGTTAATAGGCGGCCAGGCGAGCAACAGTGATCGGATATTAAGAAGTTAATGAACTAAGATAAGGAAGCAGACGACCATCAGAGTTTGGAGAAAGTCAATTATTTTGGCGACCAGGAGTGCGGCCAGACGCATTTTTGCGCGACCAGGAAAACAAAGGACAAAAGAGATGAATAACCAAAACAAAAGATAAAAGGCGAAAGGCGGGCAACCTTGCAACCGCGCGAGCAACCTTGCATCAAGCCCAAACACGAGGCGAGCAAGAGGTCCATAACGCCCAACATAGATATACTAGCGAGCAACAAGTCACCAAGAAGAGCCACAAAGTGGTTTGGAGGACCAAGTACAACATTGAGAATTCCAAGAGTCATTAGTTTAGATGTAATACAAGTGTCTTAACACTTGACACTCATCTAAAGGATAATAGTTTAGATGTTGTACAAGTGTCCCAACATTTGGCATAAATCCAATGGTTAAACCACCAAAATGGTGACACATGGTCTCCTTGTACATCTATAAATACCCCTTCATTTGCATGAAGAAGGGGAGGATTTTTCCCATAATTCAAAATATCACTCAAACTCCTGCAAATTTATTTCTTGCATATTTCTTAGTCAAATTCCATGATCTTAGATTTTGTTTGGTGATCTTAACAAAGAAAAACAGTCACTAATCATCATTGATTAGAAAAGATCATCAACAATTATAATACATTAATAATAATAAAATTTGAAAAAAAAGTATATTCACCCTAAAGGTGGGATGGTATAGAATAGATGATAATACTGAATATAATTTTATTTTTTATGGGTGTGGATAGAATTTTTTCTAAGAATAGGCATTTTACCCCTTCACCTTTTCTAATAGCCCGCAACAATTTTTCAGCACAAACCTATAAAAGTATCGGCCGCAAATTCAAATGGCCCATGGCATACGTGGAATCGCTCTTGCAGAAATGCACGTCTTTCTCACACATTCAACAACTCCAGGCCAACCTTCTAGTCACCGGCCTTTTCCATTCGTACCAGCCGCGCTCAAAGTTCCTCGACTTCTGCGCCACCTCCGCCAGCCTCCCCTACGCCGCCGCCGTTTTCCAATCCATCCCATTCCCATCGACGAACGACTGGAACGCTCTCATCCGAGGTCACGCCCAGAGCCACCACCCCATCAACGCCGTCACGTGCTACCTCTCTATGTCACGTGCCCCCTGCAGGCCTGACGCCCTCACGTGCTCCTTCTTCCTCAAGGCCTGCGCCCGCGCTTTGGCCCGGATTGAATCTTTTCAGATGCATTCGCATGTTTTGAAATCAGGGGTTGGTTCGGATGTTCTGTTGCAGACCACGTTGCTTGATGCTTATGCGAAATGTGGTGAACTGGACCATGCGCGCAAGATGTTCGAAGAAATGCCTAAGAGGGATATTGCGAGTTGGAACGCTTTGATTTCTGGATTGGCGCAGGGGAATCGACCGTATGAAGCGTTGGAGCTTTTCAATAGAATGAGTGAGAGGAATGGAGATGATCGAGCCCGAATGATGCCGAATGAGGTCACTGTTCTTGGTGCTCTCTCTGCTTGCTCGCAGCTCGGGGCGATCAAAGAGGGCGATAAGGTGTTCGATTATATCAAGAAAAGACGTTTGGATGAGAATGTGATAGTGTGCAATGCTGTTATAGATATGTATGCGAAATGTGGGATGATTGAGAAGGCGTATGCTCTGTTTCGGGGAATGAAGTGTTCGAGGAGTATAATCACGTGGAACTCGATGATCATGGGGTTCGCCATGGATGGAGATGGGGAGAAAGCAATCGAGCTCTATAACCACATAGCCGAAGGCAAGGAGGGGGTGGTACCGGATAGTATTACGTATTTAGCTGCTCTGTGTGCATGTAACCATGCAGGGATGGTGGATGAAGGGGTAAAGCTCTTTGAATTGATGGACGAACATGGGGTGTGCAAAAACATGAAGCATTATGGGAGTGTGGTGGACTTGTTGGGAAGAGCAGGGAGATTAGACAAGGCGTACAGGATTATAGAGTCGATGCTTATGTTACCTGATGCTGTGTTATGGCAAACTCTATTAAGCGCCTCTAAGACGTACGGGAATGTACAAATGGCGGAGAAGGCTTCAAGAAAGCTTGTGGAGATGGGGTCGAGTGATTGTGGGGATTTCGTGTTGTTATCGAACGTCTATGCTGCAAACGAGAGGTGGGACGACGTGGGGAGGGTGAGAGGGGCGATGAAGACTAGGGAGGTTAAGAAGGTGCCCGGATTCAGCTATTCTGAGATGAATGGTATTATATACCAGTTCTATAATGGCGATAAAAGTCACCCAAATTGGAGGGAGATTTATGGGAAGCTGGAAGAGATTACGTTTAGGATTAGAGAATTTGGGTATGAACCGGAGACTAATTATGTGTTGCATGATATAGGGCATGAAGAGAAGGAGAATGCTTTGTGTCATCACAGTGAGAAATTGGCTCTGGCTTTTGGTTTGATTAGTACAGAAGATGGGAGCCCCATAAACATTAACAAGAATCTTAGGATATGTGGCGATTGCCATGTGGTGATGAAGCTTGTTTCGAAACTCTATGGTCGAGAAATTGTAGTCAGGGATCGCACCCGATTCCACAGATTCAGTGAGGGTTCGTGTTCCTGTGGTGATTTTTGGTGAAAATGGAAAAATTTATCTTCAGTTATCACATTAGTTTGGTTGCAAATATTTGGGGTTATTAATGGTCATTACCCACTATCATTGTGTTTGGTATCCATAATCCCAATCCAGACTCCCTACACATTAAATTTGAACTGACGAATCTGTCCTTGTGTTTCCAAAAGTGGATGGAAGGTGGAGGGTATAATAGTATTAACATATTGATTTGTAATGCATTGGTTCTTGTATAACGTTTTCGGATAGCAAACAAAGTAATTTACACATCATTTCAGTACAACACATCCAATATAACATATCATAGCTTATCCCATCTTGCGTACCAAACATGCCCTTAGAGAGCAATTGCTAGATATGACAGCATTAGATATCTGTTATGGGATCAGTAAAACCTTGCTTGGGAAACAGCATGAAGTTCCATAAGCTCAGAGAAGACGTGTTCATAGTAACTAATCAACCTAAGAATCTACAAAGATGAAGATGGAAAAACTAAGTAGAGATGTGATATTAATCAGAATAAATATTAATTGAACTCAATCATAAGTCATTGACCAGTCTGGTGAAACAAATATCGCAAATAAATACACTCAGTGGTCATAACATGAGAGAATAAAAATAACAATTTTAACAAAGTCAGAGCTTCTACTGCAGAACCTATGCAAACTTCCATGAGTTGCACAATGGTCAGAACCCGACTAGTCTTTCATAAGCCTCGCCTCAAAACCCCCCTCAGGTCGCTTCACAAGTGTATATGGCACATGTGTCCCCAGCAATTTGTCCCAGATGGAGAAGAACGGTTGGGAGTAGTTGAATTTTGTACCTTGGAGTTGATGATGAATATCATGGTAAGCAGTGTTATTCTGAAAAAGTAGATGGAAGATATTACCAGGGAGCCACAGCCCACAATGATCATCAACCGTTTTGATAACAGCAAAGCAGAAGAAGAAAACAGATGTTCGTGCAGTCATTCCAGAGACGAGGAAGGAAATAGCGCCACCGAATGTGTCTAACAAAAGGCCTTCCAATGGATGATTGTAAAGAGCCCCGATGGCATAAGGAACGACCAATCTGTGATGCTGAGAGTGGATATGTTTGTACAAAAACTTGTTTTGGTGCATATATCGATGCACAAAGTACTGCCATGTATCCATAACCAGCATTGCAATTATAAATTGTACAACAAGAACTGGAAGAGAGGGTTGAACAACATCTACAGAAGAATTTGCATTTGAAGTTACCTGCAATGCTAAGCATAGAATGTCAAGTATTAAATTATTTAAGGAAATCAAAATGCATATTCCAATGTATGGTACAGCTTTGTTTCAAATAATGCAACGAATTACTATCTCTCTAGTATAGTTCATGCCTTACAGTTCTAATATGTTAGCACAGAAAAAAGAACACTGGAGGTCAAAGGAAAAAAAGAGCTAAAGGGAGGTACTTCAGTAACATGAATGTGCATCTTCAGATCTCAATGATATTGATATAGAACTTTATAGTCAGGTAGACTCTTGAAGTCGAAAATGAACTCAAAAAAATGCTGAATAGAACTTTTCTATGTGCAAAAAAACTACCAGTTTCTTATTATACCCTGTAGTATCTATATGTGAGATTACAGAAAACAAATATCAACGAGCTCAAACTCATATTATCATCCCTACATGAAGTTATTTCTAAGCTGTGTGCTTAATCTAAGATTATATCCATCTGAAGGTCTACAACATGATACCTAAACCAGATCATAAAATGCATTTACCAAGAAGAGCAATTCTGCAACAATGGCCTGGAAAACTTGCTGTAAAAGAACGCCTTTGATCACAGATCCCAACGGAACCAAGTTTTTCTTATTTTCTTCGGCTCTTGTATGCAGCCTATAGTTATCTAAAGGAGGGAGAAGCTGATAAAACCCTGCATACACCCAGTACACCAATAGTGGAGCGAATGTCCCCATGGTTTCGTCGCTAACATATTCTTCCCAAAACACCATTCTTCAACAAATTTTCTGTATTTCTCTTCTTCACAAAGACCGTAAAGAAATTCAGGCTAAAACCTGGACAAGGATATGCCGGAAATCACATAAGTCCCTGAAAAATAGAGAAACAAACATCATGTAATGGAGAATCCAGCAGACCCTAGCCCCATCAAAGTTGTCTGAAACTAAGTCAAATGCAATATGATAAAAGGTTGAAATTTTCAACATTATGGATGAAACTGTACTGAAACACACACTAAAGTACTTCAATTACATCAATTAAAAATCGTAATCAATCAAAACCTAGATTAATTGAAACTAAGTCCATGCGCTTACTGTACACACATTAAAGTATTTCAATCACATCATTCAAAAATTAAAAACCAGATTATTCTTTACCTAAGTCTATGCGCTTGTGATGAAAGGTTGAAGTATTTCGATTTTGTGGATGCAACTGGGCATTAACACACACACTAATTTCCATTAATTTCACCATATTAACCATAACCAATGAAATCATATATCATAAACTCGAGATACAACTCTATACCTAGATGAACTAAAATATGCTAAAGTATCAATTGAAGTTGCAATTAACTAGAAACAGGTACATTCGCCCAAAACAATTAAGAAAAAAAAGGCAAAAACCAGATGCATAGAATAAATGCGCAAGCAATTAAAACGTATTTCAGAGACTTAGGGAGGTATAATCGACCTGAATATCAGAGACGAATGCGTGGGAATAGGGTAATGGAAATGTGTTAAATCCAGATTGCAATTATAAGGGGGGTGTTGTTAAGAGCTTTGACAGTTGTGAAGATTCTCGGAGGAAATTTTGGTGGACCAATAATGGCAGAAGATTCGTTGGAAATGAGCCAACGATCTAGGTTTAATTTTATTGCTCTTCTCAAAATGGCACACCTCGCACATGTGATGCACTGTTGCTGCCATTTTCTCCAACTAGATAATTATGCTAGGGATGCCAATAAAACGGGTTTAAATTGGAGTGTATTAATTGATTCAATTTATACTACGTAGTAATTTTGAATAATACTCTTAACTATTTCATTATATAACATTAGTTGAAAGTTATTGATTATATGGTATTAGTTGCTTGTTAGGATATAGTATTAGTATCATGGTTAAAATGGTTCACATAATATCACTCACTTATGTGTACGTATTTGTATAAACCAATATTCAATTAGATTAATTCTCTTGTAAATAAATTTCTTCAGCCTATTCAAAAAGGTATTAGTAGTTATTTTCATTATACAATATTATTATTAAATTAATATTTTTTAATAAAATAACTAATATTATTATAAAATACACACAAAAATACAATAAGGTTTCACCGTTAAATTTGTTCACTGCACACTTTATCCCCAAATTGATATGGATTACATGTGTTATTTTAATATTAAATATTATTTTAAACGAGTGTATGTTTAAAATTAAATTATATTTTTAATACTAAAATTCGAGTAGCAAGAAGTAAAAGTTTCACGTTTTAGAATGTGATTTTCAATTTGAGTACCACTATTCAAACAACAAAATCCTCTAAATCTACACCACCTACTAAACATATCCCATTAAAATTTAAAAAATCAACATATATTACTAAACATACCCCACTTCATTCCTATAATATCCTTCCTCCATTAACATTCCCACAATTCCATTAAATCCACATCACTTACTAAAAATTCTCAACATTCCATATTCTCAATAAAATCATTCATTTTTTACTTTTTAATTTTTTTCATATTCTTTGGTTTTAATAAAATAGATTATATTAAAAATTAAATACATATTGAAAAAATATATAATAATTAACTAAATCTTCTAAATAAGTATTTATCAAAATAAATATCTTAAAGAATATCAAAAAATAAAATAAATATAAAGATAATTTTAATAATAAATTAAATTGTATAGTATATTTAAATAAAAAAATTAAAAGTAAATTTGACAATTATTTTAAAATAATTCAGAAAATAAAATAATTTTAAAAAAAATTAGTTAATTTTTTAAAAATCATTTAAACCTAAATAAAATTTGACAAAAATTAAATAATAAAAAAATCTAAAAAATCAATTAAAATGAAAGTTTAGAAAACAAAATAACTACATAAATATAAGAAAAATATCTAAATCTAAACAAATTAAATTTTAAAAAAGAATAAAAAATAAAAAATATTCAAAAAGGAAAATACTAAAGATAAATAAAATCAGAAAAATATTTTATAAATGTTAATTAAATTATCATAAATAATTAAAATAAAAAATTAATTAAAGTTTTATTTTTATTTAACTTCGGTTGAGTTTTTTAGATTTTTTAAAATAATTTTCTTAATTTAGTTATTTTTTAAGATTTAGTTGATCTTTTTAACTATTTTTTAGTTTATTTAAAAAAAAAAATTGGATTTGTTTTAATTAAATTATTTTGAAGATTTAGTTGATTTATTTTCTTTTGCTTTTCAAAATTTTAAGGATTTTTTAATTTTATTTAATTTAATTATTTAAATATTTAATACATTTTTAAACATATTTTTAGATTTTTTTTCGGGTTAAAAAAAATTTAAGAAAAAAAAAAAGATCAATTAAAAGTTAAAATACTAATTTTGAAATTACATGGCTTGAAGGACTAAAGTGAAAATAACATAAATTTAGAGTATAATTCATTCTATATATATATATATATATATATATATATATATATAAGGATAACTTAGTCATTTTATTTATGTCTATTATTTTTATTAATAACACTTATGTACACCAATTATACTACAACTAGTGTTGTTTAATGAAAACAACTAATCTCATTTAAAAATACACACTAATTGCATTGTGCATCTGGAGTATACAAAAATTTGTCTATATAGAGAGAGTTATATGAGTAATATAGTTTGATTTAAATGGGTTATAGCCTATGAATTCCCCAAATTAGTCGACTATTGGGTTGAGTACCTATAAAAAGGACAAATTTTAGGGTGCATTCAAGTGCATAACATATACTTGGATTTTAAACTTAATTTTGACTTCAATTTTGATTTTTTCAAAATACACACAAACACACTAAATTGTGTATTTTTTGCAGTTGGGGTACTATTGATGCCTTCTTGAGGTATTACTGATTTCTGTCTGGGGTATTTTTTTTTTCAAAAATTAAATGCATATCATGCACTCAAGTGCACATTGGAACTATTTAAAAAAAAAAAAAAAATAGGTTGACTTAAAGGATATTGCAAAGAGACAAGTTTTATTTTATTGCTTAACTTTCAGACGGCGTAACAAGTAAAAGAATCATATTGAGAATAGTTCTCTACTTGGAGAACTTGACCTAAACTACCTCTAGAGTCATTGAAAAATGTCTTTAATTTTAAGATAGATATTTGTCCTCTATTTATGGATTTGGATTTGGTGTCGTATAATATCATCCAATGTATTTTTTGAGCAATCGGGTTTAATTGAGATCTTTTACAACCTTTATATATCTTCTTACAGTTATTGGATTGAATTGAATCCATTTCAATAGTTAACGGGGCTTTAAAAAAATTCCAATAGTTAAAGAATTGCATTGGAGTGTGTTATACAACACCCAATCCAAATCCTCCCCCTATAGCCTAAATAAGTGATGAATATATATTTTATTGTTGAATAATGAATGAGTTTGACACGTGTTAATTGTGTTTTTCTCTAGTACTTATCAAGTTTTAAGTGGCATTTTGGAATATATGGGTTTGGTGTAACAAATAACAATTATGTGTGACGTAAGAAGGTTGAAGGTTAAAGTTTAACGGGTAAAGGTCACGAGATTAAATATTCATATTTACACTTTTTCATTCTAGTCAAAAAATAAATGCGCAAAGGTTTTTTTTTTCCATTATGTGCATTGTACAATTTAAATTTATTTTCAAATTTTTTTACTCATTTTTAAATTGTACTCGGTGTGATTTTTAATTGATAACATATGAGTGTTATTTTTAAAATGCACTTAAATAATACGATGCACTTATGCATAAAAAACACGCTACACAAATTTATCTATAATTTAAGATCTTTTGTAATTGGCATTCTTAAATAATACTTATGTTGTCTCACATCAGTCTCCAAACCTAGCATGACACATTTATTTGAGAAAATTTTCTGATTTTTTTAGGATTTTATTTTAATATAAAATGATAATTGAGCTTTGAGTGTTGTTTCCATTTTAAGGGTATGAAGAGCATTTCCATTTTGAGTGTGTTATAATTGAGCTTTGAGTGTTATTTCCATTTTAAGGGTATGAATAGCATTTTCTCCGTCCCGGAGTAAGTTTTTCATAATTTATAATTGTTTTGTTTAAAAAGTATGTATTTGTTTATTAATATATGGTGGTCCACATGTTAACTTTTGTATAATATAATGATTAATTGTGAAAATAAAGGGTAGTTGTTTAAATGGGTATTCCTTCTGTCCACAAAAATGTGTTCATTAATTTGGACGCAAATTTTAACAAAAAATAGATAAAATAAGAGTGTTTTATAAATAATGTGGGAGTAATTCTTGTGTGCACTCAAATACATGAGATGCACTTGGATTTTGAAAATTAATTGCAAAAAACACACAGTTCGGTGTGTACTTTGTGTTTTGAATCACTGATATCCCAAACAGTAGTCAGTAATACCACAAACAGTAAACAACAATACCCCAAGTAATAATCAGTAATATCACGAGCAATCATCAACAATACCTCAGGTGGTAGTCAGCAATAACCCAAAAAGTAGTCAGTAATACCATAAGTAGTAGTCAACAATACCCCAATTAATCATTTACTTCTAATTAAAAGTCGAAATTTAAGTTAAAATTTAGCTTATAATTCAAGTGCATGTCAAACTTGTATTTGATTGTATACAAGCATTTGTGATAAAATGGTTGTTTGTGAAGTGAAAATAAAGTGATTGTTGACATAAAAATGAATGAACACACTTTGGGTGGATAAACAAATAAGAAAAGTGAGCACCTTGTTGGGGGAGGGGTGAAGTATTTGTTTACTCCCTCTGATTCGAAATGTTTGTTGTTTTGGTCTAAATTTTGTTTAAAAATGTTTGTCGTTTTCACATATTTTTCCAAGTTTCTCTTAAATTTACCCTATAAAATAAGACCTAAAATTAGAAATAATATTTATACCCACTAAATTAGCATATGTTACATGGGAAATAGGAGTACATTTTGCACCCTTCTTCCATTTCTATTTATATTTAGTTGCATATTTTTAGGCAACTAATAAAGGTAAAATGGTAAGAAAAACACGTTTCTTAATTTAATACAAAATATCAAAAACTACAAATATGTTTATTAATATATGGAGGTGTTGCTTTTTGTTTTTTATGAAATAACAATTTTATTGTGAAACGCTTTTAAAAAAGTAAAGTAAAAATTTATAGTGAACTAGAGGGAGTATTATGGAACAAATGAAAAAAAAATATGAAATTTATTGTGAAATGAAAAAGTTAGTCATGTCTTTTACTAAAAGAATAAATTAGTAAATCTCATGTGATCTCGTCTAATCAACTTAATGAATCACAAAACAAAAAATTCTAATATAAATCATAATTTATTTGACACACACATTGTCACAAAAGTACTTGTGAGAAAGAAAAAAAATTGTAGAATAGATTTTATGTAAAATCGTCTCATACTATGAGACGGTGATATCAAGTATAAATCAGTTGCGGATCCAAGAATTTTAAACAGAGTATGCACTTTTTTTTTAGAATCAATTAGTTAAAATGTGTAACGTAACATAAATAAAAGAGTTGGTCTTGTATAAATCAATATTAACATAAAATTAGTTTACAACTAATATGTTAAATAAATAATATTCCCTTCGACCCAATATTGCTCAAGATCTATAAAAAATGAATGTTTTTTTTTTCTTATACCCAAAATTGAAAAAAGTTCAACTCCACCCTCTTAAACTAACCAATTATAAACATCTTTATTCACACTCATTTCACGGGTAATTTTTTTTAAGGACTGTAACTTTGGGGGGGTGGGTGGCAAAACAAGGACCGTAACTTTTCGGGCTGACAAAACAAGGACAGTAACTTTAAAAAGTGGCAATTTAAGGACCACAACTTTTAAAAATAGCAATTTAAGAACAAATTATCCCGAATTACTCTCTTTCGGGCTAATTAGATTGATTTTGGGCTCAAAACGCCAACATGAATATTATTTTGAATGAAATTATTTGCATTCTTTCTAATAACACATGGGTTTATGTATTCCACATGTTAAGGAATGATTATTTTTCAAAAATATCATCACTTATTTCCATTTATATAATATTATCTTCTAATCCCAACATGTCAACAATAATAATATTATTATTAATACTCAATAATAAAAATATCAATAAAATTATTCTACTTGGTAAAATTATAAGTAGTAATAACCAATTTCAACCTTAATAATAATAAGAATATAATGATTTCAATAATAATAATAATATAATAATTTTCAACGAAAATATCTACATTATATATTAATTACTACTTATATATTAATAAAAATATAAATAATAATATTTGATTATAAAAGTTATCTTAAATAACCATAAAAATAAATAATACTAATAATTCTACTATAAATAATACAATTAAAAGAAATATGTAATACTTATAAAAATAAATAATAAATTAATATTAAATAATAATTCCAACAATAATAAAAAAATTAATTTAATAATTATTAAATAATATTAGTATAATGTTATTTTTTTATAATTATAAGTATTATTAAAAATATTTTATTAATTATAATTTGAGGACAAATTAGCCCGGATTACTCTCTTTCGGGCTCACATCGATTTTGATTATGCCGCGTTGCTGGGGCGGATGAATTTCGCAGCGTGGATGGGGTTTGTGCCGCTGTGGCACTTGGCAAAATGAATATGAAGATTCGAGATTGAAAATATTGTATTGTTTAGATAAAATTTGGCTTGCAAAAAGTAATGTTCGTAAACTTTTTTTTTTGTCTTGGAATGTTAAAGAATTTAATTAATATTTTGTTTTTTGGTTTGTTTCATTTTCTGGAAGTGATATATAATGAAAACTTATGAATGTAATTCTTTTATTCAATAGGATGTTAATGAATGTTAATATTTTTGTACAAGTTGTTTGGATAGTTTGTGAATTAATGCACATTTGATTTTGGGATGATTTAGTCGAATGATTGGGGATGAACTAATGAATGAGTTAGAAATTATTTCAAAAAGTAAAAAAAAAAATGAGGTGATTTTTTTAAAAAAATAATTTCATTCAAAATAATATTCTTGTTGGCGATTTGAGCCCGAAATCAATCTAATTAGCCCGAAAGAGAGTAATCCGGGCTAATTTGTCCTCAAATTGCTATTTTTAAAAGTTGTGGTCCTTAAATTGCCACTCTTTAAAGTTACTGTCCTTGTTTTGCCAGCCCGAAAAGTTACGGTCCTTATTTTGTCAACCCCCCAAAGTTACGGTCCTTAAAAAACAATTTACCCCTCATTTCACTACACTTCTCAATACACACCATTGAGCAATAACAAAACCCAGCCTCCGTAAAATAGAAATTTGTGACCAATATATTCTCAACTTTATACTCCCTCCATCCCCAAACACTTTTCACAGTTACTTTATTTTTGTGTTTTAGCAAGCGAGTTGTTTATTAGTATTTAAAATGATAAATTAATTTTCAAGGTAGTGTATGATAGATTTATCTCTCCCCTATTATAAAATAATTTTAAAATTACCTTTTCAAGTCAAATACTAATAAAAAATTTGCTCGCTAAAATACGAGATAAATATTAAATATGAAAAGTCTTACGGGACGGAGGTAGTTTAATACTAATAATTAATTTTATCATTAAAACCCATGCTATTTTCCTTGAACACTCTAAAATGGGGTGGAGAGAGTATCTTTTAATGAAACAATCAATATCTTTCAACTAATATTGTTTTAAAGAAACAATTAATAACATTGAAAATTAATATCTTATACTAAATATAAATAGTAAATACCCTTTAATAACCCAACTAAAGTAAATTATATAATATTAAGAATTAAATAAAGAAAGTCTTTTGATACAGAGTAAAATATACTTTTACAAAAAAAACAAAAAACCACAGACTAAATATGTATTGTTTGGAAAAAAAAAATAGTGCATACAAGTGCATACCCACTTAACCATGTAGATCCGCCATTGATATAAACTGTGTATGACACATTAACGCTTTAATAAAAAGACAAAATATAGAGTGAAAATAGTTTATACATGAATTATTGAAGGATATTCGTTGTTTTCACTAAAGAGTATTAATTTTTTTTACTGAAGAGTATTAATTGTTTATACTGAAGAGTATTAGTTGTTTATACTGAAGAGTCTTAGTTGTCTACTGAAAATAAATTAAGTCTCTTTAGTAAAGACAACTAATACTCTTCAGTAAAAATAACTAATACACTTTAATAAAAAGAACTAATATCCTTTAATAATTCATGTATAAATCAATTTCACTCTATACATACTTTAATAAAGTAGTATTAATTTGTGTGTTTCATATCATAAAATTATTCCCCAAAAACTTTTGCCTAATTTGCAACTCTCCTAAAAGAAATCATTCATTTTATTTTAGCCCTCGAGAAAAAGAAAAAAACCTGTCTTTGTTATGGGAGGAATTAAACGGAACATTTTCATTTAAATTTGTAATACCCAAAAATTATTACTATAAATTTTATTCTATTTTATTGTTGATCATACGATTTAATAAACATTAATATTTAATTAGAAAATGGATAAAATAATAGGATTACAGAAAGTATTATGAGACCTATATATTTATCTTAATAACTCTCTTATACACTTAATGTATAATACATTTATTCAACAATTGAGACTGTTTATACTGAAAAAAGTGGTTATAATATATTGAAAAACTTATACTAAAAATTAATTTTCAATGTAAACATTTTAGGATAATCTAATTACACTTTTCAGCATAACCAACCTACATTTTTCAGTGTAAATAATCTTAATTGTTAAGTGAATGTACGATACATCATTTGCATATAAAAATGCCCTTATTTGGTTATAAATGTTGCTAATATTTTTTTGAAAAAAGTATAAAAATAAATTTGATGGACAATTAGAAAGGGAGTAGGTTTTATATGAAAACGCTTCATAACAAGTTTAACATGAAATAGTTTTAGAGTATCATTAATCTTATCAAAAGTATCATTAGTCTGAGTTCAAAAAAATTATTTTAATACTCTTGATGAAATTAATAATACTCTCAATAAAATTAATAACACTTTAAAATTATATCATGATAAACTTATTATAAACTATTTTCATATAATACTTTGCTTTGTAAAGGAACGAAGGAATAAATTTGATGGGTGAAGTATAATATTTTCCTTATTTAACCACAAGGTCGTTTCCTCAATTCTTTATTTTTATACTTAAAATTCCGCAATTTGCTTGTCCACCACTCTTCCTTCCCCCTCCCCATTTACCCATCTCTACTCTCACTTTGCATTCCCAATTTCAGGGTTTATCTCTTCCCCATACCCACACTCGCACTCGCACTGAGAATTTTTACATTTGCTAATGAAGGTGGATTCGGATTTTCTCGTTAGCGGGAATAAATTTCCGCCTGGATTCCGATTCCACCCTACCGATGAGGAGCTCGTGATTTACTATCTAAAGAGGAAGATTTGCTGTAAACGCCACCGCCTCGACGTTGTCACCGAGACTGATGTTTACAAGTGGGATCCCGAGGATTTGCCCGGTCGGTTTTCCTTGCTAATTTTGTTTTCTTAACTCATCATATTATGCTCACCCCCCCCCCCCCCCCCCCCCTCCCCCTTTTTTTGGTTGCTTGTTTTGTCATTCACTTTCATTGTCTATGTTCTCGTTCGATTGATTAATTCAGTGGGGTTTTTGGCTTTATCATTGATAGGGTTATTTGTTTCAAATTTGTTGATGCGTTGCAGTATGTTTTTGAATTGTTTAATTGTTTGAGGGTTTGTTGTTTTTCTGCTTCTATTATATGGTTTGTGGCGTTTTTCTGATGAATTTGTTGGCCAAACTAGTTCGATTAGGTTTTTGGAACAAAAAATAAAAAATCTGTATTAGTATTCAATTGTATTGGTGCAGTGATTTGGAATTATGTGTTTTTTTGCGCAATTCTGGTTTCATTTGAGTATGCTAAAGGTCTGAATTATGGATTTCTATACTTGTTTTGTTTGAAATTCATGATTTTTATGACATTTTCCCGAATCATTTAGAATACACGCAATAATCCTAGATATATTTCCAATTGGATTTTTTCTAAACGGATCCTGGACATTTTCTTTGTTAGTGTTTTCCCATTTTCTTCCATTTTTTGTTTTCTATTAGTTATATGCAGTCTGTTCGTGTGATTGGAATGTTTTGGGTTTACTTACTCTTTTCTTGATGGGACAATTCACTGACTTTCACTTATCTGGAAATGCAGGGATGTCAAAACTAAAAACTGGTGATAGACAATGGTTCTTCTTTAGCCCTAGAGATAGGAGATATCCAAATGGAGGAAGGTCCAATCGTGCTACTAGGCATGGTTATTGGAAAGCAACTGGGAAGGACCGTGTCATTTTGTATGATAATCGTGCTGTTGGGATAAAGAAAACTCTGATTTTCTACAGAGGTCGTGCACCTAGAGGAGAACGAACAGATTGGGTTATGCATGAATATACCATGGATGAAGAGGAGCTGAAACGGTGCCAGGATGCTAAGGAGTACTATGCGCTGTGCAAGGTGTACAAGAAAAGTGGGGCCGGTCCCAAAAATGGCGCGCAATATGGTGCACCGTTTAGGGAAGAGGACTGGCTTGATGATGAGGTTGAAGTTCAGCGTCCCGCTGAGCTGGAGATTCCTGCTGATAAAATGATGCCTATTGATAATGTTGAAACAATTGACTCTCTACATCATCAGTCCTCATGGGGAGATCTTGCCGAGTTTATGAATCGAATAGCAGATGAGCCCATCTCCTCTCAATCACTTTTTGACTGCAGATATGCTCTTGATCAGTTTCTTGGCGAGGAGGAAAATCAGAGTACATTAGTTGGTTATTCTTCTGGGACTTTAGACTTTAGACATTCAGACAAAGCTCAGTTACAATCGTCAAACGCACCTGAGATTTCTTCTGTCCCCTTCACCAATGTGCAAGATCCTCAGATAGACGAAGATGACTTCTTCAAAGATTTTCTTGAAGTTGACGATCTTGTTCAAGATCCGATCACGCAGTCTTCCGGTAAACATGTGAATAATTTGGAGAGTCTGCAGTTTGAGGAATTTGATGGTCTTAGTGAGTTTGACCTATACGAAGATGCATCCTCGTTCCTTTGTGAGATGGGGCCTGTTGAGTCTAGGCAAATTTCCCAGCCATTTGTGAATGATTTTGAAATCGGAGTTATGGACCCGATCTCAAACTCATACTCAAACATGCTTGAGAATAATCCGGATGGAATCAGCTATCAAATTAGGACACAAGAGCAGACTTGCAGTGTATCGACTGCTGAGGTAGTAAATCGGGGTAATGTTGTATCATCATCTTCAGGTACTGAAATTAGTAGAATTCCCAGTCAACCAAATAAAAATCTGCTATAGATATATCTATAATTTTATTCAATTCCTCGTGATGTGCATGCCATACATTCTCTTCTTTGAGTCATTGAATATTGCTCTTATTCACATGGTTGACCGTTTCATCTTCTTCAATTGAAGTTGTGCCGAACATGTTACTGATGTTGGCAGATTTTTTTGGTTGCGTGTTTTAGGTAATTTGCATCAGAACGAAAATAACGGTTCTGTGCATCACCCACTTGGAGGAAATGAAAACGATGATCAGGGTGATGGTATAGACTCATTTTTTTCGTCTGCTATCTGGTCGTTTGTGGAGTCTATACCATCAAGCCCTGCTTCAGCATCTGATCAGAGTGAATTGGTAAATACGGCCTTTGAACGAATGTCTTACTTCAGTAGGGTAAGAATGAATGCCGAAAACATGAATGCTGCTAAAACTTCAAGAAATTGTGGCAAATCTAAAATTGGTTTCATCTGTTTTTCTCTGCTTGGAGTAATGTGTGCTATATTGTGGGTATTGACTAGAACCTCTGCAAGGGTAATGGGTTTGTACACATACAAATAAAAATGTAAGAAGCTCTTGAATGATCACTTGTAGGTGTAATTATTGAACCAGTGATTTTCATGAGCAATTTATCATTTGAAATGTGGGCCTTTTTTTTTCCCCCCTGAACTTCGAATTAGTTTTCAGATTTAACCTTGAACCAACTCTAGATTGTGTATGGTGCGGTTAATTTCATGAGATGGAGCTTGAATTTAAAAATATCATGACTCATTTGATTTAGTTTGATCTTTTTTTAATTTGAGATATGTGAAACCGTCACACCTGAGCTTGTTTATTGAAATAATTGGTGCTTTGAAACGAATTGTAATGCCTGTCAGTTGGAATATATGGGCGTTGTAAATGGTTCAATTTAGTTATTAATTGAGTTACTGCAAATTTTTGGTTTGAAACTCCATAAGTAGGGAACGTAAGATATAACAAATATAGTCTCTTCTCTCGGTCAAGGATGAAAATCTTCGAAACTTTTCTCAATTTATCCTCTTTTTATGATACCAATATTGATATTGGGAAAAACAATGTTTCCATAATATTAGTAGAAAAATAAAAAATATCGATAAATATTGGTATTCAATATCATCATCGGTTAATTTTTTCCACGAACTAAATCAAATATTGGTAATAGAGTAGTTCTAGGGTGCATCCAAGTGCATACTATGCACTTGGATTTTGCACCCTACTTTCAAATTGATTTTGACCAATTATAGAATCTCGCGGGTCGGCCGACCCGACTAAAACTCGCGGGTCAGCCGATCCGAATACTAAGCTCGCGGGTCTCAGGTCCAGAACCCGGAGAAAAAAACCCAAACCAAAAACCCACAACAAAACACGTACATAAAGATTCGAAATCAAACATAGCAAAAACGAAACCAAATCGAATTCAGAAAATATCAGTAAAATCATACTACTGTGAAGAAAGAGAACGTCGAAATCGAAAGCAAAAACACATTGAAAAACTCATTGCGAATTAGACGCGCACAAATATCAGATAAAACATGGAATATGCTGAAGAATACGATGAATCAGGTATTTGACCTAATTTGCGAATTTTTTATTGTAATTTAACAGATTTATGAGGAGCATTTTATAACTATACGAAGGGAATGAAATAGGTGAAAATTTACACTCGATTCAAATACTACCGGCTGAAGGAGAAGAGGAAATATATGATTGCACAATAATTGGTGAACAAAGTCTTCAAAAGGATGATGAGATGTTAAAACCAGTAACAGCTGAAGAACTTTCCGTGATAGTAAACAAAGGTAGAAAAATATTCTTCGGGTATTACTATTTTGATCTTAGGGTATTACTCATTAATAGCTTAAGGTATTATTGTTTTGTCCTTGGGGTATTGCTTATTAATACCTTCGGGTATTGTTAATTTATTCTTGGGGTATTGATGATTTGTTCTTGGGGTATTGCTAATTAATACCTTCGGGTATTGTTAATTAAATCTTGTGAAATTGTTACTTTGTTCTTGGGGTACTGCTGATTAATACCTTCGGGTATTGTTAATTTAGTCTTGGAAAATTGTTGCTTTGTTCTTGGGGTATTGCTTATTAATACCTTCGGGTATTGCAGATTTGTTCTTAGGGCATTGCTAATTAATACCTTCGGGTATTGCTGTATTATTATTGGGGTATTATTAATTTAGTCTTGGGGTATTACTACTTTGTTCTTGGCGTATTGCTGATTAGTACCTTGGAATATTGTTAATTAAATGTTCTATTATATAGTACTAATAATATTAAAATATATGTTTGTTTAAAACAGATGACAATACAAAACATGTCGATATAAGAGGTTCTTTGATCGGCGTAGAAAAAGACACAGTAGAAAAGATGTATTCCTTATACTGTAAGCATGCACGTTGTTTGGGATTCAGTGTTCGTAAATCAACAAACAGATTTTCTGCAACTGATAAATCTATACTTTTGAGCAAGTTGTTTGTGTGCTCCTGTACTGGAATAAGAACGAAAAAGGACAGTAATTCAACTCCTGTAACATCTGTAAAAAAAAGGAGAATTGGTATAACAAGAACAGACTGCAAGGCAAGAATGTTGGTCAAGAAGACTAAAGAGGGAAATTATTCAGTTGTGCAACATGAGACAGAGCACAATCATGAGCTAACTAGAACAGAATGGAACCATGTGCACCGTTCGGAAAGACAAATCACTATGGACAAGAGTAGAGTGATAGAGGATATGGTGTCTTCAGGGATGAGAACAATAGACTCATATCGCTATATGACAAATGAAGTTGGAGGGGAGGAAAACTTAGGACACACAATAAAGGACCATTACAACTTGGTAAACAAGTTTAAAATGGAAGCAGTTAAAGGGGGTGATGCAAACAACCTGATCAACATGATGGAAGCAGAAAAAACAAGAGATAAAAATTTCTTTTACAAGATTAGGCTCAATGAAGATGGGAGATTATCAAATATCTTTTGGAGGGATTCTTTGATGATGGAAGATTATGAAATCTATGGAGATGTAATGGTTTTTGATACAACATACAGAACAAACAAGTACAACTTGATATGTGCACCTTTTGTTGGGATAAACAACCACTGGAAGAACGTAATGTTCGGTTGTGCATTCATATCTGATGAGAAAACAGAAACGTTCGAATGACTTTTCCAGATGTTCAAAAACTCAATGGGGGAGAAAGTACTAAAGACAGTGTTCACAGACCAAGACTTAGCAATAGCAAATGCGATAGGGAAGGTAAATTTCTTTTAATATTGTATACATTATTTAATACTTGAGAAGGAGTTGTGTTTTATATTTGATTAAGTTCTGTTATTGATATTTATAGAATTGTGTATTGTTATATAATGCTTCGGGTATTGATATTTTCTGCTTCGGGTATTGGTATTTAATGTTTCGGGTATTAGTATTTAGTGCTTCGGGTATTTGAATTTACTTCTTCGGGTATTGCTGAATTTTTTTTTTTTTTTATATTTCTTATTGAATGTTCTTTTACAGGAATTCCCTGAAGCAAGACACAGATTGTGTCTATGGCACCTACACCAAAACGCAATTGCAAGATTTGGAGAATTAAAGAAAGACGGTCCTTTTAAAGATGTTTTCAACAAATGTCTATCTGGATGCATGGATGAGAATGACTTCGAAAGCAATTGGAAGAACATGATATCAACATATGGACTCGAAAAAAATGCTTGGTTTATTAGACTATACAGTTTAAAAGAAAAATGGTGTACAACGTTAAGCAAGGACATATTTTCTGCTGTAATAAGATCATCCCAAAGAAGTGAAAGCACAAATCATGCAATAGGTTTCAGAGCAAACAAGCAGACAAATTTGACAGAATTTTATGAGATATTCAAGAACACGGTAAATAAATGGAGAAGCACTGAAAAAAAAGATGAATTCAATTGCTCAAGAATGATACCTGAATCGCACCTGGGAATGAAAGGAATGCTCAAACATGCTGCTGAGATATACACACTCACCATATTCAGACGTTTTGAAGAGGAGTTCATAAAGTCCATATTCGCCTGTTCGAGTGTTGTACAAGTCTATGATACCAGTTTGATCTATGAGGTAAAAAATGATAATGTTTAGCACAACAACAGAGTGGTATATGACACTGCCATGAACCTAATAACCTGTGATTGTAAGAAGTTCGAAGAATTAGGCATATTGTGTTATCATTCCTTGAGAATATTGAACGTACATTCAGTACAAAGGATATCCGATAACTATATATTGAAAAGATGGTGCAAACTTGCAAAAGCACACGTGTGGGACAAGAACCAAAATGATATCAATAACAAAGAAAGATACAGTTTGTGTTTTTTAATTACTGTTATTTTACTATTCTCATTAAAACTGATAAGAACTAACTAATGTTACTATTCAATTTTTTTAAAAACAGGAACAATGACAAAGTTGCAACCAATATCCCATAGAGACATGCTATCATAAGGAAGTACTATAACATAGTCTTGATGAGTGAAGAAAGTGAAGAAATGAGAGAACTTATTGAAGAATGATGTGAAAGATATGAGAAAATACTTAACCAAAGATATTGTGCACAAAAAGAAGGAAGTGAAGCTCATTCTGAGACATCTAACAAAATTCTAGATCCAAAACGATCAGTAACGAAGGGAAGAAGTCAAAGAATAAATAGTGATCTCCATCAAAACAAGAAGAAGAAGAAATCAACATCACAATCATCACAAATGAGGGAATATGGTTCCACTACACCAAATCCACATATTATTTGAATGACAATTGCAATTCTTTTTTCAGATTATTCATCATTTACTTGAGATATTGATGATCAAATATTGGAGTATTATTGCAAGTACTTTATGTTTTATACATTGTTTAAGTTTTAGCAATACCCGACGTTAAAGATTGTAATACCCAAAGTTATAGTTTGCAATACCCGAAGTTAAAGATTGTAATACCCGAAGTTAAAGATTGTAATACTCGAAGTTATAGTTTGCAATACCCGAAGTTAAAGATTGTAATACCCGAAGATATATTAGCCAATACCCGAAGATATATTTAACAATACCACATGAAATAATTATTAATACAACACAAAAATTTAAAAAACATATAAAACATAAAATAAACAAAACACTAAATACATATTAACCCGCATCATTTAAACACATGTTAACCCACATCAGTTAAACCATTACACATTAAACCACTAATATACATATTAACCCACATCAGTTAAACCATTACAAATTTCAAAACAAAAATACATACAAAATACTTTAAATGTTCAACTAAAAAATATCACTTAACATTTCTCCTATTTCCCCTCCCCAAATCATCACCCATAGTTTTCAAAGCATTAGCAGCACGTTTTTTTTTTTCACTTCAGCAGCTTTTTCATCTTTTTCCTTCTTCTTCAAAGCAATATTCTTGATTAAATCAGTCTTTTGCTTATAAAAATTGTAAACCTTCTCAATAACATCAGACCTAGACGAGTTAAAGTTCGAGAGAACTAGGATTGCACAGATTTCTGCCCTGATAGCTATACGGATATCCTCCTATAAAAAAAGTCAATAAAAAATAAAATAAGCAAATAAGCAAATAACAAAAAAAACATAAAAAATGAAATATAACAATTACCCGAGTCAAGTCTGGATAATAATAAGAAGTTCCATTGAATTGTTTGATGTGATGCATCATATACACACCACAATCCTTATCAGGCTTTCCAGTTTGCCATTTTAAAGACATATTTTCAAATTGATATTCTAAAATATCATCAGCCTTAGAATGTTTCTTCAACTTAAGAAACCTACACATCAGTTTGACCTAAAAAAAAGTAAAAAAAAAAACATATAAATACAAAGTTGTAAATTAAAAATATAAAATGATTACAAACAAATATGTATAGAATAATTACCAATATATCAGCAGACTTTGTGTAATCATTAACTTCCTCAACATGCTTCAAGTTATCCAGCAATTGCAACTTTTTATCAGCAAAGTTAATTACAACAACAACATAATGATCATGGATACAAAAAAGAGCGAATATCTGGAAAAACAAAAGAAAGAATTATTAAACTTTAGTAAAACCAAAATAATTAAAAATACACAAAACAATAACAATTCAACTAACCATTTCTGCAGACATGAAACAACCTTCAAACACAGAAATCCATTTGTCCCACACATAGAAAAAGTTATCAGCCATTTTTTCAACATCAACTCCCTTCATTACGACCTCAATCAAGAAAAACTACAAAAAAAAAAAATCAATAATAAATAATAGCATAAAATTTAAAAAGCAATACACAAGAATATGTTGGGAAAATAGGGTGCCCGGAATCTATTCGGGATGAAATTTAAATACGAATTTAAATACAATTATTACTAGCATGAATTAATCCTAATTAATTCAAATAATAATTCCAACAACAAAATTTACATCATGCATGTTGAATTAATTCACATATAATCTATGGCGGAAATAATAATCAAGATGATATGTGATTAACGTAGCTCTCGTAGAACTTGGCCTTTGAATAAACGGGACTAACACGTACATGCTTTATCAACCCAAAAGCCTTCTCAAGTATTCCCTTTCACCTTATTCGATCACCGGTGGGAGATGCTATCGAACAATTTAAATAACTAAGGAAAAAGAAAAATATCTATGCTCTTGATTTTTCCAACACATGGAATTATGTACATGAGGATGAAATAATCATCCCCTATTTATAGAGGTAGGGGCCGAAATTTTCATGTAGAATTGGGCTTGGAGAAAATCTTTTCTTAGCCTCTAAGAAATCTTGAATATATCTCATATATTCTTTTCTCCATAATAAAATATTCCACAAAAATCTCACTCACCTCACAAGCTTAAAATTTTCGAAAATTTCAATAATAAGATCCTTAGATTTGTATCTTCTTGAATATATGAGATATTCTTGTATTCCAACAATACATATCTTCCATAATATCTTTTCAAGAAAATCAACAAAATCTTCTCTTTTCTTGAATTACTATTTTCGAAAAATTAGAAGAAAAATCAGCAATATATTATCTTTTTATTTTAATCACCTTATCATTATTGTGCTACTTAATGGGCTACTTGAGGGGCCTTTAAGGAGAATTAAGATTGGACCTCCTAATGGACTTCTGAATTTCAATATTGAGCCCCAATATAATTCAATCCATTAATATTAATTATTACCACTAATAAATTAATATTGCACTATCCATCTTAATCCATATTACGATAATATGGGCTCCCGGTTATTATTTCCCGCGTTTAAGATTATCAAGTCCATTAATTAATTAAGCTTCTGAATAGCTCTAAATTAATTAATATATTTCACCTTGGAGTAAAGACAACTCAACATTATTATCCGTACCGAAGAAACTGATTCTTCACTTGCAAGATTTGGTACGATAAAACTTCTGAGCCCACCAAGGGGACTAATCACACGAGCCATACTCGCACGCGTTTCTCCGTATTAAATCTTAGCAACCGTCGTATGATTAATATTACTGCCCAAGACACAAAGTTCGAAGTCACAATGATTCTCAACCAACATGAATCAAAGCAGTAACCATTAAGCACACACGGTCCTATTTAAGTGACGGAGATTAAGAAATCAACAACTACTGAGGTCTAATTCTTCACATTTCAGAACAGAAAAATTTATCCTCGATGTAGGTCCTCTTCAACACATACTAAATGTGCTAGTGCAATCTCTTAGTCAAGACAGACCAATCTGAGCCTTACACATCGACCTTTCACGGCGGATTGTTCAATTCCACCTAGGTCGTGAAAATGTACGTTTAGTTACAAGGAAACAGTTAATGTTGTCTTCCGTGATCGGGTATCACCACATTAACTACAATGTAACTAGTACCATGTATTGAACGGTTTGCAATAGAAATTCAACATTCAATCATAACTAAAGCAAATGTGATAAAAGAATTATTCTCATAAAACGAGTGTTTGATACATGAGTTATACAAAGTAAAAACATACTTTCACGTATAACTCCAACAGAATATACACAGCAATACCCCAAGAATAAATCAGTAATACCCTAAAATATACACAGCAATACCCCAAGGTATACACAGCAATACCCCAAGTTATACACAGCAATACCCCAAGAATAAATCAGTAATACCCCAAGATATACACAACAATACCCCAAGTTATACACATCAATACCCCAAGAATAAATCAGTAATACCCCAAGATATACACAACAATACCCCAAGTTTACCCCAAGGTATACAAAGCAATACCCCAAAAGGTATGCAAAGCAATACCCCAATGAGTAAAACAGCAATACCCTAAGAATTACAAAGCAATGCCCAAAGAGATAATTACCAACACCCAAAGCATTAACAACAAAACATAAAAAATACCTATAAAACAAAACTTACACTGTGATTAAGATTGAAGGCAAATCTGCTCCGTCTACCATCCGTAAACACATCACCATTAACATCCAAGCACCAGGCAGAAACAAGAGCAATTTCAATCTCTTGGTTAGGAAACAATGTGTTAATTTCAGCCTTGTACAGACTAATATCATCGCCATGACTATAATAAGATTCCCTGATAAAAAAAAAATGTATATATAAGTATACACACATATAACTACCAAACTAAAAAAAAAGTAATTAAATACTTACACTTCAACAGAACCAACACCATCATAAAAACAAAAGTCAACAACTTTCATATGAGGTTGTGGAATAGTACGATAACACTTCTTGTTTAACTTCACCAACTTGGAAACATACCCAACTTCATCATTAATCAACCAAAAAAGACTTGAACTATCCTTACCAGCTCTTTTCACCTTTGAAGAAACAGATTTCACTACATCATCAAGTTCATCACCTGTAAAAGTATCTTCACGAGCCTTGATACCTCCATCCACCCCAGCATTCTGACCACTACACTTATCCATCCTGCCTCCATCAGCCACATTCTTCACACCACCATCTTCTTCAGCAGTTTTTTTCTTCAAACTTTCATCAACCACAGGATTCTCTTGAACAGGTTCATTCAAATTATCCATTCTAACTCCATCAGCACCATTCTTTGCACCAACATCCTCTTCGCCAGTTTTTTTCTTAAAACTTTCATCAAAAACAGGATTCTCTTGACCAGGTTTATTTAAAG
The DNA here is from genome assembly GCA_947034835.1 of Ballota nigra. Classification (NCBI taxonomy): domain Eukaryota; kingdom Viridiplantae; phylum Streptophyta; class Magnoliopsida; order Lamiales; family Lamiaceae; genus Ballota; species Ballota nigra. The sequence continues at coordinate 118,478,367 of OX344721.1, read as the reverse complement.
ACGGCTCATCAGCCCCAAGATCAACAGTAAAACCATCCTTAAACCAGTCTGATTCATCCCCAGACAAATTGGTTTAAAAAATAGGTGGCTCAGGAGTCAGCAAATCAAACTTAGGAGTTTCACCAGCCAAATCCTTCATCATGGTAACTTATTTTACCAATTTATCAACATATCTGTGAAGCTTCGGATTCATAAAGAACTTTTGCATATTCGAAAGATCGGATTCAGGAGTGGATTGTGAGGAAGAAGAGGACTGAATATCATCCACAAGCATCTGAATCTTACGCATAAAAGATCCAGAAAAATCCCTAGCCTCTGACTGGATAGACACCAAAATGTTTTTGATCTCCTGCAACAAAAACAACACAATTTAACAAACAAGAAGCAGTAATATGGAAAAATTAATAAAACATTGTATACCTGATACTCGGTATCCACACTTTCTTTACCAGAAATGCTAGACTTCAAAACACCATTAACAGATACAGGATAAACACCACGAACCAAATCACCAGAACCAAAAACACCAGCACTAAGCTCTTGATAACACCTCTTCTTTATCTTCTCATTATTCCAATGCTGAATCAGTGGAATAGAACACGACTCACAAACACCCCCCACTTCATGTTGGAGTTATACGTGAAAGTATGCTTTTACTTTGTATAACTCGTGTATCAAACACTCGATTTATGAGAATAATTCTTTTATCACATTTGCTTTAGATATAATTGAATGTTGAATTTCTATTGCAAACCGTTCAATATATAGTACGTGTTACATTGTAGTTAATGTAGTGATACCCGATCACGGAAGACGACATTAACAGTTTACTTGTAACTAAACGTACATTTTCACGACCCAGGTGGAATTGAACAATCCGCCGTGAAAGGTCGATGTGTAAGGCTCAGATTGGTCTGTCTTGACCAAGAGATTGCACTAGCACATTTAGTATGTGTTGAAGAGGTCCTACAGCGAGGATAAATTCTTCTGTTCTGAAAGGTGAAGAATTAGACCTCAGTGGTTGTTGATTTCTTAATCTCCGTCACTTAAATAGGACCGTGTGTGCTTAGTAGTTACTGCTTTGATTCATGTTGGGTGAGAATCATTGTGACTTCGAACTTTGTGTCTTGGGCAGTAATATTAATCATACGACGGTTGCTAAGATTTAATACGGAGAAACGCGTGCGAGTACGGCTCGTGTGATTAGTCCCCTTGGTGGGCTCAGAAGTTTTATTGTACCAAATCTTGCAAGTGAAGAATTAGTTTCTTCGGTACGAATAATAATGTTGAGCTGTCTTTACTCCAAGGTGAAATATATTAATTAATTTAGAGCTATTCAGAAGCTCAATTAATTAATGGACTTGATAATCTTAAACGCGGGAAATAATAACCGGGAGCCCATATTATCGTAATATGGATTAAGATGGATAGTGCAATATTAATTTATTAGTGGTAATAATTAATATTAATGGGCTGAATTATATTGGGGCTCAATATTGAAATTCAGAAGTCCATTAGGAGGTCCAATCTTAATTCTCCTTAAGGCCCCTCAAGTAGCCCATTAAGTAGCCCAATAATGATAAGGTGATTAAAATAAAAAGAATATATCTTGCTGATTTTATCCCTTAATTTTCGAAAATTGTGATTTTAGGAGAGAAGAGATTTTGTTGATTTTCTTGGAAAGATATTATGGAAGATAAGTATTCTTGGAATACAAGATTATCTCATATATTCAAGAAGATCCATATCTTGGATTCTTTACTAATATTTTCGAAAATTGCTTATTAATTAAGAGTGTGAGATTTTTGTGGAATATTTTATTTTGGAGAAAAGAATATATGAGATATATTCAAGATTTCTTAGAGTCTAAGAAAAGATTTTCTCCAAGCCCATAATCCACAAAAATTTCGGCCACCTCTAATTATAAATAGGGGATGATTATTTCATCCCCAAGTACATATTTCCATGTGTTGGAAAAATCAAGAAGCATATATATTTTTCTTTTTCCTTAGTTTATTAAATTGCTTGAAAGCGTCTCCCACCGGCGATCAAGTAAGGCGAAAGGGAAATACTTGAGAAGGTTTTTGGGTTGATAAAGCGTGTACGAGAGTCCCGTTTTATTCAAAGGCCAAGTTCTACAAGAGGTACGTTAATCACATATTTACTTGTTTATTCCGCCATAGTTAATATGTGAAATTAATTTAGCATGCATGATGATAATTAGTTGTTGGAATTATTATTTGAATTAATTAGGATTAATTCATGATAGTAATAATTGTATTTAAATTCGTATTTAAAATTCATCCCGAATAGATTCCGGGCACCCCTATATTTTCCCAACAACTGGTATCAGAGCCACGGTTTCGGGCTCTGAATTTTAAATTGGAATTTAAATTGTTGAACATTAAAATTGAAATTGGATAGTAGAATTGTTAGATCTTTTTTGCAGGTATCCAATTGTCATGGTTTTTAATGTTGTTAATTTCATGCGTGTGAAATAATTGTCTGTTATGACTTTTGTACAACAACTAATATATTGCCCAATGAATGGGTGCCAAGTGTAAAGACACATTGACTATTTCTAAAGTTAGTGACTCTTGACATTCCCAATGTTGTACTTGGTCTTTGAAACCACTCAGCTACTCTCCTTGGTGCCCAGCTACTCGTCTGTACGTCTTCGTTGGGTGTTGGAAACCCTTATAATCCCAGTTGCTCGCCTGCTCGCCTCTTGTTGAGACTTTGGGTCTTCTTGTTCTTGTTGTTTGCTACCTCGCAATGGCCTTTATGACCGGTTGCTCGCCACTTTCAGATGGGTACTTGTCCCCGTTGCTCGTCCTCTTCCAATTGGTCTACAGTCCCTGCTGCTCGACTCTTAGGGCGTATAGTCTCTGTTGCTCGTCTTCATCTATTTGGTCAGTAGTCCCTGCTGCTCGACTCTTAGGGCGTATGATCCCTGTTGCTCGCCCTCTTTCATATTATTCATTCTGATGATCTTTTAATCTTGTTAGATTAGTATCTTCATGTTAATCTAATTGCCTGGCTGTTCGCCTATCAACAATGCCCCCTAGTTTGGCATAAAAGGATATATATTCTTTTTGTCAAACTATAGGATAGGCTGTTATTAAATAGGAGGCGAGCAACAGGGAAAGTGGGTTTGATTTTTGTGGGGAGCGAACAATAGGTTTTCAAATCTCTTGTAGGCGGGAACTTTTGGGGAGCGACCAACGGGGAACTCCCGGAGGCGAGCAGCGAGGGACTTCCTTTTGACTTGCGTCGTTTCGTTTCCCGAGGCACGGAATACGAAGTGACGCAGCCTGCCAAAGCGTGCGCCCCTATATTTGCAACTAGGGGTCTCGATTTTTTATCTTCCTTATTTCTGCCCCCGAATCCATATCTATAAATAGTAGGGTCCGAATTGAAGGAAAAATTGAACCATGTCTTATCCGCATCAATTGAGGCTGTGTACAACAACGTGAAAGATAAGGATATGCTGTCTGAACCCCGCAAGATACGACAAGAACGAGGAAAGATGAACCCCAACAAATTCTGTGCATACCATCAGACTATAGGTCACTTCACGAGCGAATGCCGAGATCTCTTAAAACAGTTGTGGAGATTTTACGAGGAAGAAAAGTTGTCAGAGTTTGTGAAGCGACAGCCGGGAAAGAAACCAAGGGTGGCGATATCCTCCGGCTCGGAAGATGACGAGAGTGACGAACAACCAAGCAGGAGGGATCAAAAAAGGAAGAAAACGATGACAGCCCCAGCCGAACCCGTCCGAGAAATCTTAATGCTCGAGCCATCCGGACCGGTAGGGGGCTGTTCTGATGGTAGGCCACTGATGTCCAAAAGAAAAAGGAAAGCAGAGCTGAGGGCGGTAGCTCAAGTCAGGGAAGTTGGGGTAAATCGGGCTACTAAAAAGACAGGCGAGTTGGTGTTTTCTGAGAAGGACTTGGACGGGATACTCACCCCTCACAATGACTCACTGATCATCTGTGCTAACATCATGGGGGCCCGAGTTCACCGTCTGCTTGTAGACACAGGCTCCTACACAAACATCTTATTCAAAAGCACACTTGATCAAATAGATGATTGTGAGGGATATATAAAGGGATGTGATCATAAGATAGTGGGATTCGGTGACGCTGTAACCGTTCCTTTAGGCTTAGTAACGTTGTCAGTCGAGCTTGTATCGACCGAGAATCCCGAAAGGAGACTGACTAGGATGGTTGAATTCTTAGTCGTAGATCAGCAGTCTGCCTACAACGGGTTTCTTGGTCGACCTTTTATAAATGAATTCAAAGCGGCTGTTTCAATGTACTACTATTGTCTTAAATTTCCAACTTCGAAAGGCCCGGGTACGGTTAAAGGTGATCAAAGAAAAGCCCGAGAATGCCTCCTGCAACTTCAACCCACTGATAACAGAATATCCATGATGGACGAGCAGCCGAGCAGCAGGGACGAAGGTGAACCTTCCATCCTAGACGAAATCATGGAGTCCGTCGACACTGAAGTGATGGAGGTGGATGACCAGCAGGGCGTGGACGAGCAGGAGGGCATGGTCGAGCAACAGGGAAGAGAGGCCGTACCCGAACTAAATCAGGTTGAAGACTTGGAACCAAGGCTGGGGGCAGAACCAATGATCAAGGATGAGATCAACTTTGAAGGGCCCATTATTGATCCTCGATGGAAAGATCAAAAAAGGAGAGCAACCCCGGTAGAGGAGTTAGAAGCAATAAGAGTTGACCAAAATCGAGAAGACTTGGAATTATTCATTGGATCTGAGCTCCCTGAGCCATACAGATCCAGAATGGAAGAGTTTCTCAAGTCCAATCTCGATGTATTCGCATGGTCACATGCTGATATGGTAGGCATTAGCCCTGAGCATGCCTGCCATAAGCTAAATATTTGTCCAACTAAGCGACCGGTGAGACAGAAGAGAAGAAAATTTGGGCCCGATAAATATGAAGCATTGGACATAGAAGTGAAGAAGTTACTCGATAATGATCTTATCAAAGAAGCCTTATGTCCTAGATGGGTGGAAAACCCGGTGTTAGTAAAGAAATCAAATGGTACATGGAGGCTATGTATCGACTTCACTGATTTGAATGCCGCTTGCCCTAAAGATAACTTCCCATTGCCTCATATTGACCAACTGGTGGACAACACGGCGGGACACGAGCTCCTTACCTTTATGGACGCATTTGCTGGGTATCATCAAATACCAATGCACCCAGATGACCAGGAGCACACGGCATTTTACACCAATAAAAACTTATTATGTTGGAAAAGAATGCCGTTCGGGTTAATCAACGCAGGAGCCACGTACCAAAGACTTGTTAACAAGATGTTTGATGAGCACATCGGCAAGACTATGGAAGTATATGTGGACGACATAGTCGTAAAAAGCCCGAGAAAAGAAGATCATTTGGAACACCTCGCACAAACATTTGAGATACTTCGAGCGTATAACACGAAGCTAAACCCAAAGAAAAATAGTTTCGGGGTACACTCGGGAAAATTTCTTGGGCACCTGGTCAGTCAACGGGGTATTGAGGCGAATCCATCAAAAGTCAAAGCAATTATGGATATGCAGCCGCCAAGGTCTGTTAAAGAAGTTCAACGACTAACCGGATGTCTAGCAGCCCTAAACAGGTTCATTTCCAGGTCCGGAGACAAATGCCGACCTTTCTTTGATGCCATTAAGAAAGGACAGTTCCAGTGGACGGATAATTGCCAACAAGCGTTTGAGCAGTTGAAAGAGTATCTAAGTGATACTAAAATTCTATCAAAACCCGTCTCCGGAGAAAAACTGTACTTGTATATAGCAACATCAGAGGTGGCCATCAGCTCAGTTTTAGTTCGAGCAGAAGGGAAATTTCACTTGCCAATTTACTACGTGAGTCAGGCCTTGCGTGAAGCAGAAATTAAGTATTCGCCCATGGAAAAGTTAGCCTACGCACTGGTGATGAGTGTGAGAAAGCTAAGGCCGTACTTCTTCGATCATCAGGTGGAGGTCTTAACAACTTTTCCATTAAGGCAAATCTTACAAAGGCCTGACACAGTTGGTCGCCTCCTCAAGTGGTCGCTCGAAGTAAGCCAATTTGGAATAACTTATGCACCTCGAACAGCGATCAAGGGACAAGCGTTAGCCGACTTTATTGTCGAATTAACATTCCCTTCAGATCTGACGAGAGGTCATAATCATCCATGGCACATGTATGTAGACGGATCATCAAATAACACAGCAGCAGGAGCAGGAATAGTGTTAATCAGTCCAGACGAACAAGTATTCACATCAGCCGTAAGGTTTGAGTTCATGGCAACAAACAACGAGGCTGAGTACGAAGCGTTGATAGCCGGGTTACGACTAGCTCTGGCTGTGGGGGTTCGAAGAATTCAAATTTATGGAGATTCCCAGCTGATAGTCAATCAAGTCCGTGGGGAATACGAAGCCAAGGATGAAAACATGGCCTTATACCAAAAGATCGTTGCTCACTTGGCTTCGCTTTTCGAGCAAATTTACATCGAGCAAGTGCCAAGGGACAATAATGCATAAGCAGATGCACTTGCCCGCTTGGCTACTAGTACAGGACCCGCAAAACTTTCAGAGGTCATCATCACAAGAATCTCCAACCCATCCACCAGTGACTACAAGATCAATCAGATCGAAGAAGAACTGACAGAGGATGACTGGAGAACACCGATATATAGATACCTCAAAGATAACACAGTGCCTGAAGATCCCCAAGAAGCAACAAAGGTAGCCAAGCGAGCAGCAAGGTTCACAATCATGGATAACAAACTTTACAAGAGAGGATTTTCACTACCCCTACTAAAATGCCTAGCAAGGAGGCAAGGTCAGGAAGTTCTGAAAGAAATACACGAAGGAGTATGCGGAAATCACGCAGGGGGGCGGGCACTGGCATACAAAACAGTAAGGCAAGGTTACTACTGGCCAACTCTATTACAAGACGCAATCAGAATTGCAAAAACATGTCACAGGTGCCAGCTGTTTGCTCCCAACATCCATAAGCCACCAACGGAGCTAATTTCGGTAAATAGTCCATGGCCGTTCGCAAAGTGGGGAATAGACATCATAGGACCTTTCCCAACGGGAAAAGGGAATGTCAGATTTGCAGTGGTAGCCGTGGACTATTACACGAAATGGGCCGAAGCTGAAGCACTGGTAACGATAACACAAGAGAAAATGATCAGCTTTATCTGGAAAAGTATAGTGTGCCGGTTCGGAGTTCCACAAGCAATAGTGACAGACAATGGAAAGCAATTCGAAGGGAAGAAGATAAGAGATTTCTGCAAAAAGTGGGGTATCAAGAAGCATTTTTCAACACCATATCATCCTCAGTCTAATGGCCAAGTCGAAGCAGTTAACAAGATAATCAAGCATATCCTCAAAATCCGTCTGGTAGATAAGAAAGGCAAGTGGTCGGAAGAACTGCCCGAGGTACTTTGGGCATATAGGGTATCACAAAGAACAAGCACTGGAGAAACACCATTTGCTATGACATTCGGTACAGAAGCAGTCATACCTATAGAGCTCAAAATACCGACTGAGAGGATAGCCGAGTTCAATGAACAGGAAAACAACAAGGCACTAGCTGCAGAGATGGATTTGATCGACGAAAAAAGAATCTCAGCAGAAATAAAAAACGAGATATACAAAAGAAGGATTGCAAGGTACTACAACTCACAAGTAAAAGTCAGGGAATTTGAAGTCGGGGATCTGGTGCTCCGAAAAATCCTAGCAACACCTCCAGGTGTATTTGGACCGACTTGGGAGGGCCCATTCAAGATAACTCAAAAGTGGCACAACGGCACATATGATCTCGAAGACATGGAAGGCAACTCGGCCCAATACACCTGGAACGCGGCTTTGTTGAAGAAATATTACCAATAATTAGGAAACCAATGTAAAGTTTTTTATAGGCTATCGTGTCATTTATATTTTTGTAAGGTGTAAAATCGATGAAAATTTTACACTTTTTTGGGCAAAATTTGTAAGTAGAGGAATGATGGTTCAGTGAATTATGTACATAAGAAAGCAAAAGGTGTTAAAACCCAACTGCTCGCCAAACAGAAAAGCTACTCGCCGAAGATACTATATGCATAAAAGCACAAGTACAGTGGAGGCGAGCAGCAGGGTCCATGAGACCAAAAGGCCCACCTGATCGCCCCCTCACAAGAAAGTTGCTCGCCAAAGATACTAAGTGCATAAAGCACAAGTATGGTGGAGGCGAGCAACAGGGCACATGCCAATGCATAATTGCTCGTCCCGAAGCTGAATGCACTTAAGTACAAATACGGCAAGTGGCGAGCAACAAGGCATAGAAAGAAACATGATAAGGGTTTAAGTTCTTAAAGAACAAAATAGACCCATACATGAACATGTATAAATTTGCAAAGAAAAGTATTTTACTTTCAACATAAGAAAGAAATACTTAAGCAAAAAATAATTAAAGGGTAAATAAGAGGCGAACAATAAAATAAAAGTGCAATTCTCATTCATTAGCACCAAAAATTACAAGAGATAAACATACAACCATCATCCTACCACATCAGCTAGACAAAAAAAGAAACTAAGCCTAAGTCTCGGGAGCTGGCGGAGCAGGTGACACCAAAGGATCTTGGGAAGAAGGAGGAGGTGGAACATCTTGCACAGTGACCCCGGGGACCTGCTGTTCGCCTACTGCTGCAGAAGAGCTTGTTTCACCAAGAGGATTAGGGAGAAGGGGACCCAAAGCTTCAAAGATATTCATGTCCCTGTCCGCCTCCACTCTCTCCCTGGGGGCAACAATACGAACATCGTCTTTGAAGATGTCTAAGTTAACCCCCATCTCTCCTAGGTCGGCTACCGGGATCTCAAAGCCGGGTGCTGGAGGGTTTTCTGTGACATAATCCGTGAAGTCCTTGATAGTCGAGGTCATCACGTCCAAACCATTATCCAAGGCATACTTCACGTTTCTTACACTATCAGCATACGCACAGATGTAACCAAGATTGGTATTGTCGGTTACATCCTGCACATAAGTGGTGTAAGAAATGGCACGCTTGTTCTTCTTCTCCAATTGGTCGACGTGGACCTTCAACGACTCCACCCTTTCCACCAGACCCACCCGCTCGGTCTCCAAGACTTGCAAACGATCCGTGGCGACGCCTAAATCCAACCTAAGCTTCTCTGAAGCGTTAGATGCTACCATCTCCCGGTCCTCAGCGGCCTTTACCTCTCGCGTCCATGTGAGCTTGGCTCGCTCGAAGTCAGCCTTCATCTTAGCCAACTCTTCATCTTTCTTCTTCAGCTCCTCGTCCCTCTTCTTCAACTGAACAAGTTGAGCATCACGATCTGCTTCAACTTGCTCGAGCCGTCGCCCCAGACCGCGATTTGTTCGCTCTAACTCGACGGCTTGATCCAAGACTCGTTGGGCTGTAATTGATTGATGGCTCGAGTTGTAGCTCAACAGACGAGCATTATCACTGAGACTTTGGCTATGAATAATTTCCTCGCCGGTCTTGGTCCACGAGCGGGGGACATATTCCATGGCTCTGCGGACGTGGGAGTCTTTAATTTCTTGGGGTGCGGGAGGAGACTTCACACAGCTAAACTGGTGAAGCACCTTTGAACGACCGGGATAGTCGTTTTTCCGGTACCTGTTCAAAGGAAAAAGTCATCAGAAAACAAAGTCAAAAGAGTGAACAATCAGACTGAATAGGAAGATACTCACTCCCTCATCTTCACGGGGTCGTAGCCCAAGTATGAGTTGTCAGGAGATGTGCTTCTTCCCTGACCGGCGATCATAGCGCCCACAACTTGCTGCTCGGTCACCTCCTCCATCGGCGAGGAGCGAGCAGTAGATTTACCCACTTGGGAAGAGCCTTGCCCTTTTGCCCGTTTAGCACGGTCATCTCCCCTACGAGGAGTAGTTTCCTTGGCAAGTCGTTTCTTGCCCCTCGTGTCTTGGGGAGGCGGCGAAGAGCGAGTAGGAGGGCGGGGAGCAGGAACAGGAGCCTGAGGAACAGGGAGAGGGTCCTGGGGAGCTTCTTCTTCATCCTCATCTGCTTCAGCTCTAAGCCTGATCAAGGAAGTGCAAGGATCAAACTTTTTCTTCTTTGAAGGGTGATTAGCTGCCATCTGTTTAACCCGACGTGCGAGTAAATGATAGCTTTCGGGAATGGGAGGAACAGCGACCGTTACCCTTTGAGCTGAAAACAATACAAAAATTATCAGTAAAATGGACAAGTAAAACTTATCCTAAAACGACCAACAAGGCCTAGGCGACCAGCAGGGTCTTGACGACCAGCAGGGCCTAGGCGACCAGCAGGGTCTAAGCGACCAGCAAGGCCAAGGCGACCAACAAGGACAGATGATAGAAAACACGGGAAAAATAACAAGTAATGCTTACCCTCAGGGACCTCTGCTTGTGCTTCCAAATGGTGAGCACTAGTGATAAACTGAGCGTGCTTGCGAAGGTGCGCTTGCGAGAGATGTTCAACACTCCGATCTTTAACGTTTCGAAGAGAAATCAACGCAAGGACGTATAGAAACTCTTCACTCAAATCCGGATGCCCCCACTTCAGGATACGCGGACCTGCAAAAACAAAGAAAAAGATTAAAATTAGTTCACCTAAAAGTTCGATGAACTAAGATTTAAAACCTACGCCGAATTTCGCCGAAATGCGTAGGAGAGTCTATACGCCCCGGTCCTCCCGAAAAATCGGAAGACGCCCGCCAATCGCCGCCAATATAAAAGAACTGCCTGTGCCAACCCTTGACCTTATTGGGCACTCCTTCAATTAGCTTAACGTCACTGCGGGCTTTGATGTAATACCAACCAAGCCCTTCTTCATGAGCAGCCGAAGAGATAGTCAGTGCGTAGTGTATCTCTGTCGTGCTGATCTTATTCCGGTACCCCTCCAACCCGAAAAGGGTAATAAAAGACAGTAGAGTACTCCAACCGTTAGGAGTAATCTGAGTGATTGCCAGGTTTATATCCTTCAGGAATTGCCCGATTACAGGATGTAGTGGAAGGGGGAACCCTAATTTAAGTATGTCGAGGTTGATGGCAGTGCAACCTGGAGGTGGGTCGTCAGCTCTCTCTCCTGGTTGGGGGGCATACAAATGGATGTCGTACGGAATACGATAGCGAGATCGTATCCGAACTAAATCCTCCTCTATAATCTCGCTGGATACCCTACCAGCTGTGTATGGCGATGAACGGGCCTCCATAATAGGTCGAGCGGGAGTAGGGAAAGCCTGGTGGTACTTATTCGCATAGTCGATCCAATCTTGTCTTCGAACTACGGCTTTGGGAATAAGAGATTCGGGCATTGACCTTGAAACGGGAAAGTTTATCTCTCGGAGAAATCCCCATGTGACTCCCTCTTGCTCGTCCCCTGGTCCAGTTGCTCGCTGCTCGCTCCTTACTTGGTGCTCGCTGCTCGCTCCCCTCTCTTCTGGAAGACTCATCCCATCTATTTCAGCAGCGACCTCGGAAGAATCTTCACCCAAGTCCGAATTAGTCCCCTCTCGAGCCGAGGAGCGAGCAACGGGGCCTTGGACATCCTGCTCGCCCGAGCTGTCCACAGCATAGAATGAATCAACGGAGCGAGCAACGGAGCTCGCCTCAGAGCCCGTCTCTTCATCAACGAGCAGGGTCCTAGGGTTTTGCCCAGCTGCTCGCCGGAGCGAACGGCGAGGAACAGGGGCTGTCTGTTCATCTTCCATGGGCCTTTTTCCCAGATTTCGCCCAACAATCTCAATAGAGGGCGTATGACTTGAGGAAGGTGACGTCATCCTCGAAAACTTATGAAAATTTTCGAAAATCCCTCGTACAAATCAAACAATGGAATCAAACGAAGGAGGAAGTAATCACGACGGCGATGCGACGGCGACACGGCGGCGATGTGACGGCGACGCGGTGGCGATACGGCGGCGGCGATGGCGGATAAGGAAAATGAAGAACGAAAATGGCGAAATTGGAAAGTGAAATGTAAGCAATAACAAGAACAAACAAGAAAATCAAAGGATTTACCTTTGATTTGAACAAAATCGGCTGTAGAATCGAAGAAAACAATGAAAAGGAAAGCTTGAAAACTCTTCAATGGCGGTTTGCTTATGGAAGAACGAAAAAGAAAGAAAACGGAAGGGGGGAACTATTTATAGATATGGATTCGGGGGCAGAAATAAGGAAGATAAAAAATCGAGACCCCTAGTTGCAAATATAGGGGCGCACGCTTTGGCAGGCTGCGTCACTTCGTATTCCGTGCCTCGGGAAACGAAACGACGCAAGTCAAAAGGAAGTCCCTCGCTGCTCGCCTCCGGGAGTTCCCCGCTGGTCGCTCCCCAAAAGTTCCCGCCTACAAGAGATTTGAAAACCTATTGTTCGCTCCCCACAAAAATCAAACCCACTTTCCCTGTTGCTCGCCTCCTATTTAATAACAGCCTATCCTATAGTTTGACAAAAAGAATATATATCCTTTTATGCCAAACTAGGGGGCATTGTTGATAGGCGAACAGCCAGGCAATTAGATTAACATGAAGATACTAATCTAACAAGATTAAAAGATCATCAGAATGAATAATATGAAAGAGGGCGAGCAACAGGGATCATACGCCCTAAGAGTCGAGCAGCAGGGACTACTGACCAAATAGATGAAGACGAGCAACAGGGACTATACGCCCTAAGAGTCGAGCAGCAGGGACTGTAGACCAATTGGAAGAGGACGAGCAACGGGGACAAGTACCCATCTGAAAGTGGCGAGCAACCGGTCATAAAGGCCATTGCGAGGTAGCAAACAACAAGAACAAGAAGACCCAAAGTCTCAACAAGAGGCGAGCAGGCGAGCAACTGGGATTATAAGGGTTTCCAACACCCAACGAAGACGTACAGACGAGTAGCTGGGCACCAAGGAGAGTAGCTGAGTGGTTTCAAAGACCAAGTACAACATTGGGAATGTCAAGAGTCACTAACTTTAGAAATAGTCAATGTGTCTTTACACTTGGCACCCATTCATTGGGCAATATATTAGTTGTTGTACCAAAGTCATAACACTTGGCAAAATCCCAGTGGCTAAGCCATCAAGATGGTGACACCTAGCATCTTTATATGTCTATAAATACCCCTTCATTTGCATGAAGGGGGGAGGATTTTTTTTCCATAATAAAAAGTTGCCCAACTCTTGCCAATTCATTTTTCTTACATTATATATCATGATCTTAGTATTTGTTTGATGATCTTATGTAGTAAAAACAGCCACTAATCATCATAGATTAGAAAAGGTCATCAACAATTGGCGCTAGAAGGAGGGTGTGTGTTCGAACCTCCGTTTCACAAAAAAGTCGAAGAAAGGTTGAAGAACTCCACCGGAATCTGCAAAATCCGGCCGGAATCCGGGAGGAAGCCATCGGAAATCAAGTGTACACATTATTTGAAGCAAAATCATCCATCTATACATCACTTTGAGAGTTTAAATGCATGTGTGTATGAACTAGGGTTTTCAAACCACTATATTCATACAAACAAGGCTAGTAACTCTTACAAAAGGTGCTTGTTGGAGACAAAATCATCCTATTCATCTGCTTATCACTTGTGCTTTGGTAACCAAAATGGTTCGATCATAAGAAGAACGACATTTGAGCACGTCTCCAAGTCGTAGGTCAAAAACGAGGGTTTCGTCTACCGAAGGACATGCACGTACGGTAAAAGCAACTTCGCAGAGAAACGTCCAAGTTACCATTGATACAATCCCGCCGGAAGTGGAGGCTCTCGCTCAAAATCCCGAAGAGCTAGCAAAAACGATTGCTGTTTTACAAGCATTACAAAGGCGACAAACGGTCGGGCCATCAGGGACGCAGGCGGCGACCAACAGGGCAGCCGAGCAGCGAAGCGAAGGAAGAAAAGACTCACGAAATGACGAGGTTGACAGCGAAGAAATCCGTCGGAATAAAGGGAAAGCTCCTCTAAGTGAAAGACTTGGAAGTCGAGGAGAGTCTACTCCGGGGACAGGTGAGGAGTCGAGCAGCGGGGACACAAGAAGTATAAGCCACTATCACACAAGAAGGGCAAGATATCATAGAACGCATAGGGAGGATCAACAGAGGGGCGAGGAGCGAGCAACAGGGCAAACACACCCTGCTGCTCGCCGCTCAGTGCATGAAAGGCTAAGAAGATCAGCCTTCGGGCGATTAGGTCCCAACGGAGCCAGTAACATCGCTAGGCACGCCACTCAAGAGAAACGTCCCGTTAGCAAGGGACTGCGTCATGAAGAGGTCATTGAACCTAATCATGACGAACAGCCTTCTAGCGGAAAAACGTCTCCAGATGAGTGGCAAACTTTGAAGAAAGCGGTGGAAGAGATGCAAAAACAGTTGGAGGAGAGGAAAGGCGACGGGTCGACGATGTTGCCATCATCACCCTTGTCCCCGGATATCCTTAATGCACCGGTACAAAAGAAAGTACAATTTCCGGCCATTAATTTGTACGAAGGAAATTCAAACCCAAAAGTACACTTGTCCAAATATACCGATTACATGATATCGGTAAAGGCGTCTGATGCAACTCAATGTCGGAATTTTCCATTGACTCTTGGTGACGGTCCTCACAGATGGTTTTCTGCACTAGCTCCAGGCTCCATCAGTTCGTTCATGCAACTCAGCAAGGAATTTCTCTCACACTTCTCCACGGTCGGGTCTTACCTTACACAGAGACACAGGTTGGCAGATCTGAGACAAGGAGATGAGGAGACTGATAGAGCCTTCCTTGAGAGATTCGATAAAGTCCTATTGGAAGGAGAACCAGTGAGCGAGGACACCAAGATTGTGGCAGTTATGGCAGGGCTTAGGAAAGGGACAGACCTGTGGAAGGAAATGCACCTCGCTTTCCCTAAAACTTATTCCGAATTCAGGCACAAGGCTGGGGTGTACATTTCGATGCAAGAAACTCTACAGAGAGAGCTAGGAGACAAGGCTGATACCAGGAAGTCGGGAAAGAAGTCAGGAGGGGAATACAAGGCCCCTAGGAACATGAAAGCTTTCAGTGAAGGGTCCGAATTGAAGGAAAAATTGAACCATGTCTTATCCGCATCAATTGAGGCTGTGTACAACAACGTGAAAGATAAGGATATGCTGTCTGAACCCCGCAAGATACGACAAGAACGAGGAAAGATGAACCCCAACAAATTCTGTGCATACCATCAGACTATAGGTCACTTCACGAGCGAATGCCGAGATCTCTTAAAACAGTTGTGGAGATTTTACGAGGAAGGAAAGTTGTCAGAGTTTGTGAAGCGACAGCCGGGAAAGAAACCAAGGGTGGCGATATCCTCCGGCTCGGAAGATGACGAGAGTGACGAACAACCGAGCAGGAGGGATCAAAAAAGGAAGAAAACGATGACAGCCCCAGCCGAACCCGTCCGAGAAATCTTAATGCTCGAGCCATCCGGACCGGTAGGGGGCTGTTCTGATGGTAGGCCACTGATGTCCAAAAGAAAAAGGAAAGCAGAGCTGAGGGCGGTAGCTCAAGTCAGGGAAGTTGGGGTAAATCGGGCTACTAAAAAGACAGGCGAGTTGGTGTTTTCTGAGAAGGACTTGGACGGGATACTCACCCCTCACAATGACTCACTGATCATCTGTGCTAACATCATGGGGGCCCGAGTTCACCGTCTGCTTGTAGACGCAGGCTCCTACACAAACATCTTATTCAAAAGCACACTTGATCAAATAGATGATTGTGAGGGATATATAAAGGGATGTGATCATAAGATAGTGGGATTCGGTGACGCTGTAACCGTTCCTTTAGGCTTAGTAACGTTGTCAGTCGAGCTTGTATCGACCGAGAATCCCGAAAGGAGACTGACTAGGATGGTTGAATTCTTAGTCGTAGATCAGCAGTCTGCCTACAACGGGTTTCTTGGTCGACCTTTTATAAATGAATTCAAAGCGGCTGTTTCAACGTACTACTATTGTCTTAAATTTCCAACTTCGAAAGGCCCGGGTACGGTTAAAGGTGATCAAAGAAAAGCCCGAGAATGCCTCCTGCAACTTCAACCCACTGATAACAGAATATCCATGATGGACGAGCAGCCGAGCAGCAGGGACGAAGGTGAACCTTCCATCCTAGACGAAATCATGGAGTCCGTCGACACTGAAGTAATGGAGGTGGACGACCAGCAGGGCGTGGACGAGCAGGAGGGCATGGTCGAGCAACAGGGAAGAGAGGCCGTACCCGAACTAAATCAGGTTGAAGACTTGGAACCAAGGCTGGGGGCAGAACCAATGATCAAGGATGAGATCAACTTTGAAGGGCCCATTATTGATCCTCGATGGAAAGACCAAAAAAGGAGAGCAACCCCGGTAGAGGAGTTAGAAGCAATAAGAGTTGACCAAAATCGAGAAGACTTGGAATTATTCATTGGATCTGAGCTCCCTGAGCCATACAGATCCAGAATGGAAGAGTTTCTCAAGTCCAATCTCGATGTATTCGCATGGTCACATGCTGATATGGTAGGCATTAGCCCTGAGCATGCCTGCCATAAGCTAAATATTTGTCCAACTAAGCGACCGGTGAGACAGAAGAGAAGAAAATTTGGGCCCGATAAATATGAAGCATTGGACATAGAAGTGAAGAAGTTACTCGATAATGATCTTATCAAAGAAGCCTTATGTCCTAGATGGGTGGCAAACCCGGTGTTAGTAAAGAAATCAAATGGTACATGGAGGCTATGTATCGACTTCACTGATTTGAATGCCGCTTGCCCTAAAGATAACTTCCCATTGCCTCATATTGACCAACTGGTGGACAACACGGCGGGACACGAGCTCCTTACCTTTATGGACGCATTTGCTGGGTATCATCAAATACCAATGCACCCAGATGACCAGGAGCACACAGCATTTTACACCAATAAAAACTTATTATGTTGGAAAAGAATGCCGTTCGGGTTAATCAACGCAGGAGCCACGTACCAAAGACTTGTTAACAAGATGTTTGATGAGCACATCGGCAAGACTATGGAAGTATATGTGGACGACATAGTCGTAAAAAGCCCGAGAAAAGAAGATCATTTGGAACACCTCGCACAAACATTTGAGATACTTCGAGCGTATAACACGAAGCTAAACCCAAAGAAAAGTAGTTTCGGGGTACACTCGGGAAAATTTCTTGGGCACCTGGTCAGTCAACGGGGTATTGAGGCGAATCCATCAAAAGTCAAAGCAATTATGGATATGCAGCCGCCAAGGTCTGTTAAAGAAGTTCAACGACTAACCGGATGTCTAGCAGCCCTAAACAGGTTCATTTCCAGGTCCGGAGACAAATGCCGACCTTTCTTTGATGCCATTAAGAAAGGACAGTTCCAGTGGATGGATAATTGCCAACAAGCGTTTGAGCAGTTGAAAGAGTATCTAAGTGATACTAAAATTCTATCAAAACCCGTCTCCGGAGAAAAACTGTACTTGTATATAGCAACATCAGAGGTGGCCATCAGCTCAGTTTTAGTTCGAGCAGAAGGGAAATTTCACTTGCCAATTTACTACGTGAGTCAGGCCTTGCGTGAAGCAGAAATTAAGTATTCGCCCATGGAAAAGTTAGCCTACGCACTGGTGATGAGTGTGAGAAAGCTAAGGCCGTACTTCTTCGATCATCAGGTGGAGGTCTTAACAACTTTTCCATTAAGGCAAATCTTACAAAGGCCTGACACAGTTGGTCGCCTCCTCAAGTGGTCGCTCGAAGTAAGCCAATTTGGAATAACTTATGCACCTCGAACAGCGATCAAGGGACAAGCGTTAGCCGACTTTATTGTCGAATTAACATTCCCTTCAGATCCGACGAGAGGTCATAATCATCCATGGCACATGTATGTAGACGGATCATCAAATAACACAGCAGCAGGAGCAGGAATAGTGTTAATCAGTCCAGACGAACAAGTATTCACATCAGCCGTAAGGTTTGAGTTCATGGCAACAAACAACGAGGCTGAGTACGAAGCGTTGATAGCCGGGTTACGACTAGCTCTGGCTGTGGGGGTTCGAAGAATTCAAATTTATGGAGATTCCCAGCTGATAGTCAATCAAGTCCGTGGGGAATACGAAGCCAAGGATGAAAACATGGCCTTATACCAAAAGATCGTTGCTCACTTGGCTTCACTTTTCGAGCAAATTTACATCGAGCAAGTGCCAAGGGACAATAATGCATAAGCAGATGCACTTGCCCGCTTGGCTACTAGTACAGGACCCGCAAAACTTTCAGAGGTCATCATCACAAGAATCTCCAACCCATCCACCAGTGACTACAAGATCAATCAGATCGAAGAAGAACTGACAGAGGATGACTGGAGAACACCGATATATAGATACCTCAAAGATAACACAGTGCCTGAAGATCCCCAAGAAGCAACAAAGGTAGCCAAGCGAGCAGCAAGGTTCACAATCATGGATAACAAACTTTACAAGAGAGGATTTTCACTACCCCTACTAAAATGCCTAGCAAGGGGGCAAGGTCAGGAAGTTCTGAAAGAAATACACGAAGGAGTATGCAGAAATCACGCAGGGGGGCGGGCACTGGCATACAAAACAGTAAGGCAAGGTTACTACTGGCCAACTCTATTACAAGACGCAATCAGAATTGCAAAAACATGTCACAGGTGCCAGCTGTTTGCTCCCAACATCCATAAGCCACCAACGGAGCTAATTTCGGTAAATAGTCCATGGCCGTTCGCAAAGTGGGGAATAGACATCATAGGACCTTTCCCAACGGGAAAATGGAATGTCAGATTTGCAGTGGTAGCCGTGGACTATTACACGAAATGGGCCGAAGCTGAAGCACTGGTAACGATAACACAAGAGAAAATGATCAGCTTTATCTGGAAAAGTATAGTGTGCCGGTTTGGAGTTCCACAAGCAATAGTGACAGACAATGGAAAGCAATTCGAAGGGAAGAAGATAAGAGATTTCTGCAAAAAGTGGGGTATCAAGAAGCATTTTTCAACACCATATCATCCTCAGTCTAATGGCCAAGTCGAAGCAGTTAACAAGATAATCAAGCATATCCTCAAAATCCGTCTGGTAGATAAGAAAGGCAAGTGGTCGGAAGAACTGCCCGAGGTACTTTGGGCATATAGGGTATCACAAAGAACAAGCACTGGAGAAACACCATTTGCTATGGCATTCGGTACAGAAGCAGTCATACCTATAGAGCTCAAAATACCGATTGAGAGGATAGCCGAGTTCAATGAACAGGAAAACAACAAGGCACTAGCTGCAGAGATGGATTTGATCGACGAAAAAAGAATCTCAGCAGAAATAAAAAACGAGATATACAAAAGAAGGATTGCAAGGTACTACAACTCACAAGTAAAAGTCAGGGAATTTGAAGTCGGGGATCTGGTGCTCCGAAAAATCCTAGCAACACCTCCAGGTGTATTTGGACCGACTTGGGAGGGCCCATTCAAGATAACTCAAAAGTGGCACAACGGCACATATGATCTCGAAGACATGGAAGACAACTCGGCCCAATACACCTGGAACGCGGCTTTGTTGAAGAAATATTACCAATAATTAGGAAACCAATGTAAAGTTTTTTATAGGCTATCGTGTCATTTATATTTTTGTAAGGTGTAAAATCGATGAAAATTTTACACTTTTTTGGGCAAAATTTGTAAGTAGAGGAATGATGGTTCAGTGAATTATGTACATAAGAAAGCAAAAGGTGTTAAAACCCAACTGCTCGCCAAACAGAAAAGCTACTCGCCGAAGATACTATATGCATAAAAGCACAAGTACAGTGGAGGCGAGCAGCAGGGTCCATGAGACCAAAAGGCCCACCTGATCGCCCCCTCACAAGAAAGTTGCTCGCCAAAGATACTAAGTGCATAAAGCACAAGTATGGTGGAGGCGAGCAACAGGGCACATGCCAATGCATAATTGCTCGTCCCGAAGCTGAATGCACTTAAGTACAAATACGGCAAGTGGCGAGCAACAAGGCATAGAAAGAAACATGATAAGGGTTTAAGTTCTTAAAGAACAAAATAGACCCATACATGAACATGTATAAATTTGCAAAGAAAAGTATTTTACTTTCAACATAAGAAAGAAATACTTAAGCAAAAAATAATTAAAGGGTAAATAAGAGGCGAACAATAAAATAAAAGTGCAATTCTCATTCATTAGCACCAAAAATTACAAGAGATAAACATACAACCATCATCCTACCACATCAGCTAGACAAAAAAAGAAACTAAGCCTAAGTCTCGGGAGCTGGCGGAGCAGGTGGCACCAAAGGATCTTGGGAAGAAGGAGGAGGTGGAACATCTTGCACAGTGACCCCGGGGACCTGCTGTTCGCCTACTGCTGCAGAAGAGCTTGTTTCACCAAGAGGATTAGGGAGAAGGGGACCCAAAGCTTCAAAGATATTCATGTCCCTGTCCGCCTCCACTCTCTCCCTGGGGGCAACAACACGAACATCGTCTTTGAAGATGTCTAAGTTAACCCCCATCTCTCCTAGGTCGGCTATCGGGATCTCAAAGCCGGGTGCTGGAGGGTTTTCTATGACATAATCCGTGAAGTCCTTGATAGTCGAGGTCATCACGTCCAAACCATTATCCAAGGCATACTTCACGTTTCTTACACTATCAGCATACGCACAGATGTAACCAAGATTGGTATTGTCGGTTACATCCTGCACATAAGTGGTGTAAGAAATGGCACGCTTGTTCTTCTTCTCCAATTGGTCGACGTGGACCTTCAACGACTCCACCCTTTCCACCAGACCCACCCGCTCGATCTCCAAGACTTGCAAACGATCCGTGGCGACGCCTAAATCCAACCTAAGCTTCTCTGAAGCGTTAGATGCTACCATCTCCCGGTCCTCAGCGGCCTTTACCTCTCGCGTCCATGTGAGCTTGGCTCGCTCGAAGTCAGCCTTCATCTTAGCCAACTCTTCATCTTTCTTCTTCAGCTCCTCGTCCCTCTTCTTCAACTGAACAAGTTGAGCATCACGATCTGCTTCAACTTGCTCGAGCCGTCGCCCCAGACCGCGATTTGTTCGCTCTAACTCGACGGCTTGATCCAAGACTCGTTGGGCTGTAATTGATTGATGGCTCGAGTTGTAGCTCAACAGACGAGCATTATCACTGAGACTTTGGCTATGAATAATTTCCTCGCCGGTCTTGGTCCACGAGCGGGGGACATATTCCATGGCTCTGCGGACGTGGGAGTCTTTAATTTCTTGGGGTGCGGGAGGAGACTTCACACAGCTAAACTGGTGAAGCACCTTTGAACGACCGGGATAGTCGTTTTTTCGGTACCTGTTCAAAGGAAAAAGTCATCAGAAAACAAAGTCAAAAGAGTGAACAATCAGACTGAATAGGAAGATACTCACTCCCTCATCTTCACGGGGTCGTAGCCCAAGTATGAGTTGTCAGGAGATGTGCTTCTTCCCTGACCGGCGATCATAGCGCCCACAACTTGCTGCTCGGTCACCTCCTCCATCGGCGAGGAGCGAGCAGTAGATTTACCCACTTGGGAAGAGCCTTGCCCTTTTGCCCGTTTAGCACGGTCATCTCCCCTACGAGGAGCAGTTTCCTTGGCAAGTCGTTTCTTGCCCCTCGTGTCTTGGGGAGGCGGCGAAGAGCGAGTAGGAGGGCGGGGAGCAGGAACAGGAGCCTGAGGAACAGGGAGAGGGTCCTGGGGAGCTTCTTCTTCATCCTCATCTGCTTCAGCTCTAAGCCTGATCAAGGAAGTGCAAGGATCAAACTTTTTCTTCTTTGAAGGGTGATTAGCTGCCATCTGTTTAACCCGACGTGCGAGTAAATGATAGCTTTCGGGAATGGGAGGAACAGCGACCGTTACCCTTTGAGCTGAAAACAATACAAAAATTATCAGTAAAATGGACAAGTAAAACTTATCCTAAAACGACCAACAAGGCCTAGGCGACCAGCAGGGTCTTGACGACCAGCAGGGCCTAGGCGACCAGCAGGGTCTAAGCGACCAGCAAGGCCAAGGCGACCAACAAGGACAGATGATAGAAAACACGGGAAAAATAACAAGTAATGCTTACCCTCAGGGACCTCTGCTTGTGCTTCCAAATGGTGAGCACTAGTGATAAACTGAGCGTGCTTGCGAAGGTGCGCTTGCGAGAGATGTTCAACACTCCGATCTTTAACGTTTCGAAGAGAAATCAACGCAAGGACGTATAGAAACTCTTCACTCAAATCCGGATGCCCCCACTTCAGGATACGCGGACCTGCAAAAACAAAGAAAAAGATTAAAATTAGTTCACCTAAAAGTTCGATGAACTAAGATTTAAAACCTACGCCGAATTTCGCCGAAATGCGTAGGAGAGTCTATACGCCCCGGTCCTCCCGAAAAATCGGAAGACGCCCGCCAATCGCCGCCAATATAAAAGAACTGCCTGTGCCAACCCTTGACCTTATTGGGCACTCCTTCAATTAGCTTAACGTCACTGCGGGCTTTGATGTAATACCAACCAAGCCCTTCTTCATGAGCAGCCGAAGAGATAGTCAGTGCGTAGTGTATCTCTGTCGTGCTGATCTTATTCCGGTACCCCTCCAACCCGAAAAGGGTAATAAAAGACAGTAGAGTACTCCAACCGTTAGGAGTAATCTGAGTGATTGCCAGGTTTATATCCTTCAGGAATTGCCCGATTACAGGATGTAGTGGAAGGGGGAACCCTAATTTAAGTATGTCGAGGTTGATGGCAGTGCAACCTGGAGGTGGGTCGTCAGCTCTCTCTCCTGGTTGGGGGGCATACAAATGGATGTCGTACGGAATACGATAGCGAGATCGTATCCGAACTAAATCCTCCTCTATAATCTCGCTGGATACCCTACCAGCTGTGTATGGCGATGAACGGGCCTCCATAATAGGTCGAGCGGGAGTAGGGAAAGCCTGGTGGTACTTATTCGCATAGTCGATCCAATCTTGTCTTCGAACTACGGCTTTGGGAATAAGAGATTCGGGCATTGACCTTGAAACGGGAAAGTTTATCTCTCGGAGAAATCCCCATGTGACTCCCTCTTGCTCGTCCCCTGGTCCAGTTGCTCGCTGCTCGCTCCTTACTTGGTGCTCGCTGCTCGCTCCCCTCTCTTCTGGAAGACTCATCCCATCTATTTCAGCAGCGACCTCGGAAGAATCTTCACCCAAGTCCGAATTAGTCCCCTCTCGAGCCGAGGAGCGAGCAACGGGGCCTTGGACATCCTGCTCGCCCGAGCTGTCCACAGCATAGAATGAATCAACGGAGCGAGCAACGGAGCTCGCCTCAGAGCCCGTCTCTTCATCAACGAGCAGGGTCCTAGGGTTTTGCCCAGCTGCTCGCCGGAGCGAACGGCGAGGAACAGGGGCTGTCTGTTCATCTTCCATGGGCCTTTTTCCCAGATTTCGCCCAACAATCTCAATAGAGGGCGTATGACTTGAGGAAGGTGACGTCATCCTCGAAAACTTATGAAAATTTTCGAAAATCCCTCGTACAAATCAAACAATGGAATCAAACGAAGGAGGAAGTAATCACGACGGCGATGCGACGGCGACACGGCGGCGATGTGACGGCGACGCGGCGGCGATACGGCGGCGGCGATGGCGGATAAGGAAAATGAAGAACGAAAATGGCGAAATTGGAAAGTGAAATGTAAGCAATAACAAGAACAAACAAGAAAATCAAAGGATTTACCTTTGATTTGAACAAAATCGGCTGTAGAATCGAAGAAAACAATGAAAAGGAAAGCTTGAAAACTCTTCAATGGCGGTTTGCTTATGGAAGAACGAAAAAGAAAGAAAACGGAAGGGGGGAACTATTTATAGATATGGATTCGGGGGCAGAAATAAGGAAGATAAAAAATCGAGACCCCTAGTTGCAAATATAGGGGCGCACGCTTTGGCAGGCTGCGTCACTTCGTATTCCGTGCCTCGGGAAACGAAACGACGCAAGTCAAAAGGAAGTCCCTCGCTGCTCGCCTCCGGGAGTTCCCCGCTGGTCGCTCCCCAAAAGTTCCCGCCTACAAGAGATTTGAAAACCTATTGTTCGCTCCCCACAAAAATCAAACCCACTTTCCCTGTTGCTCGCCTCCTATTTAATAACAGCCTATCCTATAGTTTGACAAAAAGAATATATATCCTTTTATGCCAAACTAGGGGGCATTGTTGATAGGCGAACAGCCAGGCAATTAGATTAACATGAAGATACTAATCTAACAAGATTAAAAGATCATCAGAATGAATAATATGAAAGAGGGCGAGCAACAGGGATCATACGCCCTAAGAGTCGAGCAGCAGGGACTACTGACCAAATAGATGAAGACGAGCAACAGGGACTATACGCCCTAAGAGTCGAGCAGCAGGGACTGTAGACCAATTGGAAGAGGACGAGCAACGGGGACAAGTACCCATCTGAAAGTGGCGAGCAACCGGTCATAAAGGCCATTGCGAGGTAGCAAACAACAAGAACAAGAAGACCCAAAGTCTCAACAAGAGGCGAGCAGGCGAGCAACTGGGATTATAAGGGTTTCCAACACCCAACGAAGACGTACAGACGAGTAGCTGGGCACCAAGGAGAGTAGCTGAGTGGTTTCAAAGACCAAGTACAACATTGGGAATGTCAAGAGTCACTAACTTTAGAAATAGTCAATGTGTCTTTACACTTGGCACCCATTCATTGGGCAATATATTAGTTGTTGTACAAAAGTCATAACACTTGGCAAAATCCCAATGGCTAAGCCATCAAGATGGTGACACCTAGCATCTTTATATGTCTATAAATACCCCTTCATTTGCATGAAGGGGGGAGGATTTTTTTTCCATAATAAAAAGTTGCCCAACTCTTGCCAATTCATTTTTCTTACATTATATATCATGATCTTAGTATTTGTTTGATGATCTTATGTAGTAAAAACAGCCACTAATCATCATAGATTAGAAAAGGTCATCAACAGCTCCATAGGTCTCAAGTTCGAAACCCACTTGGTGCAAACAATTCCTGAGATGGGCCAGTCCATACAGAGCTACGCTCTGCCTTGAAATGGGGCCCCCGCTAGTGGACGGTGAGTTATGGGTCCCCCGGATTAGTCGATCAATGAGTCGGATACCGAGTACCAAAAAAAAAAATTAATTGATATAACAATAATGTTTATAATAATTTTTTTATATAAAATATTAAATTTATATGTATATATAAATACCCACGGAAACGGGGCCCCGCAAGAAGGGAGTATGATCCCCAATTTATATGTATATATAAATACCCACGGAAACGGGGCCCCGCAAGAAGGGAGTATGATCCCCGTCCCCGCCCCGTAAACGGGGAATAATTCATCCTCATCTTTATCCTACGGGTAACAAAATCGGGGATTCCCCGCCCCATTCAGGGGAATTCCCCGCCTAATTATTAGGCCTATCCACAAGTTGATTCAAGAAGTCTGCAAAGCTTCCACACCAATATTTTTATGACTGTGATGAGTGGATGATGACTAGGGCTATAAATGAGTTGAGTCGAACACTGTTATCTAAGTTTATTTGAAAAGTTATCGAATTTTGATATTCATGTTTAAACTTGTTTGATAATTAATCAAGTCAAGCTCAAACTAGTTTTAATCGAGCCGAACACGAGTCGAACTTGAGGTCGAATCGAGCTTTAGTCTATTCCGAACATAAGTTAAAAAAATGGCTATTAATCCTAGAGTAGTTCCAGTATGCACTTGGATTTTGAAATAAATATCCAGCAATATCCCACGAAGGCATCAATAATACTCCAAGAAGACATCAGTAATACTTCAATTGCAAAAAGAAAAAAAATACACAGTTCAGTGAGTTTGTGTGTGTTTAAAAAAAAAATTGAAGTTAAAATTGAGCTTAAAATCAAAGTGTATGCTATGCATTTGAGTGCATACTAAAATTTGTGTTAATCATGACTAATTCAATAGTACAATTGAAGCATTCTGCTGAATAAAGAATTTGTGTTAATCCTGAGATAATTCAAATGTCAATAGTACAATTGAAACATTCTGCTGAATAAAGAATGACCAATTGTACAAAATTAAGATTTTAAAAAAGATATATATATATATATATATATATATATATATATATATATATATATATATATATATATATATATAAGGAATGTATTAAAAAAAATTAAAACACATCTCAAACATTTTAAATTAAGTTCGGGCATTTCAAAATCATAACACAATATTATTATAACTTTTAATTAATTTTTTATAAGTTATAAGTTAAGAAACATAAAAATAAGAGAACAAATTTAGAAAAGACCATAACACTTTGAAAAAACGATGAGACAATATATATATATATATATATATATATATATATATATATATATATATATATATATATATATATATACTTTTAAGATTATACCCCTCATCCCAGTAAATTTAATATTTTGGGAGTTAACACAAATTTTAAGGAATATAGTATTTTATTATAAAATTGTTGGTGAAAAGTGTAAAAAAAAGTAAAAAGATAGAAAATTTGTGTAAAAAAAGTAGAAAAATGTACGATGAATATAATACTTTATTAAAATTCTCTCTCTATTTTCTTCTCCTCTCATCTCCAATTTAATGCAGTAGAAGCAAGGAGAGGAAGAAATAAAAACCACCACTAATTATGGCTACTACGCATTGCCCCCCTTTTGATTCCGGTGCCTTCAACGACTGGGTCGCCTCCTCCTCCGTCACTGCTCCCTCCCATCAAAATAATCCAGCCACCGTAAAATCCGGCCGACGATTTCCCCCAGCCTCCAAGCTTCGACGAGAGAGAGAGAGATGACAACAGTTATTCCACCACCGCCGCAGTTATTCTAAATCCACCTCACAATATGGTGTAAGTCTTTTTCAGAGGGTTTTTCGTTCCTTTTCAAGGACTTTTTTTGTGTTTGTTGCTGGGATTTTGGAGGATTTATTTTTGGGGAGATGGGGATTCCTTAAATGAATTCTTGTTGCAGAGACGATTTGTGTGTGTACTCTTATTTTGAATTCATTCATTGTTGTTGGAGTTAGGGGTGGGGTGGATTTAATTGAAGAGGTGGGGATTGGGGTTTATTGTTGGAGGTGGGGGCTATCGTTTGGGGGGGGAGAGGGTTAATGGATTTCGGGGAGGATTAGTTTTGGGGCTGGGGTTTGTTGCTGGGTGGGGGGCTACGTTTGGGGGGAGGGGTTGGGGGCGGGGTGCTACTGGGGTTGGGTGAGGGGGTGTTACTGATTGATTCTTAAATTATTTATGCTATCTTCTTGAAGAAACAAAATAGATACAACTAGATGTATTTTAGATGTTTTTGGGATGTAGAGATATTTGAGATTAAAAATAGTGGTGCTTTTGAAACTCAATTTAGTCATATACTTTTTACAAAATTATAAGTAAGGATTAGTTTTGGGATAATTTGTTTAGCTATTCATATTTGATAATTTGGATTTTTTTGCAAATTATTTTGGAGTTTGAAGGATTACATGTTTATTTTATGAATAGGAAAATTATGTTTCAAGTAAAGGACTCTGCAAATAAGAAGTGAAGGATAAAGAAGAGGAGAAGAGGAGGAGGAGAAGAAGAGAATAGGAAGAGGAGAAGATAATTGTTTAGATGCAAAATGTATATTATGGTATTATGTTTAATCCATAGTACAAACAACTCATTTGTATTAATGCACACACTCTTGTACTACAAATTCTAAATCTGTAATATAGTATTATATCTTACACTGTGGTACAAATGATTCATTTACACAAATTAAAAATTTATACTATTGTTCAAATTTTTACTATGTTA
This sequence comes from Ballota nigra, assembly GCA_947034835.1. Taxonomy (NCBI): domain Eukaryota; kingdom Viridiplantae; phylum Streptophyta; class Magnoliopsida; order Lamiales; family Lamiaceae; genus Ballota; species Ballota nigra. Next base: position 118,450,562 of record OX344721.1, on the reverse strand, counting down.
CTATCTTTTGTACTATACATTTCCGAGAATAATTATTAAATAAAGAAATGCAGGTAGAAAATGTCTGACTTTTTTTTTATAAAAAAAACTGAACATAAAACTTCATAATTTTAAAAAAGTTGAAAGAAAAAGTGAAAAAGAAAATGTCAAATCAGAAAAAGTTAACCTCATTGCAATTTTGAAAAAAATGTACACCTACTTATAATAAACTCCCCCAAAATACACCTAGCTGCAAATCCCCCAAAAAAAATTGTAGTTTTAGTTATTTTTCCACCATTATCTTTGTTTACCCATCACTAATGTGATGATACATTAACACATTTAAACCATCAATTAAAATAATAGTGATTGTCTACATTTGTCTCATCTCTACATTAATGGTGAACATATAAATATGTGTTTATTAGTGGATACACAATCAATTATGTACTTAAAATATCTCTTTAATTTTGCATTTTCAAAAAATTCTTATTAATTCTGCATCCCTTAAACTTTCTTATTAATTCCTCTCTCTATCTATTTTGATAATGGATGCAATAAATATTCTCTTATTCCTTTCTTTTTCCTTTTTTTTTCCGTAAATGTGTAACTCGGACTCATAATTTCTCCATCATAAATAGGAAAATTCTAACCATTTTTTTCCTCGTTCAAATGCTCCATGAGTCAATTGAGTGTAAGTTTGTAAAATTAAAATATTCCTTATATTAATACAAAATTATAAAAACAACAAACATATTGAAACAAAGAGAGTACTATACAATTGGAGGGTCAATTTGCTACCTCAAAGCACAAATTTTTATATTTATTCACTATATAATACTACATTCATTCAATAATACAATTGCATTTCATTTAACAATAATAATATGATATTCATTTAGTAATATTGCAACTCTTATAAATTAATATAATAATATTTAAACACACAAACACATTGAACTGTATAGACAAATATTATAACATCAATTTATAAATATAATAATATTATTAGCTGAATGGTATGATATTATTAAATAATTATATAATATCAATTTTATATTAGATACAAGTTTTAGTTAAGACTAAATCTAATCATTAAAAATAAAATGACTTTCAAACCCAATAATTTGAAAGCTGTAATTTTTAATCTAAAGAAAATCTCTAAATATGTTTAAGTACAATGCAACGATTCAATATAAATACAATATTCATTATACTTATTATATAAAAAAATAATCAAGAACTTTTTTTTGAACAGAGAAATTACAACTCTTCGTGGTCTACACTATTCACACTCTCCCCATCATTAATGGTATGTTTGTTTTGGGTTGTGATTCACGCACAAATTTAAAATTAGGTTTTCAAATCTCAAACTCAATCAATACATATAAATCTATTACTCCCTTCGTCCTAATTTTGTTTTCTCTTTTAACTGTTCGCGGAGTTTAATGCGAGAGTTGAATTTTAGAATTTAAATAGTAGTATTGAGAATGATGAATGGTGAATAAAGTAGTATTTAAATGAATAAAATAGTATTGAGAATGATGAATGGTGAATAAAGTATTATTTAATGAATAAAGCAGTTTCCATTTTAGGAATGAAAAACCAAAATTGAGACAAACCTTTTTGACAAATGGGATGAGGAAGTACTACTTTTCACATAGTTAAATACAATCACATCATCACTTTTTTATCATTCACTCAGTCTCTCTCCTACTTTTCTCTTACACAATACAATAAAATAATACAACATCTATCACTATTAAATATTGATTTAACATAAAGTAAAATTTCATCCTGCTAAAATTTCAAAACAAACATTGTTTTGACCGTCACAATAAAAAAAAAAAAATCAACCCCAATCCCCCCACCTCAGCAATTATAAAGTCAAAGGCGCCCATACCCATAGCTCAGTAGACCTCACTCCCACCAAAACATAACTCCTTTCCAATTAGTTTCCGCGAAATTACGACCATCACTATACTTATAATTATATATACACTTTTGACCGAAGAAGAGGAGAGAACGTTTCCTTCTTTACCACTCCTTCATTCCCAATCCTTTCCCATTCTCTCTCTAGGGTTTTCGCAATCCCACTGAAAACCCACAATTGTTTGAGCTATTTTTGGTTAAAAGATGAAGGTGAAATCGGGGTGTTTGGGCGACCGAGATATTTTCCCGCCTGGATTCCGATTTCACCCCACCGATGAGGAGCTTGTACTCTATTATCTCAAGAGGAAAATCTGCTCTCAACGTCATCTTCTCGACGTGATCGCCGAGACCGATGTTTATAAGTGGGATCCCGAGGAGTTGCCTGGTAAGATTTTCTATTTCATTTTGTTTTTCATGTAGATCAATTTTGCTTTACTTCGTTTGGTTGATCATTGACTTCTTGTTTTCCATATCTTGAGGGCATTATATATTTATATTTTTAAATCCTGTCTGTTGATTTGTTGTAGTTTTATTCTTGATTGATTGTTGTTCATTGCGGTTTGTTTTGCTTGTTACGGATTTGTGTTTTGATTTTGATTAATTATGATAATGATTAACACTTATAGTTGTTGATTAGTTTTGAATTGTTGCTACTTTTACTTTGTCTAATCTTTCATTTGCTTTGTGTGTGTATCTAAATAATTAATGAAGGCATATACATTCTCTTGTGTGAAATCTTACTTTTAGTGTTGTTTCCCCGATCCATGTGTGAGTTTAATTTTGCATCTCTCTTGTTGACCTATGATTTGTTATGATTTAGAATATTCATAATTTCGTTACTCTGGTTTTGAATCTTATTATTTCGATGCCTTTTCATTTTTGATACCGAGGGGCTTATTTATTGACTTTTCAATCATCTGAATGCAGGGATGTCGAAATTGAAAACAGGGGACAGACAATGGTTCTTCTTCAGCCCTCGGGATCGGAAATATCCAAATGGAGCGAGGTCCAACAGGGCAACAAGGCAAGGGTACTGGAAAGCAACCGGGAAGGACCGTGTCATCTCGTGTGGATCTCGAGCTGTTGGCCTGAAGAAAACTCTCGTCTTCTACAGAGGTCGTGCTCCTAAAGGAGAGCGTACGGATTGGGTGATGCACGAATATACGATGGATGAAGAGGAGCTGAAAAGATGCCACAATGCTAGAGAGTACTATGCACTCTACAAGGTGTTCAAGAAAAGTGGGCCCGGTCCCAAAAATGGCGAGCAGTATGGTGCACTCTTCAGGGAAGAGGACTGGGCCGATGATGATTGTGAGATTCAGTGTCTCCCTGAGCCCGAGAATACGATAAAAGAGGCTAATGGAATCGCGCTAATTGATAATAATCAGCATATGTCCTCATTGGATGATCTTGAGGAGATTATGAACCAAATAGTAGACGAGCCAATTCCGGTTCAGCAATCTGATGGTTTTTACGGTTATGCCCCAGATCAATTTGTTGGTGAGGAGGATATCCGGAGTGGATTAGTCGACAATTCTTCTGGTGATTTGGCTGCCACGGTGTTCGAAGCATTTAGCCAGCAACCCGATGTGCCGGTTAGTTTCGACCTTGATCATTCGGGCATGACTCAATTACAGTCACGCGAGGCTCCCGAAGTGTCTTCTGCTAATGTGCTGAATTCTCGTTCCTCGGAACTGGATCTTCTTGAAGATTATCTTGAATTGAATGATCTTGAGCTGGATGCAACAGCGCAAAATCCTGATAAATTGTTTGATGATTCGGACAAGCTGCTGTTAGATAACTTTGATGGGTTAACTGAGTTTGATCTGTTTGGAGATGCGTCGTCTTTCCTTTGTGAGGGGGGTCCCATAGAGCCAAGACAGATCTCACAACCGTACAATGGCTTCGAAAATGGACTTATGGGACCCACATCCAGCAGTTTTCCGAACAATCTTGAGAATGCGGCGGAGGATTTCATGCTGCAGCAACAATTCAATGATTCAGATGGTATCAGCTATCAACTGTTGACTGATGGCAGTGTTGTAAACGAGCCAGAAACGAATCAGGGGCTCTTTCAGTCACCAACTTCAGGTACAGATATATATGGACTTCCCATTGAAGCACTTTTTGAGCTACTAAGAAAGCATTTATGATTTGTACACCATTTATCTCAAATTCTCATGACTTGTATAACATTTATTCTCTACTGCGACTAATCTTATGGAGCTCTTGGTCAGATGGATGGCGAAAACTCTCGAGCCCAAGTGAAAATGGGGGAGTTTGAGCCAGCTTCAAGAGCTCTGCTTCTATTTGAAGTTGTTTAGTTTGTTTACTAATGTTAGCAAGTTTTTGGCATGTTTATATATAGGTGTGTTACTTCAAAATCAAAATAATGGTTTTGTAAATCATTCGACCGGAGCAAACGAATTTGGAAGCAGCAGACAGGATGATGGTACAGACTCGTGGTTCTCGTCTGCTCTTTGGTCGTTTGTGGAGTCTATACCTACTACTCCTGCTTCAGCTTCCGAAAGTGCTTTGGTAAACAGGGCTTTCGAGCGAATGTCTAGCTTCAGTAGGGTAAGATTAAATGCTAGAAACTTAAATGTTGCTGCGGGTAATGCCTTGGCAACTACCAGAAGTTCGAGCAAATCTAGAACTAGTTTTGTATGCTTATCTTTACTTGGAGTTATATGTGCTGCTTTATGGTTGCTAATAAGATCCTGAGGATCTGTTTAGGTGTAAATAGGAAGTTTTTCCACTGATGCTTGCCGGGAAATTATTGGAATGTGAAGACAATTTTGGAATCTATTATTATTTTATACAAAAATAGAGAAGTCCGTCAAAATATAGACTATATAGTAACTTCATTTTTTCGCCCATTTTCATGTGCTATTTCTAGAAATACCTTTTTCCTGTAAAGTGTACAAGACTGGGAAGTGGGAATATGGGGTGGGCATTCAGTCGGTTTTGAGCAATCTTTTAACCGAACCAAATTAACAGAAATTATAAAACGAAAAGTGAAACCGAACCCAAATAATATTTTGGTTTAACCAAACAAACATAATAAATCTTATTTTTTCACAATTCTTTGCACAACCCAACTTTTTTCACATTTTCGGCATTTTTACCCTAAGATTAAATACAAATAAAACCACCAAGACAAGCACTGTCAAATTCATCAGACTAACAGTTCACAATTATAAGTTTATCACAATTTGGTTTGAATGAAACTAAATGAGTTGAATGATGTAGAGTTGAATTAATTTCGTAACTAGGTAGCTAATAAATATAATAATTCAATTTTTTAATTTATAGTGTATATTATTTCGGTTATTTAGTTGTATTTCACTTTATTATGAAAATTAATCTAAATTGACTAACATACACACAATTTACCCAAATTTTTGTATGCACTTGGATTTTGAGTTCAATTTTGACGTTTTAAATTTAAAACGTCAAAATTGATTTAAAATTGGACTCAAAATCTAAGTGCATGTTATTGCATTTGAAAGCGCACAAAAATCACTTCACAATTTATACAACACAAAATTTTCTATAAACAAGTTTCATAGTAAGAATCCTGCAATATTTTTACTTAATCTATTATTTTTTAAAGTTTGTGTTAAACAAATTAGTACAATTTTTTGGACAGATGGGGGCATAATTTCAAATATGCTTTAGAGGAGGCAGATAACGATTTTGAAACACCCGCTCATGGCAAAATTTTGGCTTTTATGAAATGACGAAAAAGGAAAAAAATAGAAAAAAAACACAAACAGTAATAACACAAATAGATAGCGTGGAAATTAATTACCATGAAGAGTTTTAAACTTAATCCCACACAACCTGCAGAAAATATATGTGACAGAGCTCAACACCATGCAGCCAGCCCACAGACAACACCGCACCGCCAGCAATTTCGGTTCGTTATTTGGTTTTCAATTTTAAAATTTCATAAAATAGATCTATTTGGTTCAATTCCATTTTTCACTTAAAAACCAAACAATCCCAATAAACCGAATTAATATTAAAATATTTAAAAAATTATAATATACTCCATTCATCCCCTAACTTTCTTCTCACTTCTTTTTGTCGAATGATTTAAAAAAATATATTTATTTATTAATATATGGTGGGTCACATGTTGACTTTTGAGATAAAGTAATGAATATTGTCGAAAAATGAATTAAATGAGTGATACTTTTGATAATATTGTGTGAATTCGAAGATTAAAGTTTATATGTAGTAAAATGTTATTTTTGTCATTTATGGAATGAGAAGTTTAGCGGGAGACGATCCGAAAAGAAAAGTGGGAAATTTACCCAGAAACAGAGGGAGTATATCATAATATTGATTCGGTTTTTTTTTTTTTTTTTTTTTTGTGTGTGTAAGTTATCTTTTTATTTTAAATTCTAGCATTTGAATCTTCTACGGATAAAAGCATGATAAGTGATTGCGATCCTCAACTTTAATTTTGGTATTGATTGTATATTTAAAATTCATAACGTTGAACGAAACCTTATTCTTTATCAATAGTGTTGACTGTAATTTCTTTTTCCTATAATTGCAGATTTTTGCAGTGATGACTTGAAGTTGAAGGTTAGGTGGTGAATCCATGAACGCAAACATAAACTTATTAAATGTATATTTTTTATATTTAAATTAATGTTGGACGATTTTTTAATAATTGTAGTAGGTTTTAAATATTTGTGGATGATTTTTGTTGAACTATTTATAGTGTTATGATGCTTTATAAACTTTGTAAATATTATTACTAAATTTTATTTCCTTTTTTATCTCAATTTTATATGCTTTGTAATGGGGTAGGATGGTAATACACTCTCTTTTTATTTTATTTTATATAAATACAGGTATTTGCAATAAAAAAAAAAGAGTGCAATAACCGAAGTAATCAAACCAAATGATTTCGATATGATTATGTTCGGTATTACACAATTCAATTTAGTTTCAGTTTCAAATTTAAAATTTTGATTTGTTCAATTTATAATCATGTCAAAACCGACCGAAAAGGCCGAATGCTCACTCTTCCTTGGAGTATTTTGTGCTATTTTAGAGCACCCATAGGATTCCTCACCCTCACTCAAAATATAGAAATATACTACTGAAAGAAAGATGATGTGGCATGGGAAGGAGCAGTTCTACCCCCAAAAATGAAAGAAAGGAGTAAAACGAAGGGTGGAGAAAGTGCTGCGGTGGGACCTGTGAAGTTATTTTGGGCATACTCAATTTAGTTTTTCCTTATTTTTTTTAAGAGTAGTGGAGCCTGGAGTGTGAATGGTTTTGTTAATTTTTTTAATTTTTATATCTAATTATTGTTGTTATTTTTTTCAATTATAGGATATTTAGTTTACACATAAAAATTAGTTATTTTTATATTTTTATTGTATATCTTATTTCATTACTAATAATTTTTTTCATTTTAATATTTATGTATATAACTTAAAAATTACAATGGATATTTAATTGTAGAAATCAAATCACAAATAAAATTAGTTAATTAATAAAAATATTAAGAGAAATGGACAAAGTGATTTGATAATTGATGGTGGGACCCATAAATAATTATTTTTGAGGTAGGATGCATTGGGTGAGGTAGAAATTTTTTGAGGAAGGGATATGAAACTTTTGAGGTGACACACATGTGTCATATTTCTCGCTCAACACTAGCATTGGAGATCTTGAGTATGTAAATAGCCGAAGTTTTTCCACTGGTATCTTGTGGTGAAATTATTGGAAACATGAAGGCAATTTTGGAATGTTTATAATTGTTCAAAATGCTTGTGAATTTCTGGTATTCCATAAATCAACAAGCAGTTTGTTTTGTCTACATGCTGATTACTTGTGTTTCATTAGTTTTGTGAAAATAGAAATCTTGAAGAATCTTTTTAGAAAAGACGTGTCTGAGGAGAAAGCCCATTTTAGAAATATCCTGTAATTCTTAAAACCTCCTAAATTTATGCAAAATGGTATAAATGGTGTAGTCATGATGGTTTCAGACATTGGGTCTTCAAATTTATGTAGAAAGGTGGAGACATTTTTATATTGAACGATTATCGGGTAGTTCTCGAAGTCGGAAGTCTCATCTAAATTAATCCATATTTCAAGAGTTTCCAAAACACAAATTCTAATACTCTCTCATCCATGAAAATTGGGCTTGTTACTTTTAGGACGACTATTAAGAAAGTTGATATTATATATATAAAGTAATAATATTGTGTCAAATCAAGTACAGAATAAATTATTTTAAAAATATTATGTGTGTATGTTGAAAAAGTAGATAAAATTTATTATTTCCATTTTAGGCAACAAGACTATTTTTCGTGGACGGCCCTGTTGACAGACATTTTTGTACGGATAGATTTATGTGGCTCTTTAGGGTATGCCCGACAAACAATAAATATAAACGACCACGAGCGATGGGGGAAGAACTTTCGTTCTTCCCTCGAATGAGAGCTTTTTTCATATATGAGAAATGAAAGGAAATGTGTCCCCCTTTACAATGAGGGGGTGACCCCCTATTTATAGAGGTTCACCCCCAAAGGCCCAAAAGTGACCTTAAATTCGTCTCAACCCTTTATTTAGGGACTTATTACAATTATTAATATAAAGATCAACAGTAGACCTATAATACATTAAATATTCTTTTCTGATGTAGACTCTCGATCTTGTCGGGTCAGTGTATCTTTAGGAATCTGACCTCCTGTCAGGCGAGGATATTTCCTGTTGTAACAATTGCCCCCAAGATTGGGCTCTGATTGCGGCCAGAGTTCGATCTTGATCTGTGCTTCAAATAGGTTTTGCCCCCGAGCCTGAAAACAGGATAGCTCGGATGCCCCGAGGGAATCTTCGACGACAGGGTCCTTGATGGCCGAATCTTTTGAGTCATCTTCGAATTATCAAACTTCAAACAAATTGGTCGGGTTAGGTGGGGTACGATCTTCCATCGTGCCCCCGAGTCGGGTACCATGACGTTCAATTAATAAATAATTCTTGCCGCTGGCCGGCATTGATTTTAGTAATAGGGCGATGAGGACCGCGATGATAAATTAATGAAGTGCTTAGGCCGCTTGCGGGTAGCGACTTCACGAACAACAGATTGACTTAACAATCGATTAAAAAATAAATACACAGATTAATGAGTGAAGTGCTTTAGCCGATTTAACGGGCAGCGACTTCACGATGATGGGATTGAATTAACAACCGCTTAAAAGATTAACCAACAGATTAATGAGTGAAGTGCTTTAGCCGATAGACGGGCAGCGACTTCACGAAGATGGGATTGAGTTAACAACCGCTTAAAAGATTAACCAACAGGTTAATGAGTGAAGTGCTTTAGCCGATAGACGGGCAGCGACTTCACGAAGATGGGATTGAGTTAACAACCGCTTAAAAGATTAACCAACAGGTTAATGAGTGAAGTGCTTTAGCCGATAGACGGGCAGCGACTTCACGAAGATGGGATTGAGTTAACAACCGCTTAAAAGATTAACCAATAGGTTAATGAGTGAAGTGTTTTTAGCCGATTGACGGGCAACGACTTCACGAATACATGATTGAATTAACAATCGATTTGTTGTTTGAACAAAGCGTCCGAGACGTGATATATTACGGCCGCAAGTGGGCAAAAACGATGCGGGTCAGTCGATGCCGGTGAAGGCGGACTGGTCGATGCCGTTAACATGGATAAACCAAAGCAGAGAATAGATTAGTTAACGCCGGTGAGGACGAACTAAACAATACCGCGCCCATTAAGGCGGAAAGTCAACGCTTAACATGCGGACTGGATCCACGCCGAGAGGCGGATTAGTTGACGCCGGTGAAGGCGAACTAATCAAGGCCGAGTGACGGATCGGCTTGAGAGGCAGATTAGTTGACGCCGGTGAAGGCGAACTAATCAATATATCAACGCATAAAAGACGGACTAATCAACGCCGAGAAGGCGGATTAACTCGAGAAAGAGGTTAGTTGACGCCGGTGAAGGCGAACTAATCGATATGTCAACGCCTGAAAGGGCGGGCTAATCGACGTCGAGAAGACGGATTACTTCGCCAATCTAGACGGAATGTCGACGCCCAAAAGACGGATTAGCTCGAGTAGATTAGTTGACGCCGGTGAAGGCGAACTAATCAGTACGTCAACGCCTGAGAGGGCGGACTAATCGACGTCGAGAAGACGGATTACTTCGCCAATCTAGGCGGAATGTCGACACCTAAAAGGCGGATTAATCAACGCCGATCGGGCGGATTACTTCGCCAATCTAGGCGGAATGTCGACGCCTAAAGACGGATTACTTCGCCAATCTAGGCGGAATGTCGACGCCGAGAAGGCGGATTAATCAACGCCGATCGGGCGGATTACTTCGCCAATCTAGGCGGAATGTCGACGCCGAGAAGACGGATTAATCAACGCCGATCGGGCGGATTACTTCGCCAATCTAGGCGGAATGTCGACGCCGAGAAGGCGGATTAATCAACGCCGATCGGGCGGATTACTTCGCCAATCTAGGCGGAATGTCGACGCCGAGAAGGCGGATTAATCAACGCCGATCGGGCGGATTACTTCGCCAATCTAGGCGGAATGTCGACGCCTAAAAGGCGGATTAATCAACGCCGATCGGGCGGATTGCTTCGCCAATCTAGGCGGAATGTCGACGCCTAAAAGACGGATTAATCAACGCCGATCGGGCGGATTACTTCGCCAATCTAGGCGGAATGTCGACGCCGAGAAGGCGGATTAATCAACGCCGATCGGGCGGATTACTTCGCCAATCTAGGCGGAATGTCGACGCCGAGAAGGCGGATTAATCAACGCCGATCGGGCGGATTACTTCGCCAATCTAGGCGGAATGTCGACGCCTAAAAGGCGGATTAATCAACGCCGATCGGGCGGATTGCTTCGCCAATCTAGGCGGAATGTCGACGCCTAAAAGGCGGATTAATCAACGCCGATCGGGCGGATTGCTTCGCCAATCTAGGCGGAATGTCGACGCCTAAAAGGCGGATTAATCAACGCCGATCGGGCGGATTGCTTCGCCAATCTAGGCGGAATGTCGACGCCGAGAAGGCGGATTAATCAACGCCGATCGGGCGGATTGCTTCGCCAATCTAGGCGGAATGTCGACGCCGAGAAGGCGGATTAATCAACGCCGATCGGGCGGATTGCTTCGCCAATCTAGGCGGAATGTCGACGCCTAAAAGGCGGATTAATCAACGCCGATCGGGCGGATTGCTTCGCCAATCTAGGCGGAATGTCGATGCCTAAAAGGCGGATTAATCAACGCCGATCGGGCGGATTGCTTCGCCAATCTAGGCGGAATATCGACGCCGAGAAGGCGGATTAATCAACGCCGATCGGGCGGATTACTTCGCCAATCTAGGCGGAATGTCGACGCCGAGAAGGCGGATTAACTCGAGAAGTTAATTAGTTGACGCCGGTGAAGGCGAACTAATCGATACGTCAACGCCAGAAAGGGCGGACTAATCGACGTCGAGAAGATGGATTACTTCGTCAATCTAGGCGGAATGTCGACGCCTAAAAGGCGGATTAGCTCGAGTAGATTAGTTGACGCCGGTGAAGGCGAACTAATCAGTACGTCAACGCCTGAGAGGCGGACTAATCGACGTCGAGAAGACGGATTACTTCGCCAATCTAGGCGGAATGTCGACGCCTAAAAGGCGGATTAGCTCGAGTAGATTAGTTGACGCCGGTGAAGGCGAAGGCGAACTAATCAGTACGTCAACGCCTGAGAGGCGGACTAATCGACGTCAAGAAGACGGATTACTTCGCCAATCTAGGCGGAATGTCGACGCCTAAAAGGCGGATTAGCTCGAGTAGATTAGTTGACGCCGGTGAAGGCAAACTAATCAGTACGTCAACGCCTGAGAGGCGGACTAATCGACGTCGAGAAGACGGATTACTTCGCCAATCTAGGCGGAATGTCGACGCCTAAAAGGCGGATTAGCTCGAGTAGATTAGTTGACGCCGGTGAAGGCGAACTAATCAGTACGTCAACGCCTGAGAGGCGGACTAATCGACGTCGAGAAGACGGATTACTTCGCCAATCTAGGCGGAATGTCGACGCCTAAAAGGCGGATTAGCTCGAGTAGATTAGTTGACGCCGGTGAAGGCGAACTAATCAGTACGTCAACGCCTGAGAGGCGGACTAATCGACGTCGAGAAGACGGATTACTTCGCCAATCTAGGCGGAATGTCGACGCCTAAAAGGCGGATTAACTCGAGAAGTGGATTAGTTGACGCCGGTGAAGGCGAACTAATCGACACGTCAACGCCTGAAAGGGCGGACTAATCGACGTCGTGAAGACGGATTACTTCGCCAATCTAGGCGGAATGTCGACGCCTAAAAGACGGATTAGCTCGAGTAGATTAGTTGACGCCGGTGAAGGCGAACTAATCAGTACGTCAACGCCTGAGAGGCGGACTAATCGACGTCGAGAAGACGGATTACTTCGCCAATCTAGGCGGAATGTCGACGCCTAAAAGACGGATTAATCAACGCCGATCGGGCGGATTACTTCGCCAATCTAGGCGGAATGTCGACGCCGAGAAGGCGGATTAACTCGAGAAGTAGATTAGTTGACGCCGGTGAAGGCGAACTAATCGATATGTCAACGCCAGAAAGGGTGGACTAATCGACGTCGAGAAGACGGATTACTTCGCCAATCTAGGCGAAATGTCGACGCCTAAAAGGCGGATTAACTCGAGAAGTGGATTAGTTGACGCCGGTGAAGGCGAACTAATCGATATGTCAACGCCAGAAAGGGCGGACTAATCGACGTCGAGAAGACGGATTACTTCGCCAATCTAGGCGGAATGTCGATGCCTAAAAGGCGGATTAACTCGAGAAGTGGATTAGTTGACGCCGGTGAAGGCGAACTAATCGATATGTCAACGCCAGAAAGGGCGGACTAATCGACGTCGAGAAGACGGATTACTTCGCCAATCTAGGCGGAATGTCGACGCCTAAAAGGCGGATTAACTCGAGAAGTGGATTAGTTGACGCCGGTGAAGGCGAACTAATCGATACGTCAACGCCTGAAAGGGCGGACTAATCGACGTCGAGAAGACGGATTACTTCGCCAATCTAGGCGGAATGTCGACGCCTAAAAGGCGGATCGATCAACGCTTATGAAGGCGGACAAATGTCTGTAGTCGAAAGGTGTGACCATATTTTAAATATGGAGTTATTTATTCGGTGAGCAGCCTCAATGATTTTTCGAAATTATATTCGAAGTTTCAAATAACCGACTGTATTTAGTTGAATTCAGCGTCAAAAATTTTGTTTTTGATGTCACAAAATGATCTTAGGATATGTATATCCATGCCCCCGCTTTTAATATACATGACAACTTACGAGTTGCGATATATATTAAAAGGAAATATCAAATGAAAACTGCATTTCAAAAATTGCCCCCGATTTTAATTTTCGAAATATGAGTATATGCCCCCGCTTTTAATATATATGAAAACCTACGAGTTGCGATATATATTAAAAGGAAGTTACCAGATGAAAATTGAATTTCAAAATTTGACCCCGCTTTTAATTTATATGAAAATTTGCGAGTGGTGATATATATATTAAAAGCAAGTTATCGAAATAAACCTGATTCGAGTGGGCAAAGGACTGCCCGTAGATTTTTCGTTGTCGAAGAGGCTCTGGATGCCCGTCTCAGAAGCTGCTGTTTTTTTTTTTTTTTTAGGCTGCTTCATTTTAGCAGTTTAATTAAATCTTGGGCTCCTCCTTCCATTTAAAAGATAGGACGGCCCAACCATTTAAATAAACCTGGCCCACAAATATAATTAGAAATAGGCCCAAAGGAATAAATACCAGATTCGGCCCAGGCTAATTATAAACCTGCCCCCATCTTCTCTGGATGGTTCGCAAATTGGAGTTGGGCACGCCGGCGATGTGCGAGTTGCGGGGTGGCGTCGTGAAGGGCGGTTGCACGTGCGGAGAAGCTGGCCGCTGGCGGTTCCCGGAGGTCGGGCTGAGGCGGCTAGGAGGCCGCGCGATTGGAGGCTCGGAGAGGCCGTCCGGCGGGGAGCGGCGAGGGCTAGGCGGCGGTGTTCGGGAGACCTCACTGGGAGACTGGCCCCATTCGCGGCGGCTGGCGGGGAGGATGGCCGCGGTTGTGGGAATGGTCGGTTGGCGGGCTGCGGGAATGGCCGGTTGGCGGTGAGCGGCCAGAGGCGAGATGCGATGAGCTGGGCGACGGGCCAGAGGCGAGAAGGCTGCGGGGAGGATCAATTGGCGGTGGCGAGGCCGCGCGACGGGCCACGCGGGGAGGAGCTCACGACCGGCGGCGACGCGGGCAGGCACGCTGGCGGTACGGGGAGGCCGCTGGCTGGGCGAGCCCGGAGGCCGCACGAGGCGGGAAGGCGAGCGGCGAGCGCCTTGTCGGGGAGGAGAGGCGCTGGGCCTCGCCGGTTTGAGGGGCGACGCGGGCAGCGGGAAGGCGTCGTGGGCGACGAGGCACGAAGAAGTGCCGGACGGCGAGAACGGGCACCGGGCTGCGGGGAGCAGCGGGCGGGAGGCGACGGTTGCGGGCTGCGGGGAGCAGCGGGAGGGACCCCGGGTGGAGATGCGTGTCGGCGGGTCGACGAGAACGGGCATCGGGCTCGTGCAGTGGGCAGGCTGCAATTGACGGCGATGGGCGACGCACCAGGCGACGCGAGTAGCCAGCGCTGGGCACCGTGGTGGCGATGTACGGGCGGCCCACTTGATCGGAGCCCGCGGCCGGCCACGGCGGCGCTCGAATCGAGATTGTCAGTAAATTGTTGACTTTTAGCATAAAAGCATATGTCTTGTATTGGAAAATGTGTAAAAAGACTGAAAAATGTTGTACTGCTCCAGAAAAGCCGGCGCCAAGATCGAGATTGTCAGTGGGGGGCCTGAAGCAAGAAACAATTGCCCCTCTCTCTAATTTTGCTCTGATTCTGCTTGAAATTGAATACACCATAATACGGTAGTTGTTTGAATTTTGATTTGAGAATGGGGTTTTGATCTTCTGATTTTGATTTGTTTCGTAGGTGGGGATAGTCTCACGTTATGTTAAATGGTTTTGGATGAGTTTTGTACAAACTTGAAGTTTGGGCTTCCAAAAATGGGATCTTATTTTAAGGTTTCTTGTTTGTTGGATGTATTTGTTTTTCTAGTCTCTGTATAGCTGTTACCGATTGCGGGAGAAGCTTGAAAATGTAAAGTGTATATCATAAAAATCTGGGTTTTGAACGGACGGATTTACTGGAAATGTCACAACTTAATGCATGAAAATAAGTTGTAAATAGGTGAAATGATGTAAAGGTGTAGAACCACCATTGTTGTTCGAGAAAAAACTTTGTAGAAAGAACACTTAACTTGATTTTTGTTGAATCTCCTGATGATTTTTTCTTGTTCGGATCTTCGTGTCCACACATGGATGAGCGAAATTGTTGAGGATCATCCTTCTTCTAGCGCCAAATTGTTGACAGGCATTTTTGTACGGGTAGATTTATGTGGCTCTTTAGGGTATGCCCGACAAACAATAAATATAAACGACCACGAGCGATGGGGGAAGAACTTTCGTTCTTCCCTCGAATGAGAGCTTTTTTCATATATGAGAAATGAAAGGAAATGTGTCCCCCTTTACAATGAGGGGGTGACCCCCTATTTATAGAGGTTCACCCCCAAAGGCCCAAAAGTGACCCTAAATTCGTCTCAACCCTTTATTTAGGGATTTATTACAATTATTAATATAAAGATCAACAGTAGACCTATAATACATTAAATATTCTTTTCTGATGTAGACTCTCGATCTTGTCGGGTCAGTGTATCTTTAGGAATCTGACCTCCTGTCAGGCGAGGATATTTCCTGCTGTAACAGGCCCAATAAGGCAACCAAACCTATATTTTGTGGATGAAGGGAGTATGTAATATTGTATCAAGTTTGATCCGTGCAATTTGCCCAAACCCTACCCGATTGCTTTCTATATAAATAAATCAAAATTCACGAGTCAAAGCGGTTCAAACGGGTCCCCCATTTTTTATACTACTGAAAATTGTGTTACTGTATGAACAAATGAATATTACCGCATGAGCAAAAGTGTATTACTACGTTAAATAGAAAATTTTGAAATTCACGGGTCAAAGACATGTCAAACGGTCGCCCATTTTTCATACTGCTAAAAGTTGTGTTACCGTATGACCAAACGAGTGTTACTGCATGAGCAAAAGTGTACTACTAGCTCATATCGTAGCATTGATTAGTTTTTGTAGTAACACTCATTTGTTCATGTAGTAACACATGAATTACTTAATCATATAGTCTGTTAATCATTCAGATTCTTTCAATTTCATATAGTAACACATGAGTAAGAATTATGATGTTATGATTATTTAATAATTTAAAGATTTTTTTCGTGTTTATCAAGTTTTTCTTCCTCATGATTCAAACCTCTGTTTTTTCGCGATTCCACACTGTTTCTGATATAATAACACATATGCACTCTTACAGTAACACTCACTTGCCTTTAAAATAACATAGACCTGAGAGCGAAATTTTATGTTTGCTTTTGCGCAATATTTTTGGAAAGATCCATTTGACTCGTGAATTTTAATTTGTTGACCCGGATTTCAATGTTGTCCGCAAATTTTAGAAACCTTCCTTTATTAACGCGAAATTGCACGGTGCAATATTGCATGTAAGACCTACTCAAATAATAAAAACCTAAAAAGATTATTTATTGTGAGACCGCATTATGTAAATGGTCTTTTTTATTTAAATTGAAAATTATGTAAATGCTCATGACTAATCTAAATCAATTGAGTTAATTTTATCTATCTTTTACATCTTTAGAAATGATATTTTTGTAATTGAAAAAATGTAGATTGTCAAAATCTCCCGAGATTTGTTCAAATTATAAAAAAAATTGTGATTATGAATAATTATATATACTTTCTGTAATAACCAAAACAATTTGTATAATAAGAAAATAATTTTGTATTACTCATTTATCAAATGAATTTTTTTTCTTTCCCCAGTTCGAGGAAGTATATATATATGATAATATTTCAAACCATGAGATTCTTTTGATAATTTGAATATGACATTCTAAACGACTTACTCGAGATAGAAGCATTCAAATACTAAACACTCCAAAGTCCAAACAAGTTTTGGATAATTCAATGAAACGTAAATGATAAGATGATTGAGTTAGTGATTTAAATATTACACACATATATGTATATATAATTGTACTATAAATAATGATGATACTACCTC
The DNA here is from genome assembly GCA_947034835.1 of Ballota nigra. NCBI lineage: Eukaryota > Viridiplantae > Streptophyta > Magnoliopsida > Lamiales > Lamiaceae > Ballota > Ballota nigra. The sequence continues at coordinate 118,433,352 of OX344721.1, read as the reverse complement.
CATCCTCAAACACTTTATACGGTTGAATTTTCAGAAAATTTAAAATAAGATAGAATAGTTTTTTTATGAGAATGTATTGTTCACTTTAAACGAATAAAACAAAACAAAAATATTTTTTGTGTAATTATTAGTGGAATGAGATGTAATTTAGAGGTTTTTATAGGGGATGAACAATAAACTGTTGAAAGTGTTTGGGGACGGGTTGAGTATTAAAAATGTGATTGAGAGTTTATTTTGTAATTAAAATACATCTAGATATGATGCTAGAGAGTTGCTGCAATTCCAATAGTTTTAAATTGAGTGACAATTTTCAATCTCAAGTCTATCATTATAAACTTTAATGAGCTTCTATGGAGACTGTTGATAGGCGAACAGTCGGGCAACGAGATTAACATAAAGATACTAATCTAATAAGATTAAGAGATCATCAGAATTAATAATATGAAAGAGGGCGAGCAACAGGGATTATATGCCCTAAGAGGCGAGCAGCAGGGACTGCTGACCAAATAGATGAAGACGAGCAACAGAGACTATATGCCCTAAGAGGCGAGCAGCAGGGACTGTAGACCAAATGGAAGAGGACGAGCAACAGGGACAAGTATCCATGTGAAGGCGGCGAGCAACTGGTCATAAAGGCCATTACGAAATAGTGAACAACAAGAGCAAAAAGACCCAAAGTATTTAACAAGAGGCGAGCAGGCGAGCAACTCGGATCATAAGGGTTTCCAACACCCAACGAAGACATACAGACGAGTAGCTGGGCACCAAGGAGAGTAGCTGAGTGGTTTCAAAGACCAAGTACAACATTGGGAATACCAAGAGTCACTAACTTTAGAAATAGTCAATGTGTCTTTACACTTGGCACCCATTCATTGGGCAATAGATTAGTTGTTGTACAAAAGTCATAACACTTGGCAAAATCCCAATGGCTAAGCCATCAAGATGGTGACACCTAGCCTCTTTGTATGCCTATAAATACCCCTTCATTTGCATGAAGAGGGAAGATTTTTCCCATAATAAAAAAGTTGCCCAACTCTTGCCAATTCATTTCTTGCACTATATATCATGATCTTAGTATTTGTTTGATGATCTTATGTAGTCAAAACAGCCACTAATCATCATAGATTAGAAAAGGTCATCAACAATTGGCGCTAGAAGGAGGGTTCGAACCTCCGTTTCACAAAAAAGTCGAAGGAAGGTTGAAGAACTCCACCGGAATCTGCAAAATCCGGCCAGAATCCGGGAAGAAGCCATCGGAAATCAAGTGTACACATTATTTGAAGCAAAATCATCCATCTATACATTACTTTGAGAGTTTAAATGCATGTGCGTATGAACTAGGGTTTTCAAACCACCATATTCATACAAACAAAGCTAGTAACTCTTAAGAAAGGTGTTTGTTGGAGACAAAATCACCCCATTCATTTGCTTACCACTTGCACTTCGGTAACCAAAATGGTTCGATCACAAGAAGAACGACATTTGAGCACGTCTCCAAGTCGTAGGTCAAAAACGAGGGTTTCGTCTACCGAAGGACATGCACGTACGGTAAAAGCGACTTCGCAAAGAAACGTCCAAGTTACCATTGATACAATCCCGCCGGAAGTGGAAGCTCTTGCTCAAAATCCCGAAGAGCTAGCAAAAACGATTGCTGTTTTACAAGCATTGCAAAGGCGACAAACGGTCGGGCCATCAGGGACGCAGGCGGCGACCAACAGGGCAGGTGAGCAGCGAAGCGAAGGAAGAAAAGACGCACGAAATGACGAGGTTGATAGCGAAGAAATCCGTAGGTATAAAGGGAAAGCTCCTTTAAGTGAAAGACTTGGAAGTCGAGGAGAGTCTACTCCGGGGACAGGTGAGGAGTCGAGCAGCGGGGACACAAGGAGTATAGGCCACTATCACACAAGAAGAGCAAGTTATCGCGGAACAAATAGGGAGGATCAACTGAGAGGCGAGGAGCGAGCACCGGGACAAACACGCCCTGCTGCTCGCCGCTCAGTGCATGAAAGGCTAAGAAGATCAGCCTTTGGGTGATTAGGTCCCAATGGAGCCAGTAACATTGCTAGGCACGCCACTCAAGAGAAACGTCCCGTTAGCAAGGGACTGCGTCATGAAGAGGTCATTGAACCCAATCATGACGAACAACCTTCTAGCGAAAAAACGTCTCCAGATGAGTGGCAAGCTTTGAAGAAAGCGGTGGAAGAGATGCAAAAACAGTTGGAGGAAAAGAAAGGCGACGGGTCGACGATGTTGCCATCATCACCTTTGTCCCCGGATATCCTTAATGCGCCGGTACAAAAGAAAGTACAATTCCCGGCCATTAATTTGTACGAAGGAAATTCAGACCCAAAAGTACACCTGTCCAAATATACCGATTACATGATATCGGTAAAGGCGTCTGATGCAACTCAATGTCGGAATTTTCCATTGACTCTTGGTGACGGTCCTCACAGATGGTTTTCTGCACTAGCTCCAGGCTCCATCAGTTCGTTCATGCAACTCAGCAAGAAATTTCTCTCACACTTCTCCACGGTCGGGTCTTACCTTACACAGAGACACAGGTTGGCAGATCTGAGACAAGGAGATGAGGAGACTGATAGAGCCTTCCTTGAGAGATTCGATAAAGTCCTATTGGAAGGAGAACCAGTGAGTGAGGACACCAAGATAGTGGCAGTTATGGCAGGGCTTAGGAAAGGGACAGACCTGTGGAAGGAAATGCACCTCGCTTTCCCTAAAACTTATTCCGAATTCAGGCACAAGGCTGGAGTGTACATTTCGATGCAAGAAACTCTACAGAGAGAGCTAGGAGACAAGGCTGATACCAAGAAATCGGGAAAGAAGTCAGGAGGGGAATACAAGGCCCCTAGGAACATGAAAGCTTTCAGCGAAGGGTCCGAATTGAAGGAGAAATTGAACCATGTCTTATCCGCATCAATTGAGGCTGTGTACAACAACGTGAAAGATAAGGATATGCTGTCTGAACCCCGCAAGATACGACAAGAACGAGGAAAGATGAACCCCAACAAATTCTGTGCATACCATCAGACTATAGGTCACTTCACAAGCGAATGTCGAGATCTCTTAAAACAGTTGTGGAGATTTTACGAGGAAGGAAAGTTGTCAGAGTTTGTGAAGCGACAGCCGGGAAAGAAACCAAGGGTGGCGATATCCTCCGGCTCGGAAGATGATGAGAGCGACGAACAGCCGAGCAGGAGGGATCAAAAAAGAAAGAAAACGGTGACAGCCCCAGCCGAACCCGTCCGAGAAATCCTAATGCTTGAACCATCCGGACCGGTAGGGGGCTGTTCTGATGGTAGGCCACCAATGTCTAAAAGGAAAAGGAAAGCAGAGCTGAGGGCGGTAGCTCAAATCAGGGAAGTTGGGGTAAACCAGGCTACTACAAAGACAGGCGAACTGGTGTTTTCTGAGAAGGACTTGGACGGGATACTTACCCCACACAATGACTCACTAATCATCTGTGCTAATATCATGGGAGCCCGAGTTCACCGTTTGCTTGTGGACACAGGCTCCTACACAAACATCTTGTTCAAAAGCACACTAGATCAGATAGATGATTGTGAGGGGTATATTAGAGAATGTGATCATAAAATAGTAGGATTTGGAGATGCTGTAACCGTTCCTTTAGGACTAGTTACGTTGGCGGTCGAACTTGTATCGACTGAGAATCCCGAAAGGAGACTGACTAGAATGGTAGATTTCTTAGTTGTAAATCAGCAGTCTGCCTACAACGGGTTTCTTGGTCGACCTTTCATAAATGAATTCAAAGCGGCCGTTTCGACATACTACTACTGTCTTAAATTTCCAACTCCAAAAGGGTCAGGTACGGTTAAAGGTGATCAAAGGAAAGCCCGAGAATGCCTCCTGCAACTTCAACCCACTGACAACAGAATGTCCATGATGGACGAGCAGCCGAGCAGCAGGGACGAAGGTGAGCCATCCATCCTAGATGAAGTCATGGAGTCCGTCGACACTGAAATGATGGAGGTGGACGACCAGCAGGGCGTGGACGAGCAGGAGGGCATGGCCGAGCAACAGGGAAAAGAGGCCGTACCCGAACTAAATCAGGCTGAAGACTTGGAGCCAAGACTGGGGGCAGAACCAGTGATCAAGGATGAGATCAACTTTGAAGGGTCCATTATCGATCCTCGATGGAAAGACCAAAAAAGGAGAGCAACCCCGGTAGAGGAGTTGGAGGCAATAAGAATTGACCAAAATCGAGAAGACTTGGAATTACTCATTGGATCTGAGCTCCCTGAGCCATACAGATCCAGAATGGAAGAGTTTCTCAAGTCCAATCTCGATGTATTTGCATGGTCACATGCTGATATGGTAGGCATTAGCCCTGAGCATGCCTGTCATAAGCTAAATATTTGTCCAACTAAGAAACCGGTGAGGCAAAAAAGGAGAAAATTTGGGCTCGACAAATATGAAGCATTGGACATAGAAGTGAAGAAGTTACTCGACAATGATCTTATCAAAGAAGCTTTATGTCCTAGATGGGTAGCAAACCCGGTATTAGTAAAGAAATCAAATGGTACATGGAGGCTGTGTATCGACTTCACTGATTTGAATGCCGCTTGCCCTAAAGATAACTTCCCATTGCCTCATATTGACCAACTGGTGGACAACACGGCGGGACACGAGCTCCTTACCTTCATGGACGCATTTGCTGGGTATCATCAAATACCAATGCACCCAGATGACCAGGAGCACACAGCGTTCTACACCAATAAAAACTTGTTATGTTGGAAAAGAATGTCGTTCGGGTTGATTAACGCAGGAGCCACGTACCAAAGACTCGTTAACAAAATGTTCGATGAATACATCGGCAAGACAATGGAAGTGTACGTGGACGACATAGTCGTGAAAAGCCCGAGAAAAGAAGATCATTTGGAACACCTCGCACAAACATTTGAGATACTTCGAGCGTATAACATGAAGCTAAACCCAAAGAAAAGTAGCTTCGGGGTACACTCGGGAAAATTTCTTGGGCACCTGGTCAGTCAACGGGGTATTGAGGCGAATCCATCAAAAGTCAAAGCAATTATGGATATGCAGCCGCCAAGGTCTGTTAAAGAAGTTCAACGACTAACCGGATGTCTGGCGGCCCTGAACAGATTCATTTCCAGATCGGGAGATAAGTGCCGACCCTTCTTTGACGCCATCAGGAAAGGACAGTTCAAGTGGACGAATAATTGCCAACAAGCATTTGAGCAGTTGAAAGAGTATCTGAGTGATACCAAGATTCTATCGAAACCCGTCTCTGGAGAGAAACTGTACCTGTATCTAGCCGCATCGAAAGTGGCCATCAGCTCGGTCTTAGTTCGAGCAGAAGGGAAATTTCACTTGCCAATCTACTACGTGAGTCAGGCCTTGCATGAGGCGGAGATTAAGTATTCGCCCATGGAAAAGTTAGCCTACGCACTGGTGATGAGTGTGAGAAAGCTAAGGCCGTACTTCTTCGATCATCAGGTGGAGGTCTTAACAACTTTTCCATTAAGGCAAATCTTACAAAGGCCTGACACAGCTGGTCGCCTCCTCAAGTGGTCGCTCGAAGTAAGCCAATTTGGAATAACTTATGCACCTCGAACAGCGATCAAGGGACAAGCGTTAGCCGACTTTATTGTCGAATTAACATTCCCTTCAGATCCGACGAGGGGTCATAATCATCCATGGCACATGTATGTAGACGGATCATCAAATAACACAGCAGCAGGGGCTGGGATAGTGTTGATCAGCCCAGATGAACAAGTATTCACCTCAGCAGTAAGGTTCGAATTCATGGCAACAAACAACGAGGCTGAGTACGAAGCATTGATAGCCAGATTACGACTAGCTCTAGCCGTGGGAGTAAGAAGAGTTCAAATTTATGGAGATTCCCAGCTAATAGTCAACCAAGTCCGTGGGGAATACGAAGCCAAAGATGAGAACATGGCTTTATATCAAAAGATCGTTGCTCACCTGGCTTCGCTATTCGAGCAAATTTATATCGAACAAGTGCCAAGAGATAATAATGCGCAAGCAGATGCACTTGCTCGTCTGGCTACAAGTACGGGACCAGCAAAGCTTTCAGAGGTCACCATCACAAGAATTTCTAACCCGTCCACCAGTGACTACAAGATCAATCAGATCGAAGAAGAATTGACAGAGGATGACTGGAGGGCACCGATATATAGATACCTCAAAGATAACACAGTACCTGAAGATTCCCAAGAAGCAGCAAAGGTGGCTAAGCGAGCAGCAAGATTCACAATCATGGATAACCAACTTTACAAGAGAGGATTTTCACTGCCCCTATTAAAATGCCTAGCAAGGGGGCAGGGTCAGGAAGTTTTAAAAGAAATTCACGAAGGAGTATGCGGAAATCACGCAGGGGGGCGAGCACTGGCATACAAGACAGTGAGGCAAGGATACTACTGGCCAACTTTACTACAAGACGCAATCAAAGTTGCAAAGACTTGTCACCGATGCCAACTATTCGCCCCCAACATACATAAGCCCCCAACGGAACTGACTTCGGTAAATAGTCCATGGCCGTTCGCAAAGTGGGGAATAGACATTATAGGACCTTTCCCAACGGGAAAGGGGAATGTCAGATTTGCAGTAGTGGCCGTAGACTATTACACGAAATGGGCCGAAGCTGAAGCACTGGTAACGATAACACAAGAGAAAATGATCAATTTTATCTGGAAAAATATAGTTTGCCGGTTCGGAGTCCCACAAGCAATAGTGACAGACAATGGAAAGCAATTCGAAGGAAAGAAGATAAGAGATTTTTGCAAAAAGTGGGGTGTCAAGAAACATTTTTCAACACCGTATCATCCTCAATCTAACGGTCAAGTCGAAGCAGTCAACAAGATAATCAAGCATATCCTCAAAATCCGTCTGGTAGATAAGAAAGGCAAGTGGTCGGAAGAACTGCCCGAGGTACTTTGGGCATATAGGGTATCACATAGAACAAGCACTGGGGAAACACCATTTGCTATGACATTCGGTACAGAAGCAGTTATACCTATAGAGCTCAAAATACCGACTGAGAGGGTAGCCGAGTTCAATGAACAGGAAAACAACAAGGCACTAGCCGCAGAGATGGATTTGATCGACGAAAAAAGAATCTCAGCAGAAATAAAAAACGAGATATACAAAAGAAGGATTGCAAGGTACTACAACTCACAAGTAAAAGTCAGGGAATTTGAAGTCGGGGATCTGGTGCTCCGAAAAATCTTAGCAACACCTCCAGGTGTATTTGGACCGACTTGGGAGGGCCCATTCAAGATAACTCAAAAGTGGCACAACGGCACATATGATCTCGAAGACATGGAAGGCAACTCGGCCCAATACACCTGGAACGCAGCCTTGTTGAAGAAGTATTATCAATGATTAGGAAACCAATGTAAAGTTGTTTATAGGCTATCGTGTCATTTATATTTTTGTAAGGTGTGAGATCGATGAAATCTTCACACTTTTTTGGCAAAATTTGTATGTGGACAAATGATGGTTCAGTGAGTTATAAGCAAAAGGTATCAAAACCCAACTGTTCGCCAAACAGAAAAGCTGCTCGCCGAAGATACTATATGCATAAAAGCACAAGTACAGTGGAGGCGAGCAGCAGGGTCCATGAGACCAAAAGGCCCACCTAATCGCCCCCCCCCCCCCCCACAAGAAAGTTGCTCGCCAAAAATACTAAGTGCATAAAGCACAAATATGGTAGAGGCGAGCAACAGGGCACATGCCAACGCATAATTGCTCGTCCCGAAGTTGAATGCACTTAAGTACAAATACGGCAAGTGGCGAGCAACAAGGCATAGAAAGAAGCATGATAAAGGGTTAAGTTCTTAAAGAACAAAATAAACCCATACATGAACATGCATAAATTTGCAAGGGAAAGTATTTTACTTTCAACATAAGAAAGAAATACTTAAGCAAAAAATAATTAAAGGGCAAATAAGAGGCGAACAATAAAATAAAAGTGCAATTCTCATTCATTAGCACCAAAAATTACAAGAGATGAACATACAACCATCATCCTACCACATCAGCTAGACAAAAAAGAAACTAAGCCTAAGTCTCGGGAGCTGGCGGAGCAGGTGGCACCAAAGGATCTTGGGAAGAAGGAGGAGACGGAACATCTTGCACAGTGACCCCGGGGACCTGCTGTTCGCCTACTGCTGCAGAAGAGCTTGTTTCACCAAGGGGATTAGGGAGAAGGGGACCCAAAGCTTCAAAGATATTCATGTCCCTGTCCGCCTCCACTCTCTCCCTGGGGGCAACAACACGAACATCGTCTTTGAAGATGTCTAAGTTAACCCCCATCTCTCCTAGGTCGGCTACCGGGATCTCAAAGCCGGGTGCTGGAGGGTTTTCTGTGACATAATCCGTGAAGTCCTTGATAGTCGAGGTCATCACGTCCAGACCATTATCCAAAGCATACTTCACATTCCTCACACTATCAGCATATGCGCAGATGTAACCAAGATTGGTGTTATCAGTTACATCTTGCACATAAGTGGTGTAAGAAATGGCACGCTTGTTCTTCTTCTCCAGCTGGTCGACGTGGATCTTCAATGACTCCACTCTCTCCACCAGACCCACCCGTTCTGTCTCCAGGACCTGCAAACGATCCGTGGCGACACCTAAATCCAGTCTAAGCTTCTCTGAAGCGTTAGACGCTATCATCTCCCGATCCTCAGCGGCCTTTACCTCCCGTGTCCATGTAAGCTTGGCTCGCTCGAAGTCAGCCTTCATCTTAGCCAACTCTTCATCTTTCTTCTTCAGCTCCTCGTCCCTCTTCTTCAACTGAACAAGTTGAGCATCACGATCTGCTTCAACTTGCTCGAGTCGTCGCCCCAGACCGCGATTTGTTCGCTCTAACTCGACGGCTTGATCCAAGACTCGTTGGGCTGTAATTGATTGATGGCTCGAGTTGTAGCTCAACAGACGAGCATTATCACTGAGACTTTGGCTCTGAATAATTTCTTCGCCGGTCTTGGTCCACGAGCGGGGGACGTATTCCATGGCTCTGCGGACGTGGGAGTCCTTAATCTCTTGGGGTGCGGGAGGAGACTTCACACAGCTAAACTGGTGAAGCACCTTTGAACGACCGGGATAGTCGTTTTTCCGGTACCTGTTCAAAAGAAAAAGTCATCAGAAAACAAAGTCAAAGGAGTAAACGATCAAACTGAATAGGAAGATACTCACTCCCTCATTTTCACGGGGTCGTAGCCCAAGTATGAGTTGTCAGGAGATGTGCTTCTTCCTTGACCGGCGATCATAGCGCCCACAACTTGCTGCTCGGTCACCTCCTCCACCGGCGAGGAGCGAGCAGTAGATTTACCCACTTGGGAAGAGTCTTGCCCTTTTGCCCGCTTAGCACGGTCATCTCCCCTACGAGGAGCAGTTTCCTTGGCAAGTCGTTTCTTGCCCCTCGTGTCTTGGGGAGGCGGCGAAGAGCGAGCAGGAGGGCGGGGAGCAGGAACAGGAGCCTGAGGAACAGGGAGAGGGTCCTGGGGAGCTTCTTCTTCATCCTCATCTGCTTCAGCTCTAAGCCTGATCAAGGAAGTGCAAGGATCAAACTTTTTCTTCTTTGAAGGATGATTAGCTGCCATCTATTTAACCCGACGTGCGAGTAAATGATAGCTTTCGGGAATGGGAGGAACAGCGACCGTTACCCTTTGAGCTGAAAACAATACAAAAATTATCAGTAAAATTGACAAGTAAAACTTATCCTAAAACGACCAACAAGGCCTAGGCGACCAGCAGGGCCTAGGCGACCAGCAGGGCCTAGGCGACCAGCAGGGTCTAAGCGACCAGCAAGGCCAAGGCGACCGACAAGGACAGATAATAGAAAACACGGGAAAAATAACAAGTAATGCTTACCCTCAGGGACCTCTGCTTGTGCTTCCAAATGGTGAGCACTAGTGATAAACTGAGCGTGCTTGCGAAGGTGCGCTTGCGAGAGATGTTCAACACTCCGATCTTTAACGTCCCGAAGAGAAATCAACGCAAGGACGTATAGAAACTCTTCACTCAAATCCGGATGCCCCCACTTCAGGATACGCGGACCTGCAAAAACAAAGAAAAAGATTAAAATTAGTTCACCTAAAAGTTCGATGAACTGAGATTTAAAACCTACGCCGAATTTCGCCGAAATGCGTAGGAGAGTCTATACGCCCCGGTCCTCCCGAAAAACCGGAGGACGCCCGCCAATCGCCGCCAATATAAAAGAACTGCCTGTGCCAACCCTTGACCTTATTGGGCACTCCTTCAATTAGCTTTACGCCACTACGGGCTTTGATGTAATACCAACCAAGCCCTTCTTCATGAGCAGCCGAAGAGATAGTCAGTGCGTAGTGTATCTCTGTCGTGCTGATCTTATTCCGGTACCCCTCCAACCCGAAAAGGGTAATAAAAGACAGTAGAGTACTCCAACCGTTAGGAGTAATCTGAGTGATTGCCAGGTTTATATCCTTCAGGAATTGCCCGATTACAGGATGTAGAGGAAGGGGGAACCCCAATTTAAGTATGTCGAGGTTGATGGCAGTGCAACCTGGAGGTGGGTCGTCAGCTCTCTCTCCTGGTTGGGGGGCATACAAATGGATGTCGTACGGAATACGATAACGAGATCGTATCCGAACTAAATCCTCCTCTATAATCTCGTTGGATACCCTACCAGCTGTGTATGGCGATGAACGGGTCTCCATAATAGGTCGAGCGGGAGTAGGGAAAGCCTTGTGGTACTTATTCGCATAGTCGATCCAATCTTGTCTTCGAACTACGGCTTTAGGAATAAGAGATTCGGGCATTGACCTTGAAACGGGAAAGTTTATCTCTCGGAGAAATCCCCATGTGACTCCCTCTTGCTCGCCCCCTGGTCCAGTTGCTCGCTGCTCGCTCCTTACCTGGTGCTCGCTGCTCGCTCCCCTCTCTTCTGGAAGACTCATCCCATCTATTTCAGCAGCGACCTCGGAAGAATCTTCACCCAAGTCCGAATTAGTCCCCTCTCGAGCCGAGGAGCGAGCAACAGGGCCTTGGGCATCCTGCTCGCCCGAGCTGTCCACAGCATAGAATGAATCAACGGAGCGAGCAACGGAGCTCGCCTCAGAGCCCGTCTCTTCATCAACGAGCAGGGTCCTAGGGTTTTGCCCAGCTGCTCGCCGGAGCGAACGGCGAGGAACAGGGGCTGACGGTTCATCTTCCATGGGCCTTTTTCCCAGATTTCGCCCAACAATCTCAACAGATGGCGTATGACTTGAGGAAGGTGACGTCATCTTCGAAAACTTTCGAAATTTTTTGAAAAATTCCCGAACAAATCAAACGATGAAGTTTGATCAAGAAGTGAACGAGTACAACGGCGGCGCGGCGGCGATACGACGGCGACGCGGTGGCGATACGGCGGCGGCGATGATGGATAAGGAAAATGAAGAACGAAAATGGCGAAATTGGAAAGTGAAATGCAAGCAATAACAAGATCAAACAAGAAAAATCAAAGGATTTACCTTTGATTTGGACGAAATCGGCTGTAGAATCGAAGAAAACAACGAAAAGGAAAGCTCGAAAACTCTTCAATGGCGGTTTGCTTATGGAAGAACGAAAAAGAAAGAAAATGGAAGGGGGGAACTATTTATATATATGGATTCGGGGGCAGAAGTAAGGAAAGTAAAAAATTGAGGCCCCTAGTTGCAAATATAGGGGCGCACGCTTTGGCATACTGCGTCGCTTCGTATTCCGTGCCTCGGGAAACGAAACGACGCAAGTCAAAAGGAAGTCCCTCGCTGCTCGCCTACAGGAGTTCCCCGCTGGTCGCTCCCCAAAAGTTCCCGCCTACAAGAGATTTGAAAACCTATTGCTCGCTCCCTACAAAAATCAAACCCATTTTCCCTGTTGCTCGCCTCCTATTTAATAACAGCCTATCCTATAGTTTGACAAAAAAAATATATATCCTTTTATGCCAAACTAGGGGGCATTGTTGATAGGCGAACAGCCGGGCAACGAGATTAACATAAAGATACTAATCTAATAAGATTAAGAGATCATCAGAATTAATAATATGAAAGAGGGCGAGCAACAGGGATTATATGCCCTAAGAGGCGAGCAGCAGGGACTGCTGACCAAATAGATGAAGACGAGCAACAGGGACTATATGCCCTAAGAGGCGAGCAGCAGGGACTGTAGACCAAATGGAAGAGGACGAGCAACAGGGACAAGTATCCATGTGAAGGCGGCGAGCAACTGGTCATAAAGGCCATTACGAAATAGTGAACAACAAGAGCAAAAAGACCCAAAGTATTTAACAAGAGGCGAGCAGGCGAGCAACTCGGATCATAAGGGTTTCCAACACCCAACGAAGACATATAGACGAGTAGCTGGGCACCAAGGAGAGTAGCTGAGTGGTTTCAAAGACCAAGTACAACATTGGGAATACCAAGAGTCACTAACTTTAGAAATAGTCAATGTGTCTTTACACTTGGCACCCATTCATTGGGCAATAGATTAGTTGTTGTACAAAAGTCATAACACTTGGCAAAATCCCAATGGCTAAGCCATCAAGATGGTGACACCTAGCCTCTTTGTATGCCTATAAATACCCCTTCATTTGCATGAAGAGGGAAGATTTTTCCCATAATAAAAAAGTTGCCCAACTCTTGCCAATTCATTTCTTGCACTATATATCATGATCTTAGTATTTGTTTGATGATCTTATGTAGTCAAAACAGCCACTAATCATCATAGATTAGAAAAGGTCATCAACAGAGACAATTTGTGTTATTCTCAATTACAAGTTCATGCGTGTATAAAGATCTCATTACCTTTCTGTCTAAATTCTGACCTTCTGAGCAAAAAAATAACCAAAACGAATCACCACAGTGTGATTTTACTCAAATGCATCGATGAGCAGTGTAGGAACAAGCAATCTTGCATCCGCTTATATGAAAGTCCGTCTTATTATCCTTGCAACAACACGGGAAACTAACTTTCCAGCCACATCTGCTGGCAATCTTAATAGTAGTTGTTGTGAAGCTTGGGGGAGCTGAAAGAATTTACACAAAGAATCACTCGAACTTAGGGAAAGCCATCATTTTCTACTATATTTGACGACATGATTTTACTATTAAATGTTGAAGAGACGTAAATGTTTGAAGCGCGATTCTTACCTCAGAAATTGCAGAGAGAAGTGGCTGCAATTCTTGGCCAGATGCCAATCCATAAGGGAGAATGGCCGCATCATTGGACAATTGTTTCTGATGGTCTTTTGAGCCGACTCCTTCAGGCTGCTGCACCAAGGATATAACTGTTGTTACTACATTGAAGATCCACAACTTCCCAGAAACCAATGATCACTATAATGAAAAAGAAAAGACCTTCCTTTCTCATTCTCCTCGTACACAAACATGTGTAAAATGTGGTGGAAATGATGAAAAAACAGTCACCATGATGATTTGTTCAATAAAATAGAGTTCTGTATATATATGGGATACAACAATGATACTTCACACTTTCACAGTCAAGATAGAACAATTATTCATGGAAAGTTACACTTACAGATGTTTCAGTCTGTTGATGCCCTGAAAGCAACAGCACGAGGCGTCTCAGTGTTCTCAGATTGGTGATGTCATCATCACTCATAGAGGAAATGGAATTTGGTCTGAATGGTAGTCTTGATGTAATTGAATTCAAAGTTGCGAGTCCAAGTGCATCCAAGCCCTACGATCACTTACAATCAGATAATAGGTGTCTAGAACAAAGGTTGGGGCTGGGTGGGTGGAGATTATACTCAAAGCATAATTCCAGAGAAGATAATAATGGCGTGTCAACCACATTTGAAAATTAAATCATGATGTAATAATCCCTTTTATACTGAAAGGTCAACCTGATTTAATCACTTATAAGATAGTGTCAATTGTGTATTCTTTTCTTAAAATGACATGCAATGGCACACTGCCTCAGACAAAGGAGTCTTAACTCGTTAACAAGGATATATTTGACCACAGGTTATTCTACTCCATTAATTCAATAATTTTACAAACATTGATGGCAATGGAGTTTGTCTAAATTCTGTAACACTTAAAAGGCTATTGGTCCTTCCAAATTTTTAGGCAGAATAAATACCGAGATTGTGCAATCACTGAACTCTCAATCTCATAGTATGACAACATATTCAACAAAGTTCCACTCAAGCAGTTCGGAAGTATGACCTAACAATAATGTTACCTTCGCTAATTCCTCAACAAGTATTTCTCTCACAAATGCACCCTGCAAGAGTTAAAATATATTTTAATTGCTATGTTAATGTAGTCTCCCCATACCGACTAACCAATAATGAGACTGAAGTTAGGAATACCTTCTCATTCAAAGCAAACGTCAAGATTTGTTTGATAACCACCTTAGAGTCATCTTCTACCTGCTTTTCAACTGGCACCCTCTCCATCCTAGCTCGTAACGACTGTCTCAAGGGAACATCTACTATCAGAACAGCTTTCGCCAGTAAAAATGGAAAAAAGACATGGGGTGCAATTCAGAAGGCAGATAACTAATTTTTATGCAAACAGCTATTTTCTGTCATTTTTCTTCCTCCTACAACTTCCTCTCTCTCTCTCTCTCTCTCTCTCTCTCTCTCTCTCTCTCACTTGGCAATTGATTCTTTAACAGACAACCGACATGTACTCTCTAGCTGACCAGTTGGAATACTCCGCCACTACAGCAAAGGGCCCACTTCCCTAAGCATTTCATTTACGTTATCATATCTATCATCTCTACTTGTCACTACCTCTTCCACAAATTATCATATCAGACTTATTCTCCCCATTCGTTCAGTGGCTGTATCTAAAGTGATGATCTTAAACTTTTCTTTTGTCAAATTTAGTAAGATTTTGGAGCACCTACTAAGGTGGAGCTTCCTTTGCAACAGTGTCAAAATTCTCAAGAGAATTATTAGTGGCTAGCTAATAGAATGAAACCAAAGCAACAGACAAGGGGGAAAGCAAATGAGTCAGTCATTTATTGTAAAATGCTAAAGGTCAAATAGAAAAAAGTTCAAAGACATGTTAATACTTATGAAAGATGAAGCCAAATGTGATTTAACAATATAACAACCTAAACATTTCGGTCACTACATGTTTCAGAAAAGGGGAAAAACCGCTATAGGATAGTTTGGAATCCATCTTTATCAAGAGACCAGTTTTCGTAATCCAAATACGAATGGTCGCTTCCAGAACATGAGGCAGATCCCAGACCCATTTGATACATATCATGAGTATCAACCGGAATGGAATACATAAACAGAGAGCTATCATATGCATAATCAGAAGACGCAAAAGCCTCAAGGGCAATTCAAGTATTAATGAGTTTTTGCTTAAACAGAACGACTTGCAAGATAGTGGAGACAGATAGTGAAAATACATATTATCTTACCTCTGATAAGAGAGACTCTAATCGATCAATTCTGAATACTCCATCCTAGTTAAAAATGAGATACTTGAAATCAGTATCTTTGATTTATCAAAACTTCCAGACAGAAAGCGATTAATCTTGGACCGGCGATTAAAGAACTCTGGAAAACCAACCAATTGTTCGTGATGTGGAATGCGTACCTTGTAAAGAAGAGCTTGCAAAGAAGATGTTAATTTTGGTGAGCTGTCAGTAAGCACCTTCCGTGCAATCCAAGGGTATGTGCTGCCCAAAACTTTGTAATTTGGGTTGAAGCTGATGGCAATTCCTTCCAAAACAGCTAGACTGGAAAAGCCAGAAATTTATCCACGGTAACTAGAAGATAGATATTATTTTATCTATAAAAAAAGCATTATCTATGCATATAATAATAGAATAATAAAAAAAATGATAAACCACCTTCTGATGACAAGAGAAAAATAAGAAGGAATTCGGAATTTGAATTTGTACCTGCAGGCATAGAAAAGGAGAACTTACTCATAATTAAATTTGAAGATAGTGAAAAAAAAAATGCAATTAAACGTATAAGAGAGATGCTATATGTCTCTGACTGTTGTGCAAAAGTAGTTTAGTATCTATTCATCATCACTTTGCAACAATAATTCTGCAACAGTAACCAAAAACTCCTGGACTTGGAATCAAACAGAAATGAAGATATTCAGTTGAAATAGATATCAGGAAACTGAAACTATTACATGGTGGTTCCCAAATCCCCAAGTAGATCCCCGAAGCTTATATTGCTAATTCCTTTGGAAACAGCATTCCGAAATACACCTACATGTTACTTCATATTATAGAAAATGAAACAATAGCAGATGGATAATAAGTAGGAATTGTATTCAAACAAAGGCAAACAATGATTCGTTGTAGTACAAGACTGAGTAGGTACACCTTAGAGATAGAAAAGACCTGTTAACGCCTTTGTAACAGCGTCCTTGTCAGCTGTTGGTGGAATAAGCCTGTTGAATGAAGTTTCAGAGTCTTCAATATATTTTCAGTAACAAGCAAGGTATCAGCTGAATGCATAGCAGGATAGTCAATATACCCAAGAGTAACAAAGTCTATTGCAAGTGCATCATAATCACGGTTTACAAGGTGGAGACAAGCCTCAATAAAACCATCACGGAGTTCTTGCTTGAATTCACCCATCATGCCAAAATCTGAGGAATAAAGTATATCTTTCTGAAACTGACTGAAACTCAGTGGAAGCTCAAATGCCAAAAGTTAAAATATACAATATAGTTACACTCACAAACTGAAGATATCGGGCAGCCATGTTCTAATAAAAGATAGCTGTTTTTTGTGGTGAGCTCTCAAAACAAGATTTAAATGGGGAACAATATTTTGATGATTTTATGTATTAAACTTTTAAGTTACCTACAGAAAAAGAATGCCACTCTTTACAGAGATTGGTTAATTAGCCTTTTCTAAGCAAAAAAAAAAAAAAATTATCAAATGAAAACTAGTTTTAGAACCTATAAGTTATATATATATATATATTAGTTCCTATAAGTTATTTAGCTTATCGTATGGTAAACTTAAGTGGCTAAATAGTATAAACACGTAGGGATTCACTTCGAGAATTTCCAAAGTAAAATAGATCTTGTCTTTTCTTTTATTTCGGAGTCTAGATCTTTAGATGTCCCAAATCCTGATTTAACCTCAACATGTCTCCCCCTTTCTCTTGCAGAAGCACAGCAAATGAACTTGGTAATGAAAAATTATATGCAGCAGTTGTTGGAGAAGACAAGGCTTAAGTTGTCAGGATCAAAAACAAGCCTTGCTTGGTTTTATGTTGCAACAATAACATGTGCAGTCATTAACAAAGAATCATAAAATATTTCTAATATCCCAAACTTGAGCAGATGTTAAAAAATCAATATCCATATAGTTATCATCCTCATGACAAATATGCAGGAAGTTTGGCGATAAAGTAATAACTTAGTACAACCTTTACTAATTACGAATTATAGTACCCCAACTATTTCCAAGCAGCCACTCGTGCACCTAGACGACAAATTTGGTTTGTGTGCTAATAACATCCTGGTTGGAGGGATTTGCTGGAATCAGTGGCCAATGCATTGAAATAGTTTAAATTAACACTGAATAAAGATGTCAACCAGATATGTATGCTGCATTGAGAAATTGTGGATACAGCGATTATGACTATGCATGATTTCCCCATTGCATATAATTATCAATCAGAAGACAGACTTCTCTCATATCAAATGACCAATGTACAATTTGCCCAGGCTGGTTACGGGACAAAAAAGTAGATTAAAATTAGGTCCTCGCTTACCTCCTTTCAAGGAATTATGTGTTTTAAAGTTAATAGGTTATTGATGCAATATGAAGTTGCAATCCATCTTCTTCACACACTTAATCAGGTAAATATCATGTCAAGGAAGTACCTAAGTAAGCTAATTTCCCATCATAAGTGCGAAGTAGGTTTCCAGGATGTGGATCAGCATGATAGAACCCACACTCCAGAAGTTGGTTGAATGAACAATAAACTCCCACCTGTTATGTCATAAATAAAACAAATTATTTTATAGAAACCAATTCAAGTGAATAGCATCTGCAATAGTTTCAACAATATACCTCAACCATGTAGAGATCCTTAACTTCTGCCAGCTTCTGACCCTGCGTTCATTCAATATGAGCCATAAACATTGTTATTCAACAATGTCATACGATCTGAACAATATTAATTATTGTTACCATTAGATTGAGAAACTATCTCTTAATGCATTCCTCAAAACCCATATAAAGCACAAAACTGCATTGGTAGCTTTTTTACATTCCTGCAACTATAATCTCTTTTAGTAAAAGTCCTTCAGGTGTCTTTAGCCATTCATTTCTATGTTCTACTATAGAGAATTATGTCCCTTTCAAATCAAAGCTGATCTGGTTTTTTATATTGTAGGACAATATGCTGTTTCCAGACAAAAGTAGCCAACTGAACAATTTTACATCTACAGCAAACAACTACTACTATGACTTAAAAATATCTTTGAGTATTTGGAAGTAGAATGTATGTGTAAATGGAAGCTCTAATAATCTTTGGCAACATGATCTCCAGACTACAGTACATGCAATAATCTGATATAATAATTACATGCAAAAAATACGATTAGAAAAGCAAAAGGTAGAAATTACCTCAATCCACTGCATGGTGAGAACCTTGCTAGTTGTTTGTTCAACATACATTTCGGGAACTGCAACATCCTGTATACTACCGTATAGCTGTCTAAATGAGTAACAAACAGTAAGAACAGTGGGCTGGAACATCTTTTTCTCATTTAAAATAACATTAGTATATTTGAGAAAATCTAATAGCAAATCAATGGAATAAAAAGGCATACATACTACAAATCACAACTGAACTAGCGTTATCTACGTCCAAAGATAAGTGCACTAAATGAATTGGAAATATCCTTTAACGCATTGAACTTTGCATGCTGGAAGGAAAAATGAATGTGTTCCCTTCTCTCAGTAAAGCGATAGCCAGAGTATAAACCTAATATAAGTACCATGACTTACCTAAACTTAATTCCATTGTCCGCTTCTGTAATGTAATCCATCTCCTGCATTCAATTGGATTACCTGTATTCAATATAAAGCACTAAGAATATTCCTCATCCATCGTGTACAAGTAAAAAGTTTTTAGCAGAAGTTCCAAACATGCTTTACCAAGGTAAGTGTCATTAACTAAGGATAGTAAATCTTCTATTAATATTAGAGTACTAAAAATAAAAACCATTAAAAAGCCAACCAACCAAAATGTTGATTATCAGAGATGTATTGAGATTATCAGTTGAGGATCACATTAGTTGAGAATTTCTGTTACATGGTTCTTAACATGGCAACAACTCCACAAACTTTCTCTCATAAGCATTTTCCATAAAGAGGATCAATTTTAAACGTAATATGTAGTTGATTATTCAATGGGATCCATGGACCAAGGTACTGCAAAATGACACAAACAATAAGCTCCAACTTGCATGTGTTTTAGTCAAGCAAGCATCATTTTGTGTATTGGCAGTCAACATGCATAGAAGCATCAAACTCAGTAATGAAGCCGTGAAAAGAAATACCCGGAAAAGACTTGATGCCCATTCATCAACGACTGACTGCAAATTGGTGATCACACATTAGTTACATTTAATCAGCAAATTATACATAAGCTGGCACATAACAGAATGTCGAAAATTGTTAAATTATGACTGCCGTCATTCGAGTTAAAAACCATTAAGTGCAAACACAAAACGAGGATGATAGCATTAAGATATAAATAACAAAGATAAAATCATTACTTATATTACCTGAAGGTCGGTGTTAAATTTTCCTGCTCTCCTTATCACCCCTGCCAAGAAACGCAAGATCAGTATGTCCAATGAGATTGCAGCTCTAACTCCTGGCCTCTGCACTTTTATAGCAACAACCTTCCCACTTGATCGAAGCCTAGCTTGATATACCTTTTCCGAAAAAAAATAAATGAAATATAAATATACTAATCTGAACTAATCTTTGATCTGATGATAATTTGTACAAAATCAATGATGAGGACCAATTTGTAATTCCATTATATTTAAATGAATAACATACCTGTCCAAGTGACGCTGCTGCCACAGGCTCAGGGGATATTTCTGAGAAAAGTGCATCTATTGGTAATCCAAGTTCTTGCTCTATTATATCAAATGCAACTTCTGTAGAAAATGGTGTAATTCGATCTTGCAAGAGTGAAAGCTCATCCAAGTACGAGGGTGGTATCAAATCCTATAAGAAACAAAATTTCGAGAAAAAGTTTACCACATGTAGACACCTGTTAGTATCAAAGTTCACTCTCAAAACTAAAGCACTGCAACTGCAGTAAAATAAAACTCACAGTTTCCTTTAGCAATATAAGAACTTCTAATCCAGAACCATATAGGAACTTCTAGGATGCTTAAATGACAAACTGGTATTATTGGCTCATTGTATTTTGCTATTATTTGTTATCCGTTGGTAATTTAAATAAGTCAAATGTAATGTGAGACTACAAACCTTACAAGAACCTGCCTTATAGGGATTTAAAAGGTGAGATGATTTTTCACCCTTAGTCAAACAAGCATGTTCCTGCCCTTGGGCGAGCAAGGCAGTATGCAAGCTAGATACTTATTGCACAGGAGAATACAATGGGCAAAATGCTTTCTTTCTGTACTTGAGATGGTATCTCTAACACAGCTGCAAGTCAATTAAAAATGAAACTGGGGCCTAGTTAAGTATAGGAACAATTTTTGAAACAAAGAAAATGATTCATAAACATTTTGTAGTGCATTTTATGGAATAAATCACGCTACACTTCAGGTTCATAATAAAGCATTCTACAGGCTGGTCCAGACACTAACCCAAGTCAGAAATTCTGTTTGTGCAACTTATTCCCATCCCTTTGCAGATATCCACTACTTTTACAAAATCAGTTGTGCTTCTTTAAAAAAAAAAAAAACCTTACTTATACAAACTTTTATGGTCATCTTGTTGATAATACAGGGTTCCTCTCAAACCAATTAAGGGGGAAAACACGATATCCAATTCAGATGATTAAGTAGACTACTTGAAGCACAAGGAACTTACAGGCCGAGACGAAATAGCCTGAGCAATCTTAATATAGGCCTGCAGGAAAAGGCAAAAGCATGTTAAAAATTTAGCCAACAACAACCAGATGATGTATGATATAGTTATGAACTGGATTTTTTAACTGTGAAAATTAACATCAAATATCTCTGCCTCATCAGTCATCACATACCAACATTCCTTAAATCCGTTAATGCACACCAAATTCCATTAATTTGCAAGTATATAATTTCTAAAATAGGAGGGGGCTTTTTTTCTTTGAGTATGCATAGAGTGAAACTAGTTTATATATAAATCCATGAAGGGTATTAGTTGTTTTCATTGAAGAGTATTAACTGTTTTTACTGAAGAGTATTACTGATTTACACTAAAGAGTCTTAGTTGTTCGGTGAAAATGAACTAAGACTCTTCAGTGTAAACCAATAATACTCTTCTGTGAAAACAACTAATACTCTTCAGTGAAAACAACTAATACCCTTCAGTGATTCATATAGAAACCAATTTCACTCTATAAATACTCTTTTTCTTTTTAAGTTGTTACTTTGGTTGATCTTTGTGTTACTCAAAGTTATATTTTGAAAAGAATTGTAAGAATAAGAGAATCCATACAAATAACACTTTCTTGCAGAGACAAAGATGCTAAATGGATCAACCAAAAAAAACAATCCAATATTATATGAGAATATATAAAAAAAAAAAGAGTCAAAATTAATTATTTGAGGGACGGAGATATACCGGGCCAAGTTGTACTAATATCTTCCTCAATTCCGCAGCTCTAACCTACAAAGAAAAATGAACAAAACCAAAAGAATGATCGATCAAAGTCCAGACGTGAATAGAACTAGACGCATTTTTTAAATTTATAATCCCTGAGATCATATACTATTTCTGCAACCGCGACTCAAGAAATATAATTCTGAAGAGTAATAAGAGAAAAGTGTTGCTTTAAATGACTGATTCTACAGAATACCAATTAACCAGAAGAGCAGTCTAGTGTAATTTGTGACAAGTTTAAATATTACACCGTATAATGACTATTATAGATGATCTTTCCCCAAGTAAAATGTCCAAAATATATGATTAGTCAAAAAAAAAAAATTTGGAATAACAGAAACAATTGCGGAACAGATAATCAACCGTTTATTTTCGAGATTGAAAAAAACAAGCATATTTGGACTAACCGAGCTCAAAGTCGCGATGTAATCTACCACTTTGGGTATGCCTAATTGGTGACCACTAGAAATTTAAATGAAGAGAATCCAATCGTATTGCTCTTGACATAAACTCAGACTTCACAAGCAGAAATAGGAAATACGCACTACTACCACTCCATGACTCTACTCATAATTCTGACCTCGAACATCACGTCGCCGCGGTCGGTGATACTATCATAGTACCGGAGGGCGAACCACTTGCCGAGAGTGGTGGCGGTTTGGAAAAGCCGTCGGAGGAGAATAAAAGGCTTTTTCTGATATATAGCCGCGATTGTCGATATTTTGTATTCAGTCAATGATTCGGCTTCCGATGAACTCAGCTCGAACAGATAGCCGGAGTATTGGGTGAATGCGTCCACTTCACTCGACGCCACAGCCGGAGTCGCCAAAACGCGGCGCCGGAGCTGTACGTGGCGGCGACTGGCGGTGAAATTGGCGGCAGGGAATAACGACGGCGATGGAGGCGGGACGAGCAGCATCGTTTGGTAACGGAAAATGAATTTGTTGCAACGGTTGGATATGAATTGTTGGCTTCTCTCTGTTTTTTAATAATGGAAATATTATCTAATTTTTGCTATTTTCTTTCTTTATTCGGCAGAATGAATTTGTGTCTAGATTTATCACCATGGGATTGTGTGATAGACTGTGATACACAGTTATTGATTTTTGTAGCCTAATATTGATATTATCGAATATTGGAGTGTAATTCTCTTTTATTTTTGGAAACTAATATTATGTGAATTAACATTGATAGTTTAAATGCATTTTTTAATATAGTACTAGTGTTTCTCCCGTGCGATGCACATATTGAATATTATACTTTTTAAATGCGAAATTGTGTAATGAACTAATTATAAAAAAATATTTGTATTAAATTTATTTTATCCATAAACCAATTAATATATAAAAATATATTGTATATATGTATTACAATTATTTAATTAATCATACAATTTTTAATTATGTACAAATTCACAACAAATACTAAAATTCATAAAAATGATTTTTATATTTATCAAAACTTATATAGTCTAAATAAAATTATTTAAATTCGATCAATCATATAGTTAAAGTCAATAAAAACACTTTAAAAATAATAAACAAATATTTTAAACATGATTTTCCTTTTTATATGTGCAATATACATGTTAAATTAAAAATGTTCAAAAGACAATTGATTTGATATATAGAGTATTGAAAATAAATTTAAAATTAAAAAACTTAAAAGAATTTTAAGATTATTGATGTAAAGTAAAATTAAATAAAATAGTAAAATTAATTCACTCTCTTTGATGGAGAGTGAGCCTCACTATTGCACCACAAAGCAAGTGGACTTCACTTGCTCCAATAGTAATAACTTTTTTCTCTCTCTCTACTTCTATTTATATATATATATATATATATATATAGATTTGTTATTTTTATTGGAAAAATATGAGTGAAAACATTCAATCACTTGCTACTGTTTTCATTAAACAGGAAAAAATTATATCGTTGTAATTGTTCAGTACATACAATTATAATTATTTTGTTTAAATAAGTAATAATATTTAAAAATATACTTAAATAACACAATGTAGCTAAGACCATCTTTATCCACGTACGATCACAATCAAGTCATCAAATATAAAATTCATTTATCACTTCTCCACCTATACATTTTACACCACAACACAAACTCATCTTTTTTCATATTTTATCCATAATCACCACAACTACAACCAACATTTAATAATTTTATTTTTATAATTTAATAATTATATCTATTATTAATTTTTTATACTATTTACACAATATTAAAAATAATAATAACTAGAATAAAAATTACCATACACTTAAAAAAATTACAAAAATTAGGATCATTTGGATCCATGTTAGAAGAGAAAATGAGGATAATTAACACAATTTAGAAGAGAAAAAATTAGGAGAAGAAAAAAGGGAGTGTATAAAATTGTGATTCAAAATATCATGATTGGTCTCTATTTATAGAGAATTTAATTTTATGAATTTTGGTATATATATATATATATATATATATATATATATTTTTTTAAGTAGATAAGTAAAAATCAGAAATTATCTAAATAAAATATGACTGGTGAATAAAAATTTGACATGTGGCCTGCATAAATTTTTTGGAGATAAAAAATACCCACTAAAAGTATGGTTGTTCATGGTTATTCATTCATGGAATTAATTCCATTTTTTTTTTTTTTTTTTTTAATCGACTAGCTCCACGCCCAGGTCGGTTTCGAACCGATAAAGATGGTCTAGTGCATACAAGACTCTGGTCAATAACAATATCGACCCAATCCACAACTACATAAAATTTAGAAACTAATTGAACTGTTGTTCTCTAACAAATCTCGATTAATTCTTATGTGGAGTACAAGATACTTGTCAAAATTTAGAAACTACAAATAATTTTTTTTTTTTTTTTTTTTTGTAAAATCATTATTTTTGGAAATATTAGTTTTTTCCACTGAAGTTTATGAATATTTATGAAACTTTTATTTTCTGGTAACTCTATATTAATATATTTATTTATGAGTATGTAAATTTAAACTTTTTTCCTGGCAACTTTATATATTTATGAATATGTTTGTTTATTTGTTTATGCGTGATGAGCGTAGGGTGGTTTTCTAATAAATTATTTCATCAAATAAAACGTCCGCCTTTTTTCTCTTCGAAGTATTCGTTGAGTCAAATTCTCAAACACCTGGTCTGCAACTTTCGCAAGCCAGCGAAAATGGAGGAATCTCCCATCAGTGATCTCGTCAAATCGTTGCGGACTCAAATAGATTTTCTCCAGAAAAGAACTCACGTACCTCCGTGAAGCTTCAATCTTTTCCAGTCATTTCTCAAACTCTTCTTTAACTAATGTTTCAGCTTTTGTGATTTCTGTAATGCAGGAATTAGAAACTGAGAATGCTAGGCTCTCCGTGCAGCTCTCGGGGTGTGTCTGCCAGAAGGTAGCTGAATAACATCAAATTACATTCCAATGATAACATTACAATCGCATATTTCAGCAATCACGCATTTTATGCTATATTCGATATATTTAACTATCTATTTTATGGTTTGAGTTAGTGGTAGCCTTTCTTTGTATTAAAATCAGCAACTTTCGTGCTGGATCGTTAACTTCTGAGGAAACTTACGATTCCCAATTTGTTTCTTAGTAAAACTTGAAGTAATATCTACTACTGCCTCCGTCCACGAAAAGATGCTCGTTTGTTTTGGACAGGTTTTAAGAAAATGTAGATAAGGTAGATAATGTAAGTGTATTTTGGGGTATTGTGTGATCCATTTATGAATTAAGTAGTTGCTTATGCATGTAAAGTCAATGACATGTGAAGTAATTAAGTGATGGTTGGATGGTGAAGAAAAAAGATTGTTGATAAAAATGGAATAGCATACTTTCCGTGGACGGAGAGCATAATGAATTCTTGCAACGTGTTACATTGCCCTTCAAATGACTATGACTTATCAAAGAATTGTCGTTGGAGATTATATCTGGGTGTTGGTCTTTTATGTGCTTCAAAATGCTTAGTTTTCTGTTGCAGGTTGTAGAGAGTGATAAAAATTGTGAATTAGATTATAATCAGTTAAATGAGGAAATGGAGATGCATATATTAGATGACAATCATGTGAAGAACGAGTCGAAGGAGAAGGTGCAAGGTGCTTCTCATATTTTAATTACTCAAAAATTGATTGATTGCATTTGCAACATTCTTGTATTTGATTTGATACAAATTTTTTATAATCTTTACATTATTCTGTCAGATTCACGTAGCCATAAAATGACCGTGCATCATTTACCAAAGCGACACATTGCTTTAAAAGTTATGTATTTTGGCCAAAGGTACACATCGAGTGAAATGCTCATCTTTATAGAGTGATAAACTTTCATTCGTTTTTAGTTTTCCTTATTGTTTAGTTCTTGAAGGGATTAATATTATCATTTAAAAAGTAACCAAATGTTATTCAAAAAGAAGAATTATGTGGCTCCAAGATAAAATTAACATTGGACAAACCCTGATGTCTTCAATTTTTGGACTTTATCAGCTTAATTTGGGATTTGAGCTCTTTCGCAACCACTTTGTTATGTTAGTACTTCCTGTTTAGCCACATTTTCACCTCAACCCGCCTTTTAAGTTGGGATCTTGATTTTTTGTCATCAACTAAATTAATCAATATTTTCCATTAAGTATGACCATAACAATATTAAAGGGTCTGGCATTCATGCATAAAGCAATCTTGTGGTGCGTGTATTAGTTAGGACGGTCTCACATGGATTTCTCTATTTTTTATCTTGCTCTGAGCAGTGAGAAATTATATATATATATAAAAAACACTGTATATTATGTGAGTGCATCTGACTGAATTGCTCTTATTGTGTGTACGGTGATAATTTCACTATGCACTACAGGTTTTATGGTTTTGCTTCAGAGGCACAGATGGATCCAACCATAGAGGTGATCTTTGCTACTTTTTCTTCTATAACTGTCTCAGACGTGTGTGCACGTTCCTTTTTATAACTGGTTTATAGTTGAAAAACTGGGTTGTCTTATCGGGCCTGGAAAAATATGGTATATATAGCTTTGTACCTTGCTAATTAATTGACTGTTTTTCCTGTTAGTTACTTGATTAAGAGTGCTTACTAACCAAACTCAGGGGGCCTTAGGTTCAAAATTCCTCAATGGAAATGAACATGGTGTAATTATGGTGGTTAATGAGAATAAAAGATGTTCAATTCACCTTCATCATACTTCAGATAAGGCCATTTTGATTAACTATCTACTCTCCTATAATTATTTCTCCTCAATCATTCCACTATTTCTACACCAACAATCATTTTTTGTCCTTTTTATTCTAAAATTAGAGCACAACACTACCAATGTGACCACCATTGAGACAACCCTTCCTCCAACATATCCTGTTCATTAAGGGGTGTAGAGGGAAAATAAATTTTCATTGAAGAATTTGAACCAAACGCCCCCTCAATATTGTTTGTGTGTCTCTAAATGTTAGATTTCAGGGACATCACATAGGGTTGAAACTGAATCTTTTATTTAATGTACTTGTTTTAATTATTGAATGATGATCTAACAAATTCAGAATATGAATCATTACTAGGATTATATCCTCTCATAATTGATAAAAAAAATCATATTAATGATCGTATTTCTGGGAATACAGCAGTGAGCTATTTATGAAGAAAAAGGAGTATGGAGATGCAGTTGGTTTAAGTTTGCCCTATCAATTGGTCAATTAAGTATAATGGAGTCAGCTGTGGCCTACGTAACATTTTGACTTTCTCATCAAAATATCCCCCCTCCTTCCTATGAGGCAAATAGTTTTCCAATATTCTGGTTTTGATGGAAGGGCTATAAACAGGGAATTCGTTTTTGCATCTTTTGTTGAGTTTCACTTAAAAAATGTCAATGGTAACTATGGAATGACCACTAACCTAGACTAGCTTGTAAATCAGAGCATCAGTTTAACATTTAATATAATGTCCTCAACACGTCCTTCACTTGCAGGTAAGTTACATTGTACTTGCATGTGAAATTTTTATTAATTGGTGGCAATGAGGTTCTAATACATATCTTCAACAATAACCAATCTCATTAAATAATTCATCCTTACATATGTCACTGTTCTTTAATATACAGTGCCTTCTATCAAAACTTCTATATTAGTGCATCAGTTGGAAGAGTGGTGTTTCTTAGTATGGCGTGTTATCTGCTATCTCATCCTTATGCTGCTTGTGCTTGAAGCCAAAAGAAATACTATTAAAAATGGGAAGGAAAAAATAAGGGAAAGATGAGCGACCACACGGTCGAGATGATGAAAGGATGATTTCTATGAAATATCACATCCTACAAAGTTCCAATTTGAATGCCTTTTCTTGTTGCTTTTTTCTACTCTTTATTGGAATAGTTTCCATCTGGACTTCCCCAACGAAGTTATGGATGGCTGCAAACCTAATGTCAATCGATTGTATACTGCCTGACTAGCCTATAATTCAAGGTACATTGCTGGTTGCAGCGCATGTTAATCTTCAATAAAGTATTCCTTTGAGAAATACCCAATTGGTGCAATGGTGTTACTTTGGCCTATATATAAGATAAAATGTACGTGCTGAAATCATAAAACAACTAACATTGTAAATTCACCTTTTCGCCATTACAGTGTATACCCAATGGATATGCAAGTTGGAATTTTCAATCCAAAGTCATATTTCACTCCCACTGACACTTCTTGGGGGATGGTTGTTACTTTTGTGTTCTATTAATAACAGAAACAATCTGATTACGTTTTTACTGAAATACCTCTGAAAATGTTATAACGACAAGAAATGAATTAGGCTTTCTTACAAATTTGTGCAGTCAGAAATTTTTAAAGCCCTCCAGCAGACAAGGTTAATATCTGGTGATAGGAAGGAATTGCAATACTCAAGATGTGGCAGAACAGACAAGGGAGTTTCTTCTGTTGGCCAAGTAAGTGAGTATCGTAGCTATTTTACTGTCCAACTTCCACAATTGAGGTCTAATAATGCTGTTTGTTCCTTTAATTCTGATTTGTGTTGGTGTACAATGTCTATTTAGACCATTCCAGTTCCTTACAAGAACATTTTCCTATTTGGTGTTATAAAAAGTGGTAACCAGAAATTGTAAAATCTCAATGGCAGAATGTTGGGTTTTGGGGCCGAGATTGTGCTATGAACCCAACTAATCTCATATTTTTTTATTTTTTGTCCCTTGGATTTGGACTGCAGAAAATTCCAATGATCTGAACAATATTCAATGCAAGTGGACTATACACTATGTTAATTACTTTTACTGACTCAATTAGTTTGTTCTGATTAATTTCCTCTCTTTTTAAATAAAGAAGATCATAAATTGGATAAGAATCTGAGACAAGAAACGTTTCCTTCCAGTTAGTTTATATAAGTTTCTGTACCAGTCTTGAATCTCTTGATGATAATTAGTTAGTGTTTAAATTTTGATTAAAAATATTTTTCAGAGATCGGGCATAAAATATACTCCCTCCGTCCCAAAGTTATTTGCTACATTGTCAAAAAGGTTTGTCCCATACTCAATTGCTACATCCATTTTTGGCAAAATAGCAACAGTACTTTTTAATATATTCTCCATATTCATTTTACATACCTATCACGTAATTTTTAATAAAATAGAAAACATCGCTTTACTTTAAATACTAATAAACAACTCTTTTCTTAAACCCTATGCAAACAATAATGTAGCACATAAGTATGGGACGGAAAGAGTAGCATAATCATCCTAAATTCTGTGGATTAGCTTTAATGCTTCTCTTCTGTAACATTGTGTTTAGGTATTTGGTGCTTCGATATTATTTACAGTATATTGCATGTTATCTCCCTCTCCCCACCCACCTATACTTTTATCCAAATCCTATCCCTGTGGCCCTGTTACACCTCCCTGTTGCTGATTTTACTAGCATTATGTTTCTAACTCATGTCAGAATTACCATGAAATAAATATGGAGCTGAGAATGATGTAATTCTAGCAATTATAACCACTTGATGCCTTTTATTTTCCAAAAATTTACACCTCACGCCTCTTTCATTTTCTGCAGGTAATTTCTCTATTTCTACGATCAAATCTTAAAGGAACAGCTGGGAGCAATGGATGTTCTGGAGAAAATTTTGCAGAGGAATCACGTGGTGTGTAGTCTAAGCACTTTATATTCCTTAAACCAGAAATTTTGAATATTTTGATACATTTCATAATATGCTTCACTGAGATATTATAAGCTCCATGATGATGTAGCAATAAGACTGTCATTTGCCACATACCTAAATTAGGATACTGAATGCATTTTGTTCATATGGCATCATATACTGTGTAAATATCAAATTTCTTATATAGATCCAGATACTACTTCATTTGCCAGTAAACTGGATTAACTTAATCGATACGACTCTGTTTTGAAATGTACTGGTTGGCAAAATGATGTAAGTAGTATGGTGCAACAATCTTTCTAGTTCTACAATTCTATATCTGTTTGCTCGCTTCATGAGATATTCTTCTTGGCAGGTGGAGAATTAGATTATGTAAGGATATTAAACCGAGTTCTTCCAAAAGATATTAGGATTATTGGATGGTCACCTGCTCCAACTGATTTTAGTTCAAGGTATTTGTACCTCTTGAACTTCTTCCCTACTCTTTGCTGATGGGATTGTTATGGTTATTATTTGTTAAGGAGAATAGGTGTTTCAGTTTTGAATAACAACACATCTCCTTAATGTGATATTTATAATAAAAAATTCTTAGAAGGACAAATAGTTAACATTAGCGTAAAAAAGATGCTGATAAATAATGGGCTGTGAAAAGGTTAGGGGTGTTTCTATGGTGCACATAAACAATAAACCAAACAGAAACTACATAAAATTACATGCTATCATGTATCAAACCATAAGGATTTCGAGGGCTTTTGTGCTTCTGATTTTGTTAAAGGTTGGAGTTGCTTGTCGTAGTTTCTTTGTAATCAAACATTGAGGGGCTTCCCATTCTTCTATCTCTTTCTTCTTTAATTATTGCAAATGTTTTAGATATAATTCACCCAATGCATACTGGTATGACATATTTGCAAGACTCACAAGCTCATTAGTGCAAATCCATTACCTATTTAATATTAATGAAACTGTTGTAGTAAAATGAAAATTTCTCCTAGGGGTGTTCATTGTGCTTTTCTATAGCTGATGGCCCTTCTATGAATGTATTCTATGATTGAAGGTTCAGTTGTTTGAGTAGGGAATACAAATACTTTTTTTGGAGAGGAAAGTTGAACATCAAGGTATGTGCCTCCTTGCATATTATTCAACTTACATGAGCTTTTTACACATTCTCAACTCAACTACTTGAAGTGCCCAAAGAATGAAAAGTTGTTGAATTCAACAGGTAATGGAGACTGCAGGAAAGAAATTTATTGGGGAACATGATTTCAGAAATTTCTGTAAGATGGACGCTGCTAATGTTCACAACTATAAGCGGCACATCAGATCATTTGAGATTGCCACATGCAATGAAAGGTTTAGAAGTAATCCTTCACATCCTAAAAAATTAATATATGCATAAAATTTGCAGCTGCTTACTTATGTAATTTATCCAAACCACCCCAAACATATTTAACATATAAAAAATGGTAAAATTATAATATTTGTCTTGGTATATTCTCACAGATTTTTGGTGAATTTTGGCAATAACTTATCATTGTTCATATTGAAGAATGTCATGATGCAAGTCTTCAGTAATTCAATATATTAGTTTTAATGTATCTTTGCATGATTGGAATTGGTCTGTTGAACCAGTAGACAGCCAGTATATATATTCACAAAGTGTTGAGAAGGGAATAAATTAGGAGAAAATTCATGGGGTAGTTCTTAAATTTGGCTTAACAATAATTCTTGTGGTTTCTGATAGAATAATTATGGGTTATATAAAAGTTTCTGGAGTTTAGTGAAACCAATAGAATTAGATATGTTTTGGATTGCCAATTAATGGTGCTGAGTTCTACTACTTTTGAAATTGAACTCGAGAACTTAATGAATTTTGAATGCATAACCTAACCTCACAATGAGTCTTGTCATGCAGTAACTTCGGAAAGCGAAGGCATATTATTAGGAGTGATGATCACATGACAAACTTAGGCATGATTTTCCAATCATCTGTTTCAGTATCATTACTTTATATCTCAATTTTAAATGTACAAGAGAGTCCTGCATGAGCCTCCCAAGTAAGTGCAGAACTTATGTAAAATTGAGATGATTCATTTCCAGACAATATATTACTGGAATTGTCCGAATAACATAAGAATGAGCTTTTTTTTTTTTTGGGTTAGGTAAGGTACCAGTAACTCCTGAAGCTCAAAACGAAGTTGTTATTTGTCATTTTTTAGAGAATCAATTCCAGTACTTCGATTAATTTTCACAGTACATGTTTTACTGTTGTGGCTGTGACCTTTTTTGGATTATAACCATGGACCTGACCGTATAGCGTACACCTATGTGATAACATTTGATCTCTATATAAAATCTTATACTCCCTCTGTCCCTTATTATCTGTCCTATTTTATCCATTCACATACCAATTTTCTCATTTATTAGGGTA
The DNA here is from genome assembly GCA_947034835.1 of Ballota nigra. Taxonomy (NCBI): domain Eukaryota; kingdom Viridiplantae; phylum Streptophyta; class Magnoliopsida; order Lamiales; family Lamiaceae; genus Ballota; species Ballota nigra. Next base: position 118,400,900 of record OX344721.1, on the reverse strand, counting down.
TCAAAATACACTTTTACCCTTATCTATTATTCCTATTTATTACAAAATGATGATTAGTTTTACAATTTATTAGGGGCATTGTTGGAAAAAGTAGATAAAAAAATGCATTGATATTAGTGGAGTGACAATTAAAAAGGGGCACAATTTTGGATAAAATGGGACAATTAGAAAGGAACGGAGAGAGTATGACGTAGAGTGATTTTTTTTCTCTCTCTAAAGATCCCTGTAGCTATTGTTGTTCGATTGATGCAAAAGTTTTTATGATATGAATGTCCTGGGATATAATTGACTATTTTGTTACATCTGATCATTTCTGTTTCTTCCTCATTTTCAACAGGTTTGAGGAAGACGAGCTTTGGGCGGTAAAGATCAAAGGTACAGCTTTCCTGTGGCACCAGATCCGGTGCATGGTTGCTGTACTGTTTTTGATTGGCCAAGGTCTTGAATCTCCTAACGTGCGTAACCATGCTTCGCCAATGTTTGGTTTCAAGTCATACTCAGTTGTTTTTAGTTTCTGAAGAATTTTGACGCCAATTTCTCATTACAAGTTCCATGATTTGGTGTGCAATGCAATCTAAATCCATGAAATTTGGTTTTTTATATTTGATATGATGGTAACAGAAGCTGTCTCGATATACATGTGGCTTGTATGGTTGATGGCAAAATGTGGTTTCTGAAATGTAGTATGCTGCAGACTTGGGTTTGTATTACTTCAAGTTTCCTTCCCTGATTTTAAATTTATGAGGCCTTATATATGTCTTAGCTAACTGATAGTACATTTGGTGGGTGCCACTCACTAAACGACAATTTTAATTTTCTCATGTTTGGTTCAAGCTGCAAGGAATAGGGAATTCCATGAACAGTGAAAAAGTAAATCTGACTTTTGTGTATGTTTGTTTATAAAGATGCAGTAGAGTAGTTTTGAGAAGAATATAGTGTAAATGTAAGAGATGAAAATATTATTTATATTGTGAAAAATAAAAGTGTGAGTTATTTGGAAAAGGAAAAGTATGAGTGAGAATGTAAGAGAGTATAGGTGTCATAGGTTAGAATTTTGGTGGATTTTGAAATCTAGCTTATATAATCCCGAAACAAGCATAGTTTAGCTTGTGTAATAATCATTAAGCTGGATCTTGGAGGCTTAAACTAAACGTATCCTTATTGATGTCTATGAAAACTATTTCATTAGAGGTAATAGTCCATGGACTTTTCTAATATTTTTGCCTAGATAATGAGTTTAGACATATGCCAAATAAATCTGATAATTATACACAGTGCCTGGTGAGGGGCCAACAAAGTACATTATCTTAGTGTATACTGCGGTGGTATTGAGTGACATATGCACGAGTGACCTATCCTCTCACTGATATTGTTCAGTAAGTATGCTTGCTTTTTGGAGCTGTTTCTATTGATGTTATCAAGATTTTTCCTGAGCTTTTCATATTTTAAAAAGAAAATATGTATGTAAACTTCAGGTGATAGATGAGTTACTGGATGTTGAAAGAACACCTAAGAAACCTCAATACACAATGGCTCCTGAGATTCCACTGGTTCTTCGTTCTTGTGAATTTGATGATCTCCGCTTTAAATGTTCATCAGGTACTGGACTATCAATCACGCTGCACTTCTTTTCTCACTGCAGTTTCTTTTTTTATCATTCTATTTCTTTGATTGATTCACCAGTCTCAAAGTTTTGCTTCGTGTGCTTGCTTTATACTAATGATCAGGAATATAATTTATCTTATTACAGTAGAAAAAATCCTGACAATTTGTAGCCCTATTTGATATGATGTTTACATTTCTCATTCACTGGTATTGGCTTACTGTATTGGTGCAAACATCACATTCGTGATTATACCTTGAGTCTGTCACTGTTGGTACTTGGTTTTTGGTGTCATTCTGCTAGTAATTTTTCATTGTGATGCATATTGTCCAAAGCCTTGTTGCTCTACTGCTTTAATTTTGATCACTTTTGGTTTTAGTGCTCATGATTTGGTTCCTTGTGTTCGTTTCTGAAACAAAATTGTTGTGGTCATTTGAACTCTAGTAGGTCCTAAACAACTTATTGATGTGATGCGCGCACGCGATAAAATAGATGTATTTTTATTAAAAAGAAAATTAAAAAGTGTAGCAGAAGACCACAGCCCGGTCTAGAAGCTTGAACCTCATTAAAAACCTTGCGCAAAAAATAAAATCACCTCGGGACAAAACCTTTAGCCAGGGAAAGAGTGCCCCCAAAAATAAGGAAGAGGGACCAAAGATTATTTGGATTTTTGTCGTCTAAATTTAAACTCTATACAATTATAGTCCTTCGCATATGCAACTTACAACAAATTTAGAAAGAATAATATTTTGTCAAAAAATTGAAAATGTTGGAGATCGAAGTAATCGATGGCTGAATAAGGGGCCCGAAATAGAATAAGTTGGAATTATAAGGACAAGAACTGTGATGATCTCTTCTTTTGTTTGCTGCCCTAAAGTTTTACAACTTTTCATGCACCTTTTTCTGACTTCCAAATGCATTTATGGACATGGCTTGCAGATGCTAGGCAAGCACTTCACGCTCACCTGGAGCAGGAATGTCGAAGTTATATACTTCAAGCAGCAATCTTTCATGAAGCTTTGTTATGTTCTTCCTGTGCTTCTTATGGTACCAAAGCTTAATACTGACATGCATCTTATCTGCTGCTTCAGCTTCTCTCTTATGGCCCTTCTCATTTTACAGAAAACAATCAGCTCAACCCTAGAACGAAAAAGAAGGAAGCTACTCACATTCCCCTAATGTCACGGCCAACTGAGCGTGAGTACAACATATTTTTTATTATAATTTTCATGAAAATTGATTGTTTAAATTTGTCATCTATGCATGATTTTCAGTGGCAGACTGCAGATTAAACTGAAGTTTTGTAATATTTCTTAAAATTAGACTTAGTCAAGATTACATTAATCGTCTAATGTTGGTGCCATTACGCTACCTTGTGATACCGCAATTTGGTTGAATATTGTTTATTGCTTTCAGCCTCATACGAAGAACGACGTGCTAAACTGACTGCTGGAGCCGGAACAAAGAAGTAGAGGTTCGTGTTCTCGCTGCTTAGTTGATACATCCAAAAGTTACAAATTCTTCTACAGTTTTGTTTCCTAGCTAGCTTTCTAGTGTTCATTCATCCGTTATATACCCTCATCTGTAGTACTATGGGTTAAAAAAACTACAACATTCTATTAATTTTGATCCGTCTGTAAAATATTTATTAGAATACTGCACTTCTGGGGGGTAGGTATTTTCAAATGAATTGAATTCATGTTATATTGCGAATCGATATACCATTGGTTTCAACTTTCAAGGTGGGCATGCAGTTGGCTAGTAATTAATCGGTTTAAACATTTGCCTCTTTGAGTAGAGTTTAGCTATATCTGCCGATCTTTGAGCAAGTTTTTTATTTATTTTTACCAAAGTTTAAGGTGAGAGACGTTCTTAATGGTCTCACTTCATAGGCCAGAACTCAAATATTACTTTTCTGATATATTCGGTAAAACTTTACGTGAGACTATTTCACGGTATGAGACCAAACAAATTGACATCCACTCCTGTCAAAGAGTTTATACTCTATGCCACCGAGTCAATCTCACACAAAACCTACTCGCCACCAATTATTTGAAAGAAGTCGCTCTTATTTTTTCGTTATCAACTTTTTATCCTTTTGTTAATGAAAAGCTCCGATCAATTTGATTATTTATTTTATTTTGACGTATGGTTTAGATAAAAAAATTATTTGACATAGTTTTATGGTATTTCGGGACATTGAAAAAACAAAATTTATGTGAGATTGACTTACTAATTTAACCATGAGACGATATAATTTCTTTTGATCAAATCCGATGTCATAGTTTTAAGTGAAAATTTCTTGCTGCCATTGCTGCCATTGGAGAATCTCAAGAATCAATTTCTTGCATCTCACTTTGCGAAGAGATTAAGTCACTTCTTCTTAGTGTTGCTTACTTGGGAATCTTTTGGGTTAGACGAAGTGAAAATATTGTGGCTCATGAACTTGCTTTTCATGCGAAAACTAATATTGGTTGTAACGAATCTTGGTCTTCCGCCCCGGAAGTACTCTTGTCTATCAGAACTGGCTGATTCCAGTACTTAATAAATGAAACTTCCGTTTCAAAAAAAAGTTTTAAGTGAAAATTGATCAATAATTCAATATACTTGTCTCGTGGAGCCTCACAATATATCATTAAAAAAATACTAGTTTTTTTTTTTTAATGTAATAATACTCCCCCGTCTAAATTTATTCTTATTTTATTTGAGTGTAATAATAAAATAATAGATTCTAAAAAAAATGAGAACAAATTCAGAAAATAGTCTAAAAGGAAAAAGTAAGAATAGATTAGGGGGACTGAGAGGGTATTATTTTAAAAAATTGTATATTTTACCTTTAAAATGATTAGATTTTGTGTAATTTGTGATTTAGGTTGAATTTATTTTTCTAATTGTTTAATATTGCATTTTTTTTTTTAAAGTATAGTTATATTATTCTTCTCAAAATTACTAAATTGAAATAATTTGCCGTTAAAATAATGTTATTTGACTTCACCATACGAACCCCAAACAAAGTTTATGAATAGGTTTTATGAGTATTAAAAATTTAATTAGGAGTATGAATAAAATTGGGGTTAGTGGTATTATATTTTAATTGTCGTTGATGTTTTCAACCTCAAGATTTGATATTCCTGGTAAAAAAAAAACTTAATACATTTAATCCAATATTTAATATTTTATGAACTATTTTTATACAAAACGTTGATAAAGTTTATAGCAACATAGTAACACGGTTTGCTTACCCCGTAAATAAGAAAAGAAGATAAAACTCTTCACATTTTTTTATGTAACAGTTTTTGTTTGTGTAACAATCAAAAATCTTGTTTTCAGAAAAAAAAAAAAAAACGTTAAAATTCAATGTTATTTCAAGGTTTTTGTGAGAAAGAGAGAGTTAGTTTGACCCACGATTTTCCCGGGTATTTGGCCCTTTCAAAAGGAGAGACCCTACCCCCTCGGAATCGCCCTCCAACACGTTTTTTTCTCATCACAACCACCACCCGTTTGTTAAAATGCTTCACACAAACTGTTAATCATTCATTCACCAAAACACACTCCAACAAATTCTCACTATCTGCTCAGACTCCCCACAAATGTGATTTCTCTTCTTTCTCAAGGCCCAATTGCCGTTTCACTGGTGAGATTTTGAATCTTTAATCTTTATCAACTTTAGTTATTTCTTGATTTACAGAATGTATGTTATTGATCTTTAATCACTCGAAAATGATTTTAGTTTTACAGTTGCATATTTATACAGTCACAAATGTTGGGTTTTTCTTTTTTGGAAAGAAACTATAGAATGTATATAATGAAATATTATCTATATACTGGACTGCACATAGTGGGGTAATAGTTTTCTGTTGTAAACATGAGTATATGATTTGTGATAATTTGCAGATAATTCATCCAATTGAATGCATAAGAAGATGATGAATTAGTTTCATGTAGATGGTGGGTTACTTGATAACATAGCAATGGACTACACAGCTAAGTTTATGTCGAATGAGCATCAGGAACAGTATCGATCAGCTTCAGAAAGTGCCGATCCATCATCCGCGTCTCCCCTGGAGATTCCAACACCATCCAAGTCACCACGGTCCCCGAGGTCCCCCAAGTCTCCAAGATCCCCAAGATCGCCTAGAGGTAAGCCCGGTGGAAGTCCGGGGAGTCCCCTCAAGAATCAAAAGTCTCATTCTGGGAGAGCTGGTGATCCTAAAAAAGGTGAATACCTGATTTTATTTAATACTAAAAAGGGGATGAGATTACTTTCTTGTGAGCACATTTACTGATATTAACAAGAAAGGAAGAAACTTTGTTGAGGATGATCGGCTCGGTTGTACTTTGGTCCATAAGGTTAGAAAGAAATAATAGGAATTTTTTAGCGTTCGATTGACTCAATAGTGTTTGGGTTAGGATAAAGTTCAGAGTTGCTCTTTGGGCATCAGATCGTAGAAAATTAGGCTATTTGGTTAGGAATTTGTGCTTCGCTCTTAAGTGATACTACCTAATTGTAAACTGTATGGTAAAAATAAAACTCTATGGAAGTAAGACGTTGAAATTGCATGGAGTTTGATCGCCACATTTAAAAAAAAAATATATCATTAGGTGATTGGATTGTAAGAATTTCTGGATTAACTTCATTCATGATGAACATGATTTGAACTATATGTTGGCTATTTTTGCATGATGATGATTTTGTTAACTATGTCTTCTGCCATATATGATCCTGTTCTGCTAGTCAGCCTATTTTATTCTTGATTTTTCTTTCTTTCTTCATTTTTTAATAACTGCGCAGGTGGCTATGGTGGGAAGGGAACCTGGGGAGGACTACTTGATGTAGAAGACGGTCATGTAGATGATCCCAATGATCCAAATTACATCAGTGATAAGGTGATTGAGTTGAAATATTCATTAGGAATATTTTGGCATGTTTAATGACCAAAAGGAATATTTACAATTTCAGGAGGACACAAAGTTCACCACCAGAACAAATGAGAAGTTCGAAGAATTCAAGAAGAAAGCTACAATTATGGTGGAGGAATATTTTGCCAACGATGATGTCATCTCAACTGCGAATGAACTGAGAGAACTAGAAACGCCAAGCTACTATTTTTATTTCGTCAAAAAGCTCGTTTCCATAGCCATGGATAGGCGGGACAAAGAAAAAGAAATGGCCTCTATTCTGTTATCCTCTCTTTATGGCGACGTCATTGATCCTCAGCAAGTTTACAAAGGTTTTCAAAAGCTCGTACATTCAGCAGACGATTTGATTGTGGACATTCCAAATGCGGTCGACATTCTTGCATTGTTCATTGCTCGAGCAATTGTCGATGACATACTTCCTCCATCTTTTTTGACCAAGACAATGGCCTACTTAAGTAAGGATTCAAAAGGCGTAGATGTGATCAAACGAGCTGAGAAGGGGTATTTATCAGCTCCCTTACACGCAGAGACGATTGAGAGGTGCTGGGGAGGCAGCAAAAATAAAACAATCGAATATCTCAAGGCTAAGATAAACGACCTATTGGTAGAATATGTAGTAAGTGGAGATGTAAAAGAGGCTTGTAGATGCATCAAGGATCTGAATGTTCCACATTTCCATCATGAGATAGTTAAGAGGGCTGTTTTAATGGCTATGGAAAAACGGCAAGCTGAAAATCGCCTTCTTGACTTGCTGAAACATGCTTCTGAGGTTGGTTTAATAAATTCTAGTCAAGTATCAAAGGGATATGGTAGAATTATTGACTCTGTGGACGATTTATCTCTAGATATACCGAATGCGAAGGTGTTATTACAGTCGTTGATTTCAAAAGCAGCTTCTGAAGGGTGGTTATCCGCCTCCTCTCTGAGGTCACTCTCGTTGCATCCAGGAAAGCAAGTGGTTGAAGACACTATAGTCAAGTCGTTCAAGAAGAAGATTGAGTCCATCATTCGTGAGTATTTTCTGTCTGGTGACATTTCGGAGGTGATTTGTTGTTTAGAATTTGAGAACAGCTCGTCCGTTTCTGAACTAAACGCCATTTTCGTGAAGAAACTGATCACTCTAGCAATGGACAGGAAGAACAGAGAGAAAGAAATGGCTTCTGTTCTGTTATCCTCTTTGTGTCTCCCATCAGACGACGTGGTAAGTGGGTTCATAATGCTGATAGAATCGGCCGAAGACACAGCTCTCGATAACCCCCTCGTTGTCGAGGATCTCGCCATGTTTTTAGCACGAGCCGAGGTGGACGAAGTGTTGACCCCACAAGAATTGGAGGAGATAGGGAGCCACTTCCCAGGGGCAAATTTGGTAGGCTACAAAGTCACTCAAATCGCAATATCTATGCTCAAGGCTCGCCTTTCTGGCGAGCGCATTCTGAGGTGCTGGGGTGGTGGAGGAAGCTGTAACAACGGGTGGTCGATAGAAGACGTGAAGGACAAAATCGGGAAGCTTTTGGAGGAGTTTGAAGTCGGTGGGGACACTAGAGAAGCTTGCAGATGCATAAAGGATCTTGGGATGCCATTCTTTCATCATGAAGTAGTGAAGAAGTCTCTGGTGATACTGATGGAGAATAAAAATGAGAGAATGTGGGGTTTGCTTCGACAATGCTTCGATATGCAGCTCATAACTATGAATCAGATGACCAAAGGGTTCATCAGAGTGGAGGAATCTCTTGATGATTTGGCTTTGGATGTTCCTGATGCGAAGAAACAGTTCAAGAATTTGATCGAACGAGCTAAGGTCGAAGGGTGGTTGGATAACTCATTTGGTGTAAATGGAACAGAACAAGGTTTGAGCAATGGTTTCTGCTGAAAGATGCACCATTTAAATGTGCTACATTATACTACATGATATATATTTACTAGTCATTGATGTGCAATTTTAGTGTCTGTTTTGGTGCAAGATTCTTGGTGATGAATTCTGCAGATTCTACTGTGTTATGTTTCTGAATTTTTACATAATATACTCCCTGCTTGTGAGATCAGATTGAGGTGTTATTGTTGTATATGATTGTGGCATGTTTGTTAAGGAGGTTAGATATGATTTCTAACACCACACAAAATTGGGCTATAAAAAATGAGGCACGGTACTTTGGGCCCAAATATAGCCCATTAAATCATCACCTTTTGCTTAATTGCAATATTCTTAAAATTTAGATAGTTGCAAATAAATCACTTGCAATAGGTTTTTTAAGAGCCCCTTTTGTGCCCTTTTGACATGTTTTATCTATTTATTAGATTAAATTAGATTTAAAATATGATGTTGTTTGATTAAGGATGTGTCATGATGGCAAACCACACCATGATTGGGCGAAAAAAAAAAGGTTGTCAGAAAAATTAATTTGCAATAATATTTAAAGGTGGTGATTTATTTGAAATTATATGAAATTTTAAATTAGATCACGATTAAGTAAAAGGTGGTGACTTAATTTGCAGTTAAGTCTAATCAATACATAATTGAAATAAGTAAACTTATATGTCCACCGCATATATGATGACATATAATTAGGAGACTTATTATTATTGTAATTGATTACTCAAGTGTATTTATATATCATTATTATATTTGCAGTGGGTATAAGTTTATGATCACTGATGGACATATGATCATTTTATAATGTGTGGGCGCAAAGTATATCAGTACGTCTGGTGTGTAGTTATATTAGTCATGGGTTTTTGTTTTTAAGGTGCAAAATTGGATTAACTAGTATAAATTTGAATTAAAATCAAATAAAGATTGTTTTTCACTTACGAATTAGCTGTAATAGTAAATTAAATAAATGAATATATTAACATTTTGAAAGCGGGTAACCATATTCAATCATGTGCTGGTAATTTATTTTAGGGGAAGGATAAATATATTAATTATTAGCCAAACAATCAGCAACACATTAGTGTCGGAATTTGAGTTGAAAAGAATTCAACATAACAAAGAAAAACAAAATAACGCTAATATCAACTGTCACTATTCCAAACTATGACAAAATTTGGCCTAAATATCAACTCTATAATTTATGTTATGTACTAATAAACTATTGTCTATCAAAAAAGAAGACGGCAATGTAAAAAGTATCATAGCAATAAATAGATTTATATAACTTCAAATATATATAGTTAGAATGATCACATGTCTACCTGTGGACACAATATTATATACCCACCACAAATGTGTTAATGATACATAAATAGGGAACCCACTATTATTGTCTATCGATGGACATATGATCAATTTCGTCCCTTCTAAATTTTGTACATCTTTTTAAAGTTGTATTTAGCATAATTTGATTATTCCAAAGTATGAATGAAAATAATACTATATGTTGATAGGCGAACATCATCTAGATATGGAGCGAACAATTATTGAAGTCTAAAACAAAGAAAATCACTAATTGGGCGCATTAACCAACCTGGGAGGTGTACGAAGTGACGAACAACTCTCCCGACGAACGACTAATGGGCGAACAGGTATTAAGGCCCGGGACCAAGAATGAGCCAACTGTGAAGTCATCCATGACGAACAATTTGGTCAGAGTATGATACAACAAATAGCCAAGGAGGTGTACAAGTGAACAAAGGACAAAGATCCCAAAGCCAAGCTAAACAAAGGCATAAGGCGAACAACTTCCCAAGTACAACCTCAAGAGGCGAACAACTTTCGGTTGGAGAATCAACAAGATCCATCAAGCCGACCTAGGCGAACAACAATGAGTCCGAGATAAGACCAAAGAAGACTTTGTAACTAAGATTTAGCTTAGATAAGGTCAAACTAGAGTCAAAGGACACATGTCAAGCATGCAGGCTAGGGAGACCAAGAGTCAGAGACACCTCCTGCTTGCTCGTCTCTATAAATAGTTGCTCTCCAGCTTATGAAATACAAGAAAAAATTCATAAACACTCCAAAACACACACAAGTACACCTTAACGCGCACGCATACGAAATTATTTCAATTTCGATTTTCATATATCCGAATTCGATAACCTAAACCCCGATTTACCATTTACGGTGGTAATCAATCACACGTTATTGATTGGTGACGTAAAAACGGATTAAAACAGCCACTAATCCTCACGATTAGATTCGTTCACCAACAATTTGGCGCTAGAAGGAGGGTTCCGAACCTCCGGTTTAGTGTGATTACTCAAGAACTTCAAGTTGAAGACTTGAAGATTCAAAGGAAATCTCAAGAAATATTTGGAGATACAAACAAGAGTGTTCTTGGTGTTCTTGGTGTTCTTCAATTTAAAAATTAAGAAATAATTTAAATTGAAATGCCTCAATCTAAAGAGACTCAAGGATCACGTTTGTCGAAGAGAGCATCTCAGACCCGAGCCACGTCGGCCGACCACCAGGACCGTGACCCAAAACATGCGAACAGGTCACAGCATACAGCCATAACACATAACCTCCCCCCTGAGATGGAGGCTTTGGCGAACAACCCCAACGAGTTGGCCAAAACCATAGCTGCTCTCCAGGCCCTCCAGAGGCAACAAGAGCAGGTTAGGCCAACACAAGCAAGGCCAAGGGACAAGTCCCTAGAGGTTGTTAGGCCCAAGACTACCAGGGGCGAGCAACGAGAAGTTGATAGTGCTCAAGTCAGACGAAATAAGGGAAAGGCCAAGGTGGTCGACCAAAGAGAAGTACAGGCTGAGTCTGGTCGCGGACGAACAACTATGTCTAGCCATGGAACAACACGTTCCAGTGCCCAAGACAGGCTTAGCCAACCCCATCAACGAGAAGCTGCTCGCCGGGGAGCAGAAGATGGGCGAGCAACTTTTGATCAGCCTCGCCCATCAGTCCATGAAAGACTCTCCCAGTCAGCCTTTAGGCGCCTTGGGCCAAATGCGGCGAACAACATTAGGAGGCAAGTCCGAGAAGTGCCCACTCCAAGCGAGGGACTGCGACGAGCAGAAAGGTTAATGCCTTTGCTCGCCGAACAGCCTCCAAGTCAGGGGGCACCTCTTGATGAATTATCAAGCCTAAGGAGGGCTGTGGAGAACATGCAAGGGCAACTAGACCAACAGAGGGGGATGGGAGCGACCAGCATGCCGTCCTCACCTTTGGCAGCTCACATTTTGAAGGCCCCGATCCAGAAAAAGGTTCAATTCCCAGCAAGCATTCAATATGAGGGCATCACTGACCCCCGGGTCCACTTATCAAAGTATACAGACTACATGGTCTCCGTAGGGGCCAGCGACGCCACCCAATGCCGGAATTTTCCATTAACGTTAGGCGATCGGGTTCACAAGTGGTTTTCATCAATGCCGCCGGCATCAATCCACTCGTTCATTCAGCTAAGTCGAGAATTTCTCTCTCACTTTTCAACGGCGGGGTCGTATCTCTCCCAAAAACACCGGCTATCAGATTTAAGACAAAATGATGATGAAACTGACCGGGCGTTTATGGAAAGATTCGATAAAGTTTTGCTAGAAGGAGAACCGGTGAGCGAAGATACAAAGATCGTCGCTGTGATGGCCGGATTGAAAAAAGGGTCGAAGTTATGGAAGGAGGTACGTCTGAAGTGCCCAAAGACTTATGCCGAGTTCAGAAATCAAGCTGGCATTTTCGTTTCCATGCACGAGGCCCTACAAACAAATTTAGGGGAGAACAAAGTTGATCCTAAGGAGAATAACAAAAAGCCCGTCGGGACAAGCTACAGGGTCCCAAAAAATATGAAAGCATTCACCGAAGGATCGGATTTGAAAGAAAAATTGAACCAAGTATTGACAGCATCAGTTGATACTGTGTATGAGAGCGTAAAGGAGAAAGAGTTGCTTTCCCCACCACGTAAAATCCGTCAGGATACTGGCAAACTCAACCCGAACAAGTATTGTGCCTACCATCAAAGTGTGGGGCATTTTACGAGTGAGTGTAGAGATTTGCTTAAGCAACTCTGGCGATTTTATGAGGAGGGAAAGCTCTCCGATTTCGTTAAAAGGCAACCTGGGAAAAGAGCTCGGGAAAACAACTCAGAAGACGAAGAGGATGGTCAACCTCAGAGAAACAACAAACCCGGGCGACCAGTTCCCAGTATGTCAGCTCAACCTTTAGAAGACCTGTTCATGATGGAACCCGCAGGTCCCGCAGGAGGGTGTTTTGATGGACAACCACCTGACTCTAACCGGAAGAGGAAAGCGGAGCTACGAGCGATTGGCCAAGTACAAGAGATGGGAGTTAAGCCGTCTATCATGCAAACGGCAGAATTAACTTTCACCGAAAAAGACCTTGAAGGCGTCTTAACTCCGCACAACGATTCGCTCGTAATCTGTGCCAAGATTATGGGGACCAGAGTCCACAGACTGTTGGTGGACACCGGAGCCTACACGAACATCTTATTCAAGAAGACCCTCGATAATCTGGGAGATTATTCGGGTTATGTTCGGAGTACAACACATAGAATTGTAGGCTTCGGAAATGCTGTGACAACGCCGTTGGGAATTGTAACATTAGCTGTACAACTTGTAACGGCCAATGAACCCGAAAGAAATATAACAAGAATGGTAGATTTCTTGGTTGTAGACCAGGAGTCGACCTATAACGGGTTTCTTGGCCGACCTTTTCTTAATGAATTTAAAGCCGCGTGTTCCACTTACCACTATTGTTTGAAATTTCCAACAGCTAGTGGAACAGGCACAATTAAGGGAGACCAACGGAGAGCACGAGAATGCGTTCAACAGCTACGAGCAAAATTTGTACAAATATCCATGATGGAAGCAGCAAGTTATCCCATCGACGAACCATCAATACTGAACAATATGATGGACATAGACGACCACATGGATGCTGACGAACAGCACTTGAACGAGCAAGTGTTGGACGAACAACTCGTTACCACCCGCGAGGAACCTCCATCTGACGAACAACAAAGGGGTGATGACGAACAACCTTCAGTGGAGGACTTGGAGGGCCAAGTACAAACGAACAACAATGGGACGGAGCCAACTGATGATCTTGAACCCCGCCTGGGGGCAGAGCCAATGGACATCGAAAATGATTCCAACCCTGAGGAACCCATACTTGATCCCCGTTGGAAGGGACAAAAACGACGAGCAACCCCAGTCGAAGAGCTGGAGGCGTTCAAAGTTAATCCCAACAACGAGGATCTTGAATTATTCATAGGATCTGAGCTCCCAGAGCCTTACAGATCCCGAATGAAAGAGTTCCTCACCAAGAATCTAGATGTCTTCGCTTGGTCTCATGCAGATATGGTGGGGATAGACCCGAAACATGCTTGTCATAAGCTGAACATAAATCAAGCAAAAAAGCCCGTCCATCAAAAGCGAAGGAAGTACGGCCCAGACAAATATCAAGCGTTGAATGAAGAAGTTAAAAAGCTGCTAGACAACGATCTGATCCGTCAAGCACTTTGTCCACAATGGGTAGCAAACCCTGTGCTGGTGAGAAAATCGAACGGAACCTGGAGGCTATGCATAGACTTTACAGATTTGAATGCAGCATGCCCGAAGGACAACTTTCCTCTCCCGCACATCGATCAATTGGTGGACAGCACTGCGGGTCACGAAATGCTAACATTCATGGATGCTTTTGCAGGGTATCATCAAATCCCAATGCATCCTGACGATCAAGAAAGCACAGCTTTTTATACTAACAAAAACTTGCTGTGCTGGAAGAGAATGCCATTTGGCCTCATAAATGCTGGAGCAACATATCAAAGACTGGTGAACAAGATGTTTGATCAACAAATTGGAGACACGGTTGAAGTCTATGTAGACGATATCGTGGTCAAAAGTCCCAAGAAGGAAGACCATCTTCAACATCTGACTCAAGTGTTCGAAATTCTTCGACACTATAACATGAAGTTGAATCCAAAGAAAAGTAGCTTTGGAGTCCATTCAGGGAAATTCTTGGGTCATCTTGTTAGCCAGCGGGGAATTGAGGCCAACCCTTCAAAAGTTAAAGCCATCCTGGATATGCAGCCACCACGTTCAGTGAGAGAGGTGCAAAGACTCACCGGGTGCCTAGCAGCGTTGAACCGATTCATATCCAGGTCGGGGGACAAGTGCCGTCCATTCTTCGAGGCCGTCAAAAAAGGAAAGTTTGCATGGACTAACAACTGCCAGGCGGCCTTCGATCAACTTAAAGACTACCTGGGAGATGTCAAAATCTTATCAAAACCAGTCCCAGGAGAAAAGCTCTTTTTATACTTAGCCGCATCAGAAGTTGCCATCAGCTCTGTCTTGGTGCGCGAAGACGGCAAATTCCACCAACCTATATATTACGTCAGCCAGGCTTTGTATGAAGCAGAGATCAAATATGCCCCAACCGAAAAGCTGGCGTATGCTTTGGTTATGAGCGTGAGAAAGTTACGACCATACTTCTTTGACCATCAAGTCGAAGTTCTAACAACTTTCCCGCTCAGGCAAATTCTCCATCGCCCCGACACTGCAGGTCGTCTTTTAAAATGGTCACTGGAAATTAGCCAATTCGGGGTGACCTATGCTCCTCGAACGGCGATCAAAGGGCAAGCATTAGCCGACTTTATAGTCGAACTAACTTTCCCACCAGATCCGACGAGAGGACTTGATCATCCTTGGCATCTCTATGTGGACGGATCATCAACCAACATAGCCTCGGGGGCAGGAGTAGTATTAATAAGTCCAAACAGACAAGTATTTACCTCGGCAATCAGATTTGGCTTCATGGCAACCAACAACGAAGCTGAGTATGAAGCTCTTATCGCTGGTCTCCACCTATCCCTCGCAGTTGGTGTCAGACGCTTGCAAATATTTGGCGATTCACAATTGATTGTGAACCAAGTCCGAGGTGAATACGAAGCAAAAGATGATCACATGATCGAGTATCAACGGATTGTTGCTCACCTGATGTCCATGTTGCAGCAAGTTTTCATACAGCAAATTCCAAGGACGAGCAACACTCAAGCAGACGCGCTTGCCCGACTGGCAACGAGTGAAGGCCCCATAGAGTTGGCAGATATTATAGTTACAAAGATGAAAGATCCATCAACAGTAAGTTATAATGTCAATCAACTCGACGATCAAACCAGCGAAGAAGAAGACTGGAGAACAAGTATAGTCAAATACTTGAGAAATGGGGAAAAACCAAACAACCCTTTTGAAGCTGCCAAGCTAATAAAGCGAGCCGCCAGATATACTCTGGTGGGTGAGCAACTTTACAAAAGGGGAATATCAATCCCACTTCTCAAGTGTTTGCCTAGGGGGCAAGGGCAAGCAGTACTTGAAGAGATACATGCTGGAGTATGTGGAAATCATACTGGGGGGCAAGCTTTGGCATACAAGACAATCAGACAAGGCTATTATTGGCCGACCTTACGTCAAGACGCAGTCAAAAAAGCCAAAACTTGCCATCAATGTCAGATTTTTGCCCCAGGCATCCATACCCCGGCTCAGGAACTTGTGTCAGTATACAGCCCATGGCCTTTTGCAAGATGGGGGATGGACATCATTGGTCCTTTCCCGGCTGGAGTTGGAAACGTTCGATTCGCCGTCGTGGCAGTCGATTATTACACAAAGTGGGCGGAAGCAGAGGCTATGGTGAATATAACACAGCAGAAGATGATCAACTTTATTTGGAAGAACATTGTCTGTCGTTTCGGAGTTCCACAGGCAATTGTGACAGACAATGGTCCACAGTTTGATGGACAAGAGTTGAGAGAATTCTGTACGAAGTGGGGGATCAAGAAACATTACTCCACACCTTATCACCCCCAGTCGAATGGACAAGTTGAAGCCGTAAATAAAATCATAAAGCATACGTTAAAAGTGCGACTGGCGGAGAGTAAAAGCAGTTGGTCTATAGAACTTCCAGAAGTCTTATGGGCATACAGAGTTTCTCCCAGGTCGAGCACCGGAGAAACACCCTTTGCAATGGCTTTCGGAACAGAGGCTGTGATACCAATTGAGTTAGAGGCCACTACATTCAGGACGACCAACTTTGATGAACAGGCGAACAACTCTGCTCTAAATGCTGAATTGGATTTGCTCGAAGAAAAAAGATTGAATGCCGAGCTAAAGAATGCCACATACAAGCAGCGAGCAGAGCGTTACTATAATTCCCATGTAAAAGTTAGGGAATTCAGAGTTGGAGATTTGGTTCTAAGAAAGTTGCTCGCCCAACCTCCAGGCGTATTGGGACCAACTTGGGAGGGCCCGTATCGAATAGCAGAAAAATACGTCAATGGCGTATACGATATTGAGGACATGGAAGGCAAGCCGGCCCAATACTCCTGGAATGTTGTACATCTAAAGAAGTACTATCAATAAAGTTGGGCGAACAAATGTCTTGGGGGGCAAGGGATGCGTATGAGTTGAAGGAAGGCTAAAAACTTGCCTAATTTTTTAAAATTTTCTTAAGTATAGATTCAAAAGTTGCTCGGCACGTTGTATAGTCTGGTGCTAGTGCTTTTGATTTTATAGATAGAGTTGCTCGGCAAAAAATATTATAAGCGAGCAAGTTTTAGTTTGTGTTTAAAGCTGTTCGTCAGATTGTATATGATAGTGATGGACAGTCTTATAACACTTGTAATTATTTTGCAATGTAAATATAATAGTTGTTCGTCAAAAGAGGAAAAGTCCAAAAGCTCGAGGTACAAGTCCATTCAAAGGTTGTTCGTTTTTTAAATGAACAGAACCTAAGGACCAAAGCCACTTAAAGGTTGTTTGTTTTTTAAAACGAACAGAACCTAAGGCTAAACCCTGATTCCACTAAAGGCAAAGTTCAATTCGAACAAAAGCCCAATACTATATGTCATAATTGTAAAAGCATTGACAGAAATGTAAAGGCAATTGACATATATAAGAAAATGAGCGAACATGAGAAAGACATTTTCCATTAAAGAAAGGCATTAAGCCCCAAAAATAGTACAAGCTGGAAGCAGCCATTACAAGTACCACAAAAAAGGAACGAGCAACTATTACAAAAGAGATGAAGAAAAAGCTAAGTCCTAAAAACTACTGCTGTTCGGCGGGAGGAGGATCTTGAGGTTGCTCGGCGGAGGGGTCGACAATCATGTCCCGAGCAAGGTCTTCAGCCGCCTTATCCTCCGCTTCTTTAGCACTTTGCTCGTCCGCGGCAGCCGGTTCATCTTCTTGCTCGCCATCATCAACAATTGGTGGAGGATGAGTGATGGTGATGCTGGGGTCGAGTTTATCCAGTTTAACCCCCAGCACAGCCAAATCCGCCAATTGGATTTTGACGTTGTTCGGCGGAGGATAGTTCTCGAGGAACTCATTCAAATCCTTAGCCATCTCCTCCACCATCTCCTTGTAGTCATAGGCATCAGCCGTACGGATGCTGTCCGCGTAGGCACAAATATATCCAAGATTGGAGATGGGGCCGGTGCGAGTTTGAACCTCCTCTTCAAGTTGCTCGCGGGTGAAGAGGTTGGCCTCTGCTTCCCGGAGACGAGCATTCTCCACCTCGAGCTCAGCAATTCTTTGTTCGGCCGAAGTCAATCTTTTCTCTCCCTCGCCGAGCAAATTCTCCTTATCCTTCAGCTCTTTGGACATGGCCTGAATCTCTTCAAGGCGCTTGTGTTCAGCATCAATGTAAACATTGATCTGGTTGTTAAGGCGAGCAATCTTGGCCTCATATTGGCTCACCAGGCCATCTTTTTCTTCAGAGAGTTGCCGAGCTGTACTAGCATAGTGGCGAGCAGACTCTTCCTGCTCGGCAACTTGGGCGATTGCCCTTTGGGCAGTGACGAGGCCGTTGGCGACGAGCATCATTGAGAGATGGAGATTGTCCATCTGCCCCTGCTGAAGGATGGCCTTGTCCAGAGGACGCGTCCAGGCCCGGGCGACCAACTCCGTCGCCTTGCGAACATGTTCGCCGGGAATCTCCCTTATGTTTACGGGAGTCTTCGAGCAAGCGTACTGATGTACAACACTTGCTCGGCCGGGATAATCATCGGCACGGTATCTGCAAACAAAAAAGCAATTGATACTTAGAAAAATAAAAAAATGGATGAAAGTTGTTCGGCAAGAGAGGATAGATACTTACTCGGCAAACTTCCGATCGTCCCATCCAAGGAACGTAAGATCTTCTGGGCCACGGAGCGAGCCTACATCCTTGCTCGCCTTCCCCGACCTTTCCGTGGGCTCCCCAGAACGCCTTATAGCATCCTCTTCGTGGCGAGCATGGCTTTCGCCCACCTTTTCTTTCCCCTTGCCGGGGACGTCTCCGGCCAGTGGGGTCCCATCAGCCTTCTTAAGGCGCTTGCCACCACGAGGTGGGGAGACGGGAGGAGACCGAATCTGAACTGGGGAGGCAGCCGGTCTTGGAACTTTGGCCCCCTCAGGCCTGTTCGACATGGCGAGCACGGCTTGTGGAGGGTCCCCTCTCCTTTTCTTCCCTCTTGGTGGCCCCATTTCAAGGACCCTCTGTTCAAGAAGA
This sequence comes from Ballota nigra, assembly GCA_947034835.1. Classification (NCBI taxonomy): domain Eukaryota; kingdom Viridiplantae; phylum Streptophyta; class Magnoliopsida; order Lamiales; family Lamiaceae; genus Ballota; species Ballota nigra. The sequence goes on along the minus strand of OX344721.1, from coordinate 118,381,929 downwards.
GCGTAGCTTGGGGGAACGGCGACTGTTACTTGCTCGGCTAAAAAAAAAAAAAAAGAAGTTAAAATTAGATGAGCAAGTTAAACATGTTAGCGACGAACAAAACTTGAGCAGGGAGTTAGGAATTTCCATACCAGGGGGCACCTCAGCTTGAGCCTCCAAATGATGTGGGTAAGTCAAAAGGCGAGCAGCTTTTTGACACCTTGATCGGCAGAGATAGTCTATAGTCCTATCTGCTTTATTGCGGAGGCCGACCAAGCACGATGTAAACAGGAACTCGGAGCTCAACTCTTCTTCCGAATTCCACTTGGGTAGACGAGGGCCTGCGAACAAACAAAAAAAGTTAAATTAGAACAACTCTCCAAAGGCGAGCAAGAATTGAACTTACGTTTCAGTTTTCCATAGGCTGCTGGAGAATTTATTCGTCCAGGGCCGCCGTGTGGACCAGAAGATGCTCGCCAATCACCCCCAATCCAGAAGAAGTGCTGTTTCCAATCACGAATCTTGTTCGGCACCTCTTCCACCATTTTCAACCCAGTCCTGGCCTTGAGGTAGTGATAGCCATCTTCTCCTCGGGGGCAACTTGTGATTGTCATCAGGTAGTTGATCTCTTCCGCAGTGATCCGATCGACGTACCCCTCCAAAGCGAACAGGCACATGGAGCCCAAAAGGTTCATCCACCCAATTGGAGTAATTTGGGTGATGGCCAAGTTGGTCGCCTCCAGGAATCGACCAACGACAGGTGGAAGAGGTAACTTCAGCCCGGCAATCAAGGTGTGGATGTTGATCGCCGTGCACCCTGGAGGTGGGCGATCAGCTCTTTCCTTCCTCTGAGGTGCCCACATGTAGATATCATATGGGATCTTATAGTCTTTCCGGATGGAGTCCAGTTCATCTTCGCGAACAACGCTCTTGATCTTGCTCGCCTGGTAATCAGTCTTCACCTTGTCCATTATTTGTCTTTGTGGACGAGGAAAGCTGTTCGCATACCTTTCAGCATATGCTCGACATTCGAATAGGCGAGCAACCCCAGCCGGGATCTCACTTTCCCGCATCCTTGGGGATGGAAAATTGATACCCTCCAAAAATTCACGAGTGAGCTCGTTGAGATCTGGATCTTCAGATTCGGCAGAAGACGAAGAATTTTCGTCCCGATTTTTGTTCGCCACAACCGTTAGTTCTCTCCCAGATGGGCCCACACCGGTGTCCTCCACAGAGCGAACCACAGAATCCACGTGAAGATCCGACGCCGAGGAAATCTCGAAGGGAGGTTGATCGACGGGGATCGCAACTGGAAAGAGTGGGTCTAAGGTCTCCTCAGTCTTATTGCTCGAGTGCGAAGACATAGAAGAGAAAGAAAATTCCAGGCGGCGGTAGAAAGAGTTGCAGACGGTGGCGTTGTCCCGGAGAAGACGATGGCGCTCTAACCCACACGGCGGCAATGGCGATTTCGAGAGAAAAAGTAAAGAAAAGAAAAGAAATAAGAGGATAACTACCTTGTTTCAAAGATTGGAGGCCAAACACTGGAAGAATAGACGCCGGAGAAGCTTGGAATCGCCGGAGGAGGAAGGAAATCGCCGGAGCATTGTAGCAAGTGGGAGAGAAGTGGGAAAATTTTCAGTTTTCCCACTATTTATACCCCAGGAAAAAACGGGGTCCCAGGCGTAATTTTCCGAAAGTTCTGGGGCTCAATTGAGAGAAAACGGGGTAAATTCCGAGCTGAACTAGAAGATGAAGGACCTATAAATAATTATAGGGGCGCGTCGCCTTGGGGCTGCTCGCGCGTGAGCGGCGCGCAATCATTGCGCTGGCGTCATCTTCGTGATCTCCCCAGATCGTGGGAAGACGAAACGGTTATTCCAACATTGCTCGTCACAGAGATGCTGTTCGTCCAAATCTTGGTCAAGACGATATCCTAACTACAGTTGCTCGCCGCAAAATTACTCGTCTGATGCAACATCTAGTCAGGATAGGGGGCAATTGTTGATAGGCGAACATCATCTAGATATGGAGCGAACAATTATTGAAGTCTAAAACAAAGAAAATCACTAATTGGGCGCATTAACCAACCTGGGAGGTGTACGAAGTGACGAACAACTCTCCCGACGAACGACTAATGGGCGAACAGGTATTAAGGCCCGGGACCAAGAATGAGCCAACTGTGAAGTCATCCATGACGAACAATTTGGTCAGAGTATGATACAACAAATAGCCAAGGAGGTGTACAAGTGAACAAAGGACAAAGATCCCAAAGCCAAGCTAAACAAAGGCATAAGGCGAACAACTTCCCAAGTACAACCTCAAGAGGCGAACAACTTTCGGTTGGAGAATCAACAAGATCCATCAAGCCGACCTAGGCGAACAACAATGAGTCCGAGATAAGACCAAAGAAGACTTTGTAACTAAGATTTAGCTTAGATAAGGTCAAACTAGAGTCAAAGGACACATGTCAAGCATGCAGGCTAGGGAGACCAAGAGTCAGAGACACCTCCTGCTTGCTCGTCTCTATAAATAGTTGCTCTCCAGCTTATGAAATACAAGAAAAAATTCATAAACACTCCAAAACACACACAAGTACACCTTAACGCGCACGCATACGAAATTATTTCAATTTCGATTTTCATATATCCGAATTCGATAACCTAAACCCCGATTTACCATTTACGGTGGTAATCAATCACACGTTATTGATTGGTGACGTAAAAACGGATTAAAACAGCCACTAATCCTCACGATTAGATTCGTTCACCAACACTATATAATACTAAATGCATAAAATTTAAGAGAAGCTAATTTGTTCACAATATTTAAAGTGTTGTTTTAGGATCTCACTAGTCGGAACCGTTATTTAGAACAAAGTTCTTGAAAGAGCGTTTGGAGACTCTTCCTGGTTCGGGGCGGTGGGAACTATTCTTTTTTTGTTGTACAAAGTTCTTGGAGGAGCGTGGGGAGACTTTTTTTTGTTCGGGCCGGTGGGTATTTTTCTCTTTAGGCCGTATAAAATTGTTTCTGGAGAGGCGTCTGGAGACTTTTCTGTAGGAAAAATTCTCTTTCGAGAGTATAAAATTCTTGGAGAAGAATGGGGAGACTTTTCTTGGTTAGAGACCGTGGGAACTCTTGTCTTTTGGCCATACAGAGTTTTTGGAAGAGACGGAACACCGAGAGATCCATCTCTGTTCGAGCCAGAAGGAATTATTCTTTCAGTGGGGAGACTTCTCTGTATTGGGGCCCGAAGGAAGGAGCCTCTTGACATCATAAGGCGACACAAAACCATGACTACAATCAAGAGTAGCATATAGCACAATGAGGCTGATTATCAAACGAGAAAGACAACAACAACTCATTTTGTATATGCTTGGTGATTAACCACAACTAAACCTTGTTTATATAGATTTTTTTATTTTTTATTGTTACTATATATGACTTGATTTTGTGAATAATGTTAGGACCTCTTTACAATACTGTCCAAGTAAAACACCATTATTTTTATTTTCATTTGTTCATATGTGGTTTGATTTTGTAAATAAAGAATATCACTGCAATGGTAAGAATTGGTTTCTATGGTCATGTATGCGGGGAATTGAATTTATATTTTTTAGGGAAGTATAATGATAAGTATGCGTGTGTTTAGACCTTTTATTTTAAAGTCTATAAAAATAAATTATATATGTAAATAAATTAACCGGTGAACTCAATTAATTATGGAAATTAGGATGATAATTACGAGTTCATATTTGACCTTTATTTTTAAGTAAGTAAAAATTAACTATAAGGATTAATATCAGTTTGCAACATATATTATTAATTTTATTATCAATTTACAACATATATAATTATTTTTATTAAATTGAAAACTATACTATACAAAATTATCAATTTGCAACATATAAGTTGCAATTTGTCAAATTTCGTATAATATATGTTACAATTAGATAAAAAAACAACGGTACATGTTACATATTGATAAAAAATCATTATATAAGTTGCAAATTGATAAATATTACATAAACATATACATGGTTAATATTTATTTGCAACATGTATTATGATATTTTACCAAATTACAATTTGTACCCTATTTATAATGATGTTACAACCTATATAATATAATGAAATTTATCAATTGCAATCTATAGATCCCAAATTAATAATGTTGTATAGTACGTTGAATAAATAAATATATTAACATTTTAGAAGCAAATAACAATACTCAATCATGTATAACTTATGGTCTATTAAAAAGAAACTTGTCTAGCGATTTTTGGTTTTATCAAATTCCAAGTCGCCAATTGTAATAAACGAAAATAATATATATCAATAACATGCATCAAAGTATAGAGAAGAGATTTGAAAACTAACATATAACGTTTTTAATTTAGTTTCCTGCCAGTGGGAACTATTCTTTTTAGTAGTACGAAATTTTTATCGGCCAAGCGTTACTAAAATCTAGGAGGAGCATCAGGAGACTTTTCTTAGTTCGGACCGGTGGAAACTGTTCCCTTTTAGTTGTATGAAATTTTTTGGGGAACATCGGGAGACCTCTCTTGGTTTGGGCCGGTGGGAACTGTTCTCTTTTGACCATACAATGTTTTTGGAGGAGTGTCGGGAGACCTCTCTTGGTTCGGGCCGGTGGGAACTATTCTTTTTTTGTCGTATAAAGTTCTTGGAGGAGCATCATGATACCTCTCTTGGTTAGGACCGGTGGAAACTATTCTCTTTTGACCGTACAAGGTTCTTGGAGGAGCATCAGGAGACCTCTCTTGGTTTGGACCAGAGGGAACAATTCTCTTTTGGTCGTACAAAGTTCTTGCAGGAGCGTCGGGAGACTTCCCTTGGTTAGGGCCGATGGGAACTATTCTCTTCAGGTTGTATGAAGTTCTTGAAGGAGCATCAGGAGACTTTTCTTGGTTCGGGCCGGTGGAAACTGTTCTCTTTTGACCATAGAAAATTCTTGGAGGAGCATCAGTAGACCTCTCTTGGTTAGGCCCGGTGGGAACTGTTCTCTTTTGGCCATACAAAGTTCTTGGAGGAGTATCGGGAGACCTCTCTTGGTTCGGGCCGGTGGGAACTATTCTCTTTTGGTTGTACAAAGTTCTTGGAGGAGCATCGGGAGACCTCTCTTGGTTCGGGCCGGTGGGAACTGTTCTCTTTTGGTTGTACAAAGTTCTTGGAGGAGCATCGGGAGACTTCTCTTGGTTTGGGCCGGTGGGAACTGTTCTCTTTAGGCCGTATGAAGTTGTGCTTGGAGGGGTGTCCGGAGATTTTTCTGGGTTCGGACCGGTGGGAACTGTTCTCTTTTGGTCGTACAAAATTCTTGGTGGAGCATCGGGAGGCCTTTCTTGGTTCGGGTCAGCGGGAACTGTTCTCTTTTGAACATACGAGGTTCTTGATGGAGCATCAGGAGACCTTTCTTGGTTGGGGCCGGTGGGAACCGTTCTCTTTTGGCCGTAAGAAATTCTTGAAGGAGCGTCAGGAGACCTTTCTTGATTCGGGCCGGTGGGAACCGTTCTTTTTTGGCTGTACAAAGTTCCATGAGGAGTATCCGAAGAGCTTTCTTGGTTCGAACCGGTGGGAACGATTCTTTTTTTGCCGTACAAACGAGAAACTCCTCTCTCTATATCATAAGAAATTTTTGGTGGGGGTGGAAAGTTGGGAGACTTCTCTCTATTAGGGCCGGAAGGAACGAGCCTTTTGACATCATAAGGCGACACAAAACCACCATTACTACAATCCAAAGTAGCATACAACACAATTAGGGTGACTATCGAACGAGAAAGACAACCACAACTCATCTTGTATGGACTAGAAATTACGCTTGGTGATTAACCACAACTAAATCGTGTTTATATAGAATTTTTTGGTTTGATGAATTTAATGCATATTTTGTTACTATATACTATTCGATTTTATTTTCATTTTTCCGTATATGGCTTGACGCAAGAATAAGAATTGATTGCCACACTCAATGCTCATGGATACGGTGAATTGAATTTTTCTTTTTATGGAAAGTTTAACTATAAGTATGCGTGTATTTTTGGAACTATTTTCAAGTCAATAAAATTAACCAGTAAACTCAATTAATTATGAAAATTTGGATGCTAATTATGGGTGCATTTTGAATTTTTTTTTTTTTTTAGGTAAGTCAGAATAACCAACAAGCTCAATGTTAATATGCACTCATTATTTGAGTTGTAATTGCAGCAAATGTGTGTTTCTATTTATTTAGAAATATTATATTTTAATGTAATTTTGATCTATTTTGCTATTAAAAGTGTTATTAATCCCAAATTGTGAAAATGAGCAAGAAATAAGAGGAAAACTGTTTTAATTAGTATGGATTATGAAATTAATCGGACTATATTAAAGGCGTCGAAAAAATGTTCGAATAAAAAAAATCAAGTTAATTGAAACTCGAATCTATCTATATCTATAATATATAATGCACTCTATTTGTCCTTTTATAATTTGGGCGGGAAATATTTTAGACCATTGATCAATATTTGATTAGTTAATCATCACCGTTCATTTCTTTCACTAATAATTTAGGTAAGTAAGAATTAAATATATTCAATAATTTGCTGGAATTTAGGAACCGTTTTTTTTTTTTTTTTTTTTGTCCTATATATACCCTTCATTAGCCATCTTCTTCATCACCAACTCTTAGAATTTGTTTTTTTTTTTTACGTGGAGATATACACCCTTCATTAGTAATCTTCTTGATCACCAGGTCTTAGAATTTTTTTTATTTTTTTTTTGTATGTTGAGATTTTCGCTTTTCTTTGTTTTTATGCCATTTTTTGTAGATGTACTTTAGTAAATTCGTAAATTTCAATCTTTATTTATCAGTATAAATATATTTGTAGATTTAAACTCTTTTTTAGAATTTATATTGATTGAAAAATACTATAATGTATTATTCTGATATTTCAAGGCATTCTTCAAGCTATTTTGCCTATTATAGAATTAGGCGGGAAACTTTTTTGGCCCTTGATCAACTTTTTAGTTTTAGATCTTAACCATCCATTTCTTTTTCTACTTATTATGGTAAATTTGTCTACTAATCTATCATTTAATTTGTCTTTTAATATAATCCAATCTTAACCATTAATTTATTTTGATGAATTGTGAATCATTGGTTGAGTCACTTAATTTTAGGAACAATATTATTTTATTTTCTATTTATACTCTCCACATCATTTGATCTCATCACAATCATTTGCAAGTCTCAGTTTGTTTGTTTTTTAATCTATGTGGCGGAGTGTTGCAATCTCCATGTTCGACCGTTCTGGCCTACTATCGGTCTTGGCCGAATCCCGGAAAATTTAGTTCGTCAATCCTCCAACATTAATCGGTGGTTGTTTAGAGGTTTTTATTAGGGGATTAACTTTAATTTTTTTTTTTTGTTTTTACTTGGGATTTTCTTGAATTTACGGATTGGTGGTTGGACTTTTTGTATTCATCTTGGTTTTGTCTCGATTATCATCAAATGATAAAAACATGCTACAATTCCGACTAATCTATAATATATAATGCACTCTATTTGTCCTTTTATAATTTGGGCGGGAAATATTTTAGACCATTGATCAATATTTGATTAGTTAATCATCACCGTTCATTTCTTTCACTAATAATTTAGGTAAGTAAGAATTAAATATATTCAATAATTTGCTGGAATTTAGGAACCGTTTCTTTTTTTTTTTTTTTGTCCTATATATACCCTTCATTAGCCATCTTCTTCATCACCAACTCTTAGAATTTGTTTTTTTTTTTTACGTGGAGATATACACCCTTCATTAGTAATCTTCTTGATCACCAGGTCTTAGAATTTTTTTTTATTTTTTTTTTTATGTTGAGATTTTCGCTTTTCTTTGTTTTTATGCCATTTTTTGTAGATGTACTTTAGTAAATTCGTAAATTTCAATCTTTATTTATCAGTATAAATATATTTGTAGATTTAAACTCTTTTTTAGAATTTATATTGATTGAAAAATACTATAATGTATTATTCTGATATTTCAAGGCATTCTTCAAGCTATTTTGCCTATTCTAGAATTAGGCGGGAAACTTTTTTGGCCCTTGATCAACTTTTTAGTTTTAGATCTTAACCATCCATTTCTTTTTCTACTTATTATGGTAAATTTGTCTACTAATCTATCATTTAATTTGTCCTTTAATATAATCCAATCTTAACCATTAATTTATTTTGATGAATTGTGAATCATTGGTTGAGTCACTTAATTTTAGGAACAATATTATTTTATTTTCTATTTATACTCTCCACATCATTTGATCTCATCACAATCATTTGCAAGTCTCAGTTTGTTTGTTTTTTAATCTATGTGGCGGAGTGTTGCAATCTCCATGTTCGACCGTTCTGGCCTACTATCGGTCTTGGCCGAATCCCGGAAAATTTAGTTCGTCAATCCTCCAACATTAATCGGTGGTTGTTTAGAGGTTTTTATTAGGGGATTAACTTTAATTTTTTTTTTTTGTTTTTACTTGGGATTTTCTTGAATTTACGGATTGGTGGTTGGACTTTTTGTATTCATCTTGGTTTTGTCTCGATTATCATCAAATGATAAAAACATGCTACAATTCCGACTAATCTATAATATATAATGCACTCTATTTGTCCTTTTATAATTTGGGCGGGAAATATTTTAGACCATTGATCAATATTTGATTAGTTAATCATCACCGTTCATTTCTTTCACTAATAATTTAGGTAAGTAAGAATTAAATATATTCAATAATTTGCTGGAATTTAGGAACCGTTTCTTTTTTTTTTTTTTTTGTCCTATATATACCCTTCATTAGCCATCTTCTTCATCACCAACTCTTAGAATTTGTTTTTTTTTTTTTACGTGGAGATATACACCCTTCATTAGTAATCTTCTTGATCACCAGGTCTTAGAATTTTTTTTTTTTTTTTTTTTATGTTGAGATTTTCGCTTTTCTTTGTTTTTATGCCATTTTTTGTAGATGTACTTTAGTAAATTCGTAAATTTCAATCTTTATTTATCAGTATAAATATATTTGTAGATTTAAACTCTTTTTTAGAATTTATATTGATTGAAAAATACTATAATGTATTATTCTGATATTTCAAGGCATTCTTCAAGCTATTTTGCCTATTCTAGAATTAGGCGGGAAACTTTTTTGGCCCTTGATCAACTTTTTAGTTTTAGATCTTAACCATCCATTTCTTTTTCTACTTATTATGGTAAATTTGTCTACTAATCTATCATTTAATTTGTCCTTTAATATAATCCAATCTTAACCATTAATTTATTTTGATGAATTGTGAATCATTGGTTGAGTCACTTAATTTTAGGAACAATATTATTTTATTTTCTATTTATACTCTCCACATCATTTGATCTCATCACAATCATTTGCAAGTCTCAGTTTGTTTGTTTTTTAATCTATGTGGCGGAGTGTTGCAATCTCCATGTTCGACCGTTCTGGCCTACTATCGGTCTTGGCCGAATCCCGGAAAATTTAGTTCGTCAATCCTCCAACATTAATCGGTGGTTGTTTAGAGGTTTTTATTAGGGGATTAACTTTAATTTTTTTTTTTGTTTTTACTTGGGATTTTCTTGAATTTACGGATTGGTGGTTGGACTTTTTGTATTCATCTTGGTTTTGTCTCGATTATCATCAAATGATAAAAACATGCTACAATTCCGACTAATCTATAATATATAATGCACTCTATTTGTCCTTTTATAATTTGGGCGGGAAATATTTTAGACCATTGATCAATATTTGATTAGTTAATCATCACCGTTCATTTCTTTCACTAATAATTTAGGTAAGTAAGAATTAAATATATTCAATAATTTGCTGGAATTTAGGAACCGTTTCTTTTTTTTTTTTTTTTTTGTCCTATATATACCCTTCATTAGTCATCTTCTTCATCACCAACTCTTAGAATTTGTTTTTTTTTTTTTTTTTTACGTGGAGATATACACCCTTCATTAGTAATCTTCTTGATCACCAGGTCTTAGAATTTTTTTTATTTTTTTTTTTTATGTTGAGATTTTCGCTTTTCTTTGTTTTTATGCCATTTTTTGTAGATGTACTTTAGTAAATTCGTAAATTTCAATCTTTATTTATCAGTATAAATATATTTGTAGATTTAAACTCTTTTTTAGAATTTATATTGATTGAAAAATACTATAATGTATTATTCTGATATTTCAAGGCATTCTTCAAGCTATTTTGCCTATTATAGAATTAGGCGGGAAACTTTTTTGGCCCTTGATCAACTTTTTAGTTTTAGATCTTAATCATCCATTTCTTTTTCTACTTATTATGGTAAATTTGTCTACTAATCTATCATTTAATTTGTCCTTTAATATAATCCAATCTTAACCATTAATTTATTTTGATGAATTGTGAATCATTGGTTGAGTCACTTAATTTTAGGAACAATATTATTTTATTTTCTATTTATACTCTCCACATCATTTGATCTCACCACAATCATTTGCAAGTCTCAGTTTGTTTGTTTTTTAATCTATGTGGCGGAGTGTTGCAATCTCCATGTTCGACCGTTCTGGCCTACTATCGGTCTTGGCCGAATCCCGAAAAATTTAGTTCGTCAATCCTCCAACATTAATCGGTGGTTGTTTAGAGGTTTTTATTAGGGGATTAACTTTAATTTTTTTTTGTTTTTACTTGGGATTTTCTTGAATTTACGGATTGGTGGTTGGATTTTTTGTATTCATCTTGGTTTTGTCTCGATTATCATCAAATGATAAAAACATGCTACAATTCCGACTAAGTTAATCGAGGGTAATCTTACATTTTGTGAATGTTCGGTTTTTTATTTGGTCCTAACATTTTGGTTTAATAATGGGTTCTGTTTCATGTTTTCCAGTTTCCCCGCGAGAGTCTATATATTTTCCGGCGAGATTATACACATCGGATGGATACTGCTTTGTGTAATTCAACAGTTGACTTCATGATTTTTTTATTATTATTTTTCATGACGGATGTGTTCACTGTTCTCTTGTAATAGTTTGAAATTTCATTTGTATTCCACATTTTATTTATTTTAATGTAATTCTTATTGATTTATATATTTTTTATAATTGATGAGTTCTTTGTTCCACATATTAATTTGAATGTTGTAGGAATTTATATTTCTGGTTTGTGGCGTTGAGGCTAGGAATCTGAATTTTGTTGGGTATCACTCACTACAAATATAGTTTTATAATATAAAATCTTCTTATTATTAAAAAACCATGAACAAATTAATATGAAGGTTTACTGGCAAACATGCCACCATTTATTCAATTAAGTCATCTTTTTTTTCTTCTTTTACGGATACCGAACCGAAGAATTTTGAATAAATAAGTTTTTTTTATATGTATATGTGAGTTAATGTAAAGTCAAATATTATTTTGTATAAACCTCACGTTATATATAAAAGTTAAACATTATTAGTTGTTTTATTAAATAAGTATGTTTATATTTTTTTAAATTAATTATATAGATGGTAATTCATAAGTGTAAATTTTACATTAAAATTAATTAATCATGTAAGTTAATGAAAAAATATTGTACTCATTAAGCATTTTAGATGATCAAAGATCAACGACACTAGATACAACAATTTATGGTGATTTCATTTCGATTTATGGGGAATTTAATTGGTTGCAAGGAATATATTGTGCCAATGATTTTGAAAATGTTAGTAAAATGGAAAGAATTTGTTTTTTGAAAAAAAAAAGAAGAAGCATCTCAATATATATAATAATTGCTTGATCGGGTCTAACAAACACATGTTTCTATTACACACACCCATAATTTTTTAATAAAAATACTCTTTATAGTTAAATGTTTATTTTACTCATATATAAACAAATTTCAAATAAGAGTTATATAAGAAACAAGGCAAAATATAGTATGGAACAAGTTCATAAATGAATCACTTTAAAGGATATTTATTGTTACACTAAAATATATTAATTATTTTTATTAAAAAGTATTAGTTTTGGAGGGTATAAATTATTTTCACTAAAGTGTATAAATTATAGGGCATATAATTTTACTAAATGATAATAGTTGTTTTTACTAAGAGTATTGATTGTTTTATTAAATGTATTGCATTTGTTCATTATTTTTCCACAAGTGTTATGTAAATCGTACAAATCTGATTAATTGTCTTTGAAATATTATTTTATAAAAAGGAGATAGCTGAATATTAATTCTTCATTGGTCCTAGACATTTGCATATATATATATATATATATATATATATATATATATATATATATATATATATATATATATTAATTGAAACAAACTGCAAATTTTAAACTATATATGGGAACGTAGTATTACTTCTATCTATTACAATTAAGTTTATCATTATTTATTAATTACTTATTCATTTATGTTTAAACATAGTTTATAGTTTCTCACAATCTCTTAATTAACGCCTTATATTATATATCACTTTCATTTGCACAAATTTCGCTTTCTATATTTAGCTAATTCAATTAGGTATTAAATTTTAGAAACTAGAGGGATAATGAATTTGTCAATCATTATAATTAATATAGTAGATTTTGAATTTATTGGTACACAGATTATATTTAAAAAGCAATTAATAATGTAGCAAAAAAGATATTATAATTTAAACATGAAAAAGTTGGATCATATTACTCAATTTTCACTAAAATATTATTATTTAATATGAAAAAAGTCAAACTAAGTATTCATAAACAACAAAATTATGGAGCGAAAATGGTTCGTACATAAACTTTCACAAAATAGTGCTCCCTCCGTCTCCAAATACTTTTCACAGTTACTTTATCTTCGTATTTTAATGAGCGGGTTGTTTATTAGTATTTGAGATTATATAATAATTTTTAAGGTAGGGTATGATATATCTACCTCTTCTCTATTATAAAGTAATTTTAAAGTTATTTTATCATTTCAAATACTTATAAAAAAACTCGCTCGCAAAAACACGTGATGAATAGTAATTGTGCAAAGTATTGTGGGACAGATGTAGTATTAGTTATTTTCACTGAAGTACATTAGTTCTAAAAGGTATTAACTGTTTCATTGAAGGGTACGAAGAGTGTAGTTATTTAAGTAAAGGACATTAGTCAGTTACTCCAAAATGTATTAAATGATTACACTAAAAAGTATTACAATGTGGTTCATACATAAACTAATTTCACTATATACATACTATTCCTAGAAACATGTAAATATAAAAAAAATTATAAATAAATTTATTGTAGGATGCAACGATTTACATATTTCACTAAGTTCACCTACTTCAAAATTCACCCACCTTAGTTTATAATATTTACTAAATATACCCATTATAAAATTGTGATTTTATTCAACATATACGCAAATCCCTAAAAATATTCAACCACTAATCTCATTCAATTTCAATAAAATCACATAATATATCTACCCCCTACCTCTTTAATCCATTGGTGAAAAGCAAGATTAACATATTTACGCAAGATTGTCTATTAGACAAAAGGATTGAAAGTTGAATGTGAAAGAAACCACCAAAACAAGGTAATTTATTGATATGTATTATATATATTTTTAATGTCAATGCGATAGTCTTTTTTTTTTCTTTTTATTATATCCTTTTATTAGTTTATATTTGAATGATGAAAAATAAATATTAGACCATGCATAGAAAATTAAGTTTTCATAGGAAATTAAGTTTTCCTCCAAATATTTCTACTGAAAGTCAAATTGATTATTTGAAAATTATGTTGAAGGAAAATGAGAACCAATAAATGTTGATGAAATTACTGGACTTTCTATAAAATGCTATAATGCTTAGAGTTATGTTGCATATGTGCAGGTGCGGAAGTGCGGGGGCGATACAATACGAGTTTGGGGATACGAATTTTCAAAAAAATTAGGGTGCGATTCGTCAAGGATACGTCTGTTTATTTATATTTTTATATATAATACCTATAAAAATATATATATATTGAAATTTTATAAATTAAATGTATATAAAATTCATATTTTCTTTGATCCAAAACATAAGCATATTCAATAATTTAATATAATTCGAGTTCCATTAGCCCAATAGACAAGTCATAACTGTGAATTCAATCTAAAACAAGTGTCACATTGTCAATTTAAATTTTATAATATAATAAAATTTAATTGAAACAACATATTAATTGCTTGATAAGTAGGATTCGCAAGGGGTACTCGAGTATATGTTAGTGGATTCACCACATGGAGAATTGGATTCGCATATTCAAGAATCGTACCCCTTTTAGGGGACGGGTGCGAATCTGATACTGCATTATGATAATTTTAGAAAATACGTGCATTATAGGCTTAAAGTATAGACTTTTTGTTGAGATTATACTCCATCTGTCCCGGAGGAACTTGCACACTACCTTTTTTCTCGTGTTTTAGAAAGCGAGTTGTTTATTAGTATTTGAAATTAATGATAAAGTGACTTTTAAGAAGATGTATGATAGATTTATCTCTCCTCTATTATATGTCTCTATAAAAATTATTTTATCATTTTAAATACTAATAAAAAATTCGCTTGCTAAAATATGAGAAAACAATAAACGTGCAAGTCCCTCAGAGACGGAGGTAGTATTTCATTTGGATGCATATCTTTTTTTTTTCTTTATTGAAAATATAAATTTTAGGTTTTTAACGTATACCAGTGTCGGGTGTAATCTTTTTTGGAGACGAATCGAATTTTATTATATTGAAGTACTAGATATTTTGTCCAATTTCTTATCAATACATGTTTATTGGTGGCACGAATCTGTGCATGCTTCTACTCACTAAAGCTTGATTTAAATTTGATAGAGTGTTGTATCTTGTAAAGATGATTAAATTATTTTTAACAAGTATAATAGTATTGATATCAGAGTAAGAATGATTTTTGTTGCTTGTGTATCAATGTTGTGTGCTTGATAGGAAATAATTTTTAAGGACTATAACTTAAGGGTGGTGGAAAAATTAGGATGTTAACTCTCCGGATGGATAATTTAGGAAAAATAATTTTAAAAGTCACGAATTGAGGTCTAAAACTACCACCAAGTCGGGCTAATTGGCTTGAATTCTGGTTGAATTTGGGTTGGTTCGAACCAATTTGACCTGCATTTTTTTATTTTTAAAAGTTATTATCCTTCAATTGCTATCTTGAAGGGTTATGATCTTCATTTTGCAAGCTCGAAGAGTTACAACCCTCATTTTTTCACCCTCAAGTCATGGTCCTTAAAAAAATTATTTGCCTACTTGATTGGATCTTTTAATTATGTCCATTTGTTGGTCTTTTTTTTTTTATCAATTTCAACAACAATACAATATTTTGTTATTTTATCGAAAATTTATTATTTTATGTGGATGTTAATGTTTAAATATGAGAAAATTGATTTAGTACATAATAATATGAAATACTATACATGTATTGTATCAAATTAATTACAAAAAACTTATCATTAATTATTAAAAAACTAAATGTTTGGGTCTTTTGTATATTGCTATGTTTTACAAGAAATGGTTAAACTTTTTACATAAGTAGTGTTCCGTTATTACTGTAACTTTATTAGTAATTGATGTTATAACTTATAACTATTAATCACAGAAGATGCATATTCTAATGTCTTTCATGGTTATTAGATATTATATTGTAAATTTTACATGTTTAGGTTATATTTACAATTTATTTAAGACATATCATTTGATTAAAATGAATTGATGTTAAGAATTATAAAATATTTTTTTTTCTTTATAAATATCTATTTTATAATAAAAATAAGAAAAAACTTGTGTGAGATTGCATCACGGTGAGTCGGTTCACAAACTAGCGCAAAATAACACACGTCTCTTCTAAAGTGTTAATACGTCATGCTCAACTTACGATCCATCTCACTTTCAGTCATTGGCTAAAAATTAGAAATATGTATAAGTAGATTGTATATGTTTATTTTTTAACAAGAGTAATCCACATATTTTATGTTAGAGTAAATTTGAACAATAAATTAAAGGGGTGTATTTATAAGAAGAGTAGATTTTATATGAAAATGGTTCATAATAAGCTTATCATGAAACTATTTAAAATATTGAATATTTGATTAGGAGTATCAAAATTCTCGTTAGAAGTATCAAAAGTTGGGGTAAAAATATATACAACAATTACAATATAATACCACTTATTCCAATATTTTATACTCCTGCTCAAATATTTGATATTTTAAAACAATTTATCATGAACTATTTTCAAATAAAACTTTGTCTTATAAGAATTGTGGATGCAAATATTTTTGCCTTTATTTGATGACGTTGATGGAAAAATCAAAACCAATAAATAATTGTGAATCAATGAACTTTCTGTAAAACTCAATAATGGTGAATCATAATGTTGTTTGATGATTTATATTTCTCTTTAGATACATTTATTTTAAAATTTTATTACTAAAACTGTAAAATTTATATTTTTCGGATTTTTTTAGCATATTGTGGTGTAAAAAATATATAGGGAAGAATCAAATTTTATTATATTCATTTTGAAGATAATGGTTTAGAAAATTAGAACTTCCAAATATTGGTGAAATTATTGAGTTTTTTATGTAATGCAATAATGCTTAATTTAAAACTGTTTGATGATATTTTATATTTTTTTGGATAGATAATTTTTTTAATGAAATTTTAAATTTATTTTTCATTTTCATTTGTTTTTTAGCATATATTAGTGACGAGTGTAAAACCTTTTGGAAAATAATATGATTTTGTTATATTGATGATTTTGAAGATGATGTTGAAGAAAAATAAAAACAAGTAAAAGTTGGCAAATTCATTGATTTTTTTTTTAAATGCAATAATGTTGAATTTAAACATTGTTTGGTTTATATTTCTTTGAAGGCATATTTTTTAAATTTCTTACCGAAATTGCTAAATATGTTTTTCAGTCTTTTCAGCACATGTCAGAGATGAGTGTAATAATTTTGGGGAAACAAACTGTGTTTTATTATGTTGGAGTATATTGGTCCCTAACCGTGTCAGAGATGAGTGTAATTTATTTTTTGGGAAATAACCCGTGTTTCCAAAAGAAAGGTATTATTTAAAAAAAAATTATATTGTAGATTATTGTTTAAAATATTTTAACTATAACTTAAAATTGTGTGAGATTGTCTCGTGGAATTAGATAATACAGATGTATATACGCCTATGTTCAAATGTTAGTGTGATAGGTCCAATTTATATCTTATCCCAGGAGAAAATTGTATATGAAAATGGTTAATGATAAACTTATCATGAAATTATTTTAAAGTATTGAATGTTATAAATAGAATATAAAAAAAATTAATGAGAAGTATCGTTAATTTTTTTTTTTATCGGTAAATGTTAGTTGTTAGTAGTTATAATAGTTCACCAAGTCCTCAGATACTCCAAGAAATTTTCAAGCCACCTTATAACTCTCATAATTCGTTCCCAGAGGGAATCGAACCCGGATCACTTACTAGAGTGAGGAACCTGGTGGCCAGATGGACTAAGCTAGATGGCCAATTTATATCCTATTCCAGGAGAAGTATCGTTAATTTGAGTTCAAGAATTTTTTTAGTTATATATATTTTAAAAAAAAATTGAAGATATTTAGTTTTATAATTAAAATATGGAAATTATTATAGTTTAAACAATGTAACAAATTTCAGCCGTTATACGATCACTAGTTATAGACAAAACAAAATGGCATGAAGCAGAAAAATACGCGCGCAAAATGAAAGCGTGAGGCAGAAAAAAGTATCAGCACATTAATCATGTTCATCACAGCATAAATTGCAGTCATTAAGCTCTCCTATCAATGTAACCAAAAATTAAGAAGCAAGAAATAGGGGCCACGCCGATTAACTCATGCCAACTTGATTTGAATGTCGAAATCAATGAAAGAGCTAGATTATTTAACGAGAAGAATAGATTATCCAGAAATCTAGGAAGATTTCCCAACATAGATAGTGCCCATTTGACTATGTTTATTTTATAAATTTTAATATCTTATTAATTATGTTAAAAGTTTATAAATTGCAAAAGTATTAATTAATACAATTTATAAATTCTTTGATAATTTATCATAAATACTTTTAAAATTTTAATTTTAATAAAAAATTAATTTATTTTTTATAATAAGGTAGACGCAAATGAGGGAGGATGGGTCGGTTGAGGTGGGGTGGTTAGGCTTTGAATATATATATTTTTCTTTTAGCATTTTAAGATAAATTTGTAAATTTGGATATGTAATTTTCAATGTTGTCTATAATGTAATTATTTTTATTTTATTCTTTTAATTGTGACCTATATGTCTATGTGCAAAATATTATTAAAATTGCACTCTCAATAAAACCTTAAAGCATCAATAATTAAGTATGTGCCAAATATTATAAAAATTGCACATTTAATAAAAACCTAAAAACACTGATAATTATTACATATATATTAAAAAAAATCCAACAATCAATGATAATATTATAATTAAATAATAAGTTCAACAACTAATAATAATATTAAATAGATTTATACAATAGTTACTTTTCATTTTTAGTTTGTACCAAAACATAGAAATGATCATTTTCATATCATTCCGCGCGATCACACTTTCATTACATTCATGAATCATTTTTTTCAGCCGTGATTCTATTTAGATACACCAAGCATGGCTATCTGAGAACTTTTAATTTTTTTCAAGTGTTAGTCTTCACTAAAGGGTATTCGTTAATTTATAAATGGGTATTAATTATCTATCTATATCTATATCTATATCTATAATCATAAATATATAATAGCAACATGTTTTCCTTATATAGTTTTGGCTCCATTTTGTCTTGACCGTTGATCTTTTTTGTACTTTTCGTATTAGCCGTTGGATCATTTTGTCTACTCTCTATGGAATTGTTTTAATGGCTACATTAACATTATATTTAATATGATTGATGATATTGCTTATTTCTTTTGTATTATACTTTTTAATGTGTAACCGTTACAATTTTTTTTACCTATATATATGTGTCTACATTACTCATCCATTCATCATTGGTTTGGTTGACCTTTTGTATTATTTTTTTATTTCTATTGCAGGCAAAATCATTAGTTCCTAGAGCATGTATTTTCTCATCTAACTTGGACGATATTGAAGATGTTCTGCATTTTAATTTGTTTGAGTAGTATGTCTTATTGGTCATTGTATATATGTCTGAATTTATTTTTTCTTCTTTCAATCATGTAGACCATATGAAAAATTGTATTATTTGAGGATTAAAATATATTTATAAGTTTGTATCGTTTTCTTTATCAAGTATGAAATTATATGTTGCAAATCTTTTTTCAAGCCTAACATAAGTTTGTATCATTTTTTTCGAGTTTGACCTCAATTCTATTTCTGTCTCAATATTGCCAGAAAATCATCCGAACATTCTTCATTTCCCTTTTTTGAAAATCTTGCTTGATCTTCATCAAGTCAAGACCCAAGTACTGTAATGAGAACAATGTTTGTATCTTGCTTAATGTTCTCATAGTTGATGCTTCACAGAACTAAAGAACCCACCAAAGCTACAAGAATCCTCACTAAAACACGTCAATATAAAATAAAATCATATGAACCGAAAATTGAGCCGCCAAATATGGAAATTAAGATCACAAACAAAATTAAAACCGGATGAATTTGTGTGAAAATCCAGGATTTAAATGGAAAGATAATTAACCAAGAAAGCCCTCATCCTGTAGCTGCAACCGCTGATGGAATTGAATAGCACCGGCAATAATAACTAAATCTGTCGAAAAGCGATTGAAATGGTAAGAGCTAAAATCTCCCATACTTAATCGTCAATTAAAATTCTACAAATAAGAAATCCATTTACCAACATTTCAATAGTCATTCTTTGATTTTGCCTCTATCAAAAGATTTTAAATCTTCCATCCATATATTTGAGGAGTGAATTAAATTCCAACATATCACCAACAAAATACCAAGAAATGTACAAACCAATCAAATGATTGGAGATGCGCATGTAAGAAAATGCAGTTGGTCTTGCTCAAAATTATCAATGTCTATGCTAATCTAACAGAAAGGGTATGTGTATTTCATTTTCAAATGAGTAGGGGCTTATTCGATATAAATTAACAAGACAAAGGGTTCATGTGTACAAAAAAAAAAAGTATAGTTGTCTATCTGACCTTGATGAATAAAATTAATGGCTAAATTGACCCTTTTCCCATTTACCAACTATATATTATATATTTTGATTACCAATTAAGCAATTGATGGTTCTATTGCGTAATGTGATAGTATATTTCCACTATATAAAAAAATGTGAATAAAAATAGTTTTGGTAATAACTACAATTATTGAGTAGATTAAAGAAAACTAGAATATTATAAAAAGTTTCTAACAAAATATTATCTCATTATATTAGTGTTCAATGTTATTAATCATAATATTAATAATTTTTAATTTACTATATGATTTGTGGAAAAGTCTTGTGTGAACCACTTTTATTGTGAAATTGATTTGCATTTGTGTGTATGTTATAATGTATAAATTGTTTCATTAAAATTTATTCATGTAATAGTATTAGTTGGTTATTAAAAAGTATTAGTTTTTTTTTTAATATTAACTGCAAAATAGGTGCACAGTCAAACTGCTTCACATGATCCAAAAATGAAAGGGTTAATTGCATATAAATACACCAACTTTTTTCCAACTTTCAATTTAATCATGAACTTCACGATTAGATTATAAAAACCCAACCTTTTAACGAATTTAAATCCGATACATGTTTTTGTGTCTCCGCCCGTTTTCGACCGATATCTGGTGATGTGTCTCGCCTTTTTATGTCTCCGCCCGTCTCTGACCAATAGCTGGTGACGTGTCTCGGCGAGACACGTCACCAGATACCGGTCGAAAATGAGCGGAGACACAAAAACATGTATCAGATTTAAATTCGTTAAAAGGTTGGGTTTTTATAATTTAATCGTGAAGTTCAGGATTAAATTGAAAGTTGGAAAAAAGGTGGTGTATTTATATGCAATTAATCCAAAATGAAATGAAAGAAAATAATGGGTCCAGACCTCTTAATGAAATGAAAGAAAATTGAACTTGCATATTTTTTCATATGAATCACACTTATTCTTCTCCATATTGTAGTATGAGTGATTTTCAATGTTGAAAAAGTCTCAAACTATTAATTAAAATATGAATATATGCATGTATGCAGTAACATAATTTGTTTACAATAAACCTTAGTTTCATCTCAAGTAATGACTATTTTTAAAAATATTTTAATAAATTTTTCACCTTAGTTTTCCTTTTATAGTTTGAGCGGGAAATCATTTAGACCGTTGATTAGTTTTTGTGAGTTGATCATCACCATTCATTTTTTTTATTTAATAATTAAAGTAAATCTGTCTAACTCAGAGTTTAATTTAATTTGTTATTGATTGCTAAAATTTTGGAGCAGTTATTTTTTTTATCATATTTATATTATACGTTCCATGTATTTTCTTCATCATCATCTGCAAGTTTTGATTTTATTTTTGATTATATGATTATCATATTTTGGGTCGGTAAAAGTGGTCAGAGAGCTTTTGATGATTACCGATGCAACAACGTTGGTATTGGGCTTGGGACTTCCCACATCGTGGTGGACGGCCGTGGGCGCTCCATTTCATCAATGGGTGTCTATTATGAGGAGTTGGGAGTGTTGTGTATTTACACCGAAAGTGAACCTTTTACCACGATTATGGCGCTCCCCGGAGTTAACACCCTCTCATTCTTCTCATCAAGATGCAAATTCAGAACCCTGACGATACTTAATTTCACAACTAAAAAATTTGTATTAATGACTGGGCTTGATTTTACTTGATATGATATGAAGTCTTTCTTGCCCAACCTTTTCTATAAAATATGAAAAAAAAAATGAAAATCTTGTGAACTACTTCATTATGTAGATATTAAGATGATGTATATATTTCCATTTGAATATGATGTGATTGTGAAGAAGATTTTGATGATTGCATATATTTTTCCAATTAAATTGTTTTTTTTTTATTCTATAGTTTTCAACTTGCCAGATTAGTTTCTCAATCCCCATTAATCACGCTCCTATAATACTAGATGATTAGTTTTTCTTATAAGACCACTTACTTAGTTGGTCATTCACGTAATCACTTTTAATCTCTTTATTTATATAATTAATGCTATAAATTAAGAAATATTTACCAAATCTATAAAACAAATCACAGCCAATATATCTCCATTTTTTTCTGCAAATTTAAAACAAACTTCCTAACCAATCGTCATTAACGTGCAAAAAAAATATAGTGTTGATCGAATTGAAGTATCTGAAATTAATAGTTAAGATTGATCCTATAATTTGCAAAAAAAAAAAAAAAAATAGAGTGTTGATCGAATTGAAGTATTTGAAATTAATAGTTGGGTTGATCATATAATTTATAGTATAATTTGCTTGAGAGTAGTTAATTTGTTGTTATAACTAACTTAATTATTTGAATTTTCAGAAAATTTGAATTTTTTAGAAGGCTATATATGTTCATAAATACAATTATTTAGTAGGCCCAAGACATAAGTGTGTTTTTGCATATGGAGGATTGGAAAGTTTTTTTTGGCCATTAATCAACAATTCATCACTTTATCATTACCTTTCATTTTTTTAATTTAGTAATTATAATAGATTATATTATAATTAATCTTTAATTTGCTAATAATTAGGGTCAACTACAATATTACCCTATTTATATTCTTGGAACCTCCAATTCTTAACCACTTTATAGAGGTCAATTTATAGATCATAGATTTATATATTTAGAGTCGTTCTTTCAGAGGTTAAATATTAGATAAAAAAATGTCATAGTATGTATAATCGTTTTTTTTTTGTTTTTTGTATTTTTGCAAGAATTTATTTGTAGATAAGAATGTGTAAATTTCATTGATATTTGTATTTATTATAAATTAATTGGAAGTATTTATCGAAGGTTTGTACTTTACAACTTTTTACATTGTTTAGTCTCATTCTTCATGCCGTTGTACCGCCCCTCCATTGCACATGACTCAAAAACTTGGTAACCACTGCTACTAACACTCTTCAATCACGCACACACGAGGAAAAATTTGATAATTTGACCATTAGAGATCGTAATGAAAGGTTTGTAGGTGTTAAATAGTTTTTTTTATATTATTTATTCTTCCAAACTTTGAAGGCTTCCTTGAAGATTTAATGACATTGATTGGAGACTTGAAGATTACTAAAGATAATTCATTCAAAATTTGAAGTGTATTATATCAGTATTATTGTATTAAAAATTTTACACAAATTCTAGCATGCACTCACCACTCAAGTGCATAGCATGCACTTGGATTTTAAACTTTATTTTGATTTCAATTTTGATTTTTTCAAAACACACACAAACACATGTGTTTTTTTTTTTTTTTTTTTTTTTTTTTTTGCAATTGGGGTATTACTGATGCCTTCTTGGGCCATTACTGATTTCTTCATGGGGTATTACTGATTACTTCTAGGGGTATTTCTGATTTCTGCTTGGGGCATTTTTTTTCAAAATCCAAGTGCATACCATGCATTGAAGTGCACACTAGAATTACTAAATTTTTTTATGATATTTTATCATAATAGAATATTGATTTTATTTATGTATAATATATATTTTTTCATTCTGCACATTTGAATGAGTCTCATATATTTTATTCAGCATAACTTTCAAAATATTATTGATAGTTCCAAAAAAATGGTATTATTGAATCTTGGTGGATGACATTGTAACGACCCAATATTTTATCAGTGTAAATTGCAGTTAGATATTATAAAAATATAATAGATCTTTTAGAGATTCAGGTGGGGTATATATGTCAAAATTTATAATTTATAATTTGATACAAAATCTCTAGAACGACATTTATTTTGTAACGGATGGAGTATTAATAGTGACTAATAAAAATTATGCACCACCCACCTCCTAATTTTATGTAACGATTCAAACTAAGGATTCTGCACATTTAAATTTTCATGTTTTCATTTTGGATGTTTGAATAAGTCTCAAATGAATACACAATTTGGAAAATTCTCCACAATAAATCTAATGATATAACAATCACAATACATTTTCTAACTACGATAACCATCAGGTATTCGCGCTATATTTATAATTTATTTTTAAATAAATAATACTTTTTTCATTGTCTAAATTTAATTGAAAGAGAATTATTTTAAATTTATGTGTGCGTGTGTGTTTGTTAGATGAGATTATAGGAGATAAATTTAAGACTATTTATTTCAACACTTGGTCATAGTACGACATGGAAATTACAACGCCTTTGGAGAAGAGAAATTGAATATACGCAAGGAAAAAAAATCATCCTCAACTTTAATTTTGAAAAATTCAGTTTATATTTGTTTTTAAGTTTTTTGAATTTTCAATCAAAGTTTTAAAATATTTTTAGATTCACTTTCATATACATAAATATAACCTAAACTTATTTTAAAATGTAATTGCCCACGGCAAACTTCTTAAATTTCAGCAACTTACGCCTTTTTTTTTTGGATTTTTCATTTTTCTTTAGAAAGATATTTTTCAGAAAAATAAAGAACGATAAATTAAAGTTAAAAATTAAGAAACACGATCAAAACGACCAATTGTTTTTCCTTAAGGTGTGTCCACATCTTATCTCGCCACTTTTAAATATGACAATATTGGCAGTTCAGCTGGTTGAGTCTACCACCTAAGACCCCAAAGGTTTGGGTTCGAGACATGGAGAGGGAATTTATTTCCCCCTCGTGGTGGGGTGGAATTCCCCTCTTGCGGTTTCAGTCTACATCGAGATGAAAAGATTTTGTCATGTATCCGATGGTCAAAAGACTATTGTAATTGATTATGCTAGGAAACTATTGTAATTGATTACCTTTGAATAAAAATATTTATAAATTTATAGGGTTTGTTTTTCATTTAATAAAATTTACTCCACCTATTAATTGCAGTTCTTTATATATCGAGTTGTCTTTCATTTAATAAAATTTATCTATTAGTTGCAGTTCTTTAAATTGTGTTTGTATTATTTGGCTAATGATTGCTTTTTCATTAAAAAAAAACTTTTTTATCTTGACTTTTAAATCGTAATGCAAAAAATTTATGCATTATGATACGATGCGCTAATTATTGGATGATTGTTGTTAATTTGTGAGATTGTCAATTACTTTGGTACATCAATATTAATTACTACAAAAATAGAGAATATTTGTAAATTGATTTTATTTTGTATATATACCATTACATTAGACTATCCGATTTTTGTACTTATATATATATCATTATTTTTTTAATACTTGAATTCATGTTAATATCAAAATTTGAACAATTTGTTTAAACTATATAGGAAGTACAATTTGTTCAATTAAATTAAATTAATAATGTTAGAATATTAATTTATAATTAAATTATATTCAAAATACGATGTGATAGTTTTTGGATGCTTCATATCTTATATACGAAGTTACAATTTTACAATTAATTGACGAGTGTAATACTTTTCCCCAGTTGTGGAACCATTGATTTTTATAATTTCTCTCAAACTCTGAAGTTGTTATATTTGCACGCTTGAATTTATCGATGACTGTGACGTAATGTTTGTGATGTCAAATAACTCACAAATTATAGCATGAATTCAAGTGCATGACATGCACTTGGATTTTAAGTTCACTTTTGATTTTTTCAAAACACACACTAATATGCCAAATTGTGTGTGTGTGTGTGTGTGTGTTTTTTTTTTGTTTTTTTTTGTAATTGTGGTATTATTTATTTCTTCTTGGGATATTGTTAATTATTTGTTAGGATATTACTGATTATTTCTTGGGGCATTACTAATTTCTGTTTGGAGTTTTTTTTTTCAAAATCCAAGTGCATACCATATACTCAAGTGCACACTAGAACTACTCAAAATAACTTGAATGCTATTTTTTGAAAACTTTACATGACCAGAGATTCAGATTTCAATTTCAACAATGTGATCAGAATAATAGACATTGAATCCCAATTTTCAATGTGGAATCTTATCAAATTCCTAAATTAATGAATATGTATAGAGTGAAATTGGTTTATACATAAATCACTAATTAATGCTCCATTTGTTTCTTTTTAGACTGTACATATGGAATAGTGCAGATTTTAATTAAAAAATTATATATAGTATTAAAAGGAGTAAATTTGAGGATATATTCTACTTTATTTAGGTGAGTTTAGTTTATTATGTAACAGTATATTGTAAAAATGGAGTGATATGAGGTGTAATAAGGAACGTTTGTAAGCGATATTTTAGATGGTAAAACAGTTTTTTTTATAGTTTTGAGCAATCTACAAAATGGACGGGCGGAGTACTTTTTAGTACAATAACTAACACCCTTTAGTTAAACAACGAATGCTCTTCGTACCCTACAACTAATATCATTCAGTAAAAATAAGTAATATTCTTAGTGAAAATAACTAATATTATTTATTGAAAACAACTAATACCCTTCAAATGGTTCATGTATGAATCATTTTTACTCTATACTTTTTATTATTTGATCTAGAAAATAAAATAAAATAATATTATAGTGCAAAAAAATTGTTTAATATACTACTTTTTATTTAAAACAATGTCACTTTTTATAAAAAAAAAAACACTTCTTAAAAAGTTATAACAATTTAATTTATTGAAGACAATGTTACACCTTTTTCGATTAATGGACGAGAATCATTATTAATAGATCATAATCTTATCAATTGGATGGATTTTATATTAATGTGAAATTGATTAAATATAGTTTTCTCTTGCAGTATGATATCTCTAAAACTATTTTACACAAAACTCTCAAATATTTAAATATTGTCAATTCTTAAATAATGACGAAAAGTTGTAAAACCTGCCAATTGCCAAAGTTATCATACATGACTGATTTTGGATATAGTAAGAAATTAATTCCCACCATTATTTAACAAGAAAAATGTCATTTTTCAATTAAAAGAAAATGATCACTTTTTCATTTAATTTTATCACTTTAAAAAGTGATTTTTTTTTTGAAATATAGAATGATTAATTCAATTAAATATCATAACTTATACATACAATTACATACTTCTATGTAAAATGTGATAATTTTTAAATTAAAAGTGATATATAGTATTCAAATTAAAAGTAATACTTATATTGAATATATAAGTCAGAGTGATAACTTAATTGATCGATATCGTTTCTAATTTGCATAATTTTACTTGATATGTAAATAGTATATCGTTTTTATTTTGTATTAACTTAAAGTTTTTTATCTTTCTAAGTGAGTGTTTAAAAAAAATAGAATGGCATATATATTTTCAATATACTTTTTATTTCAGTTAATATATTTAGTTTAATACAAACAAAATATAAGTTTTAGTTAATGTGGTTTGTTTGTTTTTAGATAACAACATGAATGTAACGTGTATTGAAACATAAATGTTGAGGTGGGTCTGAGACGTGGTATGTGAGCACAGGATGTGGCCTATAAACATGGGTTATTTAAGCAATTGGGTATGTAACGAGTTAGAAATGAGATATGTGAGACGGTCTTAGACAAAACTAACTCTAATTGAATATTATATCTTGCTATTATGTATATTCCTTAGTTACACTTTCACAAATCTTTTCTCCCATCTCTCAAACATGCGCCAGGTTTTGCAGATAAGATGATGTAGAATAAGCACTATGCTATTATCATATGTGTTAATTGCACAATTACATAAAAAAAAATTGTTACTTAAGAATTAACTTTTAATATTATGTATTAAATAAAAATATTAATTAAATTTTATACCCACCACATGATATATCATTGAAAACAATTAAATAATAATAACTATTTTTTAGGTTTTAATAAGTGTTCTATTAATTCCATTATATTTTATAATTTTATGTCATTGTTGGTCCAATCTAAATTTTTTATTTTGTATTATATTTATTGTGTACACCAATTGGGGAATTGAGCATGTTCAAAAAAAAAATTTATTGTAACACATAATTATTATTTTAAACATTATAGAATTCAAAATATTAATTTTAGTTATTTAATACCACTAATTACTCCAAAATAACATACTACCATAGTTATTTATATTCTATTTTGTAATGATGTCAATCCTTAATAAATTGGTTTTAATCTTTACTCCCTCATCCCGCTATTAACTTTTTATTTTATCATTTTCGTCCGTCTCACTATTAACTTCTCATACATTTTTTGGGCATCAATTAGCAATACACTTTATTCATATTCACTCATTTAAACACATTACACTTTATTCTATTCTCTCTCCATCACATCACATGTACTATATATATATTAAATTACCCTTCTTAAATATTATGCCAAAAAAACAACCGGAAGTTAATATCGGGACAGGGGAAGTATCCTAATGAGTTGATGGTCTCTAAATTTTATAATTTATGGCTATCTTTATGTTCATGTGCCACTTATTGCTATGGATTTAGAAGAATGGGTTGAACATATTCTGTATAATGTTGATGGAGAAAAGAGGTGTGTGTTTGTTAATACAATGTGGTTTGTGAGGAATTATTTACTCTTTGCTAAAAAACAGTTTATCTATAAGGAGGTGTGGCCTATGGTGGAGGTGCATCACCGAGGTTTTCTGGCTGTGACGGCCTTGGGATGCCGACATCAGCGATAGATGGTTTGTGTTGTATGTTGGGAGGTGTCGATAAAGGTTTGGGCTAAGTTAAATTGTGATTTGATTGTACGTAGAAGGGTTAGAGCGTCAATTGGAGAGGTGGTTTGAGATTCGGAGGGAACCGTGTGGTGGAGTTTTGCATAGAGGTTCTTGACGTCACTAGATGTTGAAGTTGTGGAAGGCACGACAGTGCTGCTGTAATACCCCGTCCCGTTCTGTACCCTTTTCTTAATTAGAAACCTTTTTATTTTTATTTTTATTTTTTATTTTATTTTATTTTTCTCTTCTTCGTTTCTTTTAATTTTTAATTATTTTGCGTGCTATTTGTGTATTTAAATATACAAACCCTTTTTATAAAACTCCTAAATTCGAAGAAAGAAAACGAATTCTTTCAAACGAATAAAGGACTACGAGAAATTAATTATTCAAATTAAATTAAGAAATTTCGATCCGTTTAATTTATTGAGAAAAATCAAAGTACAATAAAATATTCCTTGAGTTTAAAAACTGTATTACTTTCTGAATCGGAATTATACTCGTGAACAAAACGATCCCTGAACCGTATCTTTTGGGAACGAAAATATCGAAATATTGGATAAGATTTTAGAAAGAGGATAAGTTTGGAAAGAGGGAGTATAAATAGGAAAAAGCCAAAATTTTCCTTCATTTTTCTTTCATTTCTCACGCACAAAATTTCCCTTTCTTTTTTTTCTCTCTCTCGACTCCCTTTCGGCCACCTCCTTCCTCCGCCTACTGCCGCCGTCCTCTCCTCCTCCGGCGACGGAGCTCCGCCCAACCGCCTCACGCCTCTCGCGCCGAAGTCCGACGCCGCCGTGGACCCAGGTCGGACGCGGCCCAGACCGCCCACGTCGCTGCTCCTCTGAGCCCCCACCGCCGCGAGCGCCATCGCCGCCGCAGCTCCGCTCAGCCGCGACCCACTCGCCGCTGTCACCGCCTCGCTGAGCACGCCGCCACGACGAAGCCAGCCTGCTCCCGTCGCGCTTCCCCTCCTCTGCTGCCGTCGCTGCTTCCGTCGCGCCTCCGCCGAAGCCGCCGCCCACCGCCGCCGTCTCCTCCTCCATCTCCAGTAAGATGGATTTCTTCCTTCTTACTTCGAATTTCACTTCCGTTTAAATTCGATTTCAATTTCCAAACTATTTCAATTTCTAACCGTAGCTTCCTTTTCATTATTTTCCGATCGATTTTGACGCCGTTGAATCGGTTGCTTTTGCAAAATTTCTGGAATTTCAAAACCACGCCGTTAGGCTGCCCAAATCGTTTTTCCGAATTCCCGAACAACGCCGTAAGACTGCCTAATTTTCGTGAACAATTTCCGGGTTTCGAAACGACGCCGTTAGGCCGCCCGTTTAACGTCTCAAACTGAAGCTCGTAAGGATTTCTATCTTCGTTTTTTATCTTGGGGAGATTTTTGGGTTATTTTGTTAGTTGTTAGAAGCTTAGAACAAGAAAAGAATTGAAAGAAAACTTATTGTTAGTGGTTAGATGAATTAGTATTAGTTATGGACTTATTTAGTATTATTGTTTTGTTTCATTTGTATCACTCTTTAGAAGTGAGTTTTTGGGTAGATTGTTTCCTTGTTTTATTTTTTCTTTCACAAACCATGAGATTGGATTTTTTTAGTTTAGTATTTAGTATTAGTAGTTGAATGTTGGAATATTATTGTTTTAGATGAATGGTAGAAATGACTTAGAGGACTAGTATTATTCTTATGAATGTTTAGTATCATTGTTTTTAGTATTATGATGATATTAACAAAATCCTATAGTATCCTTGTTTTGACGTTTTCCAAGAGTAAAAACACGTTTGAATAAATTTCGTAATCAAAGGGAAACTCGTCTTCACCTCGTAACCCTATTAGAATTTTAGAAAACGCAAAAATAAAGTCTTTAATAAGTTTAGAAAAGAAAAGTTTTATATTCAAGTTTTCGTTTAAAAACGAGAATTAGGATTCGTAAGAAAGAATAACCTTTTCTTTAATTTCATTAAATTAATAATCTTATTTTTCTAAGTATTTTTCCAAGCTTAATAAAGATATTTTTTTTCCTTAAAAAGGCCTTTTTGAGAACACCTTTCAATTCAGTAAATACACCCCCTGTGTACACCACCAAATTCAGTAAATACACCCCCTGTGTACACCACCAAATTCAGTAAATACACCCCCGTGCAGCACTGAATTTTGTAAATACACCTCCTTAATACACCTTCCCTTTAAAAGAGGTGTACTTACCAAATTGAAATCAACATTTTGAAAACTTTGGTTTTCAATAGTTTTCTGAAGACAACGACCTACTCAATCCTTGAGTTTCGCGCTCTTAAGCTTTTCAAATTCAAAAGTCAATTTTTTAATCGAAATACTCCTTATTAGGATTCTGTACTTTTCGAAATACGCACGAAGGACTCGACTGTCTACCTAACCAATATTTCCGGAACTCAGAACAATCAGGTGGGTGATGATCTGTTGATTAATCTGCTAATAATAACGTCGTGCCGGTATTTTCTGAACTCGACTAAATCAAATCAAAAATATCTAATCCAACATAAATGTAACACCTATCTATATAACTGTTTGGATTATGTGATATAACTATATATGTTATATATTTAGCCTGTTGTTTTGTGAATCGATCATCACTGCATGAGTAAACAACTTACGTGAGCATGAATCAGTTCGATTATCAGTCAAGTGTTATTCTTTGTAAAGTTTATTGAGTCAGTTTTGTGGAAAGTCAGTATGTACGGAGTCGGGATCGAGTTTTAAATCCGACCTCCGGGGCTGCTGTCGGGGACGCCCTCGGAATCAAGGTTGTTGATCAAGTAGATCTGGTCCCCGGTCAGCTGTCGTTTGACGCACTGGGAAGAAGGCCATTGGTACTTGCTTATTTTGAGGGATGTTATAAGGTTGGATGATGTGAGCTTGTGTGATTGGATGAAGTAAGTTTTGGTTGGAGTTGAAAAGGATAACTTTGTTGATTTGTTGGAGTTGAAAAGAGTAACTTTGTTGGAAGTGGAATTGTCATACGTTTATGGTTTGTCAGTTTGTGATAATGCGTGATATGACTTTGGGCTTTGCCCTAATGTGAACCAACTTGTGCTATTTCAATAATATCATGTGAAATATGCTTAATCACCGTTTAAATCTTTGTAATCTTTTATACACGTCAACTGATTAATTAATTACTTTATCAATGAGTATAACTTAATATATTTCGGATTTACCAATCCCATGATGTTGCAATCACCCATAAGTGAGAATTCCATTCTCACGCCCCCTTTTCTTAACCCCTTGCAGATTTCAATTACGGGGAGCAAGGACAGTGACACAGAAGACACAAAGTCTCCCTTTTTCTTAAAATATATTATTACTAATACAATGATGCCTATCATTTCTATTTCCCAATAAATGTTATCGCTACTGCTATGCAAGACGATACTCTTACCGTGTGTTTAAATTATCCAAATTCAGTGTGTATTATTCTGAAAATACAGAACCTTCTATCCATCTATATATATATATATATATATATACAAATACACTCACATTCTAATATTCCTTCCCACTTATCCGCTGCATAAATTTCTGCCTCTCAATTCAGTATTATTCTTTCAATTTTTTTTTTATAATTCAGACTTTTGATCACAATAACACTTCGAATCCGATATAATCAATATATTATGGGTTTGGGGCGTTACAGGTGGTATCAGAGCTTATGTTCAAAACTTTCGGACCCAACCCCAAGTCTTGTTCTCTTGTCACAATAATATTATTTATTATCACTTAAGTACTAAAATATTAAAATTTTCTGAGGGAAACGTGTCTCTGGTTACTGTCTACAAGCTCCTCGAAGGTACGATACTACTTTTATAATGTTGCTTAAAGACCTTTAAAATTCACAACTGCTTAAATTCATAATATTATCCGATCAAAAAGGTTACGATAACTCAAAATAGTGTTCGTACTACGAAGGAGGAACTACAAAATCTAGTCTAAGTTGCTTTTGGAACTCGAATAATTGATAAGAATGCTCGAATAATTTGTGAACTTCATAAATGATATTATGTGATTTCTTTGATTACGTGCTTTAAATGTTTTCTTTACGGTTATTTTCCTTTTAAAACTAAAATTTGACTAGAACTTTCCTTTCCCTATAGGAAGCCTAAGATGGATGTGGCCCAGTACTTAGAGATTGAGCAGTTAGAAGTAGAGACCATTGATGCCTTCACTGCCCGCTTTGTAGAGTCACGCGAAAGGGCAAGGACTGCCCCGGAGCCCCACATCGAGACTGACTTCGCAGCTGCGACCCAATTTGCGGGAGGAGTGATCGAAATCTTCCGCCCTATCGCTACCGGACTATTAGATCACATGAGGGTAGACGACCCAGAGCAGGGACCTCAGGTTCACTTAGACGCTTACTGGGTGGAGGCCCAGAGAGCGATTCAGCACGCGGATGTTAACCGCGGACTGTCTTACCAGACCGCTGCACTCGTCGGGCACGATCTAGCCACATCGGACGGTCACCGGGAGGACGCCATGCTAGCACAGGCATCGGCCGTTGCAGCTAGAGCAACCGCCGTCTCCCAGGATGAGTACTCTCACATCGCCACTCGGAGGGCCGACCTACACTTAGAGGCAGCTCTCGCGCAGCGAGATACCTCCATCGCCTACTGGGTAGCAAGTGGATTACCTGGAGAGGGACCCTTTGGCTTGGGAGAAGCCGCACACCCTGTGATAGAGTTAGCGAGAGTCGAGCCCGAGATTATCAAATTTGAGGGAGATGAACCAGAGGTAGAGATAGATTCCCAGCCCGAGTCAGAAGTTGATGATTAGTTGGACTACCAGACTTTGTATATAGTAGTAGACGCATATATATAGTATAGGTGGTAGCCGTTTGACGTATAGTAGTAGTCATTCTCTGCGTGGTCGTTTTCCTTATAGGCCATTGCAGTGTAGCTCTAACCCCCCATTTTGTCGCTCGTGGTCCATATTGATGTGAGGACACGATGCTATAGCTTTACCTAGAACCCTTTTGCATTCCTTGGCGAATGTAAGGAGACTGACTCCGTAGAACCAAAACTTTTAGATATATATATATATACCTATTATGTGCTCACTACTTGTCAATGTGTTTTACTTGCTTTATATATATTGATTGTCGTATATTTTATCTGATTATCGCTTAATGACACATCACTGGTTCCTAGAATACTGTGCGAATGTGAGCACTGTACCATTGAGGGCCCCAATGCGCAGCTGGTGAATTACGTACCACACGTGTTTCAGTGCTAGCGTTGTGTTGATTTGGTTAATCCGGTTATGTTTTTATAACTTTCTCGTACCTATACGTATCGTAATAATATTATTCTTTTCGATCAGAACTACCTTTAGAATGACACCCAGACGTAATCGTGGACGACCCCGCGTTAACCCTATCCCTGAACCCGTGGATCCGATAGAACAAGAACCACCTCTTCAGGCTGAACCTGAGCCGCCTCAGCAAGCCGCACCAGAAAACGATATCGCGAGAGAAATACTGACCTCTCTTCAGAACTACATTCAACAACAAGTTCCACCACCTCCTCCGCCATTGTACGGGCCTATAGCTCAGATAGCGCCCAGGGTGAATGACTTTGTCGAACGCTTTCGACGACTGCAGCCACCTAGGCTGGATGGGAAAGAGGATCCCTTTAGTCGAGGAGTGGATATCGGGATTGGAACGTATCTTCAGACACATGGCACTGGCTGATGCACAGAAGGTCTCCTGTGCCCAGTTCCAACTGATGGAAGATGCAGCCCAATGGTGGGAGTCTTATGAACGAACCATGGACGAAGAAGCTAGGCAAGTCCTTACTTGGGAGGACTTTAAGAAAGCTATACTGGATCGATACTTTCCACGAGTCCTGAGGGATCGGAAAGAACAAGAATTTGTCAACCTTCGACAGGGAACTCTCTCAGTGATAGAGTACGAGAGAAGGTTCAATCAACTGTCTCGTTATGCCCCACATCTGGTGGGTGACGATGAAAGGAAAGCTCGCAGGTTCGAGCAGGGTTTGAGACCCGAGATAGCAGGAATTATAATTGGCCTTCAGGTGCCAAATTATGGAGAAGTTTTCCATCGAGCATTGATGGTTTCGATCAGTCAAATCTTGGAGTACAAACAAACTCCGACTACTGTCCCTGTCAATCGTAATTTGCAGCCACCCTTTAAGAGGAATTCAGTTCCGCAATCCAAGGGGAACAATTTTGTTGGCCCTCGAGCTAATCAGAACTGTCAAAGGTGTGGAAGGAGACACTGGGGACCCTGTAATCAGGGAGGAGTAATTTGTTTTCGTTGCCATCAACCAGGGCACAAGTCCAATGAATGTGCTCAACCACCAAGCAGCAACCGTCAACCGATTAATAACGCTCAGTACCGCTCTCAGCAGGCAAACAATTATCAGGCTCGTCAACTACCTACACCTAACAACCGCCAAGCGGGACCCCCAGTCAGAGGTTCGCCTAATCAAGGTCAGAGAAGGCCAGGCCACGTAAATGCTATCCTAGAGGAAGGGGAAAGCAGTGGAGAGCAACTTCGCCTGAAAGGACCATCTCAGCCTGAGCAGCACGAGACGCTAGCAGGTACTGTCTTTGTACTTGAAAAACCTGCGTATGTATTGTTTGATACTGGAGCATCTCATTCCTTTATATCTGATAACTTTAAAAGAAAGTTAGGATTAGTCGAGATAAAAGGAAAAGTTTTAAACGTTCGTATTCCATCTGGAATTACTATGGTAATTGAGGGTCAAATTAGAGGTTTACCTCTAACGCTAGACAATCACTTGATAGAGTCCGACCTTCACGTCCTTAAGATGAAAACCTTTGACATAATCTTAGGCATTGACTGGTTAACGAGAAACAAAGCGATAATAAAATGCGCCGAACGTGAGATCGACCTCGAAACTCGTGATGGCCAACGTTTCACATTTCGCGAAGTCAAGACCAAGAAGGAAACCCGAGTAATATCGGCAATCCAAGCTGCTGCGATATTACGAAAAGAGAAATGCCAAGCTTACCTCGTTCACATCTCGGCAGGAGAGATAGACGATAAGTTACGCATCAAGGTGCCAATTGTAGATGGATATCTTGACGTATTCCCCGGGGAATTAAACGGGTTACCTCCCGATCGTCAGATAGAGTTCTCCATCGACTTGATACCTGGGGCAGCACCAGTATCTAAAGCACCCTATAGAATGGCCCCAAGGGAATTAGAAGAACTGAAGGAACAACTGCAAGGTTTGCTTGAAAAGAAGTTCATCAGACCTAGTGCATCACCATGGGGAGCACCCGTGTTGTTCGTAAAGAAGAAAGACGGAACTTTCCGTATGTGCATAGATTACCGAGGTCTCAATCAACTGACCATTAAGAACAAATATCCTCTTCCAAGGATAGAAGATTTGTTCGATCAGTTAAAGGATGCTACGATATTCTCAAAGATCGATCTAAGGTCTGGTTATCACCAGCTAAAGGTCAAGAGCGAGGATATCCCGAAGACAGCATTCCGGACTCGGTATGGACATTACGAATTCACCGTGATGCCCTTTGGAGTAACGAATGCTCCAGCGATTTTCATGGATATGATGAATAGAGTATTTCATCCGTACCTAGATAAATTTGTTATTGTCTTCATCGACGACATACTCGTGTACTCTAAGAGCAAAGAGCAACACGAAGAACATCTCAAAGCAGTCTTAGAGACAATGAGACGAGAGAAGTTGTATGCCAAATTCAGCAAGTGTGAATTTTGGATCAACCGTGTGATGTTCTTAGGACATATAATCTCCGCAAAAGGGATTGAAGTGGACCCAGCAAAGGTAGAAGCCATCATGAACTGGAAGGCACCTACTAACGTCAATGAAATTCGGAGTTTTCTTGGGTTAGCAGGGTACTACCGCAGGTTCATACAAGATTTTTCCAGCATTGCGAAAGCGCTGACGAAACTGACCAAGAAAACTGAGAAGTTTAACTGGGATTCAACTTGTGAAGAAAGTTTCCAAGAGCTAAAGAAAAGGCTAACCACGTCGCCTGTGTTAACCATCCCAGATGGATCAGAAGGATTCGTCATTTACACAGACGCTTCTTTGTCAGGTTTGGGTTGTGTTCTGATGCAGAATAAGAAAGTTGTAGCTTATGCATCTCGACAACTTAAGGATCACGAACAGAACTACCCAACGCATGACTTAGAACTAGCCGCAGTGGTTCACGCGTTAAAAATTTGGAGACACTACCTATATGGAGGAAAGTGTGAGATCTACACTGACCATAAGAGTCTAAAATACTTCTTTACGCAGAAGGAATTGAACATGCGTCAGAGAAGATGGCTCGAATTGGTAAAAGATTACGATTGCACTATTCACTATCACCCTGGAAAGGCAAACGTAGTGGCAGACGCTTTGAGTAGAAAGGAAGATACAAAACTAAGCGTCGTTCCGACCACACAATTACCACTAATGGGAGAACTCTCTCGTTTAGACTTGGAATTTTCCACACAGTGTTGTGCAGATTCCATGGTTTACGCGTTCACCCTACAACCGACCTTACGAGAAAGGATCCTAGCAGCGCAAAAGGACGATAAATTCTTGAGAGGAATACGTAAGCGCGCTGAGGAAGGAACCATTCAGAGATTCGTATTGGGTACTGATGGAGCTTTAATGTTCGATAACAGAGTCTGTGTGCCTAAGGATGACGGAATCAGGAACGAAATTCTGAAAGAGGCACATAGCACTCCTTACACCGTTCATCCCGGAGAGACGAAAATGTACCGAGGATTGAAAGAGAACTTTTGGTGGAGGGGTATGAAGAGATCGATAGCTCAATTCGTCAGGAGTTGTTTAACCTGCCAACGAGTTAAAGCAGATCACCAACGACCTCCAGGGTTGTTGCACCCTCTGGAGATGCCAGAGTGGAAATGGGAGGACATCACTATGGATTTTGTCACCGGTTTTCCGAAAACGGTGAAGAATCACGATGCCATTTGGGTTATCGTAGACAGACTTACGAAAACTGCCCATTTTATCCCTATAAGAATGACGTACACGTTGGACAAGCTCGCTCAACTGTACATAGCAGAGATAGTTAGACTGCACGGAGTACCAGTTTCAATAGTATCCGGTAGAGACCCCCGTTTTACCTCCAAATTCTGGGGAAGTCTGCAACGAGCCTTAGGTACTGAATTGAAGTTTAGCACCGCGTACCACCCGCAGACGGACGGGCAATCGGAAAGAACCATTCAAACGCTTGAAGATATGCTCAGAGCTTGCGCTCTAGATCTTGAAGGAAGTTGGGAAAACCATCTACCATTGGCAGAATTTGCATATAACAACAGTTATCAAGCAACAATACAAATGGCACCGTATGAAGCACTCTACGGGAAGAGGTGTAGATCACCAGTTTGTTGGGACGAAGTCGGGATTCGAAAGATTCTCGGACCCGAATTAGTCGAAAAGTCGGCTGAGATAGTCGCAAAGATTAAAGAAAGGATCAAGTCGGCCCAGGACCGCCAGAAATCGTATGCGGACACCCGAAGAAGGGATTTACAATTTGACATCGGCGAGAAAGTATTTCTCAAAGTTGCACCAATGAAAGGTCTAATCCGTTTTGGAAAGAAAGGTAAGCTAAAGCCGCGATACATTGGACCATTCGACATCCTGAATAGAATCGGGGATGTAGCTTATCGCATAGCTTTACCACCGGAGTTATCACGAGTGCATAATGTGTTCCACATATCTACACTCAGGAAATACGTGAGCGACCCAAACCACGTTATTAATCACGTAGAATTAGGTCTAAACAGTGACCTGACTTATAAAGAGATTCCAGTAACTATCTTGGGAAGAAAATTACACTTGTTAAGGAATCGAGAAATACCTTTAGTGCTCATTCAGTGGAGCCGACACGGAAAGGAAGAAGCGACTTGGGAAAGAGAGGATGAAGTCCTAGCCAAATACCCTCAAAGCTTAAGTAATACCTAAGACATGAATTTCGGGGGCGAAATTCTGTTAAGGGGGTGAGGATGTAATACCCCGTCCCGTTCTGTACCCTTTTCTTAATTAGAAACCTTTTTATTTTTATTTTTATTTTTATTTTTTATTTTTTATTTTATTTTTCTCTTCTTTGTTTCTTTTAATTTTTAATTATTTTGCGTGCTATTTGTGTATTTAAATATACAAACCCTTTTTATAAAACTCCTAAATTCGAAGAAAGAAAACGAATTCTTTCAAACGAATAAAGGACTACGAGAAATTAATTATTCAAATTAAATTAAGAAATTTCGATCCGTTTAATTTATTGAGAAAAATCAAAGTACAATAAAATATTCCTTGAGTTTAAAAACTGTATTATTTTCTGAATCGGAATTATACTCGTGAACAAAACGATCCCTGAACCGTATCTTTTGGGAACGAAAATATCGAAATATTGGATAAGATTTTAGAAAGAGGATAAGTTTGGAAAGAGGGAGTATAAATAGGAAAAAGCCAAAATTTTCCTTCATTTTTCTTTCATTTCTCACGCACAAAATTTCCCTTTCTTTTTTTTCTCTCTCTCGACTCCCTTTCGGCCACCTCCTTCCTCCGCCTACTGCCGCCGTCCTCTCCTCCTCCGGCGACGGAGCTCCGCCCAACCGCCTCACGCCTCTCGCGCCGAAGTCCGACGCCGCCGTGGACCCAGGCCGGACGCGGCCCAGACCGCCCACGTCGCTGCTCCCCTGAGCCCCCACCGCCGCGAGCGCCATCGCCGCCGCAGCTCCGCTCAGCCGCGACCCACTCGCCGCTGTCACCGCCTCGCTGAGCACGCCGTCACGACGAAGCCAGCCTGCTCCCGTCACGCTTCCCCTCCTCTGCTGCCGTCGCGCCTCCGCCGAAGCCGCCGCCCATCACCGCCGTCTCCTCCTCCATCTCCAGTAAGATGGATTTCTTCCTTCTTACTTCGAATTTCACTTCCGTTTAAATTCGATTTCAATTTCCAAACTATTTCAATTTCTAACTGTAGCTTCCTTTTCGTTATTTTCCGATCGATTTTGACGCCGTTGAACCGGTTGCTTTTGCAAAATTTATGGAATTTCAAAACCACGCCGTTAGGCTGCCCAAATCGTTTTTCCGAATTCCCGAACAACGCCGTAAGGCTGCCCAATTTTCGTGAACAATTTCCGGGTTTCGAAACGACGCCGTTAGGCCGCCCGTTTAACGTCTCAAACTGAAGCTCGTAAGGATTTCTATCTTCGTTTTTTATCTTGGGGAGATTTTTGGGTTATTTTGTTAGTTGTTAGAAGCTTAGAACAAGAAAAGAATTGAAAGAAAACTTATTGTTAGTGGTTAGATGAATTAGTATTAGTTATGGACTTATTTAGTATTATTGTTTTGTTTCATTTGTATCACTCTTTAGAAGTGAGTTTTTGGGTAGATTGTTTCCTTGTTTTATTTTTTCTTTCACAAACCATGAGATTGGATTTTTTTAGTTTAGTATTTAGTATTAGTAGTTGAATGTTGGAATATTATTGTTTTAGATGAATGGTAGAAATGACTTAGAGGACTAGTATTATTCTTATGAATGTTTAGTATCATTGTTTTTAGTATTATGATAATATTAACAAAATCCTATAGTATCCTTGTTTTGACGTTTTCCAAGAGTAAAAACACGTTTGAATAAATTTCGTAATCAAAGGGAAACTCGTCTTCACCTCGTAACCCTATTAGAATTTTAGAAAACGCAAAAATAAAGTCTTTAATAAGTTTAGAAAAGAAAAGTTTTATATTCAAGTTTTCGTTTAAAAACGAGAATTAGGATTCGTAAGAAAGAATAACCTTTTCTTTAATTTCATTAAATTAATAATCTTATTTTTCTAAGTATTTTTCCAAGCTTAATAAAGATATTTTTTTTCCTTAAAAAGGCCTTTTTGAGAACACCTTTCAATTCAGTAAATACACCCCCTGTGTACACCACCAAATTCAGTAAATACACCCCCTGTGTACACCACCAAATTCAGTAAATACACCCCCGTGCAGCACTGAATTTTGTAAATACACCTCCTTAATACACCTTCCCTTTAAAAGAGGTGTACTTACCAAATTGAAATCAACATTTTGAAAACTTTGGTTTTCAATAGTTTTCTGAAGACAACGACCTACTCAATCCTTGAGTTTCGCGCTCTTAAGCTTTTCAAATTCAAAAGTCAATTTTTTAATCGAAATACTCCTTATTAGGATTCTGTACTTTTCGAAATACGCACGAAGGACTCGACTGTCTACCTAACCAATATTTCCGGAACTCAGAACAATCAGGTGGGTGATGATCTGTTGATTAATCTGCTAATAATAACGTCGTGCCGGTATTTTCTGAACTCGACTAAATCAAATCAAAAATATCTAATCCAACATAAATGTAACACCTATCTATATAACTGTTTGGATTATGTGATATAACTATATATGTTATATATTTAGCCTGTTGTTTTGTGAATCGATCATCACTGCATGAGTAAACAACTTACGTGAGCATGAATCAGTTCGGTTATCAGTCAAGTGTTATTCTTTGTAAAGTTTATTGAGTCAGTTTTGTGGAAAGTCAGTATGTACGGAGTCGGGATCGAGTTTTAAATCCGACCTCCGGGGCTGCTGTCGGGGACGCCCTCGGAATCAAGGTTGTTGATCAAGTAGATCTGGTCCCCGGTCAGCTGTCGTTTGACGCACTGGGAAGAAGGCCATTGATACTTGCTTATTTTGAGGGATGTTATAAGGTTGGATGATGTGAGCTTGTGTGATTGGATGAAGTAAGTTTTGGTTGGAGTTGAAAAGGATAACTTTGTTGATTTGTTGAAGTTGAAAAGAGTAACTTTGTTGGAAGTGGAATTGTCATACGTTTATGGTTTGTCAGTTTGTGATAATGCGTGATATGACTTTGGGCTTTGCCCTAATGTGAACCAACTTGTGCTATTTCAATAATATCATGTGAAATATGCTTAATCACCGTTTAAATCTTTGTAATCTTTTATACACGTCAACTGATTAATTAATTACTTTATCAATGAGTATAACTTAATATATTTCGGATTTACCAATCCCATGATGTTGCAATCACCCATAAGTGAGAATTCAATTCTCACGCCCCCTTTTCTTAACCCCTTGCAGATTTCAATTACGGGGAGCAAGGACAGTGACACAGAAGACACAAAGTCTCCCTTTTTCTTAAAATATATTATTACTAATACAATGATGCCTATCATTTCTATTTCCCAATAAATGTTATCGCTACTGCTATGCAAGACGATACTCTTACCGTGTGTTTAAATTATCCAAATTCAGTGTGTATTATTCTGAAAATACAGAACCTTCTATCCATCTTTATATATATATATATATATATACACAAATACACTCACATTCTAATATTCCTTCCCACTTATCCGCTGCATAAATTTCTGCCTCTCAATTCAGTATTATTCTTTCAAAAAAAAAAAATTTATAATTCAGACTTTTGATCACAATAACACTTCGAATCCGATATAATCAATATATTCTGGGTTTGGGGCGTTACAGCTGCTACATGCACGACACTAGGACTCCAAACAGTGGTGGTAGAGTTTGACTATCAAGTCCTTATTTCAGCGATACACAAGCAGAGGTTGCAACTTTCTTTATTTGGAAGAAAAAAATGTAAGTTGTTCAAATATTTGTTTATTATGTAAAAGATTTAGGACAATTTGTTTTGATGATACAATTACCTTTTTTTTTCACACATATATATAATGAAAAAAAATTGTTTTAATTTTAATGATTTCATTATGAATAATTTTATCAGTTTATTTATATGTTTAAAAAAACAAACTGAAATTTATTTAGCATTAAAATTTAATTTAACTAATTATTATAGTAAAAAAATTGTAACAAAAGCCTTCCGTGCGAAGCACGGGTAGGACGATCACTAGTATACTTAAAAGTGGCTTAGCATTGTAAATCCTTTTTTTCCCATCCTACCCTTCCCTTTGTTTCTTTTGGCCATTCTCCCCCTTTGACATTTTTCTCCCTCCTCCCATTTTTTCTGTTCATTTTCATTTCATCATTTTTCGTGACCTATTCTCTTCCAGAACCACCGCATCTCTCCGCCCCTAATCTACAACCATGCTTGCCTATTGTTCAACTCTTCGCTCCAATTCTAGCCCAAACGGATTCAAGTGATTGATGAGTTTTCATATTTTGATCTGATGTTGTCCCTTGCTCACGGACAAATCTCCTCCCTAATCTTCAATTGTTCTTGCCAATCGTTCATCTCCTCGCTCCGATGCCGGCAAAAGCCGCCGCCCCTCGCTCACGGGACAACGGTTTCAATTGCTTGGTGAGTTTTCCATATTTTGATTTTCTTAATTTTTTTATTTGACTTACATCTCCGCCCTAATCTCCGATGCATTGCTTTAATATTGTAATTGCTACTATTAATTAGTTACTCTTATAGAATTTCAAATGCATAACCAGGAGATGATTGTACTTGTATAATAATCATGGCAGATAGGTTGACTATTTTGTCTAAGTGAGAATATTCATATGCAGGTTTATGGGATAACTAGGGGAACCTGCAAAGACAAAGCTCGAATAGTATAAGCATCTGTCTCCTTGATGCAACTTATGTCAGTCCTTTCTTGTCATATAATTTCTCATAGCTTTGCCCTATTTCTATACAGTGTGCCTTTTGCTTATGCAAAACAGTTTTTAGGTAATAGTGGTGGCCCTGCTTCTAATGCTCAAGGAGAGTGCATTGGGGTGGCCTTTCAGGTATTTGATTACAAAGTTCTTTTGGAATTAGTCACCTGCTCCTTTTATTCTATGTGATTTTATAAGAATGCAATCTATCACAATCTCTTTTAGCCTCTTGAACTTCTTAAACTTTATCATTAAGTTGTTCATGCCCTTAATTTCATGGAACCAATGGTTTTCCTCATCATAGTTTTCATAAATCAATAGTAAATTCTTTTATGAGCTTGATGCATTTACCACTTATGGATTAGAGATTTTTGTGACTCTTTTGTTAGATGAATTTAACAAAGTGAAGAGATGCCTTATTGTGTATGATGTTCATTCTTGAATTTTGGATAGCTCATGACCCGTTCATACATATTTGTAGACATACTAAGTTGATGTCTTAGTTTATTGATTCTTCTATTTACTCGTATTAAATCAAGAATGAGAATACTCTATTTGCCGGAAAAACTAAGATGCAAACATTATTCTCTTTAATATTGGACATTGGTGGACTCATGAGAAAACTCCCACGAAGGTAAAAGACAATATGATTTTGGATCATAATCTATTTATAGATGATTATTTTGATATATGTTAAATGATTATTACATGATATGTAAGGACTAGGGACGGTTATTACAAGAAAGCAACTATGTGAGTAGTGGCATGATTATTCTTGACGAGAGTCTAAGAAGACATACCTTTTTAATGGCTCTCTTCTCCTCGTTATTATTTGTTTTCCTATAATCTTTTAATTATTTATCTAAAATAATTGTTCTGCTGCATCTTAGAGAAGGAGACCTTTGAGTTTTATTTAAATTCTGGTCACCAATTACTATATGTCTTTGCAGCCAAACAATTTGGATGATAAGAAATATAAAGATGATTTCAATAATGTCAAAGCAGAGGTAACATTCTGTCTTTTTTCTTAGAATATGATTAAGATGGTGTTTCCTTCAAATTAAAATTTAATTTTCTAAATTAATAATGCGTTCTTGTGGTTACAGTGATATGATTGAAATTGCTATAATTTTCTTGGAGGGTGGCCATTTTTTTTTCATATACCAGCAAGTACGCCTTCAATCCTATAAATTAAATTTTAACTAGGATTTTATTTAGTGTATAAGTTTCTATTATAAACATGAAAAAGTGTTTTGCTTGATGCTAATGCATGTGGGCGTGAGTGATCATTCTGTTTTGGAATGTTAGCACAAGGTGGTCACCTGAAGACAACTTAATGGCATGCAAATATGTCACATTGTGTTTAGATGGTTTTGATTTGAATTAAGGTTTTCGCTTTTAATGCAAAAGGAGGGCATTAACCAAGGGAAGAGAAACTGGCATGACAATCCCTCTTCATCTGTATCTAACAACAGATGTAAAATTTATTAACATGCACAACTATCCACCTCATCTTTTCTCAATAGTTGTAGTTTACAAG
Source organism: Ballota nigra (assembly GCA_947034835.1). Taxonomy (NCBI): domain Eukaryota; kingdom Viridiplantae; phylum Streptophyta; class Magnoliopsida; order Lamiales; family Lamiaceae; genus Ballota; species Ballota nigra. Next base: position 118,336,960 of record OX344721.1, on the reverse strand, counting down.
GACCATTTCCACCAATTTAATTAATATGAAAAGGAAGTAATGCAGGTGAGACTAGTAACAACCGTTAGAAGTGTGATTCTTCCTCCAGATTTATTAATTCAAGTGATATCTAGTAGGATTAATTAAAATTGATCAAAATAATTAAACTAGATAAAAAGAATTACAATGATATACTGAGAGAATAATTAAGCCATTAATATGCTTCTTTTATTTTTGGGTGATAGTGTATAAAAGAGACCGCCGTATAATCTCGCAGTTGTTTGGAACATAAGATAAGCGATTGAAGGTAAGGAAGCTTCCTAAGTACCAATGTTTTCGATAATTTATTTTGTCTAATTGACAAGGTAAATGTTCATTTTTATGCCACATAGGTTCACCTTGAATTTTCGACTTTTCATTTTAAAGATATATGATTTTATTTACCATTCAACTTATGTTATTTTCTTTGTAAAGTACGGGCTGAGGTTGTCCTTGATTGTTTAAGCCTTTTTTTATACATTTTTTGTTCCACATATCTAGAGTAACCATCACATTTGGTAATGGGACACATTTTCATATTACTAATGAATGGAAGTGAATGCTATCTGTTTCTCATAGCAATACCATTTTGTGAAAGTATTTTTTGTTTACTTCTGAAAGTGAAGGAAAAAAATTTACGATATTTTTTGTTTACTTCTCTTTATCACATATGTACCCAATATACCAGATATGTCTAGACCTTTTGCCATGATAAAATTTGTATGTCTGGACCTTTTGTCATTTTATTAAAAATAAAAATAATTGGTTGGTTGATTAGGGATGCTAAAGATTGAAGCTTTTGGGAATTGGGGATTTTTTTTTTTTTTGGAGATACTAATGTGGTTAATGGGATTATTTGACATGATAAAGTTGTATACTTTTGGCATTGATTTGTTAACGTGCGTGTTTTCTCACTGGCTGAAACATTGGATTTGGTGTGTGATTTTCCTGTAAAATAATTTTGTTTGGAGAGTTGTTGCAATGTTTTCTCCATTCATCTGAAACTCAGAATAAATAGAAAATATATTTAGCTATGTTTTAATATAACTTTATAATCCTTTTATTTTGTTTGAAGTCACATACTGTTGCTTTGAAGATTTTGACCATCTTTAAACAGAACTCTTTTTTTTTTTAATACCAAAACAAGTTTGCTTCTACTACTATTTCTTACTCCCTCTGTCCCGGTCTAAACTTTCCACATTTTTTGTTGGATGATTTAATATAGTGGGTCACATGTTGACTTTTGAGATAAAGCAACGAATAGTGTTGAAAAATGAATTGAATGAGTGACACTTTTAGTAATATTGTGTGAATTTGAAGGTTAAAGTTTATATGCAGTAGAGTGTTATTTTTTCCGTTTATGGAATAAGAAACTTAGTGTGAGAGGGCTCAAAAAGGAAAGTGGAAAGTTTACTTTGCGACGGAGGGAGTACTAACTACATTGATGGTCGGTGTTGTTAAGAGACTAAATTCAGTGTTGGTACTTTTCCTAATAACCATATTTTCTTCTAAAGGTCTGAGAATCAGATATGCTAATTTCCTACCTCGCTGAATCATTATTTTTATTTTTGTTTTTCAAGACAGCAATAGAGACTTTGGTTTGAAGTTTTAGGAAAATGGAAGTATGTGGAAATCTTGCAGTGTAATTTGGCACGGACTTCTCTTAGTTTGTTTGTGGTGATATTATTAATACAAAAGGATTAAAGGTTTCAAAAAAATTTAGCGTCTTGAATCACAGGCTTGAGTTCACATTGCAAATCTTTAAGATTTGCAGTTAAATTGGATTAGAAAATGAGGGATTTTCTTGAAATAATTTAATTCTTAACGTGTTTCCATCTTTTTTCATTTATGTGGAATCATAACTTATATACGTGTTGGATTTGATTGTTCAATTACGTGTTAATTATGTGATAAAAGTTGATTATGAATAGATGATGGATCTTTCACACCTTTTTTTGTAGGCACCCTTAAGTGCCCAATTAAATGCTTCTTTCTTGGTTCCTAACCTAGCATCATATGGGCCCATTCTTGCAGGTGCAGGCGGGACGATGTTAGATTTCATAGCTCAAAAACTGGAAAAGGCTCTGGTGTGGCTCTTGCGTTCACTAAGGATATTGTAGAGGAATCGTATGGCAAAATGTTCCAGCAATATTTAGGATGCCACTACTAAGGATGAGACACTAATCAAGTATTGCCGCAACTCAGAGCTGTTGAGATACTTGTGAAGGCATTTTCACAGATACAAGCATATTTGAGGAAACATTTAAAAAAATAAATCCAATAATTGATGTTATTATACTCATAGTTGTTTCCCAATAATATCATCAGTTCATTTATAAAAAAATTATAATTAGTAAGGCATGGGCTCTGTAGGGAGGCAGGTGCATGGTAGCATGGTTTTAGGTTGTATGCATGAAAAAATTATCAAAACTTAATTAAAAAGAAAAATATTAACCTTCATATTCATTATGCGAGTCCTATTCATATACTAAAAAAACACGTGCGAAGCACGTGGTATATAACTAGTTTATAGAAATGTCTACACTTCTGCAATTATGGGATCCGGATTCTCGGTTGGGTAGAAAACACCAGCAAATTGATAATTAAACATTAGTCATGGGCAGAGAAAATTTGTATTTATAATAGTTAATTAAATATTATTTGGAAAAGAAGTACTTTTCAAGGGGAAACAAAACCATCACAAAAGAAATATAAAATTTGTGTGAGTTAGTCTTACGATAAAATGGTTCAAAAACTAACATATATACATTTAACATTCATTTTTTTAAATATTAAATTTGTGACCAAACTTATATTCTATTTTATCGTGAGATGGTTACATATAAAGCAAAAGAATAGGTTTATTGTAATCTCACATTCCATATCCAATTTTTTAAAGAACTATTTGGAACATCAGATAATATACTCATCTCTAATTATGCCAACATGTTCAAGACTAGAGAAATCGAACAGGTGGTAAAGAAGGGGATTCAATCTAGAGAAAGTTTGAAAATATATGATCCAACTCAACTTAGTGGCACTTATTTCTAAATTTTCAATGGATATTTGAGTAGTTGAGAACAAGGGCGTAAAAGTCGGAAATCGCTAGTCGAACAGATTTGAAACGCCTAGCGTCTAGGCCGCCTAATTGGAGACTAGTCGGCATGAGTTTTTATTTTATTTTTTGCTCTCTATATCTCACTAATATGGTCAAAATCATTTGATAACCTTCAACAGATAATAATCAATACATATATAAACTACAAATTGATAAAAAATTAATGACAAACAAAATTAAATAATAATTTACACCAAATTAAGTGAAATTCTTTATAAGACGCCGTTTAAAGGCAAAAATAAAACAATAGACGTCTAGCCTGCCTAGGGAGATTATACTAAAATCGGGTTGGCTATTGACGGCCTAGTGCCTAGGCGCCGCCTAAGCGGCCGCATAGAGGGAGAGAAAGATTATTATAAAAAGATAAAAATATAATCATATGGGATACTGATTATTTAGAGAAAAAAATAGTATTATTAATCATCATTTTATCCTCATTAATCAATAATTATAATTACTCAATATTTATCCTAATTTTTATTGCCAACGAAAAAATTTCAAACTAAACTGCTCCTTAAGAAACAACACACTAGTTGTTCATCTCGTAGGTTAAACCCCAAGCAATGGAATAGCCAACCAACAATATTCCAAAATCTCTGATACAATCAACCAAAAATTAGTCTTAACCCGCTTCATCTAATAAAATTAGACACACAAAATATAAATTTTATATTCTCAACAAAGTTTTATTGATGGTAAAGTATTATATGAAAATAGTTTATAATAAAATTACAAAACAGTTTTAAAGTATCATTAATCAGGAGTATCATTAATTTGAGTTAGTGATATTATATTGTAATTGTTATAAAGTTTTTTGAACTTAAATTAATGATACTCCGAAGCAAATATTCAATATTTTAAAATTGTTTCATGATAAACTTATCATGAACCATTTTTATATAAAATCTACTATTAGTTTATAATTAAATCATTTAATATTTTGATCGTATTATTGTCTTCTTATATTATAATCTGTATCATTTCCAATTTTAATTCTTAACGTAGTATTATAGATTATTAGTTTAGAATCTTTAGTTTGTAATATTTTTTCTAAGCCAATAAATTTTTTTAAAAGTAGATCTTGTTTTGTGAACCGTTTCACATAAATTATTATCGGTACAAAAAATCTAGATTAAAATCTTCATCAAGTAATTTTCGTTATAGTATGATACAGTACGATACATTAAAAAATTATTGAGTCTACATTTTTATTATTATAGTATGGTACTCCATCCATTCAAACTTGCAAGGAATATTCTAATAGGGGTTTAAGGAATAATGTTTGTATATGTATAAAATTGATGAGTGAGTGAAAAGTGAAGGGTATTATTAAAATGTGTGGTGTCCATTTATAAAAATATTGATTATTTATAAATAAAGTTAATGACAATTTAAGTAATTATAGAGAAGTTTGGAGAGTGAAGATAAAATATTATGAGTTATGTTTTTCCATTTTTGGTATATACATTCTAAGTGTGGACAATATTATTTATTACTGTCAATATCATATAGATATTTTTCAAGATAGCATTAAATGGTTCATTAAAGAACATTCGTTTTTAAAATATTAATTGTTGTTACTAAAGATTACTATTAATTGCAAATCAGTTTCACAGTAAAGCGTATTCATACTATACATATTCATCATTAATCAATATCTAATTATATGAGATGTCTTTTTGGATTTGGTCAATCTCCATAAATATCTCTTTTCAATTCCTTTGCAATCTTCAGAGTATCCTTTTTATCAAATTTTATGGGATATTAGTGAATAATTGAAATTGTTTTAATTATCATTTAATTATTCTCAATTAAAATCATGTTAACGGATGTTCACATCGTTAATGTTAAATATGAAAAGTAGACACGTGTCATTCATTCTTGATGTGAAATAGTAGATGAAACACAATTGTGATACAGGTGATTCGGACCGGCAAATCCACCACAACACATAGAGAATTTTTTTTTTTTAACAAAAGTTTTCACCATGAAAATTTTCATAAAAGTTTATAGGGTTTAACAATGTAGTTTTAGTAAAAAAAAAAATTATAATTGAGCTGTTAACATTATTATTTGCACTCCATATATAAAGATAAAAATTAAGATTAGGTAGTGTAAGCACATTAAAATTGTGACTTACCGTACTTTGGAGATATCAAATAATATCTACCAAAATGCAGGAAAATCAAGAGAATCAATCAAATCGAGTCATATGTGATTGATATCTCATTAAATTGGAAGAGAATAAAGAAGATCAAATTAAATCAGATTGATTTGTCAAATCAAGTCAATCAAATTGGCACTGACCAATCAAATTACATCACGTGGCAATGCGAAGAAGGAAGGTCTACACTCCTTCCCCTATAAATAGAGTTTTCCTCCACACTTCAAATAAAAACAAAAAAAATGAAGAAAAAGAGAAAAATCAGAGGAATTCTAGAGATTGTACTCGACTTTCGCATTTGATGCAATAAAAAATTCCTTTGTATTGCAATTTTGTTTTTACTAATTTTAAATTCAAAATTTGTTGTTCCAGGTAGATTCCATAAATATGTAAATGCCGTTTAAAAAAATAGGTTTTTTGTGAACCTGTGTTCACGTGAACTTTTATTTCTGTATACAAATTGTCACCATTATGTATATCAACTATCATTGTAAAAAAATGAGTTTAATTTTTAAACAATGACAGTAAATATGTGTAACGGTGATAGTATGCTCACGTAATAGTGATATTAAAAAAAAAAAAGTTTACGTAAACTCTGTGGGCACATATTTTTGTGGACAAAGTATAGAGTGAAAATGGTTTATACATAAATCATTGAAGGGTATTAGTTGTTATCACTAAAGAGTATTTGTTGCTTTCACCGAAGAATATTAGTTGTTTACTGAAAACGACATTTCAGTGAAAACGACTAATACATTTTAGTGAAAATAACTAACACACTTCAATAATTTATGTACTACACTGTATTCATATTCAATTTTTTTGTGTCAAGAAAATATATTATAACGGGTGGTCTTGTAAAAATATATATTATTAAATAAAAATAATAATGTTGTTGTTAGTACGTGTTTTCTTTTCTTCTTCTCTACAATCTTTCCCAGATTTAGGTTTTAGAATTATTTTTGGCTTTAAATGGAATCTTGTTTCTTAACGCATTTCACCCATTTGATTTAACAAAAAAAAGTTAAAACAAAATAAATAAAATAAGGGTTCCGAGATTCAAGATTCAACCCGATTCGTAGTACAATTTACGACGACATAAATAGGGATGAACAAAAAATCGAAAATTGATTTATTAATTCGATTGATTTAAAAAAAAAAAACATTTTTTCGATTTCAATTGATATTAAAAATCAACGGGTAGTTTTATTGTGCACTTGAGTTAGGGTTGTAAATGAATCAAATCGAGTCAAATACTATTGTTTTGAATTTGTATTTGTGAAATTATTTGGAATATCAAATTCAAATCGAATATTTTTCGAATAATAAATGTGATTTATATTTATTTTGAAACTCATAACGAATTATTAGAAAATATACGAATGTTCGAGTCGAATATTTGAATCGATTTTTTTTCTCAAACATGTTCCAAACAAATAATATCCAATTATTCATTTCAAAATTGATTCCATTGTTTGAATTCACAAAAAAGTCATAAACTTAAAATTTTGCGTAACATAATTATGTGCATAAATGAAAAAAAAAAGTTAATTATCAAATTAATAAAATAACATTTTAACATAAATATTTTTTAATTAAAGTATTAAATTAAGGACTGCCTAAAAATCCACCTATTGGATAAACTGACTTTATCTATATATATATATATATATAATAATGCTAACCGTTTTCATTTGGAAATCATTGAATTTTTTCGCCAAAATTATTACTAAATTGAGTAATAAATCTTTGATATATATTTTTAAAATATATTTTATCATAAATATTGACCAATAATTATTTACAAAATATATTGAATATATTTTTTATATATAATTAATAATAAATATTGTTGAGAAATAAAAATATGTTGAATATATCTTTAAAATATATATTACTAGATAAGTACCCCGCGTAAAAACGGGTTGTTCGCAAAATTAATATAAAAATTTATATTTTATTAACGCATCATCACATTATTAAATATTATAATGTTATATAATACAATTTATTTAAAAAATATGATTCAGTCGAAATAAAATTAAAAGAAAAAACACCCGAGATAATTTTAAAATTCTACTAAAAAGTTTTCACCCGTCAATTTGCAATACATAGACAAAAGTTAAATAAAATAATTTTCTAAAATATGTAGGTAGTTATGTATTGGTTAGTTGGTAAGTATGTTAATTATTATATTAGATCACATGGAAAAACATCTAATACACTTTGATAGACAAATATTAAATATAATAGTATTCCAAAATATGTAAGAAATTATGTATTGGTTTAGTTGGTAAGTTTATCATTTATTATTATTATGAAAGAGGTCCAAGTTTCAAATCCTTACGAATACATTTATTTTTTAGAAAAATTAGTATCTAATGTTAAGATGATACTAACCACTTCATACACAAACTAAAAAAAAAAAAATCAATATATAATTGCTACGTATGCACAAATATATGTATTGACTTCATAATGAGACGACATGTGTCAATAAAACACAAAAACATTGACACATAAGCAAACACATCAAAATCAACACATAAGCAAAACTTACCAAAATTTGACACATAAGCAAAACTCACTAAAGTTCGACACATAAACAAAAAAAACTCCCTATTAGTATATAGAAGAATGATAAATTTATGTATTATGTAGTGTAAAAGATATTTCAAATATATACATCTTATTATAATATATAATCAAACCTCTCCAAGGTGATGTGTCAACACCACCTTATTCTAAGGATGAGGTGGCATGTCCCAAATCTCTCCATTTCAAAATACTGCTCTCTCACTAAAAGTTGATTTAAGTTTTGATCTCAACCATTCATTCAACCATTCATTCTATATGATTAAATTTACACCATTGATTATTTACTCATCAAATTCAGAAATTATCGGATTGAATATGTCTTTCATCTCTCAGCCACCAACCCTCTCCCCCAACCTCCGTTGTTTCTCTTCTCAGCCGCCTTCCCTCCCCCCCCTCCTCCCTCCGCCTCTCGATCGCTGTCGCATCTCGATCGATGGCGTCGCCGCTGCCTCTCTCGGTCACTGCCATCGCCGTTGCATCTTTCGATCGCTGCCTGCATCGTCTCTCAATCGGTGAAGCTGCCACTGGCTTGCACGCGACCGCGCCACCTCTCACGGCGTTGCCTCTCGAACGCTGCCGCCACCGCGTCTCTCTCGGTCGCTGCCGCCGCCGCCTCTTTATCGGTCTCTGCCTCCACCGCCTCTTTCTCGATCGCTGCCACCCCCGCCTCTTTCTCGATCACTACCGCTGCCGAATCCGCGTGAAGAAAGGTATTTTTTTTTCTCCTATTATTTGTCGAGATGGATTATTATTTTGATTGATTCTCTTTTCTTTTTGCAGATGACAGGGTTAATTTAATACCATTCAAGGCCAGTAGATAAGGGTTCACTTTCCCTTTTTTTTTCATGAGTTCCCGTTTGAATCATTTTTTTAGGATTTGGTCCTGGAGATTAGATGCCCACGGAGAGGCTTCATACAAACCGTGAGATTTTCTTGATTTCTCTCTTCTTCTTTTTACTGGATAAAATGGAGATGATTAATAATAAATAGAATGTTGCTTAATTTTCTCTTCAATTTTCCAATTGAATGCTTTCAAGATGTTTGATAATTTGCCTGTGTGGATTCTTTTGTGTACAGCGGTTCCGCAAAGTGTGGACCGTGATCGAGAGGAATTTTCTCCTTCTTCTCTTAATCTCCCTTTAAATTTATGTCCATGTTTCCTCTAATAACCCCCCCCCCCCCCAACTGTATTTTGTGCATTAACGCAAATTGTCGAGCTCTTGATCAAATATCTATTGATCTAACAATGGTGCTAAGCAATCTCGGTATTTTTTTTAATTATTATTTGTTCAATTGCATTAGGTATAGATCAACTGAGTTCGTTTGAGGATTTTTGCAAACCTTCGTTGTTGAGGAAGAGATGCTAATCTGGAATCTCAGGTGTATTTATTTAGTATTCTTTTGGTTTAATTTGCATCAGCTCTATCTTCAATTTTTGTGTTGTCATCGTCGTTATTATCTATGTGCAACCACACTAAGTCACTATTCTGATTTTGTCGTCACTGTTCCTTGCGTAGGTTGTAGCCGAGGGAGACGAACACGTAGCAAGGTCTATGAATTCAGATTGAACAGGCCAAATAACAGTTAGTATGATTTAATTCCAGTATTGGTAAACTAGCAATTTTTTAAGATTTTGTTCAATTTGACGATGTAATAGTTTCCACAAAATTATTATATTCATCTTATTTTTAAAATCTACCAATGTCATATATTTGTGAAATTTATGTGTTGAATTATCAATATGATTTTGCGTACTATAGATCTTCTTGAAGTGCATTTTTTAAGTCAAATGTAGATATTTGGTTTAGTGCTCTATTTACTTTAGCATTTTTTAAGTTTGTCAAATGACACTTCTTGAATAAACAGAAATGCATTGTGGTCGTCTCTAGCCTATCTTTTGTAAATAAGTTTCTATTGGTAAATTCAAAATAAGTTTCTCTTATGCTAAAAGTTCTTAGAAACATTGATAAAGTTTGAGTTTTTATGACAGCAGGTTGCAAAAGATCAAGTGATAGTGATCCTGGAATGAAGCATTAGCTACTTTCTTAGTGAATAACTTTCCTATACTTTTTAAAATCGGGCTGAGGCCTGATACCCTTCTGTTTGGGTTCAGGGGATAAAGTGTCGAGCCCTCTTCAACGTCGCTGCTTGCACTCTCTCTACTGCTAATCGATCTGTAAGTAGTTCAAATGTTAGGTTTTAATTGATCTATTAAGTTATTTAATATTTTGGGGTTTTTCTAATTATAATTTCTGCTTGAGTGGGTGTTTTCAGATTTAGAACCCTCTCCTCCACTGCTTAGTTTAGTTACATTTGTACGTACTTTGACTTCGGTTTGTCGGCGGGATCAATTTGGTTATTTCCTATTCATTTGTGGAATAATCAGAAGTCTTGCCCTAATTTTTTACAATATTCATTCTTATATCTCAAGATTGCAGCATATAAAAATAAGACTTCCCAACATAGATTCTTGAAATACACATTTACACTATTCATATAATTATCTTTGTTCTGCTCACCACGTGTTTGATGCAAGGCCTGAAAATCTTGAAGATTAAACATACAGAAACTGTTTTATGCACAAAATTCAGTTGATCAATCATATAACAAATGAAAGGGATTTGACCGAATTATGTATACCCCCCTGAGTTTGCTTCAGATTTTCCAGGTCATTTCCCTCAAAGTCAACAACAATTTGCATCAAATATACCTCATAATCATCAATCATCATCAAATGGAAATGATTCTTGGCCTTCTAATTCTTCAAGTAGCATCATAAGCAGGATATGATCACCAACCTCTGCCTTTTATATGAAACTAAACTTTACATGGTGTATCTCAATATGATTTCCTAGAAAGTAGCTCAAATGTTACCTCTAAGTAGTCCCTAAGATTTCATAAACAAGAATTTTATCGTCTCAACAATTTATTAACGGCTTCTTTGGCGAATCAACAGCTGGAAATGAAGCCAATTTCCAGCTCCAAAATGATCAATATATTAGAACTAAAAAGGGGTCTTATAGAAGTCCATTCAGCCTTAATCTTTTTGAGAGTGATCAGATACTGCACCAGAAAAAAAGTTTCTTGGTGATTTGATGATTCAAATAAGAGAACCCCTTCTGTACCATTGAATCCACATCAGGATCTTGAAGTAAGTACTTCAAGAATTCATTGAATTTCTCATTTATATGATTTGTTTCACACTAATTCATTCAATTACATGATATTCCGAAAACAGGCCTCACATAATCCATATGCACCTCAACTTGCACAATTTATGTTCTCTCGCAGATTTAATTTTTTTCCCCATTAATGTTGATTTTCGTTCTCAAAGGTAGATATAATCATATTGTCAATATGAATGCTAAATGGTTGATTTTTTTAGGATGTGCAATTGAAAGAACGAGGAAGAAATGTACCGCAGAAATCTATAAATTATGTCTTCCCCGTATGTCCCTTCAACTGTCTTTTTCCTTTTTTTTTTCTTTTTTTGATAATCGGTATATTGATTAATGTGTAGTGATTTCGTTTCTTTAACTGTACTTTAATTATCTACTATCTATTTTGGAAGGAGACAGCACCACTGACGAGGATTAATGGCCGCAACACCAGCAAGGGGACGAGCGTACTACAATTATCTTATCAAGCTTCTCCTCATCGGCGATAGCTGTGACTATTCCTCACGTCGCAAGACAGCGCCAAACTTCCTTCTCCGGTAAAATTTTAAGACCTTATTTTCCACAAAAAATCCCCATAAACTTATGATCTGCTTTTCATAATTTATCTAATAGCCACTGGCGATGCTCTGATTCTCAGGCAAGGGGAATTTAAGGTTTTATGTTTTTCTTTTTTAGGTGATTTTTTATTCTATATTTTTTAATTTTTTCATGATTGAATGTGTGTTAATATTTTAGTGTTTTTGAGATACAAATGAAATGAGTAACTTAGAGCTGAGTTATAATTATTTTTTTCTGATTCGTACAATTTTATAATCTTTTTTTGCAGATTCTTCTTCTTCTTCTTCATAGCTATGTTCTCTGCGATTTTAATTGTGTTTCACTTTTCAGTTATGTATTGATTCTTGGTTATTTTGTATTGCCACAGTCGAATCGTCAGTATTGATTTCATGATAGGCTGATTCTTTTCTGGTATATATGTTGTTCCACTATCTATTTATGCTTCTTTTATGTTGTAGGAACTCTATATAGGAAGCAATAGAGTCTATGCAACAATATATGATGCACAATCATTATTAGTGTCGTAACACCCTCTACTGATAATTAATCTGTTCATTATAAGGTTTTGTTGGTGTTCTTTCTGCGAATTACTATTGTTATTTTTTTTCCAGGTTGCAACCATCAAAGTAGTTTCTGAGGAAACATATCACGTCTTTAAACGAGGTTTGTTTTCATTATTATTGGTCTTTGTTAAAATTCTCAAGATTAATATGTAGGTTATTAGTGTTATTGAAAGTTATAATTGGATCTTTTATTGGTTTAAGTTGTGAAACTTTTGAATCGAGATTCATGAATATTTCATCCGTCTATGAACATTGCAGTTGTGAATCCTTTAGGAAGAGTCTGTTCCCATTCTTCTATGTCATACTATGTGAATCTGCAAAGTGCCCCATGTTTCTTTAATCGTTTTTTCTTCTATTTTCTCTCATTTTCACATTAATTTATGAAATATTGGTGTTTGTAGATTATTTCTCTCTTAGGAAAGTCTTTATTCTTCCATTCACCTACTCCTCTGTATTTTTTGTATCCTTTATTTACTGTTTTTGATAAACTATATAAATTTGCACCTTCATCTATCTTTTTTGTATCACTATAGTCTTTGTTGGTGTAGGTTTAGCATTCTCATTTCTAGTCTTTTATGTATGCTTTCATTTAATTTTTTCTCTCTCAAATCATCAGATTGTTTTAACAATTTTTCTTTCATTCTCTGTGTGGGTCTTATGGTTTAAACAAGTATAATTAAATAAATCTTGGACTTTTCTTGATAGTCTTTTGTGCCTCTTTCAGATTCTCATTGAAGTTTTGGAAATTCTTGAAAGCTTGATAGTTGATCATGTGTTTTTTCACTGTCTTATCAATTCGTTTACTGCTATGGTGTGAACATGTTTTCTCTATTTAGTTTTTGATGATTTCTAGATTTGCGATGACTATTTTCTTTAGAAACATTAACTTTGATTCAATTGATTTTGGGCTACAACAATTTCAAGTTTTGGTTTGTTTTTATGTAATAATATTAGGATTGGAGTATTAGCAGTAGTTGGAAGTTTCCCCAGTTATCTTTTAAATTAAATTGCTAATTAAGATGTTCAGTAATTAGGACCTATAATTGCCTCATGGCCGCAAGTCCATTTAATGCTAAATTTTCCCTACCATGTTCAAGAGACTTTGAATACTATGTCTGAACCTCTGTTTAATAGCAATGCTTTTGATGATGATATGAGTATTTGCGTGGTTTATATCAGTGAATTATTTGGCTCATTCCCGGTGGAAGTAATCTATTTTCAGAATTTTCCAATTCTTGCATGTTTATCTAGATGATGGGTAATGTGTGCAAACCCAGTTGGAAAGGTAGAAACACTTTAAAAAAAAAAGGTGCATACGATCTGTTGGGAATTGTCTCATTATGCTTGCAAATGATTGGAATGTACGTGATTTTTGACATTTTAATTTTTGCGCGAATTAAGCATTTCCTATGTTTCTGGAAATGATGGGAATAAATACATTCTGCCAGTAATTATTATACATGATTTCTTTAGAATCAATGTTTTATAACGTTCTAATCATATGTATTAAAGAATTTCTCTATTTATAAGGATGAGTTGTCTCCTTTCACAAGATGGTTCCTTTGCCAGAAGTGTTCTTCCCAAATATCTTACAAGCTGAGGGAGCATGCTGCTGCAGTTTTAGTTGGGATGATGAAAGGTGGAGATGGAGTCTTGGTCCAAGACTTTGGTGGCGGTTTTCTGCTATGAGTATTCTTTTCATCATCTATTAAGAATATAATCTTCTGGTATGTAATTTTAAAATGTTTGTTTATTTATATCGTAGTTTTTTGTTGTTTTGATTGAAGTTTTTTTTTTATGGTAAAGCAACAATTCCAAATTGTTTTTTGTTGTTCCCTATGATGTCACGTGGTGTCAAATGCAAGGTCGTTGTAGATTAAATGTACCTCACAACTGGTGAAGATGCAAAGCTCAGGCGGAATACGATTATAATTTTGGTCTTTTTCTGCTACTGAGAAGCCATGCATATACGATTATAAATATGATTGAGAGGGTGTTTGGCTGAGCTTATAAGCTCCTTAAAACATCTTATAAGTTGTTTAAGAGCTTATAAGTACTATTAATGTGTTTGGCAAAATAAGATGTTTAACAACTTATAAGATAATAAAATAAGCTCCTAACATCTTATAAGCTGTAAAAAAATAAGTTGGGATTTCCCAACTTATTTTCCTAACCACCTCCACCCCAACCACCCACCTCACCCTGGAACCACCCACCCCCTCCCCACCCCCACCCACCCCGCCTCAAGATAAAAAATAATAAAAATATTATTTTTATAAATTTAAAAAATATTTGTTATAAATTATCAAAAATCTTATAAGTTGTATTAGCCAAACACTTTAGCAACTTATAAGCTACTTAAAAATTACATCTTATAAGCTCTTAAAACAACTTATAAGACGTTAGAGCTTATAAGATGTTTTAAATAAGATTAGCCAAACACCCTCTGAGTTCATGCATCATATTGGCAAAGTAGCAGGATCCCATCCCTCCTCATATATGTTGACACTAATATCAGGAAATTTGAATGTTTTTTTTTTTTTTGGTAATTTATGACTTATATGCCAAAAGGCTTTCTGCTGTTATCTAAGAATTGTGACATTTTGTACATAACTTTATTTCATTTACTACATAGTTATTTTTGACATTTCGGCAAAAATAAAACCAAAATTGGATGATTCAACCAAAATAAAAAAATTAAATTTTTTTGGGTCCAAAATTGAACACTAGATAAGTTACATGACCAATTCTTTTTCCTTATTTTGTTAGTGTTCTACTTTTTCCTTGGAACTACTACATAGTACGTATCATGGATTGTTGCATAATGCAATACTATTGAGTTATACTTTACATATTTTCTTCTTTTTAAATTTTAGTTGTTTTAATTTTTCATAAATTAATTGCTTCACATTTTTGTCAAATATCAAATGTACTTTTTTTAGGCTCTGTATAAATTAAAAATACACCCTAAGTCTAATTTCTCCTTTGAAGTAAGTAAGTCGCACACAATGAACTAATCATGAAATTTATTAATTACATGGGTTATTTAGATTTAATATAATACATTCGTTACAAACTCTAATTATTTTCCTAGGGATGACAATGGGTGTAATTATTTTCCTAGGGATGACAATGGGTGAGGGTGAATATTTAGGTCGGGGCGGAACACCTCGACACAACGTGGGTCACGGGGCGGTGCAACCCATTTTAAGTAGAATTTTATTATTATAACAAAAGATACATAATCTTAATTTTAATATACTATAAACAAACTTTTTTAAGTTGATGCGGCAACACCACATTCTTTATTTCAGTATTATTTTATCATACTATTTTGTTTGGAAATTATTGCATTCTCACGAAAAGCTAATTAAATACATTAGCTCAATAACATTTATCCCACATTTGTTATCTATTATTGTTAAAAATTAATTTAATCATATAAAAAGGTTAAACATTGATTTTTAATTGTATCATTTTTCCTCACATCTCCTTATATTTGAGGAAATCTTATACTAAGAGGGCGTTTGGTTCAAAAATTTCAATGGTTATTTTAATAAAAAAAAATCTATTTATGCCTCCATAGTAGAGAAAAAATTGGTAATCAAAATGCGGTAGTGATTAACTTATTTAGGGGGGAAAATAATGATTTTGTTCCCATGAATCATTATAATTATACTAATTTTTAATCTTATTCTCATTACTATTGAAGAATTGTTAATCAAACGCCCCTTAAATTCTTATTTTTGAAAAATCTCAACAATAAAAATTAATTTTTTTAAAAATTTATTCTAATGATGAATAAATTACTATTATGAAAATTTTAATTTTATTAAATTAAAAAAAAAAACAAACGAAAATTAACTCTCTAACATCATATAAAGACAACTCTATTTAAGAATGTTAGGCTTGGCAGTGGGGCGGGGATGAAAATTTATTTTCCCCGTGAGCGGGGAAGGGGCAGGGAAGGGGACTGTATTCCCCGCCCCGCGGGGCCCCGCTTAATTTTATATATAAATATATAAATTATAAATAAGAAAAATAAATATATATATATATATATATATATATATATATATATATATATAAATTATAAATATAACTTGTTGCTTTTAATTTGTATTTTAGATTTTAGACATGATTTTTATAAATTTTTATGCATTTTATGGTGATTTTTTGAAAACTTTTGGAATTTCAAAAAAAAAAAAAAATGGAAGCAAGGAACGGGAAATCCCCGCTGGGACGGATTCTCCGGCGGGGCGGGGAAACGGGGACAAAATTTTCCCCGTGAAGTTCGTGGGGACGGGGATGGGGATTAGCCCCCCGGCCCCTCCCCGCACTGTTGCCAAGCCTAAAGAATGTGTGGCACAATCATATTAATCTATTTAAAATTTTATTCAACCTTTTTTTTCTTTTTAAAATACTTACATTCTCATAAAAACTATTTAAATGGGTGAGTTCATTAATTATTTATGCCACATTGATCATATGTTTTTATATTATATTTATAATAATCTTTGTTGATTTTTAAGACATTTGCATACTCAAATTTATTTTCTTATATTCCCTCCATCCACGAAATTTTTACCTGGTTACTGTTGAGCACAGTTTTTAATGAAAAATAATATTTTATTGAAAAAGTGGATAAAGTAGATAAAGTAAGAATATTGTGGTGGGTATTGTGGGACTCATTTATTTGTGTGTGAGTGTAGTTTATTTCCAAAAGTGGAATGAGTAAAAATTTGGTGGACAAACAAAAAAGGAAAGCGGGTAAAAATTTCGTGGACGGAGGGAGTTGTTGATGACCTTTTCTAATCAATGTTGATTAGTGGCTGTTTTTGCTAAGTAAGATCATCAAACAAATACTAAGATCATGAGATTTAGCTAAATATAGAACAAGAAATAAATTGACAAGAGTTTGGCTAATATTTTGAATTATGGGGAAAAATCCCCTCTTTCTTCATGCAAATGAAGAAGTATTTATAGATGTACAAGGTGACTATGTGTCACTATTTTAATGGCTTAATCATTGGATCTTTGCCAAGTGTCAGGACACTTGTACAACATCTAGGCTATTGTTCAATGGATGAGTGTCAAGTGTTAGGACACTTGGACCATATCTAAGTATGGTGACCTTTGGAATTCCTAATGTTGTACTTGGTCTTCATAATCACTCAGCTGCTTTCTTTGGTGACCGATTGCTCGCTAGTACATCTTCGTTGGGCCCTATGGACCTCTTGCTCGCCTCGTGTTTGGGCTTGATGCACGCTTGCTCGCGTGGTTGCAAGGTTGTCCGTCTTTCGCCTTTATCTTTCGCTTTGGCTATGTATTTCTTTTGTTCTTTACTTTCCTGCTCGCGTGCAATATACTTGATTGCTCTCCTGGTCGCCAGTGAAGTTGATTCCCTTAATACTCTGATGGTCGCCTGCTTCTTCGTCTTAGTTCATTAACTTCTTAATCTTCGATCACTGTTGCTCGCTTGGTCGCCTATCAACATTGCCCCCTGACTTGTTCTTTGTTAGGGAAATTATTGTCTAATGAAGGACAAGGCATAATTTCAATAGAATGATAGCTGTGTGTGGAGCGAGTAACAAATTTTTTGAATTCTTTTAAGCGGGAAAATTGGCGACCATTAAGTCATTTGGGCGAACATCAGGGTACTCCGTGTGCCGGTGACGGTTGAGTTCCCGAGGTTCTCGGAAACCGAAACGTCGTGGGCGGTCGATGACGTCATCGCCGCCCACGCTTATTTTCTTTTTTTGCGTATAGGGGCCTATAAAGTTTTCAAAAATTCCACTTTGACCCCCGATTTTAAGCTTTATAAATACACATCTTCATTTTTTCATTTCACTTTTTCGAATTCTTGCTTTCTTCTCCATTGGAGCTTTTCTTCAAGCTTTGGCATTTCGATTTCCAGGAGATTCTTGGTCTATTTCTCGTAACTTCTTCAGGTAATCATTGATCATTGCTCTTAATTTTGTTTTTGATCCGCTTATTTCTTCGATTTCTTCATTTCTGTATTTTCCGTTCGCAACTCCGCCATCGCCGCCGTCTGGACGTCGCCGTATTCCGCCGTATTCTGTCGTTTTCATCGTAATAGTCTTTTATCTTTGGTTTCTTCCTTGAAATCCCACATTGTTTCCTTTTAAATGGCTTCTTCGAGTGACACCCCTTCACTTGAAATTATCGAACGTAATCCTGGGAAACGTCCCATGGAAGAAATCTCTTCCCCTGCTCCTCGTCGTTCTGCTCGCCAAGCCTTTTCTAGAAACCCCAGGACTTTGCTAGTGGATGAAGAGACGGGATCTGAGGTGTCCTCGGTTGCTCGCTCAATTGAAGGCCAGGCTTCAGATAATTCTGGCGAGGAGGAGGTCCAAAACTCTGCTGGTCGCCCAGATGCGGAAGGAAGGACCTCCTCGGACTTGGGAGAGGATTCGGAGGAAGTGGCCGCGGAAATCGATGCTGAGGGCGACCATCCCGAAGTGGAGCGACCACGGTTGGCTGTAACTTGGGAGTTTCTTGAAGAAATAGGTTTTCCTACTTCCAAGGTAACTCCTGAGTCTCAGATCCCAGAAGGCGTTGCTCGCTCCAATGAATGGGAAGACTACGCTGCTCGCTACTCCGAGGCCTTTCCTGTTCGCGCCAGAGAGTTCATGTCCGCCGAAGTAAATGCTTATACGGCGAGCAAGATCTCGAGCTTGGTCATAGAGGACGACTTGGATAGTATAAGGTCCCGGTATAAAATTCCTTATGACATATTCCTGTATGTCCCCAAGCAAGGAGAAACTGCTGATCGCCCTCCGCCTGGCTGTACGGCGATCAACCTCGATATCCTCAATACGGGGTTTCCGTTGCCTCTTCACCCCATCATTGGTCGCTTTTTAGAAGATCTTAACTTGGCGATTACCCAAATCACTCCCAATGGGTGGAGCAATTTGCTCGCTTTGATGACCCTCTTCGGCCTCGAAGGATACAAGAATAAACTCAGCACGGCTGAGATTTTATATGCCTGGGTTGTCTCGGCTTGCAGCGAGGAGGGGGTAGGTTGGTATTATGTCAAGGCGAGGACAGAGGTTAAACTTATCGAGGGAGTTCCCAACAAAGTTAAGAGTTGGCACAACCAATTCTTATTCATTGGTGGTGATTGGCGAGCATCAGTGGGATTCTCAGGCGGTCAGGCGCGCATAAATACTCCCGAGCGATTTGGCATAATTAAACGTATGCTTTTCTTCATCTTCCCTAGGACCGCGTTGGGAACTAATTTTAATTTTTTCTTTCTTTTTGTTTTGTAGGTCTAAAGGTGCCGAAGTGGGGTAATCCAGGCCTTAGTGAAGAGTTTTTATATACATTGGCTGTGATCGTACTCCGGAATCCGAGTGATCGTGACGTTCTGCACCTTTCAAAAGCTCATTGCCGTAAGATTGCCCAACTTTTCACAAGTCCTCATCATCTAGAGGCTCAAGCCGAGATTCCCGAAGGTAATTATTATTGACACTTTACATTTTTGTTCGCTTGGTCGTTTGTCTTGGCTAACTCTCCTGCCCGACCCTTTCCATTTTTAAACAGGTCAAAGGGTGACTGTTGCTGTGCCAACCATCCCTCAATCTTACCACTTGCTCGCCGCGAGGGTTAAACAAATGGCTGCTGAAGAGCCAACTAGGAAGAGGCAAGACCCGCCTTTGTCACTCATGCGCCTTCGGGCCGGAGAAGAGCCAGGCGCTCGTCCTCGCCCGCGAGCATCCACTGCTCGTTCCAAAGGGGCCTCTAAGACAGCTTCTTCTTCACAGGCTATGGAGAAGGACAAGGCGAGAAAGAAAGCTCCGTGGGGCGATTCGCGCGAGGAAGGGGAGGGAGTCGAGCGAACAACAAAGCGCTCTAAGGTTGTCACGGAAGCGAGCAACCGTGCTCCTCGCTCCCCTGCCTCCAAACATACTTCTCTCGAAGTCGTGAGCGAGCAACAAACCGTTGCCGCTATTTTAAACAAAAAGGCACGATCCTCCAGTGATCGCTCATATCTGGGGTATGACCCCGTAAAACTGAGGGAGTAAGTTTTCAAATCTTAACTTCTGATGATCGCTACTCTGCTATATACTGTACTTATGTTTGTTATTTATATATTTTTTAGGTATAAGCCTGAGGAGCATCCTGGGCGAGCAGAAGTGCTTCATCAGCTCAGTTGTGTAAAGACTCCTCCTCCTTATTTAGATATTGCAGATTCCCACATCCGGCGAGCAACTGAGATGGTCCCTCGTTCTTGGACCAAAACCTGTGAGGAGATTGTTCAGGGGCAAACGCCAAGCGACAATGCTCGCTTGCTCGCGTACAACGCTAGTCACCAGGCTGTGATGACTCAGAGGCTCCTGGATCAAATTATACTTCTAGAGAGGACAAATTGTAGCCTTGGTCGCAAGATTGAAGGCTTTGAGGTGGAGAAGGCTGCCGCTTTAAAGAAGAAAGATGAGGAACTTGCGCAAGAGAGAGCTGAGCATTCCAAAGCAGTGGCGAATCTGGAACAGATGTATGACGCTTCTGTGGCTAGCGAACAGTTTGCACTGAACCAGTCAGAGAAACTCTCTCTTGAACTGGGGGTGGCCGACGAGCGAGCAAGGGCTTTAGAGGTTGAAAAGACGGCCCTGGTTGCCCAGATGGAGGAGCTACAGGCCGAGGTTGCTCGCCTCAAAGAAGAAAAGGTCGGGATGGTCGCCTACGATCTTTATGCTCAGGATGTGGCCGATAACACCAACTTAGGATATGTCTGCGCTTATGCTGAGAGTCTAAGATCAGTGAAGTTCGCTTTGGACCACAACTTAGATGTGTTGGCCACTGCAAGGAAGGACTTCATTGACTATGTTAAAGATAATCCTCTTGGTGAAGGGTTTGTGCTTCCATTGGCTGATCTTGGGGAAATGGGAGTCCCCATGGATATCTTTGGGGAAGGTGTTGAAATTGTTCCTCCCCAATCTTCCGGCGAGCAGCCGAGCAAGGAGGCAGACATCTTCGACGGCCTTCATTCTCTCCCCTTGACTCCCATTGATGGGGCGAGCACTTCCGCCGCGGCGACCACTGCTGCAGCTGCCACTATTGAAGAAACATCTCCAGCTCAGGCGACCACGGATGCGCCTCCAGTTCCTCCAGCCTGAAGATCTTGTATTTTTTGTTTCCTTATATTTTGGACTTTTGTTAGGGCTTGGTTGTACTTTTGTTCTCCTTTTGCTTGTAACAGACCGCTCTTTTTATGAATGAAAAAGGTTGAACGAAAACACTCTCTCCTTTGCATCAATTTCTAATTCTTTTGTTACTTGCCATATACATTGTTGTTCGCACATTTTTCTTTTTTCTTTTTAGAATAAGTACCTCTGTGCCCTGATGCTCGCCTGCTCGGCTTAAATGGGCTATTATTGTCTTTTTTAAAAAGACTTAGCCTTAAAAAATTGGGCCTTGTGGTCCCTTCGTGGACTTGGCCTGGCATTTCGTTTGCATTCAGCTCTATTGCTCGCCCCCTGCATGGTGACTTTTGAGCGAGCAAAAATGCTTTGTAGATCGAACAACTTAGTAACAAAAACTCTACATGTACATAAATATTCACAAGATCTTGAAAGTTTCATTGTATTTTCAACTCTGTACAAGTGATGCAAAAACTGAATAAACTCTTACAAATGCCGACCAAGACTTGTCTATTGATAATATTTTTTTAACAAAGCCGCATTCCAGGAGTATTGGGTCGAATTGCCTTTCGTGTCTTCCAGATCATATGTGCCGTTATCCCATTTTTGAGTTATTCTGTACGGGCCTTCCCAAGTTGGCCCGAATACTCCTGGTGGTGGTGCTGACACTTTCTTGAGCACGAGATCCCCAATCTTGAATTCTCTGACTTTCACTTGTGAGTTATAATATTTTGTGATCCTCCTTTTGTAAATTGCATTCCTCATTTCTGCCGATATTCTTTTTTCCTCAATCAAGTCCATTTCTGCTGCTAGAGCTTGGTCATTTGTCTGCTCGTCGAACGTCGATGTTCGTTCTGTTGGGACCTCCAATTCTATGGGTATCACTGCCTCGATGCCGAATGCTATTGTGAATGGAGTTTCGCCGGTACTCGTCCTGTGAGATACTCGATACGCCCACAACACTTCTGGCAGCTCCTCCGACCATTTTCCTTTCTTAACGACTAACCGGATCTTCAGTATGTATTTGATTATCTTATTGACTGCTTCGACCTGACCATTGGATTGGGGATGATAGGGAGTTGAGAAATGTTTCTTTATTCCCCACTTGTCACAGAAACTTCTGATTTTCTTGCCTTCGAATTGTCGCCCGTTGTCAGTCACAATTGCCTGTGGCACTCCAAACCGACACACGATGTTCTTCCAAATGAAGCTGATCATTTTTTCTTGTGTAATTGTCACGAGTGCTTCTGCTTCGGCCCACTTTGTGTAGTAATCCACGACCACTACTGCAAATTTCACATTTCCCTTTCCTATTGGAAAAGGTCCTATAATATCGATTCCCCATTTTGCGAATGGCCATGGACTATTAACTGCTATCATTTCGGTTGGTGGTTAGTGGATATTGGGGGTGAATATCTGACATCTGTGACAGGTTTTCGCAACTTTGATAGCATCTTTTAGCAATGTAGGCCAATAATATCCTTGTCTCACAGTTTTGTAGGCTAACGCACGTCCCCCAGCATGGTTTCCACATACGCCTTGATGAATTTCTTGCAGGACTTCTTGGCCTTGTTCTTTTGTTAAACAACGGGAGCGAAAATCCTCTCTTGTACAATTGTCCATTCATTATAGTGCATCTTGCCGCTCTTTTAGCTATCTTGCCAGCCTCCAACGGGTTGTCCGGTTTTTCGTCGTCTCGTAGATATTTAATGATCGGCGTCCTCCAATCATTTTCATCCATTTCTGCGTTGACTTGATAAATTTTGTAATCCTCGGTGGATGGGTTGGACATCCTGGTTAATGTAACTTCGGACAATTCCGCTGGTCCGGTGCTTGTTGCTAATCGAGCGAGTGCATCTACTTGCGCATTGTTGTCTCTTGGTACTTGTTCGATGTATATTTGTTCGAACATGGAGGCCAAGTGAGCAACAATTTTTTGGTACAAAGCCATGTTTTCGTCTTTTGCTTCGTACTCTCCCCGAACTTGGTTAACGATTAGTTGAGAATCTCCGAAAATCTGTAATTTTCTTACTCCCACCGCTAATGCTAGCCGCAATCCAGCGATCAATGCTTCATATTCAGCTTCATTGTTTGTCGCCATGAATTCGAAACGAATGGCTGAAGTGAAGACCTGTCTGTCAGGACTTATCAGAACTATTCCTGCCCCCGAGGCCGTATTTGTGGACGACCCGTCAACGTACATGTGCCAGGGATGACTATGTCCTCTCGTCGGATCTTGGGGGAAAGTTAGTTCGACTATAAAGTCGGCTAATGCTTGCCCCTTGATCGCTGTTCGAGGAGCATACGAGATCCCGAACTGGCTGATTTCTAAGGACCACTTCAGGAGGCGACCGGCTGTGTCAGGCCTATGCAATATTTGTTTGAGCCGGAATGTTGTTAATACTTCCACCTGGTGGTCGAAAAAATATGGTCGTAGTTTCCTTACGCTCATCACTAGCGCGTATGCTAGTTTCTCTGTCGGCGAGTACTTGAGTTCTGCTTCATGTAAAGCTTGGCTTACGTAGTAAATGGGCAGGTGAAACTTTCCTTCTGCTCGAACAAGCACCGAGCTGATTGCTACCTCTGAGGCCGCCAGGTACAAATACAATTTTTCTCCTGGAATTGGTTTAGCAAGAATCTTCGTGTCACCGAGATATTCTTTCAACTGCTCAAACGCTTGTTGACATGCGTTCGTCCATTGAAATTTCCCCTTCTTGATTGCCTCGAAGAACGGCCTACATTTGTCTCCGGACCTAGAGATGAATCTATTCAACGCTGCTAGGCATCCGGTCAACCGTTGAACTTCTTTTACCGACCGGGGCGGTTGCATCTCTATGATTGCTTTTACTTTCAATGGATTCGCTTCAATCCCCCGTCGACTGACCAGATGTCCCAGGAATTTCCCGGAATGGACCCCAAAACTGCTCTTTTTGGGATTTAGTTTCATGTTGTAGGTCCGGAGTATTTCAAATGTTTGGGCAAGATGTTGCAAGTGATCTTCTTTCCTTGAGCTTTTAACGACGATATCGTCCACATACACTTCCATAGTCTTCCCGATGTGGTCGTCAAACATCTTGTTGACCAGTCTCTGGTAGGTGGCTCCGGCGTTGATTAACCCAAATGGCATCCTCTTCCAACACAACAAATTTTTGTTGGTGTAAAACGTTGTGTGCTCCTAGTCGTCTGGGTGCATTGCGATCTGGTGATACCCTGCAAATGCATCCATGAACGTAAGGAGCTCATGTCCAGCTGTGCCATCAACCAATTGGTCGATATGTGGCAATGGGAAGTTGTCCTTTGGGCAAGCGGCGTTCAAGTCGGTAAAATCGATGCACAGTCTCCACGCCCCGCTTGCTTTCTTGACCAACACCGGGTTCGCTACCCATTGCGGGCATAAGGCCTGTCTGATCAAGTCGTTATCTAAAAGCTTTTTAACTTCCACATCGAGCGCTTCATACTTATCGGGCCCAAATTTTCTCCTCTTCTGATGGATTGGCTTTTTCATTGGATCGATATTGAGCTTATGGCAGGCATGCTCGGGGCTGATACCTACCATATCTGCATGTGACCACGCGAACACATCGAGATTTGCTTTAAGAAACTTCATCATTTCGGATCTATATGGCTCCGGGAGCTCAGATCCTATGAAGAGTTCTAAACTTTCTTGGTTCTGGTCGACTTTTATTGCCTCTAACTCTTCAACCGGAGTGGCTCTTCGCTTCTGGCTTTTCCAACGAGGGTCAATAATGGGCCCTTCCATACTCAATTCATCCTCGACTTCCATTGATTCCGCGCCCAATCGTGGTTCAATATCCTCTATCTCCATGCTAGCCGTTGTTGTATGCTCTGTTCTGTTGCTGGTTGTCGCAGCTTCTTCATTTCCCATATGGCTTGGTTGCTCGTTTTTGTCCACCTGCTTGTCACTACTTTGATGTTCGTCATCGCGTTTCTGCTCGTTATTACTTTCATGTTCGCCATTGCACTGTTGCTCATCTACCTCCATCATTTCAGTGTCGACGGACCCCATAATCTCTTCTAGGATGGAGGGTTCACCTTCGTCTCTGCTGCTCGGCTGCTCGTCCATCATGAATATCTGGTTGTCTTTAGGCCGCATCTGTAAGAGGCATTCACGAGCTCTTTTTTGATCGCCTTTAACTATACCTGACCCCTTTGATATTGGGTTGATTAGGCGTGAAATTGTCATGATTCGTAGCTAGAAACGCCCTAGTTTTGGTCGAGTTTATAGAGTATTTAGAGTCAATTGAGCATTATTTCTATACATTGATAAATTTGTCTCTTTGATGCTCATAGGTGAATAGAGGACGAAAAACGGAGTTCGTAGGACTTTGAATCGACTCAAACGGATGCCCGGATGAGAAGATATTGAAGAAATACGATTGGTATTAGTGCGGACGAGGAAAAGTATCATTTCGGAGGATTGGAGATCACTCGAGCGCATTACTCGAGCGCCACCGCTCGAGCGCCTTACTCGAGCGCGCAAACGTACAGAATCATTCTCGCGCTCGAGCAGCTCGAGCGCCACCGCTCGAGCGAATCGCTCGAGCGCCCAAAACTTACAGAATGATTTCAGCGCTCGAGCAGCTCGAGCGCGACCGCTCGAGCGAATGCACCATTCGAGCTACACTGCTCGAGCGGGACCGCTCGAGTGTTTTGCTCGAGCGCCCCTATACTTTTGCCTCCGGATTCGTATTTTCGGCCCGTTAACTCCCGTTTCGACCCGTGCCTATATATACCTCTTCCAAACACGTTTTGAAGGAGCCCCAACTTTTAGAAATAATTTTAGACTTAGTTTTTGGAGAGGAAGGAGACGAGCAAGCTTTATTTATGCTTTGTTGAGGTTTTTCATACGAATTCTTAGTTTCTTTTCATTAGTTCGTTCCTTTAAACGCTTTTAATTTCGTTTTAGTTAATTCAATTTCAGTTCTTCATATTTATTTCTTTTTCAACCCTAGTTTATGTTTCGTATTTTCTTTCTTCAATTCAATATGTTTATGTTCGTTGTTTCTTTAATTGCTTTTAGTTTTGTTAAAACCATGTCCGGCTAAAACCCTTGCATGCTTAGGTTAGGATGAACTCGTAGAAGTAGGATGTGGGTACATAATTAGGGTAGTTTGTGACGTTAGTTTTAATTCTCTTAATTAATGAATTCATATAATTAATCTGAACTCTACCTTTGAATTTCGTACGAAAGTGTTAGAGAGAGGACGACCGCATCACTCAATAACAATTAGTAGTCTTAACGAGAGGGTTTAGGAAAGGTTAATTCATCTACCGGTTTAGCGAAGGAGGACGACCGCATCACCTTAGTTAAATTAGGGTCTCATTAATTAAGCACAGTTCATTAACTTGTTAGTGGATTAGTGAAGTCGATTGCTAGGATAAAGTATTAGGGTGAGAAATCTTGAGCTTTCATTCTACGATCTTTTACTTAGGTTAATTCTTGTTTGTCACGACTACTTTGATTATGTACCTGCTCCGTTAGTATACGTAGGGATTCCTATCCTAAGCATCATCATCTCTCATTAGAAAACAACCCTTAGTTAATTCGTTTGCTTTAGTAATTTAGTTTACTTAGTTCATTTGAGTCTTTTAATTAATTTTTCAAAAACCCAAAAACATCACACTCATATTAACTACGACGCGTAGATCTTCAGGGATCTATTCGCATATACACCATCTCTTGGGTTCGATAATACTTGGTCCCTATACTTGCCCATACTACAGTGAACCCGTTCTCTTGCGGGGTAGCTACTAGTAGAAGCTAGTGTAGTCGCTTCAAGTCAATGGCGCCGTTGCCGGGGATGGCGTTATATGCCTTTTGAATAGGACTTGTAGATAGCTTAGTAGTTAGTAGTGGGTGATTTAATTTCTGTTTTTATTTTTATTCATTCGGCAGTTGCGTTTTGACCTTTCTGCTAGTGTGTCAGGTTTATGAAAACACGCTCACAAGGGAATACGAGCGAAGAGAGATTACCTGCAGATCCTGAGACAATAGCAAGAAGGAATCGAGCCTTCTTGAGAAGGATGAACGCTGCCGACTTAGGAAAGGAACCAATGGATATCAATAATGAGTTGGACGATGCTGCCAACGATTTCAATCAGGCAGTAGACCGAGTTGAAGGCACTGGAGTTAGTGGGAGCCAAAATCAAATTCCATTAGGGGATAGCCAGAGCCTAAACCCGGATACACGAAACGTAGGGAATCCAGCTCAGAACCTTGTCCATAATCCTCCTAACAACCCTGCTTACCCACAAAACCCAAATAACCATTTTAACAACCCAGTATACCAACATTACCCATATCCACCTTATCCTTACCCACCATACCCATACCATCTACCTCCTGTCTATAACCAACCACCTGTGTACCAACAACCTCCAGTTCAAAACATACCAGCACCACCTGTCGCTCCTCAGCCTGCGCCCCAGAACGCAGATCATAATATGGCAATTCGGGGCAGGTTCGCGGCACAACCGCAGAGGTACTACGATGGAGTGGCCTTACCACCTGTGGAGGCGAATAACTTTTCAATCTCCCCAGGAATTCTCAAGCTGCTGACCGAGAATCAGTTCAAAGGGGTGATCGGGAAGGAGAATCCTCACACACATCTGAGGAGCTTTCTCATGATAGCCTCCACATTTAATTATAATGGCATGTCTGAAGATGCCAAGAGACTTAGGCTGTTCCCATTCTCACTGACGGGAATAGCTAAGGAGTGGTACGATAATACGCTCCCACGGGGAGGTATTACCACTTGGGCCGAGCTCGAGCGTCTGTTCCTCGAGCGATTCTACCCTCCATCTAGGACGATCAAGGGTAGAATTGAGATCTCGTCCTTTCGCCAGAAGTCTGGAGAGGATTTACGCCAAGCGTGGGAGAGATACTCGAACATGCTGATAGAGTGCCCGCAGCATGGGTACAATGAGGGGGATGTTATGGCATTCTTCTACAGCGGTGCCAGCAAGGATGGTCAAGCCCATTTAGATGCATGTGCGGGTGGAGCATTCCTCAATCAAGGCATAGAGAGGTGTAGAGAGATCATTGACAACATTGTCACGAATGCCGGTGCTTGGAGAGAGGATGCAGATTTGCAAAGAGTGCATCAGGTTGAGGAGGGAGAAGGGACGAGAAGGCTGCTGATGGCCATGATGGAAAAGATCAATAACCTTGAGTTGGGGAAGAGTTTGGGTGGAGAGCATGCAGTGGAGAATGAGAGAGTAGACCAGCCCAGTGGACAGCAAGAGGTAGTCAATTACATGGGAGGTCCTTATTACAATCAGAATGGCTACCAAGGTGGTAATCAGTATGGAAGGTCTTCTTATGGCCAACCATTTGTGCCTCCAGGCCCACAGCCGCCTCAAAACCAATGGAGGAACACACAAGGAGTTCAAGGAGGCCAGCAGCTTCCTCAAAACACATGGAGGAAGAATGAGAATTTCTCTTATGCTAACCCAAAAGCTGGAATTACTGTGCCTGCAGGTGTTGATCCGGGGTCTAAACCTCCTGGTGGAGAAGGCGGTGCATCAACCGAGGAGATGTTGAGAGCGATCCTTCAGAAGGTGGAGGAAGGGAGCAAGCGGTTGTCATCCTTGGAGTACGATGTGAAGGAGTTGCATAAGAAGGGTGATCATCGTGATCAAGAGCTCCAGAAGATGAACGTTGAGTGGACTAGAACTCAACAAGAGAACAATCGAAGGTTCACCTCTTTAGAGCTCCAGATGAGTCAAATTGCAAAGTCCGTGAATAGAATGCCGGAGGGGAACTCAAAAGAGCAGTGCAAGGCGATCCAGCTGAGAAGTGGAACCAACTACGAAGGTCCTCAGATGCCTGCTGATTCTGAGACGCCCCAAGAAGAGATTGAGCCTAAAGGAGATGAAGTTGAGAAGGGGATTGAAAGTGAAGGAATTGAGAAGAGTGAGAGAGTTCCTAAGTGGAAAAAGGCAAAGGAAGCAAGGGAGAAAGTGAAAGAAACAGAAAGAGATGAATGGGGGGTACCCAAATCTGTGATACCCGTCCCATATCCACAGCGCTTCATGAAAAAGAAGCTTGATGAAAAATTTGCTAAATTTCTTGATGTTTTTAAACAACTGCATATTAATATTCCCTTTTATGATGCTTTGGAACAGATGCCGCACTATGCGAAGTTTTTGAAGGACTTGATCGCGAAAAGACGGCGAGTGGATGAGCCGAATTTGGTGCAGCTGAACCACGAGGTGAGTGCATTAGTGCACAAGGCGCTCCCACCGAAGCTAAAGGATCCCGGGAGCTTCACCATTCTTTGTGACATTGGGAGCGGGATCAAGAAGGGAGCGTTGTGCGACCTCGGGGCGAGCATAAATCTCATGCCGTTGTCGCTTTTCAAGAAGTTGGAAGGTGGTGAACTTCAACCCACAATGATGACGCTTCAACTAGCCGACCGGTCTATTACTCGACCTCAAGGTGTGGTTGAAGACGTTCTAGTGAGAGTTGGAGATCACATTTTTCCAGCTGACTTTGTAGTGCTAGAGATGGAGGAAGATGAGCACGTACCCCTGATCTTGGGAAGACCGTTCTTAGCTACGGCGGGGATGGTGCTAGACGTAGCGAATGGGAAGATCACGTTGAAGGTTGATGATCAAGAAGTGAAGATCTCCCTATATGAAGCCATGAAGCACCCGAGGGAGGATGAGAGCTTGTATTGCATGGATGCAATTGATCCTAGTGTTGAAGACACACCTCCTATCCCTAATCCTTCTCATATTCATGAATTTTATAATCCTTCAAATGATAATTTAACCCATGAGCGTTATGATCTTGATTATGTTGATAGGGATAAAGTGAAGAAGTTGAAGGATGGAGAGGTGAAGAAAGTGGACGTGGTCCAGTTAGAAGGGAAAGGAGGAGTTAAGAAGAAAAAGTCCAAACTCAAGAAATTGTGTGGTAAGACTCCTCCAGATAGAGGCAAGAAGGAGTTGAGACCCATAACACTTGGGAATGAGAAGAGAGCAAAGGAACTCATGATGGTGGGGCATCAAGGAAAGAAGTTCAAACACCACTCTTATGAGAGTAAGGGAGGTAAATTTGAGTATGATGTCCCATAAGCTCCTTTGAGCACGGTCCGGCATGAGGACCTTAAAAATAGCGCTGAATGGGAGGCAACCCATTTTTATTTGCTTTCATTTATTTTTAGTGTTTTTTTATATTATTAGGGAGTATTTTGAGTCGTATGTTTAACCTTGTACTTGAGAGTTTTATTTTGTAGGCTTGTCTCTAAAGGAGTAAAGGTATCATGGAGTTACTCAGATTGAAGGAACCAACTTGAGACAAAGGAGTGTGCAAAGCTGTTGAGAGAAACGGAATTGTTCGGTTGAGGTAACCCACAACCCCAAACTTAGACCTCTAGCAAGGTCGAAGTTTGGGGGGGTGGAGTTTTTTATGTTTCTTGTTACATTGCACATGCATGCACCCCTTATCTTTGAGTTGAGTTAGTTATTTGGTGCCTTGAGATGCTCCTTGGGCTTTTATTAATTTGTTTTGTTACTCAATATTTTATGCCTATCAATCACCTTATGCTTGTTGATTGCTATCTTTGAGTATGATTTGATGAGTAGAGTGAGTTGTAAGGGTGAGTTAGAAATTTTTTTGTGTGAGTGTTTGAGTTTGAGCTGATTAGGGAGAGAACCCGTATGCTTATGAGTTTTCTTTTGAGTACTTGTGTGATGAGAGTGAGAATGCACTAGGACTAGCATGGATGTGAAAGCTGTGAGATTTGAGCCTTACGAGATTTAAATGCATGATTTAATCTCTTCGTTTGTGAGTGGATCGTCACCTTAGAGGATGCTAGAACTTGCATGTGCTCTTGCTTCTAAATTGTGTCTAGTTTGATATGCCGAATGTGATCTTAGGCCATCATTGATTTTATTGAGTCACTTAGCCAAAATTTTCCTTACCAATGACATTGATCCCTTGTTAGCCCCGTTGAGCCTAAAGCCTATTTTATTTGCTAGCACATATGAACACTATTCCAATTCCTAAGCCTTTTTGTCCCAATTTGAGTGGAGAATAGGAAAGTGTGAATATGAAGGGAGTGAATTGAGTTGAAAAAAAGGAGAAGGTTGTTTGTTGAGTGAATATGAAAAAAAAGGTGTGATGAAGTTTTGAGATGTGGGAAAAAGAACAAAAAGAAAAAAAAAATTTGAGAATAAGCAAAGGAAAAAATGAGCTCATGTGTTTGTGCGAAAAAGAAAAAAATGATGAAGTGTTTAAAAAAGTGAAAAAGTGAGAAAGAAAAAAATTGAAGTGTTGAGAGAATTGAAAGCGAAAGTGTAGTGATTGAATATGTTTGAAGTAGATTGTTTTTAATCTCGAAGTACCGAAGTTTTGAATTTCTATTCTCCATTCACTTGAGTCACTTCACCATATTGTTATCCCACCTGTCCAAAGAGCCTACATTACAACCTTTTGAAAGTCCTTTTTGATTCGGCATTGATTTCTAGAGTATGGTCGAAGTTGAGAGCATTTACAAGCCTATGGCTGCCAATTTGTGTGAGTGATTGATTGAGTGAGTCCCTTTATCATTGTTATACACTTGTGAGGGAGTTAAACACATCGTTGAGTGCACATCCATGCTTGATCTTGGTGCTTCTTATTATTGTTGCATGAGTACGATAAAAGGAATTGAGTGAGTATACGGGTGATTGACTTTTGAAGCTTGAATTCATTAGCTTGCATGATTGATTTTTCCTACTTATTCCTAACAATTTCACTTGACTTATTATTTCATTGCTTGGGGACAAGCAATATGGTAAGTTTGGGGGGGTTGATTAGGCGTGAAATTGTCATGATTCGTAGCTAGAAACGCCCTAGTTTTGGTCGAGTTTATAGAGTATTTAGAGTCAATTGAGCATTATTTCTATACATTGATAAATTTGTCTCTTTGATGCTCATAGGTGAATAGAGGACGAAAAACGGAGTTCGTAGGACTTTGAATCGACTCAAACGGATGCCCGGATGAGAAGATATTGAAGAAATACGATTGGTATTAGTGCGGACGAGGAAAAGTATCATTTCGGAGGATTGGAGATCACTCGAGCGCATTACTCGAGCGCCACCGCTCGAGCGCCTTACTCGAGCGCGCAAACGTACAGAATCATTCTCGCGCTCGAGCGAATCGCTCGAGCGCCCAAAACTTACAGAATGATTTCAGCGCTCGAGCAGCTCGAGCGCGACCGCTCGAGCGAATGCACCATTCGAGCTACACTGCTCGAGCGGGACCGCTCGAGCGTTTTGCTCGAGCGCCCCTATACTTTTGCCTCCGGATTCGTATTTTCGGCCCGTTAACTCCCGTTTCGACCCGTGCCTATATATACCTCTTCCAAACACGTTTTGAAGGAGCCCCAACTTTTAGAAATAATTTTAGACTTAGTTTTTGGAGAGGAAGGAGACGAGCAAGCTTTATTTATGCTTTGTTGAGGTTTTTCATACGAATTCTTAGTTTCTTTTCATTAGTTCGTTCCTTTAAACGCTTTTAATTTCGTTTTAGTTAATTCAATTTCAGTTCTTCATATTTATTTCTTTTTCAACCCTAGTTTATGTTTCGTATTTTCTTTCTTCAATTCAATATGTTTATGTTCGTTGTTTCTTTAATTGCTTTTAGTTTTGTTAAAACCATGTCCGGCTAAAACCCTTGCATGCTTGGGTTAGGATGAACTCGTAGAAGTAGGATGTGGGTACATAATTAGGGTAGTTTGTGATGTTAGTTTTAATTCTCTTAATTAATGAATTCTTATAATTAATCTGAACTTTACCTTTGAATTTAGTACGAAAGTGTTAGAGAGAGGACGACCGCATCACTCAATAACAATTAGTAGTCTTAACGAGAGGGTTTAGGAAAGGTTAATTCATCTACCGGTTTAGCGAAGGAGGACGACCGCATCACCTTAGTTAAATTAGGGTCTCATTAATTAAGCACAGTTCATTAACTTGTTAGTGGATTAGTGAAGTCGATTGCTAGGATAAAGTATTAGGGTGAGAAATCTTGAGCTTTCATTCTACGATCTTTTACTTAGGTTAATTCTTGTTTGTCACGACTACTTTGATTATGTACCTGCTCCGTTAGTATACGTAGGGATTCCTATCCTAAGCATCATCATCTCTCATTAGAAAACAACCCTTAGTTAATTCGTTTGCTTTAGTAATTTAGTTTACTTAGTTCATTTGAGTCTTTTAATTAATTTTTCAAAAACCCAAAAACATCACACTCATATTAACTACGACGCGTAGATCTTCAAGGATCTATTCGCATATACACCATCTCTTGGGTTCGATAATACTTGGTCCCTATACTTGCCCATACTACAGTGAACCCGTTCTCTTGCGGGGTAGCTACTAGTAGAAGCTAGTGTAGTCGCTTCAAGTCAGAAACTTAACACAATAGTAGTACGTTGAAACAACCGCTTTGAATTCATTGATAAAAGGTCGACCGAGAAATCCGTTATATGAAGACTGCTGATCTACTACTAAGAACTCTAGCATTCTAGTCATCCTCCTGTCAGGATTCTCGGTCGATACAAGCTCGACTGATAACGTGACTACTCCTAGGGGATCGGTTACAGCATCACCGAATCCCACTATCTTATGATTACATTGTTTCACATATTCCTCACAATCCCCTATCTGATCTAATGTACTCTTGAACAGAATGTTGGTGTATGATCCAGTGTCCACAAGCAGTCGGTGGACTCGGGTTCCCATGATGTTAGCACATATGATTAGCGAGTCATTGTGCGGAGTGAGCACGCCGTCTAAATCTTTTTCTGAAAATATTAGGTCCCCCGTCTTCTTGGTGGCCTGGTTGGCTCCTACCTCTTTCACTTGGGCTACCGCCCTCAACTCCGCTTTCCTCTTCCTTTTTGACGTCAAAGGTCTTCCATCGGAACATCCCCCAATGTGTCCACTTGATTCAAGCATGAGAACTTTCCGCATCGGCTCTGCTGGTGTTGTTGAGACTCTCTTTCCCTTCTTGGTTGCTTTGGTTGGTTGGTCGTCACTGTCCTCGTCATCAGAACTAGGCAGATTGACCTCCCTAGGTCTCTTTCCGGGTTCTCTCTTCACGAATTCGGACAGTTTACCTTCCTCATAAAATCTCCACAATTGTTTCAACAGATCACGGCATTCACTAGTGAAATGTCCGATGTTCTGGTGATAAGCACAGTATTTGTTCGGATTCAACTTTCCGCGTTCTTGTCGTATTTTCCTTGGTTCCGACAACATGTCTCTGTCTTTGACGTTGTTGTACACAACCTCTATTGATGTAGCCAGCACCTGATTTAACCTGTCTTTCATCTTCGTTCCCTCGTTGAAAGCTTTCATGTTTTTCGGGGCCTTGTAATCACTCCCCATGGGTTTCTTTCCAGCTTTCTTGGGATCATTCTTATCACCCAGCTCTTTCTGCAATGCCTCTTGCATCGATACATGAATCCCGGCCTTGTGTCGGAATTCCATGTACGTTTTTGGACACGTCAAGTGCATTTCTTTCCACAATTCGGTTCCTTTTTTCAGCCCTGCCATTACTGCAACTATTTTTGTGTCTTCACTTACCATCTCGCCTTCCAACAGAACTTTATCGAATCTTTCCAAAAATTGCTTGTCTGACTCTTCGTCTCCTTGCTTAATGTCTGCCAGCCGGTGCCTGTGGGTTAAGTAAGACCCAGCTGTTGAGAAATGAGACAAGAACTCCTTGCTCAACTGGGCAAAGGAGGTAATAGAACCAGGAGCCATTGCTGAAAACCATGGGTGAGTGGGAAATTTCGACATTGAGTTGCGTCTGTTGCCCCCACTGAGATCATGAAGTCTGAATATTTTGTCACGTGGATTCGCGGGTCCGACTTCCCTTCATATAAGCTGATGGCGGGGAACTATATCTTCTTCTGAATTGGTGCATTGAGGATTAATGGAGATAACGGCGAAGACGGGAGAATAGTTGACCCGACTCCTCTCTGAGACTCTAATTGTTTCTGCAATTCTTCAATTGCTTTCTTCATCTCTTGCAACTCACTTGGGGGAGTTCTCCCATCGGAAGGCTGTTCATCATGATTAGGTATAACCTCCTCATGATGCAGTCCCTCCCCGATGGGGCGTTTCTCTTGAGTTGCCTTCCTTGCCATGTTGCTGGCTCCATTTGGCCCTAGTCGGCCGAAAGCTGATCTCCTGACTCGATCATGCACTGATGGGCGAGCAGCAGGGCGTGGTCGCGCATCATTTCTCCCAGATTGTTCTCTCATGGTTGCATGCTTTGTGCCCAGCCTTTCCAACGCACTAGTCCGAGAAGTGCTTTTACTCGACTCACTTGCAGGACTCGGTGATAACTCCTCTCGATTTCCCAAACGCTCACCACGGGAGCCTTTCCTTTGTTTCTACGGACTTCCGCGCTGTCAGCCTCATTACGGCGCGCATCTTCTCTCAACTTGCTTCTCTGTTCGCCTGTTCGCCCCTGCTCGCCGTTGCTCTTGATGGCCCAGCTGTTTGCCGATTTTGTAAAGATTGGAGGACAGCAATCGTTTTTGCTAGTTCTTCGGGGTTTTGAGCAAGAGCTTCCACTTCCGGTGGAATTGTATCGATGGTGACTTGAACATTCCTTTGCGAGGTTGCCCTCACCGTCCGGGCATGTCCTTCGGTGGAAGAAACCCTAGTTCTTGACCTAGGGTTCGGTGATGCGCTCGAATGTCGTTCTTCTTGTGACCTAATCATCTTGGTTATTGAAATGTATGGGATAAACAGAGGATTGAGGTGATTTTGCTCCTAAAAACACCCTTCTCAAGAGTTACTAGCCTTGTATGTATGAATATGGTGGTTTGAAAACCCTAGTTCATACATGCATGCATTCAAACTCTTAAAATGATGTATTTATGGATTACTTTGTTTCGAATGGTATGCACACTTGACTTCCGGTGATTTCTTCCCGGATTCCGGCCAATTTTTGCAGATTCCGGCGAAAATCTTCAAGCTTTCTTCGAATTTTTATAAATCGGAGGTTCGAACCCTTCTTCTAGCGCCAATTGTTGATGACCTTTTCTAATCGATGTTGATTAGTGGCTGTTTTTGCTAAGTAAGATCATCAAACAAATACTAAGATCATGAGATTTAGCTAAATATAGAACAAGAAATAAATTGACAAGAGTTTGGCTAATATTTTGAATTATGGGAAAAAAACCCCTCTTTCTTCATGCAAATGAAGAAGTATTTATAGATGTACAAGGTGACTATGTGTCACTATTTTAATGGCTTAATCATTGGATCTTTGCCAAGTGTCAGGACACTTGTACAACATCTAGGCTATTGTTCAATGGATGAGTGCCAAGTGTTAGGACACTTGGACCATATCTAAGTATGGTGACCTTTGGAATTCCTAATGTTGTACTTGGTCTTCATAATCACTCAGCTGCTTTCTTTGGTGAGCGATTGCTCGCTAGTACATCTTCGTTGGGCCCTATGAACCTCTTGCTCGCCTCGTGTTTGGGCTTGATGCACGCTTGCTCGCGTGGTTGCAAGGTTGTCCGCCTTTCGCCTTTATCTTTCGCTTTGGCTATGTATTTCTTTTGTTCTTTACTTTCCTGCTCGCGTGCAATATACTTGATTGCTCTCCTGGTCGCCAGTGAAGTTGATTCCCTTAATACTCTGATGGTCGCCTGCTTCTTCGTCTTAGTTCATTAACTTCTTAATCTTCGATCACTGTTGCTCGCCTGGTCGCCTATCAACAGGAGTATCTCATTTTCAAAATATGACTATTTAGTTTGGATGGTGGTTATAATAATTATATTTTTATTGCAGCTTAACCAAAATTTTGTACTTATTTTTTTTTGCAGTCTATCTTGATTTTAATGATTAGTTTTTTTTTTTTTAATGGTTGGTGATACTATTTACTTATACTGATAATATATTACTTTTGATTTGGATGTGGAACTTACAAGATTTTTAACATAAAACCAAAAGATTTATAACTTAAATATATAATAATACCAGTTATATTTTCAATCCGCGAAATTCGCGGGGGTACGCACTAGTATATATATATAAAACTAACCACCAACATTTGGAAATCATACCAAATTATTGCTAAATTGAATAATATTTATTTTAAATATTTGGTATATATCTTTGAAATATATTTTATTACAAATATTGATAAATAATTATTTAAATTATTATTAAATTGAGTAATAAATATTTTGTATATATCTTTAAAATATGTTTTAATATAAATATTGATAAATAATTATTTATAAAATATAGTGGACATATTTGTGATATATAATTTATAATAAATATTAAGAATTTATAAATAAATATGTTGAATATATCTTTGAAATATATACTATGATAAATCCCTGTATTTTGTAGTATAAAAGATATTTCAACTATATATATATATATATATATATATATATATATATATATTATTTATATTTATTTAATATATATATTTACATTATATCTTTTATATTGTATATATATTTTATTTATTTATATAATATAAAAGATATTTGAATTATTTTAAGACAAATTTTAGGATGCATCCAAGTGAATAGCATGCACTTGAAATTTGATCTCAATTTAAAATTAAATTTGATCAAAAAGTAAAAACTCGCGGTCAGACTCAATCCGAACAAAATTTGTGGGTCTGACAACAAATCGGGTCGCAAATGGATCGCGCGCACATCGTACCAATACCCCAAGTTATAATCACCAATATCCCAAGTTATATCACCAATACCCCAAGTTATATCATCAATGCCCCAAGAATTACTCAATATTAATATTTCAAATAATTATTCAGTAGTACCCCAAAACTTAATCATCAATACACCGATTTATAATTACCGGTACCCCAAATTATAATCAACAATACCTAAAAAATAATTAACAATACGCCTAAATCAATAATCTAACAATATTCTAAACAACGATACTATTTTAAATTATGCAGACCCATTGCCGAATTATCATATATCTCATTTTCCTTCTTCTTTACAATGAAAAAACAGCCCAATGTCCCTCAAAATCCCTACGTTAAAAACACAACAAATTGCATTATTGAGTTCATTAACTTTTTTCTAAATGAAAATAAACTGATACCATATTGAAACTTCAAATGGAATTCATTCTGCAGGAAAGAAATTTACATTTGGGAATTGGGAGATAATACGGAAGTTTACACAGGAAGGGATAAGAATGACATTTGATAATACAATTTGACTAATTCTCCTATTTATATTCCAATTAATTGTAACTAACTAGTCCTACTAATAAAACTAAGTAACTGTATATATATATATGAATGAGTAATATATATCTTAAGAATGGTGCATTATTGAATCCGATTCTGGGCGGAGGTATACATATTTTTTTTATATGTATGTGTATTTGTTGAATGAAATGAAGCAATTGATGGCCGAAAATGAAGCAAAATTGCAGGGAAGGGCAAAGGTAGTCACCGGAAGAAGAGAAAAATGAAACCACCATCATCGCCGAAAAGCTTCAAGCTCGTCATTAATGGAAGAAAAACAGATTAAGATGAAGACGCCACAGTTCAACTCCGATCCGAATAGTCGGCGCGATATTGATCTAGAGATCCCGCTACATCTATTTTGCCCCTGTTTGTTGATCGACCCGGTAACATACCCGCGAGTTTTTACCGGGTTAGAGTAACCCGCAAATTTTAAGTTTTGGTCAAAATTGATTTCAAATTGGGGGCAAAATCCAAGAATGCACCCTAGAATCACTCTTATTTTAAATAATAATTATTGAATATTTTTGTGAATGATCAATGTATAAAAATAATTTGATATATAGTTTGTAGAAGATTTTTTTTGTAGAATTTGTTAAAATAAATATTTATTAATCTAAAAAAAGAAAAGAAAAAACAAGACAATTCTTTAATTTTTGGCAGAGTATAGAGTGAAAATAGTTCATACATGAACCAACGTGTATTAATTATTTTCATTAAAAGGTAATAGTTTTTTTTTTTCCACTAAAGGGTGTTAGTTGTTTCCGACTGAAAAGTGTTAGTTTTAGAGGGTATTAGGTGTTTCCGACTGAAAAGTATTAGTTTTGGATGATATTAATTGTTTTCGCTGAAGGGTATTAGTTGAAGATGTTGGTGATCAATTTTTATTGGATGGATTAGTGACTGTTTAGGTTCGGTTTAATGATCATCAAGCAATTACGTGTGATTGGTTACCACCGTAAATGGTAAATCGAGGGTCGGGTTATGAACTTGTAAATATGAAAATCGAAATCGTGATAATTTCGTATGTGTGTACGTTTAGGTGTATTAGTGTGTGTTTTGGGAGTGTTTATGAATTTGAACTTGTATTTATTAAGCTGGAGAACAACTATTTATAGTGACTAGCAAGCATGAGGTGTTCCTGACTCTTGGTCTCCCTAGCCTGCATGCTTGACATGTGTCCTTTGACTCTAGTTTGACCTTATCTAAGCTAAATCTTAGTTACAAAGTCTTATTTGGTCTTATCTCGGACTTCATTGTTGTTCGTCCATGTCGGTTTAAATCGATCCAGGATGGTTCTTTCATAGAAGTTGTTCGCCGTTTGGGTGTATGGCTCAGAAGTTGTTCGCCTTTGTGTCTTGCACAGATTGGCTTTGGGATCTTGATCCTTTGTTCGTCAGCATACACCTCTCTTAGGCTGATAACTGTAACACTTTTACCAATGTTGTTCGTCATTATTGACTTGGTGGTGTGTCCATATTTGGTCTTCGGTCTTTAAACCTGTTCGCCAATATCTTGTTCGTCGGTATAGTTGTTCGTCACTTTATACACTCCCTGGATTGATTTACGCACCCCCATCTTGATTTTCTTTGTTAATTCCGGATTGATTCTTCGTAATCTCTATTTAGGTCGTAATCTTTGTTCGCCTATAATTGATAGATGTTCGCCTATCAACATAAGAGTATAAAGATTATTAGTTATTTAACTAAAGAGTATTAGTGGTTATACTAAAAAGTATTGCAAAGTGATTTATGAATGAACCAACTTCACTCTATACATAATCTTAATTTTGTGTAGAAGAAAAATTATCTAGCTGACAAAATATAGAGTGAAAATGGTTTATACATGAACAATTTGAAGTGTATTAGTTATTTTCACTAAATGGTGTTAATTATTTTCACTTAAGGGTATTAGTTGTTTTCAATGAAGAGTAGTAGTTCTGTAGGGTATTGCTTATTTTCACTAAAATATATTAGTTGAAGAGTACGAAGAATATTAGTTGTTTAACTAAAGGGTAACAATTGATTAACTAAAGAGTATTAGTGGTTATACTAAAAAGTATTGCAAAGTGGTGTATGTATGAGCTAATTTCACTATATACATACTCTTAATTTTTTTGTAGAAGAAAGATCATCTAAATTAAGGAGGCGCTTGGTTAACAACTCTTCAATGGTAATGAGAATGAGATTGAAAATTATTGTAATTAGCATGGATCATGAGAATAAAATTACTACATCTCCTCCTAAATAAGATAATCACTACTCTATTTTGATTACCCTATTCTCTTCCTACAATCATCTTCCTCAATCACTCCCCCATTCCTTCACCAACAACCATTTGATGTCAACTTATATTCCAAAATTGGGGCATGACACTAGCAATAGTGTCACCATTGGAACACTTCTTCCCCTAACACATCATTTTTTTTATGAGGGCATAGATGGAAATAAATTTTCATTCCCATTACCATTGAAGAATTGTTAACCAAGCGCCCCCTAATTACTTTGAAGAAAGATTATAGTAGATATATAACAATTAATATATTCTATTAGGCATACCACCAAATACATATGAGCATTAAACAATTAGAGGGTATTAATGGTTATATCAAAAAGTATTGCCAACCAATTTCACTCTATACATCTTTACTTTTTGTAGAAGAGGGAGATTATCTAGATTAATTACTTTGAAGAAAGATTATAATAGACATATACCAATTAAGAGTAGGTATTATGTGAGACTGTCTCATACCATAAGATGTTGTTAATTTGTGATGTATGTCATGAGAAGGTCTCACGCAAATTTTTGCAACAATTGATATGTAAAATTATAAATATATTCTATTGAGCAAACCACCAAATACATATGTGCATATTTATCATATTGGAATAAGGTTGGGAACTTGGGAGATACATTTTTGTTAATTAATTAACATACAAAAATGCATAAGTTTACAAAACAAGGAAAGACTAAGATCTCCAACGAACTCCATATTCCTCAATATTTTTACCTCTAGATTCGGAATAATTTTACGGGATAATAATATGAATTGTGCATTCCAATAAAAACCAGAGCGAAGTTATGTATGATTAGACTTGATGCAGGAATGGATAG
Source organism: Ballota nigra (assembly GCA_947034835.1). Classification (NCBI taxonomy): domain Eukaryota; kingdom Viridiplantae; phylum Streptophyta; class Magnoliopsida; order Lamiales; family Lamiaceae; genus Ballota; species Ballota nigra. The sequence continues at coordinate 118,295,199 of OX344721.1, read as the reverse complement.
AAATTGAGGGTTTCAAACCTTCAAACCTAGATTAAATCTGGAGGATATAGAAAAAATACTAGTTATTTATTTATAAAAATATATATGAAATGTATACATTCTTAAATTGCATAATTATTTTAATACATGCATTTATCTCAATATTATAAAAAAAATCTTAAAAATTTAATATATACGATACGAGTAACGTATGAAACAGAAGACTTCATTAATAAAAAAAATTAATTGAAAAAAAAAGCGAAAAGACTCAATTGATAATTTTACAAATGTATCGTTCAAAACTACATTTAAAGATTATTGTGGACGATCTGAATTATATGAAGGACATAACCATACTTGCATCTACACTATAATAACTTGAAGTGTTATGGTGTGCAGAATCATGATTTGAATTTGAAAGTTGAGACTTCAATTATGCAACTAAGAAATATAAGTCATTCAATAAGATTGTGCAACGGATTAACTCTAATAAGATTAGGTGACAATGTTCTGGCAAGTACATTCTTAATCAGAAGCAATTCAGATGAGATGGTGTTGATCTCAATACTTTCCTGACTTCATTCGACCCGAGACTTTTGTTCAAGTTTTCAAAAGAGACTGATCACATTAGTTGTCTTATATGAAATATCAATAAGAGTTGATGATAATCGTTTGCTACTGTTGGTATATTCTTGAAGAATCAGTTTTCAGTCACAGCCAATCATACGTAGAAGTTTTAAGAGTCATCATTTAAAATAATTTAAAGATTTTTTATGTGTGGTGGCTGATGATGAATGTTTATCGAAAATTGATTTTTTTTTTTGAGAGAAATGTTTCGAAATCTATTGCCTTTTCAGTATTTTCTACATCCTGTTTAATATGTATTCATAGGTATTACCAAAATTTCTTACTGCATAAATCATAAAAAAATTATATGTTTAAATACAAATAGTATTTAGCAATGTTGCAGAAGTCAGAAATCGCTAGTCGGACGTTTATTGGCCGCCCAACACCTAGGCGCCAAACACTTCTTTTTTTTATTCGCCTCAGCACTCATCTGTATAGTTTACATATATAGTTTGGGCTAAAATAAATATTTTAACATTCTGGACTTTTATTTTTGTTGGGTTGTTATGGTAAATTTGGGCTGGTATTATAAATATTAAAACCTAGGTTTTGTAAGTATTTCTCCAATCCTTCTTCTTCTCCAGCAATATTCATCACGGCGCGACTCAATCTCTTCACCTCCTCGGATCTTCTGTCGTAGGAAATTGGTTTGCTCGCCGCCACGATTTTCTTCTCCACCACATTCTTCGACTTCTTCATCAAGTCCGTCAGCAAAATTACCAGCGTCGGGGGGCGTATCACGCAATCGTCATCAAAATTTGGGAAACTGGTCATCTGGGCCTCACCTTCTCCGTCTTCTCCGTATAGGTTAGGGGCGTCTTTTCCGTCTAGGGTAGATATTTCATATTATAATATTATTTAAATTAAAAAAATTTGACACCGGCCCATTAGGTGGAAATCGGGGCGAGAGAGGGCCGCCTAGCCCGATTTTTGCATCCATGGTATTTAGATTATCTCTTATAAATAAAATATACTCCCTCTGTCCAACATTAGTAGTCCTGTTTTTTGGGCTGTTATTTTTTATCATAAGTTGGAGGATATTATGAGGTATTGTGAGTTACATTTATGAAAAATATGATACTCATATTTTCCATAAACAATGACTTTAATGATAAATGGACCTCACAATACCTTATAATATCCTCCAACTTATGACAAAAAATAACAACTAAAAAAACAAGATTACTAATATTGGACGGAGGGAGTAATATTTATTACACCTTGCTTTCACAATTTTTTTTTTACATTTGCATTACGCCCTCTTTAAAAATATATTTCAAATAAAAGAATAATAATATTATCTATTTGAAATAAAAAAAATATTTTAATAAAAATACTAATAAACATTATTAAACCCAAACAAATATACCACAATATAAATTGAGGATCCATAAAATTAAGGCAAAGTATTATATGAAAATAGTTCATGATAAGCTTATCATGAAAATATTTTAAAGTATCATTAATCTCATCGGGAGTATCATTAATATCACCAGGGGTATCATTAGTCTGAGTTCAATAAAATTGTTTTAACTTTTTTGAACTCAGACTAATGATACCCCTGCCAGGTTTAATGATACTCCTGATGAGATTAATGATACTCTAAAACTATTTCATGTTAAACTTATTATGAAGTGTTTTCATATAATACCTACTCTAAAATTAATTATACAATTATGGTCGTGCATCGCACGGATTTAGTGATTAGTAAAGATTAATAACCCTAAAATAATTATAATGGACTTAAATTCATAAATTATTATATATATTATTACTATTATTATATAATATATATTTAACTGAATATTTAATCGAATACTTACGCATATCGAATCTAATATCATAGTTTTGTATTCGTATTCGATAACTAATCGAATAAAAAAAATGTACTCGAATTTGAATTGTAAAATTTCGAATATGAATAACGAATTTTGAATACAAATAACAAATCGATTCAAAATTGTTTGATTCGTTTACAACCCCGACTTGAGTGCATGATATGCCCTTGAATTAAAAAAAAATACTTTAAGCTTAAAGTCCAAGTGTTATTAGAATTTGTAAAAATCAATTGCATTTAGTGAATAAATTGAAATAAGTAGGTTTTACATTAAAATTATTTTGAAATATCAAATATTAAATTAAAAATATTTAAAAATCTCATTAAGGTATCAAGAATTTAGACCGATTATACCCATTTTAATTATTGTCGATATTTTTACCAACCATAAATATTATTTACCTCGATCTTATACCTGTGATAAAAATTTAATACTTAATCATATATTTAATTATTTAAAACAATTACGTAATATCATCATAATATTCTAATTGACGAAATATATCGTATCTTATTAAATTAATTTTTTATATATAGAAACACAGGTAACAGAAACCCTGGCAATTAAAAAAGTTGCACCCCCTCTCTTTACTTAATCCCTTCCATACCTCTACGCCCCTTCTCATCTTCACTGTTCCTCGCCGCCGACAATCGCCAGACGACGATAGCACCAATTTCCGTCGGCTTCCGTGTTCAATCCATTGGCGCTTGCTTTCTCAATCGATTGATTTTGTTTTCTGTTTCTTCCGCGTTCCTGCCTGCCGGAGTGTCGTCGTTGGCAATCGCAAGACGATCGTCGACACGATTGACGGCCCTTTCTCATCACCTGATACCAGGTTTCAGTTTATTCCCTTCGGATTTTTATGTAAATTCTGTAATCCTGTAAGCATTGATACATTAAAAAGGTGGTATTAGATACAAAACCTAGTTTAATTCGGCCGCTCGTGTACATATATGATGATTCTAAAACCAAGAACTGCTTGTTTTTTATTTGTTCATGTTTAATTAGATTTTCTTCGCCATTATTAATATCTTTGTTTCTAATCGGCCAGAGGATGCCCACCCCACAGTTTCTGAACCCTATTTATTTTTCAGATCGTAACACTGCAATCTCTCTACACCTTAGCGCTAAGTCCTCTCAGTTTCAAATCACACACAATTACTCTCGGATTCGTATATTGAATTGTATGTTCTGTTTGTATCTCTTTTAGAATCGTTAAATCGCAAAACCGTTTTACCGTTGAATAGAACTAATCTATTTGTGTTTGCTCACAAATTGTTTTCTGAATTTTAATTTGTGATAAAAGCACTAGGGTGGTGGCTCACTCGTTGGTGTGAGCTCATTTGAAATTGGGATTTTGCAGGAATCTTTGGTGAATTGGGGCCAGACGACTTAATATATTAGTCGAAACCACGAGAAAAACAATCTAATGGGTAGAAACAAGCCTACCACCCGTGATGAGGAGAATGCCCCTGCAGGTGGTGGTCGGGGAGGCAAATCAAAGAAGAAGGCCTTTATGATTGATGATGATGAATATTTAGTTGGGGCTGAATTGTCAGAAGATGTTGTTGTTCCAGAAGAGAAGGTGGCACCAGTGGGTGGAAAAAGTAAGGGCAAGAAAGGGGGGAAGAAGAATGTGCCGAGGGATGAGGATTATGAAGTGGTGGACAACGTGTCTAAGGAAGAGGAGGAGGAGGAGGATGCTCCTGTAACATTTGGTGGTAAAAAAAAGACGAAGGGAAAAAAGAGTGGAAGTAGTAATATGGTCAGTTCTTCAAATTTTGAGCTATTAGAAGATAATGACGACCAAGATGATCATGGAAAGATGGATAAAGATGACGAGGATGAAGAACTAGATCCGCCATCTTTTTCTGGTAAGAAGAAGCCTTCAAAGAGCAAGAAGAGTGGTGGCGGTGTCTCTTCTGCCTTTTCCTTACTTGGCGAAGAGGAAGAGAGTAGAGATAAGGATGACAGTTCCAAAGAGGAAGATGAGGATGCTGGGATTGCATTTACAGGTAAAAAGAAAAAGTCGTCCAAGGGTTTTAAGAAGCCTTCTGGAAATTCATTTAGTTCTACTTTTCTTGATGAAGATGAATCTGTTTCAAAAGTTGAGGATGATTTGGCCGAAGGTGGTTCTGATGATCAGGAGACAGATCTTTCTGCAATTCAATTTTCAGGCAAAAAGAAATCATCTAAAAAGAAGAATACAAGTGTTGATACTGTTCTGGAAACTGCAAATGATGGTGATACTTCCTCAAATCTTGTTGAACCGCATCAACATGTAGATACATCAAAGAACAAAAAGAAGAAAAAGAAGGGTGTGAAAGCTCTTCAAGAAGAAGAAGAAGACCTGGACCAAATTCTAGCTGAACTTGGTGCAGCACCTTCGGTGCCAACACGTGTTCCAACTTCTGCTGCTCCTCCAGCACAGGACCAGCCTGAGCCGGAAGGAGCTGGAACTGTGGATCAACATCCAGATGCCTCAAAGAACAAAAAGAAGAAAAAGAAGGGTGGGAAAACCCGTCAAGAAGAAGAGGACTTGGACCAAATTCTAGCTGAAATTGGTGTAGAACCTCCTGTGCCAGGGAACGTCTCAACTTCTGTTGCTCCTTTAGAGGTAAAGGTACAGGACCAGCCTGGCCCAGAAGAGGGCGCTGATGACAAAGAAGGTGAAGAAGGAACTACGGAGACTGCAGCATCAAAGAAGAAGAAAAAGAAGAAGGAAAAAGAGAAAGAGAAAAAGGGAGTTGCATCTGCACCTGCACCTGCAGCAGAAGCAACTGGTAAGAAAGTTCCTAAGCATGTGAGGGAGATGCAAGAGAAACTTGCCAGAGTTAGGGAAGCTGAAGAAAGGAAACAACGGGAAGAAGAGGAGAGGTTAAGGAGAGAAGAGGAGGAAAGGCGTAGGCAGGAAGAACTAGAAAGGTTAGCAGAAGAGAGAAAACGGTTAAAGAAGGAAAGAGAGAAGGAGAAGCTTCTGAAGAAAAAGCAAGAAGGGAAGCTCCTGACGGGGAAGCAGAAGGAAGAGGCTCGTAGGTTGGAGGCAATGAGGAAACAATTACTAGCTAATGCACAGTTGCCAACCCCCGGAGAACCTTCTGGAGCACCTGCCAAACGGCCTCTGTATCAGAAGAAAAAGTCAAAGCCTCAAACCCAATCTAATGGAGCAGCCATTTCAGACAATGTAAATAGTGGAGATTCAAAGGAAATAACACAAGAAATTGGGGTGGAGCTGGATTCTGGTGAACCTGAGAATGTTGAGGAAGTTACGAAGGATAAAACCGTGATTGCTGATATTGTTGAAGAGAATGGAGTTGATGAAGAAGAAGAAGATGACGATGAAGAGTGGGATGCTAAAAGTTGGGATAATGCTGATCTGAAATTACCAGGTGCATTTTCTGATGTAGAAGTTGATTCAGAGCCTGAACCTTTGCCTAAGAAAGAAGCAAAGAGTGCACGTCCTGCACCTCAACATGTTGAGCAGCCGTCAGCCAAGTCAGTCTTGCAGAATGTGGATGTTACGAAAAGGAATTCCGTGCCTGAGGGTGATGACCAGAAGATTGACAAGAAGAACAAAAAAGTCAATTCTGTAGAGAAAACATCAAAAGCTGATGATCATTCTGCCCAGATTGAGCATAATCTTCGGTCCCCAATATGTTGTATTATGGGTCATGTCGATACTGGTAAAACTAAGTTGCTTGACTGTATAAGAGGTACTAACGTCCAAGAGGGTGAGGCTGGTGGGATTACACAGCAAATTGGGGCTACCTATATTCCTACTGAGAACATTCGGGAGAGAACCAAGGAACTTAAAGCTGATGCAAAGCTTGATGTTCCAGGACTGTTGGTGATTGATACACCTGGACACGAATCTTTCAACAATCTGCGTTCTCGAGGGTCAGGGTTATGTGATATTGCAATTTTGGTTGTTGATATAATGCACGGGTTGGAACCACAGACAATTGAATCGCTCAATCTTTTGCTGATGAGAAATACTAAATTCATTATTGCCTTGAATAAAGTGGGTAACTGTGTATCCTTTCTTGTTGTGTTTGTTGTGCCCTTAACCTCTACTATTTTGATTTGATTTATTTTATTTGTTCTCTCAGGTAGATAGATTGTATGGGTGGAGAACAGAACGTAATGCACCAATTGGGAAGGCGCTGAAGCAACAGTCCAAAGATGTCATATCTGAATTTAACGACAGGGTTTCTAAGGTGTTTATATATACACACACACACACATGACTTTCCTTACCATAGGTTCTAACTTTTATTGGTCTTATAATGCTACGGTTTTGGTATAGATTATCACACAATTTATGGAACAAGGTGTGAATACTGAGTTGTATAACAAGAACAAAGACAGGGAGGAGTATTTCAGTATTGTTCCCACTAGTGCTGTAAGGTCTTTCACTGATCATACATCTCATTAGTTTATTTAGATTTGGTTTGCTACTTCTTGTTTTCATTTCCCCAAAAAGTATAAATCTTCTCTGCAACTTCTTACCGTGATGGTGATTCTGGTAAACAGCGGTGAAGGTATCCCTGAATTGTTGTTACTGCTGATTCAATGGGCTCAGAAGGTGATGATTAAAAGGCTTACATATAGCGAAAAAGTGCAGGTTTGCTTTCTTTTCACGCGCGTGATAGTGACTAGTGAGAAAGGTTGTCTGATGAGAGGTTCTTTATTATTTACTCTCAACTCTGCTGCAGTGTACTGTTTTGGAGGTTAAAGTTATTGAAGGACATGGTACAACTATTGACGTGATATTAGTAAATGGTGTGCTCCATGAAGGAGATCAAATAGTTGTATGTGGTTTGCAGGTATGTATTGGATTCCCCATTTTTACTTTTGATCCCCTCAAAAGGTTGTGTTCTGACATATTATGCTGATATATTTCTTACAGGGACCCATTGTTACCTCAATTAGAGCTTTATTAACACCCCATCCCATGAGGGAGCTTCGAGTCAAGGTGAACTTCTTAGACCATTGTTACATAAAGAACTTGTGATGCTTCTTTGGGTCAATTTATTATTTTATTGGCTCGGTCGTAGCTAAGCAACACTGCTTAAATATGTTTCTAAAATTTGTTTCCAAACTGCATTTTCATCAATTGTTCCATGGTTTAGCTGGGTTAACTATTACTAGGCTACTGATGTGAGCAACATTTGGACTTGAATCATGAAATGCATTTTCTTGTAAGATGTCATCATGTCATGTAGCTGTGATGATCAAATCATAATCATTGAATAATTGTAATGCTGGAGTTGCTATATTTAAATTTAACACGTTTGTCAATATTTTCTTCCCAGGGAACTTATTTGCATTATAAAGAAATCAAGGCTGCCCAGGGTATCAAGATTACTGCACAGGTAACCATGTTTCATTTTCATATGTATCCTCTGGCCTTACAAACACAAGAACTTGAAGATTATTAATTTAGAAGAAGAGAAACTACCCAGAGTCTAAAAACATAAAGAGAGAGCATTGGTAGCGTGGCAGCTTGCCTAATGAATCGTGTTCTTTATGTTCGTTCTTGTTGGAACTCCTTCACTTAGTTCATGGATTCCATAAGGTTGTGTTTGGATAGACATTTGAAATACAAGGGATTTGAAAATGAATGGATTTCAAATGACATGGTTTTGCTAAGTATTTGAAATCCCGCCAATGAAAACTTGAATCAAAGCTAAGCATTTCAAATACATCCATTTGAATTATTTATCCAAGCAAGTGGAGTGGATTTAGGTTGTGGATTTAAAATCCATAGCCCAAATCCCTCCATCCAAACACAACCTCAAGGTTGCTGTCATACTGATATTAGTACTTATTTGTTGTTGTCATCAAAGTGCAGCCACTAGCTTTTTCGGATCCAGCATCCATATCATTATTATATATGTGATATATAACTTCTTTTTTCTTAGTTGCCTTGTGTCTTGCCTGATTATCCCGACTTTATGTATAGGGCCTTGAGCATGCCATTGCTGGTGCTAGTCTCCACGTTGTGGGGCCTCATGATGATATAGAGGAAATCAAAGAATCAGCTATGGAAGACATGAAGTCAATGATGAGTAGGATTGACAAAAGTGGGGAGGGAGTTTATGTCCAAGCATCTACTCTTGGGTCTTTAGAAGCATTGCTGGAGTTCTTGAAGACTCCGGCGGTTAACATACCTGTCAGTGGTATAAGCATAGGCCCAGTACACAAGAAGGATGTTATGAAGGCTAGTGTCATGCTTGAAAAGAAAAAGGAATATGGGACGATATTGGCTTTTGATGTCAAAGTGACGCCAGAAGCTCGAGAACTCGCTGATGAACTTGGAGTCAAAATATTTATTGCGGACATTATATACCATCTATTTGATCAGTTTAAGGCCTACATTGACAATCTTAAGGAGGAAAGGAAGAAAGAAGCTGCTGAGGAAGCAGTTTTTCCCTGTGTCCTCAAGATCATGCCAAACTGTGTTTTCAATAAGAAGGATCCCATTGTTTTGGGTGTTGATGTCCTTGATGGCATTTTAAAGGTAATATATTTCAGATCTTCATTCTGACTAATATCTGAACATTGGTTTACAAGATTTCGTCTTGGAATGTCCATACCTGGTGCATGGTGATGTTCTGAAAGTCCATATTTCTATGTTTTTTTTTTCCGGTGTATCCTAGGACTTCACCCTTTGGCGTAGATGAAATGTTTCGCGGCTTGTTTATTTTTCTGTTGATTTTTTTCTTCTACTGATGAACAACCAAATGCCTTTTTTTTTTTTTTTTATTACCTGTCCTGATCATGGAAATAAAAATGGTGGAATTGTAAGTTTAGAAGTTAAGGGCACACATCCCCCTTTTAATAGCTCTCTGTTCATCATTATTTACAGAAAGTATCACTATCTTTTCTTGTCCATGTGCTGTTATTCTCCTAATCCAAACAGAATATTCAAGCATAGAAGGATGGATGGATGCTGTTCTATTAACTCAATTTTTTGTTTGTTTTGTTGTACTGTTTGTATTTTATTTTTATATTCTAATTTTCTTGTAACAAAGTATCTAATATGTGTACTTAGTGCAAACTCTTTTCTCTAATTTTTTTCATCTGACATGGCGTATTTGTGTGCCTCTAAATGTGTTTCTGATGCTAATTGGATTCTCCTGTGTTTAAATTCTCTGTCTTTTAAATGGTCAAAAACTGTGTCTTACAGGTTGGAACTCCTATATGCGTTCCTCAAAAGGATTTTATCGAAATTGGCCGTATTGCTTCTATCGAAAATAATCATAAGCCTGTTGATTATGCCAAGAAAGGCCAGAAGGTGGCCATTAAGGTATGTGTTATTGATATTGATAGCTTCACGTATAGCTTCTATTTAATTTGTATATCTTATTATGTCATTCTTATTCTCCTTAATTTGCCGGATCTTTTCTTGCAGATAATTAGCAACAGTTCTGAGGAGCAACAAAAGATGTTTGGCAGGCATTTTGAGATTGAGGATGAGCTTGTGAGCAAAATCTCTCGACACTCGCTTGATGCACTCAAAGAAAACTACGCGGTTTGTACATTTAATATCTCATTACATCTTTATCGTTTGCCCCTGTACAAAATTGAATCTGAGTTTCATGAAATCAGCATTTTCTTGATTCTCTTTTCAATTGAATATTTTCAGGAGGATTTGTCAACTGAAGAAAAGCGACTTCTATTTAAATTGAAAAAACTCTTCAAGATACCGTGAAAGTTGCTGAAATGGAGTCCGGCTTTGAATTTTGATGGTAGATAGCAACAGGTAGCTGGAATAAGGGATTTGCTGAAGATGCATTTTTGTGTTCTTATCTTTTACAAAATTGAGATTTCAAATTTTTGACATGTTTATTACCCTTTTCTGTTGAAAGCAATTTCATTCTTTTTGTTGCTTCTACCGGCCTTCTGTTTAAATCCAGGCAAATCCAAAGTCCCTTCTGTCAAACTCGATTTCGGTTTAGAATTTTCAGTCTTATAGATTATACTGTCATATACTAATAAACTTGCCTTTTCAAATAATTTTTTACATACAATCAATCATTATTCCATTATTTTCTTTAACTAAATATTCAGTTATCACCATTTTTTTATATAAATACTATTCTACCAAAATCTACAAAATCATAATCCATAAGCTTATAGTTGTGTAAGGATTGTAGGATTAAATAATATGAATCAAGGGATTCTGAATCCATTCAAGTTTATTCTAAATATTATATTATAAAATATATAAATGTGAGAGATGAGTTCAAATTGCGTCAATCCAAATAATTCACAATTGATTTACTAAATGACTTGTGCATATCTTAGTGAGGATCCCTACCATTCCAGTTAATCTGGAGTCTCAATCCAACACCACCCTTCTGTTTTTACAAGAAACTTTAAGTGTGAAATTATTTTATTAAACAAAAAAGTACTATAGATTAAATAAATATCAATTAGAGCTTAGGAAGATTTTATGTTAAGTCTTCGACAATCCAACATATGAAGCAAAACAAAGAGCAAGTCTTTCATATCATGCAATTTATTTGTATTGTTAAGGAATTACTCATTATTTTTGAAAAGCCACTTTTATTTATATTGAAAAATTATAATTTTATTTAAAAATAATAGGGTGATTTTGCAATAAAAATAAGAGTGACTTTTTTTCTTTCTTAAATACATTTGATTGCTTATTGCATCTGATGCATATAAGACTAAAATTAAAAATGAGAAGTTTGTTTGCGGTTTCCTACCAAAAAAAAAAAAGAAGAAAGAAAAAAATAATTTTTTATGCACTGTGCTACTCAAGTGTCCTTTTAAACAATTGAGGTTGTTTTCACTGAATAGTTAGAGTTCTTTACATTAAACAGTTACAAAAATCCAATCATAATTGTTCAGTGTACTCAATGATGATTAGTGACTGTTTCTCTAAGTAAGGTCATCAAACAAGAACTAAGATCATAGATCATAATTAAGAATGAAATTTGCAAGAGTTTAGTGTATTTTTTTAATTATGGAATCTCTCCTCCTATTTCATGTAGATGAGGGAGTATTTATAGGTATACAAAGGGGACATGTGTCACCATCCTAGCCATTATACCATTGGATATTTGCCAAGTGTTAGGACACTTGAACTATATCTAAGCTATTGACTGTTGGAGTTTCCAATGTTGTACTTGACCATTGAGATTACTCAGCTGCTTTCCGTGGTGACCAGTTGCTCGCTTGTACGTCCTTGTTGGATGTGTGGACCTTTACTCTCTAAGTTGCTCACTCCTTGCTTGCGACCCTTGTGCAGACGCTCGCCTGGGCGATCATCCTCTTGTTTGGTCGTTCTCTTGGGACTTTTGCCCAGTTGTTCGCCTGGGCTTTTTGCGCAGCTGCTCGCCCGGATCACTTGTTAGCCTGGATTTCTTAGATAGCTGCTCGCCCTGACTTTTTGTTAATCTTGAGCTTCCTACTCAGCTGCTCGCCCTATAGAGTTGTTAGCCTCACGTTTAATATTCCGTCAATAAGTTTAATTTTTATTCAGTTGTTTGCCCATTGTTCGCCCATTAACAATGCCCCCTAGCTTGGCCTTATGTTGGGATGTGGGCTGACCAACTGAGACCAAGCTACATTTTTGTCCTCCGTGCTAGGCGAGCAAGGGGACACGATTGTCCAAAAGGGCGAGCACCCGAGTATTAGGCTTTCAAGAGGCGAGCAATCGAGCATAGAAAAACCTTCAAACGCGATCAACCACACGCGCCCCTTCGAGTCGCGACGGTTGGATTCCCAAGGCGCGAGAGTCGAGGCGTCGCGTCAGGCATGCGCGGTTTCTTATTTACACATAGGGGCCTACTTCTTTTTGGGAAATTGCATTTTCGCCCCTCCCCATTCTTATAAATAGGTGGCCTCTTTCATTTCTTCTCTCTTTCAAATTTTCGCCATCGACAAGTATTCCAAGCTTTCTCCTTTCGATTTCTGTGTTCAAATTTCTTCTTGTGTTCGATAGATTCTCGTTTTCGAAGGTAATATACCCCTCGTTTTTCCTATTCTTAGTTTCATTTTTCGATTTTGCTTTCCATTTTCTGTAATCGTCGTCGTGACTCTGGCCGCGAACCGCCGTCGTATTTACCGGACTGATATAGCGCCGCCGCGGTGCTCTCGTGCCGCCGTATCGTTGTTCTTTCTCTTCCCAGAGTTTAAAAACCAAAATTCTTCTCCATTTCTGTACTTTGAATGGATTTTTCCCCATCAAGTTCTTCCCAATCCGGACCCGGACGAAACCCAGAAAAAAGACCCGTAAATCCAATTACGTCTCCTCGCAGATCTGTTCGCCAGGCTATAGCGAACAACCCGATTACGTTGTTGGTGGATGAAAGTACGGACTCGGACGCGAGCTCCATGGTTCGCTCTGTTGAGGATTACACTGCTGACCGTTCAGGCGAACAAGAGGAAATCCATCCGGTTGCTCGCGAGCAAGATACATCCTCCGACCTTGGAGAGGATTCTGCGGAAGTGGCCGCAGAGATAGATGGGTCTATTGACCAAGAGGGTGAGCAGTCTGGCGCAATTGGCGGGCAGCAGGGCCCTGGCCTCACTTGAGAGTTTTTAAGGGAAATCAATTTCCCAATGCCTCAAGTTACGCCAAAGTCCTGAATTCCTGAGGGAGTTGCTCGCGATAATGAATGGGTAGATTATGCTGCTCGTTACTCAAACACCTTTACCGCTCCATCAAGGGTGATAATAAAAGCACGCAAGAGTGAGTTTGTAGCGAGCAAAGTTGCTAGCATCGTTACTGAGGACGATCTGGCGAGCATCCGTGCAACGTACAAGATTTCTTATGACATATTTATGTATGCGCCGAAGGAAGAAGAGACTGTTGATCGCCCACCTCTTGGTTGTACGGCGATCAACCTAGATGTACTCAACACGGGCTTTCCACTTCCTGTGCACCCGCTGATTGGTCGCTTCCTAGCTGACGTGAATTTGGCGATCACCCAAATCACTCCGAATGGTTGGAGCAATCTTTTAGCCTTCATGACCCTTTTTGGTCTTGAGGGTTATAAGAACAAAATAAGTACGGTGGAGCTTCACTACGCCCTGTCTATCTCGGCCCAGAGCGAGGATGGTGTTGGGTTGTATTATGTCAAGGCGAGGAGCGGAGTGAAGCTAATCGAAGGGGTCCCAAATAAAGTTAGGGGTTGGCATGGCCAGTTCTTTTTTATTGGGGGAGATTGGCGAGCAACTGAGGGCTTCACGGGCGGTCGGGCGCGCATCATATCACCTGAAGGCTTCAGAAATATCAAACGTAGGCCTAGCTTTGTTTTGTTGTACTGCAAGTAGTACTAATTTTAATTTTTCCTCTTTGTTGTTTTGTAGGCCCAAGAATTTTGAAGTGGGGACACCCCGATCTTAGCGATGAATATCTCTTCACCCTTGCTGTCATCTCGCTCCGTGACGTTGCTAGTCGCGACCTAGCCCACCTATCCAAGGCTCATTGTCGCAAGCTCGCGGGTTTGGTTACAAGTCCTCATCACCTTGAGGCGCAGGCTGTCGTCCCTGAAGGTAGATTTTTCTAACTTTTGCTCGCCTTTTCTATCTTTACTGCTCGCCTAACTCTGTTCTCTTCCAGAGCAACAAGTCACTGTTGATGTCCCCTCTGTTCCTGAATCGTACTATCTGCTTGCTGAGAGGGTAAAACAAATGGCCGACGCTTCAAGGAAGAAAATGGATCCCCCTCTCGCTATCCTTCGCCTTCGAGCGGGGGAAGACCCTACTGTTCGCTCCCGTGTCGGAACTGCTCGCGTCAAGCAGGGATCCAAAACCCCATCTTCTCCTAGGGATGTGAGGAGAGAGAAGGAAAAAGAGAGGGAGAAAGAGCGGGAGCGGAACAGAAAAAAGGTGTCGCAAGGAGATGATGGTGGTTGCGGTGGCAGAGGTGATGATCGTCCCTCAAAACGCTCCAAAACCGGCGGGGAAGTGAGCAGCGGGGCACCGAAGTCCCCTGTCTCTAAATCTGCATCCTTGGAGGCGGTGGACGAGCAACAAGTAGTCGCCAGTCTGGTGGCGACCAAGAGAGGGGACAACTCCAAGGATACCTCCTACCTCGGCTGGGATCCAGTCAAGATCAAAGAGTGAGTTATCTAACTTTGCTTTCCTGTTCGCCTCACCGCATTTGTTGTTCGCTCACTAACTTTTGTTTGCCCCCTTGTTTCTTAGGTACAACCCGACTCTCTACCCTGGTCGAGGAACCACGCTTCACCACTTTGCTGTTGTGAAGAATGCACCTTCTTCGCTTCACGACATTCCCGATGCTCATGTGGCTGCTAAGATGGTTCCAAAGGCCTAGACTAAGTCGGCCAACACCCTCATCACTGGCCAAAAAGCGAGTGACAATGCTCGCATGTTGGCATACAATGCTAGCCATCAGCTGGTCCAGTCCCAAATGTTGCTCGACCAGGTCATGGAGCTCGAGCGAACAAATCGCGACTTGGGTCGTCGCATAGAGAGGATGGATGACGAGAAAGCCACCGCCATCAAAGAGTGCAAAGCTGAGCATGCCAAGGAAATGGCTCTGATGGAGGAAAAGATGGATGCCACTCTGGCAAGTGAGAAGAGCGCCCTTGACCGTTTAGAGAAAATGCTGCTCGAGGTGAAGACTACCGATCTTCGAGCGGAGAGAGCTGAGAAAGAGCGAGCATATTTAGCTGCTCGCTTGTTGGTCGCCGAGGAGCAGATCAAAAGGCTGGAGGAGGAGCGAAAGGACATGATTGACTATGAAGTCCACGAGCAGGAGGTGTTGGATAAAACCAACTTCGGATACATTTGTGCCTTTGCTGAGTGCTTGAGGTCCGTTCACTTCGCTCACGATCATAAACAAGATATTCGTGGCGCGGTGAAGGCGGACTTCATTGAGTACGTCAAGAATTATCCTCCTGCTCCAGGTTCAACCCTGTTTGTCGCCGACTTGACTGCCTTGGGTTTCCCCTTGGAGGTTTTTGGTGAGGAGGTTGACATTGCGCCCCCCACTTATGGAGGCCAGCCAGAGCCAGCACCGGTGGCGACCAACGATGAGGTCTTCGATGGTTTGGCCTCGCTCCCCCTGACGCCAATAGATGGGGCTGGTACTTCAAATATCCAGGGCGAGCAGCCGGGTGCCCAAACGACTAGCACTGCAAATGCTCCTCCTTCCGCTTGAAGACTCAGTTTTTATTTACAATAGGACTTGTGCCTTACTTTCTATAATTCTATCCTTCCTATTGTAACCTTTTTGATGAAATGAAAACTTTTGCTAATCTATGATTGTGTATTCACCTTTTTACCTTACCCAGTTGCTCGCCTATTGTTTTGCACCTTTTTTATTAGCAAGTGTTCCTTTTATTCTCAAGGTAAACACTCAGTGAAGCTTTTAAGTTGGTCATTTGGTTCTCATGGAACTCGACCTTTAATTGTTTGGGCCTTTTTGGTCGCTTATGGACTTGGCCTTATTTTTGGCATTTATTCAGCCCAGTTGTTCGTCTTATGACAGACTCATGCTTTGTAATTTTATGGGCGAGCAACTGAGCAATTTGGGGCTTTAGGCTAGCAGCCCATAGATTTGCACCGATATACACTACTGCTCGCCTAGTAAATATAGACAATATAATCAATAAACTACTCAACTGTTCGCCCCAACATGACTGCTCGTTTATATATATATATACTTGTGCAAAAATTCCAAATTTACAATAATTTTCAAGGAATCCATGAAAAATCTACATTCGTAAAACTCACAGGACTTCATTGATAGTATTTCTTGAGCAAAGTTGCATTCCAGGAGTATTGAGACGACTTGCCTTCCATGTCTTCAAGGTCATATGTGCCGTTGTTCCACTTATTCGTCACCTTGTATGGACCCTCCCAAGTCGGGTTGAATACTCCTGATGGTGGTGCCAAAACTTTCCGAAGTACCAAATCTCCAATTTCAAACTCCCTCGTTTTCACTTGAGAATTATAGTACTTCACAGCTCTTTTCTTATAGATTGCATTTTTCATTTCTGCCGTTATTCTCTTTTCTTCAAGCAAGTCCAACTTTGTTGCTAGTGCAGAATTTTTTGCCTCTTCGTCGAACGCAACTGTTCGTTCTGTTGGGACTTTTAGCTCAATCGGTATTACAACTTCTGTCCCGAACGCCAGTGTGAATGGTGTTTCACCCGTGCTTGTTCTGTGGGACACTCGATATGCCCACAACACCTCCGGTAATTCTTCAGACCATTTTCCCCTGTTTGTCGGCTAAGCGTATCTTCAAAATATGTTTAATTATTTTGTTCACTGCTTCTACTTGGCCGTTCGACTGGGGGTGGTACGGTGTTGAAAAATATTTCTTCATTCCCCACTTTTCACAAAAATCTCTTATCTTTTTCCCTTCAAACTGTTTTCCGTTATCCGTCACGATCGCCTGAGGCACCCCGAAGCGGCAAATAATGTTTCTCCATATGAAGTTAATCATTTTCTCCTGTGTGATTCGCACAAGCGCTTCTGCCTCATCCCACTTCGTGTAATAGTCTACTACTACCACTGCGAATCGAACATTTCCTTTTCCCGGCGGAAAAGGCCCGATGAGGTCAATTCCCCATTTCGCAAACGGCCATGGACTGTTGACTGAAATCAGTTCGTGTGGGGGCTTGTGGATGTTTGGGGCGAACAACTGACACCTGTGACAAGTTCGGGCAACTTTAATTGTATCCTGGAGGATGGTCGACCAATAATATCCTTGTCTTACGGTCTTGTACGCTAATGCTCGTCCTCCAGCATGATTTCCGCATACGCCTTCGTGTATTTCTTTCAACACTGCTTGCCCCTGCCCCCTAGCCAAGCATTTCAGGAGTGGGAGTGAAAATCCTCTCTTGTACAACTGTCCATCCATCATGGTGTACCTTACTGCCCTCCTAACCAACCTGCTAGCCTCCAACGGGTTATCTGGTTTTTTATTATTCTGCAGATATTTGATGATCGACGTTCTCCAATCATCCTCCTCTAACTCTTCGTCAATTTGATAGATTTTGTAATCCTCGATTGATGGGTTGGATATCCTCGTCAATGTAACCTCGGATAACTCCGCTGGTCCGGAGCTAGTTGTTAGCCGAGTGAGCGCATCTGCTTGTGCATTATTGTCTCTTGGTACCTGTTCGATGTATATTTGCTCGAACATGGAGGCCAGGTGAGCAACAATTTTCTGATACAAAACTGTGCTCTCGTTCTTCGCCTCGTACTCTCCTCGAACTTGGTTGACGATCAGCTGTGAATCTCCAAAAATCTATAATTTTCTTACACCAACTGCCAATGATAGCCGCAATCCAGCGATCAGTGCCTCATATTCCACTTCGTTGTTCGTCGCCATGAACTCAAAACGAACAGCTAAAATGAAGACCTGTCTGTCTGGACTTATCAAAACTATCCCTGCCCCTGACGCTGTGTTGGTAGATGATCCGTCAACATACATGTGCTAGGGACGATTATGTCCTCTTGTCGGATCTTGGGGGAAAGTCAACTCGACTATGAAGTCTGTTAAGGCCTGCCCCTTGATCGTTGTTCGAGGAGCATATGAAATTCCAAACTGACTAATTTCCAAGGACCACTTCAGGAGGCGACCAGCTGTGTCGGGTCTGTGCAGTATCTATTTGAGCGGGAATGTTGTCAATACCTGCACCTGGTGGTCGAAAAAATATGGACGAAGTTTTCTGACACTCATCACCAGTACGTACGCCAGCTTTTCTGTTGGCGAATATCTGAGCTCTACTTCATGTAAAGCCCGACTTACGTAGTAAATGGGCAGGTGGAACTTTCCTTCTGCTCGAACGAGTACTGAGCTGATTGCAACTTCTGAAGCCGCCAGGTACAAGTATAGCTTTTCTCCTGGAATTGGCCTGGCAAGAATTTTTGTATCGCTGAGGTATTCTTTCAGTTGTTCGAATGCTCGTTGACAAGCATCCGTCCATTGGAACTTTCCCTTTTTGATTGCTTCGAAGAATGGCCTGCACTTATCTCCGAATCTTGAGACGAACCTGTTCAAAGCTGCTAGGCAACCAGTTAGCCGTTGGACTTCTCTTATTGATTTGGGTGGCTGCATTTCCATGATCGCTTTCACCTTTACTGGATTTGCTTCGATTCCTCGCTGACTGACTAGATGTCCTAAGAATTTCTCAGAATGGAATCCAAAACTGCTCTTCTTGGGGTTTAGTTTCATGTTGTAAGCCTGAAGTATTTCAAATGTTTGGGCTAAATGCTGCAAGTGATCTTCTTTCTTTGAGCTCTTAACAACAATGTCATCTATATACACTTCCACCGTCTTCCCGATGTGGTCATCGAACATTTTGTTGACCAACCTCTGGTATGTGGCTCCGGCATTAATCAGCCCAAATGGCATCCTCTTCCAGCATAACAAATTTTTTTTGGTGTAAAACGCCGTGTGCTCTTGATCGTACGGATACATTGCAATCTGGTGATACCCTGCAAATGCGTCCATGAATGTGAGGAGCTCATGTCCAGCTGTGCTATCGACCAGTTGGTCGATATGTGGCAACGGGAAGTTGTCTTTTGGGCAAGCGGCATTCAAGTCGGTAAAATCAATGCACAGTCTCCATGCCCCGCTTGCTTTTTTTTACCAACACTGGGTTTGCCACCCATTGTGGGCACAAGGCCTGTCTGATCAGATCGTTGTCCAATACCTTCTTGACTTCCACATCGAGCGCTTCATACTTGTCGGGCCCAAATTTTCTCCTCTTTTGATGGATCGGCTTTTTCCTCGGGCCGATGTTGAGTCTATGACAGGCATGCTCAGGGCTGATGTCCACCATATCTGCATGCGACCATACGAACACGTTGAGATTTGCTTTAAGAAACTCAGCCATTTTGGACCTGTATGGCTCTGGGAGCTCAGATCCTATGAAGAGTTCTAAGCTCTCTTGGTTCAGGTCGACCTTTATTGCCTCTAACTCTTCGACCGGGGTAGCCCTTCGTTTCTGGCCTTTCCAACGAGGGTCGATAATGGGCCCTTCCACGTTCTATTCATCCTCGGCTTCCATCGACTCTGCGCCCAGTCGTGGTTCAATATCCTCCGCCTCAATGTTGACTGTTGTTGCGTGCTCTACTCTGTTGCTGGTTGTTGCAGCTTTTTCGTCTTCCACATGGCTTAGCTGCTCATCCTTGCCCATCTGCTCGCCACCACACAGCTGTTCATCTTTGCACAGCTGTTCGCCTCCGCACAAATGTTGGTCTTCGCACAGCTGCTCGTCCTTGCACAACTGCTCGTCTCTGCTCAGCTGCTCGTCTACTTCCATCGTCTCTGTATCGATAGAGTCCATGGTTTCGTTGGGAGTGGATGGTCTATCTTCACCACAGCTACTTGGTTGTTCGTCCACCATGTTGACTCTATGATCTTTCGGTTGTATTTGTAATAGGCATTCACGAGCTTTCTTCTGGTCACACTTGACTGTGCCTGCACCTTTTGACGTAAGGAATTTTACACAGTAATAGTACGTCGAAATGACTGTCTTAAATTCATGTAAAAAAGGATGGCCGAGGAATCCGTTATAGGTGGATTGTTGATCTACGACTAGGAAATCTACCATCCTATTCAGTTTCCTTTCAGGGTCCTCGACCGATACAAGTTCGACTGCTGGTGTAATCATCCCTAGAGGGACGGTCACAGCATTTCTGAATCCCACAATTCTATGATCACAATCTTTTATGTATTCGGCATACTCTCCTAGCTGATCCACTGTGCTTTTGAACAGGATGTTTGTGTAAGAGCCAGTGTCGACAAGCAGACGGTGTACTTTCGTTCCCATAATGTTAGCACAAATGACTAGCGACTCGTTGTGGGGGGTAAGCACCCCGTCTAAGTCTTTTTCTGAAAAAGTCAGGTCCCCGGTTTGTTTGGTTGATGGATTTACACCAACCTCCATCACTTGTGCTACCGCTCTCAATTCCGTTTTTTTTTTCTTTTTGACATGGGTGGTCTCCCATCAGAACAACCACTTACCGGTCCAGCTGGTCCTAGCATGAGAATTTTCGGGACTGGTCTTGCTGGGGCTGCGGGGACCTTTCTTCCTTTCTTACCCGTCCTGCTCGGTTGCTCGTCGCTGTCATCATCGTCTGAGCTGGACGGCGCTGCTGCTCTCGGCCTCTTACCCGGTTCTTTTTTCATGAACTCAGACAGCTTTCCTTCTTCGTAGAACCTCCACAATTGCTTTAACAAATCTCGACATTCACTTGTAAAGTGGCTGATGTTCTGATGATATGCGCAGTATATGTTCGGGTTCAATTTTCCTCTTTCTTGCCTTATTCTTCGCGGTTCTGATAGCATCTCCCTGTCTTTGACATTGTTGTACACAACATCCATAGACATGGTAAGGACTTGATCCAGCTTCTCTTTTAACTCAACTCCCTCGTTGAACGACTTCACGTTCTTTGGAGCCTTGTAATCATTTCCTGCAGACTTCTTGCCAAATTTCTTCGGGTCAGCCTTATCTCCCATTTCTTTGTGTAGAGCTTCCTGCATCGATACGTGGGTTCATGCCTTGTGTCTGAATTCTGCGTACATTTTTTGGACAAGTTAAATGCATCTCCTTCCATAGATCAGTTCCTTTCTTCAATCCAACCATCACTGCTACTATCTTCGTATCCTCACTCACCATCTCGCCCTCCAGTAGAACTTTATCAAATCTTTCTAGAAACTGTTTATCTGACTCTTCGTCTCCTTGCCTGATGTCTGCTAACCGGTGTCTGTGGGTTAAGTAAGACCCTGCGGTTGAGAAGTGAGACAGAAACTCTTTGCTCAGTTGGGCAAAGGAGTTAATAGAGCCGGGAGCTAGTGCCGAAAACCATCTGTGCGGGCCATCTCCAAGGGTGAGTGGAAAATTCCGGCATTGTGTGGCATCAGTTGCCCCCATTGAGATCATGAAATCGGAATATTTTGTCACATGAATTCGGGGGTCTGAGGTCCACTCATATAAGTTGGTAACTGGATATTGTATCTTCTTCTGGAGGGGTGTATTAAGAATTGATGGAGATAGTGGAGAGGATGGAAGAATAGTCGATCCGACACCTTTTTGAGATTCCAGCTGCTTTTGCAATTCCTCGATTGCTTTTTTCATCTCTTGTAATTCACTTGGGGGAGTTCTCCCGTTGGAAGGCTGTTCGTCGTGATTGAGTTTGATAACTTCCCCACGACGCAGTCCCTTGCCAACGGGGCGTTTATCCTGGGTTGTTCTCCTAGCAGTGTTGCTAGCTCCATTCGGGCCTAATCTACCAAAGGCTGACTTCCTGATTCGGTCATGCACTGATGGGTGAGCAGATGGGCGTGGTTGTTCCTCGTTCCTCTTGGATGGTTCTTTCCTAGTCATGTTCCTCGTTCCTAATCTTTCCAAAGCACTTGTTCGGGAAGTGCTCTTGCTTGACTTATCTGCTCGACTTGGTGATGATTCTCCTCGGCTCCGTAAACGCTCACTTATGGGAGCTTTCCCTTTATTTCTACGAACTTCGGCACTGTCAACTTCATCACGGCACACATCTTCCCGCATTTTGCTCTGCTGCTCGCCTGTTCGGTTTTGCTGCTCGACTGGTTGCCCCCGGGGCATTCGATGGCCCAACCTGCTCCTGTTGTTTTTGCAGCGATTGGAGTACGGCTATTGTTTTTGCTAGCTTCTCGGGATTTCGGGCGAGGGCTTCCACTTCCGGGGGAATCGTGTCAATAGTAACTTGGACGTTCCTCCTAGAGGTTGTTCTAACCATCCTTGCATGTCCTTTGGTGGATGAAACCCTAGTCCTTGATCTATGACTCGAAGATGCACTCGATGGTCGATCTTCTTGTGATCTTATCATTTTGATTGCTTCAAAGTGTATGATAAACAAAGGATTGGGGTGATGTTGCTCCTACAAATATTTTTCTTGAGAGTTACTAGCCTTGTATGTATGAATATAATGGTTTGAAAACCCTAGTTCACATACACATGCATTTAAACCCTTAAAGTGATGTATTTGTGGGTAATTTTGCTCCGAAGAACGTGTACACTTGATTTTCGGTGACTTTTTCCCGGAATTTGGCGGGATTTTGCAGATTCCGGTGGAGGTCTTCAAACTTTTCTTAAAACTTTACAAATTGAAGGTTCGACCCCTTTCTCTAGCACCAATTGTTGATGACCTTTTTGTAATCAATGATGATTAGTGGCTGTTTTCTCTAAGTAAGATCATCAAACAAGAACTAAGATCATGGATCATAATTAAGAATGAAATTTGCAAGAGTTTAGTGTATTTTTTTAATTATGGAATCTCTCCTCCTATTTCATGTAAATGAGGGAGTATTTATAGGCATACAAAGAGGACATGTGTCACCATCCTAGCCATTCTACCATTGGATATTTGCCAAGTGTTAGGACACTTGGACTATGTCTAAGCTATTGACTGTTGGAGTTCCCAATGTTGTACTTGACCATTGAGATTACTCAGCTGCTTTCCGTGGTGACCAGTTGCTCGCTTGTACGTCCTTGTTGGATGTGTGGACCTTTACTCTCTAAGTTGCTCGCTCCTTACTTGCGGCCCTTGTGCAGACGCTCGCCTGGGCGATCATCCTCTTGTTTGGTCGTTCTCTTGGGACTTTTGCCCAGTTGTTCGCCTGGGCTTTTTGCGCAGTTGCTCGCCTAAATCACTTGTTAGATAGCTGCTCGCCCTGACTATTTGTTAATCTTGAGCTTCCTACTCAGCTGCTCGCCCTACAGAGTTGTTAGCCTCACGTTTAATATTCCGTCAATACAGTGAAATCAACTCTAACTGATTAGAAATACACTTGAATTACATGTTACATATAAGACCTTAACAAAAACAAAAAGAGTTAATTGTAAATAAGGTCACAATTTCTTCACAAATTGCAATCTAAGCTAATTTTTTTAATCTTTGCAAACAAAACCACAATTTAATATTTTGTTGCAATTCTAACCAAAGGCCAAATTTCTGTCTGTTTGAAAATGATGATTAATTACATGTTATCCAAATCAATCCGAGTATAATTCATTATTTATTATTAGGTGAGTGACACACCATTTTAACATTTCAAAGTTGTGATTTAGTTGCAATTTAGAAAGAAAAAAAATTATATAGAGCCAAATTTAAACTTCAAAACCAACGAAAATAATGAGATGACACAAAAGAAGAGGGGTTTTTCTGAAATATTTCAAACTGCATGGGAGAAGATTAGAATTTTCAAAAAGTAAAAAGAAGCTTTGAACATGTACACACTACTGTGAACAAGGTAACTAATAACCAACAGAAGACCAAACAAACCCCGATTACAGAGATGACGGATCTTAGCCGGGACGGAGAAATCGAGGAAGAGGAGCAGGCGGCGCCGCTGCTACAGAAGAGTGCCGTATCGGAGCCCTCTCTAAAGAAGAACCGAAGCGTTAGAACGAAAGTGCCGGAGGCGGAAGTGCATGTGTACAAGCAAGGAAAAGGCCCGATCGAAATCATCAAAGCGAGTCTCGGCGGTTGGGACCAGGACCAGCTTGAGGTCCGCGAAATTCTGGACAAGTTCGGGTTCAAATCGATTTATGCGTTCAAACCTGGATCTGGCCGGGGCGTCCCGGTCCGGTTCAATCCGAGGAATGGTCGGTCGTTGCTCACGTACAAGGATGGTGCCGTTATTTATGTCGACGGAGAGCCCAAGGTAAGTGTCGCACACAGATGTTCATGCTGTAATATGACTTTTTGATTGTTTTGTTGCGTTTTATTGGGGGATCATGGATGTGTTGCATAAAGGTAGACGTAAGGGTTGTGGTGGTGTCTTTCGTGAAACGATCAATTTGGATATGGAAAGCTATGTCTAATTCTGGGTGTGAAAAAATTGCATACGATTCCATTGATGTTGTTTGAGGATGGTGTTGATGGAATTATTGGGTTTATGGTGTTTGGGAAACTTTACTGAGACTATACAACAGATTTAATTGATTGCGTGCTATTGCAGTGAAATTCTCTATGTTACTGTGATATCTTAATCAAGATGATGTTAGAAATTGATTGTCAATAGATGATGTTAGAAATTGATTGTCAATAGATGATGTTATAGCTATGAAGTATGCTTCATAACAAACTTATATCCATCTGAAACACGTTTGTTGTACGAAATGTTTAACACGATTGGAGCTTGCTATTTCTGGTTCTGGTGTGATGTGTTATGTAGCAGACGAAGTTTGGGATATTGTAAATTAAATTCTTGGAAGTCTGCTTATCTCTAATCTGTAAAGCCATCTTCTTATAGTGAGTGATAATATATTAATTTTTTAGCCTGACTATAAGGCTCCATGTCAAATTTTATTAGAGGGAGAGATGTATATTCTCTGCGCAGGTGTGGCAGGAGGATATGAGAGGGGGTGGTGTTTCAGTTTGATAATTAAGTAAAGAGACTAAAGGCTAGTTTTCCCCACTTGAAATCTTCCTAAACTCAGATTCAAGCTCTACAAGTTTGCATTCATAGCTTGGGTTTATTGTGAGTCTACATGACATGAGCACATTCACCTGTCCCAGTCTCTACACCACCCCAGGACTAAAACACAGAGTTGAAACATACCTATGAAATGACTGTAGAGAAAGAGAAAGTGAATATTGCACAATTATGTGAAAACTTTGCTGTAGAGAAAGTGAATATTGCACAATTATGGGAATAGTCTAAATTAATCACATCCTAGAAAGCCCAAGCTACTATTGGACGGGAGAAGAAAGGCCACTCTTTCATAGTTTTGGTGGTACATAGCTATCTGTTTAGGAGCCCTGTCCCCTGCCACCTTATGTGAAAGTAGACATGCATTTTTTGCTTCTCTACCTCTCAATCTAATCACCGTGCATTTCTGCATCATCTTATCCTATGATATTCAAATGGTATTATGCCAATGTAAATATTTTTGTCTTTTCTGGTTTTCCTGAGATTTTGGTGCAATTTCAGCCATTAATCAATATACATAACTCATACCATCTGAAATTCCACTTGTTGATTTATCCATCCGACTCATCACTTTTTTCCCTGTGTTTGATACTTTGATAAATATTGATTCTTCTTGGCATTGCAAGACACTTCATGTAGTCCTTTTAGGTGCCTTTTGGATTGTTCATTGATACAGGATCAATGTAAACCACTGAAACATCACGTACAGTTGTTTTTTCTACTAAATAATGCATTGTGTTGTATTAGCAAATGTTCTACATCCCACTTGATCTACATCCTTATCATCTGCAGACTGAAGCCTGTGTGGGCTTAATAATTCATACTAGAAATTATTACAAATTGTGCATCACACCAACTACTAGTTCAGATTTGATGACCTCACATGAAAAACCTTATTTTTCTTTGTGTGCCTTGCTCACAAAATATTCATTTAGTAATAAGGCATTGAGGTTTATACTGGTTCAACTTCTTAGCTGGTTATTGGAAATGTTGCTCAATCTCTTTATTTCATATTTGTATTTACATCTGCTTGTAAGCCAAACATGTGAGAATTTTGTGTTACGCATTACCTTATTCATGACTTAGTTATTTTCTAATGTGCAGGACTCACTACTCAATCCCATTACCAAAATCATATTATCCGTAGCATTAATAACCATCATGCTTGTTGTGGTTATGGTGGAGACTCCGGAGTGGGCAAAACAGCTAAAATTCTCGACCGGCCCCATTCCTCCATGGGTTTTAGCTTGTGCAGTGATTGTTTTCACTCGAATGCGGAAGAGAACTAAAAGTGTTCTGGGAAAATACTTTTCGTGAGACTTTAGACTCTTTCCTTGAATTGGAAAAACCCGTCTTCCTTTTGTTTCATTTTTACATGTATAACTATAATTTGCATACTTCATCCCCACATAAGATGGTCATAGAATTATTCTTGGCTAGACAAAAAGGTTTTTCAGGCTGTATGAGTTTTTCTTAGATGCTTTCCCACTCAAATGATTATGATGAGTGACTTTCTTTTATCATGCTTTATTACTGCTCTTGGAAAATGAAGCTCTGAAACCAGATGTAAACATAAAGAACCACAAATTTCTATGTTGAAGACATTTTCCTTTGATTGGGAACTTTTTTTGTTTTAACATGAAGTTCGATGTACTGTTCCTTGTTTACTTTTTGATTTCCTGACCTCTTTTGGACTTTAAATTTCAGGGGAAAATAGGGTTGGTAATGGCAATGGTAGTATAGGATTCTCACAACTAATAAAAAAAAAATACTAATTTTAAGAAATATATGGGGTGATACACTTTTTAAGAAATACTGATTTATTGACCTTTTAGATTGATAAATGAAAGTTTTTTTTAAAAAAAATGTGTAGTGTGAGAGTGTTTTATTTTTATTTCCGGGTGTAAAAGTTATTGTGGACATTAAAAAAGAAAAGTGTGAAAATTAATAGGGGATAAAAAAATGGGTTATCTGTGAAGGCCTCTACAGCTCGGATAGTGAATGAAAAATTAGTGTTGGTTAGCTGCTCTAGTACCTCTGTTGTAAGCAGTAACCCTCAAATTCCAAAAGGGAGGAATTCATTCCTCATGTTTTTTATTACATAAGGAATCTCTACACCCTCGGAAAAAAGAAAAAAAAAAAAAAAAAAAAAAAAGAAGAAGAAGAGCGAGGAATGCATTCGTTATGTTTTTATTACACAAGGAATCATTACACCCTCTATTAAGCAAATTATACTATTCTCTAAAAAAAAAATTAAATTGATTTCATTCTTACAAAGTTTTGAAAAACCAAACAATATCAATAATTATAAACGATTCTCATTATCAAATAAAAAAATATATAATTTAAGAAGCACATATCATTACTATCAGTATATTCTCATTTGAATTACATAAAATAAACCAACCGTCCCTAAAGGCTAAAGCATATGATATGATACCTAACAAAAAAAGTAGATGTATGATTAAATACGGGTAACCTTAGGATAAGGACGGCGGGGCCGTAGGAATGGGTTCACTCCTCGTAGAATATCTTAGAAAAGCAGTTCACAAGAAGCATAGTTGAAAAAGATTAGAATATTCAAGTGACATGTTGATTGGAAATTTATATAAGAAATATATGGAAATTTTATGTATGAGTTCATTCTATTATGAATTTAATTCCCAAAAAAAAAAACATTTCATGATAAACTTACTACTACGGTATTCAATACTTAATTAAGAGTATTAAAGTTGGGATTAGTGATATTATATTATAATGATTTATTTTCATTGCCTGCTGGGGCAACCTATTATTATTAATTTTTTTATTCTAACTTTTGATGCTTTTAATGAGATTTTTAATACTCATGATCAAATATTTAATATTTTACTATAATTTTATGATAAGTTTATCGTATGCTATTTTTATATAAAACTCTCTCAATCTTTAGACGTTATTTTGAAGTATTTGTTATGTGATTTTGATGAGTTTGATATTAGGTATATTTTTATCGATTTTTGTGTCTCCCTGCTTGCAAATAAGTTCCAAATACTTACCAAAATAAAAATCCAAACTTAGTGCACCTCAAGTCTTAAAACTAAAGTTAAATATATTTATAATTATATTTGAAAAAATCATGCAACTCAACGTGGCATTATAAAATCCTCTCTATCATTTTAAATGAAGATGGGCTATGCATAAGCAAGAAGTCGGTATATGGATCTCAAAAAAACGTCGGTATAAAGTATAAACAATAATTTGATGAGGGACCAATGGAGGAAAGCGATTCGTTTAAATTTTTGAGTCACATCTCCTTCAAAATTATATTGAAATCTTATAAGTTCATAAACTGTATAGTAAAATAAATTGAATTTGATTTAGGGAAAGTTGAAAATATATCATGTATGTTGGCCATAATTACAAAAATTCTCTATCTTTTGATTAATTTTTAAATTTTGCTTTGTATACTTTTTGTTCCTCAATAAAAATCTCCTGCTATTAGTTAACACTTAATATCAGTTTTTAACCAATAGAAGTTGATGTGAATACAATTCATTTGATGAATATGTTCTTTATGATTTTATTAAAGGTGCAAAAGTCGAAAATCGGTAATCGGACGTTTTGTAGCCGCGTAGCGCTTAGGCGCCACCTAGATATATATTTTTTTTTCTATAATATGGCAGCCTAGAACCGTCTAGGACCACCTAAATCCGCCTACAACCAACCCACCGACCGACTAGCCCTGAAAACGCCTAGAATGGACGATTTTGCAGAAATCGAGTCGGGAGGAGGTCGCCTAGCCCGATTTCTGTTTTTATAAGAACAATATTTTATGTGATTACAATACAAAATATTTTTATAATTACGGTCAATATACTTAGACATTGTTATTATTAACTTTTCCTTTTATAATGCATGTAATAATCTCATATAACCTTATCAATCATGCGGTAATAAATTGGAAAATTAATTCATGATATTGCCTTATTAAATTTTTATCAAATTTGATTGAATTGGCCGCTACTTATTTATTCTTAGAACTCTGGAATTTACAGTTTACTACGGCCTAAATTCGTATTATTACCCAACAAAAAAAGTCAACAGCGTTTTGCAATTTCAGATCGAAATTGGCGCCCCTTTTTCCTGTCGCTTTTCCTCCCCCACATTTCACCTACACGCACCTTTCCCCCTCTCAATTTGATTAAGCAACTTTTCCAAAGGGGATTCTTCTCTTTTTCGATCTCTGATCGCCGTCAAATGTCAATGCGTAGACGAACATTGCTCAAAGTCATCGTCCTCGGCGATAGCGGGTACTCCGGTTTCCGATTTTTGATTTGATTTGATTTGAGTCTAGGGTTAGGTGAAAAAGTCTTTGAATGTGACTCGTTTGTTGTTTTTGCAGGGTGGGTAAGACGTCGTTGATGAACCAGTATCCTTTCCCTTTGTCAATTTTTCAAATTAATCCTCCGGAGATTTGTTTACTTCATTTGATTTAGGTTTGGTGAAATTGATTGTTCAAATTTAAATTGGGGGTTCTTTAACTGATGGAATAGATATGTACATAAGAAATTTAGTCAACAGTATAAGGCGACGATTGGGGCTGATTTTGTGACCAAGGAACTCCAAATCGATGATCGCCTCGTCACTCTTCAAGTGGGTTTTCACTTTTCAGTTTGTTTTCTTATGAATTTATTTTTGTGTGTATAGCTGTTTGAGTTAACTTACTGAGGGGATTAACTTGGTAGATTTGGGATACTGCTGGCCAAGAGAGGTTTCAAAGTCTTGGAGTTGCATTCTACAGAGGGGCGGATTGCTGTGTTTTGGTCTATGATGTTAATGTAATGAGGTCATTTGATACCCTTGATAATTGGCATGAAGAATTTCTCAAGCAGGTATGCTTCGTGTCCTTATGCCGATTAGTTGCTTGCCTTTTAGTATTGATTGTAGTTTGCTTTTCAAATCAAAGGCTTTTCTTGTATTGTCCTGTAGGTTGTGCTTGTGTCATTTAATGTTTTTCACCTGTTGGTAACTATTCATTTTCTACACCACAAATGGATTGAACAAGTTTGCACATTCTCTGAGATTTAGTTTAAATATATCGTAAAAGTCTCAACTCATCTTTCTTAATACATGAACAGAAGATTCACATAGTACGTGAAATTGAACATTGCATGGGTGTCAGTTGATTGTTATTTAAAAGAAGGCATATATCCTAAATCTTATGGGCATACATGGTCATCTAATCTCCCAAACAGTGTAGCATTTATCCTATTATATACTAGCATGTCTAATTATCTTTACGATGCAATAACTGATCTTTCTAGTGGAGGCATTATCAGAGCTTAATCTGATAATGTTGTCTCATGGCAGTTTTTCATGTCCATTTTTATATTTTGCTTTTATGATGAGGATGACACATTTATTTTACCTGTTTGAAGTTAAGATCTTAATCTTAGTTTGATAGCGGATATGATTATGTCCAGCCCATCCTTTTCTTCTTTTGCTTCTTGAGATAGAAAATATGATTGTGTCCAGCTCATCTTTTTCTTCTTTTGCTTCTGGAGTATTAAATTATCCAGTGTGTTTGTCGGGACTGACTTTAGGCCAATCCTGTTTATTATACGTTGCAAATTCATTCAAGTAAAGTTATTAGTATGATAGTAATGTGCTATTCTAATCTCTTAAACACAATAGAATCATTACTAGTTCAACTAACCCATCTAGATCTACCTATTCTTTCTATTATAAACTTATATTTGTTTGTGAGCAATATGTGAAATTGACTATATTTAGTTGTGATGCAGGCCAACCCACCCGATCCGAAGACATTTCCATTTATATTACTAGGAAACAAGATTGATATAGATGGTGGCAACAGCAGAGTGGTAAGCTGATTTATTGTGCTGCATGAATTATAGAATCTTCATATTGGTCTCTAATATAACTTATTACAGGTTTCTGAGAAAAAGGCGAAGGAATGGTGTGCATCAAAAGGGAACATACCTTACTTTGAGACATCAGCAAAAGAAGATTACAATGTGGATCCTGCATTCTTGTGTATTGCGAAGGCTGCTTTAGCCAATGAGCATGACCAGGATATGTGAGTTGAATTTTTTTAATTGTTAAATTCTAGCATATTGTTTGCAAGAACAGTAAGTTAAACTCTGTGCTCATGCTTCTTCCTCTTCTTTAATTATATTGTCATGCGTACGTCAACATAAAAGCTGGGCATCCGGGCAGGGTGGGGGTGGGGGGTTGCCTGAGCTATGTACTTTTAGACTTATATCCACAACTAGAAAGATTTATAGACTAATTCTGGATATTGCTGTGGAAAAATGTAACCTGTGAACAAGGAAATAGGCAATACGACAATACAAATACGAGGTTTCAGAAAAAGAAAAGAAAAATGGATACAAAATACACCCTAGTTCACAAACAAGATGATCTTTCTGTTCTGGTTAATGATAATATGACTTTAAGGAATTAATCTGAATTTTATCTTGTGTTTTTATGTGTTTTCACTTTCGGATACACAAAAAGTCTAGCTAGGACAGCCTGATATATAAACCATGGGATGCGATCATGCAACCCCATGCTTCCAACACCAGACACAGTCCAATCCATTTGCCACTTGAGTTTCCTTCTAGACATTTCACGTTTGTCTTTCTCTTGCCCGTTTTAGTACTTTAAGTCTTTCTAGTCATCAGAAAATCAAGATTTCTTTCTTGTTTTATTTGATCTTTTATTAGCAATTTGATAGCTTTCAAGGTATGCAGTTATGCTGTATAATTTTCTTTCTGAATTTCTGAATGTACTTGATAGTTTTGAAGGAGAGTTTAGAACAGTGTGGTAGTGAGGGTGATTGGTTGATCTTTATTTAACCTAGTGGAGTTGCCCTTGTTTTGTAGTGAACCTCACTCTCCACCAAGGATAGTGACGTGGTCTTATAAAATCAGACAATCATGTTTTTTTTTTTTCCTTTTTTTTTTTACTTTGTAGCCACAATTTCGAAGTCCAATAAAAATTTCATTTTGAATCTATATTTAACGTACTATTTATCAAATTAAACATTTTAGTATGATCTTTAATTGGACATACATATTGTATGTATTAAATAAAATTCAGATCTAAAATTTTAACTTTATTGTTTTCTATTTTATTTCTATTGATTTTAGTATTATGAGTTGAATTTTAATTTTTTTTAGTTTTGATTATGCAAGTTTTCTTGAATTCTAATACCATTTTGTTAATTTTAGTATTTGTGGTCAATTTAGTGCATTTACTAGTAAAAACTATATAATTAATTATATAATTGCTA
Source organism: Ballota nigra (assembly GCA_947034835.1). Taxonomy (NCBI): domain Eukaryota; kingdom Viridiplantae; phylum Streptophyta; class Magnoliopsida; order Lamiales; family Lamiaceae; genus Ballota; species Ballota nigra. Next base: position 118,263,014 of record OX344721.1, on the reverse strand, counting down.
GACACATGTACTATCTCAAAAAATTCATATCCTAATTAAAAAAATCGTATAAGAAATTCGTAAAGATTAATTGGTAGGTGAACAAAATATCATAGCACGTGAGAATATGCACTTTCATATTGGATTGTTGGACTAGTGATCTTAGTAAGAGATTTGAAACACACTGATGCTTGTGTGAACCAAACTTTGCTTGACTGAGTTTTGTTGTCAACTATATGGGAATATAATTTCTTCGGTATTGTTGATGCCTTGATGGATTATGTGATTTCTGTGTTAGTGTGTCAATGCTTTTTGTAAGCTTACATTCTCCTGCCATATAAGTGTTTGCTATGTATGACTAGTGTGGGTAATCTATGAATATTTTAATATTTTAGAGTGCCTCTTGATATATCGTGCCAACAAACACTAGAAGAGAACATATCAAATAAAAAAAGAACCATAGATGTGATTATTGCATGCATCCTCAGGATGAATCATGAGTATGATTCAATCTTCTAAAGTTTGTACCCTCTCTCATATAATCTTATTTTTCCAAAATTTGCACGTGCAGATACTTTCAGGGCATGCCAGAGACTCTTCCGGAAGCAGAACAACAAGGTGGGTGTGCTTGCTGATCCAAACTGGAGGTTAGTGTTCTATATAGTGATTCTTTTGAGAGAGGCTGTTATTTGTAGCCACTCATGTACACTATGTTTTCAAGATTGATTTGGGGTTGCATCCCCTTTCCATTTGGAGTCGTATACCGTATCTATTGAATTCATCGGATTTATATCCTCCTTGTAATCATCTTTGAGCTTGGTGAGGCTTGTGCTCCTTTCTCTCCACAATGTTATAGACACATGATATGCAGCTGTATCGTTTGGGACGTTTTCAACAAATTTGTGATGGATATTGTCTCTTTCACTTGCATTCTTCTAAATCTTAAATAGTGGTTCCCTCCTTGATGGGATTTTGGTAGTTATGTTGAGTACCAATATAGACAATTTGATGATGTCACGATGGGACTTGAAAAGCAAGATGAATTTGCACCCTATTTTTATTTGGACGTCCCACACCAATTTTTATACTATCTAAAATCGAAATGTTGGTTTGTGTGCATGCTCACAATTATACGTTTATATATCCATATGTTACTACTTTATTTTCTTTTTTAATCCACGCGCAATTTTAAGGGTGCAAATTTCCCTAGAACAGATATATTATTAATATTATATCAAATTTTTTGATATTTATTTTATATGATAAATTCAATTTAGTTATAGAGTTATGTTTACATTCTCATAAAAAAAACATTTGGTTAATTCAAATTTTATCTTAATTAAATTTAAATTTATGGTTTTTAATTGATTATTGTCTTATTTAAATTTGTGATTAAATTTTAAAAAAGTTCATTAATTAGAAAATTTAGTTAATACATTTAAAATGAACGGCCGGTTCTTATTTTATTAAAAATAGATGTTATAAATATATAATTATTGAATAATTTGTAATTAAATTTTAGCTTATCTTACACAAAAACTACCATAAATAAGTTGAACACGTAGAACTCTAAAATTCAAAATATAGATTTTCTAGAGAATGGGGGTTGATTCCAATTGGTAGATAGATAACTAGCTCTTAAATCCTGACGCCGGTTAAAAAATATAATATTATTAATTTTATATCAAATATTTTATATTTATTTTATTCTATTAAATCAATTTAATTATAATTATGTCTACTTTTTTATAAAATAATTCAATTCGAATAATACAATCACTTTTAAAAAAAATAATTATTATCCTTTTAATTACATGATTTTTTTTTATCTTATTTGAATTTTAATTTATGATCTTTAGTTGATTATTGTCTTAACTAAATTTATAATTCGAATTTAAAAAGTTAGATTAAATAGAAAAATTAGAAAATATATTTATAATGGACGACCAAGATCATTTCTTAGGCGAAGTAAATTTATAAATTATAATTAAAAATAAATGATATAAAAATACAATTATTTAATCAATTGTAATTCATTTTTAACTTACCTAAAATAAATCGCAGTCAATTAATTAATATAATTAAAAAATTAATTTGTTGAATAACATGTATAACTCAAACTAATATAAATTCAAGGATTCAAAATGGAAGCTTTAGAGAAGAGAGGTGATTCATAAATAGATATATAGATAGATGTACTTTGGAGTGTAATTTTTTTTTTTTTTTAATCGATAGAGGTGTGACTCGAACCAATAGCCTTTGAATTATAGATAGTGAAACTCTAATCACTTTCATTATACAGTTTTGTCGTACATTGGAGGATAATTGTTGAACCTAAATTGAATCGATGAACTAACTGAAACTTAAATAACACCGACCAATTATGTTTCATTATGAACAATTAGCATGACGTGTTGCTAAATGTCATTGAACCAAACAATGAAACTGAATTGCCAATTTTAAAAACCCTCAAATTCAAAAAGATTTTATAAACCCAAAAACTGGCAACAAGCTAGGAAATTGATTTTGAATAATTAATTAGATTAAAAATTAAAATTTGAATGAGAATAATTTGTAAATATTTGCCTGAAAAAATAATTAAGGACCCATTTATTTATATTAGACAAATAACTGAAGAAAAACAAAATTGTATAAAAAGATGGGGCAGGGCAACCACACCCCACTACAAAAATTGGTATCATATCACAACTAGTAACAAAAACCTTTTAGAGTTTATTGCTACTACAAAACTGACTTTATGTCACTGTGACATAAAGTTAGTTTTGTCAGTTTGTATATAATATAGCATATTTGTGTGTACTATAACATATTTTCGTGTATCATAGTTGATTGTAATATACTATACTATATTTATTTATACTACCATAATAAAATATAACTATTTTTTAAATTTCTTTTTCCCCCCTTTTTATATTTGAATTTTTTTCATATACTATACTATTTTTTAAAAATATTGTTATATTCAATGTTTATTATTTACCATATCTATTATCAATTTTATCAATAATATCATTTTGTAGAAAAAACTGAAATTATTCACTTTGAATTTTCATTTATCAAAACCAATTCACTTTAGTGTACCATAATTGTATTCGGTGTACTATAGTTATATATAATATATCATATTCAGTGTACCAATTAAATTACAACTATGCTAGTATAGAGTTACATTCCAACTTTATAGAGTAGCATTCCTACCACATTCTTCAATAATTCATCCAAAAAAATTTGCAAACACCAATAATTCATCCAAGAAAAATTGCAAACACCAATAAAATAATTTGAGTACATACCACCTTAACAATAACAAACATGACTATTATATCAATTTCAAAATTATACTTATAAGCCCAAGAATCTGAGTACCCCCATTCTTGCCTTTCAATTTCGGAAAGAAAAAAAATTCCAAAAACGTATCATAGTTAAATGGACCAAAACATAAGAACCACAAAATAAATTCCCAAAAAATACTTTCACCATAGTGTTCATCCATCAATATGATTCAAGAGGCTCCCAAGAACATATTTGAAAAATAACACCATTATATTTAATATACAAAATTCTCCAATTTACAAAGTATTCCACCACTCTTCTTGATCTTCAATATACGGAGTGTTCCACATCTCAGCTAATTCTCCACCAAAGGTTGCAAACCAACTAAAAAAAATATTAATCAGACGCAATAACAAAAATTTCTCATTCAATTAATGGAAGTCAAAATCTAAGTATAAAAAAAAAAAAAAAACTTGTTGTTTGTTGACGCAAATACAATTGTTGTTGCTCTCCTCCTTTTGCCCTAAAAGTTCTGTGAGGTATGATTTCGAATTCTCTGAATTTTAAAATTGAAATTGAAAGAAGAAGAACAACAACAGATGCCTCAGAGAAAAAAGAACAAACCTTTAATAGAGGCGGTGGAAAGGAGTCGATTCGAGCCCAGATCTTGAGAATAGTCGTAGATCTGAAGGAAAAGACGGTTGACCCGTCGATCTGCTTACGCCATCCCCCATCACGATTTGGTGGCCATCCCCTCCACCGTTATCATCTCACTCGTGTCATAATCCTCGTCGGACCTCTGCAGAAGGTGGTGGCTGGAGAAAGTCACGAGTTTTAGAGCGAAGGGGGGTGGGGGTTGAGAGAGAGAGAGAGGGGGAGTGGGGCGGTAGATTTAATAATGAGAGAGAAAAACTGAATTTGAAATATAAGGTGGGGAGAGAATAAATGAATTAAAAAATAATATATGGTACAATGGGTTAGTTTTATTTTTTGTACTCAAATGGGCCTGAAATGTAGTTCAATTAAATAGATTTTAAAATGGCCACAGTTATTTGCATTAGCCATTTTGTTAAATACACTACCTTCGACCTTTTTTTCCGAAAATTTGTTAAATTCTCGGAAAAAATTTCCGAATTTTTCTTTCAATCACATTATGTTCGAAAAATATTGCCGAAAAAGTGAAAAAAGTTCGAAAAAAAATTCCGAACACGAGTAGTGTATTCATCCTAATAGTGTATTTAACACAGAGGCTAGTGCAAATAACCTGTGCCTTTTAAAATTTGTTGTGATTTTAAAGGGTCAAAGTTAAATACAGTTCCATGTTTGGTGAATACAATCCCACCAAAAAAATTGTTCGGAAATTTTTTCTGAAAAATCATAAGTTTAGTGTTTTTTTCTTAATTTTCGGAAAAAAATTCCGAAAATTGTCAAAATCTTTGGATTTTTTTTTCTAAACATTTTTTGGTGAGCTGGTATTAACAAAAGATAGAAATGTATATAACCTTGGCCTTTTAAAGAAGCTTAAAACTTGTGTACTAGGATGTGGTTTATTCTAAAAAGATCTCATACATGAGACAATTTCATTGAGCTCCAGCCCACTAATCATACACTCTTATAAGCCCACTAATCTTGTGGCCCATACAAAGGCAGCCCATAGTCTTAACAAGGGGCAAAGACCGCTGAACGACGCCGTTTCTCCAGCTTACCACTGTTCTTTATCTAAATTCCATTTCTGTCCTTTCCGTGGATGCCTGAAGAAAGCTAGGTCAGTTTGATAGCAACCCCCAAAATCAAAACAGGATTGAAGAAATTCCACAGAATCGCCCCTTCCAATTTGAAAATGGCTTTCTCCACGCGCCTTCTCTCAAGATCCGCTCGCCAGGTTCCTTTTTCAATCTCCATTCCTCTGTTTTCCATTTGCATTACTTTTAGAGAATGGATCTATTAGCAAAATGTTAGGGTTGCTTTGATTTATTGGTAAAAAAACAATTTTGTTGATGAGTGCCAGATTTTTGTAATGCAAGCAGTCTCTTTATGATTGTTGTTATTTTTTTAATTTTATGAGGTATGGATTTTTTTGGCAGGTGTGTGCTGGTCAAAGCGTTCTGCGATCGGAGTATGCGATTCCGGCGCGTTCCTTTGCCAAAGGAGCTGGCGGTCCTCCATCAGCCTTGAAGGGCGATGGTGAGTTCTAAGCTTGTTTTCCATTGGGTGCCATCTGGGGGGTTTTAATGGAACTTTCGGTTACCAATTAGTTTGTTTGATTCTGATGATGACGACGACGACGATGATGATAAAGTGTCAGATTTTTAGGAGAGTGTAGTGTGAGATAGACGAATTACAACTCTGTGAAATGATCTGTTTGAATAGACAGACGTTAGGCAAAATATTTTGAGTAGTTTGGGTTACCATTTGCTTTATGAAGCTCGGTCTTGCGAAATTATAAAAATTGAACTGCCCGAGGGTGAGTGATGTATATGTGTATTCAAAAGGGACTTGGGACTAGATTTGGGTGTCCCGTGGCTGGGAACGAGAGATTATCTTAGAGGGATCAGATGCTCCACCTTATGCAATTAACAATCTTCATAACTAACTTGCAGGGAAGAGTATTATTTTGAATATATGACCAATGCAAATGTGATGGGCATGATTTTTAGATAGAGTGATCAGTGTTTATTTTAGTGTGGTTGGCTGTTCTGCTGTTGGATGTGGGTATAACAAGATTTTATATTGTTGCTTCTGAGCCAGTGTTTTTCTGTCTCAGTTCCCAAGTCTTATGGTGCACTCATCTATGGGTACCTCAATAATCAAATTACTCGTATTCGTTAATTTACTTTTATCATAATGTTACAATTTAAAAGTTGTTTCAGGACCTTCTGCCCTTCCAGTTTTGTGGGTGTCTGTACTTTACACAACTATTGCTACATCTATAACAATAAACTGTAAATGCAAAGGATTTCTGTATCATTACTGAATTCATCTTTTGATTTCTTTTTCTTTTTTCAAGTTGAAGTAAACATATTCTCTTAATTTAATATATCCTCATGGGTAAGGATGATTCAGAAGGTTGGTAATGAAGAGTGGTTAAGATGCTTGATGCTTCCCTACGTTTTCCAATTTTTATATTGTGCACCTCAGCTTGTAAAGTTCCTTATGAACCCAGAATCATAGTCCCATTGTGCATTGATGAGTGCTTGAAAATATATAAGTTAATACACCTGGGATCATTCACTGAACATGATATAAAAAATGAAGAACACAGGCAAACTGATAAACGGTGTAACTTATCTGTGCAGCTGTCATAGAGCATTGCCTCATTGAATCTATGAGGTGCTATACTTTCAAAATTATTTTGTTTAATTTGGTTGTTTTTTCTCATCTAGGGGTTGCTAGTTAGTTCCAGGCATGGTGTATAGCCCTGAACTTCAAGTTTCTCTTTCGAATATCATAGTCTTATAGGGTAACTAAGGTTGCTTGAAATAATTGAAATATTTGCTGGATTCTGATGAATTGCGAATTCTATTATTTGAGTTACTATATGCCTTAATGGACAGTAATACTTTTCTTAGTGCCTGCACCCTTAAGCGCATAATATTTAGAATTGTCAAGTCACCGAGTAATTTGCTTCCTCTTATATATCTGAGCTTCTGACTGTTGCTCCTATTATGAAGAGATGTTGAAGAGTATTTTTCTCGATGTTAAGAAGAAATATGAGACAGCCATAGGGGTTTTTCGTAAAGAGAAGATCACCATTGCTCCCGAAGATCCTGAGGCCGTGACTCAGTATGCCAAAGTCATGAAGATGGCAAGAGAAAAGTAAGTGTTTGATGTTTATAAGTCCTCTTAAATTTTCCATATTGCTCTTGTGTCTTCAACTGCAAATAATTTTTCTTTTAAGAAGTTAAGGGGAATATAAAAACACAACTCTTTTTATTTACCATGGCACAAAAGTATAAAACTTATAGTAGGTTGGAGTCGCAGTATTAATCCCTTGTCATTAGTTCTTTAATATTACTTGGTTAGCATTGAAAGATAAGTAAAACCGACGAAAATTTTCTAGTAGCTGTTTTCAGATCTTGTAAGCAATTGAAAATTTTCATTTTCTTTTGTAATGAAGCATCATGAAATTATCAACTTATCTTTTCATTTCATCATTTAATCACAAATAGTCTTGCATATTTAGTTTATTGCATACAAGACTTGTCATCTTCTACAACATTATGTATCTCTATATTTTCTCTTCCATTTCCCTCTTCACACGGTCATTCACCTCTAGATTTCACGCGGATACGTAAAGCATCCTATTTTGTGTCGTTTTGGATCATACAACCCTTGACTTTTTTCTTTCTTTTCGGGTTGTGGTTTCTACCTGCAGGGCAGCTCTACTGTCCGAGTCAGAGAGGATTAAGTACACTATTGAATCACGAACACAAGACATTCCTGATGCACGATCATATCTACTGGCCTTGAAGGAAATAAGGGTCAAGTATGTCCTTACAATCAGGCCTTCAGTTTCCTTTTATTATTATTATTTTTTTTTGGTAAATTTGTGTGGTTTTCTCAGCACTCCTATGCTTTCTCTCTATTTTATGGAATATTTGAAGTACAGGATGCAGACAATCCTTACCTTTTTAAGAAATAATTCCCAAAGCTAAGGTGTCAGGGGCCCATATCCTGGACTATAAGTTTGTGCAATATGTGAACTAATATGCTGATGGTTTTCTGCTATGTTATTTCATGCACTCCTTTATCATAGGATACATTACTGCTCTTACTAGACTTTTTGGATACAAGAAAATATCATTGAACAAATTGTTATAACTTGCAATGCACCCAGCAGTCAGTTCCTCCATTTTTCATTCTCTCAAGTTACCTTTGGCAGGAGAGGCCTTGTTGATAATCTAGGTGCAGAGGCTATGATGATGGATGCACTGGACAAAGTTGAGAAAGAACTGAAGAAGCCTCTTATGAGAAATGATAAAAAGGGAATGGGCCTTTTGATGGCAGAATTCGATAAGGTCAATCAAAAGTAAGTTCCCGGAAGTGAAGTTGACATTCGTAGATGCTATGTGTTTTAACATTAATCATTAGCATATGGGAAATGTTTCGGCTTTTGTTGCTTTTAAGTTTGATACCTGGCCTATAAATTACAGCAATTAAGAAGATTGCTGAATCATTAAGCTTTTGTTGGCTTATACTCATTAACTTGTCCTCATGCAGGCTTGGCATTCGTAAAGAAGATCTGCCCAAATATGAGGAACAGTTGGAACTTAAAATTGCAAAAGCCCAACTTGAAGAGTTAAAGAAGAATGCTATTGAAGCAATGGAAACTCAGAAGAAAAGGTATTGCCTTCTTATGCTGACTTCTATCATTTTCATATAGGTTTGGGTTACTTACAATAACTACCTTTGAGTTAACCTACTTATTGACAACCCTACTATGTGTCCTCAAGTTACTGCACATGTTGTCCCCTTGATGTTTTGTATTTTTCTCACAATCACCTCCCTAAATTTTGTTAAATAGAAGTATAGAAGCAAATGTCAAATGGGTATTTTCTGTAATTATCTCTTGGACCTCACTGAGCATTCAGTATTTGGAGAAAATTGTAACGATGTTCCCACCAAATTTTTGCAGGGAAGAATTCAAGGATGAAGAAATTCCCGACGTGAAGACATTAGACGTTCGAAACTTCCTTTAGATCTGAAACTTCCATACATCTTCATCTCCTTTTCGTTAAGGCGTTGTATGCTCTTTGGCAACCTCCTATTTAGGAGATATTTTTAAATTAAAGAGCAACAGATTTGAGGGTTCCCTCCCTTCCAGTTAATAATAGTATGTCAGGAAATTTCTCAGGCATACACTCACCTGAAAGTCTTTTCTGGATGCTCTTGTTTTTTGTTTGATGATTTGTGTTTTGGAACAAGTAATAGTTATGCTGTGTATTTTAGAGTTTGAATAATTTTGTGTTTTGGTAATTCAATGAATGTTGGTGTAATCTTTAGAATCTAGATCGAAAATTCACTCTAGGATTCTTTACAAATTCAATTGAAAGCTGGGCATGTCGAATGTTCTGAATTCACTCTAGTATGTTCTATACGGAGAAAAAATTACAAATGGCCCTGAAACTTTGCCCAAGTCCATATAAGCTTTTATTTTATTAATTTTAATCATTTTAGTATCAATTTTGGTCAATTTTGCAGGAAAATTTAAAATTTGACCGGAAAGTTGCCCTAATATTTCATTTTGGTCACGCTGAGGGTCATTGCTAATATTATTTGAACCGTCTCGCATCCAAGAATAAAATCACTCAATTAATTTCATGTTTTGATTGCACCTACCCCAAGAATTGAGGTCTCAAAATTGTGAATTTCGTCTATTCTCATGGCTAATTTTCGAGAAATTTATGGTAATATTTGGGCAAGAGATATTCTATTCTCTTCTTCTCGTTGAGCTCGTCATTTTGACAATTTTTTCGGTTCATTATGTAAGCTACAATAAATTTCCGGTATTTCTGGTCAAAATTTAAAATTTTCAGCATAAAGGACTAAAATTGATATCAAATGGACAAAGTCAAAACTTACTGGACTATTTATAAACTTGGACAAAGTTATAGGACCATTTGTAATTTTTTCCGGTTCTATATGACCCACTAATTATTCTTCACTTTTGGGTCTATAAATGGATTCTATGGTAATATGTTGTTGCAAGCCGTGATATAATTTCCGAAGGTATAATCATCCACGAGATATTGCTTATTTTTGTTAAGAGTGTATTAAATATTATATTTTATTTATAAGAGAAAATCTTATTATTATTTGTATTTCACCATATATTTTTTTTTATGACTTACGCTGTAAAGTTTTTTGGTAAAAACTACGAATTCATATTAAACAGGATATTGAAACGCCTCTCTAAAAATCAATTTTTTTTCCATTTTTGATGAACTTACATCGTCAGTCATCACACATCAAAATATTCAAATTATTGCGATTGATGACTCTCAAAGCATTCACGTATAATTGAATGTGACTGAAAAATTATTCTTCAAGAATATGTCAACAATAGCGAGCAGTTCTCATTAACTCTTATTGACATTTCATATGAGACAACTAATGTGAATTATCTCTTCTGAAGCTTAAACAGAAGACTTGAGTCGAATGGAGTCAGTGAAAGTTTAGGGATCGACACCATTTCAAATAAATTGCTTCTGGTAATGTATTTACCTTTCAAAACACTGTCATCTAGTCTTATTAGAGTCAGTCTAGTTCTGTTGCATAGTCCTTTTAAATGATCTATATTTATGAGTAACATAATTGAAGTCACAACTTTCAAATTCAAATCATGATTCAATAGTTTGGTATGTTCTTCATTTAATTTGTTACTCGTATTTGTCTCATATTAATATATACTTGCATTATTAATTATTATTTTTTAATTAATATACTATTATTCCTTCATATAAATTGTTCATAAATATATTAAATTATATAATCACCTTTTCCAAATAATAATAATTTTACTTATCAAAATATACAATATATATTTGATAGTAAATATTCTAAATATTACGTTTCTTATACGTTATACAATATATATTTGATTATAAATATTTCAAATATTATGTTTTTTAATTTGGCAATATATATTGCAGGAAAATTCAATGGTTTAAAAAAACAGGCGATTAGCATTATTATATATATATATATATATATATATATATATATATATATATATATATATATATATATATATATATATATATTTAGAGGCCCAGTCTTTTTGGGTGTTTCGGCTCGGTCTAGTCTGTTGGAGTCTATTTTGAGGCCCAATCTGTTAGAGTATTTTGAAATGGGTTTACAAATACTCCTATTATTTGATTTAGGGATATTTTGTACTCTTTAATCGTTGAGATTACATAATAATATACGATTCTCATTTCTGTTCGTGAATGTAGCTAACACATTATTAATAAAACTACACAAACATGTGTAGTTTGTATCTCGTTTATGCTTCTTTCTAGGTTGCATGAGGAAGAAAGTCAGCCAATATTTTATTAGGAGAATAAGTAATACTATTTGTTAGCTGCTATTTTCCTTTTAAGAGTTTGTTGGATGTAACTTCTGTTTTTCTTTCTTCCTTTGAAGTCGGTTCTCACTCCTATATAGAGACTACAGATGAGAATCAACATCTACTAATCAATTTCATACATACATATATTAAAATTACATCAATGATGTATTTCATCTTTTCCTTTTTCATATATATCATAGAGTGAAAATGATTTATACATAAATAATCGAAGGATATTAGTTGATTTCTCTAAACAATATTGATTATTTTCACTAAAGAGTATTACTAGTTTACCCTGAAAAATCTTATTTATTCAGTGAAAATAAACTAAAATTCTTCAGTGATAAGAACCAATACCATTTGATGATTCATATATGAACCAATTTCACTCTATACATACTCTAATTCCACACAAACTTCCCTATCACTTCAATGCTGCATCTCCATTAACTATCACTCATATTTTCTACTACTTCACTCTTTTTGGCACATGTCATTTTTAATTAGTTATCCTCTAATATTTCAATTTTATTCCTATTAATTTCCTGCACAAAATATAATTTTCTAATAAATCTTTTTATTCATCTTTTCTCTAATTTAGGAATTTATTTTTAGTCCGATCAATTGAGAGTAATATTAATTTTTTTTAATTTATTGTTAAATTACATAGAATTCAAAAAGGAGAGATTAAAATATCAATTGATTTGATAAATTTAAATGGCACGTTGGATTGTTGGCTTTTCCGCTGACCGACCATTTCCTACAGTATTAACGAATCTTGCCTTGAAGAAGAAGTTGACAAGCCGTAATTAATTCGAGTGTCTTTTTGTTTCGACTGGTTTTTATTTCAAATTCTCTTTTTTTATACAATTATGCAAATATGCCCGAAAATGCATTTATCAAAAAATAAAAATAAAATCTTATACTAGTATTTAGGATCTATATGGACATAAATATTCAAATCATTGAATTAACTAAAAGAAAGAAGGAATCTTTTAATAAACTCATACATAGACATGCAAAATAAAAAAAGTTTGGAAGTATAAGGGAAAAGATCAAATGACAGATACAAAATCTATCTTAATTATTTGTTGCATTTTGAGGATCGAATTTTTAAATTTTACACCAAAATATATTTTTATTTTCTTTTTAGTTTGTCCTCCAAATATATTATCATTCTATTATTTTTTTTAAAGAAATATTAATAATTATAAATATTCACTTTATTTATTAATGAATTCCATAATAGTTGTCAATATTTTTACTTTTATCTCATTTTTTTAAGACTTGTATGTATTTGAATTGGAACAAATTTGGGGGACGGAAAAGAAAAAATATAAAGAGCAAAATTTTATCAAACACTTCATTCAATCGAGCCGAGACCACTGATCAGATCTAGTCTTTGCTTTCTTTCCCTTTCATACGCCATTAACAACACTCTCACTCACTCACTTACCTACATTATCACTCCACTTCTGCAGATCTTTTCTACCACAAACGTAGATATCTCTCGCTCAGGTAACCGCAATTTTCTGGAATTTCAATCTTCGTTTTGCGCATTTTTTTTTTTCTTAACTCTGGTTTAGGATTCAGTATAGCGCCCGTTTATTGCGTGCAGTGTGTGTGAGAATGAGGAATTTTTATATTCGTGATTTCATTCTTCGAATAATGATGTGATATGGGAAAGAATACTTAGGGCGACTGATTTCATTATAATCTATATTTGCTGAATTAGCATTGATTCTGAGTTGCGTAGATGAATGACTGCTCTAAAATGCATGTTCCAAAAGCTGTGGTTTCCTACGCGAGCTTGGTTTCATTCATGCCGCTGCTTCTCTACTTCACTCATCTCCGCCGATTCATTCACTTCCTTCACAGAATCGAACCTAGGCAGAGTCCTCTCTTCTTGTGTAAAAGAAGGCAATTTTCGTCTAGGTTCTTGTCTCCACGCCTATATAATCAGAAGCCCACCATTCCTTGACCCCGGAAACCCATTTAAGAACGGCAATGCCCATGTAATTTACAATTCTTTACTCCATATGTACTGCAAAAGTGGCAAACTCCATGACGCAGTTAAGGTGTTCGACGATATGCCTCTTAGAGACACTGTCTCTTGGAACTCACTTATCTCGGGTTTCTTCAAAATTGGGAACCTGCAAACAGGATTTAGGTACTTCAAGTCGTTGTTAGATTCTACTTCATATCAATTTGATCATGCAAGCTTAACTTCTGTGCTATCGGCTTGTGGTGGAATTGAGTCGCTTCAAACTTTAAAGATGATACATGCGTTAGCTATCTTAAGTGGTTATGAGAAGGAAATCACGGTTGGGAATGCCTTAACAACGTCGTATTTTAGATGTAAATCGCTTGATTCGGGTATGCATGTTTTCGATGAGATGGTGGAGAGAAATGTTGTTACTTGGACAGCTGTAATTTCAGGGCTAGCACAAAATGAATTCTATGGTGGAAGCTTGAAGGTGTTTGTGGAAATGCACCAACAAAGTAGTCGAGTATCTCCAAACATCTTGACGTATTTGAGTGCTCTCACAGCATGCTCTGGATTGCATGCTCTAAAAGAGGGTGCTCAAATTCATGGAATTGTTTGCAAGTTGGGGATGTATCCAGATTTATGCATTGAAACTGCATTGATGGATATGTATTCCAAATGTGGTTGCGTGGATGATGCATGGAAGATCTTCGACTCTGCTAAGGCGCTCGATGAGGTTTCCATAACCGTTATACTTGCAGGCCTTGCACAAAACGGGTACGGTGAAGAGGCTATACGAATGTTTGTGAAGGTGGTGAAGGGTGGAGCTCATCTCGATCCCAACATGATTTCTGCCGTTCTTGGTGTTGATACTTCTCAGTCTTTAGGTACACAAATCCATTGTATGGTTATCAAGAAAGGTTTTGCTTCTAATGTCTATGTTAGCAATGGCTTAATGAACATGTATTCCAAATGTGGTGAGTTGGAAGAATCTATCAAGGTCTTTAACTTGATGCCTCAAAAGAATCAAGTTTCATGGAACTCCATGATTGCTGCTTTTGCTCGTCATGGGGACGGGTTGAAAGCCCTTCAATATTACGAAGAAATGAAATGGGAGAGTGTGGAACCAACAGATGTCACGTTTCTGTCGTTACTTCATGCTTGTAGTCACGTCGGGCTACTGCAAAAGGGCATGGAGTTCTTGGAAACGATGGAGAAAACGTATGGAATGCATCCAAGAATGGAGCACTATGCTTGTATAGTCGACATGTTGGGTCGAGCGGGGCTTTTGAAAGAGGCCAAGGAGTATATAGAGGCACTACAAGTAAAGCCTGGTGTACTTGTTTGGCAAACATTGCTTGGTGCTTGTAGTATATATGGTGATATTGATGTGGGGAAGTACGCAGCTGATGAGCTGGCTCGGGCCGACCCGGATAGCCCTGTGCCGTTTATCTCGATGGCGAATATTTACTCGTGTAGAGGACGATGGAAGGAAAGGGCAAGAACGATCAAGAAAATGAAGGAAAAGGGAGTTGTGAAAGAGATAGGTGTAAGTTGGATTGAGATTGCGAAGAAGATTCACAGTTTTGTGGTTGCTGATAAAATGCATCCACAAGGTGAAGATGTTAATGATGTATTAGTGATGCTGTTTGGACACATGAGAGACGAGGGCCATGCTCGGGACATTAAGGGGACGCTTGGTTAGCAATTTTTCGATAAAAATGGAATGAGATTAAAAACTAGTGTAATTATGATTGTTCACGTGAACAAAATTATCACTTCTCCTAAATAATATAATCACTACTTAATTTGGTTATCCTTGTTCCCTCCACTTCTTTTTAAGATTGAAGCATAACACTACTACACTAGCAATACAATCACCATTGATACAATCCTTCCCCCAACATATCATTTTTATTATGGGGACGAAAATAAATTTTTATTACCATTGTCATTACCATAGAAAGAAAGGGAACAAAAGAATTTTTCCTTTGTTAAGACATATTTAATGGAGATCATTTTACATGGATTATACACAGCAGTTCTAGTTTATATAGGGATATTATTCCATAGAACTATGCTTTGCATGGATTGTTTTCCAATAAATAAGCTGCTTTCTACTAATGGCTATTCAGATCGTGCATACTTGTTAATATATGTTGCCTCTAATTTTGGCCGCTTGAATTGTACTCACAAATGAAAGTTTAAACAGGAGCAAAGTTGGAAATTATCCTTTCTTGGATTATAATTAAATACAGATATTCGGGGTGTGGTCCTTCATGGTCCGACCTGAAATGGAATCCGTGCAGAATCGATTTCTGCAGCCAGAGCAACCTCCACTGCCTCGGGTATAATGATTATGATTCTATGCATCTCCATTTGCCATATAATCACTTGTTTCGTCGATTTCATTAGCATAGGCATTGATAGATCCCATCTTAAAGGTTGATTATATCATCATTTTTATCAATGATCCTGTTTTGCAATTCAAGAATACTCTAAAAAATTATTATCTTTCATGGTCTTTTTGGTTTCCTCTGTTTCTTATTCAATTATATAGCTGGGACTCCACATAGAGGGGAAGATAAAAAACTTTTACACTCGGTATGTGATTCATAATCTGTGAGATACATGGATTTGATCGTATTCATAGTCCGAATGTTTTTAAAACTTCACGAATGTTTCAATAAGACGATAGATGTCGGACTGCTTTTTCTTCTGTTTTGGGAATATTCAATCCCTTCGAGTTGCCTTTCATTGTGTTGTGGCCCTTAGCAGACTCTCTCCACCTGTGGTGAACATGGGGTTGGGGAGTTGCTTAAAGTAGAAAAGGAGCCAATTATGATGGTCTAACAACTATGATTAGAGTAATATTGATTTAACTGATGGTGGTTTTGAAGCAAAGGACCATCAGTGGACACTATTTAGAGACAGGATCTTGCTATGGCTTAAATTTAAACAAAGTTCGACGTACTCCCCCCTCTCCCTCAAGAAAAAAAAGGAGATTACACGTTACGTTACAAATTTAGGCAAGTTAACTCAGGTTTCACTAATGTTGTGTCTGTATCAATAAACTACTCATTGTCTTTGTTCGATTAGACAACACTTGTTCAAATGGGCATTCGGAGATAATATTTATTTTATTGGCAGCGCAAGAGATGGGTGGGTTGTTTGGGTGGACTGTCCTGTTTCGGTAAACAAAAAGGTGGAACTCGTATTGTTCCTGCTTCTCGCATGCCCGAATCCAACGCCATATCAAATCAGCCAAATGGACCTCAACCCGGTGGATTGCCCAATCAGATGACCGGCATTTCTTTATCTCTTTTAGCTCCACCATCTTCTCCTGCTTCTTTCTCCAACTCAGCACTCCCATCAACAGCTCAGTCACCTACCTGTTTCTTATCTGCAAATTCACCTGAAAATCCTTCGTCTACTATGTTTGTGATAGGCCCATACGCTCATGAGACTCAACTGGTATCTCCTCCCGTTTTCTCAACTTTCACAACAGAACCTTCTACAGCTCCTTTGACTCCTCCACCAGAGTCGGCACATTTAACGACCCCGTCTTCTCCAGACGTCCCTTATGCTCATTTCCTTTCATCATCTTCAAAAAGGAATGGGAAGAACGGGTATATTGCTGCAAATGATCTTCAATCAACGTATCTACTCTATCCTGGAAGCCCTGCAAGTGCTCTCAGATCACCGGTTTCAAGAATGTCCAATGATGGTCTATCGTCATCTTTTACTGAGAGGGATTTCCCCCCTCACTGGGACCCATCAATCCCTTCGGAAGAGTCGGGCAGGTTTCAGGCAGCCAATGTGTCGAAGTCACATCAAGGTTCAAATTTCTTCTGCCCAGAGACGTTTGCCCAGTTCTACCTCGACCATTCATCCTTTTCCAATTCTGGTGGTAGGCTTAGTATTTCCAAGGAATGTGATGCTTACTCAAATGGTGGAAATGGGTATCAGAATAGGCAGATCAAAACATGCAAAGCTGATGCTGAGGAACACGAAGCTTACAGAGCATCATTTGGATTCAGTGCTGACGAAATCATCACAACTTCTAATTATGTTGAGATCCCTGATGTTTTAGACGACTCCTTTAGCATAACAACTTTTGCCTCCGATGAACATACATATACCCCTTCAAGAATGGAGGGGGCAGAAACCGAGAAAAGGCAGGATCGTTTTCCTAGCCTACAGCTCACCAAAGGAGGACTGTATCGTTCCAGTAGCATGCATTCCGGAGCCCCATCTTCATATAATGGTATTCCCTAATTCCATTATCTCTCAGGTTTGAAGTTTGAACAAATAAGAATGCTTGAATTCTTCGTATGACGAAGGTCTATTGTGCAGTAGTGACACTATATTGATCTCTAAATTGCTAATAAATGCTGAAGATATATGTTCTAAAATTAAGAATTTGAACTAAATAGCTTTTCATGTCTCAGATCAAGTCCCACAGAGACGAGTAGGAGATACTGGACGAAACTTTCAGAATAGCCACACTCTGAGTGATGATGATGATGAAGATGTGTTCTCTAAGATGGGGAGTAATCGGAAATATCAGTTTGGTTCATCGAATTCTGATGCAGAAATCGAGTACAGAAGAGGGTCGAGCTTGAGAGAAGGGCGGTACTGGTGAGAATCAGCAACTTTTGCTGGGTATTCCTTGATGAATGATCTATCTAACTTCTTTCAGACACTCACTTGGTCTTCGTTTTTTGGCTCTTCCGTATAAATAGTGCTGCGGAGAATGTCATAGGTGGGAATGGGTATAGATCAGTTGGAGCATGTAACCTGGTTTTCTTGTATGTACATGTTAGTGTATGCATGGGCTCAAAAATGGTACTCTTTAACATATTGGAATCAGATTAGTTTATCTTCATTGTACAGATGTACTTGAAAACTTTTGCCCTCGATGATTTAGGGATATGAGAATGATTGAATTTATACATGACAATTATAGCTCAGATTATTTGGGGCGGCTGGAAATGGTGTTGTAGGTGAAATTTGTGATACTTTTGAAACCCCCTTTAATGTTCGAAACTATGCTTAATAATGCTTGAAATTTGATGAAGTTGATATCAATATGCTTACCATCTTGTGTACATCTTAAATATGTAATTGCATATCAATTTTGATCACTTTGTTGCTTTCGAAATCTTGGATATGTGCTTGGATGATGAAACTCCTGCTGCAATCATACTTGGAATCTTGAGAGGATTAAAATGGTATAATTGCATGTTTTGACCACTTTCCAATTTTTGAAATTGTGCTCACATGTGATGATAAAATTCTTGTCACCATAATGATTAGAATAACGAGAGGAGTCTAAATATGTAACTGCATATGAAATTGTACAAGGACCGAATAACTTCTGAAATTTGTTAGATATATATTTGTTCATATGTGCTTAATTGATGAAATATTTGTCAGCACCATGTTTAAAATGTTGATTGAAGTCTAAAAGTGTAATTGCATGTTTGATCTATGCATTCTTGAAGAAAACCCCAAATTAATGAAGGTAAGAAAGAAAATAGAACACTTATGCTTGAATGAAATCTAACTTAGAAAGTCTAGATTATATGCATGGGAATGAACCCCTATGTGATCTTGAATGTATTTAATTATGTGCTAAATGTATCAATTGAAATCTTGAGATTTTTTAACCTTAATTGCAAAATAGGAAGATGAAATTAAAATTGAAAGTGGACTTAGTAATTATAGTGTAAGAGTGTGAAGATTCTTAATAATTGCCTTTCTAATTTGATTTGATGCTTGATTACAAAATCGATACTTGAATTGTTAAAAAGTGAGAATCTTATAATTATGAGTATGCCCAGTTATGAAACACATAAGTTTATTTATAAAAACATATAGATATAATGTATCAAGGCCCCCAAACTATCCAATTTTGTTTAAAAAAATATCTAAACTATTTTTTATTTTAAAAAGCCCTTAAACTATATAATTTACTTTATGCAGTGAATGATCTGAAGCTCTTAATGGACATGTATCTAAAACCCACATATAATTCTCTGAATCCCAAGTATCAAGAGATGTTAAAACTTGTATACAAGCAAGTGGAGTCTTTTGAAGAACTTGTCAAAAAAACTCTGACTAACCGCTTTAGATAGTGCAATCTTCGATCGATTAATCGACATGGTAGATGAGATTGCTCCTGGGAAAAGAAAAAAAAAAAAGAAAGAAGAAGAAGATGCGATTCAAAAACTAAAGGGAGAAATTGGTTCCTTCATCCCTAAGCTGAAGATGAATACAACTTCTCCTTTGTAGACGACGTTGAAGAAGGTGTTGTTTCATCACAGGTGATCGGAGTGTACCAGATGCTCAAGCATAAGCTATTGAGTTCCCAACAAGTTACTTCACTCCTTGGTATGCCAGGCATCGGTAAAACTACCCTTGCTAACAGACTTTTCAACGATCCAACCATAATGGAACGCTTTGACCATCGCATCTGGATTCGAGTAGTCAAAAGATATCCCACGACGCATGCTTGAAGTGATTCATCCAGATGGTCTTCAAATGCTCCCGGAAGCAGTTGCTGCACACTTGAAGGCGAGTTTGAAGAGAGAGAGATACCTCATTGTGTTGGATGATGTTTGGGACAGCGCAACTCTTTTGTCCATACAAATGGTGTAAAGATCAGGGCCCACCATATTTTCACGACAAGAGTGGAAGTCAAATCTTGATTACAAGTAGGCTGCAACAACTAGATTATGGTCGTGATCCAAATGCGGTTATTGAACGAAGAAGAAAGTTGGGAGCTACTTCGTGAGAAGGTGTTTTCTCAAGGGCCGTGTCCTCCTGAACTTGAGAAAGCTGGAAAGAAAATTTCCAAGAATTGTGAAGGTCTTCCTCTTACAATTCTCGCGGTTGCTCGTCTACTCTCCCAAGATGAAGAGAAGGGTAAGACAAAATTATGGGAAGAGGTTGCAACGATGAAATTTCAAAGGTACTTCTTCCAAGCTACACTTACCTCCCTCCACTTTTACAGATGTGTTTTATGTTTATTGGACTCTTTCCCCAAAAGTACGAGATACCTCGATCCAAGCTCATCAATTTATGGCTGGCTGATGGATTTTTTGAACTAAATGTTCACATATCTACTAAGCATCTGGTTCTTGCTTGCCTGGATGAGCTTATTTCCAATAGCCTTGTTACAATCTACAAACAAAGTAGTTATAATGTCTATCACAAATACAAAACTTTGGGCCTTCATTCTTCCTTGTGGCACCTGGCTAAAAAAAAAATCTAGAGAAACCAAGTTTGCACTCATCTTAGACAGTCGTAATGATGGCTTACAAGATGGTATAGATGGTCATCACCGATTGTCCTTCCTCAATAACGTTTTATTTGGCATCAAAGATGTGCATAAATCGGTGGAGGATAATTGTGCATCCACAGTGCGTTCTCTCTTCTGTTTTGGTCCATATCATCAATATCAAGTGCCACTATGTTTTCGCTTGAATTTGGTAAGAGAACTCGATGCTTGTTCAATCCGTTTCTACGAGTTCCCTGTGGAGGTACTACAACAAGTTCAGTTAGTCTACCTATCTCTTACTGTGAGTGGAATGATCCCAGCTTCTATTTCCCAACTCCAACTTCTTGAGTTCTTCAAGTTTAGTAACGACGCGTCGCATCTACCTATAGAGATGTGGAGTTTGCAAAAACTAAGGCATCTTCATGTTATGGGAAGCGATTTACCAGATCCTTGTGGTGCTTCCTTGAGCAGCTTATTAACACTCAATGTAAGTGCTCGTAGCTGCACTAGTGCTATTCTCAGAGGAATTCCTAATCTGAAGAATTTAAGAATTCAAATTGAAGTAGCACCTGTTAAGGTTGTTCCTCCGATTGCTCCATTTGCAAGTTTCCCAGAAGACACATATTTGAGTGGATTGGGCTACTCTTGGAAAGAAATGAAAAGTATTGCTTCATTACCGAGTCTTCAAGTGCTCAAATTGAAAAACAATGCTTTTCAAGGTCCAGAGTGGGAACTGAATTTGAAAATCTTATTTCTCTTGTAATTGAAGATACTGATTTGGTGCATTGGAAGTTTGGAATTGGTGCTTTCAAATTTATTAGTAGCTTAATAATAAAACATTGTTATAAATTGCAAAATATTCATGGGAAGTTCACTCGTTGATTGCAATCCTCGTTTCGTAGAGGAAATAAAAAAAGGTGTACATACAGAATGTAATATTCGTGTGACTGATATTCGTTCTTCATGCGATGACTCACCTCATTGAAATGGTATGTATAGTCTTTCATTTACATGATTTTATTAAATGGAATATTTGAATATATATCTTCTCTCACAGCTGTTGATAATATGACTTGATCAATAAACACATTACTGAAGCATGTTGGTTACTTAAGAATGAGAAATGAAACATTATTTCAAATAGCTAGATTGAATTTGACTACTAAATATACAACTAATAACAAATTGTGTACATCTGATTACAAATTTAGGTTCATTTTACTTGTACAAGTTAGTATTGGAGTTGTTTGAGAACCTAATTACATTGGGGCATTCATTTCAACTTCAATTGTCTTTTGCTGAAAACTTGTTAATCAAAATTTTTGGGTTTCCTTTTTTTTTTTTAGGAACAATGCGCAAGGCAGGTTCTGACAGCGGCGATGCTAATGGTATGGAAGGCGGTGAGATTGTGAA
This sequence comes from Ballota nigra, assembly GCA_947034835.1. Lineage (NCBI taxonomy): Eukaryota > Viridiplantae > Streptophyta > Magnoliopsida > Lamiales > Lamiaceae > Ballota > Ballota nigra. The sequence continues at coordinate 118,240,985 of OX344721.1, read as the reverse complement.
CAAGATGTAACATTAATTATATATTTCTCTTTCTACTTTTGAATTTGTTTCTAGTAATTAATTTTTGTTGATTCATCTTAAATGGAGTATTTTTCATTTTGTTGTACTTGCTTTGGTTTCTTGATCATCTTGAATAAATCCTCGTCTATTTGTTATGGTGTCATAAATTGTCTTCATCTGTTGCTCTTGTGAAAAAAATAACATCTGAACATCATATTTTGTTAGTTGAACTCATAGTATTTTTTGATAAAAAAAAGTTCATAATTGTGTCAAATTGTCCTTGATGCATATACTTGCTCGGTCGTTGGTCCAGCCATTGCTTGGTCCAAATAATTCCATTTAGTCTTCAAAATTCCGACCTCGTGAGGAGATTCATCTGCCCATCGCCCTTGATTTTGTTCGGGTCGGGCATTGTTTCCAACGGCCAACCCGCGATTTCCTTCGGCTTAAAAGTCGATGTTAGAGGAAATTGAGAATTGTGGATTTTGATCGAACTCATTGCTGCTTATCTTCTTATAAACTGATGCTGACAAATTGTATGAAATGGAAAAATGTTAATTTCTCTCGTGTTCGATGATTTGACCCAGACAGGAAAATAAAATTGAATGCATTCCTTACGTGAGAAATTCATTCTAAGTACATCGAATTGGGCGGGTTATTCATCATGTAACCACCTGGTTTTCAGGTATGTATGCATGGATTCAAAAATGGTGCTCTTTTAACATATTGGAATCAGGCTACTTCATCTTCATTGTACAAATGTACTTAACCACTAGAACTATCTCATCTTCCTTTTGCCCTCAATGATTAGGGTTAAGGATGAGAATCATTGGATTTAAATTATACTCCAACTAATTATTTTCTACAATACTGTTTGTCACCCTAAATTAAATTGAATTTAATTAATAATATGAGATGTAAGTATACTCGTATAGGTAAAATATAATTGTAAAAAATAATATTATTATATTGTTATTTATGAAAATATCGATTAAGTAAGGGGAATTAGTTTCAGTAAGTAGAAAATAAGTTTGGAATGAAGGGAGTACTTAATCATGTAACTAGGGTGATTTGGGGCAGGTTAAAATTAGGTCAAACGGGTCATGGAGATGTCCAAATCACGTCTGCAAAATATTTTATGTTCAATATTAGCATATTTAAGGGATGAACAAAAGATTAGTGAATTCTAAACAAGTTGAACTAGGTAAAACAGATTTTCCAAAAAAAATTGTGCTAATGCAAAATTGAAACTTGCTCTCAAATGTATTATTATATGGACAAGTTTGTATTACTATAAGAATAAATATGTGTTTCTAGCTTTGTCTGGCTTCAAATGAGGCCGTCGTGGTAGTGAGATTTGTGCCCCAAATTAGTCGATCATTGGGTCTGATACTGAGCCATAAAAAATTGTAATTAACCCTTATAAAAATAAATATGACAAATATGTGTTTCTTATTCTCTTTTTCATCTCTTTTAACATTTGTACTAATTTAGTTCATGTAATACTATATCTTTCTTCATAATGTAACATCTTTGTATTCATATGGTAACACATTTTTTAATATTTTATATGTGTTATTATAAGAACAAATATTTATGGGATAAATTACTTCCTACTACAATAAAACCTTTAAAAATACACTACAGACTCTTCATTTTTTCAAAACACACTACAGACTCTTCATTTTTTCAAAACACACTAGAATACATTTCAAAACATTGCAATACATTAGCTGGCAGCCTGCACGTCCTATCATCTGCAAAACCTATAACCCACTACTCAAAAGTAAAAATCACTCCATTAGTTACACGTCCTATCATCTCCTACTCTGCTACCCAAAAGTAAAAATCACTCTTCATCTCTCTCTTCCACCACCGAAAAAAAAAACTCATCTCTCTCTCTCTTTAGATCGGCGCCATCAGACCACCCGTCGCTCCACTGATGCCGCACAAGTGCTGCCCTCTCCTCAATCGAGGTGTACGCTAGCGACGCCAATGAGAGTCTGTATCGATGGTGGTGAGGCAACGAAGGAGACGATGCCCCCATCTTCAACGAAACCCTAGATCTGATTTAGGGGCGACCACCGTGACTTCGTCGGTGGTCGCCGACGATAGAGATCGAAGAGAAAGGGTGTTTGATCGAGTAGGCCATGGATGAGAGAGAGAGAGAGAGTCGGGACGATATGTTGCCTCCCCAGAACGATGACGTAGACGAAGAAGAATCGGAAAAATCGGAAGTAAACGACGGATAAGCCACGGAAACGGAGGACAAAGATGAGTCGGAGAGTGAATCTGACGGTGAGGAAATATCGGTACATGGAAACGATGAGGATGAAGAAGGGGAAATTGATTTTTCTCTTGGTAGCAACGAGTGCTCAGATCAAATTGCGGCGGTAATTATTTATGTTGGAGGTAATTATTTTGGCTGTTTAGGTTGAAATTTAAGAAATTAATTGAATAAGATCTCTGATTTTGCTCGCTCGTCGATGTAATTGGTGTTGATGAACGTATTTAATCGGATGGATTAATGGATGTTTAAATCTGTGTTACGTCACCAATCAATACGTGTGATTGATTACCACCGTAATTGGTAAATCGAGGTGTGAATTTATCGAATTAGTAAATTCGGTAGTCGAAATTGAATTGATTTTGTAAGTGCGGGCGTTTTAGGTGTATTTGTGTGTGTTTTGGAATTGTTTATGCATTTTTACTTTTTTTGAACTTGTATTTCACAGCTGGAGAACAACTATTTATAGAGACTAGCAAGCATGAGGTGTCCAAGACTCTTGGTCTCCCTAGCCTGCATGCTTGACATGTGTCCCTTTGATCTTATCTAAGCTGAATCTTAGCTACAAAGTCTTTTTTGATCTTATCTCGGACTCATTGTTGTTCGCCTAGGTCGGCTTGATTGATCTTGTTGATTCTCCAACTGAAAGTTGTTCGCCTCATGAGGTTGTACTTTGGAAGTTGTTCGCATTATGGCTTTGTTCAGCTTGGCTTTGAGATCTTTGTCCTTTGTTCACTTGTACACACTTCCTTGGCTGTTTGTTATATCATAGTTTGACCAAGTTGTTCGTCATTGATGACTTCACAGTTGGTTCATTCTTGGTCTCGGGTCTTAATACCTGTTCGCCCATTAGTTGTTCGTCGGGGGAGCTGTTCGTCACTTTATACACCTCTCAGATTGGTAGATGCAACCCAACTTAATTTTCTTTGTTGATCACCCTTGATTTGAGGTTGACTCTTCATAATCCTTGATGTAGCTTTAATCCTTGTTCGTCATTTATTAATAATTGTTCGCCTATCAACAATTGGTATTCGTGATATTTTTGGAAGGAGTTTTGTATTAGAAGAATTTTTGGTATTCTTTTCTCATTGGAGAATCAATTTCTCGTTTCTGTAAGATATTGGAGTCATTAACCAACTCTAAGAGTTTAATGGGTTTGCTACCTCCTTCTTGACAGGCTCTTCCTTTTCTGATAGAATCAACTCAATGTGTCATAAGGATGAAATGTATGCTGGAAAAAACATCTCCATGCTAGTTCGGGAATTTTTAGCATTTTGTTTGTTTGTTTGTTTGCCCTCCTAGGATAGGATTGGGGAAGAAATTTTGGGCAAACTTTGAGGTTGAAGAATTTTTTTAGGTGTACCATGGTGTTATGTATTGCACCATGGTGTTATGTATTGTACCATGATATTATGTGTTGTACTATGGTATTATGTATTGTATCATAGTATGCAAAATTAGAAAAACAAGAGTATTAATTTACCTATCAAAAGTGTACGTATACTCCTCGCTTCTAATTCAAAAGCAAAAACTAGACTATTAATTTACCTATCAAAAGTGTAAGTATACTCCACACTTATAAATCAAAAGTTGAATAAGAGAACAAAATAACTAGTGCAAGGCCGAAATTCGGGGAAAAAAAAAAGAAAGTACTGTCAAAAGGTGGGTGTCAGGGAGATGGACTGTCATCTCAATACAAGCACACATCCACTCTATAAAAGAAAAAGCTGACATGTATGCAGAAGGGGCATTTGTGTCTTTTATGTACTGGAGTGTATTTTCAATAAAGTGATGGTTCCTATTGCTATAAGGTGTTGAGAATTGTTCCTATATGTAATTGTTCTATATTTATTTTTGTAAGGAAAAGTATATATTAATTGACCTTATAATAACACATATTTGCCTTTAAAGTAACAAAATTGAGAGCGAGTTTGTTATTTTACTTTTGTAGGACTTATTTTGAAAAGTTTGACCCGATCTGACTCGATTGTAATTCTCAATTTTTTTTCTGGAATTTTTATAGTCCAAATTATTCATAGACTGTTTTTTTTTTAAATTTTTACACACATGTCTTTTTTTTAAATTTGTTTTTCTTCGAATGCACAATTTAATATGGTGATACTCTCTCCATTTTTTAATACATACCTCTCTTCCCCAAATAATCTTCACACTTTTTTTTAGACGTTCCATAATAATGTTCACACGTTAAATATGGAAATAAAACACTCCCACAATACCTACTTTATTTTAAAATAATTTTTATTTGATAAAATAAGTTAATAAAACAGTAATGTGTCACCCTACGTATGAAAATTAATAAGAGATGGATGAATATTTTTTTTTCCCAATATAAATTTTAAGGGGTTTTTTTTTTTTTTGGTTATTAATATGAAAAAGACACATCAACTGCTACTACTATTAATAATTTCATTCATATCGAATCTCTTTTCTGTTTTTACGTATTTTCATTTTCATATGAATCGTGTGTGTGCGCGTAAAGATTACGACCTCAATTCTCGCTGGCAACCAAATGAAAAGGCGATCATCATTCATTGCCCACCAAATTAAATTCTTCCTTAAACCCTGCCTCTCTCTCATAATTCTCCCCATTCCTTTCATCAATGGATTTGAACGCCCACATTGAGAGAGTTCTATTCACTCAACAACAAATTTCCCAACGGGTCTCTGAACTCGGATCCCAGATTACCCGAGACTTCAAATCCGGCACGGCTGCTCCGGTGATGGTGGGTGTCGCCACCGGAGCATTTCTTTTTCTGGCGGACCTCGCGAGGGAAATTCATCTGCCCGTCGCCGTTGATTTTGTTCGGGCCGAGTCATACGGGTCGGGCATTGTTTCCAACGGCCAACCCACGATTTCCTTCGGCTTAAAAGTCGATGTTAGAGGAAAGCACGTCATTTTGGTGCGTGTTTTAGTCTGTGGTATCTTGAATTTTATGCTTAGTTTGAGAATTATGGATTTTGATTTAAGCCATTGCTGCTTATCTTCTTATAAACTGATGCTAGGAAATTGTAGATGTATGAAAAAAAAAAAAAGTGTTCTTTCTTTCTTATGCGCGCTTCGTGTTCGATGATTTGACTGAGAGAGGAAAATAAAATTGAATGCATTCCTTTGTGCATTCTTATGTGAGAATTTCATTCTGGGCCATGTATTTGTTAATCCACTAATCTTAAGTACATTGTGTTCAAGCAGTAAATTGAATTGGGTGGGTTCATATAATTGTTTCTGAATAAGCTTAAACTTGGTGATTATCAGCATTGTATGTGTGTTCGTTTTTACCACTTGAATCCTTTATGTGCAGCTAATCAGGAAGTAAATTCTTTTTCTTATTTGCTTGACTGTAGGTTGAGGATATTGTAGATACTGGCCACACTGTGTCCTGTCTCATTGACTACATGAAAACTAAAGGTGCATCTTCCATATCAGTGTGCACTCTTCTTGATAAACCAGCAGGACGAAAGGTCGATTTTAAACTATTTGGTGAGGGAAAATATTACTACGGCTTTGAGGTAATCTCTCTCTCCCAATAACCACAACACCATATGTTTAGATGTACACCTTATGAGTAGTTTACTGCTGCTAAATGCCTTTATTTGGTTTATTGGCAGTAGAAAATTATGCTTGTTTCTTGCTACCATCTGTTATTCAAGTTAAGAGTTAAGTCTGTGTAAATAAGTGGACTGAATCCAAGTAGTGATGATAGCTTTTGCTGCAGTGTTGTATCACCATATTTGGTTATTTACCTGATGGGTCATCTTACTAGACTTCTGAATTGAATCTTGTTTTTGATAATTCAATTGTGCTAATTGGAAGCTAGACCACAATTTAAGTTCCGAGATTCTCATTTTGACGAAGAAATGCGACTTCTAGACAAAAGGGGCAAGAACTGTGTGTCCTTAACTCCCTTATCTTGTCAAAAATCACCATAGAGTTATGTTTCTGAAGAGTGTCTTTAATGATTTGATTATGAATAATGTATATGCTTATAATTGCAGAGCCCAGATTATTTTGTTGTTGGCTATGGAATGGACTTTGCTGAGCTGTACAGGAACTTGCCATATGTTGGTGTTTTGAAGCCTGAAATCTACCAGACATAATGCCTTTCAACTGTGAAAACTCCTTCGTACAGTGAAGCTTGCGCAACGGTTAGGTTGTGTTTGGATTGAAAGATTTCAGGGTGGATTTGAAATCTGTAGTAGCAAATCCATCGTTTGGTTGTATATTTTGAGTTTTCTTACTTTGAAGTGAGCGATTTAAACAGATTTGGAAATCGTCAATGCAAACACAACCTTGCATGAACACAATTTTGAAAAAAATGTCTTGTTTCTTATTCTTTGATTCTAAATCCTGAACTTTATTATGGAAGTATAGTCTTTGTGATGAAATTCATAAATCAGCAAGAGACTCTTATGAAAATGTGCACTCAATTTTTCAAATCAATGCACCATTCGTTATGTGTTTTAAAATTCAAATAACAAGTTGCGAGAGGAAATAAAATTATAAGAATAATTTCTTGGTAAAAAAGTAAGAATAGTAGATAGATTATGACAATAGTTTGGTGTAAACTTAACTAATAAAGAATCCACATGTGGTTAAAGAATATTGGCTGATTGATCCTAACAATTATGACGTATACATAGTTATAATTATAATTCACTTGCTTGGAAGAATGATATAATATATTTCTTTAAAAAAATTAGTGTTGAAAAAATCTATCTATACTTTCAAAATTTAAAAAATATATTTAAAAATTATATATTTTAAAAAAATACTATAAGAAATTAACTAAATCTCCAAAGATATGTAAATTAAAAATTAATTAACAAAATAAATTCTTCAAAATATCAAAAAATTAAATACAATTTAAATACAATTTTAAAAATCAATTAAATTGAAAAAATATTTAAATTAAAAAAATCAATACAAATATAAGTCTGAAAAATAACTAAATAAATTTATAAATAATTAAGAAAATAAAATAATCTTAAAAAATAATTTAATAAAAAACTAATTGTTTAAATCATTTAAACGTAAATAAAAATCTGATAAAAATTAAATAAATCAAATATATATTTTAAAATAATTAAATAAAAAATAATTAAAAGTAAATTTTGAAAGAAGAAAAACAACATAAAATAAATTAAATATAAAAAAATAACTAAATCTTACAAAATTTTAATTTTAAAAATCTAATGAAAAATTAAAATATTCAAAGAAGAAAAGACTAAAGCTAAATAAAATTAGAAAAATACTTTATAAAAGTAAATTAAATTGTTGTAAATAATTAAACTTACAAATTAATTAAAATTTTATTTTTATTTAGCTTTCATTGAATTTTGAAGGGTTTTGTAATAATTTCTTAGTTTAGTTATTTTTGAAGATTTAATTGATTTTTTTTATACCTTTTAAGGGGTGTTTGGTGGTTATGTTGAGAGGTTCTCAACTTAAGTTAATATATTTAAGCAGCTGTTTGGTGGAGATTTGACGGCCCGCTTTTAACCTGGGGCCCAGTGTTAAATATTGTTCCAGAGGGGGTATGTGCATATGTCCAAATTGGAGTGTTTCATCAACATATGTTCTATCATCACATGGTTCATCAACCTACATTAACCTACGGTGATACAACATAGCCACCAAACGGAGTTTATTGTTTTTAAAATATGATTTTTTTAATGAATTGTTTGGAAGATTTACTTGATTTATTTTTTTAAAAAAATTCAAATTTTCACATTTTTAAGGATTTTTTTAATTGATCTTTTAATTTAATTTGATTATATAAATATTTAGTTGTTGTTTTTTAATATTTTCAGATTTTTATCCGATATGTTTTTTTTTTTCAAAATCTAAGATTTTTTCAGGTGAAGTACTAATTTCTATGTTAAATAACTTAAAAAAACTAAAGTCAAATATAAGGTTAAAAAACTCGGAGATAAGGAAAATTATTTTTTTGTCCTTTAATTTTATCTTTTTATTTTTATTTTTATTCTACTGTCTTTCAAATTTTGATTTTAATCCTGTAATTTTAATTTATTTTTTTGTTCTGCTAACTTTCAAAATTTGATTTTCGTCCTGTAATTTACATATTTTTTTTTATTTTGGTCCTACAACCTATTAATCCTTATATGATTAAAATAAAAAAACAGTAAAATTACAGGACTAAAATAAAAATTTAAAAATTAGTAGGACGAAAAAAAAAAGAGGTAAAATTACGGGACGAAAAAAAAAATCAATTTGAAAAAAAAAAAAAAAGGAAGAAATGAAAATGAAAAACAGCATCATCATCCAATATGGACCGTCGTCTCCTTTCTCATCCCTAAAACCCAGATAAACCCACTTCCATAAACATTCCAACTTCGATTTCAATCCGTAAAACCCAGAAATGGGGACTACGGCCAAAGCTCTATCCTTCTCCCTCCTCTCTCTACCCAGATGCCTCTATTTCAACAGACCCCTTTACTTCTCTCTACCATTACGCGTCCATCCGCCTCCTTACAGGGCAGTTTTCCACAAATTCCGGCCACTTTGCTCCGTCGCCGCCGACCCGGCCATTGATGAAACAGAAACCATTCAACCCATAAAGCATTCCATTCTCTTGGAAAGACTCAGGCAGAGGCACCTTAAGGGTTCCGCCAAAACTTCAGAGCCCACAACCGGCGCTCTGAGTGGTGGCAAGAAAGTTAAATCCGGAGAAAATGAGGGTTTGAGAAGGAAGAAGGCGGAGATAGTTTCGAGTTTTGGGGAGCTGGGTTTGAGTGAGGAAGTAATGGGGGCTTTGGGGGAAATGGGAATCACAACTCCAACTGAGATTCAGTGTATTGGAATTCCTGCTTTGCTGAATGGAGAGAGTGTGGTATTGGGTTCCCACACTGGTTCTGGCAAGACTCTGGCTTACCTTTTGCCTCTTGTTCAGGTTCAATTATGTCTCTTTTTCTTGTGTTTTGTTGTAGAGTTTGAATGTTCAGTTCATGTTAGTCAATTGCTGACTGTGTTTCTTGATGCTGCTTTATCCCTGGTTGAGATTTGAAAATGAGGGTCATTTAAACTGTTTATCTTGGAAATGTAAAGTTGGTGGTTGAGCTGTGATTGAAAAGTTAAAAAGATAGAGAGAGAATGATAAAAGTAGATGAGATGTGTGTTTTTTAGTATTAAGTGAGCGGCAAATGGTGTAATTTTGATGGAAAATAGGATAGTTGTTAAGAAGGGTGTGGTAAAAGTTTGCCAAAAGGGAAATGGAACACTTAACTTGACACTTCTAACATGACAAAATGAAACACTTGCGACGGAGGGAGTATATATTGCAGTGTACAGTTAGAGACGACCATTTGTATGTTTATAGATGCCTAGTTCTTCATTATTTTTTCCTGCAATTTGCTCTAAAGGCGTTTGATATGAATTGACTCACCACTTTCCTAAGGTAATACTCCGAAATCCGATTTATTTTAGTATTGATACACCTTCTTTCCCTGTTTCAATGTTAGTTGCTGAGAAGGGATGAGGCTTTACACGGTATGCTGATGAAGCCCAAACGTCCACGGGCTATTGTACTATGCCCAACAAGGGAGCTCTGTGAGCAGGTTACATTTTCCATTGCACCTCTAAACTGCCCTTACCTTTAGCCACATTTTTCGATAAAAGACGTTCATGTTTGTGTCTAGGTCTTCCGAGTCTCCAAGTGTATCAGTCACCATGCCCGTTTTAGATCAACAATGGTAAGTGGTGGTGGGCGTATAAGGCTCCAGGAGGACTCCTTGAGTAGCCCGATTGACATGATTGTTGGGACCCCAGGCCGGGTTCTGCAACATATAGAAGAAGGCAATATAGTTTATGGTGACATCACATATTTGGTAATGAGCCTCCTTCCCCCGATCATACCACTTCCATTCACTTAAAAACTACTTCTATCGAATCTTGAAAATTTATGACAGTTTTATTTTTCTGCAATTTACTTGATAGGTGTTGGATGAGGCAGACACCATGTTTGATCATGGATTTGGCCCTGACATCCGGAAGTTTCTTGGACCATTGAGAAACCGTGCATCTAAGCCAGATGGTCTAGGATTTCAAACTGTATTAGTTACTGCAACAATGACTAAGGTATGATTAGTTAAGCTGAAATATTAAAGTACTAAATGCATATCAGGTGTTTATCTGTTGCTTTTCATGGGAGCCGAGTAGTACATTTTTACATCCTATAAATGTAGAATTTAAAAGGATACTAGCTCCAGATTTGAGCTTTAACTGTCCAAGCTTCAGAATATTTTCATTTTTTGAATTCCTTTTTAATGTGATTTAATTTGTACTGTTCTTTTGTTAGATTGCAACCTTAATATTTTTTGTTTATGACTTTGCAAACACCAAACAGTCACCTATAAAAAAGAGTTTGTCTCCGTTCTATTCTTTTGAGGAAGCAACAATGATTAGATTACAAATTGGTGTGTGCTTGGGTTTCAATCCCTTTGCCTGATGTTGCTTTTACTTGCCTGATAGTTTTTCATGTTCTTGGACAAGTAGTAAACGCTTCATTTCTGTAGGCAGTGCAGAAGCTGGTTGATGAGGAATTTCAAGGAATTTCTCATTTACGTACTTCTACACTCCATAAGAAGATTGCTTCTGCTCGCCATGATTTTATCAAACTTTCAGGATCAGAAAATAAGCTGGAAGCCTTATTACAGGTGTGGTACTGGTACTTCAAGCTTTTGTCATTATCAGTTTATTTGTTTGCCTTTTAGCTCATACAAAAAAGGGAGAATTAAAATTAAGTAGTGACTGATGCTTTACCTTACTGATAATTTTGGATAAAGCAGCAACTTATAATGATCCTATTAATTGTCAGACCATGCTGGATTGATACGATCCCAATGTATTGGATTAGTAGTAATGAATGACATATAATTTTGAAAAAGCATCAATTTGAGAATAACTTAGTTCTAGAATCCTCATAAAAGAAAGCTAACATCTGTACCCACGTAATGTATAGATAGATTTGTATAAGTTGCTGATATTATCTCACAAAGTGCGTTGACTTGTTAAGAATTGATAGAATAGTGTGATGGCATTCACTTGATCAATAAAGTTGGGAGTTTGTCCTACTAATTTATTTGTTTCTCACTTGCATTCTCTTAGATTACACTATCTGGAGAGATCACTATTTTCTGCTAAGAATGGTCCATTTGTAGCATTGCTAAGGAAGGGATGGGTCCTAGTTGTTGCTCCTTAAGCCTACAAGAGTAGCCACGTTTGTGGGGCCTAGCCTAGCCTAGGTGTGGTGGGGTTGGGGAGGAGAACTTTGCGTTTGCCTTACTGTAGATTGTAAGACAGTAGTTTCAACAGTGACTTTCACTAAATTTGCGTAACATTTAAGGCTATGTTCTCTTTGGGTTTTAAAAACCTGGATTTGGATTTTGAAATCTAAAACCCATTATAGTTTGGGTTTTAAAAATAGGTTTTTGAAATCCTAAGCCTACAACCCTATAAATAACCTATACAACACTCCTTTACTTTTACATAATAAAGTTAAAACCTACCCTACTCAAAACCCAAAAAGAACAAAGATTTTAAAAACCCCATGCATTACAAAAACCATTGGTTTTCAAAAACCGGTTTTTAGAAACCACTTAAAACCCAAAAAGAACATGGCCTAAATGTCTACATATATTCCTTGAAGAGGAATGATTTGAACATGCTTACACATGCTAGAAATAGCTTTTACTTTTTCCCCTTATTTTTCTGCAAAAACAAAGCGGCTGTCTTTATTGATTATAAAATCAACCATAAAGTTGAAAGTGAAAATGAAGCCCAATTGTGTACTCGGAAGTAATAATAAATCACAACTTGAATATGTGAGTCTGACGTCGATCTTTTTCAGTTGAAATTATTATTCCTGTGTATCCCATGATATTCGTATCCATGTGAAATATCTTTGTATTTAGTCTGGACCTTTTAAGGATCATCCACCCTGTCAAGTTTGTTCTTACTCTCCTTGTGGACTCGAGCAAATATTAACATAATATTTATAAATTCTACAATTCATTAGTTCATTGTCATCTATGACATGGGAACCCTTATTATCAGCAATTCATTTTAAATATTTATATTTTCACTCATTCAGGTGTTGATTTATTTATTTTTTTCAAAACAATGATCTATTAATGGCATAATACAAGCTAAATGAAGTGATGTCCTTATTCCAAAAGATTGCAGATATGATCGATTCTGAGCATCATTATGAAATAGAATGCACTAGTCTTCTTGTTGGTTGATATTGTTATGCGGTTACAGGTTCTTGAGCCAAGTTTAGCAAAAGGAAACAGAGTGATGGTTTTCTGTAACACATTGAATTCAAGTCGAGCTGTGGATCACTATTTAAGTGAAAATCAAATCTCTGCAGTTAATTACCACGGAGAGGTGCCAGCTGAGCAAAGGTATGATGATGGTGATGATTAACTACTTAAATTTATCTCATCTCAACTTAGACATTGACTTCTTTTAGGTTGTGTTTGGATAGAGTTATTTGAAATACAGAGGATTTGAAATGATGCTAAGTATTTCTAAAATCCCCCCAATTTGAACTAGGGTCAAAGCTAAGTATTTGAAATCCATCAATTTGAATATCATATCCAAACAAGTGGAATGGATTTAGGTTATGGATTTAAAATCCATAGGCCCAAATCCCTCCATCCAAACACAACCTAACATTATTCTTCTCTCTGAGATGGTGTGATATTCGTCTAATACAGGATCAAGAACCTGGAAAAATTTAAGAGCAATGATGGAGATTGTCCCACTTTAGTCTGCACAGACCTGGCTGCTAGAGGGTTGGATTTGGATGTTGACCATGTTATCATGTTTGATTTTCCCTCAAATTCCGTAAGCAATAGAGACTCTCTCTCTCTCCCTCTCCCTCTCTGGGCTGCTGGCTAATTATGTGATTCTTGTTGTTTATGACCTTTTAGATTGATTACCTGCATCGCACTGGAAGAACTGCTCGAATGGGAGCAAAAGGTATTCTACAAGTTTTTACAGTACACAAACTTGAAAAGACCTCTGTTTTCTTTACATTGGAGGATTTTTTTGGTTATATCTGATGATAGAAATTTCTCTCTTACTATCTATTGACTTTCTGCTTTTTTGCTTGCTTTCATGCTTCTGTACAACTTCTATTACCTCATGTTGAACACCAGTTGCTAAATTATAAGTATATTTTTCATAATTATAGGGAAGGTGACAAGTTTGATTGCCAGAAAGGATTCGTTTTTGGCTACTCGCATCGAGGAAGCTATGATGAAGAACGAGAGCTTGGAATCTCTCTCTGTGGATGGTATCAAAAGGGATCTTGCCAGGTCGAACATAAACCAACAGAACGAAAGAAATGCAAAGAAGGAAAGAACCTCCAGTTTGAATAACAGGGCTGCTAAAGCTGCTGCCTCAACGAAATCATCAGAACCCCGAGGCAAAACAACAGCTTCCACGAAAAACTCAACAACCAAATCCAGGAAAGCAGCTTCCCCGATTCCCGTTGCTAGGAAGAAGGTGGTTAAAATTGTTAAAAAGCCCAAGTTTTCTGGCACTAGCACGTCTAGAGGTGCGTCGTCTGGTGGGAGAAAACAGACTGGCGAAAGGAACAAAGGGAGTGCTCGATCCACATCAAAACTAAACGTAGTTGGATTTAGGGGTCGCAGTGCGGTGAGAGCCGGTTGACATCTTTTATTTCTTTAACCTAGTGTATTTTGACTGAGACACTATATTATCCTATAATATATGGTTTGCTTGTTCTTTTTGATAACTTCATAGAATTATATTCATCTTTAGTTGTAAAGTTTACAGGAAGTTAGAGTTGGTCTCATGTAAAACAGTCTTATCAGTGAGTGAAAGATTTGTCCCCGGGTCTACGTTGAAAGTTTCTATAGTAGAACTCATTCGAGAGGGCTTGGGGGTCTTAAAAATGGTTTGGGTGGGGGGTTCTATTAAGAATAAAAAAAACGAATAGAATCGAATTCATGTTCACAGGAGAGCGGATCCAATACCAAGGCGACTATTGAGAAAGCAAGCACTTTTTCACTCTTAAATTTCCTACTTCTCTTGGTCTCTCCATTCCAGACTTTATAGTCAGAGGCTTTCCATACCCATTGAACTGAGCATTCATATCTTGGTAAATTCCATGATGTGAGACTCAAACTAAATTTGAGCATCCTTCTTTCTAAAAGTCTGGTTTTCTCTATTCCATGTATGAGCTGCATCTCATTGAACAATTGGTTTGCAGTTATCACTTTATAGCAAGACAACGATTACTTTTTAATGGAATCAATACTAATATTGGTTAAAAATTAATATAATGCAAAACGATAAAACTTGTTTACATAAAGACTTAATGAAGCAAATACAACACAAGAAGCTATGAATCTTCGTCATTTCCATGTAAGTGCTAGAAGAGATGTGCGATTTTGAGGCGGGGGGACGACGTTTCCAGTAGAGTCGTAAATGATGACGCCAGAGAAATCGGGGAGCTGGCATTTTCCTCCCATGAGTATATTCTTCTTCCACAGAGTGGCCTCTCCGCTACGTGTAGTGGGGTCAACGTCTCCGAAGTGGTAGTCGAGAATCTGGTCTGGGTTGAGTTCTATGACGGGATCATGGTTTCCATATCCATAGCAAGATTTCCATCTACGCCATTGTCTTTGTGAACGAGTGGCGCACATGAAGAGAGCGAATGCAGAGAGAACGAGGGTCCCGATTCCCACGCCCATGTAGGAGATGGTAACCGGATGGTGATTCAAGAACACCTGTCTAGCCATGAAGATGATCCTTGCTTAGTTTGTTCTAAAAATCAGATGTGGGAAATGTGTTTATATACATGCATGGAGGATTTGTTGTGTGGTTAGGTTGGTTAATTGGGTTTTAGATTATCATTTTTTTTTTTTTTTTCACTCGTGTGTTAGTTAAACTAATGATAACTACTACTATAAAGCCTTAATGCTGGAGTTGTTGATGAAGCTCGAGAAGGAAAAAAAAAAGAGTAACATTCTTTGTAAAAATCAGTTGAATAGTGTAATGGTATGCATCGTACAACTCACAATTAGGATTGTTTCACTAGAAATTTAGAATTAGTTATATTGAATAGTTGCTGCTGTCTAATTATTAGTGTAATAATTGTTAGAAATTCACGTGTTTAATTTGTTTCATTTAATAGAATTTCATGCCTTTATTTATATTAAATTGATGAATTGCATTTGAAATGAGAAAGGTATGCATTTTGTTATTTTTTAACTAAAGTGGAACATTTTGGAATAAAACACGTGCCTATTTTTTTTTTTTTTTAAATTATTGAAATCAATCGAAAAAGAGACCGGATGAAAATTAAAATTGGTAAATGAATTTGTTTGATGAAGGCCCAAATATTGAGTCCTCTTAATAAATTAATTCGGCCCAGCAACAATAAAGCATTGAGGCCCAAGATCATTTAATTTCTAAGCATATAACTGCCATATGCCAACCCGTGTTCAGCAACTTGTTCAAGAAAACCAAAGTTAAACTTTAAAAACAAATTCCAGTATGCTGTTCCATGCATTTGAATTTTTAATTTAATTTTAATTTCCAATCAAAATTAAATTTTACTAGATTTTGAAAAAATAAAATTGAGTTTAAAGTTTAAGCGTCACATAATGCATTTGGCCGTATAATAAAACTACTCAATGCTTTTGGCGGGCCCCACATCTAATTCCATTTCCAACCTTGAGCCATCAAAAATCAATTGTTGGAACCAAGGAAGCATTTCAGCCGTTTGATCAATAGCCACTCTCCACACATACTCTCTACAAGATATATAATTTTATTGTTTTCTTAGCAATAAATTAAGAGCAATTTAATTTTTTTTTAAGAATTGAAGTTATTGAAAACTCAAGAAGTGATTTTTTTTTTCATTTCAAATTCTTTAATGGTGAATTTCATTTTTATTTATTATTTTAGCATTTTAGTTATAACTTATAAGTGTCTCTTTTAGAACCATAAACTAATTTTATTTATTTTTTGGTGTTGGGTCTATATATGAAATTAGTGTGTTGAAGAATTTATAGCTTTCATTATATTTATTTTTTAATGTGAATGTTTCTATTGATGAGTTTTGTATGTCTCAATTGATTAATTGATTTTATTAGTTTATGTATTGCAACTAGAGATGGGTATGCATGATTGAGTATTAGGTGAAACTTTAATTAATTAAGTTAAATAATTTTGTTCGGGCTCGAACTCTTCATAAGCCGGGTTATTTTGACGTTGAGGTGGGCGAAGCCTGGGGTTTCTATGAAGTTATTTTATGGGCTAAGAATCTAGGCATCGATGACTTGATTATGGAGGGTGACTCCAAAATTGTTGTAGATGCCATTAATTTCGGGGTTCAACACGTTTCTTTTTTTGGGGATTATATAAGGATCAGCATTGAGCTCCTTGCCAGTTTTCGCTCTTATACTATTTGTATTTTTTGTCAAACGGGGAGCTAATTCTTTAGCTCACAATTTAGCGAGATCTTCTATCCACTGTGAAAGTTCTCATTGTTGGACCGATCCTCCGAACTTTGTGGATGGGCAGTCTTACACCTATTGTCTTTGCAATAATATGAGCTAAGCATTACTGCGCTAAAAAAAAAAAAAGTTAAGTTAAATAACAATCGATCTAAACATGAGAGGGTTGGTTGTTAGATCCCGTATCATTAAATGGTTAGATAATTGTCTAGGTATTTAGTGAAAAGACGAAGCCTAAGTATTAGTAATCGTGTTGAAAATATTTATGTATTCACGATCTTTTGACCCTATTAGATTTAACTAGGCGCTAGTTAGTCAACATTGTTCATTTAAGCTAAAAAAAGATTGGTCTACACACATAAGTGATCGCTCTTAACAAACATCTAAAAAGAGACATTGATAGGCTAAAAATTTGTCACACATACTAGTGGATCATGAGTGAAAACACCGGAAGCCTTTTTCTCTTGCTCTTTTTTTGTAAATTAGGATTTAGTTGTTTAATTGCTTTTCAGTTTTAATTTTTACTTTGCTTTAGAATGTCAGCTTGCTCGCCACTATATTATCATGGCGATGCATAGCATTGAGACTCCATTGCACTCATAAATTATTTGGATTTGATAACTACTTGGTTCAAGTCTATTTTCTATACTACGACGACTCCGTACTCTTGCTGGAGAGTAAGAAATTATTTCACTAAAACTCCACCAAATCATTCAACTATAATTGTTCAATATAAACAAGTCTAACTATTTAGTAAAAACAACTCTAACTGTTCAAACTATAACTTGAATTGCACGGTGTATAAGATACTTGCTCGTTTGTTTTTTATTATTGGTTAAGTCATGTGATAATGATAATGCTCATAAAATGTTACTCTCGCCATTTTATATTAACCTTTTTTTACCCTGATTAAAAAATTATTTTATATTAACAATTATATGTATAAAATAATTAGGATACTCGCACAAATTATTAATAAATTACTTATGTTCATTTATCATACTTATTACAAAAATTAAAAAAGGGATAGTGTTAAAAAAAAATATTTAATACCTCTTAGAAAATTTAAAGCAACGGATACTTTGAAATTGAAATGAAATAAATATTATTTTATTTAAAAAAATGAGTGATTACATTGTCCAAAAAATTTAAAAAAATTCCCATTCATTGTACGCTGATTGTGGAATTTACTATTTGACAAAGACTATATTTTTGTAAAATTTATTCATTGTATGAAATTAATATCATTACATGTATTCATTGGTATCATTAAATGTATTTATTGATACTATAATGTGATTTAAATGGTATCAGTAAATGTATTTATAGATACTATTTATAAGTTTAATAATATCAGTTAATGCATGTAATGACATCAGTAAATACATATAATGATATAAATTTATACTATAAAACATGTTTATAGGAACTTTTGTATTTTGTAAATTAAGTACACTCATCGGTTGTGTAGGCGACACTCTACAAGAAAATCAATTTTTAATGACAGAGATCGTGACATTATAACTTCTCAATCTAAAAATTGTCTTTACTTGTCATTAAGGAATATTTTTTTGTCACTAAAATTTGTTTAACTAGAAAAATAATAATGACATGATTTTTGTCATTAAATGTAAAAAAAAAAAAAAAAAATTATGAAGGTGTTGAGTATTAACTTTTTCTGTCATTAAATATCAATTTCTTATAGGGATCTTGAGTTAATACTCCATCTGTCCAATATTAGTAGTCCTATTTTTTAGACTGTTATTTTTTATCATAAGTTGGAGGGTATTGTGAGGTTCATTTATCAATAAAGTTATTGTTTATGAAAAATATGATACTTATATTTTTATAAACAATAACTTTATTGATAAATGAACCTCACAATACCTCATAATACCCTCCAACTTATGACAAAAAATAATAGCTAGGACTACTAATATTGGACGGAGGGAGTACTTCATAGAATAGAATAATGATACTTTAATACTTCATCCATTTCAAAATAAATATCATTTTAACATTTTATATTTTTTAATTAATAAATAACATTTTGACATTTAAAACATTATTCAACGCATATAAAGTAGCTTATTGTTTCTTTTGGATTAATGAAACCATTATTTTATTTAATTTTTGTATGAGAGTAATTATGACAGAAGTTAAATATCTTAATATATGTAAAAGAAAATCTAAAATAATATTTATTTTAAAATGAAAAGAGTACTTTATTAACTTTTGTTAAAAAAATTGTGAAAGGTGCTGTGGAATTTACGGAAAAAAAGAAAAGAAAATAGGAGTACTTTATTAACTTCCATGCTATGTTGCATAGGTGCGGGTGCGGGAGTGTGGGGTGATACGATACGGGTTCGGGGATACGAATTTTCAAAAAACTTAGGGTGCAATTCGTCAAGGATACGTCTATTTATTTATATTTTATTATATATAAAAGCTAAAAAATTAAATATATTTTAAAATTTTGTAAATCGAATGTATATAATTCACATTTTCTCTGACCCAAAACTTAAACATATTCAATAATTTAATATAATTAAGTAACCAAAAATCAATTTAAATTCAATTAGCCTAATATATACGTTGTAACAGTGATTACAATATAAAACAAATATTACATTGTCAATTTGAATTATATTATATAGTAAAATTCAATTGAAATAACACATTTAATGCTTAATAAGTAGGATACGCAAGGAGGATTCGAGTATCGTTAGTGAATTCGTCACGTGGAGAATCCGATTCGCGGATTCAAGAATCTCACCCCTTTTAGGAGACGGGTACGAATCCGATACTGCATTGTGATATCTTTAGAAGAATACGTGTATCATAACTTCCATGTGATTCACTCTTGAGTCCTTGACCGTGTGGTTGCATCACTGCATCCTTTGTACTTTATACTACCCACTTGAATTGTCAAATCCTGATTTTTAAAAATAAAAGGAAAAATAAATTTAAAAAAAAAATCACGCAGAGCAGAGTGCAGACTGCAGACATCCCCCAACCAGTTACCACTACATGCCAAGAAAGTGTTAAAAAGAAAGGGAAAATTATTATTTTTGTCCTATAACTTTACTATTTTTTTATTTTTGTCTTGCTGACTTTCAAATTTTAATTTTAGTCCTATAATTTTACCTCGTTTTGATTTTCGTCCTACTGACTTTCAAATTTTGATTTTCGTCCTGTAACTTACATATTTTTTCTATTTTGGTCCTACAACCTACTAACCCATATAGGACTAAAATTAAAAAAATGGTATAGTTACATGACTAAAAGAAAAATTTGAAAGTCAGCAGGACGAAAATAAAAAAATGGTGAAGTTATAGGACTAAAAGCAAAATTTGAAAGTTAGTAGGACAAAAATAAAAAAGAGGTAAAATTACAGGACTAAAAAAATTATTTTCCCAAAAAGAAAAAGAAATTAGGAATGACGTGTCTGATGATGGGAATCAGGAGAATTAAGTAATTATATTTAATTAGCTTAAAAAGATTAAAGAATTTATGATTGGGACAAAGATTGCATTTAATTATTTATTATTATTTATATTTTATATATTCTCTTTGTTTAGGAATTACCATAGTTGGAGAATTGTTTTTAGGACTATAAAAGTGAATGTGAGACATTTAAATAAGAGAAACACGAAAGGAGTATATTTTTAAGTTTTAATTAATTTTTAGTGGTTGAGTTTCTAGGGCTTGCATGCCTAATACCCAATTAAATATATATATATATATATATATATATAATAAATAGGAGTTTCATGATTATTTGTAATGCAACTTTTCATTAATAATAAAAAAAAAGTTTTAAATTTGTTTATAGTATAAAATTAATAGCATTAAATGCATACATATATATTATTAGATGTATTAACTGATAAAATAACAATTTATATTATAATTTCAATTTATAAGTGTAATAATATTAGTGGATGCATGTAATTTTATTAGTAAATATATTTAATGATATTAATTTCATACCAAACTTATTGACAAGAGATTTGTGTTAATTAAATTGTTGTAAGATTTAAATCTTGTCGACTTTCGTGCTGCATCACTATAGCTATTTGTTTAGTTTTTGGAAAGTTTTTTAGTATAGGAATTTACAATATTTAAGAAATTATAATTTAATCGATTAAAGACGACACACCTAATATTTTTTAAGGAATTAATTTTTTTTAAACAAAATGAAATGAAAGATGCTAGACCAAAGAAGCAGAGGTAGCAGACTAGCAGGCGTTGAATACAACAGTCCAGTTATTCAATTTTATTTCAAAATGAAAATAAAGAGGACTGGAGTGAAGAATGACACATCAGTCAAGAATGAAATGGGAGCCCGGAAAAAGTTAAACTTGCCAGTACCCTCGGATTATCCATTCAAATTTATTATTCCTCATACGTTATTTTATTGTTTTTCTTCCACCATTCTACTACTGAACAATTATTCTTTTCCATTTTATTTTAAAATTAGAGTCAACTTGGATTATTCTTCCATCAAAATATATTGTTCAAATTTAAGAAATTATTTAAACTATATTATAAATTCACTTGAACGTAAGATAATATAGTTGAAAATATGAATTTAACTTAAAAAAAAAAAATTGACAAACAACACAATAAAGTGGTAGTAGTACATTTTTTTGAAAGGAAAAAAACAGAGCCCAAAAAAAAAAAAAAAAAAAAAAGTGCCCGAGAAAAGGGTTGCTGGCTGCCAGCTTTATTTCTTTTGGAATTTGCATACATTTTTTCTTTTGTTTGTTTCAGTTCCAAAGTTGCTCAATTATATTCTTTGTTTGTTTACAAATCTGACGAAACTGAAAAATCAAGTTTTGGAGTAGTTTTTTTGTTTGTTTATTACTTTTGCCGACTACAAATGCTCAGGGAAAATGTAAAAATTAAAATATTATTACTTCTTGCAATCGAATAAAAGTTGCTACTAAAGCGGGATTATTGTTTTTGTTTGTTTATTACTTCAAAAAAAATTTATTTAAAACAAAGAGTAAAATACGAAACTAATAAATTAAACATATTAATTCAAATAGTATAATTAATATTTTAATTGTAGAAATTAAATTATAAAAAAACTGTTAATGAATGATGTAAGGGAAATAAATAAATTAATTAATTTCATATTTTTTTTATAAATTTAAACTTTTAAATGAAATATAATTTTTTTATGATATCAAAGCCCAAAACGCTCCCACCCAGCCAAACTTTACTCAAATATTCAAACAAACATGGGTCTATTCGAATAAATGTATATTAGGACGGAAGTAAGTATCAAAATAGATGCTAAATACAAAAATGGATGTAATAGAACAAATTACCAAAATAAATAGAATTGAAGCATCGTCGTGTAGTGTAGTCATTGTATAGATATCTACATTATATAGATTACAAAAGTAAGACGTATTAATAGGAAATTGTGGATATTGACAATAAAGAAAAGCCTTAAATATACAAATAATTTCTCTACTCCTCAACAGATATAGATATCTACACATCACAACCTGTAAAAATTGACACTTGAACATGGGACCTAAGTCTCCAAATCCCAATACGACACGTCCTGCATATATGATACCATCAAATATCATTAATGATTAGATTGCCTAAAGTATGATGACTTGATATGAACTAGGAAGTTTGCTTTTATCACTACTCACCTCTTCTAAGCTCAGCATGCCGCCTATGGTAACAATGCCATGTTGTTCGATTTCTGCATCCGTAAAAGTGAGTGCTCGTTGCAACTTCTTCGGAGAAAACACTTCTACTTCCACCGTGTAGTAGGCTCTCACGGGGCGATGATCGGATAGCCTAACTTCAGATCTCCCGTAGCCTAGTAGCTTCATTCCACTCCCATACGATAGAATACGATCACACCTGCAAACAAAATCATAAATTGTGCCAAATTACACATATTTTACTAGTAACAAAATGTCAATTTTTTAAAACGGAATTTAAACCAACAGCTCAACATAAATATGCATATAGGAGGTCAAAAAGATATAGAGCACAAAACACAACATACAATACTTCTCTTGAAACAGTAATATTGAGAAGTATGCATACCATGCAGGTGTTCTCCTCCCGGCTTTTGGTTCCTCTCCGGTGTACGAATCAGAATTCATCTCGTATTTATAAGTGGGGGCAAAGCTCAAAGTACCTTCAGACCATCCATCGAATGCACGGCCCTTCTTAAACTCTTTGATAAGCTGCAAAAGAAGACACATTGTAATAGGGCATTGTTATTAGTTTATTTTCCGTACCTAATACTATACAGCTTGTGTTTACAAAAGTGATTCTCTAGTTTCTTCTTCTTAGTTATTGCTACTCTTGAGTATGCTCATGACTTTTGCAGCTTTTGACAACAATTGGAAATATTCGTAAGATTGTCCAGAAAAGTTAAATAAATAGTGATAAAAGACCAAAAAAGCCAAAGCAAATGTTTCATGTGAGCTGATCCTTTTAGCACTTTTCAGCTAGGTTACAGAAAGAAATAATTAATATTACCTGATCACACTCGAGTAACTTGCGCCAATCCTTTTTCGAGATTAGCTCTCTTGTGCGCTCATATGACAAATTGATTCGATAATTTAGGTCACCTAGCCAAATTATTCTCCTGAAACAGATAATTTCACCACCAAAATGCATTGAGAGTTTGTGAATTTCTTACTTCAAGCAGATATGATTTGAGTTGATCAACTACCAAGTAGCAGTTATCAAGTTATAACAGCTAAAGATGCTATAATAAATAATTTCACAAACAGAATTCTTACTCATGGTCATAGATTCTTGTAGGAAGCCACCCGACACCAGAGCGAAAATTGAAACGTGTTCGATTATTAATTTCATGCACATCAGCATTTCTCTTGACTGCATCAACCTCTCTCTCTCCTGATGTTAGATGGGAACAGATAAAACAGAACACAGTCTGATGTATAGACATGCTAACTGATACCGATCCCTGAAAGACAAAAGACAAGATTATGCTATACTACTCTGTGATATTATATCAAGCATTGAAATCAAAATGACTGAAAACAAACCTTGTTGCCGATATAGCCCATGATACCAACACCAACAGTTGACACATTCACATTCTGTATATGTCTTCTCAAGCTCCTTCTGACCCATACTGTGATGAAAATTCCAACCATTTGTTTGCTAACTATACGAACATATGGAGGCCTTCTTCTCCGGTTTATTAAGGACTCGAGATCAAGTTCCGCAAGTGATGCTAACTCAGACCTCATTTTGTTCTCATTTGCTGACACAGAGTTGAAAGAACTATATGTCCCAAAAGATCTAGGAGTCTTAAAAGATGTAGATGACCCGAAGGAATTTGGCCTATCTAAAACACTCTGACCTAAAAGATGAAGTGGGGGCTCTGGCCAGCTTAAGCCTATCCTTTCTCTCTCACTAATGGATTTGGTTAACTTGTTTACGAACTTTTCAGTAGTGTCCACATTGTCTACAGGATCCCCGTTTCTTACGCAGTACAACCTGTTCAGCCTTTTGGGAGACGAAACAGTTCCATCATTCGTATCATAAAAACTGATAGGTTCTTCAGTCACGGGGTAGACTGGGAATTCCTCCTCAGCATCACTGTAGGATTCGAGTAAAACTTCGTCCACTATATCTGCAGCGTCTTCACATGGCATGAATCTAGTTGGAGAAGGAGGATCACTGTAGCTCTTGAACTTAGTCACCGGAGGTACTCGGTTGAGAGTTTCACGGATTAAGTTTTCCCATTTTATGGCAGGGCGATTATCTTCAGCACCGAATATGTTACCAGCATTCAATGGAATCATCTCCTGAAAACTGTAGACATATGACAGATGTACAACATCAACAGCTTAAGTTGACTAATTCTTCTTGATGAAAGATGAATTAAATAAACTTACCCTACTACATATACATCAGCAGGTTCATCGATATTTAACAAACCATCAAGATCTAGGTCATCAGGAGGAACTTTTCCTCCAACATTCCAAGTCGCAGCGCATATCCTAGTAAGCCCAAAAAACAAGAAAAATGAATAATCAAAACCTCTTTATTTTGATTAACAATCTCCCATCCTATAATTGTTTCTCCTTAATCACTCTACTATTTCTCAACCAATGATCATTTTTTGTTCACATCTATTCCAATATTAGAGCAAGACACTGGCAATATAACCATGATTCTCACACAATTCACTATTCATTGATTTTTCATTACTATTCTCGTTGAAGAATTTGAACCCAAGAGTCCCCTCAATCTAATAATTGCTTACAATTTAATCTTGAAATTGAAAAGAAACGTACTTAATTTCCGTGCTATTAATATACTGAGCTCTGAATGTCTCTGATTTTCGTCTTCTTATCCTGGGGAGAGCCTCTGAGTTTGAACAGAAGATGTAAGCTCTTCAGAAAGATAAACAACAATAATGAGTTCTTCAAAGGACGCACGTAGCATTGGCTCTTAAGTCAACTTGACAAACTATTATCGAACTGAATCATCATATTTATCTTAAAACGGAAGATCCACGCAATAAAGTAAAATTGGAGAAAACTAGCACGAAATATAAGATCTCCACAGAACACCTCCAGAAGACAAAAACAACATTATCCGCCGATAAGTAAAACAGTATCCATGTGCTCCGAAGTAACGCCCCAAAAAATTATGGAAATTTGTTCCAATGTTTGATTTGACTCAATAAATCAACCGCGAAATTAACATTTCAGTTCGAAAAGAAAATACGTTACCATTAGAATCAACCTGAAGTTCATCGAGTTTATCACTCCTGTACCGTGATTCCTTGGGCACATCAACAATTTCTGCAACATAAAATAAAAAAAAAAAAAAAAAAAAATATCCTCAAAAAGTACAACAAACGCCGAAAAGCAAGCGATGACCTAAAATAACCAAAAAGTACCTTGTTCGCCATCAGAGTCGGAGCCGGAATCACTATCGGCCGAGTAATCGACGTTGCTCTTCGACAAGTTGAGCCACTTCCGCACCACCGCGCGCCGCCACGACAGCTACAACACAAAAATCAAAACTAAATTCCGAAACTACCCTTCTCAAATCATTCCCCGTAAAAACTCGAAAAAAAGCCATAACAGAACCGAAAATCCTCCACGTTGAAGGAGAGATGAAGCATTTACCTCCTGCTGTTGATGCTGCTTCTGGATTTTAGTTACCGTGTTGTGCTTCTTCATATTTGAAGAGAGAGAAAAAGAGATTGTGCAGAAAAAGCGCCTGAAATTTAGAGGAGAAGAAATGCTTGCCCATCAACCGCCATGACGCCGTCTGGTCCAGGTATTTGTCCTGTTCAGAAATCGGAATACTCCAGTATAAAATAACGGTATGTTGAAGTTAGTGGGAAATTTGTCTCCTTTTTTTTCTTTTTAAATATTAATTGTGAATATTTTTTTTTATAAATAAATTGTGAATATTATTAACTCGTGAAAAGTTGTCTTTTCTTTTACTGTTAAATATTAATTGCGAATACTATTTTTTTTTTTAAAACAAATTGTATTGTATCTCATGAAAAGTTGTCTCTCTTTTTCTTTTAAATATTAATTTCGAATATATTAATTTTTACTGTGTGAAAAGTAAATTCTGAATATTCTATAGACCAAAAAAGTGCATTTGTACTTTCAGAATATAGTAAAAATTAATAATAAAAAATGACTCATTTATATTTTTAAAATGTGTTAGTTGTTTGTAAAAAAAATATTGGTGTATTAGTATTAGCTCCGCATAACTAATGTATAAGAGTGTTATTAAGATTTATTTTATACATATTTTGGTATTAGATCGAGACATTTTTGGTGAATTTGTCAAAAATATAAATGCAGTTGTGAAATTAAAAATATCTGTTATTAATATTATTGTTTGATAAATGCCACTTATAGAGTTATAGCAATAAAGTCATGCACATGATGCACCAGAATACAGGTCACATTTTCTAAAAGCAATTGAGGAAAATGCATTTCTTCAATTGAATAATTTTGGTGATTTTTTGTGTTCATTTTTTCGCCCCACAAAATCATGTGAGGTTGTTTGAGGAAAATAAATCTAAAGATTTTATAAACTTGATTGGTTTTTGTGTCCAATTGGATGGAATGCCGAGTTATATAATTGCATTCATTTAATAATATTATTATTTTACTAGTAAATTAATATTATAGTATTTATATACACAATTTAAGTATGTAAAATGTTATGTCATTAGTTTATATAATAATATTAATATTACTAAATAAATATACTAATTAAAATTCATGCCGTGGACAAATTCTAGGTGAGAGTCTGTCGCACAGAACACGGATACAGAAAAATAAAGGATCGAGAATGTGGTCAACCAGTTAAATACAATATAATCCGTATATTCACCAAAAAAGAAGAATTAAGAAGAGGGCCAGATGGCTGGATAACATTAACAAGAGTCTGATGGACCAATTAAATCTCTATTGCTTTCCCAGAACTCTATCATTTATTTTTTTATGGGTCCTGAATCATAGGAGAAATAAGGAATTATAAAATTAGGGGTGTTGAGTCATACATGGAATTATTAATAGAATAAGTTTCTTGTGCATTAAGTGTATCGTACAATTCAATGTAGTTTTTAAAAGTTATTCTAACTAATACTGAAAAATTACCCTGGTTATTAATGAAAAGTTACCCCTTATTAAATGCATTTTTCATGAATAGCAAAGATAACCTTTTAATAATATTAGAAGTAAATTTTTAAAAATACATTTAAATTGTATAATGCTCCTAATTCATACAAAATTATACCCAACAAAAAATATCAAGGTTTTAGTACATTTTTTTAAAATTTTAACTATAAAAAACGAAATATCTCAACCCCATACATATAATGGGAGAAATATGAATTTTAATATATTGAAAATATTTTCATGTTAGAAAACCTCTAAATAGAAACTCATAAATAGTTTCCTCAAAATTAAAGAAACTCTAAAAAATAAAATTGCAAAACACTAAACTCTCCTGAGTTGGCTTAATCGTGTAGACTTGAAATTTAAGAATGTAATTATCTCTAAAATTTAGGTTCAAAATTCACAAAGTGCAACAATTCAAGAGATTGATTAGTCCATATCAAAATTTGTTTCGACTTCAATTAAAAACGTATCATATATATCAATTTCGTACTTATGTATAACATTTTTTGGTACAGTAATGGTATTACTAATTAAAATTTGGCTACAGCTAAACAAACTCCCGAATATACTATACAGACGCCAAAAAATTTTGAAAAAAAAGAAAATTCTTATATTAAATGTCCCTAATATCAATATATTATAATTAGAAGAATTATAACTACTCTCATCATCATCTTCCTCAACAAAACCCTAAAAACTTGACAATTGCCATTAAAACCAACTCAAAAACTAATTTAAAGGCTTATAGATCTATAATTTTACCAACATCCTCTTCTCATTCTTGTTTGGCTACTTTGATGCAACTAACCTCTCTCACTTATTCTATTATTTTCTCTTCCTTGAATAAAAATAATTTTCATTGATGAATTATTTTTTCTTCAAATTTCCTTCTTCAATTTTATATAATTTTTTTTTTTTTGCTTCTACACAATTTCACTGTTTATCCATATAATATACTTTCATTTTCTTTATTTTTCTAATTAATTTGAATGACGTAATTTTTGTTATTAAATTCTTCTTTCTTTAAACACCTTATCTTTTCTTTTATTGAACATATTCAAAGCTTTTCTGGGATTGGTTTTGATTGTTAGACTATTGTAGAATTTTTTCAGTGTCTTTTTTTCTTTTCTTTTGCTAATTTTGTAATTTTTTTTTTTTTTTAGAAATAAGGGTATAGTGGTTTGAAATTGAGGTATATATAGTATTTTTTTTATATAGCCGTGATCTTAAAAAAAATTATAAGCGCGTTCAGTGGTCTGCTTAAACATGAATAGTCATGCCAAAATCACATTCCAAAAGTGGGAAATTATTTTTTAGCTCATGACTATTTGTAAAATTAGGACACTATTTTTATGGGCTTGCAAAATTAAGACACTATCTTTATGAGCTTGCA
This sequence comes from Ballota nigra, assembly GCA_947034835.1. Taxonomy (NCBI): domain Eukaryota; kingdom Viridiplantae; phylum Streptophyta; class Magnoliopsida; order Lamiales; family Lamiaceae; genus Ballota; species Ballota nigra. Next base: position 118,212,085 of record OX344721.1, on the reverse strand, counting down.
AAATTAAAACACTATCTTTACAATCTTGCAAAATAAGGACACTATCTTTTATGATGGACAAATTTAGACCAAATTAATAAAATGCGGGTCAAATAAAGTCCGATTATGATGCGTCCAGTTTGCCCGGATTTTATAAATTTTTGTCTAAATTTGCCAAAATTAAAAGACAGTGTCCTAGTTTTGTAAATTTGCAAAGATAATGTCATAATTCTGCAAGCTCGTAAAGATAATATCCTAATTTTGCAAGTCCATAAAGATAGTATCCTAATTTTACAAACACTCATAAAATAGTATCCTAAATAACAATTTTTCCTTCCAAAAATTAATAAAAACTTTTACCTTTTTCCACCCAAATTTTAAATTGCATCTTCTTTTTAAATTTCATTTTATCATTCTAGGTTATGTAATTTAACAGAAAGTATCATGCATACAAAATTTGTTGCGACCAATTCTTCAAGCATGCGAAAATGGAACTACACAAATTCAAGCTAAAAAGGCGGGTTTTTTTTCATGCTCTTCAATGGAAATAATCTTTTTTCCTTTTATGCCTCCAAATATTTTGGAGAAAGAATTATTCTCATGGTGATTACATTAAAATATTGCACTCTAATATTGAAAAAAATGTGGCAAAAGAAGGTTGTTGGGGATGATAGATGATAATGATTGATCAAGAGAAACGATTGTAGGAGGAGAAAAAATTCATCAAAATGGACAATGATTATCTTATATGGGAGGGGAAGTGTAAAAGGAAATAATTAAATGAACTAATTTTACACCACTCTACAAGTTCGAACTTTTAGATGAGGCGGAATCATTTCATGATATCAGATCCAAAAAGGCTCACGGTTGGACAAAGATCCTGGTTCGATTCTCACGTAAAGAGAAAAAATTAAATGAATCAATTTCACACCTCTCTACCAAGTTTGGATTTGGAATTCTTAGGAAGTAGTGTCATTTATCATTTTTTGCACATTAATCATCATAATTGCTCTATGCCTGATCTCATTCTCATTGAAAAATATCCAACCAAACCAAACGCTCCCTTAGTCATTTGATTTCATGAACACAATCGAATTGAACAAAAAGACAAATATTTGTGATTTCAAATTCATATGATTTTTTTTTTTTTTGAAGTAACTTGAATTTATAAAAGAACTACCTAAGAAAAAAAATAATTGATTGATTTCAAGATTGAAAAAAAAAATTAAGCGCATGCATTTTAGATGAAATCTAAAATGACTGACCGACACTACTACAAATTCGAACTAAGGTAGCTGTACTTGGACAGCCATTAAAAAAACCGCTCTCCAAGAGATAGATTAGAGAGCGGTTTTACAAAATTTATTTAAAAAAAAAAAAAACAACTAAGACAGCGGTTATAAACCGCTGTCCAAGATTTGAACTAAGAAAGCGGTTTTAAACCACTGTGCAAGAGGTGAAAGCTTAGACAGCGGTTAAAAAACCGCTGTCTAAGGGGTAACTTAAAGAGCGGTTCAAAACCGCTATCTAAGTGGTTCTTGGATAGCGGTTAAGAACCGCTGTCTTAGATAATTACTTGGAGAGCGGTTATTAACCGCTTTCTAGGTGTTTGACCTTTTTTTACCCATTTGACCCACATTCAGATCCCTAATTTCACCACGCTCTCGCTCTCTCCTTTCTTCTTCCTCTTCCCACGCCGCGCCATCTCCTCCGCCGCCTCTTCCCACGCCAGGCATTCCCTGCGACGCCACCTCGCGACGCAGCCCGCCGCCGAGGCTCCTCTGCGACGCTGTCCCAGCTGCCGCCGAGCCTCCGCCGTCCCAGCCTGCCGCCTCGCCGCCGCCAGGTAAATTTCTCTTTCTATTTTTTTCTAGTTTTAGTTATTAGATAATCTAATTGATGAATTTGTATTAGATAATAATTAGATTATTAGGTGTATATTAATCTAATTGATGAATTTGTATTAGATAATTGTGTTTAAATTATTTCTAGTTAATTAACTTATATCTACAAGTTATAAAAATAGCTAAATGTGTGTACGCAATTAATTAGTCGACTTTTGGCTAATTAATATGACTCCATTTTGGAATGACGTATTGTCTTAATTTGTTTGACAACAAAAAAAAAAAAAAAAAAGGAATATGTTTAGTGGAAGGAGAGGTAATAGTTATTATTTTGAGATTGATGACCAAGAATTATGTTTGTATTTGACTTCATGAGTTAGGGTATGAATTCAAAATAAGTTTGACAATGAGTAATTGATTATGATATATATATATATATATATATATATATATATATATATATATACTTGATTATGGTGTTGGTGAGTAATAAATATGATCCTAGTATATACTTAATTGAGCTCATAAGATGATTCTTATGAAGCATTGTTAGGGTTAGAATTGTTAATTAATTGAAGGCTTTAGAATTAATTTTAGATGAAATTGTTAGAATGCATGTTAGGATTAATATGTTATAATTTTATTTGAAATTGTTAGAATGCTTGTTAGAATTTTAGAATGTCTTGGGACTTATAGAGTGTCTTGGGACTTATAGCATGTTAGAATTTTAGAATATTTTGGGACTTATAGCATGCCTAGCTAGAGGTTAATAAATTTTACAAAACAGTAGTAGTGTAAATAGAGTTGGATTACTAATTATATATAGACTCAACACGTGTGCTTTTCGATTAATCTATATAGGCATCTCTAGTTCTATATGGATCGAAAGTGGGTTCGGGCATATAGATTATCAGAGGAGTATAGGAATGGGGTGGAAGAGTTTTGTAATCATGCAATTAGACACTGCACCGACCATCGATACATTCTATGTCCGTGTTGGAAATGTATGAATGGAAAAACTGTTAGTGGTCGAGCAAGTTTGTTTGACCACTTGATGTGTCACGGTATTGATAAAACATATACCGTTTGGACATTTCATGGTAAGAGAAGAGATGGATGTAGCTCTAGCAACATAAGAACTGACTCTAGATTTGAAGATACAGTGGATGGGGATAGTTTCAGAGATGTACCGAATGTTGATACATCGAGTGGGGATGACACAAATCTGCGAGATCACCCTTATATGTCTGAAAAATTAAGGGATGACGCTGGATTGCCCCTTTGGCCCGGGTGTAAGAAGGCAACAAAAGTGTCAGTTGTGTTGATATTGTTCAACCTAAAAGCAGCACACGAGTTATCCGATGTGTGCTTCTCAAGTATGCTGGAAGCAATTAGTGGTCTATTGCCCGATGGAAATGTACTGCCTACGAAAGCATATGAGGCTAAGCAAATGCTTAAGTCCATCGGGTTAACACATCAGAAAATTCATGCTTGCCCGGGTGATTGTATCTTATTTCGGAAGGAGTATGAAGACCTCGATGAATGTCCCAAGTGTGGGAAGAAGAGATATCTGAAGAATAAATCTCCAGCGAAGGTGATGTGGTACTTCCCAATAATACCAAGATTCAGGAGAATGTATAGTAGCGGTGTAGATGCTAGAAATTTAACTTGGCATCATGATGATAGGATCAATGATGGAATGCTAAGACACCCTGCTGATTCACCCCAGTGGAAGACATTCGATGTCAGACATCCAGAATTTGGTGACGAGCCACGACACTTGCGTCTTGCACTCTCAACTGACGGAATGAATCCGTTCGGTATCCAAAGTACCAACCACAGTACATGGCCAGTGATTCTGATGGTTTATAATCTTTCACCGGAGTTGTGCATGAAGCGCACTTATATGATGTTGTCTATATTGATATCAGGACCCAAACAACCTGGTAACGACATAGATGTATATCTGGCTCCTTTGATAGAGGACTTGAAGCTCTTGTGGAATGAGGGGGTCGATGTGTATGATGCTTATAGAAAGGAGAATTTCAAGTTGAAGGCCATGTTGTTTGGGACTATCAATGACTTCCCCGCTTATGGGAATGTATCTGGATATAGTGTGAAGGGGGCCGATGCATGTCCTTGGTGTACCACGAACACAGATCACATTCGTTTATGTCATTGTAGGAAGACTGTTTATATGGGGCATAGAAGGTGGTTGGAGCCAACACATGAGTACAGAAGAATGGCCGATGCATTCGATGGCACAATCGAGGAACGTGGAGCACCACGTTTATTATCAGGTACAGATGTATTGAACGAGATGAAGAATGTCAACACACAATACGGAAAACACTTTGCAAAGAGTCTCCCAACTAGAGTCTGGAAGAAGGAATCAATTTTCTTTCAATTGTCCTATTGGAAAGAGTTGTATGTTAGACACTTCATTGATCTAATGCACGTTGAGAAGAATGTTTGTGCTAGTTTGCTCAATACTCTGCTAGCTGATAACAAGTCTAAGGATGGTTACAATGCAAGAATGGATATGGTTGATATGGGTATAAAAGCTGAACTGGCACCTGTGTATGAAGAAGGTAAACCACCGAAATTACCTCCTGCTGCACACACCCTGTCCAAGAGTGAGAGAAAAATTCTTCTTCAAACACTAAAGGATGTGAAAGTACCAGAGGGTTATTCGTCCAACATACAGAGACTTGTTTCAGATGATGGCGTGAAGTTGATGAATCTGAAATCACATGACTATCATGTCATCATGGAGAATTTCTTGCCCATTGCAATACGTTCTATCTTTGCCTGAAAATGTGCGCATAACCATAACAAAGCTTTGTTGGTTCTTCAAGGCAATGAGTAGTAAAGTTATTGATCCTAGAAAATTGCTTGGTTTTCAGAGACAGATTGTGGGGACGCTTTGTGAGCTTGAAATGTATTTTCCTCCTTCATTTTTTGATATATGGTTCACTTAACCGTTCATTTGGTACACGAGACAAGGATGTGTGGTCCTGCTCGTATGCGATGGATGTATGGTGTAGAGAGATATATGAAAGTGTTGAAAGGGTATGTGATGAATATGTACAGGCCCGAGGGATGCATTGCAGAACGCTATTTAGTAGAAGAAGCAGTCGAGTACTGGTCTGAATTTATTCCGAATGTCGATGCAATTGGACTTCCAAGTACCCGATACACCAATAGAATGGATGGTGAAGGCATTACCGGTGGCCAACCTGTAAGTGTTAGTATGAAGGAACTAACACGGATGCACTTGTGTGTACTTCACAACACGGTCGACGTGCTTCCTTTTATTGACCTGCACATGCAGGCACTTTCTGAGTCTTTTCCCACCAGAGCTAGATCATGGATTGAAATTGAGCACAATCGCACGTTTGTTGACTGGTTCAATGGTTATGTTGCAAATATGTTGTCACAGGATAAAGACTCGGTGAAAGAAAGAGTTAAGTGGTTATCCAGATTGTCTGATAGACATGTGTATTCATACAAGTGTTATCTTATTAATGGATACACGTTTTATACCAGAGATCATGATGCTACAAGTACAATGCAGAATAGTGGGGTGTCTATTACTGCAACTGCATGGAATCAGTCGAATACCACTTACTTTGGACAGATTGTCAACATTTGGGAACTCGACTATGTTGGTCACCGTGAGCCAATTTTCGATTGTAGTTAGGTGAGGATCCCAAATGGGGTCCAAGTTGAACGTTCTGGGTTCGTACGCGTTGATTTGAAGAATGTGGGATACAGAGATGACTCTTACATAATGGCTAGTCAAGCTCAACAAATTTTCTATGTCTCCGACCCAGTTAACAAGAAATGGTCAATTGTGCTTCTGTCAAATAAATTTAACCATAGTTACCAAATCAGCGATCACGTCGATGAAGATGTTGACATGATTGATGATCCTTTCCAGAATTTCACTCATTTTGTACCCTCTTTCGATGATCCTGCAAATCCCCGTCCGTACCAGAGAAAACTTACAAGTGATGATGAGTATATCAATCCGGATCTCGTCAACATTCATGGTCATGAACAAGAAAAGTCAACCAAAAAACGAAAAAGAAAAACCAGTGCTAAAAAGAAATGTATGACTTTATTGAATGTTATTGTTTGTGCTTTATTAAATGTTGTTTCTTTATAATTCTTACATATTTTTTATTTTATTTCGCAGGATCATGGATTATTTGCCCTATGATAGAGATGATGGAGATGATCCAGCTTATTTTCCATATGCTGGAGATGAGCCAGATGATCCAGATGACGGAGATGATGACACACGACAGGATAACACTGATGCTCCCACCTCTAGTAGCTCTGGAGAGAAGCGCAAGAGGGGTATAGTCACGATGACTTCACTGAAAAAAGACCGTAGCAAAGGAAAATTACCTTCAGTAATTTTAATACAATTGAACAGTTTAATTGATATTATATTAATTAATAGTCTGTTGACCTAATGATATCATTGAATTGCAGTTATCATTCAATGAGTATGGGCAGCCGATAGGACCAGAGAGTGCGAAGTTGTCGTACTTCATTGGGTCTGAAGTCAGGAGAGTTGTCCCTATCGTGCTGCCATGCAATGATTGGCGTAAGCCTGAGATGACTCCTTTCAAGGAAGCGATATGGGATGAGCTCGTGGTATGTTAATTAATTGTAGTGCATATTAAAATTGTTGTATAATTTATTTTTTATATGTGAAATTACTAAATATAAATTGTTATATTCTATATGTATATGCAGTCAACATTCATCGGCCTTGATCACACAAAGAAGCATGATATACTTAAACAAGCTGGAAATAAGGTAAAAAAAAATCGGACTTTTCTGAGGAATAAGGCACGAGACCCGAAGACTGGTTTGTATTCGCCTACGCCGCCTAAAGACTATGCGGAATCCCCTATGGTGGCTCCTTATTGGCAGGAGTTTGTGCGTAAATCTATGCTTGATGATTTCAAGGTAAAATTGATTAATGTTATTTCACCTATTCTTTTTTTTTTCAGTATTTATCGTATTTATATTACACTGTAGGAAAAAAGTAACAGAAATAGCATACAAGCTAAGAATATGGAGGCGCGATATCGTGGATCTTCCAGAGGTTATGCACGCATTAGGGAAGATTTGGTGAAATTTGCTAACTTTTAATTTTTTTTATGATCATTCACTTCATTAATATATATTCACTTTTAATGATTTTTTACATGTTTATTATTATCGTAGAAAGAAGAAAAAAGGAAAGGTGGAGAGAGTGCACCTGTTGTTACCCGTTATGAGTTATTTCAGACTACAAGAAAGACTCGAGATGGGAATGTTCCCGATCCCAAAACACAGCATATCATTGATGAAGCGGTAATTCATCCATTATTTTTATCTTTAACATTATAAACTATTATTTAATTTGAAATGATTTAATAATATTTGTTTGTTATTTAGGAGCGCATATCTCAGAGCATGACGCCCGACGAGACCCGCACTGTGGGGACTGATGATCTGTTTGCACGGGCAATAAATTGTCAGGAGCATCCCGGACGCATACGGGGACTTGGATTTGGCGTCACGAAGAAATCATTGAGTATGGCACCTGGTATGGCGGCTATGTCTAAGGTGGAACAACTTTCAGCCCAGGTTGCTGACTTAGCTAAACAAGTTTCGATGATATCAAACCATCAAATGAGATACGGGATGTCATCTAGTGGTGCTAGCTGTGAAAACAGTGCTCCTATGTTTTCCGCTGAGGCTAGAGAGAGTGCTGTTAGAAACAATGCTTCAGACGACTTCCATGATGCACTTCAAAACGTCTCCAAGGTATCAGATATATCTCGTATTTGTTTTAATTAAATACTAGTATAAATTTTCTAACTGAATATCCTCTTCGAACAGACGACTCCTTGTTACCTTTATTTGGATTATCCTCTTCGGTTGGTGGCCACTGGAATGTTGTTCGATAGCTCCAGTGGAGTGATCCATGGTCGCCCAATCACTCCTGGTTTTGTGAAAGTCACCCTCACTGTACCTGAAATTGGACAAGAGACTTCATTGTTGCCAAAACCAGAAGATGTGGCCACCACATTCGAAGACGCGGTCGGGCATTTCCTCGAATGGCCGCAAAACTTGGTTTCTCTCACAAAAAAGGTAAAATAAATGTTATTAAATTAATTAATAAGTCAATTTATTTTAAATAATATTACAAATATTGATTGTAGATACTCTCGAATCCACAAAAGACTACACAAAGGGAGAGACCGGGGGAACCAACTGTTGGTGTGCGCAGACGGCGATTAGGGTACCCCCTGTCCGGAGACGTACCCCACGATGTCACTGTAATGAGTACGGTGCACTACATGGTGTCCTCCAGCTTCAATACAGTCACAGTGCCCATTAATGCTTACTTTAACTATGTTGGATATGAGGAGTTCATCATACGAGATTATGTCGAAGAAGTCTTCGGTGACAAGTGGTTGAGTGCAACTACCATGACTTTTTACCTCAGGTGTGTTTACTTAATTCTCAACATTTACTTCATTTATAGTTTAACTTACTTATTAAATATTAATATTAGCGTATGTTGGTTAAAGGTATTTGGGCGAGGTATATTTAACCGTAGATGTCGTTGCAAGTGCAAAATATTCCTTCATCTGCCCCCAAGTGTGTAGCATTTTTGGTAATAGGACACAGTATATGAACGACATTGTTCAACATATGTTGAAATATAGAGAGAGAGACCATCTCATTTTTGGCCAAACAATGTGGGGTAAGTATAATAAATATTTCATAAAAAAATTTATTTATACGAACAAGCGATTAATTTTAATTTTGTTAATATAATGTAGTGATCATTGGGTGATGTTGGCCATAAGAATGAAGGATCTTACTGTGTATTATTTGGATCCAGCTACGGATGTGGTGCATACACATCGTCCCGATCTTATAGCATTTATGGAAGGGTGCGTAAGTTAATTTTTAATATTCTCATATTATGATTTGTTTTACTTTTAAGATTATACATATCTAATGTATATTTATTTTTTCGCTGGATTATATAGTGTGATGGCAATGTATCAGACTAGTCTTCCAGGTAAAAAATCAGATACCACCAATATTAGTAAAGTGCTGTGGAAAAACATTAAGGTAAGTTACTTTAGAAAATTGTAAAATCAATAGAAAATAATCATAGTTATAGTACATGATTGTAATTGTTAATCAATAGGTTCCGAGGCAGCAAGATGACAATCACTGTGGACATTTTGTGTGTTGCTACATTGAAGATATAATCTTGACTTCTCGGACCACCATTCCTGAAGAAGTAAGTCGATTATCGATTTATTTTAAATATTATTGATTGAATAAAAAATGTTTATTATTTAATTAAATTTTCTATGTAATTTGCAGTTTGTGCATAGGCCTCGGATCCCTTTTTACAACAACGCTCGAATGGAGAAATGGAAGATGGATTGGATTGGGTATCTTTACAATCGATTCTTGTAAAACATTATTATAACTTTTCATAGCATGTAATTTATATATTAATTTGTGATGTACTAATATTTCATGTTATTGGATATTATATTATATTTATTTGATGTTACGAATAAATATTAGTATATGTGTTTTGGTAATTTTGAATATATAAGCAGGTTTGTTAATATATATATATATATATAATTGAAAAAAAACCGGTTAAAACCAAATAATTAAAAAAAAAATTAAAAAAATAGCTTGGAGAGCGGTTAATAACCGCTGTCCAAATAATTAAAAAAAAAAAAAGGCTCTTGGAGAGCGGTTAATAACCGATGTCTAAGAGAGAGGCTTGGATAGCGGTTTATAACCGCTCTCTTAGTGTGGCACTTGGAGAGCGGTTAAAAACCGCTCTTTTAGATCTTCCTCTTGGACAGCGGTTTAAAACCGCTGTCTTAGTACCAACTTTGCACAGTGGTTACTAAACCGCTCTCTTAGACTAACATAGCTGTTTCTTAGAAAGCGGTTTTAACCGCTTTCTTAGCTTAAATATAACCGCTCTCTTAGACCTTTTTTGTACTAGTGCGACCAACTGTCAAAATAGTGAATTTTCGTTAATTATTCCATTCGTCCCTTAATAAATTTTACTTTCTTTTTTAGACGGCTCACATTAAATTTTCACATTTAAAAAACAGAAATAAAACACTTTCACAATATTGACTTTATTTTAAAATAATTTTTTATTTATTGATTAATAAAATCAATACTTAGTTACATGTGAGGGAATTAGTCCACGGAAATGATACAACATTTTGACACTCACTTATTCACATCTCGTTACTAATCATATTTTTATTTTGTTTCTTGATTTCATAATTAATACAGTTATATCCACATAATTATGAGTTATGACATCACTGCCAACGTACATAAACGAACTTTTAGAATTATAAATTCAAGTGTCAGTCACCTCATTGGAAAAATCCAGGAATGCTTAGACCTCTTTGAATTCTAGTCAGTCGCCGACCTAATGAAAATAATTAATCAACAATAATTTTAGAGATAAAGTCATAGTTTATAAATATTATAATAAATTAATAAAGTCAGTATATTGCATCATAATATAACATCGACAAAAACTCATGTGAACCGACTTAATTTCTTCAAGTATCATTATTATGTGTGTACAGACGTTGTTATGTATATTCATTATCATTGGTATGCATATAAATTATTATTGTTTAAAATTTAATTTTTTATCGGTGATAATTGACATACATAACGGTATAGTATATATACATAACAATGATATTTATAAAGAGAATTTATGTACACTCTTATTCACAAGAGACCTACACGATGACAATGCATGGACACAAACTAGAATATTAATTAACACAATATATTCACAATTAACAGTTGTATGTAATGTTACAAAGTGTATTGTGCAAACGGGTAATGATGTTAAATACTCAATTTCAATAAATTTATTTGCCCGCTTCAATCATAAAAAAATATTTTTTATCAACTTTAATATTGAGACATAATAAATACTCTTCGCAAGTGAGTATAAAAAATTTAAACTTACTCATTCACCTCAATATTCACCCATACTTAAATGCATGATTTTAATTTGGTACCTAGTAGTAACAAAACCAATGATTTGGTATTTAATTTCAATATGGACTGAAATTGAGTACTAAATTCTTGGTTTCAATACCACAAGTTACCAATTTTTTTAAAAAGAATTGATACCAATGGTACCGAAATTAAGAATCAAGGGGCCTGGTGGGTAATAAGTTCACCATTTTGAGTAGTAGGGGTCTAGTTGGCTGTGTGGATAAAATAATATTTTTTAATAAGTGTATTAAGATATTTTCATGTCAAAGTTGGTATAAAAGAGGTTTGGATAAAATAGATCTTGAAAAGTTGAAAGTGTGTATTCTAATTTTTTTTTCCTTGTGCAAACGTAGAATATAAATAATTATGCCCTATAACTATATCCAAAGCAAGAGGTGAGACCATTTTACATAAGATGGTAAAAAAAATATTGAGTAATCAAAAGAAAAAGTGTGCACACATTAGTGTAAGTGGATAATAAACTGAAAGTACGCTGATAAGTGGATAATGAATTGAGTTAACACTTATTTAAATCCTTCTCCGACCTTTCTCATACAAAAATTTGTCATAATTTAATTATATCTCAACATTAAAAAAAAAAAAAAAAGCTTCTCAACAATATGTGATGTTCTTTTATTGTATCATTCTTATAGATGTTAAACAGGATTGTCAATACAACCACGAACTAAACATACCTGCCCTTTAATGAGTTGGAGTCAACACTATAAAATTGCGGACAAAGTGAACACTAACAGACTATAATATCTTTTTAATCCAAATACAACAATATTAAAATAATAATTATTATCTTTAAAATATAATATGATAATCAAAATACGACAATATTAAAATAATAATTATTATCTTCAGATCACTTAAAGTCTTTACCATATACATTTGATATGCATAAACTCTAACTTATACAAAAATGCAACAAGAATGGAAATTAACATTTAATATAAATGAGCTCTAAGGATCTAAGTATTTAGCTGACATAAAAAAAAAAAAAAAAATTAACATATATCAATGTATACACTGAAAAGTTAGTCTCAACAATTGATAATGTATACACTGAAAAGTTAGTCTCAATCATACCGAAGATTTAGCCTCAATTACACTGAAAAGTTTACACTTAAAATCAATTTTAAGTGTAAACTTTTCAGTGTAATTAAGACTAATTTTTCAGTGTAATTGAGACTAATTTTTTAGTGTATACAATATCAACTGTTGAGTGAGTGCACCGTGCACTTGATGCATATGAGACTTTGCCTATATATATATATATATATATATATATATATATATATATATATATATATATATATATATATATATTTAACTTGGTTAGCAGACAACCTAATCAAACGAGCGGGCTAGCTCGTTAAGCTAACGAGATAAACAATTCAGATCAACATTTGTTTTTTTTTTTTTAGAAATAATAATACATTTACAATATTCCATTAATTGTGAGAAATATAAAATTAGAAACAACATTAAATTAAATTTATTAAACCAATTAGTATATATAGAAATTATAATCAACAATAATAATCATCAAATAATCAATGGATATATTAAAAGTATTAAAATGAATACTTTTCACAACCACCCCATTCTTCATAGTTTAGAAGAATGAATTCTAATAAAGAAACTTAGAAAAAAATGCAAATGGTAGAAAAATAAATTGTGAATTTAAATATAAATGAGGGGAGAAAGGAGAGGAGGTGGGTGGGTTACTGACAAGATGGTGTAGGAGTGAGAGGAAAGGGAAAAGGGAGTGGGGTTGGGTTAAAGCAATTTATGGTTGGGAAGAAGTGTTTCGGGGGCTGGGGTGGAGAAGGTAGGATTTTTTTTATTATAAGTATAAATTGATATATTCATTTTGTTTCAATTGATGAGAATATATTATGTGCATTTGTATTGTGCATCATTACTAATAATATCAGTTTTTGCAAATAATAATATTAGTTTTACAAACAATAGAATTAATTTCTGCAAGTAATTGTATAAGTGACCCAGGTTCGATTTCGTTTGCGAACGAATTAAGGGAGTTATAAGGTGGCTTGGAGAATTTCTTGGAAAACTTGGAGGTTTGGTGAACTAACTTCTAACTCCTAACAACTAACATTCATCGATAAAAAAAAAGTTGTATAAGTGGTGTACGGTAAACAATGTTCACATATATTTTATCTTAATTGAAATTTGTGAATTTAGTGGTAGATGTATATGAGCGTACTTGGTGCTGATTTATTAAATATTCAACTCTCCTTATCCCTAAATCTATTCTCACTTTTCTTTTTCGGTCGTTCTTCAAATCAATTCTCATTTTTATTTTTAAAGATATCATTTTATTATTATACTCACCAACAATCATTTTATAATTTTATATCAGTGTACTCTACAATAACCCATAATATTTTATTTTATCTCATTTTACTTAAAATACATACACATTAATAAAAATGACGGAGGGAGTATTAAATTTTTAATATTAAACTGTAATATAGTAGGATATCGAATTTCGATAAAATCTTGCCAACAGAGGAAGTAGTATTAATTGTGAGGAAATTAAAATTCCATTAGAAAATTAATAGCATTACAAATTTAAATGTTTCATGAATTAATTTTATACTTTCGAAATTTTAAATGGTATAAGATAGTATTATTAAATCTCAACTCCATGTTAGTATGGCAGGATGATATTCAAACATGACAAACAAACTTTATTCATTAATTAAGTGGGGTTAAACAGTGGCAAAATTTAGGATTTTATTCATTAATCATTTCTTTACTTTATTCATTAATTAAGTGGGGTTAAACAGTGGCAAAATTTAGGATTTTATTCATTAATTATTTCTTTACACGTGTGATGTATATATGTATTGAAACAGTTAGGTAGGCACTAGGCACCTTTTGGCCAATTCGCCAAAACATGCATAGGAATCTCTATTCTATTCTAACAAAAGAAAAAGAAAAATGTATTATTGATCTCGTGGGAAAAGGAGTGTTTTCCCACGCATATTTCTTCATTAATTTTTATCCACACATATTTCTTCATTAATTTTATTATGATATGTGAGTTGGATCTCGTGTGAATTATATATTGACTTGGATCTCGTTATGATCAGACAGTAAAAAATAATTTTGTAAGAAAAAGAAATGTATCGGTCAATGGTGAGCTATATATGTTTTTACTGATTGATCAGAATTTAATCCACGCATATAGTTTGTTATTCGGCCGCCGTCATTTCCAACTCTCTTAAGGGGTGCTTGGTTTGTTAGAAAAAAATTGGAATGCTATTATTCTTGAGTTGTTTAACTTATATATAAGTATAACTATCATTAATATTGTGATGATAATTAGAATATCACCGTTAATGAGGTGATTAAGAGATTTCCACTATATATAAGAGATTACAATACAATAGATTGACCAAGTATTAAGGAAAAGATCAAAAGAAATCAAGAAGAAATCTATACTATATTTACAGTTATTTGATATCCCTAATACCCCCCCGCAAGCGTTGCGTGGGGTGAAGACAAACGCGAAGCTTGGAACGAAGAAGCTCAAAAGCAGGACGAGGAAGACTCTTGGTAAATATATCTGCTATCTGAAGATGAGATGGAACAAAGCGTGTGGAAATCCTTCCCGAGGAGACCAACTCTCGAACAAAGTGGTAATCTAGATCAATGTGTTTAGCCCGTTTGTGAGCTACTGGATTCTGACTGAGAAAAAGAGCACTCTTGTTGTCACACAAGAGCTCTGGACGATGTGGAATGCGGATACGTAGTTGACCAAGTAAATTGGTAAGCCAAACAATTTCAGCCGCAGCATTCGTCGTAGCACGATACTCAGATTCACAACTGGAGCGAGCAACGGTGGGTTGTTTCTTTGCACTCCAAGACACAAGATTCCCGCCAAGAAAGATTGAGTAACCATAGGTAGAACGTCTGGTCTCAAAGCAACGAGCCCAGTCAGCATCGGAGTACCCAGTAATAGTGGACTCGGGATGCTGTGTAAAGGACAAGCCAAAATGAAGAGTACCCTTTACATACCGCAAGATTCTCTTAACAACATTAAAATGAGCATCCGTAGGCGAGTGAAGAAACTGACTAACAACATTCACGGCATATGACAAATCCAGACGAGTAATGGTCAAGTACTGAAGAGCCCCAACCAAGGAACGATATAAAGCAGGATCATGGAACAAGGGACCATCACCTACCAACACCTCTCCTGCTGCCAACGGAGTTGCTATGGGTTTGACATCCACCAAACTAGCACGGTCCAGGATGTCAGAGGCATACTTGTGGTCTGACTCATGACTTGAAGCGAATATACTAACTTCTACTAGTAGCCCACCCGCAAGCGGACGGGTGCACTGTAGTATAAGTACGTATAATGACCAAGTAGTATCGAACCCAAGGGATGGTGTATATGCGAATAGATCCCTGAAGATCTACGTGTCGTAGTTAATATGAATGAAATGTCTTTGGATTTTTGGAAAGATTAATTAAAAGACTAAAATAAACTAAGTAAACTAAAATACTAAAGCAATCAAATTAACTAAGGGTTGTGTTCTAATGAGAGATTGTGATGCTTAGGATTGGAATCCCTACGTATACTGACGGAGCAGGTGCATAATCAAAATAACTGTGACACACAAGAAATAACCTAAGTCTAAGAATGCAAGGTGAAAGCTCAAGATTCTAAACCCTAATACTTTACCCTAACACTCGACTTCACTAATCTACTAACAAGTTAATAGATTGTGCTTAATTAATGAGACCCTAATTTAACTAAGGTGATGCGGTCGTCCTCCTGCGCTAAACCGGTAGATGAATTAACCTTTCCTAAACTCTCTCGTTAAGTCTACTCGTTGTTAAAGAGTGATACGGTCGTCCTCTCTCTAACACCTTTCGAACGAAATTCAAGAGCGAAGTCTAGATTAATTTTAAGAATTCATTAACCAAGAGAATTAAAACCTAACGTCACAAGTTACTCTAATTACATACCCACAACCTACTTCTACGAGTTCATCCTACCCTAAGCATGCAAGAGTTTTAGCCGGACATGGCTTTAACAAGCATAATAGCAATAGAAGAAACAACGAACATCAACATAATGAATTGAACGAAGAAAATCAGAAACATGAACTAGGGTTTTAAAAGAAATAAATACTAAGAACTGAAATTTAATTAACTAAAACGAAGTTTCAAAGCGTTCAAAGAAATCAAACTAACTAAAAGAAACTAATAAACTAAAAGAAACTTAGAATTCGTATGCAAAACCTCAACAAAACGTAAATAAAGCTTGCTCCTCTCCTTCCTCTCCAAAAACTAAGTCTAAAGTGATTTCTAAAGTTCGGGAGGTCTTTCAAAACGTGTTTGGAAGAGGTATATATAGGCAATGGGTCGAAACGGGATCTCATGGGCCGAAATTCCCGTCGAGCTCGAGTAGAGCTCGAGTAAAAGTACTCGAGCAATGCAAGCTCGAGTGTCAAATTTGTACAGAACGTGAAAATTGCTCGAGCCCCTTAGCTCGAGTAGCTCTACTCGACCGGACCTTGCTCGAGTAGTCTACTCGAGTGCCTGCGTACTTGCTACTCGACCGGCTTCTGCTCGAGTACACTACTCGAGTGCCTGAGTATTGGCTACTCGACCGAAGCTGGCTCGAGTGCACTACTCGAGTGCCTGAGTAGTGTTTACTCGAGCTCCTTCATCTTGAGTACTTCAATGACACTTTTGCTCGCTCGAACTAATACTTCTCGTATTTCTTCCATATCTTCTCATCCGGGTATCCGTTTGAGTCGATTCGAA
Source organism: Ballota nigra (assembly GCA_947034835.1). Classification (NCBI taxonomy): domain Eukaryota; kingdom Viridiplantae; phylum Streptophyta; class Magnoliopsida; order Lamiales; family Lamiaceae; genus Ballota; species Ballota nigra. The sequence continues at coordinate 118,195,340 of OX344721.1, read as the reverse complement.
GTCCTACGAACTCCTCTTTTTGCCCTCTATCCATCTATAAGCATCAAAGACACGAATTTGTTAGTTTGTGAAAATAATACTCGAATGACTCTAAATACTTATATAAATCCATCAAAACAAGGGCATTTCGAGCGACGAATCATGACAATTTCACGCCTAATCAACTCACAAAAAGACCATCAGGAGTATACGAGACCTAAAGACTAAGGAAGTAATTAAGACGGCCCAAATCCTTAATAGCGAATTCCTTATGTGTGCGAGCAATGAACGTCTGGAGCATGTCAGTGTCATTACCTGTGACAATAATATCATCTACGTACAGAAGAAGATAAAGAATCGAATTACCTCGGAAGAGATAGAACAGGGAAGAGTCACAGCGACTTTGACCAAAACCCGAGCCAAAGAGATAAGTACTGAAGCGCTGAAACCAAGCAAGAGGAGCTTGCTTCAATCCATATAAGGCCTTTTTTTAGGCGACACACGTGATCGGGAAAACGTAGGTTAATGAACCCCGGGGGTTGAGCCATGAAGACCGGTTTGGCAAGAACCCCATTAAGAAACACATTCTTAACATCCAACTGATGCAATGACCACTTATGCTGAACAGCAAGAGCCAGAATAACCCGGACTGTGGCAGATTTGACTACCGGACTAAAGGTATGATGAAAGTCAGCTCCAGGAACCTGAGTGAACCCCTGAGCAATAAGGCGAGCTTTATGGCGTTCAATGGTACCGTCAGAATGATACTTCGTACGAAAAACCCACTTCGAGCCAACAATATTTGTGCCCGAGGGTATAGGCATAAGATCCCACGTATTGTTTGTACGAAGGGCATCTATCTCTTCTTGCATGGCAGATAACCATTCTGGAGATTTAGCAGCAGATTTGAAACCTCTAGGTTCAGACCTGGCAACAAGAGCAGCAAGTAATGACGTGCAAGAAAGATCAACAGGGTAGCGTGGCTTAAATGTTGGAGTTATACGTGAAAGTATGCTTTTACTTTGTATAACTCGTGTATCAAACACTCGTTTTATGAGAATAATTCTTTTATCGCATTTGCTTTAGTTATGATTGAATGTTGAATTTCTATTGCAAACCGTTCAATATATGGTACTAGTTACATTGTAGTTGATGTGGTGATACCCGATCACGGAAGACAACATTAACAGTTTACTTGTAACTTAACGTACATTTTCACGACCTAGGTGGAATTGAACAATCCGCCGTGAAAGGTCGATGTGTAAGGCTCAGATTGGTCTGTCTTGACTAAGAGATTGTACTAGCACATTTAGTATGTGTTGAAGAGGACCTACAGCGAGGATAAATTCTTCTGTTCTGAAATATGAAGAATTAGACCTCAGTGGTTGTTGATTTCTTAATCTCCGTCACTTAAATAGGACCGTGTGTGCTTAATGGTTACTGCTTTGATTCATGTTGGGTGAGAATCATTGTGACTTCGAACTTTGTGTCTTGGGCAGTAATATTAATCATACGACGGTTGCTAAGATTTAATACGGAGAAATGCGTGCGAGTACGGCTAGTGATTAGTCCCCTTGGTGGGCTCAGAAGTTTTATCGTACCAAATCTTGCAAGTGAAGAATCAGTTTCTTCGGTACGGATAATAATGTTGAGCTGTCTTTACTCCAAGGTGAAATATATTAATTAATTTAGAGATATTCAGAAGCTTAATTAATTAATAGACTTGATAATCTTAAACGCGGGAAATAATAACCTGGAGCCCATATTATCGTAATATGGATTAAGATGGATAGTGCAATATTAATTTGTTAGTGGTAATAATTAATATTAATGGATTGAATTATATTGGGGCTCAATATTGAAATTCAGAAGTCCATTAGGAGATCCAATCTTAATTCTCCTTAATGGCCCCTCAAGTAGCCCATTAAGTAGCCCAATAATGATAAGGTGATTAAAATAAAAAGAAAATAAAATGCTGATTTTTCATCCTTATTTTCGAAAATATGAAATCAAGAAAAGAGAAGATTTTGTTGATTTTCTTGGAAAGATATTATGGAAGATATGTATTCTTGGAATACAAGTATATCTCATACATTCAAGAAGATCCAAATCTTAGGATCTTTAATTGAAATTTTCAAAAATTGATGATTAATAGGAGGGTGAGATTTTTGTGGAATATTTTATTTTGGAGAAAAGAATATATGGGATATATTCAAGATTTCTTAGAGGCTAAGAAAAGATTTTCTCCAAGCCCAAAATATATAAAAATTTTGGCCCCCTCACTATTATAAATAGGGGATGATTATTTCATCCCCAAGTACATAATTCCATGTGTTGGAAAAATCAAGAGCATAAATATTTTTCTTTTTCCTTAGTTATTTAAATTATTCGAAAGCATCTCCCACCGGTGATCGAATAAGGCGAAAGGGAAATACTTGAGAAGGTTTTTGGGTTGATAAAGCGCGTACGTGTTTGTCCCGTTTTATTCAAAGGCCAAGTTCTACGAGAGGTACGTAAATCACATATTATCTTGTTTATTCCGCCATAGATTATATGTGAATTAATTCAACATGCATGATGTTAAATTGGTTGTTGGAATTATTATTTGAATTAATTAGGATTAATTCATGCTAGTAATAATTGTATTTAAATTTCATCCCGAATAGTTCACGGGCACCCTTATTTTCCCAACATTAAAAACCCCAGCTCGAGCACGCGTAACCATGGGATGGACTGGTGCCACCACAGGAGCCTGCGGAACCTGCATGGCAGGGTCAGGGTCAGGTAATGCAACCGGGATAGGGGCAGGAACCGGTACAACAGGCGGAGCAACATCAGGTATAGGGTCGGTAGCATGCAAAGGAACCGAAGGACCCTCATCGTCATCCAAGAGCACACGAGGATGAGGAGCCGACGAGGATGGTGAGGGGTCGCGACTTGTGGCACAGGTGCAGGCAAGATGACAGAACCATCCAAAAAACTGGAGATATCCAATGCGGAGATAGGCAATGGAGATGAGCACTCAGAAAAAGGGAAATAAAGTTCATCAAACTGAGCATGCCTGGTAATAAAAACCCGAGAACAAGTCGGATCAAGACAACGAAACCCCTTGTGTATACTACTGTATCCGAGAAAAATGCAGGGCCGACTTCTAGGTGCCAATTTGTGCTCGGCATAATCCCGCAAGAAAGGGTAAACACGACAACCAAACGGCTTAAAATTTGCATAATTTGGAACTGACCCAAAGAGCAGCTCAAAAGGAGACTTATTAGAAAGCACAGAAGATGGCAGACGGTTAATGACGTAAACAGTTGTGGAAAAAGCATCAAACCATAAAGAGGCAGGAGCATGCGAATGAAAGAGCATGGATAGACCTGTTTCAGAGATATGTCTGTGCTTACGTTCTGCATGCCCATTTTGTTGTGGAGTATAAGGGCAAGAGAGGCGATGAAGAATTCCATGTAGAGACATGAAATCACGAACCCGAGTGTTCACAAATTCAGTCCCAGAAAGTTTAGACGTGCCAATATGTGAAATGTTTAAAGAAGAACCATTACCAACAATAACAGAATTGTTACCAGTGTAAGGCTCAAAAGAGTCAAGAGCTGCAGTCTTATTCGTCATATGAGCTGATGCACCGGAGTCCAGATACCAGTCAGGAGTCGAAAAGCGTGGGCAAGGTGAGCCTGAGACGGTGTAGGGCGAGCACTAAGAAACTGAGGACATTTATCGGCGTAATGATCCCCTCGACAAATCTGACAACGAGGAGCATATGGACGCCGACCCTGAGAATTGTACTGCCCACCTGAATTTCCACCCGAGGAGCCACGGGAACCGGTATTGACGCGTTGCCCATGCGACGCTCCCGAGCGACCACCACCAGAACGGCCCGAGGAGTTCGAACCACCCAAGGAAGGCTGTGATCGGTGAGGCCCAGAAGGACGATCACCACCCCGGGAAGCCGTAAAAGCAGCAGACGACGCACTTCTACCATCCATGGCACGAAGCATGGCTTCAAATTGGCGAGCCTGATGTAGGAGATCACGAAACTTCGGAACAGCAGCAAGTGCAAGCCTGGTATCCGCAAAACTAGCAAATTGGATGCCAAGTCCTCTAAAAAACCAATGGCTCTTGTCCTCTTCATCAATAGGACGTCCAATAGCCGACAATTGGACGAATAAATTCTGAAATTTGCGGTCGTAATCATCAACGGTCATGTCCCCTTTACGAAGTGAGAGAAGCTCTTCCCACAACGCATGAGTGTGGGAAGCCGATGAATCCGAGAAGGCGGCCTGAAGAGTGATCCACGCAGAGCGAGAGGAGTGACACTCAAAGATTTCAGAAGCAGCCTCTGGCGTGAGAGAAGAAGTGATCACACTGAGAAGTTTTTTGTCCTTTAAACGCCAGGACTGGAAGGCCATATTCGGCAACGTCGAATCGGAATCAGAGGTGATGGTGGGAGAGGGGGGTTCGACCGAGCCATCAAGGTGCCCCATGAGATCAAAGCACTCGGCCATATCCGTGACTTGACGACGCCACATCAGGTACGTTGAAGATTCCAATTTCGTCTGAACCATGTTGATCATGGTCGAAACTGGGAGGGGATCGGACAGAGAAGCAGATGCCATAAGAGAAGAAGAAATAGAGTGGGAAGGGAGAGATGCAAGCAACACGATCGGAAGAGAAAATTGGAGGGGACCGGTCCAGTAATCACAAGAGAGATCAGCGGAGGGGACGAGTCCGCGGGCACAACGGAAGAGAGCCGGCTGTGAAGCAAGCGACGACTGAGAGGAGAATTAGGGTTTGGATCGAAATATTACTGATACCATGTGATGATAATTAGAATATCACCGTTAATGAGGTGATTAAGAGATTTCCACTATATATAAGAGATTACAATACAACAGATTGACCAAGTATTAAGGAAAAGATCAAAAGAAATCTATACTATATTTACAGTTATTTGATATCCTTAATAACTATAGACGGTGATTGGTATAATAAAAATCATTAATAATAAAAATTATTATTAGCGGTATTTTTTTATGTTAAAAAATATACTCCCTCCGTCCCAATTTTGTTTTCTTATTTGACTGTGCGCGGAGTTTAATGCGAGAGTTGAATTTTAATATTTAAATGAATAAAGTAGTATTGGGAATGATGAATGGTGAATAAAGTAGTATTTAAATGAATAAAGTAGTATTGTGAATGGTGAATGGTGAATAAAGTATTATTTAAATGAATAAAGTAGTTACCATTTTAGGGATGATAAAACAAAATTGAGACGGACCTTTTTGGCAAATGAGAAAACAAAATTGGGACGGAGGGAGTATTATATACAAATAATGCTTAAAATTATTATAAATAATAATAACAAATAATTTAGAAGACAAATTTTTTTTTAAAAAATTATATATGGAATTTTAGGGAGGAATGACTTTTATTCCTCCAAAAAAGGTAAGTAATGGATCTATAACTTTCATTCCTTAGTTTCAAGAGATCAAATTACTATTTGAGGAATGATTACCCTCAATCAAACGCCACACTTTCATTTCATTACCATTCCTCAATCTCAAAGGTATCAACCAAGTATTCCCTTAGGGCTTGTTTGTTTCGGGATTTAGGTGGGCGTGTGAAGTCATGACTTTACGCCCACAAGATGTAAATTCTTGGATGCTAATAAAAGTGTGTGTTTGTTTTGAGATTTTAGTAGGGTGATATTTTATTTTATGTCAAATCATGTGTAAAAGTAAAGTAGGATGTGTAAGAGAAAAGTAGGAAAGAGAGTGTAAGTAAGAGAAAAGTAGGAAAGAAAAAAAGTAGGAAAGAGAGTGTAAGTGAGAGAAAAATAAGAAAGATAGTGTAAGTGAGAGAAAATAGATATTATAGGTGTAGATGAATAATGAGATGTAAAAACGGGATGTTACATCTCTAACTAGAATGGGGCGGGGGCCGGAAAGTCCTAATCCTGTCCGTGTGAATCCCAAAACAAACAAGCCCTAGGTATGTACTTCGACTACAATTAAATTAATTCCTTTCTTATATTTATTAGATTTTTCTTTGCAGAGATTATCCATGTAAAATATGAGTGTTGATTTTATTTTTTTCATAAAAAATCATATAAGATAATCTCATTTACACTGTTATTTAATCCATGGACTTATGAATATTCAATACTTATATTTAAAAAATATATAATTTAAATATAAAATGGAGTATTGTTTCATGTATATGCACCCATAATTCCTAGAAAAATAGATATAATAATAATGTAATAAAAAACAAAGTTTACTTTTTATTCCGTCCCAGAGAGTTTTTGGTTTATTGAATTTGGAGGTATGGTATAAAAATGAAATAAAATTTAAACTGTTTAACCGGAAATGTTGATTCCGTGAATATTGCACCTTTTGGGGGGATGAGATGAGAGTGCCCCCTCCCCCAAATTCATATATTGTTTTAATTTTTTTAGTATTTTATATTGAGTAAGTCTTATGTGAAATTTGTTCATAGAATGGAACTGATATCATTATGTATATTTATAGAAACCATTATATTCATTCATTTATATCATAATATTTTATAATTTATACTATGGTTTCAGTTTATAAGTCTTATGTGATCAATGAATTCATGCAATGTTATTAGTAATTACATGTAATGAAATTTCATATTATGAAACTTGTACATAGAAAAATTTGTGTTCAAATTAATATTAATATTAATATTTAAACAATATTAGTTCATAAAATATTTTTTTATACAAAAATATATAATGGCAATTTCTATAACTAAATTATTTTATTAGTCCAATGATAATTAATTTTATTTACCAATCGAACAAATTATAATAATGATTATATTCGTTGTCATTCCTCCATTCTTTCTACTATATATTATCTTCATTTCCATTCCAATTTCAAGCAACCGCAAATCAACCACCCCTCAATCTTCTAATCAAACACCGCAAAGTTATCTTATAATTTTAGATAGACGCGTAGACTGATATGTTATTGTTAATAAAGAAGTTAAGTAGACAGAGATTGAAACTAACATTTGAAGAAGGTTAAGAAACACTTTAAAATATACTTCCATATTTTCTTATTTGTTCGTCTATTAAAAGTATGCACTTTCTTTTCATGGAAGTTATCCCTTTATTATCATACTTACAAACAATTATTTTATTTTTAAGTGGCCCCACAATACCTTCACAACACCCTAATTTTATCTACTTGTTTTTTTAAATCCGTGTCCAACATCATGTGCATAGTTTTAGTGGACGAATGAAGTATATCAATAAAAATAAAATTAAACAGGTATATCAATAAAGCTTAGAAATCTATATTATTAAATTTAGAGGATAGCTGGTAAGAGTTAAGAGGGTGTATTGAAAAGGAATTGAGAATGTAATTAAGGAATCAAAATTATTCCTAACAATATTTGAGGAATGGAGATTCCTTAATATTGAGAAATTAAATTAATATTTTATAGAATGAAAATAGTGTATCAAACACCTAATTTTATTCTTCTCATTTCCAAACACTCCTACTACCAGGGGTACTCGAATCCGTTATAATAGAGAAAATTCTTCTCATTTTAATTCATGCAGAATACAAGCGATAGAATCATCACACTATTCATGAATTGGAAATATTAAGATGGAAATTTTGCATGAATTAAGCCACTTTCACGATCATATTTTTATGTCTTTCACTATCTTCTCCAAGTTTGGTAAAATATTAAATATAGCACCAAATTTTTTCCAATGAGAGATGTTGGTCAAAATGATTTTGAAGTGGATCCAACCATTTTGCATTCAAACCACTTTTAATATCTTCTCCACGCATTATACGAGAATAGACAAGAAGTCAAGAACACAATCAATATTTAATATTTTCATTTTTTTTATTTTTTTTGCACAACACAAACTTTATCACTTTAATCCCTAATTATGTTTCTTTTGTCAAATTATCCTAGGCTAGTATATATTTCATAATGACCCCAAACTAAAAATTGATATTTTACTTGGTATTCCTCCAAGTCAAATACATTTGTTTTTGAGTTGAAATTTCCACCTTTAAAATCCTTTTAAGTCAACCTATAGTTGAAAAAATTCAACCAATAATGTTATTGGTGGTAGATATTATTTTGAAAAGAAAGAAAATTGATTGATAGTATTTCACATTAGATCTAAGGGAGGTGGGAGACAAAGAAATGGTGTTCATTTCACATGAATGAATTTGGCGACACGTGGTTGGTAGATGAATGAATGATGCTGTCATAATATTCCTTTTGCTTCTAATTGTTTTCAAGAAAATAAAAAGCATGCGTAAAAAGCAGTATTTGTCTTCACTAATATCAAACTTTAGATAAATTCTATGCAAGTCGGTAGTCATACTAAATTTAAGGAAGTGTTAAATAGATGATAATTTCACCGTATAAATGGTGTTTTGATATTCACACTATTTATAATAGGGATTACAATAGATTTACAAGTAAGGGAACAAGATATACATGGAAAATAAAATCAGCTACAATATTTACAATGATACGATTTGATCATATCATATATTTTCTGTATTTACCGAATCTCCTCTATTACCCCCCCCCCCCCCCCTCAAGCGAAGCGATGGATTTGTTGCAACGCGAAGCTTGGACCGCAATAAATCAAACAGAGGACCGGGTAAACTCTTAGTAAAGGTATCCGTTAACTGAAGCCCGGAGGGGACAAACCGAGTCTCGAGAGTGCCATTGGCAACAAGTTCTCGAACAAAGTGATAGTCTATGTCAATGTGCTTGGTGCGTTTGTGAGCAATGGGGTTTTGACTCAAGAAAAGAGCACTCTGGTTATCACATAATAAAAGCGGCGTGGAGGACGGAAGTGCACGAAGCTCCAGGAGTAAGTGGGATAGCCAAACGTAGACTGTTTCTTTGCACTCCAAGAAACCAAGTTACCCGCAAGAAAGATAGAATAACCATAGGTGGATCGGCGAGTTTCCTCGCAACGAGCCCAGTCTGCATCTGAGTAGCCTAGGACCGAGTAGTCCGAAGAAGGCGAGAAAGTAAGTCCAAGATGGACAGTTCCCTTAACATAGCGCAAGATCCTTTTGACAGTCGAAAAATGATCAACAGTAGGAGCCTGAAGAAACTGACTGACGTGATTGACAGCAAAATAGAGGTCTGGGCGTGTGATAGTGAGGTATTGTAATGCGCCCACTAAAGACCTGTAGAGTGTAGGATCCTGAAATGGGTCTCCAGTGGAGACGAGTGATTCCCCTGTGGCCAAAGGCGTGGAAACAGGTTTAGAATCGAGTAATTCTGCCCGAGTGAGAATATCGTGAGCATACTTGGCTTGACCAAGAAAAAGACCGGAGTCAGTGTGGGTGATTTCAAGTCCAAGAAAGTAACTCAGCTTGCCAAGATCTTTGACCGCAAATTCCCGATGGACACGAGCAATGAATCTGCTTAAGTGGTCAGCACTGTTACCTGTGACAATAATGCCATCAACATAAAGCAGAAGGAAGATAGTGCAGTCAGAGCTATGTAAGAAAAAAAGAGAAGTATCAGAACGACTACGAGTGAAGCCCAATCAAACCAGGCACAAGGAGCTTGACGAAGGCCATAAAGTGCTTTCTTCAACCTGCAAACATGGTTAGGATAACGAGGATCAATAAATCCCGGAGGTTGAGACATGTAAACAGGTTTGTTAAGAAGGTCATGTAAAAAGGCATTTTTTACATCGAGCTGGTAAAGAGGCCAATGTCGCTGAACCGCAAGGGCCAAAATGACACGAACTGTTGCAACCCGAACAACAGGACTAAAGGTGTGGGAAAAATTGAAACCAGGGATTTGCGTGAATCCCTGAGCCACCAAGCGGGCTTTGTAGCGATCAATGGAACCATCTGATTTGTACTTGGTACGAAACACCCATTTGGACCCAACAATATTTTCACCTGGCGATCGAGGAACCAAATCCCAAGTGTTGTTGGTATCCAAAGCATCCATCTCCTCGCGCATAGCAGTTAACCAATGAGGAACTTTTAGAGCGGATTTAAAACCCTTAGGTTATGCAGAAGCTGTTAGTGAATGAAGAAGACTAGTAGTAGCAATATCAACAAAATAGCGAGGTTTAAAGATACCGCTTTTTGATCTAGTTTGCATAGAGTGCGAGAGACGGTTCGGTGCAGGAGCAGCAGCAGGAGTAGGAGCAGAGACGACATCCTGAATGGGTAAATGGTTATCGACATTGGCAAGAGGAGGCGGAGGTAGGACATCAGCATTCGGAGGGGGCAAGATAGGTAAGTCGGTAGTTCCGGAGGATGAAGACGGTAAACACAAAGTGCAAGGAGCAGGAGGAGACGAGGAAGGTGGAGAAGCAACAGGAGCTGAAGTAGGGCGATCGTTCCTCGAAGAAGAAGGATCATGGCAGTCAAAAAAGATAGAAAAATCCAAATCAGTAGGTATTCGACTATCAAAGGTAGAGGAGAAAGGAAAAGAAGATTCATCAAACTGGGCATGACGAGTAATGTAAGTGCGGGACGTGACAGGATCGTAACACCGAAAACCCTTGTGGGTACTGCTATACCCAAGAAATATGCATGGTGTGCTACGAGGAGCTAACTTGTGAGGAGCATAATTTCTGAGATATGGGTAAACACGACACCCAAAGACCTTGAACGAAGAATAATTCGGTGACAAGTTAAACAAAAGCTCAAAGGGAAACTTATTATCAAGAACAGGAGTAGGCAAACAGTTAATAATAAAAGCAGCAGTCGAAAAGGCATCAAACCAGTGAGCAATAGGCACATGAGCATGAAAAAGCATAGATAGACCAGTTTCAGTTAGGTGACGATGTTTTCTCTCAACCCGACCATTTTGTTGGGGTGTATAAGGACACGAAAAATGATGCAGAACACCCCGACTAGCAAAAAAATTCCTAACATTATGACTAGTGAATTCAGTACCCCCATCACTTTGAAAAAATTTGATAGATGTCCCAAATTGATTGCAAACAAAGGTTGTGAAACGTTGCAACACATCAAAAAACTCAGATTTAGAGCGTAAGGGATAAAGCCATGAAAAACAAGAATAATCATCCAAGAATAAAGCATAGTAACGAAAACCATCAGTAGAGGTAACAGGAGAAGGCCCCCACAAATCACAATGAACAATATCAAGCACATTAGAAGCACGTTTTTCATTAAGAGAGAAAGGCAAACGTTTGCTTTTAGCTAATTGACATGACTCACACATGGTGGGTTTAGGCAAAACAGAAGTAACATCCAACAAACCCAAATTTTTTAGCAAAGTAATAATAGAAGTAGGGGCATGTCCTAAACGGGAGTGCCATAATTCAAAAGAAGACTTAATAACACTAGATTGCAATGCGGCAACAAGAGCAGAAGATCCTTGTTCTAAAACATATAATCCATCTTTACATCTTCCTCGAGCTAGGATTTCCTTTGTCAACCGTTTCTGAACAATAAACGAATCATTAGAAAAAACAACATCAACTGGTAAGTCGGATGTAAGTTTGTTGATGGATAAAAGGTTTTTAGTTATATGGGAAACCACCAAAACATCTAATAACGGGAGAGAGTTACTGTTACCAACGATAACACTACCATTACAGGAATAAGGAGCGAAGGCATCCAAATTTTCCGTGGAGGATGTCATGTGGGCGGACGCACCCGAGTCGACGTACCAATCCGAAGGTGGCGAGGACTGGACCGAGCACTGAGACTGAAATGCCTAAACAATGTTAGCAGCCTGGTTCGAGTCACGAGTGTACCTGTCCGGGCAGTGATTCGCATAGTGCGGGCCATGACATATTTGACATCGTGGAGTGAACGTACGCCGAGAGCCGTCAGACTGCCGAGGGGCAGAACCACGCCGTGAAGCATCAGGCGGAGCGGACCTGGGACCGGAAGACTGAGACGGTCTGGTGTGCGGCGGAGACCTGGGACCGGAGGACGGAGGCGAGCGGTTAGCATTGGCTGAAGACGAATCACAGTTTCTGCCTGAAGGTACACCAGAAAAATCGGAAGAGGGACGAGCCGCATAGAAGGCGCCTTGTGCACTAATGCACTCACCTCGTGGTTCAGCTGCACCAACTTCGGCTCATCCACTCGCCGCCTTTTCGCAATCAAGTCCTTCAGAAACTTTGCATAATGCGGCATCTGTTCCAAAGCATCATAAAAAGGAATGTTAATGTGAAGTTGTTTAAAAACATCAAGAAATTTTGCAAATTTTTCATCAAGCTTCTTTTTCATGAAGCGCTGTGGATATGGGACGGGTATCACAGATTTGGGTACCCCCCATTCATCTCTTTTTGTTTCTTTCACTTTATCCCTTGCTTCCTTTGCCTTCTTCCACTTAGGAACTCTCTCAATCTCCCCACTTTCAATCCCCTTCTCAACTTGGGGCGTCTCAGAATCAGCAGGCATCTGAGGCCCTTCATAGTTGGTTCCACTTCTTAGCTGGATCGCCTTGCACTGCTCTTTCGAGTTCCCCTCCGGCATTCTATTCACTGACTTTGCAATCTGGCTCATCTGGAGCTCTAAAGAAGTGAACCTTCGATTGTTCTCTTGTTGAGTTCTAGTTCACTCAACATTCATCTTCTGGAGCTCTTGATCACGTTGATCACCCTTCTTATGCAACTCCTTCACATCGTACTCCAAGGATGACAACCGCTTGCTCCCTTCCTCCACCTTCTGAAGGATCGCTCTCAACATCTCCTCGGTTGATGCACCGCCTTCTCCACCAGGAGGTTTAGACCCCGGATCAACACCTGCAGGAACAGTAACACCAGCTTTTGGGTTAGCATAAGAAAAGTTATCATTCTTCCTCCATGTGTTTTGAGGAGGCTGCTGGTCTCCTTGAACTCCTTGTGTGTTCCTCCATTGATTTTGAAGTGGCTGAGGCCCTGGAGGTGCAAATGGCTGACCATAAGAAGGTCTTCCATACTGATTTCCACCTTGGTAGCCTTGCTGATTGTAATACGGACCTCCCATGTAATTGGCTACCTCTTGCTGTCCGCTGGGCTGGTCTACCCTCTCATTCTCTACTGCATGCTCTCCACCCAAACTCTTCCCCAACTCGAGGTTGTTGATCTTCTCCATCATGGCCATCAGCAGCCTTCTCGTTCCTTCTCCCTCTTCAACCTGATGCACCTTCTGAAAATCTGCATCCACACCCCAAGCACCGGCATTCGTGACAATGTTGTCCACGATTTCCCTACACCTCTTTATCCCATGATTGAGGAATGCTCCACCCGCACAGGCGTCTAAATGGTCTTGCCCAGCTTTGTTGGCACCACTATAGAAGAATGCCATAATGTCTCCCTCATTGTACCCGTGTTGCGGGCACTCAATCAGCATGTTTGAGTATCTCTCCCACGCTTGGCGTAAATCTTCTCCAGACTTCTGGCAAAAGGACGAGATCTCAATTCTAGCCTTGATCGTCCTAGATGGAGGGTAGAATCGCTCGAGGAACAGACGCTCGAGCTCGGCCCAAGTGGTTACACCTCCCCGAAGAAGCGTGTTATCGTACCACTCATTGGCTATTCCCGTCAATGAGAAAGGGAACAGCCTAAGCCTCTTGGCATCTTCAGACATGCCATTATAATTAAATGTGGAGGCTATCATGAGAAAACTCATCAGGTGTGTGTGAGGGTTCTCCTTCCCGATCACCCCTTTGAACTGATTCTCGGTAAGCAGCTTTAAAATCCCCGGGGATATCGAGAAGTTGTTCGCCTCAACAGGAGGTAAAGCCACTCCATCATAGTACCGCTGTGGCTGTGCTGCAAACCTCCCTCGAATAGCCATATTGTGATCTACATTCTGAGGAACGTGTTGAGGATTAGCAGCAGGTACTGGTACTTGTTGGGGTGGTGGTGGGTAAACAGGTGGTTGATTATAGACTGGTGGTGGGTGATATGGATATGGTGGGTAAGGATAAGGTGGGTATGGGTAATGTTGGTATACTGGGTTGTTAAAAGGGTTATTTGGGTTTTGTGGGTAAGTAGGATTGTTATGAGGATTATGGACAAGGTTCTGAGCTGGATTCCCTACGTTTTGTGTATCCGGGTTTAGGCTCTGGCTATCCCCTAATGGAATTTGATTCTGGCTACCACTAACTCCAGTGCCTTCAACTCGGTCTACTGCCTGATTGAAATCGTTGGCAGCATCGTCCAACTCATTATTGATATCCATTGGTTCCTTTCCTAAGTCGGCAGCGTTCATCCTTCTCAAGAAGGCTCGGTTCCTTCTGGCTATTGTCTCAGGATCTGCAGGCAACCTCTCTTCGCTCGTATTGCCTTGTGAGCGTGTTTTCATATACCTAACACACTAGCAGAAGGATCAAAACACAACTGCCGATTGAATAAAAGTAAAAATAAAACAGAAAAGAAAGCACTCACTACTAACTACTAAGCTATCTACAAGTCCTATTCAAAAGACATACAACGCCATCCCCGGCAACAGCGCCATTGACTTGACGCGACTACACTAACTTCTACTAGTAGCTACCCCGCAAGAGTACGGGTTCACTGTAGTATGGGCAAGTATAGGGACCAAGTATTATCGAACCCAAGAGATGGTGTATATGCGAATAGATCCCTGAAGATCTACGCGTCGTAGTTAATATGAGTGTAATATTTTTGGGTTTTTTGGAAAGATTAATTAAGCTAACTAAATTATCCTACGAATACAAAAGGAAAATTAAACTAAATATCTAAGGTGTATATGCACGTATGAGATGGTGATGCTCAGGATAGGAATCCCTACGTATACTAACGGAGCAGGTACATAATCAAAGTAATCGTGACAAACAAGAAGTAACCTAAGTAAAAGAATGCAAGGTGAAAGCTCAAGATTCTAAACCCTAATACTTTACCCTAACACTCGACTTCACTAATCTACTAACAAGTTAATAGATTGTGCTTAATTAATGAGACCCTAATTTAACTAAGGTGATGCGGTCGTCCTCCTTCGCTAAACCGGTAGATGAATTAACCTTTCCTAAACCTTCTCGTGAAGACTACTAATTGTTATTGAGTGATGCGGTCGTCCTCTCTCTAACACTTTCGTACTAAATTCAAAGGTAAAGTTCAGATTAATTATAAGAATTCATTAATCAAGAGAATTAAAACTAACGTCACGGATTACCCTAATTACGTACCCACATCCTACTTCTACGAGTTCATCCTATCCTAAGCATGCAAGGGTTTTAGCTAGACATTGTTTTAACAATCATAAAAGCAATAGAAGAAACGACGAACACAAACATAATGAATTGCACTAAGAAAATACGAAACATGAACTAGGGTTTTAAAAGAAAATAAATACGAAGAACTGAAATTTAATTAACTCAAACGAAGTTTCAAAGTGTTTAAAGAAATCAAACTAATGAAAAGAAACTAAGAATTGAAAAGAAACTAGAATTTGTATGAAAAACCTCAACAACGTAAAAGTAAAGCTTGCTCGTCTCCTTCCTCTCCAAAAACTAAGTCTAAAATTATTTCTAAAAGTCGGGTATCCTTCAAAACGTGTTTGGAAGAGGTATATATAGGCACGGGTCAAAACGGGAGTTAATGGGCCAAAAATACGCATCCGGAGGCAAAAATCCAAGGGTGCTCGAGCAAAACGCTCGAGCGGTCCCGCTCGAGCAGTGTAGCTCGAATGACACAATCGCTCGAGCGGTTCCGCTCGAGCCGGTCGAGCGCTGAAATCTCTCTGCATGTTTTGGGCGCTCGAGCAATTCGCTCGAGCGGTGGCGCTCGAGCTGCTCGAGCGCAAGAAAAGTTCTGTACGTTTAGGCGCTCGAGCAATGCGCTCGAGCGGTGGCGCTCGACCTAGTCACTCGAGTGACTTCCAACTCCTCCCAACTGATACTTTTCCTCGTCCGCACTAATACCAATCATATTTCTTCAATATCTTCTCATCCGGGCATCCGTTTGAGTCGATTCAAAGTCCTACGAACTCCGTTTTTCGTCCTCTATTCACCTATGAGCATCAAAGAGACAAATTCATCAACGTGTAGAAATAATGCTCAATTGACTCTAAATACTCGATAAACTCGACCAAGATTGGGGTATTTCAAGCTACGAATCATGACAATTTCACGCCTAATCAACCCCCCCAAACTTCCCATGTTGCTTGTCCTCAAGCAACGAAATAATAAGTCAAGTGAAATTGTTAGGAATGAATCAAGAATCAATCATGCAAGCTAATGAACTCGAGCTTCAAAAGTCAATCACCTGTATACTCGCTCACTTTCTTTTATCGTACTCATGCAACAATAAGAAAAAACACCAAGATCAAGCATGGATGTGCACTCAACGATGTGTTTCACTCCCTCACAAGTGTATAACAATGATAAAGGGACTCACTCAATCAATCAATCACACAAATCAGTAGCCATAGGCTTGTAAGCGCTCTCAACTCCGACCATACTCTAGAAATCAATGCCGAATCAAAAAAGGACTTTTCTCAAGGTTGTAATGTAGGCTCTTTGGACAGGTGGGATAACAATATAAGGTAAAGTGACTAAAGTGAATGGAGAATAGAAAATCAAACTTTGGCACTTCGAGATTAGGAACAGACTACTTCAAACATATTCAATCAACACTCTTTCAATTCCACTTCTCTCAACACTTCATTTTTTTCTTTCTCACTCTTTTCACTTTTTTCAATCACTTCACTTTTTTCTTTTTCGCACAAACACATGAGCTCATTTTTTCTTTTGCCCATTCTTAATTTTTTTCTCTTTTTCCCACATCTCATAACTTCATCACACCTTCTTCTCATATTCACTCAACAAACAACCTTTTCCTTTTTCAACTCAATTCACTCCCTTCACATTCACACTTTCTTATTCTCCACTCACATTGGGACAAAAAGGCTTAGGAATTGGAATAATGTTCATATGTGCTAGCAAATAAAATAGGCTTTAGGCTCAAAGGGGCTAGCAAGGGATTCAATGTCATTGGTAAGGAAATTTTTGGCTAAGTGACTCAATAAAAACAATGATGGCCTAAGATCACATTCGGCATATCTAACTAGACACAATCACGGAGCAAGAGCACACACAAGTTCTAGCATCCTCTAAGGTGATGATTCACTCACAAACGAAGAGATTAAATCATGCATTTAAATCTCGTAAGGCTCAACTCTCACGGCTTTCACATCCATGCTAGTCCCAGTGCATTCTCACTCTCATCACACAAGTACTCAAAAGAAAAATTCACAAGCATACAAGTTCTTTCTCAAATCAGCTCAAACTCAAACACTTACACAAAAGAATTTCTAACTCACTCTTACAACTCACTCTACTCATCAAATCATACTCAAAGATAGCAATCAACAAGCATAAGATGATTGATAGGCATAAAATATGCAATAGCGAGTCAAATCAAAATCACCCCAAGGAGTATCTCAACAAACCAATAATCAATCAAACTCAACTCAAAGATAAGGGCGTGCATGCATGTGCAATGTAACATAAAACAAATAAAAAACTCCACCCCCCCAAACTTCGACCTTGCTAGAGGTCTAAGTTTGGGGTTGTGGGTTACCTCAACCAAATAATTCAATTTCTCTCAATAGCTTTGCACATTCCCTTGTCTCAAGTTGGTTCCTTCAATCTCCACTTCTTTGATACCTTTACTCCTTTAGAGACAAGCCTACAAGCAACTTACTCAAATACGAGGTTAAACATACGACTCAACAACATCCTAGTAACATAAAAGGAAAATAACTAAAAACACTCAAAAGCAAATAAAAAATGGGTTGCCTCCCATTCAGCGCTATTTTTAAGGTCCTCATGCCGGACCAAGCTCAAAGGAGCTTATGGGACATCATACTCAAATTTACCTCCCTTACTCTCATAAGAGTGGTGCTTGCATTCCTTTCCTTGATGCCCCACCATCATGAGCTCTTTTGCTCCCTTCTCATCTCCAAGTGTTATGGGTCTCAACTCCTTCTTGCCTTTATCTGGAGGAGTCTTACTAAACAACTTCTTGAGTTTGGACTTCTTCTTATTAACTCCTCCTTTTCCCTCTAACTGGACCACGTCCACTTTCTTCACCTCTTCATCCTTCAACTTCTTCACTTTATCCCTATCAAAAGAATCAAGATCATAACGCTCATGGGTTAAATAGTCAAGTGAAGGACTAACAAAATCATGAGTATGAGAAAGATTAGGGATAGGAGGCGTGTCTTCAACACGAGGATCAATTGCATCCATGCAATACAAGCTCTCGTCCTCCTTCGGGTGCTTCATGGCTTCATATAGGGAGATCTTCACTTCTTGATCATCAAACCTTCAATGTAATCTTCCCATTTGCCACGTCTAGCACCATCCCCGCCGTAGCTAAGAACGGTCTTCCCAAAATCAGGGGCACGTGCTCGTCATCCTCCATCTCTAGCACTACAAAGTCAGCTGGAAAAATGTGATCTCCAACTCTCACTAGAACGTCTTCAACAACACCTTGAGGTCGAGTAATAGACCGATCGGCTAGTTGAAGCGTCATCATTGTGGGTTGAAGTTCTCCACCTTCCAACTTCTTGAAAAGCGACAAGGGCATGAGATTGATGCTCGCCCCTAAATCACATAGCGCTCCTTTCTTGATCCCGTTCCCAATATCACATAAGATCGTGAAGCTCCCGGGATCCTTCAACTTTGGTGGAAGCGCCTTGTGCACTAATGCACTCACCTCGTGGTTCAGCTGCACCAACTTCGGCTCATCCACTCGCCGCCTTTTCGCAATCAAGTCCTTCAGAAACTTTGCATAATGCGGCATCTGTTCCAAAGCATCATAAAAAGGAATGTTAATGTGAAGTTGTTTAAAAACATCAAGAAATTTTGCAAATTTTTTATCAAGCTTCTTTTTCATGAAGCGCTGTGGATATGGGACGGGTATCACAGATTTGGGTACCCCCCATTCATCTCTTTTTGTTTCTTTCACTTTATCCCTTGCTTCCTTTGCCTTCTTCCACTTAGGAACTCTCTCAATCTCCTCACTTTCAATCCCCTTCTCAACTTGGGGCGTCTCAGAATCAGCAGGCATCTGAGGCCCTTCATAGTTGGTTCCACTTCTTAGCTGGATCGCCTTGCACTGCTCTTTCGAGTTCCCCTCCGGCATTCTATTCACTGACTTTGCAATCTGGCTCATCTGGAGCTCTAAAGAAATGAACCTTCGATTGTTCTCTTGTTGAGTTCTAGTTCACTCAACATTCATCTTCTGGAGCTCTTGATCACGTTGATCACCCTTCTTATGCAACTCCTTCACATCGTACTCCAAGGATGACAACCGCTTGCTCCCTTCCTCCACCTTCTGAAGGATCGCTCTCAACATCTCCTCGGTTGATGCATCGCCTTCTCCACCAGGAGGTTTAGACCCCGGATCAACACCTGCAGGAACAGTAACACCAGCTTTTGGGTTAGCATAAGAAAAGTTATCATTCTTCCTCCATGTGTTTTGAGGAGGCTGCTGGTCTCCTTGAACTCCTTGTGTGTTCCTCCATTGATTTTGAAGTGGCTGAGGCCCTGGAGGTGCAAATGGCTGACCATAAGAAGGTCTTCCATACTGATTTCCACCTTGGTAGCCTTGCTGATTGTAATACGGACCTCCCATGTAATTGGCTACCTCTTGCTGTCCGCTGGGCTGGTCTACCCTCTCATTCTCTACTGCATGCTCTCCACCCAAACTCTTCCCCAACTCGAGGTTGTTGATCTTCTCCATCATGGCCATCAGCAGCCTTCTCGTTCCTTCTCCCTCTTCAACCTGATGCACCTTCTGAAAATCTGCATCCACACCCCAAGCACCGGCATTCGTGACAATGTTGTCCACGATTTCCCTACACCTCTCTATCCCATGATTGAGGAATGCTCCACCCGCACAGGCGTCTAAATGGTCTTGCCCAGCTTTGTTGGCACCACTATAGAAGAATGCCATAATGTCTCCCTCATTGTACCCGTGCTGCGGGCACTCAATCAGCATGTTTGAGTATCTCTCCCACGCTTGGCGTAAATCTTCTCCAGACTTCTGGCAAAAGGACGAGATCTCAATTCTAGCCTTGATCGTCCTAGATGGAGGGTAGAATCGCTCGAGGAACAGACGCTCGAGCTCGGCCCAAGTGGTTACACCTCCCCGAGGAAGCGTGTTATCGTACCACTCCTTGGCTATTCCCGTCAATGAGAAAGGGAACAGCCTAAGCCTCTTGGCATCTTCAGACATGCCATTATAATTAAATGTGGAGGCTATCATGAGAAAACTCCTCAGGTGTGTGTGAGGGTTCTCCTTCCCGATCACCCCTTTGAACTGATTCTCGGTAAGCAGCTTTAAAATCCCTGGGGATATCGAGAAGTTGTTCGCCTCAACAGGAGGTAAAGCCACTCCATCATAGTACCGCTGTGGCTGTGCTGCAAACCTCCCTCGAATAGCCATATTGTGATCTACGTTCTGAGGAACGTGTTGAGGATTAGCAGCAGGTACTGGTACTTGTTGGGGTGGTGGTGGGTAAACAGGTGGTTGATTATAGACTGGTGGTGGATGATATGGATATGGTGGGTAAGGATAAGGTGGGTATGGGTAATGTTGGTATACTGGGTTGTTAAAAGGGTTATTTGGGTTTTGTGGGTAAGTAGGGTTGTTATGAGGATTATGGACAAGGTTCTGAGCTGGATTCCCTACGTTTTGTGTATCCGGGTTTAGGCTCTGGCTATCCCCTAATGGAATTTGATTCTGGCTACCACTAACTCCAGTGCCTTCAACTCGGTCTACTGCCTGATTGAAATCGTTGGCAGCATCGTCCAACTCATTATTGATATCCATTGGTTCCTTTCCTAAGTCGGCAGCGTTCATCCTTCTCAAGAAGGCTCGGTTCCTTCTGGCTATTGTCTCAGGATCTGCAGGCAACCTCTCTTCGCTCGTATTGCCTTGTGAGCGTGTTTTCATATACCTAACACACTAGCAGAAGGATCAAAACACAACTGCCGATTGAATAAAAGTAAAAATAAAACAGAAAAGAAAGCACTCACTACTAACTACTAAGCTATCTACAAGTCCTATTCAAAAGACATACAACGCCATCCCCGGCAACAGCGCCATTGACTTGACGCGACTACACTA
This sequence comes from Ballota nigra, assembly GCA_947034835.1. NCBI lineage: Eukaryota > Viridiplantae > Streptophyta > Magnoliopsida > Lamiales > Lamiaceae > Ballota > Ballota nigra. The sequence goes on along the minus strand of OX344721.1, from coordinate 118,174,231 downwards.
ACTTCTACTAGTAGCTACCCCGCAAGAGTACGGGTTCACTGTAGTATGGGCAAGTATAGGGACCAAGTATTATCGAACCCAAGAGATGGTGTATATGCGAATAGATCCCTGAAGATCTACGCGTCGTAGTTAATATGAGTGTAATGTTTTTGGGTTTTTTGGAAAGATTAATTAAGCTAACTAAATTATCCTACGAATGCAAAAGGAAAATTAAACTAAATATCTAAGGTGTATATGCACGTATGAGATGGTGATGCTCAGGATAGGAATCCCTACGTATACTAACGGAGCAGGTACATAATCAAAGTAATCGTGACAAACAAGAAATACCTAAGTAAAAGAATGCAAGGTGAAAACTCAAGATTCTAAACCCTAATACTTTACCCTAACACTCGACTTCACTAATCTACTAACAAGTTAATAGATTGTGCTTAATTAATGAGACCCTAATTTAACTAAGGTGATGCGGTCGTCCTCCTTCGCTAAACCGGTAGATGAATTAACCTTTCCTAAACCTTCTCGTGAAGACTACTAATTGTTATTGAGTGATGCGGTCGTCCTCTCTCTAACACTTTCGTACTAAATTCAAAGGTAAAGTTCAGATTAATTATAAGAATTCATTAATCAAGAGAATTAAAACTAACGTCATGGATTACCCTAATTACGTACCCACATCCTACTTCTACGAGTTCATCCTACCCTAAGCATGCAAGGGTTTTAGCTAGACATGGTTTTAACAATCATAAAAGCAATAGAAGAAACGATGAACACAAACATAATGAATTGCACTAAGAAAATACGAAACATGAACTAGGGTTTTAAAAGAAAATAAATACGAAGAACTGAAATTTAATTAACTCAAACGAAGTTTCAAAGTGTTTAAAGAAATCAAACTAATGAAAAGAAACTAAGAATTGAAAAGAAACTAGAATTCGTATGAAAAACCTCAACAACGTAAAAGTAAAGCTTGCTCGTCTCCTTCCTCTCCAAAAACTAAGTCTAAAATTATTTCTAAAAGTCGGGTATCCTTCAAAACGTGTTTGGAAGAGGTATATATAGGCACGGGTCGAAACGGGAGTTAATGGGCCGAAAATACGCATCCGGAGGCAAAAATCCAAGGGTGCTCGAGCAAAACGCTCGAGCGGTCCCGCTCGAGCAGTGTAGCTCGAATGACACAATCGCTCGAGCGGTTCCGCTCGAGCCGGTCGAGCGCTGAAATCTCTCTGCATGTTTTGGGCGCTCGAGCAATTCGCTCGAGCGGTGGCGCTCGAGCTGCTCGAGCGCAAGAAAAGTTCTGTACGTTTAGGCGCTCGAGCGGTGGCGCTCGACCTAGTCACTCGAGTGACTTCCAACTCCTCCCAACTGATACTTTTCCTCGTCCGCACTAATACCAATCGTATTTCTTCAATATCTTCTCATCCGGGCATCCGTTTGAGTCGATTCAAAGTCCTACGAACTCCGTTTTTCGTCCTCTATTCACCTATGAGCATCAAAGAGACAAATTCATCAACGTGTAGAAATAATGCTCAATTGATTCTAAATACTCGATAAACTCGACCAAGATTGGGGTATTTCAAGCTACGAATCATGACAATTTCACGCCTAATCAGTTATGTGAAAAAAGTTTTATTTTATTTTATTTTATTTATGGCCTTAATAAAAAACCAGGTATATACGTGGCATCTATGTGGTTGTCCATGTGGCATTTCCGGCGACCACGTCATTTTATTATCACCGGAATATGGTCAGATGATTCGAATTGTCGAACTTAAAAAGTTGGTGTCTCGAATTGAAAAAAAAAATAAAAAAATTATGTTGTAATTGATAAAAGGTAAAAAGTTGGTGTTTTTTATTATGTAATTAACCCTTATTTTTATGTAATGATTCGTTTTTCATATTATTATTTTTATTATATAGTTAGTGTATGAAATGATTATCTTAAAAGAGAAATAATTTTGAAATGGAAATGTAATTTATCTCACTAGTAAATTGAAATGATAATCCTATAAATAAAATATTTAACTTTTGAAATGGTGATCAATTATTATTTCAATAGAAATCATAAAGTAATACACAAATGCAGGCAAATTTTTTTATTTGGGGTTTTTTTGAAAGGGAGTGATGAAAATAGGGTGGAAGGGGAGGTGACAATAATGTTGAATAATTTCATATACATTATCCTTTATGTGTTTGAGCTTTATGTTTTATGTGTATGATTTGTGTTAATTCTAATACATCTGTTTGAATGTTTGAATTATAGATGAATTCTGATAGAGAGGCACTGTTATATGGACCGAAGAACAGATCTGTACTCACCATGCAACAAACCCATCGGTCGAGGCTAGATTATATTAATAGGAAAACAAGCGAGACAGTGCTAAGTACATACAATGGAGGTGATGGGCCATTCTGGACATTTAGACTAGAAGACCCAAATCCTTATAAGATTGCACTCCATTCTCGTGTGGTGGACAGACTCAAGACGATGGGTTTTTACGGTCCCCTTCGTTGTGGGACATTCAGACTCGATCGTCATCTTATCACTGCATTAGTGGAGAGATGGAGTCGAGAGACGCATACGTTCCATTTTCCCGTCGGAGAGGCGACCGTCACATTGCAAGATGTTGCCATTTTATGGGGTTTACCGATAGAAGGAGAGCCCATTATACGGCGAGATGAATATAATAACTTTGATCAGTGGAAAAGCTTGTGTGAAGAGTTGATGGACATCACCATACAACAAGATGATATGAGGGGCAATAGTGCGATCAAATTGACTTCCCTAAACGAATTGGTGAGACATTCTGTTGATATTGATGACTATACACCACAGGAGGTCGTTGATCAATATGCACGGGGGTGTGCACTTTTACTCCTGGGAACTACAATGATGCCCGACCATTCTCGAAATGCTGTCCCATTAGTCTATCTGTATTTTCTGCGGGACGTGAATACAGTCGGGGAATACAGCTGGGGAAGTGCTGTGTTAGCGAGTTTATATCGCGAACTCTGTATGGCTTGCAACTATCAATGCAAGAGCATCGCTGGACCATTATGCTTGTTGCAGGTAATTCTTGGTTAATTTAAATTACTTTTAAATATTTCATTGATTAATTGTACATTGAAATAAATTTATCATTGAACAACAGATATGGGCATGGTCAAGGATAAAAACGATCCAACCATCGAACGCACATCCGATGCTCCAACAAGGGCAGATAAGTGTAGATGGTCGTAATTTGGGGCCTCCACCGTATGGAGCTAGGTATTTTTCTATAGACACATTTATCTATAATTCGTTTGGATATACATACTTATTTTTTTTACCTACTATAGGTGGATACATTATCACAGTCATATTGACAGCACGAGGTTTTCAATTCGTGTATATCGCGACATATTTGAGCGTTTGTCTAATGGTCAAGTAAGTTATTATTATAATGATTCAAACTAATATAAATTATTTTTTGAGAATATTGATATTAATGTTTTGTGTGTGTCTTTACAGTTTATTTGGGATCCCTATGATGTGGACGCTGAGGAGATCAGGAATCTCGAACCTCGTTGTTGGACCTTAAATTGGAGGTCGCAATGTCCATTGATCAATATTTGGATAGTGGAGCTTCACTATCCGAATAGGGTGCTCAGACAATTTGGAATGGTCCAAAACATTCCAAGTCATGTAGAGGAAAGGGACCAGAGCTTGCATGAGTATAACCGCCAGGGGAGAACCGGCTTTGATTGGACGACCAAGCATGACAAATGGATTAGATATTGGAGAAGCAGGCAACCATTCATGCCTTGCACGCCTATCAACGGGGGTGATCCGGTCACGGAAGACTATATGCAGTGGTACTATGACATTACACGACGATTGATTTCACCAGAGGAGTATACTGCAGCACCGGTCCGAGGCTTCCAACCACCAAGAACATCTGCCAGTGATGTTTTGGTAAATTATATATCACAAATTTAATTATATATTGATTTTTGATGTTTGAAATATGAATAACATTCTATTATTTTTTTGTTACAGGTAAGCTGGTTTCGAAAATTTAAAATCAGTAAACGACGGGCTCACATTGATAATAGACCATCAATGGTGGAATTTTTAGAAACAGCTGAGAATTTCATCACTCAAGTGGAGCCTATTATTGAATCTCCTACTTATCTTGAACATCCACGAGCCTCAGTTGAAAACGTAGAAGTCGGGGAAACAAGTAGAGGACAAACAAGAAGGAGGTCTGTAGAGCGTGACGGCGATGAAGGTCCTTCAACGTCTGCGAGTCGAAGAAGACATTCCTCGGCAGTGCCATCAGATTCCCCTTTTCCCCGACAAGGTACTCAATACCGAGTTCCTCAATCAGCGCCCCGCACACAACATACTGCTGGAAATGGTATGCAATTTACGGAATTACACTTGTAAATATGATATTCATTTGGTTTATATTTATTTAATTATTAAATATTTTTATAACATGTTACAGATGCTTCTACATCGATGGGCCAACAGTATGGAGCGTCTCGAATTTTGGGCAACACACCAACTGCATACGGTGTGTAATTCAATATTATCAAAGTTACAATAATAAATTAAAAATATTCAAGAAATTATATTTACTTGTTTATGTATATTTCTATTAATTTGATAGATGCTCGGCAATCAAATGAGTGGCCACCTCAGCCTACGCCTCACACAAGTTATGAGTTGCCCTCATTTGGATTTGGAGCTTACGCACATCCTGCTGGAAATGGTATGAAAGTTACACATAACCCTTAATAATATTTTTTAAAGATTATGTTTATTTACTTATGATATGTTATTGTTAACTTGATAGTTGGTTGGGCAAGCGTTGAGGGGGTACCCCAGCCTGCTTCTACATCGACGTTGCAACAGGAGATACCTCAACCCAGTTCTCAGACACCTTATAATGAACCAGGTATATAATATCAACTTATAAATAATATATATTTTAATATATATATATATTATTGATCTAAATTAACTAAATCTGTGACAGATCTTCTTACATCATGGCCTGGTTCATTTACTGACATATTAAATACGGGTATTAATATGAGTACCTATTATCAACATCGACCTCAATTCGCACAACGCCCAGTTTACAGTTCAACGCCTATACCATATGCGGACACATACGGAGAGGAGCCCGGACCAAGCCAACATGAACAACAACCTCGTCGTAATTATCGAGAAAGACGTCCGCCGCAATGTGGAACGGGTGGTCGATTGGGCCATCGCTAATTGTATTGGTACTATTATTATAAATGTCATTTTTTTTACATTTTACATTTATTACTTAAAAATATTATTTAGTGTTTGAAATAATTTTCAACTTTTATGAAATAGTTTATAGTTTCTTTTGAACCAATAAAATAATTTTTTTTTTAAGATAGTATAAATATAAACCAATTTCAATACACAATTATATTTATCTCCACTAACAATTAGGGTTTTACACCATCCCAATAGCAATTTGGGTTTAGTTATAATATATCATTGAATAATCATCACATAATCATTGAACAATAATTACTAAATCATACAAAAAAGGGGACACGCCTCTCCCAAAGGCGAGATAAAAAAAAAAAAAAAAAGGGACACGCCTCTCCCAAAGGCGTGATAAAAAAAAAAAAAAGGACACGCCTCTCCCAAAGGCGTGAGAAAAAAAAAAAAAAAAAAAGGACACGCCTCTCCCAAAGGCGTGAGAAAAAAAAAAAAAAAAAAAGGGACACTCGCCCCTCCCACAAGCGATTCCCTCTAATTTCATAAAAACTCTCTCAACCCCTCTATATTATCAATCCCGCTTACTGTTCACAATATATACATAATTCCCCCCACAAATGCATGTCTATTTTATTCCGTGTCCTATAATTTAGGACACTTGTCACAAAAATTTCTAGAATTGTCACTTTCAGTCAAATTTCAACTTAAAACTAATTATATCAATCACCTTTTAAAATTTATAAACACCCTAAAGTCACGTTGTCTTAAAGGATAAGTGTCATTACCCATGATAGTTCTGTAAAGAATTGGCGAACACCTTCTAAAAGTGGATATATAGTTCGAAATTATTACCTTAGAGCGTGGAATGCCGTGTTTGCCCAAGGACAAATAAAGTAACATGTTTGGGTCCTATATAATATAATGCACAAGTAATTATGTTAGGTGGGAATCAATGTGAATTATGTGCTTAAATTGATTATTTTGTAATTATATTTATATATTTTAGGCTTATAATTATTGTATTTTTATATATTTTGTTATTTCATTTTCTATATGATTCAGACTAAATAGGAGCATCTTGAACTTGTATTGGGGGCGATCTAAATTAAGGTGATGTTTGATTTGAAAATTGTGATTCATGCCATTATGTTCTCTTTTAAATAAGTTAATTATTACCACATTTGATTATCTTTCTCTCTTTGTATAATCCTCCTCCTTAATTATTTTTCCATGTCACAACCAAAAATCTTCTTTTTATCAATTTTTTCAAAGCTAAAACACAATATTAATGATGTAACATCTATGAATACAGTAATTCATTCGACACATACAAGAAAAAATAGAGAAAAAAATATTTTGTATTTCCATTACGTACTATATATTGAAAGCGCCCCTAAGTGATTGTTGTCTCACTTTTTTTGACAACTTGATGAATTTTAACTTTCTGACATGAAATATTCTTATAAAATGATAATGTCTCTTTTATAATTATATTTTTCCACGAAAAAAAATGTAAGATCATTCTATCGTCGAAAAGTCTTGTGTAGGAATTAAGATAGGTTTGGGAATCCTAGTCATATCGTATATAATTTACTCATAATTTTTTTTTATCAATTCACCAATTGATAATGTTTTGGCTTGTCTCATAGTTTTTTTTTTTTTTTTCTCCTGAGGAACGACCATTTCATCATTCATGTACTTTTAAATGGATTTTTCCATCTGTTGGTCAAACCATCATGAATAAAAATTCTCGTATGCATGACCACTGAATGATTCCAGAACGATGATACAATATTTAATTATGAATGAGAATATTGATCAATATATCTATGTTTTGTGTCACCATCTATCACATTCTGGCTATTATCATAGCAAGAAAATAAATTTTTAATATAGTAATCATGTTATGTTCTGTTATTATTATTTTTTAATTAAAAAATTTTAGTGATAGAAAATATTTTTTAATGATAGAATACTATCATTAAATATTATTTCTTTTTATTAAAGATTTTTAATTAAAAACATTTTAATAACAAGATTACTGTTATTAAATGTTAATTTTCTGATAGTGATAGTAATATTTTTTTATGTTAAGTTAGTATAACAGAAATATGTATTCAGAATATAGTGTGGGTTGGGTAGTAGGAGCTAGATAACTGAATATGATGAAAGGAAAAGAAATCTATGGGTCAAACAAGTCTCTTTAAAACATAATATGTCTTTTACTTTTGTGACCAGTGAATCATAGGAAACTTGTTTTTCATAATACAGTAAGTACCGACAACAATAATAATAATATATTATGTATTTTTGTTCAGCAGTGAACTGAGAAGTTACTTGAATTTATCATTTCAAAATAATTAAAAAAAAATAGAAAAAATAAGCACGAGAAAGTAGGAAATGTTGGGATGTATCTGTATTCTTCTGTCAGGTGTAGTCTTCATTTTCATTGTATTTTGCAATATCAAATATTTATTTTAAACAAAAATAATATTTGCATTAAACTAAAAGCAAATTTTGTTGCAACATCAATTTTGAAACTCGATTTTTCATCCAACCAGCCACAGAATTGGACGAAAAGTATTACTCCGCCTCCCTCTTACCTTTCAGAAGTAGGGTGTCACAAATTTTAAGAGAAATTGTTTTTATTAACTTTTTAAATCAATAAACGAACAATATTTTGAAATAAAGTAGGTATTGTGAAAATATTTTATTTCTACGTTTGGAGTGTGAAAGCTACTGTAGGACATCCAAAAAAAGTGTGAAAATTATTAGGGGATGGAGAAAATACCAAGTTTCGTTCGAGAAACATTTTATCTAACATATTTATCTTTAGTTTAAGCCCTTCAATTGAATTATATCTCACATACAACATCTAATAAATTTCTTGCTATCATGGGTGTGTGCAGTGTGTACATATATATATATATATATATATATATAAAATTATATCTCAAGTACATATATGTGTGTAAATGCATTTATACTCGATGGAATATGTGGAGTTCACCAACTATAGCATCCCAGAAAAAATCATGCATATGTTGACAAGAAATAATCATATCCAGGCTGGTGTTAGCTAGGAATGAATATTTATTTTGTGTGCACATATATATATATCGTTATACTTCCATTTGTATTAAAGTCTTTTATTTGAAAAGATATTGAGTCCTAGCAGTATTAATTTTTATATTTGAATTATAATTTGGTTAAGTGTATAATGGCCATACAATAAAATCAACACTGAAAATGATACTCCATTAGGTGTAGGGTTCATTTAATACCGACGTGGAAGTGGAATAGTCTTTATTATTCAATGTGCGTAATATATTCATAATTTCTTGTGTGATGTTTGATGGTTTTGATAGGACTCAAAATAAATATATTTTATGTGTCATTTTTTAATTTATATATTAATTTTTTTTGACTAATTAAGTAAATATAATTAATAAAGTATTGTGTGAACAAATTTCATTGTAATATTTGAAAAATATTTATTAAAAAATATTAGTTGTTTAACTAGAAAATAATCAAAATATTAATTACAAATCAATTTTATCATAAACAAATTTCACACTGCAATATATATATATACAAGAAATTACAATAACAAGGTGCCACGTGTGTCGGGAAAGATGGAAGAAATAGTATATAAATTTACATGTTTGCCACCGGAAGCTTCCTTCCACCAAATTAATCTGAAGATTTTTATCTGTGCAATGAATAATTTAATATATAACCTTCAGCTTTATTGATCTAACTAATCTTGATTAAGCTTTTTATTTTTTTACGTAGAACAAACTAATTTGCATGTTAATTAACATACCTAGTGGGATTATTATTTGAATATCATTTTTACTGGAGTAACGCTTTTTCTGTATCAATTGCACTATCAAGTAAAAATAATGAGTACAACTAATATTATATCTAATTATATGATGTCATCAGAGAAAACAAGAATTCTTCTGCCCTGTTGAGATTTGAGACACTTTTTACGAGGATTCTCGAATCAAAATTCATTTATTATAGAAAAAGAAATCCAGTTGATGAGTTAGTGTTTAAAAATTAAAATTTATATCACTATCAACTCACCATAAGTTATCCTAGATGAAGTCCAAAGTCAAATTATTTACATATTTAATTACTTGGTAAATAAATGAAACAAAACAAACTCATTCTTTATGCAAGATTTGATCCACGACTCTGGGCATCCAATCTTTAATCGACCCCAACGCACTTTTGACTTATAAAGCTAATTAATTAATTCATCATTGGTGAATGGTGATAGTAATATCACAACCACATGCACCCCTATTTTCTTACACACACGTACCCACATATACTTGTACACGATATATAGTATTTATATATTGAAACCAACATATACATACATGCATAATAATATAAGATTATTGGGTTATACGTACCTACATACATTGTATATGCAATTGCATTTATTCAGGTGAAAATATATATCAAGGCTAAAGTTTGAGTTATTACAAATTAAGAAAAAAGTATTAGTTCTATGGAAAAAAAATTATTTCATGCAAAATAAAAGTATCAATTTGCAACAAGTAATATTTTTCATCATATGAACTGATACTTTTTATTATATGAATTAGTGATACTCTTCGACCCTTTTTTTTTTTTTAATTTTCTATGATCCGCACAAAAATGAATTAAAATTGCACCAGCGTCACGAAAAATGGTGTGTCGAAGTGCTATTATTAATTGGACATTTAATTATCGAGAAGCTAAAATCAGTGTGGTCCCTTCTATGAGGCTTATGACGAATCCTTTGATATTCATTGATTCAGACCCTAAAAATTTACTACAAATTTCTAGGGACCTTTTAATGTAAATATATACATATAAAATAATAATATGTGAACAAAAATGGTCTTCTAACTTATATTCCATTATTACTTGGTGTAAGTTAGTAGAGCAGAAGCGAGAGGTAACTTTGAAAATATATACAAAATTAAAATTTGATCAATTGAGCATTTTTATTCACCATATATACATTTTTTTTCACATACATAAAATATATGATTCGTGGACCTACTGCTAAGACCCTATCCGAATAATACTAAGTGGAATTCTATCTCAATATATACCAGATAATGAAAAGGAAAAAGAAGAAAAGGTAGATGAAAAAACAATTGAAAGACTTTATTTATCATTTCGATCCGAACTAAAATATTATTAGGACTGGCCCTATCTGCCATTATTAATTAATTTTATATATTATCTATAATGTTGTTCAAGTAGGAAGCGGTCATCATGAGTTGAAATGGTTGGCGTATTTTTTATTATAAGTTTGAAAATCTTGTTTCTTATCTTTGTATTTAATTTTATATAGTGTTATTTATAATGTTGTTTAAATCAGATGCATATATATTTTATACGTAAGATGGGTCGATAAACAGGTGACACGTAAAATAAGTCACGACATACTTGCTAAGCCCATTCTACCATGATAGCGTACATTATTTCCCGGAAAGTATACAAATATAATATTGATCTTGTTTTTGTGGGTTGAGGATTAGGTCCTCACATCCGTCCAACCATGATAGCAATACGATATTTCAATCCTCAAATCCGTCCAACCATGATAGCAATACGATATTTCACAAATGAGAAAGTCTCATATGCACCGAGTGCACGGTGCACTCACTCAATAGTTGATATTGTATACACAAAGTTACTCTCAATTACACTGAAAAGTTTACATTGGCAACTGATTTTCAGTGTAATTGAGACTAACTTTTCAGTGTAATTGCGAGTAACTTTTTAGTGTATACAGTATCAACTGTTGAGTGAGTGCATCATACACCAAATGCACAAGAGACTTACTCTTTACGAATGGCAAAATATTATATGGAAAATAACTTATGATAAATTTACCATGAAATAATGTTAAAATATCGAATATTTGATTAGGAGTATAAAAAATTTAATTAGAAGTATCATTAATTTGGGTCAATGATATTATATTGTAATTGTTGTATATTTTCTTGAACCCAATTAGTGATACTCTCGATGAATTTTTTGATACTACTGAGCAAATATTCGGTACTTTAAAACAAGTTTCATGATAAGTTTATCACGAATCATTTTCATATAAAACCTACTCTTTTCGGAAAGTATATTGTAAATAATTTTATCGTAAAATTTATTTGTATTTTACGTGTATTCTATAATTTTATCATATTTCAGCATAGTTTATAAAATTTCAGAAAAATAAGTTGGGGTTTGGCACTTTATTTATTAAGCTTATAAAATCTAGTGAGTTTATCTTAAAGTTTTATAAATTGTTTAATTTTTCTTTTTATCAAATACTTTATGAGAACTTATAGACTCTTAAAAAAATTAATGATATGACTAAATTGAGTTATTACTGAATATAGTAAATTCATGAATGAAATTGAAATGTATAAGTAATGACATAAGAATGTTAATTGTTATGATATAAAAAAAAAAGGTTTCTTTATTATAATTGATATTGATCATAAATGAAATGTATAAATTTGTGTGAATTTGTTTTAAATTATTATTAATTATTGGTTACTGAAATTATTATTAAAAAATAATATTATTGATTGTTGTAATTTTTATTGGATATAATTATATATTTGGTTAATAATATATTATTGTTGATATTTTATTAATAGATTATTATAGATAATTAATGTTATTATTAGAGAAAATTACAAAATGATTCAAAAAATGGACTCTGGTTACAAATTGGTTCAAAATCATTTATACAAACACATATTTTACTTTTTTGTGCAAATATTTTTATATGCGTCTATGCAAATGCTTTAAACAAATTTATAATTAGTGGTCCCTTTTTTAATCAATATGCCCCTTATTATTATGGATAGATAACTATTATTATTATTAATATAAAAAAATTATGATTATTGATGGTTGGAATTATTAATACTAATATTATTACTTCTTATATTTGTATTTTAATATATTATTGAGAATTATTAGTGTTGAAAATTACTATTATTGTTGCAAATTATTTTTATTTTTATTAAATAAACTTATTTGTTTTATTTTTATTTATTATTATTGTTGTTATATATCCTCGTCATGAATATAGTTGAGATTAGATGATAAAACTATGAAGATAAATACTAAGACTGATTTATTTTTTAAATAGAAACATCCAATCCTTAAAGTGCGGAATACTAAATTCATAGAGTATATTGTCATAATCACGTTCCTTTATTTTAGGTATGATTCTTCCATTTCATTGAACAAATTAATTAATGGAGTATTTCCCTAGGCCTCCCTTTAGGAGGAAACCCTCAATCTTAGATTTTGAGTGCATAATTTGTGTATAATCTGTAGTTAGATTTTGGAAAAAAAAAAAAATATCCAACACAGAAATTAGTAATACCCCAAAAAATAATTAGTAATATTTTAAGAAGTAAACAGTAATACCTCAATTACATAACAAAACAAAATAACAGTTAGGCGTATTAGTGTGTGTTTTGAAAAAATCAAAATTGAAGTTAAATTTGAGCTTAAAATCCAAGTGTCTTGATTGCATGGTAGAATTTGTGTAATTATTGTATTTGGAACATATTTAGGAATACCATTTAATTCTCTATTTATGTCAACACTGTTAGAAAAAATTTATTTTGACCACATTTGATTAAATATTAAGTGAGGGTTTAATTATATGTTATGCATAAATGAATTTGGTTGATTCGATTTCTCAAAATCAAATTTGGGTGAATGAAAAATTAGTATCATTTAATATGTGGATAAATACATTAATGAACGTGTTTATTGTGGTAATAGTGAAATATTATTACTAACAAACGTAAAACGTCATGTCTTTTGGTGAAAATCATATTCTAAAGGTTGTGTCTCTTAGAATGTTTTCAGAGATAATATTTTGTGAATAACTATCTATTTTTTAAAGTTGCAACTTTTGGAAAAGTGATGTTTTTGGAAAAGTGATGTTAATAGTGAAGAGTCACAACTATTCCCCACTATTTTTGAAAATTTATAAACAGACCCCACATTGTTTATTTTATTCCATCAGATTCATCGAGATTGGGTGAATTGTCAAGTGCAGTCAAGCATATTAGCATTTGTAGTTATGCATTAGAGTTGAGTCTGAAAGCTCCGAATGTTTATTTGCATTGACCGATAGCTTCCGTTTTTCACAGTGAAGTAAGCGAAAAACTCTAAAATTGTATTTTTGAAACAATTTTCAACGATCTGTATTGCATGATAATAACGTCTCACGATTATAGAATCAAACTCTAACTTCAACTTTCGTATTGTATTAATCCCGTAAAAATCACCTTCATCTACGCACCACCCATTTTTTTTTTTTTCCAACAAAAACAACAATCATGCTCTAAGTTAATATATTAGCTCAACCCGATATGCTCTTAGTTATGATTCGACTCGCAGACCATTCACACAAACACAATGCATGCCATCTCACAAAAAAATTATTGCATTTTAATGGTATAAGTACATTTCTCTATTTGTTGAGGTTTCACATTCGAGTGGCTCTACTATCAATTTTCACTTCATCAAATGCATGTATTTCTTTTTTGAATAAGGTTTTTTTTTTTTAGCTCATGTGAATATCATTATTGTTTTGACACGTTTATAAAATAAGTTTAATGAAAGTTTATATATATATATAGGATTTATCGATGGTTGTTTGGGTAGGAACAATTGAGTTCACGAATTTCAGTTTATGGATTAGAGTATATTTTTTATAAACGATCATTTTATCCAAAATTCCAAAACAGGCTTCACAATATCCTATAAAACCCCTAACATATCACATTAAACCACGTGCATAAAATGAGAAAACTATTTTTTCTAATTGAGGTATATACAATTTTTTGTCGGTCTTTCATCATTATTTTGTTATTCAACATGAAGTTGGAATTTTTCTTTTTTTGGAAAATATGTTTGTTTCCTATTTAGGATTTTTAATACAAACGGTTTATAAAATACTTCTATATTACTTCAAAAAATATACTAACACATTACATAAATATAGATATAGGGAGTATTAAGATTCAAAAAGTTAGGCCGACTATAAATCGATTTACTGTGGTGATGTGAAGGACAAACTTAACTTCAAACCCAGTTGACATAATATTTCGTGATCTTTACTTAATATTATTATTTGTTCTTTGTCGCCACGACTTATAATTATTTGAAATGATTTTAGAGTTATAAAGATTAGGAGACGCCTTTTTATAAGATCTATGATACCATTAAAATCTTCTTTTTGCTGAATTTTTCAAGCCTATTTGTCAATATACGGATACCAGAATATTTCAATTTTTTATTCCATTTTAAAATCCATATAAAAATTTGAATAAAAAAAGTATGCATAAATGTTAGTCAATTAATATCCATCAATCATATTATATATATATATAATCTTTACGATTTTTAATTAAATTAACAAATTAAATCTTGTAGCAAAAGGCGAAGCCCTCGCCCCAGGGCCCGACATGATTGGATGGAGGAAGTAAATCATGGTGACTCAGCGGCCCATTAGGTGGGAGGACCAGTGTCTGGTGCCCACAAGGAGCTATCCCCCACATTGGAGGGATAAAACTCCCACACTGCGGCTGCCAGGGCTCGATCCTGCGTCTTTGTAGCAATCTGTCACCCAGGAACCAGCTGAGCTACGCCCATGTGGGCTAACAAATTAAATCTAATTAAGGAACAATTTGTTATTTGTCTGAGTCAATCAATCAACCTAGAAATCTAAGTCATTCAATTTTTTCTGAAAAAAACTATCTTGCTCTTGTGCTCTAAATATATTTTCAAATTAGACTATCTTTTAAAATTCTAATAACTCCATAAGAAAATAAAGAATTACCTACAAAATTTTTCCAACAAAAATTTTTGTAGTAAGAATTGTTTACGATTTGCCTACGAAATTTTCTGATTATGAAAGTATCTACATTTCTCAACCTAGAAACAACTTTGCCTACGAAATAAAATCTCTAGGTATAATTACCTACAAGTCATTTGTCTACATCACAATTTGCCTACGAAAATTTTTTTGTAGATGAGGAAGGAAAATGTCAATACAATTAAAAAAAATTGTAGGCAATTCGTAGGTAATTTCCACTACGAATTTCTTTATTGGAAATTTAGTAGTCATATTGACAATTTCCATAGGTAATTTTATGTTTTCTTATAGTGTAACAAATTTAACTAAGGCAATAATCAATTAAAGGTCACGAATTTTAAAAGTCAATTAGATTCACTGCTTTAACTAATTAAAGAACTATAATCATTTAATAAATGAATCAAGTTAATCGAATTGAATTATTTTATGAAAGAATAAATACGATTACAATTAAATTGAATTAATCGAATGACATAAATATTTAAAGTATTATTTGAAATTAATAACATTTATATATGCATAAACATATCATTAAATATGATAAGATATTTCCCTGCATTGCGACCGGGAAACACGTACAAATTCAAGAATTGTGTGATTTTTGGGACCCTATAGTTTTTGGAGTCTTTTGGTTTGAATTCATGGGCTCTTTCACATAGAAAAAGGCTCCATGCCTAACTAAATTATTAATGTTTCCTCATTTCATGATTGATGTTAGAAGCGGAGCTTTCGATCTTTATGCATATTTATTATTATTTATATTTGTATACTACTATGTCTTTTTAATGTTCTAGGGGTCACCAAATTACCTAGTTTATTAGATTAAATACCTAATCGAAAATACCTTTTAACCCATGCCACTAGTATAATTAAACAATAACACCCCACCCTATATTGCGTAGGGGTAGTTTTCATCTTTAATCAAGTAGTCATTGATCTGGCATTATTTGCTGGACCTTTTATTACATAGTCAGAATAATCAACCAATTATTATATAGATCATTTTTACGGTATTAGTCTCTAATGATATATACTTGTGAATTGGTAACTCAATGTGGCCAAGAACTTATTCCACCTACTCAATAAATTGAACTTATTAGATGAATTGAGTCCGCCTAATAAGCTAACAACCTAAACTGATAAAGAATTGTGTCTATTAGACGTGTTGAAGAGCTCAAATGCTCAATCAATTAAAATCGAACAACATTATAATGTATGTAGCTCTACCCTGTAAATCTGAAGCTTCAGACCCAATGTATAATTAATTGTCTCTTGCTCCGGCTCACCCTTCATATATACATATTAATTATTATTGATATGTTGAGTCAATTTATACCAACATGTTGAGTTGGCTCATTTTTACCTATCTTACCAACATTTGAATCAATTGATATGTTGAATCATTTTTTTATATTCTTATTGGTTAGTAAATTCGAGAACGATTTTAGATCGTTGAGTTTGTAAATTGTGAACTTGTGAATGTCTCTTATACCCATGTACTCTCTTTACTTTAATTTTAAAATATATATATATATCCCAACATGTCACATGTAAAAAAAAAAGTGGCTTGTGATTTGTCAATATCAAGATGGTTACTTGATTTTTTCATATAAAATAACGAGTTCAATATTATGAATTAGTGAGTGAGGAAAATGTTATCGCTATCATAGAGATTTGGTGAACGGAATAAATGGTAATAGCACAACATGTGTAGAACTGTTCATTTAAGATCCCAGGCCCACTACTTTTTACTGCATACTGCAAAACACTTTATTCTTGAAAATTGATGTGCATATAACAATAAGATGTAAGATCGATATATCCAATAGTCAAAGTTTTCCTAGTAACGTACTTCAATTTCTTTGGAAATTAATTAGAGTTGTTGGAGTCTGACAACTTGGTAAGAAGTTGCCCACTTTGAGGAAAAAAACATGGCATCTACTGAACGATAAAAATAGATGAAATTGGTGAGACACAGACAAGAGAGAGAAGGAGATATTTGTAGGGTAAGATATCCATCAAACTTGAATATAAGTGGATGGGGAGAAGTGGAGTGGAGGGCCCTCTAAGAAACAAAATGACATATAAGCCCACAAGAATAGAAGAGGGAGAAGAGCTAAAAAGTTAAAAAAAATAATAATAATAATAAGTAAAGTGATACTCCCTCCATCCCGCAATTATTTACCCACTTAGTTGTGTACATAAATAAATTAAGAAAAAGTGATTTATTGAATTAAATAGTGGTATATGGATAAATATTAACTCCCTCCGTCCCGAATCTTTCTTCACTTTTACTGTTTTCATGTCTTTTAGCGAGCAAATTTTTATTAGTATTTGAAATGATAAAATAGTTTTTAAGGAAAGATAGATCTATCATACAATTTTTTTAAAGGCATTTTGTTATTTCAAATATTAATAAACAACCACCCCACTAAAACACGAAAGAAAAGGTAGTATGAAAAAAAATTTGAAACGAAAGTAATATATAATTTTGTGAGTGTACACATAAATTAATATTTTTATTTTTGAAGTGTGCAAATAAATTGAAACGTTTTGATAAGACAAATGTGCAAGTAATTCTGGTATAGAAGGAGTATATTGTTTAAATTTTAGGGTAAATTATGATAATTATCTGTTCTCCGTATTTCAAAGGTTGTTCAAATTAGGAAACAAAACTTTTAACTTGAGTAAATTACAATTATTTGGGATTTGTCCAAATTCCAACCACAAACAAATGATGGGAGTTATTCAGTACTTGGACAAACTTCAATTGTAATTTAGCACTTGTCATGACCTCATAATTTGTTTGATTTTTCTTTTCTTTCTTTTTTTTGAAAGCAAGAATTTGTTTCATCATTTGAACAAACATCTTGGAAAGTATTTGTATTTTTTTATTTTTTTTTTTTGTTAGGTTATATTAAAAATCTCACTTTACTACTCCCCTGACCTTTTTTCTTGTTGGTCATGGCATGGGACATGGAGTGTTTGTGAGTGATTGTGTTTTTACTTGGTCAATGTTTAAAATTTAAGTTTATTTATTAAAATTTATAAGAACTGTAAGTGACTATTTAAAGCCAAATTTCAGTAATTTTTAATAAGCCTATGATTAGTTTAGTGGGAGTTTATAGTGGGAGTTTTCCTGTGCACAAGGTGCCATTGGTGACAACAGAAGGTAGCGCTTGATTACAATTTTTTTTAATGACAACAGAATGTTAGGATTTCTACCTTCTGTGATAATAATTATTGGCACCACTATTTTTTTTAAATAAGGTAATCTCATTACCTCATTTAAGTACCTTTTTCTCTTCTTATAATCCTCTTCAATCATCAACAATAATCATGTATAACCACCTTAGAAACAATCATTCATTTAACATATCTAACGCAAAGAGGGAAAACTAAAATTTATTTTGATTATCATTGAAAATTTCGAAACAAGCGCAAATTATTTTTTTAGTGAAACTCCTCACTCTTGACAAATTAATTAGCACATTTTAATAAGATATTTAATTTTTTTTAAAAACACGAGCCGTGCAACAGATTTATATAAAAAAAAAAACTTTTTTCTGAATGAACAGGAAAATATCTCATTTAATTGGGCAAAAAACAGGAAATATCTCATTTAATTGGGGAAAAGGAATGTTTTTTTAATCCACCATGCTATTAAGATGAAGCTCGTATCAACATCAAAAACAAATAATAGGACCACATATACAACATGGGGTCATTGTAGATGCTTTGATAACAATGAGGTCCCCATCAGCCCCTAGAATATGATAGAAGAAATAAACTGTGAACGAAAAAACTTGTGTGAAACGATTTCACGATGAGACGATTCACAAGTTAACACCCATTTCTTCTAAAGAGTTAAAATTGTCGTTCGCAAATTATATTCCTTCTCACCGTGAAATAGTTTCACGCAAAACCTACTCAATCATGAAATATGTTTAAATGAAATAAGGCTAAGGGCTTACTATCTAATTAAACTATACTTGCAATAAGTCGTTCTCCATACCTTTGGCATAATCAAACTCACTTCCAGCAATTGCCAGCTCAGTTCAGGTTAGCATCATTTTCATTCTCACGTTTCTTACTGCATTTGCATGGCCTACATTTCCCTTTCTTTTCCTGTTTGAGATCAAATAAGAGCTGCACAGCACACCCTAGAAAAACAGAGAAGAAACTGGAGGGGAAAAAAATTGATTTATAATAATAAATAACAAATTACAACATAAAGATGTACAAGAAAATATTAATCTCTCAGACGATAGCACGTTTAGGCATCTGTTTTTGGTTAAGATGATTTGGTCTTACTCTCCTCTTCATTAAGAAGCAAAGAAATCCTAACATTAAAACCAATATCACAGAGATTTCCAACCGTGGAACAGGCAAAAAGTCGATTACTGGGAAACCGATCTTGCTATCAAAGTAGCAACCAGAATCCTCTGAAAGCTGATCGTCTTCATGTGTTGTACTGTTCTTACGATCAAGAACGAAATCCACTGTCAATGCTTCTTCCCCGAGGACGACACAGACACTCTTTGGTCTGTACCCGGGCATGGTCGCAATAACTGCAACGAATAATTGCAATGCCAACATTTAGATGCAATATTCATATCTGATGCCAAAATGTGATCAATATTTTCTTGAAAGAAATAAGTAAATGAGGAAGAAAATAAGGATAAGATTTATTCTCAACGTGGATACCTTCGTATTTTTCTCTAGGAGCTAGCAATCGATGATAATCAGCAAAGTTTTTCCCAGCAGCAATCTGTCAAACAAAGGATCAGAAAAGATACATTGTCAGAGTCGTACTCGTTGCACAGAAGAAGAAAACAAGCATATCATAAAGTAGCGGGTACAGAAGTCAGCACAAGAATTTCTTAAGATATGGACCTAAAAACGAGACTAACAAAAGTTCCCATGTAATCTTTAGTTTTGGGCTTCTGATTGAAGCAACAAACAGAAACCAGGAGAGTGAGAACAGAAAATGTCAAAGATCTCTTAATGCACAAGTGTGTACTGTTTTAATCTCTAATCAATTTTTTCTTTCATAGTTCAATTTTAAGCTGGGTACAAGGCAGATTATTAACACCGCTTTGCTGCAGCATTAGCTCTGCTATAAAACCAAAAAAGATAATAGTAATAATAATGAATTTAGTCAATGTTATTGCAGGTTGTGAAATTTCCATTGTTCCAAGTTGCACGCTCCAATAAAAAGCACTCAAGTTGATGAAATGGAAAATTAGATTATTTTAGCCCTTTGAAGGGAAGACTATTGTGGATGTAGGCCAAACGGCCATGCCAATATGGGATCTAGTTCATAGCTATATCAGTTATTTTTTCATACCACAAAATGGACCCTCATCAAGGCTTTATTGCAAATGTATGGCACTTGAATTTGAACGCCTCACAAGTGTGGAGATGAAGTAAGTCAAGGACTTTTCAGGTTAAACTAATACAACCACATTGCAGAGGCAAATGTCACAGCTATACAGCTTCATTCGGTTTAATCAGCAGATTATGGCCTTGTGGCTTTATTTTCTAGCAAAACCTCCTTAATGAATATACTAATTGGCTGCCATTTAGATTTAGAGATGATTGAGATGTAGATTGTTTCTACCAAATCAAAAACTCAACATCAGAACAAACTCAATCCACCAGTGAGTTTGTCAATCTCATGTCAAAGAGAGAGGTATATAATTTTTTAGCCGTTTCACTGTACCTGTTCTAATGAATTCCAAAGTTATATACAGAATAAGACTGTCTTCTATAATAACTACGTTGGGAATTCCAAGAGCACTTAGAAGAGGCAAAACCTATTTTGAATACCTACAGAATCCAGTATTAAGGCCAAAAGTACACATAAAAGTTTAGTAACAAGGCGAGTTCAAACAATACAAGCTTTTTCATTAAATACCAACAGTAGCAATATCAGCAAATTTCATAGTTTATTCCCCTAAATTGTTTAAGACTTAAGAGTTTAGGCATTAAGATGATAGTCCAAAAGGATCATACAGTGTAGTTTATTCCCCTGACAGCTATTGATGCAGGCAAAGGTGTTCCTTCATCTGATGAAGAAACTCGTCCATGTATTCCTGTCTGTATGATTACGATCAATAAATCAGTAATATAAGGTGAGTCCTCCACATGTAAACAAATGGAATCGCATATAAGAATTGTGCAACCATATCATCCATCTCTATCCAAATGTCTGAAGACGTAGAACAAAATAGGGAAATTTGGCACAATGCCATTTTTGAAGTAGCATTTGAAAAATGTGACACAATATTTTTTTTTTTTTTTTTTTTTGCAAAAATACCACTAAAAGGGGTCGCACAGAGGTCACGCATGGGTCGCACATGACATTCTTACAAAAAAACATGTTGGGCAGCATTTTTCAAAATGCAACTTCAAAATGGCATTTTACCAAATTTCCCAGCAAAATATAGGTGTAACAGGATTTACATTAAATGCCTTACAAACACCAGGGGAATAAAATCTCTCTGGTACCAAATGTGCTTTTCTAAAACAAGGCAGGTAAACCTAACACACCATATCAGGCTGGTGATGCTAATGGAGACCAGAAATGAAGTGTGAACATATAATGGAGGTTAACGGTTTTAAAGAAAATGGATGATATTTGGGAAGACGCTGAACATAGTAATGAGTCAAAAATACACTCAAGCTTACCTTAATTACACTTGCGGCAATGTTTAGCATACTCATTCTGTTATATTCCCATAAAGTTGGAATCTGAAAATAGACAAGGAGTGAGGCCTGGAAAAGAAATGCAGCATAAAAGTGAAGAATGAAAAAAACTATCCAAGGAGGGAGGGAAGGAAAGAGAGAGGGGGGTGTGGGGGAGCACAGACAAGAATAAAGGAGGGTGCAATGCATGATCAAAATCCCCTAAAATCCACATTAAAAGAAGGTGTGTAGGACATTTAGAATTTCTTTGAAAATTCCAACTGAAGACGTTGAATACCCAACTTTTAGTATCAGCATGTGTTTCAAGAGTAGGGTCAGCTAAGGGGAAATAAGATTTTGCCTTTGAAGTTCCAATTTTTTTCCCAATAAACAGCTATGCTTCAGTTTGAGCTAGTCCATTTCAGATCTCAACCAGTCATAAATGAATTGAAACAAATTTAGAGTTACATGTCTTAGATAGTGATCACAACTGGAGAATCTGATTGAACTATTATAAGCATGTTGTGAATTGTCTCTTTATCTTGACACTTTAGCTAGCATGAATTTACATTTAACTACAGCATCACAAAGGTTATATATGTTAGGATCACATCATTTACTGTAGACTTCGTCATTTAACTTTCGTTGAGAAATTTTGGACATATTTTATGATCTCCTCCACATCTTACCAAGTTAGTGATGCAATTCCCCGCCAAACAGAGAAACTGCTTGACCTTTTTAATAACTCTAATATCACCAATTAACCAGATAAATTCAAATCAATTTTTTTCAAGAACAAACTAATCGCATGTTGAAGAGAACCATTGTATTCAGTGAGTTGATTCAGTTGAAGTCACATACTATAAATAACTCAGGGAAAGGATGCAATTGAAAGAGAAATATTTACATGAAGACAACTGAGGTCTAACCTCACTAGCATTAGGCCATTTGTTATCACTAATCTCTAGTGTAAGTTCAAAGCAGTCATGATGAATGTAATTCCAATCTTGCATGCCACCATATATTGGATACCTGCAAAAATTAAAAACACGAACAGAATGTATGTTCAGAATGGGATTTTGATGCAATCTGCTAAATAACTTTTAAAGGAGTTCAGGAGTGCAGAAAGAATGTCATTCATATCTTAAAAGACTCGCCTGAATATTAATTAAACGGTCTATACTTTACATGCATACCAGAATGCTCCATTTGTAATTCCATCGGGAAATTCCTTGCTTAGGGACATATTGTAGTGGGATCTACTGTATAAGCTGGCCAAAAATCTGAAAGCCTTGTCATCAGGGCACCCAAAGTAATTTTTCCTGGAGATAATGATTTTAACTGATTCAGATAGCTATAAGAGATGGAGAAGTTAATGAAAACATGATATGCTAACAAATGAAGATATTGTCCACGCAGTCCAGTAATGATGAATGCACGCAATAAGCAACGACAGTACATCCCTAATCTCAGCACAATTCTTACACTAGAAGTTATATCAAACATTACTTAAGAAAATAGATACTTGTATATACAGATGCAACATTTGAACCCTTTTTCACATAAGTACTTAAAAAGGATCAACTCCAGAAACTCACGATTTGTCTTCAGTCCCATCCCATGGATAGTTTGCTACCAATGCTCCCTATGATCAAGATAAGATTAAAGTAAATGTCACAGTGAATCCGTGGTCTTGGAAACTGAAAATCAAATTATTATTTTCAAAACTTTTCTATTTGCCTCAAGTGACAGTATAAACCTACTGACCCTGAATATATTAATCATATGGTAACTATTTATTTTATAAAATATGTTGGTTAATCAACTTTATTGTGACACATAACATTCCCCCTCCTCCCTCCCCACCCCCGGCAGGGATTTAATATGACTTTGAGTTTTGAAGAATGCATCGCTGCAGGAATGCTCTAATTGGAAATAAGAAACGGTGGCAGAAAATAAGAAGCTTTAGTGAAAAATCATGAGGTGAGGGATGAGGACAAAGCATTTAGAAAAAAATGATATTCTATGGGGCATTTCAGTTACAAGCAGTTAGCTCTAATAAATTTGGCCATGGGATAGTCATAAAGAGCTTTTCTGAAAATAGTGAAAATACAAATCTAGAAGGTTTGTAGTCAAAACCACTAGAAATATAGTGTTTTCCATTAGATTGCATATTGGATTTAAATACACTAAACAAACAAAGGTTTGACAGCATTTTTTAAATTCTCAAATTTGAGAGCAAGAGAGAACTTACCCCATGCAGACTGGCAGATGCTGTAAAGTGGATATCTTCCAGCCAATTCATGATTGCTTTTGTTTCAGGTTGTCGCAAGTCCATATCATTATTCATAGGAAAGAACTATGTCAATCATGTCAGTCAATGTTCTTCATAATGAGTTGTTCCAATTTAAAACACAGCGAAGAAAGCTAAACTATCCACGTTTCTGAAAAGAAGTTAGAATAGAAAAGAAGAAAATGTATTTGCAAAACTGCATCGTTTATCTTTCTTAAAGTACTTAAAGGTATGTTATATCTATGGGAAAATATTCTAGTCAGCAATCAATTAGCCATTGTATATGAAGAACAGCTAATTCCCACCTTCAAGTAAAAATTAAATCCCGCCACGCCCAGAGCTTATAAACTGATACATTAAATGACATTCTGGAAGCCGTATTTAGGGAGCGTGTGGTTCAAAATTCATCAAAGGGAATGGCAATTGGAATTTACGTTCTGTAATTGTGGTGGTAAATGAGATTAAAATTTGATCTATTCGCCTTCATCATACTTCGTACAGGGTAATGAGACTCAAAATAAGTTAATCATTACCCCATTTGATTAACTACCTCCTCCAATAATTATTTCTCCTCAATCATTCCACTATTCCTCAATCAACAATTATATTCTGTCTCAGTTTATTTTTTGTAACCACAATTTGAACAATCCTTCCTTCAACATATCCCTTTCATTACAGGGCGTAGAGGGAAAAGTGGTTTTCATTACCATTCTTAGTGAAGAATTTAACCAAGCGCCCCCATAGTTTAGTAGATGTTGGCTTATAATTGGTCCAATAAATGTCAAATCAGGACATAAACTATCATTCATTCAACATCTAGAGCCAATTGAGATAATTATGTATTCCGAAGTCAACGATAAAGTAGTTGTGTTATGCTTAAACTTGTCCGAGTGCTGCAACATGGTAGAATACAGATGCAGCATACTCACACCACAGACACACACACACACATATATCTCAAATTCTGCTGAATAAATTTCAAGTGCCAAAGGATTGGACAATACAAATCTTCTTCTCTTGAAAATGGATAAAAAAAATTAGATTATAACTCGTTGAACAAGTTGCAGACCAATAACAAGAAAAGTCGAACTTCAAAGCGAAAAGCGAACAACGTATACTTGTTACAGAATATAATGGGAAAAAAAGGAATTGGCTAAAAAGGATTAAAACCTACAGCCAATATACTAATTATCTTAAAACAGTAAAAAGCAGAAAGACTTCAAAGTTCACAGGTTATAAGCAGCACTTCAATTTCATTACAAACCAAAGAAAGGAACTTATGAATATGACTATACTCCCTCCGTCCCAGTTTTATTTTCCCGTTTGACTTTACACGAAGTTTAATTCGAGAGTTGAATTTTAGTATTTAAATGAATAAAGTAGTTTTTTGTGAGGTGAATGCACTTTATTTCTGTTATGGGAAATGGGAAAATAAAATTGGGACGAACCTTTTCGACAAATGGGAAAATATAACTGGGACGGAGGGAGTAGTAAATTTTTTAGAGATGTAATGTAACTGATTCATCCAACACCATCCAGTATTTTGAAACTAGGGATATACTTCAAAAAATACAAAATGCAGCAAAATACCTGGTCTGGAAAATCCCTATTCAAATCAATGTTGTTTGCATTTCCACGCCTCCTAAGTGAAAATCCATCAGGGTTCATGGATGGAAGTATATGAAGGTGGGTATGATCCACTATCAAGGTTGCCTGTGGACAAAACCAAATTAAAATTAAACTGCACATACAAGACAGCAAGCATGATACATCATATTCAAATGAGAAAAGGCGAGTAAACTAAAAATTGTCACTATTGGGAGACAGCCTGGACTTGTATAATTAACCCATGCTAATGAACTATGAGTACAAAGGAATCGCCGGAAGCAGTCCAGAGCATGATTTCATGCAGGAAAATAACATTGTTGAAACTTACCCCTATTCCAACTGAACCATAAACAATCCTCAAATAGGATAGCAAATAGGTAGGACGCATTAGATTTTAAAAATACTGTGTAGAGTAGAATATAGAAAGAAACTTGCCCTATTCCAATTGAAATATACATAATCCTCAAATAAGACAGAAAGTACCTAGGGAGTGTTTGAACGTGGAAAATGTCATGTAGAATAGAATATAGAAAGATAGAAACAGAGGAGTTAAGAAAGCATTACCAAGGAGTCCTTCATATAATTATCGCACAACCAATTTGCTAGAAGCAACAGAAGTTCACGGCCTACAGGTTCATCTCCATGCACATTTCCAATGAACTGCAATAACACATAACACAAACATGTTGTTAGGAAAGCCTTTTGAATACCTTCTATTTCTTAATTAGTAAGCCTCAAATTTGATATCGATTTAGTCAGGTTTTAACACCCATCAACTATTTTTTATCTCACTGACCTCTCACTAAACAACGTACAGATAGGATGTGCACAGTGTAGCCTAGAAGCATTATATTCTTCCAAAAGCTTTTACTTAGAGTAATACATTATCATTATCTTTCCAAAGTTCTCTTATGCACAAAAATCATCATTAAAATTTTGACTTTCATATTGGAAATCTAACATATAGAACAATCTTGATGTTGATTATACGATATCCAACCAGACTAAGCAAAGCACACAACAGAATGGTGGTTAAGTCAACTACCTTGAAAGCTGGCTCGGCCTCCATTTCTCCTGGCATGTCAGAAATTTCTATAGCCCACTAAGTTCACAAAAAGACATAGTGAGTAAAGCATTCATGTTTGAAAAAAAGCGGTTAACTGTTTAAAAAAATGAACAAGTGACTGTCAGGAGAAGCAGTTGTACCAGAGGAACTCCGAGTACGCTCTTCCCAATACTGGTTTCAGATCCAACAACCCCACAAAGAGAGAAACCACAACGTATCAGATAATTGTAAAGCCTTTGAAATAAAACTGCTGTCATAAAGTAACAAAATCATTTCTTCCAATGTCTAAAAATTTGCTACTTTATGCTTCCCCCTAACACAAGTTTTGTTATTTAACACTTGACAGAGCACCTCATACCTGAAACTTAGCACCAAAAGAAAAAACTAAACTGTCTGCAGTCATAATAACTATTTGGCATTTATGAATCCCCGGACCACTGGACTAAGCATGAGCACCACAGTACCACTTTAGATCAAAGACTTCATTAATAGGTCAAAAAGTCCTATATACATATTATATGCAATCATAATTATTAATCAACAGTTAATAATCTCTGGCAAAAATACTTTATCCTCCTCCAGAAGTCCAGAATTTAATTCTCCAACAGGGCTCAGGGCCTCAGGCAATTAAGCATTGGTTTTAAACTAAAATTTATTGGTATGTTCGGGTTTACAATGGTGCAACACCTAGGTAGAACGGTTTCATGCATTTGTTGTGCTATCTAGATCACATCATTTCTCTATCAAAAGACCAACATACTCCTTTCTGATGTTTAGTACCTTCCAATTGCTCCTTAACCATGCACCAGGAATTTCCCTATTGAGTAATGGTATTGTCCTTTAGTTATTTGCTATCTATATTATAAAGACTACAGTTCATAATCATAAGTATGCCTTCAATATTACAAGTATGCATCCATTTCTCATAAGATCAGTGTGTTTTAAATCAAGAAGACCATAATAAATATGGAGATAGTATTTTTCTTCTTATTCCTCCTTTTTTTTTGCTCACTAACTTTTCTTATTCTACCCATTCTCTAACACCTCAGGAAAGTTTACATCTAATCAGCTTCATGTTATGCTAAATCCATTTGAACCAAAAAAAAGAATACTTTATGCCAAAAATAGCAGCAGAATATTCAATTTCTTGAAGGGTGGTTGTGTAATATAGTTATGAATATTTGGAAAGTTACCTGTACATTCTGGAAATGTTATTACATCGGCTGTTAAGTTCCTTCATTGCCTTCTCAAGAACGGAATTACTCATATACCCTTGAGCTAACTTTTCTCTGAAAAAGCAAAGTAATCCAATTTACCTCAGAATTTAATCAAGTTTTAAACAATGATCTAATTAGCTAGCTAGTCCTACTGTAACTCAGAGAAAACAGAAATAGGTAGGTTGCAAAAGCAAGGAATTTACAGCCTCCCAATGTACTCTGCCTCAGAAATCTGAAAGTTATAATCTGAATACAACCGCCTGCCTGAATGCCCATAAATACTGTCAATGTCGCCTGTCAACATATAAAAATTGAAATGTACAAAGGTGAAATTTCCTTAATAGTATTCCAGTTATTGAATACTTAGAATGTACAATCTAAAGAAATTGTACGTTCATAAGGGAAAAATAATTCAAATTAACTATTTTACACGCAAATTACAATAAAGTACTTCCGGAAGATATCAAGCGCAAATGTTCACGAAATTGATTGCTGATGATCGGAGATTCAGCATCATTCAGTTATTGAGATCATCAACAATACAAATTATCCTTTTCTGTATCTATGTCAGAGCTATAAACAGAGTGAAGCACAGAGTTAAATTAACTAATGCTAACATAAATTCTCATCTTTAGGGCTTTGGTCTAAAACATACAATAAAATCTTCATAGATAGGTACGGAAAATAACACTCTAGCTCGAATTAAGAGTGTAGCGAAAGACCTGAATAATTATAGGTGTGAAGGGCGGCGCCTCTGGCAACGGAGAAACGGAAAAGAGAGGAGAGGTTTAGAGAGAGGAAGAGGAGAGAGAGTATCATTTGGAGGTTCCTTTTTCATTGATTAGTGATCGAATCTGCAGGTTTTGAGAGAGAGAGTATATGTTTCTACTTTCTTGTTGAGGAAAGTCTTCGCTTTAATCGGTAAACGCGGAAGACACGTGAGTGGCACGTGAATTTTTGTGGGGGAAATAAAAAAATATTTATTTAAATTAAATATTACTCCGTTACTTTGTTGAAGGTTGATTAAAAATTATATTAAAAAATTAACTCCTCTAAAAGTAAATCGACAATTTTAATAGAAAAAAATCTTAATCCAAAATTCCAAATAGACGAGCTAAAACGAGCAAATGAAAATTCACGCTTTTCTTCCACGAAATTAGTGCAGGCTTCAAGAAATAGAGTATATATAGAGTGAAATTGGTTTATATATGAATCACCGAAGGGTATTAGTTGTTTTCACTGAAAAGTATTAGTTGTTTTTACTGAAGCGTATTACTGATTTACACTGAAGAGTCTTAGTTCATTTTCACCGAACAACTAAGACTCTTTAATGTAAATCAGTAATACTCTTCAGTAAAATCAATTAATACTCTTCAATGAAAACAACTAATACCCTTCATGAATTTATGTATAAACTAGTTTCACTCTATAGCTGTCCAATAAATATTTTGATTGCAACAATTGAAACAACTCAATCAAACACTCAAACTACCCCAGCCTAGGGGAGGGACAGTCCCCTCGAGAAAAACTCAAGCTATTAAAAATATCGAAACAAAAAAACATATATAACATAAATCTCATCTATTCTAGTTGTCATTGGCACAAGAGAATTGATTCCCTATAGTATGAAGACGTGATAGATACTAAGTGGGTGTTTGCAAATTCTATTAAAGAGGTAGAATCACTTATTTTTTTGAAAATAATATATTCTGAAATGTTTGCAACTACTACATTAATTATTTAAAATATATTTTGAAGAAGTTACAAAAACCAGTTTTTGGATTATGGAGAATTGATTCTCATGGGGCCCACTACTTTTGTATCTCTGAAACTAAAAAACACTATTGATTTTTTTACAAATACTTCCACTTTTAAAATCACTTCATTTCAAAACACTCCACATTTTTAATTTTACTACAAAAATCAATTAATATCACTTTTGATTTTGCAATAGAATTTCAAAACACACTCTAATAGTGTTGAATCGGTGAGAAACCACTAGATGATTAATTGAAAAAAAATCAAGAATTTTTTTAGAAAGTGAATTTGTTTTTTTTTTTATATATATGTGGATATGCATTCTCATTAATTGATTGAAAATTATTTGCGGTGATTAATGAGAACAAAAAATAATTGGTGGTTAATTATTTGCCGTACTCCTTTTGTCTCACAATAAACTTCACAATTTTTTTTTTCTTTTTGTCCGTTCCACAATAATTTCGACACTCCTAAAATGGAAATAGCAATTTTTTTACAATATCATTTAATATTAAAATAAAACTCTTAAAAAATTATTTTACATCAATTTTGTTCAAAAAGTGTATCCAGTTGCATATAAAATTTAATAGGACGGATAGAGTATCTCCTTATTCATTTCTATATGCTGCAAGTCTGCAACTAACAATTTTTTTTCCCCCTTTTTCATCTTATTCGTCTTCTCCTGAAACTAGAGCATAACCATAAAGATGCAATCACCATGAATACAACTCTCCTCCACACATGGTGGTGTAATTCAGGTTGATATCCATTGAAATATTTATTATAAAAAAATAGATTCTATTTTCTATACACTTTGTCTAGTAATATAGTGATATTTCTATATTTGATACTCCATTTGTTTCAGAGGAATGTGCACATTTTTCTTATTTAGATATCTCAAATCAATTTGCACACTATTAAAAAAAAAAACATTGATTTGTGTGCACACTCACACATGTCACTACTTTACCATTTTTCTTATTTCACATGCAATTCCAGATGTGCAAATTCCTTTAGGACGGATGGAGTATTAATTTTTATAGACAATCTTGTAAATTAATTTTTTTAATCATTATATTACATTCAATATTCAGTATTCATATCATTTCAGTACCAATTATTATACGTGTAAAACATTTGAACTATGCATTTGAGACTGGTGAATTATTAACATACTTTGCTATTATCAATACATTCAAATTGATGTTCTCAAAAAATACATTAAAATTTTATTGCACAACCTATCACAACTAAATTCATCTGGCCATTTGTATAAGACATGACTCTTACTAATAAATTTTTAAATTATTTTTCGAACAAATAACAAAAATTCCAAAAAAAAAAAAAAAAAGGAAACTGCCAAATAAGAATTAGATTAGTAAACTACTAAATTATGGGGGAAAATATACGTGCCTAGAAGAGATTGTGGAAATATATAATAGACCAATTTAGTTTAGTCGGCCCAAAAGTAGTTGGGCCTCGGCCTTATATTTGTTTTGGGCTCGATTCTAATCTATGCATTTAAATTCTTGAAATAATTGCCCTCTACTACACAATTTCAACTATTTCTTCCTTTCACTTTCATTTACAAATGGTACATTTTATTTACATTCAACTACATTTGATACTCTATTGCCTCATCCACCTTCTCTCTTATACTTTAATTCAAATTTGCACTCTCTCTCCTCCAGTATCTCCACCACTCACTCTCTCTCATCTCATAAACCACAATCTCAAATTCAGATTATTCTCTCTCATCTCTCTCTTTCTCTCATCCACTGCTGCCGTGGATAACCGTTAATTAGTCTCATAAACATCTACTTTCAAAAACCAATCGTGTATATACTACTTCTAATGATGTCGCTGAAGATTCACCGAAGAACAGGGTAGGAGAAGCACATGAAGGGGAAGTTATCTGACAAAACATCGTCGTTTCACGTTAGAGGCGGAGATGTGGCGTCGGAGTTGTTGTCGCTGACGCGAAACCCTCGCGCCTCCGCCTTTTCCTCTTCCCCATGAAGCTGAAAACCACCGCGTTGATGGGATCTATGCTCGACGATGCCAAATCAGAGACGTGGTTCGTCGATGCACTGAACGGATCCGGCGGCCCCCCCTCCCCTCGGGCTTTTCGACTCAGCCACCATGGATAATCTTCGCCGCCTCTAACCCTAATCGGCGGCAGAGTCGCTATTGACGGTGACGAAGAGCTCGATCCGAAATTGGGGCCAGCGAACGCCGCCGGCAAGGCGTACCTCGACACTCCCGTGAAGGTCGACGGGTTTCTGGGGCAGTGGTGAGTTGGATGAAACATGGTGTGTTCAACTTTTTTGGATTCTTAGGAGAATACGAGATTAGTGTCAATTACAGCAACAAAACGACGAATTTGACCTTGTCTCCATGTGGAGGCCTTGAAACCAAACACTGGAACATTCATTTGTAGATTTCTCAGTTTCTGTAATTATACATATGTCTATTCTTTGTCGTTGATGGTTTGGAACTGTTTCTTGTCGAGCACATAATTTGGTTGTGAATTTCATTGATTTTTGCCGAATATTTTGCACTTCGGTGATGAAAAATCCAGAATTTTGTGAAATTATGCGCGATATATGTTCATGTTTGTTTTGGAAAATTTGGTATGTCTATCCGCCTGTTTTAAATTGAATTAAATTGGGAAAATGACAATTAGTATACTCCATTTTTTTATAGCAATTAGTATACTCCATTTTCTTGATATTCTGGCCTAAACCGAGGAAATAAAGTAAAGTAAAAAAATGAGGGAGTTGAATTGAAAAAATAAGGGGGGAAGAGTGCAAATTGGTGGAGGGGTTGTTTGTTTGGCTTCTTATGTGGAGTATGAAAGCAACTTGAGTTGAAACTTATATTTTTGTACGTTGTTTGGGAGGAGAGAGAGGGTGGATTCTTGCATAAAGTTGGCACTTGGTTCCCGGTGATAAGAAAAAATGTGATTTGGGAAAATGGCAATTAGTATACTCCATTTTTTATAGTATAGTTATTGTATACTCCATTCTGAAAACAAAGTAATATAATACATTAAATATAACTATAGTATAAAGAATAAATGTTATAATATATTGGATATAACTATAGTATAAGAAAACAAATTGAGTATAACGAATATAACTACAGTATAACGAATAACAGTATAATATACTCAGCATATCAATGGTATACACAATTACACTATAGTATACTAAAAATCAGAATAGCATAAAAAGATCGATAAAGTTGCTGCAGTTGTCAAATGCTAGTGAATAGTGTAAAGTGTCAGTGTGTTATTCATGAAATTATACCACACTACAAAAAGGGAAAATGTAGTGCTTGTAAACAAATAAAGTAACAACAAGTTCTAGGTAATTTTTTTCTCTATAGTGTACCTATATGCCAACCCCCCATCCCCCTAAATTCTTTAGTTTATACATTGGCCCAAGTTATATAGTGGGTTTCAATTGATCCTTTCAGGAGAATTAGACGGTCTTTCTGAACAGACTTTTTATTTAGTCAGTAATATCGATGAAGCTACCACGAAGGTTATGTAAATGCATTCTCTTCTTCCTTTTTTTAAATAAAGATGTAGAAATATAATATTATCTTTTTTTTTTTAATTTAACCAATTAAAATTTCTTTTAAACACGCATTCAAATTGTCACCAAATAGATATCAAGCCATCACTGTATCACCCATTTAATAATTCGAGAAAAATAAGGAATTTCAAAAATAATAATTCGGAGGCGACTCGATGACGGCTCGACGATAACTTGTGGCCACTCGACGAGGTGTTTAAAAGGGTTGTAATGAATTACATTTGGTTATATTAGAAAGTGATAATATTGTATTTTCATATCATTTTTTTAAGAGAGAAAAAAGTGTATTTACAAAACATACGGTTGTATATAACCTGAGCATTATACATTTGGTCATATAATTTAGAGTAATATCAAATTGCAATATATATTATAGATTTTTTTTCTATCACAAAATCTAGGGTGAACTAGCTTCATAGTATGAATTTACATTATTGCATGTATTCACTAATATCATAACATTCATAGTGTAAAATGTAATAGTATCACTGATTGCATATAATAGTATCAATTTCATACTATGAACAAGTTTCATAGGAGATCTACTATTTATCCATTTGTAACCTGTACATTTTTTTTTTTTTTGTCAAATTGCAACCTATACAATAAAAAATTGATTGTAGGCAACCTATATTTTATTTCTTTAGTATTTTCCAACCACGCCAGAATTATAATTGTTCATTCATATTATATATTTTATTAATATCATATAAGCATGATCATTCAAACACGTTGTACAATGATTTTTTTTAAAACTTTATGATTGAAGAGACAATATATATTATATGTAGCAACATTTATATTAAAAAACTTGAGTATGTATAGAGTGAAATTGGTTCATATATGAATTATTGAAGAGTATTAGTTGTTTTCACTGAAGAGTATAGGTTGTTTTCACTGAAGGGTATTAATTGCTTTCACTGAAGAGTTTTAGCTTGTTTTCACATAATAACTAAGACTCTTTAGTTTAAATAAGTAATACTCTTTAGTAAATACAACTAATTCTTAAATGATTCATATATAAACCAATTTCACTATATACTTTGTCAAAAAACTTTGACCAATGTAAATGTTTATATTAAAAAACTTTGACAAATGAAATTTTTTATATTAAAAATAACGATAAAATAAAATAATATATATATATATATATATATATATATATAATATGAATGGACAATTATAATCATGGTATGATCGGAAAAAAAACTATAGAAATAAGGTTAGATTGCAAACAACAATTTTTATAGTATAGGTTGAAATTTGATAAAAAAAAAAAAAAAGAATGGGAATGATTCATTCGTGAACCATTTTGAATAGTATAAATTGTTTTACTAAATGATATTACTTGTTTTCACTAAAAGATAGTATTAATTTTGAAGGGTACAAGTTGTTTTCATTAAGAAGTATGAGTTGTTTCTCTAAAAGAAATTAACTGTTTTCACTAAAAGGTACAAATTGTTTTACTAAAAATATTGAAAAGTGGTTTATGTATAAACAAGTTTTACATTATACATATTCTAAAAAAAATTGTATAAATTGCAAATTGTTATATGTCAATTATATAAATTGCGATTTGATATTAACCACATACTTATGGATTTTGTTAGGTTCGCTCAACTAGTGCATTAGAATTTAACTTTATATCTTGTTTTAATTACACTTATACGTAATAGTAATATTGTCTACATATAAAAATAAGTATTTTACATGTTAAAATTGGATATCAATTCACAAGACTATATTATTTATTTGTTCGTATACTGTTTAACTAATATTATTTCTATGACTCAATTTTGACCCACAATTTTTTTTTAAAGTATATATGCTTTTTTAGATGCAATTTTTTCTTCTTATTTTTTAAGTATTGCATAGTCCAGTATTACAAAAGTGTGATTCGTGTTATCATGCTTCTTTCTTTTCTTTAAATAATAATGGTATCTCTTAACGCGTTCAACAAAATATCTGGAAAACCTTTGGTAAAAGTTATATTTTATTATATCGTTCAACAAAATATCTTAAACTAATAAATTGACAAATTCTTGCTTAGTATATGATTATTGTCGGTAAGAGATATAATCCCCTACATATTTTATGATTATGTAATATCAATGCTAAGTAGTATGTACAATGGTTGAAGAGGACATTCACTCGTTTCCAAAAGATAATATAAATTAAATAAGAACCACTTAGTCCTAAAAGAACTACATATAATCCCTGAAATAAAATGTATCAACATTATGAAAAAGTTGTTGATGCATCAAGCTTTAGTTTCATAAATTTTGTTTTCAAGATAATCTTTTAATAGCTACTCTTGTGAGACTGTCTTACTGTGAGATTAATATAACTTTTCAATTAAAATATTATAACTTTAAAATAAATTGTAGTACTTTAAAAAAAATATAAGATGTATAACTTTAAGACATAAATAAAGTATAGGGTGAAAATAGTTTATACATGAATTATTGATGTGTATTAGTTATTTTCATTAAAGAATATTAATTGTTTTCACTGAAGAGTATTAGTTGTTTTTACAGAAGAGTATTAGTTGTTTATTGAAAACAAACTAAGGCTCTTAAGTGAAAATAACTAATATTTTTCAGTGAAAACAACTAATATTCTTCAATAATTCATGTATGCATCAATTTTACTCTATACATACTCTAAGACAAAAATTTGAAGAGTGACACAATATATATTAAATAAATTATACTCTACCTTTCAAAAAATATATGTAAAATATGTATAATTTGAAGGTAAAATATTCAAAATTGGTAAACTTTGTATTAAAACATGATAATATTTTTACTATAAATGATATGGTTTCAGTTTCACTATGGTTTGGAGAGACAATCTTATACAAATTTCTCTTTCTTTAAATTAAATCTAGTTCCATAAATTTCAATTTTATTATTATAAAGATAATTTAATAATTATGAATTTGTGATTTCGTTATGAAACAAGCATTTTTACTCAATGGACGGAACACCAAACATTTGTTATTTTTGTTGGTGAACGAATCTAATCGTAAGGATTAGTGGCTGTTTTAATCCGTTTTTACGTCACCAATCAATAACGTGTGATTGATTACCACCGTAAATGGTAAATCGGGGTTTGGATTTATCGAATTTGTAAATTCGGTAGTCGAAATTGGACTTATTTCGTATATGTGTGAGTTTGAGTGTGTTTGTGTGTATTTTTTGCCTGAAATTCGAAAATTAAAATTCAATAAGCTGGAGAACAACTATTTATAGAGGCTAGCAAGCATGAGGTGCTACTGACTCTTGGTCTCCCTAGCTTGCATGCCTGACATGTGTCCTTTGACCTTAGTTTGACCTTATCTAAGCTGAATCTTAGTTACAAAGTCTTCTTTTGGGCCTTATCTCGGACTCATTGTTGTTCGCCTATGTCGGTTTGAATGATCTTGATGACCCTTCAACTGAAAGTTGTTCGCCTCTTGAGGGTGTACTTTGGAAGTTGTTCGCCTTATGGCTTTAGGATCTTTGTCCTTTGTTCACTTGTACACACTTCTTTGGCTGTTTGTTATATCATAGTTTGACCAAGTTGTTCGTCATTGATGACCTCACAGTTGGCTCATTCTTGGTTTTGGGCATAAATTCATGTTCGCCCATTAGTTGTTCGTCGGGGAGTTGTTCGTCATTTTATACACCTCTAAAATTGGTAGATGCACCCCAACTTGATTTTCTTTGTTGATTACCCTTGATTTGAGGTTGGTTCTTCATAATCCTTGATGTTGCTTTAATCCTTGTTCGCCATTTATTGACTTATGTTCGCCTATCAACAATTGCCCCCTATCCTGGCTATATGTTGCCCCAGACGAGCAACTTTGTGGTGAGCAACTATAGTTAGGATATCAAAATGATGAGGGTTGGGGCGAACATCATTGGCTTGGGCGAGCAACATATGGTCTGTCGTTTCGTCTTCCCAAGGTCTGGGAGTTGTACGAAGATGACGTGGGCGGCATGGCTGTGCGCCGCCCACGCGCGAGCAATCCCGAGGCCACGCGCCCCTATAATTACATATAGGTCCCTAAATTTTTGAACTTGTATGGAAATTACCCCGTTTTCTCTCAATTTGGCCCCAGGGCTTTTGGGAAATTTCGTCTGGGACCCCGCTTTTGCTTGGGGTATAAATAGTGGGAAAACTGAAATTTTTCCCACTTTTCCCCCTCTTGCAACAGTGCTCCGGCGAATCCTTCCTTCCTCCGGCGATTTCGAGCTTTCCGGCGTCCGTTCCACCGTATTTGGCCTCAAAATTCAACCCCCAGGTAGTTACTCTTCTTCTCCTATCTTCTTCTTTAATTTTTCTCTCGAAAACGCCATCGCCGCCGTGTGGGTTCGAGCTCCACCGTCTTCTCCGGGATAGCGCCGCCGTCTGCAACTCTTTCTACCACCGTTTGGATTTTTCTTCCTCTTCTATGTCTTCGCAATCGAGCAATAAAACTGAGGAGACCCTAGATCCCCTTTTTCCCGTTGCGGTTCCCATCGATCAACCTCCCCTCGAGATTTCTTCGGCGTCGGATCTTCACGTGGATTCAATTGTTCGCTCTGTGGAGGACACAGGTGCGTGCCCATCTGGGAGAGAATTAGTAGTTGCGGCGAACAACAATTTGGACGTTAGCTCTTCGTCTTCTGCCGAATCTAGAGATCCAGACCTTAACGAACTCACTCGCGAGTTCTTGGAGAGTATTAACTTCCCATCCCCAAGGATGCGGGAAAATGAGATCCCAGCTGGGGTTGCTCGACTATTTGAATGGCGAGCATATGCTGAAAGGTATGCGAACAGCTTTCCCCGTCCCCAAAGGGAAATAATGGATAAGGTGAAAACTGAGTACCAGGCGAGCAAGATAAAAAGCGTTGTTCGCGAAGATGAACTGGACTCTATCCGGAAGGACTACAAAATCCCATACGATATTCATCTATGGGCCCCTCGGAGAAAGGAAAGAGCTGATCGCCCACCCCCAGGATGTACGGCAATCAACCTTCACACCTTAATTGCCGGATTAAAGCTGTCTCTTCCACCCGTTGTTGGTCGATTCCTGGAGGCGACCAACTTGGCCATCACCCAAATTACTCCAATTGGGTGGATGAACCTTCTGGGCTCCATGTGTTTGTTCGCCCTGGAGGGTTATGTTGATCGGATCACTGCGGAAGAGATCAATTATTTGATGACAATTACAAGCTGCCCCTTGGGAGAAGAAGGCTATTACTATCTCAAGGCCAGGACTGGGTTGAAAATGGTAGAAGAAGTGCCGAACAAGATTCGTGACTGGAAGCAACACTTCTTCTGGATTGGGGGTGATTGGCGAGCGTCTTCTGGTCCACACGGCGGCCCTGGACGAATAAATTCTCCAGCAGCCTATGGAAAACTGAAACGTAAGTTTGTTTCTTGCTCGCCTTTGGGCTAAGTAGTTCTAATTTAACTTTTCTTGTTTGTTCGCAGGCCCTCGTCTACCCAAGTGGAATTCGAAAGAGGAGGAGTTGAGCTCGGAGTTCCTATTTACTTCGTGCTTGGTCGGCCTCCGCAATAAAGCAGATAGAACTATAGACTATCTCTGCCGAACAAGGTGTCAAAAAGCTGCTCGCCTTTTGACTTACCCACACCATCTGGAGGCTCAAGCTGAGGTGCCCCCAGGTATGAAAATTTCTAACTCCTTGCTCAAGTCTTGTTCGTCGTTAACTTGTATAACTTGCTCGTCTAATTCTAACTTCTTCTTTTTTTTTTTTTAGCCGAACAAGTTACAGTTGCCATCCCTCCTTCATACACCCTCCTGGAGCAAAGGGTTCTCGAAATGGCGCCGACTCGAGGGAAGAAAAGGAGAGGGGACCCTCCACAAAAGATGCTCGCGATGACGAACAAGCCCGAGGGGGCTAAGGTTCCAAGGCAGACTGCTCCCCCCATTCAAATCCGTTCTCCTCCTGCCTCTTCCCCCCATGGGGGGAAACGTTTAAAGAAAGCCGACGGGACTTCCTTGTCCCATGATGTCCCTGGCAAGGGGAAGGAGAAGGTGGGTTCGAGCCATGCTCGCCCAGAAGGGGACGTTGTTCGCCGTTCATCTGTCGAGCTCACGGAGAGGTCCGGCAAGGCGAGCAAAGATATAGGTTCCCCCAGAGGCCCCGAGGACACCACATACTTAGGCCGAGATGAACGAAAATTTTCTGAGTAAGTTTTTACTTTCTTGGCGAACAAGTTTTTTATTTGCCAAATCTTTCAAGTGTTGACCTTCTTTTTGTTCGCAGATACCGGCCCAACGATTATCCAGGGCGAGCAGATCTGATTCACCAGTTTGCCTGCTCTAGGACGCCGACGAGCTTTCGTGATATTACGGACGACCATGTTCGCCGAGCAACTGAAATTGTTGCTCGTGCCTGGTCACGGCCGTTGAACAAAGCGGTCCTCGCCCAGGGTCCCATTGATAATTTTCACTTATCAATGGTCCAAGCTGCAAACTCCCTTGTCTCAGCTCAAAGGGGAATGGCTCAAGTAGCCGAGCTAGAGGAGACTACTCGTCATCATGCCGCCTCTATTCGCCAGCTCACAGAGGAAAAAGATAAAATGGCGAACAACTTTAATGGCCAGATTGCTCGCCTAAAGGATCAATTGAAGTTGGCTAATGACTTGGAGAAGAAGCGCATTGAGGACTATCAGCTTGTCTCCGGCGAGCTTAAGGATACGAAGGCCGAGCTGCTCTCCTCTAAGACTGCGCTGGATGAAGAGAGGAAGAGGAGAGAAGGAGCAGAAGAAGAAGTTGCTCGGCTAAAGATGCAGATGTCTGAGATGCTTTCAAGGGAAGAAGCCGAGCAAGAATTTCAAGCTCGGAGTGGGCCCATCTCAAACTTGGGTTATATATGCGCCTATGCGGACAGCATTCGCGCGGCGGATGCTTATGACTTCAAGGATTTAGTTGAAGAGATGAGCAAAGATCTGAATGAATTTCTGGAGAACTATCCTCCGCCGAACAACATCGAGATTCAGCTGGCGGATTTGGCAGTACTAGGGGTCAAACTTGACAAACTCGACCCTAGTATTTCCATCACTCATCCTCCTCTTCCAGTTGATGAAGGCGAAGAAGAGGAAGGGGTGGCCGCGGCTAACGAGCAGAATGCAAAAGAGGCCGAGGATAAAGCTGCTGAAGATCTGGCCCGTGAAATGATTGTTGAACCCCCTGTTGAGCAGGCTCAAGATCCTCCACCCGCCGAGCAACAATAGGCCTTAGACTTAAATTTTTTTTCTTTTTTTTGTAATAGTTGTTCGCTCCTTTTTGTAGTACTTGTAATGGCTGCTTCCAGCTTGTACTATTTTTGAGGCTCAATGCCTTTGATTAATGGATGTCTTTCTTTTGTTCGCTCATTTTCTTATATATGTTAATTGCCTTTACATTTCTGTCAATGCCTTTACAATTATAACATATAGTGTTGGGC
This sequence comes from Ballota nigra, assembly GCA_947034835.1. NCBI lineage: Eukaryota > Viridiplantae > Streptophyta > Magnoliopsida > Lamiales > Lamiaceae > Ballota > Ballota nigra. Next base: position 118,133,382 of record OX344721.1, on the reverse strand, counting down.
TTTTGTTCGAATTGAACTCGCCTTTAGTGGAATCAGGGTTCAGCCTTAGGTTCTGTTCATTTTAAGAAACGAACAACCTTTAAGTGGCTTTGGTCCTTAGGTTCTGTTCATTTGTAAAACGAACAACCTTTGAATGGACTTGTACCTCGAGCTTTTGGACTTTTCCTTTTTTGACGAACAACTATTATATTTACATTGCAAAATAATTACAAGTGTTGTAAGACTATCCATCACTATCATATATAATCTGACGAACAGCTTTAAACACAAACTAAAACTTGCTCGCTTATAATATTTTTTGCCGAGCAACTCTATCTATAAAACCAAAAGCACTAGCACCAGACTATACAATGTGCCGAGCAACTTTTGAATCTATACTTAAGAAAAAGTTTTAAAAAATTAGGCAAGTTTTTAGCCCTTTATAGCCTTCCTTCAGCTCATACGCATCCCTTGCCCCCCAAGACAATTGTTCGCCCACTTATTGATAGTACTTCTTGAGATGTACGGCATTCCAGGAGTATGAGGCCGACTTGCCTTCCATATCTTCGAGATCGTATACGCCATTTACGAATTTTTCCGTTATACGATATGGGCCCTCCCAAGCTGGTCCCAGTACTCCTGAAGATTGGGCGAGCAGTTTTCTTAGAACCAAATCTCCAACTCTGAATTCCCGGACTTTTACACGGGAATTATAATAACGTTCTGCTCGCTGCTTGTATGTGGCATTTTTTAACTCCGCATTTAATCTTTTTTCTTCGAGCAAATCCATTTCAGCACTCAGAGCAGAATTATTTGCTTGTTCATCAAAGTTGGTCGTCCTAATCGTACTGGTCCTTAACTCAATAGGTATTACTGCTTCTGTTCCGAAAGCCATAGCAAAGGGTGTTTCTCCGGTGCTAGACCTGGGAGAAACTCTGTATGCCCACAAGACTTCCGGGAGTTCAATAGACCAACCACTTTTGCTCTCCGCCAGTCTTACTTTTAATGTATGCTTGATTATCTTGTTCACAGCTTCAACTTGTCCGTTTGACTGGGGATGATAAGGTGTGGAGTAATGTTTTTTGATCCCCCACTTCGCACAGAATTCTCTCAACTCTTGTCCATCAAACTGTGGACCATTGTCTGTCACAATTGCCTGTGGAACTCCGAAACGACAGACAATGTTCTTCCAAATAAAGTTGATCATCTTCTGCTGCGTGATGTTCACCATGGCCTCTGCTTCTGCCCATTTAGTGTAATAATCGACTGCCACAACGGCAAATCGAACATTTCCTACTCCAGCCGGGAAAGGACCAATGATGTCCATCCCCCATTTTGCAAAAGGCCATGGGCTGTATACTGACACGAGCTCCTGGGCCGGGGTATGAATATTCGGGGCAAAAATCTGACACTGATGGCAAGTTTTTGCTTTCTTGATCGCATCCTGACGTAATGTCGGCCAATAATACCCTTGCCTGATGGTTTTGTACGCCAAGGCTTGCCCCCCAGTGTGATTTCCACATACTCCGGCGTGAATTTCTTCGAGTACTGCTTGCCCTTGCCCCCTAGGCAAACACTTGAGAAGTGGGACTGATATTCCCCTTTTGAAGAGTTGCTCGCCCACCAGAGTATATCTGGCGGCTCGCTTTACTAGCTTGGCAGCTTCAAAAGGATTGTTTGGTTTTTCCCCACTTTTCAAGTATTTGACTATACTTGTTCTCCAGTCTTCTTCACTGGTTTGATCGTCGAGTTGGTTGACATTATAGCTTACTGTTGATGGATCTTTCATTTTTGTAACTATAATATCTGCCAACTCTAAGGGGCCTTCACTTGTTGCTAGTCGAGCAAGCGCATCTGCTTGAGTGTTGCTCGTCCTTGGAATTTGCTGTATGAAAACTTGCTGCAACATGGACATCAGGTGAGCAACAATCCGTTGATACTCGATCATATGATCATCTTTTGCTTCGTATTCACCTCGGACTTGGTTCACGATCAATTGTGAATCGCCAAATATTTGCAAGCGTCTGACACCAACTGCGAGAGATAGGTGGAGACCAGCAATAAGAGCTTCATACTCAGCTTCGTTGTTGGTTGCCATGAAACCAAATCTGATTGCCGAGGTGAATACTTGTCTATCTGGGCTGATTAAAACTACTCCTGCCCCCGAGGCTATATTGGTTGATGATCCGTCCACATAGAGATGCCAAGGATGATCAAGTCCTCTCGTCGGATCTGGAGGGAAAGTTAGTTCGACTATAAAGTCGGCTAATGCTTGCCCTTTGATCGTTGTTCGAGGAGCATAGGTCACCCCGAATTGGCTAATCTCCAGTGACCATCTTAAGAGACGTCCTGCAGTGTCGGGGCGATGGAGAATTTGCCTGAGCGGGAAAGTTGTTAGAACTTCGACTTGATGGTCAAAGAAGTATGGTCGTAACTTTCTCACACTCATAACCAAAGCATATGCCAGCTTTTAGGTTGGAGCATATTTGATCTCTGCTTCATACAAAGCCTGGCTGACGTAATATATAGGTTGGTGGAATTTGCCGTCTTCGCGCACCAAGACAGAGCTGATGGCAACTTCTGATGCGGCTAAGTATAAAAAGAGCTTTTCTCTTGGGATTGGTTTTGATAGGATTTTGACATCTCCCAGGTAGTCTTTAAGTTGATCAAAGGCCGCTTGGCAGTTGTCAGTCCATGCAAACTTTCCTTTTTTGACGGCCTCGAAGAATGGACGGCACTTGTCCCCCGACCTGGATATGAACCGGTTCAATGCTGCTAGGCACCCGGTGAGTCTCTGCACTTCTTTCACCGAACGTGGTGGTTGCATATCCAAGATGGCTTTAACTTTTGAAGGGTTGGCCTCAATTCCCCGCTGGCTAACAAGATGACCCAAGAATTTTCCCGAGTGAACTCCAAAGCTGCTTTTCTTTGGATTCAACTTCATGTTATAGTGTCGGAGAATTTCGAACACTTGAGTCAGATGTTGAAGATGGTCTTCCTTCTTGGGACTTTTGACTACGATATCGTCTACATAGACTTCAACCGTATCTCCAATTTGTTGATCAAACATCTTGTTCACCAGTCTTTGATATGTTGCTCCAGCATTTATGAGGCCAAACGGCATTCTCTTCCAGCACAGCAGGTTTTTGTTAGTATAAAAAGCTGTGCTTTCTTGATCGTCAGGATGCATTGGGATTTGATGATACCCTGCAAAAGCATCCATGAATGTTAGCATTTCGTGACCCGCAGTGCTGTCCACCAATTGATCGATGTGCGGGAGAGGAAAGTTGTCCTTCGGGCATGCTGCATTCAGATCTGTAAAGTCTATGCATAGCCTCCAGGTTCCGTTTGATTTTCTCACCAGCACAGGGTTTGCTACCCATTGTGGACAAAGTGCTTGACGGATCAGATCGTTGTCTAACAGCTTTTTAACTTCTTCATTCAAGGCTTGGTATTTGTCTGGGCCGTACTTCCTTCGTTTTTGATGGACGGGCTTTCTTGCTTGATTTATGTTCAGCTTGTGGCAAGCATGTTTCGGGTCTATCCCCACCATATCTGCGTGAGACCAAGCAAAGACATCTAGATTCTTGGTGAGGAACTCTTTTATTCGGGATCTGTAAGGCTCTGGGAGCTCAGATCCTATGAATAATTCAAGATCTTCGTTGTCGGGATTAACTTTGAACGCCTCCAGCTCTTCGACTGGAGTTGCTCGTCGTTTTTGTCCCTTCCAACGGGGATCAAGTATGGGTTCCTCAGGGTTGAAATCATTTTTGATGTCCATGGGCTCTGCCCCCAGGCGGGGTTCTAGATCATCAGTTGGCTCCGTCCCATTATTGTTCGTTTGTACTTGGCCCTCCAAGTCCCCCACTGAGGGTTATTCGTCATCACCCCTTTGTTGTTCGTCAGATGGGGGTTCCTCGCGGGTGGTAACGAGTGGCTCGTCCAACACTTGCTCGTCCAAGTGTTGTTCGTCCGTATCCATGTGGTCGTCCATGTCCATCATATTGTTCAGTATTGATGGTTCGTTGACGGGATAACTTGTTGCTTCCATCATGGATATTTGTACAAATTTTGCTCGTAGCTGTTGAATGCATTCTCGTGCTCTCCGTTGGTCTCCTTTAATTGTGCCTGTTCCACTAGCTGTTGGAAATTTCAAACAATAGTGGTAAGTGGAACATGCAGCTTTAAATTCATTGAGAAAAGGTCGGCCAAGAAACCCGTTATAGGTCGACTCCTGGTCTACAACCAAGAAATCTACCATTCTTGTTATATTTCTTTCGGGTTCATTAGCTGTTACAAGTTGTACTGCTAATGTTACAATTCTCAACGGTGTTGTCACAGCATTCCCGAAACCTATGATTCTATGTGTTGTATTTCGAACATAACCCGAATAATCTCCCAGATTATCGAGGGTCTTCTTGAATAAGATGTTGGTGTAGGCTCCGGTGTCCACCAACAGTCTGTGGACTCTGGTCCCCATAATCTTGGCGCAGATTACGAGTGAATCATTGTGCGGAGTTAAGACGCCTTCAAGGTCTTTTTCGGTGAAAGTTAATTCTGCCGTTTGCATGATAGACGGCTTAACTCCCATTTCTTGTACTTGGCCAATCGCTCGTAGCTCCGTTTTCCTCTTCCGATTAGAGTCGGGTGGTTGTCCATCAAAACACCCTCCCGCGGGACCTGCGGGTTCCATCATGAACAGATCTTCTAAAGGTTGAGCTGGCATACTGGGAACTGGTCGCCCGGGTTTGTTGTTTCTCTGAGGTTGACCATCCTCTTCGTCTTCTGAGTTGTTCTCCCGAGCTCTTTTCCCAGGTTGCCTTTTAACGAAATCGGAGAGCTTTCCCTCCTCATAAAATCGCCAGAGTTGCTTAAGCAAATCTCTACACTCACTTGTAAAATGCCCCACACTTTGATGGTAGGCACAATACTTGTTTGGGTTGAGTTTGCCAGTATCCTGGCGGATTTTACGTGGTGGGGAAAGCAACTCTCTCTCCTTTACGCTCTCATACACAGTATCAACTGATACTGTCAACACTTGGTTCAGTTTTTCCTTCAAATCCGATCCTTCGGTGAATGCTTTCATATTTTTTGGGACCCTGTAGCTTGTCCCGACGGGCTTTTTGTTATTCTCCTTAGGATCAGCTTTGTTCTCCCCTAAATTTGTTTGTAGGGCCTCGTGCATGGAAACGAAAATGCCAGCTTGGTTTCTGAACTCGGCATAAGTCTTTGGGCACTTCAGACGTACCTCCTTCCATAACTTCGACCCTTTTTTCAATCCGGCCATCACAGCGACGATCTTTGTATCTTCGCTCACCGGTTCTCCTTCTAGCAAAACTTTATCGAATCTTTCCATAAACGCCCGGTCAGTTTCATCATCATTTTGCCTCAAATCTGATAGCCGGTGTTTTTGGGAAAGATACGACCCCGCCGTTGAAAAGTGAGAAAGAAATTCTCGACTTAGCTGGACGAACGAGTGGATTGATGCCGACGGCATTGATGAAAACCACTTGTGAACCCGATCGCCCAATGTTAAAGGAAAATTCCGGCATTGGGTGGCATCGCTGGCCCCCACGGAGACCATGTAATCCGTATACTTCGTTAAGTGGACCCGGGGGTCGGCGATGCCTTCATATTGAATGCTAGCCGGAAATTGAATCTTTTTCTGTATCGGGGCCTTCAAAATGTGAGCTGCCAAAGGTGAGGATGGCATGCTGGTCGTTCCCATCCCCCTCTGTTGGTCTAGTTGCCCCTGCATGTTCTCCACAGCCCTCCTTAGGCTTGATAATTCATCAAGAGGTGCCCCCTGACTTGGAGGCTGTTCGGCGAGCAAAGGCATTAACCTTTCTGCTCGTCGCAGTCCCTCACTTGGAGTGGGCACTTCCTGGGCTTGCCTCCTAATGTTGTTCGCCGCATTTGGCCCTAGGCGCCTGAAGGCTGACTGGGAGAGTCTTTCATGGACTGATGGGCGAGGTTGTTCAAAAGTTGCTCGCCCATCTTCTGCTCCCCGGCGAGCAGCTTCCCGCTGGGGTTGGCTAAGCCTGTCTTGGGCACTGGAACGTGTTGTTCCATGGCTAGACATAGTTGTTCGTCCGCGACCAGACTCAGCCTGTACTTCTCCTTGGTCGACCACCTTGGCCTTTCCCTTATTTCGTCTGACTTGGGCACTATCAACCTCTCGCTGTTCGCCCCTGGTAGTCCTGGGCCTAACAACCTCTAGGGACTTGTCCCTTGGCCTTGCTTGTGTTGGCCTGACCTGCTCTTGTTGTCTCTGGAGAGCCTGGAGAGCAGCTATGGTTTTGGCCAACTCGTTGGGGTTGTTCGCCAAAGCCTCCATCTCAGGGGGGAGGTTATGTGTTATGGCTGTATGTTGTGACCTGTTCGCATGTCTCGGGTCACGGTCCTGATGGTCGGCCGACGTGGCCCGGGTTTGAGATGGTCTTTTCGACAAACGTGATCCTTGGGTCTCTTTAGATTGAGGCATTTCAATTTAAATTAATTCTTAATTTATAAATTGAAGAACACCAAGAACACCAAGAACACCAAGAACACTTTTGTTTGTATCTTCAAATATTTCTTGAGAGTTCTTATGGATCTTCAAGTTTTCAGCTTGAAGTTCTTGAGTAATCACACTGAACCGGAGGTTCGAACCCTCCTTCTAGCGCCAAATTGTTGGTGAACGAATCTAATCGTAAGGATTAGTGGCTGTTTTAATCCGTTTTTACGTCACCAATCAATAACGTGTGATTGATTACCACCGTAAATGGTAAATCGGGGTTTGGATTTATCGAATTTGTAAATTCGGTAGTCGAAATTGGACTTATTTCGTATATGTGTGAGTTTGAGTGTGTTTGTGTGTATTTTTTGCCTGAAATTCGAAAATTAAAATTCAATAAGCTGGAGAACAACTATTTATAGAGGCTAGCAAGCATGAGGTGCTACTGACTCTTGGTCTCCCTAGCTTGCATGCCTGACATGTGTCCTTTGACCTTAGTTTGACCTTATCTAAGCTGAATCTTAGTTACAAAGTCTTCTTTTGGGCCTTATCTCGGACTCATTGTTGTTCGCCTATGTCGGTTTGAATGATCTTGATGACCCTTCAACTGAAAGTTGTTCGCCTCTTGAGGGTGTACTTTGGAAGTTGTTCGCCTTATGGCTTTAGGATCTTTGTCCTTTGTTCACTTGTACACACTTCTTTGGCTGTTTGTTATATCATAGTTTGACCAAGTTGTTCGTCATTGATGACCTCACAGTTGGCTCATTCTTGGTTTTGGGCATAAATTCCTGTTCGCCCATTAGTTGTTCGTCGGGGAGTTGTTCGTCATTTTATACACCTCTAAAATTGGTAGATGCACCCCAACTTGATTTTCTTTGTTGATTACCCTTGATTTGAGGTTGGTTCTTCATAATCCTTGATGTTGCTTTAATCCTTGTTCGCCATTTATTGACTTATGTTCGCCTATCAACAATTTTATTATTATAAGTTAGTGTTGGTGTGACATAAATAAATATAAGAAAGGTGACAATGACTCAAATGTCAATTATCAACCGTCCTAGAATATACCATCCAATTCAAAGGGATTATTTCCTCAGACTTCATAATTGCTTAATGGCCCAATTCAATTTGATGTTGAAAGTAGTAGATTTTGCGGTTTAGATGATGCCACTTGTTCATGACTCAGATCCAACGACTCTGGTTTTTTGTTCTGTCTGCTTTCGCTTACTCAATGACAATGGATGGCCGACTTTTCATTAATTTAATTAATTAAATTTTAACCTCTTCATTAGCGATGCATAACTTCAACAACTTTCAACAGTTGTTATTAAATGATGATATCAATTTATTAAGCTCATTCCGTTCAATTTTTTTTTTATTAAGCTCATTGAATTAATTAAAAGAGAAGATGATAAAAAAATGGTAACAAAATTATTCAAGTCAAACGGCATACAACATCAAAATGAGTTTGCAATTAGATACTTTATAAAATCCCTTAAAATGAAATGTGATGTCTTATAATTTATTATTTGTTCCCTATCTGATTATATATGTGGGAAGTTGTCTCTCTAGGTCTTAACACTCCATACGTAATTATACTTATTTTAAAATTTGGCGATATAATTAGACTGTGGGTATTTATTTCTCACGATAAATCATGCTCCTAAAATTAAAATAGTTATGTAAAAGAATTTCACCTCCTTTAAAAATTCGAACTTAAAAGAGGTGTAAAAGTAATTATTAAATTATTTTTCTTATAATATATATACAATATGTATTATCGATGACTCGATGTGAATTACCATATCTTTCTATACTTAAAAAAGATATTTTTTAAATTTGAGTTAATATATCTTGTGTTTTGTATTTTTTGAATTAATCTTTAGTACATTTTAATCATTCAACTTCGGCCACCACACGAGTCGGGCGTAGCTCAGCTGGTTCCTGGGTGGCAGATTGCTACAAGGACGCAGGATCGAGCCCTGGCAGCCGCAGTGTGGGAGTTTTATCCCTCCAATGTGGGGGATAGCTCCTTGTGGGCACCAGGCACTGGTCCTCCCACCTAATGGGCCGCTGAGTCACCATGATTTACTTCCTCCACCCAATCCTGTCGGGCCAGGGGGTGGGGGCCCTGGGGGCGAGGGCTTCGCCTTTTGCTACAAAGATGAACAATCATCAAACTTTGAAAATATCTTACTTAAAAATTCCACTTGTCAAATTATGTGTCAAAAATTTTAAGTTACAGTCTTGTATGAGTATTTAATAGTGATGAACTATATCTGTAAATATCATTAGGTGATTTTTAATTTATTGAAGAATCAAATTAAAAATAAAGAATAACTTATTGTTATAATTAGAGTTATGTTCCCCAAACATCAGTACGTTCATCACACATTTTGTATTCTCCCTATGAAAAAGTGAGCAAAGGGTGGCACCGTTGTTTGGGAAACCATCCCAATCGTGAGAAGAATCGATTAATGGATTTAGTTACGCTTCCACTATTGTAATTAAGGGTTTATCTAATTTCAGTCAATAGTAATAGATCTCTAAATTAGGGGGTGCTTGGTTATCAATTCCTTAATGGTAATGAGAATGAAAATTGATTTCCATCTATGCCCTCATAATAAAAATAATATGTTAGGGGAAGAAGTGTTCCAATGGTGACTCCATTGCTAGTGTCATGCCCCAATTTTGGAATAGAAGTGGACTACAAATGGTTGCTGGTGGAGGAATAGGGGAGTGATTGAGGAGGATGATTGTAGGAAGAAAATAGGGTAATCAAAATGGAGTAGTGATTACCTTATTTAGGAGGAGGGGTAGTGATTTTGTTCTCATGAAACATACTAATTACACAATATTTCAATCTCATTCCCATTACCATTGAAGAGTTGTTAACCAAGCGCCCCCTTAATTGATTGTTTTTATAAAACATGTTTATGGATTTATTAAGGATTAAGTGCAGGATAATACAATCCCGAACCACTTTTTACAAATTGATACAAAATAATTGAACAGATGCACAAAAATAAATTGAACATAAGTATATATTTTTTTAACACTATACTATCTTGTAAATAGTGGTCTGAGATTGTACCATTTTGTAAACAACCCATTTATTAAAGCATATTATTTGGATCGATTAAATTTTTAACATATGACCTTTTCAAATTAGAGAAGAAAATGATAATTAGCTGCCACTTGTCTCGTAACTTGTAAGTCACTAAACGTAAATTTCTAGCTCCACCTCGACCTCAATGACTCTTATTTGTAAGGGGTCGATACAAGGTGACAAATTAAAAATGTAATAATCAAATAAATAGATGTATTAAGTCAATAAAAAATATTAAAATTTGACAACTTCAAAAATCTTAAGGTGGTGTTTAACATGAAATTTCAAAATTTATTTTGGGTTTTCGAAATCAAAGGTAGTTTTACTTCGAGATCTTGAAGTTTGATTTTTGAAATCACCAAGACGACTCCTATAAAATTAATCTACTATAATATTTTTCAATGCAACCAATTATTCTTTCCTTACATTTTAATTAATATATCAATTTTGTATGCACCAAGTGATCATGTAATTCAAGTGTATTTTTAAAAACTCACGTTTGTTATTAAAAAGTCACTCTTGTATTACTAAAAAATATCACATGTTACAATTTAACAAAGAGTGATTTTTTAGTAAACTAAGGATGACTATCTAGTGATATGATAACTTTAAAAAAATATTAAAAATTGAGCTGCACAGTGTACCGAATGCACAAGAAATTTACTCTTAATTAATACATTTAAATCTTAACACACGCCACTCGTTCATTATAATCACACTCAACAACATCATAATAAAACTAACATAATTAACCCTCACATATTGATTTAGTTAACTAGATCTATCTAATCCTTAGAATTCCAAAAACAAACATACTCCATCTTAAACAATTAATATTTAAAATCCCCTTAATAAACTAAAGTAAACCATGCATGAAATCTCATGTCACCTAACAAATTAAACCCAAATGCACAATTTTCCCAAATGAAACCACGCATCATAAAAAGATATGTATGTATGCATGCACTCATCACCATGCTCATGCACATGACACGCATGCAAGCATGCATATAACCATGTAGATGTTAGGCAGCCACACAATATGGCCCTCGTGGCATGGCAAATGGCCAAGTGGTGAGATCGCGTAACACAAGATATAAATCTGGAATCGTCTTCAGCCACGTATCTCTATATCTCTAGATACAGAATGGAATAGTATCAAATGCTTTGCGGGCAGAAATATCTTGGGATATTTAATTATTTATATGTATATCGGCTGCCCTTTCGTGTGGCACTTTATTCTCAGCCACTAATCTGCGTATCACGTGTTTTGAGGCGGGCAGGTGCTGCCCGTTGCTTTTTTAGCGGATGTCTAGGTTTGAACCAACCACGTGTAGACAAATTATGGGCTACCCTTTTGAAAAGGAAAAGTAGCCAAGAGTATTTTTACTCTTTCCTTTTCCATTTTCGGAATATTATTTAACATTAATATATTTATACATCAGTTGCACCATATAACGGATCACATGTGTGGAACGTGAAAATAAATACTCACGCTGTTCCACTTAAATTTGCATACTTCCTTTACTTTCGTATTTTAGCGAGCAAATTGTTTATTAATATTTGAAATGATAAAGTGACTTTTAAGTGGGAAGGAGTGAGTATAATTGAAACATTCATGGTAAAACTGAAACATGCATGTTAAATTTAGGGCATGTTGGTTAAACTTATTTTAAATATAGGACTGGTCCTTTAAATATCTTATAAGTTCTATAAAATGTACTGGTAATTTTTAAGTAGCTGTTTTGTTGAGCGTATAAGCTGTTGGTGATCAAATTTAATCGGATGGATTAGTGTCTATTTAGTTCGGTTTAGGACCACCAAACAAGAGCGTGTTATTGATTATCACCGTAAATAATAAATCGAAGTTTAGGATCGTGAAATTGTAAATACGAAAGTCGAAATCGTATTTATTTCGTATATGTGTATGTTTAGGTGTGTTTGTGTGTGTTTTGAGAACATTTGTGTATTTTTTCTTGTATTTCTTAGCTGGAGAACAAGTATTTATAGAGACTAACAAGCAGGAGGTGTCCAAGACTCTTGGACTTCCTAGCTTGCATGCTAGACAAGTGTCCTTTGACACTGTTTGACCTTATCTAAGCTGAATCTTAGTTACAAAGTCTTTTTTGGTCTTATCTCGGACTCATTGTTGTTCGTCCAGGTCGACTTGATTTGTCCAGAATGATCTTTCAATAAAAGTTGTTCGCTTTATGAAAGTATGGCATCAAAGTTGTTCGCCTATTTTTCTTGCTATGATGAGCTTTGGAATCTTGGTTTCCTGTTCGTCTACATGCACGTCTTAGACTAGTAGATACACCATCTTTTGGTAAAGTTGCTCGTCACCAGAGATCAGGCAGAATATTCATCTGGTCTCAGGTCTTAAAACCTGTTCGTCAATAAGTTGTTTGTTGACGGAGTTGTTCGCCACTTCATACACCTCTCGGATTGATGTATGCACCCCAATCTTGTTTTTCTTTGTTAAGTGCTTGTCTTTGTTCGCACCAAGGTGATTGATGTTCGCCTATCAACAATTGCCCCCTATACTGATCAGGTGTTGCTACAGACGAGCATCTTTGGGCAAGCAACAGTAGTTAGGATATCAAACTGATGAAGACTTGGACGAACATCATTGATCTTGTCGAACAACACTTGGTTCGCCGCTTCGCCTCCCCAAGATCTAGGGGATGCACGAGGATGACGTGGGCGGCATGATTGCGCGCCGCCCACGCGCGATCAGTTCCGAGGCCACGCGCCCCTATATTTATTTGTAGGCCCTCCACTTTTTTCTCGATTTTGTAAATGACCCCCGTCTTTTATCACTTTAACCCCCAAATTTTGGGAAAATTACGGGTTTTACCCCGTTTTCTTGGATGGTATAAATAGAAGTGGGAAATGAAAATTTTCCCACTTCTTTCCTTCTTGCTACAGTGCTCCGTCGTCTCCAAGCTTCCTCCGACGATCCCAAGCCTTTTTCCGGCGATTACTCCGATCTCGGATCTTCAATTCGATTCCCAGGTAGTACTTTCGTCTTTATCACTTAATTCTCTCTTTCAATTTTCTTTTTCCTTCAAAAACCCCCCATCACCGCCGTGTGGAGGTTAGCGCCACCGTCTCCTTCAAACATCACCGCCGTCTGCAAATAATTCTGCCGCCGGCCGCATTTTTGCCCCCATTTTTCTCCTCAATTTCCTACTGTTGGGATATAGATTAGATGTTTTGAAGATGTTAAAATAAGAACTGGTAACTAGTCTAGGACTAGAATAGGTCTTAGGCTAAGGGGGAAGGGAATTAGACAAGACAAGAGGAGTCCCAGACAAGAAGAGTCCCAGAGAAGAGGAGTCCCAGACAAGAGGAGACCCAGACAAGAGGAGTCCGAGACAAGAGGAGTCCCAGACAAGAGGAGTCCGAGACAAGAGGAGTCTTGGACAAGATGAGTCTTGGACAAGAGGAGTCTTGGACAAGAGGAGTCTTGGACAAGATGAGTCTTGCACAAGAGGAGTCTTGGACAAGATGAGACTTGGACAAGAGGAGTCTTGGACAAGATGAGTCTTGGACAAGAGGAGTCTTGGACAAGATGAGACTTGGACAAGAGGAGACTTGGACAAGAGGAGTCTTGGATAAGATGAGACTTGGACAAGAGGAGTCTTGGACAAGAGGAGACTTGGACAAGATGAGCTCTGGACAAGATGAGGTCGGGACAAGATGAGGTTGGGACAAGATGAGGTAGAGGACTAGAAGACCAGATGAGGTAGAAGACCAGATGAGGTAGAGGACCAGATGAGGTAGATGACCAGACGAGGTAGATGACCAGATGAGGTAGAGGGCCAAATGAGGTAGATGACCAGATGAGGTAGAGGGCCAGATGAGGCAGATGACCAGATGAGCTCTACCAGATGAGCTCTACCAGACTACTCTACCAAGAAGATCTTGTGATCAAAAGATAAGAAGAATCAAGAATCAAGAAAGGGAAGTCAACTGATATCAAGGAAGATTGGTTGTAGATCAAAGAAGAATCAATCAAAGAAATAGTCAACCAATCAATCATATAATCAATCAAGATGATTGATTATATTCCTTTATTTGTAGATGTTTGAATTTCTAGCTTCCAACGGCTAGTTATTTGACACCTATAAATAGGAGTGCATGGTGATAAAGTTCAACAAGAAAGACGGGCAAGAGAGCACAAAAAATAGAGAAACACACGAACACACCATACACTCACCTTGTTCGTACACGTATTATATCTACTCTTGTAGGAGTTCTAGTTGGAATATTACTCAACCTATTCACCACATTGAAAGGTTGTTGTAAGTTGTACGAAGGAGCTGGTACTTCCCAATTCCAGTAGTAAGTAAGTTGGTTAGTGAGTGAGACCCCTTTGGTGAAAGGGAGAGTGGACGTAGGATCGTTATATCCGAACCACTATAAAATTCTCGTGTCTCTTTTATTTGCTTTATTTATTTCAATTTCTGCATAATTAATTTTAGCACTTTAAAGAGGATTTTTCTTAAAATTAAGAATAAAACGCTTTCCGCAAATAATATTTTTGGGACCAACAAGTGGTATCAGAGCAGTGTGTCCTAGACCACTGCTTTGAAAATCTTTTGGTGGTCACCAGGACAGGTCCAATTTTTTGAAAAACCCAAATATTTTTTTTTGTGCTAATAATTTCTTGCAGAAATGGGTTCGAAGAAAAGAAATAAAAGATACACTATGAGTCACTCCAAAAGAAGCTTCACAACCCATGAAGAAGAGGTATCCACTTCTGGTTCATCATCAAATTTTGGACCAAGCGAAGAGATATGTCTTGTGACAGATGAGGTATGTAATCGAACTCCCTCTTCTTCTTCTTATTCTTCTATTTCTGAACAATCAGAGGAGTCTTATACTCAAAATTTGCTATTAGATCTCCAAAAATCTGTACAACTTTGTTAAAAGTTGGAAGATGAGAACACAAAGCTGAAAGCAGAAAATCAGAAGTTTTCACAAAGTTTAGGCAACCCAACTGATCTACCAGTTGAACAGGTTCAAACACTGGTAGAAGAGTCCACTGACTTGAAAACCAGATGTGATGAACAAACTAAGCTGATAGAAAAGTTGATTGTTGAAAACATTGAGAAAGATAATGAATATACTCTGCTGAAAGCTAAGTTCGATGAACTCTTCCATCAAAACAAAATTGTAAAAGATAGTGAGGACAAGCTCAAGCTAAGACTGTAGCAGCTGACTACAACACACAATAATGTGTCACACATAGCTGCCTCATCTCAAACAGAGCATGATAAGACAGGCCTTGGTTATTCCAAACCTGAATCCTCACATGTTCAGAAAGAAGAAAAGTCTAACAATTTTATTGATAAGGGTAAGAGGTCAGCTGACCAGGCAACTCAACCTAACGGGCAGATGAGTTCTAAATCTCAAAAACCCAAAAGGAAGAGGAGGAATTTTAAAAGACCTCAGCAAGGTCAGCAGAGAAGAAAATAGCCTGGACCTTCTCAAAAGAAGCAGTCCCAGCTGATTCCTACTCAGCTGCAGAAGACTTTTAAGTCATCTGCCAGACCAGCTGGAACTTTTGATGGTTCTAGCAAGACCTATCCTTATCGACAAAATTTCAAGACTGTTGCATTAAGACAAGTTATTCCTTCTACTGGACAAGCTCATAAGAGAAGAAGAGCCTCTAGAAGAAATAACCATGTCGAAGCTTCTTATGTTCAATGTGTTTTTGTGGATGTGTATGGAAGAAAGATAAGATCACCTGATTAAAAAAGGGATGATCTATTCTTGTGGCTTCCTAAATGTTGTGCTAACCCCCCTGGACCCAAAAGGGTACCAAACACTTGATTGTCTGCAGATACACAAGAAGACCAGCTGATAGTATGCCCCAAATATCAGCTGAGCATATTTTGAGGGGGAATATCAGTTGACCCTGCTTGATTAGACTTCTTATCTTAAGATTTCAATTTTCTCTTGTCTTGTTTAAATTCAGTTCTTTCATTTTAACATCATCAAAAAGGGGGAAATTGTTGGGATATAGATTAGATGTTTTAAAGATGTTAAAATAAGAACTGGTAACTAGTCTAGGACTAGAATAGGTCTTAGGCTAAGGGGGAAGGGAATTAGACAAGACAAGAGGAGTCCCAGACAAGAAGAGTCCCGGAGAAGAGGAGTCCCAGACAAGAGGAGACCCAAACAAGAGGAGTCCGAGACAAGAAGAGTCCCAGACAAGAGGAGTCAGAGACAAGAGGAGTCTTGGACAAGATGAGTCTTGGACAAGATGAGTCTTGCACAAGAGGAGTCTTGCACAAGAGGAGTCTTGGACAAGATGAGACTTGGACAAGAGGAGTCTTGGACAAGATGAGTCTTGGACAAGAGGAGTCTTGGACAAGATGAGACTTGGACAAGAGGAGACTTGGACAAGTGGAGTCTTGGATAAGATGAGACTTGGACAAGAGGAGTCTTGGACAAGAGGAGACTTGGACAAGATGAGCTCTGGACAAGATGAGGTCGGGACAAGATGAGGCCGGGACAAGATGAGGTTGGGACAAGATGAGGTAGAGGACTAGAAGACCAGATGAGGTAGAAGACCAGATGAGGTAGATGACCAGATGAGGTAGATGACCAGATGAGGTAGATGGCCAGATGAGCTCTACTAGATGAGCTCTACCAGATGAGCTCTACCAGACTACTCTACCAAGAAGATCTTGTGATCCAAAGATAAGAAGAATCAAGAATCAAGAAAGGGAAGTCAACTGATATCAAGGAAGATTGGTTGTAGATCAAAGAAGAATCAATCAAAGAAATAGTCAACCAATCAATCAAGATGATTGATTATATTCCTTTATTTGTAGATGTTTGAATTTCTAGCTTCCAACGGCTAGTTATTTGACACCTATAAATAGGAGTGCATGGTGATAAAGTTCAACAAGAAAGACGGGCAAGAGAGCACAAACACTAGAGAAACACACGAACACACCATACACTCACCTTGTTCATACACGTATTATATCTACTCTTGTAGGAGTTCTAGTTGGAATATTACTCAACCTATTCACCACATTGAAAGGTTGTTGTAAGTTGTACGAAGGAGCTGGTACTTCCCAATTCCAGTAGTAAGTAAGTTGGTTAGTGAGTGAGACCCCTTTGGTGAAAGGGAGAGTGGACGTAGGATCGTTATATCCGAACCACTATAAAATTCTCGTGTCTCTTTTATTTGCTTTATTTATTTCAATTTCTGCATAATTAATTTTAGCACTTTAAAAAGGATTTTTCTTAAAATTAAGAATAAAATGCTTTCCGCAAATAATATTTTTGGGACCAACACCTATGTCTTCGCAGTCGAGCAACAAATCTGAAGAAACCCTTGATCCTCTTTTTCCCATTGTGACATACGAAAATCAACCCCCGTTCGAGATTTTCTCGGCATCAAACCC
The DNA here is from genome assembly GCA_947034835.1 of Ballota nigra. Lineage (NCBI taxonomy): Eukaryota > Viridiplantae > Streptophyta > Magnoliopsida > Lamiales > Lamiaceae > Ballota > Ballota nigra. Next base: position 118,116,368 of record OX344721.1, on the reverse strand, counting down.
CAACGTTGATTCCGTTGTTCGATCGGTGGAGGACACGGGTGCTCGCCCATCTGGGAGGGAGGTTGTAGCTGTTGCGAACAGGGATTCTGACGAGGGTTCTTCGTCCAGTTCTGAATCGGAGGACCCTAAATTTAACGAACTTAAATATTGGAAAATAAGATCCCATCTGGAGTTGCTCGCCCCTTCGAATGGCGAGCATATGTGGAGGAGTATGCGAGCAGCTTTCATCGCCCACAGCGACAAGTAATGGATTTGGCAAAGACTGACTTCCAGGCGAGCAAGATCAAAAGTGTTGTTCTCGAGGAGGATCTTGACTTGATTCGGAAGACCTACAAGATTCCTTACGACATCCATATGTGGGCCCCCAAGAGGAAGGAGAGAGCTGATCGCCCACCTCCAGGATGCACGGCGATCAACATTGATACGTTGATCGCCGGTTTGAAGCTGTCATTGCCTCCAGTTGTTGGTCGCTTTCTTGAGGCGACCAACCTTACCATTACCCAGATTACGCCAATTGGGTGGATGAATTTGCTGGGTTCGATGTGCTTGTTCGCTTTAGAAGGATACGTTAATCGCATCACCGCGGAGGAGATCAACTATCTCATGACCATCACCAAGTGCCCCATCGAAGAGGAAGGATATTACTACCTCAAGGCTCGAACTGGGCTTAAGATGGTAGAAGGGGTGCCGAATAAGATCTGCGACTGGAAGCAACACTCCTTCTTTATTGGGGGTGATTGGCGAGCATCTTCTGGTCCACATGGTGGCATTGGGCGGATAAACTCTCCCGCTTCTTATGGAAAATTTAGACGTAAGTTTATCTCTGTTCGTCTTTGAGCTGTGTTGTTCTAATTTAACTTTTCTTGTTTGTTCGCAGGCCCTCGATTGCTCAAGTGGAATACAGAGGAAGAGGAGATTGGCTTCAAATTTCTTTTTACCTCCTGCTTGGTCGGCTTGCGAAATAGAGCTGATAGGACCATTCAGTACTTGAGCAAGGAGAAGTGCCAAAAAGCTGCTCGCCTTCTCACATACCCTCATCACCTCGAGACCAGAGTTGAGGTGCCCCCAGGTATGGATTTTTACTAACTCTCATAAGCTTATCTGTTCGCCCAGGAGGGATTTAATGAAAACTTGTTCGCCCATTTTATAGTCTAATTTTTTTTTTAGCCGAGCAAGTTACAGTAGCAGTTCCCTCCTGCTTTGGTCTCCTTGAATAGAGGGTGCACGAGATGCCTCCGCCCAAAGGGAGGAAGATAAAGGGGGACCCCCTTCCAAAGTACTCGCGATGACGAACAAGCCTGAGGGGGCCAAAGTTCCTCGGCAGGTGGCCCCCTCTGGTTATGCTCAACCAGCACCTCCTTCCCCTACCCCCCCATGGGGGAAAATGCTTAAAACGGGCCAACGGGACCCCCGTGGCGCAAGACGTCCCCGCTGGCACTAAGGGGGAGGAGAAAGTGAGCAAGAATCTTGCTCGCCCCGAAGAAGAAGTTGCTCGTCGCTCCTCAGTCGAGCCTACTGAGAGGACGGGCAAAGCTGGAAAGGATGCCACCCCATCCCGTGGCCCAGAGGACATCACTCTTCTCGGGTGGAATGATCGCAAATTTTGCGAGTAAGTATTCATCCCTCTCTGCCGAAAAAGATTCATTCTTTTACAAATTTTTCTAAGTGCAGGGTACTTTCTTGTTCGCAGATATCGGCCCGAAGACTATCCTGGGCGAGCAAATGCTGTCCACCAATACGCCTGTTCCAAAACTCCCGTTAACATAAGGGAGATCCCAGGCGACCATGTTCGCAGGGCGACATAGTTGGTCGTCGGGGCCTGGACGAGACCTATGGAGAAGACTATCTCCGTGCAAGGCCTGGTTGATAACTTCCATCTCTCTATGATGCATCACACCAATGGCCTTGTTACTGCACAAAAGGCGATGGCCCAGCTGACCGAGCAAAAAGAAGCTGTTCGCCGGTACGCAAGCACTGCTCGGCAGCTTACAGAAGAGAAGATGGCCTGATCAATAACTACGAAGCGAAACTTGCTCACTTGAACAATCAACTCTCCATCTCCTTCGATGCTGAAAAGAAACACCTTGAAGACATTCAAGGTCTGTCGGCCGAGCTGAAATGCAATGATGCTCTGCTCGGCGAGGAAGGGAAGAAGTTGTCTGCGGCCGAGCAAGGAATTGCAGAGCTCGAGGCAGAAAATGCTCGCCTCAGGGAGGTAGAGGGCAGCACCTTCACACACGAGCAACTAGAAGCCGGGCTACAAGCCCGGTCTGCCCCCATCTCCAATTTGGGATATATCTGCGATTACGCCGACTGCATTCGTCTAGCCGATGCGTACGATTACAAAGATATGGTAGAGGAGATGGGCAAAGACTTGACTGAGTTCGTGGAGAACTATCCCCCGCCGAACAACATCGAAATCCAACTGGGGGATATGGTTGAGTTAGGGGTCAAGATTGATAAACTTGACCCTAGCATCATTGTTACTCGCCCTCCAGTTCCAGTCGATGAAGGCGAGAAAGCTGCCAATGACGAGCAGACAGCTAATGACGAGCAGATTGCCCGGGAGCAAGAGCAAAAAGTAGCCGAGGACATGGCCAGGGATATGATTGTTGACCCTTATGGCGATCAAGCTTCCAATCCTCCTCCAGCCTAGCAGCAATAGATCTAGGACTTAGGCTCTATCTTTCTTTTGTAATAGCTGTTCGTTTTTTGTTGTACTTCACACTTGTACTATTTTTTAGGCTTCAAAGCCTTTTTGATTCAATGAATGTCTTCTTTTGTTCGCTCATTTTCTTTTTGTATGTTAATTGCCTTTACATTTTTGCTTAATATTTTTGCAATTATAACATACAATATTGGGCTTTGTACGATTTGAACTTTGCCTTTTAATAGAATAAGGGTTTAGCCTTAGGTTCTGCTCACCTTAAAAGACGAACAACCTTTAATTGGCCTTGGTCCTTAAAATTGACTTATACCTCGAGCTTTGGACTTTTCTTTCAACGAACAACTATATTTACATCATAAAAATTTTACAAGTGTTGTAAGACTGTTCATCATTAACATATACAATCTGACGAACAACTTTGAACACTAACTAAAACAAGCTCGCTTATAACATTTTTGCCGAGCAACTTTGTCTAAAATTAAAAAAGATTATGAACCAACACAACTATACAATATGCCGAATAACCTTTCACTCTATACTTAGCAAAATTTCAAAAAAAATTAGGCAAGTTTTTTGGTTCATTCGCTTCACTTGCCCCCCAAGACATTTGTTCGCCCAACCAAGAACTTGTTCGACTTATTGGTAGTACTTCTTTAGATGTACAACATTCCAGGAGTATTGGGCCGACTTGCCTTCCATATCTTTGATATCGTACACACTATTAACGAATTTTTCCGTTATACGATACGGGCCCTCCCAAGTTGGTCCCAATACACCTGGAGGTTGGGCGAGCAACTTTCTTAGAACCAAATCTCCAACTCTGAATTCCCTAATTTTAACATGGGAATTATAATAGCGTTCTGCTCGTTGCTTATAGGTAGCAATTTTTAGCTCGGCACTTAATCTTTTTTCTTCGAGCAAATCTATTTCAGTGGCTAGGGCAGAGTTGTTCGCCCGTTCATCAAAGTTGGTCATCCTGATCGTGTTGGTCTTTAATTCAATTGGTATCACAACTTATGTTCCGAAAGCCATTGCAAAAGGTGTTTCTCCGGTGCTCGACTTGGGAGAAACTCTGTATGCCCACAAGACTTCCGGAAGTTCTTCAGACCAACTGCTTTTGCTCTCCGTTAGCCGTACTTTTAGTGTATGCTTGATTATCTTGTTCAAGGCTTCGACTTGTCCATTTGACTGGGGATGATAGGGCGTAGAATATTATTTTTTGATCCCCCACTTCGTACAGAAGTCTCTCAACTCTTTCCCATCAAACTACGGACCATTGTCTGTCACAATGGTTTGTGGAACCCCAAAACGATAGACAATGTTCTTCCAAATGAAGTTGATCATTTTCTGTTGCGTAATCTTTACCATGGCCTCTGCTTCTGCCCATTTTGTATAATAGTCGACTGCCACGACGACAAATCGAATATTTCCAACTCCTGCTGGGAAAGGACCAATAATGTCCATCCCCCATCTTGCAAACGGCCACGGGCTGTAAACTCATACGAGATGTTGAGCCGGGGTATGAATATTTTGGGCAAAAATTTGACATTGATGATAAATTTTTATTTTCTTGATTGCGTCCTGACGTAAAATCGGCCAATAATAGCCTTGTCTAATAGTCTTGTACGCCAAGGCTTGCCCCCCAGTGTGATTTCCACATACTCCAGCATGTATTTCTTCGAGTATTGCTCGTCCCTGCCCCCTAGGCAAACATTTGAGAAGTAGGATCGATATTCCCCTTTTGTAAAGTTGCTCGCCCACCAGAGTATATCTGGCGACTTGCTTTGTTAGCTTGACAACTTCAAAAGAGTTGTTTGGTTTTTCTCCACTTTTCAAATATTTGACTATGTTTGTTCTCCAATCTTCTTCTTCACCTACTTGTTCGTCAAGTTGGTTGACATTATAACTTATTATTGATGGGTCGTTCATCTTTGTAATTATAATATCTGTCAACTCTGCAGGCCCCTCGCTTGTTGCTAGTCGGGCCAATACATCTGCCTGAGTGTTGCTTGTCCTTGGAATTTGTTCGATGAAGACTTGATCTAGCAAGGACATCAGATGAGCAACAATTCGATGATACTCGATCATATGATCATCTTTGGCCTCGTATTCACCTCGGACTTGGTTCATTATCAGTTGTGAGTCGCCGAATATTTGCAATCGTCTGACACCCACGACAAGGGATAAGTGAAGACCAGCAATGAGAGCTTCGTATTCTGCTTCGTTGTTGGTTGCCATGAAACCAAATTTGATCATTGAGGTGAATACTTGCCTGTCAGGGCTGATCAGAACTACTCCTGCTCCCAAAGCTATGTTGGTTGAAGATCCATCGACATAGAGATGCCAGGGATGATCAAGTCCTCTCGTCGGATCTGGTGGGAAAGTTAGTTCGACTATAAAGTCAGCTAATGCTTGCCCTTTGATCGCTGTTCGAGGAGTATATGTTACCCCGAATTGGCTAATCTCTAGTGACCACTTTAGAAGACGACCAGCTGTGTCGGGGCGATGGAGAATTTGCCTGAGTGGGAAGGTTGTTAGCACTTCAACTTGATGATCAAAGAAGTATGGTTGTAACTTTCTCACACTCATGACAAGTGCGTATGCCAGCTTTTCAGTTGGAGAATATTTGATCTCCGTTTCGTGCAAAGCTTGGCTGACGTAGTATATGGGTTGATGGAATTTGCCGTCTTCCCGCACTAGAACAGAGCTAATTGCCACTTCTGACGCTGCCAAGTACAAGTAGAGCTTTTCTCATGGGATTGGCTTTGATATGATTTTAACATCTCCCAAGTAGTCCTTAAGTTGGTCGAATGCCTTTTGACAGTTGTTAGTCCACGTGAACTTTCCTTTCTTGATGGCCTCGAAGAATGGACGACATTTGTCTCCTGATCGGGATATGAACCGATTCAATGCTGCTAGGCATCCCGTGAGCCTTTGCACTTCTTTTACCGAACGTGGTGGTTGCATATCCACGATAGCTTTGACTTTTGTAGGATTGGCCTCAATCCCTCGTTGACTAACAAGATGGCCCAGGAACTTGCCAGAATGGACTCCAAAGCTGCTCTTCTTCGGATTCAGCTTCATGTTGTAATGTCGAAGAATGTCGAACACCTGGGTCAAATGCTGAAGATAGTCTTTTTTCTTGGGACTCTTGACTACGATATCGTCTACATAGACTTCTACCGTATCTCTGATTTGTTCGTCGAACATCTTGTTCACCAACCTCTGATATGTTGCTCCGGCGTTGATGAGGCCGAATGGCATTCTCTTCCAACAAAACAAGTTTTTGTTCATATAAAATGCTGTGTTTTCTTGATCATCTGGATGCATGGAGATTTGATGGTATCCGGCAAAGGCATCCATGAATGTTAGCATCTCGTGACCCGCAGTGCTGTCCACCAATTGGTCAATATGGGGGAGAGGAAAGTTGTCCTTCGGGCATGCTGCATTCAGATCCGTAAAATCTATGCATAGCCTCGAGGCTTCGTTTGGTTTCCGCACTAAAACCGGATTTGCCACCCACTGTGGACAGAGTGCTTGGCGAATTAGGTCGTTGTCTAACAACTTCTTCACCTCTTCATTAAAAGCTTGGTATTTATCTGGACCATATTTTCTTCGTTTTTGGTGGACAGACCTTTTTGCTTGATTGATATTAAGCTTGTGGCAAGCATGCTTTGGATCTATTCCCACCATGTCTGCATGAGACCAAGCAAAAACATCTAGATTCTTGCTGAGGAACTCTTTCATTCGGGATCTGTAAGGCTCAGGGAGCTCAGATCCTATGTATAATTCGAGATCTTCGTTTTCAAGATTAACTTTGAACGCCTCCAGTTCTTCAACTGGAGTTGCTCGTTGTTTTTGTCCTTTCCAACGAGGATCAATTATTGGTCCCTCAGGGTCGAAGTCATTTTCGATGTTCATGGGCTCTGCTCCCAGGCGGGGCTCTAGTTCATCTGTTAACGACCCATTGTTGTTAGTCAACATCTGGCCCTCCAGGTCACCTGGTGAATGTTGCTCGTCACCACCCCTTCGTTGTTCGTCAGATTGAAGTTCCCCACGGGTGGTGATAGGTTGTTCGTCCAACACTTGCTCGTCAGAGTGTTGTTCATCCATATCCATATGGTCATCTTCTATGTCCATCATGTTCTCCAATATTGATGGTTCATCAACAGGATAGCTGGTGGTGGCTTCCATCATGGATACTTGTGCGTGCTTTGCCTGTAACTGCAGGAGACATTCCTGAGCCTTTCTCTGATCTCCCTTTATTGTGCCTGCTCCACTTGCTGTTGGAAACTTTAGGCAATAATGGTAAGTTGAACATGCAGCTTTAAATTCATTTAGAAAAGATAGACCAAGAAACCCGTTGTAGGTTGATTCCTGATCTACGACCAAGAAATCTACCATTCTTGTTATATTTTTCTCGGGTTCCTCGACCGTTACAAGCTGAACGGACAACCTAATTTTCCCTAACGGGACTGTTATAGCATTTCCGAAGCCTAAGATTCTATGATTGGAATCTCGTATGTAGCCCGAGTAATCTCCAAGTTGATCGAGCATCTTTTTGAAAAGGATGTTGGTGTAGGCTCCGGTGTCCACCAACAATCTATGTACTCTGGTCTCCATGATCTTAGCACAAATCACGAGCGAATCATTGTGGGGGGTCAATATTCCCTCAAAATCTTTTTCAGTAAAGGTTAGTTCTGTCGTCTGCATGATTGACAGTTTAACCCCCATTCCTTGTACTTGGTCGATCGCTCGTAATTCGGCTTTTCTTTTTCAGTTGGAGATTGACGGTCGTCCATCAGAACATCCTTCCGCTGGTCCTGCGGGTTCCATCATGTATAGATCCTCTAGTGGACGAGCAGCAACGCCTGGAACTGGTCGTCCGGATTTGTTATTCCTTTGAGGTGGACCATCCTCTTCATCCTCCGAGTTGTTCTCCCGGGCTCTCTTTCCGGGTTGTCTTTTGACGAAGTCGGAGAGCTTTCCCTCCTCATAAAATCACCAAAGTTGCTTGAGCAAATCTCTACACTCGCTCGTAAAATGCCCCACGCTTTGATGGTAGGCACAATACTTGTTAGGGTTGAGTTTGCCAGTTTCTTGACGGATTCTCCGGGGAGGGGAGAGTAACTTTTTCTCCTTCATATTTTCGTACACAGTATCGATTGACACTGTTAGCACCTGGTTCAACTTTTCCTTTAATTCTGTCCCTTCGGTGAATACCTTCATGTTCTTCGGGACTCTGTAGCCTGTTCCGCCGGGTTTTTTGTTGTTCTCCTTGGGATCAGCTTTATTTTCGCCTAAGTTTGCTTGCAGGGCCTCGTGCATGGAAACAAATATGCCGACTTGATTTCTGAATTCAGCATAGCTTCTTGGGCACTTCAGACGTACCTCTTTCCATAACTTCGACCCTTTTTTCAACCCTGCCATAACATCGATGATTTTTGTATCTTCGCTTACGGGGTCCCCTTCTAACAGCACTTTGTCGAACCTTTCCATAAAAGCCCGATCCGACTCGTCGTCATTTTATATTAGGTCTGATAGCCGGTATTTTTGGGACAGATAGGATCCTGCCGTTGAGAAGTGGGAGAGAAACTCTCGACTTAGTTAGATAAACGAATGGATGAATGCTGGTGGCATTGCGGAAAACCACTTGTGTACTCGATCTTCCAAAGTCAAGGGGAAGTTCCGGCACTGGGTGGCATCACTGGCTCCTACTGAGACCATGTAATCTGAATACTTCGTTAAATGGACTCGGGGATCAGCAATGCCATCGTATTGTATACTTGCTGGAAATTGAATTTTTTTCTGAATTGGGGCGATGATGGATGACAATGGAGAAGATGGCAAGCTGGTCGTCCCCATCCCTCTCTGTTGATCCAATTGCCCCCGCATACTCTCCACAACCTTTCTTAGGCTTGATAACTCATCTAAAGATGCCCCCTGGCTTGGAGGCTGTTTGGCGAGCAAAGGCACAAGCCTTTCTGCTCGTCGCAGTCCCTCACTCGGAGCGGGCATGTCCTGGAGCTGTTTCCTAGGGTTGTTCGCCGCATTCGGCCCCAGGCACCTGAAAGCAGATTGGGAAAGCCTCTCATGAACCGATGGGCGAGGCTGCTCAAATGTTGCTCGCCCATCTCTTGCTCCTGGACGAGCAACTTTTTCTTGATTTTGGGGTTGGCCAAGCCTGTCCTGGGCGCTGGAACGAGTTGTTCCATGGCTTGACATTTTTGCTCGCCCATGTGCTGACTCAGCCTGGCCCTCTCTTGGTTCGACCACCTTAGCCTTGCCCTTATCTCGCCTGACTTGGGCACTGTCTACCTCACGTTGCTTGCTCCTAACAGATCTGGCTCTAACAACCTCCAGGGGTTTATTCTTAGACCTTGCTTGTGAGGGTCTATTTTATTCTTGCTGTCTTTGGATAGTTTGGAGAGCAGCAATGGTTTTAGTCAGTTCATTAGGGTTGCTCGCCAAGACTTCCAATTCTGGTGGAAGGTTATGGTCTATGGCCGTAAGTCTTGATTTGTTCGCATGTCTAGGTTCACGATCTTGATGGCCTGCTGATGAAGCTCGAGTAGGAGATGCTCTCCTTGACAAGCGTGAATCTTGTGTTTTCTTGGATTGAGGAATTTTAAATTGAATTTATCTTCAAATTTTATATTGAAGAACACCAAGAACACCAAGAACACTTTTACTTGAATCTTCAAGGATTTCTTGAGGATTTCTTCAAATCTTCAAGTTTTCAAACTTGAAGTTCTTGACTAATCACACTTAACCGGAAGTTTGACCCTCCTTCTAGCGCCAAATTGTTGGTGATCAAATTTAATCAGATGGATTAGTGGCTATTTAGTTCGGTTTAGGACCACCAAACAAGAGCGTGTGATTGATTATCACCATAAATGATAAATCGAAGCTTAGGATTGTGAAATTGTAAATACGAAAGTCAAAATCATATTTATTTCGTATATGTGTATGTTTAGGTGTGTTTGTGTGTGTTTTGGGAACATTTGTGTATTTTTTCTTGTGTTTCTTAGCTGGAGAACAAGTATTTATAGAGACTAACAAGTAGGGGGTGTCCAAGACCCTTGGACTTCCTAGCTTGCATGCTAGACAAGTGTCCTTTGACCGTGTTTGACCTTATCTAAGCTGAATCTTAGTTACAAAGTCTTCTTTGGTCTTATCTCGGACTCATTGTTGTTCGTCCAGGTCGGCTTGATTTGTCCAGAAGGATCTTTCAATAAAAGTTGTTCGCTTTATGAAAGTATGGCATCAAAGTTGTTCGCCTATTTTTCTTGCTATGATGAGCTTTGGAATATTGGTTCCCTATTCGTCTACATGCACCTCTTAGACTAGTAGATACACCATTTTTTGGTAAAGTTGCTTGTCACCAGAGATCAGACAGAATATTCATCTGGTCTCAGGTCTTAAAACCTGTTCGTCAATAAGTTGTTCGTCGACGGAGTTGTTCCCCACTTCATACACCTCTCGGATTGCTATATGCACCCCAATCTTGTTTTTCTTTGTTATGTGTTCGTCTTTGTTCGCACCAAAGTGATTGATGTTCGCCTATCAACATAAGCTCTTAAAAATAACTTATAAGTTACTCCTATTTAGGAACTTATAAGCACTTTCAAAATATTTGGTAAAATAAGATGTTTATGATCTTATAAGATCTCAAAATTAGTTTCTTACAGTTTATAACTGTAAAATAATAAGTTGTAATGTCCCAACTTATTTTTCTCATCACCTCCATTTGGATCCCCGCCACCCCACCCCCTCATCTACTCCTACCCTCACATAAAAATAAATAAATTTTATATTAAAATTAAAATTTTAAAACTATTTATGATAAATTATCAAAGAGTTTATAAGTTGTATTAGTCAAATATCTTATAAGCTGTTAAATATTTTAACTTATCAAACACTCTGATGATGCTTATAAGTTGTTTTAACGAGTTTATAAACTCAGCCAGATAGACTATTAATTGCAAACGTGAAATGAAACATATAGATATTATAACTGAAACGTGCAAGCTAGTATAGTATTTTTTTTATCGGTAAATGTTAGTTGTTAGTAGCTAATAGTTAGTTCACTAAGAACCCAAATACTCCAAGAAATCTCCAAGCCACCTTATAACTCCCATAATTCGTTCCCAAAGGGAATCGAACCCGAGTCACTCACTAGAGTGAGGAACTCGGTGGCCAGGTGGGTTAAGCCGTTACGTCAGATGCATATGGAACCCGGTGGCAAGCTAGTATAATTAAAATGTGACGAGTGCACCTATGATCCGTTACGTCAGATGCATATGGAACTTGGTGTTTATTTTTACTTATATTGAAAAAATTATACATGTAATAGTGTTGGGATATTTAGTTTTGATGATTTTCCAAAACGACTTGTAATAGGATGTGTGCAGTCAGGATTATCTTGTAAAGGTTCAGGTTAGGATAGTTTGTTTTCAGTTTACAGGCACTCTGTTGAGGGGGAACTCAGCGGACTCATAAACCTGAAGAAGTCAGAAGCCATCCAAGAGGAAACAAACTCAAGTCCCCTGAAGACCTGAAGACCGTCCTGAAGGAAGTCCCTCTGAGTATAAACCTGACTTTCTAAGCTGGTCAGTGGACTACTCAGTGAAGAGCATGGTCATGAGGATCAGTGTTGTGCCGAGTAGATCCTGAAGGAGTCAGGCTACTGAGGAATGAGAGGCTGACAATTTGCCTTATGTCAACTCTCCTGAGTAGACTTAAAGTCCAATGAAGAAAGTCCAATGAAGGAAGTCCAATGAAGGAAGTCTACTGAAGGAAGTCTACTGAGAAAGTCTACTGAGAAACTCTCCTGAGTAGACTTAAAGTCCAATGAAGGAAGTCCAGTGAGCAGACTTCAAGTCCAATGAAAGTTCCTAAGAAGACCTCAAGTCTACTGAAGAAAAGTATCCTCAGAGGACTTCAAGTCAGCTGAAGAGAAGTCGCCTGAAGTCAGGACTACCCTGATCAAGTACCCTGAACAAAAGAGTCGTTGGACTCAGTCCACGTGGACCAATCAAGTCAAGGCAGCAAATCTGACAAAAGCTGACAAAGGCCATACTTTACTGAAAAAGAGAATTTCACTCCATAGATAGTCTGGATTTGAATGTTACTCTCTCAAACGGTAACATTCAAATCCACACTATAAATACAAACTCAAGCTTCATTTGTGAAGAAGCAAGGAGCTGATGTGAGAGTGGTGCGTTTCAAGGGAGGTATAAGGAGGCACCATCTCCATCAAGAACACTGACCTGAGTTCTTCATAGTCATATTTGAGTGTTCCAGTTTGTATACTCGAGCCTATCATATACATCCTAAGCTTAGAGAGGTTTTCCCAACCTTAGCTCAGAGGCTAAAACCATGTAAGGGAAAACCTCACCTAGTTGGAGAAGAACCAAACCAAACTAAACCCTTTCCAGAAGAGTGTTAGGTGTTGCAGTGAGGTGAGGAGAGGCAGTCCCTGAGAGAAGAGGGATGTGAGGCCAGTTCGAGAGGCAGCTCCGTAGAGGGGTGTGAGTCCAGTTGTGAGTGCACCTTGGCACGTTAAAAACAAGAATCCCGGGTAGTGGATTTCCTGTTAAATCAGGCAGTGGATATAGGAGCTTGAGCCTCTGAACCACTTTACATTGTTTTGTTCATTATTGCCATACATTAGTTTACTTCAGTGTTTAAAAAAAAAAATTCTCCTAAATCCCCATATTGTCCTTATTTGTGAAAGAAAAACGGGACCAACAAATAGTGTACTCCCTCCGTTCCCCATATTATTTTCATTGAGATGGACACTTGTTTTAAAAATGAGATAAATAGATAAAACAAAAATATTGTGGGATATTGTGAGCTTCATTAATGAATAAAGTGATAATAAAATAATATTTTTTAAAAAGAAAATAAGAATAGATTTGAGGATGGAAAAAAAAAGAATAAATTTGTGGAGGAATAGAGTAATATATATTGTACTTTTTTTTTTTAGGGTTAATTGCAAAAAAAATCACGAATTTTATAGTCTTTATCAATTACAACATAAACTTTTAAAGTTTGCAATTTGATGCACTAACTAATTTATTATTGCAGTTTGACGCATGGTGTAAATTTTTTGGGTTACTCTATATACATGGTGTAAATTTTTGGCGATACTAACACTATGTGGCAGCTGAAGCCGCCACAAAAAATATGGCACACGCTAAATCAAATGTCAAATCTATAAGGTTTTTTTTTTAATTTCAAAATATTTTTTTATAAAATATTTCTTAAACACGGTTTAATTATAGTGAAAGATAGTAAAAAAATTATTGTTTTCTAATATCTGTACAAATTTGTATGTTATGAAATATTTTTTCTACATCAACTAGAAACACCAAAATTTACTATTCATTATTAAATGTATTTGAACAATATTTTATAGAAAGAACTTTTTAAAATATTAAAAATAATAAAATTTTGCAGATTTGACATTTGACGTGGCGTATGACGCGACTTCGGTGTTGGTTCCGGTTGTTACGTATGCGTACATATCGCTGGAATTCACACCATGTATCAAATTGCAATTATAAATTAGTTCGTGCATCGAATTGCAAACTTTAAAAGTTCATGTTGTAATTGATAAATACTATAAAGTTCGTGATTTTTTTTGCAATTAACCCTTTTTTTATAACTTGGCACTAATTCAAAGTTTATTCTAATTCAAAGTTTATCTTCAAGCCATCGACTTCAAATCTATAATGAAAGAAAACACCATGATGTTTTATTTATGATATTATTTTGCTTTATTAAATGTAGCCTATAATTTACTATTTAAACTTGTGAGTTGAGACGTTTATCTTCAAGCCATCGACTTCAAATTTATAATGAAAGAAAATACCATGATGTTTTATTTATGATATTATCTTGCTTTATTAATTTACTATTTAAACTTGTGAGTTGAGACGTTTATCTTCAAGCCATCGACTTCAAATTTATAATGAAAGAAAATACCCTGACGTTTTATTTATGATATTATTTTGCTTTATTAAATGTAGCTTATAATTTACTATTTAAACTTGTGATTTGAGACCAAAGTTGCACAGGTGTAGGTGCGGGTACAGGTGTGTGGAACGATATGGATTCGGGGATACGAATATTTAAAAAATTTAGGATCCGATTCATCAATATTATGCGTGTCTGTTCATATATATTTTATTATATTATATATATATATAATCATATATATATTAAAATTTTGTAAATCAAATGTATATAATTCACATTTTCTCTAAATCAAAACTTAAATATATTCAATAATTTAATATAATAAAACAACCAAATATCAACTCAAGTTTCATTAGTCCGATACATATATCATAATAGTGACTTTATTTAAATATGAGTGTCACATTGTTAAATTATATTATATAATAAAATTCAATTAAAATAACATATTTAAGACAAAGTATACAGTGAAACTAGTTTATACATAAATCCGTGAAGGGTATTAGTTGTTTTTACTGAACAGTATTACTGATTTACACTGAAGAGTCTTAGTTGTTCGGTGAAAATGAACTAAGACTCTTCAGTGTAAATCAGTAATACTCTTTAGTAAAAACAACTAATACTCTTCAGTGAAAACAACTAATACCCTTCACTGATTCATATATAAACAAATTTCATTCTATACATACTCCATATTTAATGCTTAATAAGTAGGATTCGCGAGGGGGGTTCAAATATCTGTAAGTTGAATTCACCACGTGGAGAATCTAATTTATGGATAAAAAAATCAGACCCTTTTAAAAAACGGGTACAAATTCAATAATGCACTGTGATATTTTTAAAAGAATTTATGCATCATAGCTTGTGACGTTATTGAAGCGAGGAGAATATAAATATATCCTCTTACATTATACGTTGAAATAAAAAAAAAAGTATGTATAGAGTGAAATTGGTTTATATATGAATCATTGAAGAGTATTGATTGTTTTTACTGAAGAGTATTACTGGTTTACACTGAAAAGTCTTAGTTCATTTTCACTGAACAACTAAGACTCTTTAGTGTAAATCAGTAATACTCTGCACTAAATACAATTAATACTCTTAAATGAAAATAACTAATACCCTTCAGCGATTCATGTATAAACTAATTTCTCTCTATACTTTGTCTTAAAAAAATTCAAAATTCAAAGATTATGAAAGAGATTATTTGCGAACTATGATCAAAGTAGGTCATAAGATTTTTTTACTTAAAATAATTTATTAGTAAACTTGATTATAAAAGTTTAATAAATATTCTTGCATCTACAAATATCATGAGTAGAAATATAGATAATTTTTCCATTCTTGTTTTCCTTAAATAAGCCTTTTTTTTTTTTTTTTTTTGCCCTGTATAGGTCTCCTACACATGTTCAATTAATGGTCTCTTGTATTTCAATGTCTCGTACTCTCATTTTAGAGAATCGGTCAAGACAACTATAAAAACTCGTAAAGGTTTATTTGTTTTTGTTTTTAATAATGTCACTCTTCATATAAATAGAAAATTTCCTTTCACATATCAAACGTGTTCAATTTAATAAATTATCTATTTCAAAATCCAAATTTAGTTTATACACCTAATTATCGAATTATTATATTGGATTCCAGTAAATGGAATAAATGAACATGACAATCAAAAATCACGCTATCAATTTTGATCACGACTTACTTACATTTACTTATCTTGTGTAATTTGCGAATAAATAAAATAATAAAAATTATTTAATGTGCACTCTTCAATAACTTCATTACATTCCCATAAAGAAAGTTTTATAAAATTT
Source organism: Ballota nigra (assembly GCA_947034835.1). Lineage (NCBI taxonomy): Eukaryota > Viridiplantae > Streptophyta > Magnoliopsida > Lamiales > Lamiaceae > Ballota > Ballota nigra. The sequence goes on along the minus strand of OX344721.1, from coordinate 118,100,897 downwards.
ATGGAAAAAACACGTTTCTTAAAAAAGTTTGGCTGCCTACTGCCTATATATTGCTAGCTCCCACGATTATGCACATGCATTAAATCATTCCAATTTAGCACTCTGAGACACACTCATCTTATTTGATTTGGTAAGGATGGGATGTAATATTTATGAAAGTGTTTTGGGATGGAGCGACAGAAGTTTTGAGACTTCAAGAGAAAGTCACGGCGAGACAAATTGTTTATAATTACGATAGATGCTCCCAGTGACGGACGCAGGATTTTATCTCAGTGGAGTCCAAAATATAGAAATAATACTAAGAAAAAATTACCCTCTAGTCCATGTTTTTTTACAAACATATTAATCTTAAAAAAATATGTTAAGTATCAGTTCATTTTGGACATATGAATAGTACACCAAAATGTTCTACAGTATATCATTCTTTTATTTTTACACGTATATTTGGTTAGGAGATTTAGAATTGGGAAATGAAAATAAAAATCAAAATTAATGTTTGGTGAGAAAGTTTCATTTTTACAAGTGGGGAATGTCTCATTCCTTCAAAAAAAAAAAAAATATATAGTTAGATTTTAGCCTCTTACATAAATTTAAAAACAAAATTAATTTTCTTGTAATTAAAAATTGAAATTAATTTTTCTTTTATATATAATACTTCTTTAAAAAAAACTTACCAAACATTATCAATAGTACTAATGATAGTCATTCCTTACTATCTAATAAACAACACATATATTATAAGTTTATCATTATCATTCTTCCCTACTATTATTACCATTCCAATTCCCATTCCTTATCACGAACCAAGCGCCTTATTTTTAAAGTGGAGGTAAAAGTGTATCATTGCCAATTTTTTTTAATAAACTTGAAAATTTAGAATAAAATATAAAAAAATAAAATAAAAAAATAAAAAAGAGAAAACAACTCCTCATAATATTGATCCCTTAGGTTCGAACACAGGACTTCAATCAATGGAGGCAGTAAAACTTGCATCCACTTAGCTATGCTCAATTATATTTGATAAAATGATCTGAAAATATATATATTCTAATAAAAAAAAAGTTCAAAAGTTCAGTGGGGCCCAGTGCCCCACTTGGCCCTATTGTAGGTCCGTGCCTGGATGCTCCCCCTCTCTTACTAACCGGGGGGACATCAAGGGCGGAGATCACATTTAAGTCAAGTTCGAGAATCCTAAGTGGATTTTCGTCTCGGCCCAGCTATGTCGAAGAGTACCTATGCATTATGATGGTATCTGAAAACATATCTTGAGAACGCCCCAAGGCACTCGTGATATCATTATGAATATACAAACCAAAACTGTGAAAACCTAGAAATATACATGCCCATTTGAGATTTGACCGATTGGGTAAATCAAGAAAACGGCGGAAGCCGCTGCAACAGGAGCTGAATATGCAACAACAATCCAAGGTCGCATACCCAAACGAAAAGACGGCCTTGCTTGCTTTTCTCTCCGCTGGAACATGATTTCTTGTGTCAAGTCCAAGATGGGCGGAGAGGGGGCAAATTAGAAGAAGTGTCAGTTCAAGCAGTTGAAAATTTAGTTTCTTGTTCTATAGTCAAACACAAAATTTTGTATGCAATCAATAACATGCACTTAGATTATGAGTTCAATTTCAAATCAATTTCGACTTTTCAAAGCTCATTAAATAAATTGAACTTTGAAAAATCAAAATTAATTTGAAATTGAACTTAAAATTCAAATGCATGTTATACATTTAAGTGCACACAAGAAGCACTCTAAAATCAAAACTTTGTTTTAGTATTTAGGCTTTACTTTGTTTCAAAACATGATTCAAATATGGTTATAAACAAATAACTCATACAATTATATATGATGATACACATCTTATGTATGTTCTATATAAATTTTTACTAAGATTCAATCAAATGAGATATAATTATTACTTTTAATAGATTTAGTATTAGTACACAAATATAATGATACATGTTAAATACAAATTAATAGGAAAAAAAAGATATTTCAAAATATTAAAAATCTTCAAATTCAAACATAATCACAATGTAAGATTTAAATTAATAAAAAATGGATACATCTAATATTCTAATCTCTTTGGTATACTAGGAGATATCATTTAATAATCTTGCATGAATTAATTTGATATTTAAATTAAGACAAAACTCATATGAAAGTGAACGTGAATTTGATTTATTTAAAAAATAGTTGAAAAAAAGAGTTCACATAAACTTGGGTTTACAGAAGATGCTCTTAAATTAGTTAGTTGTTAACTAAAATAAATCGGTTTTTCATTTCTAAGCAACATTCTATACGATTATGCCTTTCAAAAAAAAAAAAAAAATTCTATATGATTATGATGATGCATGCATGACCATGCCATGGGTTCGCTCATGAAGAAGGAATGCCACATGGCTTACGGAGGCATGAGGAAAATATCACTGCCACGTGTTCACGTGAGCGAGCAGTTAAAGATCTCCTTTCCTCTTCCTCTCTTTCCCCTCTTTCAAATCTCCCTTCTCTCAATTTTCTCTCTCTACTCTCTCTCCACCCAAAATCTCATAGAACAACTTGTTACGTTTTCAATCCACCAAATCTGTTAACTCGAGCTGAGCTTCAGAGGAGTAATAGCTTCCTCTGTCCCTTGTCAACTAAAAACTGAGCTGAGGATCTGAGGTGCGATTTTTTTTTTAATATTTTATTTCAAATTTATATCAATTAATGCTGCAATCGATCATTTTGTTCACATTCTGTGGTCTATAACTGACAAAGGCACTTATTGAGAGCAGTAATTTTCTTATAGCTGCAAAAATTATGGAGTTTTTGTTGACCTAGACTTGATTTTGTTCGTTTCTGGTTCGAGTATACTTGAAGATTAATTCTGCATTTTAAAAAGTTTATTTGTGTGTGTATGTGTGTGCGTATGGTGAAATTTTAGATATTCAGGTCCATGTTTTTATGATAATTGATCATTATACCTTTTTTACGTGATATTTAAGGGTGTTTGGCAAGATTTTTTTTTTTATAAAAGATATCTTATGAAAATATGCTTTTAGAGTGTGGAAGATAGTAGATCTTATTTCAAAATTAAATTATTCAGTTTTTTTTTTTTTTAATCCAATAAGGTTATTGATCTCGCAAAGTATTTTTAATGACAAATTTGTAACTAAAGTCGTCAAAATTAAAATAATTTGTTATAATCTTTAAAAAGGAAAATAATTTTTTATTTATCTAATATAATATCTAAGGCTCTATATCTTATTTTAGCTACTTCTTCAAAAAAGTTTACCAATGACTTCTGAATATCTTTCATTGCAAACAATTTATAACATGCTTTACTTATTCATTCCACAATCACTGATTATGGCTTATTAGACTAGTATTGTGGTATCTAATATTATGTAAAAAAAATTCCATTTATCTTTTCATTATTGTACAAGAAAATCACAGTCCATCTCAAATAGAATTTATCTTAACTTTATGAGTTTTAGAATATCATTGGAATACTGTAATTCTATGTGATTCTATTAATTTTTCAAATACTGTATTGTATTTTCATTACTGTAATTCTATGTGATTCTAATTCAGTTAACTGTATGAGTATATTCAAACGACTAACAATACAAAGTGTTATTGCGAGTTCCGTAATTACTTTGATGGTTTTGCAGGGTTGTGGGCTCAACCTTGAACCAATTGTTTAATGTGCCTGGGAAGTTTGCATGCTATATACTTGTGTTTAGAAATTGATATTAAGCTTGAACGTTGTTGCTTTGACTCATCAAAATCTGGACAAGTTTTGGGATAAAAAATGCTGAACTATAGTCTTTTGATCCTGGACTGGTAGAGGTGAACTGGAGTTTGATGGCTTTTCTTATTGCTCCCTACTTGTTTAGATAAGATGGATACGTCAACTTCAAATGAGAGGTGGATAGACAGCCTGCAGTCTTCCTCGTTGTTTTACCCCCCTTCACAAAACGCAGAGCATCGAAAGGTGTGTTTTGTTGTTACACAACATTTCGACAATACTGTTTTACCATTATGTTGCTCCTTTCTTTGAAACAAGAAGCTGATTTATAATAGCATGTGTCATATAATTCTAGTTTTCCTCTTGACTTATTTTAAAAATCTAATTCAACTTCTGTTGGCAATATAGGGCATCTAATTTAGTTTTCGATAGTGATAAGAGTATATTATCGGAATTTACTAAGTTCATGCCTCATATTGTCTAGAAGGTTATATAATGCACACAACCAATAAGCTGATGGCATTGTTTTTTGTTCTGATCCTTTAATGCCATTAACAGGGGTCTTCTGCATTTATTCCAAAAGGAAAATATATCTTCTTCTGTAATTTAATGAAGTCTTCTTTGATTACAAGATATTCCCGTAGCATCTTAAGCAAATATATAGCTGAATATCATATTACAATTAAAGTAACATATGCTAGTTGTTTAAAACAAAAAAAGTGTTGGTAGTCCCTAAGGAATGGAGACTGTGGCTTCTTTGTGTTTTGGTCTTTAAATTCTGCATATTACTCCCTTTGTTACCATCTAGTTTACGTTTCGTTATTTTAATGTACATAACTTCTCTTCTTTCAACTATTTCCTTTAGCTGTTACTTTTACAGTTATATTTCGCTATTTCTGAGCAACCCTTTCTCCACTGTAGATTCAAGTTACTGCTTATGTTGAGTTATTTGGCCAATTCATTTCAGAAGAATTTCCTGATGATATAACGAAGGTATTGTCCATTACCTTTGAACAACCTTTAATTAATTTAACCAATCGTGAAATTAATTTGTAGCCCCTTTCACATTGAATATTTTATAATTTTTTTGATTGTTGTGTTATTAGTTAATAAATATTTCTAATGTCACACCTACTGGGTTTGCAGCTGATTCGAAGCCGATATCCATCTAATGAGAACAGACTTTTTGATGATGTTTTAGGTACTTCTTGTCACATTATATTTAACTTTATTATAGTTGAGTTATCACCTTAGTGTATGGTGTTCTCAAATTAGTTTCCCCTGCAATGTGACTCGTGTGTTTGATTCACTTTTCAGCAACATTTGTTCTTCACCATCCAGAGCATGGTCATGCCGTTATTCTTCCCATTATTTCATGTATTATTGATGGTTCGATGGAATATAATAAGAGCACTCCTCCATTTGCTTCTTTCATTTCTCTGGTTTGCCCCAACAATGAGGTACTAAGACAATATCAATGAAGCCTGTTTTACATAATTCCAGTGTGTTTGGAGCATTTTTTCACTTTTAGTTTTAATTTAACCGCGAGTTTTGTTATGACTATGCATCTGGAGTGCATCAATTGCATGTAATTAAAACGATGGTTGTGGTTCATCTTTATCCACAGGAGTATTCTGAGCAATGGGCCCTTGCATGTGGCGAAATATTGAGAATTTTGACTCACTACAACAGACCAATCCATAAGAAAGAAAGACAGGAAAATGAAGCTGATAACAGTGGTGGAACCCATGCTTCAACAAGTAAGGCAAAAAATGAAGTGCCTTATTTGCCTCCCTCACAAGCTAGAAAACCACTGAGGCCACTGTCTCCCTGGATTGCTGATATATTGCTAGCGGCACCTCTTGGTATTCGAAGTGATTATTTTCGCTGGTAAGTAAAAGTGCAACCAGTATAGCATGGTAACTTGTTAATTATAATTAAATTGCACTAAAATGCGCATTAGTCAATCAAAACACTCATAGAGACTTTTCCTCTGAGATTCTTAAAATGACAAATACTCACTATAAAAATCTCAGAATTTTGTTTTTCTTTAGAAGGAGATATTTTCATGTCGTCTCTGGAGTAGTATGTTTATGGGTTGCACATCAAAGCCAGCTAATCCATCTCCAGAAAACCCAGGCTCAAACCACCCATTCTCATTAGATTATTCTGTGTGCTTTAAGTTTGTTGCTCTTCCCAACAATGAGACCATTTATTTACTAATAAAGTTCATGATTTGGAGCATACATGTGTACCACATTTACAGAGTTTTATTCATTTACCATGATATCATTACCGATATGATAGTTTTGCATTTGAGTCAAATTACCTTAAAATTTATGACGAATATCATAGCAAGTACTCATAAGCAAATGTGTGTTTCTTAACTGAAATCCAGCTGTTTGCATATGAGGATACATATGCTTGACCATGAGTAGATATACTTAAATTCAATCCATTGTAGGTGTGGAGGTGTCATGGGAAAATATGCAGCTGGAGAACTCAAACCACCTTCAACTGGTTAGTCAAGTTATCTACTATAACATTCTGCACCTCGTACCATGTCACTACATCAGTCTTCTGCTTTTAGGAAATGCTGCCTGATATACTCTATGTTCTAGGCCAAGGTTCTTTCATTTATGAATATATACTTAACTACTAGTAAGGACTGTACGTATTGCTTTTGCTGTTGTACCATATTATTTCACATGCTAAATTCATTTGCTAACAAAAAACAATTGTCACAAGCTGTTTAAAAATGCCATATAACCAGTTGTTTAAAATAAGAATTGTCACAAAGAAATAGTTATTGTAGTCACTAGCAACAGTTATAGTACTTACCAATACTCGATTTATGCATGTAGATTAAATGAACTATCACAAGTTGTTTAGGGTTTGTTTGGCAATTTGACATGGTTAAGAAAATTACTCAATTAATACTATGTTTTAGAGATGGGAGCATGTCAACATACTTTTGAGGTTTTACTTGAAGTAACCCTTAAGAGTGTAAGATCAAAACTCACCCGCTAATCTGAGATAGATGGAATATATCGACTCAAGTGCCACACGGAAACTTCCTAATAGAAATTAGGTTGGGCTGCTTATGTAATTGTTGTCCATTTGGTACAAGGGTAATTATCCATGCATCAAATCCCAACTGACTGAATTATTCTTTTAAAGAATGTCTACAGTGGCAGTATTCTCATTTCAGCTTTTAGGCTTAGAAACTTGATTAAAGGATCACTTTTTGGTGGTAAACACATTATTTTTTAAGCAAATGTCTGCTGGATTATGCCTTCAAAACCAGAAAATTGGACTTTACTTGTTTAATCTAAGTTTGCTTTCCAATCCTCTGAGATTGTGCACATGGTGGCGACTGTTCAGTTTAGTGACGGGTGACTACTGTTTCAATGTTTATTAGCTGCTTCTCTTGGATCTGGAAAGCACCCTCAACATTTGCAATCAACTCCAAGGTGGGCTGTTGCTAATGGTGCGGGAGTTATACTGAGTGTATGTGATGAGGAAGTAGCTCGTTATGAGACTGCTACACTGACAGCAGCTGCTGTTCCAGCACTTTTGCTTCCACCTCCAACAACGCCTGTGGATGAGCATCTAGTAGCAGGTTTACCAGCTCTTGAGCCATATGCACGCCTGTTTCATCGGTAAGTTTCTGAAAAGTGGTTTTTAGAGGCTTATATAAATTCAGTCTAATTTGTTGATTTGCTCTTCTGGTTTAGATATTATGCAATTGCAAGTCCAAGTGCCACCCAGAGGCTGCTTCTTGGACTGCTAGAAGCTCCACCGTCCTGGGCTTCTGATGCACTTGATGCAGCTGTGCAACTAGTGGAACTCCTTAGAGCAGCAGAAGACTATGCCTCGGGCATGAGGGTAAGTTATATTTGTTCTCCATTCATTTATTTACTATAAAAAGTATCAAAATATGTAATAACCACTGCATGCTTTCTCCAGAAAGGCATTGTACCAATGGAGACAAATGCCCATACTTATATATCCATGATTCTCCCCATGTTTAACTAATGTAGAACTTTGTTTTCCGTTTTAGCATAGACATCTGAATGGTTTAAAAACCATTTCCATTCTTTTTCTTTCCCCCCTCAATTATAGTATAGTAAATTTGCACACAATAGCAGTAATACATGTTACTGAAATACCTTTCTATCACATTAAGTAACTGAAAATATATATTGCTAGATATTTTTGGTGTTCTTTTTGCTAAATAAGCATGAGCTTAACTTCCTTCTGAAGCTATAGTTTTAACATATGTTGATCATGAGACCATATGGAGTACTGATTGTTTGCAATAATTTGTGAAGCTTCCAAGAAATTGGATGCACTTGCATTTCTTGCGTGCAATAGGGATTGCAATGTCCATGAAACGTGGAATTGCTGCAGATGCTGCAGCTGCACTGCTTTTCCGGATACTTTCTCAACCAGCTTTACTCTTTCCTCCGCTGAGACAAGTTGATTGTTTTGATGTTAAACACAACTCGAAACGAGGCAATATATCATCACAAGGAGAACAGGTACTTAATCTGTCATGGTCTGATAGTGAATTTTCCCTGCACCATTTTGTTCCTCAAATTATTCTTGCATTCTACCTAATAACACCTGCAACTTATATCAGCTAAGGGAAATGGCTGCAACAGAAACTACCATAGAAGCTACTGCACAAGGGATCGCTTCAGTACTTTGTGCACATGGCCCTGAGGTTGAATGGAGAATATGCACGATATGGGAAGCTGCTTATGGTTTGATCCCTCTAAGTTCCTCCTCAGTGGATCTTCCTGAAATCATAGTTGCAACACCTTTGCAGCCTCCTATGTTATCATGGAACTTATACATTCCTCTTCTTAAAGTGCTTGAGTATCTTCCTCGTGGAAGTCCATCTGAAACCTGCTTAATGAAGATATTTGTTGCCACTGTTGAAGCAGTTCTTCAGAAAACATTTCCACCTGAGATATCAAGAGAGCAAATTCGGAAAACAAGATATGCTTTTGGGTCTTCAGCCAAGAATCTCGCTGTTGCTGAGCTTCGTACAATGATCCACTCATTATTCGTGGAGTCATGTGTTTCAGCAGAGCTTTCCTCTCGCCTTCTATTTATCGTGTTAACTGTTTGCATAAGTCATGAATCACAGCCCAATAGCAGCAAGCGCCTTAAAGGTGAGGATTCTTATACTGAAATAAGAGCCAATGAGGAGCTAAGAGAACTGGGAGGTAAACAGGGGAAGAACCAGGGGCCTGTAGCAGCATTTGATTCTTATGTGACGGCTGCTATGTGTGCTCTATCCTGTGAACTCCAGATTTTTCCCTTTATAACACAGCAAAGTAGTGCAGCTAAGCCTGCAAAAGTGAATGCACCTTTCACTGACCTACAGAATGGCGTTGAATCAGCCGTTACTCACACTCGCCGATTGTTAGCAATTCTAGAAGCACTTTTCTCTCTGAAACCATCTTCTATTGGCACATCATGGGGCTCAAATGAAGTAGTGGCTGCTGCAGTGGTTGCAGCTCATATTTCCGATCTCTTTAGACGCTCAAAGGCTTGTATGCAGGCTCTTTCAGTCTTGATAAGATGCAAGTGGGACAAGGAAATTAGTTCCAGGGCAGCTTCCCTTTTGAATCTAATTAATAATCACAGTAAAGTCGTTCAATCCATAATCAACAAAGCAGAGCCACTGGAGGTCCACTTGCTGCACGCTTCATTGTCAAAAGAAAAATCTACTTCATGTGCTAGCTATCGCCAGTCAGAATCAGGTCGGCCATCTTCGTTAACGTGTGGAAATTTTCCTGGTTCAGAAGCCTCAGACAATTGCAAGAAGAATGGTTCCAAAGGAGCTGCAAGTTTCTCAGATGCTATGGATTTGGCCAACTTTTTGACAATGGACAGACAGACAGACTTTAATTGCAGCGTGCAGGTTCTTCTTAGGCCAGTCCTTGCAGAAAAACAAGAACTATGTTTCTCTGTTGTTTCCTTGCTATGGCACAAGTTGATCGTATCACCAGAAACCCAACCGAGTGCTGAAAGTACGTCAGCTCAGCAAGGATGGAGGCAGGTATAGCTATGAGTCCATCATTGTTTTGTTTAATTTTTGTACTGTTCAGCATATGATTGATTGGTTAGAAGAATTATATGCTTGCTTGTGATTGTCCCCCCCTAGCCTCCTTATCAAGGAGAAACTCGAATCTGCATTTTCAAGTCTAAAAATCCTATTTCTCATGAAGGATTCTAGGCCAAGATTGGGAGTAAGATCAAACAATTCCTTTGAATTGAGTATGATTGTATGTGTGATAGCATCTACTATACCAGGAATATCAGTGAACCCAGTTTATTCATGATACCCTTTTTTTAGCTTCTAGGGTCCATTTCGTACTTCAAGATCTTTTTTCTAACTGGAATCAAAGAATTAGTAGATCTGTTCCGACCAAATTGGGAATGGGATGGGGTTTTGAACTTATAATCTGATGATCGAGTCGATTTCATGATTATATTGGGAAATATATGAGGTAATCAAATGTTGGGATAGGAGATCTGGATTATCTAGAAACATCTACATAACTTGATTGTGTTTTTTTAGTCACTCTCATATTTTAGTTGCGAGTCTTTTGGCATGACATCCTACTCTTTTTATTTATATGCTTGTGAGTTCAGCATCATGATTCTTTTGTAATCCTGACAACTTACGATTTCGAAGAAATCCTTTATATGCTTCAACATCTTATGAACCTTGTATTGAACAACGCAGGTGGTGGATGCCCTCTGCAATGTAGTCTCAGCATCACCAGCAAAAGCTGCAACAGCAGTTGTCCTTCAGGTCTGAAATTTGTTTCTCTTGGATGATGATTTTATCACAAAAATTACTTCCAATTTAAAAACAAATCTTATCCATGTATCCTTCCATTAACTACTTAATTATGTGGTTATATCGCGTACGTACATCAGATGTAAATTCTGGTTTAATTTGTGTTGTTACTACTATCATTCTAATACTTTCCTGGCTGTGTGAATTCAGGCTGACAGGGAATTAAAGCCTTGGATTGCTAAAGACGATGGTCTTAATCAGAAGACGTGGAGGACCAACCAAAGAATTGTGAAAGTGATTGTTGAGTTAATGAGAAACCATGATACCCCAGAATCATTGGTAGTCCTGGCTAGTGCATCAGACATCCTCCTTCGTGCCACAGATGGGATCCTTGTTGATGGTGAACCGTGCACTTTGCCTCAGCTGGAGGTAATAAATTCTGAGCTCAATTTTTCTTGTAAACATCCCCTTTCCACCACTATTTTCCTTGAAATATGCTTTACAACAATACTATTTCCTTTCACACATCTCTCAAATTTTTGCTCTCGCCAAACTGTCTATATTCTCACCCTTTTTCACTTACATTCAATGTGATAAAGGGTTGGGGGTGGATTTGGTTAGGTGAGCAATGTTTAGAGTTCAGTGGGGGTAGTAGAGTCATTCATATAACAATCGTGGTCAACAAAAAACTTAAAAGCATATATACTCATTAAACACTTATTATGCATATAGTAGATGCAACCTTGTAGTATCTCTTTTATGACGGTATGCAACTCAATATTTACCAGTTGCTGGAAGTAGCAGCTAGAGCAGTTGAAGCAGTGATCGAATGGGGGCAGTCCGGATTGGCAGTTGCAGATGGCCTCATAAACCTCTTGAAGGTACATTTACCACATCCATCATCGATATAATTTTACAATCCACAATTTTAATAAATTGCATAACGAATAACAGCTAAGAAGTAAGAAGTAATACTAATGTTGGTTCATTGCATGCAGTGTCGCCTCCCTGCTATAGTTCGTTGTGTTTCTCATCCAAGCGCCCACATCCGTGCTCTTAGCACGTCAGTTCTACACGCGATTTTACAGTCTGCTGTTTCGGTAAAATCAAACCGTACGAGCCATAAATACATGCAAGCTGATGTAGAGAAATGTTTGACGTGGGAAGCACATACCCGACTTGCAACAGGCCAGTCTACAGAGTTTGTTGACGCAACTGCGAAGGAACTAGGGTGTTGCATAACATAACATCTGTTGACTCATCAGACGAAAGTTCGTTCACTTGTACAGAACCAGAAAGCTACGCTTGGCTTTGGGGATGGCGAAGGATGGTGGGAAGATGTTTTACAGTGCTTCCTTCCAACCTATGAATGGTTGGCGTATATATGGTTGAAGCCAAGATAATCCCCATCGTGTTTTACTTGCTGTTTACATTGACCATTAATATTAGTTTGTTTGTATGTTTGTATATGTTTGGAATCTTTAACTGTATTAACCCCCACGGTGCTGAAATCACCCCTCCCCCAAGTTTCATGGGTGGTTCAAACATCATCTGTCTTGTTCTATTTGCGTTGGTCGAAACAGCATCAGGCTTATTTGATTTCCACTGGTCGAAACAGCATCAGGCTGTTCGGTTTCCATAGCTGAACATGTAAGGACTTATGTCGACTCAATTGGCTGAACAATGTGCTATAATTGCCGATAAGCCGTAAACACGCAAGAGAAAACAGGGGAAAAAGAGGACATCTTCACGGAAGTTGATGAAAGTGATGGAGGGATGGGTTATGGGCGCATTCGTTCAGTATTACATATATTCATTTTTTAGTTTATGATATTTAAGGGTGTCTTTAAGAAGTGTTGTGGACGTATAACAGTTTTAACACCCTTGTTAGACGTTAGTAGGCGACTCTATAATGAAATTAATATTACAAACTTTTTTATTCACTGGTTGCACGATATAAATAATTTATTAATATCATTAGTTGTTTTATTAAAAAAATTAATTAACCAGTATTAATTGTTTTAAAACGGTACTAACGTATATAGTAATTTAAATATACAGATACTTTGGCCCGTTTAGGCTTGAAACAACTTTTATATAAGCATGAGCAAACTTCTCAATACAAACTCACTACAAAAGGGTTTCCTCCATGACCCCTAAAGCATCATGAATCAAGCTTCAAAATACAAGAAAAGGTATACATCACCAATACCGCATTAGCTTTCTAAATAATTTATAGTATGGACTAAAAGCTGATACCAATACACAGCACCATCTATACGTGCAAAGCTCTTTCACAAGCAGAAGCCATTTCTTTGTTTGACGACCACCTCGTTGTAATGAAATATACCATAAAGAAAAACGAAGCAGCAAGAGACGAACGAAAACTGATACATCACTATCCATAACAGCCAAAAGACTGAAAATTAACTTGCTATTATAAATTATGATCAAGGGGCTGATCACGAATCAATCGGGGTGATCTCAACCCAGTCTAACGCATCTCCATCTCCATCACGAACCTGAAATTTCAGTTAAAAAAAATGGAAAGAATCACCAAATTTAGAAAGGCCACTAAATGAACTTCAGTATCAGCTATGCTAAACTCCCAACTGCACTAGTGCTTAAATCTTATCATCAAGCTCAGATGGATCTGATGATCCATGCTTCTGCTGATTGCTTCGAGGAAGTGAATGGCTACGTCGTTCTTTACCCCCGGGTTTTGATGAGGCATTGCCATACCATATCATACCAATGACGGCAATGATCATGCCAAAAACGACTTGTATACTGAGTCCCTCTTTCCCGAAAAACAAGAATCCAAGAATCAATACAAGGATAGTCTTCATGTGGCCAAGGACCTGAAAAGAAACAGCAGTGAATCTGCCTATGCAGATGAACTGACTCAGGTTCGTTCCCACTGCAATTGTACATGAGACGACTATGAAAACCTGCAGATTAATCATTGATTATCAGATAATGCATTAAATTTACAAATGACATAGATTCACTAGTTTCATTCTTCTACAACAGATCTTATTGTACGCAATATGACAGAATACAGAAAAAAATGCTGTTTGGATGTTAATATTAGCACACGTGCCAGGAAAACAAATAAGGATTACAATTATACAGCATATATGAGGATAAAAGGCAGATGCACTTACAATGGATGGTAAAGTGAAATCAAAGGCATCGATTCTTTTGTTTGTCAACCAATAATCCATTACAGGGCCTATCAGCAACAGTGATGCAGCTTGAGCTGGTGCAGTGTGCCCCAGTAGATTGAAAGAACTGAGGGAGTATTTTCTCTGAAGGAAATGTACATACTGCAAATGCATATCCAAAATTATGCAAGTCCCTTAAAGATTATAGATGAAAAGAATACAAAGAAAAAGATATGGATACTGATTGATTAGGTATATGTAGATTGATGTTTTAATTATAGTAAAAACATACATATTGTTGCAGAGCTGTACTCCAGACTGCGACAAGTGCAGCAACAAACCCTTTGGCATTAACACTCACATCAGTAACTGTGCAGACAGCAACACCAAGGAGAACAACTAAGATGCTAAGCTTTGTGTCTCTTGAATATCGTATCTTGTCAAATACTACTTCCAATAAGCAAGATACCGGTATCATAGTCAGCTTTGCAATCTGATAAAAAAAGTAAGAAAACAGGACATAATATTATAAATAGAATTGTAAGGATAGCATTGCAGGAGGTTAATGCTCTTGTTAATTCGTCAAAATTTTCCTTTTCTTTTGTAAATGATAGAATGCATCAATAATTACCTGGTAGAATCCCACTGAATTCCACATTAAACTGACATTCATTCCGACAATAGAGAAATTTGCAAACAAAATAAATTTCAGAAGCTCTGAAAAGGGTAGATGAGAAGCTTGAATGTAACCCAGCCACCTAAGAACAGCCGTCATCAATGTGGTTGTGACGAAATGCAGACCAGTTAACGTTGTAGCTGCATGGGTTGCAATAACAGAAATGTGAAAACCTCATATTACAATAGAAACGTCAATACAAAAAATGGAGGTTGGAAAAAACAGAAAGGTACACCATCAACAACCAGATAACATCACCCTCTTAAGTGTATTAATTCTTTTAATTTTAATTTCTCTAGATCACACAATTATCATATTAATCTAGCTTTTAAGTTTTCATGAAACAGCCTGATGTGAGGTCATTTTAGATCACATACAAAAATGACCATAGCCTAGATGACAAGATGATTGAGAATTAATGTCGAAGGTTCTTGATGTTCTATATCTACACAGAATGAATATCTCTGACCTTCTTAAAGGCTGCATTTGGTTCGAATGATTTGGATCTGAGCGGACACTCAATATTAGGCGGATTTCAAATCCAGCATATTGATGCAAAAGGTAGTCCAAAATATGAACTCAATGGTTTGAAATTATTTGTAACATTCCAAATCTACCATTCATAAGTCCTAAGTGACCTAACACAACCTAAGAGATTCATCCTACATCACGTACTATCCAACTCAGACAATTAAATAGTTGAATCAGAGTCCAAGATAAAAACTATGAATTCTGTTGAAGTTGGTGGAAAATACTTACCAAAACTGAAGCCATAAGTAGCCATTAAGGCTTTATTGACAATAATGATCCCAACTGAAGTGACAACATTAAACATCCATGCAGCTGCATCCCCTGCAGCCTTCTTCTCAACTTTGCTTGATGGTGCCATTTTTTGTTCAACTGTCCAATGGGTGAAAATATTACCCAGCTAGGACATAAGGCTATAATCACATCCACGCCAATTCAAAAAAATTCACTCTCAAGCTTCCTGCAGAAAAAAAAAAAAAAAAAAAAAAAAAAAAAACACTTGCTACGTTAACAATCACAACAACGCAATCTCATAAAAGCATCCCTAGATAACAAGCTCTCATACAAACACTTTAATCAGTTTAGCGATTTAGATCAGAATCTTTCTGCCACAGAAAACGCCACTTGATCGCACTGTCATGAACTTCTATCTACAGAAAGGAAAAACGGAAAAACTAAAACCCCAAAAAAGTTGCTACATTCAACAGATTAAATTATCCAACTCAAAATCCACCAATTTTAGTGCTGTATCTAATTTATCAGATCTAGAAATCCAGAAACCCCCAAAATTTGGCAAGATCGCATTCAATTCCCAACCCGAGAGTCAGTTACTCACCGAGTGGAGTACTAATCAAATACCAAAACGGCAAACCTAACTGAGAATCGATCCGCAATTCAAACTACTCACATTACCGGAAAACCAAGTACACATACATTGATCACACAAAGTAGCATAGAGAGCGTGCCTTTGCGGAGCGTATAACTGCAATAAAGGGAGTTTTGGCGTGATCTTCCAGCCCTGTCCAGATCTTCAAACACACTATCGAGTTGAATATAAAGCCAGCTAAAACGTGCTTGCATGTGGTGTGTATATGCATACGCATACATACGTATTTATCTATGTGTTTTATACGGTGTAGAATCGAGTGAGATGCAGTCGCAAATGGAATTCGATTTAGGGTTTGACCGAATTTAATTTGCAGTTTTCAATTGAATTGTTGGACAGATTTTCTTCTCTTATTTGCATCTCCACGCATTTTGCCTGAGTAGTCACTATGGTTTTCCTGAAAATAAATAAATGAAAATGAAATAGTAATATTTAGAGAAGATATATATAACTGGTATTCTTATTAATTATCACGGCGACCAATTTATATCAGTACACTCACCTAATCCTAATTTTTCAGTTTAATCAGTCCACATACACCATACTCTTACTTACTCTTTTTTATTAATCCTCCTTTCATTCCATTATAAGTTTCTTATTTTTTTTTTCACCAGTCAAAAAGTAAAATAAAAAAAAGTTTCTTATTTTTCTTTTTCTAAATGTTTTACTAAAAATTTCTTATTTCATAAAAAGCAAAAACAACACTCAATATATTAATAAATAAATATTTTTAAAACAAATACTCTTTACTTTTTCACAATTCTCTACCACTCTACACAAAATTCAATACATGATCTATCATATAGTATTAATAAACAATAGACTTCTTAAACAAACCAACAAAAAGAAAGAGAAAACTTATATAGGAATGGAGGGGGTATCTTTTAGTGAAATACTCCATTTGTCTATGAAAAAAATGTGTGTTCGCTTTTCGATTTGTCTGTCCACGAAAAATATGTTCATTCATTTTAGTTTTATGTTTACAACCACCTTATGTTTACACTTACAAACATCTACTTTATTCATAAATAGACCCCACAATATCCTTATTTTACTTTTTTTCCTAAAATTTGTTCCCATATAAATTAGCACAACTTTCATGGATGGAGAGAGTACCTAGTAAATAGATCCTTGTCCAATAAATTTATTCTCACTTTTTTTTTTATTTGGATTGTCCATCAAATTTTTTTTTTAAATAAACAACACTCACAAATAAATAAATGAATACCCGAACATTTACACAATACTTTGCCTTGTAATTATTATTATAAGAAATAATTATGAGTTTGAAAATAATTTTTCGGTGGGTCCTATAATAATAATATTGATCAAAATTGGATCAATTGCACCGTGCACATAAATTTTATAACAATACTTAAATGTATCAGTGTGCAATCGATGTACAATTAATATTGTTTAATACAAACTATTAATACAGACCAATTAATAATTTTTCAGTAACACTGTCATTTAAAAATTACAACGGAATTGCATGATCCATTAAAATATTTGTTTTAACTTTATCTTATTATTATTTAAAAAAAAAGTTATGAGTTTTAGAATATGACTATTATTTTATTGTGTAGAACACAATGAATGCTTCTTTAATTACAAAAGTGGGGTTGCTTCTTTAATTACAAAAGTGGGGTTATTGTAAATATTACTTTCACTAATTCTTCCCGTTCACAAGCTATATAAATTAAATAATGGTACATAAAGTAATTTTAGGTTGACCCAACGGTACAATTCATTTGAGGGTGCAATTCATTTATATATAATTGTCGTGATTATTTGAAACAAAAATGTGCCGGAGAATGAACTATATTCTCATATGATAATATACCGATCATTAAAAAAAAAAAAAAAAAAAAAAGGTAAAACACACTAAGCAAGACTTAAGTACTGAATATAATCGTAAAAACATAAATAAATTTAAACTATGATAGTATTTAGCATCTATAGTCTCGATGATCCTATAATGAATCTTGTATTTTTTTCGTCCACCTATCTTAATTTGAAACTTTACTATTAATCATCTATCGAATTGTTATACAAATTGTTATATACATTTATATGAAGAAAAAAAAGTGTCTTACAAAACATAGCTATATAATGCGTTTATGTAATAATTTATTAAATGTTAATAGTCGCGTGGAGATTTTAAATAATACTAGTAATTGTTAACAAAATAAGGGTCTTTTGAATCGGCTGGTGTGTGTTTTAATTTGAAAATTTCTTAATTGAAATTGTTTAGAAATTAAATGGGGGTGTTTTCACTTGGCTGGTGTGAGGTCATATTGTTTTAATTTGAAAAAAAAAACCGATTTGTTTACAAAATAGGGATCTTTTCCACCAAACTTGAACTTTGCGTGAATTATTGCAATTGTTTTCAATTGGTGGTGTGTCATCATATTATTTTAATTTCATTTCCACTAAAATGTCTATAATCATAGAAACTTCAAACTGGTTTGTGTGTTTATTTTCAGTACATGCTACAAACGTATCTAATCGTTATTGTTGTAGAATATATATATATGTACGTTCCATGATTTTTATATGAAATTAAGATTTCTTAATAAGTTAATTTCAACATAAATTACATATACGAGTACAAGTGATTTGTGCCGCAGTTGAATTACATAAAAAGAAAAACTCTATAGAGAGAATTCCTTCTAAACGATTGATACTAAATTGAAATACTCACGTGAGTTGTGCCCTTTGCCAATCCTCATTCCGGCTATGAAGAAAGATCTAGCGGGATTAAGCAGTAGAGGTGACTTTATTTAGGTGGGGAATTGGGGGAATGTATGAGATATATGGAAGATATGATCATGTGAAAAATTATCTAATTTTAAATCATTATGGTTTCAACTATGCTTCCTTATATGTGTGATGCTGGCCTCATTTTCAGTAAACCTTTTGACTTCAAAATGTCAGTATTAATTAGAATGCTTGATTTTTTTTTTTTAATGATGATGGTATGATTTTGCTATATATGTTATCTTTACTTTATATACATGCATACATATAAGAAAATTTTAAATAATATTTGATGAAAATTTATGAAATGCTGGACAGTTGGGCCAGGAACCAGAGAATGGACTACTGAGCTTATAATCCTATTGAAAATGTTATACATCCGACCAAATTATCGAAAGAAGAACGGACTATATAGTCCATTATTCCCACGAGTTTCTTTTATTATTTGTTTAATTAGTAGTCCATTTACCCATATTAATTTTTTCATTAAATAGAATATTAAAAGACTATAATACTTTTACTATATTTATATAGACATAATAAATTTTCTAATTCATAAATAAGAACTTCGACTTGCTTAGATATCATGTTTTTCTTTACTTTAATGACGTGTCGTTTTTATTTATTCTCGATGATGTGTCATATTTTCATTAAATTTATATATATATGTGTTAAATATATTGCATTATAGCATTATGTGGCATTGTAACATTAATTAAGTATTATGATTATGTGTCAATAAATTAATGAGTTTTTAAAATAAAAAAATTGATTGGAAAAAATGATTAACATGGGAAAATTGACCGATCTAATAAATCCCTAAAGATCAATACTTCTTCCGTCCACTGTAAGTTTCCTATTTTTCTTTTTTGGATGTCCCACTATGAGTTTATTTATTTATTAAGTTCAATAGACTAACAAGAATTTATGTTATTTATATATTAGACAAAGTATAAAGTGAAACTAGTTTATACATAAATCCGTAAAGGATATTAGTTGTTTTCACTGAAGAGTATTAATTGTTTTTACTGAAGAGTATTACTGACTTACACTAAAGAGTCTTAGTTGTTCGGGGAAAATGAACTAAGACTCTTCAGTGTAAACCAATAATACTCTTCAGTAAAAACAATTAACACTCTTCGGTAAAAACAACTAATATCCTCCAGTGATTCATATATAAACCAATTTCAATTTATACATACTCTATATATTATATTCAAGTCGAGCTAACTTTTTAACCAAATATAAAATTTTGATCGACCTTATTTGATATCCACATCGAACCAAATTCAAACAACTTTATATCCAACGAAGAATTTCAAGCCCAAGCAAAAACAAAGGCACAAAGTATGTGATATCTCAATTCAGCACCAATTCTTAAGCACGCTTCAAAGTACACATACTTAATACATTTGTTACATTACATTTTGCTCATTTTAGAAAGACTTCCCATAGCTTTGGCTCTCGTCCTAAGAACAAACTTCTGAGTCTTCCCGGTCGAAGTCTTGGGCAAATCCTCAAAAACCACCGTGCGTGGCGCCATGTAATGCGGCAACTTGTCTCGACAGTAAGCGATAATATCACCCGCACTTGCTTCACAGCCATCCTTGAGCTTCACAAACGCACACGGCGTCTCACCCCAATGATCATCTGGCCTTCCAACAACGGCAGCTTCAAGAACGGCCGGATGACCAAAAATAACCGACTCAACTTCAATAGTACTTATATTCTCGCCTCCGGAGATGATTATATCCTTCGATCGGTCCTTCAATTCTAAGTAACCGTCGCTATGTTTCACCCCCAAGTCCCCACTCCAGAACCACCCACCCTTGAAAGCCTCTCGAGTTGCTTCACCATCTTTGAAGTAACCCGACATCACTGTATTTCCTCTAAACATCACCTCGCCCATCGTTTTCCCATCCGGAGGCACGCTCTCCATCGTGTTGGGATCTTTGACGTCGACTTCCTCCATACCGAGATGATGCAATCCCTGACGGGCCTTCATCTTCGCCTGCTCGTCCGGGGGTAACGAGTCCCACTCGGGTTTCCACGTGCAAATCGTTCCGGGGCCGTATGTTTCCGTAAGCCCGTACGAGTGTATTATGTCGAATCCCAGTTCCTTCATCTTAAAGAGCACGTGGGGCGGCGGCGGGGCGGCGCCCGTCATCATTGACACCTTCCCGGGAAGCGGCTTCCGTTCGTGAGACGGCGCGTTTATTATCATGTTCAAGACGGTGGGCGCACCGCCCGTGTGCGTGACTCGGTGAGTCGCTATGCTATCGAATATTCCTTTCGACGTGACGTTTCTTAGGCATACGTTGGTGCCCCCTTGGGCCGCCACGGCCCACGTGAGACACCACCCGTTGCAATGGAACATAGGCACCGTCCACAAGTAAACGGGCCTAGTCATCATCTCGTTGAGAAGGGCAGCAGCTAGAGCATTCAAATACGCTCCCCTGTGACTATAAACCACGCCTTTAGGGCTCGACGTCGTGCCCGAAGTGTAGTTGAGAGCGATCGGGTCCCACTCGTCGTTCGGCCTTACTGCTGCAAAGCCCGTTTCCCCCGAGGCTAACAAGGACTCGTATTCTAGACCGTTTGCTCCATAACTCGAATGATCATTGGATTCTTGAATCAAGACTAAACGAGGCAATTTGAGGCCTTTTTGGGACATGATTTCGAATGCAGCCTTAGCAACGTGGAGAAACTGGTAATCCACGAATATAATTTTGGCCTCCGAATGATTCAGCAACACCGATACCATAGCTGCATCGTGGCGTATATTAAGAGTAGAGAGGACCGCTCCGGCCATTGGAACGGCGAAATGTAGCTCGTACATTGCCGGAATATTTGGGGCCAAGGCGGCAACCTGGTCGTTGGTTTCATTCAAAGATATAATAACATACATGAGCTTTGAGAAAAACAGAATGAGAAAACAATAAGCAACGTGAAATAAAATCTCAGGACATTCATACATATTCCACATTTCCAGAAAACAATATCATATTCATATGCTATGTACAGTTCTGATGGAGTTTGGGACTGTAATTGGCCTCAAATTACACTAAAAAAAAGTCAAGAAACATAATTAGGTCTAGGAGTACCCAAATTAGGCCTTAATTTGTGTATGCACAAAACGGCAAAAAATTCAATTAACAACATAATGATTCAAATGAAGCAAAAATTTAAATCCACAAACATAAAAAACAAATAAAATTGCAAGCAAATTCAATTCAAATAACAAGAAATCATTAACCTTAAGCAAACACACGAAATTTCTTGAAAAAAGCCCAATAAAAAAGATGAGAAAACTTACAACATCGCCGCGGGAAATCCCAAGATGGGTGAGAGCAGAAGCGAGGCGAAGGCACCTTTGATGGGTTTGGTTCCAAGTGAATTTTAAATCTCCATAAATGAGAGAGGTGCTGTCTCTGTAAACAAGGGCTGATCTTTCCAAGAAACTTATGGGAGTCAATGGAATGTAATTTGCAGAGCATTTGAGAGTACCCTTTGCCATGGAATGATTGAGGGATACTGATTCTTCACTTCTTTCGGAGTGTTTTGTCTGGAACTATGGCGATGAATATGATGTTTGGAATATATGCTCTGTATTTAATGTGTGTAATATGTGATAATGATTTCTTTAACTATCACTTTATATAAATATTATTAATGTTAAGTATATCTACTGTCACTTTTATGTATAAATATTATCATCGATTCAAAAATAAAGTAATATTTTTTAAAATGGTAGTTGATATGTATAACAATAATAATTTGTATACATAATAGTGATATTTAAAAAATTAAAGTTCACGTAAATTCGAATTTACAAGAGAAATGTTCTTAACAAGTAGGCTGACTTATTGGGGAAGGTAGAAACTAGAAAGTGTTGGACATAAGTATACGTGCAATTTAAGTATATTTTAAATAGTACTCCCTCTATCCAACAACTAGTTTTACACTTTCTTTATTTGAATGTTTTATAGCTATTTTTACACTTTTATAAAAAGAAATTGATGAAAAGCAAAATACCTATTTTAATAAAAGGAAAAGTTTTTTGTCACTTCCTTTAGAAAAAAAAAAATCTACCCATTTTAATATAAAAATACATATATACTCTTGTTAGATTTTTTTTTTTTTTTTACCTATATGACCCACTTCCTTACCCCAACCTAATTCCATTTTAGTTACATAATTAATAATAAAATAATATATAATTAAATATTTAGAATTTCACTAAATACAATCATAGTTAAATTATATTAAAAGATAATACTAAAAAAATCATGATAAAAAGAAATAAAGAATTTGGGAAACTTTTACTCATCCATTTTTTATATGTCTATGTATTAAAAGAAATTGAACATAATTAAGTTAAAATTCATATAATTCAAATTAACCCAACGAAATTCTTAGATTTATATTTATTATATGATGGGGTGAGTGGGGGACCATTTTCACTTTTAAGAACATTTTAGTAAAAAGGAAAAAAAAAAGATGGTGGACATAAAACTTTTTTTCTTGTATTGATGGGTATGAAACTTTTTATTTTATTAAAATGAATATTTTAACCCTTTTTTACTAAAAGAAATAACTTTAGTTTTTAAAAAAATATTCAACCTCCCACTCACTTATTCATTCTTCTTAAGAAAAGTATCATTCTCTAAATATGAAACTAATTTCAAGACGGAGAAAATATTTATATTAATTATTTACACTAAACAATTATATTTGCTTGAACGAAGTAATTGTTCATCGAAATAATTGTCTCTCTTTAGTAAGAACAATTGCAATTTAAAATTTTATTTAGATTGCACGATACACTTAATGCATAATGAAGTTTTATTTGCATCCGGCGTATCGTGTAACTCAAATACATTTTTAAAATGTCACATATATTATCACTGAAAAGTTACTTTGATTTTTACTAAAAAGTCACCCCTTGTTAAATTCATAAGATTTTGTTTGGTTAAGGATAGGGATATATCATTCTCCATACCATCCGATTTTGGATGGACACATCTCATTCTCCATTTAAATACTCATTTATCCATATTATACATTTACATACCTATTTTAATCATACTCCCTCCGAGTCATTTTAGATTGATAAAAAACAAAAGGGCACGGGTTTTAAGTAAAATGTTGTTTATTATTTTTGTGGATATAAATTATTTTTAGTAAGGGTAAAATAGTCATTTTAACTTTTTAAAAGATAGATTTAAAGGGATTAAATTTGCTATTTGCTATTTTGGGGAAGAGGAGAAAAAAAAAATATTCCTTTTATGGAGAAATGAGTAATGTAAAATGAATAGGAGGGAGTATTTTTTACAATCAGATCACTTTTATATCACTCACATATCTTTCTCCTACTTTTCTCACATTCATTCATTATCTCCCCTACTTTTTCCTACAAATTCTTTCTGTCTCATACTTTTTCTTATCATCTCTCATATTTTTGTCTCACTTAGTCATTATTTTACTAACTAATAATATTCGTCCATGAAACTTTTTACACCATTATTGTTGGGCACATGATTTAATACAAATTAGTATTTTATTAAAAAAAAAGACAAAACAAATAAATTAAGGGTATAGTGGAACCCAACTATTTGTTTGTGAGTGCTATTTATTTCCAAAAAAGAGAATGAGTAAAAAAAAGTGGACAACCAAAAAAAAAGAAAATGGGTAAAAAATTGGCGGATAGAGGAAGTATAATATTTCAAGATCAATTTTGATTTTACATAAAACTCCATCTAACTCTATTTCTCCATCCTAATCAAATACAAATTTATTATTCATTGAATTACTTTCATTTTTTTTAATCTTCATTTCCATTTCATCCACCTATCACTTGCCAAAACGATACTAACAAAAGTAACTGTACCATCCGGTCCATCCCTAACAGAGCCTAATAAAATATGCAAATGCATAACAATATTTTTCGAGGGTACGACTTTAGTGCATTTAAGAAAATAACTTATTCAAGGTTAGGTGGGGTCTATATTATTCCTGTGATCCTCTCCAATTTTATTTCTTTTATTTATAACTACATTAATATCAATACAAGTTTGTTTTTTAAATTATCCCTAATAAATAATATTTGTTGTACTTTGTATAAGTTTAATATAGGTTTAAAAGTTTTATAATATTTTAATTAATAAAAAATATTAATTTGTGTGAATAGAAAAGTGAGACAAATAAAAAAACAATAGAGAGTACTAAATGGATGCTACAATAATTGTACTCAAAATAGTTCTAGTGTGCACATAAGTACATGATACGTATTTGGATTATGAAAAAAAATATTCCAAACAAAAATCAGTAATACTCCAAGAAATAATTAGTAATATACTAATACTCTAAGAGGTAATCAATAAAACCTCAATTAGAAAAAGAAAATACAGTTCAGCGTGTTAGTGTGTATTTTGAAAATCCAATATTAAACTGAAAATTTAAGTATATGTCATGCACTTGAATGCGTGCTAAAATTTGTGTTGTGATCATACGTTATAATGTATAAAAAAATGTGTTTTTTTATTTTTATTTTCCTTTTTAATGACGACAATTATCGGTATATGCATACAAGCTAAATGTAATGTTTTATTGTTTTTCTTATTTTTATATCATGATATATTGAATTCGCACCCACCTTATAAAAAGAGTGTGATTCCAAAACTAATTGTCGCTTGACAATTTCAACTAACATCCTCGAAAATTTGGTGTGCGAATGCAACTTGGTGATAACAAATAATCATGTTATTAAATATTAAATATATTATTTCAATTGAGCCTTATAAATCTAATGATATTTATAAATACGTATAATGATATTAATTTTATACTTATGTACAGTTTCACATTAGAATTTGTGTTGTGACTTATTTATTGTATTGATGAAATTTGAATTATTGTTTTGTCACTTATTATTTACTATTATTTAATTATTAAATATAATCTAAGTTTTTAGTGAAAAATGTGAATTACTCCCTCATGAGTTGGCTAAACTTAATTAGGGTCCGTAAAATATCAATCTAAAATCTAATAATTCAAAATTAATGAGCTATTATATACTGCACTAATCATCAAACTTACTGTCAAATTTGAACCGCTATAAATTTGAATTCTTGACTTTGACTAATTTGTTCACCTATTGTATCAACTTGAAAGCGTCCCGAGTAGGGTTGTAAACGAATTAAATTATTTTGGTTTGATTTTTTATATTCAAAATTCGATATTCGTATTCGAAATTTTATAATTCGAATTTGAATACAATTTTTTATTCGATTAGTTATCAAATACAAATTCAAAACTTGATATTCGATTCGATATTCACAAATATTCAATTAAATTATTCGGTTAAATATATATTATATAATAATTAGATAATAATAGTAATAATAAATATATTTATTTATAAATTTAAGCCCATTATAAGTATATCAAGATATTAACCCTTATAACTTTATTCAAAAAATGGGCTTGAGTTGCAATCTCGATGGAAGATTTGATGCTCGTCATTTGTTTATTAAAGTTTTGTTTTCATGAATTTAATAGTTAACTTTATTTATTTATTTAGGTACTTGATTATGTTATGAAACTTTTAAGTTTATTGTATTTTTTTAACATGTTTGAGAAAAATTCGATTCAAATATTTGTATATATTTTCTAATAATTCGATATGAGTTTCAAATCAATATAAATCGCATTTATTATTCGAAAAATATTCGATTCGAATTCGATATTCAAAATAATTTTACAAATACGAATTCAAAATAAATGGGATTCGATTCGATTCGTCTACAACCAGTATGGAGTGGGTAATGTTAATGTAATTCAAATAAAATAGATTGATTTTTTTTCTTGCTTTTCCAAAAGAAACGTGCACTCCTAACAATACAAATATAATTACTATACTACAATTAAATTTATATTACACTTAATTTCATCTCCAATTAATCGTCAACGCTATATTCTGCACTACATTTACTGTTCTTATTATTTATTGACCTAAAATTTATACAGTTTAAACTTAATGATTGCATTTTTTTATTGTTATTTATTGATTGTTGTATATAATTATTTTTTATTAATTATTTTAAAAATAATGCGAATGTACAAAAGGCAAAATTATAGAATAACATTAAATTAAATCTCGTGATACAATGCTACACAATACAAAATACACACATGATATAATTATGATGATTGATTTGAATATCATTGGTGATCCACATCGAAGTGAATAATTTAAAAAATAAACAAGAATCTATTAGTATTACTTTTGATTGAGGTAACATATATTTTCCTAATCTAGGTAGGGCGGGAAGTAATTATGACGTTTAAATTCTCATCTCATACTTTTTTTTAACTAAGAATAGTTCTTTAGATGTTTTATGTTTATTTTAATTTATGCATTTTAATTTGATGTAATTTGTGATTTATGTATTTCAATTTAATATATTCTATTTACTTTATTTAGCCTAAAAAAATATTTTTATAATACATATACATTAATATTTTCATAAACAATGGTAATGCTTTATAAAATGATAAAATGCAAATTGTATTAAAAATAAATTGTGATATTAAAATTGTATTAAAAAAATAAAATAAGGATATAGTATTATGCAATATTAATAGCATCGTGCACCATTCATTTTTGTAGTGTAGAGGACATTTTTAATATAGAATTGAAGATATAGTGTTTCAAATTATATAAACAAGATTAATTGAAATAGAAAATTCAAACTTAAACTAGATTGTTATTCCCGTCCCGTTAAAAAGAAAAAGAGTAGATTGTTACAGCATAGTAGCAAAGGGTAAATGAATCACCAGGAAAACTTTTTGACAAGGGTTTTGGGAGGATTAGTATCGGAATAATAAATACCATCACTTTTCACCGAAAAATAGCACTGGTTGCCAGAGCAAAGGGTTCCGGGCTCTTTGTTATAAACTTGTAGAATAAATTTCTTTAACTCGGGAGTTTGGCCCCAATGAAGGTGGCAGAAAGAGGAGGAGGATTGATTAGGCTTGTCACAAAATTGGTAATGCAGCGCTTGCTTTTGACCGAACGACGGAAACCCAAGATCTTTGTCATTAGCGACGCAGTGCACAACGAGCGGTGGAGATGGGAGATCGTTTACGATTTGAACGTCGTGGCATGCCGCAATGCTGCTTCGGCCAACAGAAAGGATCATCACAACTGCCAATGCCACTACTGATGACCTCATTTTTTTTTTTTTACAAGAATGAGTGAGGGATTGCTGGGATTTTGATGGAAGGATTGGGATATATATATATATAAGACTGCATGGAATGTATGAGTAAATGCACTTTATTTCCAAGTGATTGTCTTTTTGTATCGAGCGATATATTTAATGGTATTAATGGGTGTAATAATATTAATAAATAAATATTTTTATATTAAAAAACTTATTTATAGGAGAATTTGTGTTTGGATTGACGTGAATGGATTCGATGGAGATATGGAAGATATGTTTTGATTTATTGTATTTACACAAATTCTAATATGCAATATTGCACCAAGTTTGACCCGTGCAATTTGCTCAAACCCCGCCCAATTGTTTTCTATATAAATTAAATCAAAATTCGCGGGTCAAACGGGTCGCTCATTTTTATACTGCTGAAAATTGTGTTACTGTATGAACAAACGAGTGTTACTGAATGAGTAAAAGTGTGTTACTGCTTTAAATAGAAAATTTCAAAATTCGCGAGTCAAAGGCGGGTCAACAATCACTCATTTTCATACTGCTGAATATTGTGTTACTGTATGAACAAACGAGTGTTACTGCATAAGCAAAAGTGTGTTACTAGCTCATATCCTAGCACTGATTAGTTCTTGTAGTAACATTCATTTGTTCATGTAGTAACACATGAATTACTTATGATGATCTAATAATTTCATATGGTAACACATGAATAAGAATTATAATGTTACGATGATCTAATAATTTTAAGATTTTTTTGGTGTTTATCAAGTTTTTCTTCTTCATGATTTAAATCTCTGTTTTTTCGTGATTGCACACTATTTCTGTTATAGTAACACATACATACTCTTACAATAACACTCACTTGCCCTTAAAGTAACACAAACCTGAGAACGAAATTTTATGTTTGCTTTTGCGCGATTTTTTTGGAAAGATTCATTTGAACCGCAAATTTTATTATATTGACCCGGATCTCAACGTTGTCCCACAAATTTTAAAAAATTCATTTATTAGCGCGAAATTGTACGATACTCTTGTATTTAATATTTAAGATATCGTGTGATTATCTTATGTCTATTTTTAGATGAATAAAATTATACTCCTTGATTCGTATTAATTGTCATTTTAAATGTAAAAAATTGTATTTTCATTTCAGCTATAACATTAATTTCTTTTTCCCTAATTTATCCCAATATATATAAAATATCTTTATGAGGAATAATTAATCCTTTCTCTCGCACTTTCAATTCATCAATCTCTCTTTAATTTGGTTGAGGACGAGCATGAAAATCGTTATATTGTGAATATATGGCGTATATATTGCAAATTTGAGATTGAAATACGAATATTGGGGTGCAATATACTTTTTTTTATAGCGTATCTCGAATATATCGCAATATATCGTAAATTATTGATATCGGTTCACTTGTAGTACAAAAATGAATGAACAATAAATATCGCGATTTTCTTATGTTATTTTTTTATGTTTATGTTTATTATTTGTTTATATGTTTATTGTTTTCCTAAGCTAGTCTAGCATTAAAGTGAGTATGTATAGAGTGAAATTGGTTCATACACAAATCACTTTGCAATACTTTTTAATGTAATCAATTAGTACTTTTTAGTGTAACCAATTGATACCCTTTGTTGATAGGCGAACATCATCTAAATATGGAGCGAACAATTATTGAAGTCTAAACAAAGAAAATCACGATTCGGGTGCATTAACCAATCTGGGAGGTGTATGAAGTGACGAACAACTCCCCCGACGAACAATTAATGGGCGAACAGGTATTAAGATCCGAGACCAAGAAGGAGCCAACTGTGAAGTCATCAATGACGAACAACTTGGTCAAACTATGATACAACAAACAGCCAAGGAGGTGTGTACAAGTGAACAAAGGATAAAGATCCCAAAGCCAAGCTGAACAAAACCATAAGGCGAGCAACTTCCAAAGTACAACCTCAAGAGGCGAACAACTTTCAGTTGTAGAATCAACAAGATCAATCAAGCCGACCTAGGCGAACAACAATGAGTCCGAGATAAGACCAAAGAAGACCTTGTAACTAAGATTCAGCTTAGATAAGATCAAAGGGACACATGTCAAGCATACAGGCTAGGGAGACCAAGAGTCTTGGACACCTCATGCTTGCTAGTCTCTATAAATAGTTGTTCTCCAGCTGTGAAATAGAAGTTCAAATTCATAAACACTCCCAAAACACACACAAACACATCCAAACTTACACATACACGAAATAATTTCGATCTTCATATTACCCGAATTCGATAATTCATACCCCGATTTACCATTTACGGTGGTAATCAATCACACGTTATTGATTGGTGACGTAAAAACGGATTAAAACAGCCACTAATCCTTACGATTAGATTCGTTCACCAACAATTTGGCGCTAGAAGGAGGGTTCGAACCTTCGGTTTAGTGTGATTACACAAGAACTTCAAGTTAAAAACTTGAAGATTCCTAAGAAATCTCAAGAAATATTTGAAGATACAAACAAAAGTGTTCTTGGTGTTCTTCAATTTATAAATTAAGAAGTAATTTAAATTGAAATGCCTCAATCTAAAGAGACCCAAGGATCACGTTTGTCAAAAAGACCATCTCAGACCCGGGCCACGTCGGCCGACCACCAAGACCGTGACCCGAGACATGTGAACAGGTCGCAACATACAACCATAACACATAACCTCCCCCCTGAGATGGAGGCTTTGGTGAACAACCCCAACGAGTTGGCTAAAACCATAGCTGCTCTCCAGGCCCTCCAGAGGCAACAAGAGCAGATTAGGCCAACACAAGCAAGGCCAAGGGACAAGTCCCTAGAGGTTGTTAGACCCAGGACTACTAGGGGCGAACAGCGAGAGGTTGATAGTGCCCAAGTCAGACGGAACAAGGGAAAGGCCAAGGTGGTCGACCAACGAGAAGTACAGGCTGAGTCTGGTCGCGGACGAACAACTATGTCTAGCCATGGAACAACACGTTCCAGTGCCCAAGACAGGCTTAGCCAACCCCAACGGGAAGCTGCTCGCCGGGGAGCAGAAGATGGGCGAGCAACTTTTGAACAGCCTCGCCCATCCGTCCATGAAAGACTCTCCCAGTCAGCCTTTAGGCGCCTAGGGCCAAATGCGGCGAACAACATTAGGAGGCAAGCCCAGGAAGTGCCCACTCCAAGCGAGGGACTGCGACGAGCAGAAAGGTTAATGCCTTTGCTCGCCGAACAGCCTCTAAGTCAGGGGGCACCTCTTGATGAATTATCAAGCCTAAGGAGGGCTGTGGAGAACATGCAGGGGCAACTAGACCAACAGAGGGGGATGGGAACGTCCAGCATGCCATCCTCACCTTTGGCAGCTCACATTTTGAAGGCCCCGATACAGAAAAAGATTCAATTTCCGGCTAGCATTCAATATGAAGGCATCGCCGACCCCCGGGTCCACTTAACGAAGTATACGGACTACATGGTCTCCGTGGGAGCCAGCGATGCCACCCAATGCCGGAATTTTCCTTTAACATTGGGCGATCGGGTTCATAAGTGGTTTTCATCAATGCCGCCGGCATCAATCCACTCGTTCGTCCAACTAAGTCGAGAATTTCTTTCTCACTTTTCAACGGCGGGGTCGTATCTTTCCCAAAAACACCGGCTGTCAGATTTGAGGCAAAATGATGATGAAACTGACCGGGCGTTTATGGAAAGATTCGATAAAGTTTTGCTAGAAGGAGAACCGGTGAGCGAAGATACAAAGATCGTCGCTGTGATGGCCGGGTTGAAAAAAGGGTCGAAGTTATGGAAGGAGGTACGTCTGAAGTGCCCAAAGACTTATGCCGAGTTCAGAAACCAAGCTGGCATTTTCGTTTCCATGCACGAGGCCCTACAAACAAATTTAGGGGAGAACAAAGCTGATACTAAGGAGAATAACAAAAAGCCCGTCGGGACAAGCTACAGGGTCCCGAAAAACATGAAAGCATTCACTGAAGGATCGGATTTGAAGGAAAAATTGAACCAAGTATTGACAGTATCAGTTGATACTGTGTATGAGAGCGTAAAGGAGAAAGAGTTGCTTTCCCCACCACGTAAAATCCGCCAGGATACTGGCAAACTCAACCCAAACAAGTATTGTGCCTACCATCAAAGTGTGGGGCATTTTACAAGTGAGTGTAGAGATTTGCTTAAGCAACTCTGGCAATTTTATGAGGAGGGAAAGCTCTCCGATTTCGTTAAAAGGCAACCTGGGAAAAGAGCTCGGGAGAACAACTCAGAAGACGAAGAGGATGGTCAACCTCAGAGAAACAACAAACCCGGGCGACCAGTTCCCAGTATGCCAGCTCAACCTTTAGAAGATCTGTTCATGATGGAACCCGCAGGTCCCGCGGGAGGGTGTTTTGATGGACAACCACCCGACTCTAATCGGAAGAGGAAAGCGGAGCTACGAGCGATTGGCCAAGTACAAGAAATGGGAGTTAAGCCGTCTATCATGCAAACGGCAGAATTAACTTTCACCGAAAAAGACCTTGAAGGCGTCTTAACTCCGCACAATGATTCACTCGTAATCTGCGCCAAGATTATGGGGACCAGAGTCCACAGACTGTTGGTGGACACCGGAGCCTACACCAACATCTTATTCAAGAAGACCCTCGATAATCTGGGAGATTATTCGGGTTATGTTCGGAATACAATACATAGAATCATAGGCTTCGGGAATGTTGTGACAACACCGTTGGGAATTGTAACATTAGCAGTACAACTTGTAACGGCTAATGAACCCGAAAGAAATATAACAAGAATGGTAGATTTCTTGGTTGTAGACCAAGAGTCGACCTATAACGGGTTTCTTGGCCGACCTTTTCTCAATGAATTTAAAGCTGCATGTTCCACTTACCACTATTGTTTGAAATTTCCAACAGCTAGTGGAGCAGGCACAATTAAAGGAGACCAACGGAGAGCACGAGAATGCATTCAACAACTACGAGCAAAATTTGTACAAATATCCATGATGGAAGCAACAAGTTATCCCGTCGACGAACCATTAATACTGAACAATATGATGGACATGGACGACCACATGGATACAGACGAACAACACTTGGACGAGCAAGTGTTGGACGAACAACTCGTTACCACCCGCGAGGAATCTCCATCTGACGAACAACAAAGGGGTGATGACGAACAACCCTCAGTGGGGGACTTGGAGGGCCAAGTACAAACGAACAACAATGGGACGGAACCAACTGATGATCTAGAACCCCGCCTGGGAGCAGAGCCCATGGACATCAAAAATGATTTCAACCCTGAGGAACCCATACTTGATCCCCGTTGGAAGGGACAAAAACGACGAGCAACTCCAGTCGAAGAGCTGGAGGCGTTCAAAGTTAATCCCGACAACGAAGATCTTGAATTATTTATAGGATCTGAGCTCCCAGAGCCTTACAGATCCCGAATGAAAGAGTTCCTCACCAAGAATTTAGATGTCTTTGCTTGGTCTCACGCAGATATGGTGGGGATAGACCCGAAACATGCTTGCCACAAGCTGAACATAAATCAAGCAAGAAAGCCCGTCCATCAAAAACGAAGGAAGTACGGCCCAGACAAATACCAAGCGTTGAATGAAGAAGTTAAAAAGCTGTTAGACAACGATCTGATCCGTCAAGCACTCTGTCCACAATGGGTAGCAAATCCAGTACTCGTAAAGAAACCAAATGGGACCTGGAGGCTATGCATAGATTTTACAGATCTGAATGCGGCATGCCCGAAGGACAACTTTCCTCTCCCGTACATCGATCAATTGGTGGACAGCACTGCGGGTCACGAAATGCTAACATTCATGGATGCTTTTGCAGGATATCATCAAATCCCAATGCATCCCGACGATCAAGAAAGCACAGCTTTTTACACTAACAAAAACTTGCTGTGTTGGAAAAGAATGCCGTTTGGCCTCATAAATGCCGGAGCAACATATCAAAGACTGGTGAACAAGATGTTTGACCAACAAATCGGAGACACGGTGGAAGTCTATGTAGACGATATCGTAGTCAAAAGTCCCAAGAAGGAAGACCATCTTCAACATCTGACTCAAGTGTTCGAAATTCTTCGACACTATAACATGAAGTTGAATCCAAAGAAGAGCAGCTTTGGAGTTCACTCGGGAAAATTCTTGGGCCATCTTGTTAGCCAACGAGGGATTGAGGCCAACCCTTCAAAGGTTAAAGCCATCATGGATATGCAACCACCACGTTCGGTGAAAGAAGTGCAAAGACACACTGGGTGCTTAGCAGCATTGAACCGGTTCATATCCAGGTCAGGGGACAAGTGCCGTCCATTCTTCGAGGCCGTCAAAAAAGGAAAGTTTGCATGGACTAACAACTGCCAAGCGGCCTTCGATCAACTTAAAGAATACCTGGGGGATGTTAAAATCCTATCAAAACCAATCCCAGGAGAAAAGCTCTTTCTATACTTAGCCGTATCAGAAGTTGCCATCAGCTCTGTTTTGGTGCGCGAAGACGGCAAATTTCACCAACCTATATATTACGTCAGCCAGTCTTTACACGAAGCAGAGATCAAATATGCTCCAACCGAAAAGCTGGCGTATGCTTTGGTTATGAGTGTGAGAAAGTTACGACCATACTTCTTTGACCATCAAGTCGAAGTTCTAACAACTTTCCCGCTCAGGCAAATTCTCCATCGCCCCGATACTGCAGGTCGTCTCTTAAGATGGTCACTGGAGATTAGCCAATTCGGGGTGACCTATGCTCCTCGAACAGCGATCAAAGGGCAAGCATTAGCCGACTTTATAGTCGAACTAACTTTCCCACCAGATCCGACGAGAGGACTTGATCATCCTTGGCATCTCTATGTGGACGGATCATCAACCAATATAGCCTCGGGGGCAGGAGTAGTTTTAATCAGCCCTGATAGACAAGTATTCACCTCGGCAATCAGATTTGGTTTCATGGCAACCAACAACGAAGCTGAGTATGAAGCTCTTATTGCTGGTCTCCACCTATCTCTCGCAGTTGGTGTCAGACGCTTGCAAATATTTGGCGATTCACAATTGATCGTGAACCAAGTCCGAGATGAATACGAAGCAAAGGATGATCACATGATCGAGTATCAACGGATTGTTGCTCACCTAATGTCCATGTTGCAGCAAGTTTTCATACAGCAAATTCCAAGGACGAGCAACACCCAAGCAGATGCGCTTGCTCGACTAGCAACAAGTGAAGGCCCCGTAGAGTTGGCAGATATTATAGTTACAAAGATGAAAGATCCATCAACAGTAAGCTATAATGTCAACCAACTCGACGATCAAACCAGTGAAGAAGACTGGAGAACAAGTATAGTCAAATACTTGAAAAGTGGGGAAAAACCAAACAATCCTTTTGAAGCTGCCAAGCTAGTAAAGCGAGCCGCCAGATATACTCTGGTGGGCGAGCAACTCTTCAAAAGGGGAATATCAGTCCCACTTCTCAAGTGTTTGCCTAGGGGGCAAGGGCAAGCAGTACTCGAAGAAATTCACGCCGGAGTATGTGGAAATCACACTGGGGGGCAAGCCTTGGCGTACAAAACCATCAGGCAAGGGTATTATTGGCCGACATTACGTCAGGATGCGATCAAGAAAGCAAAAACTTGCCATCAGTGTCAGATTTTTGCCCCGAATATTCATACCCCGGCCCAGGAGCTCGTGTCAGTATACAGCCCATGGCCTTTTGCAAAATGGGGTATGGACATCATTGGTCCTTTCCTGGCTGGAGTAGGAAATGTTCGATTTGCCGTTGTGGCAGTCGATTATTACACTAAATGGGCAGAAGCAGAGGCCATGGTGAACATCACGCAGCAGAAAATGATCAACTTTATTTGGAAGAACATTGTCTATCGTTTTGGAGTTCCACAGGCAATTGTGACAGACAATGGTCCACAGTTTGA
The DNA here is from genome assembly GCA_947034835.1 of Ballota nigra. Lineage (NCBI taxonomy): Eukaryota > Viridiplantae > Streptophyta > Magnoliopsida > Lamiales > Lamiaceae > Ballota > Ballota nigra. The sequence continues at coordinate 118,065,152 of OX344721.1, read as the reverse complement.
TGGACAAGAGTTGAGAGAATTCTGTGCGAAGTGGGGGATCAGAAATCATTACTCCACACCTTATCATCCCCAGTCAAACGGACAAGTTGAAGCTGTGAACAAGATAATCAAGCATACATTAAAAATAAGACTGGCGGAGAGCAAAAGTGGTTGGTCTATCGAACTCCCGGAAGTCTTGTGGGCATACAGAGTTTCTCCCAGGTCTAGCACCAGAGAAACACCCTTTGCAATGGCTTTCGGAATAGAGGCTGTAATACCAATCGAGTTAAAGGCCACTACATACAGGACGACCAACTTTGATGAACAGGCAAACAACTCTGCTTTGGCTGCAGAAATGGATTTGCTCGAAGAAAAAAGATTAAATGCGGAGTTAAAAAATGCCACATACAAGCAGCGAGCAGAACGTTACTATAATTCCCGTGTAAAAGTCCGGGAATTCAGAGTTGGAGATTTGGTTCTAAGAAAACTGCTCGCCCAATCTTCAGGAGTACTGGGACCAGCTTGGGAGGGCCCATATCGTATAACGGAAAAATTCGTAAATGGCGTATACGATCTCGAAGATATGGAAGGCAAGCCGGCCTCATACTCCTGGAATGCCGTACATCTCAAGAAGTACTATCAGTAAATGGGCGAACAATTATCTTGGAGGCAAGTATGGCGAATGAAGTGAATCAAGCAAATGGAATGGATCAATGGATCAAATCAATGGATCAAAAACTTACATAATTTTTTGAAAATTTGGTTAAGTATAGATTAAAAAGTTGCTCGCCACATTTGTGTAGTCTGGTGCTAATGCTTTTGGTTTTATAGATAGAGTTGCTCGGCAAAAAAATATTATAAGCGAGCAAGTTTTAGTTTGTGTTTAAAGCTGTTCGTCAGATTGTATATGATAGTAATGGACAGTCTTACAACACTTGTAATTTGTTCAAAATGTAAATACAGTAGTTGTTCGTCAGCAAAGGAAAAAGTCCAAAAGCTCGAGGTACAAGTCCATTCAAAGGTTGTTCGTTTTACAAAGGAACAGAACCTAAGGACCAAAGCCACTTAAAGGTTGTTCGTTTTAAAAAAAAAATGAACAGAACCTAAGGCTGAACCCTGATTCCACTAAAGGCAAGTTCAATTCGAACAAAAGCCCAACACTATATGTTATAATTGTAAAGGCATTGACAGAAATGTAAAGGCAATTAACATATATAAGAAAATGAGCGAACATGAGAAAGACGTTCCATTAATCAAAGGCATTAAGCCTCAAAAATAGTACAAGCTGGAAGCAGCCATTACAAGTACTACAAAAAGGAGCGAACAACTATTACAAAGAAAAAAAAATAATTTAAGTCTAAAGCCTATTGTTGCTCGGCGGGTGGAGGATCTTGAGCCTGCTCAACAGGGGGTTCAACAATCATTTCACGGGCCAGATCTTCAGCAGCTTTATCCTCGGCCTCTTTTGCATTCTGCTCGTTAGCCGCGGCCACCCCTTCCTCTTCTTCGCCTTCATCAACTGGAAGAGGAGGATGAGTAATGGAAATACTAGGGTCGAGTTTGTCAAGTTTAACCCCTAGTACTGCCAAATCCGCCAGCTGAATCTCGATATTGTTCGGCGGAGGATAGTTCTCCAGAAATTCATTCAGATCCTTGCTCATCTCTTCAACTAAATCCTTGAAGTCATAAGCATCCGCCGTGCGAATGCTGTCCGCATAGGCGCATATATAACCCAAGTTTGAGATGGGCCCACTCCGAGCTTGAAATTCTTGCTCGACTTCTTCCCTTGAGAGCATCTCAGACATTTGCTTCTTTAGCCGAGCAACTTCTTCTTCTGCTCCTTCTCTCCTCTTCCTCTCTTCATCCAGCGCAGTCTTAGAGGAGAGCAGCTCGGCCTTTGTATCCTTAAGCTCGCCGGAGACAAGCTGATAGTCCTCAATGCGCTTCTTCTCCAGGTCATCAGCCAACTTCAATTGATCCTTTAGGCGAGCAATCTGGCCATTAAAGTTGTTCGCCATTTTATCTTTTTCCTCAGTGAGCTGGCGAATGGAGGCGGCATGATGACGAGCAGTCTCCTCTAGCTCGGCTACTTGAGCCATTCCCCTTTGAGCTGAGACAAGGGAGTTTGCAGCTTGGACCATTGATAAGTGAAAATTATCAATGGGGCCCTGGGCGAGGACCGCTTTGTTCAACGGCCGTGACCAGGCACGAGCAACAATTTCAGTTGCTCGGCGAACATGGTCGTCCGTAATATCACGGAAGCTCGTCGGCGTCCTAGAGCAGGCAAACTGGTGAATCAGATCTGCTCGCCCTGGATAATCGTTGGGCCGGTATCTGCGAACAAAAAGAAGGTCAACACTTGAAAGATTTGGCAAATAAAAAACTTGTTCGGCAAGAAAGTAAAAACTTACTCAGAAAATTTTTGCTCATCCCGGCCTAAGTATGTGGTGTCCTCGGGGCCTCTGGGGGAACCTATATCTTTGCTCGCCTTGCCGGACCTCTCCGTGAGCTCGACAGATGAACGGCGAACAACGTCCCCTTCTGGGCGAGCATGGCTCGAACCCACCTTCTCCTTCCCCTTGCCAGGGACATCATGGGACAAGGAAGTCCCGTCGGCTTTCTTTAAACGTTTCCCCCCATGGGGGGGAGAGGTAGGAGGAGAACGGATTTGAATGGGGGAGCAGCCTGCCTTGGAACCTTAGCCCCCTCGGGCTTGTTCGTCATCGCGAGCACCTTTTGTGGAGGGTCCTCTCTCCTTTTCTTCCCTCGAGGCGGCGCCATTTCGAGAACCCTTTGCTCTAGGAGGGTGTATGAGGGAGGAATGGCAACTGTAACTTGTTCGGCTAAAAAAAAAAAAAAGAGAGAAGTTAGAATTAGACGAGCAAGTTAAACAAGTTAACGACGAACAAGACTTGAGCAAGGAGTTAGAAATTTTCATACCTGGGGGCACCTCAGCTTGAGCCTCCAGGTGGTGTGGGTAAGTCAAAAGGCGAGCAGCTTTTTGACACCTTGTTCGGCAGAGATATTCAATGGTTCTATCTGCTTTATTGCGAAGGCCAACCAAGCACGAAGTAAATAGGAACTCCGAGCTCAACTCCTCCTCTTTCGAATTCCACTTGGGTAGACGAGGGCCTGCGAACAAACAAGAAAAGTTAAATTAGAACTACTTAGCCCAAAGGCGAGCAAGAAACAAACTTACGTTTCAGTTTTCCATAGGCTGCTGGAGAATTTATTCGTCCAGGGCCGCCGTGTGGACCAGAAGATGCTCGCCAATCACCCCCAATCCAAAAGAAGTGTTGCTTCCAGTCACGAACCTTGTTCGGCACCTCTTCCACCATTTTCAATCCAGTTCTTGCCTTGAGATAGTGATAGCCTTCTTCTCCCAAGGGGCAGCTTGTAATTGTCATCAAGTAGTTGATCTCTTCCGCAGTGATCCGATCAACATACCCCTCCAAGGCGAACAGGCACATAGAGCCTAGAAGGTTCATCCACCCAATTGGAGTAATTTGGGTGATGGCCAAGTTGGTCGCCTCCAAGAATCGACCAACAACGGGTGGAAGAGGCAGCTTTAATCCGGCAATCAAGGTGTGAAGGTTGATCGCCGTACATCCGGGGGGTGGGCGATCAGCTCTTTCCTGTCTCCGGGGGGCCCACAGGTGAATGTCGTATGGGATTTTGTAGTCCTTCCGGATAGAGTCCAGTTCATCTTCGCAAACAACACTTTTTATCTTGCTCGTCTGGTACTCAGTTTTCACCTTATCCATTATTTCCTTCTGGGGACGGGGAAAGCTGTTCACATACCTTTCAGCATATGCTCGCCATTCAAATAGTCGAGCAACCCCGGCTGGGATCTCATTTTCCCGCATCCTTGGGGATGGGAAGTTAATACTCTCCAGGAACTCACGAGTGAGATCGTTAAGGTCTGGATCTCTAGATTCGGCAGAAGACGAAGAGCTTACGTCCAAATTGTTGTTCGCCGCAACTATTAATTCTCTCCCAGATGGGCCCGCACCGGTGTCCTCCACAGAGCGAACAACAGAATCCACGTGAGCATTCGACGCTGAAGAAACTTCAACTGGCTCTAGATCGCGAGCAACAATGGGAAAAAGGGGATCTAGGGTCTCCTCAGTTTTATTGCTCGATTGCGAAGACATAGAAGAGGAAGAAAAATCCAAACGGTGGTAGAAGGAGTTGCAGACGGCGGCGCTATCCCGGAGAAGACGGTGGAGCTCGAACCCACACGGCGGCGATGGCGTTTTCGAGAGAAAAAGTAAAGAAGAAGATAGGAGAAGAAGAGTAACTACCTGTGAGTTGAAATTTGAGGCCAAATACTGTGGAACGGACGCCGGAAAGCTCGAAATCGCCGGAGGAAGGAAGGATTCGCCGGAGCACTGTATCAAGAGGGGGAAAAGTGGGAAAATTTTCAGTTTCCCCACTACTTATACCCCAAGCAAAAACGGGGTCCCAGGCGTAATTTCCCAAAAGCCCCGGGGATAAAATTGAAAGAAAACGGGGTTAATTCCTAGCTAAACCACAAATTGAAGGGCCTATAAACAATAATAGGAGCGCGTGGCCTCGGGGTTGCTCGCGCGTGAACGGCGCACAATCATTGCGCTGGCGTCATCTTCGTGATCTCCCCAGACCATGGGAAGACGAAACGGTTATTCCAATGTTGCTCGCCACAAAGATGCTGTTCGTCCAAATCTTGGCCAAGACGATATCCTAACTACAGTTGCTCGCCACAAAGTTGCTCGTCTGATGCAACATCTAGTCAGGATAGGGGGCAATTGTTGATAGGCGAACATCATCTAAATATGGAGCGAACAATTATTGAAGTCTAAACAAAGAAAATCACGATTCGGGTGCATTAACCAATCTGGGAGGTGTATGAAGTGACGAACAACTCCCCCGACGAACAATTAATGGGCGAACAGGTATTAAGATCCGAGACCAAGAAGGAGCCAACTGTGAAGTCATCAATGACGAACAACTTGGTCAAACTATGATACAACAAACAGCCAAGGAGGTGTGTACAAGTGAACAAAGGATAAAGATCCCAAAGCCAAGCTGAACAAAGCCATAAGGCGAGCAACTTCCAAAGTACAACCTCAAGAGGCGAACAACTTTCAGTTGTAGAATCAACAAGATCAATCAAGCCGACCTAGGCGAACAACAATGAGTCCGAGATAAGACCAAAGAAGACCTTGTAACTAAGATTCAGCTTAGATAAGATCAAAGGGACACATGTCAAGCATACAGGCTAGGGAGACCAAGAGTCTTGGACACCTCATGCTTGCTAGTCTCTATAAATAGTTGTTCTCCAGCTGTGAAATAGAAGTTCAAATTCATAAACACTCCCAAAACACACACAAACACATCCAAACTTACACATACACGAAATAATTTCGATCTTCATATTACCCGAATTCGATAATTCATACCCCGATTTACCATTTACGGTGGTAATCAATCACACGTTATTGATTGGTGACGTAAAAACGGATTAAAACAGCCACTAATCCTTACGATTAGATTCGTTCACCAACACCCTTTAATTAAATAATTAATGTTTTTCGTACCCTTCAGTGAAAATAACTAATACCCTCCAAAACTAATACCGTTTAGTAAAAACAACCAATAGGTCATCAACTAATAACCCTTTATCCAAGATTACTCCAATGTGATGAGTTGGTATCAATATTGTTTGGACAAAGATGACATTACATCATTTGTATTTGAATATGATATTAATTGTATTGTATCATGTAATATTCGACATCTTGTATTGTATTAGACATTATATCTTGTATTGTATTGTATTGTATTATTAGTTTCATGTATATATATGTTTTAAAACTACTTTGTTAAAAAAAAAATATCTTGTATTGTATTGTATTATGTATTATATTGTCAATGGTTTTACGTTAGACAGTGTTTATATAGTCTATTATCTATATGTTTGTTATAAACATGTAATTTTATAGCGATTTTAAAAGGAACATATGCATAATATCATATCCTAAAATTTCATGTTATATTTCTAAAATTTTCATTTTTTTTCCCAATAATATCGGTCCATTATGCACCATTATGGACTAAGAGCTACTACTAAACCCAGAAAGAGACACCATTATGCACCAAGATTAAACCTTTAAAACAGAAATTCAAGAATCTTAGAAGCCATGGAAATCGCGCATTCGACGCATATAATCTGCTTGTTCTCCCCAATTGATTCCACCATTTTTGCCCCCTTTTCTTGAATTTCAATTCCTTTTTAAAGTGGATTTTGTAATGTATTCTCTTTATACGTTAGTTCTCAGCTCTTATCTAACTATAATCACTCGTAATAATTCAGTATATCAGTCACAAGTATACGTACCGCAATAATCATCGTCGTGAATCTAGAGTGCTATTCGTAAAAATATACCAAAAATTGGATTTTTTTTATGTGGCTTAATGCGATATATCGAAGGGTATTACGGGAAAAATTTAGCATACTTTTCATAAACATGATCGTTAATGAAAAATTCGTTTAGCATACTTTTCATAAACAACCATTTTATTAAAAAAAACGGACCATAGAAAATCTTGTAATACCTCCCGTACATATTCCATTAAACCACATAAAAAAATAAGATCAACTTTTAGGGACAAAGGGAGTATGTTTTATTATTTATATTTTATTATATACTATAATACATAAAAGACATAAATTTAGAAAATTGTAAATTTATAGTGCAAGTAGTTTATATATTCTAAGTGCAAGTAGTTTACATATTCTCTTAGCCAAAATTAAGTATATTCAAGAATTTAATATAATTGAGTAACAAAACAACAATTCAAGTTTTATCAATCCAATACATAAGTCATACTACCTCCATTCACAATCAACTTGCACACCTACATGGCCACACTATAAAAAAAAAAGTCACTTTCTGAATATAACAAAGTATTATGTGAATGATACGCACGATAACTATTACCGTGAACAACAATTTACTAATACGTTATATTGAAACAACTAAATTATAGTAAAGTTACAGGATGAAAAAAGTAATATTCCCTAATAACTAATATCACTTCAACTAATATCTTTAGTGAACATAACTAATACCTTCCGGAACTAATACATTTAGTGCATTTCACTGATACTTTTAATGTGATTTACTAATACTCTTCAAATAAGTTTCAACGTGAATATCTTCACATAATACCTTCTATTTGAATAAAATAGTGGTATAAGAGTAAACGTGCGTATTTTTTTTATAAGTGTTAGCACAAATCAATATTTTCATTTTTGGAGCATGCAAGTTCTACGAAGAGAGTAATAATGAATTCAATCTAAAAGAAGTATTACATTATAAATTCAAATTATATTATATAATAAATTCAATTGAAATAATTTAATTGTCCATTTTCTCAAAATAGACATCGCAATGTAATTCACCTAATTCCATATTTGTCAACCATACATACCGTGTTACACATTAATGTGAGTTCTTCATGTCCAGCTACCAAGAGGTGGATGCATGCGAAAGTTATTGACCGTGAGAAGTGAATATTTTAGATATTATATGTATGGAGCAGGGCGAAAATGATAGCATAACCCTTCAGTGTAATTGATCACTTTTTCATTGTAATTCAATCACTTGTGTAATATTTTAAAATGATCAGTTACACATATATTAAAAGACACTTCTTCTACTCATTAATCCAACCACACTTCTTCAATGTAATCCAACCACATTTTTCAGTGTAATTGAAATAAACTTTTCAGTATACACATGGACAACTCTTGAGTGAGTGCACCGTGCACTTGGTGTATATGAGATTTTGTCTTCCATCTATATAAACGAAATAAAACAAATTTATGATAAGTGTAACTCTCTTGTGCACTTGATGTATGATGCACTCACTCAACAATTGAGATTGTTTACATTGAAAAATATGATTTGATTACATTGAAAAGTGTGGTTAGATTACACTGAAAAGTTTACACTGACAATCGGTTTTCAGTGTAAACTTTACAGTGTAATCTAACCACACTTTTCAGTGTAAACAACATCAACTGTTGAGTGAGTGCACTGTGCACCAAGTACATATGAAACGTGGGCCTTATGATAATATTTTAAAATAATGCAATTTAAAGATAAATGTAATGAAGTATCACCTCTTTAATGGAAGAGTATTATATTGAACAATATTACTTTATTTTTTTCTCAATTGATATTTTACCATGTTAAAAGTAATATTATATCATTACATATATAATATGTTACTCTTTTATAATGTAATATTATTTCGTTCATTTGATAGTATTGTTGTGGTCGTTTTCCACCGCAGGTCGGTACCGACCTCCCTTCAACAAAAGCGGCTGAATACCACGGCCACGTCGGGCCTGCCAGGCTGGATGCTCCCCGACCTCTACGGTCTCCGACCTCTCACTTCCAGCCACACCATCTGGATCGGCGTCAGGCATCAGAGTATATCCGCCTCCTATCAGATGTGTGCTAAGAGGACATCGACCAGGTCGGACCGGCCACTGATAAAGAAGGAAACAAAGGGTTTCCTCCGATCGGTCAAGCCCCAGGAACTCTTTCGATCCCCGGAAGAAGTAAAGTCCGACCTCCGACCTCGGCAAGCCTCCGACCTGATGAAACGACTCAAGGAGCACGTGATAGAATCTGACAAGATCTTCCCATATGAGGAAACGAGCCGCCTCCGTACTAAATGACAGAGGGAATATTCTCATCAAATAAGGAAATGACCCAGAAAATTATCTCTGTGGGACACGTGGAGAACTCTTAATGGCCGATTGCCTGCGAACAAGGACGATCGGACTCCTGCACTCCTCCAAGGACTCCAGTCATTAAATGCGGCTGTCCCCCACGGAGGTCGGGAAAGACGAGAATACCCCTATAAAAGAAACCTATAAATAGATCCACATCTGTACCAAGAAAACAAGTTCACTTTCAATAGAAAAAGCTATACAAGCATTCAAGTCCAGAGACTAAGAACCCCTGACAAATCTTTGTGTTCTTGCATTTATTTCTCATCATCATCTCTCATAAACACTAGCATTTATGGAGCATTCAATCCATATTCCCTTTGATGTTTTTATCTAATCTTGCACATTGTCATTAGTTTCCAGTACCTATCTTTAGATAAACAACAAGTATATTTTTTTGAAATTAGTATATCATTTTTATATAAATAGATAGATAAACAACAAGTATATTTTTTTGAAATCAGTATATCATTTTTATATAAATCATCTGCTCCATTTCTCTTAATTACTCTATTCCCATCTCTATCAACGCAAAAATTATGATACATGCAATAAAAATAGCCACAAAAGATGATGCACTTGCTCAGATCTCAAAAGTTATCCATATGTAGGGATGGGCATTCGGTTTCGGGTTTTGGGTACCCGATCCGAATCCGAAAAAAAATCGATCGGTTCGGATTTTTTAATTATAAAACCCGAATTTCGGGTTACCCGAACCCGATATATATAATCGAGTTCGGGTTCGGGTATTAAATGTCTACCCAAAAAATCCGATCGGGTTACCCGAAATTACACATATAATTTAATATATTTATTTATGTTAATTATAATAATTTCAAAAAACATGCAATTTATATATTATAATGAGATCAAATGTTAATGTTAATTTATATATTTATAGAAATTTGAATCGGTCAATTTATATACTAAAAATAATTTAAAAGTAAATCTTATCAAACATTCTAATTATCAATTATCAAGTATTGGTGTTTCATGGTTGCAATTTCAATATTTGATGAGTGGAGGATGAGTTCAAGTGTTGTTATGTTTGCTCGTTCATTCATGCCTTGATGCCTCGATGAGTGAAGAAAGAATTTTGCTACAATTTTAGTTGGAGTTGATGCTTAATTGACTATTTGTATTAAGTATGAAATATTCACCTTTTTAGTTGTATTTGCTCGACTTTGTTAATTGGTATTGAAAACCTATTTAGTAACTTTTTAAAGTTGTTTATGTTATTGTTTGGTGAAATAGAATCATTTGTTATGTTTGATGAATGAAATGACTTTGTGAGGTAGTATATTATGTTTGAACGTTTAAATAGAAAAAAAGAACAAAAAAATTCGGGTTACCCGCATTGGATACCCGAAAAATCGGGTAACCCGAATTTCGGGTAACCCAAAAAATTTGGGTCGGGTTCGGATAATGTAATTTCCAACCCGAAATTTCGGGTACCCGAACCGAAAAATCCGAACCCGCAAAACCCGACCCGATGCCCACCCCTAGTTTTAAAAATTATTCATTAAATATGTTGATAATTTTTTTTACATAATACCTTGAGCTTACGTGTGGGGCCATAGTATAGATTGCGTAGTTACTGTGAATGTGTTTGGGCTATTCAAAATATATTAATAAAAATGAGAAAATTTAAAATACCCACTTTCAACTTCCACAAATTTATTTTGCCCACTTCAAATATAAAAAAATCTTTTCTACTCATTTTGACATAAAAATACCATATTATCCTTGTTAAAAAAAATTATTTTATCCACGTGGCCCACCAATACAAGAAAAAGTTAAATGTACACTCTCCTCCCAAATAATTTAGTAAATTAAAGTTACATTTTAATGGAAAATTGATTATTAGTGTTTAATAAATTAATAAATGATTATTATTTATAGTTTTAGTTTTTCAGGTATTACTGGGTGATAATCACGGTTTTGTTAATTATTAATAGGAATAATTGCTTCAAGCCACACATTTTAGAGCTTAATTGCATTAAACCTCACCAAAAATCCTATGTTGCCAAACACACCATTTTATTTCCCAAAACCCCAATTTGTATTTTCCCTGGCGGGCCTCACCATTCTCCCTCTCTCCCCTTTTTTTCTCTCTCTCCCTCTTTTCTCTCTCTTCTTCCTCTTTGTCGGCCCCCCAATATTAATTAACAACCCCCACCCCCAATATTAATTAACAATCCCAGACTCTCTCTCTCTATCCCAGACTCTCTCTCTCCCTCCTTCTGTATCCTCCCACCCCACTATTCATCACCGCCTCCCACTCCCCACCGCCCCAGCCCCCACCCACCTCAATCTGCTCCCTCCTCTCTCTCTCTCTCTCTCTCTCCATCCTCCTCCCTCTCTCAATCTGCCCCACAGCCCCACCTTCCCCTCCCTCTCTCAATCTGCCCCGCCGCCCACCTTCCCCACCGCCTCACCCCATCCCCACCCATCCACCCTCACCCCCACCCCCATCCGCCCATCACCGCCCCTCACTGCACCGCCCCCCCACTGCCTCACCCCCACCCCCATCGACCCCCACCATTCTATCCCAATCGATCTGGAGAGACGAGGCCGGATTGAGGGCGGCTGTGGAGAAAAGACGTCGGATCTGGTGTATTTTACCGTCGAATCCGACGACGCCGGCGGCTGGACGGAACGAGGCCGAGACGCTCTCACAACACCGAATCTGGTATAATTATGCGGTTCTTTCGGTTTCTCCTTTGATCTTGTACTCTATGGTGATTTTGCCTAAATTATTTGCAATTTTCGCACCATAATAACAAGATGCAATTCATCTTGAGTACTTTCATAAATTAACAGGGGGTTAGTGGAATTGGTGGGTTTAATTGAATACTGCTACAACTTGGAAAAACTGACCTCGGTATTATTTCTTGAAAAATAATATGTGTTTAATATGCATTATTTTTTTGAAAACTGATCTGTTTTGTGGAGTTCTGGATATTTTTGTGGGAAATTGATAATATGTGTTGGGGAATTTAGTTGGGAGCAAAATACTGTTAAATTATTTGGGATTTTTGATTTAATAGACTGTTGGATTTAATTGTGGGATATTTTTTTAGGATTTTTGATGTTGATATTCTTGAATTTTCCCCTGTGTTTGTAGGCTTGGGAGTTACAAAAATGGTGGAGCAAAAAATAAGAAGACAATCTGGGAATCTTGTGTTTGCAGATATTCAAATAAATTGTTGTATTCTGCAATAGTTGTTGCATTTCTGCAACTAAATTGTTGTGTTATGCAACCCAATCTGCAAATAAATTGTTGTGTTATTCAAATAAATTGTTGTGTTATGCAACTCAATCTGCAAAAAAATTATTGTGTTATGCAACACAATCTGCAAATGTTATTTGAATACTGGAAGTGTCTTCATATGGTTTGTTTGAATGTAATTTTAGAATTTTTTATATCCTAAATGTTTATTGATAATGTTGTTTTTTTTTAATTTGTGTAAATTTAAAAAAAAATATGTGGTTGCATTTTAATTACTGGGAATGAAAATTTCCCTGAAAACATGAAATTCAAAAATAAAAATAAAAATAAAGAAAATGAAAATGAAAATGGGAAAGGGAAAAAAAAAAGGAATTTTTAGTTGCATTAATTAAAAGGAATAAATAATCGACAATAGAATAAATGAATTTTGGGGTCATAAAGTCAAAGAAAAATTAAAAAAGTCCACCTAATTTTGGCTGAAAATTTTGAAAAATTCAAAATTAGAAAAAAAAAAAACAGACTGACACGCTTGCAAAATCAGCAGAAGGGAGGAAAGAGTTTTGTGGCATGGATCCCACAAATTGGGGTGTTTTGCAATGAAGGGAAAATAGTGAGGTTTAGTGCAATTACACCCTCCCAATTGGGGCTATAGGTTACTCACCCTTATTAATAATTGTAAGCTATTAATTTTCTATAATAATTATTAATTAATTTGTTGGCGATTATATGATTGATTTTTGGAGGCTTAAAGTTTTAATAGTCATCATCTTAATTTTTTAACAAAAAAATTATTTTTATTTTATTTTTTCATTTTTCCAGATTAAATTTTTTATTACTTAACTTTTTTTGCTGTGTTAATATGATAGTTTAATTAAAATTTGATAATTGTTAAAAAAAAATTGTGGGAGAGGTGAAGTGGGGACCATTTTAATACTTTCAATCTTTTCTACCCACTTTGAAGGGGTATTTAGGTCTCAATTTTTCAAATGGGTATAAAAGATTTTTTTAAGTTGAAATGGGCAAAATAAATTTTAAGAAGTTCAAAATGAGCATTTTGAGGTATTCCCACTTAATAAAATGTACTATGTGTTTTTTAATTGTAATTTTTTTTTTAATGATATCCTTATTATAGAATTTTGTTTGTGATGTGTATTTGTAATTTGTGTTTGCATTAAATTTGAAAATATACAAATAATTATTTGTTTTGGTTATAAATTAATTTATCTGCTAGCGCTATTTATTTCGGTGACATGTTAAATATGAGTATTCTTTATAAACATAATATTTTAATGTATGGATAATTATATTTATTATGAGCAATGTGTATAACCAAATAATTTCGAATTGATAATACATTAGAACTTCTCTATAAATTAATACCGTCGGTATGGTGAAATTTTATTATTCTAAAATGATATAAATTGAAGGATGAATTAATAATTAATTAAAATAAATATTTTATATTTAGGGAACTTTAACTTAATTATATAAATGAAATTCAGGAATATTAAATACTACGAACTTAAAATTGGTTATTCAATGTATTAGAACTAGATAAGTTGAACATACTAAAACTAAATACATTCTATGTTTAATGAAATACCTTTCAGATAAATAAGACAAAAATGAAGTAAATATCATACCACTATAATAGACCAATATAATACTTAAGACATTATATGAGTACATAAGTGGTCATCTCACATGCATTACAAAAGATTTGTAGTAGTGGCTTGATGTTAATATTCATTTGAAAGTTAGTCGATGTAACCACTCAAGAAGCCATTTGGGTACTTTGACTGACTTATGGAAAAAAGGGGATACGGCACAAACCAACAAAATTTTCAGACATGTAAAATATAGTTTATGTGTGATTTCTCCAATACCAACTTTGTGTAAATAGGAGAACTAAAATTTTGGAAAAAACAAGAGAGACAATGAAACTTTTACTCTCAACATTTTTGTAAGTTTAGGAGATTATTAATTTATAACGGGACATATATTTACATTAAGGGCCCAAGTCGGATCGAAGTTTTTTTTTTTTTTTAAAGAGATTATTAATTTATAAGAGGTTCTATTATAAAATAAATATTTATTGTAAAAAAGTCATACATATTGTGAGATATTATATGTGAATATAATTCAATCATATTATTTTTATTTTATAAATATAAAATTAGTCCCTCGATCGATCGAGCCTAAAATCATAAAATAACTAAATCGAAAAGACTATTAAAATACAGAATGTAAGCAAAGATGACATTCTTAAAGACATAACAAAACATAGGATTGCTACATTCTACCAAAAATTCCACTCGCTGTTTAACGAAAGTAGCCGTAAAGCTCCAAGAAACAGATGCAGAGGATCCAAGGGTTAGCTGTTTCGGTCGTCGGAGCATTCAAGACGAGTTTGAAGAATCTGAAGGGAAGAAGAGCATTCGGACCAATGATAGGCCACGATGCAAACTGGCCAGGCTTGCACATTGTCTCGTCGTTCTCGTGTACTCTCAAGTTTGTCCAATTGTTTCCGTCCATAGAACCCTGTTCACGCGGATAAACCATGTCTAAAAGAAAGGGACAAAGCGAGTGGGTTTCGGTTTTAATGGGGTATAGAGTAATTCATACCTGAAAACTCCAACTCCTGATGAAGGCCGTTGATCCGTCCTGCCTAAGTGTGTAATAATTGCACATTAACTGTGAAAAGAATAGCAGATTATGTGTTAAGAATATAAGATAGTCATAATGCATCAAATGTCGCTTAACTATCAATTTTTTGTTTTGATAGGTACTCATCCCCTGAAGTATTGGGGTTAAAGTGACTTGCACAACACATCTGGATATTAATAAGAGCAGACTATATATTTTTTAATGGCGCCATAAAATTTTCATCAATTTTCGTCTCGTAAAACAAAATTATAGTAATACTTAGGAACCTATCGAAACAAAAGTTGATAGTTTGAGGATATGTTGATGGCTTTAAGATATTTATGTAGTGAAATTTGGAAGTATCGAACCTGATGGCCGTGGCCAATGTCAACCATCCACCACACGGTGTTTTTGCCATCCTCCATTCGAGGGCCAGCGAAAGACGTTCCCTAGGTTGCAAAGAGTTTGCTTTAATTTCATCTGACCAAGAAAATATCTCCAACAAAATTTAATTTTCATTTTTCAAAGTCGTTGGTGATCGTTTTTTTACCTGGTAACTCCTGGAGACGAGAACCTTGGGGTCGGTGAATCTGGAGAGTGGACTACTCGCGGTAATGGTTACTTTCTGAAACATATGGAAGCCGATAAATGTTAGCACGAGGTCTTACAGGAGATACTACGGCAGGTTAAGTGTTTTTTTTGTACCTTTGATAAAACGGGATTGACCCACTGATGTTCGCCATAGGACGTGCCAGCAAAATACAACACTCCGTTGCTGTCTCCATCACAGATGTACTGGAGTTCCTTAAAACTAGATCTCCTGTGCTGGAATTTACTGAAGAAAATGAAACATCATCAGTATCATAAATAGATTGATCTTGACTTATATCTAATTGTTAACCAAAATACTTACTTCAAGTCTTTCTCGTTCCCAGAAGGCCCAAAATCCAGAAAAGCAATGGCTTCTTTTACCTGAAAATAAAATAAAATAAGCATAGGATATTCAATTAGGATTTCATACAAGGGATTATCTGAAACATACCAATTCACCGAAGATAGGTATGCGCATGCTAAGGCTGCTTCTTTCCAACTGAAATTGACGAACACTTTAGTAATTAGAAAGTGGTCAAACAAAATTCAGTGGACTACGTTAAAAGTTAAAACAGACGGATTTAGAATATACCCTTTGAAGAACTGAATATGGAAGCAAAGGGAACCGCACAAAGCTTAAAAATTGTTTGAGTGAGTCGAGGCGTTCACCGAAAACAAGTTCAGGCGTTAACTTCCGCATAGTTTCGTCTACTCTATCCCATCCAAACAGTTCCTCAGCATCGCAACACCAAAGCAAGATTGCATTCAGAACTCGTTCCTCGGAAGTCACTGTCAAATCTGGATGCTGCAAAAAAACATTTAAAAGAATTCTTTGATATGAGATTCCGTAACCAACACAATATGTAAGTGTTAATTTACTTAATATTGGATTATCCTAGATGGAATGGCCAACTCATGATCAAAATACAGAAGGTTTAAATTTTTTCAGCAGGTAATTTGCTCTAGAAAATAGCACACCTGAAGAATATTTCGGAATGTTGATTCATCTAACATGACAAAGTCGATACTGGCGGTCGTACAATAGTCAAAATGCATCGAGAATGTCCTCTCACATGTTTCTTCGATTAGTTTAAATGACGGGACTGATGAAATCACTAGCAAAATTTGGCACACTGATCCCTGCAAAAAAGTTCAAAGTTAGCCACATAAACAATAACCTAAACATCGTGCCAAAATTGTCTTGCATCCTTGTCCATTAAACTTGTCATAATAGTAAAACTCGTAGTATGATCTTCTTCCACTAGAACTCCATGCCTGCATGCAATATGTAGATAGAGGCATCAATATTTTATATTTATTTCCCATAACATGTCTCTGTTTGTGTTTACAAGCCCGAAACTGCACCATTTCCTCCCTTCTCTTAGCCCCAAATGAAGACTTTACTCAATGAGAAATTAAAAGGCTATAAATAGAACATAATACGGCGATAGCCACTGTATTACCTCAGACAGATGTTCGAAAAGTCTTTTGCAACACTCCTGATGAAGAAGCGAAATACCAAACTGATCTGCCAATAAAAGAAGCTGGAGTAGAGACATGTCAGTGTCCACGGAGTCATCCTTGCTAATTTCTCCGGTGTACATGAATTCGAGCATAATCTCATACGCATCAAAGCAGACATCCTTCAAGCAAATCTTCGATGAAACACTTTCACTCATGCCGTTTGTGAACATCTGTATATTCATGTTTCACACACTGATCAGTCTTCTTAACAAGACATATGAGGTGAGTAAATGGTCATATTATATACAGCAAAGCTTCCAGATATAATAAAAAGACTATTTTACCCTTCAATATCTACAGGTCCATACCTTTGTAAAAGGGGCACTCCATAAGCCAAGGATGATTCTGTGTGCCTTTGCAACTTGAGCTTGACCTTCAATATAAATGTCCACATCACTGTACTCGCCAGTCAGACGAAAACTATTGAGCCTCCTAATATCAATGGGTAACTTGTTCAGAAACGCAGCAGGGCCATTGAACCGTGAGCTTGGGTATGATATTTCTACACTTCTTCCAGAGTCGAAAAGTTTCTTATTGAGTTTAAAGCGCTCCATCATTTCGTCACACTGCTTTGCCAGTGCACTAACTTCGAACTGTAAGCTTAGTCCTTTTAAAGCACTGAGATGTGATTCTGGAACCTACATCAATAGTATGATACAGAAAATGTTATTGGAACCTATTATTTTGGCTGATAGCAATTTCGGTTTCTTCTAGTGGACAACATGTTCGACATAGGACAGAAAGGCAATCAATTCCACTCCAATTGCAACCAGTTCACAGTTCACTAATGATCAATTAACCATGATATTAAATAAAAAATCTAAAAAAAAAAAAAAAAAACACTTCACATGCAACTGACCTTAGTGTTGCCTGTGTAAATGTACTCAAGAAGTGCATGGAGGATAGGGTACGAAACGTCTCGGAGGTGAATAAAATTTTCTCCAGTGGGACTCAAAGTAAAGTTCCCCGATGCGGCCAATATGACCTTATGTGCAGGGACAGTCCTTTCCTCTTGTCCAACGATGAAGAAGACGTCCGATAGTTCCCAACTTTCTAGAAACTTCTCAAGTCCCCAATCTTCATAATCTCCAATATCTTCTTCTAACTCTTCATCACCATCTTCAACCCCATTATATTCACCACAATCTACGTGCCTCCATAAGGATATATGGTTTTGCGTAAGGGGCAGAACATTAATGTTTCGATACCCTACATGTCTATCCCAACTGCTGAGCCCCACATACTGAACACTGCAATTGGGGTTCGAATCCAACCATTGAAAGACGAGATTTTGGAATGGGTACCTGATAGCATTTGAGTTTAGGTCTTATTATTGTTATGGTTTGTTAAAAAAACTTAAATTCAAAGGCCTAGAGTTAAATGCTATCAGTACCTGCCCTTGCCAATGCTTATCAAGCCATCGTATATGCTGATCCAGTAACTCTGAAACGTCGAAGAACAACAAAGATCGATTCCAGGAACATCCACAACTGTCTTCCCATTAACCTCAATGTTGAGCTTTTTATTTCTGTGGCTACCGATAATCACTGTGTAATGTGGGCTGTTATCCCTCTTGTAATGGTAATGCTGACTGCCTGTTTTTTCGCGGAATACAACTGTGACGTCGTTGTGTGCGAATGCATCAAAAGCAACACAGCCTCGACCAGCTTCCCTGAACCGCAAATCATCGTGCCAAGCACACTCAAATGGAGCCACAGTAAGGAACTTCTTCTGCTTTATCTCCATTATGTATAAGAACCGGAGTTTCTTTACGTGTTTTTTCTGCAAATAAACGACATTTTAGAAATGCATCAAGAGGAAGAGCCTGATCAAGTATTAGCCCTATGCATATCAAATTTCACAACATAAAGTGACAAATACCCAACAAATTGCATAAGTAGAAAATAAGGAGAAGTTTGGCCCCAGTGGATTAATATATCAGCTGCTAGAACAAAGTTTCATGATATACTAGGAGAAGGATGTATGTTTAAAACAGCTGGTGGTCACAATCTAAGATAATCCAGGAATGGATAGACAACGTCAAATTGAAAAAGGGTACTCCCCCAGTACCGCTAAGATAGACTTCCTTTCTACTTTCACGTTTCCCATATTGCAGTCTTGGTTCCTTATCGAAAGGTATTAAATATTCTTCAATTGAAAAAAATGCCCCTATTGAAGACACCTACTTTTAAACAAATTTCTTTTAAGGGTAATATAGGAAGAATGTATGAAAAACATACAATCCAAATACCATCTAATATTTCTTCAATTTGTATGAAAATTCATCCAAGCCTATCGTAGTGGCAGGGAGAGAGTCTTGAGCACACTAATTCCTTTTATGGTATATTCTTATCCAAGTGCCAAACTAGAAGCTATCTGTTCGGTAGGTGCACATGAAAGCAACTAAATTACCAGATTCAGAAAAAATAAACACCTAACAATTCATTTAACTTTTACTTGGAAGAATTTCAAAGGTTTGTCAATACTGCATAAATTGTTCACAAAACCCATCTTTTTGAAAATTCCGATTCTCTACAAAAGGCACATAAAGAACACATATATCTAGAGGGAATTCCAAATGGGAAAGGCAACATGAGCAATTCAAAGAACAGAACAAATAAAGAATTGCAACAAAATACCAGCAATGGGGACTTTGGTTGGATAATTCTAAAGGATCATCAAAGCATGAATTTGGAATACATAGCTTGTGAGGGAACTAGAATTTAAAGAGTTGATAGCAAGGCACTAGAGAAACTTCACTATCACTTGGCCTTGAAAATCTTGAGACAGTAGGGATAGGTGGATATTGTTGTCACAATCTGTTACTATAAGCCAAGAATTTCAAGAAAGCCATTGAATTGGTCTCCCCTTTCAATAAAAATCTTAAACCCCATAAAACAATTGGAGAGTAAATATTAAATCACATACAAGTTGCGATAATTCTACGCCACATGATCATATATCCATGTATGGATATAATATCTTCTACAGCAGAAGATTCCAATCTTGATGAAAATAATAAAAAAATTAACTGTAGAGATATGGATATATTACCTGGTATCATTCATATCCTCGAAAAACCATCTGTGTCAATATTAATAGCAGCCACTATTTGAAGCCAAGATTTTCCCATCTACACGAGATTTTCGCGCATAATTACAGAAACATACACGTATGACTGTGTGTGCGTGAAAGGGATGCGACAGTTTATAGAGACGCTGCAACGTGGCGTTTCTCACGGGCATTTTATCGAGCAGGTGGCGTGCCAACATAAAACCCATTTCAATGTTATGTTCCATTATCTATGTCATATCATATGCATAACGCTGTTAAAAGTTAAAACAGTAGATTGAAGATAATTTGGAACGGACGATTGAATTTTCACTGCAATCTCTTTCTTTCCCTCTTTTTAAAATGATTTATAAGAAGTTTATGAATACATATATGAGTCCCACTACTCAAACCCCAAAATCCTCTAAACAAACCCCATACTTTTAGAGACAAAAATAGACATAAATAAAATGACTAAGTTATCCTTATATATATATATGGAATGAATTATACTCTAAATTTATTTTTATTTTGACTTTAGTCATTTAAGTCATTTAATTTAAAAATTAGTATTTTAACTTTTAATTGATCAATTATTTTTCTTAAATTTTTTTAAACCCAAAAAAAAATATTTAAAAATGTATTAAATATTTAAATAATCAAATTAAATGAAATTAAAAAATCCTTAAAAATTTGAAAAACAAAAGAAAATAAATCAACTAACTCTTCAAAATAATTTAATTAAAACAAATCAAAATTTATATAAAAAAATAAACTAAAAAATAGTTAAAAAGATCGATTAAATCTTAAAAAATAACTAAATTAAGAAAACTATTTTAAAAAATCTTAAAAATTCAATTGAAGCTAAATAAAAATAAATTTTTAATTAATTATTTAGTTTAAATATTTTACGACAATTTAATTAACATTTATAAAATATTTTTCGGATTTTATTCATCTTTAGTCTTTTCCCTTTTGAATATTTTTTATTTTTTTATTCTTTTTTAAATTTAATTGTTTAGATTTAGATACTTTTCTTATATTTATGTAGTTATTTTATTTTTCAAATTTTCATTTTAATTGATTTTTTATTTAATTATTTTTTAGATTTTTTTATTATTTAATTTTTTCAAATTTTATTTAGGCTTAAATGATTTTAAAAAAATTTAACTAAACTTTTTTTAAAATTATTTTATTTTCTGAATTATTTAAAATAATTGTCAAATTTACTTTTAATTTTTATTTAAATATATTATACAATTTAATTGATTATTAAAATTGTCCTTATATTTAATTTATTTTTTGATTTTTTTTATATTTATTTTGATAAATACTTATTTAGAAGATTTAGTTAATTATTTATAAAAAAATTCAAAATATATTTATTTTTTAATATAATTTTTTTTAATTTTGATTAAAACCAAAGAATATGAAAAAATAAAAAAAATAAAAGAAAGATTTTAATGAAAATATGGAATGGTGAGAATTTTTAGTAAGTTATGTGGATTTAATGGATTTGTGGGAATATTAGTGGAGGAGGGATATTATAGGAATAAAATGGGGTATGTTTAGTAATATATGTTGATTTTTTAAATTCTAATGGGGTATGTTTAGTAGATGGGGTAGATTTAGATGATTTTGGGGTTTAAATAGCGGTACTCTACATATATTTGAACAACTTACAAAATCTAAAAATAAACTATTAAGAAATTCCAATTTATTTTACTAACCATTTCACCTCACCTGAATATTTTTAGTTGACAAAAAATAGCATTTATCTCTTTATTAATCTAACCCCAGAAGCTCATGTTATAACTTATAAATTAATGAGTATATCTCACATGTACCGAAATTTCACATGAACTCTTCTTTCCAATATATGTATTTACTATCACTATTTTTAAAATGTTTAATTTTTAAACAATATTAGTATATATGCATAATCTTGAAGAAATCGAGTTTAGTTGAGCTGGGTTTCATAATTTTTTTTGTCACTATCTACCGCTTATTAACAATGCTAGACTGTTTAGACAGATATTAAAAGGGATAAACATTGGAACACCAATATTTCACAAATTAAACCAAATGTTACAACAAAATCACTTAATTTTGATAGTTTGTTACGTAGTTATGATTTCTATTAGGACATCTCTCTATCAAGCCACGTCAGTCTGAAGTGTGCTGCTCCCACCAAAAATCTGGACTTTAGTGGGAAAATATCCCTATAAGATGCCTAAATAATAATATAACGAGATGCGTCTCCTATTTTGATTCTCAATAATTGTAAATAGACCCATAAACATATAATCAAAATTTAATTCATTTTCTTAGAATAGTAATTTATAAGAAAAAAAGCCAAATTTATTGAATATTTCTTGTTACATAAAATTTAATTCGGTCAAATTTTCAAGTAAGAGTCAGTAAATCGTCACATAAGGAGAATTAAATACTTCATTTGTAACTTTAACAATTTTATCTAGTTCCCGAGCTAAAACAAATCAACACCACAAAGAAAAGAAAAGAAAAAACGTGTTAATCTTGTATACTCTACATGCATCTTACAAGTCAGTGTAATTTTAAAAAGTCACTTGCATTTCTATTGAAAAGTTACTCTTATTTTCACTAAAAAGTTAGAGTTAGTTACGATTTCAAGGCCCTAACTTTTCAATAATAGCAAAGATGATTTTTCAATTAAAATAAGGACGACTCTTTAAAAATACATTTGAGTTGTACACAAGATTTACTCCAAGAAAATTGCATATTCATACCAATACAACTTCAACTTTTGTTTAATTCTTCAAATAAGAGTGTCTTGCCACGCTTAAGGGGTGGCAATGAGACGGGTTTGAAATGAGTATGATCAATTTCAGGATCTATCCCACCATCAGTTATGCAAAAAATCCTCTAGGCGGCCGCCTATGCGGCGCCTAGGCACTAGACAGTTATCAGCCGATCCGATTTTAGTATAATTCGTCTAGGCAGGTTGGACGTCCATTGCTTTATTTTTTTCACCTTAAAACGAAACCGTGTAGAGAATTTCACTTAATTAAATGTAAATTATTGTGTATTTTTGTTCGCCATTTTTTTTTTATATCAATTTGGTGTTTATATATGTATTGATTATTATCTGTTGAACTGTTATAAATACTAAAAAAAATTAAGCCGTATGTAAAAGGTTATCAAATGATTTTGACCATACTAGTGAGATATAGAGAGACAAAAATAAAAATAAAAAATTCCTGCTGACTAGTCCCCGACTAGGCGGCCTAGACCTTCCAAATCCGTCTGACTACCGATTTCCAATTTCTACACCCTTGCCAAAAATACAGCAATGTGTGTGGAATCAACCATCAAACAATGATCTAGTGTCATTGTTCATTTCTGGGTGTAGGATTTGGATTCTGTGCTGTACAGGACCATCCTGTACAATACAAATATATAGTTAAATCAATTAGGTTGACCCTACAAAACTAAATATATGATCAAACTAATTAATTTAATTAACTATGTATTTTTGCTATATGGAAAAATCATGTACAACACAGGATCCAATTCGTATGTGTAGGGGTGAGGCTCAACAAAAATTACAGTTGACAATATGCTTCATATATATAGATGAAAACAATAAGAATTATACAGTTATACAAGCCCCTGGCTTGTACCGAACTCTAACTAAGATTAAAAAAATCATATATGCAATTGGAAACGATTGATTTCATTTATGAAATGTGAAAATACATTTTTCAACTGCAAAGTGACGTTTTTTGTGGTGTTTTTCTCTTGAGAGGAGAGTGAATTATGAGTGGCTAATTTGACACTACTGTGGCTTCTTTCCCTTTTTAATTTGTACTTCCTTACCTATATCTATATGTTGTCATTGCCTCCTGCTCAATCTTGTGAGTACTTTAGTTTTATGATAACTATCACTACATATGTTACAATTGTTGCTCGTATACGTGTTATCTAATTGATTGGTTCTTGATGATTTTTATCCTGGGGACTTATCTCTGGCTCAAACACGACCCGCTCAGATATGACTTCCATGTGGGTCATATAAATATTTTCTTTTTAATAGGTATAAAATGAAATTGATTGTTATTGGAGGGCATTAATTGTTGTTATTAAAAAATATTAATTATTTCATTAAAGAGTATTAGTTGTTTTCATTAAAAAAATTATTTTATTTTAAAAGTAAACAATTAATACCCTTCAGAAAAACAACTAATATTTTTTAGTGAAAACAATTGATGTCCTTCAATAGTTCATGTATTGAACCATTTTCACTCAATACTTTGTCTTTTACTTTTATGTTCCATTTTACATGTTGCTCAATACATTAGGGTCTTACAATAACACATTAGATCTATTTATACAAAAACATATGTACAATATATAGATTTACATAAACACATTAGATCTATTTATACAAAATAATTTTTTTTGTAGTGTTCTTTTAATTTAATGAAAAATATACATCTAAACTTCTCAAATATCGCAAAGTATATAATATTAGTCATTTCATTAAAAAAAACTCGTATTAGTTTGATAGTAATACAATTTAATAAAAATAATTAATACCGTTTAAAAACACACTTACGTTTTATGGTGAAATTGATATACAAAAGAATTACTCATCAAATATTACCTCGTTCTCAGGTATTATGTCTTTTTCAGTGCATCCAAACTGATCGAGTCTTGGTCTTGTATGCACTAGATGCACCGTGAAACTCAAGTGCATTTTTAAAGAGTCATTTTTGTTTTCACTGGAAATTCATCATTGTTTTCAATTAAAAGTTAGAGTTGTTAAATTGTAACTAACTCTAACTTTTAAATGAAAACGTAGTTGACAGTTTAAAAATACACTTAAATTATGCAATACACCTAATATACAAGAGTCTTACTTCCAAACAAATATACACTTGTATTAACAAAAATAATTGTACATTATCCTCAAGTATTGTTCAATAATAAATTCCTTAATTTAAATTTTTAAGAAAGAAAAAATATAGTTAGAGGACAGTGATGGATCCAAATATGAAAGTTGGGGGTAAGACTGGAGAGCATGATAAAACACATTTTTTTTTAATTCAATTAATATGTATCAAACACTTATATGTTGATATAATTATACAACATACACACATAAATATAAAAAAAAAAAGGATAAATATAATATATTAATATACTTTTATATATATATATATATATACACACACATATATACGAAATCTCAAAAACAGATTATTATATGAATGATACGCATGGTAACTATTATCGTAAATAATAATTTACTAATATCTTATGTTGAAACAACTAATATTTTTAGTGAAAACAATTAATATCGTTTTAACTAATACGCTTCGCAACTGATACCTTTAGTGCACTAATACCTTTACTATATAACTTATCAATACAGATCAACAAATTTCACTATAAATATCTATATATATATATATATATATATATATATATATAAATAGAAGTGAGGAGAGAAAAAATTGTTATTATTGGAGCAAGTGAAGTCCACTTGCTTTGTAGTGTAATGGTGAGTCTCACTCTCCATTAAAGAGGGTGAATTAACTTTATCATTTTATTTTTATTTTTATTTTGCACCAATAATTTCAAAAAAAATTTAAGCTATTAATTTTAAATCAATTTTCAACACACTATATATCAACAAAATTATCTTTTAAACATTTTTAATTTAACATATATACTACGCATATAAAAAAAACCATATTTAAATATTTATTTTATTATTTTTAAAGTTTTTTTTTGTTGACTTTAACTATATATGATGGATTGAATTTAAATAATTTTTATTTAAACTATATAAGTTTTGTTAAATATTAAAATTATTTTATGAATTTTGTATTAGTTATGAACTTAATACAAAATTGAAAATTGTATGATTAATTAAATAGCTGTAATACTCACATAATATAAAATATAATTTTTACATATTAATTGATTTATGGAATTAAATTTATTTAATTTAAATTTTTTATAATTCATTATACAATTTCACATTTAAATTTTATAATATTCAATCCGTGCATCGCACGGGAGAAATACTAGTATATATAAAAGTAGGAGTGAGGAGAGAGAAAAATTGTATTTATTGGAGCAAGTGAAATGCACTTGCTTTATGGTGCAATAGTGAATCTCACTCTCCATAAAGAGAGTGAATTAATTTTACCATTTTTTTTTCTTTTTTACTTTGCACCAATAATTTTAAAATTCTTTAACTTTTTAATTTTAAAATTATTTTCAACACACTATATATCAAATTAAATTGTCTTTCGAATATTTTTTATTTAATACATATATTGTACAAATAAAATGAAAAATCATATTTAAAATATTTATTTTATTATTAAGTGTTTCCTATTGACTTTAACTATATGATTGATTGAATTTAAATAATTTTTATTTAGACTATATAAATTTTTTTAATGTTAAAATAATTTTATAAATTTTTGTATTTGTTGTGAATTTAGTATACAATTAAATAATTATAATACTCATATATATACAATATAATCTTTACATATTAATTGATTTATGGATAAAATAAATTTAATTTAAACTTTTTTTTATAATCGTTCATTATACAATCTTTAATTTAAAATTTATAATATTATATCTGTGCATCGCACTGGAAAAATACTAGTTATTAATAATAATATATGAATCTCAAATATTTTTTGCCCCCACTTGCCCATGAACAGTAAATCATAATTTCGTTTTTTCTGCGGGAAACATTCAACAAATTCAAGAAACATACCATTAATAACTAAAAAAAAAAAAGATATAATGTCAAATTTGGACCGGAAACAAATAAAAATATGTGTATTTTGGATTAATAGAAGTGCAATTTTATACTTCATAGTTAAACCTGAAATAATTGGCATCAATAAAATGCATTAAGGACATGGAGTATTTTTTACAGTAAAAAAATATAAAATAAATGTTTGCACCAACTAATATATCAAGAAATTACTTGAATCTGAATAATATTTGAGGTGTATATATACATATACACACACGTTATTTAATTCATTGATGAATTTTAGTAATTATTTTGAAAAACCTAATAACCTTATTAAATAATTTTTGGATGTGACTGTATATTTCAATTCAAACAGTTTATTTAAAACTACAAAACAACTAACTTTCGAAACATCCATTAATTATATAAAAAGCGCGAAAAAGAGGTGGTAAAATCCCTTCCATTAATCATACAAAAACCCGGAAAACCTGCCGATCATTACAAACAAACATTCATGGCATTTGATTACGATTAGGGTTTTCTCTTCTCCTCCCAATTCTCAATAATCACAAGAATCATCATCTCAAATCACGTTAGAGAAATGTTGTTAGCACTACCAGTTCTGTAATTATTCTTAAATCTCAGCTGATAATTCCACGATTGTTGGATGGCGATCAATCGCGATAACAAAGGGGACGAAGAGATGGAGGGAGGGAATCCGCTGTCGACTTCGACCCAATCGGACGAGAATTATGCGGAAGAAATAATCGCCATTGTTGAATCTGTCAAGAATATTGGGGAATACAGGAAAACCCAGAGGAAAGAGTGCTCGAATCTCGTGAAAAGATTGAGGCTCTTTTTGCCCATTTTGGAAGGAATTAGGGAAATGGATAAAACGAAAATCCCTGATGCTGGAATTTTGTGCTTGAAGAAGATGAGGAAGGCGTTTCAATCCGCTAAGAAACTGTTGAAATTGTGTCACGGCGGCAGCAAGATTTACCTGGTTGGTAATTGTTTTAGGGTTTTCTGCAATTTTGTGTTATTGAAATTAATTTTTGCAATTAGAGAAATACTATTTCTCCCCTGAATTTCAGGCAATGGAAAGTGAAGCAATGATGAAGAGGTTTCATTCCGTGTATGAAGGTATTAACCAAGCTCTGGATGGAATGCCATATGAGGAGCTTGGAATATCTCAAGAAGAGAAAGAAGAGGTAATAAAACACTCATTGAAATCTCCATACTCAGAAATTTACATATTGGATCAGTAGTACCCAAATAGAATTGAAATCTTGATTTGTTGTTCTTATGAGCATCTTTGTGTGGATCTCTGTAGTTTTGGTAGTAGTAATAGTATCCATAAGGGCATTGATTCCTTTAAGAGCAGTGATTTTATTCGAGTTTGATGAAGTTGATTGCAGATTGAGTTACTAGGCGCTCAATTTAGACGATCCAAAAAAAGATCGGATACACAGGACATGGAGCTAACAATGGATTTGATGGTGGCATTGTCCACAAACAACGATAGAAATGCGAATGCTGCAAGTGTAGAGAGGCTAGCAAACAAGCTATCTTTACATACTGCAGAGGAACTGAGGGAAGAAACCTTAAGCATAGATAAACTCTTTAGAGAAAAACGCAGTCTCAGTAAGGAATCCCAACAGCATATCGCTAGAGTTCTAGACAAACTCAAGAGCTTAGCTAGTGCTGAGGAGAATCGAGGGATGGATGACCCAGTCGAGAGTAAATCTCTTACAAAAACCACCTCAATTGCTGTTCCTCACGAGTTTTGTTGTCCGATCACATTAGAGATAATGAGAGATCCTGTTATTATTGCAACAGGACAGGTATATATCACTCTTTTATGTACGTTTGTGTTGGTCCCAAATAATCAATCACATATATCATCATCAAAATCTATATAATAATTTTAGTACTTTGGTATGTTGTGGAATTGCAGACATATGAAAGAGAGAGCATACAGTTATGGTTGGATACGAATCGTGGGACTTGTCCAAAAACGGGGCAAACTTTGGAACACTTGTCTCTAGTCCCAAACGTTGCGCTTAAAAACTTGATCCAAGAATGGTGTGAGAAGAACGACATTGAACTTCCAAAGGAGGCATGCACGAGCGGAGAGACCCCTTCAACGACGAATGATGAAAAAATCTTGTCGTTGGTACAAACCCTATCGTCTAGAAAGTTAGACGAGCAGAGAAACGCAGTGGAGAAGATCCGAGTACTATCAAAAGAAAGCCCAGAAAACAGAGATTTGATTGCCAAAGCTGGAGGGATTAAGCTCCTTGTGCAGCTTTTATCGTACCCAGATTCTAGAATCCAGGAGCATGCTGTTACAGCCCTTTTTAACCTTTCCATTGATGATTCCAACAAGAAACTAATATCCCACGAAGAAGCCATCCCTGCTATAATTGAGGTCTTGCAGAAAGGAACAATGGGGGCCAAAGAGAACTCGGCTGCAGCATTGTTTAGCTTATCAATGCTCGATGAAAACAAGGTTAAGATCGGGTCTTTAAATGGGATCCCCCCACTGGTTGATCTGCTAGCAAAAGGAACAATCAGAGGGAAGAAGGATGCTGTAACTGCTCTGTTCAACCTCTGTCTCAACCCTTGTAACAAGATCATGGCCATTGAAGCTGGAATTGTGCCACCACTGATTAAAGTGCTCGAGGACAAAAAGCTTGAAATGGTTAATGAGAGCCTTTCCTTGTTGCTAATCCTTGCTTCGTGCTCAGAGGGGAGACGAGAGCTGGGAGAGCTTTCGTTTATAGAAACGCTCGTGAATTTGATACGAGATGGGACTGCGAAGAACAAGGAGTGTGCATTGGCTGTGCTTTTGGAGCTGGGCACGAATAATAGGAATCTGATTCTTGCTGCATTGCAGTATGGTATGTATGAACATGTAGTTGAGGTTTCTAAGAACGGTACGGAGAGAGGTCGTAGGAAAGCCGATTCGTTGCTCAAGCTTACGAGTACGGCTCAAGAAATACCATGAAACTCAACACTTGTAAAAAGACCACATGTTCATGTAATTGTACATACAATCTTTTGTGTGTTGTCTTGTGTTTTCTGAGATCATATTCAAGGTTTAGTATAGTTAGAATTTGAATCGATTATGAGATTTTGGAAGTAATTCAGAACTAACACCCATGAATATAGTAATTCAGTGAGTGTTAATAATTGCGAACAAAACTCCATTTAAATTCTTCATTAAAAAGATTGAACCCCAACTCCAGGAGTTAAGTCGAGACTCTATTGCTTAATTGCAACTCATAATCAAATAAAGATCAAATATAATTCTTAAGAGCTGGTCTTATATAAAATAAAATAGCTTATTGTAAACTTAGTTAACAACTACTCCCTCCATCAATGAAAAATATGTTCACTTGTTTGCACGTGGTTTAATGCAATATGTTGGAGGGTATTTAGGGGTTTTGTGAGTTCCGTTTATGTATAAATTTATTATTTATTGTAAGTATGCATAAAAACGATACAATAAACAATTATCTTATTCATAAACGGACCTCACAATACCCCATAATACCCTCCAATATATCGCATTAAACCACGTGCAAAAATATGAATATATTTTTTATGGACGGAGGTAGTATCACTTTATATAGTATAACTAATATTTTTTAATGTAACAATTTATAACCTGAAATTTCAAAAGAACAATTAATGTTGTTCAAGAATACACATGAAATGCAATTTTTTTTGCACAATGTACTAGTTTAGGTGAATTTTGTCTATTCCACTAAGCTGTAAAATAATTTGAATATATCTGAATAATAATATACTATTGAATTCGACTCAATTCATTAATAATAAAACTACTTAAAAAAAAAAAAAAAAAAAACCTTATGTGAGTGGCGTCCATTCTTCATTTAGTGCAAGTGTCGTTTTCCAATGAAAAAGGAGAGGAGAAAAAAAAAAGGAGTCGGTTAGGAGATGCTTTATTGCTTTGAGCATTGCATACACATACATTGTCCGTATCGATCGTCAATCTCTAAGAATCTTCCCTTTTAAGTAATACTCCCACCATGAAAATTGAGATCGTTACTTTTATTACGGTTATTTAAAAAAAAATATATGTAAAAAGTAAAAGTATTGTATCAAATCAAGTACAAATAAATTATTTTAAATATATTATGTGTGCATATTTAAAAAGTAGATGGAATTTATTATTTTCTTAGGCAACATGACTATATTTTGTGGACGGCTCAATAAAACAACCAAATTTATATTTTATGGACGGACTACGGAGTGAGTACTACTTACATATACTCCCTCCGTCCCTGAGTAAACTTCTCACTTTCCTTTTCGGGCTGTTCCCAATAAGTTTCTCATTCCATAAATGAAAAAAACAACACTCCACTATATATAAACTTTAACCTTCAAACTCACACAATATTACCAAAAGTGT
Organism: Ballota nigra; assembly: GCA_947034835.1. Taxonomy (NCBI): domain Eukaryota; kingdom Viridiplantae; phylum Streptophyta; class Magnoliopsida; order Lamiales; family Lamiaceae; genus Ballota; species Ballota nigra. The sequence goes on along the minus strand of OX344721.1, from coordinate 118,034,128 downwards.
CACTCATTCAATTTACTTTTCAACACTATTCATTATTTTATCCCAAAAGTCAACATGTGGTCCACCATATATTAATAAATAAATACACTTTCTTAAACCATTCAACAAAAAGAAGTGAGAAACGTGGACGGAGGTAGTACTTTTTAAAAAACACATAATATATTAAAGAAAAAATATAGTCATTAAACATTTTGTCAAATTTAATATGTAGTGTTCTCTCTTATCAATTTTATTAGGACTATTTGCAAGTATATTATGAATAAATAATTATTTATAAAAAATATGATACTTATATTTTTTTAAAACAATCACTTTATTTATAAATAAACTTTCCAATGCCTCAATAATACTCTCCAACATATCACTAAAATTAACAAATAAAAAGATACGCCGAATAAAATTGGACGAAGGGAATATTATAATATAATTTCTCTTATTTCAATACTTTTACTAGATCTTTTTAATACTCAGTGGATTTATTTTAAGCTAAAGCAAAATATTGATGAACTGACCTATTTTAAAAGTTGACTACATTTTGTGGATTTGAAACGTCAAATCCAAAGAGGAGCACATCGCTAAGTTCCAATCTCACCACCAAAACAACATTGAGGATCCTTTTGGTGTCTAAGATTAGGTCAAGATAGTTTAATTATGGGGTCTTGCAAGTTGTTTGGTAAAAATCTATAAGCCCAAGATTAAGCTCAGGGCCCGTTATTAATCACTGTTTCCCCCCATAAAATTATCTCATTAATTTCGAGAGATGAACAATCTTAAAAAACAAGATAATTAATTGATCTGAGCCCATATTTTATCATGACAACCAAAATGATTGACTACTAACTACAATAAATATGAAGTAGAGCAAAACTCTCATTTAAGCATAGATGCTCATGCATCCTTACCTTTTACCAATCCTTTTCGAAATTTAATGCTATGTTTGAATGCTTTCAAACAAGACGAAACATATTCTGGTTTTAAAGTTTAGGGGTGTGAAAATTTTAAAGAATAATTGACTTTTTTTATATGAACGTACAATTTAGAATTTATTGTGATATTACATTAATTATATGTAGTTAATATTATCTTATTATATTTATACTGTGAAAACTAACCTGTAAAAAAATGTATATATCATATTTGACATAGGGGTAAAACGTGGACACTAGTTTTAATTAAAATGTGGATGTTAATATAATAGGAACATGACACTGATTTGACTTAACTTATACATAAAAAATACGATATTATTAGTTTTGAGTGAAACATAACACTAATCTTTGAGTGTTATACTTCGCATCGTTGCTCCGTGTACTACGCGAGATGTCCTCATCTAAATTTTTGTGGTATTTTGATCTTCAATAATTTTTTTTTACTAGAGTAAGTGAGAAATTAAAATTCAGAATATGTTTGTCAGGATTATCATAAATACCTCTTTAATTTCTCAATTATTTTCCTTTTGATATGAGAAGAGGTCCTTTCCGATGAATTTCTTTTTATAATTTTTTTCGAAATTTACACGTGCATTCCAAGTCAATAAATAATGTTCAAATCACACTCTATTTAGATTAAATAGGCTGGAATTTTATTTTTTACCCTCATTAACGTGGACTTTATTTAATCCAAAGAGTGTGCGGCATTGACCTTTTTTTATTGACTTGGAACACTACGCGAGCACTACCACCAGAGCACGTGTAAAGTTTGGTTTTTTTTTTCCCGTCAAAAAATGACATTTTCTCATAATAAAATGACCATAATTGAAAAATTAAAAAAATAAAAAATTAAATTTGGACTCGGATAAAATTATAGAACTATTTGTAATATTTTTCTAATTGAAATGAGTAGAGTTCAAATGAGATTTTATAGCAGGGACCAGCTTGAGTATTTTGATTTATTTTTTAGTTTTATATGTCTAAAAAGATTTAATTACAATAAAATGATAAATACGTGGGGTTTGCTTAGAAAATGTATCAAAATAATTATACAGAATTTAATTAATTCTCCATTAAAAAAAATCGTATATTTTTTTTTTTCAAAATCTCATATGCATCAGGTGTACAAATTTTAAATTCTCATAATTACCACATTTCAATTAAAATTGATGTCTCGTTTCAATCAAAATTGATGTCATATTTTATTTTACGTTTTTAGTAAAATCTAATGTCACATTAATTATATTAACATACACGTTTCAGTTAAAACTAATGTTATATTTTATCCTCGTGCTTAGTTGAACGTAGCAACTGGTGCAAAGAGTTTAACTAAAAATCTTATATTAATATCTAAAAAAAAAAAAATGAGATCAGATGCATCATCCGTACAACTCAAATATATTTTTAAAAAGTCACTCTTTATATAATTGAAAAATTATCATTATTTATATTGAAGAGTCAGGATTAAACAGGTGGTATTTTTTAGTATAATAAAATTAAATTTTAAAAAAATGTACTTAAATTTGACAATGTAACTGATGTATACATAATTAATTCAGTAAATTATGTCCACTAAAAAAAGTAAATTCAGAAAAAGTGAAAATATAGCATCTTAGGGAGAAAAAAAAAACACGTGATATAAAAAGATGGAGAGCGCCCTCTTTTTTTGAAAACCCTCTCGCGCCGTCTCTCATTCCCCCCATCCCAACCACTCTCTCCGATCTGTCTTCATATCCTCCAAAACCCCCTCTTCTACGGTGAGTCTCCCTCCGTTTCCCTGCAATTTCCGCCGCCTCCCTCCAATTCTCTTTTATCTGTTTTCATTTTTAGTTTCAGTCTCCATTGCTGGAATTGAAAATTATTTTTTTATTTATATACTGTTGCTCTTTTATTTTAAATTAATTCTAAAATTCGCGTAGGGTTCTGGTAGATTTTGTTTTCATTTTTAATTTTCCGGCAATTGAGGTTTAAAAAAGCTAAATAAGGTTCATTTATGCAAGTGAACTGCTTTGCGATTTATTAATTTTTCAGTTCTTTGTTTCCTTCCTTGATTTTTTAATTTTTTTGAAATAACTGTGAGGGTATTTAATTGAGGAATTGTACTGAGCACAAATTCGCGAATAAGGAGAGATGAAGCTACATTTTTGCCTCTGGAAGGGGTCGATTTTGCTGGTTTTCTCTGTACTTCTTTATAGCTGGGCTTTCTGAAATTGGCTAATTTGTTCGATTTTTCGTTTTGAACAAAAGCTAATTTTTTTACGGAAATAGATGTACTAATTCTCTAATAAGTGATTAGCCGTAATTGACTATCATATACTATCGTGTGATTAATTAGACGAATGGGCATACGCATTTTGAAAAATTACTGAGGATTGGGGATTGGGCTATTGAAATATACAAATATATGTACTAGGTGCAATTTTTTTTATGCGTGAAGTCTTGCTTCTGAAATCTGAACATAATCTGTGCTTAGGTTGGGATATTTGGTGGAATACTCTAAAGCTTAGGGAGGATTTACTTCAATTGACTTCCATGATGATCAATACTGAACGTAATGGGAATGGTAATGGAGTGGCTGGTGGTGGGACTGTTACTCCTGCTCATGATAAGCAGCTTCCCGGTTCTAAGAAGACGGCGCTGAGAGATGTGCAAAACGAAAATGTGGGGTCAATTCTTAAGCAGTCAGAGAGTTTACAACCTGGAGGAGGGAAATCATGTGGGGACACAGTTAAGGTTTGTGGGAATAAACGGCTTACCCCTGAGCGTCCTTCGAGTTCCCAGGGTCTGCCATTCTTGGCCTACGGTGGTACAAATGAGAATGTCATGAACGCACGTAGGAGATTCGAGCTGGAACTTGGGAGAGGAAGATTTCAGAACAGTGTTGAAAAAATCACAGATTTTTCAGAATCAAAGAACGTCGGACAAGTGAGGCCCGATGTTACTCAAAAGCAGAAGAGGGATGGTAACCTTACAGCAATCATGGCATTTTCAAGTAGTAGCCCGTCAGTCCCAACTTCTTTTGGTAAGCAAAGCCATAGCAGTCCCGTTGCTAAGGTCTCTCCGGCCCCTTCTCGTACTGTTGATTCTAAGAGCACCAATGATCTGCTCAGAATAGAAACAGAACGATTCATTCATCTCCAGAATTTTCTTAAAAAATGTGACGAAGCTGACCATAGAGAATACTCTCAGAGTGAGTCCTTTTTCTTGTTGTTGTATATGTGTGCTCTATTGTATGACATATAATTTTGTTTTTGGTGATTTGCATCAGTTCTTATGCATCTATCCCCGCCTGATCTTAGTAAGCATGCTGTGGATTTGGAGAAAAGAGCAATCCAGTTGACCTGCGAGGAAGGTAGAGATATTCTGGATCTTTTAACACTTGTTTGTTTCCTCGTACCGTATATGCTGATACACTGTCTTGTTAAGCATTTGATTTCACATGATATGTAAGGTTTAGAGATGCAAAAGAGACTGAATTGGAGAATGGTTAGCTTCATTTATAGAACTTGAGCTATATATAGTGAAATTATCCAAAAGTACGAATGAATTTGTGTGAAATAGGGAAACCATTCATAGTCTTAAATATTCTTGTTACGGCCTTTAGTAAGTCATAATTCCTGTGATTTCTTGGTTTTTACATGATCTATTTGCGGAGAAAGTCTAGTCTGGTCTTAAGTTTGTCCTTATGTTGGCATTTAATTGTGTGGAGTTCTTACACCACTACAATGATCTATTAATCACTTCCCGTGTGAGAAAAAGTATCTCAACATGGTCTAAAGTTTAGCAGACTTTAAGAGTAAATTGCAAAATTGGTCTCATATTTATTGGGCGTTGGCAATTTTAGTCCATACAAATTAATTTTATAATTCACTCCAGACTCTAAATATTTCCTGAACGGCCTGAACTGTGGCGTATCTAGTTCTTCCTTTCCAGACAATTTTGCACCTAGTTGTTATTGTCGACATTGTTAGGTCATATTCTACACTTAAGATTGATTGAAAACAAACACATGATCTATGTGAGATGAATTTATAATGTGCTCTTCATTTGTTGTCTCAATTTATCGACCAATGTAGTTAAAGCCTCATTGTACATTGTGTTTGTTGCAGGCTTTGAGATAAAACGGATGAAGGAGATGAATATCTTGATAAAACCATCTCTGGGGAACAACTTGTTGCAATCGACCCAGTTACTGCAACCAAACAAGCGTTAACTGGTGCGACTCATAATGACTTTTGATGGTGCAAAAGGGACTTGTAGGGGTGTCTGTATTTCATGTCACAAAAACTGATGGAGATCTATATGGAACTTTGCCTTTGTACTGCACCTACTTAGACTCACTCCTTTCGTTATTAGGGCTACTGTGAAACTAAGATCGGCAGGTACCCCGTTCTTGTGTTCTGCAGTTCATCAACCATTAATGTTATTTAGCAAATAAGCATTTAGTTGAATCGAATGTAGCATTTTAATTGTGTTTGTTGTTGCTCTTTAGATCAACAAACTCTTCCACTTTTTTTCTTCTTAAAGATCCTGTTTTTGCCTGTGCTATTTTTATGGTAAGCTATATCTCAGTGTAGGCAGGCACTCCTTCAATTTTCACTTTCTTATAATTCATTTTTACCTTATTATTTGTTAAGTGAACTCCTTATAGCTTATTGTTGAAAGATTTCATATATATTTTTTTGAACCTTTTATGACAGAAATAAAACTCTTATTCTAGGCAGTTATTAGGTTTAAAAAGAAAAAATGGGCCTCATGCATAATATATACCAATAAAAAAGAGTATATATGCGTGAAATTTGGTTATGGTATAACTGGTTTACAACTAATATTTTTTAGTAGAACAATTAATATTTTTTAATAAAATAACAAATTTTCTTTATTAAAAATAGCTAACCGTATAATGAAAAAATTAATATCATTTAAATAAATAAGAAAAAAGAGTGAGTCTTCTGTGAAATTTGCTTATAACATGAAACTGATAATATTATATGCATTTGTTGATACAATAACATAAATTCCTTACTATGAAACTTGTTCATAGAAGATTTTGTGAGGACTCTACTTTGGTAATTAAGAGTAATTATTCACAAAATATTAATTTATAACTTTCTTTTTTAAATTTAAAATTAGTTGTTTGAGGTTTTTTTTTTTTTTGTGTTTTTGTGTGCACGAAGTAGCGCTTGTGTGAATTTGGTTTACATAAACTCTATTTTCATTAGATTTTGTATTTGTAAAATTGTTTTGCATATGAAATTGTGTGTGTGTGAATAGTGGCTTATAAGTCTTTATACCCTTTGAAATTAAGGCTCAATTATTTAGAAATTAAATATCAAATTGCCCCATAAAATTTGTTAGTTTAAAATTGAAGACTCCTTGGACTTGATTTTAGTGACTTGCATCAAGTAGCATTTAGGAGACTAAGAATTTAGATGATAGGGTGCGGATCCTATGGCAAAAACGGCAGAGGCTGGTCGACCGGTTCTTAATTTTGTTTGCTACGGAACAATCTTTAGAAATATTTTTAAATCCGAACCAAGATGGAACCGGACAACGAATTTAAGTATTTATAGAATCATGCAGAAATGAGTGAATCTGATGTCCAAGGGACACTGCTACACCTCCGGCACTCCTCCATTTCTTGAGAATCCGATCAACATAGGTAATTGATGAAATTGTTTTTTTTTTTTAATGAAAAATACTCCCTCCGTCCCTCTTAACTTTTGTAGGTGGAGTGACACATATTTAAAAAAAAAAAAAAAAACTGTTTTATTAACTTTTTCAGCCAATGAATGAAGAATAATTTGAATTAAAGTAGGCAATATGAGAATGTTTTATTTTCATATTTAGGGTGTAAAAGTTATTGTGGGACGTTCCAAAAAAGAAAGCATGAAAGTAATTAGGGGACGGATGGAGTAATATAAAAATTGGTTCAGTTGGGTTATCGGTTAGTTTAATTGGTTTTTGACCGATTCATATTGGGTCACTTGAAACCCGATTCATATTAAGAATCAGACCGGCACATACCCGGTTCCCAGTTGAATTGGTCGGATCGGCCGTTCCGATCCGAGTTTGAAAACATTGTTAATGGCAAGTCGCAGATTTAGGCAGATTGACCAATTTTAATGTTTCAATATATTTTTTATTTTTTAAAATTTAAAAAATATTGTAATTCTGATACATAAAATTCATTAAAATCAAATGTAGTACAACAATTTATCTTGATAACTATCACTGTTATCTTACAAATAAAATTCATCATTCATTAATCAAAAAATTATTTTCTAAAAATTGAATTCACAATATATAACCATAATAATTCATAAAAATAGTCTCCTACAATTTAAATTTATTACATATTAACATAAATACAAAATTGTCATAAAAATATAATTATAATGGTTAACAATGTAAAAAAAATTAAAATTTTCTTTTTAGGCGGGCAAGCTCGCCAAAGCCCACCCCCAACCTGCCAAAAACCGCGGTCCAAATAGATCAGTCATTTAGCCCCGCCTCAAAACATGCTAAAAAATATTTGGTTCAATCCTTATTTTATAGAGTCCAGCTATATACCCCTCCATAATTAATAGATACACCTAAATATATATCAAACTACCTATTATACCTTTTTTTTTTTTTTTTTTTTTTACTGTTTCTTCTCTCTCTATTTTCTTCTCTGCAATCTCCATATCAAACAACGAACCGCCTCCAAACGCTCGGCATTACGGCGTTTCATAGCACCATCCAACCCTAGCGCCGCCCCACCACAACGAAGCCGCCCAAGCTCCACCATCACAGAGTTTTGTATCTTTAATTCTCCTCTATTTCTTTTCACCATCTTCAATTCACTCAGTTTTTGCAAATCCAAAACTTGTCTAGCCATGATTTTGTTTTTCAAATTCTTTATGTTCAAAAAGTATAATTGCAGATTCCACGGATTTCTTGTTTGAATTGGAAAAAAAGGTATTAATTTTGTTAATTATTTATGGTTTCTCCGTTTGTTATCCATGGAAACAAAAAAAAAATATATATATATCAACGCAGATTAGCGGTACCAAAGGTAGGTTACTTCCGGCGATTAAAAAAGGAAGAGAGAAAATAAAGAAAAGGGTATTTTTGTCTATTTATTTTTTTAATAAAATTTTAGAGGTGTATCTATTTATTTTGGAGGGTATATATCCTCACCCTATTTTATATATGGCGACGTAGGTCAGCCCAACCCACTGACGGCTCTAAAAATAACATTAAATGAATTATTTCTTGGCCCAGGTTACATAAACTCCTATGTTTTGTTAATACATTCCTCCCAAAAAAATCGATTTCTTTTTTTCAAAATGTAACATTTTTTGGGGATTTTTTTTAAAATGCATTTGTTTAGTGTGTTTTTTTTTTTTTTTTTTTTTGCATTTTTTGAAAAATAATAATCTGAAATTGTTGAATTTTTATTTGTGTGATGTGTATTAACAAAAAGGAACATGAGCCTTATTTATTGCTTTGAAAATGTGCAGCAGCTTTGCCCACTTATGGGCTGAGCGATTGGGCCTTTATCAATTCCGTAAAGGCCTATGTTACATATATACAATCCATTTTTTTTGTTATTACACTCGGTCAAAAAAATATTCGAAAAAAATCCAAAAATCGTAACAGTTTTGAATTTTTTTCTTCTGAAAATGCATATGTCTTTTTATTGGCATTTTCGAAAGTTTCTCCAAAAATTATTAAGTTTAAAAAAAAAAATCCAATTTTTTTAATGGAGTGTATAAAGAAAATATGAGATGTTATATAACTCGGGTCTTCCCTAAAATGGGCCTTAAAATGTCTTTTTGTGTGCTTAAATTAATGGCTGAAAATGTTATTATTCATAGGCCCAATTAATTTTATTGTCTTTATCAATTACAACATGATCTTTTAAATTTTACAAATTGATACACAAATTAATTACTGTTACAATTGGATACACAATGTAAATTTTCAGCGATATTTGAGTCTGCGTGGCAGTCGAAGCTACCACTAAAGACATATCACATGTAACATCAGATGCAAATGCAAATGCAATATATTTTTTTAATATTTCAAAACGCAGACGTCTAGGTTCATTCGCTTTTTAAAACTACTGAATTCAAGTCTGTCATGTCACCTCTGAAAGTCATTTCCTTCTACATAAACTAAACAACACCAAATTTTATAATCCATAAAAAATTTAAAACTACTGAATTCAAGCACTCCCAGCCATTTCTCTGGTGCATTTTGTTAGAGTTTTACTTAGGTACATGAACTTTAACTGAGGATCATCATCGACGTTTAGTTTTGGTCGCAAAAAATATTTTTCTTGCAAATTTAACATCCTATGTAGCGTGTGACATAAGTTGCCACGTAAGCATAAGTATCGAATTGCAAATTTTAAAAATTCATATTATAGTTGATAAAAAACTATAAAGCTCGTGAAATAACCCTAAATAAAATGTTAAGCAAATGCCAAAAATGGTAAAATGACATTAATTTATTTAAGGAAAAATTATTTTTTTTGTCCTATAACTTTACCACTTTTTTATTTTCGTCATGCTGATTTTCAAATTTTGATTTTAGTCTTATAACTTCACATCTTTTTTATTTTCGTCATGTTGACTTTCATATTTTTATTTTCGTCCTGTAACTTATATATTCTATTGATTTTGGTCCTACAACCTACTAACACTTACATGACTAAAATTAAAATTTGAAAGACAGCCGGATGAAAATTTGAGGTAAGGTTACGGGACAAAAAAAAAATCATTTTCCGTTTATTTAACTGCATAACGAATGGATGAAGTAAACGGCTTTATCAGCTAACTGTCACTATGCATAAACCCAAAGTAAACAAATAGACACCTTGGGTAAATAATCCTAGTCTAACATATCCACTCTAGACCCAAATTGCAAAGTAAACACATTCATACGTATAAGTTAAAGGGGTCACAAATGGATCCAATTATTTACCCCAATATAATGGAAGTACATCCATCTAATTTTAATTAAGTTAAAGTAAGTACAAAATATTTAGTATACCATTTTTTATAATTTAAATTAAAATACTTGTAAGTACATCCACCATAATCATTCATGCTCATCACGCGATAAGAATTCTTAAAAACTCAAACAACTTTTTACCCGATCACCACCATAGCAGACATTCAACACTGCATGTGCTCCATTGTGGTCGAATATTGCAAGAATGAGGTTGTTTGATAGTGCTAGATACACATATATAAATGTTTCCTTTAAAAAAAAAAATCTAGGTTTTTTCTTAAACCCTTTTAGATAATACTTTGTTTTATGCTCTAGTAGGATTATTTTAGTAGTTTTCAAAATAGTATGGGGTGAGAATGTGGATATGATAGCATATATATTTTGGCGCGCTTATTTGTTGGTTTTTACGAATTTGAAATTTTTAGCAATGGTTCTTTGAACAAATGACTTTTCTTCGATTTTTATTTATTTATTTATTTATTTTTGCTAAACATATGGTGTATTTACATGCTTAATTGGTTTTTCGAACATTTGTTCATAATTTTTTTTTAACATAGGGTTAAGGTACGAAATAATTTTTTTCGAACTTCTCTAGCTTTTTCCTTTTGTTTTTTCCGAATAAGAACACGAACTGCAGTCGCAATAATTCGACGAAGACGAACACGGTGACGAAGAGGAGAAGCAACGGATATGATGAACAAGGTATTGCCAACATATATTCTGTGGGTGTTACAATACATATTTTGAATTTTTTTTTAAAGAAAAAGGTATTAAGGTCAATAATGGTGTGCGTATTACTTGAGGTTTAAAAATGAAACGAATGTACTTTCATTATAATAAGTAGGGGTGTAAATGAGTCGAGTCGAGTCGAGTTGAGTAGTGCTAAGCTCAAACTCGACTCGAATGCAATACTCGAAGCTCGAAACTCGATTCGAATTCGGTCGAGCCCAAATTTTTTAGCTCGAGCTCGACTCGTCCAAAAACTCGATAAACTCGAGCTCGACCCGACTCGATAACTTTACTATTTTATAAAAATAAAATGTAAAACGTATTTTAGTCCATTTTTTTGTCTATATCTTGCATATCTGACTACACTTGAAAATTTAAACTCAAAGTTCACAAATACAATAATATTCATTAAAATTCAAAAAATTCAAACACATTGTCAAATTGACAAATATTCCAAAAAAAAAAAAAAAAAAAAAATATTTCGTGGGTCATGAGACGTGATTTTCATTCTAAGTTATAAGAACGTAAGTGTACCATTTGTATATATTTTATTTTATATTTAAAAATATTACTATATATAATATAATTAATAAATAAAATTAATGATAAAATAGTAAATAATGTGCAAGCTCGATTAGGCTCGCGAGCCTCGCGAGCTGAGTATTTATAAGTTCGAACTCGAACTCGTGAGCTACTCGAGTAGCTCGAGCTCGAGCTCGACTCGATTAAATTCGAATCGATTTCGATCTTTTTACGAGTCGAGCACGAGTAGCTCGCGAGTCGGCTCAACTCACTTACACAAGTTCAATAATGTTGTGGGTATCATTTGAGGTTTAAAAATCATGAATGTACTTTCATTATAATATAGGTCCAAATAATTAGGTCGGTCCCAAGTTATATGCATGACATCAAATAAAATGAGTTTAGAAAGTGGGCCCCCAAACTGTTGGTCTTTTTTTTGCTTTTGTCACAACTCGAATATTAGTAAATTGAGGATGTAGAAGACTGCTCATTTTTGACTTGCAATCAAAATTATATATACGTATAGATTTGCAGGTGCGGTCATATATATATAATCTAGTTAGGTCACCAGAGCAACTATTTCTTTTAGTGCTCAACCACTTTCTTTAGATATACATAAAGAAAAGAAGATGATATACATAAAGAAAAGAAGATGATTTCGGAGAATGTAGTATTAATACTAACAACTTGAAATCATTAAGGTCACGTTTGTTTTCGTCTTGAGGTGGATGGGGGAAATCCGGATGGGGAAAAAAGGTGGATGAGCGAAATCCTGTGAATAGTAATCATTTGTTTGTTTTGTGTTAGATGTAGTAGGGGTGGATGGGGCTTTATGTCAAATAAAAAATGATGATGTATTATTATATTATTATTTATTAAAGAGGTAATGATTGAATGATTGTCTTGAATTGTAATATAAAATAATTAATATTATTATGTATAATTATTTAATTATATTATATTATTTGAATTGAATTGAATTAAAACACAAACCAATTGAATTAATAAAATGATATTAATGTGGTTAAAATTTTATTAACGTTGTTAAAATTATAAGAAATTAATTATCCGACACGAAAATGTCAATTAATACCAATTTAATTTGATTTTATTGAAATCATACATTTTTTATTTTTTTTAAACATAATAAACAAATTGAATTCTTAAAACAATTCAACAACACCATACATATATTTAATATACTAAAGGCATGCATCATCATATTACATGTGGTGAAATTTGAACATTCTCATCGTTAATTCATTAATTCATAATATTATTTTTATTCATTTTCAAATTTTGTGTCTAATAATGAATTATAAAACGAAATAAATAACCAATGTTTTAATGGATATATATTCAATACATTTTTTTATAAGAAGCAGTTATTCTATTTTTAAAATGTAATTTTTCTCCTATTGTTAATCTTCATTCATTATAAAAATATAAAAAATTATCTACGAAATATTCGATTATGCTTTTCGATAAAAATAATTTTGTTCTTACGTAGTGGGGATTGTCTGCGACGTGTCTACAAATAAATTTTATATTAATTTAAAGTAAATTTTAATATTTATAGTCATGTTTTGTCTTTTACTAAGTCAAGAAAAAATGTTCTCAATTTATTTATATGGTAGACATAATTAATGAATGGAGATAGCAATTAATTTCACGCATATTTACTATTAATACGTTTTCATTGAATTTTTTTTAAACAATTAAACTAAATAATATACTAATTTAATTGATGGTGTATTATAAAGTAGAAGATAGAGATTAATAAAATATATATTTTATGTGAAAAAATAGAGATGATGTGATAGATATTGGGTTATGTGAAAATAGGAGTATAAATGTATAATAGGGGTGGATGTGTATTTGGATGGGGGATGTGATGTGCAAATCCGAAAATTGGCCGGGACGGGGGGAAGCCTATCCCCCATCCAGACTTCGTAAGCTGAAAACAAACACACCCTAAGGGTATGTTTGTTTTGGGATTTAGGTGTGCGGGGGAAGTCGTTACTTTGAAATCTTAGGATGTGAAAATCTTGATAAATAATATAAGTGTATGTTTGTTTTGAGATTTTAATAGGGTGTGATTTTGCTTTATATCAAATCAATGTCTTTTAATGATAGATGTTGTATTATTTTATTATATTGTGTAAGAGAAAAGTAGGAGAGAGATTGAGTGTATGATAAAAATGATGATGTGATTGTATTTAATTATGTGAAAGTAGTAATAAGTTTATAGGTAGGGATTGAGTTTGAGATTTGAAAATCCGATTTTAAACCCAAACTAGAACAGAGCGTGGATCGCAAAGTCCAAAGTCCGGAGTTGTTTTCAAAATTTAAGTCTTGAATAAATCAAATATTAATTTGTCTTAGAGAAGAGGTTATATATCAATATAAAAAATGTAGTTTTCTTTTGAAAGTAATAATAAAATTTATTTACAATTTAACATACATTCTTATTATTGTGATAACCCAATTTTAATGGAATTTTGTGTACACTTGCAAACAAAACGAAAAAAAATAAAATAGCTAATAAGTTTAAGTTTCAATTTTGGATTTATTTTATTTTTCTATTTTCTATATGGATATATTACATATTTTTAGATCACATTATAAAAAAGTATTGGGGATCGTAATAACTACATCAATATTTTATTTCTAATGTAATAAAATGTATCTATCCGTCCCCTATTAATTTACAAAGGTGTGGTGGTATAAATTTTGAGTATGTATAGAGTGAAATTAGTTCTTATATGAATCATTGAAGGTATTAGTCGTTTTCACTAAAGAATATTAGTTATTTTCATTGAAGAGTATTAGTTGTCTTCACTAAAGATGTTAGTTTATTTTCAGTAAACAACTAATACTTTTCAGTGAAGACAGCTACTACTCTTTAGTGAAAACAACCAATACCCTTCAATAGTTTATGTATGAACCATTTTCACTCTATACTTTGTCCTAAATTTTAAGAAAAAATATTTTATTAACTTTTTAAATCAATGAATGAAAAATATATTAAAATAAAATAGAGATTGTGAGCGTATTTTATTTTTATATTGGGATGTGAAAGTTATTGTGGAATTTTCCAAAAAAGAAAGTGTGAAAGTTATTAGGAGACCGAGGGGGTAACAAATTTATACGTTATTCATACTTTTATTTAATAGTAAACAACTACTAAGGACATGTTTGCTATGATGAATATAATTGATAAATAATTATTCTTTGTTTATGAGAAAATTAGTCAAACTCATTTCATGTGTTAATTATGCCTATGACGTTTATTTCGAGCCGATATCACATAAACCAAACACATGATTGAATGAGATTAAAATATCAATCCCTTTTAATATCTCGAAGCAAACATAACCTAAAAATAAAGATATATATATATGCATATTAGTTGTCTTTTTACCTCTTTTGAGGGAATATCCAAGTAGTAATGTAGCTCAATTAGTTTAGGCCACCACCTAAGATCCTAGAGGTCTTGGGTTTGAGATATGGAGAGATAATTTATTTTTCTCTTGTGGTGGGGTGTTGTTCTCCTCTTTGTACCTGATGGTCGAAGAAAATATTGTAATTGATTATGTTAAAAAAAACTATTGTAATTAATTACCTTTAAAAAATGGCGTATTTTGACGTTTCATTAAATCCATTATCTCACGATAATATTTAGTCAAACAACCGTTAATAATTAATAAATATAATATATAAAATTTATATATATTATAATATTTTCCTAATTGCATTGCGGATAAGATTTTATATCAATGCTCTCATAGTACATTAATTCGGTGTTTGGCCTAAACCCAGACTCGTATAAATTCATTATCTCATGATAATATTTAGGCAAACAATAGTTAATAATTATAAATATAATATATAGAATTTATATATACTATAATATTTTTCTAATTACCCTCTTCCCAAATCAGTTTTTACAGCACTATTCATCAATTATAAAGACTTCCAAAGTACATTTCATTAATAACTACGCACAAAAATAAACTTGTTTAGTTTCATTCACTTAAAGTGAATAATATTTAATCATCAAAATAATATTTTATCCATTTAAATATTAAAAAAATATTTTTATAGTCTTAAAAAAAACCAACTTTGAAAACTAATTTGGGCAGTAAATTATGGATAAGATTTCTGAATAAATGTGAAGCGGGCCCACCTCGTATAAATGGATAATTATCTTCTCAAATCTTTATCTATTAACACCCCTCCCAAGGCCCACCCAAAATATATACTCGAGGGTCTTGTCAAGGAAAATATATATATACTTGAGGGGAAAGGAAAAAAAAAAACACTTATAAAGGAAAAGAAGACGACGACGACTACGACTACGAGGAGCCTCTATCTGACTATCTCCGATCGCTACCATGGATCCTTACAAGGTTTTGATCGCAATGTTCATGTATTCAGTGATTGAATGATCTGTTTTTAATGTCGATATCTGTTATTCGTTTGAAAACTCGATTTATCTTCGTGTTCGTTTCTCGGTTTTTGGTAATTGGATGATGAATTTTGAATTTTGGATTCATTTGATTGATGATGGTGCAGTACCGTTCATCAAGTGCGTTCAATTCGCCTTTCATGACCACGAACTCTGGAGCTCCAGTATGGAACAATAACAACTCTTTGACGGTTGGAACTCGAGGTATTTCTAATGATTTAGTTGTTTTGTGAAACATTCAACCTTTGTTCTCTTTCTGGTAGCGGCGAATTTCTAGAGGGGAATTATTTGCCTCTTTTTTTGTTTTGTTTATGAATTGTTTTCTCAGGGAAATTTGTCCTGTTTGATTGGTTATAGTAAAGTGTAGTCGTTAAAGTAAATTAGGAGTTACAAGGTGTATTTTTCTCGTCTGAAACATTTTAGGTTAATTTCTATCAGATTACTGTAAGCTATGAAGTATTTTTTTTTTTTTTTTTTTTGTGAGTGTTCTATCCTATGCATGTTCCTTAAGAAGAAAATATGAGGGGGAAGAATTACATTTATTCTATTATTGTTATTACTTGTTTCTGCTACTTGGGTGGAGCATTGGGGGACTATATCCAGTGTTAATTTTTATGTAGAGTTTAAATTTTTTATTAAGTTGAACGGTTTGAAATGGTTGCGGAAAAATGTTCTCGTATTTCTAAGCTAGTAGTTGTAATTATAGAATTTCCTACATGGTTGATTTTGCATTTTTCTGAGTTGAAAAAACCCTTGACGGATTCCCGTTGACTTGTATTCTATTCTAATTCAAGTTTCACGATAGGTCAAGCGTGTTGAATACTTTGATGGAGGTAGTGCATATGTTATATGTACAGCCAGATCTAAATCAACATTGTTGGCATCAATTATATAACACAAAGCTTGCTCGTTTGTAGTTTTGTAATTGCTTATGTGTGTCTCATCTATTCCGGGACCGAGTTGCATGATAGTTGAAACTTGCATGGATGCATAAATTATGCTTACTTTACAGGCCCAATTCTCCTTGAGGATTATCATTTGGTTGAGAAACTAGCAAATTTTGATCGTGAGAGGATCCCAGAACGTGTTGTCCATGCTAGAGGTGCCAGTGCCAAGGGATTTTTTGAGGTCACTCATGACATTACTCACCTCAGTTGTGCCGATTTCCTTCGAGCTCCAGGAGTTCAGACACCAGTTATTGTTCGATTCTCCACTGTCATTCATGAACGCGGAAGCCCCGAAACCCTCAGGGACCCCAGGGGGTTTGCTGTGAAATTTTACACCAGAGAGGTATTCAATGATGTTTCTGGTGGATCTGATTTTCTTTTCCTTGAGTAAAACTATATTTCCGTTCGCATACTGATTTTATACATATCCAATCATAATTTTTTTTTACTTGATAGTCGATGCCTTTCTGTTTTCCCTCTCTTAGCATTTTTGTTTGGATTTCTTTTAGCATCCACCAAAGTGTTTATACAAGAATAGGACGCAAAATACTCGTTACTTTATGATCAAACACACTTTGAGCTTGTTGCTCTTACTCGTCGATGCAGGGAAACTTTGATTTGGTGGGAAATAACTTCCCCGTCTTTTTCATTCGTGATGGAATGAAATTCCCTGATATGGTTCATGCTTTGAAACCGAACCCCAAGTCCCACATTCAAGAAAATTGGAGAATCCTGGACTTCTTCTCCCACCACCCAGAGAGCTTGCATATGTTCAGCTTCCTCTTTGATGATCTGGGTGTTCCACAAGATTTCAGGCATATGGATGGCTCTGGAGTCAACACTTACACTCTAATTAACAATGCTGGAAAAGCACATTATGTAAAATTCCACTGGAAGCCTACTTGTGGTGTGAAGTGTCTGTTGGAAGATGAAGCTATAAAAGTTGGAGGAGCTAATCACAGCCATGCCACCCAGGATCTCTATGATTCAATTGCAGCAGGCAACTATCCAGAGTGGAAGCTTTTTATTCAGATCATGGATCCTGATCATGAAGATAAATATGATTTTGACCCACTTGATGTAACAAAAACTTGGCCCGAAGACATTTTACCGCTGCAGCCAGTGGGCCGTATGGTTCTAAATAGGAACATTGATAACTTCTTTGCAGAGAATGAGCAGCTTGCATTTTGCCCTGCTATTATTGTCCCTGGAATTTACTATTCCGATGACAAGCTGCTCCAAACTCGGATATTTTCTTATTCTGATACTCAGAGGCACCGTCTTGGGCCAAACTATTTGCAGCTCCCAGTTAATGCTCCCAAATGTGCCCATCACAACAATCACCATGAAGGTTTCATGAACTTCATGCACAGAGATGAGGAGGTATTTAACTCATACGTTCTTTCAGCTTAATTATATGGATTATCCCTGTTGAGTTCAGTAACCATTGCTTCATATAACAGCCTTGGATGGTTGATAATAGCACATTTTAGGGGTGAAATTTTGATTTCGATAGTTTGATCTGTTTTTTTAAGATATAAAGGAGTAGATACTTTATTCTGTTACTTTTTGAGTTATTGGCTTCAATATATTACTTTTGTTTACTCAGATGCCATTGCCTGATATTTCACTCTTTTTAGGTAAATTATTTCCCGTCAAGATACGACCCTTGCCGCCATGCTGAGAAGCATCCGATTCCACCTGTGGTGTTGTCAGGGAAGCGTGACAGGGTAAGTAGTTTTAGTTTTACTTGATTCTGCTGCTTGACATTAGCCTCTTCATTGCAAGATAAAGATGTTTTATGGTATTTCGTAAGTGTCATTAAAAATCTGAAGAAAGGAGGGTAAGGTTTGGTGTCTAGAATTGATTTTTGAGTTTTTTGAAGGTGGAGTTCGAAACCTGCACTAAAGCATTACCAGCAAGTGTGTCCTGAGCCCTAATCCCTAGGCAGAGTTTCCTCAAGTCTTGTACAAACAGGAATATTTTTTTATCAAGAATCTTTTCCGATTATCTCTCATTACGTGTCTTCGGTCTTTGTGGACTGTCATGTAAGTGGTGATGTTTGTCACTGTAAGCACTTAAAATTGAAGAGAAAATAAATCTAAAATGTCGAGGGATTGATTTGATGTCATCTTCAATGAGTTAGCTTGGCCTTGTTAATTATATCATTGTCTGCTTTTACTCAGTGTGGATCTGGGTCCTTGTTTAGATTTAGTGTGAAATTATATTACTATGAAAGGTTGATCCTTCCTAGTTAGATTTAAAGCTCATCTTTCATTGTACTCAAAAGACCAGAAACTTGATGTTTTTCATTGGAGCCAAAAAGGTATAAGTAACAACAGCTATAAATTTATAAATCATTGATGGATTCCAATTCGAAGGATGTTTGCGCAAGCATGTAATGTATGATTGATTAACAGATCTGCATCGAGAAGGAGAACAACTTTAAGCAACCTGGAGAGAGATACCGTTCCTGGGAACCGAACAGGTAATTTATACGCCAATTCATCTGAAAATATAATTACTGCAGATCAATTTTTGTTTCTTATTTGTCATATGAATCTCTTGTTCAGGCAAGAGAGGTTTATCAAGCGATGGGTCGATGCTCTATCTGATCCCCGTCTCACCCATGAAATCCGCAGTATCTGGATTTCATACTGGACTCAGGTACGATACTCATTTGTTTGATCATGATGCGGGTGGGACTCTGATTACTTGAAATCTAGATTTCTTATCTTCATTTGTAATGCTTTTACTATGCAGGCTGACAAGTCTCTTGGTCAGAAACTCGCATCACATCTCAACATAAGGCCATCTATATAAATTAAGTTGATAAAAGGATGCAACAATGATCTCAGGTTTGTCAGTAGAAAGTCATCAGACAGCCGTTTGATTACTTTATGTTGTAATATGTTATGAAGCGAAGTTGTGTGTGTGGTTTTGGTTCTCAACTTAATAAATGAAGGTTTTATTTGCCTGGAATGCAGTTTTTTGGTAAATGTTCACTTCTTTGGATCGGAATTAGGGGTTTACTCTATGCTACACTACTGGATAGAGCCCAACAGTACATTTTGGGTGTTGTAGCACTTGATTTAGTGTTGTATTGTACCATACATTAAGCATGTGTTACCACACCCTAAAGCTATATTGGGCAGTGCGCAGTAGTGTAGCATAAGGAAAATCGAATTGGGGTACGAAATCGGGTAAATTGTGGGAAAGAAAGGAACATTGTTTAGTTTTTAGACTTGTAGCTGAAAGCGTACCCGAGAGTTGATCAAGTTATGAACTTTACCCTTCATAAGGTCCGAAACTGGAAATCAAAATTTCTTGTTTTCAAATGATTTAACGTTGTCGAAAATCAATATTGTAGGATTAAATTGGGTTAGTAGAACCACAGTTCGAGCCTACCTTAGGGGCCAACGCAGCCAAACCAAAGACGAGTATGGGCTAGATTATACAAATGTAAGCCTCAACAAATGGGCCTATTTTGCCCATACCATGTGGCCCGTGGCTCTGATGGGATTGGACCAATTTGTCCCGTGGGCTACAAGACGGTCTAGTTGGCCCAACTTTCTAATAATTTTGAGGGACCTACTATATACCCCTCTATAATTATTAGATACTCTCACTCACTTAATCTACCCAATATATTTTAAATAATTATTAAATACACCCCCATAATATACCCACACCCTTGTCTCTAATATTATTTCAAAATTTTGACACCCCCACAAGAACTCCTTCCCCTTTCTCACGTTCTAATTACTTGTTTCCCTCGTTTTTTTTTTCACGGAACGCTACAACCGCAGTGCCAAGACCGCCAACAGCCTCATGAACACCACGACTGCCAAATAATGAAAGAAAAATAAAAAATAACACTACGGGTCAACAATATTTATTTGAAAAATAGCTCA
Source organism: Ballota nigra (assembly GCA_947034835.1). Taxonomy (NCBI): domain Eukaryota; kingdom Viridiplantae; phylum Streptophyta; class Magnoliopsida; order Lamiales; family Lamiaceae; genus Ballota; species Ballota nigra. The sequence continues at coordinate 118,013,610 of OX344721.1, read as the reverse complement.
TATTTCAACAACAATTTATTCAAAATTGACTAAATTTTCGACAAAATAAGTGTCGTGATTTTTCAACAAACCATGTTTGAAAATCAGTGTCGCGATTTTTTTATTCAGAAAATGTGGAAATAACAATCACACATTATCATTGAACTTATTGCTAAATACAAAAATTTTGGTATACAATTCTCAAAACATACGCAAAAAACAACATAAGAAAAAATAAAGTTATACTTCATCAAACAAGTATTCATACAAATGCACTTACACAAGTAGCATAAGACTTTTGCGTGTACATCATTTTTGTAACAAAACACACGAATTAAGGTTGTCATATTGTTGTAAAGATATGATAAAATGGTGGACAAGATGAATTTGCTCTCCACTTTCTGTATATTCACACACACTGTAACTTTTCTTTTTGTGTTTCTGGTGTCTTTTAATATTCTGGTAGGTGTATCAAGTATTTAGATTTTTTGTTTAATGATAAGGGTATAAAAGTTATATGATATATGTATTATAATAATTCTAAAATAGAGTGAGAGTATCTAATAAATATGGAGGACTATATAGTCGAACCCTAATTTTTATATTTTGTTATTATTTATGATGCGACTTTGAATGTTCTAGTGACTCGATTAGTTGGGATTTTATTAATTTGGAACTTATATTCTCAAATATTAATTTGGAACTTATGTTCTCCATATGAAATATTTAAAATTATGTGATTTAATTATATACAAATTTTCGTATGTGAGAAATATTTCCATTTGCATTTAATTTCTTTCATTATGAGAATTTCGAATGCTTATAATAAACTTTCGTAATATTTAAAATTGATTGATATAATTCTTTGTTAGATCATTTGGTGAGTTAGTGTTCTTATTCTAATTTTTTTTCTAAAAAATTAATTCTTTTGCTTATAAAACAAGAATAGATGACCAACTTAATTGTTAAGTAATAATAGATTTGTTTTTATTCCGTCAAAAATAATAAATTTGTTTTTATTATTTTATCATAGGGTATAATGGTTAAAAATTGGAGTGTGTATAGTAATTAGAAAGAAAAAAAATTAATGGGGTGTGTAGTGTATGTTTACCTGCAACCTATTTAAAATGATTGATCTAATTCTTTGTGAGGACATCTAGTCAGTTAGTGGTGTTTGTAAACTTTACTTTGTAATTAGCAAATAGGCAGTTTATTAAAGAAAAAAGAAAACCCGGGATGTAGGTTGCAAATAAAAGTGAAGATAAACAACGAAGTCATAATAAAACGCAATTTTAAAGACTAAGGTGGCTTATAAATCTTCCTCAGGTTGTAGTTAGCAGATTGCTTTGGAACTCCCTTTTTGTTGTTGTATTTCCCACGTGTGTCCGTATCTTCTTGTGGAATTCCCCTCCGAATTTACCAATATTAGTAAATCATTACTGTCGGGAACATCTTCCCCTTTTGTTCCTTGTAAAAGTGAAATAGAACTAGAGAAAGACCCTGGATTGGGCTTAAAATCAGATACACCACCAGGCCAGTTTGGGTTTTTGTCTGCTGGACAGAATTACATGCAATCTCATTCTTAGTGTATTCCAGCGTAGCATAATGTCCCATCTCACCCGATTTTAATCGGAGGAGAAATTCAAATGGCAACTCATAAATTCGAATCCATAACCTTGAAACCCTTGCTCCCTCTTTGTAATCTAAAAGTGGCAACTCGTTCCCGGAATACCCAAACGTAACAAGAAATAACCACGTCCTGTCCGACCATGACCCGTGAACTTTCCAAATCCGATTGGTAAGCTCTTTGTTAATCACGGTTTCGGATTAACAAGAAAACTTGTTTCCGGGAATCGGAATCAAATGCAGTAAGAACGAAATTGAAAATCACACAAGAACACCAGATTTACGTGGTTCGGAGATGAATACTCCTACGTCCACGGGATCCGAGAGGATAGACTTTTCACTAAGCAAGAAATGGAAGCTACAAGTTACAGAGCACTCAATCTCACAGTGTTTGCGCTCACAGATGATCTCACTCTTAATTGTTGTTCTTCTCAGCTAAGAAACTCCTTTTATAGTTACAGAGATTGAGATGAATCTAGACTTGATTCAGTTGTAACTAACTCATAAGTAAAGCAGTTATCCAGCTGGCTAACACACTCCAATAACCGCTTCAGTTGATTCAGTTAGAACCGCCTTCAGTTAGCTTCAACTTGGTGTTTCGCGTCTTTGTACTTTATATCAGATGACTTGACCTCAGCTGACTTGATCACTTACCATCAGATGACTTCCGGTCTAGACATCCTCTGATGGGACTCCACTGTTAGACCTCATCTGATCAACCTCATCTGATATAACTCTACTGATACCCCAAATAGACTAACTCCCATGGCTAACACTTCATCAACATAGCTCTTTATTGAATTAAGCTCAGTAGACTTCATACTTCACATATGACACTTCACAATTCTCCACCTCAGATGAGAAGTATCAATCCTCTCCTCCTCTCCTCCATGCTCCAGCTTGGGCCTAAGGAACATCCCATACACTCATCTTTACCAATTCAACACAAAACTTGAATTTAGTACCTGGTAAAGACTTTGTACACATATCTGCAGCATTGTCATCTGTAGATATCTTCTGGATGAGAACCACTCCTTTATCAATGATTTCCCTCACAAAATGCAACCTTACATCAATGTGCTTTGATTTCTCATGGAACACTTGATGTTTAACCAGATGTACTGCACTCTGATTATCACAATGAACAACCACAGCCCTTTGGTTTATGCCAAAATCCTTGATTATGCCTTTCAACCACAAAGCCTCCTTAACAGCCTCTGACACTGCAACAAACTCTGCTTCTGTAGTAGATAAAGCAACTCCACTCTGCAGAACAGATCTCCAGCTCACAGCAGTATTGTAAAGTGTAAAGATATACCCTGTTAAAGATCTTCTGGTATCCAGATTAGCAGCAAAATCAGAATCTACAAAACCTTCCAGTGGACTCTTCTGGTCAGTCATCCTCTCAAACATCAATCCCAGATCAGATGACCCTTTAAGGTATCTGAAGATCCATTTCAAAGCTTCCCAATGTAATCTTCCAGGATTAGCCATGTATCTGCTCACCGTACTCAATGAATAAGCTAAATCTGGTCTGCTACAGACCAGAGCATACATCAGGCTTCCAACCCCACTTGCATAAGGTACTTTCATCATAGTCTTCTTCTCTTCATCAGACTTTGGTTCCATTTCCTTAGATAATTTGAACTGTTGTCCCAGAGGAGTTGACACAGCTCTACTCTCATGCATGTTAAACCTCTTCAGGACCTTCTCAATGTAACTCTTCTGGGATAAGAATAGTCTTCCACCTTTTCTGTCCCTAAGAATATCCATTCCAAGAATCCTCTTAGCATTTCCCAAGTCCTTCATATCAAATCTAGCACTTAGCTTCCTTTTGATACTCTGAATCTTCAGAAGGCTTTTACTGGCAATAAGCATGTCATCTACATAGATCAGAAGATAGGCTATCACATCACTACCTTGCCTTTCCAGGTATACACAAGTGTCATACTTGCTCCTTACAAAACCAATGGATAGCATAACTTCATTGAACTTCTTGTGCCACTGCCTTGGACTTTGCTTGAGGCCATACAATGATTTCTTGAGCAGACACACTTTCCCTTCACTCCCTGGTTCAACAAACCCTTCTGGCTGGTGCATGTACAGATCCTCAATAAGATCACCATGCAGAAAAGCTGTCTTTACATCCAGTTGTTGTAGCTCCAGATCCTCTTGGACCAACTCTACTGAGAAGTAGCCTGATTGAACAATGCTTAACAACAGGTGAGAAAACCTCATTGTAATCAATTCCTTCCCTCTGAGTGAATCCTCTGGCAACTAGCCTGGCTTTAAACCTCACCTGATCTTTCAAACCAGATTCAAGCTTCCTTTTAAACAGCCATTTACAACTGATTAGCTTCTGCCTAGGTGGCTTATCAACAAGAATCCAAGTTTGATTCTTCTTGAGAGACTCCATCTCTTCTGTCATGGCTGTCACCCATGACTCCCTATCATCACACTCAAGGGCTTCCCTGTAGCTTTTAGGTTCCTGGTACTCTATGGCTTCTGCTGTAACAAGTGCATAGGAGACCAGATCCACACGGCCAAACCTTGCTGGAGGATGTATTTGTCTTCTGGATCTGTCTCTTGTCAAACTATAATTTCTCAAGTCTGCTTCTGGCACTCCTTCTTCCTCCTCTACTGGTGCACTATCCTCATCTGATGACTCATTCTCCCCTGGTGCTTGCTCTGGTTCAGAACCAGATGAGCTATCATGCTTGTCATGATCAGGCTCCACCTCTACTTGAGTAATTGGCTCAGAAATAACACCATCCATCTCCTCAGCTGATGGCCCTCCATTACCTCCACCAGACTTGTATCCCATCTGTGATTCATTGAACACAACATCTCTACTGGTAATACACTTCTGGTTTCCAGGCTCCAGACACCACAACTTATACCCCTTAACACCTTTGGGATACCCAATGAATACACATTTTAAAGCTCTAGGTTCAAGTTTGTCTTGCCTCACATGAACATAAGCTAGGCACCCAAAAACTTTCAACTTTGAGTAATCTGATATCTTTCCATACCAAACCTCATCTGGGGTTTTAAACTCAATAGCAGATGATGGCACTTTATTAATGAGATACACAGCTGTGTTAACAGCTTCCCCCCAAAAACTCTTAGGTAAATGAGCATCAGATAACATACACCTAACCCTTTCCAGAATAGTTCTATTCATCCTCTCTGCTAGACCATTCTGCTGGGGGTTTGAAGGAACAGTTTTATGCCTAGTAATACCCTTCTCCCTACAGAATTGTTGAAACTCCTCTGATAGGAATTCAAGCCCATTATCTGTCCTTAAGTGCTTGATAGTCCTGTCTCTCTTATTCTCAAGTTCAATCAACCATTCTTTGAACTTAGAGAAGGCATCACTCTTCTGTTTAAGAATGTAAACCCAAACTTTTCTGGAATAATCATCAATAAGGGTAAGGAAATACCTGCCTCCACCATGAGTGGATACCCTTGCTGGGCCCCATACATCAGAATGTATATAATCCATAACCTCCTTGGTGGTATGCTTCCCTTTCTGGTATGCTTGCTTCTTTGATTTCCCAAGAACACACCTCTCACAGAATTCCAGCTTACATATCCTCTTCCCTGTGATTGCTCCCTTCTTGGATAACTCCACCAAGCCCTTCTCACCAACATGTGCCAATCTCTTGTGCCACAAGTTAACATCAGAAGACTCCATGGTAACATCAGCTGACCCTGTGACTGTCCTTCCAATCAAAGTATACAAACCATTCTTGATAGCCCCCTTCATGACAATCCTTCCAGATTTGGTTATTGACAGACTTCCCTTGTCTGTCTTGAATTCAAACCCCTTTGAATTCAAGGTACCAAGAGAAACAAGATTTCTCTTTAACTCAGGAACAAACCTGACATCAGATAAGATCCTATCAACCCCATCAAACATCTTGATCTTGATAGAACCAGATCCTTGCACTCTACAGCTCTCATCATTACCCAAAAGAACAAGACCTCCATCAATCTTCTCAAGATCCAGGAACCAGTCTTCATGTGGACACATATGAAAAGTACACCCAGAGTCCAGGACCCACTCTTGACTTAGCCTCTCATGACTAACCATCAAGACCTCTGAACTATCATATCCTTCAACCTCCACAACAGCTGCATCTCCATCTTGATCACCTTGATTGTCTTTCTTCTTTCTTTCAGGGCAATTCTTTCTCAGATGACCTTCCTTATGGCAAGTGAAACACTTCCTCTTCTCAACAAAATCAGATTTCTTCCCACCCTTATTCCCTTTTCCACCATCCTTCTTCTTGGACTGAAACCCCTTCTTCTTCTTGGATTGCACATTCAATCCTTCAGCAGGCTTCTTCCCATCAGCTTGGATCTGTAGAAACTTGGTTTTCAGGGCAGTTTGAACATCATCAAACATCACCTGATCTTGTCTTCCAAATAGTAAGGCATCCTTGAAATTTTCCAGAGACTTAGGTAGAGAATTTAACAACATTAATGACTTGTCTTCATCATCAATTGTAACATCCAAACTCTCCAGATCATCCACCAATCTGTTGAACTCGTCCAACTGATCACCAAGATTCTTATCTTCACTCATTTTGAAGACTTGAAGCTTCTGTTTCATGTATAACTTGTTCGTAACAGACTTGGTCTGGTATAACTGCTCCAGCTTATTCCAGATCCCAAGAGCGGTTTCCTCCTTCGATACTTCCCTCAATGGCTTGTCCCCAAGACACAAGATAAGGGCACTATGCGCCTTCCTCTTGTTCTCCTCCACCTTCGCCGGATTAGATCCAGAAGCCACCTGAGCCGGTGGCAACAAGGCTTCGTACAACCCATTGTGTACCAGGAGTGCCTTCATCTTGATCTTCCATAAGCTGAAATCGTTCTTCCCCGTGAACTTCTCAATATCGAACTTAGTTGCAGCCATGATTGCTTCCCACAGACGGCGCCACTTGTTAATCACGGTTTCGGATTCACAAGAAAACTTGTTTCCGGGAATCGGAATCAAATGCAGTAAGAACGAAATTGAAAATCACACAAGAACACCAGATTTACGTGGTTCGGAGATGAATACTCCTACGTCCACGGGATCCGAGAGGATAGACTTTTCACTAAGCAAGAAATGGAAGTTACAAGTTACAGAGCACTCAATCTCACAGTGTTTGCGCTCACAGATGATCTCACTCTTAATTGTTGTTCTTCTCAGCTAAGAAACTCCTTTTATAGTTACAGAGATTGAGATGAATCTAGACTTGATTCAGTTGTAACTAACTCATAAGTAAAGCAGTTATCCAGCTGGCTAACACACTCCAATAACCGCTTCAGTTGATTCAGTTAGAACCGCCTTCAGTTAGCTTCAACTTGGTGTTTCGCGTCTTTGTACTTTATATCAGATGACTTGACCTCAGCTGACTTGATCACTTACCATCAGATGACTTCCGGTCTAGACATCCTCTGATGGGACTCCACTGTTAGACCTCATCTGATATAACTCTACTGATACCCCAAATAGACTAACTCCCATGGCTAACACTTCATCAACATAGCTCTTTATTGAATTAAGCTCAGTAGACTTCATACTTCACATATGACACTTCACACTCTTCAACATTTTTTGTAATTAGAATTACATTTTTCTTCTAAAGTATTTCTAACTACTACATTAAGCCAATGCTTGGTTTGAAAATTCTTCGATAATAAAAATAAGGTAATTATAATTATAGTGATTAATGACAACAAATGATAATCCACAACATTTCCCTCATAATTAAGCTAATCATTTACAATGCCACAAGCAACAAACTCTCATTTTGTACATTTTTCAAAACTAAAGCATAACAATAGTGATGTTACCACCATGGAGACACTCATTTATCCAATATATACAAGGGGAGAGAGGTAAACAAATTTCACTCTCATTCCTATTCGAAACGACGCTCCTAAACATTTAAAATCTATTTTGGAGAAGTTACAAAATTCTTCATTTGGATTAACTTTTGTACCTCTCAAATTAAAAAAAGAAATACTATTGATTTTTTTTTTTTTTTACAAACATTTTCACGTCTAAACTTACTTTATTTCAAAATACTTTACCACTTTTAATTTTTACAAAAATCACTTATTATAACTTTTTGATTATGCAATAAAGTTTTAAAATACACCCTTAATTATTTTATTCTCATTTTGTGTCTAAAAAAATTAAAATTTAGTTCATAATTTTTTTTTTCTACAAACATATAAGAGTTGGGTTTAGTCCATTGACCCAATAGCTCAAGTAGTGCTGGATTGGGTTACATTTTACAGGCGCAACGAAATTTCGGGCCAACCCAACTCATTCCATAAAGAGTAGTTTTTGTGTGAGATCGTTTCATGTCATGAGATAATGAGATAAGATATAACTTGCATGGGTATTGACACATTAATATTTTAGTAAATGTAAATGTTAATTTGTATTGTTATGAGACGGTGTCGTACAAGTTTTTGTCTTCTAGGAATATTAATTGGTCTTATAGGCCGGGTCAAATTTTGCCAGCCACTCTATGGTTAGCGGCGGGTATGTCAATTTCTAAAGTGTTTGGGGTTGAACACGTATTCCTTTACAACTTGAAGGACCTGTTCGCAAATCTTCACGAATCCACGATCAGAACATTTAATTAGTTAGTGGCCGGACCTTTTTGGATTCATTTTATTTGGCAGTGTTTGATGACGTTATATTTTTATGTTTTTAGTTTGTTTTTGTTGACTAATTTATACTTGGCGCTTTATTTTATTTTTCTTTTGCACATCTACGAGAGAATGTGAATTGAATCTCGCTCGCATACAAGAAAAATAAAAAAATTCAAGAGAGTCATAATCTATATTAATTAATACGCGTCGTGTTCAATTGGATAAATGCATTCCGTTATCTTGTAAATTAATTTTATTGTGCAATACAAAATGATATTAATTATTTTTATAATACATTATTACTATTAGGGTATGTCTGCTTTGTGGAGGGATTGATACTTAAATCTTATTCAATTATGTATTTAGTTCATGTGACACTAACCCGAGATAAGTAGTGATAGAGATAATTATCACATAGAGGGGCTGGACGAATTGTCACATGAACAAAAAATAATTATTTATCAATCTTATACATTAAAGCAAACATGTCCATAAGAAATTATTAGTGTTTAGAATACAACCTAAATAACCATTTTAAACCCAAAACGATCACGTTGGAATTGGTTTAAATATATTTTCTGCAGATCAATTAGTTTGAATCCATTTTTTTTTATATATATGTATGTATTTCGAGACACTTCATCGATTGAAGCGTGTCCATGACTCCATGCTTTTTGCTGGTGAGGTGAAAAAGATTGTAAAAGAGAAAGAAAGCAATTCCTGTCCATTCATATATATATATATTATTAGTTGCGTAATTATTACTGTTTAGAATTAGAAATGGATCACACCTAAGAAGTCACATTTACTTGCCTATTGTAACATTACATATGGTTGGCTATATACTCTCATAGTCATAGGCATAGAATATTGGGATCTATTTCGTCCTACGTAAGTACATTCACAGGGTACTGTTGAAAAGAAGAAAAATATATACATGGACAAGAATTTGTATTAGAAGAAATATATATATAGGGATAAGAATTTGTATTACACATTTTTATTTAGTAATACTCTCTTCATCTCAAATTAAATTTTCTATCGTCTTTTTCAAGTCATTCATAATAAAATTTTCTTTTCATAAATGATAAAAGTAACATTTTACTATACATAATCTTTAATTTTCAAATTCCTTCAATATTATTACAAATGTCACTCACTTTTTAGTACTAATAATTTCTTTACCCAAAAAAATTGAGACGTGACATCCATATATTAATAATTAAATATACATGTATATTTTAAAAAACACACATTTCTTTAAAAATGTGCAATTCAATAGAGTACAAATTAATGTGGAATAGAGAGAGTATATTACAGTGTTTATCGATTAAGTAAATATATGTTCGACACACACGAAACACACATATTAATTAAAGAGCTTTTTTTTTTTTGGCAAAGCTATCTATCGAGGGCAAAAATATATGACCGTACAATTTTGACTCTCTGTAATTGACCATAGAGACCAAAAACAAAAGGGGGATATGGAAAATATTATTTTACATAAAGAGAAGTATTAGTTCACGTACAAGTTGTTGCCAACAAAACAAAAATATATATTGTTGGATCGATTGGTTTTTTTTTTTTTGGATTAAAAAACCGAAATATTACTAATATAGGAGTAATATGTAATCCGATGGCGAAGGTTTCTAAAAAAACTAGTATAAAATACAAGGGTGTACCGTAGATTTCTTAGACATGCGTATAAATTAACAATTAACCGTATTAATCAATGCAAGAAACAACGTAGTTTTTGGACTATGTATAATAAATTTATTATGATGAGAACGACATTTTGTTCTTGGGCGGTATATATAATACAATTAATCACAAATTCAATTTAATAGGCACACATATGACTACGACTTGCACCTAAATAAATTAAAGGCTGGGAATTATTAATTTTTTAATTTTTTCGTGTGGATAATTTTTATAGTCGAAGGAAGTAAAATTTGGTAGCGTCAGCTGGAATTTATGCGGCTCCAGTTGGAGATGTGATGATTCAGTTCAATTATAATTAAATTTTCGAGATTAAACAAAAAGCCTATACTAATGGTTGACTTTTAGATATTAAATTTTATTCGAATTATATTAATTTAGATTTGCACTTCAACTTGAGATATTAAATTTAATTTGAATTACATTAATTTAGATTTGGACTTCAACAATTATTTATTAATGGTGACAACCCATTGTTATGATGATAATTTGAAGTTTTTAATGTGACATGACATTATCTTTCTTTATGATTTACGACTTAATGTAAAAGTAGAACTTAATAGGGATTGTGGATTTCCTCATGAATATTATTAATACTAAACAAAGTCGAATGAGAAGATATTCTGTGAGAAGGGTTGATTCAAGTACTCATAAAAACATCACTTTCGAAAAGTGAGGAGATCAATAGGTTAAATTTGTTTAATTAATTCTGATTCTTGGTTTCACATATTTCATTTTGTGAGACTAGTTCTAATTCTAAAGCCGTCAATATTTTTAAATTCAACTTGATCAAATATATTAATTGAAATATTTAAATATGCATACAAATTGATCCCACACAAAGCTTATCTTCTTCCTTATCACAAAAAAATTATATGAAATGACATTTTTTTTATATGTATTGTAATGTTTAAATAAGTGCAAAATATAAAATGAATAAGTTTCGCCATGAATTTTTTTTAGTATATTAATTATTTTATTAAAAAAGATTAGTTGTTCTCATTGAAGAGTACTAACGATTCTCACTATAAAATATTAATTGAAATATAATTTTTCGGTGAAACTTATTCACACTATACATGCTTTTAAATGAGAAGTAATACTTTTTAGCTGTTTCCTTAATACATAAGGTACCAGATCATACAAAGACTTGTCATCTCTTGTGTATATCGTGTCCCCAAATTAAGGGGAAAGGGAATGTTCAACTACCCTAGCTACCACCCAAATTGATTAATTATTTTTCTGAATCTGAATCTTGGAATATTTTGAAGAGATTCATATGCATGTGAAACCCAAGATTCTTTATATCATATATGACATCGGTTTTTGGGATTTAACTTAGCTGGACTTAGGATTGTACAATCTTTATAACAAATAATTTTTTCATATATCTTATAGAACAAATTCTTTAAGAATTAAAAGTCAGGTCAAAAATTTCTGCCATAGATATATAGAATCGTATAAATTAAACCTTATCTGGCATTTTAAATGTACCTTCACCAAATATATTTTTTTAAGCGCTACCTTCACCAAATATTGCCATCCTATATAAGTTCAAAATTGTATGTTAATAAGAAAAGAACAAGAAATAAAATTTGTATGTAGATAAATGGTGCATCAATCCATTGACTTTTTTTTTTTCAGAGGAATAAGCACGTTAAACAAAACAAGAGGCTATACAGATTGAAGAATTAAACCAAGAAGTGTACTAGATTTTTAAATATATTATGAATTGAGTGTATTTTTTCTTCTGTCTACATTTTTGTACTTATAAACTGTTGTACCTTTTATGGATAATTCTCTTACCTAATATTCAATATAATTTCTCTTTTCCTAATAAAAAAAAAATTAAACAAAACAGTACTATTACAGCATAGTTACACCTCTAATCAAGTAAAACTAATACAACTCAAATGAATTGTCAAGTCAAAAAAAAGAAAAAAAAAAAAAAAAATTGAACCGAACCGCTCTAAATCTAAAAACATTTTGCCACATGACTGTTTGCACGATTATTGCATCAAATTAAAATAGATCCATAGACATCTTTTCTTCATATTTTTCTTTCAAATTTAAGTGCGATTTTTCTTAGTGACCATTTAATATACTTTTGTATGTAGATTGCATTGATCCATTTAGTGTTTATTGCAGTGTAACCATGAAACAATATATAGTTTTGGAGTGAAAACTTTTATCAATTTAATATAATTACTCCAATTGACTTTCCAATATATGCCGAAAATGTCTAGATGGTTTTATTACTCAATGACAATAATAATGAACATGCATAACAGTGATAGTGTATTTTAACATAACAATAATATTTAAAAAATGGAGTTCACATAAAATTTTATCATTATTGTACTCCTTCAGGGTTAATATCAATAATCATCTAGTAACTTAGATCATTTTAAATTTTCATTCTACATATATATATCTTTTTCAATTTAGTCATTCGCTTATAATTTTGTCCTTTTTGTTGTCAATTATTTTATACTGTATGTTTTACCTTTTTCAATTTTGGTTCTCTTAGTGTCATTTTTGGTGTCCAATTTTAGTTTGATATTTTCTTTTATAATTTTTATTCTTTTCATGTCAATTACAGTGCAAACTAACTAAATTGAAAAAAGAATATACCTGACTAAAATTGAATACGACCTAAAATACAGACAAATCCTAATCTTAAGTAGGAATAACCCTTGAGGGAGTAAATTGCATGCTAAGAGCTATGGATTATTGAGTATATATAGAGGGAAATTGGATCATACATGAATTATCGAATAATATTAGTTATTTTCAATGAAGAGTATTAGTTGTTTTCGCTGAAGGATATTAGTTGTTTCACTGAAAAGTCTTAGTTTGTTTTCACTGAACAACTAAAGGCTCGCTTGGTTGGGGGTGATGATTATAGGGTAATGAGAATTAAAGTGATTGAGGAGTCATTCAAGTAGAGAGTAATGAATGGGGAGTCATTTGATAAGTAAACTATAACTCATTTTCAATCTTATTACAATGTATTGATAATGCCAAACACTACTAAGGGGGCGCTTGGTTAACAATTCTTCAATGGTAATGGGAATGAAAATTTATTTCCATCTATGCCCTCATAAGAAAAATGATGTGTTAAGGGAAGAAGTGTTCAAATGGTGACACCATTTCTAGTGTCATGCCCCAATTTTGGAATAGAAGTTGACAACAAATGGTTGTTGGTGGAGGAATGGGGGAGTGATTGAGGAGGATGATTGTAGAAAGAGAATAAGGTAATCAAAATGGAGTAGTGATTACCTTATTTAGGAGGAGAGGTAGTGATTTTGTTCTCATGATCCATGCTAATTACACTAATTTTCAATCTCATTCTTATTACCATTGAAGAGTTGTTAACCAAGCGCCCCCTAATTAAATCATTCTCATTACCCTATAATCATCATTCCCTACCAAGCGGACCCTAAAACTCTTTAGTGTAAAATATTAATATTTTTTATAAAAAATAACTAATATTTTCCAATGATTCATGCATGAATCATTTTCACCCTATATTTTGTCTAAATGATTTCACTATTTGTAGTTTTGACTATTATTAATTTAACTAGGAAATAGTTATGGTGCAGCACACATATTACTAGAGATCCACTCGTAATTAAGATTAGTTGTTTTGTTTAATCAAAAGATTAGTTGTTGAAAGTAGAGAGGATTAGTGCAGAAGCCGGCAAATGCGCCTTTCTAAAACAACGTGCCCCCACACTCCAGTTATACTAAAGTCGCTACTTCACATACGTTTTTAGTTTCAGAGAATAGTAGTGTATTATAATTTTAAAAGTTTAAATACTTTTACAAAACAATTACTAAGCAAATGGATAATATTAATACTTATCATTGCTAATGTAAACGATTAATTAAGTAAATTATCATCTAATCGATAAGATCTATATATATATATATAAAAATTTATGAGAGACGTGCAATGGGATTTGCTAAGTTGGTAGACTTTTCTTTAGGGAAAAACACACCAGACTACTTTTATGTATTTGCAGTGTAAGAAAAATTGGACAATGAATGGCGTTATTATATAATTTATATTTCTTAACACGCTTTAATTTTATAGATCTGTAGTATTTTGAATATATGCATATATATATGTTTAATAATCAAGAGAATTAATTCTAAACTTTAATTTGTAAAACATATTTGACTAATTATGTATTATTTAAATGTAAAACACACGCACACATATAGCGAATAGTGAATTTTTTTTTTTTTTTTTACCGAAAATATAAATGCATTAATCAACAAGCCAAATCGACTTCCACACCAGTCACAAAAAAAAAACTAAAAGAAGCTAACTTATGAACAACTATATTACTCGAACGTCTCACCCACGAACACACAAATTCATCAAGGAACTTATAGCAAATAGTGAATATATGTTAGAAGTGTATATCTCCCTTAATATTACATATTTAAATTAAATAAAATGAATCAATCTCATGTGGATCAGTTGAACAGTGTAATCTAACACAATGATAAAGCATGCAGGTAAATATATGACTACTATAATTAATGCAGACTATAATGTAATTAAAACGTGGTGAGTGCACAAATTTAAAATCCGTGTACCAAATACATATAAAATATATGCGTTATCTTTTAATCATTGGATAAATTGATCAATATTATGACTTTGATTTTTTTTAAAAGTATTTAGTAATAAAATATAATTATGATTTATTTGTTTTCCTGAAGCTCGAATTATAATGTTTAAAACAAGATTCTTTAGTTAATTAATGCAAATTAAATTATACTTCCTCCGTTTTTAAAAATTAGTTTTTTTCTTTTTTTATGTGGTTTAATGCGATATGTCGGAGATTATTATGGAATTTTGTGAGGTCCGTTTTTAATAAAATGTTCGTTTATGAAAAGTATACGAAACAAATTTTTCACTAACGATCATTTTATTAAAATATAAATTTCTGAAAATCCTATAATATTTTTTGACATATCGTATTAAACCACGCGAAAAAAAAATTATTCAATTTGAATCTATCTCATGCCTCGTTCCACTATACACATGATCACATATGAAGTCGGCTATTTACCATTAGACCACTTGTTATGCATCCATCCAATTGAGTCCATTTTTTCAAGCACATCCTTTAAAAGAAAAATAATTCAAATACTATATTTTTCTAGTTCCAATAACATTGATATGCTCAAATATAAGGATAATAGTTATATTGGGCCGTGCAATATATTAACATTTCCAAATAAATTTAACAAGGGGTGTATTTGTGACGAACATGGATACTTTTGGGAAATTAAAAGCAAGTTTTGACTAAAAATACAAAATTAGCAAGTTGCTAAGCATGCCCTTTATTATAATCATTATTATAAATTAATTATTTAAAAATAATTAAAGAAAGCAAAGTGGTCACTTTTTGCTACTTCCTACCATCACACAATATGACAAAAGAATAAATAAAAAAAACGAAATCAAATGTATTATTTCTTCAACCGCTCACGCATTTCTACTAATCGTGCTTATCACATTCACTCTTTGTCCGTTTCTTCTCTTTTCTTGTCGATCTTATTCTTATTTAATAATAGAACTATATAAATATACTTCACCCATTCCATGCATATTATTTTTCCAAAAATTAGTACAAAATTAGGAAGAATATTTCTTTTTTACATATTTATCCAAATTAATACTTCTCTCTCCAATTAAGGAGAGAGTGAAACTGTGAAAGTATTAAACTTGTGGGAAAAAAATTATTACTTGTTAAAAAAAATACATATGGAGTAATTAGGAAGAAATATAGATAAATAAATAAAATGATAATTATTCAAAAAGAAAATTAATCTCTAAAATGACTATTAATATGAAAAGGTGGAAATATTATTTTAATACTTTTAGCTTTTATAAAAGAATAAACATATCCCCTAACTCAAAAAAATAAAAAGATATCTCATCGTTTATTGTTTTGTATAGTTAAAATTTAACCAAAGTTTAACATTTGGATACATCAATTGGATCGTGCAATTGGTTCAGCTAATTATGCTCAATGATATAAACTAATAATATTATATGAAAATCATTGATACAAATCAACTAATATTTTTTAGTAAAATTATTTAGATTAAATTCGAGTTGCACAATTCAATCGATACATGTAAGTTTTTATCTCAACAAGAGTGATACTTAGATGCTCCAGTTATACCGTACAACTGGTGCACAAGCACAACTAATACTATTTAATTAAAATAAATAATATCATTTAATTAAAAGTTGTAGATATTTGAATATTTTTATATCATACTCTCCTTAAATGGGTTTAAAATATAGGAAGCATCATAAACTCAGATAATAAAATAGAGTAAACATATTTGCCGTTACATGGAATAAGAAATGGATTACAGCGCCACACGCACCAAGAATGGGTGGGATTGGGAAAGCAGGGGATTCATTAATTACTTTGAATATTATCAACTGCCATAATTGCTATTTATAATTAAAAGATTCGCAAGTTGGCACGAACAAATGTAACCAAATCATCTAAATATAGTAAATTAACATACACTAAATCTAACACACAATCACAAACTTCAAGTTTGCATCTTTTTACCGTTTGCATCAACATTCATTGGATTTCACTAATTTTCCTTTGTTTTTGCCGTTCACATTATTGTTTCCATCACTTTGGTGATACAATTCAAATACCAAACTCAAACCAATTTGATAGATTCAAGATCATCGTCTACAAATTTAGATATTTTTTGGTTTAATATGCTAAAATCAATTACATTCCTGTGCTAACACCATAACATTTATTTAGTAATATTGTTGCATTTATAAATTAATATCACAACATAAAATATTATGAATGGTATCACCAAATGAATGTAATGATATCAATTTCATTCCATTAACAGATTTTACAAGAGCATGGCTCTAAAAAAATGTATTCCCTTCATTTTAGAATTATACAAATTTGAATAAAATAGTGATACATAAATAAATACATGCATATTTTTGTGAATGTGCATACAAATCATTGAATACATGCATATTTTTGTGAATGTGCATACAAATCATTGTTTTATTTTTTGTAATGTGTAAATAATTATGGAACGAATAAATAAGACAAGCGAAAAAAAAAACATATAAAATAAGAGTAAATATATTAAACTACTTGAGCTTGTCTCATATTCGAGAAACTCGTTTAATTTAAAGCTTGATAATATCTCAAACAAATACGGGCGATTATTTGTTTGACCCAGGCTCATTCAAGCGTTGTTAACAAAAAGATCAATTTCAGTTGTACTACTCCTACTCACAAAAGATGTCTCAGTCTTAGGCTGTTTAATCTTTTTTGGTAAATTTACAGTTGACTATACATACATACATACATACAGCGGGAATCCCAAAGGTGGCTCTCCTATGGGGGGCTGGCCCACATGCTTGGTAACAAGAATCTTCCCTTCCTTATCAACATACCAAACAGCCCTTATACAGAATCCCATTTCATTTGCTGCCTGCGACAGACAGATAATCACAACTAAGAGAGAGAGAGAGAGAGAGAGAGAGAGAGAGAGAGAGAGAGAGATTTCTCGGCTTTTTCTTTGTGGATGGGATTTCATACCACCAGGAAATTAATTTGTACGTATATCGGTACTTGAGATTGGAGACCCTACTAGGAAATTATGTTGCTCATATTCTTGCATCCCAGCCAACCACAAGAACCATTTTAGGGCTGTATTTTTAGCAAATAGTAATAAAGAGGGGGGAAGAAAAGAAAAGAAATTAAACGGGAGAATATCCAAGAATCTTTATTCATTGTGAGTTGATATTTCTCCCCCCCTTTAGATCCTTAATATCAAGATTTCATTTTTCTTTATTTTCTGTGGTGTCTGTTGTACTGGGTCATACTAATATCTTTTCCCATAAATGCCTCTTCTGAAATTTTGCTGATTTTCTTGGAACCCTTTTCTGGGCCTGGTAAAAGAGGTGGTAGAATCTTGGTGAAGTGATATATGCCCTCTTTTGACTTGTTGAAAAGAATCTTGTGAAAGTTAGTTAGTTTGTGATGAATAGTTGAAGCTACCTTTTTAGATCGCCTTTTACTTGTCTGGATCAAGATTAGGTATGTTTTTATCACTTTTATTGATTATATCTCAAATGAGCAAAATCCAACTTGATGGAATGCATTTACATTTGTTCTTTGATACTTTTGGTGGAATATTTATGTGATTGGAGCGCCTTTAATGATTCCCATATTATCTGGATAGAACTGTTGTTGATGAATTGATTGATTTTACTTTGGTTAATTCTACAGGGCAAAACTTGTGAATTAGTGTTTTAGGAATTGGGATCTATTGAAAATAGGAGCTGGATTTTGTGTTATAGACCTTCTTCAATGGAGGAAGGTGTTCTTCCTCCGAGTAACTTTGATGCCTTTATGGATTTCGATTACATGGATGAACTATTGTTAGAAGGGTGTTGGTTAGAGACTAAAGAATCCGATTTCCCACATTTCGATTACCCACCTCCCATTTCCCCTTTCGAACCTTCCTTCGTGTGGCCTACACTCGAGGACGAGAGGCCTAGGCCGTCGAATCTATCCCTCACCCAATCTAGATTAGGACCACAGCACCCCCAAACTGAGACTTATTCGGTCGAGCAAGGTTTTGAGCTGAGCAAGAGATGGTGGATCGGGCCAAGGCCCTCAATGTCGGTTATGGACCGTTTAATTCAAGCCCTTGGGTACATAAAGAAGTGCTCGGGCGATAAGGACGTGCTTATCCAAGTATGGGTCCCCGTTACACGAGGGGGGAAGCGGGTTCTTACCACTAACGAGCAGCCGTTCTCCCTTGACCTTAACTGCCCCAAGCTAGCTCAGTATCGACAAATCTCCGTGAATTACCAATTCCCGGCTGATGAGGATTCCAAAGAGGCCGTGGGGTTGCCTGGTCGGGTTTTTAGGAATAAGGTTCCGGAGTGGACACCTGATGTTCGATACTTTTCGTGGGAGGAGTACCCTAGAGTGGGTCATGCTCAGCAGTATGATGTTCGAGGTACCCTTGCTGTTCCGATTCTTGAACAAGCTAGTCATACTTGTTTGGGTGTTATCGAGGTTGTCTTGACCCGACAGAAGATCCAGTATCGGCCCGAACTTGAAAGCGTCTGCAAAGCTCTCGAGGTATATGAATGCTTGCTTTCTTCTAGCTTTCGATTTATTACTTCTCGTCCCAATTGTCTTTATCCTAATCTTTAAAATGTCATAATTTGAAGCTTTATAACTAGCCTTTTGTTGATGCAAACCTAGCTGTGTCGATTGGTAGTTTACTGGTAAAAGTGATGAGAGTCTATCGAATCGGAAGGCTTATTTTGTACGTCCCTTGTGCAATACTAATATTTTTTAGTGAAACAACTGATACTTTTGCACGGTGTAACTGGAGTAAACAAGTTTTTGTCTTAGTTTTATTGGTTCAAATACTTAAATTAGCAAGTGATATCACTTTAAGCCATTCGGCCCGTTGTATCTTAAAATGTTACATTGTATTCACAAGTCTAATTTGAAAGCACTTCTTGTTTTATAGGCTGTTGATCTCAGGAGCTCCGAATCTTCCAACTCTCAGAAGGTTCGATAATTTAGATACACTTCCATACAATACTTGCAAAATGCAGCTTTGATCTTACACTTTAATCTGCTTCTTTTTCAGGCATGTGATTTGTCTTACCAAGCTGTATTACCCGAAATCCTTGAGGTTCTAAGATCCGCTTGCGAAACTCATGGGCTTCCGTTGGCTCAGACGTGGGTCCCGTGCATCTTACAGGGCAAGGAAGGGTGTATGCACTCTGATGAGAACTTAAAAGACTGTATTGCCCCCGTTGATTCCGCTTCCTACGTAGGCGATGCTCGTATCCAGGGGTTTCACGAAGCTTGTAGCGAGCAACATTTGTTGAAAGGCCAAGGCATTGTGGGGACCGCTTTCCAGACGAACCAACCTTGTTTCTCGCCAGACGTGTCTGCGTATAGCAAGACGGATTACCCTCTCTCTCACCACGCGAGGATGTTTGGACTGAAAGCTGCCGTTGCTATACGTTTGAGGAGTACTCTTACTGGCGCAGCAGACTTTATTTTGGAGTTCTTTCTGCCCACAAACTGTGTCGAACCTGAGGAGCACAAGAAGATGCTCACTTTATTGTCTACGGTTATCCAGAATGTTTGCCACACTTTACGAGTTGTTTCGGATAAAGAGATGCTGCAGGAGTATGCTTCCCCGGATAGGGTGGTGAATTGTCCGGTGATCAGTATCGACAAAGAAGTCCCGGAAGTAGATCGTACGCAATTTCCCAGGCAGGAAAATGGTGGCGCAGTTTCTTCACTGTTTGGGATTGGACAATTGAGAGAAACAGGCGAATCTTCGGAAACACAGACACTTCAACCTGAATCGAGTACGAAAGATACGTCTTGCGATGGTAGCTCGTTGTACACAAACAAATCCGGGGAAAAACGACGAATGAAAGCAGAGAAAACTATTACATTGCAGGTTCTCAGACAACACTTTGCTGGAAGCCTGAAAGATGCTGCTAGAAATCTTGGAGGTGAGTTCATACTCATACCTTTCTTTTCAGACAAAACTGGTGCAATTTTGACCCAATCTAGACCAATATTTGGCTCATTTATAGTAAAACTGAATATATAATGAGAAAGTAATACAATTAATACTTTTCATCATACGAGTTGATACTTTTCTTCATATGAACTAATACTTTTTGACCGGTTTTTCTATTATTTACGAAAAAATATAGGAGAACAACTCCGTCGAAATTTTTCTGTCAAAAATGTACATGGTTGGCGAAGTGTTGCTCTGCTTTTCGTAGATACTCTATTATGTATGTATGTATGAGCTTAAAAGTATGCTGAAATTGGGATATTGTGGAATTTCAGTTTGCCCGACGACATTGAAGAGGATATGCAGGCAGCACGGGATTCAGCGTTGGCCATCTCGAAAAATCAAGAAAGTCGGCCACTCGTTACAGAAGATTCAACGCGTGATCGACTCAGTCCAGGGCACGTCCGGAGTCTTACAGATCGAATCTTTCTACTCCAGCTTCCCAGAACTGGCATCCCCCAATGCATCGAGAACAAACGCTCTAGACGAACACCCCGACGGCAGCATTTTGAAATCAGCCTCACCGCCTTCCTCATCCTGTAGCCAGAGTTCAAACTCGAGTCAATGCTATTCCAGCGGGCCCGTACCTTACTCGTCGAGTTTAGAAATCCCCGCGGTTAAGCAAGAACAGGAACCCCTCGTTAACGGCATGCTGAAACGAGCCAGAAGTGACGCGGACCTTCATTTACCAACCGACAACCAGCCGAAGCCTCTCCCGAGGTCCCTATCCTTTTGCTGGCCTGATAAACAAGAAAATACGACGCAACAACGAGAGGCTGATCATGCTCCGAGGATTAAAGTGACGTACGGTGAGGACACGATCAGGTTCCGAATGCAGCGCCACTGGAGATACGACGATTTGTTGCGTGAAATTTCGAGAAGATTTGGGGTGGATAGTGGTGGTGATAACCATCATCTCAAGTACTTGGATGATGATTCTGAATGGGTGCTTTTGACTTGTGATGCTGATCTCGAAGAATGCATTGATGTATGCAGCTCGTCGACGATCAGGCTGGCGTTCCTCCCCGATTCCCAGTCACAGTTCAGTAGGTCGTTGAGTATTAGACGTCCTTCTTCGTTATAGCAGTGGAAGAAACAGTCATATAGTTAGTAGATGGAAAGCAGTGATCTTGAAATTGTAGATAAAATGATGAACAATTTGCGGTTGTTCGAATCAAGAATCGGGAACCTGCGAAGCAGCACGCGACGTAATAAACGAGACTTTCGACCAGTTTAGCAGAGAAGAGGTATGTATGTATGTACGTATGTGTGGAAAGTATAGAAGGTAAGGTGTGATTTTGGTTTGAAGATTGAAGAAAGTTTCTTCAAACTTGGAAATCTCAGAAACTGTAAGTT
This sequence comes from Ballota nigra, assembly GCA_947034835.1. Taxonomy (NCBI): domain Eukaryota; kingdom Viridiplantae; phylum Streptophyta; class Magnoliopsida; order Lamiales; family Lamiaceae; genus Ballota; species Ballota nigra. The sequence goes on along the minus strand of OX344721.1, from coordinate 117,991,596 downwards.
TTAAATTTAGTAGTTCTGTTTGCAAGAATGGACATAGAATTGAACTTTGTAAATTTGTATTCATCTGTTTTAGAAATTTGATAGATTTTATTTGTGATCATTGGGTGACAGTGTGGTGATTGAATTTATTTTATCAGCAACTTGTGATTTATAGAAATATAATATAGTGTCTCTAATATGTTCTCTGTTATCAATTGGGAATTTAAATTGTCCAAACTAAACTACTTTTCACGGGTAAATGATTGCATTATGTGTCTTAAGCAGTAGTACTCCCTCCGTCCCCTGTAACTTTCTTGTTTCTTTTTGTTGATTTATTTAAAAAAGTGTATTGTTTATTAATAGTGGATTATATGTTAACCTTTGTGTAAAGTAGTGGGGAGTTGTGAAAAAGTAAAGAAGGGTTATTTAATAAAGTATTTGTTTATTAATATATGGAGTGTTTTTTTTTTTTGCTTTTTATGGAATAGAAAATTTATAGTGGGACATAAAAAAAAAGTAGTAGGAAACTTAGAGGAGGGAGTATTATTTGTTATTATATGGGTTAACTTCTTGGAAATATTGCGCGAAATTTATTGCACTGAACCCGTCGACCGTTTATTAAACAAAGGATTTTAATTTTTTATTTTTTTTTCGTTAGGTCCTTCGTTAATGTTGTCTCAAAATTTAAAAAAACTAGATATGAGAAAGGAAATAGATAACAATGTTAACTCATTTTTAGAAAGAAAAAAAAAAGGGATAGTAACAAAGGGAGAAGAGAATATAAAGATATATGATATTGTTTAATATAACTAATATAATATAGATAAAAATATCAATATAACTAATAATAATAATAATAATAATAATAATAATAATAATAATATATATATATATATAGTACCAGGGATGTAATAAAGGGAGAAGAGATATATGATATTTATATTATTATATAGGTAAAGTATTATTATTGTGTAAGAAGGAATAAAATGTGAGAATATAATATTATATTTCATTTTTTTTTTAAAAAGGAAGTAAACAGAGGGACAGATAAATTTGAAGTTAATTGTAGGACGGGGAAGTATATATTTTTTAAAAATGGTAATTAGTTTGTGATTTTTTAATTAAAAATAATATGTTGGGGTGTTTGAAGGGATGATCTTGCGGAGAGCTGTTGAGAAAAACAAGCAGTTTGTGAGCTCGACTCGATTAGTTAAGGCTCAAATTCAACTCGTTTTATATTGATAAACGAATCAAGTTTGTGAAATACTCAATTTACTAACAGCCGACTCGAGCTTGACTCGTTAGATTTGATGGTCAAATATTTTCTTATAATTATATTAGGTTCGTTGAACTCGTTAGCAAATCGAGTCGAGCCCTATTTCAAACTTGTTAATGTTATGAGTCGGCTTGAATAACAATTTTAGTCTAACGTGATAATGTCTAATAAATTTATATTTGACTTGCATAGGACCCAAATCAACTTGATCCAAAATGAATCTCCGTATCACACACTCATTTCTTGAGATGATTTGATGTACATTTTGTCAACTATGAAGTGAGCCAAAATTAAAAATTGAAACGGGAATGAATCGAATCATTTATAAAAAACTGAATTGAAACTCAACTTAAAAATTTAACCTATGTAAAATATTATCCAGTTTAGTGGGCCTAAAGCTATAAAAATTGAAGGCCCAATCCTACCCAAAGACCAATTCTCAATCAAAACAATCCTAATAACTCGACGGCGTTTTCTTATTACGTTGTTGATGCCCGGTGGCGCCGCCCCTAGCTCCACCGCTTCCATGGTAAGTATGGAGGGCCGGCCTCTGGTAGTTTTGGTCTTGCTTCAAGTTTCTTTTTACTTTTTTGGGCTTTGTTTGAATGCAACTAATTTGTTCTAAAGTCTCCAAAACTACCTGCATGTCGGGCCTATGTTTCGGGTCGGGCTCAAGACATTTAAGTATGATTTCTGCAATTCCACATGCAGCCTTTGAAGGGTACTGCCCCTGAAGACGTGGGTCCATCAGTTTCCTCAACTTCTTCTTGTCGGGCAGGGAGGGTAGGGCCCAATCCACCAAATTTGTTTGCCCACCGGGCCGGTTCAGATCCAATACCCGCAGGCCCGTGATTATTTCTAGTAATACCACTCCAAAACCATACACGTCACTCTTTACGTACAAATGACCTGCAAGAAATTCCCCAAATTCAGACCAAATTTTACGTATCATGTTGTTGTCATTGACTAATACAAAAAAGTGTCTTTTGATTTTTGTCCAAATTATATTAAAAAAAAATTCATAATTTGAAATAATTACAAAAGAGTAGGCCTCTGGTAAAATTTGCTCATAGTATAAAATCGATATCATTACATGTCATCACTGATATTATTACATGAATTCATTGATTTCATGACATTTTACCCTTTAAAATAACATGATATCAGTGAATGCACATAATGATATCAGAGAATACATGTAATGGTGTGAAACTATTTCACCATAGATTTTGCAATTACAAAATACTGAAACTATTTAAACTGAAAAAATATTTTCTTTTAGTTTACGCATAATGTGCTTAATCAATGGGATTGGATAGGATTCATTAAAAGAGATGGGAGTAAATTGTGTCCTATAAATTTGATAATTATTTCAAACCGCATGATCTCTTGATTATTTAGAATTTTTTTTTGTAATTCACCCATTAAACATAATATATAAAATCAATAATATTATAAACAAGTACCTGTGGCCATGTACTCAGGCGCGGCGTAACCGTAAGTGCCAACAACCTTTGTGGTCACGTGTGAATTCCCATCTTCCGGACCTAATTTAGCTAGTCCAAAATCCGAAAGCTTTGCATTGAATTCCTGAAAATTATATTTAATTAATTAAACATTAATACTTAATATATATTATTATGTTATATTATAGACAACTTACCGCATCTAATAATATGTTGGAGGCCTTGAAATCTCTATAAATCACAGTCTTTTCTGTAGTGTGCAAAAGAGCAAGCCCTCGAGCTGCTCCTATTGCTATTTTCATCCTTATATCCCATGAAATTGGGTCTGCGGCACCTTTTCAAACAAACAAAATGTTAATTTTTAAATGACGAATTAATTAAAAATGAGAATAATATAATCATCAAAAAATAAATTTTGAATTACTTCTAAAGAGGTGACTTTCCAAGCTTCCCTTCTGCGCATATTCGTAGACGAGGAGAAATTGTCCATCTTCCCAACAGTATCCCAATAATTTAACAAGATTGGGATGGCTGAATTTTCCCAAGAATTTCACCTCTGCCTGCATTAAATAATAAACTAACATCAATTAGTCTATATACATATTTAATATGATATTATTAATTTCAATTATCAGTAGAAAAAAGAATTGGAGTGGGACTAGGAAAAATAAAGAGAGATGTGGATGGCACACAGGAATTTTAATTGGTCAACCAATCAAAATGCCAGCTCCAGCCAAGAGACGTAAATGTATAAAATTAAGTTGTTGACTTTTTCAATTAAAATTCAAGCTTGACTTAGATGCACACTCCATTGAATCCATCATAATTAACAGAATAAAATAAACTGAAGATATATGCATATATATATAATTAAATAGAGAGGCTAGCATGTCACCCAAACAACATGTGGTAGTTGCAATATTTCCAAGGCCTCTCCAACTAATGAATTATTAATCCCAAAAAAATAACACAACAATTAGATTTTTTAGTATATATATATATTTACATTTTGTGTTATGTCATAATTATATACATGCTGACAAAATATATTCTAAATCTGTGAAACTTGTTTGTATTTATTTAGTGGTATTAGTGGGTTCATGAAAAGGTGTGATTTGACAGTAATATTGAATATTGAAAACATGCAATATCGTTATGATACAATTGGATTTATACAAGAGATGTACTAATCGATGCAGTACTCACATGGACAATAACAACGACATGCAAAATTGCAGAACGTATATGAGCTTAATTTATAAAAACAAATTGAATTTCACCCAAAATAAAATAAAAAATTATTCAGAATTTTCATAATCATGAAATATAAAAAGTAGGCAAACTTTTTTAAAGTAAATAAAAAAAAAGCACAAACCTGCCATTCCTTAAGGCCTTGTTCGCTATCAGGATTCGATTTCTTAACAGCAACCGGAATTCCGATTCCGACCTTAGAAGGAGCCAATGTTTTCTCATCCACATACCCTCTGAAAACCCGCCCAAATCCCCCTTCCCCCAGCATCGTATCCGGCCTGAAATTTCTGGTCGCGCTTCTCAGCTCCGCTAATCGAAACATTTTCAGATTCGGAGTTTTGATCTCGCCGCTAGGCGGCACCGCCGCAACGCCTCCGTCGCCTCGATTGGCCGGAGAATTCGGCTTGCCGTTGTTATGCACTGAAACAGAACAACGCCGTTAGATATATTTACACGCACATGTGTTGTGTGTGTGCTTAATTAATTAATTAATTACCCGGACTGGGGACTCTGGTGTTGCCATTACCGGTGGAGAGATTTTCAACCGGTTCTGAGCAGCAATTGCCCATTTTCACCTTTACTTTCTCTCTCCTCCTCACAGTTTTTGATTTATATCTCTCTGTGTGACTGTGAGTATTGGTTAATTGATTTTCCCCCTTTCTATCTCTCTCTTATCCGAGTTTTAGTTTAGGTTTGTCGCTCTAGGTATTGCTGCAGAGATTGATATAAAAATGAAGAGAGTGACAGGGTTTCGGGGAAGGTGGGGAGAAGAGGGAGAGAAGTTGGCGCAAACAAATATTAATACTTCAATTCTAATTGCAATTGGTTTTTAGTATTACGCTGTGTATATTTATTTATGTGTGTGTGAACATATATATATAGATATTCCGCGGCAATATAATATGTTAAAGAAAACTTTTTGTTTCATGTGTGGACTTTTTCAAACCTCTCTTAACCCCGGCCAGGTCCTCTTCATTTTCATGCGACTATTTTACCCGTCGCGTCTGGGCTGTGTAATTAACATTTTGGAAAAATGAACTGTCAGATAATTTCATTGTGCGTATATTTCTTTTTTAACAATATTAATTATTTAATTAAAAAATATTAATTTAATAGTAATACAATACGATGGAAATAGCTAATATTCTTTTAAAGTGAATAGTGAAACTAATTTACTAGACACTTATCTTTACATATACGCATAATTTAGAAGTTATACATAATTTCAAAGAACTAATATAATAAAATTAGTGAAAAATAAGAATGACTAAAATAATTACTTACGTATCCTTTACTTTGAGAATTTAAATTGGAATTACTCTTCTTTCATATCACAAATATCATCAGTATCACAAATATCACCAATCATTATTCCCAAATCCTTCGGCCACATCTATATCCCAATAATAGACATGTATTAGTAAATAGTACTTGTTCACTTTCAAGAAAGTGTATTATTTATTATTAAATAATGAGAATTGTAAAAAAAAGTAAAAAATAGTTGTTTAGTTAAATAAATATTTGTCTATTAATATTTGAAGTGTTACTTCTTCTTAAGGATTAGAAAATTTATTGTGGAACATTCAAAAAAAAAAAAAACTTGTAATGAAATGGAGAATATAGATTATTACTTCCTCTGATCCCCTATCTGCTTTCCATAATTTTTGGCCACAAGTATTAATGTGACTAGTATAATATAGATATAGTATGAATGATGCGATGAAAAAAAAAAGAATATATAAAGTTGGTAGAATAAATGAATATATACGGTGACAAATTTGAAAAATATTGTATGAATATTTTTCGTGGTATTCATATTCATGATGAATAATTAATGTGCGGGTTAAATATATGGTATTCATTGTTCAAGGTATATATTAATAGATCAATTATTTAGAAATATACGTAGTTGTTTGGGATTAAAACCGTTTTCGTCCCGTAAGTTTTTACCTTTTTTTTAATTCCATACTTACTTACTTTTTTGATTTAGTCCCACAACAATTCAATTTACCCAAATTAGTCCCAAATGGCCGGAAAACTTATGAAACGATGTCGTTTTGGTCACGTGCTGATCACGTGCTAATATTTTCCGGTGGAATAGGAGGGATTAATACCATTTTCGTCCCGTAACTTTTTATCTTTTTTTTTTGTCCCATGCTTATTTACTTTTTCGATTTAGTCCCACAACAATTCAAATTTACCCAAATTAGTCCCAAATGATTGGAAAACTCGTGAAACGGCGTCGTTTTGGTCACGTGCTAATAATTTCCCGTGGAATAGGATGACGGGTCCCGTTTTGCGGACGTAGCACGCTGACTAAATAATTTTTCTTTAAAATAAATATAAAACTAAAAAAAAAAAAATTCAACTCATTTTTTCAATAAAAAAAACCTTAAAACTTAAAACTAAAAATAAACCTACCTGCAGTTAAAACAAAAAACAAATCAAAGCTACCTCTAAAATCTTCTTTCATCTAGACTCTTCATTTCGAGTTAATTGTAGAAAGTTATGGCATCCAGAGAAGTCGAAGAAAATATAGGTGGTCTCCACAACCGTTAACTCCTTTAATGGAAGACCCCACTTTTGGGATGGAAGACCATGAAGGAAGTAAGAAGGAGAGCTCGTGGGAAGTTATTAGAGAATGGTTCAGAATATAGAGGATTATCTCTGTTGGAAATAATTTTTCTTCATGATTGTCGTTTCATGGCCTGAACATTTCACCTACTAAAATGCAGGATTTGCGGCTTCTGCTCAACGTGATGGGCTGCCCCCTTGCCCCAGTTCCGATCACGAACAACCTATTTTTTAGTCTCCATATCAGAGACATCCCCCTCGTACGTAGAAAATAGAATGTTCTGTTTTATTTGGTTCAAGCATTTTCTAAACACCTTACGGGCGCTTATTGTTTTTGCACGGCGTACTATATAATCCAGCAGTATTTGACGGCGACGGGGTGCTCGAAGCAGCAGAGCTGCGCCAAGAACATGTACGCGTCGGGTATTAGGGTTTTCTCATATTTTTTTAGAAAATTGCTAGTCGTTTTGATTTGTTTTTATTTTAATTGCATGTAGCTTTATTTTTAGTTTTAATGTTTTTTTTAATTGAAAAAATAAGTTGGAATTTTTTTTAGTTTTATATTTATTTTATAAAAGAAATTACTTAGTCAACCTGTCACGTCCACAAAACGGGACCCATCATCTTATTCCGCCGGATAATATTAGCACATGACCGACAGGTGACCAAAACGATGTCGTTTCACGAATTTTCCGGCCATTTGGGACTAGTTTTGATAAATTTGAATTGTTGTGGGACTAAATCGAAAAAGTAAATAAGCATGGGACCAAAAAGAAAAATGTAAAAAGTTACGGGACGAAAACGGTTTTAATGTCTCCTATTCCGTCGGAAAATATTAGCACGTGACCAAAACGACGTCGTTTCACGAGTTTTCCGGCCATTTGTGACTAATTTTGGTAAATTTGAATTGTTGTGGAACTAAATCGAAAAAGTAAATAAGTATGGGACCAAAAAGAAAAAGGTAAAAAGTTACGGGACAAAAACAATTTTAATCCCTAGTTGTTTACATATACAATGTTCATATAATACGTAGTCTAAGAAATTACATGTTCAAATTTTCATAATCATGCTACAATTGCTAATTTCAGAAAACTTCTTTTTATTCCATATGCAAGTAAACAAAAAGGTTGGTTCCACTATAAGAAAATTGACCTTTGATGACAAAATTTTGTCATTATTGCTTCTCTAGTTAAAAGATTTTAGTGACAGAAAAATGACCTTTAATGACAGGGTCTGTCACAAAAAACTATGATTCAGTCACTAAAGACTTATAGTTTGAAAAGTAATAGTGACAGAATCTCTGTCATTAAAGATCAATTTTCTTGTAGTGTTCGTTGGGTTCACGGTCTGCCTCCAAACAAACTTTTAAATAGTGCACATGCAATTTTAATTTATTTTTAAGTTGTTAGGGTTATCTATACGAAAGGTTATATACAACATGCAGTCCAACCATAACTATTCAATGTAATCAATCTTAATTGTTCAATAAAAACAATTCAACTATTTAAAAAATATACACTACAAAATACTGTTCAATTAGGGAGGGGCAGAGGGTTAAAGAGGGATTTAAAGAGGGGGAGAGGCCCTCGACAAATTACTCCTCGCCAGGTCATCCCTCGTCTCGCCCCTCGTCAATTAACGAGGGAAAGTGACCCTCGTCAATTAACGAGGGGAAACCGCCCTCGTCAATTAACGAGGGCAAAACTCTCGCCAAGTACAAAAGGCATCCCCTCGTCAACTAACGAGGGGATACGCCCTCGTCCAGATTCGCGAGGGCCGCACCCTCGGCTCGGGCCAATATAAATTGGCGAGCGCCTTTCCCCTCGGCAAGCTCGTGAGCCTCTCTGCCCTCGTTTCGCCCCTCGCCTATTCGCGAGGGGGATGCCCTCGTCAACTTTTAATATTAAAAAAAAAATCCGGGTCGCGCTCGCGGGGCGGGGAGGACCCAGCCCGACCCGCAAGTGACCCGCGCGCAACCCGCAAACGCCCAGTTTCGAACCCGAGACCTCCCCCAAGCATGGGAGACTTATGACTTTTGCCTTACCACTCGGACAAGGCTTGTTTTCGAAATAAATTCTATTGTAATAGTATATGTATTATATCTTATTTTGATTTCGTTTAATTCCTATTTTGTTTACACTTTAAATTAACTAATATTATTATAAATCATTTTATTTATAATAACACCTTCAAAATTATTTAAATTACTATTATCATTTTAAATTACATGATTTTCATATTTTGATTTCTTTGTTAAAACTTTGAATTATTCTAATAATTTCTATTATGATTACACTTTTAATTAATTATTATATATCATTACAACTTCAAAATAAATTTTATTTATTCTCACATATAAAATGAAATTAACACTTGCAAAATTAATTATATTTTCACTTATCTATATAATCTTTTTAAACACGATATATAAAAAATTAACCTAAATAATTCATTAAAATCTTATTAAACACAATATATAGCTCCGAATTTCACACAAACATTAATAAAAATTAACATCTCAAGCATAATAAAGACGATGCACAATAATTCATACTCCAAATATACTCTCAAACATTCATGAAAATAGTTAATAATTTTTCAAAAGTTTCAACTTCAACATGATCAAGATCTCGGTCCTTTGCCACGGCTCGAACCCGGTTCTCGGGTTGGGGGTTGGGGATAACCACCGGATGGAGGCGGGGGTGGTGAGGATAACCCGGATCCCTGTTGTGATGCCCGCAACCACTCGGTAAACTGGTTTTGGAAGTTCTGGGTCATCTCCTCACGCATTTGTCGTTGTCTCTCTTCCACTTGCTCCAACAATTGTCGATTCTCCTCAGCCGACTCTCTGCGCGTTCTCTCACGCTCCTCAGCGAGTAGTCGATCCACATCAATTTGACTGTAGGCTCCAATATGAGTCTCAGCTGATGTCCCGCCTGGGCTGGAGACTATGCGTCTGGACTTTCCCAATTGTCCGAGCCCACGAACTTTACCGTGTTTTTTCCCCACAGTCTTGATGTACATCTGAGATAACTCTGGAAGGCTAGGTTCATGAGGTTGCTCGTCAGAGTCAGAGGTAGGGTGCAGTTGGGAGACTCTCGCTTGTACATCAGCCTACACATTTTTTTAGAGAGTTATTTTTCTAGATATCTAAATATTCATAGTATTTTAAATTAAAATGTAACAAGAATACTTACCAATGTATCAGATATAAGACCGTATGTATACTGTCCTGGACCACGGTAGTGGAAGTGCTCCACAATTTCCCAATTTGTGGCGGCGGCGGCAGGTAGTGGCGGCGCGGCTAGAGGAGGGGGAGGGGAGGGTTTCTGCTGAAAAAGGGGAAGAAGGGGTATTTATATCCAGTTTTTACTGAGAGGGTTAAAGAGGACAACAACCCTCGGTAAAATCATTGATTTTCACGTGGACGAGGGGCAACGCCCTCGGCAAACTGGGCGAGGGGCACCGTCCTCGGCTCGCAGCCGCGTATAAGTGGGCGAGGGCACGAGCCCTCGGCTCGGAGCAGCGCCAGAATGGGCGAGGGGCTAGGCGCTCGTTAATGCGCGAGGGGGCCCACCCTCGTTAATGCGCGAGGGACCCGCGCTCGGCAGCCGATTTTCAAAATTTGGCGAGGGCCCGCGCTCATTAATTAATGAGGGGGGCCCTTCCCTCGCCTTTGCCCTCGTCCATCCTATTTTTTTTTCCCCTCGCCTCGACCCTCTTTAAGGACGAGGGCAAACATTGCCCTCTTTAACTCCCCTTGCCATTTCTGCTTTTTTTTGTAGTGATACTTAAATTACACAGTGTACATGATACACATAAGACCTTGAATTAAAGTGTCGATCCAACACAAGTTTTAAGTAAATCGGGTTGGAACTAACTTATTTTGATAATTCTAAATTTCGATTTCTTGTTGATGGTTTTTGTGCATTTTTTGTGTAATTTTTATGGCATTTTAGTTTAGAATTATGTTGTGTTAAGTATTTTCATTATAATGTTGGTTTGAATTTCTTTAGAGCACCTCCAGCTGTCATTCATAAATTGTCCATAGACTGGATGTACATCCTATATCATTGTGAATCTTTCATGGATGAAGAGAGAAAAAATATTTGTTCGAATTACCAAACGCCTATGAACGAACACCTGATAGTGAGCCCATAATGTTACTTTTTATTAAAAATGTGGCCACATTTTTTCTGCTTTTTTTTTTTAAATTTAATAATCTTTAATGATATTAGATATGAATGAATGAACCATTGAAAGTGTGTGTTTAAAATTTTAGGTCTTTGAAGAAAAATGAAGTGAAGCTGAGGTGGAGTAGAGAGAGATTGAGGGGGCGCTTGGTTAACAACTCTTCAATGGTAATGGGAATGCAATTGAAAATTAATGTAATTAGCATGGTTCATGAGAACAAAATTACTATCTCTCCTCCTATATAAGGTAATCACTACTCCATTTTGATTACCCTATTTTCTTCCTACAATCATTCTCCTCAATCACTCCCCTATTCCTCCACCAACAACTATTTGTTGTTCACCCCTATTCCAAAATTGGGGCTTGACACTAACAATAGAGTCATCATTGGAACACTTCTTCCCCTAACATATCATTTTTATTATAAGGGCGTAGATGGAAATCAATTTTCATTCTTATTACCATTGAAGAATTGCTAACCAAGCGCCTCTCGAATGGATGAAACCATAGAAGATGCTCAAATAGTCAGAGTCTATGATCTTATGGCTCATAGCACTATTTTGTAGATTTGCAGTGAGTAAATTTCATGCACAAATTTGCAGAGTATAAATTATCCTAAATTAATTATACATAAACTAAACACTAATTGGGTAAATCATTTTCTATTCGGGTCCAAAGGGATTGATTTAATTTGCACAAAAATATTTGTAATTTGCAATAGCTACTCTCTTTGAGTTTTTTCTCTCTTTCACTCATATTTATTTAATTATTTTAAATATTAATCTATTGTTTAGTTTAAGTTGTAAGATTAACAACATTACTATTTAGATATGTGGTCCTGAGTTTTGAGTCACTTGAAAAGTAATTACGGGCGCACGAATTATCCTAACACGCAACTCAAATGTCCATTGCATGACTAATTAAGGACTTCAAAAAGTAGTTGTTTACTAAGAAGAAAAAGTGGATACCAGGTTCAATTCATGTTATTTACATTCAAGATTATAGACCACTAGTTTCACACTCTTATCTAAAAGTATAGTTAGCAATATTTCTATATTCATGTTCATGCATATTCTCTTAATTACTTAACAATATAATTAAATGATGGCCAATCTTACTATGCACTCTCTCGTCATAATATAAGCTTCCGTGAAATAACTACACGGAAAATAAAAATGTATTAATATAAAATTGAGTATAGTACATGTGAGATGATTAAAAAAATAAAATAAAATGAAGTATGGGAATAATGAAGAGTAAAAGTAAAATAGACGGAGTTTTTAAAAATGGTAAGAAAAATTTATTGAAGGAAGCGTGAAATGAAAAGATGACAAATTTATTGAGCAACAGATGGGGTGCTTGTGTCATCAAATACTAATTTCTTTATTTTTTCATTTTTTCCCTTTCTAATTTAACTGAATTAATCATTAATTTTGGCTTGCCAATGGTAAAGTATTAATGTTTGTATATCTTTGTCTTGCAATTTGTAAAAAAAAGCATATACAGAAATTCACTTGTAAATGAATATGTATTGACAATGTCTTGTATACCAAAGGTGAATTATTGGTGAATTCTAACTCCATGGTCGAGATTAGAGATTTGCATTTATCTTTTTATTCAGGAATGGTCCTGCATCATGACCAAATATAAGATGCATTTTTAAGCTTCCAGCCACCATTTAATCCTCCCCTCGGTTTTTCAGGGCTAGATCGATGCTCCTTATTTATCGTACAAGTCAAGTGCAATTTTAAATAATTAATATTGATTAATTTTACTAAAAATACAAGTAAAAACGGTTCAAAAATGAACTTAAGTTGAACAATGCACTACTCATACACGTATTGATGTACAAATAATTGTATGGGTGGGGTAATAATTAACACCCAATAAATTTTGTAATTAAGATACATTAATGCGAAGTGGCTAAAGTACCCTTAAGCCCAACAAAGGTTTTTTTTGTTGAAATTGAATTATTGTAAATGTAAAGTAGTGTCCGGTCTTAGGTGCCGAACATCAACTGGGGTGCTCAATTCTTTCAGGCGAGACCTTAATATATTTAGACAGATACATTGGGCTTGTGTAAATAAATTTTATTGTAAATCAACTAATACCATCACATTATTTGTATCTCGTGTGCAACTAAATAAGAATGTAAACGTTGATACTTTCAAAGTAGCATAGAAATATTTCGAAGAAAATATAAGTAGTACTTTTACTTTTAAAAAAGAAATTATATATGCACATCACTGCCACTATTATATATATCATATCACTGTTTAAAAAATAGAGTATTTTTTAAATAATGATAGTGAATACATGGCAAACTCTCATGTACACCAAGTGCACAGTGCACTCACTCAACAATTGATACTGTTTACACTGAAAAGATAGTCTCAATTACACAGAGAAGTTGGTTCCAATTACACTGAAAAGTTTACACTAAAATTGATTTTCAGTGTAATTGGGACCAACTTTGCAGTGTAAATTGAGACCCATTTTTCAGTGTAAATAATATCAATTATTGAATGAGTGCACCGTACACACCAAATGTACAGTAGAGTTACTCTGAATACATATGTACAACCGTAATATTGTAACTTTCCCATCTCGAAATTATTCGCATGCTTATATCTCGTATAATTTTTTTAGCACAAACGTAATATTGAAAAAAAAAACAGAAAAAAAAAAAACAAGCGAAAGTGTGAAATGAAGTAGCAAGATCGGTTGTCCCCTCACGAAAAACAAATATAATACCGAAGCAGTTGAATCACAATTTCGTTAGCCTCCCTCTATCATGAACGCGGGCCCACTTGATGTGCTTCACATGTTAATTTGTTAACAATTTTGTCAATTCTTTATTTTTAGTTACACATTGACATATATGTATCATATCTATTTTATATTTTGTCAACTATTGTTTTCACATCTACATTATTTTTATTTGGAGGTAAGTGACTAAAAAGGTGTTAGGTTAAGTTCCTTTTGAATATTTCCTAAAGTTTTTGTAATGTTATTTAAGCTATTATTACTAGAATTTCCAAGACGGTGGGTTCTGTTTTTGAGATAAGTTATTCAAATTTGAGATATGAGATATGATAAGATAAGTGATGGGTATTAATAAAGTATATTTGTATTCTAGAACACCATTAATAACTTAAATATTTCCTCATTCTAGTTAATGTATTTTATGTACCATCATCCTCCAAATTTATTTTCTTTGAGATGGATATGTGTATTAAGATAAATGAGATAAATTAAGAATGGTTGGGGTTTATTTATAAAAAAAAATAATTTTTTTGTGGGGTATTAATAAAGTAATAATTTTTTAAAAAGTAATTGAGAATAGATTTGGAGAGACCGTCACAAAATAACACCCTCCGTACTTTTAGATTTTGATGGTATTTTATGTGAATTTTCATTTAATTACATAACCATTTTCCATATTTTCTTTAATATGTTACGAGAATTTGTGGAATTCGCTCTTCACCTTGCTGATTGGGACTATATTTGATTTTTTTATTTATTTTTTATTCATAAAGGATCAATTTTGACAAATTGAGATCATTAAGTGATGTTTGAACTTTGAACCAAATTAAAATATTAAAAAATCATTAGAACAAATCAAAAGGCAACTTTATTGAAATTAGATAACGGCCCTCATTATTGGTGGAATGGGTTTGTTCTTGAAAAAGTATCTCATATTACGAGCACTTTATTGATTTTTACACAAATTAAATAGCCATTGAAGTATTTACTTAGGGATGTTTGATTTAAGAGATGAAAATTGATATTTGAAATTTGAAATTTAAATGTTATTCTATAATGAAATTTTAATATTTGATTTTTATAAATTTTTCTATAAATAATTAATTAATTTTTTATAAACACATTAATCATTAAATAATTATTCAATCGTTACAACCACTCTCCCACAATAATACAATAATATAATATCATTCACTTTACACATAAAGTTAACACAAATTTTAGATTTTAAGCTCAATTTTTTTTAAAACACACACTAACACGTCAAACTGTGTGTGTGTATTTTTTTTTTTGCAATTGAGGTATTACTGATACTTCTTGGGGTATTATTGACTTTTGGTTGAAGTGTTTTTTTTCAAAATTCAAGTGCACACTAGAATTATTCTAAAGTTAAATCTTAGGGGGCCATTTGGTTTATTATACTCCCTCCGTCCACGAGTAAGTTTCCCACTTCTTTTTGTTGAATGATTTAAGAAAGTGTATTTGTTTATTAATATATGGTGGGCCACATGTTGACTTTTGGGATAAAGTAATGAATAGTGTTGAAAAGTAAAGTGAATGAGTGGCATTTTTGTAATATTGTGTGAGTTTGAAGGTTAAAGTTTATATATAATAGAGTGTTGTTATTTCCATTTATGGAATGGGAAACTTACTCGTGGACGGCCCGAAAAGGAAAGTGGGAAGTTTACTCATGGACGGAGGGAGTAATTTATAAGAAATGAGAATATAAATGGTAATGATAGTAGTAGAGAATGAAGTGAATATACTTCATAAAATTATGATGTTTGGTAGATGATGGGGAATGAATAATCACTTATCCCCTATTATACTAATAGGGAGTTTTTTTTGCTATGTGTCATCGTGTGGTTAATTTCGCTTATGTGTCGTTCTGATGTTAATTTCGTGTATGTGGCAAGATTATGGAAGTCATATTTACCAATTTATGAATCTTATGTGTCATCTTTGTGACTTTATTATATAATAAGAAGTCTAATAAAAAAAATTGCACTCATATGGATTTGAACCTTATACCTCTTAAATAATATTCATGATATTTACCAATTAAGCCATGTTATGAATATCTATGAAATTTGAATGTTATTGTATATAACGAAGTGTATAATATAATATAATATAAATTTTATTGTGATTATAGTAATTTACATTTTATTTAACTATATTTGAGAATATCCTATATTTAAAAAAATGGTAAAGATGTGTGTCCATATTCTGGACATCCAGAAACTAATTTTAGAATTAATTATTTTTATTTTAATTATATAATTACTTAAATGTCCCTACTTAAATTAACTCCTCTTTTAAGTTGATGACACCATGTTCCCCTCGATGTTATTTCACTCCCCAGCTTTTAAGGAGTGCAACTTTCAAAAATATTCCTGGAAAAGTGTGTATATATTAATGATAGTTAAATAAGTTAGTTAAATTTAAATTAGGAACACTCTTTTTCCAATTTCAATTTCAATTCTAAAGAAAAAATATTTTTGTGATTATTGAATTGACATTTTTTTAAATAAGCAGAAAAAATAAAAAAAATTATTTACAATTTTAGATTTATTTATTGTTTAAAGAAATTCATAATTTTTAAGATTTTTGTAATCTATATCTTATAAATACTTGGTATGTATTTTATAAATTTAAATATATGTTATAAGTATATCACTATGTTGTTACTATATTTTACTTGGATAACAATATGCGATTTTTGGTTCATTAGTCTATCATATCACTCTAAATTAAATATTATCTAATTTAATATATTTATCTTATTTTTTTATATTATATAACTATATAGGTAAGAGGACAAATTTGTAATGTCACTATCTTGTGTGTCTCAATTCACTAGTCGTACCATTGACCTAAAATATTTTGCAGTGAAGCCTTTTACGAAAGTGAAAATTAAAGGCAAAACCAACCTCTGAATATTAAAACCCGGCCAAATATTCCAAAAGATCTCGAAATTGACAACCAAAAAGAGGACATTGGCGAATTTTTTTTAACTCGATAATGCTTTTGAGTTCAAAACGAAGCAATTGGAGTAGCTTTCACCGCAATTTCCGTCAATTCCGCCGTGGCCGCTACTGAAGTTTTTTAGTTGAGAAAGATGGGGTGTGAAGTTGTTGGTCGTGGATCTCGTGGTTTGCTAAATATTCTAATTAATTTAATACTTAATTATTTATTTTACTTTGCCAAATAATATTTTAATTATTTTATTGTTTGTGGTTGAGAATATGAAACAACTTATACGGGTTAGTAGAGGGTGGGGGGGGGGGGGGGATTTTAAGGGATTATTCAATTCAAAGTTTGTATTTTTTATCATGAAATCTAATTTTACGATTCTAAAGAATTTTTAAAAATCTTATTTTATATAATTGAATGGTATTTGGATTATAAATTATTTTATAAAATACTTTAAATAAATATTTTCTAAGAATCTGAATTTATTATTATTGGGATTTTTTTTAACTTTTTAAACACAAATTCTTGTATGCAATGCACTTGGATTTTGAGTCCAATTTCAAATCAATTTTTACATTTAAAAGTTCATTAAATAAATTGAGTTTTGAAAAATTAAAATTATTTTAAAATTTGATTAAAAATCAAAGTGCATGTTATACACTTGAATGCACACAAAAATCACTCTTTTAAAAAAATTATATTATATATATATATATATATATATATATATATATTATTGATTATAAATAGTAAATTTAAATATTTGAATGAGTCAAATGCGGGAGGGCAATGGGAAGGGGGTTATATTGCAGAATAAAAGGTTGCAGGGGTGGGAAAGTGAATGGTTATTAATATTTTTAAAATAAATAGTAAATTTTAAGTTATTAAGATGGTTAGTAATTTTTTAATAGACATATATATGAACCAATTTTACTATAGTAGTGGAGTATGTATAGAGCGAAAATAGTTCATACATGAATTATTGAAGGGTACTAGTTGTTTTCACTAAAATGTATTAGTTGCTATTACTAAACAATATTAGTTATTTTCACTGAAGAGTCTTAGTTTGTTTTCAATAAACAACTAATACTCTTCAGTGAATATAACTAATACCCTCAGGTTGTACTTGGTAGGCATTATTAATTTTAGTAGGGGATATAAATTTAGTATAGAAAAGTCATATAAAATTGCTTGGTAGGACATATAAAAAAGGTCATACTAATTTATGCAAAATTCTTATACTTACTTGGTAGGAAGTAATAAAAAAGGTAAAAATTAGGTCCGGCAGCCTCCGGCGACTTTCCGGCGCCGGCGGTCCGGCGAAATTCTGGCCAAATTCCGGCGGTCCGGCGACTTTCCGGGGGCGGCGGCGGCGGTTCGTGTGACAAACCAATAATAAAATAGTACGACCTTTCGGACCGAATTAATTTTGTAAAGGTGAATAGTACTTTGGAGGTATTACGCCTTACTATTTTACAGGGTCGGACATATAAGAAACGGGTCGATATTATTTTAGTATGCCCTACCAAGTGGAATATTAATTGTACAACACCCCATAATATGGTCTTTTACTGCCTACCAAGTGGAGCCTCAGTGAAAACTACTAATACTTTTTAGTAAAAACAACTAATATCCTTCCTTGGTTTATATATGAATCATTTTCACTCTATACTTAGTTATAGCAGTGATACTATCATTTAAGTCTTAGTTAACTCATGAAATTATTGAACAGTAAATCATAAACCACACATTCAATTGTATTGCTTTAAATTAAACTTTTCTCCAATATACATATATATATATATATATAAATATATATATTAAGTCTCGACTATTCAGTCTATCGAATCAGAATAAAAAACTCTAGTGTATCACTCTAAATTAAAATTTTCTCCAAATCACTGTGTTTATATAATTTTTATTTTGTACTATAATTTAGTATGCAAGAAAAGTAATATATGTAGTATCACTATCTTATGTGTCTCTGCTCTTTAGTTGCCCTGTCGGATGTGAAACAGTAAACCACAAATACTTTTGTACTACTCTACATCAAAATTTCTCTAAATTATATATCTATAAAGAAACATTAATATAAAATACTTTATGATTGAATATAGTTCAAACTGAAAAATTCGTGAATCCTAACCAGATCATATTATTTTCAAAAAACTCGAGCAAAGGCAAAATATTAAAGTTCACTCTAAGTTTGTGTTGCTATAAGGGCAAATATGTGTTACTATAAAGGTAAGTGTGTGATACTATAATGAAAAATACTTGTTTCGCATAAATATTATTTATTTTTGCATAAGTATATATTTTTCGTTATAGTCATACATGTAAGTTATCGAAAATATGTCACTAAAAGAACACAAATGTGTTGCATGGGTGCGGATGTGGGTGCGGGAGCGATACAATACGGGAATACATTATTTTTTTAAATTTTAGGATACAATTCGACAAGAATATGTTTAATTATATTTATTTTATTATTTATAATACATTTAATAAACTAAGAAAACCTAAAGTTGGAGTTGTCGGAAAGAACGCGAGCCGACATTTTCTCATTTCTTCTTTTGCACTCTTCTATACGTGAAACATAAACTAGAAGGTATCTGGGATATATGTGTATTATTTGATTTGTTTGAGTTATTTATATTCTAATATTAAAATCTCTATAAAAAAATTAAGTTTTAAAATATTACAAAAAGATACCCCCAAAATTAATAAATTTTACAACAATACCCGCGATTCGATAATATGTATCCGATTCATGTATCCCTGGAGGGGGATACACCTCAGTTAAAAAAAATTATTGGATACACCACGTGGCGTATCGGGTGTGAATCCGACATGAATTACATTTGTATTATGCAGGTATCCGATACTGTATACTGGTCATTTTTTTAGAATTTGTACATCATGGGTCTCGATTCACTCTATAGTAGTGTCATATTGCGGCTCCCAATTTATTAGTCGGATCATTGAGCCCTTAAATAAAAAATCACGAACTATATCGTAATACTTTAGATTAAAATTTATCTTAACTAATTATTTATTTAAGTTTTATTTACATTACAACTACCTGGACCGTGGAATCTTAAAATCGTAAACCAAAATACTCTATTGCACCACTCTAAATTAAATGTTTATTTATTTTTATTTGCATTAAAATTAGATATGAAAAAAAAAATAGTGTCACTATCTTATGAGTTTCGATTCACTAATAGGACTATCAAATCCTAAATAGCAAACTACAAAAATTATCCTACTTCTTTAACTTTAATATATCAGAATTTCTATAATTATCTAAGTTTTATATATATTATAATTATATTCGCTAAACTATAGGTATAAGTAAGAGAGCAATTACATTTATCCGAAATCAAATAATTAAAAAATGAATTAAAACAGGAGAATGTCCAATAAATATGTTAACGTAAATTTGAAAAGAAAAAAAATTAAGAATATTTATAACATTTGAGAGAGTAATTAAATTATCTATATCAAAACAAATTGAAAGTATAGAAAAAAATCAATCTGAAAATTCGTTTAAATATTGATATAGGTAATATAATTTCTTCCACACAAGAAAATCAATATTAATTCCATTAGCAAAAAAAATTTAATACCAAAATAAATAATAATAAGTATGAGAGGAGTGATAATAAAAAGTCAACCTTGAAATTTGTACCTCTTGAAAAGTATAAATAGAGAGAGAAACAATTTAAAAAATTAACATTAACTCATCTTCTTTAAATAAGGGTACTTTAGACCATTTGAATGAGTCAAAACATTAATATTACAAAACTGTCATTTTCTGGATGTCCATATTATGGACATTTAGTGCCACCCTTAAAAAAATCTTAATGTGTTAGTAATTCGAAAGTCGTATTACAAATTTAAAACTCACTAATTATTTGTATTAATGTTTTTTTTAAATGCTTAATAATTTATTTTATATATTTTATAATTAAGTGACATATGTATAAATTACATATTTTTTACATGTGCAAATAACTGCATATTTATATAATATAGTATTTAAGTAATTAATAGATTTAACATATTTGAATTAAATAAAACTTAAAATATAATATCACAAAAATATTAATAAGTTTACGGTTAATTCTATATTAATTTAGGATCTTTAGGCTCAATTTAATCGCAAATTTCAATAATCTTGTGAAAATTCACTATATCTTTAGTTGTTTCAATTCAATACACGTCTTGCACTTTAAAAAAAAAATCAATGCATGAGAGTGCATTAGTGCTTGGATTGAAAATCTCCCTACATAGAGGAAATCCTTTTAGGGCGGGAAAAAGAAGTATATGACGCGTAGTTGAGAAAACTATGTCATAATTTAAAATTATATACCAAATTGAAATAAAAAAAAATTACGTGAATTTTCATAAGAATATTGAAAATAATAATTAAATTGAGTTTGAGTCTAAAAGTCGTGAATTAATAAGTTATCCTATAATTTTATAAATACATATTGTTCGAATATGTTTATTATATAATATAATTATACTCCCTCCGTCCCTGAATAAACTTTCCACTTTCCTTTTCGGGTCGTCCCCCAATAAACTTCTCATTCCATAAATGACAAAAACAACACTCTACTACATATAAACTTTAACCTTCAAATTCATACAATATTATCAAAGTGTCACTTATTCAATTCATTTTTCAACACCATTCATTACTTTATCCCAAAAGTCAACATGTGGCCCATCATATATTAATAAACAAATACACATTCTTAAATCATTCAACAAAAAGAAGTGGGAAGATTACTTGGGGATAGAGGAAGTATTATTTTATGGTGAACAAATTTATTTAAGTATTTATAATACATATATAATTAATTTTTACAAAAATTCCGCGTTATGCATGGACACTCATCTAGTTATATTAAACTTTGAGATGAAAAATAATTTTAAAAACAATTGTTAGAGAATGAAAGACATTCCTCCCAATCCTCCCAAATTTGGGAGGAATGGTTAATTCTTTTGTTTTAAGGTATGAAGTCATTACTTATGGAATGGAACCCCTCTATCAAACACATTTTTATGATTCCATTCCCATTCTAATCTCTACACCTTCCAACCAAGCATGCTCTTAGTCTACTTTAATCTCAAAATAAATACACACTTGATTTTGAAATCCACTAGACTACATAATTAGGACATCAAAATTCTCTAAATCTCAAATCAAACATTTCCTTAAGGGTTAAATTTAAAAAAAATATTACGATATAAATATAGCTTTGATGAATATTTAGGTTTTTGTTCTTAATTTTTGCGTAAAAAATTGTTATTATTCCAATTTAGGGGAAGTTTGTTTCGAATTTTTCATTGTGAATGGAAAGTTATTTTCATTGTCGCTCTCGGATACGTTGATGAATGATTATATGCATGGTGGTAACATCACTACTATTATGCTCTACACTACAAAAAAAAAAAATGCGGATTAGCGATCGATTTTCGGTCACAAAACAGGATTTACGACCGATTTCTGACCGATAAACGTCGGTAGCCAAAATGCGCGTAGCTAATATTAGCGACCACTTTTTAGGATTAGCGACCACCATGGCGGTCTCTAATATTAGCGACCGCCTCAGGTCTGTCTCTAATCCGCCCGGGTATGACCCGATTGGATCGTGTGATTTGCGACCGCCTTAGCTGGCGGTCGCTAATCTTATTTTTATTTAAAATAATTTCTTAATTTAAAATTTACGAGCCCATGAGGAATCGAACCGCCGACCTCCGGGTAACCTGAAGGAGGCGTGGACCACTCGGACACTTGCAATTATTGTTCGTTTTCATGCATTTAATTGTATATAACTTCAAATTGACTCCCGTTTTTTTTTTAATTCATCAAATTAATTTTTTTTCTAATTCATTTATATATATATATATATATATATATATATATATTTACTAACTTTTATTTGGTAAATTTAATATTTTACACTAATATAAATTATTAATTTATTCATTTTTATACATTTAATTGTATATAACTTCAAATTGAGATATTTTTTTTTAAATTCATCAAATTAATTCTTTTTTGTTTATAATTTATTTATGTGTACATATATATATATATATATATATATATATATATATATATATATATATTCACTAATTTTTTTATTTTATAAATTTAATATTTTAGACTACTATAAATTATTAATTTATTTGTTTTTATGCATTTATTGTATATAACTCCAAATTTAGTCCCCTTTTTTTAAATTTATCAAATTAATTCTTTTTTGTTTCTAATATATATATATATATATATATATATATATATATATGTATATTCACTAATTTTTTTATTTTGTAAATTTAGTGTTTTAGACTACTATAAATTATTAATTTATTTATTTTTATGCAATTAATTGTATATAACTCCAAATTGAGTCCTTTTTTTTAAAATTCATCAAATTAATTCATTTATGTTTCTAACTCATATATATATATGTATATATATCTATTTATATATATATATATATATATATATATATTTACTAACTTTTTTTTATTTTATAAATTTAATATTTTACACTAATATAAATTATTAACTTATTCGTTTCTATGCATTTAATCGTATATAACTTCAAATTGAGTCCCCTTTTTTAAAAAAAATTCATAAAATTAATTCTTTTTTGTTTCTAATTTATATATATATATATATATATATATATATATATATTCACTAATTTATTTATTTTGTAAATTTAATAATTTAGACTACTATAAATTATTAATTTATTCATTTTTATGCATTTAATTATATATAACTCCAAATTGAGTCCTTTTTTTAAAATCCATCAAATTAATTCTTTTATGTTTCTAATTCATATATATATATATATATATATATATATATATATATATATATATATATATATATATATATATATATTAACTTTTTTTATTTTATAAATTTAATATTTTCCACTAATATAAATTATTAATTTATTAGTTTTTTATGTATTTAATTGTATATAACTTTTGGGATCTCCCTTTTTTTTAATTCATCAAATTAATTTGTTCAATATGTATCAATTTACGAAACAATTCGTATTTTTGAATTTTTTTTCTGAAATTTTCTTTTTTGGAATTTTTTGGTCATTTAGACCAATTTTAGGATAGTGACCGCCAGAGGCGGTCGCTAATTTTCCGGTTATTAATGAATATAACCCGTTTTCAAGAACGAGTCAAATTTATCGATTTGCGACCGTATAAAATTGAAATTAGAGACCACCTTGGTGGTCGCTAATTGACTTGAAGCGAAAATACTAACTTCTACTAGTAGATTTCTCGCAAGCGTACGAGTTCACTGTAGTATGAGTAAGTATAATGACTAAGTACATCGAACCCAAAGGATGAAGTGTATGCAAATAGATCCCTGAAGATCTACGCGTCGTAGTTAATATGAGTGAAATGTTTTTAGTTTTTGAAAAGAGAAAATAATCTAAACTAAATTACTCTACGAATGCAAAAGGAAAATTAAACTAAGTATCTAAGGTTTATACAAGTATGTGATGGTGATGCTTAGGATAGGAATCCCTACGTATACTAACGGAGCAGGTACATAATCAAAATAACCGTGACGCGCAAGAAATAACCTAAGTAAAAGAATGCAAGATGAAAGCTCAAGATTTTAAACCCTAATACTTTATCCTAACATTCGACTTCACTAATCTGTTGATAGGCGAACATCAATCATTACCAGGCGAACAAGAGTTAAAGCCTTAATAAAGGATTATGAAGAATCAACCCCAAATCAAAGATGATTAGCAAAGGAAATCAAGTTGGGGTGCATAAATCAATCCAGAGAGTGTATGAACTGACGAACAACTCTACCGACGAACAACATACCAGCGAATAGGTTTTAGAACCCGAGACCAGATATGGGCATTCCACCAAGTCACTGATGACGAGCAATATTATGAAAAATGGTGCATCTACCAGCTTAAGAGTTGTATGGAAGAGAACAAAGGACCAAGATCCCAAAGCCAATCTGTGTAAAATACAAAGGCGAACAACTTCTGAGCCATAACCTCAAAAGGCGAACAACTTCTATGGAAAAACCATTCTGGGTCAATTAAACCAACCTGAACGAACAACAATGAAGTCCGAGATAAGACCAAAGAAGACTTTGTAACTAAGATTCAGCTTAGATGAGGTCAAACTAAGGTCAAAGGACACTTGTCAAGCATGCAGGCTAGGGAGACCAAGAGTCATATACACCTCATGCTTGCTAGTCTTTATAAATAGTTGTTCTCCAGCTTAAGAAATACAAGTTCAATTTGACTAATACTCCCAAAATACACACACTAACACACCAAAATGTGCACATATACGAGATTAACACAATTTCGACTTTCGTATTCTCAATTTCATATCTCAAATCTTCGATTTACCATTTACGGTGGTAATCAATCACACGAAATTGATTGGTGATCCTATACCAAATTAAAAACAGTCACTAATCCAATCAACTAAATTTGATCACCAACAAATTGGCGCTAGAATGAGGGCTCGAACCTTCGATTCAGTGTGATTAATCAAGAACTTCAAGTTAAAGACTTGAAGATTTGAAGAAAGTTTCAAGAAACATTTGAAGATTTAAATAGAAGTGTTCTTGGTTTTCTTGGTGTTCTTCATCACAAGAACAAAGACAAATTAATTCGGAATGCCTCAATCAAAGGAAACCCAGGCATCACGCTTGTCAAGGAGAGCATCTCCCACCCGAGCTTCGTCGGCCGACCACCAGGATCGTAATCCCAGACAAGCGAACAGATCGCAGCATACTGCCATAACTCATAATCTCCCACCTGAAATGGAGGCCCTGGCGAACAACCCTAACGAATTGGCCAAAACCATTGCTGCTCTCCAGGCTCTACAGAGACA
Organism: Ballota nigra; assembly: GCA_947034835.1. Classification (NCBI taxonomy): domain Eukaryota; kingdom Viridiplantae; phylum Streptophyta; class Magnoliopsida; order Lamiales; family Lamiaceae; genus Ballota; species Ballota nigra. Next base: position 117,966,186 of record OX344721.1, on the reverse strand, counting down.
GCAAGATCAGAATAGGCCTTCACAAGTGAGGCCTAAGGACAGACCCGTAGAAGTTGTCAGGGCTAGGTCAACCAGAGGCGAACAACATGAGGTGAACAGTACCCAGATTAGGCGGGATAAAGGCAAAGCTAAGATGGTCGAACCAAGAGAGGGCCAGGCTGAATCTGCTCGCGGGCGAACAATAATATCGAGCCATGGAACTACCCGTTCCAGTACCCAGGACAGACTTGGCCAACCCCAACAACAGGATAAAGTTGCTCGCCAGGAAGCTGAGCGTGGGCGAACAACATTTGAACAACCACACCCATCAGTTCATGAGAGACTATCCCAATCTGCCTTCAGGCGTCTAGGGCCAAATGCGGCGAGCAACCCTAGAAAACAGCTCCAGGACTTGCCCGCTCAGAGTGAGGGACTGCGACGAGCAGAAAGGTTGGTACCTTTGCTCGCCGAACAGCCTCCAAGCCAGGGGGCATCTTTGGATGAGCTATCAAGTTTAAGAAGGGCAGTGGAGAGCATGCAAGGACAGTTGGATCAACAAAGAGGGGTGGGGACGACCAGCTTGCCATCCTCACCGCTATCACCTATCATTCTGAAAGCCCCGATTCAGAAGAAGGTCCAGTTCCCGGCAAGCATACAGTATGACGGTGTTGCTAATCCCAGAGTTCATCTGACGAAGTACTCAGATTATATGGTCTCGGTGGGAGCCAGCGATGCCACTCAATGCCGAAACTTCCCCTTAACTTTGGGGGATCGAGTGCACAAGTGGTTTTCGGTGATGCCACCGGCATCTATCCACTCGTTCACTCAATTGAGTCGGGAATTCCTTTCTCATTTCTCAACGGCGGGGTCATACTTATCCCAGAAACACCGATTGTCGGACCTAAAATAAAATGATGACGAGTCGGATCGGGCATTCATGGAAAGATTCGACAAGGTGTTGTTAGAAGGCGAACCGGTCAGTGAGGACACGAAAATTGTTGCCGTTATGGCCGGGTTGAAGAAAGGATCAAAGCTATGGAAAGAGGTACGTCTAAAGTGCCCAAGAAGTTATGCCTAATTCAGAATTCAAGCCGGCATATTCGTTTCCATGCACGAGGCCTTGCAATCAAACTTGGGGGAGAACAAAGTTGATCCCAAAGAGAATAACAAGAAACCTGGCGTAACAAGCTATCGAGTCCCTAAAAACATGAAGGTATTCACTGAAGGGACGGAGCTCAAGGAAAAGTTGAATCAAGTGCTAACAGTGTCAATCGATACTGTTTATGAAAATGTGAAAGAGAAGGAGTTACTCTCCCCTCCACGGAAAATCCGTCAAGACACCGGCAAACTCAACCCTAACAAGTATTGTGCCTACCATCAAAGCGTGGGGAACTTTACGAGTGAATGTAGAGATTTGCTCAAGCAGCTGTGGCGGTTCTATGAGGAGGGAAAACTTTCCGACTTTGTTAAAAGACAACCCGGAAAGAGAGTCCGGGAGAACAACTCTGAGGATGAGGATGATCAACCTTAGAAAAACAATAAACCAGGACGACCAGTTCCTACCATTCCTGCTCGTCCGTTGGAGGATTTATACATGATGGAACCTGCAGGTCCCGCAGGAGGGTGTTCTGATGGACGACCACCAATCTCCAACCGAAAGAGAAAGACTGAGTTACGAGCGATCGATCAAGTTCAAGAAATGGGGGTTAAACCGTCTATCATGCAGACAACAGAATTGACCTTCACCGAAAATGACTTGGAAGGAATATTAACTCTGCACAACGATTTGCTCGTAATCTGTGCAAAGATTATGGGAACACGAGTCCAAAGATTGTTGGTAGACACTGGAGCCTACACCAACATCCTGTTCAAAAAGACGCTCGATCATCTTGGAGATTATTCGGGCTATATCCGGGATTCGACACATAGAATAGTAGGCTTTGGGAATGCTGTAACAGTCCCATTGGGAATAGTTACCTTAGCAGTACAACTTGTAACGGCCAACGAACCCGAGAAAAATATTACAAGAATGGTTGACTTCTTGGTTGTAGACCAGGATTCAACTTATAACCGGTTTCTTGGTCGCCCCTTTTTAAATGAATTCAAAGCTGCATGTTCCACTTATCACTATTGTTTGAAATTCCCAACAGCAAGTGGAGCAGGCACAATCAAAGGAGATCAAAGAAAGGCCAGGGAATGTCTCCTGCAGTTACAGGCCAAACATGCGCTAGTATCCATGATGGAGGCCACAACTAGCTATCCTGCTAATGAACCATCAATATTAGAAAACATGATAGACATAGAGGAGGACCACATGGATACTGATGAGCAACATCCTGACGAGCAGGTGTTGGACGAGCAACTCCTTGCCACCTATGAGGAACATCATTCTGACGAACAACAAAAGGGTGGTGACGAACAACACTCGCCAGGTGACTTGGAGGGCCAGGTGTTGACTAACAACAATGAGTCAGAACCAACAGATGATCTAGATCCCCGCCTGGGAGCAGAGCCCATGAACATCGAAAATGATTTCAACCCTGAAGGACCAATACTTGATCCTCGTTGGAAAGGACAAAAACGACGAGCAACTCCAGTTGAAGAACTGGAGGCGTTCAAAGTTAATCCTGAAAACCAGGATCTTGAATTATACATAGGATCTGAGCTCCCTGAGCCTTACAGATCCCGAATGAAAGAGTTCCTCAGCAAAAATCTAGATGTTTTTGCTTGGTCTCATGCAGACATGGTGGGAATAGATCCTAAACATGCTTGCCATAAACTCAACATCAATCAAGCAAAAAGGCCTGTCCATCAAAAATGAAGAAAGTATGGCCCAGACAAGTATCAGGCCTTGAATGAAGAAGTAAAGAAGTTGTTAGACAACGACTTGATCCGACAAGCACTCTGTCCACAATGGGTAGCAAACCCAGTCCTTGTGAGGAAACCAAACGGGACCTGGAGGCTATGCATAGACTTTACAGATTTGAATGCAGCATGCCCGAAGGACAACTTTCCTCTTCCTCACATTGACCAGTTGGTGGACAGCACTGCAGGTCATGAAATGCTAATATTCATGGATGCCTTTGCCGGGTACCATCAAATTCCAATGCATCCAGACGATCAAGAAAACACAACATTTTATACAAATAAAAACTTGTTGTGTTGGAAGAGAATGCCCTTCGGCCTCATCAACGCCGGAGCAACATACCAGAGGTTGGTGAACAAAATGTTCGCGAACAAATCGAAGATACGATAGAGGTCTATGTAGATGATATCGTAGTCAAAAGCCCCCGAAAAGAAGACCATCTTCAACATTTGACCCGGGTGTTTGATGTTCTTCGACATTACAATATGAAACTGAACCCGAAGAAGAGCAGTTTTGGAGTCCATTCCGGAAAGTTCTTGGGTCATTTGTTAGTCAACGAGGGATTGAAGCAAATCCAATAAAAGTCAAAGCAATCGTGGATATGCAACCACCACGTTCAATAAAAGAAGTACAAAGGCTCACAGGATGCCTAGCAGCATTAAATCGGTTCATATCCAGATCGGGGGATAAATGCAGTCCATTCTTTGAAGCCATCAAGAAAGGATAGTTCACATGGACTAACAACTGTCAAAAGGCGTTCGACCAACTCAAAAACTACCTGGGAGATGTTAAAATCCTATCAAAACCCGTCCCAGGAGAAAAGCTATACTTGTACTTGGCAGCGTCAGAAGTGGCAATCAGCTTTGTTCTGGTATGAGAAGATGGCAAATTTCATCAACCCATCTACTACGTCAGCCAAGCTTTACATGACACGGAGATCAAGTACTCTCCAACCGAGAAACTGGCGTACGCACTTGTCATGAGTGTGAGGAAGTTACGACCATACTTTTTTTATCATCAAGTTGAAGTGCTAACAACTTTCCCACTCAGACAAATTCTCCATCGCCCCGACACAGCTGGTCACCTTTTAAAGTGGTCGCTAGATATTAGCCAATTCGAGGTGACCTATGCTCCTCGAACAGCGATCAAAGGGCAAGCGTTAGCCGGCTTTATAGTCGAATTAACCTTCCCACCAGATCCGACGAGAGGACTTGATCCCCCCTGGAATCTTTATGTTGACGGATCTTCAACCAACATAGCCTCGGGGGCAGGAGTGGTTCTAATCAGCCCTGACAGACAAGTATTCACCTCGGCGATCAGATTTGGTTTCATGGCAACCAACAACGAGGCTGAGTACGAAGCTCTTATTGCTGGCCTCTACCTATCTCTTGCAGTAGGTGTTAGACGGTTACAAATATTCGGCGACTCACAATTGATTGTGAACCAAGTCCGAGGTGAATACGAGGTAAAAGACGGTCATATGATCGAGTATCAGCGAATTGTTGCTTACCTGATGTCTTTGTTAGAACAAGTTTTCATTGAACAAATCTCAAGGATAAGAAACATGCAAGTAGATGCGTTGGCCCGACTAGCAACAAGCGAAGGACCAGCAGAGTTGACATACATTATAATTACAAAGATGAATGATCCATCAACGAGAAGTTATAATGTCAACCAACTTGACGAACAAGCAAGTGAAGAAGAAGACTGGAGAACAAGTATAGTCAAATATCTAAAAAGTGGGGAAAAACCAAACAACCCTTTTGAAGCTGCCAAACTAACAAAGCAAGCCGCCAGATATACTCTGGTGGGTGAGCAGCTTTACAAAAGGGGAATATCAATCCCACTTCTCAAATGTTTGCCTAGGGGGCAAGGACGAGCAATACTCGAAGAAATACATGCTGGAGTATGCGGAAATCACACTGGGGGGCAAGCCTTGGCATACAAAACTATCAGACAAGGCTACTATTGGCCAACTTTATGTCAAGACGCAATTAAGAAAGCAAAGACTTGCCATCAATGTCAAATTTTTGCCCCAAACATTCATACCCCGACTCAACAGCTCGTATCAGTTTATAGCCCGTGGCCATTTGCAAGATGGGGGATGGACATTATTGGTCCCTTCCCAGCAGGAGTTGGAGGTGTTCGATTTGCCATTGTGGCAGTCTACTATTATACAAAATGGGCAGAAGCAGAAGCCATGGTAAAAATCACGCAGCAGAAAATGATCAACTTCATTTGGAAGAACATTGTCTGTCGCTTTGGGGTTCCGCAAACCATCGTAACAGACAATGGTCCGCAATTTGATGGAAAAGAGTTGAGAGATTTCTGTATAAAGTGGGGAATTAAAAAACATTACTCTACGCCCTATCATCCTCAATCAAATGGACAAGTCGAGGCCGTGAACAAGATAATCAAGCATACATTGAAAGTACGGCTAGCGGAGAGCAAAAGCAGTTGGTCTGAAGAACTCCCGGAAGTCCTATGGGCATACAGAGTTTCTCCCAGGTCAAGCACCGTAGAAACACCTTTTGCAATGGCTTTTGGAACAGAAGCTGTAATACCAATCGAGTTAAAGACCAGCACATTCAGAACGACCATCTTTGATGAGCAGGCGAACAACTCTGCTCTAGCTACTGAGATGGATTTGCTCGAAGAAAAAAGACTGAATGTCGAGCTAAAAAATGCTACCTATAAGCAGCGAGCAGGACGCTATTATAATTTCCATGTTAAAATCAGGGAATTCAGAGTTGGAGATATGGTTCTAAGAAAGTTGCTCGCCCAACCTCCAGGTGTATTGGGACCAACTTGGGAGGGCCCGTATCGTATAATGGAAAAATTCGTTAATGGTGTATACGATATCGAAGATATGGAAGGCAAGCCGGCCCAATACTCCTGGAATGCTGTACATCTGAAGAAGTACTATCAATAAGAAGAACAAGTTCTTAATTGGGCGAACAAATGTCTTGGGGGGCCAGTGAACCAAGTGAGGCAAACCAAACCAAAAACTTGCCTATTTTTTTGGAAATTTTGCTAAGTATAGAATTTAAAGTTGTTCGGCACATTGTATAGTTTAGTGTTGTTTCATCTTTTTTAATTTTAGACAAAGTTGCTCGGCACAAAATATTATAAGCGGGCATGTTTTCAGTTAGTGTTTAAAGTTGTTCGTTAGATTGTATTTGTTAGTGACGAGCAGTCTTACAACACTTGTAAATTTTTCAGTGTATATATTGTAGTTGTTCGTCAAAGAGGAAAAGTCCAAAAGCTCGAGGTATAAGTCCATTTTGAGGACCAAAGCCAATTAAAGGTTGTTCGTTTTTAAAAATGAACAGAACCTAAGGCTAAACCCTAATTCCATTAAAGGCAAAGTTCAATTCGAACAAAGGCCCAATATTATATGTTATAATTGCAAAAGCATTGATAAAAATATAAAGGCAATTAACATATATAAGAAAATGAGCGAACATAAGAAAGACGTTCCATTAAAACAAAAGGCATTGAGCCCCAAAAAATAGTACAAGTGTAAAGTACTACAAAAACGAACAACTACAAGGCAGAGCCTACCGAGCAACTATTACAAAATAAAGACTATTCTAAGTCCTAAAAACTATTGCTGCTCGGCGGGAGGTTGATCTTGAGGTTGGTCGGCGGGAGGATCAACAATCATATCTCTAGTCATGTCCTCCGCGGCTTTCTGTTCCCTTTCCGTAGCAGCCTGCTCGTCAGCAGCAGCAGGCTCCTCTTCTTGCTTGCCATCATCAACTTGTGGTGGAGGGCGAGTAATGATAATGCTTGGGTCAAGGGCATCAATCTTGACCCCTAGTTCGGCGATGTCCCCCAGTTGGAGTTCGATGTTGTTCGGCGGGGGGTAGTTCTCCAGGAATTCGGACAATTCTTTGCCCATCTCCTCCACCATATCTTTAAAATCGTACGCATCAGCCATGCGAATGCAATCGACGTAGGCAAAGATATATCCTAAGTTAGAGATGGGGGCAGACCGGGCTTGGAGCTCAGCCTCGAGTTGATCGCGAGAAAAAGAGTTGGCCTCTACCTCCCGCAGACGAGCAATCTCCGCTTCGAGCTCAGTATTTCTTTGCTCGGCCGCGAGCAGCTTCTTCTTCTCCTCGCCGAGCAAAGCATCTTTGCTTCCCAATTCACCAGATAAACCCTGAATTTCTTCAAGGTGTTTCTTCTCAGTGTCAATGTAAACATTGATCTGGTTATTGAGACGAGCAAGTTTGGCCTCGTACTGGCTGTGTTGGAGTTATACGTGAAAGTATGCTTTTACTTTGTATAACTCGTGTATCAAACACTCGTTTTATGAGAATAATTCTTTTATCGCATTTGCTTTAGTTATGATGAATGTTGAATTTCTATTGCAAACCGTTCAATATATAGTACGTGTTACATAGTAGTTAAATGTGGTGATACCCGATCACGGAAGACGACATTGACAGTTTACTTGTAACTAAACGTACATTTTCACGACCTAGGTGGAATTGAACAATCCGCCGTGAAAGGTCGATGTGTAAGGCTCAGATTGGTCTGTCTTGACCAAGAAATTGCACTAGCACATTTAGTATGTGTTGAAGAGGTCCTACAGCGAGGATAAATTCTTCTGTTCTGAAAGGTGAAGAATTAGACCTCAGTGGTTGTTGATTTCTTAATCTCCGTCACTTAAATAGGACCGTGTGTGCTTAGTAGTTACTGTTTTGATTCATGTTGGGTGAGAATCATTGTGACTTCGAACTTTGTGTCTTGGGCAGTAATATTAATCATACGACGGTTACTAAGATTTAATACGGAGAAACGCGTGCGAGTACGGCTCGTGTGATTAGTTCCCTTGGTGGGCTCAGAAGTTTTATTGTACCAAATCTTGCAAGTGAAGAATTAGTTTCTTCGGTACGAATAATAATGTTGAGCTGTCTTTACTCCAAGGTGAAAGATGTTAATTAATTTAGAGCTATTCAGAAGCTTAATTAATTAATGGACTTGATAATCTTAAACGCGGGAAATAATAACCGGGAGCCCATATTATCGTAATATGGATTAAGATGGATAGTGCAATATTAATTTATTAGTGGTAATAATTAATATTAATGGACTGAATTATATTGGGGCTCAATATTGAAATTCAGAAGTCCATTAGGAGGTCCAATCTTAATTCTCCTTAAGGCCCCTCAAGTAGCCCAATTAAGTAGCCCAATAATGATAAGGTGATTAAAATAAAAAGAAAATATTATGCTGATTTTATTGATAATTTCGAAAATATGGCCTATTTAGGAGAAATAAGATTTTGATTTTCTTGGAAAGATATTATGGAAGATATGTATTCTAGAAGTACAAGAATATCTCATATATTCAAGAAGATCCAAATCTTTGGATTTCTTCTATAATTTTCGAAAATTTCATGAATAATAGGAGAGTGAGATTTTTGTGGAATATTTTATTATGGAGAAAAGAATATATGGGATATATTCAAGATTTCTTAGAGTCTAAGAAAAGATTTTCTCAAGGCCCAAAATATACCCAAAAATTCGGTCACCTCTTATTATAAATAGGAGATGATTTTTTCATCTCCAAGTACATAATTCCATGTGTTGGAAAAATCAAGAAGCATAGATATTTTTCTTTTTCCTTAGTTTATTAAATTGCTTGAAAGCGTCTCCCACCGGCGATCAAGTGAGGTGAAAAGGGAAATACTTGAGAAGGCTTTGGGTTGATAGAACGAGATTACAAGTGTCCCGTATATCCAAAAGCCATTACTACGAGAGGTACGTTAATCGCATATTTACTTGTTTAATTCCGCCTAGTTAAATATGTGAAATTAATTTAACATGCATGATGATAATTAGTTGTTGGAATTATTATTTGAATTAATTAGGATTAATTCATGCTAGTAATAATTGTATTTAAATTCGTATTTAAAGTTCATCCCGAATAGATTCCGGGCACCTCTATTTTCCCAGCAACTGGTATCAGAGCCACGGTTTCGGGCTCTGAATTTTAAATTGGAATTTAAATTGTTGAACATTAAATTGAAATTGGATAGTAGAATTGTTAGATATTTTTTGCAGGTATCCAATTGTCATGGTTTTTAATGTTGTTAATTTCATGCGTGTGAATTAATTTGGTTTTTAATTCGATTCGTTCGAATTCGTTTTTCTCGTGAGAAAATCCACGAGTAGATTAGTTGTTTTTATTTTGATTCGATCATTGTAATAGACTAGTCTAGATCTAGTATTTATTTTTTTTGTAAAAATAAATTGTAACCGGATCGTGACGAAGAACGAAAAATTCAAAACGGTGTACCCGGACGACGCATACAAGCGTGGAGCGTGTATGGAGGTAAAATCATGCAAGGGGTGAAGAAAACGAGGACGAACGGCGAAAAAACAGCGCACGGGGGTGCACGGCGCACGCCGTGCGCAACGGGCGCACGGCGCCGCGCGCGCCTCGGCAGGGACTGCAGCGCCTTGGGGCGCCCCGGGCAGCGCCTCGGCGCGCTTCTGTGCAGCGCCTCGGGTGCACCTCGGGGCTGCGCTTCGGCGCGCCTCGGGCGTTTTTCCAGCGCTTCTCGGGCCGGGAAGCGCGCGGGCCCACTTCGTGGGCCGACGCGCGCTGTATCTCAGGCCGTGGAATTTTTTCGGTTCGTGTTTTTTTTCCGTGTGATTTTAAACGTCGTCCCGAACCCCAAACGATGTTGTTTTGAAGAAGTGTTGCTGTTCGAGTGGGAGCATGTCGAGACGAACGTCGGAAAGCAACAAGGACGATTTTTTCGCATCAAGACGTGAAGAAATTAAACCGTGACAATTGGATTCGAGTGCTCCAATGTGTTTAATTTTGTTTTGATGGATGTTTTATTTCATGCAATTTTTATTATTTGTTAATATGTGTTTGCATGAATTTAATTGTCCAAGAAAAACCTTACTTTCGAAAATTACTAAGTATGTTTTTATAATCGCAATTTTATTCCGGATATTAAAATTGGATTATTTTGACCTCCATAATTTATTTATTTGTGAAGTTCTTTTGGAATACATTTCTCCCTCGGATCGGCCAAAAGAACGGATTTCACATGAATAAATTCCGAAAGGATGATTGTAGATTATTACTAGTGGCGGTATTGACCCTCACCACGAGTGGCTTGCTCAAAGCGAAATAATAATCCTGTATTTAATTATGGTTATTACTTAGGCATAGGAAATTGATATTAACTTACTCCCCTCGGAGTCCCTGTCAGTTTCTATGTGGTCAAAGTGGGAGCCAACTATTAATTTTGAATTAAGGATTTGTAACTTATAAGTTTGTAATCCGCTTGAATGTGTTTAAATGTATAGACCACCCCTCGTGGCGCATTTAAATTGTTTCGAGATGTTGGCTGATGCATGATTATATTGTTTTAAGGTTTCAATATGATTGATGTGATCAAATTTATGTGATAATTTCGTATTTTTCAAGATATTGATATGAATGTATGTTTTATTCTCAGTTCATCATGTCACAACCTTTTAATCCACTGTATAGTATACTTAAAGATAATAAACTTGTTGGTGAGAACTATGTTGATTGGAAACGTAATATAAACATGGTCCTTCCTGCGCAAGAACACTATTGGATATTTAGCGTTGACGTACCCAAGAAACCTAATGATAAGTCAAGTAATGGGGAAAAAGCGATATTCGATGATTGGAAGCATTCCAATGAGCACATGAAGCACATCATCTTGACATTTATGTCTGAGGATTTGAGGCGCATTCATGAAAGCATTGAAGCGGCTGTTGATATCATGAATAGCCTTGAAGAGATGTTTCAACATCAGAACCCCATGGCGAATCTGTTCACCATTCGTGAGAAGCTCACGAAGGAAATGGTGAAGGGAACACCCGTAAGGGATCATGTTCTCAATTTTAGGCGTGAGTTTGAGAAACTCGAGTTTCTTGGTGCCGGACAAAGTGAAGAAAGTCAAATCGATTCCATACTCCTAAAGATATCGAGTAGTTTTGATGGGTTCTTTTGGGAATACGTGTTATCTGAACACAAGTTCACTTTGGATACCCTGCTCAAAGCACTGATAACGGTAGAGTCATACTTGGGGAGTAGGGACGAGGCTTTGGTGATCAAGAGCCTTTTCTCGAAATCTAGGCCAATGGAAGGTGAGATTGAGAAGGAGGTGGTTGATCGGAACCAAACCAGTAGACTCACTTTGGGAGGCAAGAAAAGAGCTTTCAAGCCGTACGGCGTGAAGATACCCGGTAAGAGTAAGTGCTTCAATTGCGGGGAAAGAGGACATTGGAGGTCTACCTGTTCTAAGCCTAAGAAGGCGGTAAAGAAAGGTAAGTCTCATGCTTTAGTCGTTGAAACATATGTTGCGGCGTATGCTGCCCACGTTTGGGTAGTGGATACCGGGGCAACTGATCATATTTGTTTCACTCTTCAGGGGTTCCAGCTAACCCGGCGACTTAGCAAGAATGAGATCACCATCACTTTGGGCGATGCTACGAGAGTGGCAGCCGAAGCAGTGGGAGTAGTGCACCTATCTTTTGAAGATAGAGTTTTAATTTTAAGAGATGTTTTATACGTTCCAAACTTTAGGAAGAATTTAATTTCGGTTTCTAAGTTGTTTTTTGATGGATATTCAGTTACTTTTTGTTGATAGGCGAACATCATCTAAATATGGAGCGAACAATTATTGAAGTCTAAAACAAAGAAAATCACTATTTGGGCGCATTAACCAACCTGGGAGGTGTATGAAGTGACGAACAACTCTCCCGACGAACAACTAATGGGCGAACAGGTATTAAGGCCCGGGACCAAGAATGAGCCAACTGTGGAGTCATCCATGAAGAACAACTTGGTCAGAATATGATACAACAAATAGCCAAGGAGGTGTGTACAAGTGAACAAAGGACAAAGATCCCAAAGTCAAGCTAAACAAAGGCATAAGGCGAACAACTTCCCAAGTACAACCTCAAGAGGCGAACAACTTTCGGTTGGAGAATCAACAAGATCCATCAAGCCGACCTAGGCGAACAACAATGAGTCCGAGATAAGACCAAAGAAGACTTTGTAACTAAGATTTAGCTTAGATAAGGTCAAACTAGAGTCAAAGGACACATGTCAAGCATGCAGGCTAGGGAGACCAAGAGTCAGAGACACCTCCTGCTTGCTCGTCTCTATAAATAGTTGCTCTCCAGCTTATGAAATACAAAAAAAAATTCATAAACACTCCCAAACACACACAAGTACACCTTAACGCGCACGCATACGAAATTATTTCAATTTCGGTTTTCATATATCCGAATTCGATAACTTAAACCCCGATTTACCATTTACGGTGGTAATCAATCACACGTTATTGATTGGTGACGTAAAAACGGGTTAAAACAGCCATTAATCCTCACGATTAGATTCGTTCACCAACAATTTGGCGCTAGAAGGAGGGATCGAACCTCCGGTTTAGTGTGATTACTCAAGAACTTCAAGTTGAAGACTTGAAGATTCAAAGGAAATCTCAAGAAATATTTGGAGATACAAACAAGAGTGTTCTTGGTGTTCTTGGTGTTCTTCAATTTAAAAATTAAGAAATAATTTAAATTGAAATGCCTCAATCTAAAGAGACCCAAGGATCACGTTTGTCGAAGAGAGCATCTCAGACCCGAGCCACGTCGGCCGACCACCAGGACCGTGACCCAAGACATGCGAACAGGTCACAGCATACAGCCATAACACATAACCTCCCCCCTGAGATGGAGGCTTTGGCGAACAACCCCAACGAGTTAGCCAAAACCATTGCTGCTCTCCAGGCCCTCCAGAGGCAACAAGAGCAGGTTAGGCCAACACAAGCAAGGCCAAGGGACAAGTCCCCAGAAGTTAGACCCAGGACCACTAGGGGCGAACAGCGAGAGGTTGATAGTGCCCAAGTCAGACGGAACAAGGGAAAGGCCAAGGTGGACGACCAACAAGAAGTACAGGCTGAGTCTGGTCGCGGACGAACAACTATGTCTAGCCATGGGACAACACGTTCCAGTGCCCAAGACAGGCTTAGCCAACCTCAACGGGAAGCTGCTCGCCGGGGAGCAGAAGACGGGCGAGCAACTTTTGAACAGCCTCGCCCATCAGTCCATGAAAGGATCACCCTGTCAGCCTTCAGGCGCCTAGGGCCAAATGCGGCGAACAACATTAGGAGGCAAGCCCAGGAAGTGCCCACTCCAAGCGAGGGACTGCGACGAGCAGAAAGGTTAATGCCTTTGCTCGCCGAACAGCCTCCAAGTCAGGGGGCACCTCTTGATGAATTATCAAGCCTAAGGAGGGCTGTGGAGAACATGCAAGGGCAACTAGACCAACAGAGGGGGATGGGAGCGATCAGCATGCCATCCTCACCTTTGGCAGCTCACATTTTGAAAGCCCCGATCCAGAAAAAGGTTCAATTTCCAGCAAGCATTCAATATGAGGGCATCACTGACCCCCGGGTCCACTTAACAAAATATACGGACTACATGGTCTCCGTGGGGGCCAGCGATGCCACTCAATGCCGGAATTTTCCCTTAACACTGGGCGATCGGGTTCACAAGTGGTTTTCATCAATGCCGCCGGCATCAATCCACTCGTTCGTCCAACTAAGTCGAGAATTTCTTTCTCACTTTTCAACGGCGGGGTCGTATCTTTCCCAAAAACACCGGCTATCAGATTTAAGACAAAATGATGATGAAACTGACCGGGCGTTTATGGAAAGATTCGATAAAGTTTTGCTAGAAGGAGAACCGGTGAGCGAAGATACAAAGATCGTCGCTGTGATGGCCGGATTGAAAAAAGGGTCGAAGTTATGGAAGGAGGTACGTCTGAAGTGCCCAAAGACTTATGCCGAGTTCAGAAACCAAGCTGGTATTTTCGTTTCCATGCACGAGGCCCTACAAACAAATTTAGGGGAGAACAAAGCTGATCCTAAGGAGAATAACAAAAAGCCCATCGGGACAAGCTACAGGGTCCCGAAAAACATGAAAGCATTCACTGAAGGATCGGATTTGAAAGAAAAATTGAACCAAGTATTGACAGTATCAGTTGATACTGTGTATGAGAGCGTAAAGGAGAAAGAGTTGCTCTCCCCACCACGTAAAATCCGCCAGGATACTGGCAAACTCAACCCGAACAAGTATTGTGCCTACCATCAAAGTGTGGGGCATTTTACAAGTGAGTGTAGAGATTTGCTCAAACAACTCTGGCGATTTTATGAGGAGGGAAAGCTCTCCGATTTCGTTAAAAGGCAACCTGGGAAAAGAGCTCGGGAAAACAACTCAGAAGACGAAGAGGATGGTCAACCTCAGAGAAACAACAAACCCGGGCGACCAGTTCCCAGTATGCCAGCTCAACCTTTAGAAGACCTGTTCATGATGGAACCCGCAGGTCCCGCAGGAGGGTGTTTTGATGGACAACCACCTGACTCTAACCGGAAGAGGAAAGCGGAGCTACGAGCGATTGGCCAAGTACAAGAGATGGGAGTTAAGCCGTCTATCATGCAAACGGCAGAATTAACTTTCACCGAAAAAGACCTTGAAGGCGTCTTAACTCCGTACAATGATTCGCTCGTAATCTGTGCCAAGATTATGGGGACCAGAGTCCACAGACTGTTGGTGGACACCGGAGCCTACACGAACATCTTATTCAAGAAGACCCTCGATAATCTGGGAGATTATTCGGGTTATGTTCGGAATACAACACATAGAATTGTAGGCTTCGGAAATGCTGTGACAACGCCGTTGGGAATTGTAACATTAGCTGTACAACTTGTAACGGCCAATGAACCCGAAAGAAATATAACAAGAATGGTAGATTTCTTGGTTGTAGACCAGGAGTCGACCTATAACGGGTTTCTTGGCCGACCTTTTCTTAATGAATTTAAAGCTGCGTGTTCCACTTACCACTATTGTTTGAAATTTCCAACAGCTAGTGGAACAGGCACAATTAAGGGAGACCAACGGAGAGCACGAGAATGCGTTCAACAGCTACGAGCAAAATTTGTACAAATATCCATGATGGAAGCAGCAAGTTATCCCATCGACGAACCATCAATACTGAACAATATGATGGACATAGACGACCACATGGATGCGGACGAACAACACTTGAACGAGCAAGTGTTGGACGAACAACTCGTTACCACCCGGGAGGAGTATCCATCTGACGAACAACGAGGGGGTGATGACGAACAACCTTCAGTAGAAGACTTGGAGGGCCAAGTACAAACGAACAACAATGGGACGGAGCCAACTGATGATCTTGAACCCCGCCTGGGGGCAGAGCCAATGGACATCGAAAATGATTCCAACCCTGAGGAACCCATACTTGATCCCCGTTGGAAGGGACAAAAACGACGAGCAACTCCAGTCGAAGAGCTGGAGGCGTTCAAAGTTAATCCCAACAACGAGGATCTTGAATTATTCATAGGATCTGAGCTCCCAGAGCCTTACAGATCCCGAATGAAAGAGTTCCTCACCAAGAATCTAGATGTCTTCGCTTGGTCTCATGCAGATATGGTGGGGATAGACCCGAAACATGCTTGTCATAAGCTGAACATAAATCAAGCAAAAAAGCCCGTCCATCAAAAGCGAAGGAAGTACGGCCCAGACAAATATCAAGCGTTGAATGAAGAAGTTAAAAAGCTGCTAGACAACGATCTGATCCGTCAAGCACTTTGTCCACAATGGGTAGCAAACCCTGTGCTGGTGAGAAAATCGAACGGAACCTGGAGGCTATGCATAGACTTTACAGATTTGAATGCAGCATGCCCGAAGGACAACTTTCCTCTCCCGCACATCGATCAATTGGTGGACAGCACTGCGGGTCACGAGATGCTAACATTCATGGATGCTTTTGCAGGGTATCATCAAATCCCAATGCATCCTGACGATCAAGAAAGCACAGCTTTTTATACTAACAAAAACTTGCTGTGCTGGAAGAGAATGCCATTTGGCCTCATAAATGCTGGAGCAACATATCAAAGACTGGTGAACAAGATGTTTGATCAACAAATTGGAGACACGGTTGAAGTCTATGTAGACGATATCGTGGTCAAAAGTCCCAAGAAGGAAGACCATCTTCAACATCTGACTCAAGTGTTCGAAATTCTTCGACACTATAACATGAAGTTGAATCCAAAGAAAAGTAGCTTTGGAGTCCATTCAGGGAAATTCTTGGGTCATCTTGTTAGCCAGCGGGGAATTGAGGCCAACCCTTCAAAAGTTAAAGCCATCCTGGATATGCAGCCACCACGTTCAGTGAAAGAAGTGCAAAGACTCACCGGGTACCTAGCAGCGTTGAACCGGTTCATATCCAGGTCGGGGGACAAGTGCCGTCCATTCTTCGAGGCCGTCAAAAAAGGGAAGTTTGCATGGACTAACAACTGCCAAGCGGCTTTCGATCAACTTAAAGACTACCTGGGAGATGTCAAAATCCTATCAAAACCAATCCCAGGAGAAAAGCTCTTTCTATACTTAGTCGCATCAGAAGTTGCCATCAGTTCTGTTTTGGTGCGGGAGGACGGCAAGTTCCATCAACCAATCTATTACGTCAGCCAAGCTTTACACGAAGCAGAGATCAAATATGCCCCAACCGAAAAGCTGGCGTATGCTTTGGTCATGAGCGTGAGAAAGTTACGACCATACTTCTTTGACCATCAAGTCGAAATTCTAACAACTTTCCCGCTCAGGCAAATTCTCCATCGCCCCGACACTGCAGGTCGTCTTTTAAGATGGTCACTGGAAATTAGCCAATTCGGGGTGACCTATGCTCCTCGAACGGCGATCAAAGGGCAAGCATTAGCCGACTTTATAGTCGAACTAACTTTCCCACCAGATCCGACGAGAGGACTTGATCATCCTTGGCATCTCTATGTGGACGGATCATCAACCAACATAGCCTCGGGGGCAGGAGTAGTATTAATAAGTCCAAACAGACAAGTATTCACCTCGGCAATCAGATTTGGCTTCATGGCAACCAACAACGAAGCTGAGTATGAAGCTCTTATCGCTGGTCTCCACCTATCCCTCGCAGTTGGTGTCAGACGCTTGCAAATATTTGGCGATTCACAATTGATCGTGAACCAAGTCCGAGGTGAATACGAAGCAAAAGATGATCACATGATCGAGTATCAACGGATTGTTGCTCACCTGATGTCCATGTTGCAGCAAGTTTTCATACAGCAAATTCCAAGGACGAGCAACACTCAAGCAGACGCGCTTGCCCGACTAGCAACGAGTGAAGGCCCCATAGAGTTGGCAGATATTATAGTTACAAAGATGAAAGATCCATCAACAGTAAGTTATAATGTCAATCAACTCGACGATCAAACCAGCGAAGAAGAAGACTGGAGAACAAGTATAGTCAAATACTTGAGAAATGGGGAAAAACCAAACAACCCTTTTGAAGCTGCCAAGCTAATAAAGCGAGCCGCCAGATATACTCTGGTGGGTGAGCAACTTTACAAAAGGGGAATATCAATCCCACTTCTCAAGTGTTTGCCTAGGGGGCAAGGGCAAGCGGTACTTGAAGAGATACATGCTGGAGTATGTGGAAATCATACTGGGGGGCAAGCTTTGGCATACAAGACAATCAGACAAGGCTATTATTGGCCGACCTTACGTCAAGACGCAATCAAAAAAGCCAAAACTTGCCATCAATGTCAGATTTTTGCCCCAGGCATCCATACCCCGGCTCAGGAACTTGTGTCAGTATACAGCCCATGGCCTTTTGCAAGATGGGGGATGGACATCATTGGTCCTTTCCCGGCTGGAGTTGGAAATGTTCGATTCGCCGTCGTGGCAGTCGATTATTACACAAAGTGGGCGGAAGCAGAGGCTATGGTGAATATAACACAGCAGAAGATGATCAACTTTATTTGGAAGAACATTGTCTGTCGTTTCGGAGTTCCACAGGCAATTGTGACAGACAATGGTCCACAGTTTGATGGACAAGAGTTGAGAGAATTCTGTACGAAGTGGGGGATCAAGAAACATTACTCCACACCTTATCACCCCCAGTCGAATGGACAAGTTGAAGCCGTAAATAAAATCATAAAGCATACATTAAAAGTGCGACTGGCGGAGAGTAAAAGCAGTTGGTCTACAGAACTTCCGGAAGTCTTATGGGCATACAGAGTTTCTCCCAGGTCGAGCACCGGAGAAACACCCTTTGCAATGGCTTTCGGAACAGAGGCTGTAATACCAATTGAGTTAGAGGCCACTACATTCAGGACGACCAACTTTGATGAACAGGCGAACAACTCTGCTCTAAATGCTGAATTGGATTTGCTCGAAGAAAAAAGATTGAATGCCGAGCTAAAGAATGCCACATACAAGCAGCGAGCAGAACGTTACTATAATTCCCATGTAAAAGTTAGGGAATTCAGAGTTGGAGATTTGGTTCTAAGAAAGTTGCTCGCCCAACCTCCAGGCGTATTGGGACCAACTTGGGAGGGCCCGTATCGTATAACAGAAAAATACGTCAATGGCGTGTACGATATTGAAGACATGGAAGGCAAGCTGGCCCAATACTCCTGGAATGCTGTGCATCTAAAGAAGTACTATCAATAAAGTTGGGCGAACAAATGTCTTGGGGGGCAAGGGATGCGTATGAGTTGAAGGAAGGCTAAGAAGGCAGCTAAAAACTTGCCTAATTTTTTAAAATTTTCTTAAGTATAGATTCAAAAGTTGCTCGGCACGTTGAATAGTCTGGTGCTAGTGCTTTTGATTTTATAGATAGAGTTGCTCGGCAAAATATTATAAGCGAGCAAGTTTTAGTTTGTGTTTAAAGTTGTTCGTCAGATTGTATATGATAGTGATGGACAGTCTTATAACACTTGTAATTATTTTGCAATGTAAATATAATAGTTGTTCGCCAAAAGAGGAAAAATCCAAAAGCTCGAGGTACAAGTCCATTCAAAGGTTGTTCGTTTTACAAATGAACAGAACCTAAGGACCAAAGCCACTTAAAGGTTGTTTGTTTTTTAAAATGAACAGAACCTAAGGCTAAACCCTGATTCCACTAAAGGCAATGTTCAATTCGAACAAAAGCCCAATACTATATGTCATAATTGTAAAAGCATTGACAGAAATGTAAAGGCAATTGACATATATAAGAAAATGAGCGAACATGAGAAAGACATTTTCCATTAAAGAAAGGCATTAAGCCCCAAAAATAGTACAAGCTGGAAGCAGCCATTACAAGTACTACAAAAAAGGAGCGAGCAACTACTACAAAAGAAGAAAAGAAAAAAGCTAAGTCCTAAAAACTACTGCTGTTCGGCGGGAGGAGGATCTTGAGGTTGCTCGGCAGAGGGGTCGACAATCATGTCCCGAGCAAGGTCTTCAGCCGCCTTATCCTCCGCTTCTTTAGCACTTTGCTCGTCCGCGGCAGCCGGTTCATCTTCTTGCTCGCCATCATCAACAATTGGTGGAGGATGAGTGATGGTGATGCTGGGGTCGAGTTTATCCAGTTTAACCCCCAGCACAGCCAAATCCGCCAATTGGATTTTGACGTTGTTCGGCGGAGGATAGTTCTCGAGGAACTCATTCAAATCCTTAGCCATCTCCTCCACCATCTCCTTGTAGTCATAGGCATCAGCCGTACGGATGCTGTCCGCGTAGGCACAAATATATCCAAGGTTGGAGATGGGGCCGGTGCGAGTTTGAACCTCCTCTTCAAGTTGCTCACGGGTAAAGAGGTTGGCTTCTGCTTCCCGGAGACGAGCATTCTCCGCCTCAAGCTCAGCAATTCTTTGTTCGGCCGAAGTCAATCTCTTCTCCCCCTCACCGAGCAAATTCTCCTTATCCTTCAGCTCTTTGGACATGGCCTGAATCTCTTCAAGGCGCTTGTGCTCAGCATCAATGTAAACATTGATCTGGTTGTTAAGGCGAGCAATCTTGGCCTCATATTGGCTCACCAGGCCATCTTTTTCTTCAGAGAGTTGCCGAGCTGTACTAGCATAGTGGCGAGCAGACTCTTCCTGCTCGGCAACTTGGGCGATTGCCCTTTGGGCAGTGACGAGGCCGTTGGCGACGAGCATCATCGAGAGATGGAGATTGTCCATCTGCCCCTGCTGAAGGATGGCCTTGTCCAGGGGACGCGTCCAGGCCCGGGCGACCAACTCCGTCGCCTTGCGAACATGTTCGCCGGGAATCTCCCTTATGTTTACGGGAGTCTTCGAGCAAGCGTACTGATGTACAACACTTGCTCGGCCGGGATAATCATCGGCACGGTATCTGCAAACAAAAAAGCAATTGATACTTAGAAAAATAAAAAAAAATGGATGAAAGTTGTTCGGCAAGAGAGGATAGATACTTACTCGGCAAACTTCCGATCGTCCCATCCAAGGAACGTAAGATCTTCTGGGCCACGGAGCGAGCCTACATCTTTGCTCGCCTTCCCCGACCTTTCCGTGGGCTCCCCAGAACGCCTTATAGCATCCTCTTCGTGGCGAGCATGGCTTTCACCCACCTTTTCTTTCCCCTTGCCGGGGACGTCTCCGGCCAGTGGGGTCCCATCAGCCTTCTTAAGGCGCTTGCCACCACGAGGTGGGGAGACGGGAGGAGACCGAATCTGAACTGGGGGGGCAGCCGGTCTTGGAACTTTAGCCCCCTCAGGCCTGTTCGACATGGCGAGCACGGCTTGTGGAGGGTCCCCTCTCCTTTTCTTCCCTCTTGGTGGCCCCATTTCAAGGACCCTCTGTTCAAGAAGAGCGTAGCTTGGGGGAACGGCGACTGTTACTTGCTCGGCTAAAAAAAAAAAAAAAAAAAAAAAAAGAAGGCGAGTTAGGAAGTTAAAATTAGACGAGCAAGTTAAACATGTTAACGACGAACAAAACTTGAGCAGGGAGTTAGGAATTTCCATACCAGGGGGCACCTCAGCTTGAGCCTCCAAATGATGTGGGTAAGTCAAAAGGCGAGCAGCTTTTTGACACCTTGATCGGCAGAGATAGTCTATAGTTCTATCTGCTTTATTGCGGAGGCCGACCAAGCACGAAGTAAACAGGAACTCGGAGTTCAACTCCTCTTCTTTCGAATCCCACTTGGGTAGACGAGGGCCTGCGAACAAACAAAAAAAGTTAAATTAGAACAACTGTCCAAAGGCGAGCAAGAATTGAACTTACGTTTCAGTTTTCCATAGGCTGCTGGAGAATTTATTCGTCCAGGGCCGCCGTGTGGACCAGAAGATGCTCGCCAGTCACCCCCAATCCAGAAGAAGTGCTGTTTCCAATCACGAATCTTGTTCGGCACCTCTTCCACCATTTTCAACCCAGTCCTGGCCTTGAGGTAGTGATAGCCATCTTCTCCTCGGGGGCAACTTGTGATTGTCATCAGGTAGTTGATCTCTTCCGCAGTGATCCGATCAACGTACCCCTCCAAAGCGAACAGGCACATGGAGCCCAAAAGGTTCATCCACCCAATTGGAGTAATTTGGGTGATGGCCAAGTTGGTCGCCTCCAGGAATCGACCAACAACAGGTGGAAGAGGTAACTTCAACCCAGCAATCAAGGTGTGGATGTTGATCGCCGTGCATCCGGGAGGTGGGCGATCAGCTCTTTCCTTTCTCCGAGGAGCCCACATGTAGATATCATATGGGATCTTATAGTCTTTCCGGATGGAGTCCAGTTCATCTTCGCGAACAACACTCTTGATCTTGCTCGCCTGGTAATCAGTCTTCACCTTGTCCATTATTTGTCTTTGTGGACGAGGAAAGCTGTTCGCATACCTTTCAGCATATGCTCGCCATTCGAATAGGCGAGCAACCCCAGCCGGGATCTCACTTTCCCGCATCCTTGGGGATGGAAAATTGATACCCTCCAAAAATTCACGAGTGAGCTCGTTGAGATCTGGATCTTCAGATTCGGTAGAAGACGAAGAATTTTCGTCCCGATTTTTGTTCGCCACAACCGTTAGTTCTCTCCCAGATGGGCCCACACCGGTGTCCTCCACAGAGCGAACCACAGAATCCACGTGAAGATCCGACGCCGAGGAAATCTCGAAGGGAGGTTGATCGACGGGGATCGCGACTGGAAAGAGTGGGTCTAAGGTCTCCTCAGTCTTATTGCTCGAGTGCGAAGACATAGAAGAGGAAGAAAATTCCAGGCGGCGGTAGAAAGAGTTGCAGACGGCGGCGTTGTCCCGGAGAAGACGATGGCGCTCTAACCCACACGGCGGCGATGGCGTTTTCGAGAGAAAAAGTAAAGAAAAGAAAAGAAATAAGAGGATAACTACCTTGTTTCAAAGATTGGAGGCCAAACACTGGAAGAATAGATGCCGGAGAAGCTTGGAATCGCCGGAGGAAGGAAGGATTCGCCGGAGCACTGTTGCAAGAGGGGGAAAAGTGGGAAAAATTTCAGTTTTCCCACTATTTATACCCCAAGCAAAAACGGGGTCCCAGGCGTAATTTTCCGAAAGTTCTGGGGCTCAACTGGAAGAAGGCGGGGTAAATTCCGAGCTAAACTGGAAGATGAAGGACCTATAAACAATTATAGGGGCGCGTCGCCTTGGGGCTGCTCGCGCGTGAGCGGCGCGCAATCATTGCGCTGGCGTCATCTTCGTGATCTCCCCAGATCATGGGAAGACGAAACGGTTATTCCAACATTGCTCGTCACAGAGATGCTGTTCGTCCAAATCTTGGCCAAGACGATATCCTAACTACAGTTGCTCGCCGCAAAATTACTCGTCTGATGCAACATCTAGTCAGGATAGGGGGCAATTGTTGATAGGCGAACATCATCTAAATATGGAGCGAACAATTATTGAAGTCTAAAACAAAGAAAATCACTATTTGGGCGCATTAACCAACCTGGGAGGTGTATGAAGTGACGAACAACTCTCCCGACGAACAACTAATGGGCGAACAGGTATTAAGGCCCGGGACCAAGAATGAGCCAACTGTGGAGTCATCCATGAAGAACAACTTGGTCAGAATATGATACAACAAATAGCCAAGGAGGTGTGTACAAGTGAACAAAGGACAAAGATCCCAAAGTCAAGCTAAACAAAGGCATAAGGCGAACAACTTCCCAAGTACAACCTCAAGAGGCGAACAACTTTCGGTTGGAGAATCAACAAGATCCATCAAGCCGACCTAGGCGAACAACAATGAGTCCGAGATAAGACCAAAGAAGACTTTGTAACTAAGATTTAGCTTAGATAAGGTCAAACTAGAGTCAAAGGACACATGTCAAGCATGCAGGCTAGGGAGACCAAGAGTCAGAGACACCTCCTGCTTGCTCGTCTCTATAAATAGTTGCTCTCCAGCTTATGAAATACAAAAAAAAATTCATAAACACTCCCAAACACACACAAGTACACCTTAACGCGCACGCATACGAAATTATTTCAATTTCGGTTTTCATATATCCGAATTCGATAACTTAAACCCCGATTTACCATTTACGGTGGTAATCAATCACACGTTATTGATTGGTGACGTAAAAACGGGTTAAAACAGCCATTAATCCTCACGATTAGATTCGTTCACCAACACTTTTAATAAAGTTGTTACTGTTTCTTTTAAGAATGATGTTATCTGTCATGGAACGTTGGTAAACAATCTCTATACGATTAAGTGTGCACACCACTCAAATAATGAATCTAATAACACATCGATCATTTCGAGCAATAAAAGAAAGCGTTCTTCGGAGATGAACGAAACACTTCTATGGCATCTTAGACTAGGTCATATTAATCTAAAGCGGATAGAGAGATTGGTGAAAGACGGATCCTTGGAATCACTCCAAGTCGAGCCGTTTCCAACTTGTGAATCCTGTTTAGAGGGTAAGATGACCAAGAGGGCATTTGGAGCCAAGGGGAATAGAGCCACCGAAGTGTTAGAACTCGTTCATACCGATGTGTGTGGTCCAATGACGATCAAAGCGAGAATGGGGTATGAGTATTTCGTTACCTTCATTGACGATTACTCAAGATATGGGTACATTTACCTTATGCGGCATAAGTCTGAAACTTTTGAAAAGTTTAAAGAGTTTAAGGCCGAAGCCGAGAAACATAGGGAAAAGAGTATCAAGTTTCTACGATCAGATCGTGGAGGCGAATACCTCAGTGATGAATTCTTGAACTACCTATCGGACGAAGGGATCGTATCCCAGTTAACCGCACCGGGAACCCCTCAACAGAACGGTGTGGCGGAACGAAGAAACCAGACTCTTTTAGAGATGGTCAGATCCATGATGAGTTATTCGGATTTACCCAAGTCGTTTTGGGGTAATGCCTTGGAAACGGCGGCTTATATTCTAAACTTGGTGCCATCCAAATCGGTTCCTAAAACCCCAATGGAATTGTGGACCGGGCGCAAGCCCAGTCTAAGACATTTGCGGATTTGGGGTTGTCCGGCATACGTGCTAGACAAGGAAGCCGGTAAGTTGGATCCACGATCGGAATTAAGGCTGTTTATAGGATACCCGGCGGGAACGAAAGGGTGTATGTTCTATAGTCCCAAGGATCAAAAGACCGTGATTAGTACACACTTTAAATTCTTGGAGGAAGACTATATGAACAATCGGAAACCTAAAAGTGAAATTACCTTAGAAGAATTGAGAGGTCAAACCTCGATACCAAGTATACAAGATGATGTACCACACGTCACATCTTCACAACCGGAACCCCGTCGTAGTGGGAGGGTTCCTAGGCAACCCGATAGATTCATGGGGATAGGAGAATCTTCGGATTTGGTTCCCGGTGTTGAATCAGACCCATGGACGTACGATGAGGCAATCCAAGACAAAGACGCAGAGTCATGGCAAACGGCAATGGAAGCCGAGATGGGTTCGATGGATCATAATCAAGTGTGGGAGTTGGTCGAGCCACCCAGTGGGGTAGAACCCATTGGATGCAAGTGGGTGTACAAGAGGAAAAGAGGACCGGACGGAAGGGTTGAAACCTTCAAAGCAAGGCTTGTGGCCAAAGGGTATACTCAGAAAGAAGGGATCGATTATGAGGAAACCTTTTCGCCTGTAGCTATGCTTAAGTCCATCCGTATTCTCTTGTCGATCGTTGCGCACCTAGATTACGAGATCTGACAAATGGATGTCAAGACGGCTTTCCTTAACGGAAGTCTTGACGGCATAGATATCTATATGCAACAGCCCAAATGTTTCATTGAAAAAGGCCAAGAGAATCTCGTATGCAAGCTCAAGAGATCCATTTACGGTCTTAAGCAAGCATCGCGTACTTGGAACCAGTGTTTTGATCAAGTGATTAAGTCTTATGGGTTTGATCAAAACGAGTTCGAAAGTTGTGTGTATAAGAAGCGTGACGGAACTGCGGTGGTATTCTTAGTATTATACGTAGACGATATTCTGCTCATTGGAAACAATGTAAAGGTATTGTCAGACGTAAAGGTATGGCTGTCAAAACAATTTGATATGAAGGACTTAGGGGAAGCCGGTCACATCCTTGGGATTGACTTGAAGCGAACTACACTAGCTTCTACTAGTAGCTACCCCGCAAGAGTACGGGTTCACTGTAGTATTGGCAAGTATAGGGACCAAGTATTATCGAACCCAAGGGATGGTGTATATGCGAATAGATCCCTGAAGATCTACGCGTCGTAGTTAATATGAGTGTGATGTTTTTGGGTTTTTGAAAGATTAATTAAAAGACTAAAATAAACTAATTAACTAAAATACTAAAGCAGACGAATTAACTAAGGGTTAGATTCAAATAAGAGATGGTGATGCTTAGGATAGGAATCCCTACGTATACTAACGGAGCAGGTACATAATCAAAATAATTGTGACAAACAAGAATTAACCTAAGTCTAAGAATGCAAGGTGAAAGCTCAAGATTCTAAACCCTAATACTTTACCCTAACACTCGACTTCACTAATCTACTAACAAGTTAATAGATTGTGCTCAATTAATGAGACCCTAATTTAACTAAGGTGATGCGGTCGTCCTCCTTCGCTAAACCGGTAGATGAATTAACCTTTCCTAAACCTTCTCGTTAAGACTACTAATTGTTATTGAGTGATGCGTCGTACTAAATTCAAAGGTAAAGTTCAGATTAATTATAAGAATTCATTAATCAAGAGAATTAAAACTAACGTCACAAATTACCCTAATTACGTACCCACATCCTACTTCTACGAGTTCATCCTAACCTAAGCATGCAAGGGTTTTAGCTAGACATGACGTTAACAAACATTAAAGCAATAGAAGAAACAACGAACATAAACATGATGAATTGAACGAAGAAAATAAGAAACATGAACTAGGGTTTAAAGAAAATAAATACGAAGAACTGAAATTGAATTAATCAAAACAAAATTTAAACGTGTTCAAAGTAACGAACTAATGAAAAGAAACTAAGAATTGAAAAGAAATTAGAATTCGTATGAAAAACCTCAACAAAACGTAAGTAAAGCTTGCTCGTCTCCTTCCTCTCCAAAAACTAAGTCTAAAATTATTTCTAACGTTCGGGTTCTCTTCAAAACGTGTTTGGAAGAGGTATATATAGGCACGGGTCGAAACGGGAGTTAATGGGCCGAAAATACGCATCCGGAGGCAAAAATCCATGGGCGCTCGAGCAAAACGCTCGAGCGGTCCCGCTCGAGCAGTGTAGCTCGAATGACACAATCGCTCGAGCGGTTCCGCTCGAGCTGGTCGAGCGATTAAATCTCACTGTATGTTTTGGGCGCTCGAGCAATTCGCTCGAGCGGTGGCGCTCGAGCTGCTCGAGCGCAAGAAAGTTTCTGTACGTTTAGGCGCTCGAGCAATGCGCTCGAGCGGGGGCGCTCGACCTAGTCACTCGAGTGACCTCCAACTCTTCCCAAGTGATACTTTTCCTCGTCCGCACTAATACCAATCGTATTTCTTCAATATCTTCTCATCCGGGCATCCGTTTGAGTCGATTCAAAGTCCTACGAACTCCGTTTTTCGTCCTCTATTCATCTATGAGCATCAAAGAGACAAATTCATCAATGTGTAGAAATAATACTCAATTGACTCTAAATACTCTATAAACTCGACCAAAATTAGGGCGTTTCTAGCTACGAATCATGACAATTTCACGCCTAATCAACCCCCCCAAACTTACCATGTTGCTTGTCCTCAAGCAACGAAATAATAAGTCAAGTGAAATTGTTAGGAATGAATCAAAAAATCAATTATGCAAGCTAATGAACTCAAGCTTCAAAAGTCAATCACCCGTATACTCACTCACTTTCTTTTATCGTACTCATGCAACAATAATAAGAAACACCAAGATCAAGCATGGATGTGCACTCAACGATGTGTTTCACTCCCTCACAAGTGTATATCAATGATTAAGGGACTCACTCAAACAATCAATCACACATATTGGCAGCCATAGGCTTGTAAGCACTCTCAACTCCGACCATACTCTAGAAATCAATGCCGAATCAAAAAGGACTTTTCTCAAGGTTGTAATGTAGGCTCTTTGGACAGGTGGGATAACAATATGGTAAAGTGACTCAAGTGAATGGAGAATAGAAAATCAAACTTTGGCACTTCGAGATTAGGAACAGACTACTTCAAACATATTCAATCAACACTCTTTCAATTCCACTTCTCTCAACACTTCAATTTTTTTTTCTTTCTCACTCTTTCACTTTTTTTTTCAATCACTTTTTTTTTTCACACAAACACATGAGCTCATTTTTTTCTTTTTGCTCATTCTCAATATTTTTTTCCTTTTTCCCACAACTCATAACTTCATCACACCTTCTTCTCATATTCACTCAACAAACAACATTTTCCTTTTTCAACTCAATTCACTCCCTTCATATTCACACTTTCCTATTCTCCACTCAAATTGGGACAAAAAGGCTTAGGAATTGAAATAGTGTTCATATGTGCTAGCAAATAAAATAGGCTTTAGGCTCAAAGTGGCTAACAAGGG
The DNA here is from genome assembly GCA_947034835.1 of Ballota nigra. Lineage (NCBI taxonomy): Eukaryota > Viridiplantae > Streptophyta > Magnoliopsida > Lamiales > Lamiaceae > Ballota > Ballota nigra. Next base: position 117,938,438 of record OX344721.1, on the reverse strand, counting down.
ATCAATGTCATTGGTAAGGAAAATTTTTGGCTAAGTGACTCAATAAAATCAAAGATGGCCTAAGATCCTATTCGGCATATCAAACTAGACACAATCAAGAAGCAAGAGCACACACAAGTTCTAGCATCCTCTACGGTGACGATCCACTCACAAACGAAGAGATTAATTAATGCATCAAAATCTCATAAGGCTCAAAAGCTCACAGCTTTCACATCCATGCTAGTCCTAGTGCATTCTCACTCTCATCACACAAGTACTCAAAAGAAAAATTCACAAGCATACAAGTTCTCTCCCTAATCAGCTCAAACTCAAACACTCACACAAAAGAATTTCTAACTCACCCTTACAACTCACTCTACTCATCAAATCATACTCAAAGATCGCAATCAACAAGCATAAGGTAATTGATAGGCATAAAATATTGAGTAACAAAACAAATTAATAATAGCCCAAGGAGTATCTCAACAAACCAATAATCAATCAAACTCAACTCAAAGATAAGGGCGTGCATGCATGTGCAATGTAACAAGAAACATAAAAATCTCCACCCCCCCAAACTTCGACCTTGCTAGAGGTCTAAGTTTGGGGTTGTGGGTTACCTCAACCAAATAATCCAATTTCTCTCAATAGCTTTGCACACTTCCTTGTCTCAAGTTGGTTCCTTCAATCTGAGTAACTCCATGATACCTTTACTCCTTTAGAGACAAGCCTACAAAATAAAACTCTCAAGTACGAGGTTAAACATACGACTCAAAATACTCCCTAATAATATAAAAAGACACTAAAAATAAATGAAAGCAAATAAAAATGGGTTGCCTCCCATTCAACGCTATTTTTAAGGTCCTCATGCCGGACCAAGCTCAAAGGAGCTTATGGGACATCATACTCAAATTTACCTCCCTTACTCTCATAAGAGTGGTGTTTGAACTTCTTTCCTTGATGTCCCTCCATCATGAGTTCCTTTCCTCTTTTCTCATTCCCAAGTGTTATGGGTCTCAACTCCTTCTAGCCTCTATCTGGAGGAGTCTTACTAAACAATTTCTTGAATTTTGACTTCTTCTTCTTAACTCCTCCTTTCCCTTCTAACTAGACCACGTCTACTTTCTTCACCTCTTCATCCTTCAACTTCTTCACTTTATCCCTATCAAAATAATCAAGAACATAACGCTCATGGGTTAAATTATCAATTGAAGGACTAGCAAAATCATGAATATGAGAAGGATTAGGGAGAGAATGCGTGTCTTCAACACGAGGATCAATTGCATCCATGCAATACAAGCTCTCATCCTCCCTCGGGTGTTTCATGGCTTCATATAGGGAGATCTTCACTTCTTGATCATCAACCTTCAACGTGATCTTCCCATTCGCCATGTCTAGCACCATCCCCGCCGTAGCTAAGAACGGTCTTCCCAAGATCAGGGGTACGTGCTCATCTTCCTCCATTTCTAGCACTACAAAGTCAGCTGGAAAAATGTGATCTCCAACTCTCACTAGGACGTCTTCAACCACACCTTGAGGTCGAGTAATAGACCGATCTGCTAGTTGAAGCGTCATCATTGTGGGTTGAAGTTCACCACCTTCCAACTTCTTGAAAAGCGACAACGGCATGAGATTGATACTCGCCCCGAGGTCGCACAACGCTCCCTTCTTGATCCCGTTCCCGATATCACATAGGATCGTGAAACTACCGGGATCCTTCAGCTTTGGTGGAAGCGCCTTGTGCACTAATGCACTCACCTCGTGGTTCAACTGCACCAACTTCGGCTCATCAACTCGCCGTCTTTTCGCGATCAAGTCCTTCAAAAACTTCGCATAGTGCGGCATCTGTTCCAAAGCATCATAAAAAGGAATATTAATATGCAATTGTTTAAAAACATCAAGGAACTTAGCGAATTTCTCATCAAGCTTCCTTTTCATGAAGCGTTGTGGATATGGGACGGGTATCACAGATTTGGGTACCCCCCATTCATCTCTTTCTGTTTCTTTCACTTTCTCCCTTGCTTCCTTTGCTTTCTTCCACTTAGGAACTCTCTCAATCTCCTCACTTTCCTTGCCCTTCTGGGACTCATCCATATCTTTATGCTTCTCAATCCCTTCACTTTCAATCCCCTTCTCAACTTCATCTCCTTTAGGCTCAATCTCTTCTTGGGGCGTCTCAGAATCAGCAGGCAGCTGAGGACTTTCGTAGTTGGTTCCACTTCTTAGCTGGATCGCCTTGCACTGCTCTTTCGAGTTCCCCTCCGGCATTCTATTCACTGATTTTGCAATCTGGCTCATCTGGAGCTCTAAAGAAGTGAACCTTTGATTGTTCTCTTGTTGAGTTCTAGTCCACTCAACATTCATCTTCTGGAGCTCTTGATCACATTGATCACCCTTCTTATGCAACTCCTTCACATCGTACTCCAAGGATGACAATCTCTTGCTCCCTTCCTCCACCTTCTGAAGGATCGCTCTCAACATCTCCTCGGTTGATGCACCGCCTTCTCCACCAGGAGGTTTAGACCCCGGATCAACACCTGCAGGAACAGTAACACCAGCTTTTGGGTTAGCATAAGAAAAGTTATCATTCTTCCTCCATGTGTTTTGAGGAGGCTGCTGGCCTCCTTGAACTCCTTGTGTGTTCCTCCATTGATTTTGAAGTGGCTGAGGGCCTGGAAGTACAAATGGTTGGCCATAAGAAGACCTTCCATACTGATTTCCACCTTGGTAGCCATTCTGATTGTAATATGGACCTCCCATGTAATTGGCTACCTCTTGCTGTCCACTGGGTTGGTCTACTCTCTCATTCTCTACTGCATGCTCTCCACCCAAACTCTTCCCCAACTCGAGGTTGTTTATCTTCTCCATCATGGCCATCAGTAGCCTTCTCGTTCCTTCTCCCTCTTCAACCTGATGCACTCTCTGAAAATCTGCATCTCCACTCCAAGCACCGGCATTCGTGACAATGTTGTCCACGATCTCCCTACACCTCTCTATGCCTTGGTTCAAAAATGCTCCGCCCGCACAAGCATCTAAATGGTCTTGCCCCGTCTTGTTGGCACCACTATAGAAGAACGCCATAATGTCTCCCTCATTGTACCCGTGCTGCGGGCACTCAATCAGCATGTTTGAGTATCTCTCCCACGCTTGGCGTAAGTCCTCTCCTTGCTTCTGGCGGAAAGAAGATATCTCAATTCTTGCTTTTATTGTCCTTGATGGAGGGTAGAATCGCTCGAGGAACAGACGCTCGAGCTCTGCCCAAGTGGTAATACCTCCCCGCGGGAGCGTATTATCGTACCACTCCTTGGCTATTCCCGTCAATGAGAATGGGAACAGCCTAAGCCTCTTGGCATCTTCAGACATGCCATTATAATTAAATGTTGAGGCTATCATGAGAAAGCTCCTCAGATGTGTGTGAGGATTCTCCTTCCCGATCACCCCTTTGAACTGATTCTCGGTCAGCAGCTTTAAAATCCCCAGTGATATCGAGAAGTTGTTCGCCTCAACAGGAGGCAAAGCCACTCCATTATAGTACCGCTGTGGCTGCACTGCAAACCTCCCTCTAATCGCCATATTATGATCTACGTTCTGAGGAACGTGTTGAGGATTAGCAGCAGGTACTGGTACTTGTTGGGGTGGTGGTTGGTAAACAGGTGGTTGGTTGTAGACTGGGGGTGGATGATATGGATATGGTGGGTAAGGATAAGGTGGGTATGGGTAATGTTGGTATACTGGGTTGTTAAAAGGGTTATTTGGGTTTTGTGGGTAAGCAGGGTTGTTAGGAGGATTATGGACAAGGTTCTGAGCTGGATTCCCTACGTTTCGTGTATCCGGGTTTAGGCTCTGGCTATCCCCTAATGGAATTTGATTCTGGCTACCACTAACTCCAGTGCCTTCAACTCGGTCTACTGCCTGATTGAAATCGTTGGCAGCATCGTCCAACTCATTATTGATATCCATTGGTTCCTTCCCTAAGTCGGCTGCGTTCATTCTTCTCAAGTAAGCTCGGTTCCTTCTAGCTATTGTCTCAGGGTCCAACGGTATTCTCTCTTCGCTCGTATTGCCTTGTGAGCGTGTTTTCATAAACCCGACACACTAGCAGAAAGGTCAAAATGCAACTGCCGATTGAATACAAATAAAAATAAAAACAGAAATTAAATCACCCACTACTAACTACTAAGCTATCTACAAGTCCTATTCAAAAGCATACAACGCCATCCCCGGCAACGGCGCCATTGACTTGAAGCGAACTACACTAGCTTCTACTAGTAGCTACCCCGCAAGAGTACGGGTTCACTGTAGTATTGGCAAGTATAGGGACCAAGTATTATCGAACCCAAGGGATGGTGTATATGCGAATAGATCCCTGAAGATCTACGCGTCGTAGTTAATATGAGTGTGATGTTTTTGGGTTTTTGAAAGATTAATTAAAAGACTAAAATAAACTAATTAACTAAAATACTAAAGCAGACGAATTAACTAAGGGTTAGATTCAAATAAGAGATGGTGATGCTTAGGATAGGAATCCCTACGTATACTAACGGAGCAGGTACATAATCAAAATAACTGTGACAAACAAGAATTAACCTAAGTCTAAGAATGCAAGGTGAAAGCTCAAGATTCTAAACCCTAATACTTTACCCTAACACTCGACTTCACTAATCTACTAACAAGTTAATAGATTGTGCTCAATTAATGAGACCCTAATTTAACTAAGGTGATGCGGTCGTCCTCCTTCGCTAAACCGGTAGATGAATTAACCTTTCCTAAACCTTCTCGTTAAGACTACTAATTGTTATTGAGTGATGCGGTCGTCCTCTCTCTAACACTTTCGTACTAAATTCAAAGGTAAAGTTCAGATTAATTATAAGAATTCATTAATCAAGAGAATTAAAACTAACGTCACAAATTACCCTAATTACGTACCCACATCCTACTTCTACGAGTTCATCCTAACCTAAGCATGCAAGGGTTTTAGCTAGACATGACGTTAACAAACATTAAAGCAATAGAAGAAACAACGAACATAAACATGATGAATTGAACGAAGAAAATACGAAACATGAACTAGGGTTTAAAGAAAATAAATACGAAGAACTGAAATTGAATTAATCAAAACAAAATTTAAACGTGTTCAAAGTAACGAACTAATGAAAAGAAACTAAGAATTGAAAAGAAACTAGAATTCGTATGAAAAACCTCAACAAAACGTAAGTAAAGCTTGCTCGTCTCCTTCCTCTCCAAAAACTAAGTCTAAAATTATTTCTAACGTTCGGGTTCTCTTCAAAACGTGTTTGGAAGAGGTATATATAGGCACGGGTCGAAACGGGAGTTAATGGGCCGAAAATACGCATCCGGAGGCAAAAATCCATGGGCGCTCGAGCAAAACGCTCGAGCGGTCCCGCTCGAGCAGTGTAGCTCGAATGACACAATCGCTCGAGCGGTTCCGCTCGAGCTGGTCGAGCGATTAAATCTCACTGTATGTTTTGGGCGCTCGAGCAATTCGCTCGAGCGGTGGCGCTCGAGCTGCTCGAGCGCAAGAAAGTTTCTGTACGTTTAGGCGCTCGAGCAATGCGCTCGAGCGGGGGCGCTCGACCTAGTCACTCGAGTGACCTCCAACTCTTCCCAAGTGATACTTTTCCTCGTCCGCACTAATACCAATCGTATTTCTTCAATATCTTCTCATCCGGGCATCCGTTTGAGTCGATTCAAAGTCCTACGAACTCCGTTTTTCGTCCTCTATTCATCTATGAGCATCAAAGAGACAAATTCATCAATGTGTAGAAATAATGCTCAATTGACTCTAAATACTCTATAAACTCGACCAAAATTAGGGCGTTTCTAGCTACGAATCATGACAATTTCACGCCTAATCAGGGATCAAAATCACTCGCGATCGCAAGAAGAGGATGTTGGGCTTATCGCAAGCTTCATACATTGACATTGTTTTGAAGCGTTTCAGCATACAAGATTCCAAGAAAGGTTTTGTACCTTTTAGGCACGGAATCCATCTATCGAAAGAAATGAGCCCTAAGACGCAAGCGGAGATAGATGACATGAAAGGTGTTCCGTACGCTTCGGCCGTAGGAAGCCTTATGTATGCAATGCTGTGTACGAGACCGGATATCTGCTTTGTCGTAGGCATGGTAGCAAGATATCAAAGTAATCCCGGGAAAGACCATTGGACTGCCGTAAAGTGCATCTTGAGGTATCTGAAAAGAACTCGGGAGCGGATGCTGATTTACCAGTCGGATAATCTAGTTCCCGTAGAATACACGGACTCAGATTTCCAATCAGACATAGACTCAAGAAAGTCAACCTCGGGTAGTGTGTTTTGCATGGGAGGAGGAGCCATTTCATGGAGAAGCGTTAAGCAGAAATGCATCGCCGATTCGACCATGGAAGCCGAGTATGTAGCTGCTTGTGAAGCAGCGAAAGAGGCAGTTTGGCTCAAGAACTTCTTAGTGGACTTGGACGTTGTTCCGAATTTGCCCGACAAGATAACTGTCTTTTGTGACAATGCCGGAGCAGTTGCAAATTCAAAGGAACCGAGAGCCCACAAGGCCAGCAAACACATAGAAAGAAAATACCATCTGATACGAGAAATCGTTAAGAGAGGAGATATAGAGGTGGCGAAGATAGCGTCGGGTGACAACCTAGCTGATCCATTCACAAAGGGTCTGCCTCAGAGTACATTCGAGAGACATGTGGATGGAATGGGAGTCAAGACGATTGCCAATCTGCTTTAAGTATAAGTGGGAGGAACTATTAGGTTAGTGTAGGTTGACATAAGATGTCACGTAGAGCTACTACACTAAGACATGCGTGATGTATACTAAAAGTAGACTTTAAGTATAAGTGGGAGATTGTTGGAGTTATACGTGAAAGTATGCTTTTACTTTGTATAACTCGTGTATCAAACACTCGTTTTATGAGAATAATTCTTTTATCGCATTTGCTTTAGTTATGATGAATGTTGAATTTCTATTGCAAACCGTTCAATATATAGTACGTGTTACATAGTAGTTAAATGTGGTGATACCCGATCACGGAAGACGACATTGACAGTTTACTTGTAACTAAACGTACATTTTCACGACCTAGGTGGAATTGAACAATCCGCCGTGAAAGGTCGATGTGTAAGGCTCAGATTGGTCTGTCTTAACCAAGAGATTGCACTAGCACATTTAGTATGTGTTGAAGAGGTCCTACAGCGAGGATAAATTCTTCTGTTCTGAAAGGTGAAGAATTAGACCTCAGTGGTTGTTGATTTCTTAATCTCCGTCACTTAAATAGGACCGTGTGTGCTTAGTAGTTACTGCTTTGATTCATGTTGGGTGAGAATCATTGTGACTTCGAACTTTGTGTCTTGGGCAGTAATATTAATCATACGACGGTTACTAAGATTTAATACGGAGAAACGCGTGCGAGTACGGCTCGTGTGATTAGTTCCCTTGGTGGGCTCAGAAGTTTTATTGTACCAAATCTTGCAAGTGAAGAATTAGTTTCTTCGGTACGAATAATAATGTTGAGCTGTCTTTACTCCAAGGTGAAAGATGTTAATTAATTTAGAGCTATTCAGAAGCTTAATTAATTAATGGACTTGATAATCTTAAACGCGAGAAATAATAACCGGGAGCCCATATTATCGTAATATGGATTAAGATGGATAGTGCAATATTAATTTATTAGTGGTAATAATTAATATTAATGGGCTGAATTATATTGGGGCTCAATATTGAAATTCAGAAGTCCATTAGGAGGTCCAATCTTAATTCTCCTTAAGGCCCCTCAAGTAGCCCAATTAAGTAGCCCAATAATGATAAGGTGATTAAAATAAAAAGAAAATATTATGCTGATTTTATTGATAATTTCGAAAATATGGCCTATTTAGGAGAAATAAGATTTTGATTTTCTTGGAAAGATATTATGGAAGATATGTATTCTAGAAGTACAAGAATATCTCATATATTCAAGAAGATCCAAATCTTTGGATTTCTTCTATAATTTTCGAAAATTTCATGAATAATAGGAGAGTGAGATTTTTGTGGAATATTTTATTATGGAGAAAAGAATATATGGGATATATTCAAGATTTCTTAGAGTCTAAGAAAAGATTTTCTCAAGGCCCAAAATATACCCAAAAATTCGGTCACCTCTTATTATAAATAGGAGATGATTTTTTCATCTCCAAGTACATAATTCCATGTGTTGGAAAAATCAAGAAGCATAGATATTTTTCTTTTTCCTTAGTTTATTAAATTGCTTGAAAGCGTCTCCCACCGGCGATCAAGTGAGGTGAAAAGGGAAATACTTGAGAAGGCTTTGGGTTGATAGAACGAGATTACAAGTGTCCCGTATATCCAAAGGCCATTACTACGAGAGGTACGTTAATCGCATATTTACTTGTTTAATTCCGCCTAGTTAAATATGTGAAATTAATTTAACATGCATGATGATAATTAGTTGTTGGAATTATTATTTGAATTAATTAGGATTAATTCATGCTAGTAATAATTGTATTTAAATTCGTATTTAAAGTTTATCCCGAATAGATTCCGGGCACCCCTATTTTCCCAGCAGGCTGACCAAGCCGTCTTTCTCCTCCGTGAGCTGCTGAGCAGTGCTGGCGTAGCGGCGAGCAGCTTCTTCTTGCTCGGCTATCTAGGCCATTACCCTTTGAGCCGTGACGAGGCCGTTGGTATGAAGCATCATAGAGAGATGAACGTTGTCCGCCAGCCCTTGTTGGAAGACAGCTTTGTCCAGGGGACGTGTCCAAGCTCGGGCGATCAGCTCCGTCGCCCTGCGAACGTGATCGCCGGGAATCTCCCTTATGTTGACGAGAGTCTTCGAGCAAGCGTACTGATAAACATCACTTGCTCGACCAGGGTGATCATCAGCACGGTATCTGTGAACAAGAAGTCAAATAATACTTAGAAAAAAAAATTGAATCTTGCTCGACAGAAGCGAGGGTAAACTTACTCCTGGAACTTTCGATCGTCCCAACCCAAATGGGTGATGTCCTCAGGACCGCGAACAGGAGTGGAATCCCTGCCCGCCTTGCCTGTCTTCTCCACAGGCTCGATGGAGGAGGGGCGAACAGTTTCCCCCTCCGTGTGATGGCGAGCATGGCTCTGCCCCACTTTCTCCTTGCCCTTGGTCCCAGCAGGAGCAGTCTGGGACACAAAGGTCCCATCCCCTTTCTTTAAGCGCTTGGCACCGCGGGGAGATGGTGCAGGGGGGGAGAAGGTGGTAGATTGGACAGGGGCGCGGCTTGGCGAGCAATTTTCGCCCCTTCCGCTTTATTCGTCATCGACAACACCTTGGATGGCGGGTCACCCTTCTTTCTCCTTCCTTTCGGTGGTGCCATTTCAATTACTCTTTGTTCCAAGAGTCCGAAGCAGGGAGGGATGGCGATTGTGACTTGCTGGGCTAAAAAAAAATGAAGCGGAAAAAGAGTTAAGGCGAGCAAGTTTTGATATCAAAGAACGAATAAAGTAATGAAGGAAGAGTTAAAAAAATTTTATACCTGGGGGCACCTCAGCTCGGGCTTCTAAGTGATGGGGATAGGAAAACAAGCGAGCAGCTCTCTGACGTTTCTCGTCGCTCAGATACTGGATAGTCCTATCTGCTCTATTGCGTAGGCCGACCAAGCAGGAAGTAAATAAAAACAATGCCCCGATCTCTTCCTCCTCCGAGTTCCACTTGGGCAACCGAGGGCCTGCAAGTAAACAAAAAAAGTTAAATTAGAACAATACAGTTCAAGAACGAACAAAGATAAACTTACGCTTAATTATTCCATAAGCGTCGGGAGAGTTTATTCGCCCAATGCCCCCGTGTGGACCGGAAGATGCTCGCCAATCACCCCCTATGAAAAAGAAGTGTTGTTTCCAGTCCTTGATCTTGTTCGACGCTCCTTCTACCATCTTGAGTCCGGTTCTGGCCTTGAGGTAGTAGTAGCCTTCTTCGCCTACGAGACATTTGGTGAGTGTCATAAGATAGTTGATTTCCTCCGCAGTAAGGCGATCAACATATCCTTCTAGGGCGAACAAACACATGGCGCTGAGCAAATTCATCCACCCAATTGGTGTGATCTGGGTAATGGCAAGGTTGGTCGCCTCGAGAAAATGACCAACAACTGGGGGCAGCGGCAACTTCAGACCAGCCATCAAAGTATGAATGTTGATCGTCGTGCATCCTGGGGGTGGGCGATCAGCTCTCTACTTTCTCCTGGGAGCCCACATATGAATGTCATACGGTATCTTGTATGTCTCTCGGATCGAATCAAGATCCTCCTCGAGGACAACACTCTTGATTTTGCTCACCTGGAAGTCATTTCTTACCAAATCCATTACTTGTCTTTGGGGGCGAGCAAGGTGGTTCGCGTATTCCTCAGCATATGCTCGCCATTCGAAAGGCCGAGCAACACCAACTGGAATCTCGTTTTCCAGCATTTCCAGCATATCCCTTCCAGAAATTCGCGGGTCAATTAGTCAAATTGGGGATCTTTCGATTCAACGTTGGACGAAGAGCCTTCGTCGGAATCCCTGCTCGCAACAACCACTATTTCCCTCCCGGATGGGCGAGCACCAGTATTCTCAACTGAACGAACAATCGAGTCAACGTGGGAATTTGACACCGAGGAAATTTCAAAGGGGGTTTGATCGACGGGAGTCGCGATTGGGAAAAGGGGATCAAGGGTTTCCTCAGATTTGTTGCTCGAATGGGAAGACATGGAAGAGAAACGAGAAAAAGACCAGACGGCGGCGATAGAGGTTGCAAACGGCGGCGATTTCCCGAGGAAGACGGTGGCGCAAGGTCACACACAGCGGCGATGGGGTCTCGAAGAGAAATAAAAGCAAAATCAAGTGATTAAAATAAAAATACTACCTTGAAACTAAGCCGAAAGCAAGAATTTGAAGAAAATCTCGTCGGAAAAAGCTTGGAATCGCCGGGGATGGAGAATTCGCCGGAGCACTGTAGCAAGAAGTAAAAATGTGGGAAAATATTCACTTCCCTCTACTATTTGTACCCCAAGCAAAAAACGGGGTATGGAACGTAATTTCCAACAAAATGTGGGCCAATTTGAAAGAAAACGGGGTAAATTCCGAGCAAGTTCAAAAATTGGATGGCCTATATGTAAATATAGGGGCGCGCGGCCTCGGGGCTGCTCGCGCGTGGGCGGCGCGCAATAATGCCGCCCACGTCATCCTCGTACATCCCCCAGATCATGGGAAGACGAAACGGTGAACCCGAAATTGTTCGCCAGACTCAGTGATGTTCGTCTAAGTCTTCAATAATATAGTATCCTAACTACAGTTGCTCGCCCCTAAATTGCTCGTCTGAGACAACATTTAGTCAGGATAGGGGGCAATTGTTGATAGGCGAACATCAATCATTACCAGGCGAACAAGAGTTAAAGCCTTAATAAAGGATTATGAAGAATCAACCCCAAATCAAAGATGATTAGCAAAGGAAATCAAGTTGGGGTGCATAAATCAATCCAGAGAGTGTATGAACTGACGAACAACTCTACCGACGAACAACATACCGGCGAACAGGTTTTAGAACCCGAGATCAGATATGGGCATTCCACCAAGTCACTGATGACGAGCAACATTATGAAAAATGGTGCATCTACCAGCTTAAGAGGTGTATGGAATCGAACAAAGGACCAAGATCCCAAAGCCAATCTGTGTAAAACACAAAGGCGAACAACTTCTGAGCCATAACCTCAAAAGGCGAACAACTTCTATGTAAAAACCATTCTGGATCAATTAAACCGACCTGAACGAACAACAATGAAGTCCGAGATAAGACCAAAGAAGACTTTGTAACTAAGATTCAGCTTAGATGAGGTCAAACTAAGGTCAAAGGACACTTGTCAAGCATGCAGGCTAGGGAGACCAAGAGTCATAGACACCTCATGCTTGCTAGTCTGTATAAATAGTTGTTCTCCAACTTAAGAAATACAAGTTCAATTTGACTAATACTCCCAAAAATACACACACTAACACACCAAAACGTGCACATATACGAGATTAACACAATTTCGACTTTCGTATTCTCAATTTCATATCTCAAATCTTTGATTTACCATTTACGGTGGTAATCAATCACACGAAATTGATTGGTGATCCTAAACCAAATTAAAAACAGTCACTAATCAAATCAACTAAATTTGATCACCAACATAATCCACTAACAAGTTAACAGATCGTGCTTAATTAAAGAGGCCCTCATTTAACTAATGGTGATGCGGCCGTCCTCCATAGCTAAACCGGCAAATTAATCAACCCCTTCTAAACCCTCTAGTTAAGTCTACTAGTTATCAAAGAGTGATGCGGTCGTCCACTCCCTAACACGTTCGTACGAAATTCAAAGGAAAAGTTAAGATTGATTTTAAGAATTCATTAATTAAGAGAATTAAAACCTAACGTCACGAATTACCCTAATTACGTACCCACAACCTACTTCTACGAGTTCATCCTACCCCAAGCATGCAAGGGTTTTAGCCGGACATGGTTATAACGATAACAAAAGCAATTGACGAAGTAACGAACATAAACATGATGAATTGAAGTGAAAAACTAAAAAACATGAACTAGGGTTTTGAAAGAAAATAATTCTAAGAACTGAAATTAGATTAATAAAATGAAGTCTAAAGTGTTTAATAACAAAGATCTAAAGAAACGAAACTAAAAAGTAAAACCGTTATGTGAATTCGTAAAGAAAACCTCGAAACGTAAAATTAAAGATTGCTCCTCTCCGTCCTCTCCAAAAACGAACTCTAAAAGTCAAAATCTATCAAGTGGTATGTGGTGGTTTCAAGTTGTCCGTAAAAACGAGCTCGAAAGGGTTATATATAGGCAACGAGTCGAATTGGGAGTTAATGGGCCAAAATTCCACGTACGCTCGTGCACTGCTCGTGCACTAGTGCACGAGTACATCCCACTCGAGCATTCCAAAACATACATAACCAAAATAGTGCACGACCACACGAGCTCGTGCACTAGTGCACGACTGGCTCTTGCTCGTGCGCAGTGCACGAGTGCTCGTGCACTAGTGCACGAGTTACACCTTCTCGAGCGCCTTGCACGGTCGCTCGTGCACCCTTGCACGAGTACTCCTTGCTTGTGCACTCCAATGATACTTTGCTCCCCCGAACTAATACTTTTCGTATTTCTTCGATATCTTCTCATCCGGGCGTCCGTTTGAGTCGATTCAAAGTCCTACGAACTCCTATTTTCGCCCTCTATTCATCTATGAGCATCAAAGAGACAAATTCATTAGTTTATGAAAATGATACGCAAATGACTCTAAATACTCAACAAAATCAACCAAAACTAGGGCATTTCAAGTGACGAATCATGACAATTTCACGCCTAATCACTAATCGGGCGGTTAAAAAAACTGGTCCTTTTGAGCGACCTTTAGGATTAGTGACCGCCAAGGCGGTCTCTAATTGCACAAGATTAACGAACGACCTGCCTAGGCGGTTGACTTGAAGCGAATATACCAACTTTCTACTAGTAGATTCCTCGCAAGCGTACGAGTTCACTGTAGTATGAGCAAGTATAATGACCAAGTATATCGAACCCAAGGGAAAATGTGTATGCGAATAGATCCCTGAAGATCTACGCGTCGTAGTTAATATGAGTGAAATATTTTTGGATTTTTTAGAGAATTAATTAAAATAAACTAAACTATCCTACGAATGCAAACAGAAAATTAAACTAAGAATTTAAGTTGTGTTTTCAAATAAGAGATGGTGATGCTCAGGATAGGAATCCCTATGTATACTAACGGAGCAGGTACATAATCAAAATAACCGTGACGTGCAAGAATTAACCTAAGTAAAAGAATGCAAGATGAAAGCTCAAGATTTTAACCCTAATACTTTATCCTAACAATCAACTTCACTAATCCACTATACAGTTAATAGATTGTGCTTAATTAATGAGACCCTAATTTAACTAAGGTGATGTGGTCGTCCTCCTTCGCTAAACTGGTAGATGAATTAACCCTTTCTAAACCCTCTCGTTAAATCTACTCGTTGTTGAAGAGTGATAAGGTCGTCCTCTCTCTAACACTTTTCGAACGAAATTCAAAAGTAAAGTTAAGATTAATTTTAAGAATTCATTAATTAAGAAAATTAAAACCTAACGTCATGAATTACCCTAATTACGTACCCACAACCTACTTCTACGAGTTCATCCTACCCCAAGCATGCAAGGGTTTTAGCCGGACATGGTTATAACGATAACAAAAGCAATTGATGAAGTAACAAACATAAACATGATGAATTGAAGTGAAAAACTAAAAAGCATGAACTAGGGTTTTGAAAGAAAATAATTCTAAGAACTGAAATTAGATTAATAAAACGAAGTCTAGAAGAAATAACGAACAAAGGTCTTAAGAAACGAAATTTAACAAAATAAAATCGAACTATGAATTCGTAAAGAAAAACCTCAAAACGTAAAAGTAAAGCTTGCTCGTTCCTTCTCCTCTTTCTCTCTCTAAAAACTAAGTCTAAAAGTGATTTGGTATGTGATGATTCTTTCAAAACGTGTTCGGGAGGGTATATATAAGCAACGGGTCGAGTCGGGATCTCATGGGCCAAAATTTCGCGCACGCTCGTGCACTAGTGCACGAGCACATCCCACTCGAGCATCCCAATCTTCCAGAACCAAAATAGTGCACGACCACACGAGCTCGTGCACTAGTGCACGACTGGCTCTTGGTCGTGCGCAGTGCACGAGTGCTCGTGCACTAGTGCACAAGTTACACTTTCTCGAGCGCCTTGCATGGCCGCTCGTGCACCCTTGCACGAGTACTCCTTGCTTGTGCACTCCAATGATACTTTTGCTCCCTCAAACTAGCACTTTTCATATTTCTTCGATATCTTCTCATCCGGGCATCCGTTTGAGTCGATTCAAAGTCCTACGAACTCCTCTTTTTGCCCTCTATTCATCTATGAGCACAAAGAGACAAATTCATTAGTTTATGAAAATGATACACAATTGACTCTAAATACTCAACAAAATCAACCAAAACTAGGGCATTTCGAATGACGAATCATGACAATTTCACGCCTAATCAACCCCCCAAACTTACCATGTTGCTTGTCCTCAAGCAACGAAATAATAAGTCAAGTGAAATTGTTAGGAATGAGTCAAAAAATCAAATTGTGCAAGTAAATGAATTCGAGCTTCAAAGATCAATCACAAGTATACTCACTCACCTTCCCTCATCATACTCATGCAACAACAGCAAGAATCACCAAAATCAAACATGGATGTGCACTCTACGATGTGTTTCACTCCCTCACAAGTGTATATCAATGATAAAGGGACTCACTCAAACAATCAATCACACATATTGGCAGCCATAGGCTTGTAAGCACTCTTAACTCCGACCATACTTTAGAAATCAATGTCGAATCAAAAAGGACTTTTCTCAAGGTTGTAATGTAGGCTCTTTGGACAGGTGAGATAACAATATGGGTAAGTGACTCAAGTGAATGGAGAATAGAAAATCAAACTTTCGCACTTCGAGATTAGGAACAGAATACTTCAAATATTTTCAATCAACACATTTTCAATTCCACTACTCTCAACACTTCAATTTTTTTTTCTTTCTAACTCCTTTCACTTTTTTTTCAATCACTTCACTTTTTTTTTTCACAAACACATGAGCTCATTTTTTCTTTTTTGCTCATTCTCAATTTTTTTTCTTTTTCCCACAACTCATAACTTCATCACACCTTCTTCTCATACTCACTCAACAAACAACATTTTCCTTTTTCAACTCAATTCAATCCCTTCACATTCACACTTTTCCTATTCTCCACTCAAGTTGGGACAAAAAGGCTTAGGAACTTGGAATAGTGTTTAAATGTGCTAGCAAATAAAATTGGCTAAGGCTCAAACGGCCTAACAAGGGACTCAATGTCATTGGTAGGGAAATTTTTTGGCTAAGTGACTCATTCAAAACAGAGATGGCTTAAGATCACATTCGGCATATCAAACTAGACACAATCAAGAAGCAAGAACACACACAAGTTCTAGCATCCTCTAAGGTGACGATCCACTCACAAACGAAGAGATTAATTCATGCATCAAAATCTCATAAGGCTCAAATCTCACGGCTTTCACATCAATGCTAGTCCTAGTGAATTCTCATTCTCACCACACAAGCACTCCAAAGAAAAACTTGCAAGCATACTAGTTTTCTCTCAAATCCACTCTAACTCAAACACTCACACAAAAGAATTCCTAACTCAACCTCACAATTCACCCTACTCATCAAGTCATACTCAAAGATAGCAATCAACAAGCATAAGATGATTGATAGACATGGAATATGTAGTAGCAAATCAAAACACTAACAGCCCAAGGAACATCTCAAGATACTAAATAACCAAACTCAACTCAAAGAGAGGGTGTGCACCTGTGCAATGTAACCATAAAACATATAAAAACTCCCCCCCCCCCCCCCCCAAACTTCGACCTTGTGAAGAGGTCTAAGTTTGGGGTTGTGGGTTACTTCATCCAACTAATTCAGTTTCTCTCAACAACGTTGCACACACCCTTGCTTGAGTTCCTTCAATCTCCACTTATTTGGCACTCCTTCGAGACAAGCCTACAAAATAAACTCTCAAGTACGAGGTTAAACTTACGATTCAACAACACCCTAATAACATAAAACTCAAATAACTAAAAACACTAAAAAACAAATAAAAATGGGTTGCCTCCCATTCAGCGCTATTTTTAAGGTCCTAGTGCCGGACCAAGCTCATAGGAGCTTATGGGACATGATACTAAAAAATACCTCTCTTACTCTCATAAGAGAAGGTGTCTAAGTTCTTTGCTCTATTCCCATCTTTCTTTTTCACCTCAGACGGTGGGCGTCTCAATTCCTTCTCACTCTTTCCAGGAGGAGTCTTACCAAACAGGTTCTTGAATTTGGATTTTTTCTTCTTAACTCCTCCTTTTCTCTCGAGCTGGACCACATCCACCTTTTTCGCTTCTTCATCCTTCAATTTCTTCTCTTTATCCCTATCAAAATAAGTCAAATCATAATACTCTTGGGTTAAATCAACAGGTGAAGGACTAACGAAATCATGAATATGAGAAAGGTTAGAGATAGGAGGTGTGTCTTTAACACAAGGATCAATGACATCCATGCAATAACAGCTCACATCCTCCTTCGGGTGTTTCATAGCTTCATATAGAGATATTTTCACTTCTTGATCATCAACTTTCAACGTGATCTTCCTATTCGCTACATCTAGCACCATCCCCGCCGTCGCTAAGAACGGTCTTCCCAAGATCAGGGGCACGCGCTCATCTTCCTCCATTTCGAGCACTACAAAGTCGGCTGGAAAAATGTGATCTCCAACTCTCACGAGGACGTCTTCAACCACACCTTGAGGTCGAGTAATAGACCGGTCGGCTAGTTGAAGCGTCATCATCGTGGGTTGAAGTTCACCCACCTCTAACTTATTGAACAACAAAAGAGGCATCAAATTAATGCTCGCCCCGAGATCACATAACGCTCCTTTCTTGATCCCGTTCCCAATGTCACATAAGATGGTAAAGCTCCCAGGATCCTTTAGCTTTGGAGGAAGCGCCTTGTGCACTAATGCACTCACCTCATAGTTCAACTGCACCAACTTCGGCTCATCCACTCGCCGTCTTTTTGCGATCAAGTCCTTCAGAAACTTTGCATAGTTGGGCATCTGTTCCAAAGCATCATAAAAAGGGATATTAATATGCAATTGTTTAAACACATCAAGGAATTTAGCGAATTTCTCATCAAGCTTCTTTTTCATGAAGCGTTGTGGATATGGGACGGGTATCACAGATTTGGGTACCCCCCATTCATCTCTCTCAGTCTCTTTCACTTTCTCCCTTGCTTCCTTTGCCTTCTTCCACTTAGGAACTCTCTCAACCTTCTCAATATCTTCCTCTTCAAGCTCTTTGCTCGCTTGAGTGCTTTCACCCTCAACCTTCTTCTCAACTCCTACCTTCCCACTCTCATCTCCATCTTTCTTATGTTCTTTCCCCTCTATCTCAACATCTCCTTGAGGCGTCTCAGAATCAGCAGGCATCTTGGGACCTTCATAATTGGTCCCACTTCTAAGTTGGATAGCCTTACAATGCTCTTTCGGGTTTCCCTCCGGCATGGAAGGATACTTACACGGCTCTCTTCCCAATGTTTTTACGATCTGGCTCATCTGAAACTCAATCGAAGTGAACCGCCTATTGTTCTCTTGCTGAATTCGATTCAGCTCTACATCTCTCTTCTGGAGGTCTTGATCACGCTGATCAACTTTCTTATGCAGATCTTTCACATCATACTCCAAAGATGATAAATGTTTGCTTCTTTCCTCCACCTTCTGTAGGATAGCTCTCAACATCTCCTCCGTTGAGGCACCGCCTTCTTCACCAGGAGGTTTCGAACCTGGATCAACACCTGGAGGAACTGTAATACCCGTCTTCGAGTTAGCATATGAAAAATTCTCGTTCTTCCTCCATTGGTTCTGAGGAAGCTGCTGGCCTCCTTGGTACCCTTGTGTGTTCCTCCATTGATTTTGATGCGGCTGTGGACCTGGAGGTACAAATGGTTGGCCATAAGAAGGTCTTCCTTGAAAATTTCCACCTTGTGGATACCCATTCTGATTGTAATAAGGACCTCCCATATAATTGACTACTTTTTGCTGAATTGTGGGCTTGTCCTCTTGCTCATTCTCTGTTGCATTCCCTCCAACCATATTCTTCCCCAACTCAAGATTGTTAATCTTTTCCATCATGGCCATCAACAGCCTTCGCGTTCCTTCACCTTCCTCAACCTGATGAACTCTCTGGAAATCTGCGTCCACATTCCAAGCCCCGGCATTCATGACAATGTTGTCCACAATCTTTCTACACTTCACTATTCCTTGATTCAGGAATGATCCACTAGCACAGACGTCTAGATGGTCTTGCCCAGCCTTGTTGGCACCACTATAGAAAAATGCCATGACATCTCCCTCATTGTACCCGTGCTGCGGGCACTCTATCAACATGTTTGAGTATCTCTCCCACGCTTGACGTAGGTCCTCTCCTTGCTTCTGGCGGAAGGAATAGATCTCAATCCTTGCTTTGATCATTCTGGATGGAGGGTAGAATCGCTCGAGGAATAGACACTCGAGCTCGGCCCAAGTGGTAATACCTCTCCGTGGAAGCGTATTATCGTACCACTCTTTAGCTATTCCCGTCAATGAGAATGGGAACAACCTAAGCCTCTTGGCATCTTCAGACATGCCATTGTAATTGAAAGTGGAGGCTATCATTAGAAAACTCCTCAGATGAGTATGAAGATTCTCCTTCCCGATCACCCCCTTGAAATGGTTCTCTGTAAGAAGCTTTAGAATTCCCGGGGAAATCGAGAAGTTATTTGCCTCCACTGGAGGTAATTCCACTCCATCATAGTACCGCTGTGGCTGTGCCGCGAACCTTCCTCGAATAGCCATATTCTGATCTGCGTTCTGAGGAACGGGCTGAGGAACCACAGGTGGTACGGGTTCTTGTTGAACTGGTGGTGGATTGTAAACTGGAGGTGGAGGATACGGGTATGGTGGATACGGATAAGGTGGGTATGGGTAAGGCGGGTAAGGTAAGTTATTTTGTGGTAAGTTAGGATGTGGGTAAGCAGGGTTGTTATGAGGGTTAGCTGGACTGTTTTGATTCTGTGTCCCCGGGTTTTAGCTTTGGCTTTCCCCTGACGGATCTTGGTTCTGACTACCACTTCCTCCAATGCCGTCAACCCGGTCTACTGTCTGATTAAACTCATTAGCTGCATCATCCAACTCATTAGTGATGTCCATTGGTTCTTTCCCTCCTCCGGCAGTGTTCATTCTCCTCAAGAAAGCTCGGTTCCTTCTGGCTATCGTCTCAGGGTCCAACGGTATTCTCTCTTCGCTCGTATTGCCTTGTGAACGTGTTTTCATATACCTGACACACTAGAAGAAGGATTAAAACGCAACTGCCGAATGAATAAAAATAAAAATAAAAACAGAAAATAAAGCACTCACTACTAACTACTAAGCTATCTACAAGTCCTATTCAAAAGACATACAACGCCATCCCCGGCAACGGCGTCATTGACTTGAAGCGAATATACCAACTTTCTACTAGTAGATTCCTCGCAAGCGTACGAGTTCATTGTAGTATGAGCAAGTATAATGACCAAGTATATCGAACCCAAGGGAAAGTGTGTATGCGAATAGATCCCTGAAGATCTACGCGTCGTAGTTAATATGAGTGAAATGTTTTTGGATTTTTGAGAGAATTAATTAAAATAAATTAAACTATCCTACGAATGCAAACAGAAAATTAAACTAAGAATTTAAGCTGTGTTTTCAAATAAGAGATGGTGATGCTCAGGATAGGAATCCCTACGTATACTAACGGAGCAGGTACATAATCAAAATAACTGTGACGCGCAAGAAATAACCTAAGTAAAAGAATGCAAGATGAAAGCTCAAGATTTTAACCCTAATACTTTATCCTAACAATCAACTTCACTAATCCACTAAACAGTTAATAGATTGTGCTTAATTAATGAGACCCTAATTTAACTAAGGTGATGCGGTCGTCCTCCTTCGCTAAACTGGTAGATGAATTAACCCTTTCTAAACCTTCTCGTTAAGTCTACTCGTTGTTGAAGAGTGATAAGGTCGTCCTCTCTCTAACACTTTTCGAACGAAATTCAAAAGTAAAGTTAAGATTAATTTTAAGAATTCATTAATTAAGAGAATTAAAACCTAACGTCACAAATTACCCTAATTACGTACCCACAACCTACTTCTACGAGTTCATCCTACCCCAAGCATGCAAGGGTTTTAGCCGGACATGGTTATAACGATAACAAAAGCAATTGATAAAGTAACGAACATAAACATGATGAATTGAAGTGAAAAACTAAAAAGCATGAACTAGGGTTTTGAAAGAAAATAATTCTAAGAACTGAAATTAGATTAATAAAACGAAGTCTAGAAGAAATAACGAACAAAGGTCTTAAGAAAAGAAATTTAACAAAATAAAATCGAACTATGAATTCGTAAAGAAAAACCTCAAAACGTAAAAGTAAAGCTTGCTCGTTCCTTCTCCTCTTTCTCTCTCTAAAAACTAAGTCTAAAAGTGATTTGGTATGTGATGATCCTTTCAAAACGTGTTCGGGAGGGTATATATAAGCAACGGGTCGAGTCGGGATCTCATGGGCCAAAATTCTGCGCACGCTCGTGCACTGCTCGTGCACTAGTGCACAAGCACATCCCACTCGAGCATCCCAATCTTCCAGAACCAAAATAGTGCACGACCACACGAGCTC
Organism: Ballota nigra; assembly: GCA_947034835.1. Classification (NCBI taxonomy): domain Eukaryota; kingdom Viridiplantae; phylum Streptophyta; class Magnoliopsida; order Lamiales; family Lamiaceae; genus Ballota; species Ballota nigra. The sequence continues at coordinate 117,917,081 of OX344721.1, read as the reverse complement.
GTGCACTAGTGCACGACTGGCTCTTGCTCGTGCGCAGTGCACGAGTGCTCGTGCACTAGTGCACGAGTTACACCTTCTCGAGCGCCTTGCATGGCCGCTCGTGCACCCTTGCACGAGTACTCCTTGCTTGTTCACTCCAATGATACTTTTGCTCCCTCAAACTAGCACTTTTCGTATTTCTTCGATATCTTCTCATCCGGGCATCCGTTTGAGTCGATTCAAAGTCCTACGAACTCCTCTTTTCGCCCTCTATTCATCTATGAGCATCAAAGAGACAAATTCATTAGTTTATGAAAATAATACGCAATTGACTCTAAATACTCAACAAAATCAACCAAAACTAGGGCATTTCGAGTGACGAATCATGACAATTTCACGCCTAATCAGCGGTCGTTAATCAGTCGGTTTTAAGATCGATTTTTTAGGCGGTCGCAATTTTTTTTAAGAGACTACCGGTCAAATTTAGTCGTTGATCCGTCGCTAATATTTGATTTTGAGACCGTTTATTAGGTGGTCGCTAATATCGGTCGCTAATGCACGTTTTTTTTTGTAGTGCTCATTTTGAAAAGAAATGGATAAAAGAAAATGATGTAGGTTGTGACATGAGGGAATGTTTGGGGAGGAGGATTATAAAAATATAATAAGATAATTATAACAATTAAAAAAATTATATTATGTATTATCTTTTGTTCTCATTTGTTGTTTTAATTATCATATATGTATATGATAATTATCCCATTGGACCATCCTCGGTGCATGGCAGAGGTCACCTCCGCAAACTCATATAGAGGGGTTGTTTTTTTTTAATTCAATTTAAATAATTAATCCTTAAGAATTAAGATTTTGACTCAGTAGGGGGAGATTTGACTCAATTCGGAAACACCTAGTACACGTTAAATTTTCCTATGTCTGATTTTAGTTGTTAACTTATATCGTTATATCATTTTGCTAATACTAGCACGTAACTATACGTACTATCGGGATTGAAATAGAAAAAGATTAATTTTAAATTAATTAATTTAAACATAACTTAGAATTTTTATATTTGATTGAAACATATTTGATTCATTTTTTTATTCTAAATTATAAATTTTGTAATTTTAATATAATGTATATTGGATGAAGAAAGATAAAGATTGTAAGAGAACTATAACAATAAATTCGATTGAAATTAAAAAATTTAAAAGTACCACTATGCAATTCTGTCTCATTGTAAAAACAACTATCATAAAAAAATTCATGACTCAAAACTTATTGACAATTAAAAAAATTCAAAGAATAAGATAACCAGGAAAACGAGTCTAAAAAATTAAATTTAAAACCCAAGAAAGGAAAGAGTAGGCAATTCAACCATATACCAATTTAAAAGGAAAAATATATAAAAGATAAAATATTAGAACCCCTAATCAACAAAGTAGACAACAAAAAAGTGGAAGTAAAAAACATTGTGTACTTACAAATATAGAAAATTCAACTAAGACAATACAAAATAATCAAGAATCAACTATACAAAACTGATAAGTGAAAAAGGATTAAAAACCAGAGAACATAAACTTACTTAATTACTGACAATGAATATTTGACGTCGACAAAACTAAAGAAGAAGAATTTGAACAATTAATACAAAGATTTAAAAATTGTACGAAATAATGGAGAAGAAAGGGAGAGAAAAAATCAAAATAGAAAATGTTGACTCGCCTTTAAAGAAGACACTGTCGACGACGATCAAGTGCTATATGCGATCGATGGAGGTGGCAGAGACAAAGATACAAAAGTATAATACGGAAAATATTTGATGATTGAAGAATAATTTTATATGTGAAATTAACAATGTCACTGTGTACAAGGAGTAGATTTAATATTAAATTGCCCGCATGGGTGTAGCTCAGCTGGTTCTTGGGTGACAGATTGCTACAAGGACGCATGATCGAGCCCTGGCAGCCGCAGTGTGGGAGTTTTATCCCTCCAGTGTGGGGGATAGCTCCTTCTAGACACCAGACACTAGTCCTCCCACCTAATGGGCCACTGAGTCACCATGATTTACCTCCTTCACCCAATCCTATTGGGCCAGGGGGTGAGGGTCCTGGGGCGAGGGCATCGCCTTTTGCTACAAGATTTAATATTTAATTAGTTATAAAATTTATTAGCAATTAAAAAATACAATAAATATTATGTAGTATAGAATTGCACTATTTTAAAATATTATAAAATTATATCTATTTCATCTTATTTTATGGCAAAAGGTTCACTTTTGTTAAAATGCATGAACGTCGTCGTTACTGTCGGATGTCATAATCCTTAAGACTTACTCCCTCCGATTCAAAATGTTTGATGTTTTAGGATTTGTTGTGAGAATTAAGAAGTTGTGTATAATGACTATTATACCCTTATGATATATTGATTGATAGAGATTGATGGAAGGTCAACTAGTTTATTTATGGTGTAAAATTATTAAAAGGTAAGGAGAAAATATGAGTGATATTTTAGGGGGATTTAAATAGGGGCATAATAGGAAAATAAGATGCAAAATACCCTAAAACATCAAATATTTTGAAACAAAAAAACACTCTAAAACATCAAACATTTTGAATCGGAGGGAGTAATAATTAAGTTCGGTTTTTTGGTAAAATTTATTTAGACTGCTTCATAAATTTCTTTATTTCAAGTATCTTTTGACTATTTCAGGCCGGTTTCTAGTAGATTAGGAAGAACCGAGGAAATAATTAATTACAGTCACGCACTACCGTCTAAACATGCATGTATCAAATTCATAAAATTATGACAAATTTTAGGTTGTATACAATGGTCATGACCCATGAAATTAATGCATGGGTCCATTTAATAATATTTAAAAATGAATAAGATCATAAAATATAAAGTTTTAGATAAGTCAATGTATTACATAATATATAGTATATGATATTTTTCAAAATAATTAATATAATTACACCTAAACAGAACATTAAAAATAAAAAAAAACTTTTAAAAAAATGATGTCTAGTATCGTTCTATATATGAATATATCTATGTGAAAACAAAAGTGATCAGAATATTGACTCCTAAATAGTTGAGAATCAAAGAAATTAAAATACATATTCAATAATCAATAAAAAGGTAAATTATATATGAGTTTTGGTATATTTAATGATTTGCTTTGAAATTATAAAATTGGCATGTTTAATGAGATTTGATGATATGGTAATTGTGATAAAATCTACGAAAATAAATCTCAACGCATCTACTAGTTCGAACTTATATATAAAAAGGTATGCTATTAATTATTTTATATTAACTTTCTAACATTCTTCCTCACTTGTGAAACGAATTCTCAACTTTCATATAAATAAATTAATATGTGTGATTTTTTTTTTTTAGCGGAAATAGAATCTAGAACGTAGGTCCGAGCTTTTTTATTTCATCTACTAATATAAATTTGTAAAGAGGACTAGCTAGGTTTAATTTATTTATATTAATTGTCTAGCACCGGGACTTTATAAGTAAAGGAAAAACCCGACTCTAATTAAAATGATAATTATTTAAAGACAAAGTATAGAGTGAAATTGGTTTATACATGAATCATCGAAGGGTGTTAGTTGTTTTCATTGAAGAGTATTAGTTATATTTACTGAAGAGTATTACTGATTTACACTAAAGAGTTTTAGTTGTTCGGTGAAAATGAACTAAAATTCTTCAGTATAAACCAGTAATACTCTTCAGTAAAAATAACTAATATTTTTCAGTGAAAACAACTAATACCCTTCATTAATTCATATATAAACCAATTTCACACTATACATACTCTTATTTAAAAACTACTTTGCTCATTAAAAAAATAAAAAAATTGAGAGGGGCCAATATTAATGCTCCTTAAGGTAAATCGCATCTGGTTATATATATATGCGCGTGCGCGCGCAATTAATGCATGTTCAAAATGATGAAAATTTTGACTCTTATGTAATTGGTTATGCAGATATGCATGTACAATATGATGGAAGTTATGACTCTTTATGTAATTTGTAGTTAGTGATGCAACATTTGACTCTTTTGAGGTGGTTACGTGCATAGTTTCTCTAATATAATGTTTGTAATTAATCACATATATTTTTCCAAAAGTGAAGTTAAAATTGTGAAGATATCAAGTCCTACAAGGTAAAACTTTCTCTTTTAAAATTATATGTCCTAATTGAACGTGCGCAGTTGATTGATGAAATAAAAGAGAGAAAAGTTATCATATACTCTCTCCTATTTAAAATAGATGTCATTTTAGACTATTGCACACATATTAAGGTAATCATTGAATTCCTTCAATACCCTTAATTAATAGCTTTGAGATTCTACATAATATTTTTAATAATTTTGGGGCTAAATTTGGAAGAAACATAATTAATTAACCTTGAAAAGTGCAAAGTGACATCTAAATTGCAAATGATGTGAATATCTAAAATGACATGTATTTTGAATTGGAGAGAGTATTAATTTAGCTAGTATGTTTATCAATATACGGGGAATCATATAGTGTCCACCGGTGGACACGAATACTATGTGGCAATCAATGTGGCAATGACACATAATAATCTTCCATTTTTACCTTTTATCTCTAAATATATGTATTTTTAGATTCTTCCAAATTTAATTAGTAATATCTTTTAAATTTTATATCACAAATCAAATCTTATTTTTTCCAAATTAATTGAAAAGTTAATCCTCTCTCTAAACATGTCAAACGTTAATCTTCTCTCTTCGTCGTCGTTGCACATGATTTTCTCTCTCGTAGGTCGCCAGAAGATTAAAATTGACAATAAATCCATAGAAGAATATTCGTGCCCACCGTTTATGTGGCAATGACACATAATAATATTCTATTTTTACCTTTTATCTCCAAATATATTTATTTTTAGATTCTTCCAGATTTGGTTAACAATATCTTTTAAATTTTACACAAATATTCTTTTTTCCAAATTAATAGAAATAATTAATCATCCTTCTCTCTAAACATGGCAAAGTATAAATCTTAGTTGTTTGTCGCTAAAAGCTAACCACCCACGCTCAAATATTAAATCTTAGAAAATTTCTATTTTCTTTACCTCCATGCCCCTTTTTTATTTGTTTTTTCAGTATTCTTGAGTTGTATTTGAATTGAAGAAATTCGTAAGTTGAGAATGCGTGATAAATAAATGAACACATCTACTGGTTCCAACATTCTTCTATGGATTTATTGCCAATTTTAATCTTCTGGCGACCTACGAGAGAGAAAATCATGTGCAACGACGACGAAGAGAGAAGATTAATGTTTGACATGTTTAGAGAGAGGATTAACTTTTCAATTAATTTGGAAAAAATAAGATTTGATTTGTGATATAAAATTTAAAAGATATTAGTAATCAAATCTGGAAGAATCTAAAAATACATATATTTGGAGATAAAAGGTAAAAATGGAAGATTATTATGTGTCATTGCCACATTGATTGCTACATAGACGGTGGGCACGAATATTGTGTCCACCGGTGGACACTATATCATTCCCCTGTAATAAAATTACAAAAATGACTAGGATTATTTAGATTTTTTTTTTAATTAAAACTTAAAGTAAAATAATTTTTATATCTAGTTTTTCCGCAACATCAAAAAGTTCTAATGTAGCTTCCTGGAAAAGCAACAAAAAGTTATGAAGAATTAATTGTCGACACTATTAGTGCTTCATTTCACTTAACTGATTCTAATGATACTATATCCTCCTTAATCTCCCTAAAGATCGATTAATTCGAGACACTCATAACTCACCGTCCAGTGTTGAGAGTCATGCATTAATACGTCTCATAAATTGATCACACTCAGTTGATTTCAAACCTGTAATTTAAAAAAAAAAAAAACTTCTAGATTAAATCTTGACCGAATCATACAAAGGATACTATAGTATGGTGGAGTTACTGGAGTAGTATACAAATACAATGGGGTAAATAACTTGTGAAGTGAACTTATATAGGGTATGGACCGGGTCATCTCTCACTTTTAGGAATTGGAATTAAATGTGTTGGCAAATTTAATTAATTAGAGTAGTTGACAGAGAAACGGCTGGTAATTTGACATGCACGCGCGTTATGACTTGGTTTTCTAGACCTGGTCATTTTTTAAACTGTCGCTTTAAAACATCACAAGAGATCTAAAGTTTCTCAAAAAAAAAATATACTCCTTAGATTTGGTTATGGGTTTATGGATCTCGAGTACAAATCTCATATAATTAATGTGAGAAAATGAACTTTTATTCGGTATGCATCTTCAAAAACTAGACAAAATGAGTAATTGTCACTCAACCAGTGAAATTGTTCCCATTGAAAGCGTGGGCCGATTATATTGAAAAAATGTAAGCTAATTATATCGAGAAAAAAAATTGGTGTTATTGATTTTCGGTGTAATCAATTCACATTTTTCAATGTAAACTATCTCAAGTGTTGAGTGAGTGCATCGTGCAGCAGATGCAAATGAGACCTTGACAGACAAAATTTGAACCGAATAAGCTTTATATGCATTAACTACATAGAGCTATTCAGGTGCATTTTTTAAAAGTATCAATCGGTTGTTTTCACTGAAGAATGCAAGCGAAAGCATGCAATTACACTTTTAAGTGAAATATGCACTTGAGTTATATAATACATGGAGTGCACAAAAGACCTACTCATTTATATGAAACTATTTCATATATGATCAGAGAGAGTCTCATTTGTTTATATTAGATGACATATGTATTTATGGGTTTTTGACCCAATTATATTTTAAAGCAAAAATATAACTCAAATACAAAGTTAGAAATTTCTATTATGTATTTTAAAGGATTTGTAAACCATATATTTGTGATAAGTACGCGATGGAATTAACAATTGATTTGTAGGACTAAATAAGTGGTTTAGATTACAATTGATTGTGTTTGTTAATAAGTGAGCATGATGACACAGGATTAAATCCATAAATATTTTTATGGAGTTTAAATTACAAATCAATCTATAATTTTCTGATAATATAGTTATAATCCTAAAATAATTTTTTTATCAGATTTAATCTCAGTTTTTCAAACAAGGTTCAATTTTGATCTCAAATCGACCGGAAAAAGAAAAGCGATACTGTTTAGAAGTACTTTTTAAAATAAAATATATCATAATTACAACTTATAGAATAATAGGTACAATTTATAGAAAGACTTTTTATATTTAAATATAAACTCATATATATATCTTTTAAATTTAAATATACATGATTTGTGAAAAAATGCAAAAACAAAAAAATATCAAATATAATTAGCACATGTTGATGCCACGTCAATAAATCACCAATTTAGAACTTCAAAACAACGTCGTATTACTTTTTTGGGTTGATTTGGGATCAAAAATGAATTTTGTCAGAAAATTTGAAACTAAATTTAATTAAAAAAAATTAATTTTGAGACTAAATCTGTTTTATCAAAAAATTAAAGTAATCAATTGGGCATGCTATGGTATCAGTAGCATAGAATAAAACTTATTTCTTCAATTTCTCAAATATATTTTTAAGTGCTTTTTTCTTCGAAGTATTTAAATAATCTGATATAAACTAAAATTCAGAACCTGTCTAATCAATTAATTGACCAAATTTCTCCGCAATTGATTTTAACTCTTCAAAAGTAAATTATTTCACAAAAACCTCATATATAGCTCGAGTTCGATTAATATAAAAAGGCTCATACATTGAAAGAGCTATAAGGTGATTTGGAGAATTTTTTAGTACTTGGAGCTTAGTGTACTAACTTCTAACCACTAACCACTGACATTTACCGATAAAAAAATTAAAAAAAAAATTATACATTGCTCTAAATTCGTGAAATTTGTAAAGTCGCAAGATAATTAAATTTAAAATATTTACAAAAGGATTTGAAAATAAATTTGGGTGAATTTTGATATGAAATTCAGTCGTGAGTTTTTTATAGTTCACCATCTGCATATCATGTTCTTTTTTATTATAGTGTATAAATATTTTATGTCGATGTTGACTCATTTCAATAAAAAAACCTCACTAAACGTTAAACTTCGTATATATCATTACTCTAAATTTGAAACCACAAGTATCATAATTACTTATATATAGTAATATTTTTTTAAAATCACAAGATATATATCCTTATAATGTTTTAAGGCCGAGACCCGAATTAAAATGGACCAATTTTTCTTTTTTAAACATTACGGAATACTAGGTTGTAATGTGAACTAGAAACGATCACGAGTTTCCTGCAGAAGATTGTTCGAAATTTCCATCTATGAGTTGGCAAAAGTTGGGCTGGAAATTAAAAACTTATAGTAATCTTATAATCTGGGGTCTATCCGCCTACATTAAATATGAAACTCGTGCATTAAAAAGCAAATTACTAAAATAAGAGAGACTTGTCTATTCAAGGACTAAGAGAAATAGATCAAATTAATATAAATGTTTGTGCTCAGCTCATTACTACTCAGTCACTCAATTCTTATGGAAAAATGGAGTTGACTTGGCTGGGCTATATTTACACGTTATAATGTTTCATCAAATCAATGTCTATGCAATACTTAGTACTCCCTCAGTTGTGGATTTGGGGGTGCAATTAATTTAAAAGAATTTTTTTTTGTAAAATGACGTTCCACTTAAACATTTCAATCATGCTATTGTAACTGCAAGATTCGTTTTATTAATATAATAAACACGAATATAGTTTACAACTTGAATTTGTTCGGATCGAACCGAGAAATTTTGCGGGTTCTTGACTCTAGACTTTGACCTCTGATTCTTCTCTTCAGTTGACTTTGACCTTGATCGAACTTTGACTTCGATCTTCGGACTTGAATGTTTATAACGTTAATCCAAGGGTGAAAACACCTTGTTTTGGATTAAACGTTGCTTCTGGATGAACGCTCTTGAATTTGGTGAAGAACACTCTTTGAATCTTTGAATGCAAACGCCGGATCGACGGGACTTCGAGCCTTGATCTTCGATCTGGAGCTGCTTTGGGCGAAGAACACTGAAGAACGCTCTTGGAGTTTTCTTCAAATCTTCAACGGTAAACGCCGGATTGAAGGGGTTCTGGACCTTGATCTTCAATATGGAGCTGTTTCAGGTGGACTTGAGCGAAGAACGCTTTGAAGAATCTTCGAGTCTTCGAGTAGAAACACCGGATCAAAGGGGCTTCGGGTCTTAATCTTCAATCTTGAGCTGCTTCTGATTGACTTTCACGAAGAACGACGAAGAACGCTGAAGAACGATCTTGAAGAATCTTCAAATCTTCAATGAGAAAACGCCGGATCGGAGGGGTTTCGAGCCTTGATCTTCGATCTAGAGCTGCTTCCGGTTGATTTCCACGAAGAACGGCGATGAACGCTTTGAGTCTTCAAGAACGGTTGCAGAAGATTCGCTGGTTGATCGTCTGGATGCTCGTTCGCTTCGGTTGCTTGTTCGTCTTCACTCGTGCTCGTCTTGGTTGTCGTCTCAAATGAATGAGAAGAAGACCCTATTTATAGGGTGAAGGATGGAAGACTTTCCATTCTTATCATGCCACGTGGCGCCACTTGATTGGCCCACAACATTTGATTGACGTGATTTGCGAATTAGTTTAATTCGCTTCCATTTTTTACGAGATATCATTTAATTCTCGTTTTAATGGTAAATAAGGCGTATTTATTACCCAATATGAGTATCGAACACTCATTTAATTTGTCCGATTTGTACCGTGTACATTTAATATCAAGTTAACTATTTAATTCAAGAATTAATTTGATTAAATTCTTAAAATAAAATAGCAAATTTTATTTGATATTAACATTTGTTTGCACACGTGTCATAATTTAATTGGGTGCAAATTTTATTTGCTTACAAATGCCCCCTCGTGCTTTGTTCACGGTCGTTTTGACTTGGAGTGAATGAAGCACGAAAGTATTTTGCGCCCTCATATGAATTTGAAGTTTTGAATCGTGACTGAACTTAGAAGATGTCTAAGTTGCCTACGTACCCCTTTAAAGAGGATCAAGTCATAACGTAGTTCAAGGGGATGCCATAAACAGTTTATACTCATGTAGACTAGGAGTGACATACAGTTTTAACTCGTGTGTCATGGAGACTTGATTTGGATTTGTTAGATATTTTATACTCGTATCAAGGAGTATTTCAACTTCAAATTTGAACAGTTTGATCTCTTGTCGAGAAGACTTCATTTTCAAATTTGTATATAGTTTAGGCTCGTATCTGTTGGGAAAATAGGGGTGTCCGGAATCTATTCGGGATGAAATTTAAATACGAATTTAAATACAATTATTACTAGCATGAATTAATCCTAATTAATTCAAATAATAATTCCAACAACTAATTATCATCATGCATGTTAAATTAATTTCACATATTAACTAGGCGGAATAAACAAGTAAATATGCGATTAACGTACCTCTTGTAGTATTGGCCTTTGGATATACGGGACAATTGTAATCTCGCTCTATCAACCCAAAGCCTTCTCAAGTATTTCCCTTTTCACCTCACTTGATCGCCGGTGGGAGACGCTTTCAAGTAATTTAATAAACTAAGGAAAAAGAAAAATATCTATGCTTCTTGATTTTTCCAACACATGGAATTTTGTTCTTGGGGATGAAATAATCATCCCCTATTTATAAAGAGTAATGGCCGAAAATTGTAATATTTTATGGGCCTAGAGAAAATCTTTTCTTAGACTCTAAGAAATCTTGAATATATCCCATATATTTTTTTCTCCATAATAAAATATTCCACAAAAATCTCACTCTCCTAAATATAGGGTGTAATTTTCGAAATTAATTAAGAGTGAATCCAAGATTTGGATCTTCTTGAATATATGAGATAATCTTGTATTCCAAGAATACTTATCCTCCATAATATCTTTCCAAGAAAATCAACAAAATCTAATCTCTCATATTACCTTAATTTTCGAAAATTATAGAATAAAATCAGCAAGATATAATCTTTTTATTTTAATCACCTTATCATTATTGGGCTACTTAATGGGCTACTTGAGGGGCCTTAAGGAGAATTAAGATTGGACCTCCTAATGGACTTCTGAATTTCAATATTGAGCTCCAATATAATTCAGCCCATTAATATTAATTATTACCACTAATAAATTAATATTGCACTATCCATCTTAATCTATATTACGATAATATGGGCTCCCGGTTATTATTTCCCGCGTTTAAGATTATCAAGTCCATTAATTAATTAAGTTTCTGAATAGCTCTAAATTAATTAATATATTTCACCTTGGAGTAAAGACAGCTCAACATTATTATTCGTACCGAAGAAACTAATTCTTCACTTGCAAGATTTGGTACAATAAAACTTCTGAGCCCACCAAGGGGACTAATCACACGAGCCGTACTCGCACGCGTTTCTCCGTATTAAATCTTAGCAACCGTCGTATGATTAATATTACTGCCCAAGACACAAAGTTCGAAGTCACAATGATTCTCACCCAACATGAATCAAAGCAGTAACTATTAAGCAGTAACTATTTAAGTGACGGAGATTAAGAAATCAACAACCACTGAGGTCTAATTCTTCACCTTTCAGAACAGAAGAATTTCTCCTTGCTGTAGGACCTCTTCAACACATACTAAATGTGCTAGTGCAATCTCTTAGTCAAGACAGACCAATCTGAGCCTTACACATCGACCTTTCACGGCGGATTGTTCAATTCCACCTAGGTCGTGAAAATGTACGTTTAGTTACAAGTAAACTGTTAATGTTGTCTTCCGTGATCGGGTATCACCACATTAACTACAATGTAACATGTACTATATATTGAACGGTTTGCAATAGAAATTCAACATTCAATCATAACTAAAGCAAATGCGATAAAAGAATTATTCTCATAAAACGAGTGTTTGATACACGAGTTATACAAAGTAAAAGCATACTTTCACGTATAACTCCAACAATCTCCCACTTATACTTAAAGTCTGCTTTTAGTATACATCACGCATGTCTTAGTGTAGTAGCTCTACGTGACATCTCATGTCAACCTACACTAACCTAATAATTCCTCCCACTTATACTTAAAGCAGATTGGCAATAGTCTTGACTCTCATTCCATCCACATGTCTCTCGAATGTACTCTGAGGCAGACCCTTTGTGAATGGATCCGCTAGGTTGTCACCCGACGCTATCTTTGCCACCTCTATATCTCCTCTCTTAACGATTTCTCGTATAAGATGGTATTTTCTTTCTATGTGTTTGCTGGCCTTGTGGGCTCTCGGTTCCTTTGAATTTGCAACTGCTCCGGCATTATCACAAAAGACAGTTATCTTGTCGGGCAAATTCGGAACAACGTCCAAGTCCACTAAGAAGTTCTTGAGCCAAACTGCCTCTTTCACTGCTTCACAAGCAGCTACATACTCGGCTTCCATGGTAGAATCGGCGATGCATTTCTGCTTAACGCTTCTCCATGAAATGGCTCCTCCTCCCATGCAAAACACACTACCCGAGGTTGACTTTCTTGAGTCTATGTCTGATTGGAAATCCGAGTCCGTGTATCCTACGGGAACTAGACTATCTGACTGGTAAATCAGCATCCGCTCCCGAGTTCTTTTCAGATACCTCAAGATGCACTTTACGGCAGTCCAATGGTCTTTCCCGGGATTACTTTGATATCTTGCCACCATGCCCACGGCAAAGAAAATATCCGGTCTCGTACACAGCATTGCATACATAAGGCTTCTTACGGCCGAAGCGTACGGAACACCTTGCATGTCATCTATCTCCGCTTGCGTCTTAGGGCTCATTTCTTTCGTAGATAGATTTCGTGCCTAAAAGGTACAAAACCTTTCTTGGAATCTTGCATGCTGAAACGCTTCAAAACAGTGTCAATGTATGAAGCTTGCGATAAGCCCAACATCCTCTTCTTGCGATCGCGAGTGATCTTGATCCCAAGGATGTGACCGGCTTCCCCTAAGTCCTTCATATCAAATTGTTTTGACAGCCATACCTTTACGTCTAACAATACCTTTACATTGTTTCCAATGAGCAGAATATCGTCTACGTATAATACTAAGAATACCACCGCAGTTCCGTCACGCTTCTTATACACACAACTTTCGAACTCGTTTTGATCAAACCCATAAGACTTAATCACTTGATCAAAACACTGGTTCCAAGTACGCGATGCTTGCTTAAGTCCGTAAATGGATCTCTTGAGCTTGCATACGAGATTCTCTTGGCCTTTTTCAATGAAACATTTGGGCTGTTGCATATAGATATCTAACCCGTCAAGACTTCCGTTAAGGAAAGCCGTCTTGACATCCATTTGCCAGATCTCGCAAATCTAGGTGCGCAGCGATCGACAAGAGAATACGGATGGACTTAAGCATAGCTACAGGCGAAAAAGTTTCCTCATAATCGATCCCTTATTTCTGAGTATACCCTTTGGCCACAAGCCTCGCTTTGAAGGTTTCAACCCTTCCGTCCGGTCCTCTTTTCCTCTTGTACACCCACTTACATCCAATGGGTTCTACCCCACTGGGTGGCTCGACCACCTCCCACACTTGATTATGATCCATCGAACCCATCTCGGCTTCCATTGTCGTTTGCCATGACTCCGCGTCTTTGTCTTGGACTGCCTCATCGTACGTCCATGGGTCTAATTCAACACCGGGAACCAAATCCGAAGATTCTCCTATCCCCATGAATCTCTCGGGTTGTCTAGGAACCCTCCCACTACGACGGGGTTCCGGTTGTGAAGATGTGACGTGTGGTACATCATTTTGTATACTTGGTATCGAGGTTTGACCTCTCAATTCTTCTAAGGTAATTTCACTTTTAGGTTTCCGATTGTTCATATAGTCTTCCTCCAAGAATTTAAAGTGTGTACTGATCACGGTCTTTTGATCCTTGGGACTATAGAACATACACCCTTTCGTTCCCGCAGGGTATCCTATAAACAGCCTTAATTCCGAACGTGGATCCAACTTACCGGCTTTCTTGTCTAGCACGTATGCCGGACAACCCCAAATCCGCAAATGTCTTAGACTGGGCTTGCGCCCGGTCCACAATTCCATTGGGGTTTTAGGAACTGATTTGGATGGCACCAAGTTTAGAATATAAGCCGCCGTTTCCAAGGCGTTACCCCAAAACGACTTGGGTAAATCCGAATAAATCATCATGGATCTGACCATCTCTAAAAGAGTCCGGTTCCTTCGTTCCGCCACACCGTTCTGTTGAGGGGTTCCCGGTGCGGTCAACTGGGATACGATCCCTTCGTCCGATAGGTAGTTCAAGAATTCATCGCTGAGGTATTCGCCTCCACGATCTGATCGTAGAAACTTGATACTCTTTTCCCTATGTTTCTCGGCTTCGGCCTTAAACTCTTTAAACTTTTCAAAAGTTTCAGACTTATGCCGCATAAGGTAAATGTACCCATATCTTGAGTAATCGTCAATGAAGGTAACGAAATACTCATACCCCATTCTCGTTTTGATCGTCATTAGACCACACACATCGGTATGAACGAGTTCTAACACTTCTGTGGCTCTATTCCCCTTGGCTCCAAATGCCCTCTTGGTCATCTTAGCCTCTAAACAGGATTCACAAGTTGGAAACGGCTCGACTTGGAGCGATTCCAAGGATCCGTCTTTCACCAATCTCTCTATCCGCTTTAGATTAATATGACCTAGTCTAAGATGTCATAGAAGTGTTTCGTTCATCTCCGAAGAACGCTTTCTTTTATTGCTCGAAATGATCGACGTGTTATTAGATTCATTATTTGAGTGGTGTGCACACTTAATCGTATAGAGATTGTTTACCAACGTTCCATGACAGATAACATCATTCTTAAAAGAAACAGTAACAACTTTATTAAAAGTAACTGAATATCCATCAAAAAACAACTTAGAAACTGAAATTAAATTCTTCCTAAAGTTTGGAACGTATAAAACATCTCTTAAAATTAAAACTCTATCTTCAAAAGATAGGTGCACGACTCCCACTGCTTCGGCTGCCACTCTCGTAGCATCCCCCAAAGTGATTGTGATCTCATTCTTGCTAAGTCGCCGGGTTAGCTGGAACCCCTGAAGAGTGAAACAAATATGATCAGTTGCCCCGGTATCCACTACACAAACGTGGGCAGCATACGCCGCAACATATGTTTCAACGACTAAAGCATGAGACTTACCTTTCTTTCCACCCTTCTTAGGCTTAGAACAGGTCGCCCTCCAATGTCCCTTCTCACCACAATTAAAGCACTTACCCTTAGCAGCTTTCTTTCCACCTCCTTCTCCCTTTGCCTTGGGTTTCGCAACGGTTGGATTTGCTTGGGTCTGGCCCTTCGTCCTCTTCCTCTTCTTCCCTCCCTTGGGACCCGAAGAGAAAGACGGACCATTTGCCACCATAGCAACGGTTTGGTGATCCATTAGAGTCTCTGCCGATACCAAAGCTTGCAAGAGCTCGGGCAAACTATTTGCCCGGTCATTCATTTGATAGTTCAACTGAAACTGCTCAAAGCTCTTTGGCAGAGAATGGAGAACGAAATCGACCTTAATAGGGAGGTCAAATTCCGCACCAAGTACTTCCAACTTGTTGAGATAACCCATCGTCTCGATAACGTGATCCCTTACGGGCGTACCTTCCACCATTTTCAACGAAAGCATCTTTCGCATGGTGATTTGCCTAGCCGTACGGTTCTGATGTTGAAACATCGCTTCAAGATTTTGCATTATCTCAGAGGCGGTCTCCATGTGTTGGTGTTGGTGTTGCAACACATCTGACATTGAAGCCAGAATAGGAGTATTAAGTACCCACTTGTGGTGTTGGGCGGTTAGGACAATATTAAGGTTACGTTTCCAATCAACATAGTTCTCACCAACAAGTTTGTTATCTTTAAGTATACTAAACAGTGGATTAAAAGGTTGTGACATGATGAACTGAGAATAAAACATACATTCATATCAATATCTAAAAAAAATACGAAATTATCACATAATTCGATCACATCAATTATATTGAAATCTTAAAACAATATAATCATGCATCAGCCAACATCTCGAAACAATTTAAATGCGCCACGAGGGGTGGTCTATACATTTAAGCACATTCAAGCGGATTACAAACTTAAAAGTTACAAATCCTTAATTCAAAATTAATAGTTGGCTCTCACTTTGACCACATAGAAACTGACAGGGACTACGAGGGGAGTAAGTTAATATCAATTTTCTATGCCTAAGTAATAACCATAATTAAATACAGGATTATTATTTCGCTTTGAGCAAGTCACTCGTGGTGAGGGTCAATACCGCCACTAGTAATAATCCACAATCATCCTTTCGGAATTTATTCATGTGAAATCCGTTCTTTTGGCCGATCCGAGGGGGAAATGTATTCCAAAAGAACTTCACAAATAAATAAATTATGGAGGTCAAAATAATCCAATTTTAATATCCGGAATAAAATTGCGATTATAAAAACATACTTAGTAATTTTCGAAAGTAAGGTTTTTCTTGGACAATTAAATTCATGCAAACACATATTAACAAATAATAATAAGTGCGCGAAATAAAACATCCATCAAAACAAAATTAAACACATTGGAGCACTCGAATCCAATTGTCACGGTTTAATTTATTCACGTCTTGATGCAAAAATCGTCCTTGTTGCTTTCCGACGTTCGTCTCGACGTGCTCCCACTCGAACAGCAACACTTCATCAAAAACAGCATCGTTTGGGGTTCGAGACGACGTTTAAAATCACACGAAAAAAAAACATGAACCGAAAAAATTCCACGGCCCGAGATACAGCACGCGTCGGCCCACGAAGTGGGCCCGTGCGCTTCCCGGCCCAAAAGGCGCCGAAACGCTGCCCGAAGCGCAGCCCCGAGGCGCAGCCGAGGCGCTGCACGGAGGCGCAGCCGAGGCGCTGTACGGAGGCGCGCCGAGGCGCCGCCCGGACCGCCCCGAGGCGCTACAGCCTCGCGCCCGAGGCGCGCGCGCGGTGCGCACGGCGCTGGCCACCCGTCGCGCATGGCGTGCGCCGTGCACCCCCGTGCACCGTTTTTTCGTCGTTCGTCCTCGTTTTCTTCACCCCTTGCATGATTTTACGTCCATACACGCGCCACGCTTGTATGCGTCATCCGGGTACGCCGTTTTTAATTCTTCGTTCTTCGTCACGATCCGATTACAATTTATTTTTAACAAAAAAAATAAATACTAGATCTAGACTAGTCTATTACAATGATCGAATCAAAATAAAAACAACTAATCTACTCGTGGATTTTCTCACGAGAAAAACGAATTCGAACTAATCGAATTAAAAAAACAATTAATTTACACGCATGAAATTAACAACATTAAAACCATGACAATTGGATACCTGCAAAAAAGATCTAACAATTCTACTATCCAATTTCAATTTAATGTTTAACAATTTAAATTCCAATTTAAAATTCAGAGCCCGAAACCGTGGCTCTGATACCAGTTGTTGGGAAAATAAGGGTGCCCAGAATCTATTCGGGATGAAATTTAAATACAAATTTAAATGCAATTATTACTAGCATGAATTAATCCTAATTAATTCAAATAATAATTCCAACAACTAATTATCATCATGCATGTTAAATTAATTTCACATATTAACTAGGCGGAATAAACAAGTAAATATGCGATTAACGTACCTCGTGTAGTATTGGTCTTTGGATATACGGGACAATTGTAATCTCGCTCTATCAACCCAAAGCCTTCTCAAGTATTTCCCTTTTCACCTCACTTGATCGTCGGTGGGAGACGCTTTCAAGTAATTTAATAAACTAAGGAAAAAGAAAAATATCTATGCTTCTTGATTTTTCCAACACATGGAATTTTGTTCTTGGGGATGAAATAATCATCCCCTATTTATAAAGAGTAATGGCCGAAAATTGTAATATTTTATGGGCCTAGAGAAAATCTTTTCTTAGACTCTAAGAAATCTTGAATATATCCCATATATTCTTTTCTCCATAATAAAATATTCCACAAAAATCTCACTCTCCTAAATATAGGGTGTAATTTTCGAAATTAATTAAGAGTGAATCCAAGATTTGGATCTTCTTGAATATATGAGATAATCTTGTATTCCAAGAATACTTATCCTCCATAATATCTTTCCAAGAAAATCAACAAAATCTAATCTCTCCTATTACCTTAATTTTCGAAAATTATAGAATAAAATCAGCAAGATATAATCTTTTTATTTTAATCACCTTATCATTATTGGGCTACTTAATGGGCTACTTGAGGGGCCTTAAGGAGAATTAAGATTGGACCTCCTAATGGACTTCTGAATTTCAATATTGAGCCCCAATATAATCCAGCCCATTAATATTAATTATTACCACTAATAAATTAATATTGCACTATCCATCTTAATCCATATTACGATAATATGGGCTTCCGGTTATTATTTCCCGCGTTTAAGATTATCAAGTCCATTAATTAATTAAGCTTCTGAATAGCTCTAAATTAATTAATATATTTCACCTTGGAGTAAAGACAGCTCAACATTATTATTCGTACCGAAGAAACTAATTCTTCACTTGCAAGATTTGGTACAATAAAACTTCTGAGCCCACCAAGGGGACTAATCACACGAGCCGTACTCGCACGCGTTTCTCCGTATTAAATCTTAGCACCGTCGTATGATTAATATTACTGCCCAAGATACAAAGTTCGAAGTCGCAATGATTCTCACCCAACATGAATCAAAGCAGTAACTATTAAGCAGTAACTATTTAAGTGACGGAGATTAAGAAATCAACAACCACTGAGGTCTAATTCTTCACCTTTCAGAACAGAAGAATTTCTCCTCGCTGTAGGACCTCTTCAACACATACTAAATGTGCTAGTGCAATCTCTTAGTCAAGACAGACCAATCTGAGCCTTACACATCGACCTTTCACGGCGGATTGTTCAATTCCACCTAGGTCGTGAAAATGTACGTTTAGTTACAAGTAAACTGTTAATGTTGTCTTTCGTGATCGGGTATCACCACATTAACTACAATGTAACATGTACTATATATTGAACGGTTTGCAATAGAAATTCAACATTCAATCATAACTAAAGCAAATGCGATAAAAGAATTATTTTCATAAAACGAGTGTTTGATACACGAGTTATACAAAGTAAAAGCATACTTTCACGTATAACTCCAACAGTATCGAGGAGCATCATTTGATCCAGGAGGCTTCAATTTGATCTCCGTCTTGAAAGCTTGATTTGGCTTTGAGATAGTTTTCGCTCGTATCAAGGAGCTTTATTTGATTCGGAGAGGCTTCAATTTGATCTCTGGCTTGAAAGCTTCAGACAGTTTTATCTCTTATCAAGGAGAATGGATTTGATGGAGACTTCAATTTGATCTCCGGCTTGAGAGCTTCAGATAGTTTAGTCTCTTAACAAGGAGAGTTTCATTTAACTTGGGGAGACTTCAATCTGATCTTCGACTTGAGAGCTTCTGACAGATTTATCTTTCGTCAATGAGATTTGATTTGGCTTTGAGATAGTTTTCGCTCGTGTCAAGGAGCATCACAGACAGTTTATGCTCTTGTCAAGGAGCATTTGATTTGAGGGACTTTAGGTAGCTTCTTCGAGCACGATATCTCCTTGCTTAACCAATTGCATGACCTTTTCCTTGAAGATGAAGCAGTCTTCAATTGGGTGGCCCACTAATCGATGGTATTTGCAGTACTTTGGATTGTCAGTGCATCCAGCTTCCTCCGGCCGTTTCATCATAGGCAACTCAATAAGGTTTACATCCATCAAGTCATCGAATATCCCCGAGACGTCAGTGTTTAAGAAAGGATAATGTTTTTGTCGTAGCTCTTTCAGAGTCAAGCCGCTTTGCCCCCTATCGTGAGGAAGGTCTTTTATGTATTCCTTACTTGAAGGCTTAACATTTGTTATGTCGCGATGCTTTTGACTTGGTAGTTCCTCAACTCCACTTGCAACCATGCTTAGCTCCATATCATGAGCTCTTGTAGCCAGGTCTTCAAAAGTCTTTGGTTGAATTTCTTGAAGAATGTATCGGAGACCCCACTGCATGCCTTGGATGCACATTTCAATTGCAGACATCTCAAATAGTCGGTCCTTGCAATTCAGGCTTAAGTTCCTCCATCGATTAATATAATCGACCACGGGCTCATCTTTCTTTTGGCGAGTGTTGGTTAGCTCGATCATGCTAACTGTCCTCCTTGTGCTGTAGAAGCGGTTTAGGAACTCATTCTCCATTTGATCCCAACTGTCAATAGAGTTAGCCCCCAGATCAATGTACCAGTCGAAGGCATTTCCTTTGAGTGAGCGGACGAACTGCTTGACAAGATAGTCTCCGTAAGTCCCGGCATTATTGCACGTCTCAACAAAATGGGCCACGTGCTGCTTTGGATTGCCCTTTCCATCAAACTGTTGGAACTTTGGAGGTTGGTAGCCTGCTGGCATCCGCAAGTTGTCAATCCTCTTTGTGTAGGGCTTGGTGTAGGTGAAGGTGGACTTGGAGCCATCTTCAAATTTCCCTTTCACCGTCTCCAGAATGAGCTCCTTGAGCTGATCAATCTGGATCGCTCCATCAGCTGAGACTTGCAGTTCTTTAGTAGTCTCCTCAGTTTCAGCTGCTTGTCGCCTAATTGAGGTTTCCTCCACTCCTTGATCTTCAACTTGCTTTCCGTGAGCGTGACTTGCATCACTATTCTCCACCTTGTTCATCAAGTTGGCAATCTGAATGTCTTGCCTCTTGACGTGATCTGCAAGACCTTCAATAGCTTTAAGGATGCTATTGAATCGTTCCTCAATAGTTGAGGAGTCTGTCATCATGACTGGAGCAATGCTTGAGTCTGACAGTGAGTTTGAGGATGAATGTGTAATGGAGTGCGGAGAGTTGACCTCTTCGTCTTCAGCAGTGTGGACTGGCTTCTTAGTCGTTGCCTCCACTGATGGATTGGCCTTTGTGATGGTCTCAGTCAGCGATCGCTTCGCCATACTTCTTGTCACGGCCTGGCCGTCAGAAGTTTTGGAGGAGTTGGTTTTTTGCACAATAACTTTGCGGGGAGCCATCCTTAGTGATCTTGAACTTTAGAGAAGGGATGAGAGGTAGAGTCAGTCCCACTGGGCGTGCCAAATTTGTAACTGCAAGATTCGTTTTATTAATATAATAAACACGAATATCGTTTACAACTTGAATTTGTTCGGATCGAACCGAGAAATTTTGCGGGTTCTTGACTCTAGACTTTGACCTCTGATTCTTCTCTTCAGTTGACTTTGACCTTGATCGAACTTTGACTTCGATCTTCGGACTTGAATGTTTATAACGTTAATCCAAGGGTGAAAACACCTTATTTTGGATTAAACGTTGCTTCTGGATGAACGCTCTTGAATTTGGTGAAGAACGCTCTTTGAATCTTTGAATGCAAACGCCGGATCGACGGGACTTCGAGCCTTGATCTTCGATCTGGAGCTGCTTTGGGCGAAGAACACTGAAGAACGCTCTTGGAGTTTTCTTCAAATCTTCAACGGTAAACGTCGGATTGAAGGGGTTCTGGACCTTGATCTTCAATATGGAGTTGTTTCAGGTGGACTTGAGCGAAGAACGCTTTGAAGAATCTTCGAGTCTTTGAGTAGAAACACCGGATCGAAGGGGCTTCGGGCCTTAATCTTCAATCTTGAGCTGCTTCTGGTTGCCTTTCACGAAGAACGGCGAAGAACGCTGAAGAACGATCTTGAAGAATCTTCAATGAGAAAACGCCGGATCGGAGGGGCTTCGAGCCTTGATCTTTGATCTGGAGCTGCTTCCGGTTGATTTCCACGAAGAACGGCGATGAACGCTTTGAGTCTTCAAGAACGGTTGCAGAAGATTCGCTGGTTGATCGTCTGGATGCTCGTTCGCTTCGGTTGCTTGTTCGTCTTCACTCGTGCTCGTCTTGGTTCGTCTTGGTTGTCGTCTCAAATGAATGAGAAGAAGACCTTATTTATAGGGTGAAGGATGGAAGACTTTCCATTCTTATCATGCCACGTGGCGCCACTTGATTGGCCCACAACATTTGATTGGCGTGATTTGCAAATTAGTTTAATTCGCTTCTATTTTTTACGAGATATCATTTAATTCTCGTTTTAATGGTAAATAAGGCGTATTTATTACCTAATATGAGTATCGAACACTCATTTAATTTGTCCGATTTGTACCGTGTACATTTAATATCAAGTTAACTATTTAATTCAAGAATTAATTTGATTAAATTCTTAAAATAAAATAGCAAATTTTATTTGATATTAACATTTGTTTGCACACATGTCATAATTTAATTGGGTGCAAATTTTATTTGCTTACAGCTATTTTTTTAAACATAATCGGATTGGAGCTCCATAAATATATATGTATAATTGGTCAAATAAACTTTTATTAAATCAAAACAGCGCATTAGATATGTCATTACAATAGCTTACAACATAGAAAATTACAAATATACATATACACTAAAATGGTTTCTGGGTTTGGGGTTACACTTGTGTTGTGACCGTTTCGGACCACAAGTCGGATCCGGTCGGAAGCAAGCCGAAAAGGACACAGGGACGCCCAGGAGATGGGACCGACCTGGCCGGTCTATATCCGACCTCAGCGGGCTCCGACCACGGGTTTCCGGCCCCAAAAATGAGGCCGGAAGCCTGCTTGGGACGCCCGTCAAACGTTCATCGCAACCACAGTGAAGTCCGGCCGTGGCCGGACCGGCCCTGTCACGACCAGTGAAGACCAGCGGAGGCCGCCCGGACACGACCAACCGGCTGGAAGAATCTCCGACCTCACTTTCCACCAGGAGACCGGCCTCCGATCACCTAATGCCCCCGGCCGGCAAGGGAGATCTGGGGCACGTGATAGAATCAAGCGAGATCCTCCTCCCAGAGGGAAAAAGGCCGCCTCTGTACTCAGAGACTCAGAGAATATTCCATCCAAATGAGGAAATGTGCCAGAGAATCGTCCTTTTTGGACACGCGTCAACACCTTAGTGGCCGGCCGCCTGCAGACTCTGGCACTCCAGTGCCCGCGCATCCTCTGGGACAGGAGGCATTTAATGCACCTGTCCCCCGAGAGGCCGGAAATGACCAAAATACCCCTGTAGTGAGAAAACTATAAATACCCCCACATTTGTAATAAAGAGAGAGGTTCAATCTCTCTCAGGATATTCAATACACATACTCATTCAAGTCCAGGGACTAACAACCCCTGGCAATTCTTGGTGTTCTTAGTGTTCTTAGTGTTCTTATGCATTTAATGTCTTTCTTCATTCAAGCATTCATTTTAGCATTTAAGAACCCAATCATTTGATGTTTTTACCAAAGCCCTTATAAATAGCCAGTTAATCCCAGCAACAAATATTTGGTAAACAACAACTTGTACCGAGAGCTGGCAAACCGGGCCGCCCGGCCCGTCGAGCCAATCACTGTTCGAGGGTAGGGCCGGGCCGTTTGCACGTTGGGCCGGTAAAATCTCAGTCCGGCCCGTTTCAATTTTTTTTTTCCTAATCTCAAAAATAATGTTTAGTAGAGTTTTTTTTTTTATTCCACAATACTGAAAATTGAGGGGATTCATTTACAAAATTCCTTATTATGACATCAACTATCAAGTCAAGTATGTTTTAAAAAAAAAAACTAAATATACAACATTAAATATCATTTAAAAACTAAATATACAACACTAAATTCCTTATTATGGATGTATCAACTCAAATATGCCCATATATTTTTAATTACAACACTAAATATCATTTAAAAAAACAACACTAATTATAATCTTTTAAAAATAAAGTAAATAAAAAAATAAAAATAAAATCAACCGGGCCAAACGGGTCGGTCCGTGGCCCGTTGGGCCTAAAACGGTCCGGCCCATTTGGCCCGTTTGGCCGGGCCAAAAATGGCCTGATTTTTTTGGGCCTCTATTTTTTTAGCCCAGCCCGGTCCATATGTCGGGCGGGCTAGGTCCACATTGCCCTACTTGTACCCCGTTGTCCCTTAATAGGTCTGTCGTCATTGGTTCTGAAACTACTTTTATAGTAAAAAATAATACTCCCTCCGTCCCACTATTCTGTTCCCCCTACTTTTGGGCACAACATTTAAGGTGGATATTAAAATATAGATATAGTACATGTGATGTGATGGAGAGAGAAGAGAATAAAGTGTAATGTGGTTAAAATGAGTGGATGTGAATAAAGTAAATGAATATAATATTATTAGTTGATTTCCAAATAAGGTTGTTGATAGGCGAACATAAGTCAATAAATGGCGAACAAGGATTAAAGCTACATCAAGGATTATGAAGAGCCAACCTCAAATCAAGGGTGATCAACAAAGAAAATCAAGTTGGGGTGCATCTACCAATTTTAGAGGTGTATAAAGTGACGAACAACTCCCCGACGAACAACTAATGGGCGAACAGGTATTTAGACCCGAGACCAAGAATGAGCCAACTGTGAAGTCATCAATGACGAACAACTTGGTCAAACTATGATATAACAAACAGCCAAAGAAGTGTGTACAAGTGAACAAAGGACAAAGATCCCAAAGCCAAGCTGAACAAAGTCATAAGGCGAACAACTTCCAAAGTACACCCTCAAGAGGCGAACAACTTTCAGTTGAAGGGTCATCAAGATCATTCAAGCCGACCTAGGCGAACAACAATGAGTCCGAGATAAGGCCCAAAAGAAGACTTTGTAACTAAGATTCAGCTTAGATAAGGTCAAACTAAGGTCAAAGGACACATGTCAGGCATGCAAGCCAGGGAGACCAAGAGTCAGTAGCACCTCATGCTTGCTAGCCTCTATAAATAGTTGTTCTCCAGCTTATTGAAATAATTTCGAATTTTCAGATAAAAATACACACATAAACACACCCAAACTCACACATACACGAAATAAGTCCAATTTCGACTACCGAATTTACAAATTCGATAGATTCATACCCCGATTTACCATTTACGGTGGTAATCAATCACACGTTATTGATTGGTGACGTAAAAACGGATTAAAACAGCCACTAATCCTTACGATTAGATTCGTTCACCAACAAAGGTATGGGAACATAATAGTGGGACGGACCAAAATGGCAAAACGGGAACAGAATAGCGGGACGGAGGGAGTATATATATATATATATATATATATATATATATATATATATATATATATATATATATATTGGATTTGATATAATGCCCACCGGTGGGCATATTTTATATGCCCACCGCGAATGTAATAATGACACATAAACAAATTTAAATAGGGGCACCACTATTATTTTAATTGATTACTTAAATTTACTTACGTGTCATTATCACATTCGCGGACATATAAATTTATGTCCACCGGTGGGCATTATCGTATCTAACTATATCAATAGTATCCTGTGGATCTTTTCCAAACCAGATAGGACTGACTGAGAAATTCCATAGTCTATGAGTTAACCTGAAAAAAGCTTTACGCCCACAAACGTCTGCGCCTATCCATTGGCATAACGGCAAAAGGGCACGCCCACATAGTTAACTCATAGATATCACTAGAAAACTCAAACCTATCGGTTAAACCAACGCTACCTTTGATATAGTAACATACAGATACAATAGAAAAAAGTTAACAAATGCATCTGAAAGTAGAGTTTAGCTATGCTAGGTCATGATTCAATACAAGAAGATTTAGCCGACCATTAAGGCGGCGATAATAAAAAGAAATTCAAAATATATAACAAAAAGAAAGTAAACAGTATACCTTAATGAGCCACCAGGGCCAACAGTTTATTTCACAAAGAAGGAGAATAGAAAGAGAAACAAGGGGGTTGTAGAGAGAGAAAGAGAGAGCGAGCAAACTCAAGCGTGCTCTAAAACAGAAAAGAAAATCCCTATATTATTTTATTTTTAAAGCGTAATAGTACGTTTGTGTGGGATGTATAAAAGTTATCTTTTGTAGCCATTCATGCAGAAAATTACCGGTAAAAATTCTATAAAAATATTATAGGAGATAACACACTCACATTTCAAATGTAATCCAATCAATCGATCGACTTATCTTACGTTTAATTAATTAATCATGTTTAATCTACATATTAGAAACCCTTTGTAAATATTACTTGAATTGTAAAAATTGATCTTCCAATTAAAGTTCCTCTTTATTTCCAAAAATAATGATACCACGTTATACACAATTTGAACTAATGAAATAGAATACGATATAAAATATATAGTATGTTGTCTTCCTACCAAGTTGGAAGAGTTATTTACAGTAATAACCTGTACATTTTGCCTAAGATTGAAAAAGGAAAAAAAGAAAAAAAGAACAATTTGAATCGCATCTCAAAAAAGTTAAATTGAGTGCTGCATGCCTTATCCATCAACAGCATCATAATTGAGTAATTTTCATGAATGTCTTGTTACAAAAGCAAACCCCCAAGACCGTTTCTGCCCAAGAGCTACTCGTGTAATCAGGATCACGAGCAGCTCGTGGACGAAAACTTGAAACATATATATGTGTGTTTGCAAGAATCAAATTCAAGAAGCTAAGTTAGCACGGGGGACGACGAATACGGAGATTTGTCCGCCTGAGAAGCCAAGTACTCGAGCGCAGAGACGACGTCAGTCATTAGGGGGCGGATACTCGCATGTTCTTGAAGACACATTGAAGTTATTACAATAGCATGTTGCACGCTCTTCACGGGGTACCGCCCTTCAAGCAGAGGATCGACCATCTTCGTAAAGCTTTTCCGATCCTTTAAGAACGGTCGCGACTGCACCCAAAATGGCCGTAATTGTTATTGTTCTACATATCTCGAACCACAAAAAATTATAAGGCGATAAAAACTTCTGCACTAGCTTTGAAGTAAAGAGTTCACGTAAACTTGATTCACAAAAGAATGTGAACTTACCCAGACGACTAGGTTTTGTTCTCCGGGTTTTCTAGTGAAGTCCATAGCCTTCCGTCCGGTGATGAGCTCCAGGAGAACAACACCAAAGCTATAGATGTCGGATTTCAATGTGAGTTTTCCACTCATGGCGTATTCCGGAGCACAATATCCATAAGTTCCCATCACACGAGTCGAAACATGCGTTTTGTCGCCAACGGGTCCTAGTTTGGCAAGCCCAAAATCAGACAACTTCACGTTAAAATCATTATCCAACAATATATTCGAAGACTTCAAATCGCGATATATCACGGGTGGACTTGCTTGGTGAAGATATTCTAGGCCGCGAGCTGCACCAACCGCGATCTTCAACCTCGTGCTCCAACTCAACGGCTTCTGCCCCGGCTCCAAATCTGGCACACCAAACATATATATAGATATTGATTCTATTTACCAAATTTCACAATCCAAATTGGACAAAAATATTACCAAAGAGATGATTCTCTAGGCTACCCATGGGCATGTACTCGTAAACCAAGAGTCTCTGGTCGGCGTGAGTACAATAACCGATCAAGTTGACGAGGTTGGGATGGTGTAGCAAAGACAACATCAAAACCTCCACGATGAATTCTTGATTTCCTTGAAGCCCATCAAGATTTAGTTGCTTTACAGCAACAATCTGATCATCAAATTTAACGTTAACGTCAAATTTAAATTGATCGACAGTAGTAACGATTATATGAGAGCTTACCGTGTCGGGGTCTAGACGGCCTTTGTAAACGCTTCCAAAACCTCCTTCTCCGATCAAATTAGCTTCCCTGAAGTTCTGCGTCACCATTGCAAGTTCCTTGAACGTAAAGCTCCGAGCTTTTTGGCCTCTCCCTGATATGCTCTCTTTGCCTTTTCCCCTTCTCCGTTGGCTCTCTTAAAATCGAGACACAACAAAAACACGATAAATACACAACAAATCTCAAATGAGCAGCACATCTGATACAAATTTTTGTCTAAAATATAATTTTACCATTATTATCATCACCATATCTCTGTCCCTTCGCACCCCCTGCTATCCAAGAAAACAAGGTGCAAAAGATTAAACGACGGACCAAAACAATATCATTCGTTAAACAAAAGAAAACGGAACCTAAATAATCGACGGATCTTGGACTCATATCATCGTCGTCGTAATCTGGTGTATCCTTAGACCGCCTAAAGCTTGCACAGGAAAAGCAACTCATCTTTCAAATGAATGCTTCTCCCTTGCAACAAAGATTAAACGATCCTTCCAAGAACACCAGAATTCACACACAACACCCACAAAATTTCAACTTAGCGACCCAAATCAAATTCCATTACCGCAACCCAAATTTAGCAAACCATCACAAAAACATCAAAACAAAAAAAATTGAATTACAGAAAGGCAATATTGGAGAGAGAAACTCAATGTTCTCTCCCCTTTGAGAATTCCAGAGAACCCTAGTGCAGGAAGATGAAAAACATCATATGATTCTAACCTCCTCCCACCACTCTAAATGCAACAATATAATGTACCACAATCCTCACAACCAAAGAATTTATATACTAAATATAGGGAATAATACTTTCATCTTAATTCATCAAATAATATTTGTAAAGATAACCCCAGAATTTCGGGCCCTTTTGAACTAATACTATGATCATTTATTTCCTTTTTTCTATATTTAGCTTCAACCCCTAATTTAGCGTCATCTTTTAGCGGTGGTGGTTGACCTTGCAAATTGGGTTCCAGGATAAAAATGTAACTATTGACATATAATTCTTACATTCTAATTCTCAAATGTTCTTCTCTTCGTGATGAAACCTGCAAAACTTTCAAAAGCCCAGAAAAATGCCTATCATCTTCATTACACAAAACGCAAGAAAATTTTAGTGTAATATTCATTTTAAAGCATATTTGTGAGTTCCAAAATTATGCTCCGTCTCGGCATGAGACCGTCTCACACATGACATACTCGTCAAGATTATTTATCAGATCATCATCCTAGGATTCTTAGCCATTAGCCCATCAGAACTTCAATCACTTTTAAAATGGAGTACTAACTGAAAATATTATAAGATATACTTTCCGTTGAATTTTTTAAAAGACAAACTTTTTACTTAAACATTAGGTAAAATTGGAGGGAAGAAGTATATAATTTTGTAAAAAAAGATAGTATCGCCTTAAAAACTTGCCAAGCATCATAGAAAGCTTGTACATGTGTTTAATCTTGTCCTAAAATTGTACCACGTCACTCTGGATACCATGCATAACATACTTGGATTTTTGAGTATGTCTTCATTGATTTTATAAGTAAAAACATTACATGAAATTCTAATGTTTACAAACAAACTTCTGAACCATGGACAACATCTAAAGTCCAATAGAAATAAAACAGTATTCTTATACTGACTCTAGATTTATGTCTTTCCTAGTCAAGAGATACATATAAATATCATGTAATCAAACCTACTTCTGAATTATGACACCCTAAATCCTCACTCCCCACTTTATCAAAGTTACAAAGGTTAATCACTTCTTTAGTTTTTGCCTAAAGAATTAAATGCATGATCAATCTATACAAGCCTTTCGCTAAACTCTATCGATCTGGAGTGCTCTCGATTATATGTTGGGCTCGGAATTTCCCTGGCAGCCTCCAAAGCTCAACAAACCAATAATCATAGTTGTAATGCTAAATCGGGCTGTTGGGGCGAACCGATTTGTAAGCTAGGACCAGGAGAACCAGCAGGCACCCTTACATTCAGGTCCGGAGGACCAGAAAGCCCGTGTCTTTGTTGCACAGGCCAAGAAGATTTCACAAAAGCTCGTGTTTCAGCTTCTCCATTCGAATTAGAGGCCTTAGCTTGTGCCGGTGGGAATCCAGGTGGTACATTATTGCTACTTTCTGGTGACTTGGCTTGCTCTGGGATTGCATTGCCTGTTTCCACCTTTACAGATGGAACAGTTACCCGTTCTGCAGACATATCGTGCCCAAACATTCCAGTAAAACCATTTCTGTTGGAGTGATTTTGCTGAGGTGGGAATTGTGTTCTCCAAGAAGAAGCATCACCTTGTTTGAGCTCATTCTGGCTGTTCAGTTTTCTAACTGCTTCAACCAATCCTTCAGAAACAGTAGAATTTAGATGATCAGAAGTTGAGGGTATCACAAGTTTGTTTGAGCTAGAATCACCAGCAGTGCTGTTAGACGATTTCTGGTTCTCGATTGAGATGGGCAAAGTCTGTGAAGGTGTTCCGTTATCACCCACCCACCCAGGACCGTATTGTACCCCAGCAGGTAAAACGGTCTCTATCCTCTTTGACGCAAGTTTCCAGGCTACAGGGCCAAGATTTGCAGCATATCTAGCCAGGCTTCTTGCATAAGTCAGGCTTTCTTGAAGACCCACCTATAAACGAGAGATTAGCCGTTCTGAAATTGGAGATTAAGCTCAACAAGAACATCCACAAACTTATTATCAGCAAAGAGGATCATTAATGGACAAGAGTTCTTTGCAACAGGTGGCACACAGCTAACACACTAAACAGCAAAGGAGACATCTCCGGTGTTGGGTCATTTTAAAGTTATGCTCAAATTACTTAGCAGTTGAAAAGAACATGAGATAACTACTTTTTAAGACAAATGGTAAAGTCGTGTTAACTTCAAAGAGGCACTTATAGTTTCCTCCCAAAACCCATCTTGGGGTAGACAATGATGCAACACAAGGCACTTATAATGACGGACACACCTATAAAATATATATGCATATACACACTAATAGTTTCTCGAAATGTTTACCGGCACTAATCGCTTCATATACAAAATTGGCAAATTGTTGCCTGAGGGGTGCGGAAGAAATTCCCTGTAGGTATCACGCTTATTCTCATCCACAGTAAATAACTTCTTCGAATGTTTCATGTCAGCCCTTAAAATTGATGCTGCAAGTTAGGAACAGAAGGTTAACCTGTCTGCACGAAAATTGACCAATTGCTGGACTTTGATAGCCAAATACCTGGAAATTCGTTATTCCAATCAGCCAACAATTCTGAATGATTTTCACCATTTTTCCAACCGTAAGATGACACCATTGGGTCAGTATACCTAGACCTAAATACAGCCTTTCTTAAATTGTAAGAATTCGATCCAGTTGCTTTATCTTCTCCATTAGCAAGAGTTGCACCTGAAGAAAGCTCAGTGCCAACACGATCTACTGGGGATGCTTCCATAGGCTTCTTCTGGTTCTTGTTACTTGGAGGCCTGCCTCTCCTCACAACCTTGGGCTGTGGTGCCCCATCATCACCTTCTGACCTTAGATTTTTGAAGTCCCTCTTTGCAAGCTCTTGTATAGATCGTGCCTAATGTTTTTCCCATTAATCAGTAGGAAGTAGAATGATGAAAAGGAGAAACAGGGCACAAAGGACTACACAAACCTGCCGAAAGTAGACAGTATCTGAACCATTGTACTCCATGGCATTTGAACATATCAAACACACATCAGCCTGACAGATGGAGCTAAAATCAGTTGTATTTCAAAAGTTTATCAAATCATATCAACTAAACTAATCCAAATGCCATGCTCATAATCACATTTGAATACAATATAGAGAAGTACGCATATTTTATTCAACATTATCTAGAACTGATCCAAGATGGTTAAGCAAAATTACTAATACAGCAGCACAATCCCAGGGTAAGCATATATAATTCTGTGAACTGCAGAGGTAATATAATGAATCCCAACCAGAAAACAAGCGTGACAAAATGGAGCCAATTAAAAGGGTGGAAATCCATCCAGGTGAATTCTTGGCATTCCTATATTGTTGGTTTCATAAGAGCTCTCAGAGTAGTTAATTTCCAAGCAATAATTGATGTGCAAGCATGCTACAGGATATAACTCATAAAGCATAAAGTATAATAAATAATCAGAATGACGGATGAAGGAGTATCCTGCTACAAACTAAATCGATTAAAATAATTGAGATAATACAATCAATACAACCTTACAAGCTCAACAATTTCTATTTGTCATTATTCAAAACATACCTCCAACTCTTCCAAGTTTTTGTAAAGTCCATCATCAAGTTTCTTCCTCACAGTACTGAAATCCATAGGTTGCTTTATTATATCAAAATAATCGGGTAGCTGCAAAATAAATGAACTTCATATCAGCTTCTGAGAACATAAAACTACATAGTACATTAATCATTCTATGAACATATCATCACCTCATCGGGATCCACAGGCTCAGAGAAAACCCTATATGTGTCCTTCCTGCATCAACATGCATCCAAGAAACGAATACTGACGACTATACTAGAAAACCGAAATAGAATGTGCAAGACAGAAGATAGATACAAAATATCTAAGAAAGTTACGAGGTACAGGAGGAATCACATACTTTTGAAGCCTATCAAGAATAAACACCAACAATTTTTTGTCTGGTAAAGGAGTTGTGGGACCAGAATCCAATGGTGACCCTATCCACAAGAATTAAATGAAAAGTCCAGTCAGATCAAAACATAAACGCAGTTTTCCACATAATAATCTCAACTCAAAGATCCTTTTTTTTTTAAATCCGAAAACCAAGAAGGGTCGTGAGTAAAACCATTTGGAGGAGTCTCTGTCTCTTTCACAAGCTCTTTATCCTGCAAAAATCAATGTAACACCCATTATTTAAAATTCCACAATTGGTCATTCAAAATAAGCAATTACATAATATTTTCCAGAATGAAAGTCTGTTAATGTTTGAACAACTACAGCAATCTAAAGGATAATCATGAGTAAAGGCAAATCTGAACTTATTTCTTAAGTTAAACTCCTTAATTATGGACAATTGCAAGAGCATGTCATTTAAAGTAAATAAGTTCAAGTAAATCAAAATACAATAAATTATCAACATGTAATATATAGAAAGTAATTACGCAAGAACTTATTCATATATGTAAGTTAATTAAAATGCAATCTGTAACTGTTAAAAGCTAAAATAAAACGTTGAATAAATCATGCAAAGCCCAGATTTACAAAGAAACATAAGTAAAAAAATTGACCGATTCAGATCTTCAGAAGCCACAGCACCCAAAAAGAAAAAGTAAGACGTTAATCATTTTTTTTCCGCGCGAAATTCCAAAAGCCCTGTCAAACCACATCCCAAAATTTAAAACCTCTATTTCCGCGACCTAGTGTTCCCAAAATAGAAACTTCAGTTCCCACAATATTTCATAATTTTTTTCAAAAAAGCCATGCAAAAGAAGAAGAAACCAATACCAACTGTATTTTTTCCACATAAATTTTAAACGAACAGCATTCAATTTTCCAAAATCCAACAAAAATCGCCACAAAATTCAGACCTGATCTAAACCCTCGTCGTCAGATCCACGATCACCGGCGCTAATCTTGCGCTTTTTCGCATACCCATCGCGATCCTCATCCTCCGGGTCGGACTCGGAGCCCGAACCGGCCTCGGAACCCGAATCCGAGTCATGAGAATGCCGGCTGCCCTGCTGATTCTTCTCAGCAACCGCACTCTTCTCTTCCGATTGAGGCAACCGGACGACGAGCTTGACCTTCTTCTCTCTCCGCTCGTCGTCGTCGTCGTCGAATTCCGGCTGCAGCGGCGAATTGTACTGATTAGGGTTCCGCCGCGTGGATCGTCGGCTAGTGGAATTGGAAAGAGGGGGTTTGGGTGGGGTGGAGAGGGGGACGGGGTTCTTGGAAGGTCGGCCTTTCTTCTTCTTTCTCTGCATCTCCGTTATTGCTGTTGCAGTTGGTACCTTACCCATTGGTTGGGAAGAGAGAGAAAGAGGAGAGAGAGAGAGGGGGGAGGCTTTTTTTTTTCCTTCTTTGCTGTGCTCCTTTTAGTCCCACTGCGGTTGTGCTATTTTTTCACTAAAGCATACCTTATACGACGTCGTTGAGGAACGTATTTTGGATTTTCTTTTCTTTTTTTCCTTACTTTATTTTCTTCGACAGTTCAACCTCACGGAGAAAATCGACCCCATTTTTGTTGAAAAAGGAAATTGTTATTTTGCCTTTTAAATATCGTTTCTAAAAAAAAATAAAAAAATCCATATATATTAAATCATTTAAAAAATATTCAATATCACTCCATGCAATATCAGGTACATAAATATAGAAAACAAAAATCTCATGAACCTAGGTTTAATTTTTCTTTAAAAAAAACTAAACTTCTAGGGAAGAATATTTGAGGATACAAATTAGTAATTTGAAATTTTCTAAATGTTAGCACCATGGGAGATTTTGGGTGTGTATGTTATGTTTCTTAACATTTATATTGAAATAATAGGTTGGAATCATATGCGGACTCTTGGTCATCGATGATAACAGAACCCTGCATTTATTATGGAAAATCCAGTTTCGATATAACAAAGGCATGTCAAGAAAATAAATATTTTCTTACATCTATTGTTGACTAATATACAATTTTATGTAATAGTGTCAAAATACTTCAAGTTTTATTGGAGTCTATGTGTCACTATCCAAGCCTTCTATTTTATTTTATAATTTTCAAATTAATGTTATTTAAAATTTTATTAACAAATTTAATTAAGACAAGAATCAATAGTAGACAAGTAGTTAAAAATTAAGGATTTAGCATCAAACCTTTTTTCTACTTTATTTAGTCAATATTCAATATCCACAAAAATACATTATATTTTAAAAAATAACACATACTCCCTATTCCAAATAACTGATATTTTAGGATTTGTTGGTGAAATTAATAATTGGTGTTTAATGATAAACATATCCTCGTTAGAAAAATTAGAATATCATTAATATGGCAACAAGTTTATATGGAGAGACGGTTTACCCTATTGGGAAAAACGAATGAGAGAATTTATTAAAAAAAAAAGTAAGCTCAAAATTATGAAAATTTTTAATTGCGACAGGGGTTAAAGAGGCTTTTTTTTTTTTTTTTTTTTGAAAAATGACTATAACATCAAATAATTATAAACATAATATCTACCCTAAAATATTTATTTGAGATTGGAGGGAGTATTATTTATAATTTAGAAATAAGCTTGAAAGAAAATATATAATTTTAAAAGATACTATAATTAAATTGAATTAATTGAAATTTATAATATTTAATATAAAATTATAATATAATTTCTTTACCCTGCACAATACTATATATATATATATATATATATATATATATATATATATATATATATATATATATATATATATATAAAAGAGGGGGGAGAAGAGGTGGTAGTGCGTAACCGCCATAAAAGAAATATAGAGGGAGGAGTATGTCTTTATGTAAGACGTGTGAATTGAATAATTTGTGCTCACTTTTTAACCATCTCATACAATTTTGAGGGGAGAGGACGAGTTTTTTTTTTTTAAGAGGGGTGTATTCAATTAAGATTCTATTGGATTTTTTTAGACTTTAAAAAATTTATGGATTTCATGCAGAGTTTGACTGACTTTTTTATTGATTTACTTGGATTTTCATAGACTTTACAGGATTGTGGAATACACTTGTTTTATTGATTTACATGAATTTTCATAGACTCCGGCGTTGAAACCATTGATGCAAATGTATTTGAAACACACTTGTATGTAAAAAAAGTTATCCAAATTGATTAGAAAAAAAAAATGTGTTAGTTAAAAAAAAATACATTATTATTGTCATCTTCATTTCCATCACCGTTATAGCCCGCCCTCATTAGAAGTCTCTGGTTGTTAGAAGAGATTTTGGAGAGTAGAATTTATTTATATTTTTTTAAGAGTAGACTTGGCAGTCGAGCGCGGAATCCCCAAAGCAAACGGGGACGGAGAATTTTTTTGCCCCGTAGGCGGGGACCAGGATAGTATTCCCAGCCCCGGGGAATTCTCGTCTCGCTCCCCGCAGGGAGCCGCATTATTTTTTATATAATTAATATATTTATATATATATATATATATATATATGTAATTTAAATTTAAAAGTAAATTACAAATAAATATTTCATAATTTTTTACTCAATTAACTATTTATTTAAAATTACATCTATATTTTATTTAATATTATGTTCTTAGTTCCAAATTATATAATTTTCACTTTAGTATATATGTTAATTAAAAATATTAGAATTAGAGGTACTTCAAATTTGTTTTAAATTAGTTTTTTTTTTTACACCAACTTAAAATAATTATTGTGTATGATTAAATTTTTTTATTTAAAATTTTGTTTATATTTTTTTATATTTTAAAAATGAGATAAAAAAAATTAGGCTGGGAACGGGGAACCGACGAGGCGGGGATGGGGGGAAAATTTTCCCCATTTATTTCGCGGGGATGGGGATGGGGAATGACTCTCAGTCCCCGCCCCATTGACATCCCAATAGAAGAGAATTCAAGAAAGTTCATAGACTGTTGAATACCTAGAGATATTTTAAGACTATTTAAAATCCGTAGAAATCTCTGGTTGTTAGAAGAGATTTTGGAGAGTTAAATTTATTTATATTTTGGAAGAGAATCAAATAAAATCCATGGATTATTAAAATCCATAGATTGTTGAATACCTAAAGATTTTTTAAGACTTTTTAAAATCCGTATTGAATACCTCAGGATTTTTAAAGACTTTTAAAAATCTAGATTGAATACCCCCAGACTTTAAAAGTCTAAAAAAATCTTATAAACTCTATAACCAATACACCCCTCTAAGTTACAAGTTATTGCAAAGATGGACATTGCCATAAATCAAATTGCCATTTCTACACATCATTAACTATACACAACCTATATTGGATTTCCGTGTCTCCATTTATGGGTATGAATTCATTTCCACGATTTTGGGTTACTTTAGTGTAATTTGGTACTTATTATCCACTTTAAAAAAATGATTTTGTGTAAATAATTTTTTTCCTACACCTTCTGTTTTGCAACTACTATTTTATAATAAAATAATTAATACTATAAAATAAAGATATTTCAATAAAATAATTAATACTATAAAAGATACATATAAAATATAAACCGATTGCACAGTAAAATGATTTTGCCCAAAAAAATTAACTAGCTAGAAAAGTCTTATGTAAATTATTTAATTCATCTAAATTCTAAAGAGTGAAATTCCATGGTTCAATTATATTTGCAAGAGAAAAAACCAATGCACAACTGAACTGATGAGAGGATTAATATGGCGA
Organism: Ballota nigra; assembly: GCA_947034835.1. NCBI lineage: Eukaryota > Viridiplantae > Streptophyta > Magnoliopsida > Lamiales > Lamiaceae > Ballota > Ballota nigra. The sequence continues at coordinate 117,880,025 of OX344721.1, read as the reverse complement.
GAAGAGTTTCTTTCGCAAAAAGTGAAAAACTGAAAACCAAATGACTTTCTAAACAAGATGTCAACTCCAGTTTCTTCCACGGCTGGATAAACAAAAAAGCAAAAACTCTTGGTATGGATGGTAAAAATGGCCAGCGTTTGAGGTGCATCATCTTACTTGAATTTTGTTTGATCATTGTCCGTTGTTGGTGCAATGGATGAAGAGAGGGGGAGCTAGCGGTCGAAGGAGGAGGCGACCAAAGTTGTTTCGGTTTGAGAAGCTTTGGGTTCAGGAGCGGGGTTGTCAAGATGTGGTGGAAGGTGTATGGGAGGCAAATAGTTTACAGTATGCTAAGACGGCTACAATTGATATGCTGGTGAAACGTTTGAATTTGTGTGGGAGAGAGTTACAGGCTTGGAATAGTATTCAGTTTGGGAATTTGCCAAGGGAGATTGAATGATGCAAGAAGGATTTGGATAGGTTGCATAGGCGTCCACCAACGGATGAAAACTTGCAAGTTGCACGTGCACTAGAGAATAAGATTAGCTTTACACAGGCAAGGGGAACTTTATTGGTTGCAGCGATCTAGGGTGAGTTGGATGGTGGAGGGAGATAGGAATACTACGTTCTTTCATCGTATTGCTAGTGGGCGGAAAAGGCGGAATCATATAAGCTTGATTACTGATGGGGAGGGTATGGTGTGGGATAATTAAGAAAAAATCGAGAGGGTCTTTCTGAGTTATTTCTCCAAGCTCTTCACTACGAAGGACGAGTTGATTATGAATGAGGCGGTGGATGTTGTGGAATACAGAGTAAGGGGAGATATGGCACACAATCTGGGAATGGCGTTTACTGAGGAGGGGGTGACCTTAGCTATCAAACAGATGTATCCAACTAAATCACCTGGTCCTGATGGTATGTCGGTTTTATTTTATCATAAATTCTGGAATAGTGTTAAGCATGATGTTCTTAAAGCTTCACTTGATATTTTAAATTCTGGTGCTTCTCCTGTTGCTCTTAACGATACTCATATTGTGCTGATTCCTTAGAAGAAAAAACTTGTTTCCCCAATTGATTTTAGGTCTATTAGTCTGTGTAATGTATCTCTGAAGATTGTTACTAAAACTATTGCAAATCGCTTGAAACCTTTTCTTTCTTCCATTATAGATCCTTGTCAGGCTACTTTTGTGCCTGGTAGACTCATTACTGATAATGCCCTTCTAGGTTTTGAGATTTTTCATCACATGAAGTTGAACAAAGCAGTCACTAAAAGGTCGTTTGCTTTTAAGTTAGATTTGAGTATGGCATATGATAGAGTGGAGTGGGGTTTTTTTAGAAAATGAGTTTCTTAAGTTGGGGATTAATGAGGGGCTAGTCTCTACTATTATGAAGTGTGTGTCTACTGTTTCTTTTTCAATATTGCTCAATGGAGTGTCTTCTCCTTCTTTTACCCCCACTCGTGGCATTCGCCAGGGTGATCCTTTATTGTCTTATTTGTTTTTGTGTTGTACAGAGGCTTTATCTGCCCTTATCAGAAGAAATGTTGAAATTGGCTCTTTGCATGGTACAAGAATTTATAGGCGAGCGCCTCTAGTTTCCCATTTGTTGTTTGTTGATGATTGTATCATTTTTGGGAGGGTCAATTCTCAGGAGATCCATGGGGTTAGGAGATTGTTGAAGATGAATAAGCAGGCTTTTGGGCAAGTCATTAATTTGACAAAATCTGATGATATTTTTAGTGAGGAGGGGGGTACCAGGTGAGGTTGCTGATGGTTTGGCGGGGGAATTAGGGGTTAGGCTAGTTAATGGGTTGGGGGTATATTTAGGGCTGCCGATGCATGCGGGCAGGTCGAAGGAGGCGATTTTCGGGGGAATTGTGAGTAGAGTGGAGAAGAAATTAAGGGATTGGAAGAACAAAATGTTATCGTCAGCTGGGAAGTTAACGTTGGTGAAATCAATGGCTCAATCAATCCCAGTGTATGTTATGAGCTGCTTCAAAATTCCCAATTCTACAATTGAGAAAATTTGAGGCAGCTAGCGCACGGTTTTTATGGGGTCAAAAGGGGGAGGAAAGACGGGTTCACTGGATGAGGTGGGAGAAATTGTGTAAGCCGAAGAGGGAAGCGGCTTGGGTGTGCATGACTTGACAGCTTTTAATAGAGCGATGTTGGCAAAACAGGGGTGAAGACTTCTTCATGATTCTACATCTTTGCTTGCGCAATCTTTGAAAACTCGATATTTTCGAAATGTTTCTTTTCGGAAAGTTGCTTGTGGGCACAACGCTAGCTATACTTGGTATAGCTTGTTAAAGGAAAAAGATTTTTTGATGGAAGGTTTGGCTTGGAGGGTGGGGGACGGTAGTGTAGTGAAGGTGTGGGATGTTGTTTGGGTTGCAGATGGATTGCTGTTATCTGAAGGGGGTAGGGAGGTGGATCGTGATCTGAGGGCGGCGGAGTTGAAATCACATGGGGGGCGAATGGAATGTGGAAAAGGTTGTGGGGATTTTTTCAGAAAGTGATGCAGTTCGCATCCTTGCAACTCCTGTTTGCTGCAGTAGGCAGCCGGGTGAATTATTGTGGCGATTTACTCATAATGGGGTTTATTCGGTTAAGGTGGGATACTGTTGCGCGGCTGATTTGGGGGTTAGTGGTGGGGATGGACTGCGAGAAGTGTGTGGTAAGGTTTGGAAGGCGAATGTTGCTCCAAAAATTCAGGGTTTTTTGTGGAGAGTTTTCCATGATATACTCACTACAAAAATTAATTTGATTAGTCGCTTTGTGGATATGGATCCTTTTTGTAAACAGTGTGGTACACAAATCGAAACAATGAAGCACGCATCGAGGGATTGTGATTGGGCGAGGGAGGCGTGGAGTTTGTCGGGGATTTTGATACTACAGATGGAGGATCGGGCTTTGGGTGAATGGTTGTGGGAGGTGGCGGATGGCCAATCTGCTTAGCAGTAGGCGGGAATTCATATAAAAACGTGGAGTTTGTGGCTCAAGAGGAATGCGTTGATTTTTCGAAATGCAACAAAACAGCCTCACCATGTTGCTGGGTTTGTTGCTGTTGTTTTGGATGAGTATAGGAGGGCTGGATTGGCTGTTGAGTGGCGACGGGGGGAGACTGATTTGGTGACAGCAGCTAGGTGGATTAGGCCGAGATCCGAACTGATTACACTAAATGTGGATGCCACGTTTCAGGGGGTGGGGACTGTGGGTGTTGGAGGTGTTGTTGGGGGAGATGGTGGTGGGGTCCAGTGGTGTTTTGCGGAGAGGGTGGCGGGTGCTGTGACGGTCGAGGTGACGGAGGCTTTAGCAGCTAGGTGCGGTGTGGTTGTTGTTGTGCAAAGAGGAGTGCGTAGGTTGATTCTTGAGGTGGATTCACAAGTTCTCTATTATGTCCTTCTTAGACGTGATAAGTTTTGGCTTGGTAGTGGAGGATATTATCAAGTAACTGGAGTCTTTAGATGAGTTCTCGTGTTCATGGGTACGACGTACAAATAATGTCGTTGCTCATAAGTTAGCTCTTTTTAGTTTGAGTTGCTCTAGCCCGTTTCTTGGGGAGCACGTTCCTATTTCTATTGTGGATGATGTTGCAGCCGATTTGGCTTCTTGACTATTGATTTTACATTTTGTTGTAAAAAAAAAATGAATTTTAGACATGTCATGTCCAACAATTACCTAATTTCTTTTATTGTTGCTAACAAAATTTTAAAATTCAAAATATCTCATTTGAACATCATATATGTACATATACATATACATTAATTTCTTTGTATTTCCACTATATGTAATCTTTGATATCAATATATTTATAAAATATTTCTGTAAATTTAAATACTGATAACTCCATCCATATTCATATTTTAATCCGGGGATAGGCCTAAATGGCTATTTTTGCCCCTAAACTTCCAAAAGTTTACTAAGTTATAATATATTGAATATAAACTCTATATGGAGCAACTTGGAAGAATAAAGGGAATATTCATGGGGATGTTTATGTTTGTCTTATGTTACTCCCGGAAAATAATAATTCCTTTTTCTTGTAGCAAAAGGCGAAGCCCTCGCTCCCAGGGCCCCACCCCTGGCCCGACAGGATTGGGTGGAGAATAATTCCTTTTTCTTATAATAGAGAATCATGCGAAAGAAGTATCAACAATATATGATGGACTCGTTCAATAAAACATGAGCAATAGATTATTCAAAAAAAAAAATGTATAAACAATTAAACATCCTTCCAAACATAATGGTGTATATGCCTTCACGATAAAAAAAAAATATATATATATATATATATATCACTATTTAATTTCATGATTACGGTCCAATTGGTACTTTTAGTTAAATATTTAATACTTTGAACATTTTTTTATATTTGATATCTTAAATTTAAATATTACTCCCTCCGTCTCAGTTTTGTTTTCCCATTTACCAAAAAGATCCGTCCCAATTTTATTTTCTCATCCCTAAAATGAAAACTACTTTATTCATTTAAATAATACTTTATTCACCATTCTCAATACTAATTTATTTACCATTCATCATTTTCAATACTATTTTATTCATTTAAATACTAAAATTCAACGCTCGCATTAAACTCCGCGCACAGTTAAACGGGAAAACAGAATTGGGACGGAGGGAGTACAAAACTGTGTTTTCTTATACAAAATAGACTTATTAACGGAACCTAAACATTTTCTTTTAAAAGATAATTAATTACAATAGTTTCCTAACATAATTAATTACAATAGTTCATTCGACCACCGGGTATATGACAATATCTTTTCATCTCGCTGTAGACCGGAACCGCAATCACCATAAGAGGGGGACCACCCCAATCCACAATTCGAAACCACAACCGCACTGCAGCCGGAACCGCAACCACCACAAGAGGGGAACACAACACCACCCACCACAAGAGAGAATAAATTCCCTCTCCATGTCTCTAGCCCAAGACCTTTGGGGTCTTAGGTGGTGGGCTCAACCAACTGAACTATCAACTCTTGACACGGAACCTAAACATTTAGTTTCCACATATTTGGTTAATATGATAAAAATAGACTTCGATTCAATTGAAAAAATACAAAATAGTCTTTCCCGATTGGAACTACTTTCATAATAGAAGATGATACATTTTTTTAGAAAATAGAATATGTGATTATGAGGTTTAGTAAAATAATAATAATTTAATACCTTATTGACTTTTTTTGTGAGAAGATTATTTTCTTTTAAATAATGCAAAAGTAATATTGAAATATTCAAATGTAATAAATGTGAAAGTAATTACGGACGAAATTATGGTGGAAGTAGAAATTAAAACAGGCTGAGCCAAGAGATTGGACAAATAATACTTGAAAGTTACAGGCCCAAACCTTGCAACGGATAGTGGCCCAAACGAATATCAATGAGCATTTATACTTTGGTTGCTTTTTTTTTTTTTTCTTTTTCCTAAGTGAGGATTTAAAATCTTTATCTTAGAAAAAGAGAGTGAGATGAGATCAAAGGACTAAAAAATACGTGTGTACAAAAATATTTGTGCTTAAAAATTTAATAATTGCATGTATGCCTAAATCGAACTTGGTGTAGATATATGATCGGCAAGTTAACCTAATATAGTAGTAGAATATTATGAATGAATGCCAACTTCACTCAAATTAGAGTTATTTTTAATTTATTCAACTCATTAAGAAAATATTTAAGTTGAAGGTAATGGAATTCTTTGAACTTCAGTTATTCCAAACAATCCTAATTTATTCCCCTAAAAGAAAAAAGTCTAATTTATTTTTACAAATCCAACCTAAAACTACTTGATTTTACATTGCTTCAGGGTAGGCCGTAGAAGTATTTGAACCTAAAGCAAACTTTAAAATTAGATCTCATTCCCCTATATTTTTTTATTATATATGAAATTAAAGATATCATAAAATAAAATTTAAAAATTAATAATGTATGATTTTAAAAATATAATTACACTTAAAATAATACGATGAATATGCTTCAAGTATTAATCAAGTCAAAATAATGAACTATTGCTCAATAATTCATTTCTCAATTGATTACATAGCTAACACATTCAATTTTTCTCGTGACATAATTGATACAGGGTCTCAACAAATTTTCATCGACATTAGTACTTCAGATTACCCACATCGGTGGGTTTTGCAACCTACAACCCAGAAGAAGATAAAAGAATAACAAAACAAAACAAAACAAAAAAAAAAAAAATTAATTGAAGGTTGCAACTTGAATGTGTCAAGGCGCAAACTCAACCCATATGAATGGTTGGGTTGCCCAATCAATGGGTGACATGTGGTGCCACATAATTGAAAAAATTATTAAAATTCATATTTTTTTAATTCTCTATAAATAGGCATCAATATTGACATATTTTGAAACATAATCTCTTATCCCCTATTTTCTCCTTTATTCTTTAACATTTTATATCTTCATTTCTACCAAGGATCCAAATCATCCTGATTATTTTTCAAACTCTCAAAATTTGGAACTAACTAGGAATTAATATGTAATTTGCATTTTTTGAATTTGTAATTTTTTTATTTCGTGAATCTATTTGTAGTTTGATTTATTTCTTTTTAATTTCGTATTTCAACTATTGTAATTGTAATTTTATTATTGTATCTTATTCTAAATGTGTTTTAAATTATTTTTCTTAATATAATTATAAATTTAAAATATTACATTAATTAGGTATTTTTTTTACATTTTAAATATAATACAAATTGATTATAAAATATATGTAATTAATAAAAAATAAAATAATTATTATTATTATTTTAGGTTGGGTTGGGTTGTAGAGGTGAGTAGATTGCTGGGATCCTGGGTGGCAGATTGCTACAAGGACGCAGGATCGAGCCCTGGCAGCCGCAGTGTGGGAGTTTTATCCCTCCAATGTGGGGGATAGCTCCTTGTGGGCACCAGGCACTGGTCCTCCCACCTAATGGGCCGCTGAGTCACCATGATTTACTTCCTCCACCCAATTCTGTCGGGCCAGGGGTTGGGGGCCCTGGGGGCGAGGGCTTCGCCTTTTGCTACAATGATAAAGTTAAATTAAGTGGTAGGTTGTGTAGGTGGATGAGAGAGAAATTATTATTTTATTTTAGGTTGGGTTGATGGGGGTTATGGGTGTCGATAGTCTCAAAACCTCTCTAATTGAATTAAAATTAAAAAACCTCTTCATTTTTTTTTAACTGTATAAATTGAGATTGAATAAAATGTGGAGGTGTTTAAAAATAGAGAAACAGGAAATCTGCTTCCATGGATTCTATTTGGCTTTTTTCTATTATTATTGTTGGTGATGAAAAAATATAAAGACCATACATAGTTTACGGAAATGATATAGTGCCCACCGGTGGGCACAAAAATTGTGCCCACCGCTTACGTGGCAATGCCACATAATTTTTTCCTAAATATCTCTTATTTTCTACTTATGCCTATATTTTGTGCTTATCTAATTAAACCCCTATTTTCATGGAGTATCTTCCCATATAAAATAGGAAAATCTTTTTAAAAAAGATTTTTTTGTTCAATATTTTCAAGATTCTTTTAATTTTGATATACGTATTTATGCTTGTGATAAATATATATATAATCATGCACGTAAGCCACATAATTTTTAAAATATATAATCATGCAATATATAACAATCTTTAATGTACGTATATATGCTTGTGATAGCAATATATAATCATGCATGCTAAGGTGAATGTATGCGTGAATTTTTACAATGCTTAATTTGTTTTTTTTTTAATTCTTTAGACTAAAACAAAATTCTTTTCGGCATACCTATTTAAAAAAAAAAACATTTAACATGGAGTTTAAATTTTAATTCTTTATGTTAAATCTTGAATGTCCAACAATAAAGTTATCTTTGTTTGTCTATACAGTGTCTTAAATTTTAAATTTTGTATTCAATAAAATGATTTTTTTATGATAATCATCAGTCTCTCTTTACAATCAAACCTTTAATAAAATTAGTTCGTAAATGTGAGGTAAATCTTGAGGAAATAAACCCACTGCCCTAAAGGGCTCCGAAAAATTACCTATGCTTTTGGCGTTTGCAAGTGCTCCCAAGACTTAGTTCTTCAATTTTTTTTTCAGTATGTTTTCCAAAGACTTAGTTCTTCAATTCTTTTCATTTTTATCGTGATATTGCTATTAAAAAAATTAAATGCTTGCAATTATAACTACACAAAAAAATAGTTTTTACAATTCAATTAATATTCATTTATTTATAAGATCGTTGGTCATCAAACATGAAAACATTAATTATGCCTCACAAGCGAATTTTGGTTTGCAAACAAGATAACCTTATATTATAAGCCATTTTTTATTGGCAAAATTTTGTGCGAAACGGTCTCACGATGAGACAATTCAAAAAGTAATACAAAATAATACAAATTAACATCTCTCCATTTCAAAGTGTTAATGTCACATGTCAAATTTATACTCTGTCTCACGCAAGACCTACTCTTGTGCTTCAAATATTATTATAACTTTGAAACCCAGTATACAAACTAGCATGCCTAATTTAAACCATGTACTCATATATAATAGATAATGTTTATTGATGAAGGCTAAAAACCATAATCCACAATCAAATAATTAAATGTCTTCTTTTTTCGTGCACAGAAACATAACTTATATCTTTTCTTGTTATTCAATGAACCATTAAGTGTAGACAAAAATAAATTAAATGAAGGAAAATGAGAAAAATAAGAATAAAAAATTCAAAAAAAAGTATCCAACATAAAAAAAATGTGAATAAGATGCAATCAGATAATAATATGCTTTCGAAAGAAGTTGATACTCTCATTCATTCGTTGTCTTGCACACTGCCATGAGAAAACTCTGGATAGTATGGTTCATCTAAGCAGGACCTATCATCAATAATAGAATAATCGTGTTAGCAAATAATAAATAAAGAAAAAGTAAAAATTAAATTAAAAAAAACGTACGTAGAGTGTAGATCAGGACATGTTCGTTTATCATGGCCGCTTCTACTGCATACACTGCAACTTCTACTATTTTGTGACATTGATATCTCTTTTGATGATTTCAGTCGTTTGCCGCATCCTTTAGCACGCACAGGATGTGGGTCCTGAACAACTTTTGTAAGCTCACGACTTCCCTTATTTATTTGAATATTATTGTTACCACCATCATCAATTTCTGCTGCCCTTTTCTTTAGATTTTGGAGTTCTTCAATCAAAAAATTAGTGCGGGCCTTTGTTAAAGAACACTCATCAACTAATTGCATTGCAACATGGACCAATGATCTACGCCTAGAAATAAAAGATTGATTTTCTATTAAAGTTGTTAATCCATCAACTGCAACTATTTTTGCCTTCTTAGTCCATCTCTTAACAACATACTTATCTGGCAATATCATTACTTGAGTAACCTTCATCCAACAAAGCATATGACGACATGGATATCCTTCAAAATCAAATAATCGACAACTACATGAAACTAAATCAGAGGATATGTGATATGTTAACTTACGTTGTCGATTAAATGTTTTATTCGCCTCAAAACGTTCCACCATGTATGTGAGAGTTTCATCTGTGCTCGAAATCAATGTGCAAACATAGGCCATACTATCCCGCAACTCTTTTTGGAACAATACAAATATTGTCTTTGTATAGATTGCTGACATTTGTTGCTCCATCAAAAACCCTGAAACCATTCGTGGCACCTCATTGCAATCAATATGATTCGAAACTAACTCTTCGTGTCTTTGGTGAACAATAGCTCTATTGAAACGAGTAATAAAATCTACCAAAGAATTTTTATGGTTAACATAGCGTTTAAAGAAAGAATGGTTGCTCTCAACTCTCTGACTACTAGACATCCCAGCAGCAAAAACGTCTTTAACATAGGCAGGCACCCATCGATGTCTAATTGCATACATATCACTCAGCCACTTATTCTCTTTTAGTCCAGTAGAATTCATCAACCCAACCCACTTAGTTTCAAACTCTTCGACTGATTCGGACTCCTTTATAATATCCAATAATGTGTGATAATGATCCTTGTATAGACGAGCATTCAACTTCTCAGAAAATTTGTTAAGTATATGCCACAAACAAAATCGGTGTAAAGTATTAGGAAACGCCTCTAAAATGGCTCGTGATATTGCTGCATCCTGATCAGTAATAATCACACGTGGAGGTCCCTGAGTTGACATGCACTCTAAGAACTTCGGAAATAACCAAATAAATGATTCTGTCTTCTCATCACTCAACAATCCACACCCAAACATAGTAGTCTGGCGATGATGGTTAACACCGACGAATGGGGCAAACACAATGTTGTATTTATTTGTGTTATAAGTTGTATCAAACACTATAGCATCTCCAAAACATGTGTACGATCTTCTGGAGTCATCATCAACCCAAAAACATCTGAGAAAAACTCCATCGTCATCTGTTTCATAAGCAAAATAAAAGTTCTCATTCTTCTCTTTCTCCATCTCAAAATGCTGAAGCAGTGTTTCAGCATCATGTCCAAAAAACTCACTTTCAACACGTCTTTTGTGGTTCCTAATATCTCTCTCCAAACAACCAATCATTGACGGACCTCCAGCATCTATCTCTAGCAAGCGCACTTGCTGGCAGGTGGGTATATTAGCTTCTGATAATTGTTTTGCAAGATCTTTCTGAACAATTGACATTTTTCGATGTGATCTTAGTAGATGAACTCTACTGGGAGTCACCAAAGCATGGTTATGTTGCTCAATAAAGTAACTAACAACCCATTTATCATCATCCTTAGATCTTTTAATTGTCATTTTTGCTTGACACTCACATCTAGTATGTCCCCTATTCCTTTCAACGATTGGCGCCTCATCAATTTTTTTTGTATGCTTTTCATTTGTCCTCCCTTCCTTTGAGCATACAAACATTTCCAAGAAATTTGACTCGTATCTTTATTTTTTTTACTATTCCCGATACGTATGCTAAAGCCTCCCTCTCTCGCATATGTATTGTAAAACTGATGTGCATCTTCCAATATTTGAAATTCTTGGCCAACTTTCGGAATGATATTAATTGTAACCTGTGGAATAAAAACTGCATCATCTTGTTCTTCTTCCATTCCTGTACAGATATAATAATGCAAAATAAAATTATGTGAGAGAACAAAAGCATAGCTTCCATAATTTGTAATTTACAATTTAGATGAGTGAGTTCGTGTTATTAAACCAAATCTTAATTTAAGTAGAAGCATGTAGTAGTAAAATTGCAACATGTATATATGGATGCATATGTCTGGCTTATTCCCACCCATACAAATAATTATTTTAGATTAAAAGAAAACCCCCACAATAGTATATATGTACCTATTGCTTACTTAATGTTACTTAAATTTCTCTAATAGATGTATGCAGTTCTCATGTATCATGCCAAATTTCTTGGCAGTTACTATTACGAGAACGGGGTGCAATTAATTTAAAGAGACATTCGAGATCGTGACAATTAAAAATTATTTAGATAATGTATTGAGAATGGGGTGCTATAATTTTGTATTAAATTATTATATCATTTGAAACTAACAATATAATATTAAATAAAATATAGATGTAATTTTGAATAAATAGTCAATATAGTAGGAAATTATGAAATATCTATTTGTAATTTACTTCTAAATATATTAATTATATTAAAAATAATTTGGGTCCCCACGTGGAATGGGGCGGGGATCCCCAAGGGGAGGGAAATACTATTTCCGTCCCTGCCTACGGGGCAAAAAATTTCCCGTCCCCGTTTTCTTTTGGGATTCCCCACCCAGCTAGGGGTGCGGATCCCCGCGGGGCCCAGAGATTTCCCGCCGCGTTGCCAAGCCTTCATGCATACAAGAGAATAATATAATTCACAACCCATGACCGACTAAGTCCTCAACATATATTATGCCAATAATTTAAGGAAACAACAGAATTAAAAAAAAAAACATATGCATATGATCAATAACAATAACCAAATTCAAATTTCTAAATATTTGCCAGCATAAAAAATTTCAAACAATTCAAATAACCCAATATCATCCGAATTTCAATCAAATAAAGACTATGGATAGGTGATATGTGAGACCGTCTCATGCTATGAGATGGTGGGATATAATATGAATTGAATATAACGCATTAACACTTTGAGAATAGTGAATATTAATTTGTGATGTCTCATGTCATGAAACAGTATCACTCATTTTTTTTACCAAAAATCACAAATTAAAATATTTTATTTATATGTGCAGTGTTTTGTACACACAAAAAATAAAAGAAGTGCAAAAAAATTACCAGAGATGTGTGACTTCCTCGGACAATTTTTTTAAAGCTTAGTTCCTGATTGTAATTGGCTTGTCAACGGAATGCTTTGAAATTGATATGGTGAAACTTTAGCAGTGCATCCACCTTTATTGATTTCATGCAGTACCCCGAATAGTGAAATTATGTTGTGCATTCATGATTGCATGAACTTTAGCATGCATGATTATATACTGCTATCACAAGCATATATACGTATATAAAAGATTTGTATATATTGCATGATTATATATTTTAAAAATTATGTGGCTTACGTGCATGATTATATATATATATTTATCGCAAGCATAAATATGTATATCAAAGTTAAAAGAATCTTAAAAATATTGAAAAAAAAATCTTTTTTTAAAAAGATTTTCCTATTTTATATGGGAAGATACTCCATGAAAATAGGGGTTTAATTAGATAAGCACAAAATATAGAAATAAGTAGAAAATAAGAGATATTTAGGAAAAAATTATGTGGCATTGCCACGTAAGCGGTGGGCACAATTTTTGTGCCCACCGGTGGACACTATATCATTTCCGACATAGTTTATTAATAAAAACATATTTATAGAAGGATAGACCATACATAGTTTATTAATAAAAACATATTTCAAATACTAAATTGTTGAAACATTAGAAATTTCGAGCTTGTCCTTCTTTTTATTTTCCTTCTCAATTTTTTTGGGCACTGGGATCAAACTCGAAAGCTCATTCATTCAAGAACAGAATTATATCTTTTAGAAAATAATATTTTTCTGAAACGATTGAAAAAAAAAAAAAATTTACATGTACTAATTTTTGTGTTTCACTTCATATTTTATAACTTGAATGCATGACACGAGAATAGTTAAAATAATATATCAGATGATATATATCTTACCAACACGTATTAAAATTTTAATATTTTCACTAATTAAAATTTAATAAAACACAAAGGAAAATACGAAAAATGACACCAAGGAATCAAATGGGCTCAATGAAAGGAAGAAAAGAAAAAGATAGAAAATGAACTCATAAAAATAATCATTTAATATTTTCACTAATTAAAGGCTATTTCCATTAATTACAAAACTAGTGCAGTCCTAATCACTAATTAGTAGCTGTAAAACTTAGGTTACTGAAATGAAATGTCAGCACATGGGGAATTTTAATGGACTCCATTATTAAATCTATATACCTTACCTATTAATTAATTAAATTAATTTTCACTTATTTTGATGGCAATAGGTGCAAAAGCTGTGGACCAAAATTAGTCACTAATTAAATTATGTATAGTTCTCTATCCGTCGAGACGGTGCAAACTGCAATTGCATTCACTGATGCATACTTTTTTAGATCAAATTTAAAATTAAATAAACACAATTTTTATCACCCAACTCTCATATCCACTCAATTTTTAGTATTAATCGACATATTTCAATTAGATTAATTTACACGTTCTATTTTACAGTTAATTAGAGTAATCTACACATTCTATTTTACAATTTTAGTTAAACTTAGTGCATATTTCAACTATATTAATTTATATATTGCGGTTATAATAGTTTATACGTCTCACCTATATATCCATTTGTACGGTACAACGTACAAAATATTGGTTATTTTTTTTACTTAATAATATTGAAGGTGATTAATCAAAGACTTGTGGGGAATCGTTTGTCACACCTAGAAAACTGAAATTAAAATTAGTAAAATACTTTTCGCCTGATTGATTAATAATTGGTTGAAAAAGTGACGGAGCATTGGTCTAAAAATTGTTATAAATAGGTTTATATATATAAAAAATAGTTGTAAATATGGTGTAAACAGGCAGCTTCTGATTAAAACAAAAAGGTGTAAACATCCAGCAATATATTAATAAATCTTATACGAGCCAATTAATTATATGTTTTTCTTCTTAATATATAGATTATGCCACTAGTTGCAAATTATTTTTATATCCAAACGAACAATATTCACCTTTTAAAGTATTTGAAAATCCATTACTATCCTTTTTTTTTTTTTTTTACTTATTTTGAGTGATTTTTGTGCATTTAATCCTACATAGATTTGAAATTTTAATTCACAAAGTTCTAATCCACCAGTGTATCATAGCTTTAAACTTATATTTGAATTGATGAATCTAAAATTTGATAATCGAAAATGAATTAAATAGGACATATATTAAAATGAATAGATCGAGATGAGAGACGGATTTTGACGAGGAAGGAGAACTTTATTCAATCAGATAAATTGTTAATTACAATACTCATCATCTTATTTTAAGGGTTAATTAACTTTAAGATCTCGTAATCTCGAGATTTTTTTTTATTAATAAATTGAATATAATATGAATAAACCTTTGGTGCGTACATGTAATTGATTTTGATCTATTCTGACTAAAAGTAATTCAAGCAAATTGTTTTTCTATATTTTTTCGCAAATTAAAAAAAAACATGGAATGTATTAATTCATGTAACAAAAATTATTTGCACATACAATGAAAAATATTGGTTATATGGAGTGCTATATTTATTGAGACGTACAAACTTAATTTTACCTTTTGTATGAACTAATACATTTTCTTCTTACTTATCCTTATATATTTTAATTTTGAAGGAGTTTTATGTGAGATGCTCTTATACATTAGTACACAATTAAGTCATATTTTTCTTTAAAACATAATTAGATTGAGGTTCCATAAGCCCATAAGTTAGTAAATACGATTGGTCTAATATATGAAATTATCTCATACAAATTTATATCTCCAATTTAATTTTATGAATAAATCAAACACTACAAAAAAATAAAGAATTATCTACAAAATTAGAATTGCCTACAAAAAATTTCCAACAAAAAAGTTGGTAATAAGAATTGCCTACGATCTACCTACGAAATTTTCTAATTATGAAAGCATCTACATTTCTCAACCTAGAAACAACTTTGTCTATGAAATAAAATCTCTAGGTATAATTACCTACAAGCCATTTACCTACATCACTATTTGCTTACGGAATTTTCCGTAGACAATTTTTTTTGTAGGTGGGGAAGGAAAATAACAATACAATTAGAAATTTTTGTAGGCAATTCGTAGATAACCTCCACTACAAATTTTTTTGTTGGAAATTCTGTAGCCATATTGACACATTCCGTAGACAATTTTATGTTTTCTTGTAGTGAAAGGTAATAATTTGTCTGTAGACGTTTTTGGCCAAAATAAAACAATTTGTCGGTAGACGTTTTTGCCAAAATTTATTTGGCAAAAACTTGTATGAGACCGTCTCATGGTATGAGACCACACAAATTAACACATACCCCTATCAAAGTGTTAATGAGTCAATGTCCTAGTTACACTCATTCTCACTGTCTCATGCCATGAGACGGTCTCATATAAGACCTACTCAATTTATTTTTATTTTTATTTTCCAAGTCTCTAAATAGGTATTTCCCTTTTCGTTCGACTTCATGGAAAAATCTCTACTTTTTTATTATTCAATGTTCGAGTAATTTTCATAGCGTGTTTCTCGAAATCATCACCTTATTGTCTTTTTAAAATTACAAAAACAAACCGGAGTTGGTAGTTTAATTGATTGAGTCCACCACCTAAAACTCCAAAGGTTTTGTATTTGAGTCATGGAGAGATAATTTATTCCCTCTTGTGGTGGAGTGGTGTTCCCCTTTTGTGGTGGTTGCGGTTCCGACTACAGTGCGGTTGTGATTCCGAGTTGTGGGTTCAGGTGGTCCTCCTCTTGTGGTGATTGCGGTTCTGGTCTACAGCGAGATGAAAAGATGTTGCCATGTACCCGGTGGTTGAAGGAACTATTGTAATTAATTATGGGCAAAGTATTATATGAAAATAGTTCATGATAAGCTTATCATGAAACAATTTTAAAGTATCATTAATCTCATCAGGGGTATCATTAGTCTGAGTTCAAGAAAATTGTTTTAAATTTTCTTGTACTCAGACTAATGATACCCCTGACAGGTTTAATGATACTCCTGGTGAGATTAATGATACTCTAAAACTATTTCATGTTAAGCTTATTATGAAGCGTTTTCATATAAAACATACTCTTAATTATGTTATGAAATTATTGTAATTGATTACCTTTAAAAAAAATGACCTTATTTTGTCACTTAAAAAAAATATTTTTTAAAAATTATCCTGTGACTTTTATTCAAATAAAATTGTATGAGACAACGTAATGAGACTTCTAAGAAACAACGTGATAACTTTGCAAGTTTTTTAATCTAAATATTTTATCGACACAGTGTCTCAATTAGGGAAATTATCTAGGAGTTCGAATCTTTAGAGGAGATAAAATTATTTTATGGTATTATAGTCAAGAGACTCACCCCAGACAGATCTCTGAGTTCGATTTTTCTTGAGAGCAACTCCACTCATATTAAATTGTTCATTCATTAAATGTTAAAAATTAAATAAAAAAATTAACTGGTCTCTCTACAAATTTTAACTTATAAGACCCCATTTGGTTGCCCTCATTAATTATCGGCCCAGATTGATAATTTGTCTAATCGGACCAGAATAGGCTACCATGACTTCCCCATTTTTAGTTTGATTTGCACATAGTAGAAGGTGCAATAGTGGGATATTATGTGCACAGAGTGAATAGTTACAATTTGATGGCATTTTACTATTTTATCCTCACCAAACTTGTGAAATTCTAAAATTAACCCGCAAATTGGGTTCACTCTCCAATGGTTTCTTCGCCATTTTTTTCCTGCAAATACAAAACTACTCCACCCAATCGACTCCGGCGAGCCCCTAGTTTTCCTGTGATTGGGCTACAACCATATAATATTAGGAAGTTATTCAAACCCTCTTAGATTCTCCGTCAACAATCAGTGTCTCTATTTCAGCAATGTCACCCACACTGTTAATTTTTTTTATAAATCTACAAATCAAACGTCCACGAAGAAAACATAAAAATGGGATAATCAGATGTACCTGGCGCAACAATTCGAAGGACAAGGAACATAGATGAGAATGAAATGGCAAAATCCCAAAATAAACGACGAGTGGGTTTCAAAAATCAAAGGGGTAATTTAGATATTACCAGCTACTACTGTTGCGATGCGATGTAAAATCAGACCAATTTAATCCAATTATTCACCACGGCTCAATAGTAATTAAGGACGGGCTTGGGTCTACTATTGGGCTTTTTCGATAGCTACCAAACGACAACAGAGACCTGATAAGCCATCTATTAAGGCCTTATCGATGACAACAAACGAGCCCTAAATGAAATGGAATTTTTGAGATTCCATCATTCAAACTTATAATTATCAGCAATGTCATGCTACATTCTTCATCTTGATAGTTGATCATTGAAAACTTGCTTACTGTAAAGTGTGGATAAGATGTTTTGTATGTCATGGGTTGGATTTATTTATGTGTAATTTTCACTAATTAATTAAATTTTATATGAGAGTCATATGTGAAGTATCTAATCTATTGTGCTTGAGTTTCAATAGAAAGTTGTGTTGTTAAAGTGTTAACCGTGGAGTTAGTCATTTTTGGGGTACCAGGTGAGTTGGACCAGATGAGACTGACCAGAGGAGGAAGACCAGAGGAGTCTGGTAAGAGACCAGAGCCAGATGAGTATGATCAGAGCCAGAGGAGGTCATGTCATCTGCTCTAAAGATCGTTACTCGCGAATTACACCAAATTGAAGCTAATGCGAAGGCGGTTCTAACTGAATCAACTAAGGCGGTTATTGAAGTTGTTAGTTAGCTGGATAACTACCTATCATATGAGAATTCGTGAATCTAGGGTTCATCTCAATTGTTGTAACTATATAAAAAGGGTTCTTCTCGACTGAGAAAGAGAGAGTGTGAAGAACAACTCAACAATTGAGTGCACACACACACACAGATATTGAGAGATTGAGTGAATTGTAAATTCTCTATTCTTCTTAGTGAAAGATCGATCCTCTCTGATCCCGTGGATGTAGGAGTATTTTCTCCGAACCACGTAAATCTGGTGTTTCTTAATTTCCATTGATTTCAATTTCTTTCTTAAGCTATTGTCATAATTCTGATTCCCGATTACAAGTTTTCTTGTGAATCAAAACCGATTATCAAGTGGCACCGTCTGTGGGAAGCAATCATGGCTACAACTAAGTTCGACATTGAGAAGCTCACGTGGAAGAACAGTGTCAGTTTATGGAAGATTAAGATGAAGGTTCTCCTGGTACACAACGGTTTGTATAAAGCCTTGTTGCCACCCGATCAGGTGGCTTCTGGAACTAATTCGGCAAAGGTGGAGGAGAACAAGAGGAAAGCGCACAGTGCGATTATCTTGTGTCTTGGGGATAAACCGTTGAGGAAAGTATCGAAGGAGAAAACCGTTCTTGAAGTCTGGAATAAACTGGAGCAATTATACCAGACCAAATCTGTTACGAACAAGTTATACATGAAACAGAAGCTTCAAGATGAATGAAGACAAGAATCTTGGTGATCAGTTGGACGAGTTCAACAGATTGGTGGATGATCTAGAGAGCTTGGATGTTACTATTGATGATGAGGACAAGTGATTAATGTTGTTGAATTCTCTACCTAAGTCTCTGGAGAGTTTCAAAGATGTCTTGCTATTTGGAAGACAAGATCAGGTGATGTTTGATGATATTCAAACTGCCCTGAAAACCAAGTTTCTACAGATCCAGACTGAAGGGAAGAAGCCTGCTGAAGGATTGAATGTGCAATCCAAGAAGAAGAAAGGGTTTAAATCCAAGAAGAAGGATGGTGGAAAGGGGAATAAGGGTGAGAAGAAATCTGGTTTTGTTGAAAAAAGAAAGTGTTTCACTTGCCACAAGGAAGGTCATCTGAGAAAGAACTGCCCAGAAAGAAGGAAGAAAGACAGTCAAGATGATCAAGATGGAAATGCAGCTGTGGTGGAGGTTGAAGGGTATGATAGTGCAGAAGTCTTGATGGTTAGTCATGAGAGACTAAGTCAAGAGTGGGTCCTAGACTCTGGTTGTACTTTTCATATGTGTCTACAGAAGACTGGTTCCTGAATCTTGAGAAGCTTGATAGAGGTCTTGTCCTTTTGGGTAATGATGAGAGCTGTAGAGTGCAAGGATTTGGTTCTATCAAGATCAAGATGTTTGATGGAGTTGATAGGATATTATCTGAGATAAGATTTGTACCTAACCTGAAGAGGAATTTGATTTCTCTTGGCACTTTGAATTCTAAGGGGTTTGAATTCAAAATTGACAAAGGTATTCTGTCTATCACCAAGTCAGGAAGGATTGTTATGAGGGGTATAATTAAGAATGGTTTGTATACTTTGATAGGCAGAACAGTAACAGAATCAGTTGATGTTGCTATGGAGTCTTCTGATGTCAACTTGTGGCACAAGAGATTGGCACATGTTGGTGAGAAGGGTCTGGTGAAGTTATCCAAGAAGAGAGAAATCCCTGGGAAGAGGATATGTAAGCTGAAATTCTGTGAGAGGTGTGTTCTGGGGAAATCAAAGAAACAAGCATACCAGAAGGGGAAGCATACCACCAAGGAGGTTATGGATTATATACATTCTGATGTATGGGGACCAGCAAGGGTATCCACTCATGGTGGAGGCAGATATTTTCTTACCCTTATTGATAATTATTCCAGAAAGGTTTGGGTTTATATTCTCAAACAGAAGAGTGATGATTTCTCTAAGTTCAAAGAATGGTTAACTGAACTTGAGAATAAGAGGGATAGAACTATTAAACACTTAAGGACTGATAATGGGCTTGAATTTCTATCAGAAGAGTTTCAACAATTTTGTAGGAAGAGGGGTATTACTAGGCATAAAAATGTTCCTTCAAACCCCCAACAAAATGGTCTAGCTGAGAGAATGAACAGAACTATTCTGGAAAGGGTTAGGTATACGTTATCTGATGCTCATTTACCTAAGAGTTTTTGGGGTGAAGCTGTTAACACAGCTGTATATCTCATTAATAAAATGTCATCATCTGCTATTGAGTTTAAAACCCCAGATGAGATCTGGTATGGAAAGATATCAGATTACTCAAAGTTGAAAGTGTTTGGATGCCTAGCTTATGTTCATGTGAAGCAAGACAAACTTGAACCTGGAGCTTTAAAATGTGTCTTCATTGGGTATCCAAATGGTGTTAAAGGGTATAAGTTGTGGTGTCTAGAGCCTGGGAACCAGAAGTGTATTACCAGCCGAGATGTAGTGTTCAATGAATCACAGATGGGATACAAGTCTGGTGGAGGTGATGGAGAGCCATTAGCCGAAGAGATAGATGGTATTATTTCTGAGCCAATTAGTCAAGTTGAGGTGGAGCCTGATTATGATAAACGGGATAGCTCATCTGGTTCTGAACCAGAGCAGGAAGCAGGAGATAATGGGTCATCTGATGAGGATAGTGCACCAGCAGAAGAGGAGAAAGAAGTGCCAGAAGCAGAATTGAGAAATTATAGTCTGACAAGAGATAGAACCAGAAGACAAATACATCCTCCAGTAATATTTGGCCGTGTTGATCTGGTCTCTTATGCACTTGTTACAGCAGAAGCCATAGTGTACCAAGAACATAAAAGCTACAAAGAAGCTCTTGAGTGTGCTGATAGAGAGTCATGGGTTACAGCCATGACAGAAGAGATGGAGTCTCTTAAAAAGAATCATACTTGGATTCTTGTTGACAAGCCATCTAAGCAGAAGTTAATCAGTTGCAAATGGTTGTTTAAAAGAAAGCTTGAGTCTGGTGTGAAGGACCAAGTAAGGTTTAAAGCCAGGTTAGTGGCCAGAGGATTTACTCAAAGAGAAGGGATTGACTATAATGAGGTGTTTTCACCTGTGGTCAAACATTGTTCAATCAGATTACTTCTGAGCAGAGTAGTCCAAATGATCTGGAGCTACAACAACTTGATGTGAAGACAACTTTTCTGCATGGCGATCTTATTGAGAATCTATACATGCACCAGCCAGAAGGATTTGTTGAACCAGGAGGAGAAGGAAAGGTGTGTCTACTCAAGAAATCATTGTATGGCCTCAAGCAAAGTCCGAGACAATGACACAAGAAGTTCAATGAAGTTATGCTATCCATTGGTTTTGTAAGAAGTAAGTATGACACTTGTGTATATTTGGAAAAACAAGGGAGTGAAGTGATAGCTTATCTTCTGATTTATGTAGATGACATGCTTATAGCTAGTAAGAGCCTGTTAAAAATTCAGAGTATCAAAAGGAAGCTAAGTGCCAGATTTGATATGAAGGACTTGGGAAATGCTAAGGGGATTCTTGGAATGGATATTCTTAGGGACAGAGCAGCTGGAAGACTATTCTTATCCCAGAAGAGTTACACTGAGAATGTCCTGAAGATGTTTAACATGCATGAGAGTAGGTCTGTGTCAACGCCTCTGGGACAATAGTTCAAACTATCTAAAGAGATGGAACCAAAGTCTGAAGAAGAGAAAAAGACTATGATGAAAGTACCTTATGCAAATGGGGTTGGAAGCCTGATGTATGCTCTGGTCTGCAGCAGACCAGACTTAGCTTATTCATTGAGTATGACTATACATGTCCAATCCTGGAAAATTACATTGGGAAGCTTTGAAATGGATATTCAGATATCTTAAAGGATCATCTGATCTGGGTTTGATGTTTGAAAAGATGACTGGTCAGAAGAGTCCACTAGAAGGATTTGTAGATTCTGATTTTGCTGCTAATCTGGATACCAGAAGGTCCTTAACAGGGTATATTTTTACTCTTTACAATACTGTTGTTAGCTGGAGATCTGTTCTGCAGAGTGGGGTTGCATTATCTACTACAGAAGCAGAGTTTGTTGCAGTATCTGAGGCTGTTAAGGAGGCTTTGTGGTTGAAAGGCATTATCAAGGATTTTGGCATAAATCAAAAGGTTGTGGTTATTCATTGTGATAATCAGAGTGTTGTTCATCTGATTAAACATCGAGTGTTCCATGAGAGGTCAAAGCACATTGATGTAAGATTGCACTTTGTAAGGGAAATCATTGACAAAGGAGTGGTTCAGATCCAGAAGATATCTACAGAGGACAATGCTGCAGATATGTGCACAAAGTCTTTACCAGGTACAAAATTCAAATTTTGTATTGAATTGGTAAAGATGAGTGTATGAGATGCTCCTTAGCCCAAGATGGAGCGTGGAGAAGAGGAAGAGAGGATTGATACTTCTCATCTGAGGTGGAGAATTGTGAGAGTCATATGTGAAGTATCTAATCTACTGTGCTTGAGTTTCAATAGAAAGTTGTGTTGTTAAAGTGTTAACCGTGGAGTTAGTCATTTTTGGGGTACCAGAGGAGTTAGACCAGATGAGACTGACCAGAGGAGTCTGGTAAGAGATCAGAGTAAGATGAGTATGATCAGAGCCAGAGGAGGTCATGTCATCTGCTCTGAAGATCTTTACTCGCGAATTACACTAAACTGAAGCTAATGCGAAGGCGGCTCTAACTGAATCAACTAAGGCGGTTATTGAAGTTGTTAGCCAGCTGGATAACTACCTATCATATGAGAATTCGTGAATCTAGGGTTCATCTCAATTGCTGTAACTATATAAAAAGGGTTCTTCTCGACTGAGAAAGAGAGAGAGTGAACAACAACACAACAATTGAGTGCACACACACAGAGAGATATTGCGAGATTGAGTGAATTGTAAATTCTCTATTCTTCTTAGTGAAAGATCGACCCTTGATTAGGCGTGAAATTGTTATGTTTTGGTGCCCGATTTGCTCATGTTTTGAGTGTTTTCGATGAGTGGTTGGAGTCAAATGAGTATCATTTTTATAAAATTATTAATTTGTCTCTTTGGTTTTCATAGATGGATGGAGGGTGAAAATAGGAGTTCGTAGGACTTTGAATCGGCCAAAACGGACTCCCGGTTGAGGAGATATGAAGATTTTACGAACAAGTGTACAGCAGACGTAGACCACTCGAGCAGCTCGAGCGCCAGCGCTCGAGCGTGTTGCTCGAATGACCAAAAACTTGCAGAAAAATTTCGCCATTCGACCGGCTCGAGCACCTGTTTCATTCGACCTATATGCTCGAATGGGACCGCTCGAGCGTGTTTTTGCTCGAGCACTTCAATATTTTGGCTTCCGGACGCATTTTTTCGGCCCATTAACTCCCGTTTCGACCCGGTGCCTATATATACCTCTTCCAAACACGTTTTGAAGGATTTCCGAACTTTAGAAATCACTTTTAGACTTAGATTTAGAGAGAGGAAGAGGAGAAGAACGAGCAAGCTTTACTTACGTTTTGTTGAGGTTTTTCGTACGAATTCTTAGTTTCTTTTCATTAGCTTGATTACTTTAAACGCTTTGAACTTCGTTTTAGTTAAATAAATTTCAGTTCTTAGAATTTTTTTTTTTAAAACCCTAGTTCATGTTTCTTATTTTCTTCGTTCAATTCATTATGTTTATGTTCGTTGTTTCTTCTATTGCTTTTATGTTTGTTAAAGCCATATCCGGCTAAAACCCTTGCATGCTTGGGGTAGGGTGAACTCGTAGAAGTAGGATGTGGGTACGTAATTAGGGTAATTCGTGACGTTAGGTTTTAATTCTCTTGATTAAGGAATTCTTATAATTAATCTTAACTCTACCTTTGAATTTCGTACGAAAGTGTTAGAGATAGGACGACCGCATCACTCAATAACAATTAGTAGTCTTAACGAGAGGGTTTAGAAGAGGATAATTCATTCACCAGTTTAGCGAAGGAGGACGACCGCATCACCTTAGTTAAATTAGGGTCTCATTAATTAAGCACAATCTATTAACTTGTTAGTGGATTAGTGAAGTCGAGTGTTAGGGTAAAGTATTAGGGTTTAGAATCTTGAGCTTTCACCTTGCATTCTTTACTTAGGTTATTTCTTGCGCGTCACAGTTATTTTGATTATGTACCTGCTCCGTTAGTATACGTAGGGATTCCTATCCTAAGCATCACCATCTCTCATTTGAAAACAACCCGTAGTTAAATTGCCTTCTTAAATTCTTTAGTTTAATTAGTTTATTTCAGTCTTTTAATTAATCTCTAAAAAAACCAAAAAAAACATTACACTCATATTAACTACGACGCGTAGATCTTTAGGGATATGTTCGCATACACTCCATCTCGTGGGTTCGATAATACTTGGCCATTATATTTGCTCATACTACAGTGAAACCGTCCGCTTGCGGGTGAGCGATTAGTAGAAGTTAGTGTAATTCGCTTCAAGTCAATGGCGCCGTTGCCGGGGATGGCGTTGTATGCTTTTTGAATAGGACTTGTCGATAGCTTAGTAGTTAGTAGTGAGTGATTTTATTTTTCTGTTTTTTTATTATTTCATGCATATTCGGCAGTTGCGTTTTGATTCTTCTGTTAGTGTTTCAGGTTTATGAGAACACGCTCACAAGGCAATACGAGCGAAGAGAGGTTACCTGCAGATCCTGAGACAATAGCAAGAAGAAACCGAGCCTTCTTACGAAGGATGAACGCTGTCGGAGGGAAAGAACCGATGGACATCACTCATGAGTTGGACGATGTCGAGAATGAGTTCAATCAGGCATTGAACCGGGTTGATGGCACTGAAGGAAACACTAGCAAGAATCAGGATCCGTTAGGAGAGAGCCAGAGCCAAAACCCGGGTACTCAGAACCAAAACAGCCCAGCTCATAACATGGTCCAAAATCCTCATAACAACCCTGCTTACCCACATCCCAACTTACCTTATCCACCCTACCCATACCCACCTTATCCTTCAGAAGGTGGAGGAGAAAGAAGGTGAAGGAACGAGAAGGCTATTGATGTCCATGATGGAGAAGATCAACAACCTCGAGTTGGGGAAGAGTTTGGTTGGAGAGCATGCAGCAGAGAATGATAGAGCAGACCAGCAAAGTGGACAACAAGAGGTAGCCAATTACATGGGAGGTCCGTATTACAATCAGAATGGCTACCAAGGTGGTAATCAGTATGGAAGGCCTCCTTATGGCCAACCATTTGTACCTCCAGGCCCACAGCCAGCTCAAAATCAATGGAGGAACACACAAGGCTATCAAGGAGGCCAGTGGCCTCCTCAAAACACATGGAGAAAGAATGAGAATTTCTCATATGCTAACCCAAAGGCGGGTATTACAGTTCCTCCGGGTGTTGACCCGGGTTCTAAACCTCCTGGTGGAGAAGGCGGTGCATCAACCGAGGAGATGTTGAGAGCGATTCTACAGAAGGTGGAGGAAGGAAGTAAGAGGTTGTCATCCTTGGAGTACGATGTGAAAGAGTTGCATAAAAAGGGTGATCAACGTGATCAAGAGCTCCAGAAGATGAATGTTGAGTGGACTAGAACTTAACAAGAGAACAATCGAAGGTTCACTTCTATAGAGTTCCAGATGAGCCAGATTGCAAAGTCGTTGAATAGAGAGCCGGGTAAGTATCCTTTCATGCCGGAAGGGAACCCGAAAGAGCATTGCAAGGCTATCCAGTTAAGAAGTGGAACCAACTATGAAGGTCCTCAAATGCCTGCTGATTCTGAGATGCCTCAAGTTAGAGATGAGATTGAGGAGGTAGGAGTTGAGAAGGGGATTGAAAGTGAAGGGATTGAGAAGCATAAAGATGTGGATGAGTCTCATCAGAGCAAAGAGCTTGAAGAGGAAGGCATTGAGAAGGGTGAGAGAGTTCCTAAGTGGAAGAAGGCAAAGGAAGCAAGGGAGAAAGTGAAAGAGACCGAGAAAGATGAATGGGGGGTACCCAAATCTGTGATACCCGTCCCATATCCACAACGCTTCATGAAAAAGAAGCTTGATGAGAAATTTGCTAAATTCCTTGATGTGTTTAAACAATTGCATATTAATATCCCTTTTTTATGATGCTTTGGAACAGATGCCCAACTATGCGAAGTTTTTGAAGGACTTGATCGCGAAAAGACGGCGAGTGGATGAGCCGAAGTTGGTGCAGTTGAACCACGAGGTGAGTGCATTAGTGCACAAGGCGCTTCCTCCAAAGTTGAAGGATACCGGGAGCTTCACCATTCTTTGTGATATCGGGAACGGGATCAAGAAGGGAGCGTTGTGCGACCTCGGGGCGAGCATCAATCTTATGTCGTTGTCGCTTTTCAAGAAGTTGGAAGGTGGTGAGCTTCAGCCGACAATGATGACGCTTCAACTAGCCGACCGGTCTATCACTCGACCTTAAGGTGTGGTTGAAGACGTCCTCGTGAGAGTTGGAGAGTACATTTTTCCAGCCGACTTTGTAGTGCTAGAGATGGAGGAAGATGAGCACGTTCCCCTGATCTTGGGAAGACCGTTCTTAGCTACGGCGGGGATGGTGCTAGACGTGGCAAATGGGAAGATCACGTTGAAGGTCGATGATCAAGAAGTGAAGATTTCCCTATATGAAGCCATGAAGCACCCGAAGGAGGATGAGAGTTTGTATTGCATGGATGTCATTGATCCTTGTGTTAAAGACACACCTCCTATCCCGAATCCTTCTCATATCATTAATTTTATAATCCTTCACTTGATAATTTAACCCATGAGCATTATGTTCTTGATTATGTTGATAGGGATAAAGTGAAAAAGTTGAAGGATGAAGAGGTGAAAGGACGTGATCCAGTTGGAAGGAAAATGAGGAGTTAAGAAGAAAAAGTCCAAATTCAAGAAACTGTTTGTTAAGACCCCTCCAGATAAAGGTGAGAAGGAGTTGAGACCCATAACACTTGGGGATGAGAAGAAAACAAAGGAGCTCATGATGGAGGAGCATCAAGGAAAGACATGCAAGCACCACTCTTATGAGAGTAAGGGAGGTAAATTTGAGTATGATGTCCCATAAGCTCCTTTGAGCTCGGTCCGGCATCAGGACCTTAAAAATAGCGCTGAATGAGAGGCAACCCATTTTTATTTGTTTTTAGTGTCCTATTATGTTATTAGGGTGTTGTTGAGTCGTATGTTTAACCTCGTACTTGAGAGTTTTATTTTGTAGGCTTGTCTCTAAAAGAGTAAAGGAATGATGGAGTATTCAGATTGAAGGGACCAACTCGAGATAAAGGAGTGTGCTAAGTTGTTGAAGAGAAACTGAATTGTTTGGTTGAGGTAACCCACAACCCCAAACTTAGACATCTTCGCAAGGTCGAAGTTTGGGGGGTAAAGTATTTATGTGTTTTATGACATTGCACCGGAGCACCCCTTATCTTTGAGTTGAGTTGATTATTTGTGTCTTGAGATGCTCCTTGGGCTGATTTTGATTTGTTTTGTTACTCAATATTTCATGCCTATCAATTCTCTTATGCTTGTTGATTGCTATCTTTGAGTATGATTTGATGAGTTGATGATTTGTGGATTTGAGTTAGGGACTCTTTTGTGTGAGTGTTTGAATGAGAGTTGATTTGAGAAAGAACTTGTATGCTTGTGAATTTTTCTTTTGAGTACTTGTGTGATGAGAGTGAGAATTCACTAGGACTAGCATGGATGTGAAAGCCGTGAGAGTTGAGCCTTATGAGATTTTTATGCATTACTTGATCTCTTCGTTTGTGAGAGGATCGTCACCTTAGAGGATGCTAGAACTTGTGTGTGCTCTTGCTTCTTGATTGTGTCTAGTTTGATATGCCGAATAGGATCTTAGGCCATCTTTGATTTGATTAAGTCACTTAGCCAAAATTTTCCCTACCAATGACATTGATTCCCTTGTTAGCCCCTTTGAGTCTAAAGCCTATTTTATTTGCTAGCACATTTAAACACTATTCCAAGTTCCTATGCCTTTTGTCCCAATTTGAGTGGAGAATAGGAAAAGTGTGAAGGTTGAAGGGATTGAGTTGAGTTGAGTTGAGTTGAGAAAAAGGAATTATGATGGTTGAGTGGTGATATAATAAGGGTTTGAATGAGATTTGAGTTGTGGGAAAGAACAAAAAAAGTTGAGAATGAGCAAAAGAAAAAAAAGAGCTCATGTGTTTGTGCGAAAAAAAAATGAAGTGATTGAAAAAAAGTGAAAAGAGTGAGAAAGAAAAAAAATTGAAGTGTTGAGAAAAGTGGAATTGAAAGAGTGTTGATTGAAAATGTTTGAAGTAGTCTGTTCCTAATCTCGAAGTGCGAAAGTTTGATTTTCTATTCTCCATTCACTTTAGTCACTTACCTATATTGATTCCCACCTGTCCAAAGAGCCTACATTACAACCTTGAGAAAAGTCTTTTTTGATTCGGCATTGATTTCTAGAGTATGGTCGGAGTTAAGAGTGCTTACAAGCCTATGGCTGCCGATATGAGTGATTGATTGTTTGAGTGAGTCCCTTGATCATTGATATACACTTGTGAGGGAGTGAAACACATCGTTGAGTGCACATCCATGTTTGATCTTGGTGTTTCTTGTTATTGTTGCATGAGTATGATGATGGAAAGTGAGTGAGTATACGTGTGATTGATCTTTGAAGCTCGAGTTCATTTGCTTGCATGATTTGATTATTTGACTCATTCCTAACAATTTCACTTGACTTATTATTTTTCGTTGCTTGAGGACAAGCAACATGGTAAGTTTGGGGGGGTTGATTAGGCGTGAAATTGTTATGTTTTGGTGCCCGATTTGCTCATGTTTTGAGTGTTTTCGATGAGTGCTTGGAGTCAAATGAGTATCATTTTTATAAAATTATTAATTAGTCTCTTTGGTTTTCATAGATGGATGGAGGACTTTGAATCGGCCAAAACGGACTCCCGGTTGAGGAGATATGAAGATTTTACGAACAAGTGTACAGCAGCCGTAGACCACTCGAGCGTGTTGCTCGAATGACCAAAAACTTGCAGAAAAATTTTGCCATTCGACCGGCTCGAGCGGGAGCGCTCGAGCACCTGTTTCATTCGACCTATATGCTCGAATGGGACCGCTCGAGCGTGTTTTTGCTCGAGCACTTCAATATTTTGGCTTCCGGATGCATTTTTTCGGCCCATTAACTCCCGTTTCGACCCGGTGCCTATATATACCTCTTCCAAACACGTTTTGAAGGATTCCCGAACTTTAGAAATCACTTTTAGACTTAGTTTTTAGAGAGAGGAAGAGGAGAAGAACGAGCAAGCTTTACTTACGTTTTGTTGAGGTTTTTCGTACGAATTCTTAGTTTCTTTTCGTTTCTTAGTTTCTTTTCATTAGCTTGATTACTTTAAACGCTTTGAACTTCGTTTTAGTTAATTAAATTTCAGTTCTTAGAATTATTTTCTTTTAAAACCCTAGTTCATGTTTCTTATTTTCTTCGTTCAATTCATTATGTTTATGTTCGTTGTTTCTTCTATTGCTTTTATGTTTGTTAAAGTCATGTCCGGCTAAAACCCTTGCATGCTTGGGGTAGGATAAACTCGTAGAAGTAGGATGTGGGTACGTAATTAGGGTAATTCGTGAAGTTAGATTTTAATTCTCTTGATTAAGGAATTCTTATAATTAATCTTAACTCTACATTTGAATTTCGTACGAAAGTGTTAGAGAGAGGACGACCGCATCACTCAATAACAATTAGTAGTCTTAACGAGAGGGTTTAGAAGAGGTTAATTCATTCACCAGTTTAGCAAAGGAGGACGACCGCATCACCTTAGTTAAATTAGGGTCTCATTAATTAAGCACAGTCTATTAACTTGTTAGTGGATTAGTGAAGTCGAGTGTTAGGGTAAAGTATTAGGGTTTAGAATCTTGAGCTTTCACCTTGCATTCTTTTACTTAGGTTATTTCTTGCGCGTCACAGTTATTTTGATTATGTACCTGCTCCGTTAGTATACGTAGGGATTCCTATCCTAAGCATCACCATCTCTCATTTGAAAACAACCCGTAGTTAAATTGTCTTCTTAAATTCTTTAGTTTAATTAGTTTATTTCAGTCTTTTAATTAATCTCTAAAAAAACCAAAAAAAAAAAAAAAAAAAACATTACACTCATATTAACTACGACGCGTAGATCTTCAGGGATCTGTTCGCATACACTCCATCTCGTGGGTTCGATAATACTTGGTCATTATACTTGCTCATACTACAGTGAAACCGTCCGTTTGCGGGTGAGCGATTAGTAGAAGTTAGTGTAATTCGCTTCAAGTCAACCCTCTCCGATCCCGTGGATGTAGGAGTATTTTCTCCGAACCACGTAAATCTGGTGTTTCTTAATTTCTGTTGATTTCAATTTCATTCTTAAGCTGTTGTCATAATTCTGATTCCTGATTACAAGTTTTCTTGTGAATCAAAACCGTTTATCATTTTCATTTACAAATTTAACTGAAGGATTAATTTGTCCTCAATTCAGGTTACAATCCTTAAATCATTGTATCTGACTCCTTTATATTAAATCTTCAATAGAAGATGTACATCAAAGTAAATATTTTTCAATTTACAGAATAATATATATTTTAATATACAATTATCACATTTTTTCTATTCCGTGAAAAAAATAATATCTGATTATTCAATGTTCAAGATATTTTGATAGTATTTATCCAAGAAACCATCCTGAACCTTAAAAAAATAAAAACAAACAACACCCTAATAAAAATTGGGAGATCACTAATGCCAATTTAAAGAGAGGCTCCTCATTCTTGATACCTTAATCACTGAAAACTTGCTTACTGTAAGGTGTGGATCCATGTTTTTGTGTAGGATTGGATTTATTTATGTGAAATTTTGTCTAATTATATTTTCTTTTACAAATTTAACTGAAGGATGTTTTGTCTTCAATTCATGTTACAACCCAAAAACTTTGTTCCCGTCATATATCTCAGGTAGGTTTTTTGTGAAACTATATTCACATGGATTTTTTAGGTAATTTATTTAAAAGAATAATACTACATTTTAATGCATGACGTATCACGTTTATAAAAAATTATTTTATTAATTATTCTTCTCAAAATTATTGAAATATAATAATTCCTATGCTTAAAAATATTATTGAATTCCTTGTAAAAAAAAAAAAAAAATTGTGATCCTGATTTATAATTATTTTTCTCTTAAATCTTAAATTTTTCCACTTTATTTGTTTAAAGGTTGCTATGGATTTTTATTGGCGAATTTATGTCACTAGTTACATTTAATTGTTTATCTACTTTAAAATTTACCTCCTTGAAATGGTTAAAGGTTCATCACCTTCTATTGTTTTGTTATCCTTTTCAAGATTAGTTTTCACATTCGATTAATTATCTACCTTCTAAATTGTAACAACTTCATTTCTTTTTTAATTTCTTATTTTGTAATCTTATAGGTTTTGAATACCCCTTATACTCAATTTAATAAAATACCACATTTACCTTTAAAAAAAATTATTTTTTTCGATGGAATTTATTATATGATCCATCCATTTGTCTGGGTTTGTCGGCCGTCGCACCTCATCCAGTTACATTTAACTAAATTAAGTCGTTCACGACTATTTTGAGTTCGGTTAAAAAAAATTATTGAGCTCGTTTAATAAAATTTGTCAACATAAACAAATAAACTCGAATTCAATAATATATATTCAATTTGTTAGCTCGTAGAAAGGCTTATGAAGTAAATCGTATAATATATAATTTGGCTCTAATTTATTTCTTCACACTTAATATCTACAAAATAATAAAATATATAATTATACTTATTTAATTAAATGAATTATATAATTTAATTGATATTTCTGAGTTTTCAAAATATATAATTTTATTATATAATTAATTGGTGAATAATGTAAATTAACATTGATATTATCAAGTTTTTTAGACTTGTGAAGACTAGATTAAGCACAAAAAAAACTGGTGAACAACAATATATTTGATAATTAAATTTGAGCTTGACTCGATATAAACAAACCAAATTTATATAATCTTAAAGTTCGACTCGATTCGATTACATCCTAAAAACTATCTCGTACAACGATAAAAAAAATTATTTACCATATTATATGATAAATTGGTTACTGGCGGCATCAGCCCAATCATTTTTTTAAAAAACATTACACAAATATAAATTTAAATTTTAGTCTTATATTCGAGACCGTCCCCCCTCTTAAATACCCCCTAAAAATTTATTTATTTTCTTGATGGAGACAATTTTCTATACTATACAATTGAAGTTCCACTTGCCGCTTTATGAATTAATTGACCGCGTTACATATCATCCATTAATTTTTAATTACCTACAACATAATATTTAACCACAGCCAATGGAATCTATTGATACTGGAGAAGAAAATTGACCCCAGGTTTTGTACTAATCTATACTCCACTTATTGACATAGGAGGAGAATAAATTTTACTTGCCTTAATGTCAACTCCCAACAATAAAACTTAGAACAAAATTTATAAATCCTCTCTCTTTTTCCCTTTTTCTTGACAATCTCTATTTTCTTTTTCTTTCTTTTTTCAGGAAAAAAATACAAGAGACTTGTACTGTGGCTACTCAAGAAATAAGAATAATCAATTAAAGTACAAATCCAGGTAAGCCTAGATTATCATACCTATTAATGCAATGAGAAGAACCATTCTTGTATAGATAAATCTTCTCTCTTTTTTTCTTATTTACTCTCAATATCATTATACTTATAAGCAAGGGCTGTTTGGTAGTAGTGATTATCATTATCATCATCATCATCAAGAATGTGCATTGCTGTGTTTCTGTGGCAAGCCCACCCTTTGTACCCTTTCCTTCTCTTGCTCAACAGAGATGAATACCACAACAGGCAAGTTTCAACACACACACTAAAACATCATGAAAAATAAATTTCGAGCCTCTGTGTTGTGCTGCACGAGACCATTCTGTGCACCACAAATATTTGTAGACCAAGGTCTACAGCATATTTGGTTATGTGATATAGACCCAATTGAATTTACATGTATTTTGTGTTGAATAAGACGGTCTTGTGCAACCCGGGATCCAAATCCATGAAAAATAGAGTTAAAATTCAATTTCATAGCTTTTCCACAAAAGTCATAAAAATTTGGAATTTTCTATTTAGTCTCACAATTGATTAATTGGTCCAATTTAAGTCCATACAACGTTGTTTCTGATTTTTCTGCAAAAATGGGACAAAATCGGATCAATTCATAAGTAAGGAGACTAAATTGAAAATTTTATTTTGGGACTTTTTGTGGAAAAGTTCAAAATTGAATCTTAATTTTAGAAAAGAGAATTTAAATAAAAATTAGGTGATGAATTTAAGTTATTTGTTTAGGCCTACAAAGCCGTTGGGATGGTGGAAAGGCGAAGAAATAATAGGCGGGAGGGACGAATTAGGAGGCGGGACGTGGCTAGCCTGCTCGAAACAGGGCCGGGTCGGGTTTCTAACGAATGTTTTGGAGCTCCACACACTTGCCGAGGCTAAAACCCGGGGCGACCTGGTGATCCGGTTCCTAGAGGTGTGTTTGGATGTAGCAAATAACGCGTATGATTATTTTCATGCAATCGTGTGTTTAATGTTTAATGGGATGTATTTTGTTGGGGGGCAGAGCAAACAGAGCCCAGAGGCGTTTGCAGAGGAGTTGGTGAAAGAAGCAAATGAGTACAATGGGTTTAACCTGATCGTGGCTGATCTTGTGACCAAATCTATGGTGTACGTTTCGAACAGGCCGAAAGGGCAGCCACTTTCAATTCAACGCGTTCGACCCGGGGTCCACGTGCTTTCGAATGCACAGCTCAATTCACCATGGCCTAAGGTTTGATCATTTTTTGTTTTTAAAGAATGAAGTTTATAACATGGTTTGATTGCGTTTGTTTTGATGATCAGGCGGCGCGGTTAGAGACGAACTTCAAGGTGCACGTTGATCGGTATGGCGAAGGGGAAATACTAGTGAAAGAATTGGTGGAAAAGCTAATGAGGGATAAGGAAAAGGCTGATGAGAGTGAGCTACCTAATATATGTCCCTTTGAGTGGGAGTATAACTTGAGCTCTATTTTTGTTGAAGTTGACACCCCATTGGTAATCTTTCTAATGATAAACTTTCAGTGAAATATGTTCATCATATAAAATTTGGTACATTCATTCAGTAATACGACTACGCCAAATTGTGTGTAATATTAGTTTATAAGGCTCCACTTGGTAGAGTATAAAAGATAAAAGTTTCATAATACAATCTACCAAGCAATATATATATATATATATATATATATATATATATATATATATATATATATATATCAAATCTCTATTAAATTTGTACCCCTTTTTTTTATCTCACCTCATATAATAAATGTCTTTTATACCCTACCAAGTGGAGCCTAAGTGTATTGATATTACTGATTGAATGTAATGATATTACTAAATGAAGATTTCATACTGTGAATAAGTTTCACCGAAGACATCTTCCTTTCTTATATGAGTTGGTATAGATCGAGAATTTGTGATTTTGGATTTTGATTCTTGATTTTGGTGTTTTTTGTTTTACAGGGGAAGTATGGGACTAGAAGCACTGCTGCTTTAACTGTGGGAGCTTGTGGAGAATCAAGCTTTTATGAGGAATATCTTGATGGAGATAAGT
This sequence comes from Ballota nigra, assembly GCA_947034835.1. Lineage (NCBI taxonomy): Eukaryota > Viridiplantae > Streptophyta > Magnoliopsida > Lamiales > Lamiaceae > Ballota > Ballota nigra. The sequence goes on along the minus strand of OX344721.1, from coordinate 117,845,326 downwards.
GGAAGCAACAAACCTTGAATTTTAAAATTCAGAAATTGTAATTTGCATCATAAGTAATCAGCACACTTAAGTGTGATACGTTATGCTTAGTTGTTACACTATATACGTATTAGTGTCTTCAAACACATTTCAATTGTAGATTTTCTTTCACAAATAAAACTTTAATGTCATCGATAAATTTTCATTTTCGTACAGCACCGTTATGTAACATAAATATCATGTGAATGTAGAAGAGATGAGCATCAGATGGCATGGGTCCTAAATTGATTTGAGAAACCAAGTCAAGGAAAAGTTATTGTCACAAAATCGTTAGATAAATCCAGCACTTTCTTTTGTGATAAAATAAGAGGGAAAAAGTATACATAATTTAAATAAGTCTCACACTAACTCATATCCTGCAAAAAATATTATCTTTTTCATAAGTTTTTGAAGTAGCACTTCTCGATAGCAAAATTTGCTCAATAAATACAGAACAGAAACTGCCTTATAATGGCATCACCAAATATGCGTATAATTTGTTTGTAATCCTTTAGCAAAACAGCCCGTCCCGTGGTGTTTAAGCTGCACTTCGATGGGGCTGTTTATGTGGTTCACAACAGATCAGTTTAGATGTTTACATTGAAGATGAGAATGGCGAGTTTCTTCTTGGAGTTGTAAGAGTCTTCCCCCTGGTGGCAAATCCTGTCCTCGCCAAAGCTCTTGCCCTGAAGGAGGCTTTATCTATTGATCGCAGACAGAATTTTACCAACTGCTCGATCATTGGGGATGCTTCAGTGATGGGTATGCCGAGTGCTCTACTGCTTGTTTGTCTTTAGCTAGAGAGTTTCGTTTTCATGGTGTTTATTGGCAAAATAGAGAAACCAATGTTTATGCTCATACTCTTTGCAGAACATGGAAAATGTCATTCTGGTTCTGATTATTGTTGGCTCGTTTTTAACGGACTTTATTCTGTCAGCAGGGATGGGCTGATTCCAGCATTTTTAATAGAAACATTTTTCCTTTAAAAAGAGGTTAAAAGGTCTAAATCCCAGGCAGAGGAATCATATACACCAACACTATCATTTACTAATTTACAATTAGAGCCGTAATCATCAAGATGCCAGTTCACAAAATTTGAATAGGAAGGTAGGTATCGACGTATTGTCATATCCAATACAATTTTTTTATTAATATTCAAACAATAAGCATTCGTAAAATATCCATTTTCATATTTAAATCTCACTCGCATCCAATTTGAATTTTGAATAATAAACAAAAATAAATATGGATTAGAATATTATGATATTCAAACCATCATTCCCCCTTCCCAGCACCCCTAAGGCTACAATAGAAGGAAAACCAACACTGTTTCAATTTGAAAACAAATTACCAGGACAAAAAATTAGTTATTACTGTTCAATCTTGTATAGAAAGAAGCCACCAAAGAACAGAATTCAGTAAGATACACCATGTTGTCCTCACCACAAGGTGAATACAAACACAAATGCTTTTTTTGCCCAACATAAGCATCCAACTTAATTCAAACTCAGTCTTCAAGACTGTATTAGCTCTAACTCCAGAAAGCAATTAACAAATTCATAAAATTAACCACCATCAAGAAGTCAAAGAAAACAAGCCACCAAGGGAAATTTAAAACAACAAGCACAGCTGTAACACCTGGGATCCTAAACCTTCATTTAAACTTGAGATAATAAGCATACATATTCTAAAGAGTTGGCAAAAGCAACAAAAGTAATCCGATATTATAAAAGACTAATTCATGTCAGTAGATAGAAAGTAAAGGCCTAAAGACATTAAAAGTCATCTAATCAACATATACTGTCTCCAACCATGAAGAGATCCTCTGCCAAGATCCCATTTAATCATCATCCTCATCCTCCTACATCAAATTTAACAATTTCATGTAAGAAAAATAAAAAAATGAGGGATCAATTACACAAGTTATTCATATACACAACTAACCTCGCCACTTCCTTCCTCATCGTCCTCGTCATTAACCTCTGATTTTGACTTATCAGACTCCTCATCTTCTCCAGCCTATTACAATAATGTACAAAGTCATTTCAGCAAGTTGCATATTCAACAGTGGAAAAATATACATACAATATTATATTAGAAAAGGAACTCTGGTATAAAGTAATAACAAATACACGGGGAAAGAAAAAATTGATTACCAATTTCCTGTTGTATGCTTCCATTTTACGTTCATACTCTTCCTTTCTCTTCTCTGCCGTTGCTTGATATGGGGCTTTTTCCTAACATAATGTTTGTTTATTTCATAAGCTTCACAATGGTACAAATATATAATGGAATCTAGACACGAAAGAGAAGGGAAATTATCAACATAGACCCAGCATAAACGGCATCATGAATATGTTTACCTCATCAGTCAATGATTTCCACCTATCACCACCAGCTTTACCAACCTACACATGCCACATAAACTGTCACATTTCCACAAACAGAACTGGAGAGAGAACAGAAAATTAAATGGAAGAGCTACTCACAGTTGCAACAGATTTGTTGTTAGGGTGCTTTTCCTTGTATTGCTTCCTAAAATCTTCCCTGCAAAAATGATTAGGATCATACATCAGTTTAGATGAAAAGGTCAATGATGAAAACAGAAACACTGTGGCAGGGGACAAGTATAGGATTTGCATACATAAAAACAAAGAAAGCACTTGGAGGCCTCTTTGGCTTGTTAGGGTCCTTTGCTGCCTTCTTCTCCTTCTTTGTCTGCTTCTTCACAGCAAGCCTATTACCATAGAATTATCATCAATTCAATAAACATCATATGAGAATCATACACAGACTAGAACAAAAGCTGAATCAGAATATTTATAAAAAAAAAAAACACCTCCACCCCCAAAATATCAAAGGTTCAGATTAAGTATTTATTGGCAAAGAAAATTCATAAACTGAATGAAAACAAAGTCATAATTGAAGCAACAACAAAATAGGGTTGTTGTTAAATTGTTCAAAATTAATCCAATAGCAACTTTGTTGGGGGAAAAAAAAAACTCATAACAGAACAGTCCAGAGATATATGAATCTAGAGAATAACATCAAAACATTTTTCAATTTCATTCAGATTAGCCTAGGTCAAGTCCAGTGTGTGGCTAAATGACACAGAATAAACTATTTCGGTTTATTGCTGTATAACGCCTCAGATTAGCATAGATCAACTTCGGTAAGGCTAAGCCACACAGAAGAGACTATTCAATTAATAGTTGTTCAATGTATGTTCATCTACGTGGATCTGTTTTTATCGAAAATTCAAACCTAAAACTCTACAACCAAAACACAATTCAACTGCAAATCCAAAAGGCGCATAAAAAAACAAAGTCACAAATCGATGCCTACCTTACTCAAACTATTTGAAACATTCTCTAACAAATTGAATTACGAAAAAAACTCAACAAAACCTCATACAAATATTTAAAAAACAAAACGAACGGAACTGAAGCTTAATCAAAAAAGTGACGCGAGATGTCTAAACATTTACCAAACATTTCAACGCCGAAATCAAAAAATTAAGGAACAGAAAACCTAAAAAAATAACAACGAAAATGAAAGAGGAGAAATGACGGTCACCTGCCGTCATCCTTCCTCGAATCAGCCTTGGATTTTCCTCCTTTCATTATGCGGCACTGTAAAAAAACAGGAGAATCGAATAAAAACGGAGAAAATCGAAAAAAATTTAAAAAAAAAAATAGAGTGAGATTGAAATGATGTAAACTGGAACAAGCAGAGACCTAGGGTTAGGGTTCCTGTTTCGCTTTCCTCCTCTTGAATCCGCGAGAGAAATGAGAGTGTGAGAAGCACGTACGGGGGCGGGTCTGTGAGAAAGGAAAAGAGGATGTAAATATCGCGTGATTATTATAGAGGGTTGGGGAGGAGGAGTTGGTAATTTGTAGTGACCCTTCAAATCGCGTTCAATTAAATAATGGGAGGGATTTTGGGCTTTGGGCGGGATCTCAAAAAATTTCGACACGTCACCAGTATATTTTCATTTGTGCCATATTTGTATTTGAATTTAATTATTTTATTTTGGGATTTTTATAATGTACGATTTTATGAGAATGCGGGAGGAATCTTATACACTAGTAACACTGTCACTACTACCTGTTCTTCACTTGGATTGAACTTTTTTTTTCTACATGAATTTGCATGGTTGAGTTGTTTATTAATATTAGTATTTTTATAATATGTGAATTGTTTATTAGTAGTAAAAGTATATACATAAACAATTTAAAATTACATGTTAGTGTGTCAAAATGTTAAATAGATACTCTACTTCTTACTCTTGTGTGGTGTTGATACTACAATTTGGAAAATGTACTCAACATGTGGCGTTCCAAAAATAAACGTCACATTTTTATTATCAATAGTTTTTTCAATATTTTTGTAGTTTTTGGAGTTTAGGTTATCCAATTTTTTTATTTAATATAAAAAAATCAATTTTTTTATCTCAACTAAAAAATATACTACATTATAGTTAATTAAAATTAATTTAGAATGATTTAAAATAACATGCTATAAAATATAATACTACACATAAGTTGAAGAAGTGGAGGAAGTGTCCCGGACGTTGAATTTATTGAAATTGAATCTTCTTGATTTTAAAATTTTCTTAGCAAGTTTAGATAAATTAGAGACGTTGCATTTCGCACTTCGAAATGCACTAATTTATCTTTTTTTAGAAGAATATTTCAATAATTAATGATTAGTGTGTATTGCTATTAGTGTGTAATTTTAATTTTCGTTTAATATTATGATAATAAAAATTACTTTTTATTAAATTTATATTAAAATAAACATTAAATGAACTTTAATATAGATTACTATTTCATAAATAAAAAATAATTCATTAATAAGGAATTTTAATGGAATATTATGTTTTAGTGTTAAAAACAATGCAAACTGCTGGAGATTTATTGCTGACACTATAATAGATTAGTGCAGAATTGACGGTATAATGATGCAACTGTTGGAGATTGTCTTAGTCTTGTATACACCAGATATACCGTATAAATGAAATGTATGCTTAAAAAGTTGTACTTATTACTATTGAAAAATCACACCAACTATAATTGAAAAATTATCTCTTGTTAAATTGTAACAGAGGAAATTTTTCATTAATAACAAGGCTAACTTTTAAAAAATATATTTAAATTGTACGATGCACACAATACACACAAAATTTACTCTATTGACTAATGTAAAAGAATATCCTAAAGAGTGCTCAAATCCTGAAAAATGTAAATGAATAATGAAAAAAAAAAATCGATTATAGCCGGGTTTTTTCGATTTAACCTTAAAAATATGGCTTTCTTTGTTCCATTTTCGATTGCCCTTGTAAAAATAGGTCCCTCAATTTTTCACTTACCCCTTTTATAAATAACAAACTTTTATTTACCGTAGTGCCACTAAAAATAATTGTATTCTCTTTTATACATCTTTTATTTACCAAAATGTCACTAAAAATAATTTTATTTATCACGGTAAATATTAATAAGTAACTCTCACACTAAAATTTATATCAAATGTAAAGAGGCAATTGAAAATGAAAAGGAGAGTTTTTATTTCTTTTTTTTTTTTCTTTTTTTTTTTGGTTGTTTCGACCAATCTCATTGCAAGTTCCCCGTTTAATTCGGTTTTGAAAATAGTGATATTAAAGGAGATAAAGTTGTTTTTATGAGGTTGAACGATCCAAAATTGATTTTTCTTTTTTTTTTTTTTTTTTAATGTGAGGGCAAAAAGACAATTTGTATTTTTAAATGGGTAAACATTTTTTTTTTTTTTTATCGGTAAAAAACTCTCTTCATTCCTTCAAAGAGTCAAAATAGAATACATAGGCATGAGTGATACATTTTACTCTATCTTTTTGATACTCATACAGTTTTGTTAAATAAGAAATTACTTCACTCCAAGAACTATTCTTGGATTTGCATACCACTCTTGAAAACTAATCTCTTGATACTTTCTCTCCTTGTGTACCATCCAACTCCAAGTCCTGATTTTCAACTCTTCCACCACCTTGACGCCCGAGAATTCTTGATTATTAAAGATTTTTTCGTTTCTTCCTTTCCAAATCAACCATAGGGCACATTCCCATATGCATATGGCTACTTGTTCACCCCTATTCCCCTTGAGAAATCTACTAAAATGTAGTAAGTTCACCAAGGGGTTAGACGAGAGAACTGCTTCAACCCCCAACCACTTTACTACCTCCATCCAGATTGCATATGAGTGTTTGCACTCAAAAAATATGTGCTTCACCGTCTCACTTCTTTCATCACAGAGGGAACAATTTATGTTGTCATTTGAGTTTAGAATACTTCTCTTCCTCAGCTTCACCCTGGTTGGAAATCTTCTCCATAGCGTTTTCCAAGCGTGGGTTTGGACATTTATTTGGTTGGAAGTCTTCTCCATAGGGTAAACGTTTATTTTTTTAAGTGAAGAAATAAGTTGGGTTTGGACACAATTTAGTTCATAAATCGAAGAACGAGCTGAATTGAATTTATATGTTGTGATGATCGAGTTTGTAGAGAGTTCACTATTTTGAGTGTTTAAATTATCGTGGACGTCCCAATAAAATAAATGTGTAAACAGATAATATATAATAGTATGTACTAAAAGCCTTATTAAATTAATATGTTATGTACATAATATATAATTGCCGCATATGTATAAATATAAATATTGACTTCACAATAATACGATATGTGGCAATGAAAATACAAAAAAATACACATCAACAACAAAAATAATCCCTACTAATACATAGGGGGGTTAGATGAATAATACCCTTTTGAAAAAGAGATATTTTGTAGGCAAAGTATACCGTAAAACTTGTTCATACACAAACCACTTTAAAATGTATAAAATGTTTCATTAAGGGGTATGGCTTATGAGTTGTTTTCATTAAACTTTTTACTAAGACAAAGTATAGAGTAAAAATGGTTCATACATGAACCATTGAAGGGTATTAATTGTTTTCACTAAAGAATATTAGTTATTTTACATGAAGTGTATTAATTATTTTCACTGAAAAAATATCAATTATTTACTGGAAAAAAATTAAGATTTTTCAGTTAAACAGCTAATACTCTTCAGTTAAAATAACCAGTATTCTTTAGTGAACACAACTAATACCTTAAATGATTCATGTATGAACTAATTTCACTCTATACATATTCGTTTACTAAATACTCCCTTCGTCCCAACATTTCTTTCACACCTGTCTTAAATGGACGTCCCAACATTTATTTCACACCCCAAAAAAGGAAATAATTATCTCACAAAAGTCAAATAAACATAAAGTTATTATTATTTTATTCAACTCCACACTCACATATTCTTTTCTTTCTTAAGAAATGTGTCTATCCCAAGTGTGAAAGAATTCTTGGGACGAAGATAGTGGCATAAATTGAAAGTTATTTAAAGTATAAATTGTTTTCACTAAAAAAAAATATAACTCGTTCAATTAAAACGTACTGCAAATTAATTTCACCATAAATAAGTTTCTAATTATATACCTACTGAATTTTTCAATATAGGCAAGTTTGGCAAAAGTACCCCACCGAGTAACTAAAACCAAGTTGTTTAACTCAAAATACAGTACATCGACTCCAGACTCAACTCATTAATAAAGATTCTCTAATCTTAGCCTACTTGAGCTCTTTTTCTTGTTTACCCTTCACATGTAATTTATACTCATTTGATAGGTCTAATCGTTTCATATTAAAAGCCACTTCAACACATATTTTAGCACACAATGTCACGTCGTAATCTGCTCCAAAATCAATCCTCAACAACACTAGTCCAGATACATGTTAGATCGATGATTCTATATCCTCTTTTCCTTTTTCTCATTTTAACATGAAAAAAACACTCATTCGGGATAAAAATAATCAAAATCCTTGTTTCTATATCAATCCTCAACAACACTAGTCCAGATACATGTTAGATCGATGTTTCTATATCCTCTTTTCTTTTCTTTTCTTTTTTCTTCTCTCATTTTAACATGAAAAAACAGTAATTCGGGATAAAGATAATCAAATTCCTTGCTTGGATAAAAATATTTCTCCCAACCAAATAAATAGTAATTATAAAAAAATATGGTAAAATAAACTTCCCAAACCTTGAATTCCTCATATGCAGGATTATCCATCATGTAGAAAATCCATTTTTCCAATGTTATTTTTCCAGTAAAGAGTTCAAAACACCAACATTTCCTTTTAAAAAAATTAATTGAAAAAGATATTAATGATTCTTCTGCTCGATGTTCTTTACCATAAGAATGTTGACTTGTACATGAACAGGCATCCAATACATTCGTATATTGATAATTTTTCATTTTATGAAACACTTAAATTACTGATTCCCAATACGAATGTGACAATTACTTGCATTATCGAAATGATACCCATTTCAATTTCCAATCAACATTCACAGAATTCCTACTGTAGCATAAAACCCTGTTCTGCAGAGGTAGATCGACAAATACAAGGTATTATTCATGCATTCAATCATATGATCTCTTACATTGACTGACAGTCACAAGTTCACTCAAGTGAAAAAAAGCTAATGGAAAGTAGTATTATGGTGGTATCTTAGATCCAGCAACAAAATGACCAAGAGAATCAAGCTATGCTCAAGACATCCCGATCAACAGCCTTAGACAAGAGCCTCGATATCATCTGAGCCAACTGCTGATCCATTTGGTGCTTCTTCTTCTGATCGCAACTGATTGGAAACATTATCTATAGCGGAATTCAGCTGTTCGATCTTCTCAGCTAGTTTCTTGCGTTGTTTCTGTGGACAAGATACGACACGAATATAAAATCAAAGTAGAAGAAAAGTAGTATTCATTTGCATCAATGATGCCATTGACATACTGATTCGATCAAAGATGGAAAAACAGCAATAATGTCTTTTTTTTCTGTTAATACAAGTTATTCTGACCTGCATCTGGTCTCAACCTTGACAAATCTGATGGATAATTAGCTCTTCTAAATGTAATAATAACCAAGGAGAATATAGTGATTTCAAAAAATATGCATCACACAATTCTAGGTTATATATATGTTGATCCGCTCTCACATGACATTTAAGATTCTGGCAATTACAATAATTTTTTCAACTGTATGATTCTTTTTTGAGAATAAGAATGTCTACTGACAGAAGAAAAGAGTAGGTCACAAACCTAGCACTCTAGCATCTCTTTCAATGCTTTTCCATGGTTTTGTCTGTTCTTCTTACCCCATGGAAATGGCTGGTTCAAAGGGGGATGGGGGAACTGGAGAGGGGGATATATAATTCGTAGCCATTTCAAATGGTTGGGATTTATGATGCATCACTCGACAAATCAATCTATTCCAATCATATATCAAGATGAATTCTCAAAGTGAAATAAATTGACTGACTACACAAGCTTTCTTGGCAGAATTTATCTTACTGAATGACAAAATTGGTGGAGTATCATTCATAATTATGAAACATATTTAGCCTAGGATCTGCGAAAATAGATGGATTCCAGTTTAATTAACAACTTTAAGTACCTCCAAAGCCTTCTCTTCATCATAGATAAATTTTGGCAGCTTCTTCATGAGATCCTTTTTGTCAGCTCCAGTTAACGCCTTGCTGATCTGTTGGGAGTCAAAACAAGCCAAACACAGTTATCTTCCATATTCTTCAGCATAATGGAATACAATGACAAAAAAAAAAAAAAAAACTGAATATGTTCCAACAACTAACACAACACAGAATTATATTATAGACAGGTTACAGTTGGGATTAATGCATAAGACAATTTATCGAAAGGCTGTTGTTCAATCATCACCTGAGGCGCATAAACACAACCGAGCGTGCCAACAATTATTCCTCCCAGAACAAAGCCACTGACAAAGATGCTTGCATGGTTTGGCCTTCCACCATCACTGCCATAAAAAAATATAAAGCCACAAAAATCTTTAGAAAAAATCTCACAGGTATTTAAATGAGAGGAGGAAACTCATAGACATTCAATTCTTGGATCACTGTTACTGTGACACTAATTCTCCATTTTTTTTTATAACAAATATATTCCAGATTTCCATTATTCATATAACCTCATACAGAGAAGGAGCACACTTATATTAACAGTGTTCTTGGATGTTCTACACCTTTGTTTACATTACCTATTGAGGTATACCAACAGATAACTGAATGAGAAATACCTATAAGTTGCTTGAACAGAGAGTGCCTTTCTCTGGGTGGATGATCTTTTGGTGCCCTTAAAACTGAAGGCCAAGTTAGTGGGTCTAACATATTGATCTGCGGACTTCAAAGAAGAACCTAATACAAAAGCATTACCAATTTCAGAATGTGGTTGCAACAAAAGCTTACCCATCCCAATTTCAGAAAATAATAGAAAAAGAAACAAACTGAACCGCACATGTACGTTGCAAGAATGGATTTCGAAAGATCAACACATCACTCATAAGTTAAAACATATATACTATAGTAGCAACTATACGCAGTAGTCATATTAGTGTGGAAGACCTTCATGAATTTTGTGAGCATTCTTCCACTGTCCCACAAGCAAGCAATACCAATTATTTTCATTACCACTAGACAAGATCTAATAAACTAAGATCATGATGTGATTCAGCTCTTTTGGCTACACTGTTTCCTTTAAATGGCTATCTAAGAATCTCATCATTCTTTTTAGAGTTCCATCAGAAATTGTCCTTAATTTTACTATTATGGTTCTTCATATACCATCCTTCCATTTCCTGGTCACCCTTTTCACATTCCACCCTCCTCAACCATTCCAGTTAAGATAATATTTTCAGAAAAGAAATTGGTTGGTTATTACAGAACTTTAGCTATTGTGATTTAGATATCGGTAAACAAGCATGAATCTACTGCCCGTCGACACAATCGCCAGCACACAACAGAATCCTAATCAGACTAGTTCTGTACAGAAATCATAAACAAGCGTTGATTTAATAGCTACAATTTTCAGCTCTTTCAGAGAAGACGCGCGCAAAAAAATATATAACCCATATCAATTGCTCACATAACATCATTGTTAGCAAAAACCAAAATTAATGCGTCATAAAATGCCTAACACAGAGGAAAAACATTAGCCGAATCGCAAATATGCTTAGATTGATGGCTACAGCCAGGAAATACAGTGAAATTTCACATCAATCGATCGGAAAAAGAAGATTAACAACCAAACAAGCTAATGGAGTACTGAAAAAGATCAGTAGATTTACCAGAAGATAAATGGATTGCAGAGCTTTCTGAAATCACAAGAGAATTGGATAGAGCCGCCATTCTGCAAGAAATCCACAGAAAAAGAGTTTTGAGAAAGTGCGAGAAGATCGAGAGGAGAGAATGGAGTGAGTGTGAAAATAGTGTAAACCTTCGCCTTGTATTTTTAGTTTTCTTTTAGATTTTTATTTTCTCTGTCGATGAAACCGAGAATATTCCAAAACGACGACGTTTTTACGCCGGCAACGTGTTGTGTTTTTAACGGAGTCTATTTTTTTTTTTTAATTACGAATATGCAGTCTCTCTCTCTCTCTCTTTTTTTTAAGGACTCGTTTTCTCCAATTTCTATGGACATTTTAAGAGTTATGTTGGAAATTTGTCTTCGACTGATTTTTATTTTACCTAAACCCAAATCTTATTGAGGGGTCTTAAAAAATTAAAATAAAATACTACTCCTAGACAACCACTTTTGATCAACTAACTTTAATTAATTGATGTAACGGAGTGAAATAATGTTGTGTTAAATTACGGTTTTATTTATTCACTATTAGATTTGAAATCGTTGATACCAGATAAACTTGAGCTTGGTTCACTTAATTATCAAACAACTTCAAAAATATATTTTCATAAAAACTAGTATAAGTAGTAGGTCTTCTATGAAATTTGTTCATGATATAAAATTAATATTATTATATATATATTACTCGATATTATTACATGTATTAACTAATATCATAACATTTTATAGAGTGATTACAGTTTATAAGTTTAATTATATCAATAAGTACATATAATGATATCAATAAATACATGTAATTATTATATAAATAACGTAATATGAAACTTGTTTATAGGAGATTATGTTGTTGATGACATTTGATCAATGTTGATAATTAGTGGCTGTTTATGCTAAGAAAGATCACCAAACAAAGATCAATGTAGGATTAAAGCTAGATTTTGTGTAAGTAGAGATTGAGAGATAAATTTGCAAGAATTTGACTTGTTTTTGAATTAGTAACCCCCTTCCTTATTATCCCATGAAGGGTATTTATAGAGATACAAGCAAGTAGGAGGTGTCACCTCCTTAATCATCTTCATTTACATTGTGACAAGTGTTAAGACACTTGTCATCTCCTAAGCTATTACATTTTTACACAATAACAAGTGTTAAGACACTTGTTTGTTCCTAATGTAATGCCTAATTATTGGGATTTCTGATGATCTTCCGAGGTGCCCTCTTGCTCGCCTGCTCGCCTCTGGTTGGGTTTTCATGTCTTCTCGGCCCGGCTGCTCGCCACCCCTTTCTGCTCCTCATGACCAGCTGCTCGCCTCTTAGCCTTTATGACCAGCTGCTCGCCTACTTGCTCTTGGTCTTTAAACCCAGCTGCTCGCCACCTAGGATGCAAAATCCCTGCTGGTCGTCCTCTTTAATTACTTTATTTTCATCTTTGATTTCTTAATCTCATTATTTTAATATTTTTATTTCTAATCTTGTTACCCGGTTGTTCGCCTATCAACAATGCCCCCCAGTTTGGCATATAAGGATAGATTTTATCCTTTTTTGTCAAACTATAGGATAGGCTAAACTTATTCAATCAGGAGGCGAGCAACAGAGAATTTGTCTTTCATTTCTATAGGGAGCGAGCAACAGATTTTTTAAATTTTGAGCGGGAACTCCAGGAGGCGACCAACGTGGAGCGACCCTTGGACTTGCATCGTTTCACTTCCCGAGGCACGGGATATGAAGCGACGTGGCTGCCCACGCGTGCGTCCCTAAATTGCAACTAGGGGCTTTATTTTTTCGCTTTTCTTAATTTCACCCCCGAATCCATATCTATAAATAGCGCTTTCTTTCTTCTTTTTTCCTTTTTCGATTTCGTTCATGCAAAAAACTCCATTGAAGAGTTCTTGAGTTTTCTCTCCTTTCTTTTCTTCGAATCTTCAGTCGATTTCTTCCAAATCGAAGGTAAATCCTTTGATTTTCTTATTTATTTTTGTCATTACTTGCATTTATTTCTTCAATTTTACAATTTTTTGGTTTTTTTGTTACTTCCCTTTGCCTTCACCGCTGCATCGTCGCCGCGTCGCCTTCGCATTGCCGCCATCTTCTTTTAATTCTTAAAATTTTTTGACGATGGCCTATCCTTCATCGAGTGAAACCCAATCCGTTGAATTTGTTAGACGAAATGCGGGCAAGAGACCTATGGAAGATGAACCGCCGCGCCCTACTCCTCGCCGCTCGCTCCGGCGAGCAGCCGGTCAGAACCCTAGAACTTTACTCGTCGACGAGGACACGGGTTCCGAGGCGAGCTCAGTTGCTCGCTCCATTGACTCCTTCTATGCTGTGGAAAGCTCGGGCAAGCAGAACGTCCAAGGCCCTGTTGCTCGCTCCTCGGCTCGTGAAGGAACTTCCTCGGATTTAGGTGAAGATTCCGCTGAGGTTGCTGCTGAAATAGAGGAGATGAGCCTCCATGGGGATACGGGAGCGAGCAGCGAGCAGCCGGCCAGGGGTGAACAAGTAGCCGGATCAGGGAGCGAGCAGGTGGGAGTTACCTGGGAATTTCTTCGGGAGATAAATTTTCCCATTTCAAGGCCAACTCCCGAATCTCTTATTCCACAGGCCGTAGTTCGAAGGCAGGAGTGGATTGACTACGTCAATCAGTATCACAACACATTTCCTGTTCCTCCAAGACCTACTACGGCGGCTCGGGAATCTGTATATACTGCAAGCAAGGTGGCAAGTGTAGTCACGGAAGATGACTTGGCTCGGATCCGGTCTTCTTACCGCATCCCATACGACATTCACCTGTATGCTCCACAGCAAGGGGAGACTGCCGACAATCCGCCCCCAGGATGTACTGCCATTAACCTGGATGTCCTCAACACGGGGTTCCCTCTTCCCTTGCATCCGGTGATTGGACGATTTTTAGAGGATACCAACTTAGCGATTACCCAGATTACTCCAAACGGGTGGAGCAAACTGTTAGCCTTCATCACCCTCTTTGGATTAGAAGGCTACAGAAATAAGATCAGTACGGTGGAAATACACTATGCCCTCACCATCTCCTCGGCTGCCAATGAAGAAGGGCTCGGGTGGTATTACATCAAAGCCCGTAGCGGTGTTAAACTGATTGAAGGGGTGCCTAACAAAGTCAAGAGCTGGCATAAGCAGTTCTTTTTTATTGGTGGCGATTGGCGGGCATCTTCCGATTTTTCAGGAGGACCGGGGCGCATACCCTCTCCTACACATTTTGGCGATATTCGACGTAGGTTTCGTTTCTTAGTTCGTTACTTCTAGGGTGAACTAATTTTAATCTTTCTCCTTGTTTTGCAGGTCCGCGTATTCTTAAGTGGGGACATCCCGAGTTGAGCGAAGAGTTCCTATACGTCCTTGCTTTAATTTCATTGCGGGACGTTAAAGATCGGAGCATTGGCCATCTTTCCCAAGCGCACTGTCGTAAGTTAGCTCATCTTACTACTAGTGCTCATCACTCGGATTACGCGCATTGAAAGATGATGTGTGTGACATGATTTGATCTCCTCGAATCTCGCGCATTTAATGCGTGCAATGTACGAGGCGTCTGACGCCAAAACCGTCTCTTCAAATTCTTGCACCTAGGTCCCTAAACCTAGGATTTTATTTCGAAATAGGCCCTCACCCATTCCCTATAAATAGGGGAGTCATTCTACTCCCAAAGGCTTTTACTCTTTCGCGATTTGGAGCTGCTCTTTGGCGATTTCCGGCGAACCTCTCACGGCGGCGACAAGCTTTGCACGGCGGCGATTGGTGTTTTGAAGGTAAATTTCAAATTTTCGTATCTCAACTCTTTTTGTTTATACAATGGTACGACGGTGGGCGGGTCCTCCGCCCGGGCAGAGAGATGGCGCCTCCTCCAGCGGCGGAGGAGGTGGTGGTGCCAATCGGCGCCTTTTTGACGAGGGATGAAGCTCTCGTGGTGGGAGTGGCACCTCTCCATCCCGTCTGGCGGGCTCGATCTGGGTGCACGATGACGATGGTTTAGATACCCTATTCCCACGCCCGGGATGGTCACTACTGGGTGAAGGTGCCCGGGAGGGAGTTCCTTTGGCTACGGAACGATCCCAGGGTGAAGAGGCGGCCCGACCCGTGGGGGATAGGGATCCACTGGACGACCTCCTGGAGGAAGACGATGAAGAAGGTGGCCGAGGCGAGGGCTACGACCGGGCTACTAACTTGCTCCTCAAAAATCTCGTGGCCGAGATGATTAAAGAAAGGCTCGGGAGTGCGGGAGAGGCCTCGGGGTCTGATTCTGAGGAGGTTGAGAGGCCGGCCGCCGTTGTACGGAGTGTCAGCCAAGATCGGCGAGACCAGGTCAGACAGGCCTTTCGTCTGTGGTCGGAATATGTGGAGAGGAAGGATGAGGTCGAGTCTCTCTCCTTCGACTATGAGGAGTATCTGGATCACTTCCCGCGCGGGCCGACCGTTCGCGATCCGGCCACTATTCGGATAGCCAATTTGGAGGAGTCCCGTAGATGGACCATTGGCCAAGTACAGAGCAAAATATCTCAGCGCCAACTCGACGAGGCCCGGGTCGGATGGGAGATACCTCTTGACGTCCATCTCTACGCCCCCGAGCCGAATGAACGGGCGGACCAGCCTCCGCGTGGGATGGTGGCCGTGACCCAGGATATGATGGAGGTCGGGCTTCGCTTCCCCCTCCATCCAGCCGTATCGTACTTGCTGAATTTCTGGAATCAGGCGCCCATCCAGCTACTGCCGAACGCCTGGATGATAATAGTGAGCGTCATGACCTTATTCGGCAGAAATAGACTCTACCGGATGCCGAACCCTGGGGAGATGACTTATCTCTATCGAATCCAGAGCGAGAGGAGTGGGACCGGCAAAGTCTACATTCAGACGAAAGGGCAGAAACTGGTGACCGGCCTGCCCAGTAAAGGCCGGAACGATCGGAAGAAGTGGTTCTTTGTTGGTGGAGCTTGGAAAACTGGGTACCCTGACGGAGAGGAGATCGACGTTCCGACCGACATCCGCCCTAAAAATCCTAGTAAGGAATCTTTAGCTTGCCCTTGAATTAAAAGTACTGATCTAATTTTTACTTTCTTTCGCAGGTTATCCCTGCCCCTCCGATCGAGAACTGAACTTTGATTTTGCGGTCGTCAGAGAGCGGATCCTGTCTCTACCTGCCTCTGAATGAAATCAAGCCGTCCTCCGGACACAAGAAGCCCGACTCTCCGGCCGGTTCTTCCAGTTCCCTCGTCATATAAAGTTGACGGGTAAGTAACTAGGGTGATCGGGTACCGGCCTGTAGTATTATCATTTTTTTTAACTTGGATTTTGATCGTGCAGTACCAGATTTTCCGATCGTCAGGCAGTGCCCCCCTGAGTTTTCCGACCGCTGTCCGGAGATGTTTGCCTTGATGGGAGCTTGCGCGGCAAAGAAAGCGGCTAAGGGGGCGAAGAAGAAAAAGGGAAACGGCGTCCGGACCGGGATCGTGATAGAGGAGCCTCTCCCCCTTCAGTACGTTCCGGCCGCCGGGGCAGTAGCTGCTGAGGTCCCGACCTCTTCTCCGATCACGGGGAAGAAAAGGAGTTGGGAGGAGGCCGGGATCGACGGAGCCGGCCAGCATGGGTCGAGTCCGGCCCCGATAGACGTTTCTGACGATACCCCACCTGGGGCCGGGCCGGTCGGAACAGAAGTTGTGGCTCGTTTTGAGTCCGTTCTCGGACATGAGGACGACCGGACCTACTTTGGTCGTGATCCGGTCCGCTTCCAAGCGTAAGCCTTTTAACCTTAACGTTCTCATTCTTCTAAACTATTCCATTTGTCCGTATCTGATCTGATTTTTCATTTGTCTAGGTTGACTCGAAATGATTCTGATCTCCCTCCGCTGGTGCTCGACTTCCTCTCTTCCCGTGCCCCGAGTTCAACGGCTGAGATGCCGGACTATATGTGCCGGGCTGCGAATTCCCTCCCCCAGGCGTGGACGAAGGATCTGGCCGACATCGTTGAGCGCCGTCCCCGGCACGCGGGCCGGACCGGGGTCGCGCTGATCAGTCAGGCGGCCATTGTGGTCAACACGATGGAGAACGAGCTTACCGAGATCTCCAGGTCGCTCCGGAGGTCCGAGAGTGCCCTGACCCGCACCCGGGAGGAGAAGGCCGGGCTAGAGAGCGAAGTCGCCCAGCTCAAGAAGGAAAGAGATGGTGCGGTCGGTCAAATAGAGGTCGTTCTGAAGGAAAAAGACGAAGCCCTGGGCCGGGCGAAAATGGCCTTCAAAGCCCTGGAAGGCGCCCGGAACCGGGTCTCTGAGATGGAAGTTGCCAACGCCGATCTGCGGTTGGAGGCGCACCGGGCCCGAGGGGACGCCGACCAGGCTTTGGCCCGGCAGGCCGAGCTGGAGAAAGAGCTCGAGAAGAAGAATGAAGATCTGGCCGCCGCACTGAACCGGCCGGCGTATGATCCTGCGGATCCGACCGCGAATCCGGCGCTGTTCTCAGAGTTCTGTTTCTACGTGGCTGCCGCCAGCATGATCCGGGTAGGACGCCAGGCGAATCTTGATACCAAACCCCAGGAGGACTACTTCCGGGAGTATGCTGCCAAGAACCCGGTCAGTGATGGTTTCTGGTTCCCCTTCCTCGATCTCGAGACCGACCAGGGGGTGGACCTCTCATGGTTCTCCCATCGGCACAGGCTGTTCAAACATGGCGAGAATCCTCCGGCCGATGACGAAGAAGAAGGAAATGAGGAGGGGGAGGTCCTTCCGGAGGGCCCCCAGACACCGGGCGGAGATGGGGCTGTGGTGGAGGCTTTGGTCGATGAAGTGGCTGACTATGTGGCCGGGACCGGAGGGCAGGTAAGCCCGGCGGCCGGTGAGGGCGGCCCTTGAACTCAAACTGCCTTAGATTTTTCATACTGCTTTCCTGAATGTAACCGGCTTCCGACCGGATTTATCTTGTTTTAAACCGTTGTACTTCCCGGCTTTCAGACCGGTTTTGACTTTATAAAATTCAGTTTTTCCTTGAACTTTATTGTTTTGTTATTGCTCTCTTGCTTTCTTAAAGTAAATTTTCATAAGTACGAATGAGATTTTGACCCGGGCTCGAGTGTGATATGCCGACCTCGATACGGTCGGTATATATTTTGGACTGAGCCCGGTTTCTAGGATTGCCTTGGTTGCCTTGCCGAGCTCAAGTGTGATATGCCGACCTCGATACGGTCGGCATACATTTTTTAACCGAGCTCGGCTTTTAAAGTGGCTAGGGTGGCCTTTCCGAACTCAAGTGTGATACGCCGACCTTGATACGGTCGGCGTATGCTTTTGAACTGGGCTCGGCTTTTGGATGGCCTTGAGTGGCTATTCCGGGCTCAATTGTGATTTGCCGACCTCGATACGGCCGGCATATGCTTTTGAACTGAGCCCGGTGCTTGGAAAAAGATTGAGCTGTGCGAAGAGCCTTGTATTGATAAGAGTTTTGAATACATAGTACAAAGTCATTGGTAGTATTTCTTCAAGTGAATTGCATTCCAGGGGTATTGGTCCGGAGTTCCATCCATGAGTTCCAGCTCGTAAGCTCCCTTGGAGAGCCATTTGGATATCCTGAACGGACCCTTCCAGTTTAGGCCGAATACCCCTTTTGGTACCTGAACCTTCTTGAGGACGAGGTCCCCGACCTGGAATTGTCTGGCCTTCACTTTGGAGTTGAAAAAATTTTCGGATTTCTTCTTGTAGGCCGCATTTCGGAGGTCGGAATTGAGTCTCCTCTCCTCCAACATGTCCAAATCGATCATCCGGGCGGTGTCATTGTCTTCGGTGATCGTCTGGGTCGTCCGGTGGCTTGGTAGGGAGACCTCTGAAGGAATGACGGCCTCGGTCCCGAAAGCTAAAGCGAAAGGTGTTTCGCCCGTTGAGTTCCTTGTGGTCGTTCGGTACGACCAGAGTACGTCTGGCAGCTCGGCTGCCCACTTCCCCTTCTTGTCCTCAAGCTTGGCTTTGATAGTGTGCTTGAGGATCTTGTTTACGGCCTCTACCTGGCCGTTCGTTTGCGGGTGGTAGGGGGTAGAGAAAACCTTCTTGATATTCCATTTTTCACAAAACTGAATCATCTGGAGACCGTCAAACTGTTTCCCATTGTCGGAGATGATCACTTGAGGCAGACCGAAACGACAGATGATGTTTTTCCAAATGAACTTGATGATTTGAGTCTGGCTGATCTTGTTGAGTGGCTTGGCCTCGGCCCACTTTGTGAAATAGTCGACGGCCACGACGGCGAATTTGTGGCCCCCAGGCGCAGT
This sequence comes from Ballota nigra, assembly GCA_947034835.1. Classification (NCBI taxonomy): domain Eukaryota; kingdom Viridiplantae; phylum Streptophyta; class Magnoliopsida; order Lamiales; family Lamiaceae; genus Ballota; species Ballota nigra. The sequence continues at coordinate 117,825,764 of OX344721.1, read as the reverse complement.
GGGCATTGGTCCGATCAAGTCAATGCCCCACTGGGCGAAAGGCCAAGGGCTATACATGGAAGAGAGCTGCTCGGGGGACAGTTTGATATTGGGTCCCAGGACTTGACATTTGTGGCACGACCTCGCGAAGTTGACGGCGTCCTTATTCAAGGTTGGCCAGAAATATCCTTGTCTGATCACTTTGTGGGCCAGGGCCCGGCCTCCGGCATGATTTCCACATACCCCCTCGTGGATTTCGGCCAGAATGATCCGGCCTTGCTCCGGGGTTATGCATCTTAGGAGTGGGAGGGTAAAGCTTCTCTTATATAAAAGATCGTCGATGAGGGTGTACCTTGATGACCGGAGTTGTAGTTGCCGTGCCCGAGTTCTATCTTTGGGGAGCCCGCCGGTCTTGAGATACTTTACGATCGGCGTCATCCAATTTTCTTCCGTGCTCAGAATGGTCACCACATGTGCTCGGATGACCGTGGGCGTTCCGAGCGTGGAAAGTTGAATATTTGCGAGGTCGGCAGCTCCCTCCGCGGTTGCAAGTTTGGAAAGAGCGTCGGCCTGGCTGTTGTGCTCCCTTGGGATCTGCTCAATGAAAACTTGATGAAATTTCTCGCATAAGGTTGTAACCAGGTCGAGGTACTTCATCATCTGCTCTCCCCGGGCCTCGTATTCACCTTTGATTTGGTTGACCACGAGTAGGGAGTCCATAAAACGTGCAGTCGGCAAACTCCGATGGCGATCGCGAGTTCAAGGCCCCCGACCAGAGCCTCATACTCGGCCTCATTGTTGGTGGCCGGGAAACTGAAGCGGACTGCATGGGTGAAATTTTGGCCCTCCGGACCGATCAGGACGATACCGGCCCCGGCACAAGTATTAGTTGACGATCCGTCCACATAGAGTTTCCAAGGGGGATGGTTGATTCTTGTGAACTTGGGTGGGAAAGTTAACTCTACTATGAAGTCGGCCAGGGCCTGGCCCTTGATGGCCGTCCTTGGGGCGTATGAGACCCCGTACTGAGTTATCTCTAAAGACCACTTCAACAACCTGCATCTTGTGTCCGACCGGTGTAGGACTTGCCTAAGGGGTAGAGTGGTGAGGACCTCTACTTGGTGGTCGAAGAAATAAGGCCTTAGCTTCCTTACGCTCATGACCAGAGCGTATGCTAATTTTTCGAGCGGAGTGTACCTGAGCTCGGCATTGTGTAGGGCTTGACTCACGAAGTAGATCGGAAGGTGGTTCTGACCATCCGCCCGGACTAGTACCGCGCTTAGTGCGACCTCGGAGGCCGCAAGATATAAGTAGAGCTTCTCCCCTGGGACTGGCTTGACTAAGATTTGTGGGTTTGCCAAATATTCCTTTAGTTTCGCAAAGGCTACTTGACTTTCCCTATTCCAAGAAAACTTGCCATTTTTAATAGTCGAGAAGAAAGGCTTACTTTTATCTCCGAGCCGGGCTATGAATCTGTTGAGAGAGGCGAGGCATCCGGTCAGGCGTTGCACTTGTTTGATCGTCCTTGGCTCTTGCATGTTAAGGACGGCCTTGATCTTGGCCGGGTTGGCCTCGATCCCGCGCTGGCTGACGATGTGTCCCAGGAATTTGCCGGCTCCACCCCAAAGTTACATTTCTTCGGGTTCAGCTTCATATTGTAGGCCTTGAGGATCTTGAAAGTCTCTTCGAGATCCCTGAGATGGTCTTCTTTCTTCAAGCTTTTCACCACAATGTCGTCGATGTAGACCTCCATGGTCTTTCCGATCTGATCTGCAAACATCTTGTTGACTAGGCGTTGGTAGGTCGCGCTGACGTTGATCAGACCGAAAGGCATCCAGAGCCAAGAGAATATGTTCTTCTCCGTGTGGAATGAGGTGTGCTTGATGTCTTCGATGGCCATGGGGATTTGATGGTAGCCGGCGAAAGCGTCCATGAAGGACATCATCTCGTGACCGGCCGTGCCATCTACCAGGTGGTCGATGTGCGGCATCGGAAAGTGATCCTTTGGGCATGCTGCGTTGAGGTCGGTGAAGTCTATACATAGCCTCCAGGCATTATTTGTCTTTTTGACCAGGACGGCGTTCGCGACCCATTGGGGCTCGTCCCGGGCTTGCTCGATCAGCTTGTTGTCTAGCAACTTCTTGACCTCCTCAGCCAAAGCTTCGTACTTTTCCGGACCGAACTTCCTTCTTTTCTGATGGACCGGCCTCTTGTTGGAGTCAATCTTTAGACGATGGCATGCGTGTTTTGGGTCTATCCCGACCATGTCTTGGTGAGACCAGGCAAAGACTCCAACGTTGGCTTTGAGGAATTCGATCACCTCCCCCCGCATTTCGGTCGGTATGCGAGAGCCGATCAGAACTTCCAATTCCGGCCTCGAGGGGTCGACTGGAATGTGTTCCAATTCCTCTAAGGCCGTAGCTTGTTCATAGCTCCGCCGGTCGGAAGAATCGAATCTGGGGTCGAGATCGAGCTTGGATGGTTCGAAATCGATCCTTGGCTCGGGATCGTCGATCTGCATATGCCGGGGGTCGGCGGATGTGGATCCGATCTCCGTGATGGGTTCTGCGGCCGGAGTGGCCGTTTCAGAGTCGGGGTGTGGCCCGTCCGGTGTTTGGTCGTTGCTAATTGAAAATAAATGAGAGTAGGAATAGTTCAAACACCTTCTAGCCATTGCCTGGTCACCCTTAATGGTGTCGACCACCCCCTCGGGGGTGGGAAATTTGATACAGTAATAGTAGGAAGAAGCAACAACTTCAAAAACTTCTAAAAAGGGCCTACCCAGAAAGCCATTATACGAGATTGGCTGATCTACAATTATAAAATCTAACGGCCTAGTTATCCTGACCTCCTCGTTGTAGCAGCAGATGAGTTCCACGGAGAGCTTTATCCTCCCGTACGCAGCGACCGTTGCATCCCCAAATCCCTTCAGTTGAAGGTCGATTGGCCTGATGAAGTTGACGAGGTCTCCGAGCTGGTCTAGGGCTGTTTTGAAGATGATATTGCAAAAACACCCATTGTCGACCAAAATGCGCTGAACCTCTTTGCCCAGGATCCGGGCGGCAATCACCAACGCATCGCCCTTCGGGAACAGCACCCCGTTCCTGTCCTGGTTGGAGAAAGTTATCTCCAAGCTCTTGTGAATCTTTGGTTCTGGGGGTGTGACCAAGTTGACGTTGGTCGCTGCCCGGACCTCTGCTTTCCGCTTCCGGTTGGACTGCGTCGAGATGGGGGTGAGGCCGCCTAGGTTCCCTCCGCCGGCCTGGATCATGTTGACCCGACCGCCGGGATTCATGGGTGGGAGGAGGTCATCCTCGTCATCGTCCTCCTCCAAAGCTGCGACCGGTCTGAGAGGCCAGCCGCCTTCCTCGTTTCTCCGAGGGTGACGCTGGGGCTGCTGCTGCTGTTGGTCCTGCCGGCCGGCTGGCCTCTGAAGGAGGTCGTTCAGACGTGCTTCGTCAAACAGCTTCCAAAGCTGCTTGAGGAGATCACGACACTGGCTCGTATTATGGCCAATAAAGTCGTGATAGGAGCAGAACTTTTTAGGGTCCAGCCGGGACCGGTCTCCAGAATAGGGCCTTGGCCTGGGAAGTACGTCCCGGTGCTGAATCGCATTGAAGATATGCGCGGGGGACTGCCTCATGGCCTGGGTTAGGTGAACCTCAACGTCCTCGAATGACTTGAAGTTACCGGGCGGTTTGGCCACTCTTCTGGCCTTTGGGCCGCTCTTGGGGGAGGTTTGGGCTGCCGCCTCCGTCTCCTTTGGGGTCGGCTTGGATTCCCCCAACCTTAGTGCCACAAGCTTCCTCCGAGCCAGGTAATCGCCGGCTCGGGCGCGGAATTTGGCGTAGGTCTTAGGGAAATCCTTGGTGAGATGTTTGAACATAGGAGATCGGCCGTGGAAACCCCCCGGAGTTGCGTGCAAAGCCAGTTGATCACTTACCGCCTCGCCGGTCAGCATGATCTCGTCCACTCTGGTCACGTAGTCCTCGTCGGACTCTTCTTTCTCCTGGCGGATCCGCATCAGGCGATGCCAGCTTTCCGGCCGGGCAATTTTGGCCGCAAAGTATGATGAGAATTGGGTGCTTAAAGTAGAGAACGAGTCGATGGACCGTGTCGGGAGGGACACGTACCATCTGTGGGCGAGGTCGCCCAGGGTGAGAGGGAAGAGCCTGCACTTCGTGGCGTCGGTTGCGCCGCACCCGGTCATGTAGATCCGGAACTTGCTCAGATGAGTCTCCGGATCTGTTTTCCCCTCGTAGAGAGGAGTTGGCGGGGGGACAATTTTGAGCTGGACCGGCGCGAGCTCAATATCGACCGCCAGAGGCTCGCTGGCGACTGGTCGGGCCTTATATTGGCCTTGCGCTTCGAGGAGCGCCTTCATTTCGTCAAGTTGCTTTTGCATCTTGGCGAATTCAGGATTGGGGGTTTCGACCAGTTGGTCGCCTCCGTCGGCTAGGGGGCCGATTCGGTCGAAAATGGCTGCACGGGGGACTCCGCGTCCCAAAAGGCCGCTTTGGGCGAAGCTTAGCTTGCGCCTGGCGGAGTTTGTCGGGGTCAGGCTGACCTCAGCCGCCCTCTTGTGGGGCATTTGGGTCGTGCTCCCAGAGTTGGAGACGGACTCAGTGTCACCGTACCCAGTGTCGTAACTGGGAATGCGGCTCGGATACCATGATGGGTCGGTCGTGCCCAAACGGTCGAAAACCGGATGGGCGGAGCCTCGCGATCGGGTGGAGATGGGGTTCGCCCGACATTGGCTTTCGCCTTGTTGTTCTCTGGCCTTCGCCTTAACCTTGAGAGCGCGAGCTTGGGCCTTCTTTCTGGAGGCAGAGGTGGTGCTCCGGCACCCCCTCGCCTCTTCCGCCTGGCGGCGTCTTCCTGACCCGGCCAGGTCAGGAGTAAGGAAACCCCGACCCTCGGATGGGAGGGGTTCCTCCGGAAAACGAATCGGGGAGGCCACGCGTGTGGCTTTCCCGTGGGCATGGGATGATCTCTGGGGATCCATTGCTTTCAGGAGAGGAGGAGTTTGTGGTTTGAAGACTTGAAGACTTGAGGATATGAAGCTTTGAAGAACAGTGAGTGTTCTTCAAAGAGATATGAGGAAAATATGAGTTTGATGGGTTAGAATACCCTCCTTCTAGCGCCAAATGTTGTTTACCAAATATTTGTTGCTGGGATTAACTGGCTATTTATAAGGGCTTTGGTAAAAACATCAAATGATTGGGATCTTAAATGCTAAAATGATTGCTTAAATGAAGAAAGGCAATAAATGCATAAGAACACTAATAACACCAAGAATTGCCAGGGGTTGTTAGTCCCTGGACTTGAATGAGTATGTGTATTGATTATACTGAGAGAGATTGAACCCTTTTTACATTACAAATGTTGGGGTATTTATAGTTTTCTCACTACAGGTGCATTAAATGTCTCCTGCCTCTGAGGACGCGCGGGCTCTGATATGTCAGGGCATGCAGGTGGCCGGCCACTAGGGTGTTGACGCGTGTCCAAAAAGGACGATTCTCTGGCGAATTTCCTCATTTGGATGGAATATTCTCTGAGTCTCTGAGTACGGAGGTGGCCTTTTTCCTCCTTGGGGGAGGGTCTCGCTTGATTCTATCACGTGCTCCAAATCTCTCTTGCCGGTCGGGGGCCTTGAGTGATCGGAGGCCGGCCTCCTGGCGGACAGTGAGGTCGGAGATTCTTCCAGCCGGTTGGTCGCGCCCGGGCGACCTCCGCTGGACTTCATTGGTCTTGGCCGGGCCGGTCCGGCCACGGCCGGACTTCAAAGTGGCTGTGATGAACGTGGATGGGCGTCCCAAGTAGGTTCCCGGCCTCGCTTTCGAGGTCGGAAACTCGTGGTCGGAGCCCGCTGAGATCGGATACAGACCGGCCAGGTCGGTCCCGACCTCTAGGTGTCTTCTTGCCTTTTACGGCTTTCTTCCGGCCGGATCCGACCGGTGGCCCAAAATGGTCACAACAAGTATTTCCTTCCTTTTGAAAGTAAAATACTTTCCCTTTGCAAATATGTAGGTGTTAAACATGTATGGGCCTGTTTGGTTCTTTATGAACTTGGCTTCCATCATGCTTCTCCTTATGCCCTGTTGCTCACCACCTGCTATGCTTGTGCTTAAATGCATCTAGCTTTGGGGCGAGCAACTCTGTATCATGGGGGCTATCAGTTGGGCTTCTGTAACTTAGGGGTCTTGCTGCTCGCCTCCTTCTGAACTTGTGCTATGGCACTTGACTGTCTCTGGCGAGCAACTTTCCTCCTTAGGCGAACAATTGGGCTTTGATGCCTCTTTGATCTTTTAGTTACTTAATTATAGCGAACAACCGTTCCTACTCACATATTTTGCTAAATAATGTTTGAAAATTTTGAAAAAATTTCTACCAATCTTACAATAATATACACAACAATGTGCATAAAAAACTTTACTCTAATATACAGAGAAAATTTCTATGGAAATTTTTATTTTACACCAGTCCCCTAACTATTGATAATATTTATTCAACAAAGCTGCGTTCCAGGTGTATTGGGCCGAGTTGCCTTCCATGTCTTCAAGATCATACGTGCCGTTGTGCCACTTATGAGTTATCTTGAATGGGCCCTCCCAAGTCGGTCCAAATACACCTGGAGGTGTTGCTAGGATTTTTCGGAGTACCAGATCCCCGACTTCAAACTCCTTGATTTTTACTTGCGAGTTGTAGTACTTCGCAATTCTTCTTTTGTATATTTCATTTTTAATTTATGCTGAAGTTCTTTTTTCATCAATCAGATCCATTTCTGCAGCTAGTGCCTTGTTGTTTTCTTGTTCATTGAACTCGGCTATCCTTTCAGTTGATACTTTGAGCTCTATAGGTATAACTGCTTCAGTACCGAATGCCATAGCAAATGGTGTCTCTCCGGTACTAGTTCTGTGTGATACTCTGTATGCCCAAAGTACCTCGGGGAGTTCTTCCGACCACTTGCCTTTCTTGTCTACCAGACGGATTTTGAGGATGTGTTTGATTATTTTGTTAACTGCTTCGACTTGGCCGTTAGACTGAGGGTGGTAGGGTGTCAAAAAATGTTTCTTGATTCCCCATTTTTTGCAGAAGTCTCTTATCTTTTTTCCCTCGAACTGTCTTCCATTGTCTGTCAATATTGCTTGTGGAACTCCGAATCGGCACACTATACTCTTCCAGATAAAGATGATCATTTTTTCTTGTGTTATCGTTACGAGTGCTTCTGCCTCGGCCCATTTCGTGTAATAGTCAACGGCCACTACTGCAAATTTGACATTCCCCTTTCCCGTTGGGAAAGGTCCTATGATGTCTATCCCCCACTTTGCGAATGGCCATGGACTATTTACCGAAATCAGTTCTGTTGGTGGCTTATGTATATTGGGGGCGAACAGCTGGCATCGATGGCAAGTTTTTGCAATTTTGATTGCGTCTTGTAACAGAGTTGGCCAGTAGTATCCTTGCCTTACTGTTTTGTATGCCAATGCTCGCCCTCCTGCGTGATTTCCGCACACTCCTTCGTGGATTTCTTTCAAAACTTCCTGGCCTTGCCCCCTTGCTAGACATTTTAGTAGGGGCAGTGAAAATCCCCTCTTGTAAAGTTGGCCTTCAATGATCGTAAATCTTGCTGCTCGTTTGACTAACTTGGCCGCTTCTTGTGGGTCTTCAGGCACTATGTTATCCTTGAGGTATTTGTATATTGGTGTTCTCCAGTCCTCTTCTGTCAACTCTTCTTCAACTTGATTTATCTTGTAGTCACTGGTGGATGGATTAGAAATTCTTATTATTGTGACTTCTGTAAGCTTTGCTGGTCCTGTACTGGTAGCCAATCGAGCAAGTGCATCTGCCTATTATTGTCCCTTGGCACTTGTTCGATGTAGATTTGTTCGAATAGTGAAGCCAAGTGTGCAACAATCTTTTGGTACAATGCCATGTTTTCATCCTTGGCTTCATACTCGCCACGAACTTGATTGACTATCAACTGGGAGTCTCCGTAGATTTGGACTCTTCGGACCCCCACAACCAATGCCAGACGTAGTCCATCTATCAACGCCTCGTACTCGGCTTCGTTGTTTGTTGCCATAAACTCGAACCTGACTGCTGATGTGAACACTTGTTTGTCTGGGCTGATTAACACTATCCCAGCTCTTGCTGCTGTGTTATTTGATGATCCATCTATGTACATATGCCACGGATGGTTATGACCTATCGTCGGATCTTGGGGGAAGGTTAATTCGACTATGAAGTCGGCTAACGCTTGTCCCTTAATCGTTGTTCGAGGTGCATAAGATATTCCGAATTGGCTTATTTCGAGGGACCACTTGAGGAGGCGACCAACAGTGTCAGGTCTTTGCAAGATTTGTCTTAGTGGGAAAGTTGTTAAGACCTCTACTTGGTGATCAAAGAAGTATGGCCGTAGCTTTCTTACGCTCATCACCAGTGTGTAGGCTAACTTTTCCATAGATGAATATTTAATCTACGCTTCATGCAAAACCTGACTCACATAGTAGATTGGCAAGTGAAATTTTCCTTCTGCCCGAACTAAAACTGAACTTATTGCCACCTCTGACGCTGCTAGATATAAGTACAATTTTTCTCCGGAGATAGGTTTCGACAGGATCTTGGTGTCACTCAGATATTCTTTCAGCTGCTCAAATGCTTGTTGGCAATTATTCGTCCACTGGAACTGCCCTTTCTTGATGGCGTCAAAGAAAGGTCGACATTTGTCTCCTGATCTGGAAATGAATCTGTTCAAAGCTGCCAAACATCCGGTTAGCCGTTGGACTTCTCTGACCGACCTTGGTGGTTGTATGTCCATGATTGCTTTGACCTTTGACGGATTTGCTTCAATGCCTCGTTGGCTAACCAGGTGCCCAAGGAACTTTCCTGAATGTACTCCGAAGCTGCTTTTCTTCGGGTTTAGCTTCATGTTGTATGCTCGAAGAATCTCAAATGCTTGTGCCAGATGTTCCAAGTGATCTTCTTTTCTGAGGCTTTTCACGACTATGCCATCCACGTACACTTCCATTGTTTTGCCGATGTGATCATCGAACATTTTATTAACAAGTCGTTGGTACGTGGCTCCTGCGTTGATTAACCCGAACGACATCCTTTTCCAACACAACAAGTTCTTGTTGGTGTAGAACGCCGTGCTTTCCTGATCGTCTGGGTGCATCGGTATCTGGTGATATCCAGCAAATGCGTCCATGAAGGTAAGAAGTTCATGTCCTGCCGTGTTATCCACCAACTGATCAATATGTGGTAACGGGAAGTTGTCCTTGGGACATGCAGCATTTAGGTCCGTGAAATCAATACATAACCTCCATGTGTCATTTGGCTTTTTCACCAACACCGGATTTGCCACCTATCTAGGACACAAAGCTTCTTTGATCAAATCATTATCGAGTAACTTCTTCACTTCGACATCAAGCGCCTCATATTTGTCAGGCCCGAACTTTCTTCTCTTCTGCTTCACTGGTTTTCTAGTTGGGTCAATATTGAGCTTATGGCAAGCATGCTCAGGGCTAATGACTACCATATCTGCATGCGACCATGCGAATACGTCGAGATTGAACTTAAGGAATTCGCTCATTCTAGATCTGTATGGCTCTGGGAGCTCAGATCCAATGAACAATTCTAAGTCTTCTTTATTCGGGTCGACTTTTATTGTTTCCAACTCTTCAACCGGGGTTGCCTTCCTCTTTTGGCTCTTCCATCGAGGATCAATTATCGGACTTTCTAAACTGAGTTCATCTTCGATCATGGGCTCTGCCTCTAACCTTGGCTCGATATCGTTTACTCCTTTTGGCTCAGGTACAACTTCCTTTCCCTGCTGCTCGCCATGGCCCTCCTGCTCGTCCTCACCCTGCTGGTCGTCCACCTCCATCATTTCTGTGTCGATAGACTCCATGATTTCATCCAACACGGAAGGTTCATCCTCAGCCCTGCTGCTCGGCTGCTCGTCCATAACAGACACACTGTTATCTTTCGGTTGGAGTTGCAGGAGGCACTCTCGAGCCTTCTTCTGATCACCTTTAACCGTACCTGGACCCTTCAAAGTTGGAAATTTAAGACAGTAGTAGTACGTCGAAACAGCCGCTTTGAATTCATTTATAAAAGGTCGGCCGAGAAACCCGTTGTAGGCAGACTGTTGATTTACAACTAAAAACTCTATCATTCTAGTCAGTCTCCTTTCGGGATTCTCGGTCGATACAAGTTCGACTGACAACGTTACTAAGCCTAAGGGAACGGTTACAGCATCTCCGAACCCTACTATCTTATGATCACATTCTTTTATATACTCTTCACAATCACCTATTTGATCTAATGTGCTTTTAAACAAGATGTTTGTGTAGGAGCCGGTGTCCACAAGCAAGCGGTGAACTCGGTCTCCCATGATATTAGCACAGATGATCAGTGAATCGTTGTGTGGAGTGAGTATCCCGTCCAGGTCTTTTTCGGAGAATATCAGATCCCCCGTCTTCTTAGTCGCTTGGTTTACTCCAACTTCTCTGACTTGAGCTACTGCCCTCAAATCCGCCTTTCTCTTTCTTTTAGATATCGGTGGCCTTCCGTCAGAATAGCCCCCTACTGGTCCGGATGGCTCAAGCATTAAGATCTCTCGGACGGGTTCTGCCGGTGCTGTGAACGGCTTCTTGCCTTTTTTGTCCATCCTGCTCGGTTGCTCGTCACCTTCATCCTCTTCCGAGCTGGATGGAATTGAGACTCTTGGCCTTTTGCCCGGCTGCCTCTTCACGAATTCTGACAACCTTCCTTCTTCATAAAACCTCCACAGCTGCTTTAGGAGGTCTCGGCATTCACTCGTGAAATGACCTATGGTTTGATGATATGTGCAGTATTTGTTGGGGTTCATCTTCCCCCGTTCTTGTCGTATCTTTCTGGGCTCTGACAGCATATCCTTATCCTTGACATTATTGTATACAGATTCTATTGATGTAGATAGGACATGGTTCAACTTCTCTTTTAGCTCAGAACCTTCATTGAAGGCCTTCATGTTCTTAGGAGCCTTGTACTCCCCTCCCGACTTCTTTCTCGGCTTCTTGGTGTCGGCTTTGTCTCCCAATTCTTTTTGTAGAGTCTCTTGCATTGAAATATATACACCCGCCTTGTGTCTGAATTCGGAATATGTTTTTGGGAAAGCTAGGTGCATTTCCTTCCACAAATCTGTCCCCTTCCTGAGTCCTGCCATGACTGCCACTATCTTGGTGTCCTCACTCACCATTTCCCCTTCTAACAGGACTTTATCAAACCTCTCAAGGAAAGCTCTATCGGATTCTTCCTCTCCTTGCTTCAAATCTGCAAGTCTGTGTCTTTGGGTGAGGTAGGATCCGACCGTGGAAAAATGTGATAGGAATTCCTTGCTGAGTTGCATGAACGAATTTATGGATCCTGGAGCGAGTGCGGAAAACCATCTATGGGGACCATCACCAAGAGTCAACGGGAAATTTCAACACTGCGTTGCGTTGGATGCTTTTACCGATATCATGTAATCGGTGTATTTGGATAAGTGCACTTTCGGGTCTGAATTTCCTTCATACAAATTAATGGCCGGGAATTGTACTTTCTTTTGCACAGGCGCATTCAGAATAGCCTGGGACAAAGGTGATGATGGCAGTATTGTTGAGCTAATACCTTTTTGGGCCTCCAACTGTTTCTGCATCTCTTCCACCGCCTTCTTCAGAGCTTGCCACTCGCTCGGAGACGTTCTTCCATTAGAAGGCTGTTCGTCATGATCGGGTTTGATGACCTCTTCATGACGCAGTCCCTTGCTAACGGGACGTTTCTCCTGCGTGACGTGCCTAGCGATGTTGCTAGCTCCGTTGGGACCCAAACGCCCGAAGGCTGACCTTCTCAACCTCTCATGTACTGAGGGGCGAGCAGCAGGGTATGCTTGCTTGTGTGCTCGCTCCTCGCTTTTTTGGTGAGCCTCCTCTCTACGTGCCCCGTAATGGCTTGCTCTTCTCGTGTTAGAATGGCTCATACTCTTTGTGTCCATGCTGCTCGACTCCTCGCCTGTCCCTGGGGTGGATTCTCCTCGACTTCCCAGTCGCTCACTTACTGGAGTTTTGCCTTTGGCCCTTCTTGCTTGTCTACTATCAACTTCATCCATTCTTGCATCCTCGCGTTGTTTGGTTCTTCGCTCTGTTGCCCGGTTGCTCGCCTCCGGGGTTTTTAACAATCTTTGCCCTGCTGCCTGGTTGCTCGCCTCCCGGGCTCTTGATGGTCCGCCGGCCTCTTGCCGTCGCTGCAAGGATTGCAAAACGGCGATTGTTTTGGCCAATTCTTCCGGGTTTTGGGCCAAAGCCTCTACCCCCGGGGGAATATTATCAATCGTAACTTGTACATTTCTTCGAGACGTCGCTCGCACCGTTCTTGCATGCTCACCCGTTGACGATACCCTTGTTCGTGATTTGTTTGACGGGTGAGTGCTCGATTCTTGCGGTTCTTGTGATCGCACCATTTTTTGATTTCTAATATTCCTTTGATGAAGATTTTGTGTTTGTGGGTGTTTTGACCTAGAAACAACTAGCCTTGCATGTAGGAATTTGGTTGTTTACAAACCTTTATCTACACATGCATGCATTCAAGCTTGTAGGTCTTGTGTAAAACCACCTAAAACACTCAAACTCCTTTCCAAATTCCAGTTTCCGACGACTTATTGCCGGAATTATGCAGTTTCCGGCGACTTCTCACAAGAATTCTTCAAATCTTCAACCGACGGAGGTTCGGACCCTCCTTCTAGCGCCAATTGTTGATGACCTTTGATCAATGTTGATAATTAGTGGCTGTTTATGCTAAGAAAGATCACCAAACAAAGATCAATGTAGGATTAAAGCTAGATTTTGTGTAAGTAGAGATTGAGAGATAAATTTGCAAGAGTTTGGCTTGTTTTTTAATTAGTAACCCCCTTTCTTATTATCCCATGAAGGGTATTTATAGAGATACAAGCAAGTAGGAGGTGTCACCTCCTTAATCATCTTCATTTACATTGTGACAAGTGCTAAGACACTTGTCATCTCCTAAGCTATTACATTTTTACACAATAACAAGTGTTAAGACACTTGTTTGTTCCTAATGTAATGCCTAATTATTGGGATTTCTGATGATCTTCCGAGGTGCCCTCTTGCTCGCCTGCTCGCCTCTGGTTGGGTTTTTATGTCTTCTCGGCCCGGCTGCTCGCCACCCCTTTCTGCTCCTCATGACCAGCTGCTCGCCTCTTAGCCTTTTATGACCAGCTGCTCGCCTACTTGCTCTTGGTCTTTAAACCCAGCTGTTCGCCACCTAGGATGCAAAATCCCTGCTGGTCGTCCTCTTTAATTACTTTATTTTCATCTTTGATTTTCTTAATCTCATTATTTTAATATTTTTATTTCTAATCTTGTTACCCGGTTGTTCGCCTATCAACATATGTGTATAAAATGAGTTTATGCAGAATTTTTTTGGAGGTTAATTGCAAAAACAATAATCACAAAGTTTATAACTTTTATCAATTAAAACATAAACATTTTTTCCTGCAATTTAATTATAAGTTTTGCAATATGAAATATTTAATAATTTTTCGTCAACAATTAAATAGTATGATTGTCGGATATGCCACGTAGAGCCCAGTGATATGCCAACAAATAAAATTATATTTTTTATAATAAGAACAACATCCTTAAAATACATTTTAACTTTTAAAATATAACTTAAAAATGTATTTTAAAAATATTATTTTATTATTTTTAGATTGTTGGAAAATAGGGTTTGTGCGAATATGAGCAGACGGACACTGACTTTAATACGGCAAGTCGAGGTAAGAGTTGGACTCTTTCTCCGTAAGACGATATTGCCACGTACTTCGGTGCAATACGGTGTCAAATGGCAATCGTCCCCAAGATACAATGACTTTGGAACTTCTCGATCGCTGCACTACGAATCGAAAGTTATCGGCGAACGGACTCGGGTATCCGGAACTTTCTTTGACTCGACTCTAATGCAAAACTTGGAATACTAGAATGCTTTGGAGGGTTTTGAATGCAAAAGACTTTATTGGTTGCTGGAATGGTTGGAAATGCATTATGGGGGATGTATTTATACTAATTGAAGAGGTGTGGTGCCTTTTTGGTTAATGGGTGCCACTTTTTGGGCCTCTCAATCTGAGCTCTTGGATCCGAAATTCGAATTTGAACCCAACGGACGCGTCCGTATTGGTGCGGGCGGCCATTCTAGCGCCGACCCGTATGCACGGTCCAACCCTTACCCGCATTCGAAACCCACGAGACGCGCCCCTTCGTGCCCCCAGAATCGACTCGACCCGCCAACACCGCGCCAGACCCGTACCGCCGCATCGTGGGTTCAAAACCTGCGAATCACACGCACTCGTGCCGCCCTTGGTTCGAACCGGGTGCGAACCCATGAGCCACGTCCGGTCTGAATTGCCTCGAAAAATTTAAGACTCCTCAGCTCCTCGCGACGATGCGTACGTGCGACTCTAAAGAGCCCAATGCGACTAAGTGCGACATGCGCGAGCGGATCAAGGGTCTTTGGGTTAGCCCTTCGGGCTAACCTAGGCACCACCACTTTTAGACTTAGTTAAGATTATAAATCTATCACTCAAGTCTACTTATATGGAAGATCCATTTCTTCCAATTTTCCAATGTGGGACAAGGAACTCATTTTTCCTTCTTCTCATTTTCCTCTTCAACTTTAGGAATTTTCATGATAAATTCTCATCTTCATGTATTAATATCTCATTCACCCGAAATTGGTTTTGAGCAAATTAATACATCAAATTTATCTACTCTGAACGTAGATTATGAATTTGCCATTTATTTCCATTGTTCGTAAATGGAACATCAAATTAAAATTGGTCAAACTTAGGTCAAATACCCAAATTCTAAACCAATTTCCAAAAATCTCCCACATGAATGATATTAATGCATGTGACCACCTAAGAAAGTTCTGACGAACCGTTGCTGCATCAGGATAGGTAGCTTCAGGCTTTGAACCTTCCCTAGTGAGATGCCATCGGGTTTACTCGTCACTCAGTGAACGCGATGTCTTGAACTGGTCGGCTTTTTGTGTAAACTAAGACAATGAAATTCACACAACAACGATTCTAATACCTTTTTGGTTCTCACGTTGTTGTCCATTTCGGCCATGGACCTTATCTTGGATTCATAAGCGTGTACTGAAAACCTTCAGTCAGAAGCGGTCACACTTCAACGCTTATATAAGTGATCTCATATCAAGAGTACCCTGCAATACTCCACCCTTGGGATATAGGAATCATTAAAAGTCGTTAAGCTTATCCTTACCACACGTCAGCAGGTTTTTCTGCACCTAAAGGCTTTCAAAGGTGCGGATTTGCACTTGAATGGATTCGAGAATGGACTTTGAAAATATCTTTCAAGTGCATACATGAGTGATTCATAACTTAGTTGTCTCGTTGAACCAAGTTATTGGGATCCTCCAGTCAGCCTGGACGAGTTTCCGCTATGAACACCCTTTAATGTGTGGGTTTTAGCCCCATTCCCCTTACCGCACTATACATTTGATCTCTGTTAATGCCTTTTGTTAGTGGATCCGTAATGTTTTCTTTTGACTTCACATAGTCAATGGAGATTACTCCACTTAAGATCAAATATCTAACGGTATTATTTCTCTTTTGTATGTGACGAGACTTACCATTGTACATGTGACTTTGTGTCCTTCCAATAGCCGACATGCTATCGCAATGTATCATCACAAGAGGCACATGTTTTGTCCAACAGGGAATATCCTCTAAGAATTTTTGAAGTAATTATGCTTCTTCACCAACCTTATCCAATGCAATAAACTCCGATTCCATTGTTGAACGAGCTATGCATGTTTCTTAGAGGATTTCCATGACACTGCCCCTCCACCGATAGTAAACACATAACCACTGGTGGATTTGGAGTCCTTTGTATCAGATATCCAATTTGCATATGTGCACCCTTCCAACACAGCTGGATATCTCGTATACAAGATTCCATGACTTGCGGTATGTTTTAAATACCTCAGTACTCTCATAAGAGCTTTCCAATGATCCTCGTTAGGATTGCTTGTGAATCTACTAAGCTTACTGACCAAGTATGCTATATCAGGACGTGTACAATTTGTTAAGTACATCAAACTTCCGATAATTCTCGCATATTTTAGTTGAGATACTGGGTCCCCTATATTTTTGGCTAAGTGTAGACTTAAATCTACCGGAGTGTTAGACGGAGAAATGTCAAACACATCAAATTTCTTAAGCACATTCTCAATATAATGAGCTTGTGTTAAGACAATTCCATTAGACGTCCTAGAGATCTTCATCCCTAGTATGACGTCGGCTAGACTCATATCCTTCGTGTCGAAATTTCTTTCAACATGTTCTTAGTATTCACGATCAAGTCATGATTACTCCCCATAATGAGCATGTCATCCACGTATAGACAAATCATCACGAATTCTTTCGGTGTACCCTTAATGTACACACATTTGTCACAATCATTCGTTTTGAAACCATTTGATAGCATTATAGCATCAAATTTCTCGTGCCACTTAAGTGGTGCTTGTTTAAGTCCATACAAGGATTTAACAAGTTTGCACACCTTCTTCTCTTGGCCAGGCACAACAAATCCATCAGGTTGTTCCATGTGGATCTCATCATCTAACTCCCCATTTAGGAACGCCGTCTTTACATCTATCTGGTGTGTCTAAAGGTCATGCAATGCTGCAATAGCAATCAACACTCTAATGGACGTAATTCTTGTGACAGGAGAGTAGGTGTCGAAGAAATCGTATCCTTCTCTCTGTCTGAACCCCTTCGCTACTAAACGAGTCTTATATTTATCAACTGATCTATCAGCCTTATACTTCCTCTTTAGGATCCATTTGCATCCCAAAAGCTTACAACCCGGTGGAAGATCAACTAACTCCCATGTGTGGTTGTGCATGATGGACTCAATTTCGCTGTTTATAGCCTCTTTCCAAAGGGGAGCGTCTGGACTGGACAATGCCTCTTGAATTGTCCGGGGTTCGTTCTCCATCATGTATGACAGAAAATCTGGCCCAAAGGACTTTTCCTTTCTGGCCCTCTTACTGCGTCTTGGCTCCTTATCAACCTTAGGATCTTTGTCAACTTCAAGTGAACCAATTGTAGTTTCGTAAGTTCTCTTACGCGAACTATTTTCTTCCCTTTCTTTCTTAGGGAATATGTTCTCAAAGAACACTGCATTTCTTGACTCAATAGTCTTTCCCACGTTCATCTCTGGAACGTCTGATTTTTGCACCAGAAATTGATACACACTACTATTATGTGCATATCCAATGAAGACGCAATCAACTGTTTTGGGTCCTATTCTCACTTGTTTTAACTCAGGTATTTTAACCTTAGCTAGACATCCCCACACTTTGAGGTAATTGTAGGAAGGCTTTCTACCATTCCACAACTCATACGGAGTCTTGTCCCTCCTTTTGTGTGGAAACTTATTGAGAATGTGGTTTGCAGACAACACATTTTCCCCCCAAATATTATGGGGTAAGCCTGAACTAATCAACATAGCATTCACCATCTCTTTCAAACTTCTATTCTTGTGTTCCGCAATGCCATTTGACTGAGGTGAGTATGGAGCAGTAGTTTGATGAATGATGCCATTTTGAGAGCAAAATTATTCAAACAGAGCAACATATTCCCCCACCTCTATCGCTTCGAATCATCTTGATTCTTGTGCTAAGTTGATTTTCAACCTCATTCTTATAAGTTTTGAAGGCCTTAATGGCTTCATCTTTGCTCTTCAAAAGACACACATAATAGTATCTAGTGCAATCATCGATAAACGTTATGAAGTAGTTATTTCCACCTCTAGTTTGCACAAACTTTAAATCACATACGTCGGTATGGATAAGTTCTAGAGGAGTACTACTTCTTTCACTGAATGGAATGCTGCTTTGGCCATTTTTGTCTCCACACAGATCTCACACCTTTGTGAGTCGAATTCTATTTCAGGGAGCAAATTTAAATTCACCAACTGTCTAAGTGTATTTAAATTTGCATGTCCTAATCTACCATGCCATATATTAGAACACTCAAGCAAGTAATTAACCTTACTTCCATTAATAACATTGCGCTTAATGTTTCTTTTTACAGTTAGTACATTCATTTTAAAGAAGCCCTTCTCAAGGTACCCTTTTCCAATAAAGTGACCACATTTGGTCAGTACAAATTTATCGGCCTCAAATACTAACTTAAATCTGGCTTTGTTCAACAACGAGCCGGAGATTAAATTCTTGCGAATGTCTGGGACATGCACCACATCCACGAGAGTTAGTTATTTCCCTGAGGTCATCTTCAGCACCACTTTTCCAAGTTCGATCACGTTCGACGTAGCAGAGTTACCCATGAAGAGCTTCCTTCCATTGATCGGTTGATATGTGGAGAACAGTTCCTTATCTGAGCAAATGTGACGGGTAGCCCCAGTGTCGACCCACCACTCCCTCGGGTTATCCACCAGATTAGTCTCGAACACGACGACAGATAGGTCAAGTTTAGACATCTCTTGACTTAAGGATCTGTCTTCGGCAAGGTTGGCCTGATTCTGATTTTGACTCTAATCGGCCTTCTTTGGCTGTCGATATTCATTTGACTTGTGTCCGGATTTATCAAAGTTGTAACAGTTGTCCTTGAACTTCTTGTTCGGAGGTTTCCGTTCCTTGCCAGCACGCTTTCTCTTTTTTCCTTTCCCGGACTCGGCCAAATTCACATGCGTCTCTCCATTCTTCTTGTCGCTCTTGACTTCGAATTTCTGATTATCTTCCTCGATCCATAGTCTCACGATCAAGTCCTCAAGACCCATTTTCTTGCGTTTGTGCTTGAGGTAGTTCTTGAAATCCTTCCAAAGAGGCGGTAGCTTCTCTATCAAGGCAACTACTTGAAAAGATTCTGAAAGTTGCATATCTTCTGCATGTATCTCGTGAAGAATTAGTTGTAACTCTCAAACTTGTTCCATGACCGTCTTTGGATCGGTCATCTTGAAGTCGAGGAACCGTCCGACAATGAATTTCTTCATTCCGGCATCCTCCGTTTTGTACTTCTTATCCAAAGACCCCCACAGTTCCTTGGCGGTCTTGTAGGTGGCATAGATACTATACATCAAGTCGTCTAGCCCATTTAGTATGTAGTTTCGACACATGAAGTCACTATGATTCCATGCGTCAAGAACATTCAACCTCTCTTGGTCGTTGCTCCCCTCCTCAACCGTAAGAGGATATTCCCTTAGGAACCGAGCGAGGTTGAGGGTAGTCAGGTAAAACAACATCTTCGATTGTCATCTCTTAAAATTCGTACCAACAAATTTAGCCTATTTTTCAGAGTGGGCAGCGGGAAGATGAGGAGTTGCAGAAGGAGTTGCAGAAGGAGTTGAAGAAGACATCTTCGAATACACAAAAAATATCGTCTTACGCTGTTGGAAAATAGGGTTTGTGTAGACGAAAATGAGCAGATGGACACTGACTTTAATACGGTAAGTCGAGGTAAGAGTTGGACTCTTTCTCCGTAAGACGATATTGCTCCGTACTTCGGTGCAATACGGTGTCAAATGGCAATCGTCCCAAGATACAACGACTTTGGAACTTCTCGATCGTTGCACTACGAATCGAAAGTTATCGGCGAACGGACTCGGGTATCCGGAACTTTCTTTGACTCGACTCTAATGCAAAACTTAGAATACTAGAATGCTTTGGAGGGTTTTGAATGCAGAAGGCTTTATTGGTTGCTGGAATGATTGGAAATGCATTATGGAGGGTGTATTTATACTAATTGAAGAGGTGTGGTGCCTTTTTGGTTAATGGGTGCCACCTTTTGGGCCTCTCAATCTGAGCCCTTGGATTCGGGATTCGAATTTGAACCCAACGGACGCGTCCGTACGGGTGCGGACGGCCATTCTGGTGCCGACCCGGTTCGCCTTGACCCATGTTCGAAACCCACGAGACGCGCCCCTTTGTGCCCACATAATCGATTCGACCCGCCAACACCGCGCCCGACCCGAACCGCCGCATCGCGGGTTCGAAACCCGCGAATCACATGCACTCGCGCTACCCTTGGTTCGAACCGGGTGCGAACCCATGAGCCACGTCAGGTCCGAATTGCCTCGAAAAATTCAAGACTCGTCAGCTCCTCGCGACGATGCGTACGTGCACCTCTAAAGCGCCCAATGCGACTAAGTGCAACGTGCGCGTGCCCGAGCCTGTGCGCGTGCGGATCAAGGGTCTTTGGGTTTGCCCTTCGGACTAACCTAGACACCACCACTTTTAGACTTAATTAAGATTATAAATCTATCACTCAAGTCTACTTATATGGAAGGTCCATTTATTCCAATTTTCCAATGTGAGACAAGAAACTCCTTTTTCCTTCTTCCCATTTTCCCAACTTTAGGAATTTCAATGATAAATTCCCTTCTTCATGTATTAATATCTCATTCACCCGAAATTGGTTTTGAGCAAATTAATACACCAAATTCATCTACTCCGAACGTAGATTATGAATTTGCCATTTATTTTCATTGTTCGTAAATGGAACATTAAATTAAAATTGGTCTAACTTAGGTCAAATACCAAAATTCTAAACCAATTTCCAACATAGATAACTTTATTTGTTGGCGTCTACGTGAGTAAATATGTGACGTTTTCGGTTGAGACGTCATTCAATTATTGTCGAAAATTTATCAAATATTTTAAATTGCAAAGAAAAAAATTCATATTGTATTTGATAAAAATCATAAAATTCGTAATTTTAATTGCAATTAATTTTTTTTCCAACTATTACTTCACAAATGCTTAAAAAATAAGCCATAAGAAACACTTACCAGGCATGACTAATTTTTGAGGTTGAATAACGTCTGAGGAATCAAACTTTTACTAAGAGTTAAAAAAAAAAAAAAAACTTTTAAATTAATTGGCACATTTAATTTGGCATGTTTGATTTTAAAATTTCTATAACATGTATCAATAAAACTTGATTGAATTTCTTCAACGTAGCTGTCCCTCCAAATTTTTTATTATACTTTTTCTTGTACCATCACAAAACCCTAATCAATTTAAAATGGTTAATATAGGTTTTGATATCACACAATCTCTTGTATTAAATTTGTTCGAATACCATTATATTCGTTTAATAATATTATTAAACTTATAAACTATTATTACAGTGTAAAATGCTATATGTATTAGTTTATAAGAATAAGATATCATTAAATGAATGATATAAATATCACATTTGAACTATGAACAAATTTCATAAGGGAGTGACTCATGGAATTACTACACTTATAAACTAATATAATGCATATTTTACACACAAACATGTCTTGTGTGGCGATAAATATAGTTAGTTATATTGTTAAATGAATGATATAATATTACAATGATTAAGTTTAATTGGAAACTGACTTTTAATCCGGAAATCCTGAAAATCGTGAAATCCTGGAAATCCATTCAATTTAAATTATGTCACACCTAAAGCATTAGTATATTTTACAAAGAGAATCTGTAATCACTATTCAATAATGTCACAAAATAAATGTAGCCTTCACTCTGTTGGCATGCTGCATCACTTTGAGCGCTTTTCGTGGGCAACTAGAAATTTACAATTCATCCACACTGTTATGAAAAATACATTGAAAAATATTTAATTAATTCACAACAATACTTTAAACCTCAAATTTTGTTTTTATATATAAATTAATTCTTGAATCCGCATAATACGTGGGTTTAAAAATGTATTATTAATTTTATATTAAATATTTTAATATTTGTTTTATTCATCAGTTTATAGTTATGTCTACATTTTCATAAAATAATTTAATTCAATTTATCTTTTTGGAATAATTGTTATTCTCTTAGTTAATTCAATTTTAAACTTAAATTTATGGTACTTAATTAATTATTGTGATTACAATTTTAAAATATTAGACTAATTAAAAAATTAAGAAAATACATTTAAAATGAACGATCAAAATCGTTTCTTAAATAACAAGATTTACTTACATTCCAGGAATATTAATTTGATTCCTAACTAATAAAGAATTCTCATTCCTCAAATTTTAGTGAAAAATGACTCCCATTCCTCACAACTTTCATACTCCCTCCGTCCCAGCATTTTTTGCACATAAAAATGGGCACACATATTAAGAAAAAGTTACTTTTTGAGTAAAGTAGTGGCATATGGGTAAATATGTGTATATTATTGTGAGTGTGCATACAAATTAATGTTTCCTTTTTTTAGAGTGTGCAAATAATTTTGGGACGGACGAAAAAGGAAAGTGTGCAAATAATGGTGGGACGGAGGGAGTACTTTTTTTCAATATCCTTCTCCATGCTCCTAAATAACAACACCACTCATTTTTTATTTTATTTTTTTCAAAAGAATCCGTAGCTACTATACAACAACGATTAGATTCATTTGTGCAATAGAACATTTTTTGGGAGTTAATTTATTTTATATAATCAATTATTAAAATGTAGCTTGTACTTAATTAGGTGACGCACGCCTGATCAATTCTAATTCCATCTTAAATTAAATCATGATCAATAGCATAGATTTAAATTGATTATTTTATTTAGAAACAATCCTACATCGTATCACAAAATCTCTTACATAAATAAGTTTTAATAGTATAGAATTTATGCCATTATTTGAATTCACTGATATGCCATTATATATAAACACTGATAACATGTCATCTCATGATGTAAAAATTATGATATCAGTTTTGTAGTATTATATATGAATAAGTTTTACAAGGAGGCCTAATCTTATATTATATTGATTGTACACTAATTATGATACCTTTTGTATATTTATATAAATGATATTCACAATAACTATTATTGTGAACAACGATCTACTAATAATTTATGTTGAAACAACTAATACCACTTTAATTAATATCTTTAGTGAAAAAAACTAATATTTTTTATAAAAACGACTAATACTCTTTGGGGTTGATGTTTTTAATCTAATTTACTAATACCCTTCAAACAAGTTTAACCAAGAAAAATCACTCCCTTACTACCTTTGTTGAATAGCAGAAGCCGATGCCTTTGTTGATATATTTCTAGACAAATTAAACCACGGTTCTTCTATTCTGGTTTTTGTCACATTCAATTCAAGACACAGCCGGCCGTCCAAGAAATTTGTAGTACTTGTATATGAAATGTCACCATACCATTACCATAACATAGTAACAACAATGGTAAATGTAGCCACCCCCACCCACCCCGTCCCGCGGTGTTGACCTAGTCAACCCTCTGATAACAATAAAATTGCCATTCTCTAGTCAAAAGCGTTAATTGCACCATGGCTGGAGGAGGTGGTTCAGGCACAGGAGACAGGACTCTTGAAGAAACCTCCACTTGGGCCGTTGCCCTTGTCTGTGCAGTCATCGTCCTTATCTCCCTCCTTATCGAACATGGAATCCAATCCCTCGGAAAGGTTTTATTTTAATTGATGATTATTATTATCGTTAGTGATTCTATTAATTACATAAAATTAATGATTTTGGTTGGTGACGGCAGTGGTTTCAGAAACGCGAGAAAAAGGCCATGTTCGAAGCGCTGGAAAAGATCAAAGCAGGTTCGATTATTTTATTTAAGAGTAAGTCTTGTATGAGACCGTCTCATAGCATGAGACAATGAGAATGAGTGTAATTAGGGCATTGACTCATTAACACTTTGGTAGGGGTAGGTGTTAATTTGGTGGTCTCATGTCATGAGACGGTCTCATACAAGTTTTTGCCTTTATTTAATTAGTGTTATATAATTTTTGAATTTGTGATTGATGTTAATTTGGTTAGAACTGATGCTGCTGGGATTTATATCGTTGCTGCTTACTGTGGGGACCACATACGTGGCGAAGATATGTGTGCCTAAAACCCTGGGGAACACGTGGCTTCCGTGTGACAAAGACGTGAACCAGACACCATCCGACGGCGGCGACGATGGTGACGGCGACGGCGGTGAGAAAGGGAGGAAATTGTTATCTTACGGTCAACAAATGGTGTGGCGTCGAGCTTTGGCCGCCGGGACTGATCAGTATGATTACTGTCACAGTAAAGTAAGATATCAAATTATTTATTTTTAATATATTTTTTATTGCAAAAAAAAAAGAGTTTAATTAATGTTTTTTTATTTTGTTTGGGGGAAGCAGGATAAAGTATCGTTGATATCGTATTCTGGGATTCACCAATTGCATATTTTCATATTTGTGCTGGCAGTTATGCATGTCTTTTACAGTGTTACTCTCATGGCAATGGGGCATGCCAAAGTAAGCATTTCTTATTTTTTTTTTTTTAAAGAAAATATAAATTTGGCGAAAACCTACGTACTATTCCTTTTATATATTATACATAAATAATATATTTGTGTCGTATTGATCAGATGAAGAAATGGAAGGCTTGGGAATTAGAGACCTCCTCCTTGGAGTATCAGTTTACAACCGGTATAAATATATTCTTGGCCGGCTTCTCTACCTTACCTAGTATAGTTTTTTACCTGAATTTTTATATCAGTAAATTTGTTTGAATTTAAATAAATATAATTATTTGGGTAGCTTTTCTAATCAAGTAATTTTTTGCAACCTTAAATCCCACTATGATTAATTTATTAAGATCTCGTACATTAATGGTCGTAAGCAGCCCCACAAATTAATAATTGTGATTATTTGGTTTGATTAATTGCAGATCCGGCTAGATTTAGGTTTGCTCATCAAACCTCATTTGTGAGGCGTCATTCAGGAATTTATAGCACTCCGGTGCTAAAATGGATAGTAAGATCTTATTATTTTTAGGAAGAAAATTAAATTATATATCCTATATATTATTAGTATTATTATTTTTATATTATTGGAATAATGTCAATTTAGAAAGGTGGTAAAACTAAAAGATCTATCATATCGATTTAGGGCCTGAAAAATAAAAAAATATCAATTTTGTGCCTAAAAGATGGAAACCATCAATACGATTCAGAAATATTAAAACAATATTTGACATGTTATAGTTTAAATTCTTATATATTTATAAACATTATTATTTTTTTTTTTTTCATCACGTGAAATTAATATGTCTCTATTTTTTTCGTGGAATTGTAATTTTTAAAATTATAAGATGTCAAATATGGTCTTAAAATAAATGATTTCTCTGGATTGATACTTTTATATTTTTCTGTATCGGTAGGAAAAATCTTTTAGGTCCTATAGTTTTACTACTTTTCAATCCCTAAATTGATAAAACTATATTATTATTTTCCTTAAATTTAAAATTGGCATATATACTAACCAAAAATATATTTTTAAATCCTATTATTTATTTGTAATGTAACAGGTAGCATTTTTCAGGCAATTTTTCGGATCGATATCTAAGGTGGATTACCTGACCATCCGAAATGGATTTATTAGTGTATGTTAATTTCCCTCCATGTATCTTAACTTCTATGTTTTCCCAATATTTTAGAATTTTAAAAAATTTAGCAGATAAAGAGTCGAATGGATCAATATGCATTTTCAGTTGTGGTATTCTAGATTTTTTTTTTTTTTTTGACAAAGTATAGAGTGAAACTGGTTTATACATGAATCACCGAAGGGTATTAGTTGTTTTCATTGAAGAGTATTAGTTATATTTACTAAAGAGTATTACTGATTTATACTAAAGAGTCTTAGTTGTTCGGTGAAAATGAATTAAGACTCTTCAGTGTAAACGACTAATACCCTTCGGTGATTTATATATAAACCAATTTCACTCTATACATACTCATTTTTTTTTAAAACAATATTCTTGATTAATTTGCAGGCAAATTTTGCGCCAAATACCAAATTTGACTTCCACAAATACATAAAAAGATCAATGGAAGATGACTACAAATCAGTACTGGGAATAAGGTTTGTATCTTCACTCTTCAGTGCAAATTCATGAGTAAGTGCAGGGTGAAATTAGTTTATTTTAACACAATATTTTTTAAGTGTAACAAATAATACCTCTTTTAAGTATAATTAAATAATATCCTTTAATTAAAAAATTAATACACGTCATACTCTTCAATTAATACATTTCAGTAAAAAAAAATTAACACCCTCCAAAACTAACATATTAGTGAAAATATTAATATCTTTCAGTGAAAACAATTGATACTCTTAAGGATAAACAACTAATACCCTTCAAATGGTTCATATGAGAAACATTTTCACTCTATACCTCGTCCAAATTCAATTTTTTTCTAACTTATTTTAATTTTACAATTCCGTGGTATTTTCACGTCAAAATTTATCGAAACACGAAACTAATGATATTATGCTGTACCATAATTATTTTCTATGTGGAGTTGATTAACGAAATAAACAAATTAATCAACTTATTTTATGATGCAGTATACCCTTGTGGATCATTGCAATGTTGTTTTTATTCCTCAATGTCTACAGTAAGTCTTTTCGTTAATTAGATTGAATTAAAACACACACACCTACACACAATTAATTCGTAACAATAAATTTTGTGGAACAACAATTACTTGTGCAGGGTGGCATACACTAGCTTGGATTTCATTGATTCCACTAATTGTAAGTCGATTCTATGTATATAACAATATATAATTTTAATATCTATGTATTGCTTATTTTTTTATCTTTAAATTTTATCCAATTTTGAATTCAGTCACCATAACCTTGCGGTTTGATTTCTGTTCCTTAACTTTTTTTTTTTTTAATCCTTTTACCAACTAGTACAGGTACCCAAACGGATAAATGAGCGAAACATTTAAAAATATAAAGTTAAGGGATTAAAATTAAAAGAACATTATCACTTTAGAAGTACATGCACCATCCAGTTAAAATATAAAATTGATAAAAAAAAAAATTAAAGATTTAAAATCAAATTGAATAAATTATGTCGACTGAATTCAAATTGGGTAAAATTAAGAGGGGGGGGGGGGGGAAACTATTAATCCCTATATACATTGGTGTGAATTGTTGCATAACAATATTGTACCAATACCATTTTGGCATAATGCAACAAAGTATTCCTAAACTTTTAAATTTTATTTTGAAAGAATATTAAACTATTTTTTGTTTAAAGGACCCCTTAAACTAAATAATTTTTGGAACTATATTTTTGTTTTAAAGCCTTTAAACTAATATAGTTTTTTATTTATTAAAAGTTGATTTTAATAACATTGAAGTTGACTCATTTGTCATATTTTAACGAAAAACAATTGTCTTAGCAAAATTTATGAGCTTTTGTTATCAGGAGTCTCCTAAAATAAGAATTATATAGTTCACTACTTTTAAGAGTTTTTTCAAAATAAAAATTGATAGTTGGTGTGTCTTTTAATGCATTATTATGTCATACCAATTTTTTAAATAAAAAAAAACACTGTAAAAAATACTCACCAGTTGTGGGTGCAGATAATTTTGTTAATCGGAACGAAACTGGAGCTTGTGATCGTGGAAATGGCTCAACAAATTCAAGATCGGACGAGTGTGGTTAGAGGAGCTCCACTTGTGGAGCCCACCAATAACTTCTTTTGGTTTAATCGACCTCGCTGGATTCTTTTTCTCATACATTACACCTTATTTCAGGTAATCAAATTAATATTTTTCTTCCATGAAAAAGTAACGCATAATAATTTCACGAGCACACATATGAATTAATGATGCATTAACATCCCATTTGATAGTAATTAACCTCGTCTGCATTATTACTTGCAGAATGCATACCAAATGGCTTACTTCTTATGGAAATGGGTAAGCGACACTAAAAAATTTAATTAATTCAAAATTTATTTTTCTAATAACGATAAACTATGCCCTTTTATGAATAATGTTAATTTATGATTTTAAAGATGGTAAAATTATAAATTTAAGACTTAGAAATTTTTTTCATAATTGGAAGATAAAAAACTATTAATTCAGGGTTGAAAAATTAAACTATCAATTTAGAACTAAAAAATATTAAGATCATATGTTAAATGTATTATAGTTTATATTTTTATTTATTTAAATACATTACTTTTCATTATTACTTTATTGCATATCTTTTTCTAATCACCTAAAATTAATATATC
The DNA here is from genome assembly GCA_947034835.1 of Ballota nigra. NCBI lineage: Eukaryota > Viridiplantae > Streptophyta > Magnoliopsida > Lamiales > Lamiaceae > Ballota > Ballota nigra. Next base: position 117,797,666 of record OX344721.1, on the reverse strand, counting down.
TTTTATTTATATAAGTTATAATTTATAAAATAATATAGTTGCATGAATAGAAAACATAATATGTCAAATATGATCTTAAAATGGGTGAGTTCTAAATTAATATTCCCCGTCCATGAAATATAGTCATGTTGTTTTATGCACGGTTATTAAGAAAATTGATATAATATGTAAAAAGTAAGAATATTGTGTCACATCAAGTACAAAATAAATTATTTTAAAAATATTATGTGTGTATGTTGAAAAATGTAGATAAAGTTTATTATTTCCATTTTAGGCAACATAACTATTTTTCGTGGACAACTAGGATTATATTTCATGGACAGAGGGAGTAGTTATTATCTTTCAAATTCTGAATGGATATTTTTATATCTTTCAGATTTTGAATCTATAGAAATTTTTTTAAACCTTAAATTAGTAGCTTTACTATTTTTTAAGACCCGAATTGGTAAAACTCTTTTTTTATTTTTTTGTTTAACATATATTATTATTATTATTGTCTGCAGTACGAGTTTGGAATTACAACATGCTTCCATGAGAAGCTTTATGTAATTCTGATCAGAGTGTTCTTAGGGGTTGCTCTTCAGATTTTGTGCAGCTATATTACATTTCCTCTCTATTCCTTAGTCACACAGGTAAGTTTGAGCTAATAATTACTTACATGGTCCTTCAAAAATTGTTCAATTTTCTTTGCATCATGGTACCTATTATATGTGCAAACATGATCTCTATTAGAAAATGTTTAATCTAAGGCCTTACTTATAAAATGCCTCAATTTGAACTCAATACAATACCTAATAAAAAAAAAAAAAAACTCGATACTTTGTGCGACAAAAAATTCATTTTCCTAATTATAATATTATACACTGGATACATTGTTTTGTATTGCAATCTTGTATTACCAAAAATTTAATGGGAGAAAAAACGAAATTTAGGTTCTAAATTGGACCGTCTATAAAACCAAGGCCTATATTTTGAGTATCGATCTAAAATGAGTTTTGTCATCTTAAAAAAAAAGATACATATATCAATTAATTGTACCACATAATTCAAGAGCATTTATAAATATTGTTAATTACTATTTTATTAATCAGTATTACCAGTTTTAACCGACCAATATTCGATACAATTGATGCACCCAATTGTTACTATCATAAAAATAGAAATCTCGTGTGATTAATTCTTAAACCATTGGATTGTGTATCAATATTGTGATGCAGATGGGATCTCAGATGAAGAAATCAATATTTGAGGAGCAAACAGCAAAGGCTCTCAAGAAATGGCACCAAGCTGCAAAGCAGAGGAAAAAACTACAAAAAGGAACGGATACATCCATCATGAGTGGAGTCGGAGATTCAACTCCACCACAGGGTTTTTCTCCTCTACATTTGCTCCACGGCCACAAGCACCGGTCCAGTGCACCGGAGAGCGATAGCATCCCTTTCTCCCCAAGATCTTATGCATCCGATACTGAGCTCGAAGCTCCGACTCATGATATTCGAGGAAAAACGCTACCACATTCTTCACAAACCAATTCGGAATCCCATAATATCGATTTTTCTTTTGAAAAATCACCTGATCATTATTAATTAATTGGTACGTTGACCAATATTAATTGTATGAATATATTTAAAACCATGTAGAGTACATTCTTTAATTATGAATCGTTGCTCCTCAACAATTCTTGCTGTAATGGAAACTAGTTTGAAAGTTTTTAATAATTATAGGACACATTGTATAATGTTAAATTCTAACAAGGGACTTATTTCATCACGCGTCCTATATATTTGCATGAATTGATTTTTTTCCAAATTAATTTATGCAAAACTGAATTAATTTTCCCAAGAAACCTTGCTGAAAATTAAAAACCGACACTATAAAAAAAAAGACAAGTTCCTATAAATAGGATGTGAGATGGGATGAAAACTAAATGTAACTTTCACCATAAAATCAAATTTACGTCCCGATATTTTAAATTTTAGTCCAAAAGGACCAAATTTGAAAAAGAAAAAAAGGGTCCAAAATGAATAAATATGAATGGAAGTACAAAATATTGCAATGACAGTACAAGTTTTATATCCACAATATTATGCACACACATAAAAAAAATATGGATATAAGTATAAATTAGCTGTCTAAAATGATAATTCAAATATTTTGAGAATTAAATTTTGTTAGAGAAAATGGTTGGTGGTATTAATTTATAATTAATAGGTATTAAAGTTTATTTGAGACTTTAATAGTTGACCAATTAATTTTGGGTGTTGAAATTAATTTCTCGGAAATTAATTGTTACATGAGCATTTTACTCTCGGAGTAGATGAGAATGGTGTATTCATACTCGCAAAACCGATTTTCGGTGAGTGAGAAATTGAATCGAAAGTCGAAAGGTTCAACACCTAATTTTGAGATTAAATGAAGGAATTAAATGAGTCATTTAATTCATCCCACATTGGAATTTTAGAATATTAATATACATGATATTTGTATGAGAATAATGAAGTATAATAAATTATAGTTGATTGCTAGTCAATCAAAGTTGCCACACGCGCCCGTGGACTTGGACTTGGTTTTGGTCTTGGTTTGTTGACAGCGATTTCGTGAGGAAGTCGCCGTCCGATTTCTAGCGGGTAGGATTTCCGGATTATATAAACTGAAAGTAATAAATGCAAGAGTAAATGAGCTCTCAAGTGGAGTCTTTGCAATAAATGTGTTGTGTGTTACAATGAGGCATTAAATGTCCTATTTATAGTGTACAAGGTGGGCTTCACCCACTTGAGCTGATATGCCCGCGGGCCCCACTAAATCCTAGTTGGGTAGCCATGAGTGGCTACAACCCCCTCTATGGGCCAATGAGGGGGTGCCACCTGGCATTATTAGCCTCTATTGATGGGATTCCTCCTGCTGGCCCTACTATGACCCTGTCACATCCACACATCTGATGGGACTGAACGTGCTATGTAGCTGGCATGGCCTGAGAACGGGTAGCCGGGTAGGCAGGTACCCGGGTAGCGAATAGGTGGCGGGCATCCTGGGGACCATGTCCCCGGGCAGCGGGCAGGAGACCTTCCAGGGCAGCCCGACGCTGGCCGACCGATTTTCGTCCCCCGTCCGAGCCTTTTACCCGCTGTCTTCTCGGGGGTCATCGATGCGGTGACCCTAGCTCCCTTCCCGACGGCTTGGTCGGGCTCGCTGACGCGCTTCCTTCGCTCTTTGTCTGGATCGGTTAACCCGACTGGCCGATGGATCGGGCAGTAATATCGGGTGTAACAATTTACCCACCAGCCCATCATCGGGGAGGCCCCGCCGTCGGGTGGCGGGCTGGTTAATATGTGATTTTGAATTTGAGGTGTCGTTCCGTCTTCCGAGGCATCGCTTCGAATTCCGCGCCTGTTGACGTCATCGGCTGGCGTGCTTGATACGCAGGATCCCATGTGTCACGTCTGCCGATCTTGTCGTCCAATAACTAGGCACGTGCCCCTCACGCGCCCCCTATACTTTGAATTATTTCCAAATTCGATCCTATTTTTTTGCACTTTGGTCCCTCCCCCAATTCTTCTATAAATAGAGGGCTTCAGCCCTCATTCTCATTTTTCCACTCTTCCATTACGCACCCTCTTTGCAAGGATTTGAATTTTTCGGCGACCTCTCCTCCACCTTCTCCCCAGATTCCGGCGCTCTCTTGTTTTTAAGGTAATCCCCCTTCAACATCTTTCCCTTTCCATCTTCTTTCAATATGAATAATTCGGTGGAGAGCATCGACGCCGCCGAGGTCTATCAGTTCCGCCGCCGTACTGCCGCCGCCGAGAGACCACTCCGCCACGTCGGAGAAGGGACGTCCCGCATCGCCCCAGCCCGAGAAGGCGAAGGCACTTCCACGGACGTGGATGCCTTCGCTGACGCCCTAGATCGGATGAGTCCTCAACGCGAGGACCCTGTTCTCAGCGCGACGCCGATCACCGTCTGTCCGCCCCTGGCCGAGAACTTTCTGTACGAGCAGGAAGAGGCGCTTGAGCATGTTGCCTATTTAGACAGCGGGCTGATCCAGCTCGACTACACCAAGTACATCAGCGGGCATCGACGAAATCGCCCAGCCCGATCTTACCGAGAATCCCAAGAGTCCAAATTCGGCGCTTCCCGTTGTCCTTGTTGCCTGCCTCCGAATGCGGATCTCTCGGAGCTGTATTGGACCTTCGAGGTCCCCGTGGATGTCTTTTTCTATGCCCCCCAAGCCAACGAGAGCGCCGACCAGCCCCCCGAGGGGTTAATTGTCATCAATGCTGACACCCTACACGCGGGTCTCCACTTCCCGCTCCACCCGGCAATCTCCAGGCTCCTCGCCTCCTGGAACCTATCCATCACCTAGATCACGCCAAACGGGTGGAACTATCTGTTGGATGCCATGGTTGCGCTTGGGCGTCGGGGACTTCACCGGATGCTGTTCCCCGACGAGATGAACTACCTCTACTACACCGTCGCCTCCACCGGTGCGGCGAATACGGGATACTACTCCGTGAAACCTCGGGGCGGGGACTCCATCGTTTTCGGCATCTCGTCGAAAGTTATGAGCAGGCACCAAAAATGGTGGTGGGTCGGCGGCGCATGGGAGAGTGTGGAGCCCGACGGGTCGATCATCCAAGTTCCCCGTGAATATCGTACCCCCAACCGACGAGGTATAAATTCACATTACTCCCACCTCCTCCGTACTGATCTAATTTTTGTTTTATTGTGCAGTTAACTTGGCACCCAATCTCAGCGATCTGACCGACGACTTCAAATACGCCCTTGAACGCGTGAGGAAGGAGAACGACGTCGATCGCGACGTCGACCAGCTGAACAATAACGAGCCGAGACGACTCCCCGGCCTCCAAACATGCCCCCGTCATCTGAATTTTGGGGGTAAGATCTTTCCTGCCCGATGCCTTCTCTTCTTCTTTCTCTACCCGATTTTGGTTTTTAACCAACGCTTGTACCTCTGTCTCCAGAACAACGCTTCCCGGCAGACAATGAGACCACGCCGTCTGACTCCCCAACTCCTACTCCCTCTGCCGACAACCAGCACCTGTCCGATGCTGGCCAAATTCCCATCGTCAACTGCGAATCTTCCGATGAGACAGTCGACATGGCGCCGAGGAAATCTGCTGTTGCCAAACTGGCCAAGAGGGGAGCGGTCAGAGCTTCGGAGATGATTACCCGCGCTAACCTCCAGACTCCCCTGCCGACAGCCCTTCCGGTGCCCGCCGGTGACCAGCCGCCAGCTAAGAAGGCTCGGGTAGACGCCCAAACCCCCATCGAGCCCGCCATGGTGACGGTCAGCATGAATCCAACCACCGGGGGCCTGATTGCGGGCACATCTGAGACCGCCGTGTGGAGCTCGTCTTTCTCTACTCACGATCGGAGCGACTTCTCGTTCCTAGGCTGGGGCAACCATCTTACGTAAGTGTTCTCGAATCGTTTCTAAGTCTCTTGAGATGGTTAATTCCTTATCCCCTCGCTTAACTTTTCACCCTGATGTTTGCAGGCCTGACCCTCTGTCCCCGACCGAGGTCCTTCAATTTATGCACTCGTAGGATCCCCCTTACACGGAGGCCATCCCCGAATCTTGGCTGGAGGAGCTTCGCTGCGCCGTGGTGAATCTGCCCCGCTCCTGGACACTCAACTGCCAGAATGTTTCGCAAGTTGTCCCTCTGGCCGACAGGATGAGGTTGTCGGTTATCCGCTCCGCCCGCGATGCCATTGCCATGGAGAGCATCCTGATCGAGTACAAGCGGGAGGCGCGGACCTTCGCTGCCTACAAAGCGGCCTTCCCGATGAAGAAGGATGAGGCTGCCCGTCTGGAGAAGAGGGCCAAGAAGCTCAAAGCGGAGCTGGAGGCTGCCCACACCCGTAGCTCGGAGGTAGAGGGCCGCCTGGAGGCCGAGAAGAAGGCTCGTGCCGATGTTGAGACTCGGGCGGCCGAGGAGGCCCGAAAGACCCGCAAAGCTTTTGCCGCGGAGGTCGAGCAGAGAGTGGTCGTTGAACGCACCCGCCTCGAAGGGGAGCACGAGTCGGCTGGCTCCATGATTTACATCAATGCATACGCCGACTTGATCTGCTCCCTTCTCCAGAAGAATCCCGATGCCTATCTCTCCGGACCCCTCGAGGACTTGAGAGCTATGTGGCTGCCAACCCCCTGTCGGCGGAGTATGATATCACGCTAAAAGACTTTTCCTATCGCGGGGTGGACCTGTCCTTCCTTGGCGATGTGGGGACCTTCATCTACCCCCTCGCCGATGACGAGGCGTCCGAGGAGCCGACGGTGGTCGACGGAGCGCAGGTGGATGCTGGAGCCGGGGATGTCGAACTCCCAGCCCCTTGAATACTTTGTATTTTTGTTTCCGTTTTTGCCGGCCTAGGGCCTTTGTACTCCGAACTTCTTTCTTTTTATTTTTAATGAGATGTCCCTCTTATTCGCAAGTGTTATTCCCGCTTTCCTTTTAAACATGCCTGCGATCTATTCGAAAACTGACTAATTGTGTTAACGATTGATTACAAAATTAACCAAACAATTAATGAGTGAAGTACTTTAGCCGACTGACGGGCAGTGACTTCGCAAATACGAGATTGAATTAACAATCGATTGAAAGATTAACCAAATGATTAATTGAAAGATTAACCAAATGATTAATGAGTGAAGTGCTTTAGCCGATTGACGGGCAACGACTTCACGAATATGAGATTGAATTAACAATCGATTTTATTGATTGTACAATGCATTCGGGACACAATTACATTGTGGCCCCCAAGGGGCAGAAAGGTGATGCGGGCTATCCCCGTTACATTTTGATTAGCTGCTCGATGGTCGCGTACGCCGCTACTGGTAGTATTTTTTTAGAAGGGAGGCGTTTCAAGGGTATTGAGTCGGATTGCCCTCGAGGCTCTCGAGCTCGTAGGCCCCGTTGGCCAAGTACTTGGAGATTCTCAGGGGGCCCTCCCAATTCGGGCCAAATGCCCCCTTGGGCTGCCCGACCATCTGTCGCAAGACGAGGTCTCCGGCCTTGAATTCCCTGACTTTGATTTTCGAGTTGAAGTATCTCTCTGCCCGCTGCTTGTAGATTATGTTTTTCTGTTCTGCGGACAACCTTCTTTCTTCCAATAGCTCTAGCTCGTGCAACATAGCTTCGTCGTTGCCGGCCCCCACGAGCTGCCGGGATGACCGCTTCCGTCTTGAAGGCCAGAGCAAAAGGAGTCTCCCCGGTAGCCGTGCAGCTGGTTGTTCTATACGACCATAGTACTTCGGGTAATTTTCTTGCCCACGTCCCTTTGCTCTCCTCCAACCTTGCCTTCAATGTGTGTTTGATTATCTTGTTTACCGCCTCGACCTGCCCGTGTTAGGATAAAAGTTGTTAGTTTTGATGAGTTAAAACAAGCCAGAAGATGTAATAGGACCATCTGGACCTATTAGCCAGATGATGGTTTAGATTAGGACTTAGTCTAGGGGGAACTGCCAGACCAGAAGAGTCACCAGAAGACCCCACCAGAGGACTTCACCAGAGGACTCCACCAGAAGACTTCACCAGATGAGATCTGTTAGGATAAAAATTGTTAGTTTTGATGAGTTAAAACAAACCAGAAGATGTAATAGGACCATCTGGACCTGTTAGCCAGATGATGATCTAGATTAGGACTTAGTCTAGGGGGAACTGCCAGACCAGAAGAGTCACCAGAAGACCCCACCAGAGGACTTCACCAGAGGACTCCACCAGAGGACTTCAGCAGAAGAGATCAAGACCAGAGGCAGAGGACCTTCCCCAGACCAGACGAGTCCGGACCAGACGAGTCTGGTGGAACAAAAGATGCTCAGTTTGATCCCCTTATTCTACTGAGTATTCTGGTTGTTCACCAGATAAGGACCAGAAGACACCGAGGTTGCCTGGTGTCTGGTCCTGCCTTCTCTGTAGAGAATCAGAGTTAGGCAATTGGAAGCATTGACCGTTGGTGATTCAAATCAAGTCAAAACAAGATTGGATTGAGAAGATATGAAGACAATCAATCAAGATCTCACCAACCCAATCAATCAATTAGGGAATTGATTGATTGAAGCTTCCATATATAGAGGATCTGATTGGATCAGCCTCCCAACGGCTATGTCCCTAATCCCCTCTATATATACTTGAGTGCAGATCAAGAAAAAGCTCTAGAATCATTCACACGCATATAGCCACACTAAGCTTTTGATCACTACGCATATTGCACTCACACTTTTGTTCTTAATTACTCATCTACTCGTAAGGAGTTTATATACTCAACCTGTTCATCTTGTTAGACAAGGTTGGAGTAAGTCTACCTTTAGATCGAAGTTAGATCTAAAGAGTTTGTAAGAAGGTGCTGGTACTTCGGAAATTCCAGTGAGTAAGTTTGTGAGTTGGTTGATAGTGAGACCCCTTGGTGATAAGGGAGAGTGGACGTAGGATATTTATCCGAACCACTATATATCTTGTGTCATTTATCGCTTTATTTTAATTATTGTTTATTGCTCTCTTATAAAAGATTTTTGGAAAGACATTATAATATAAGCTTCCGCAATTAATCTATCGAGTGGGACCAACAAGTGGTATCAGAGCAGTGTGTCCACGACCACTGCTTTGAAAAGCTTTTGGTGGTCACCGGGCAGATCCATTGCTCTTTAGTGCTTTTATTCAAGTTCTTGTTATTTCCCTAAATTTCTTATCAATATGTCTTCGAAATCTTCTTATAAGAGTCGCAAACTGCCAGAATTCTCTTTCGAGGATTATAGCCACTGGAGCTTCATGATGAGTAATCATCTTGGAGCTATTCACCACCGCATGTTAGATGTGGTTGAAAGTGGCCCCATTAAATTTTACTGGACTCCTATTGATAGTGGCAGGTCTGAGTCCAGAGAAGAAACTAGCGACGCTGCAGAGGATAGAGTTCCCAGACAACGAATCCTAAAAAAGAAAGACGAACTTGACAACGATGAAAGAAAGCTACATAACCTGGACCAAGTGGCGAGGACTGAGATTATCAACACTCTTACTAAAGAAGTAATTGAAAAGGTCAGGACGTGCACCACTGCAAAAGAGATGTGGGACAAGTTAGCTCTGCTCTGTGAAGGAACAGAGAAGATTAAAGATAACAAGCTCCAAGCTGTTCAACACTCTTTTGACACATTTAAGATGAAACCAGACGAGACCATTGACCAGCTGGACATGCGTCTCACGAATCTCTTGAACAAGGCTAGTGCCTTAGGTAAGACCTATTCTGAAAAAGAGATTAATAGTAAAATATTACGTTCACTAACAAGCAGGTGGAGAATTAAAGTCACTGTGATCAAGGACAACAAGGATCTCAACACTTTGGATCATCATCTTCTGTTGTCTGATCTCAAAGCCTATGAGTATGATCTTCAAGAGGAGGATCAAACAGAAGAGGTTTCCTCTTCTGGTCAGAAAGGTGTTGCATTCTCTTCAACCATCAAATCTGATGCCAAGCCAAAGGAGTCTACTGCAGATGACTTGAGCCTCAAGGAGCAGGTAGCACTTCTAACTCATAAATTAGACAAAATGAGTTCAAAGTATGGCAGGTACAAAAGGCATTGGAAGGAGTCTACCAGAGACAGGAAGAGTTCTTTCAAGCCTGCAGAGAAGGAGAAGATACCTGGAGACTCAAGGGAGACCAGATTCAGAACTCCAGAGAGGAGGAGAGATGACAACCCTGGCAACTCTGGGAGATCAGATCATCAGAGGAGGGATGGTAGCTCTGGCAGACCTGACTACCAGAGGAGAGAAAGTAGTCCAGCCAGATCAGAATACAACCAGAGGAGGAGAGAGCCAAGTCCTAGTCCCAGAGGAGACAATGCCTGCTACACATGCAACAAGACTGGTCACTATAGTTATGATTGTCCTCAGCTTACTCCTAGGGAAAGAGAAGAGAAAAGAATCAAGAGAGATAGGAGGTATGCAGATAAGAGGGCATTGCTGGCAGAAGCAGAGGAGGAGGATACTAGTTCCAGTTCTTCTTCTTCTGACTTTGGTTCAGATGATGATGTGTGTCTCATGGCAGACATTACTGAGGTAAATGAAACTACTTTTGTTTTATCTAATTCCAAATGTACTGAATCCTCTAATTCATCTGGTAACTCCAGAGAGTCTGATATGCAACAAATGCTATCAGATCTCCAAAATTGTGTCCAACTCTGTCAAAAACTTGAGAAAGAGAATGGTAGGCTCAGAGCTGAAGTTCAATCTCTTTCTCATGAGCACAAATCCACCAGAGAACTCATGAAAGATCATTCCAAATAAGTCTCTGAACTTCAGGATAAGATCACAGAAAGAGATACTCTGGTAGATCAACTCATGAAAGAAAGGAATTCTCAAGAGGATGAGATCACTGAACTCAGAGCCAAATACCAAACTCTTATCAAGGGAAAACAAGTTGTCCACAACAAAGAGGAGATACCTATGCCCAGAGAAGCTCCTAAGATACCATCTGTTGTATCTATCATATCAGAGTCTTCTCAGCGCATTTGTGATAAGAGTGGTTTAGGATATTCTGGAATTACCACTAAAACTCACAAGTACTTTTATAACAAAGACAAGTCTGTAAGAGCTGGTAAATTGGTAGAAATCTGGAATGATAAAGACTTAACTGGTAATGGTTACAAGGTGGTTCACAATCCTGATTGGAAAAGGAATCACTCTGTTAATCAAATAACAAATGGTCCAGAAGAGTTGACTGTTCTGGAAGAGAAGATGTTAGAGAATAAGTGTCAAAAAGGGGAACCATTAAAGATTGATGGTTCTGTGAACAATGAGTCCCAAGGAGTAGGAATTACTCAAATTGGAGGACCCCAGAGAAATCCTCAAAGGGAACCTAAACAGATTAGGGGACCTCAAAGAAACACTCAAGAAAGGGGAATACCAATCAGAGTAACAACTACCAGAGAAGGAACAATGTTCAGCAGAACCAGGTACCCCAGAGACAATTTTCTCAGAGGAATCAATTCCAGAATAGGTATACTCAAAGGAACTATAATCACCAGAACAAGTCTAACTATCAGAACCAGAGGAGGTCTTCCAGACCCATCTATAGAAAACCAACTGATCTGGGAAGTTATGACACCAGAGATGGTTCTTCTAGGATGTACCCTTACAACCAGACCTTTAAGACCATGTCTTTGAGGCAGGCCATTCCAAAGGCCAGATTCGAGAAAAGGTACACCAGACCAGTTTATAGGAAAGGTGTCCTTATCAGACCAGTAGCTCAATATGTCATAGTAAGAGGACATGTACTGGTAGATAGATTTGGAAGGAAGATAAGATCTCCTCATCCATCAAGGGATGATCTTTATCTATGGATTCCTACAGAACCTGCAACTAACCAATCAGGACCCAGCACTAGTAGGGGACCTAATTGATCTCTCTGCAGGTAGATAAGAGTCCATTGGAGAAAGGATTTTCAAGCAACCATGTCTGGTACATTGATAATGGATGTTCCAAGCACATGACCTTCCAGAAGGACAATCTCCAAGATTTCAAGCCATTAAATGGACCAAGAGTGATGTTTGGTGACAACAACTATGGAGTCACCAGAGGAGTTGGAAAGTTGACCTTCAATGGAGTATCTGTAGATGAAGTCTACTACGTAGAAGGACTCAAGCATAATCTGCTTTCAGTATCCCAATTCTGTGACAAGGGATACTCAGTGAAGTTTTCTAGTGATTCATGCACTGTTTTCTCTTCTGATTATAATGATATCTTGCTAATAGGCTTGAGGAAGGGTAACATTTATCTTGCAGATTTTAGCAGTTGCCCAAGAAATGCTTGCCTGGTTGCTAAAGGATCTGCAGAGAACAGCTGGATTTGGCACAAGAGATTGTGTCATCTTAACTTCAAAACATTGAACAAGATTGCCAGAAAAGGTCTCATTCGAGGTCTTCCTAATGAAGTGTTTAAGAAGGATCAGGTTTGTGGTTCATGCCAGAAGGGTAAACAACCCAAGACTTCCTTTAAGGATGTCCAGAGCACAACCACAACCAGAGTACTTCAACTACTTCACATGGACCTGTTTGGACCTGTTTCTCCTCTTAGTTTCAGTGGAAGGAAGTACACCTTAGTAATAGTAGATGACTTTTCAAGATACACTTGGGTAGTGTTCTTGTTTAAGAAAAATGAAACTATGACTAAGCTGCCAGAGTTCTTCAAGCAGATTCAGAATGAGCAGAACCAGAGCATTGTCAGGATCAGGAGTGACAAAGGAACAGAGTTTTTGAATTCACATATTGCAGATTATTGCAAGGATCATGGGATTTTTCATGAGACATCTGCTGCCAGAACACCCCAACAAAATGGAGTTGCAGAAAGGAGGAATAGGACTCTCAAAGAAGCTGCAAGAACACTTCTGGCAGAGTACAACACTCCACAGAGATTTTGGGCAGAGGCCATCAATACAGCTTGTTACACTTAGAACAGGTGCCTGATTGCCCAGAGACACAATAAGACCCCATATGAGGTATGGAAAGGTAAAACCCCATCTGTTTCATATTTTCATGTTTTTGGATGTAAGTGTTTCATCCATGACAATGGGAAATCTAAATTAAGAACCTTTGATGCTAAAGTGGCTGATGGAATATTTTTGGGATATTCCAGCACCAGTAAAGCTTTTAGAGTTTTTAATAAGAATTCACTTTGTGTAGAGGAAACACCTCATGTTGTTTTTGATGAATCTACTTTTGAGTGCAAGGTGGATTCTAAGTCTTCAGATGAGACCCAGAATCAGACTACACCCAGAGTTATCAAGGTCAATCCACCCATTCTTGATTCAGATTCAGATTCAGATGTTGACCCATCTCCTGGTTCTCTGAAGCAGCAGCCTTCACGAGGAGCAGAACCAGAAGAGGTTGGAACTCCTGTAGGGGGAAGCGCTTCTGCAGGTGGTGATAATCACCAAGGTACTACAGAAGATGATCACCCAGGCAAGACCACGGGAAGGAGGACCCTGGTTGATCACCCCAATGACCTGATCTTAGGAGATCCAACTAAGGGTGTCCAGACTAGGAGAACTATTAACTTAGCTGCCTTATTCAGTTGCTATGTGTCCTTGATTGAGCCCAAGAACATCAAGGAGGCACTGAAAGATTCAAATTGGATTGTTGCTATGCAGGAGGAATTGAATCAAATCACCAGACAGGATGTTTGGGAGCTGGTAGACAGACCAAGACATCAAAAGGTGATAGGCACTAAGTGGGTTTTCAAAAATAAGAAAGATGAGAATGATGTCATTACTATGAACAAGGCAAGGCTAGTGGCCCAGGGCTATTCTCAGTCTGAAGGAATAGACTATGATGAGACTTTTGCTCCTGTTGCCAGACTAGAAGCTATCAGATTGTTCTTAGCATATGCTGCTCACATGAAGTTCAAAGTATACCAGATGGATGTGAAATCTGCCTTTCTTAATGAGATTCTCATTGAGGAAGTGTATGTGGAACAACCTCCTGGTTTTGAACAAGGTGACAAGGTGTTTAAGCTTAAGAAAGCTCTTTATGGGCTGAAGCAGGCACCCAGAGCATGGTATGACACTCTATCTCAATTTCTTCTGGACAATGGTTTTACAAAAGGTAAGATTGATAGGACCTTGTTTAGGAAAGAAGAAGGAAAGGACATCCTTCTGGTCCAAATATATGTTGATGACATCATATTTGGATCCCCTAACAAGAAGCTGTGTGAGAAGTTTGGTGAGCTCATGCAGGGACAGTTTGAGATGTCCATGATGGGAGAATTGAATTACTTTTTGGGTTTGCAGGTTAAGCAATCAGAGAAGGGAATCTTTATTAATCAAGCTAAGTACACCAGAAACATGTTAGAGAAATTTGGAATAGGATCTAGCAAGGCAGCCAAGATCCCTATGATGACAAATTTCAACATGGATCCAGATGAGTCTGGAGAGAGTGTGGACCAGACTCAGTACAGAGCACTTATTGGTTCTCTTTTGTATTTGACTGCAAGCAGACCAGATATTACTTTTGCTGTAGGAGTTTGTGCCAGATTTCAAGCTAATCCCAAGAAAAGTCACTTGGAAGCAGCTAGGAAGATATTGAAATATCTCAAGGGAACTGTGAATTTAGGATTATGGTATCCTGCAGATGACAATTTGGAATTGAGTGGTTATTCAGATTCAGACTATGGTGGGTGCAGAATAGATAGGAAATCTACAAGTGGAACATGCCAATTTTTAGGGAATAAATTGGTATCCTGGTTTTCCAAGAAGCAGACTTCAGTTGCTACATCAACAACAGAAGCAGAGTACATGGCTGCAGGGAGTTGTTGTTCTCAACTACTTTGGATTAGTCAACAGCTTAGGGACTACCAGATTAGAGCTAAGGATATTCCTATTTTCTGTGATAGTAATAGTGCCATTGCAATCACCCAGAATCCAGTTCTTCATACCAGATGCAAACATGTTGATATAAGGCATCATTTTATCAGAGATCATGTTGAGAAGGGAGATATAAGGATGGAAAAGATTGCAACAGAGAGGCAGAGAGCAGATATTTTAACCAAGCCTTTGGCTGAGACCAGATTCAGAGAGTTAGCCTTTGAGTTAGGTTTGTTGGATCCAGAGACAGATTTGATTTAGGGGGAATTTCAGAGAAGTATCCTTACTTTATTAATTTCCTTCATAAATTTTCCTAATGCTAACATACCTGCAGATTAGATATATCAGAGAGGGTATACTTCCAGATGAGGTATACATCAGGTGACACTTATCCCAGATGAGGTGCTGCGTCAGAGATATGTCCAAAGTCTTTACTGACCAGGACCAGATGAGTTCCATCAGAGGAGAAGTATCACCAGACTTATTGTGGTATCATCTGGTTACAATATCAGGTGACAGGTATGTCTTTTCTACTCTGGCCTCTGATTATTGGGATACACTTTTCAAATTAGTAAGTACACTCAAAACCTTTCAACTTCGGAGTGTATTTAAGACTAGGGTATAGGGCCTAGGCAATCATTTCGCTTTTTCTCTTGACTGCCACAAAACCCCTTTATGCCCAGTCCCAATGACTATGCCAACACACCAGATTAAATCTGTATCTTGCCTTTCATCGTGGCCATCAGATTTAATCACTGTGCAAAATGTCAATCAATGCTAAAATTGATTTTGTTTCCTAAATTGAATTTGAAACAACACGCGTTCACTTCATTTAATTTTCAAGCCACGCGTACTACTCTATTCAAATCAATTTTGTTTTCAATCTGTCCTTTCACGTTTCCATACTATTCGAACCCTAACCTCTCTCTGCAAAGCATTCTCTCTCTCTCTCTCTCTTTCACAGTTATGGCACCCAAGTGCAATTTCGATCCAGACTATGTCTGCAAGAAACTCAAGTCAGAAATGATTGTGGACTTCTATTCCACTAAGAATCCGGCCGCTTTGGAGATTTTGGAACTTCTCCGACGTTCTGGGCTGGAGGAGTTGATCTCAAAGGTTCCCAAGGATCTGCGTACCTTGGATGGATATGCTGCACAGTTTCTTATCCGGATGAAGATCCATGAAGACTATATTTCTTCCAAGATTGATTCAGAGGATCTTGTTTTCTCTAAGGCAGACTTCTGTGGTCTTTTTGGTAACCTTTCTGCGGAAGGTGTGGACCCACTGAAGTACAGAGAAGGAGAGGCGTTGGAATCCTTCAAGATGTTTGCCAGAATATTACTAAGGGTTTCTTGGACAAGCATCTTAGGCAGAAGTATAAGGTGCTATTTGACATTGTAGTGAAGATTCTCATGTGTGAGAGCCATAGCACAGATGCCATCTTCGTTGGCAGGCTCTGTGTTATGAGGGCCATTCTGGATGGTGTTCAATGTAACTGGGCTGAGTTCTTCTGGGGGGTGCTGAGGAAGAACAAGGTGAAAATCCAGAAGGAAGAATGCCCCCAGCTGCCAGGAGAGTAACAATTTGTGTTCAATGCTAATGTTTCATTGGGCACAAAACTCACCCTAATTCTGGATTCGATTCTTCCAGAGAAGAAATGGAGACAATCCTGGTGTAAGGGCTTTCATAAGTCCAAGATTATGTTCTCCAAGGATGGTCCTCTCCATGGCCATCCTGATTCTGATGGTGAGCAAGCCATCCCTGCTCCTCCCCTTCAAGCCATTCCCTCACCTGCTAAGGGGCAGAAGCAGCAGCAGCAGCAGAAGACCCAGAAGAAAGCTGCTGGAGCAACTGGTTCTTCAACTGTTGCTTTCTCTGGTTCCTCTGAGGAGGACCAGATACCTCTTCTTGATGTACTGAAGAAGAAGAGTGAGGTTGCCAAGAAGGCAGGAGCTTCAAAAAGGAAGAGGCCAGAGGAGGCCAAGAAGAAATCTGCCAAGATGCCAAGGACTGGCAGAGGAGCTCCCAAGAAAACCCTTCTGGTGGATGAGCCATCAGAAGAAGAAGAGGAAGAAGAGAAAGTGCCTCTTGTGAGGAAATCCAAGGCCAAGAGAGCCCTTCTTCAAGATTCAGACTCTGGATCTGATCTTGGAGAGGCCTTGGAGAAGGCCATTGAGGATGCCACCCAGATGATGGAGGATGCTCCAGAGCTTGTTGTGCCTGCTGGTGTTGACCCAGCAGAGGTAAACCCTTCCTTTCCCTCTTCCTCCCCCATAAATCTGGTTTCCCCTTCTACCTCTCCCCCAGATAACATTCCCCAAACCTCATCTGCCTCTGGTAACCCCATTCTTCCACCAGAGCAGACTATCCCAGATACCCCCGTCTATACTCCCTCTACCATTCCTACACAAACACCTTCTTCCCCAAACTCCCAAACACATCTCCCCACTAATCCCTCTCCCCCACCTTCTGAACCAGAGGTTCCCTCAACCTCCTCTGGTGCAGAAGTCCCCCCTTCAAACACTTCCACCTCCCAAATCCCTCCTACACATTCTGTACCAGATATTCCTTCCTCTTCTGGTGCAGAGCAACCAATCCCTACCACCTCTACTTCACAAAATCCAAACCCTCCCCAAACCCATACAGACCAGGACCCAACCATTTCTATGGCCCTGGGATTCGTTGGCCCTCCCCCCTCCCCAACCTGTTTAACCAGCGATGATAGTGAAGATGAGGAAGCTTCACTTGAGCCTGTTGACTTAGCCCCTTCCTCCTCTGCCTCTGGGCCCAAACCCTTCACTTTCTCATCTGCAGAAATGGGTCCCATTAGGCAGAGTATGAGTGTAAGTGCTCAGCTCTGGCTAAGAGAGCATTTTCCAGTTCTTCTGGAGCACTTACCACTTCTGGCAGAGCTTACTGATGCCAAGGTCTGGAGCAAGGCCAGACTTGAAGATGTGGAGGACCTGGTGCTATTGCTTGGGGAAATGGGTGCCTCCAACTTCACTGCTTGGGAGATTGAGCTGAAGCAGAAGATGAACATTCAGAACCCAGCAGAGCTGGAGACTCCTGCTGCAGCCAAGGTCTTGATTCGCACCCTGCTCATCCAGAGAGGAGTTATGCTCACTCCAGAGGGCCCCACTTACAAGTTTGGTCCTCACTTTGTCTTCCCTCCAGAGCTTTATTCAGACGAGGAGGACTTTGAGATGTCTCCTGCAGTGCTCCAGAAGATGAAGGCTTTCTTCAACGAGCAGATCATGCAGATAGGGCGCTTTTCCAAAGCAATTCAACATATGGCCCCTGCTATGATTGAGCATCAGATTAAGCATGAGAGGAGAATCTTCATGAAGCAGCTCAAGTCCTCTCTGGCAGAGGTCAAAGCTTCATTCAAGGCTAATGGTTTATTTGTCAAACTAGATGTCATGCATAGCCAGAAGCAGCTCCAGGAGCACGTGCTGGAGCAGATGAGGCCAGTCTCTGTGCTCAAAGTGGAGATGGCCAGCCAGATGATTCAAACTGCTAGACTGAAAGACTCCCTCCAGGAGATGTTGGAGACGCAGGAGAGACTTGTTGCAGAGTCAAAAGCCTTCCTGGAGGAGGCCAAGCAGCTTCGTGATCTTCACTCTTCCTCCAACACTGCCTTGCCTGATCTCATAAGGCAGGTAGTGGAGCCCCTCCTTGATGAAGTTAAAAAGGGGGAAGAGAAGGCCAGAACTGATCTGGCGAAGACCACCAATGAGACTCTGTTTAGCCATGGAGCTCGTCTGGACCTGTTGGAGAACACATTGGCCCAGGCTGAGTTGCAGAAGAAGAAGAAAGAAGAGTTGAAATCTCTATCTATGGCTAAACAGCTTGCTGCAGAAGAAGAGTCATCTGAAGCTGAGCAGGATCCTTCTATCATTCCTGGTCCTGCTAAGAGAAAGATTAGAAAAGTAAAGAAGAGTTTCCTTGAATCTGTTGTCGAAGAAGCAGAGAAGAGATACAAGGAAGAGACTCCAGAGGAGAGGCAAGCCAGAATCAGGAAGAACATAGATGAAGAGCAGAGGCTCAGATATGTTAGGAGACAGAACAAGAAGGCCAGAGAAGCTGGTATTCCTTCTGGTGCAGGTGGCTCAGGTCAGAAGAGGAAAGCTCCTGTGGAAGTTATGAACATCTTCCCACTAAGGACAGAAGGGTCTTTTGACTCTACTGTGCCATATCCTCTGATTGAGAGATGGAGAGAAGCCAAGACCCTCTGGTTCATTCAACATTATATCCAGAGGCCAGCACCAGAAGATGATGAGCTAATCAACAGAACCTTCCATTCTTGGATGCAAGCCTATGATGCAGACTTGTACAAGCAGCTGATGGATTCAACCATTGAGTTCAACCTGGAGGTGACTGCTCCTGATTTTACTTATCTTAACACTCCCATGATTGGGAACCAGGTGGATTGGGCAGAACTGAAGAAGCTTTACAAGACCAAGGTGTTGGTGAATTTCACCCCAACATCTTCTGCAGAGTTGAAGGCCGTCCAGGATAGGTTCCTTGACTGGTTTCTTGTCCCTAAAGAGAACAGAAGATATGCCTAGAATAGGACAATGAACTTCAATGTAATCTGTAATTATTTTGTCCTCTGATTATTAATGAAAAATACATATCTTCCTTGTTCTAAAGACAACTCCTTGTTGTCTTATTATTTGCCTGATGAGATCTATTCTAAGGTCTCATCCCTTTATTGTTCTCTTGCTTAAGTTTACTTTTGATCAGTTCTGGTAGTGTTTTAACTCCATCAAAAAGGGGGAAATTGTTAGGATAAAAATTGTTAGTTTTGATGAGTTAAAACAAACCAGAAGATGTAATAGGACCATCTGGACCTGTTAGCCAGATGATGATCTAGATTAGGACTTAGTCTAGGGGGAACTGCCAGACCAGAAGAGTCACCAGAAGACCCCACCAGAGGACTTCACCAGAGGACTCCACCAGAGGACTTCAGCAGAAGAGATCAAGACCAGAGGCAGAGGACCTTCCCCAGACCAGACGAGTCCGGACCAGACGAGTCTGGTGGAACAAAAGATGCTCAGTTTGATCCCCTTATTCTATTGAGTATTCTGGTTGTTCACCAGATAAGGACCAGAAGACACCGAGGTTGCCTGGTGTCTGGTCCTGCCTTCTCTGTAGAGAATCAGAGTTAGGCAATTGGAAGCATTGACCGTTGGTGATTCAAATCAAGTCAAAACAAGATTGGATTGAGAAGATATGAAGACAATCAATCAAGATCTCACCAACCCAATCAATCAATTAGGGAATTGATTGATTGAAGCTTCCATATATAGAGGATCTGATTGGATCAGCCTCCCAACGGCTATGTCCCTAATCCCCTCTATATATACTTGAGTGCAGATCAAGAAAAAGCTCTAGAATCATTCACGCGCATATAGCCACACTAAGCTTTTGATCACTACGCATATTGCACTCACACTTTTGTTCTTAATTACTCATCTACTCGTAAGGAGTTTATATACTCAACCTGTTCATCTTGTTAGACAAGGTTGGAGTAAGTCTACCTTTAGATCGAAGTTAGATCTAAAGAGTTTGTAAGAAGGTGCTGGTACTTCGGAAATTCCAGTGAGTAAGTTTGTGAGTTGGTTGATAGTGAGACCCCTTGGTGATAAGGGAGAGTGGACGTAGGATATTTATCCGAACCACTATATATCTTGTGTCATTTATCGCTTTATTTTAATTATTGTTTATTGCTCTCTTATAAAAGATTTTTGGAAAGACATTATAATATAAGCTTCCGCAATTAATCTATCGAGTGGGACCAACAAGATCTGACCAGAGGCAGAGGACCTTCTCCAGACCAGACGAGTCCGGACCAGACGAGTCCGGTAGAACAAAAGATGCTCAGTTTGATCCCCTGTTTCTACTGAGTATTCTGGTTGTTCACCAGATTAGAACCAGAAGACACCGAGGTTGCCTGGTGTCTGGTCTTGCCTTCTCTGGAGAGAATCAGAGTTAGGCAGAGGAAGCTATTGACCGTTGGTGATTCGAATCAAGTCAACAAGATCAGGATTGGAAAGTATATGAAGATAATCAATCCAAGGATCCCACCAACCCAATCAATCAATTAGGGAATTGATTGATTGAGGCTTCCTTAAATAGAGGATCTGATTGGATTAGCCCTCCAACGGCTAGCCTTAATCCCCTCTATAAATACAAGAGTGTAGTTCAAGAAAAAGCTCTAGAGAGACACCATACGCGCATAAGTTCATCCAAGCTTTTGATAATCACTCTTAGCACTCTTATTGTTCATAATATATATCTACTCTTAAGGAGTTGTTGAAACCTCAACCTGTTCATCTACCAAATAAGGTTGGAGGCTGTTGATCTTTAGATTGAAGTTAAATCTAAAGAGTTTGTAAGAAGGAACTGGTACTTCCCAATTCCAGTGAGTAAGTAAGTGAGTTGGTTGTTAGTAAGACCCCTTGGATAAAAGGGAGAGTGGACGTAGGATATTCAAATCCGAAACACTATATATCTTGTGTTCTTTATTGCTTTCATTTAATTATTCTCTTATTGGGTTTTGCTCTCGTGTAAAAAGAATTTATTAAGACATTTAACTTAAGCTTCCGCAATTAATCTAACTAGTGGGACCAACAAGTGGTATCAGAGCAGTGTGTCCAATGACCACTGCTTTGAAAAGCTTTTGGTGGTCACCGGGCAGATCCATTGCTCTTTAGTGATTTTGTTCAAGTTCTTGTTATTTCCCTAATTTTATCAAAATGTCTGCAAAATCTTCTTACAAGAGCCGTAAGCTCCCAGAATTCTCTTTCGAGGATTACAGCCACTGGAGCTTCATGATGAGCAATCATCTTGGAGCTATTCACCACCGCATGTTAGATGTGGTAGAAAGTGGCCCCATTCAATTTTACTGGACTCCTATTGATAGTGGCAGGTCAGAGTCGAGGGAAGAAACTAGTGAAGCTGCCCAAAAAGCTGCAGAGGATAGAGTCCCCAGGTAAAGAATCCTCAAAAAGAAAGATGAGCTTGACAACGATGAAAGAAAGCTCTATAACTTAGACCAGGTGGCAAGAACAGAGATCATCAACACACTTACTAAAGAGGTGATTGAAAAGGTCAGAACGTGTGCCACTGCCAAGGAGATGTGGGATAAACTTGCACTACTCTGTGAGGGAACAGAGAAGATCAAAGACAACAAGCTCCAAGCTGTTCAACACTCGTTTGATACCTTCAAGATGAAACTAGACGAGACCATTGACCAGTTGGACATGCGTCTCACAAACCTCCTGAACAAGGCTAGTGCCTTAGGTAAGACCTACTCTGAAAAGGAAATTAATAGTAAAATCTTGTGTTCACTAACCAGCAGGTGGAGAATTAAAGTCACTGTGATCAAGGACAACAAGGATCTCAATACTCTGGATCATCATCTTCTGTTATCTGATCTCAAAGCCTATGAGTATGATCTTCAAGAGGAGGATCAGACAGAAGAGGTTTCCTCTTCTGGTCAGAAAGGTGTTGCATTCTCTTCAACTATCAAGCCTGATGTCAAGCCAAAGGAGTCTACTGCAGATGACTTGAGTCTCAAGGAGCAGGTAGCACTTCTAACCCGAAAATTAGATAAAATGAGTTCAAAATATGGCAGGTACAAAAGGCATTGGAAGGAGTCTACCAGAGATAGGAAGAGTTCTTTCAAGCCTGCAGAGAAGGAGAAGACATCTGGAGACTCAAGGGAGACTAGATTCAGAACTCCAGAAAGGAGGAGAGATGACAACCCTGGCAACTCTGGGAGATCAGATTATCAGAGGAGAGATGGTAGCTCTGGCAGACCTGACTACCAGAGGAGAGAGAGTAGTCCAGCCATATCAAACTACAACCAGAGGAGGAGAGAGCCAAGTCCTAATCCCAGAGGAGACAATGCCTGCTACACATGCAACAAGACTGGTCACTACAGTTATGATTGTCCTCAACTTACTCCTAGGGAAAGAGAAGAGAAAAGGATCAAGAGAGATAGGAGATATGCAGATAAGAGAGCATTGTTGGCAGAAGCAGAGGAGGAGGATACTAGTTCCAGTTCTTCTTCTTCTGACTTTGGATCAGATGATGATGTGTGTCTTATGGCAGACATCACTGAGGTAAATGAAACTACCCTATGCTTATCTAATTCCAAATATACTGAATCCTCTAATTCATCTGGTAACTCTAGAGAGTCTGATATGCAACAAATGCTATCAGATCTCCAAAATTGTGTCCAACTTTGTCAAAAACTTGAGAAAGAGAATGGTAGGCTCAGAGCTGAAGTTCAATCTCTCTCTCATGAGCATAAATCCACCAGAGAACTCATGAAAGATCATTCCAAAGAAGTCTCTGAACTTCAGGATAAGATCACAGAAAGAGATACTCTGGTAGATCAACTCATGAAAAAAAAGAACTCTCAAGAAGATGAGATCAATGAACTCAGAGCCAAATACCAGACTCTTATCAAGGGAAAACAAGTTGCTCACAATATAGAGGAGATACCCATGCCCAGAGAAGCTCCTAAGATACCATCTGTTGTATCTATCATATCAGAGTCTTCTCAGCGCATTAATGATAAGAGTGGTTTAGGATATTCTGGAATTACCACTAAAACTCATAAATACCTTTATAATAAAGACAAGTCTGTAAGAGCTGGTAAATTGGTAGAAATCTGGGATGATAAAGACTTAACTGGTAATGGTTACAAGGTGGTTCACAATCCTGATTGGAAAAGGAATCACTCTGATAATCACATAACATATGGTCCAGAATAGTTGACTGTCCTGGAAGAGAAGATCCTAGAGAATAAGAGTCAACAAGGGGAACCATTGAAGATTGATGGTCCTGTGAACAATGAGTCCCAAGGAGTAGAACTTACTCAAATTGGAGGACCCCAGAGAAATCCTCAAAGGGAACCTAACCAGATTAGGGGACCTCAAAGGAAACACTCAAGAAGGGGGAATACCAATCAGAGTAAGAACTACCAGAGAAGAAACAATGTTCAACAGCACCAGGTACCCCAGAGACGATTTTCTCAGAGGAATCAATTCCAGAATAGGTATACTCAAAGGAACTATAACCACCAGAACAAGTCTACTTTTCAGAACCAGAGGTGGTCTTCCAGACCCATCTATAGAAAACCAACTGATATGGGAAGTTATGACACCAGAGATGGTTCTTCTAGGATGTACCCTTACAACCAGACCTTTAAGACCATGTCTTTGAGGCAGGCCATTCCAAAGGCCAGATTTGAGAAAAGGTACATCAGACCTGTTTATAGGAAAGGTGTCCTTATCAGACCAGTAGCTCAATATGTCATTGTAAGAGGACATGTTATGGTAGATAGATTTGGAAGGAAGATAAGATCTCCTCATCCAACAAGGGATGGTCTTTATCTATGGATTCCTACAAAACCTGCAACTAACCAATCAGGACCCAGCACTAGTAGGGGACCTAATTGATTTCTCTGCAGGTAGATAAGAGCCCATTGGAGAAAGGACTTTCAAGCAACCATGTCTGGTACATTGATAGTGGATGTTCCAAGCACATGACCTTCCAGAAGGATAATCCCCAGGAATTCAAGCCATTAAATGGGCCAAGAGTGATGTTTGGTGACAACAACTATGGAATCACCAGAGGAGTTGGAAAATTGTCCTTCAATGGAGTATCTGTAGATGAAGTCTACTATGTTGAAGGACTCAAGCATAATCTGCTTTCAGTATCCCAATTCTGTGACAGGGGATAATCAGTGAAGTTTTCTAGTGATTCTTGCACTGTTTTCTCTTCTGATTATAATGATATCTTGCTAATAGGCTTGAGGAAGGGTAACATTTATCTTGCAGACTTTAGCAGTTGCCCAAGAAATGCTTGCCTGGTTGCAAAAGGATCTGCAGAGAACAGCTGGATTTGGCACAAGAGATTGTATCATCTTAACTTCAAGACACTGAATAAGATTGCCAGAAAAGGTCTCATTCGAGGTCTTCCTAATGAAGTGTTTAAGAAGGATCAGGTTTGTGGTTCCTGCCAGAAGGGTAAACAACCCAAGACTTCCTTTAAGGATGTCCAGAGCACAACCACAACCAGAGTACTTCAACTACTTCACATGGACCTGTTTGGACCTGTTTCTCCTCTTAGTTTCAGTGGAAGGAAGTACACCTTGGTGATAGTGGATGACTTTTCAAGATACACTTGGGTAGTGTTCTTGTTTAAGAAAAATGAAACTATGACTAAGCTGCCAGAATTCTTCAAGCAGATTCAGAATGAGCAGAACCAGAGCATAGTCAGAATCAGAAGTGACAAAGGGACAGAGTTTTTGAATTCACACATTGCAGATTACTGCAAGGACCATGGGATTTTTCATGAGACATCTGCTGCCAGAACACCCCAACAAAATGGAGTAGCAGAAAGGAGGAATAGGACCCTCAAAGAAGCTGCAAGAACACTTCTGGCAGAATACAACACTCCACAGAGATTTTGGGCAGAGGCCATTAATACAGCTTACTATACTCAGAACAGGTGCCTGATTGCCCAGAGACATAATAAGACTCCATATGAGGTATGGAAAGGTAAAACCCCATTTGTTTCTTATTTTCATGTTTTTGGATGTAAGTGTTTCATCCATGACAATGGAAAATCTAAATTAAGAACCTTTGATGCTAAAGTGGCTAATGGAATATTTTTAGGATATTCCAGCACCAGTAAAGCTTTTAGAGTTTTTAATTAGAATTCACTTTGTGTGGAGGAAACACCTCATGTTGTTTTTTATGAATCTACTTTTGAGTACAAGGTGGACTCTAAGTCTTCTGATGAGACCCAGAATCAGACTACACCCAGAGTAATTAAAGTCAATCCACCTATTCTAGATTCAGATTCAGATGATGACCCATCTCCTGGTTCTCTGAAGCAGAAGCCTTCACAAGAAGCAGAACCAGAAGTGGTTGGAACTCCTGTAGGGGGAAGCTCTTCTGCAGGTGGTGATAATCACCAAGGTACTGCAGAAGATGATCACCCAGGCAAGACCACGTGAAGGAGGACCCTGGTTGATCACCCCAATGACCTGATCTTAGGAGATCCAACTAAGGGTGTCCAGACTAGGAGAACTCTTAACTTAGCTGTCTTATTCAGTTGCTATATATCCTTGATTGAGCCCAAGAACATCAAGGAGGCACTGAAAGATTCAAATTGGATTATTGCTATGCAGGAGGAGTTGAATCAATTCACCAGACAGGATGTTTGGGAGCTGGTAGACAGACCAAAACATCAAAAGGTGATAGGCACTAAGTGGGTTTTCAAGAATAAGAAAGATGAGAATGATGTCATTACTAGGAACAAGGCAAGGCTAGTGGCCCAGGGCTATTCTCAGTCTGAAGGAATAGACTATGATGAGACATTTGCTCCTGTTGCCAGACTAGAAGCCATCAGATTGTTCTTAGCATATGCTGCTCACATGAAGTTCAAAGTATACCAGATGGATGTGAAATCTGCCTTTCTTAATGGGATTCTCATTGAGGAAGTGTATGTGGAACAACCCCCTGGTTTTGAACAAGGTGACAAGGTGTTCAAGCTTAAGAAAGCTCTTTATGGGCTGAAGCAGGCACCCAGAGCATGGTATGACACTCTATCTCAGTTTCTTCTGGACAATGGTTTTTCTAAGGGAAAGATTGATAGGACCTTGTTTAGGAAAGAAGAAGGAAAGGACATCCTTCTGGTCCAAATATATGTTGATGACATTATATTTGGATCCCCTAACAAGAAGCTGTGTGAGAAGTTTGGTGAGCTCATGCAGAGTCAGTTTGAGATGTCCATGATGGGTGAAATGAATTACTTTTTAGGCTTGCAGGTAAAGCAATCAGAGAAGGGAATTTTCATTAATCAGACAAAGTACATCAGAAACATGATAGAGAAATTTGGAGTAGGATCTAGCAAAGCAGCCAAGATCCCTATGATGACAAATTTCAACATGGATCCAGATGAGTCTGGAGAGAGTGTGGACCAGACTCAGTACAGAGCACTTATTGGTTCTCTTCTGTACCTGACTGCAAGCAGACCAAATATTACTTTTGATGTAGGAGTGTGTGCCAGATTTCAAGCTAATCCCAAGAAAAGTCATTTGGAAGCAGCTAGGAAGATATTGAAATATCTTAAGGGAGCAGTGAATTTAGGATTATGGTATCCTGCAGATGACAACTTAGAATTGAGTGGTTATTCAGATTCAGACTATGGTGGATGCAGAATAGATAGGAAGTCTACAAGTGGAACATGCCAATTTTTAGGGAATAAATTGGTATCCTGGTTTTCTAAGAAGCAGACTTCAGTTGCTACATCAACAACAGAAGCAGAATACATGGCTGCAGGGAGCTGTTGTTCACAACTACTCTGGATTAGTCAACAGCTTAGGGACTACCAGATTAGAGCTAAGGATATTCCTATATTCTGTGATAGTAATAGTGCAATTGCAATCATCCAGAATCCAGTCCTTCATACCAGGTGTAAACATGTTGATATAAGACATCATTTTATCAGAGATCATGTTGAGAAGGGAGATATAAGGATGGAAAAGATTGCAACAGAGAAGCAGAGAGCATATATCTTAACTAAGCCTTTGGCTGAGACCAGATTCAGAGAGTTAGCTTTTGAGTTAGGATTGTTGGATCCAGAGACAGATTTGTTTTAGGGGGAACAACAGAGAAGTATCCTTTGATTCATTACTTTACTTCATACATTTATTCTCAAACTAACATACCTGCAGATTAGACATATCAGAGAAGGTATATCTCCAGATGAGGTATACACCAGGTGACACTTGTCCCAGATGAGGTGCTGAGTCAGATTCCAGAAATGTCCAAAGTCTTCTCTGACCAGGACCAGATGAGTTCCATCAGAAGAGATGTAGCACCAGACTTGCTGTGGTATCATCTGGTTACGATATCAGGTGACAGGTATGTCTTTACTTCTCTGGCCTCTGATCATTTGGATACACTTTTCGAATTAGTAAATACACTCAAAACGTTCCAACTTCGGGGTGTATTTAAGACTAGGGTATAGGGCCTAGGCAATCATTTCGCTTTTTCTCTTGACTGCCACAAAACCCCTTTATGCCCAGTCCCAATGACTATGCCAACGCACTAGATTAAATCTGTATCTCGCCTTTCATCGTGGCCATCAGATTTAATCAATGTGCAATATGTCAATCAATTCAAAAATTGATTTTGTTCCCTAAATTAAATTTGCTATTACACGCGTTCACACTTCATTTATTAATCAAGCCACGCGTATTGCCCTATTTAAATCAGATTTCTTTTCAATTTGTCTCTTCACGTTTCCATATTTTTACAAACCCTAACTTCTCTCTGCAAAGTATTGCTCTCTCTCTCTCTTTCACAGAAATGGCCCCTCCGTGCAACTTTGACCATGAATTGATGATGAAGAAACTTAAAACAGAGATGGTGGTTGACTTTTACACCACCAAGAATCCTTCTGCACTGGCCATTTTGGAGTTGTTAAGAAGGTCAGGCGTCGAGAAGTTGATCTCCACAGTTCTCAGAGATCTTCGCACCCTAGATGGTTATGCGGCCCAGTTTCTGGTCCGTATGAAGATTAATGAAGACCACATCTCTTCAAAGATTGACAAGGAAGATTTGGTGTTTTCCAAGCATGACTTCTGTGCGCTGTTTGGAAACATTTCGGCTGAAGGGGTGGATCCTTTAACCTACAAGGAAGACGATATTGTGGGTTCCTTCAAGTTATTTGCTCGTTCTTCTTGCCAGAATATAACGAAGGGATTTTTGGATAAGCATCTGAGGCAAAAGTACAAGGTACTTTTTGATATTGTGGTGAAGGTGCTGATGTGTGAGAATCACAGCACGGATGCGATTTTTAATGGCAGGATGTGTGTGATGAGGGCTCTGTATGACGGCGTTCAGTGCAATTGGGCAGAGTTCTTTTGGGGAGTTTTGAGAAAGAATAAGGTGAAAGTGAACAAGGAGGCTTGTCCTTCCAAGCCAGGGGAGATGCAGTTCTACTTTACTGCAAATGTCTCGTTGGGAACAAAACTTACTCTGATCTTGGACTCATTGCTTCCAGAGAAGAGATGGAAGGAATCCTGGTGCAGAGGATTCCATAAGTCCAAGATACTTTTCTCCAAGGATGGCCCTCTCCATGGTCATCCTGATTCTGATGGTGAGCAAGCCATCCCTGCCCCTCCTCTACAGGTAGTACCCTTACCTGCAAAGGGGCAGAAGCAGCAGCCCAAGCAGAAGACCCAAAAGAAAGCTGCTGTACCAACTGACTCCTCTACGGTTGTCTTCTCTGGTTCCTCGGAGGAGGACCAGATTCCCCTTCTGAATATTCTGAAGAAGAAGGGTGAAGTAGCTGAGGCTACCAAGAAGGCTGGAGCAGCCAAAAGGAAGAGGCCAGAGGAGGCCAAGAAAGGCTCTGCTAAGAAGTCAAGGACTAGCAGGAAGGCCAAGAAAACCCTTCTGGTGGATGAGCCATCAGAGGAAGAAGAGGAAGAAGAGGTTGAGCCTCTTAAGAAGAAATCCAAGGCCAAGAGAGCCATATTTCAAGATTCAGACTCTGGCTCTGATCTTGGAGAGGCCTTGGAGAAGGCAATTGATGAAGCTTCTCTGATGATGGAGGATGTCTCTGCTCCAGGGCATGTTGTACCTGCTGATGTTGACTCAGCAGAGGTAAACCCTTCCATTCCTTCTTCTACCCCCATTAATCTTGTTTCTCCCTCTACCTCTCCCCCAGATAACCTTCCCCATACTCAATCTGCTTCTGGTAACCCTATTATTTCACCAGAGCAGACTTTACCAGATACCCCCATATATACTCCCTCATCCGTTCCTACCCAAACACCTTCTCCCCCAAATTCCCAAACACATCTTCCCACAAACCCCTCCCCCCCAGCTTCTGTACCAGAGGTGCCATCAACCTCTTCTGGTGCAGAAATTCCCCCTCCAAACACTTCCACTTCACAAACTCCCATCCCACCTTCTGTACCAGAGATCCCATCCTCTTCTGGTGCAGAGCAACCCATCCCCTCCACTTCTACCTTACAAAATCCTACACCTCCCCAAACCCATACAGACCAGGACCCAACCATTTCTATGGCTCTGGGATTCGTTGGCCCTCCCCCTTCTCCCACCTGTTTAACAAGCGATGATAGTGAAGATGAGGAAGGTTCACTTGAGCCTGCTAACTTAGCACATTCCTCCTCTGCCTCTGGGCCCAAACCCTTCACTTTCTCATCTGCAGAAATGGGTCCCATTAGGCAGAGTATGAGTATAAGTGCTCAGCTCTGGCTAAGAGAGCATTTCCCAGTTCTTCTGGAGCACTTACCACTTTTGGCAGAGTTGACTGATGCCAAAGTCTGGAGCAAGGCCAGACTGGAGGATGTGGAGGACCTTATGATGCTGCTGGAAGAGATGTCCCCCTCCACATTCACTGCCTGGGAGATTGAGCTCAAGCAGAAGCTTAACATTCAGAACCCAGCAGAGCTGGAGACCCCTGGTGCAGCTAAAGTCTTGATTCGCACCCTGCTCATCCAGAGAGGGGTAATGCTCACTCCAGAGGGCCCCACTTACAAGTTTGGGCCTCACTTTGTCTTCCCTCCGGAGCTCTACTCTGATGAGGAGGATTTTGACTTGACTCCTGCTCTGCTCCAGAAGATGAAGACTTTCTTCAACGAGCAGATCATGCAGATTGGGCGCTTTTCCAAAGCAATTCAACACATGGCCCCTGCTATGATAGAGCATCAGATCAGGCAAGAGAGGAGGATCTTTCTGAAGCAGATCAAATCTACTCTGGCTGAAGTTAAAGCTTCTTTCAAGGCCAATGACCTCTTTGTCAAACTGGATGTGATGCACAGCCAGAAGCAGCTCCAGGAGCACGTGCTGGAGCAGATGAGGCCTGTCTTTGTGCTGAAGGTTGAGATGGCCAGCCAGATGATCCAAACTGCCAAGCTGAAGGATTCCCTCCAGGAGATGTTGGAGAAGCAGGAAAGGCTTGTTGCTGAATCTAAAGCCTACCTGGAGGAGGCAAAGCAGTTGCGTGATCTTCACTCTTCCTCCAACACTGCCTTGCCTGATCTCATTAGGCAGGTAGTGGAGCCCCTTCTTGATGCAGTTAAAAAGGGGGAAGAGAAGGCCAGAACTGATCTGGCGAAGACCACCAATGAAACTCTATTCAGCCATGGAGCGCGCCTGGATCTGCTAGAGAACACATTGGCCCAAGCAGAGCTGCAGAAGAAAAAGAAAGAGGAGCTCAAATCTCTTACTATGGCTAAGCAGCTTGCTGCAGAAGAAGAGTCAGAAGCAGAACAGGACCCTATCTCTATCTCTGGACCTGCTAAGAAGAAGATCAGGAAAGTTAAGAAAAGCTTCCTAGAAGAAGTTGTGGAGGAAGCAGAAAAGAGATATAAGGAAGAGACTCCAGAGGAGAAGCAAGCCAGGATTAGAAAGAACATAGATGAAGAGCAGAGGCTCAGATATGTTAGGAAGCAGAGCAAGAAGGCCAGAGAAGCTGGTGTTCCTTCTGGTGCCAGTGGTTCAAGCCAGAAGAAGAAGGCTCATGTTGAAGTGATGAACATCTTGCCTCTCAGGACAGAAGGGTCCTTTGACTCAACTGTGCCTGTGCCTCTGATAGAAAAGTGGAGAGAAGCCAAGACTCTATGGTTCATTCAACACTATATCCAGAGGCCACCACCAGAGGATGAGGCACTTATCAACAGAACCTTCCATTCATGGATGAATAGTTTTGATTCAGAGCTCTACAAGCAGCTGATGGATTCAACAATAGAGTTCAACCTGGAGGTCACAGCCCCTGAGTTTCATTATCTCAACACTCCCATGATAGGGGACCAGGTTGATTGGCTTGAGTTGAAGAAATTATTCAAGACTAAGGTGTTGGTGAATTTCACCCCAACATCCTCTGCAGAGTTGAAGGCCATTCAAGACAGATTCCTTGACTGGTTCCTGGTGCCCAAGGATAATAGAAGATATGCTTAGAATATGACCTTGAGCTTCAATGTATCTTGTAATCATTTTATCCTTATTATTAATGAAAGTATCATATCTTCTCTGTTCAAAAGACAACCTCTTGTTGTCTTAAATTGTTTGCCTGATAAGATCTATTCTAAGGTCTTATCCCTTTATTGTTTTCTTGCTTATGTCTCTTGTTTTGATCAGTTCTGGTAGTGTTTTAACTCCATCAAAAAGGGGGAAATTGTTAGGATAAAAGTTGTTAATTTTGATGAGTTAAAACAAACCAGAAGATGTAATAGGACCATCTGGACCTGTTAGCCAGATGATTGTTTAGATTAGGACTTAGTCTAGGGGGAACTGCCAGACCAGAAGACTTCACCAGAAGAGTCACCAGAAGACCCCACCAGAGGACTTCACCAGAGGACTCCACCAGAAGACTTCACCAGATGAGATCTGACCAGAGGTAGAGGACCTTCCCCAGACCAGACGAGTCCGGACCAGACGACTCTGGTAGAACAAAAGATGCTCAATTTGATCTCCTGTTTCTACTGAGTATTCTGGTTGTTCACCAGATTAGGACCAGAAGACACCGAGGTTGCCTGGTGTCTGGTCTTGCCTTCTCTGGAGAGAATCAGAGTTAGGCAGAGGAAGCTATTGACCGTTGGTGATTCGAATCAAGTCAACAAGATCAGGATTGGAAAGTATATGAAGATAATCAATCCAAGGATCCCACCAACCCAATCAATCAATTAGGGAATTGATTGATTGAGGCTTCCTTAAATAGAGGATCTGATTGGATTAGCCCTCCAACGGCTAGCCCTAATCCCCTCTATAAATACAAGAGTGCAGTTCAAGAAAAAGCTCTAGAGAGACACCATACGCGCATAAGTCCATCCAAGCTTTTGATAATCACTCTTAGCACTCTTATTGTTCATAATATATATCTACTCTTAAGGAGTTGTTGAAACCTCAACCTGTTCATCTACCAGATAAGGTTGGAGGCTGTTGATCTTTAGATTGAAGTTAAATCTAAAGAGTTTGTAAGAAGGAACTGGTACTTCCCAATTCCAGTGAGTAAGTAAGTGAGTTGGTTGTTAGTGAGACCCCTTGGATAAAAGAGAGAGTGGACGTAGGATATTCAAATCCGAACCATTATATATCTTGTGTTCTTTATTGCTTTTATTTAATTATTCTCTTATTGGGTTTTGCTCTCGTGTAAAAAGAATTTATTAAGACATTTAACTTAAGCTTCCGCAATTAATCTAACTAGTGGGACCAACAACCCGTTTGACTATGAGTGATAGGGTGTCGAGAACAACCTCTTGATCTAGTGTCTCTGGCAGAATCTCTCCATCTCCAACCCGTCGAATTGCTTCCCGTTATCCGAAATGATGACTTGTGGGAGACCGAAGCGGCAAATTATGTTGCACCAGATGAATCTGATGACGTGCTCCTGGTCGATCATCTTCAATGATTCCGTCTCTGCCCACTTGGTGAAGTAATCCACGGCCACGATTGCATACTTGACGCTGCCCGGGGATGTGGGCAAAGGACCAATGAGATCAATCACCCACTTTGCAAACGACCACGGACTTAAGATTGAAGTGAGATCGGTTGGAGCCTGGTGAATTGCTGGTGAATATATTTGGCATTTGTGGCATGCCCTTGCATAGCTGATCGCGTCCTTCTTCAAGGTGAGCCAAAAATAGCCTTGGCGTATAACTTTCTGGGCGAGTATCTAGCCCCCGACGTGATTCCCATAGAGCCCCTCGTGGATTTCCTCCATGATCTTCCTTCCTTGCTCTGGGGTTATGCATCTCAAGAGAGGTAGAGCAAAACCTCGTTTGTACAAATGATCCCCCACGATTGTGTACCTAGCCGCCCGAAGTTGCAACTGCCTTGCTACTACCCGATTGTTTGGAAGTTTACCGATGCAAAGGTAATTCAGAATGGGGGTCATCCAGTTGTCCCCATCTCGCTCTAGGCTAGCTACCCGCTGGTTTGAGCTCGACAGGGCGGGCATGTAAGTGACCGTGATCTGTGATATATCGGCTACCCCCTCGGATATTGCGAGGCGGGCAAGAGCGTCTGCCTGCGTGTTGTCGAGTCGGGGTGCCACCTCTATGTGCACCTGGTCGAATTTTTCGAGTAGGTTCTTAGCCAATCCTTGGTAGGCCAGCATCCTGTCGCTGCGCGCCTCGTACTCCCCCAAAATCTGGCATATCACAAGCTGCGAGTCGTTGTAGACCTGTAGCCGCTTCACGCCCATAGCCATTGCCATTTCTAAGCCGTTGATCAACACCTCGTATTCGGCTTCGTTGTTTATTGCGTGGAACCCAAACCTGATGGCCGTTGTAAATGATTGGCTGGACGGACTGAGTAGGATAATTCCTGCCCCAACCCGTGTGGTCGTGGAGGATCCGTCAACGTACATCTTCCACGGTGGTTGCTCGATCTTGGACATCACCTTCGGGTAGGTGAGCTCGACTATGAAGTCGGTCATCACCTGGCCTTTGATGGCCGTTCGGGGAGTGTATGTAACTCCAAACTGACCGATTTCCACCGCCCATTTGAAGCACCTGCCCGCCGTGTCTGGTTGATGTAACACTTGTCTTAGTGGCATGGTAGTCAGCACCTTGACCCGATGGTCGAAGAAGTACGGGCGCAACTTTTGCATGCTCATTAATAGTGCGTAGACCAACTTTTCCAATAGCGGGTACCATAGCTTGGCGGCGTGGAGTGTCTGGCTGACGTAATAGATTGACAGATGTGTCTGCCCCTCAGCCCACACTAGTACGGCGCTGAGAGTTGATTCTGAGGCCGCCAAGTATAAGTACAACTCTTCGCCTGGAACGGGTTTGACTAGTATTTGAGCGTTCGATATATATACTTTCAGATTGTCGAATGCGAGTTGGCTCTGTGGCATCCAATTTAGTTTCCCCTTCCGTATGTTATCGAACAAAGGTTTGCACCGGTTGAAGACACGCCTTCTATCCCTAATCCTTCTGATATTCATGATTTTGTTAGTCCTTCACGTGATTATTTAACCCATGGGCATTATGATCTTGACTCTTTTGATAGGGATGAAGTGAAGAAGTTGAAGGATGAAGAGGTGAAGAAAGTGGACGTGGTCCAGCTAGAAGGAAAAGGAGGAGTTAAGAAGAAGAAGTCAAAATTCAAGAAATTGTTTAGTAAGACTCCTCCAGATAAAGGTGAGAAGGAGTTGAGACCTATACCACTTGAGGTGGGGAAGGAAGCAAAAGGGCTCATGATGGTGGGGCATCAAGGAAAGGAGTTCAAACACCACTCTTATGAGAGTGGGGGAGGTAAATTTGAGTATGATGTCCCATAAGCTCCTTTGAGCTTGGTCCGGCATGAGGACCTTAAAAATAGCGCTGAATGGGAGGCAACCCATTTTTATTTGCTTTCATTTATTTTTAGTATCTTTTTATATTATTAGGGAGTATTTTGAGTCGTATGTTTAACCTCGTACTTGAGAGTTTTATTTTGTAGGCTTGTCTCTAAAGGAGTAAAGGTATCATTTAGTTATTCAGATTGAAGGAACCAACTTGAGACAAGGAGTGTGCAAAGCTATTGAGAGAAATTGAATTATTTGGTTGAGGTAACCCACAACCCCAAACTTAGACCTCTAGCAAGGTCGAAGTTTGGGGGGGTGGAGATTTTTATGTTTCTTGTTACATTGCACATGCATGCACGCCCTTATCTTTGAGTTGAGTTTGATTGATTATTGGTTTGTTGAGATACTCCTTGGGCTATTATTAATTTGTTTTGTTACTCAATATTTTATGCCTATCAATTACCTTATGCTTGTTGATTGCGATCTTTGAGTATGATTTGATGAGTAGGGTGAATTGTGAGGCTGAGTTAGGAATTATCTTGTGTGAGTGTTTGAGTTAGAGTTGATTTGAGAAATAACTTGTATGCTTGTAAATTTTCCTTTTGAGTACTTGTGTGATGAGAGTGAGAATTCACTAGGACTAGCATGGATGTGAAAGCCGTGAGATTTGAGCCTTATGAGATTTAAATGCATGATTTAATCTCTTCGTTTGTGAGTGAATCGTCACCTTAGAGGATGCCAGAACTTGTGTGTGCTCTTGCTTCTTGATTGTGTCTAGTTTGAAATGCCGAATGTGATCTTAGGCCATCTTTGATTTTATTGAGTCACTTAGCCAAAATTTTCCTTACCAATGACATTGGTCCCTTGTTAGCCCCTTTGAGCCTAAAGCCTATTTTATTTGCTAGCACATATGAACACTATTCCAATTCCTAAGCCTTTTTGTCCCAATTTGAGTGGAGAATAGGAAAGTGTGAATATGAAGGGAGTGAATTGAGTTGAAAAAGGAAAAGGTTGTTTGTTGAGTGAATATGAGAAGAAGGTGTGATGAAGTTTTGAGATGTGGGAAAAAGAGAAAGAAAATTGAGAATGAGCAAAAAGAAAAAAATGAGCTCATGTGTTTGTGCGAAAAAAAAAAAAAGAGAAAAAAAAGTGAAAGAGTGAGAAAGAAAAAAAAATTTGAAGTGTTGAGAGTATGGAGTTGAAAGGGTGTTGATTGAAAATGTTTGAAGTAGTCTGTTCCTAATCTCGAAGTGCCAAAGTTTGATTTTCTATTCTCCATTCACTTTAGTCACTTTACCTTATATTGTTATCCCACCTGTCCAAAGAGTCTACATTACAACCTTGAGAAAAGTCCTTTTTGATTCGGCATTGATTTCTAGAGTATGGTCGGAGTTGAGAGTGCTTACAAGTCTATGGCTGCCAATATGTGTGATTGATTGATTGAGTGAGTCCCTTAAACACTGTTATACACTTGTGAGGGAGTGAAACACATCGTTGAGTGCACGTCCATGTTTGATCTTGGTGTTTCTTGTTGTTGCATGAGTATGATGAAGGAAGGTGAGTGAGTATACGTGTGATTGATCTTTGAAGCTCGAGTTCATTTGCTTGCATGATTTGATTCGTTGACTCATTCCTAATAATTTCACTTGACTTATTCTTTCGTTTCTTGAGGACAAGCAACATGGTAAGTTTGGGGGGGTTGATTAGGCGTGAAATTGTCATGATTCGTAGCTAGAAACGCCCTAGTTTTGGTCGAGTTTATAGAGTATTTAGAGTCAATTAAGCATTATTTCTACACATTGATGAATTTGTCTCTTTGATGCTCATAGGTGAATAGAGGACAAAAAACGGAGTTCATAGGACTTTGAATCGACTCAAACGGATGCCCGGATGAGAAGATATCGAAGAAATACGATTGGTATTAGTGCGGACGAGGAAACATATTAGTTGGATGAGTTGGAAGTCACTCGAGTGACTAGGTCGAGCGCCACCGCTCGAGCGCATTGCTCGAGCGCCTAAACGTACAGAACTTTTCTTGCGCTCGAGCAGCTCGAGCGCCACCGCTCGAGCGAATTGCTCGAGCGCCCAAAACATACAGTGTGATTTCAGCGTTCCGCTCGAGCGATTGTGTCATTCGAGCTACACTGCTCGAGCGGGACCGCTCGAGCGTTTTGCTCGAGCAACCTTGGATTTTTACCTCCGGATGCGTATTTTCGGCCCATTAACTCCCGTTTCGACCCGTGCCTATATATACCTCTTCCAAACACGTTTTGAAGGACCCCCGAACGTTAGAAATAATTTTAGACTTAGTTTTTGGAGAGGAAGGAGACGTGCAAGCTTTATTTACATTTTGTTGAGGTTTTTCATACGAATTCTTAGTTTATTTTCGTTTATTAGTTCTTTACGTTAGTTTGATTTCTTTAAACACTTTGAAACTTCGTTTTAAGTAATTAAATTTCAGTTCTTAGAATTATTTTCTTTTAAAACCCTAGTTCATGTTTCTTATTTTCTTAGTTCAATTCATTATGTTTATGTTCGTTGTTTCTTCTATTGCTTTTATTTTTGTTAAAACCATGTCCGGCTAAAACCCTTGCATGCTTAGGGTAGGATGAACTCGTAGAAGTAGGATGTGGGTACGTAATTAGGGTAATTTGTGACGTTAGTTTTAATTCTCTTGATTAATGAATTCTTATAATTAATCTGAACTTTACCTTTGAATTTCGTACGAAAGTGTTAGAGAGAGGACGACCGCATCAATCAATAACAATTAGTAGTCTTAACGAGAGGGTTTAGGAGAGGTTAATTCATCTACCTGTTTAGCGAAGGAGGACGACCACATCTCCTTAGTTAAATTAGGGTCTCATTAATTGAGCACCTTAGTTAAATTAGGGTCTCATTAATTGAGCACAATCCATTAACTTGTTAGTGGATTAGTGAAGTCGAGTGTTAGGGTAAAGTATTAGGGTTTAGAATCTTGAGCTTTCACCTTGCATTCTTAGACTTAGGTTAATTCTTGTGTGTCACGGTTATTTTGATTATGTACCTGCTCCGTTAGTATACGTAGGGATTCCTATCTTGAGCATCACCATCTCATACTTGCATATACACCTTAGATACTTAGTTTAATTTTCCTTTTGCATTCGTAGGATAATTGAGTTTAGTTTAATTAATCTTTCCAAAAAACCCAAAAACACACACTCATATTAACTACGACGCGTAGATCTTCAGGGATCTATTCGCATATACATCATCCCTTGGGTTCGATACTACTTGGTCATTATACTTACTCTTACTACAGTGAACCCGTCCGCTTGCGGGTGAGCGACTAGTAGAAGTTAGTAAAATCGCTTCAAGTCAATGTCCTCCTCCCTGAAAGCGAGGAGATCGGACTCCTTGGCCGTCATGTTGACCGGCATGGTGATCTGGTGGATATTGTCCATGGCCCGCAGCTTACTTTTCTACCGGCAGTTGGAGAGCATGGTGAAATGAGCAAATCCCCCAACCGGGGAGAGCATGTTGACGACGCGGCGAGCGGGGTTTTCCGGTATCGGCAGGTAGATAAGGGCTGCCTCCTGGTTCCGCTCGATGGGGTGGGCAGCGGGCTGCGCCTCTGGCCTGGCCGCCGGTCTCTTCACAAATTCCTCCAGCTTCCCCTCCTCGAACAGCCGCCACAGCTGTTTCAGGAGGTCGCGGTACTCGCTGGTATTGTGCCCGACGGTCTGGTGGTAGTGGCAGTATTTGTAGGGGTTGAGCTGCACCCCGGGTTTTTGGACCCATGGACGGGCTTTGGGCACCATGTTTTTATCCCGGATTTGTACGTATACATACTCCGGGGTGGCCGAGAGCTTCTCGGCCAGCTTCACCTCGACGGAGTCGAAGCCCGGTAGGAAAAGTTTCTCCGGCTCGGGGTAGTGCCCGTTTGTGCGCGGGGCTTCTCCTTCTCCGTCTGGGCGCTCTCTCCCAGTCGCTGGGCCAGGATGTCGGCGTTGTAGATTATCTTTCCGGCCCGCTGCCAGAATTCTGCATACGACTTGGGATAGTCCTTATTCATGGACTTCCACAATTTTATTTTTAGGCGAAGCCCGCCTATGATGTCGACGAGCTTGACCTCGTCCCCGATGGGCTCGCCTTTCATGATTGTACGGTCGACCCGGTCGATGTACGCCCGGTCCGACTCGTCTTTTTCCTAGGCCAAGTTGGTCATTCGATTGGCGCCGGCCAGACGAGGTACCATGGAGAAGAAATGCTCCAGGAACAATTCTCCTAGCTGGTGGAATGAGACCACCTTCCCCACGGGCAGCGAGGAGTTACCAACGGTGAGCTTTATCACCAAGGGTCAATGGAAACATCCGGCATTGGGTGGCATCGGTGGCCCCCATGGATATCATGTAGGTCGAATATTTGCTCAGGTAGGTGACAGGGTCCGTCTCCCCATCATACTGGCCTAAGGCGGCCACATTAATTTTTGGTTGGGCGGGTGCTCGCACCAGGATTTCCGCTAGGGGAGAGTTGGGCATATGGGCGAACTGGTGTTGCCCGTCGCATTTCTCGAGCTTCGCCTCCAAGGCCGACACCTTTTTCAAGATTTCGGCCATGGCGTCGTTGGCTGCGGGTGGAGATCTAGGGCGTGTGTTGTTCCCCAAACGGTCGCGGACCGATGGCCTCGTGGCCGCATCGTTGCGATGCTTGGAGTCCCGCTCCCTGGGCTTGGAGCTGGCATTCGACTCGCACGGTCGGACAACCCTCCAAGCCTGGGATCCCAGCCTGGAGAAGACTGAACCCGCAGGTCGGCGTGATGCCCGATATGAATCGGCCTCCTCGTCGAGGCGTCATTTCAATTTCTGAGGCCGTGCTGCGTAAGACGTGGCCCTCCTGGCTGACTCCCGCTCTGGCCGTGGGTTGCTGGGTGGCCCTAGTTTGGGCGGGCTCATTTCCCTCCTGATGGGTGCAGATAGGAGTTGCGTCTATCTCCGCCTGCCGATGTTCAATCATGGCCTTTGCCGCCTGCAGGTCTTTCGGGGTTCGTATGGCGGATAGGAACTCGAAAGGGCCCTGAGGCATTGCCACCGTGGCTGGAGCCGGGGTTGCGGCTTCGGCGATATCTTCTATCTGTTGCTGGGTGCGGGTAGCCTTGGAGATGGTCATTTTGGTGTGAGATTTTGAGTTTTTTCGAGAGAAAAATGAAGTGGTTCAATGTGGATAACTAGATGAATGAAACCGAGTGTACTTCGCTATTAGTTACCCTCCTTTTAGCGTCAAATTATTGACAGCGATTTCGTGAGGAAGTCGTCGTCCGATTTCTAGCGGATAAGATTTCTGGATTATATAAACTGAAAATAATAAATGCAAGGGTAAATGAGCTCTCAAGTGGAGTCTTTGCAATAAATGTGTTGTGTGTTACAATGGGGCATTTAAGGCCCTATTTATAGTGTACAAGGTGGGCTTCACCCACTTGAGCTGATATGCCCGCGGGCCCCACTAAATCCTAGTTGGGTAGCCATGAGTGGCTACAGCCCCCTCTATGGGCCAATGAGGGGGTGCCACCTGGCACTGTTGGCCTCTATTGATGGGATTCCTCCTGCTGGCCCTACTCTGACTCTGTCACATCCACACATCTGATGGGACTGGACGTGCTATGTAGCTGGCATGGCCTGAGAACGGGTAGGCGGGTACCCGGGTAGCGAATAGGTGGCGAGTATCCTGGGGATCATGTCCCCGGGCAGCGGGTAGGAGACCTTTTGGGGCAGCTCGACGCTCGCCGCTGGCCGACCGATTTTCGTCCTCCGGCCGAGGCTTTTACCCGCTGTCTTCCCGGGGTTCGTCGACGCGGTGACCCTAGCTCCCTTCCCCACGGCTTGGTCGGGCTCGCTGACGCACTTCCTTCGCTCTTCGTCTGGATCGGTTAACCCGACTGGCCGATGGATCGGGCAATAATATCGGGTGTAACATGGTTCTTGGCAATTTGACTTTGGGTGGACTTTGAGCCTTGGGCCCAGTGGGTATCTAATGTTTTGGAGAACAAAAATTAGGATATCAGGTCGATTCGGTTTAGAGACCCACCCGGTTAGAGAGGTCAAACCGGATCGTCAGATACTTCATAAGAGCACATAAAATGAAAAACGCGTCCGCATTTAATGCCACCAACGAAAACGCGTCCGCATTTAATGCCCACGCGGTTTTTCCTTCTGCATTGAGTGGAGATTTCGCCTATAAATAGCGTCCTCATGCATTTGCCTGGTCACACACTCGAAAATCTTCTCTTCTCCCTCAGTTTTCTCTGCAAATAGAGTCTTAGTGCCAGTCCAGTTCGAAACGCTCGTTGTGTTCGTCGGAGCTCCAAGACCTGTGGTGCTACACTCTTGGAGATGAAGTGACGTTTTACCTTTGGGGACAAATTTCCAAGACCGAAGAACACTATCGGGATAATATTGTCTTGCGGGAAGAGGGCTTCCTCGACTCATCACCTTTGCTGCTGTTTCTTTTTCTTTCTCGTGTAAAAGTTAAATTGAGTTGTAAATTTTCTTTTTCCTTTACTTTGAATTATTATTTCCGCAGTCCTATTTTCTACAACAAATTTAGCAATAAAAATCCATTTATATTGATAAGCTTAAGTTTATAACAATCTAAAACAATTACAATGACACTAACTTTATAAATACTAGTATTAATAAAACGTGTGTTTCAAATTTTTTTTTATCAAAAATTTTCACTAGTAATAATTATGTATAAATATTCATGTTGGAATTGTGGAATGGTGCTTTGGGATGAAGTGTGATGGCATGTATACAATGGAGGTGGCGGAAGCTTTGGCCATTCGAAAGGGTTTGGAACTTGCATTGCAACGAGGTGTGTCGTCGTTAGAGGTGGAAGCGGATTCGCAGATTGTGATTAATGTTTTACTCCGTCTGTTGCCCGATCTCACGTACAAAGGAAGAATTATATCGGAGGTGCTTAGTATCCGAAACCTGTTTAAGGAGATCTCCTTTACTTGGACGAGAAGACAGGACAATATTGTTGCTCCTAGGTTAGCTTTATTTGATTTCTCTTGTTCTTCTTTGTTTTTTTCGACCCAGATTCCGGGTTCTATTGTTCATGACGTTGAAGTCGATCTTATGACTACTTAGTTTATGAAGTTTATTTTCCCGTAAAAAAAAAAATTATGTATAAATATTTTAGAAAAAAATTCACAATATATAATAAACATTATACAAAAT
The DNA here is from genome assembly GCA_947034835.1 of Ballota nigra. NCBI lineage: Eukaryota > Viridiplantae > Streptophyta > Magnoliopsida > Lamiales > Lamiaceae > Ballota > Ballota nigra. Next base: position 117,755,724 of record OX344721.1, on the reverse strand, counting down.
ATTTATTATATTATTTTGTGAAAGAAATTAGGCTTTTTTATTCAAATATTATACTTTCCAAAACAACTTGGTAATCTATGGTGGTTTTTGAAATCCTTATCAAAATAAGCAAGAGCGCCGTCGTGAACGGCGCTCACACTGTACAAATAGGAATGACGCTGTCCTCAACGATGCTCAACGAAGTTTTCGATCAATGTTCCGATGATAGCAGGAGTGTGGCGAATAAACAAGAGGGGCGCCGTCGTGAACGGCGCCCATTGATAATTTTTGACACAAGGGCATGGGGAAGATGGGTGGACTATAATTTTTCAACAACAAATTTCATTAAATGGCTCAACCACCCCTGATTTTGTTTTCATGGCATGAAGAAAAAGTTGTGGAAGTTATGCCCCCCAACCACCCACTGAACCATGGCGTGAAAGAAATATTTGCATGGGGAAGTGGGGACTAGAGCACCTTTGCAAATGACGCTGCTTCAATGAAGTCAACTTGTGGTGTCAGGGTTGTCGATGGGCGCCGTTGAGGACGGCGCCCCTCCTATTTGTTCGCCACAAAATTGCCATCGACGGAACTTTGATCGAAACCTTCGTGGAGCGCCGTTGAGGACGGCGCCCTTCCTATTTGTACAGTGTGAGCACCGTTCACGACGACGCTCTTGCTTATTTTGATAAGTATTTCAAAAACCATCATAAATTATCGAGTTGATTTGAAAAGTATAATATTTAAATAAAAAAGCCAAAAAATTAGGAAGATAAAAATGGAGGATATAAATAATTTTTTTTGGGGATTTGGCTTATCTATCATGGAGAGTTGTATGCTACGTTCGGGAAGGATGAATATCTTTATCTATTGCTAATAAAATTTCTTTCAATTAAAAACAAAATCAGAAATTTAACCTAAAATTAAAATCAAGAATCCCCCGAAATTCAGGGCCGAGGGCGACCACTGCCTACTAGCTCCGCGGGTTCTGTTCTGCTCTGTGATGAATCATTAGAAGCTTGCGGCGGAGTTCTAACCTGCAATTCCCTCTTTACTTATAAATTTTCTTTCAAAAGTATGCCGATATCTATCTCAGCAATTCGTTCCTCTTCTTCCTTAATCGCACCCAAATTCCCTGATTTTTCACTCAAAAGATTCCCCTTTCTCAACACTTACTCTTCAATAGCGTCTGAAAATCTTCTATCCCATTTGCGGAACGACAACACCCGCATCGAAAAATCCCTCAACACAGTAGCCGGGAAGCTGGATTCTCGATGCATTACTCAAGTGTTAGAAAGTTGCGCCATCGATAAACCCCAATTGGGCGTCAGATTCTTCGTTTGGGCCGCCCTTCATCCCTCACACAGACACACTGCGTATTTGTACAGCAAAGCTAGTAAGTTACTTAATCTCGAGAAAAACCCCTCAATTATTGTTGATGTTGTGGATGAATATAGGGCTGAAGGTTATAAAGTAGGTCTTAAGATGTTTAAGGTGCTTTTGAATTTGTGTAGGGCCGCACACGATGCGGAATTAGGGTTGTGGGTTTTGGGGAAGATGAAGGAATTTGATTGTAGGCCGGATACGGTGTCGTATAATGTGGTGATTAGGCTACTCGTGGAGAAGGGTCGGTTAGATGAGGCAATGGGGTTGATGAAGGAGATGGAGTTTATTGATCTTTATCCTGATATGGTTACCTACGTTTCGATTATGAAGGGTTTTTGTGATGCTGGGAGGTTAGAGGATGCTTTTGGATTGATTAAGGCTATGAAAGGGCATGGGTGTGTGCCGAATTCTGTCGTCTATTCGATGCTACTCGATGGGATTTGTATGCACGGGAGTTTGGATGTGGCATTGGAGTTTTTAGGTGGGTTGGAGAATGAAAGCGAGGAATGTAGGCCGAATGTTGTGACTTATACGACTATGATTAAGGGGTTCGTTAAAAAAGGGATGATTACGGAGGCGTTGAGGGTTTTGGATCGAATGAATGATTCCGGTTTAAAACCGAATAGGGTGACGTTTATTTATGTGCTCGATGAGCTTTGTAAGGATGGGCGTGTGGATGAAGCTTGTAAGGTGATTGATAAATTCCGTGGGGGGGTAGTTCAATATGACGAGCTGTATAATATGCTCGTTGTGTCTCTGTTGCGAGCGGGGAAGCATGAGGAGTCGGAGAAGATGTTTAGGATGACGATGACTCGTGGGGTTAGGCCTAATGGTTTGACATCGAGTTGCATCATTAGGACGATAGTTTCTGATAGAGGGGTGCTGGATGGGTTTCTTTTGCTTGATGCACTTGAAAAATCCGGAGATTTGATGGGGATTGATTTGGATGTTTACTCGAGTCTATTGGGTGGGCTTTGTCGAGAAAATCATTTCATAGAAGCTGCGGAGGTTGTCAATATCATGGAAGAGAGATTCCTTCGTTTAAAATCTCGTGATGGTGAAAATATAATGAAATGTCTTAATGCTTCTGGACAGTATGATCTAGCTTCTTTGGTTTCCAGAGTTACGGATTAGTTTGCAGGTGCAGAAACTGTATTCTTATGGTTTCGGTCCGAGTTGCTGAGGAGGGATTTGTTTGGTGATATACAATTTAGGGTTCTTGGAAGCAAATTTTATGTTGCTTGAAAGTTTAATTGAAAGATCCCAGTTAGAAATGGGTTTATATGACGATGATGATGGTGATGGAAACAGGAATATCTCATTGGTATCATTAGGTGATATAATTTGTAAACGAATTGAAAAAAATCTAATTAGCTTATGGAAAATGTCCAGCTGGTTATATTCAGTGTCTTCCTGTTTTGTTTGTTATTAATGTTCCATATTGCTTTTTGTGATTTTGAAAATAGCTTGGATTTCATATAACTTAACAGAGCTTAGATACAATTGAAACTCACCTATATATTAGTGTGATGCTCATTTTGAGTATGCTCGAAAAAGTTAATGTGTACAAGAAAGTTGCTACAATTTTCAGTTACCTCTGTTGAGAAAGAGCTTGAGCATAGAATAGTCTCATTTTTATGTAGGGACAGGAACATTCTGCAGAGGTTGTATAATGTTATGACTTATGAGCCAATTCTTGTGACGGGTTTTGGTTGTTTCAACTCATCAAACAATAACAGTTGCAATGAGGCATCCAAATCTTACAAGGTGATATGGTTGTTGTCCCATTTAAAGTCAAAGCATAATTTTCTTGTGGAAACTAATGCATTATATATCTAATTGGAAGTGATTAGACCTCCATTTGAAACTATATCGCTGGTATAAAAAATACCAAGTCATAAAGTCACTAATTCCACACTGTTAATAGACTCAAATGTAAACGCCCAAAAAAAAAAAAAAATCAGTTGTTACTTGTAACCAGTCTTTAAAAAAGGAATCTGAGCTCAAAGTTATCATCATGAATTTTCTTTTAATTTTTTTTTTTTTAGAACGACAAAATAAGATTTCAAAATGTGAACAAATTCTACAAGTTTATGGAGAAATGAGAAGTGAGGGATAATAAGACAAGGTTGAGCCAGAAAATGTTGATGAAGGCCCCAAAATCAAAAGGAATAACAAGAAACAATGTTCAGTCCAGAAAAATTAATCCTAGTGACTGCAACTAATGATTCAGAAAATGGATTGCTGGAAATATAAAATTTTAACTCTTGATCTCCTTTCATCAAATAATTGTAATTCTAAGATAATTTTTTTTACCTGAAATTTACAAATCGAAAGCGAGGGTTGTGACAACTTCTGTCACATCTCTAAGAATTCACGACAATTCCAGTAAATTCATATGGCGAACTGAGTACTTCTTTAAAGTAAAATGACGACTATGTAAGATATGAGACCACAATTTCTAATTTTGAACTGTTCATTCGTACATAAAAATTATCCAATTTGTCTTATTAATCCGTCCATAAATACAAATTTGTATATGCACTCAAATGCATAACATTTGAATTCAATTTCAAATCACTCATTAAATAAAATTGGACTTTGAAAAGTAAATATTAATTTGAAATTGAACTCAAAATCCAAATACATGATATACATTCGAGTGCACACAAGAATCACTGGTCCGTGAAAATTTGTTTTGTTTCCTAAAATAAAAATAATTACTTTTATTTGCACCCTTCAACGTACCTTTGTTTTCACCATTTATTATTGAACCTCACATCCTATACTTTTAAAACAATTTATTATGTACTTAATTTGACTATAATATTTATACTTTTTATATATAATATCTACTTTTCTTAAAACGGAAAAAGCCTCCCAATCCATTTTTTTTATGGACAGGAAGAATATCATTTTGGACTAAATATGAAAAAAAAAAAAATTTATTGCCGAAAGATTTTATTAATAATACCTATTGATATAGGAAATAATAACTATGAATTAGCATGTAGAGGAAACTATGTCATAATTTAAGGGTCGGATATAGATACTCCATTCATTTATTAAAGGGGGACAATTTAAAATACTCATTTTCAACTTTAAAAAATTTATTTTACCCATTTCAAATATACACACATGTTTTTCTCCCAATTTTCAACTTAAAACAATCTTTTTTACCCATATGGCCCATAACATCATCATCTCATTATATTAATGACCCCCTTAACAACCACCTTACATTTATATCAATTAGACTTTAATAAATACTAAATATTACAATAATATTATAAATTTACAATATTAATTAATAACATGTAGTTACAATATTTTTGTATATTTGTGTGTATGTATAGTGCATATTAATAAATAGTAATAATATTTTAATTGAATTTAAATTGTGATGTTAAATATTAGTAGTTTTAATTGAATGGATACTATATTATTTATTTATTAAAATTTAAGGGATGAGAATGGAGTGGAGGGGTGGGTATGAGGAGAGGTGGGACCCAACTCAAATTTGTTAACTCTTTTGTACCCATTTTGTAGGGGTATTTTGGTCCTTTAATATGAATTGGGTATAAAAGATTTTTTTAAGTTGAGGTGGGTAAAATAAAATTTTGGAAGTTGGAAATGAGTATTTTGTGGTATTTTCACTTTATTAAATGTGTGTTTATTTTGTTTTATTTGTCTGTCCACAAAAAATTATACTTCTTTTTATGTTAACAATCACTTTATCTTTACATCACAGATAATTATTTTACTTTTAAATAAATCCCACGATATACTTCATAATACTTTGATTTTTTTTTTTTTTAAATGTGTGCTCAAATAACTAAGCATCGTTTTTATGAACTGATGGAGCATTATCCTACCTACAATATGTGAATTAGTGAATCAACCATTAATATCTTCTGCCAAACATGCTCATAAAGGAAAACATTTCCTTACCCTAATTTTAGTTCCTCACGTCTTTTACTTGTAATAATCACACACAAAATAAAAGCAACAAGAAGAATGCCTCAAAGATCTTAGGATGGAAACCGTTTACTATTTATAGAAAGTTACTGAAAAGTAAAAACAGTTTAACATCAAGCTGGAAAGCCACATCAACCAATCATATACAGCCACGTCCGTGAGCAAAAAAAATCAAAATGTCCTGACCGGCCGTCAACCAACCGACTCTCCCAAACCGCAAAGGGGCAGCACATCAGCCGTTAAAAATCCACCCACGCTTTAATCCAACGGCCAGGAAGCGTTTCAAGTTGCCATCGAGACAATCAAGAAATGATTGACCTCTGCACGCCACGTGTCGGTAAGGTGCGTTTTCTCTACCGGTGATCGTCTATCAGAAAATAATCACATCGAATTTAACGAGATTTTTCCGTAGCTTTTTCATTTCTGATATATTTCCAACACAGACAATTTTGCCTCCCCTTCTCTCTATTTTTTTTTTCCCAAGGGATTTTCTTCCATTGATGCTGTAGTTTGAGGTTAACGGAAATAGGAATAGCATTTTCACGCTTTTGATCTGGGGGAGATTCTATTTCCCATATGGTGGCAAAAGGATTTGATTCCTGTGGTGTAATTTGGTTTTCTCTCTCTCTAGCGAAGTTGGGTTTGAATGAATCTTCTCGATTTCGTGGATTCCTGTTTTTTTTTTTTGGCTGCTGCGATACGTTAATTGATCGTGTTGATTTGATTGTGATTTCGTTGTTTTGAAAGGAGTGTTGGGATAAATTTTAAGGGAATAGAATTTTTTGTTTTCTAACCTCCTTGTGAAAGTAGAAGAATCGAAAAAAGGGGATCCGAGTTAATCACAATCGAGCTTTGCTTTTAGCAAATTTGTTGAGTTAGCTGAATTTGATTAGGGTTTCAATATATGCTATTATTAGGGATTTGTTGGGATTAGAGAATTTTGTGTAAGTTGGATCTTGTGGGAGATATTTGATATTGATGGTCTGGGAATGAGAATGGCTGGGGGTACTGATTTTTCGCATTCGTATACTAACATAGAAGGTGTTTATGGTGATGATAGCAGTGAAGTTTCTGTTGTGAAAGATGAAATATCAGATAACACAACATTGAACGGTAAACCACCGAGGCATTTGTCAGCTGTGCGGCACGACACCTCGTCTCCTTTGATGTCGCCTACGGAGTTGGTGAGTTTTGTATTCGATTCCTGCAGTTTTATCAAGTTATAGTTGCTTGTTAACAAGTGGAATTTAGTTTTTTTAGTGTTTTGCTAGATTCTTGTTTTTTAAGTGCTTAATCGAGTATATTATGAGTTCCAACTTGATGTTAAATTGTGAGATTGGTACTGATCTGAAGTTTAGTTTGTGGATTTTGAGGTGGTAGTAAATAATGTTGAGTTTAAATAGCTTGTGGCTGGAGGGGTGGTAGCTGATGGATAAGGGTTTTAGTGTTTATCTTTGAACTGAGTCATTTCAAGCGTATGATAGTGATCTGCATGATCTCCATGTGTTGTTGGTGAAAATATTTTTATGGTTATGTTGTTTCTCGTACATGGACGAGTGGGATAAACACGTGTTTCAATTCAATCATTTTCGTAAATCAGTATTGAATGCAGCAATTCAATCCAGGCCAAAGTTCCCTTTTCAGAACTCAGGATTTTAACACGTGTTGCATTGAACCAGATGCCAATCTCACTAACTTCTTTGTCGTCGGTGTGGGCCTCCCCTCCCCTACGAATAGGAAGTTCATTTTGTTTTTTGTTTTTTTTCCCGAATTCATTTTGGGTGCCTTTATCGACACCCCTGAAATTGTTTTATACTCCCACTTGATTGCTGTATTTGCTTGTACAGATAGCTTAAAAATGTTGTACATGTGATGTATTTAGCAATCCTCTGGGTGTCAATGACCGCACCCATTCATTTTTTTTTTTTCGCTCTGTGGTATCTGATTATTTCTTGGTTTAAAAAATGATTAATGAACCCACTTTGCCAATTGAGTGTAGTTCCGTATGCTGTTTCGTCTTTTTTTCCCCTTTGCCTTTCTGCTGTAAAAACTCTGTTAGGTATCATACACGGTTCAAATTATCTAAAATAACCTTTTTGTTTTGGTAAACAAGAATAAGCTAAGTCATCCTTTGAAACAGCGAACTGTATGCTTGTATGTTTTCCTTAGACTGCCTTTGGCCAGAAACCCATTTATATTGGTAATTCTTCTGAAGTCTCGTGTGCACTAATGTATTATTAATCCAGAGCTAGCAGCTATGGGTTTCATTAGTTTCCAAAAGGAATTCCAAGAGAATTGACCAAGTTCATGAGATGGCTATCCTATAGAACAGAGTGGAACTGTATCCACGTTGATGGAAACAATGATGTGAATGCTTAATATTGCTAAATCTTGTTAGATGCATAGAATGTCAAACATGGCTTGAGGGTATATATATATCTTATGGAAATGTGCTCTTTATTTTTGCTCACAATTATTTTATTGATTCAAAAACCTTAATTTTTTTTGTCTTACATACAATATAACACATTACTATTGCTTATTGGATCAAGGCTAATGCTTTCTTGTTATGTTTACCAGGATTCTAGTGTTAGAGTAATGGGTATCAAGGCCCCATCAGATCTTATATCAAGCTATGTACCAGTTTTTCGGTCTGGAAGCTGTGCTGAGAAAGGGCCTAAACCATACATGGAGGACGAGCATATCTGTATAGATGACTTGCCTCAACATTTAAGTGATATTTCTGGGTTTTCCTCACCTGTTGCTTTCTATGGGGTGAGTAAGATGCTTTTATTATATATTAATCCTTTATTCTTCATTGAAGATGAATTCTTAAACGTTTTCAAATCTGGCGATTATATTTCTGAAAAATCTACTTTCTTTAAGTGGTTTTCTATGTATAAATTCTTCATTCTTTACTGTTGAAACATATGCTTGCTAGTAAAGACAAAATATGCATCTAAAATTTGATGTATGGTCTGATTCTTGGGACAATTAACGAGTATTGGTAAATGAGGATGCGTTACCATTGCATCAGATTTGAGAATAATCATCAGTATTTAGCTAGTTCTTTTTTTTGTTTTTTTTTTTTAAATCTTTTTTCAATTCTGCGATCCTGCTTTACACATTTTTATCCATTGCTTTTTATGTCCTTTTAATTGCTTATATTTCTTTCCTGTAATTATCCGTGTTCTGTCTTTATTGATTCACACATACATTGCCAGGTGTTTGATGGTCACGGAGGTACAGATGCATCTTCATTTGTCAGAAATAATATTCTCAAGTTCATAGTCGAGAACTCCTTTTTCCCCAATTGTTTGGAGAAAGCAATCAAGAGCGCATTTCTTAAAGCTGATTATGCGTTTGCTGATGATAGTTCACTCGACATATCATCAGGCACCACTGTTTTGACTGCATTCATATCTGAAAGGTAAGAATACTACATTTATTAATAGCTGGACCCCTATTGAAAGGCTTCCTCATCTTTAGGCATTATATCATTCTCCAAATAATCCATGTTCTTGTGCTCAACAGAAAGATGATAGTCGCCAACGCTGGAGACTGTCGAGCAGTACTAGGAAAACGGGGAAAAGCAATAGAAATGTCGAAAGATCACAAGCCTAACTACCCGTCTGAAAAACTCCGAATAGAAAAATTAGGAGGAGCCATATATGACGGCTACCTCAACGGCCAACTCTCCGTATCACGGGCCCTGGGAGATTGGCACATGAAGGGCCCGAAAGGCTCTGCCTGCCCTCTAAGCGCAGAGCCCGAGTTACAGGAGATTTTGTTAACTGAAGAAGACGAGTTCTTGATCATGGGGTGTGATGGGCTCTGGGACGTGATGAGCAGCCAATGTGCGGTCACAATGGCAAGGAAAGAGCTGATGATCCACAACGATCCCGAAAGATGCTCGAGAGAACTCGTGAGGGAAGCTCTGAAACGCAACACATGTGATAATTTAACGGTGATAGTTATTTGTTTCTCACAAGATCCTCCACCGAGGATCGAGATTGCTCCGAGTCGAGTTCGGAGGAGTATATCAGCAGAAGGGTTGAATCTGCTGAAAGGTGTGTTGGAAGGTAACTTTTGAGGAGTTTTTATCAGGTGTTTCTGGGTATTTTTAATTTCTGTCTGTTGTATATGTGAGTGTTGTATCAGTTGGATGTTGAGCTTAATTCTCATCTGCTAGAGATGATTACTGTTTCTCTCTTTCTCTCTCTCCTTATGTATAGATCTTGTTTCATAGTTTATAACTGAGTTCACTTTGATGATTAGTGCAGTGTTCCTTCTAATTTCAGTGCCTTTAGATTTTGGTAACTTGTGCTAATATTCTAAAGTTTCTGACTTCTTTTTGAGAATTGATGCCTCTTGTTTGATCCCCGGGAGGGCGCTTCATGTTGATTTTCATCTTTAAATTTTTTACTTTTTATAAATTATTTATTATCTATAAATAATTAAATATATGTTTTACATTAAATTATTCAAATTAACAATGAATATTTCTCTTACGCATAATGATTTGTGATAAATCGAAACATATAGTTTATAGAAAGATTTAAAAATGAACCATATTTTAATTCATATTTATCAAATCTTTTGACAACAACACTATTTTACAAAATCTAAAGTCTAATAAAAATGATAAAATAATATAAAAAAATAACTAGGAAGCCAGGCCATCGAGCCACTTACCCATTAACCCACGACCCAAATTGTCCCAAGCCAATTAGGCTCATGGGCCACTTGTGTTGGGCCAAATAGACTCAAAATTTTCAAGATCTATAGTTTGGCCCAAGTTATTGGCAACACAATGTGGAGTGAATACACTGCATGGATAAACTCACTACACTTGGGATGAATACACTACATTTTATTTCTAAAATACCCTAATTAACTATGAACAAACACTTCGAATTATTGTCCATATTTTGAATACACTTCATCTTCAACATCCTCGTCGTCTACGCCCATAGCCACATCATCATCGCCCGCCGTCTACGCCCTCCGCCGCCTCCGTCGGCTATCGCCAAAGTCGAAAATCGCGATGACTGTTGTTGAGCTCTGGTTATCCGAACATGACCATAATGTTCGAAATTTTTTTCCGAACATGAACACAATTTTCGGAAAAAAAAATTGAACAACTTTGTTCGAATTTTTTTTCCGAAAATTGTGTTCATGTTCGGAAAAAAATCCCGAATATTCTGGTCGAGTTCGGAGAATCAGAGATGAACAAACGCAATCGCGATTTTCAGAAAAAAAAAATTGTTCGAAACAAGCAAACAACAATAATATTATTATACCCATACTATTTTATATACTCAATGAACAATAATATGCATGAAAAATATCATAACACTAACAAAAATTATACTACTCAATATTTAAAAAAACCTAGTTTCTAAAAAATATCAAAACACTTACATATACATATTCCGGGCTTGGAGGATCGTTCATCCTTACAATGTAGGCCGACAAAACACGTTTCAAGCGCCTAGTGATCGATTGATGGTGGGTCACATTCTTCAAGTATGGAGTTCGCTTGTATTGTTAGAAATTTATCTCCTTGTTCGAACGTTGATAATGAAAATTCGGTGGAGTGTATTCACTAAAATTAGTTTTGGAGGGAAAACTAAAAGGATAATATTGTCATTTCGAGTATTTGTTGTAGAAATTAAATTTTGTGTAGTGTATTTACTTCATTTCGTAGTGCCAATAACCGTACCCCTATAGTTTTATAGCTCAACTTATATTTACCTTCTATTGCACTACTAGCCTACAAGAAAATAAAAGAATTCCTATAAAAATAGAATTCCTTACGCAATTTTACAACAATTTCATTACACAATTTTATGTTTTTTTTTGTAGTGTTGGTTGGACTCGAACTGATGGCTATATTTGTTTCCTTATTAATTTTTGTTATCTACTTCTATTGAGCAATTTATTTTATTTTTCAAAAGTATGAATGTGTAAATAAAATTGGTAATATATTTATGCCTGTTATTAATGTTAAATGGTTTCCTTTGAATGTGAATTAAAATGGAGCAATGAGAGTAAATTATAAGAGGCCTACTTTGGTAGGAAATATGGAAAATTAGGTAATCATGGGATTGACGAGGATTGATGTATATTTTGTGGAGGAGATGACGTCCTTCTGTTTTTGTGAGACACCTTAATGCAATTTGTACTAATTTGTATAAGATAAAAATTCATATAAACTATTCTATGGTAAAAAAATGTCTAGATTGGAAAATTCGCATATTCTGGCTGGATCAGGTCGGGCCGGACAGATTTTCTCAAAAAAATCATGCAAAATCAAAATTCAGAAGTTCGCTCTCAATTTGTGTTATTACAGGGGTAATTATGTATTACTATGAGGACCAAATGTATGTTACTGTCAAAATAAATATTTATTTCACACAAATATTTATTTATTTTTACATAAATAAATATTTTTTTGTACAGTAACACATACAAGATATTGAAAAATGTGTTATTATAAGAACACAAAATACTTCTATTAAAAAAGGCGTGTTCGCACAAAAATATAAAAGTTATCGCTCAAGTTGTGTTACTATAAAGTCAAACATGTATTACTGTAATGAGAAATGTGTTTACTACAAGACAAATATTACTTGTACTTATAGAAATACAATTTTGTCCTATAGTAACACATGTAAGGTATTGAAAAATATGTTACTATATGAATACAAATATGTTAATGCATGGATAAAAATGTGTTACTACCTCCGTCCCGGAACACATTGCGGAGTTCACTTTATCTTCGTGTTTTAGCGAGCGAGTTGTTTATTAGTATTTGAAATGATAAAATAATTTTTAAGGTAGGGTATGGTAGATCTATCTCTTCTCTATAAAGTAATTTTAAAATTACTTTATCATTTCAAATACTAATAAAAAATTAACTCGCAAAAACACGAGAGAAATAGTAGCCCCGCAATGTGTTGTGGGACGGAGGGAGTACTAAGAATTGCGTTAGAGTATAGTAGTTCTAGTTAAAAAATGGAACATTTGTTCGGAAAATTTTCATTATTATGAATAATCAGAAGCCGCCTCTTGAATCGCCAAAGATCCCTAATTTCCCATTATAGCAAGCAAATCCACCGGAAAGGTTCGAAATCAACAAAACAAAAGAAAAAGTAAGTGGACCTGACCCGTTTAATTATAACTATATCCGCTATTCTGATATTCAAATTATATAGAGATCGAATTTGAATTAGACCAGTCAGCCAACTCCACTTTTTAATTTCATTTCTTTGGACTTGGAAAGGAAAGAATTTGTAGATATTTCCGATTCAATCTTCTTGCTTCCTATATTTCAAGTCACAAGATAATAGTCATTTCCATGAGTAAGTTTTTTTTTTTGAATGATTTAAGAAAGTGTATTGGTTTATTAATATATGGTGGGCCACATGTTGACTTTTGAGATAAAGTAATGAATAGTGTTGAAAAGTGAATTGAATGAGTGACATTTTTAGTAATATTGTGTGAATTTGAAGGTTAAAGTTTATATATATGTAGTAAAATATTATTTTTGTCATTTATGGAATGAGAAATTTACTGGGGGACGGCCCGAAAAGGAAAGTGAGAAGTTTACTCAAGGACGGAGGGAGTACTAAGATAAAACAAAAAAAACCTAAATTTAAAGAGATTATGAAACACATATTTATTCTTATAAAGAAATACACATTTGTATTTATAGTAATTATTAATATTTGTTGTTATAAGGACTTGTAATACATAATTAGCGAATTTTGACATAAATTAACTAATGACCCGTGAAATTAACATAAACACCATTTTAACACATATTTTATAGTAGAGTAATTCACAATAGTAATTTTTATTATATTATATAAAAATAAATCCAATTTTACTTTGTTGGTCGAAGATGGAGAGTTTGGAGCTCCATCCTACCAAATACGATATTTTCAAGTCTCGACACACATATCTTTTGTGTAGTAAAAAGAATTATAATATAATTAAGGTTATATTGTAACCTCTACAAAATCATATTAAATTAAATCTTTTAATAATATCCCTCTTAAAATAATATTTAACAAATACATAAATTGATTGAAAATAAACCCTTTATTAAATGCAAAATTTTCCACATTGGTACTGAATTTAGGTGCCCAATAGGTTGTTGATTTATAAAATACAAGAAAGACATAAATGAGATGACTATGTTACTAGTAAAGCCAAAATTTTGGTTCAATGGAGATTTGGACTCATGTGGAATATTTAAGCACACAAAAAGAATTGAAGTCACCATCTATAATCTACCACACTAAAAATGAACATTAAATGAACCATTTTCCCACCAAACTTAGTTTCAAACTCTTCCATGTAAATGAAAATGTAAATATATTTCTCCTCTATGTCCCTTAATATATTTGAGGAAGAATTGTCTCCATACTAATTATATAATTAGTGTTGTGTTCTAAATTTAAAAAATATAAAACAAGAAAAGGCTATTGGTGGTGGCGGAGGTGGTGGAGAATGATTGAGGAGAAATGATTGTAGAAAGAGAAAAAATTAATAAAAAAAAATGATTACCTTATTTAAAAGGGGTAGTAGTGTGTCATTAACCATCATTTATTCTCATTAATCATTTTTTTTTTTAAATATTTGGCTGATGTGATGGAATTTAATTAACAAAATATTAATTATATTATTATATATCTTTTCAAAGTCTGCTAGAATTAAATTTAGATCCTATTATTAGTGAACTGTTTAACTCATATTTCCTCCGTCCAACAATAATATATAAGTTTTATTTTATACATAAATTAAGGCATGCAATAAATTCATAATCAATTTATTTAATTCATTGTGAATTTTCTCTTTTATTCTTATTCACATAAATATATGAAATTGAATAGAGACACATTTTAATATTAAATAAGGAATATTTTAGAAAAAAATATATATATTTAATACTCATTAAAATGGAAAACAAGTCTATATAATACTACACCTCAAAATAACAATTTCGCCTATTATAAGAAGAATGGACTAATTAATTTAACCCACATTTCTATAGGATTTATTCTAATAGGTTAGGAGTTAGGACTGGTCCATTTGATACATCTACTGTGTGGTAGTTAAATTTTAAGAACACATGGAAATGAGAATCTCGTGCGAGTTTCTCCTTAATATATTTTAATTATACCCTATCCCACACCTTAATCATCCTAATTAAGTAACTGATAATTATGAGTGAGGGATTAGAGAACAATAGTGCCTCTATGCAATTTGTGTACACTTAAAAAAAAAAATCATACATCACACATCACAAATTCTAAGCATACATTCAAGTGCATAGTATGCACATTAATTTTAAGCTCAATTTTGACTTTTTCAAAACACATACAAACATATTAAATTGTGTGTCTTTTTTGCAATTGAAGTATTACTATGCATTCTTAGGGTATTATTGATGACTTTTTAAGGTATTACTGATTACTATTTGTCTATTGATAATTTTTGTTTAAGATATTTTTTTAAAAATTCAAGTGCATACCATGCACTTAAATGCACACTATAATTACTCATCACAAATATACACTTAAAAAGGATGAGGGTTAATTTGCATGATTATAATTTTTTGTCAAAAATATAAATAGTTGTATTTTGTCCGAGTAAATCTTAAAAGGCGCTTAAAGTGATATCATTATGTCTTTACACTAAATTAAAACTCAAGATTGACCCCAGGAAAATAATTTGAAATTTTTAAGTCATTATTTACAAATAACCTGATTACAAATGAGTTACCATGCAAAATTTAATTAAACGTGTATTTTATGGATGATTTGCACAAACAAAATTACTCGTATTTTTTTATGAGAAAAAAATAATAAAATCAATTGTGGGACTTTCATATAATGATTTCTCCACAAATAGCAAAAACGGAAAGGAAAGAACAAAATCAGAAGATAATAATCACAAAAATAAAAGGCATAAAGAATGCTAGGGAGGAATTTTAAAAAGAAAAAAAGGAAACCGATTTCGCTTTTCCAATTATCATTTTTATCAGGTGGGATATGACGTGTCATCTCCACTCACTCCCCCTCCAAGTAAAACCCTCCCTTTTCTTAAATTAAAAAGAAAAAATAATTCCCCACCATTGTAAAAGGAAGAAAAGAAAATGCTCATCATGTCGAGAGAAAAAAACAATACTCCAAGGCATATTTCCATGTTCACACCATGAATAATATGGCCCCAAGGTTAAAGATTTAAGCTTTTATGCAGATTGGATCTCTGGGCTCGCCCCCTTATCTTTTCTGGATGAATCCTGAGATGGGTTTCCGTACACTCACTTTGTTTGGTGAAGTGGGAGCTTGAATGCTTCGATTTCAAGGTTACCTTTTTTCTTCGCTTAATTTAGGGATTTCGCCTTCAATTTCATCTCCCATTTCTGCTTTTATTCTTTTCATTTTCTTGCATTTATGCGTAGGTTTTGGTTTGAGCACATTGCCGATTTGTGATTTTGAAATTTGGTTAGGGTTTTAGTGGGCCTGGATCTGCTAGTTTGATTATTGAGTGTGAATCAAACTGATATCAAGATTAGTTCGATGTATATTCATATGTGTAAGTATTGTATTTGGTGGAGAACTTGTATTTTTTGTCACTCTTCTGTTAAATTTAATTTCTCTGCTGTTTGATAGTTAGAGGTTCGGTTTTGGGGTAGACTTAAGAACTGTATACAATTTAAGCTTCAGTAGTTAAAATTGTTTCTTTAGTATGAAATAAAGATTATTGGATCATAATGAAATCTTTGTATTGTGTGACTCTCTCTTTACATGCACAGGATCATGGTTTGTGGATCCTCTTCTTGATTATTTGGGCTTAAACTCTCTTTGAAATGTTAATGTAGGTCAATTTGATATATGAGGTATCTTGACTACTAGATGCTTCATGTTATTGTTCGTCATTGTAAAATAAGATGGCCTCACCAAGATTAATAAGCGAAGAGAGCGTCTCTAAAAGTTTTGCACGAAGTATGAGCCAGAAATCGAAAAGCAAGGGCCACAAAAACGAAAGTTCTGAGGAGGACGACACTACTGGCGTTGCTTTAAGATGTCTCAACCTTTACGGCAGGGCCGGAGGCTGCAAAGTGAGTGCTGACATGGACGAAGAGCTCGGAGATCCGGGAAGTAGAAGGAGATCAAGTGCAAGTGAGGATGGAAAAGGCCATTATTCGAAATGTAAAGAAGGCGAAGCAACTATGGACTGCTTTTCCCGTGGAATGAGGGAAAGATTCTTCAGAAGAAGCAACCGGAAGCTTCTAATTTACAATGAAGTCCAACAAAGCAATAGCATGAACGCACGCCTCCCCGATGACATAATCGAAATGTGCTTGGTGAGGCTGCCGTTGGTGAATCTCATGAATGCACGTCTCGTTTGCAGGAACTGGAGGAACTTGACTACCACACCTCGGTTTATGAAGCTTAGGAGGGACGGCTTATTCCAAAGCTCGTGGTTGTTTCTATTCGGTGTCGTAAAGGACGACTATTGTTCCGGAGAAATACACGCGTTGGACGTCTCCCTTAACCAATGGCACAAAATAGAGTCTCAGACGCTCAGAGGACGGTTTTTGTTCTCCGTTGCTAGCATCCAGTGTGATATTTACGTAGTCGGGGGCTATTCGAGCTTGACTAACTTCGGAAGATTGGATCGTAGCTCGTTCAAGACGCACAAGGGCGTTTTGGTCTTTTCCCCCTTGACTAAGTCGTGGCGTAAAGCTGCAGCCATGAAGTACGCTAGGTCGTCGCCTATTCTAGGAATTTCGGAGGTCAATCAGGATTGCTCCATCTTTAAAAACCAACAAAATCGATCAGATAAACGTTTTTACAGGACCCGAGTAGGCGGTGTATCAGACGTTTACGAGGATCCTCACAGGCTTTCGGTTAGAAGGCACTCTCGGCACTCTCTTGACGAAAACGAAATCACATTATTCCAAACAATCAAGCCAGGAAAGTCTACACGATCTATCAAAGATAGTAAAAAGTTCGTATTGATCGCCGTGGGAGGTCGTGGATCTTGGGACGAACCGCTGGATTCTTGTGAAATTTACGACCCCACATCGAATAAGTGGACCGAGATCCAGAGAATACCTCTCGATTTTGGGGTGGCATGTTCAGGGGTCGTGTGTAACGGGACGTTCTACGTTTACTCAGAAAGCGACAGACTCGTTGGATACGACATAGAAAAGGGATACTGGATCACAATCCAATCAATTTCAAGCCCTGCCCGCGTGCACGAATACCATCCAAAGCTCGTCTCTTGTAAGGGTCGACTCTTTATGCTATCTGTTTCGTGGTGCGAGGGAGAGGGACAAATTGGTCAGAGAAATAAAGCTGTACGGAAGCTTTGGGAGCTTGATCTAGAGGATTTGAGTTGGATAGAGATGTCGACACATCCTGATGCTCCGATGGACTGGAATGCTGCATTTATCGGGGACGAAGACCTTATTTTTGGCGTTGAAATGTTCAAGATTTTCGGACAGGTGTTAGATTTTGTGACGATGTTTAACACATGCGATGCTGCGCCTGGGTGGAGTCACATTTCGAGGAATGATGCTACGCAAAATTTGGATGTTTCGTCTTGCATGACTAAATCCATGACTGTTTTGCGGTTGTAAATAAGATGGAACCTTTCATTGTTTTATTTATTATCGCTCATAAATTGTTATGAAACTTGACTGTGTGGATTGATTGCTCTACCTTTTGTTTTCTTGATCGTTCATTCAGTTATCATCATTAGGTGTGTTCTTGATATCTAGTGCTGAGTTTATGAAAACATTATGGAATTCAGGGAGTTGGCATATGCAAAAATCTAGCAACATTATTAATGTAGGACTAATATTGCAATTTTGTTTTGAAAATCGACTCTTTTGAAATTGAAATTGTCCCAGCCCAAATTGACAGGAACCCAATTATTCAAGTGTGCAGTTATAAACTCAATTTTTTGCTCAATTGTACTATTTTTGTATTTTGTATTATCACATAAGAGCTTTTAAGTACATATATTGAGCAAATACCCTGATGTTACTACACACACTTTTCAATTTTCTCCATGTTTTATTTCATAATATGCCACAATCGTTACTAACTTGGATTTTTCCTAATTTTGAAAATACATATGATTGCGGCACATAGGATAAGTCATAAAAAATATGTGAATTTGCTTTAATATTACTAATATTATCAAGTGCCTTTATTATACTCGAAATAGACGGAATTGGAGTTTTCTTTTTTTTATTATTAATTTTTTCTTGTTTACTTTCATTATTGTAAATGGATTTATCAAGAGTATTTTTGTTAATTTACGAAAAAGTTCTGTATTGTAAAATACCAAATGCAAAGAGTATCTGAATTCACCAAGAGATGAACAAATGTGGAAAAAACTTACATTTATTCCAAACAAGACAAACTTTATGTACCTGAAACCAATATTTTCACACCTGTTTTACATCTCATCATCTTTACAAGAACAAGAATCACAATGGAAAAAAGTTACAAAAAGAGGGTGACAACTGACAACAAATACAATATACAGTCTCTAATTATCCCCTGTTTGGGTAAATATCAGAGAAATTAGGAATCTTCTCAATATGTTTTAAGGCACGCTCAGCAATCTGGCGTGTTCTATAATCCCCATGTTGGAAAGAATCCACCAATGCTGTGCCTATATTAGGATCATCCGCAACTTCACGTGCAATATCCTTACTTCTCAGCAGTCTTTCGACCGTCCAAACAGCCCTCCTCCTCAAATTCTCCGTTCGTTTGCCAAGCAACAAGTCGAGTATAGGCTTCACCCCATCTGCATCGAGCAGAACCTGAGTCCCCTGTTCTATATCGACCCCATCATCTAGTAATGTGGCTAAGGCAGCGAGTGATGCTTCGATCACATTATCGTTCTTGTGGTCCAAAAGGGCTGCCAATTTATCGACCGCCTGTCCATCCAAGAGACAAAATGTTCCTTTCAATGAGCACGTGCCCCGATGGATACGGCACAGGCCCGTTATCACGGGTTGCACGCTTAAACAAGGGAAGATCGAGGCGAAGTATCCCGGGGCAGGAAACTCGGGCAGTTGGGTTAAGTTCTTCGTTTCTTGGGATAAGTTCTCCAAAGCCATAGCCGAGACCATCTGGAGATTATCTAGCCCGTTAGCTTGTAGAAGGTCTATGAAGAGCGATGCTAGGTTATAGTCGCAACAAATAGCACGAGCCACCCCCGAATCCTCATTCAAGGCGTACGTTATTCTCGCTAGAACCTTAACGAGCCCGTCTAAATACGGGGTTGTGAAGCGGTTCCCTCTCGTCCCCCCTTGCCGGATCTTGACAATTCTCGAAGCAAATGATGGAAACGCCCCTTCGTGCAGCATCTGTCTCGTGAGACCAGCGTCTCTTTCAGGCAGGTCAGCTAGAAGTCCAGCAGCAGCAGCGTGCTCCTCGGTAATTACTACATTTTCTAATATCAATCGGATTAAGCTGCTGAGCTGGCCGCCCGTGCCACGTAGGCAGCCAGCTAGCTCCGGGCCCATGTGTGGGGACAGGTTCCGGAGAAGTTTCAACGAAGCCACCCGTAAATCCCTCTGAGGAGCCTCAACAAACTGAACTAAACTAGCAGTAGCACCGGAGCTTTTAATAGCACGTACGACACTTGGTACCGTATTCGGAGAGCTGGTGAGCCCCACAAGGACTTGGAGAAGCTTCGACTCTATCGTGGGCCCCGTGTTGCTTATAAGATGTAAAAGGTTGTGAATTATTTCCTCGGAGACGAGAGTTAGGTGCTTAGGTCCGACCGGGATTGAATCGAAATCATGGCCTGAATTCACAACATTGGCGAGGATCGTTGCCGAAACTTCTTTCAGTCTCATCGGGAGATGATTTGGGCCGACCGTGAAGAGATCCTTCACTAGAGGGGGCAAAATGCCTGCCTCTACCAAGATGTTGGCACTCGTCTCGTCTGATGAAATCTGGTTTATAGCTTTGAGAGCAGCCTCTCTTGATTGCATATTATTAT
The DNA here is from genome assembly GCA_947034835.1 of Ballota nigra. Lineage (NCBI taxonomy): Eukaryota > Viridiplantae > Streptophyta > Magnoliopsida > Lamiales > Lamiaceae > Ballota > Ballota nigra. The sequence goes on along the minus strand of OX344721.1, from coordinate 117,735,330 downwards.
TATTGTTCATGAGACTAATCAGCGAAAAACCAACTGTCCTCGCTACAAATACTTTTACTTCGTTGTTCAGAACTAGTTCACCGAGGTATGCAGCCATAGATACTTTCATTTCAGGAGACCCTGCAAAAAGAATGCTAATTTATCAGCATCATAGCCAGTGATGGAGGCATAAAGTATGCTTTGGGGAGCCCAATTAAGAACCAATTTCATCTCATATCAGCACTGTCGAAGCATATAATCAATTACTAAAATTGACCGAATTGGCTTTCAATACGATTTAATAAAATTCTCGACCATTCCAGCTCATAACATACAAAATAGTTTCAAGAATGTCTAGATATGAACATCTTTAATTTTTCATGTCTCTTAGTCATTATAATTTTAATTATTGTATAACAAATTCACAGTTGATATTTGAAAATGCACATAGAAATCACTAAATAATTATTAAAAACAAGAAATTAAGATTAAGGGGACATTTGGTTCATAATATTTTTCAATGAGAATGATAATGGAAATGAACATAGGGCAATTGTGGCTGTTACTGAGAATAAAAGATGATCAATTCACCTTCATCGTACTTTGTATCAAAATGTGTGAATCATTTCCCCATTTGACTAACTACCTCATCCCCTTGGTATTTTTCAAGAATCGCACCAGCATTGTGATTTTATAAGTGTAAGTACGTCTAATATAACCATTTTCCCAGAGTATTACTTCTAAAAGCAATACAAAAAGTGAAACAGAAGAGTTTGGGTTGGGAAATGGACCTTCGAGCAGTAGTGTCAGCAGAGGCTGCAATCGTCCGCTTTCAGCCATTTGTCTTACGTTGTTCTCACACTGTGCCAGATTATCCAGGGTTTTATCAGCATACTCGACAGTAAGAACATTTTCCGAATTGCTGCTAGCCATCCCAACTAAAATGAGAATAGCACCATTAACTGAACCAATCTTTTCACATAGTAGTTCTGATTTAGAGAGCTCATAAAGCAGCGAAACAGCTTCTTCTCTCTCTTTAGATGGTTCATGAGACAAGAATTTCACTATTGTCCTCACAGTGTCCCCTTCCGCCATTATTTCCTGCAAAAACGAGGTAACTAAAGGGTAAAACGAAATAAATAACACCTTGACCTGATGAGTAGGTCTCTTGTGAAACGAGGTTCACGCGAACTTTCTTCTTCAAAGTAATACAGTTCAGTATATGAAGAATCATGTTTTAGCATACAAAGTATCACTATTTAAAAAAGATTTTCTTTTATGAGTTGGTCTTCATAAAATCGCTAAACAGTGATATTTTGTATACTAATCAATATACTAATATATATATGCGGAATTGATCATATGTCCACCAGTGGACACAATATTATATATCCACCGTAAATGTGCTAATGACACATAAGAGAGTATAAGCAATCGATTAAAATAATAGTGGGCCCCCTGCTTATGTGTCATTAACACATTCGCGGTGGGTATAAAATTTTGTATCCACCGGTGGGCATGTGATCATTTCCGTATATATATATATAAAATGGAAACTATCATCAATCTTTAACAACCTTATTATCGGAATCTTCCTCCACCACAACCCTAAGCGTTTCGAGAGACGTGCACCGAACGCGACGGCTACTACTCTTCAGCACATCAACAATCATCGGTATCAGCTCAGCATTATGGATTACGCGTTTATTCGAGTGATTATTTAGGCAAAGGTGCTGAACAAACTTGAGGGCATGTAGATTATCATCCTCTGCACTATTCAAGGATAGAGATCTACGAGCCATGTCAAGTTTAGCCGCTTCATTCCTCGCATTCCATTCTTCAATCGTGTGCCTTAACGCAATGCTTGGATTTAGCTCGGTGCTTCGTAACTCCCTCAATGTTGAGGGGCAAACTAGTCTTCTTCCCTTCTCTCTGCACTCCTTGAACCATTTCTCGATGGCCTCTCTCTCGAATGTTTGCCCGTTTTCCAAGGTCACAGGATCACACATCATTTGTTTCGTCAAGGGGCATAAGAATGCATCATATATTGGTTCTAAACGTAACCTCTCGAAATGATTGCTGTCGTTCGATTGTCCACCCAAGTCCTGACTTCCATCCCAGCTTCCAGCCATCAAATTAAACCAACTGTGTAAATTAACAGAGAAACATTCCTTACTTCTTCAATCTAAACAATGAAGGCTCATTGCAACAAATTAACTTAATAAAATCATCAGCAATTTGAAAGAAAATATTTAAAGATATACCAAGAAATTAAGTATTGAATTAGCTCCATTTCAGAAGTTAAACACATATTAAACCTAATAGAAACTAAAATCTATTCTCATTAAAACCTAGCTGTAATTTAGAAGCCAATGATTTTCATTTTCAACAAGCATTTCTGATAGCCAAACATCCCTGCTTATTTTCAACTTTAATCACCAAATTCACGCAAAATGGCAGAACAATTTCAATTTCAATCGACCTATCAAAATTCAAGTACACAACGATTCATCTCATCTCTATACTATTTTCAACAAATTCCTCAAGCCCACATGGTAATTAACAGAATTAAGTACAACCCGTATCTGAATAGCCCTAAAAACCAACATTCAGACTTCAAATTAATAGAAATATCATTTAACATACCACAATTTAGAAAAACCATCAAAATTTTACCTTTAAAGAGAACCTTGAAGAAACTACAGTGAGGTTTTCAGATCCGAAGCCCAAGAAACTCAGAGCTGGATAAATATCACTTCCAACAGCCCTATGATTTTGAAGCTGTAAGCATGGATTCTTGATTGAGGAAAAGGGAAGGGGCAAAGATGCAGCGGAAAAAAGAAGAGAAAGGGCAAAAGAGGTGGCACCAATTGGAACAGAGAAGAACCCAACTACCACCATTTGTTTAATCGTAATACTTATTTGCCAAAAAGTTACTACAAAGAAAAAATTAAATTTGATTGACTTCCGAATCCCGACAGTCATCGTGTTGAACGGTATATTTTTACGCAGCAGCGATGACTCTCATTTTGGTTGACTGCTTTCTGGAACCTTGAAACACCAGGCCGGAAGCTGCGGATTAGTACGGTTACAAACAAATATTTAATAATAATAATAGGAGAAATACACAATATACTACAATTCTAACACCTTAAATGCACCATAAAACATAAGAAAACCCATGTCACAAATTCATACAGTTGATATCTAATTTGTATTTTAAAAGATAGGGCCCACGTTTCTCTCTCATCTCTCTCAAAAGTCAGATCTAATTTAATAAATCAGATTTTTTTTTTCTCTCACTCCATTTTAAATCTCCACTCTCTGTCTTTTTCTCTCTCTCTCACCCAATTCCACCGCAACCACCACCAATCTCTCCACGTCGAGACCCGAAGGAGAAACGTGAAGGAGAAGAAGAGTCCGGGAGCGGCGGCGGTTCTGATCTGGTGAGACTCTGGTCGCGCTCGTGAGGGGGAGAAGCGGCGGTTCCGATCTGGGGTTGATGAGGCGACGACGGCAAGAGCCCTCATCGGCGTCGGAGAAACAAACGCTGCCCTCCTCCTCCTCCTCGTCGCCGGAGCTCCAGCAGCCGCATTCTAAATCAATGTGGGGCATTTGTAAATTGGACATTTTTGGATTCCCATCTGAGCAAAGTTAACAACGTCGGTGGATCTGCAATGCGCCTCCACCGCACTAGCCGAGTTTTTCGAGGGTATGTTGAACGGTTCAGTTTCTGTTGTTTTATTTTTTGGGGATTTTTGTTTTAAATTGGAAGAAACAAGAGAAAGATTTTGGGGGTGTTAATGGAGTATGTTTACGGTATCAAAGATTTGTTTACTGTATTTTTTCTTTTTTCCATTGATTTTGTGAGTGTGGGGAGTACGTTCGTGTAGGGAGTATGTGCAGAGTATAAGTTGGGGGTGGGGGAAGGTTTTATCAGCAGAGTATATCTCGAAATCTTGTATGTAAATCTGAAGTTGATAAATCTGGTATAATAAATGAGATAAATCTTGTATAATAAATCTGAGAAATCTGGAAAATCTCGAAATCTGGTATGTAAATCTATGTATGTGGGGGGGTTGTGTAGTAGATGAAGTTGATAAATTTGGTATAAATCTGGTAATGATATTGGGAGGTGGGGTGTTAATGGAGTTTGAAGATTGATTTTAGAAGTAATGTTATTAATTTTTCTCTTAACTCTTAACTGATTCAATTGTTCTATTTTATATTGATTTCAGGTATCAAAATATGAAAGGGATTGAAAGCTTCTGGAAAAAAACATGAAAAATCACTTATATTCATAAATTAGCGGCATATGTTCATAATTTTAGAGCGTTTGTTCATAATTTATGTGCGTCTGTGCACATTTTTTTTTAGTTGTATGTTCATAATTTATGTAATACTTTTATGTAATTCTCAAATGAAGTAAATAATTTTGAATCTGCTTAAATTCTCAGCTATTTATATTTTATGTTCAAAATATTTTATATTTGTGTTCATAAAATTTATGTTTATGTTCAAAATTAACATACACTCGAAAATAACAAATATTCTGGTCAAATTTTTACCTCGAGAACAGTGCAAAAAGTGTCAGTCAGTCATTATTGTGTTAGATTTTGTAAGAAGATGGCTTTGCACCCGGGCCCACTAAATTGTATGAGTATGTGGTTTTGAAAAGGCATGTGGGGACCACCAAATGTAGCAAAATGTTACATGGGATTTTTTGTACCCTATTTTGTAATTAAGCTCTTAGGATTGTAGTATACAATAACTACCCCTAATAATAGTTAACCTTACATTACTTTTAAAAGTTGATTAAAAAGTAGAGATAATTGCAATAGAGTGTAAGTATTTTGGATCAAAATTACATTGAGGTTAACTACCTTTTTAAAATTGCATAGGGGTTAATTTTTTTAGTTTAATAATATATTTATATCTTTTAATTTTCTTTTAATAATATACACATCCCTTTATCTCTCATCTCTCACATTAGAATAGATATTAGATTTCAAAATTAAAAAACCTCTCTTTCTCTCTCTCAATGAAATCAACCCCCACCCCTACCCCTACCCCTACCCCCACCAGTCGGCCACCCCACCCCCCCTATTAGAGCGGAAACGGGCGGGTCGGGCCGGCCCATTTACACGTCGGGCCTGTAAAATCTCAGCCCGGCCCGGTCCAACCATAGCCCGCGGGCTAACGGGCCGGGCCGGCCCATTTCATTTTTTTTTCTAATCTCAAAATAATGTTTGGTAGAGTTTTTTTTTATTCCACGGTACTGAAAATTGAGGGGCTTCATTTACAAAATTCTTTATTATGACATCAACTATCAAGTCAAGTATGTTTAAAAAAAAACTAAATATACAACACTAAATACCATTTAAATATCTTTTAAAAACTAAATATACAACACTAAATTCCTTATTATGGCAGTATCAAGTCAAGTATGTCCATATATTTGTAATTACAAAACTGAATATCATTTAAAGAAATAACACTAATTATAATCTTTTAAGAATAAAATAGATAAAAAAATAAAATAAAAAATCAACCGGGCCAAACGGGCCGGCCCGTGGCCCGTCGTGCCAGCCCATTTGGCCCACCGGGCCAGCCGGGCCGGGCAAAAAATGGCCCGGTTTTTTTGGGCCTATATTTTTTGGGTCCAGCCCAGCCCATATGTCGGGCGGGCCAGACCGGCCCGTCGGGCCAGGCCCAAATTGTCGGCTCTACCCCCTATATCTCTCTATCCTACCCTATCACAGTTCATTCAGAAATACTCTCCCTCCAAAATTCTTTTTCTCCTCTCATCATAGAACGTTGTCGCCGCCTACGATGATTCCCCTCCGTCCACTGCCACCGTGCTCCGCTCACCGGCACTGCGCACCGCCGCCACCACGCACCGCCAAGTTTGGGTTACCACCGCCAAAGCCTCCGGCCACAGTTTGTGACGAGTTCCACCACCAAAATCCGGCCACCAAAATCTTGTAGCGAATCCCACCGCTTGTCAACGAGTTTCAAGTTGCCCTGATTTTGAAGCAAGTAAGTTTTAGATTTAGGGTTTCTGCAAACGGGGATTTGGAAAAAATATAGAATGATTCTTGGTCAGTTCTATTTATATAATTTGAAGGTTTGATTGAATATTTATACCTAAAAAATTATTAATTTCTCGGATTTGATTGTGAATTGGGGAGCAAATTTGTAAATTTATTTGTTTCATTTTAAAATTATTTTATTCAATTTCTTTTTATTTCATTGTTGTTGGGAAATTGGAGTTAGGGTGGAAGTGGGTTAAATTGAAGAGTGGTATTGTTGCTGGAGATTGGGGGGTGGGGGGGGGTGGGGGTGTTTGTGCGTGAGTTGGGGGTTTGTTTCTGAAAAGATTGGTTTTGTTGCTTTATGGTTGTGTGTATATGGGGTGGGTGCGTGTGTGGTGGGGGGAGGGGGGTAAGGCGGGGGTCTGTAAAATTTCGTATGCTTAAATATGTACATTGCTGTGAAATTCTTGTTTATATTTGAGGAAGTAATATGCAATGTGGAACTCATAAGTTGGCTTGTATGGTTAGATTGCTGTTGTGAAGCAACTTAACTTTGAAGGGCTTCAAGGGAATCAAGAATTTATAGTGGAAGTTTCAATGTTGAGTCTTTTGTATCGTACCAACCTTGTCAAGAGGAGAAGGTGGAAGAGAAGGATAAATAATATGATACACTTGTACTATAGAATTAAATATTTTTATTTTGTTTGTAACATTTATACTATGGTATAGTGTTATGTAATTTATCCTTAACATTTATACTATGGTATTATGTTATGTAATTTATCTTTAACATTTATACAATGGTATTATATTGTGCACTATGATATAAATAATTCATTGGCTTAATCCTTTACATATTGTATAAATTTGTAATATGATATTATATTTTACACTATGGTACAAAAAAATTATATACTCTTATAATTATTTGTACTTTATATTTAACATTTATACTATGGTATTATATTGTGTACTATGGTACAAATTTGTACTATTCATTTGAAAAAACACTTTCGTTAAAACTTATTATTACTATTCGTTGTACTGTTCATTTGCGAGAATAATTACAGCATAAAAAAATACAGTGAAAAAAGTTGTAATTTTAATAAATAAATAAAAGTGGACACAAAACTTGTCAAATTTAAAAAATTGAAATAAATTTATAAGATAAATGTCCAATCAATGAATAGTATCTGACAAGTTGATGGGGTGAGAGGGAAAGTAAGGTTAGTAATGTAAATTAACACAAAAAACTAACCTCAATGCAATTCTTAAAAGGTACTACACTTGTATGCAATTTAGACTTAGGAATTTAACCCCACTGCAAGTCCCCCAAAAAAGTACTCCTCCCACTATTTTTATTTTTTTGGTTAAATATGCCACCCAACTCATATTTTGAACATAAATACCCTTATACTCAATCATATACTCAACCTTCTCTCTTTCTCATATCCTCTCCAAAAAAAAGAAGTCTACGCCCGTAAACGCTTCATCCTTCCATCGACGACGGTAACCTTTTTCCCGGCAGTTCCCTCCGTGTATGTTGTGTGCCTTCACACCATCAACTACCAAATGAGTTCAGGTATGTCTTGGGGTTTAAATAAAAAAATTACATTTTATTTGGAGCTATGGGTATTAAGTATTTTTGCTTGTTTTTTCTCTTTATAGACTTTAATCATGTTGTTAATTGTCCATTGGTGATGGGTGACCTTCTGTTGCAATTTTCGTAAAGGTTGCAATGGGGTCAATTTTCGCATAGGTCACACTAGGGTCGCACTACTATTAATCGTTCTCTATAGATTTGCAGTAGGGTCGCCATTGGATATAAAGTTATATTTAGTCAAATTTTCAATTCTAGGATATCTGAATTCTAGGAAATGAATTTATGTTAGGGTTGCACTAGAGATGCGACCCCTGTGCGAACAGTGTGTGACTCTATTGCGACCCATGTGCGATCTGTGTGCGACCCTATTGCGACCCATGTGCGACCTTTGTGCGACCCTATTGCGACCCTATTGTCCCCCATGTGCAACCAGTGTGCTACCCTACTGTGACCCCTGTTACGTAGTTTAGTCTTTTGTCATGTGATTATTAATTCACATCAATTAGCTGTCATGTGACAACATGTGGATGCAAAGTGGTCCAACTAGAACAACTTCCATTTGCTCATGCATTAGTTGTCTGTGTTCTTCGCAACATTTCTCCATCAGAATTAACATCTCAGTTTTACTCTACAAATGCACTTATCCTATCATATGCATAACCTATTTTCCCAGTTGGCAATGAAGAAGAGTGGGAGAATCCTGATGAGATAAAAAATATGGTTGTACTTCCACCTATTATGCTTGTCTAATAGGTCGACGAAGGACTAAGCGAATTTTGTCACAGGGTGAAGAGATAGTTAGAAAAAAAATGTTCGTGTTGCCATCGACTTGGGCACAACAGGAAGACATGCAAGAACCCAATTCCACTGAGGACTTCATCCTTCATCCTTCATGTTGTCACAATGTAGTTTTAATTTGTATTTTTATTCAATGTGGACGAAATAGATTCTGTTTTATGTTATTCAATGTGGACTTGTAATGCATACTTCATGGTGTTATTCAATGTGGACTTGTAATGCATATTTCATTATTTCTATTTTTGTAATGCATACTACATATTTCAACAAGAAAATAGGTTCTGTAAATATAATGGCGTGACCCAGCGCGACCATTGCGCGACCATATGCGCGATCACATACGCGACCATGCACGACCTCCTGCGCGACACAACACAACATATACGTGAACACTGTCTTCATAATACACAATAACAATTCAAAATACAAAGTAACCTGTATTAAAATATACAATAACAATTTGAGTGCAAAGTGATAATTATGAGTGCCAAAATGACAATTCTTCTACAACCTTGTCTTCATAATACACAATAACTACAATTCGAGTGTCAAAATAACATTTATATCAAACACCACTTTCTTTTCAGATTCGGATGCATCTCATCGTAAAAATAAATGCAAATACAATTGTGCTTGGAATTGTATCTTTTCCACAACAATGAATTGTTTGAAGCACGATTGCTCAAGTAATTCCATGACACGACCATTTAATCTCTCCTTTATCATCTTTAAGACATCCCATGACCCCCGACAACCGATTTTAGCCTAAACTGATTCATTTCCTGTAAGAATAAACAATTAGATTTTAAAAAGTTGCACAAATAATAAACATCAAGAGGGTCGCACAAACCAATTCACATTAATCATACTTTATACCTATTTTAGCCTTAGGACCTACTAATGTTCTAGGAATAATAAATTAGCACAAATAGTATCCAAATTAACACAACTTAGCACAAAATCTGTTGTTATTTTGTAGCCTAACCTTTTGTAACGGTTTTATAAATACCAACTCTTCATCAATAATATGTGTGTAATTTTCCTATCATCCACCAAAGAAGCAGGATATGAGAACTCATCAAATTAGAGGGTCGCACAAAGGTCGCACAAGGGTCGCAACAGTTAACTATAAATTAAGCACAAGGGTCGCACAAAGGTCGCAACAATTAACTATTAATTAATCACAAGAGTCGCACAAGAGTCGCACAAGGGTCACAACAGTTAACTAAAAATTAAGCACAAGAGGTCGCACAAGGGTCGCACAAATATCGCAAAAGGGTCGCAACAGTTAACAAAAAATTAAGCACAAGGGTTGCACAAAGGTCGCACAGGGGTCGCACTAGGGTCATAACATTTGAACATAAACAAAAATTGAACATCAGATTCTTACCTTGAAATACGCACGGCTGCGCTCGAGAGAGATGCGTGGCATCCAATTTTCGATGGGAAGAGGCTAGCGCCGACTTCCTGGTGGGGAGAGGGTTGCGTGGCGGCGATTTATGGGGGTAGGGGCTGCACGGCCGCGATTTCGGGCTGGAGGCGGTTGCACGGCGGTGATTTTGGGTAGAGGCGGTTGCGCGGCGGCGATTTTGAGTGGAGGCGGTTGCGCGGCTGCGATTTTGGGTGGAGGGAGAGGGTTGCGTACCCTTTTTTCAATTGGGGCAGATTTTGGATTTTCTAAGGGTATTTAGGTCCAAAATATGTATTGGGTGACATATTTAACAAAAAAAAAAATAGTGGGTGATATTTTTAAAAATGGAAACTACAAAGTGGCATTATGACATATTTCCTGTCCCGTATAAGTTTCTTGAGTAGGTTTTATATGTAAACGCTTAACATAAAATAGTTTTAGAGTATTAATAATCTCATCAGGAGTATCATTAAACCTGTCAGGGGTATCATTAGTCTGAGTTTAGGAATTTTTTTTTAATTTTTTTTGAACTCAGACTAATGATACCTCTAATGAGATTAATGATACTCCCGATGAAATTAATGATACTTTAAAATTGTTTCATGATAAATTTATCATGAACTATTTTCATATAATACTTTACCAAGTTTCTTGTATCTTTTTGTTGATTTGTTTAAGAAAGTTTATTGTTTATTAATATATGGTGGACCATATGCTGATTTTTGTGAAAAGTAATGGAGAGTTGTGAAAATGTAAAGAGTAGTTGTTTAAAAAAATATTTGTTTATTAATTTATGGATTTTTTTTTTATGGAATAAGAAACTTAGGGGGTGTATTGAATTAGTATTTTAAAGTACTTTTTTAGTTGAAAAAAGTCATGCAGATTTTAAAAGATTTTGCAGGATTTTTATGACTTTTAAGATTTTACAGGATTCTATAAGACTTTTTAAATCATAATTTTAATGGATTTTGTAGAACTTCGTGGACTTTGCAGAATTTCGTGGATTTGTGACATACAAAGAGTTCAAGATTTTTTTTTATACATTCGAATTTAAAAAGAGTCAAAGACAAAAAAAAATCTCCATAATATCATGTCCTGCTAAACAACATTCATCCACATATCCATAGCTATACTAGTCCTCCAAGCATTATCGGCTTGTCGCTCTTGCTCTTGGGTTTGAATAATAGGCTCAAAGTTATGATCTTCATTAATCAGTAATGTTGAAGATGAAGGTTTGTCCACCGGTTCAACTGGAAATTCATCAGAACGACATTCTTTGCGAAGAAAGTTATGTAGAGCTGCACATGCTAATATAAGTTCTGTTTGTGTCTTAAATAAAATGGAGGTGCTGACTTAAAAATTGTGAACCTTGATTTAAAAATACCAAATATTCTCTCAATCACATTCCTTAAAAGACGCATGACGAAGATTGGACAATTTTTTCTCATTTTCAGGGTCATTACTTTGACCTGCAAAATCTTGTAGATGATATGTTACACCTCGAAATGGAGCTAAAAACTGGCGTCAATTAGGAAATCCACAATCCACCAAAAAATATTTACCTAATTACATATGCAATATATAATATTAATTTTATAATAATATTATAATACTAATAATATTAATATAAAACATAAGTATTTACCTTGTGGCACTTTAAGTCAATTCCTCCTTGTTATAACATCATTTAGTATCTTAAAATCATGAGCCGAACTCTCCCACCCACTAAAAACGTACATGAACTCCAAATCAAAATTACAAGCGACTGATACATTTTGTGATATCTTTCCATGACGATTACGATAACTGCTTACATCTCGTCCTTTACTATTGCTGGAATATGTGTCTCGTCAATAGCTCCAATGCAATCCTAATATAACAATTTTCGTATGAAAAATATAAATATAGTAGTGTCATTTTAATTATAATATTTATTGTTCATCAAGTAATCTGGCTATTGGACAGCAAGACTTGGGCTTGGAATTTTCGCACAATTTTTTGCGAGTGTATTGGGCTGTTGCGCATCAATTTTGTTTCGTCCATATCTTGAGCTCTCGAACACCGATTGACTCGATTCTTTTTTCTGTTGCGATTCTATTTTCGAGAAGCTTCATATGGTTCAAGTCTCTTCTCCATAAATCCACTGTACCAACTAGGGATGATCACGGTGCGGTTTTGCAGTTTTTTCTACAAAATTTAAATTGCATTGCTACATGCGGTTCGGTTAAGTGTTAAATTTCAAACCACAGTTTATTAAATAAAATTGATCATGCGGGTTTGAACAGTTTCGATTGGTTTTTAGCGGTTCAGCGGTTTGAACTAGATAGGATGTCAGATAATTATACAATGATAGTAAATAAATAATTAATTAAAATATTTTACAATTCGAATAGTAACACCTAACAAGCCAACTCATTATCATCTTTATACGAACAATTAAAATTACTACTATGTTCATTGTTCATCTCTTCTACCACAACAAGCAATAATAGATGAGATATAATTTAAAAACAACATAGTTGGTAAATTTTTTAATTAATTTATAGTTAATGGACTAATATATATATATAATAGTGAGTACACTCATGTGTATATTATATATACAAGTCAATTCAATGCATATAATAACATATATAATATTCGCAATATATATATATATATATATATGCACATATATAATTAGCGGTGTGGTCGATGCCGGTTTTGCACCCAAAATTCAAATTGCCTTGTTTGAGCGGAGCGGTTTGCTAAGAAAAAATTAACCGTGGTTTATCTACAAAAATTACAAATAGTGGTGCAATTTGGTTCAGTGCGGACGGTTCAAGTGGTTTTTTTAAATTTGATGATCACCCCTAGTATCAACCCCAGTTATTTTTCTCCTCTAACTCAAAAGGTTCCAAAATATCCTGAAATTCATCGAGACCATAATAACATAAATTGGATAATTATGAGCAAAATAAATTTATTGTTATAAAACAATCATAATTTGAGCACAAATTCCGACTTATCAATTTTGTCAAAATAAAACATAGAAAAATCATGCATTAATCTAGCCGACAATTTGACAACGAATCATATTCAAAAGTGAAGAGACAAAGGTGAAGACATTGTTGGTTTTAGAGGCACGAACACCATGTTCGGTGCAGCGGAAGATAACGATTCACCAACAACGAATCTGCATATGGTTGTATAACATAAAAAATAAAGGATAAATAACACGTATATAAATCCTTACAGCGATTTATACGCAGAATCCTCAACTATGGTATCCACGTAACGACTTTCTAACAACCTGCAGCGATATGCCAGCATTGAATCTCGAGACAAATTTGCTAGGAAAATTCCGACGGGAGATTTTATGGAGAAATTATATATCATGTGTTATGTGTATTTTGGAATTCCCATGAGACACATATTTATAAGGATTAACTTGACTTAATTCCTAAGCAAGATATCGGGCCTAGCCCGTAATATAATCTCTACTGATTATATTTCTCTAGATATGTTCTTACGAATAATATATTTACCATATCTTATTATTCTTGTATAATAATATTCCAAATATTATTATTGAGATTTTATATTTAATTAAATCTAATTTAATTAAATAATAATAATTAATTCTAAATATAATTATTATTATATTCTCCATAAATTAAATATTATATCCAATACAATATTTAGTCAACCAACTATAATTGATAAATTGTCATTACTTGTTGTGTGACCCATAGGCCCTCTTATATCGAGCGATTAGTCAAACTAACGGTCTTAATTGAACCCTAGATAATAAATCAGACATTCTCAATATATGAGGTACGTTGCGAGGAAATCTGCAACTACCTGTAATACTGTAGGCTATTGTGATATCTTCATTTCATTCACGAATATTCGATTAAGTCTTGAACATGATGAAGTGTCTATTCAAATAACTTAATCATATTATCTCAAATCACTAATTGATCAAGTATATCACACTTAGCCACAAAGTCTAAGTTGATGCGCGGCGACCGACGACTTAGATCCAATTATGATGAGAAGACGAGTATTATCTCTAAATCCACATTGAGGAATGAATCATATTCTTGGCTCAACTACCACGCACATGTATTTCGTGATGAACCCAGCCCATGCCATATCTACCCGTGGAAGGGTGCAAGCGTCGGTCATGGTCAAAGTTCACCACTCCACACATGTCGTGCGTATTGACCTCAAGTCAGAGGAGTATCACATCGCTCCCACTAACCGAGACACCCGTAGACACATTATGTGGAATTACATCAAACAGTGCATCCATCATGAGATACCCGGTATCTCGTAGTAAGTGAGATCTTACTACACTCTCTAAGAGTATGATGCAGATCGCACACCAATCTCAATTGCATCATCAATATCTCATTCTTGATGATCCTTGATCGGGGCTATTTGAGAATCATACTTAAGTCATCTGAGTTTTCACTCACTTAATGATAGTAGTGATTCATGGGAACACAAATAAGAATATATGCAAATAATCAAACATCATATTCAGATAAGTGTAACACCATACATTTAATATTAAACCAATAATGATATTAAATCAAATCTGAATATTATCTTAGTATTATGTCCTTTCGATGGATTGTCTCTAGGACACTAACACTAACAGACATTACCGAAGAAAGCACTTCAAGAGTCATTTCAAAAATCCTTTAAAATCCTATGAGTTTGGATGAGATTGTTGGTGTTTATAAAAACAACTAAAAAGTCCTTCAAAATCCATCTAACACAATAATCCTTTAAAATCCTTATATTTTTTAATACTAATGGATTTATTTTAAATAGTAAAAAGTCTTGAATGAATACCAATGAATTTTAATGGACTCTTTAAAAAATCTTGAAAATCCAGATTGAATACCAGTTGATTGTTTTTAAGTGACGTAAAATCCTAAGATGAGTGTATTCAATTGAGGTTCTATTGGATTTTTTTTTTACTTTAAAAAGTCAGTGAATTTAGAAAATTTATAGACTCCATGCAGAGTTTGACTGACTTTTTTTGTTGATTTACTTGGATTTTCATAGACTTTATAGGATTGTGGAATACATATTTTTTTATTAATTTACATGGATTTCCATAAACTCCGGTGCTGGAACCATTGATGCAAATGTATATAGAACACACTTGTAATCCAAATTGTTTAAAAAAAATATGTTAGTTAAAAAAAAGGATTAAGTGCAGGATAATACAATTCCAAACCACTTTTTACAAATTGGTACAACATAATTGAACAGACGCCCCTGTTCAACATAATTGGTACAAATTGTTCAATTGTATTATTTTGTGAACGCCCCTAAAAAAAATACTTTATTATTCATCATTATTATTCTTATCTTCATTTTCATCACCATTATACCTCGCCCTCATTAGAAGTCTCTGGTTGTTAGAAGATATTCTGGAGAGTAAAATTTATTTATATTTTTTGAAGAGTAGACTTGACAGCGTGGCGGGGAATCCCCAAAGCAAACGGGGACGGAGATTTTTTTTGCCTCGTAGGCGGGGACCAGGATAGTATTCCCAGCCCCGGGGGTCCCCGTCTCGTTCCCCGCAGGGAGCCGCATTATTTTTTATATAATTAATATATATATATATATATATATATATATATATATATATATATATATAATTTAAATTTAAAAGTAAATTATAAATAAATATTTCATAATTTCATACTCAATTAACTATTTATTAAAAATTATATATATATATATATATATATATATATATATATATATTTTATTTAATATTATGTTATTAGTTCCAAATTATATAATTTTCACTTTAGTATATATGTTAATTAAAAATATTAGAATTAGAGGTTTTTCAATTTATTTAAATTAATTTTTTTTAACACCAACTTAAAGTAATTGTTGTGTATGATTAATTTTTTTAATTTAAATATTATTTTATATTTTAAAAATGAGATAAAAAAATAATTAGGCGGAGAACAGGGAATCCCCGCGAGATGGGGATCCCCGGCGAGGCGGGGATGGGGGGAAAAATTTCTCCATTTATTTCGCGGGGACGGGGATGGGGAATGACCCCCTGTCCCCTCCCCGTTGACATCCCAATGGAAGAAAATAAAAAAAAAAGTCCATAAACTGTTGGATACCTAAAGATTTTTTAAGACTTTTTAAAATCCGTAGAAATCTCTGGTTATTAGAAGAGATTTTGGAGAGTAAAATCTATTTATATTTTGGAAGAGAATCAAATAAAATTTATAGAGTATTAAAATCCATAGACAGTTGAACCACCACCACCAGATCAATGCCAAATTGACGCCCGCCTCCTGTTAAGGCGGTGGCCATTTTGACGACGGGTGGTGCCCCTTTGAGATTGCGGACAACACTCAAATATGATTCGTTAGATCCGATTCATATATGATTGTTTTCGGCGTTGTTTCAATTGACACCGACAAGAACTAGGTATGCTGCTATTCATTTTCTAGTCCACTGGCAACCAGCAATGAAAATCAATGGCGAGTGAAAGTAGGGAAAAGATGGGCCCAACTAAGGCCGTTAATTTGTTGTACGGGACAGAGGGTGGGCCACCGGAAAATAGATGGGGTTGAGGATGACAATTTTCCAATCGTGAGAACGCAACTTTCAGATGGCTAAGGAGGTGGCGTTAGCTTGGCGACGACAACGATGATTGCTTTCTCGGTGCATTCTGGAATTGAGCAAATTAGATTATAGGCCGCATTTTGGATAATCAGGAAACATTGGAGAAGGACATTAAGTATAACCTGCATTTTAGATAATCAAGAAACTTTGGAGAAGGCCTCTTGGTGCATCAGGGAGCTATTTCAAATTAATAATATAATTTTGAAATTTAATAGAATTATATAAATTAACGTAATAAGATGGATTTGATTGTTTAATTCTATTAAGACGAAGGGTCCATTTGATTTCTATGAGTAGGAAGAAGTGTTTGGATGTACAAAATAAGAGTTGAGGGACACATTTGATCCCCACCAATAAGTTGAGGGGCCTATTTGACCATTTTTTCCAAGATTAAATGTTAATTAATTAATATTATAAATTATTTTAAAGCAAAAAGGGTATTTTTGTAATGTTATATTTATTAATTAAATTTATTAATAGGGCGATACAGTGCGATTGCAATATGAAGAGTGCAAACACTTTAATGCAAAATGCAATTCATTTAAAAAAATATTATACGTTGGATCTTCGATCTAACGGTTATCAATGGGTTTACTGACATCAGGAAGGGCAAAAACCTTCCTAACCGTAGAAAAGCCCTTATGTCTAATAAAGAAATTTCCGGCTCGTAAACTTGAATTGCAAAGATTGTTAAAATTAGGTTTTATTTATCAAAATCCAATTATATAAATTAAATTGCAATTTACGAAAATATGATGATTTTATATACCGAACTTTGTAGTTTTTATCAATTATAACATGAACTTTTAAAGATTACAATTCAATGCACGAACTAATTTATTACTGCAATTCAATACATGGTGTAAGGGGGCGTTTGGTTAACAACTCTTCAATGGTAATTGTAATGAGATTGAAAATTTGTGTAATTAACATGTTTCACGAGAACAAAATCATTACCTCTCCTCCTAAATAAGGTAATCACTACTCCATTTTTATTACTCTATTCTCTTCCTATAATAATCCTCCCCAATCATTCCCACATTTCTCCACCAACAACCATTTGTTGTCAACTTCTATTCCAAAATTGGGGCATGACACTAGCAATGGTGATACCATTAGAACACTTCTTCCCCTAAAATATCATTTTTCTTATGAGGGCGTATATGGAAAAAAAATTTCATTCCCATTACTATTAAGGAATTGCTAACCAAGCGCCCCCTAAATTTCTTTTATCTATATTAGAAAATGGGGCATTTACATATTGGTTCAAAAAAGTGACTCTAATTACAAATTTATTCAAAGTATTTGCACATACACATATTTTACACTTCTGTGCAAATATATTTTAGGATTAATTGCAAAAAAAAAAAAAAAGGAACTTTATAGTCTTTATTAATTACAATATGAACTTTTAAAGTTTGCAATTCGATGCACAAACTAATTTATCACTGTAATTCAATACATAGTGTAAATTTTTGGGGATACTCTATACATGGTGTAATTTTTTCGGCAATACTAACGCTACGTGGCAGACAAAGCCACCACAAAAAACACGTCACACGCTACATCAAATACCAATTCTAGAAGTAATTTTTTTTAATATTGCAAAAATTGCTCAAACACGGTTTAATAATAGTGAAATATTGTAAAAAAATATTGTTTTATAGTACCTATACAAGTTTGTATGATGTGAGACATTTTTTCTACGTAAACTTGACAACACAAATATTTTTAATCAATTATTAAACGTCTTTGAGCAATATTTTTTTTAACAAAAGAACTTTTTAAAATATTAATATATATATATATATATATATATATATATATATATATATATTTTTTTTTTTTTTTTGTAAATTTGACATTTGACTTGCCGTTTCCCTATATTTTATGCATATGGGCAAATATTTTGAATCAATTTGTAATTAGAATAATTTTTTTTTTTGACAGAGTATAGAGTGAAACTGGTTCATACATGAATCATTAAAGGACATTAGTTGTTTCCATTGAAGAGTATTAATTGTATTTACTGAAGAAATATTACTGATTTATACTAAAGAGTCTTACTTGTTCAGTGAAAATGAACTAATACTCTTCAATGAAAACAACTAATACTCTTCAGTGAAAACAACTAATACACTTTAATAATTCATATATAAACCAATTTAACTCTATACATACTTTTTTCAACTATTTTGTCATGTTAATAAGTATTTTTAGTACAAAGAAAAGTTTCGGAGTATTTATAGCTTTTGTTTTGAAGTGAGTATTCAAATTAACTTCTTATTTGCTCTGTTCGCCTAAAATAATGTTAGGGTTCATACAGATGATCTTCTCCAAATTAGCAGCGCAGGAGGATGCAGAAATTCTCCAGCGGAAAACCGAAATTGAGGAATGTTGTTGGGACGTATTTACCGAAGAAATCCTCTCTCGTCACCCCGCCAACCACCTCCAAACACTCAAATCTGTTTGCAGAAATTGGTACCAAATCATTTCAAGCCCCAATTTTGTTCGGCTTCATCTCAAAATACATAATCAGAGCCGATTCCGAGTCCTTTTGCAAACGAAATCCGGCATGATGATCGAGTGTACAACATTAACTCATGTGCCGAAGAAATCAAGCAGCAAATTCCCCACCCACCAGCAATTCGCAAAAGGAGATCCAGAATCCTCGGCTCTTGCAATGGCCTCCTCTGTTTGTTACTCGCACAAGGCACAATCGCGGTGTACAATCCATCCACAGGAAAGTATTTCAAGGCAGAATTGAGTCTACACAACTTTCACATCATCAATTGCTATTGGTTCGGTCAGCACCCTTCCTCTGGAGAATACATTTTGGTTTTGGGTAATCGGAGTTTATAACTTCACTCGCAGCCCTAACTTAGAAACGATTCACTCCACATTTTTCTGTCAAGTTCCAAGCCCAGTAATGTACGGTTTTCGTGAGAAGAGAGGTGTCCTATTGCACGGAGTTTTACACTGGCCTGTTAAACGGAACAGTCGAGATGACGGCATTGGCCGTTACATAATTTGGGCGTACCATCTCGACGATAACAAATACTTTGAGATTTCACCCCCTGTCCGGGACTGTGATTTTAGACTAGGAGTTGTTGGGGGTTTGTTTGCAATCTTGAAGCGTCGTGTGTTTCTTGGACGAAATATGCTGACATTCAGGGGTTCGACAGCTACACAGTGTTGTCTCCTTTGGGAATTTTCCCTGATGGTGATCTCATCTTGGATGTTGATAATCTCAAGTACAACTTGGATGACAACAAGTCTGTGCTTCTTATGAATAAGGACAATGGTAGTGAAGCAATTGTTTGTGCTGATAGTTTGGTGTCTCCAACAATTTTTGGAGGAGGAGATGAATAACAACTCAGGACTAAGACATACAATATAAGCACACACAAGGGTGGTATTGGATATAGTAGATCTGAAGCAATTAATTATGTGTGTGGTGATAGTTTAATTAGTGTCTGTCTCCAACAATTTTTGGGGAGTTTTGCATATCACAAATTATAACTCATCAGTACAACATTTAAATTGCTTTTTTTTGTTTTTTGTTTTCTGTCAAGGTGTTTGGTATACTATATTTGTTGGGTTCTATAATCACAGCTATTTCACATTGTTTGTTTAATTGATACCTGACCGGAGTATTTTTGTTGAAAGTTATCAAATGAATCTACATGAAAGATTTACAAACTAGCACACGTGCTTAAACTCAACCATTTAATTTGTTGTGAGCAGAGGAAGGCTAGCCAAGTGAGCAATGAGTCAAAAATGTCTCATGAACTGTTTACTCTGATCAAGCCACTCTGCAGCACAAAGTGATTGTACAATATTCAATTGAATTTTCAAATGCTCCCCTCAATTGTGTTCAAGAACGCACCTTAAACTCGTTTTGGGTTGAAAAAAATTCCCTCTTAAATGTTTTTGCTTGTTTACGTTGTATGTTTTTCAGAAGCTAGAGACGATTGATGGGCACTTTCAAACCATCTCCAAACACTCAAACTTGTTTGCAAAAGTTGGTTCCAAATAATTTCGAGCCCCTATTTCGTTAGCTTTCATCTCAAAATACACAATCAAAGCCGAATCCGAGTCCTGATGCAACAGAATCACGAGATGATGATAGAGTACACATGCAACATTAACTCACGTGACCAAGAAACCAAGCGTATCCGTTATCATCCTTGTCATCTTCTCTTAACAACTCATAGCATTTGTTTATTTAGAATTAAATATGTTAGCTACTAAAGTATGTACTACTAATATCTTCCATTACAATGGAATAAAAAGTATAACTCACAAGTACAAAGTCTTGTATACAGATACATGGGTGCAAAACTTTTTTATGTACGGGTGCAATTTTTTTATAGTGATGGTAATATTGTTTTGTTAACTGCCTTCCCTTTCGATTATAGTTGAATAACTTTGTACGGTACATAAATAAACAACAAAGAGATGAAAAGAAATCCTATAAATATGTCAATCTAGTGTTGACTGTATATTTACTGACATAATGCAAAGATTCGGTAGAAAATATGATCATGGAAAATATTATCAAATCTTTCAATTCCAGTTTGCTACAATTATTTCCTTTTCCTTTTTCTTTATTTCGTTCCGTTTCAATTTAATGGTATTTCTGCTTCGGCGATTTTAGTTCTGTTTTGAACAGAGGTTTTAAATTTCATGGAAACAGTTTTGCAAGGCGGTTTTCAATTCTAGAGTTTATTTTCGTGATTAACTGTTTGAGTTTTCTAAACCCTTCAGTTCTTCACAAACTGCAGTGGAATTTCATCATGTACATTAAGCAGGTAATGGACCATCCAGTTTATTTGATCCGTGATTATTAATTTACTTTAAGAATTAATGCTTATTAATTAATTGTGTTGCGTGTATCTCCATTATATATAGGTTGTAATTGAAGGGTTTAAGAGTTACAGGGAACAAATTGCAACTGACACATTCAGTCCTAAACTCAACTGTGTTGGTATATACTTTTCCCCCCTCTTTTATTCTCTTTGAATTGACAATATTGATTTGATGAATGCTGCGCAGTTGGTGCA
Source organism: Ballota nigra (assembly GCA_947034835.1). Classification (NCBI taxonomy): domain Eukaryota; kingdom Viridiplantae; phylum Streptophyta; class Magnoliopsida; order Lamiales; family Lamiaceae; genus Ballota; species Ballota nigra. The sequence goes on along the minus strand of OX344721.1, from coordinate 117,713,778 downwards.
AATGGATCTGGCAAATCTAATTTTTTCGATGGTATGTTAATTTTGATATCTAGTTATATTAATTAATTCTATTAGGGATTAGTTTAATGGAAAACCTACTTATGTATACTCGCAGCTATACGATTTGTGATAAGTGATCTATTCCATAACTTGCGTAACGAAGAAAGGCAAGCATTGCTGCACGTAAGCTTTAGAGTTAAATACATATTAGCTCACTAATTTCCTATGCAATATGAAGTTAATTCTTTACTAATTCTGATTGCTTTCCAGGAAGGTGCAGGGCACCAGGTGCTCTCAGCATTTGTCGAGATTGTGTTTGACAATTCTGATAATCGTATCCCAGTTGATAAAGAGGAGGTGCGGCTGAGGAGAACGATTGGTGTTAAGAAGGACGAATATTTCTTGGATGGGAAACACATCACGTACGAATCTTCATGATCGTTTTTATTGTTTTGCTTTTATTTATCCGGATTGATCTTCCTGTTAATTGCATTGCTTTCGAGTTTTCAGGAAGACAGAAGTCACGAATCTGCTTGAAAGCGCGGGGTTTTCTCGTTCTAATCCTTACTATGTTGTGCAGCAGGGAAAAGTAGGTTAATTTTACTTCATTATTTTTCCCACTCATCTTTCTGACAGACGTTGCTTCGATCTCAGATTGCATCATTGACGTTAATGAAGGATTCCGAGCGATTGGAGCTGCTGAAGGAAATTGGCGGGAGTCGAGTCTATGAGGAGAGACGTCGTGAAAGCTTGAAACTCATGCACGAGACGGGCAATAAGAGAAAGCAAATTACTCAAGTTGTGCAGTACTTGAACGACAGGCTTCAGGAGCTCGACGAAGAGAAAGAGGAATTGCAAAAATATCAGCAGCTTCATCGCCAGAAGAAGTCTTTGGAGTACACTATTTACGACAAACAGCTCCACGACGCGAAGCACCAATTAATAAAGGCAAATATTTTCTGTTTCTAATAGTACATCATTAGGAGTGGCTTAGTACTTTAGCATGATTCGCCTATTTTGCAGATAGAAGAGGATAGATTAAAGGTGACTGAGAAATCTTCCGTGATGTATAATAAGGTCTCTGATGCTCACGAGAAGCGCAAAGAGTTGGACAAGTCGGTTAAAGATGTTACTAAAGATGCTTGGAGTTTGAGCAGAGAGAAGGAAATGATAGAGAAACAAATGATACAAGCTGTAAAGAAACGCGCGAAACTTGAGCTAGATGATAAAGAGTTGAAAGATAAGATCAGAGCGAGTATTAGATCTAAGGTGCCGTTGATTAGACTCTTGTAAAGTTTTTTCGCCTATCTCTCGAAGGTTTTACTGATATATGGTTTCTTACTCCAGGAGGATGCTGCGGAACAACTTGTTGTGTTGGAGAAAGAGATCCGAGACTCCAATGCCGAGCTGAGTAAGATCAATCAGTCGTATGATGAGCAGGTCGGGGAGGAGGAGAATCTGGCTCGACGGTATCTCTAATATTTTTGTTTGCTATCTAATTGAATTATGAGACCATAAGAACTATCATTTTTCTTCATATATTTGACCAATGAAAGATGCTAAGATTGTCACTCATTTTGAATAACTTTGATCTCTATGATTGTGTTTTGTTCATACTGTATTCAATTTCTGGATATGAATTGTGTAGGGTTATGGAGCTTGAAAAACAACTCAGCATTCTGTATCAGAAACAGGGTCGCTCGACACAGTTTGGTGATAAAGCAAGTCGAGACGAGTGGCTTAAAAAAGAAATTAAAGATTACGAGCAAGTTCTGTCCTCAAACCAAGAACAGGTAATTTTTTCCTTGTATATCTTGTGTTCTGGAAAAGTTGTATGGGAATAACTTTCTGTGTGTTTTACTTATTTCAGGAGAAAAAACTTAGGGAAGAAATTGAGCAGCTGAAGAAAGACTTCAGAGAGCATAATGCCATTATAAAGGGACGAAGACACGAAGCAGCTAAATTGGATGATTTAATTTCGGGATACAGACAAAGCTACAGCCAGTTTACAACGGAGAGAAATAAGCAACACGATGAGCGCAAGTATGATTGTCATCTCAGTCGTAAACTTTTTGTTTGCTAGAGTCTAATCAGTTCCTATATTTAGGTCCTTGTGGGGAAGAGAAAGCGAACTATCTTCCGAAATTGATAGGCTGAAGTCGGAGGTTGATAAAGCGGAGAAAAACCTCGATCACGCCACTCCTGGTGTGAGTGCTATAATTTGATGGATTTAGATAACGGTTTCTCTTTATTATTTCTCTTTAATTCTTGTCAACATGGTCAGGATATAAGAAGAGGACTGCAGTCTGTGAGGAGGATATGTGACCAAAATGGTATTGGTGGAGTATATGGGCCGATTATCGAGTTGCTAGACTGTGACGAAATATTTTTCACAGCCGTCGAAGTTACTGCTGGAAACAGGTAACAATATTGATATCGCAATTTTGTTTGATGTCTATTCTGTTTCTGGTTTGCCTAAACTTTTTTGTACAGCTTGTTTCATGTGGTGGTTGAAAATGACGACATATCGACCAAAATAATCGAGCACCTCAATGCACAGAAAGGTGGGCGCGTGACGTTCATACCCCTGAATAGGGTGAAAGCTCCGCAAGTTACATATCCACAGAGTTCTGATGTGATACCCCTTTTGAGAAAATTGAAATTCTTGGAGAAATATCGTTCAGCATTTGGTCAGGTCAGCCTTACTTGCATAACAACATAGAATTTATTGAAAAGTCACAATTGGATTCTTTAAATTTATATGGTGCCCCTATGTAAGTTTTTGTTTGGATATTGGTAGGTGTTTGCAAAGACTGTTATTTGCCGAGATTTGGATGTTGCTACGAGGGTCGCCCGTACGGATGGTCTAGACTGCATCACATTGGAAGGTTAAATCGAAGTCCGTCTGCTTTCTTAACCAAAAAGAAGTTGACCAGTTCACTAATTCGTCTGCAGGTGATCAAGTGAACAAAAAAGGCGGCATGACTGGGGGGTTTTATGATCGCACGCGCTCCAAACTGAAATTTATTCGCACGATTAGAGAAAATGTGGAGTCTGGTAGGATGAAAGAAGAGGAGCTGAACAAAATCAGAGAAGAACTTCAAAATATCCTTCTGGTTTTTTATTATTAGAGCAAAAGCTAGTGCCACGTTTTTTGTTATATTATTCTGCACGTTTCAGCCAAATCTGGTGTCCCGTTTTCACTTAACATATCTCACAGACTGATCAGAGAATCAATGAGCTAGTGGGAGAGCAACAGAAGAATGATGCCAAGTTTGGTCATGAAAAATCTTTACTTCAACAGCTGAAGCAGGACTCAATTAATGCTGAGAAGCAAAAACATTCCATCTCAAACTCACTTGAGAATAAAGTGAGTCAACCTTTGGAAAGGATATCAAAATATTACTACAATCTTGTTTTTTTATTAACATGTTTTATTTTTCTCCCCAGGAGAAGTTGCTTGCCAGAATATTGAGTCAAATAGATCAGGACAGAGCTAACATCGCCACGAAAGAAGCTGAAATGGGGACCGAACTTGTTGATCACTTGACCGAGGAAGAGAAACAATCTCTTTCTCGGTTAAACCCTGAAATAATTGATTTGAAAAAGCAACTAGTTACCTGCAGGACTAATCGATTGGAGGTTACAAGTTTATTTAAGCTCTTCCGTAAATGGTCGTCTTTTACTTTTATTAAATTTTGGAATTGTGCATTTGACAGATTGAAACAAGAAAATCGGAGCTGGAGGCAAATCTATCGAAAAATCTTGTTAGGAGTAAAGAAGAGTTGGAGGCCGTAAAGCTATTGTCAGAAACTGAAATGTTGGAGGGAGAAGCCAAGTTGAAAGAGCAGGAATTAATGGATGCAAATTCATTAGTTGATCAATTGACTCAACAGCTAAAGAGTTAGTCATCTGATTCTTTTTTCTCAAACCTTTACATTTCTTCACTTCATTCTAACATGTTTATATCTTTTACAGAAGTAACTGAGTCTATAAATTTGATGAATAAGGATTTGGAGAAAAATAAAGCTGAAAAAGATAGACTAAAGGTAGTATTAAATTGGGTTTAGTTTTTTTGTGGTTTGTGTGTTGTTTTGTCGAAGTTTGTATTTTACGGTCCAAGATGCTTCGTTGTGTATGTAGAAATTAGAAGACGAGTACCGAACTAGTATGCAGGATGACGAAAAAGAACTGGAGCAGTTATTGAGTAAGAAGAATATTTATCTGGCCAAGCAAGAAGAGTACTCAAAGAAAATCCGGGATTTGGGTCCTCTATCGTCCGATGCTTTTGAAACGTAATCTTCGTATATATCCTACTGCATATTTTATTTTGATCAAACCTGCGAACTTCATCTGCAAGAATTGACCTGTAGTGGCATCATTATTTATTCTCTAGCTAAAAGTCTTTTATGACAGGAAACAATAAGTTTTTAATGACATGATTTTTTTAAGCCCGTTTTCTGTCATTTAAGACTTACTGTGTCCGTTATTAACTAGAGAAACAATGATGACAGAATTGTTGTAATTAATTTTCTTATAGTGAAGGTACATTGATTGAATTCTAAATTTGGTTAGCAGTGTAACATATTAATACTCAAAGCACATTGTCTATATTGTTGTTAGTCACTAACTCTACTTTAAAGAATTGTTTCTGATGATTTGTGTTTCTGTGTGCCTTATGGTAGGTATAAGCGCAAAAACATTAAAGAATTGTATAAACAACTTCATAGGTGTAATGAGAAACTGCAACAATTTAGCCATGTAAATAAAAAGGCTCTGGATCAGTATGTAAATTTCCAAGAGCAAAAAGAAGAGCTCCAGAAAAGACAAGCTGAGATGGATGCTGGTGACGAGGTGAAGTCATTCGTCTTGCTTGTAGTTTTTCTCCTCGTGTGATTTCTGGATCGATTTTGCTGATTTGTATTTCTGCTCATCTCCGATAGAAAATCAAAGAACTTATATCGGTTTTGGATATGAGGAAGGATGAAGCAATCGAGCGTACATTTAAAGGCGTCGCTAAACATTTCCGAGAAGTGTTTTCTGAACTTGTGCAAGGAGGTCATGCATTTCTGGTTATGATGAAGAAAAAGGTTTGTTATTTCATCATCACAGGTTAAATAGACTGCTTATATCTTTAAGGATTTTGATGAAATGGTTTTAGTGGAACGAGATTAATTATCTACATTTAAACACAATGCATGCAAAGAGTATGATGCTCATCAAATAATTAGAAAATGCATTTGAAGAACTAATGATCTAGTCGATTTACTTGATCTATCTTCTTAAAACTCAAATCAAACGCATAATCAATGGTTTAAGTTTTGGATTAGATTGTAAAATTTTGTATTTAGCTCTAACAAGTTCTATAACGTCCTAACTTGTCAAATTAGTAACCATGTTTCTAAGACAAAATATAATGTGAATTAGTTTTATTATATATATTTGCAATTTTTTGTGTGTTTAAAAAATATATTAGTACAAATACTTTTTAATGTAACAACTAATACCATTTTGAGCTGTATGTTGAAATTGATTTACCAAGGACTTACTAAGTATCTATTATTTTTTTTTTTTTTTTCCTTCTAGTATCTACATTATTAAATATTAATCATTAAGAAAAAATTTATACAATTCAAATGGTTTACAGGATAATAATGATGATGCTGATAATGATGTGGATGATGATGAAGCTGGACCAGCAGAAACGGAGGGCAGGGTCGAAAAATATATTGGTGTCAAAGTGAAGGCATATTATTCATAATCAAGATTACTTTCATATATAACACGTTTTATTTTACGTTTTCAGTCAAATCTAGTGTGATATTATTATTGTAGGTTTGTTTTAGTGGGCAAGGGGAGACGCAATCGATGAAGCAGTTATCCGGGGGTCAGAAAACTGTGGTGGCTTTGGCATTGATGTTTGCAATACAGCGTTGCGACCCTGCTCCATTTTATCTTTTCGATGAAATCGATGCAACACTTGATCCTCAGTACAGAACCGCTGTTGGAAGTATCCTTCTTATGTGCTGCTCATGTTTTTGACCTAAAAACTGTGAAAATTTAATAACATTGACCTGAATTTGACGATACAAATTGTGGGTTCCTAATTCCATATCCATAAGCAACAACGTGGTGACTTGATTTTCAATCTTTGACTGTGATAAAATGAGTTATATGCTCATCACCTAAATTTCATTGTTTTCGTGACAACATATTATGCACTTCAAATTTTAACTAAATTGTAAATTCAAGTTAAAATTGAATTTTAATGAATTATGTAAAAATAAATATTGAATTTGAAACTTAGTTTGAAATTCATATGCTCACTGTTGTGACGTTGAGATCTTTAACTTGTTTTTGGTAGGTATGGTTCGTCGCCTAGCTGACGTGGCAAACACTCAGTTTATAACGATCACATTTCGGTCAGAGTTGGTTAACGTTGCTGATAAAATATATGACGTCACCCACAAAAACAGAGTTAGCCGCGTTAACATAATCACCAAGGAAGTTGCTTTTGATTTTATCGAGCGTCAAGAATGACCAACATTGCCTCATCTCCACCACCCAATTCATCCAAGATTAGTGTGGAAGATTTCGAAATATGCATCCATTATACTCCAATTTTTTTTCATATCATTTTCCCCCTACTAACAAAGGTCTATGATAAGTATATGCACGAATAATGAAATATTTTTTGTTCGATTCAATATTCATGAGCTAATAAAAGAATTTGCATACTTACATTTTTTATTAGTTATAAAAGAACTTGCACACTCAAAAAATAAATAAATAGTATTGATTTGTGTGTACACATTACAAAATATATACATATTTACCCATATATTACTATTTTAATCAAAAAACTATTTTTTCTTAAAATGCGTGTCCGTACAAGTGTTCAAGTTGATTTTGGACGGAGAGCATATATCAGTTTAAAAGGACCATACAACGTCTCATCAAGGAACCCTTTGATTAATCCTATACTGCTTTCGTCTCAGAAAAATTTGCACACTTGTCTTTTCGGTTTGTCCTATAATAACTTGCACACTAAATAAAAATAAATATTGATTTGTGTCCACATTCATAAATATATATGAGTGATTCTTGTGTGCAATTTACTTAATGGGCTTTTAAAAGTAAAAAATGATTTGAAATTTAATCCAAAATTTAAATGCATATCATACATTTTGGATTCATATAAAAATTTGTGCAGGTAATAAATATATTTACCTTTATGTTATTATTTTACTTTAAAAAATATAAATTTTAATCGTGTACACAATTAAGTGTGTAGATTTCTCTAGAATATATAGAGTATGGAATAAAAAGAGATCAAGAAAGATTATCTGACACAGACAAGAAAAAAAATGGGTACAAATAAATTTATAATTTTTTGTTTTGAGTTCACATTTATTTTAATTTCTAAACGATCTTAATTTTCATCACTTTCATTTTAATAGCTAAGTAAATATTTCTAGGTCTTGAATTGATCCGTTTATTATAATATGGTCATTTATAAAAATATTAATTTTATGGAAATATCAATTAAATCAAAGGAGAGACCCTTTTGGAAAGTATTACTCCCACTTTCTCTATTTAATTGTTCTATTTTATTCAAAACTTTATTCCTTTTTATTTGTTACTATATCAATGCAGATGCAAATTTAACTATTTTTTCTAATAAAATACCGTATTTATTATACAATTTATATGAATTTAATAAAAGTATTAAACTAAGTATGTAACACAAGAAATATTTTTAAATAAAAATAACTAACATCCTTCATAATTAATACGTTTTAATGAACCATTAACACCATGAAACATCAAATGAACAAATCTCAAATTTAGGGATAACAATGAGGCGGATTTAAATTTGTACCCGCCACAAATTCGACCCGTATATAGCGGATTTGAACCCGATCAAACAAGAACCCGACAAGTCTGAGACGGACCCTGATATTTATTAGACCCGCTCCAAATATATTAAATATATATTATATAAAATATTTTATTTATTCATTTTAATACGCCATCTCCTTCTGTCATTTGGCTTTTCTGCTAATCTGCCCGCGATTTCCCGACCATCCCTCCACACCGCGAGCCGACCTCAGATCCCGACGGGAGTAGCCACCAGCCGCACCCTGTGCCCCCGTCTCCTCCCCCCTCGCCGCTTCGCCTCTAATTCCAATGCCGGTAGTCGCAGCGTTTTTTCCCCCGCCTCACAACCACACCCACGCCCAGCCCTCTTTGTCGTTGCCGGCTTCTCTATCGTGAGTTTCGCGGTCCTGGCCTCTATTCCTCTCGCAGTCAATTGCACTCCCCAGGTTCACGCAATTTTTTTTATGCTGTGAGTTCGGAAAAAAAAAAGAAAAAAAAAAAAAGAAGAGGCGGGTCGGGGCGGGTAAAACCCGCCGGGTGTGCGGGGCGGGTCTATGTTGAAAGTGTGCTGTATTTAAAAAGCACTTTAGTTCAAAGCGCGATTTCTTGTTCTGCCATACACGGACACAAATTCAGATTCAAGAAAAATTCGTTCCCAAAAAATGCAGAGCTCTGAGAACGTGATTGAATCAAGTAATGAAGTTAGGGAAAGCGACGAACATATATTGAATTTCTTGGACTCCATGGATAGTTATCTAATCCTTATGGATTCCTTATCATCAGCTCTTCGCCAGGTAGAAGAAATTTTCTAGATCCCTTTTTGTATTAATTTGAGAAAATAGTAGTACTAATTATCAGTCTTCTCTTGTGTAAAGATTGAATCTCTAGTTAATTGAATTGAAATATCCATTCATTTCGTGGATCTTGTTATTAAAACACCCAGTTAGACGCCTTTTCTAGGTTTCAATTTCAGCATTAATTAGCCACTCTGTAGCCGTTCTACCGTTGATTATTGCTTTTCCTTGTTGAAAATTGTAATGTTCTCACTCTTGATCGATCAGTTTAAGCTTTATAAGATGAGGTATTGTAGAACTTTTAGGATGAGGTGTTGAGTTTTTGACCCTTACATTTGTGCTTGATTCATATGGTTATAATAAAGCATTGTGTTATATCTGTTTACAGGGATGGCTCGATTTAGCGAGTGCTCGATATTCGATGGGCACTTCTCGTGTGAACACCACTCTACTTGACCTCAAACCTCACAGTGCTCCAACAACATTGCAAATTGAAAATGGTACTTTAATGCACTCATCTACATTTCATTATATGATTTTGAGGAAGTAATTTAATGTTTGTAAAGGATTTCGTGTTTGTTTTTCCAGCTGAGACCAATACAGAGGGACCACGCTTCGCGTTGTGCAAATGGACGTCCTCTGAAGATCGTGAAAAGTTCTCCGAGGAAGCCAAATTCGAAGAGGATGATTTGTTGCATAACAAGTCTAATATCTCACAAGTTCAGCATCAGGGTACATCTAAATCATTTTATGCTTAAGACTGTGGAAACCTGAAAAGGTCTTCACATTTTCATTGTTAGCAGTTTTATGATGTTGATATCTTGCTAATATACAATTCCTGCACCATACAGTATTGAGTAGGCCAAGAATTTGAATACGATATGTATAGGACTCTGTTGTTGTGACCAAATTTGGGTCATTTGATTTCCGTCATTCTTAATAATCAGTTTCATTAACATTTGGGTTTTTATTTGTAAAGAAGTTCAAGAGAGAAGGGCAGAAGGTTGTGAATCTCCAGTTTCTGCTGATAACTACGTAAGCTGCATTTACACCCTCTAATTATTCTGGAAACACTTGTTTTTCTTGTCTCCAGCAAATTGTAATTTGAATTGTATAAGCCCATGTTGTCTTAATAAGCAGTTCCACTAGTATTTGTGTTTTTATTAGTCCAATTTATGACTATATATGTTCTGTACGAGAGAAGCCAATATACGATTATTCTTTACCATATAGGATTCCCCGCAGTCATAGTCTAGTTTCCGTGCTCAAGTCGAATCATTCATCTGTCATCATTAGATGAAATCTTGAAACAATTTTGGCAGGTTGAGAAAGCAAGAGCTAGATCGCGCTCCATGTTTGGAACATTGGTCTCTCCTAAGCTTCGTGAGACCCAACTATCATTTGAGACAGGTACTACCACTAACCCCTTCATTATACTTGAGCATCCTTTTCCTAGATCGCCCGTCACGACATGCACTGGTTCATTTTATGATGTCTGTTACAACATTGACAGCTTTGGAAATGCTGGTAGAGATATCCAATGTCCGAGCGTCTTTGTTGTGTGCTTATGATCAAGTGCAAAAGGACCGGAATGGTGCCAAATAATTGTAAAATTACTCGGCTTATCAGTTTTGTTTTATGTAGTTCAAAATTATTGATTATTCATAGAAGCAGGAAGATTTTCAGTGCCTTTGTTCCTAGGTTAGGAATTTCAACCCACCCCCTACGGTTATTTTTAAGAGTTATCGTATGTCTTCAGGTGTTTTGATTTGTGTTAACCTTTTGACCTTCCTGAGAAAAAAGATAATTATGATGGAACATAGATCTCTTTTGCAGTTAAATTGTCATGGAACAATTCTTCCAACAGACCAACACAACACTGCTTAGCTCCTGATTGAGTAGTTGTTTTAAAGTGTGATGCAATTAAAAAAAAAAAAGGTGTTGTTCAGAAAGGAAAATTACATAACATTATAGCTTAGCAAATGAAACAATAGCTGAAACAATTGCACACCCTGTACTGTGATAAGAATAGATCTGCAGTTATGGAAAAATAATAAGAACGAAAAAGATTAGGAACACAATTTGTTGACCTAATTCGTTAATAATTGACTTAGTTTGGGGCAACTATTAAGTTAGGAGATCTACTAGTATCTGATACGAAATATGATGAATTAAAGAGAGATATACACCCAATTTTGGATCGTAAATTTAAAGTCTATCAAACTCGATTTCTGCTTTAAAGACCCAACTTTTTTTCTTTTTTGGCTCGGAGACATGAAGCAATCACCCAATCTACGTCCTGCACTGGATCCAATTCAATTTCCGTGTTTCAGTGGATACTTAAATTCCTTTGGTTGGTATATTAACAATGTTTTGGTATGAATGATAATACAGTATGTATCTTTATACTTGCACTCTATGGGCATTACCAAAACAGAACACACAGTGGGTGTTTCTATATACATTGAACTTCATAAAGTCCAATCTCATTGCCCAGGGCATTCTTCTTTTTTTTTTTTTTTGATATTGTTGACAATTGTAAACACAAATTCTTGTATTAACAAGTGTTATAGTGTAATTATTTACCTTTTGTATGTATTTTTAAATAATATTAGTTGTTTTATTAATTGAAATATATTTGAACACCAATATAGAGTTAGCCATCAATATTGAGAGTTGAGACTTCCAATATTACATAAAACTATTCGCCATTAAAAGCTGAGTTGTTCTTATATAATACTCCCATCGTCCCGGATCAACTTACACACTTATACGGATACACTTTTTAAAGAAAAAAATACTTTTTATGGTGGTCCATTTTCCTCTCTGCCAAATGATCCGTTTCTCTCATAACTTGTTGCATGTATTAATAAGCACTATTAATAGTTGTGTTTTCATTTATCCAATTTATGATTATGTTGTTTGTGCTCAAGTAAGACTATTCATCATTTGATGAAATCTTAAACAATTTTGGTATCAAATGTTGTGTGATTATGATCAAGTGCAAAAGGACCAGAGATGACAAAATTTAATTCAGATGGAACAAGATGACAAAAATTTACGAATTCAAAATATATATAAACCAAATTCTACATATAATTTAAATACCAAGGGGGTGACCCAAAATCAGACCCTGACCGTACATGACTTCTAGTAGCCTAGTAGTTTTGGTTTGTGTAAAAAAGAAAATTGTGATATCACATGAATCTCGAATAGTTGTAGTTTCTTGTGAAGAAAAACGCAGAATTCTTCCAACACCGCGTAGCCCCTGCTTGATTTCCGGAATGGATCCAATTCAGTATAGACTATTGTTGTAATTGTTTTTAAGTGTTATACAATAAAAAAGGTGTTGTGATGTGCATAAAAGAAAATTACATGAATATATAAATGAACAAATTGAACATCTGAAGCAATTACACATGTACAGATCCAATTCCGTTATACATATTGTTTTAGAGGGTACGCTAAAATTCCCTTGGTTGGCATATTAACAGTGTTTTGGTATGAAAGAGTCGAATATAATCTATATAAACCCTTATACTTGTTAAATAGAGAAAAATAGTTTTTGTTGTTCAAAAGAAAAAGAAAACTATTTTTTTGGTCCCGTAACTTGTTTAGTGTCCAATTTCGATTCAAAAAAATTTACCTTTTTAATTTTGGTCCCATAAATTATTGAATCGTCCAATTTTTGCCGAAAATTCGACAAATAATAAATTAAGTTGTATATTTGATTAGCTAGCAAAAAGAGTTATTCCTAATTCATAATCATAATCAATATTCATAATCAATAATTTATACCTTCTTATGGCAAAACAGCGAATTAATCACATCGTCATGATCCAAACACAATGATGTAAATCCTAATAAATATGAGGATAATTAAAAGTGGATAAAAACTTCAAAACTCCGTAGCCCATTAAAGAAACAAAGAACATTACCAAATTCCAAAAATGCATCCATTTAAAAATTAGTGTTCTAAAAGTCTTTAATCGCTAGTCGATCGGACTATTAGGGTCTTCAATCGAACTATTGTGGTCTAGCGTCTAGAGCGACTAAATGGAAACTAGTCAAAAACACCTAAATGAATAAAATAATTAAATTTTTAATAAATTAATACATTAAATACATAAAAAAAAATAGCACCATCACCCTCCAATATTAAAATTATAAGTGATACATCATCACCTTAAGCAATACTATAAAACTCAAAACTCAATAAAGTAGCGAGGATGGATATTAATACAAATCAAAAGACGTCACTCAAATTCCACGAAAAGGCTGGGGGAGCAGCTTGGAGGGTTGGGGCCATTTGGTGGTGGAGGACCGTGGCATAGCGTTTCGGTGAAGGAGGGCTGAGGTAAGACTTCTGGTGGTGGAGGCGCACGTTTGGAGTTCGTGGTGGATCTGTTTGATAGTTAGATTAAAAAAAAAAGAATTACATAGTTAATTTGTTACTTATTTAGATAAAAAAAGGATTAAACGGAAACTAATCAGATTATTATTGATTAATCCCGACTAATCCAATTAGTCGCCGATTGATCACATGAACGCTTTACCTGGAGCTAACTACCGATTAGTCACCGACTAAATCGTTTTTCAGAACAATGCCAACAAACAGATGAGGAAAGAAGGAATTAAATCAACACCCACAAATTAATTTCAAAGGACCGATCAAAAAATAGACGAAAGAAATGACATTAAGAATCAAAATGGGCTCTCCGAATACTTAGCCAAGCCATAAAAATACACAACATATCTGATCTCTGTTGTCAGAATCAAGAAATATATGGATGTATAGGTATTAAAGATATAGTTAGTTAGTTAGTTAGAAAAGAAGTTTTTCTCTAATTAAGTTTGTTAGAGAGAAGTTACAAAGTTAGTTATGAGGAAGTTAAGGTATTTACCTCTATAAATACCCTTCAACCCTTCATATTGTAAACACTTTGAATTCATTTACTTTTGATATGAAAAATACTTCTTTACTTCAAAAGTGTTACTCTTAGCTCAATATGGTATCAGTTTAAGCCTAGGTTTTCTTTCTGTTCTTTCTGCCTTTGATCGCGCTCCTCCATCGCGATTCTCTCTCTTTGATCGCGTTCTTAGGTCGCGATCTCATCCTTTACTTTTACTTGGTCTATCCAAGCTTTGGATCTAGAATCCTTCATCGATTCCTCAAATTCGGCATCTTAAATCCGGTATCTCAAATCCGGCATCTCAAATCGATTCCTCAAAATCCGGCACTCAAATCCGGCATCTCAAATCGATTCCTCGAAATGACAGAAATCAACCTTCTAGCGGCGACTCCGTCCCTAAATCCGGCGGTGAATCCTCTATCTCCGTTGGCGCTTCACCATAACGACAATCCGGCAGTTTCAATCGTCCTCGATCCATTGGTGGGGGCTAATTTCGTTTCATGGAGCCACTCCATCAAAAGGGCGCTCAGCGTGAAGAATAAACTACCACTGATCGATGGTACTCTCTCTATCCCTAATGAAAATGATCGTGAAATCTATGCGGCTTGGATTAGGGCTAATGATTTGGTACTAAACTGGATTCTTAACTCAATTTCTCCTGACATTAAGCGTTCTTTAGAATATTTCACTAGTGCTAGAGACGTTTGGCTTGAAATCAATGCTAGATACTCTAGGTCTGACCTTACTAGAGTTTTTCATTTGAAGAAATCGTTCTGCACAATTACTCAAAACTCTCAGTCCTTGGTTTCCTATTTCAATTCTTTCAAAACCCTTTGGGATTAATATAAAAACTATAGGTCTATCTTGAAATGTAATTGTGGAACTTGTACTTGTGATCTAGCTTCGAAACAGGCAACTATTAAGAACAGGATGCTGTAATGCAATTCCTAATAGGTTTAGATGATTCCTATTCAGTCCTAAGGAGTCAGTTCTTGATGCAATCCCCTTTCCCACCCTTAGCAAAGGTCTATTCAATTCTGCTCCAAGAAGAAGCACAAAAAGCCCTTACCAAACCTATTCCTATTTCCACTGATTCTGTAGCAATGCTAGCTAAGAACTATAATTCCAAATCTTTTAAAGATAGGAAGAAACCTCTAGTTTGTGACCATTGTGGATTCAATGGACACAGTAAGGATAAATGCTTTCAACTCATTGGATATCCCCCTGGGTGGAAGGGTCCAAAAGCCCCTAGAAACAAGAATGGCTCTGCTGCCAATGCTTCAATAAATGAGCAACCTAGCATTGACTCTGTGAAAACTACCTCAAATGATACTAACCCTTTGTTCAATCAAGAGTTGTTTGAACAGTTTCTGGCTTTTACAAAGAAACAGAATACCTGCACTGATCAAACTGATCATTCAGCAGCAATGGCTCAAGTAACACATGCCACCACAGGTATATATCCTTTTCATTCTTCTCTTAATGCTCAAGTTCAAACATATGATGATATGATTTGGATTATAGACACTGGTGCAACAGATCATATGACTTGTGATTTATCTACTTTTCATGATCCTCCTAGGCCTTCTAAGGTGAAAATTAGCCTACCTACTGGTGCTATAGCCATTGCAACTTTTATAGGAAATATAGTGGTTAATGGTAGCTTAACATTGCATGATGTCTTATATGTCCCCGAGTTCACATATAATCTGTTATCTGTTTCTCACTTAACAAATAACTCAAGTTGTGTTGTGAGTTTTCAATCTTCTCATTGTCTTATACAGGACAAGACATCAAGGAATGTGATTGGTTTTGCTAGCCAAGCAAATGACCTTTATCATCTTAGTATGACAAAGAAAAAGTCTAGTTGTAATAGCATACATACAAACTGCTCAAATAGTTTTATTTCTGACTGTAATACCTGTGATATTTGGCATACTAGACTAGGACATGTTTCCTATAAAGTCTTGTTACAAATTCCTTCAATAAATGTAAAGTCAGATTCCTCCATGAATAAAATCTGTGAAATTTATCCTTTAGAAAAACAAAGAAAGAAGCCTTTTCCTCTTAGCAATTCTGTATCTCCTTCTATTTTTCATCTAATACACTGTGACATTTGGGGCCCTTTTGGTACAGAAACTAGAAATGGCCATAAGTTCTTCTTGACAATTGTAGATGACCTGATGTACATGGATTTATCTTATGAAACAAAAATCAGAAGTAGAACTTGCTATTGAAAACTTCAGAAACATGGTTTTTACTCAATTTGGTACCTCCATTAAAATTCTAAGAAGTGATAATGGAACAGAATTCTTACTAAAAGAATTTTATCACAAAAATGGAATTATACATCAAACATCTTGTGTAGAAACACCACAACAAAATGGCATAGTAGAAAGAAAACACTAAAATCTTTTGCAGGTTGCAAGATCTCTCTTATTTCAATCATGTTTGCCACTGAAGTTTTGGGGTGATTGCATACTTTCAGCAACACATATCATTAACAGACTCCCCTCTATTGTCTTACCAGGTAAATCTCCTTTTCAAGTATTACATAATAAAGTACCTGATTATGGTTATTTCAAGAATTTTGGATGTCTTTGCTTTGCTAGTACACTTTCTGTAAAAAGACACAAATTCCATCCAAGAGCAACAAAATGTGTTTTTATTGGTTATCCTTTTGGTGTAAAAGGTTATAAGTTACTTGACTTAAACTCTGGAAGTGTTTTCATTTCAAGAAATGTTGAATTTCATGAACATATCTATCCCTTGAGAGATAAGAAAGAATCTGATGAATATATAGATAAGCTTTTTCAAAAGACAAACCCTGATAACTTGTCTATTGAACCGGAAGATGACATTCCTAATATAATCTCTGCACCAATTGACATTTCTTATCAACATAATGAATTAGTTGATGAACTAAATGTAATTTCTAACTCTGAAATTCCAGATCCTCACATAGAACAAGCTGAAACTAGAAAATCTACTAGAACAAGACATCCACCTGCTTATCTTGAAGTCTACAACACTACTTTACCAGCTTCACTTAGTCACTCTAAAGCATCTACCTCTGAAACTAATGCTGGAAAACAGTATCATATTGCTAATTTCTTAGCAACAAATAAGCTTTCAAACTCTTACAAGTCTTTTACTGCTTCTATATCCCAAATCACAGAACCAAAGACCTACAAACAGGCTATTAAAGATAAAAACTGGTCTGAAGAAATGAGAAAAGAACTAGATGCTTTAGAAAAGACAAACACTTGGACTTTGGTCCCTTTACCTGAAAACAAACACTGTATAGGTTGTAAATGGGTATATAAAGTAAAGTACAAAGCTGATGGATCTATAGAAAGATACAAAGCAAGACTTGTTGCAAAAGGTTACACTCAAGAAGAGGGAATTGATTATTTAGACACTTTTTCCCCAGTTTCAAAAATCACAACTGTTAGAATCTTACTTGCTATAGCTGTTTCTAAAGATTGGCATATTCATCAGTTAGATGTAAACAATGATTTCTTACATGGTGACTTAGTGGAAGAAGTTTACATGCTTCCTCCACAAGGATATTGTGAATCAAATGATAACAGGGTGTGCAGGTTAAACAAGAGTCTATATGGACTAAAGCAAGCCTCAAGACAATGGTACACCAAACTTACTGAATCTTTGATCTCTTTTGGTTATACTCAATCACAGGCTGATATTGCTTTATTCACTAAATCTGATGGCAATTTGTTTACTGCTTTATCTTGCTATGTTGATGACATAATATTAACTGGTAACTCTCTTGAAGAAATACAGAAAGTAAAGGATCATCTTAATGCTCAATTTACTATTAAAGATCTAGGTAAATTAAAGTATATATTAGGCATAGAGGTTGCAAGAAATGAGAAAGGAATGCAACTTTGTCAAAGAAAATATACTTTAGATTTACTTAATGACAGTGGTTATTTAGGGAGTAAACCTTGTTTCAGTCCTATGGACAGCAAACAATTGTTTACTTCACAAGATGCACCTTTACTTGACAACTCACAAGAATATAGAAGAATAGTAGGAAAGCTGTTATATTTAACTATAACAAGGCCTGACATTTCCTATGTTGTTCAATGTCTAACTCAATTTATGAGCAAACCTAACACAAGTCATTTAGCTGCTGTACACAGATTGCTTAGATATCTAAAGACAAATCCAGGAGGTGGTATCTTTTATCCAACCTCAAACACATTCCAGCTCCATGCTTTCAGTGATGCTGATTGGGCAAGGTGTGAGCTGACCAAAAAGAGCATAACAGGCTACACTATATACTTGGGGAATTCTCTTATATCTTGGAAATCCAAGAAGCAAAACACAGTCAGTAGAAGCTCTACAGAGACAGAATATAGAGCACTTGCCACCACAACTTGTGAAGTCCAGTGGATTCTTTACATACTCAAGGACTTGAAGATCCCACATCAACAACCTGCTACCATGTACACAGACAGCAAGTCAGCCTACTGTCTTGCCCATAATCCAGTCTTCCATGAAAAGACAAAACACATTGCAATGGACCAACATTTTACAAGACACAAAATACAACAAGGAGTGATCAAACTAGTACAAGTCCCTTCTTTGGAAAATCTTGCAGACATCATGACAAAACCCTTGGGAGGTGAGCCCTACAACAACATGAAGATGAAGCTAGGGATCTTGGACATACATTCCCCAATATCTCAAGATTCTCAAACAAAGACCTCAACACAAGATGATACAAAATGATACCTTCTCATCATCATCATCATTTTGGGGGGGGGGGGGGGGTATTAAAGATATAGTTAGTTAGAAAAGAAGTTTTTCTCTAATTAAGTTTGTTAGAGAGAAGTTACAAAGTTAGTTATGAGGAAGTTAAGGTATTTACCTCTATAAATACCCTTCAACCCTTCATATTGTAAACACTTTGAATTCATTTACTTTTGATATGAAAAATACTTCTTTACTTCAAAAGTATTACTCTTAGCTCAATAATAGACAAATATTTGTTTGTATAATTGGAGTGTGATGGAACGAAAACCTTCAAGACGTAGTGTGACATTAGAAAGGAGAAAGACTTTATATTTTCACAAAATAAAGATAATTAATAAATAATTATTATATTAAATACCTAAAAATTTTAGGTTGTGTATGGATGGTATCATCTAATTGAAAATGAATAAATTTAAAAATCATGAATTTTGAATGATATGATTTTACTAAAATATTTGAAATTCCTTCGATTTGAACTAGGATCAAAGTTAAGTATTTAAAATTAACAAGTGGAGTAAATTTAAGTTTTAAAATCCCCCTATATACTAATAGGGAGTTTTTTTTTGATGATGTGTCGATTTCTGGTGCGTTTTGTTTATGTGTCGACTTCTGATGCATTTCGCTTATGTGGCATGATTGTGCATCAATTTATCCTATGTGTCATTCATGTGGCATTGTGACCTTTCATAAGAAGAAGTCTAATAAAAAAATTGGCTTTAGTTGGGTTTGAACCAAGGACCTCATGAGTATTTTATATTATGTTTACCAATTAAGCTAACTATGAATCATTGTGAAGTTTAAATATTTATTATATACAACTTGAGTTAAATATATATATATATATATATATATATATATATATATATATATATATTCTGAAAGACTCTTAATTATTTGCAATTTTATTATTCTAAACTCTATATTTTTTCTTATTCCTTCATCGTCTTTTTCTTTTTACAATATTTTAGTTGTTCCTTGATTATTTGTCCACACATAAATGTCTAATTGCTAATATTTGACTATTTTTTTTATTTTTAAAGATATATATATATATATATATATATATATATATATATATATTTCATATAAACTCTACTTTCTTTCTCTTTTCTTCTATCTTGACAATATTATGTTTGTTTTCTATGTATTGTAAATTGACGGGTGAAGATTTTCAAGGAAAATTATAAGGTTATCTATGGTATTTTTTTTTTCATTTCGACTGATTCATATTTTTTAAATAGATTGTATTATATAATGTTATGATATTGAATAATGCGATGTGTTAATAAAATATAAAATTTTAAATTAATTTTACGAACAACCCGCATAATATGCGGGATACTCATCTAGTTAAAATTAATAGACCAGATCCCTTCATCCAAACACAATCTTAAATTTTTAATAACAACCATCGTTATATATTTTTACAATTAATTAATATGATAATGTTAAAAGTCTTAACAAATTTAGAAGGTGGGTTTTGGACATTAAGAATTTTTATCTAAAAAAGAATAAGATTTTGTTATTATATATTACCTTTGTTTCCTTTTTAAGACGCTTCACAATAACTTTTACACTCCAAATATAGAAATAAAATACACTTATACTACTCACTTTGTATCAAAATATTCTTCACTCATTGATAAAGATTAAATAAAACAACTTTTCTTAAAAAATGTGTCATCTCACATATGAAAATTAATAGTCAACGGAGGAGATGTATAATATATTCACAAACTATTAAAATCTCCTTATATACGCACACTCTCATATGCACTAGGTGAACAGTGGACTCACTTAACAGTTAGGGTTGTTTACACTTTTGTAGGTTAATTATATTGAAATGTATAGTTAGATTACACTGAAAAGTTTATATTAAAAACTGATTTTCGGTGTAAATTTTTAAGTGTAATCTAACTCCACTTTTCACTATAATCAAATTATATTTTTCAGTACAAACAATTTCAATTGTTGAGTGAATGCACATGCATCAAATGCACAAGAGAATTACTCCCTAATTAATATATATATAGAAAGATAAATTAGTTATAGTAGTCTCATTGATATAAATATCTATAATATATTTAAAAGTGCCTAGCACTTGTAAATCATTTCTGGACGTTTTACCCCTCTATTCTTTTTATGTTACCGTTTAATCCTTACATTTACACAACTACCTTTCAGTTCTTTTTTTCATTAATCCCAATCGTGAAATATTGGGAAACCAGCCTCCCCTCCTCCATCACCCATTCTCTTCCCCTGTCTCTCCAAATTCCGTCTATGTCGTCTGCCGCCTCCGCCTCCCACCCTCCCGATTCCTCCATCCTCTCTGCCTGCGTTGTCGTCTTCTCTCTCCTCCTATCTTTCCAAATTACTTGATGACTTTCTCACTGATTCGTAAGATTTTGGTTATCATTTACCCTCATTTTCCTAGAATTGATGTGATTAGAAAAATAAAAACTATGATATTCGTATATTTTTCAAATTCCAATAGTAATGGTGGATGACGATAATTTTTCAGAGGAAATTTCTTAACGAACGAAGAGAAAAAGGAAATATGTTTCAAAAACTGAAACCTAATTGCTAATTTGTTTTCCAATATTATGAATATATTAATTTTATTTAGAATAATTGATTGTTTATTTTTTTTGGTCTAAAGATTCACGAGGAGGCCAGAAAAATTTCCTTTCAAACTAGAGTCAAAGCCGAGGTCGTCTATGGTGGTTCTCCAATCTTCCAACAAGTTTATGATTTTATTAATTTGATAGTTGTTTAAACCCTTATATAGGGATGTCTGATATTGATTCTTGTAACCAACATTTTTTTAATTTGCTTATCTTTTTCGATTTGATCAACTGTAGTTGAGAAATCTGGGAAAGGGTATGGATATCCCGGTGGCAACTCCAAGCCGATTGGTGGACCTGGTTGAACGATCAAAGGTTTCTCTGAAGAGTGTAAAGTATTTGGCGACGAAGCTGATCGGATGTTGGATATGGGGTTCGAACCCCAAATTCATACCAGGCAAACTTTGCTCTTCAGTGCTACTTTTCCACCTGAAATCAAGGTCTCTGTATGCGTATATGTTTATGTGTGCTCTCTGTGTGTTCTCGTAGTGTAGTTCTTTCTTTCATTAAAATGAATTCTATATTCGAGCCTTTAATTGAGGGATTGAGAAGTCAATTTGATGTTTGATGGAGTTCTTGAATACTGAAGATTGGGAGTTCTTGAGTACTGAAGATTGGGCTTTGACGAAAGCGGCTACAGTGGTGGGAACAGAGGCATCGTAAAATCGTGGGTTAGAGTCAAAAGGGCTTGGAGATAACCGAACGGTGTGTATAATTTTGCTATACTTACGACGTTATTTACTATGCCATGAGTATATTGCAATAACTGAGTGAACAATGTTGATTGTTATTTTATTTTATTTTTTATCAAAGCCATTCCTCTCACATTTGGGTGGTGTGGGGATTCCCACAGAGAATAATTTTGAAAGCAAATAGAGAAGCTAAGGTTTGTCATCTTTAATAAATTCTTTTTTCATATCAATAGTATTAAATTAATTTTTTTAATTTGGCGTTCGTTGATTGGAACAGACTTTGATAGCCTACCAAACTCAATTTGCTTACTATACCCGATGGAGTTGCAATGCTGATAGTCGAAAATAGTGCAATGCCTGTCAGAATTAAGATTGGACCTCCTAATGGACTTCTGAATTTCAATATTGAGCCCCAATATAATTCAGCCCATTAATATTAATTATTACCACTAATAAATTAATATTGCACTATCCATCTTAATCCATATTACGATAATATGGGCTCCCGGTTATTATTTCCCGCGTTTAAGATTATCAAGTCCATTAATTAATTAAGCTTCTGAATAGCTCTAAATTAATTAATATATTTCACCTTGGAGTAAAGACAGCTCAACATTATTATTCGTACCGAAGAAACTAATTCTTCACTTGCAAGATTTGGTACAATAAAACTTCTGAGCCCACCAAGGGGACTAATCACACGAGCCGTACTCGCACGCGTTTCTCCGTATTAAATCTTAGCAACCGTCGTATGATTAATATTACTGCCCAAGACACAAAGTTCGAAGTCACAATGATTCTCACCCAACATGAATCAAAGCAGTAACTATTAAACACACACGGTCCTATTTAAGTGACGGAGATTAAGAAATCAACAACCACTGAGGTCTAATTCTTCACCTTTCAGAACAGAAGAATTTATCCTCGCTGTAGGACCTCTTCAACACATACTAAATGTGCTAGTGCAATCTCTTAGTCAAGACAGACCAATCTGAGCCTTACACATCGACCTTTCACGGCGGATTGTTCAATTCCACCTGGGTCGTGAATTGTACGTTTAGTTACAAGTAAACTGTTAATGTTGTCTTCCGTGATCGGGTATCACCACATTAACTACAATGTAACATGTACTATATATTGAACGGTTTGCAATAGAAATTCAACATTCAATTATATCTAAAGTAAATGTGATAAAATAATTATTCTCATAAATCGAGTGTTTGATACACGAGTTATACAAAGTAAAAGCATACTTTCACGTATAACTCCAACATATATATATATATATATATATATATATATATATATATAAAATGACTAAGTAATTCTTATATAAATATGGATATATTATCTTATAAATTTTATTGACTTTGACTTTAGTTTTTTAAGTTATTTAATTTCAAAATTAGTACATTAAAAATTAAAACTGATGAATTTTTTATTTTCTTTTAAATATTTGAAAAATCTTAATAAAAATAGAATTAAATCTGAAAAATATTTACAAAAATTGGATAAATATTTAAATAATAAAATTATATGAAATTTAGAAATTCAATTAAAAAAATTCTTTAAAATATGATAAGATTATTTTTTTTAAAAATAAATTAATTATAACTTCCAAATTATTCAATAAAAAATATAATCCGTTTAATTTTTTTTTAGAAAACTAACTAAACAAAACAAAAAACCTTCAAAACTAAATAAATATTAATTAATTTTTAAGCTAATTATTTACGATGATTGAATTGATTTTTATAAAATATTTTTCTTATTTTATTTGGCTTTAACCTTTTTCCTTTGAAGTTTTTTTATTTTTCATTTGATTTTTTGAAGATTTAATTATTTACAAATTTATCTAGTTTTTTTAATTTCAGATTTATATTCTTTATTAACTTTTTACAATTTAATTTACTTTTAAAAATATTTTTTAAGAATTTTATTTTATTAATTATTTTTTGTAATTTATATATTTTTGAAAATTTGGATGATTTTTTTATAATATTTTCAAAATATATTTAATTTTTTTAAGATGATTTTTTTTCAAATTTTGATCAAAAGGTAATGAATAAGAAGGAATAATTTTTTTTTCTTGAGAAGAGAGACAATTATGAAATAATAAAGTGTTATTTTTTAATTTAATAGGTTAGGGATATTATAGGAATAAAATGGGGTATATTTAGTAATACATGTTAATTTTTAAATTTTATTGGGGTATGTTTAGTAATTGAGGTGAGTTCAGAAGATATTGGAGTTTGAGTAGTGGGACTCTTATTATTTTTCCTTATTTCTTGATATTCACATCTTTATCTCATATATTTGTGAGTTTTATGCAATCCTACGTGGCTTCTCTATACAACATTATTTTGAAATCCTCAAATTCTAAGCTTGCAGTTATTTTTATACTTATCTTTTAAACCGTTCACAAAAAAAATCTCCTCTTTACACACAACCTCTCCAAATCCAACTTAACTCCTCTTCTTCACGCTTTTTCACTCCCTCCTTCGGCCTTTGGACCTTCTATTTGATTATGCATGCTTCTTCGTATATCCAATAATGATTGAATTTAATTTTTTATTTTGCTCCACGATCCCCGTCTATTCGTCTAAACCTTCGTTGTCGTTCATCGATAATATAATCTCTCTATTTCTTTTACAGTTTTTGCTGCTCATTCTCTCTCCGCTGAGTGTATTGTTTCACCGTCGCTTCTCTCTCCCGTCCATATGGCTTACCCGCCTTCGAAACTCGAAACAAGTGCGTATATATTTCTATCCTGATTTTTCGTTATTACTTTTTTCTCCGATTTTTGGCTGTACGCGAGAATTCTTCTTCCCTGTTATGTTTGTCCCGAAAGGATTTTTCATTTTTTTTTAAATCGCAGAAACGTTACTAGCGACTGATTGATTGGTGGAATTTTCTTCAATCTCAATGGATCTGATAATTCCGTCTAAATTAGATTTAATTGTTCAACTCAATGAAACAATTGCTCCAACCGAAGGTAATTCTTCAAACTCGATTTAACTACTCAAATTTAACGTTCAAGATTTCTACTATCATCTCTAATATTTATATTATATTGCTATATGAAATGAAAACCTGTGGACTTTCAATGCAGAATATTGGGGTGAATATTGACTCGATCCTTCACACGGAGAGGCCAAACAAATGTTTTCTGGATAAAAACGAATTTTTGTAAGGTATTCCGGTAAGTCTTATTATCAAGTTTCATAATCTTCAGTATTCTGAAATTCTTTTTGAATTTTGTCACTCTCGCTGTATGTTTCATTATGTGTTTGAATTTACTCATTGTGGATATGTGTGCTATATATAAAATATATGTAGTGGCTTTGTTATTCGCCACTTTTTTAATGGATCACAGTTATAGTGGCTCAATCATCAAATTGATAGAGAATGGTCTTACATTGAGGAGGTATGTTCCTTTTTATTTAAGTAAATGTTATATTCTGATGTTAAACTTTGAGTCGATCATTTTTTTGTTGCTTAAGACAACATTTCAGATATTATGGAGTTTCTTGGACCTGATTCCTGAGCAATATTGATATTCAATTTTTATGTATGTAAGAGCGTAGTGTACTGGTGTAGCCCTATAGGGTAATTTAACCTGATGTCTACAACATATGATCTAAACCCTGCATCTTATATGTTACATGATGTTTATTATGCCTTCACGAGCTTTCTCTTTTTAAGAAAGTAAAAACAAGTATTCGAATGATTCATATCCTACATATTGATAATGAGTTTACGTATCTTTGGGCTATCTTTGGTCTTCTTTCAAACCGTGGTAGAAGAATTCATATTCTTGAAATTAAAGAATTCATAATTAGCATTGTATCTCAAGTTATGAAGGAAGACATAAAATTGGTTCTATATATCCACCTTAATTTCAGCATGACTCATCCTTATTGTTGTCTTACAGCTTTGGACATACATACTTTGCAAAATTAATATGGAAATAACCAATGTGGAGGATGTCTGATTCTACGACACATTATATGAAATTACTGACTTTGATTGACAATGCTTATATGCACATATATATTTCTTGGTGTTGGGTTTGAACCCTGATTTAAAAATTGATATTTCGAATTCAGATATGTTACTATTGCAACGCGAAGAACCCAACTTGGGAGTCTGTTAACTATGGGATCTTCCAATGCATTAATTATTTGATTATTTAGGAGTTCATCGAAGCCTTGTTGTGCACATCAGCTTTGTTATACAATTCCCCATTTGTCCATGTAAAAAGAAATAATTAAATGAATTAATTTTGCATTCTTATACAAATTCGAACTTTTAAATATGATGAAATTCTTTCCATTCAGCTTTGCTGCGAATGCTTTAATCATTCTTTTTGTCAGTTTTTAATTTATTATAATTTTATTGTGCATGCAAACGCTATCTTAAGAATATTGAACTCAACTATAGCTATTTTAATGTAATGGTGTGACAGTGTTCATTTGGACGAAATGACTTTGCACAGAGGCATGTGATATATAGTGAAATAAGTCTCAATGATCATTTCTTATTGAATTATTGACAATCAAATTCAGCCCCTGATATGCTGATGAAAATTGGAAGAAAAAATATGTATACCTTACTGTTATATAAGCTTAGTACACACACGTATATATTTAAATTTCAGATGTTAATTAAATCACATGTTTTAATAATTTTAAACTCAATGTACTACACTTACTAATTTAATTTGATTTTCTTAAACATGTGTTTTTTTTCAAAAGTTTGTAAACTTGGCAATACTGTTTATTTTATTTTTATATAGTTGAATCTTTTTTAAAAATATTTCAGTTATATCATAATTTGAGGTGTATTAATATTCCTAATACAACAACATAATGATTAATGGATCCAGTAAATAATACATCCATGCATATTATTTTTAAAGTATTACAAAAATATTATTGATTATCTTTGACTCCTGTGTAATTTGAAGTGTTAATAAAAAATATTTATTTCAACTTTTCTTAATATGTATGTAATTTAATTTTAATCCCGGTACGCGGGTGCTGTACTATTAAAATATAAATATCAATTTCTCTCGAAATCCCTTATTTTTTCTATAAATACACTTCCAAACTTGAGCCCCAAGTACACATAATTTACATTTTTTTCCGGAGTACTCAGTACTCATCCATCCCCAATCCATAAATTTTCTGACGCTAGGCTTGCAAATCAAGAAACACTTCAAATGGATCCCCGTCGAGCCCGTCTCCGACGCAATCATCGGCGACGTCTTGGAGGTAATGATTCAATCTGGCCATCCCGTGAATTTTTAGAGAATATCTATTAAGAAATTATATAAATAAATTCATTTCATATTTTTTAATTAATAAGTTCAAGCTTTTTTAATGATATGATTTTTTTTCAACATCTCACTAGAAATTACGTAAATAGGTTTATGCGTTCATTATATTTGTCCCTCCACGGGATAGAGATTTAAAATCTTTTTTGGGTAGGCATTGTATGGGTAGATAATTAGAATATGTATAATTAGGGTATTGACTCATTAACACTTTGGTAGGGATAGGTGTTAATTGTGTTGTCTCATGCCATGAACAGCCTCATACAAGTTTTTGCTATTTTTTTTGTCTATAAAAGATGATTTTTTTTTATTCTTTTTTTAATTTTTTGTTTCTCTAACGTAGTCCAAACATTTGAAAAATTGTCCGATGAATTGCAAACTATAGAATATTTGAGGTTTTTTTTTTTCTCGAATGAATTGCAAATTAACATGCTTGTCACGTGACTTTTGAATTTGGGGATTATCATCCAATAAATTAACTTTTGTTGGGTCAAACTTGACCCCGAATTTGAATTTTTGGTCAAAATTAATTGAAAATTGGGTGCAAAATTTAAGTGCATAGTATGCACTATTGTACTTGGATACACCCCAAAACCATTCTTTTTTTTTGGTTGTACATCATCCATCCCCAATCCATAAATATCTGACGCTAAGCTGCGTAAATTTCTTTACTTTTTATTCGAAGCAGTCGTAACTTTTCTCGATTTGTTTATAAGTTCACGGCGGAACCTTAATCCCTTATTTCCATCTTTAAGGGACTGATCCATTATTCCTTAAGCTTATCTCCTGGGCAACTTTCAATTTTTTTAGAAAACCCATTAGTCCTTTCCTTTCAATTCCAAAAAAATTGCAGCCACCAAGATTTGCTTCTAACGCGGCTGTTGATTAGGCGTGAAATTGTTATGTTTTGGTGCCCGATTTACTCATATTTTGAGTGTTTTCGATTAGTGCTTGGAGTCAAATGAGTATCATTTTTATAAAATTATTAATTTGTCTCTTTGGTTTTCATAGATGGATAGAGGGCGAAAAGAGGAGTTCGTAGGACTTTGAATCGGCCAAAACGGACTCCCGGTTGAGGAGATATGAAGATTTTACGAACGAGTGCACAGCAGCAAGCGCTCGAGCGATTTGCTCGAGCGCCAGCGCTCGAGCGAATCACTCGAGCGGCCAAAAACTTACAGAACAGTTTTGGCGCTCGAGCGAATCACTCGAGCGCCACCGCTCGAGCGTTTTGCTCGAGCGCGCACGTATTTTCGCCTCCGGATGCGTATTTTCGGCCCATTAACTCCCGTTTCGACCCGGTGCCTATATATACCTCTTCCAAACACATTTTGAAGGATCCCCAACTTGAGAAATCACTTTAGACTTAATTTTTAGAGAGAGGAAGAGGAGAAGAACGAGCAAGCTTTATTTTACGTTTGTTGAGGTTTTTCATACGAATTCTTAGTTTTCTTTTCGTTTCTTAGTTTCTTTTCATTAGCTTGATTACTTTAAACGTTTTAAACTTCGTTTTAGTTAATTAAATTTCAGTTCTTAGAATTATTTTATTTTAAAACCCTAGTTAATGTTTCTTATTTTCTTCGTTCAATTCATTATGTTTTTGTTCGTTGTTTCTTCTATTGCTTTTATTTTTGTTATAACCATGTCCGGCTAAAACCCTTGCATGCTTGGGTTAGGATGAACTCGTAGAAGTAGGATGTGGGTACGTAATTAAGGTAATTGGTGACGTTAGTTTTAATTCTCTTAATTAATGAATTCATATAATTAATCTTAACTCTACCTTTGAATTTCGTACGAAAGTGTTAGAGAGAGGACGACCGCATCACTCAATAACAATTAGTAGTCTTAACGAGAAGGTTTAGGAAAGGTTAATTCATTTACCGGTTTAGCGAAGGAGGACGACCGCATCACCTTAGTTAAATTAGGGTCTCATTAATTGAGCACAATCCATTAACTTGTTAGTGGATTAGTGAAGTCGAGTGTTAGGGTAAAGTATTAGGGTTTAGAATCTTGAGCTTTCACCTTGCATTCTTTTACTTAGGTTAATTCTTGTTTGTCACGATTACTTTGATTATGTACCTGCTCCGTTAGTATACGTAGGGATTCCTATCCTAAGCATCACCATCTTTTATTTGAATCCAACCCTTAGTTAATTCGTTTACTTTAGTAATTTAGTTTACTTAGTTTATTTTAGTCTTTTAATTAATCTTTCAAAAATCCAAAAACATTACACTCATATTAACTACGACGCGTAGATCTTCAGGGATCTATTCGCATATACACCATCCATTGGGTTCGATAATACTTGGTCCCTATACTTGCCCATACTACAGTGAACCCGTTCTCTTGCGGGGTAGCTACTAGTAGAAGCTAGTGTAGTCGCTTCAAGTCAATGGCGCCGTTGCCGGGGATGGCGTTATATGCTCTTTGAATAGGACTTGTCGATAGCTTAGTAGTTAGTAGTGAGTGCCTATTTTCTGTTTTTATTTCTTTTTGTTATTTTTATTTATTCGGCAGTTGCGTTTTGATCCATCTGCTAGTGTGTCAGGTTTATGAGAACACGCTCACAAGGCAACACGAGCGAAGAGAGAATACCGTTGGACCCTGAGACAATAGCTAGAAGGAACCGAGCCTTCTTGAGAAGGATGAACGCTGCCGACTTAGGGAAGGAACCAATGGACATCAATAATGAGTTGGACGATGCTGCCAACGATTTCAATCAGGCAGTAGACCGAGTTGAAGGCACTAGAGTTAGTGGTAGCCAGAATCAAATTCCATTAGGGGATAGCCAGAGCCTAAACCCGGATACACGAAACGTAGGGAATCCAGCTCAGAACCTTGTCCATAATCCTCCTAACAACCCTGCTTACCCACAAAACCCAAATAACCCTTTCAACAACCCAGTATACCAACATTACCCATATCCACCTTATCCTTACCCACCATACCCATACCATCCACCACCAGTCTACAACCAACCACCTGTTTACCAACCACCACCCCAACAAGTACCAGTACCTGCTGCTAATCCTCAACACGTTCCTGAGAACGTAGATCACAATATGGCTATTCGAGGGAGGTTTGCAGCACAGCCACAGCGGTACTATGATGGAGTGGCTTTACCTCCTGTTGAGGCGAACAACTTCTCGATATCCCCGGGGATTTTAAAGCTGCTTACCGAGAATCAGTTCAAGGGAGTGATCGGGAAGGAGAATCCTCATACACATCTAAGGAGTTTTCTCATGATAGCCTCCACATTTAATTACAATGGCATGTCTGAAGATGCCAAGAGGCTAAGGCTGTTCCCATTCTCACTGACGGGAATAGCTAAGGAGTGGTACGATAATACGCTCCCACGGGGAGGTATTACCACTTGGGCCGAGCTCGAGCGTCTGTTCCTCGAGCGATTCTACCCTCCATCTAGGACGATCAAGGCTAGGATTGAGATCTCTTCCTTTCGCCAGAAGCAAGGAGAGGACCTACGTCAAGCGTGGGAGAGATACTCAAACATACTGATAGAGTGCCCGCAGCACGGGTACAATGAGGGAGACATTATGGCGTTCTTCTACAGTGGTGCCAACAAGGCGGGGCAAGACCATTTAGACGCCTGTGCGGGCGGAGCATTCCTGAACCAAGGCATAGAGAGATGTAGGGAGATCGTGGACAACATTGTCACGAATGCCGGTGCTTGGAGTGCGGATGCAGATTTGCAAAGAGTGCATCAGGTTGAGGAGGGAGAAGGAACGAGAAGGCTGCTGATGGCCATGATGGAAAAGATCAACAACCTCGAGTTGGGGAAGAGTTTGGGTGGAGAGCATGCAGTAGAGAATGAGAGAGTAGACCAGCCCAGTGGACAGCAAGAGGTAGCCAATTACATGGGAGGTCCGTATTACAATCAGAATGGCTACCAAGGTGGTAATCAGTATGGAAGGCCTTCTTATGGCCAACCATTTGTACCTCCAGGCCCTCAGCCACTTCAAAATCAATGGAGGAACACACAAGGAGTTCAAGGAGGCCAGCAGCCTCCTCAAAACACATGGAGGAAGAATGATAACTTTTCTTATGCTAACCCAAAAGCTGGTGTTATTGTTCCTGCAGGTGTTGATCCGGGGTCTAAACCTCCTGGTGGAGAAGGCGGTGCATCAACCGAGGAGATGTTGAGAGCGATCCTTCAGAAGGTGGAGGAAGGGAGCAAGCGGTTGTCATCCTTGGAGTATGATGTGAAGGAGTTGCACAAGAAGGGTGATCAACGTGATCAAGAGCTCCAGAAGATGAACGTTGAGTGGACGAGAACTCAACAAGAGAACAATCGAAGGTTCACTTCTTTAGAGTTCCAGATGAGCCAGATTGCAAAATCAGTGAATAGAATGCCGGAGGGGAACCCGAAAGAGCAGTGCAAGGCGATCCAGCTAAGAAGTGGAACCAACTACGAAGGTCCTCAGATGCCTGCTGATTCTGAGACGCCCCAAGAAGAGATTGAGCCTAAAGGAGATGAAGTTGAGAAGGGGATTGAAAGTGAGAAGGGTGAGAGAGTTCCTAAGTGGAAAAAGGCAAAGGGAGCAAGGGAGAAAGTGAAAGAAACAGAAAGAGATGAGTGGGGGGTACCCAAATCTGTGATACCCGTCCCATATCCACAGCGCTTCATAAAAAAGAAGCTTGATGAGAAATTCGCTAAGTTTCTTGATATTTTTAAACAATTGCATATTAATATTCCTTTTTATGATGCTTTGGAACAGATGCCGCATTATGCAAAGTTTCTGAAGGACTTGATCGCGAAAAGACGGCGAGTGGATGAGCCGAAGTTGGTGCAGCTGAACCACGAGGTGAGTGCATTAGTGCACAAGGCGCTTCCACCAAAGCTGAAGGATCCCGGTAGTTTCACGATCCTATGTGATATCGGGAACGGGATCAAGAAGGGAGCGTTGTGCGACCTCGGGGCGAGCATTAATTTGATGCCACTGTCGCTTTTCAAGAAGTTGGAAGGTGGTGAACTTCAACCCACAATGATGACGCTTCAACTTGCCGATCGGTCTATTACTCGACCTCAAGGTGTTGTTGAAGACGTCCTAGTGAGAGTTGGAGATCACATTTTTCCAGCCGACTTTGTAGTGCTAGAGATGGAGGAAGATGAGCACGTACCCCTGATCTTGGGAAGACCGTTCTTAGCTACGGCGGGGATGGTGCTAGACGTGGCAAATGGGAAGATTACATTGAAGGTTGACGATCAAGAAGTGAAGATCTCCCTATATGAAGCCATGAAACACCCGAGGGAGGATGAGAGCTTGTATTGCATGGATGCAATTGATCCTCGTGTTGAAGACACGCATTCTCTCCCTAATCCTTCTCATATTCATGATTTTGCTAGTCCTTCAATTGATAATTTAACCCATGAGCGTTATGATCTTGATTATTTTGATAGGGATGAAGTGAAGAAGTTGAAGGATGAAGAGGTGAAGAAAGTGGACGTGGTCCAGTTAGAAGGGAAAGGAGGAGTTAAGAAGAAAAAATCCAAATTCAAGAAATTGTTTAGTAAGACTCCTCCAGATAGAGGCAAGAAGGAGTTGAGACCCATAACACTTGGGGATGAGAAGAGAGCAAAGGAACTCATGATGGTGGGGCATCAAGGAAAGAAGTTCAAACACCACTCTTATGAGAGTAAGGGAGGTAAATTTGAGTATGATGTCCCATAAGCTCCTTTGAGCTTGGTCCGGCATGAGGACCTTAAAAATAGCGCTGAATGGGAGGCAACCCATTTTTATTTGCTTTCATTTATTTTTAGTGTCTTTTTATATTATTAGGGAGTATTTTGAGTCGTATGTTTAACCTCGTACTTGAGAGTTTTATTTTGTAGGCTTGTCTCTAAAGGAGTAAAGGTATCATGGAGTTACTCAGATTGAAGGAACCAACTTGAGACAAGGGAGTGTGCAAAGCTATTGAGAGAAACTGAATTGTTCGGTTGAGGTAACCCACAACCCCAAACTTAGACCTCTAGCAAGGTCGAAGTTTGGGGGGGGGTGGAGTTTTTTTTATATGTTTTCTTGTTACATTGCACCGGAGCACCCCTTATCTTTGAGTTGAGTTAGTTATTTGGTGCCTTGAGATGCTCCTTGGGCTATTATTAATTTGTTTTGTTACTCAATATTTTATGCCTATCAATCACCTTGTGCTTGTTGATTGCTATCTTTGAGTATGATTTGATGAGTAGAGTGAGTTGTAAGGGTGAGTTAGAAATTCTTTTGTGTGAGTGTTTGAGTTTGAGCTGATTAGGGAGAGAACCCGTATGCTTATAAGTTTTCTTTTGAGTACTTGTGTGATGAGAGTGAGAATTCACTAGGACTAGCATGGATGTGAAAGCTGTGAGATTTGAGCCTTACGAGATTTAAATGCATGAATTAATCTCTTCGTTTGTGAGTGAATCATCACCTTAGAGGATGCTAGAACTTGTGTGTGCTCTTGTTCCTTGATTGTGTCTAGTTAGATATGCCGAATGTGATCTTAGGCCATCTTTGATTTGAATGAGTCACTTAGCCAAAAATTTTCCTTACCATTGATATTTGTCCCTTGTTAGCCCCTTTGAGCCTAAAGCCTATTTTATTTGCTAGCACATATGAACACTATTCCAATTCCTAAGCCTTTTGTCCAATTTGAGTGGAGAATAGGAAAGTGTGAATGTGAAAGGAGAGTTATTGAAGGTTGAGTGGTGATAAAATAAGGGTGTGAATGAAATTTGAGTTGTGGGAAAGAAAAAAAATTGAGAATGAGCAAAAAGAAAAAAATGAGCTCATGTGTTTGTGCGAAAAAGAAAAAAAGTGAAGTGATTGAAAAAGAGAGTGAGAAAGAAAAAAATTGAAGTGTTGAGAGAAGTGGAATTGAAAAAGTGTTGATTGAATATATTTGAAGTGATTCTGTTCCTAATCTCAAAGTGCCAAAGTTGATTTTTCTATTCTCCATTCACTTGAGTCACTTACCCCATATTGTTATCCCACCTGTCCAAAGAGCCTACATTACAACCTTGAGAAAAGTCCTTTGTGATTCGGCATTGATTTCTAGAATGTGGTCGGAGTTGAGAGTGCTTACAAGCCTATGGCTGCCAATATGTGTGATTGATTGATTGAGTGAGTCCCTTAAACACTGTTATACACTTGTAAGGGAGTGAAACACATCGTTGAGTGCACATCCATGTTTGATCTTGGTGTTTCTTGTTGTTGTTGCATGAGTATGATGAAGGAGGTGAGTGAGTATACTTGTGATTGATCTTTGAAGCTCGAATTCATTTGCTTGCATGATTTGATTCTTTGACTCATTCCTAACAATTTCACTTGACTTATTCTTTCGTTGCTTGAGGACAAGCAACATGGTAAGTTTGGGGGGGTTGATTAGGCGTGAAATTGTTATGTTTTGGTGCCCGATTTACTCATATTTTGAGTGTTTTCGATTAGTGCTTGGAGTCAAATGAGTATCATTTTTATAAAATTATTAATTTGTCTCTTTGGTTTTCATAGATGGATAGAGGGCGAAAAGAGGAGTTCGTAGGACTTTGAATCGGCCAAAACGGACTCCCGGTTGAGGAGATATGAAGATTTTACGAACGAGTGCACAGCAGCAAGCGCTCGAGCGATTTGCTCGAGCGCCAGCGCTCGAGCGAATCACTCGAGCGGCCAAAAACTTACAGAACAGTTTTGGCGCTCGAGCGAATCACTCGAGCGCCACCGCTCGAGCGTTTTGCTCGAGCGCGCACGTATTTTCGCCTCCGGATGCGTATTTTCGGCCCATTAACTCCCGTTTCGACCCGGTGCCTATATATACCTCTTCCAAACACATTTTGAAGGATCCCCAACTTGAGAAATCACTTTAGACTTAATTTTTAGAGAGAGGAAGAGGAGAAGAACGAGCAAGCTTTATTTTACGTTTGTTGAGGTTTTTCATACGAATTCTTAGTTTTCTTTTCGTTTCTTAGTTTCTTTTCATTAGCTTGATTACTTTAAACGTTTTAAACTTCGTTTTAGTTAATTAAATTTCAGTTCTTAGAATTATTTTATTTTAAAACCCTAGTTAATGTTTCTTATTTTCTTCGTTCAATTCATTATGTTTTTGTTCGTTGTTTCTTCTATTGCTTTTATTTTTGTTATAACCATGTCCGGCTAAAACCCTTGCATGCTTGGGTTAGGATGAACTCGTAGAAGTAGGATGTGGGTACGTAATTAAGGTAATTGGTGACGTTAGTTTTAATTCTCTTAATTAATGAATTCATATAATTAATCTTAACTCTACCTTTGAATTTCGTACGAAAGTGTTAGAGAGAGGACGACCGCATCACTCAATAACAATTAGTAGTCTTAACGAGAAGGTTTAGGAAAGGTTAATTCATTTACCGGTTTAGCGAAGGAGGACGACCGCATCACCTTAGTTAAATTAGGGTCTCATTAATTGAGCACAATCCATTAACTTGTTAGTGGATTAGTGAAGTCGAGTGTTAGGGTAAAGTATTAGGGTTTAGAATCTTGAGCTTTCACCTTGCATTCTTTTACTTAGGTTAATTCTTGTTTGTCACGATTACTTTGATTATGTACCTGCTCCGTTAGTATACGTAGGGATTCCTATCCTAAGCATCACCATCTTTTATTTGAATCCAACCCTTAGTTAATTCGTTTACTTTAGTAATTTAGTTTACTTAGTTTATTTTAGTCTTTTAATTAATCTTTCAAAAATCCAAAAACATTACACTCATATTAACTACGACGCGTAGATCTTCAGGGATCTATTCGCATATACACCATCCATTGGGTTCGATAATACTTGGTCCCTATACTTGCCCATACTACAGTGAACCCGTTCTCTTGCGGGGTAGCTACTAGTAGAAGCTAGTGTAGTCGCTTCAAGTCAGCTGTCACACATTTTTCTTTTATTAGCATATTATTTGCATTATTAATATTGGTAAGAATTCGTTTCATAGAACAATTTATTCTACTATACCTTTAATCAAGGTTTAAGGTCTGATTACTTTTTACTATATTAAATATTTTGTATGAGTAAATTGTCTATCTACAACATGATTTAGATTTTCGGGGAACCCATTTTTGAGAGTATACATGTGCAGACTGACAAGTGATCTTTGTGGAGGATAAAAAGATTTAAAGGTATGATTTTTTTGCACTTCAATATTTTGTATGAGTAAATTGTTTATTTGCAACATGATTTAATTGAAGAGATAACCTTGGTGGAGCAGTGGGATTGGCAAATTATTCTTGGTAAAACTGTGAAACATTATTTATTAATTATAAATCTACATGATAAAGAGTTTGTATGCTAATATGTGATTCACATGACTGCTTGGAATTTTGTTCATGCGATACATTATAACATATTAATCAATTTTATTATTATGTTATTTAGTAGTATTTTTTTTTTATGTGAGTCACGTCTCTTTTAAATAAATTCTAAGTATTTTAAATAAAGGAAAAATACATGCATGTTTGCTACTCTTAAAATTTTCGGTTTTTAAAATAAATTATTGATTCAAACAACTTTTCAAAAGCCTTTAAAAATTAGGACTTACCGAACTCTAATTTTTTTTTGGAAAAAATCCTTTGACCAGAACCAACCCCATGCATGAATTTTTATATTTGGACTATGAGTGTTTAATTTTGGATTAGGTCAATTCTTCAAAAGACAGATTTAAGTTAGATGTAGGGAATAATTTTTTTTTAAGACCAACAACTTAGGGATAGCAAAAGAAGGACAAAAGATCTTTGAGCTGGCAATTTAAGAACCGTAGGTCTTCGGGCTGACAGTTAAAGAAACACAAGTTTAAAAATTTATAAATTGAGGCCAAAATTGATTTGAATGAGCTTTAATTGGGCACAAATTGGCCTGGATTAAACTTTGTTTTTTCGTAACTAACACTAATCACATCGGTTCGGACCATTTTCTCTTTTCGTGACTAACACTAAATTTTTTGTCTTGCTACGAGAATTGATTCCCCCAACCTAATTTTATGTTTTACTATCTTTTTTATCATCAATTTTCAATTTGAAATCCGTAAAAGAATTGTCAATGGCAAGATTTTGCACCATATATATTTATATCCTCAACAAACAATATTGCACAGTCATTCAATATGGAAACAATGGCGGTATTGGACGAAGATATGATTATGGAGATCGTGGTGCGATTACCACTCAAATATGCAATCCAATGTTCTCTTCTCAACAAGACCTTCTCTCGTTTAATTTCTCAACGTAAAAAAGCCCTTCTATCGTCTTCGTGTGGAGATATTAAATCAAGCATCTTCTGTCGGTACGACAGTACTACATTCAAAATATTCAAAAAAAATACTCCACCAATATCCATAACTCATGGGTACGACGGGCATTACGTGCAACGGAGTTCTCCTTCTAGCCTTCTCCCGGCAACATTCAATTTGTGTTTTTAATCCCATCACTGGCGGAATTATGCTGGTGAGTACACCTATCGAACTCTGCAATAGAACTGCTGCCCTGGCAGTAGACTTGGACGCCCCGTCCGGATTTCAGTTTAAATTAGTTTTTGCCGAGAGTGATTGCATGTGGTGGTCCCTACCGGGGGCGCATCTTGGTCGATAAAAGATCCTGTGGAACTCATTCGCAAAGGCTCACATTATCAATATCTTAGGGAATTTGTTTATGTCAGCGGACGTCTGTACTACGTAATCGAAGTATAATCATGTTCGATGTGGAAAAGGAAAAGATTGGAGTGATCAGTTGGCCTCATTGCGAACTTGCAGCTTTGTTCGGTGATGGCTTGCTCCAAAGTGTTGACCTTGTAGAAGGTAAGGCGAGAATCCATTGGTATGATGAGACGGTGGATATGTGGAAATTGAAGCACGTGATTACATGTGCTGAAATTATTGTGGACCCTTTTGTGTTGTTTTGTAACAACGAAATCCTCTTGCTTATGCAACAATGGATGCAAGATTACGGAGAAGTTTTTATGCATGATGTGTTGAGTACTGATAAGTGGGAAAAGATCAACGGCGGAGATTTCAAAATGGAGCATGACCACCATTATGGGTCGAATTATTTTTTCTCATTTGTGCCGAGCCTGGCAAAGGTCTCCGACAAGTATCTTGACAACGACTCTAAATTCGTGCAACTCCAGACTGAGAATTTAAATATATTAAGAGGACTAAGTAAGCCGACTCCTGGATTAATTGGATACAAAGATAAAGGAAAGGTTGTTTTGTTTTGAGTAATTTAATCTGAAATGGGGTATGAATCTATCTATCTCTATATTATAGCACACTTACTGTTGTTGGCTTAGTCCGATTCAGTTAATTTGGAGGTATATCAATTACGGGGATTTAAACCAAATTCATCCTCTATCTTTTCACCTTTATCAAAATGGTCCTTTATTTATTTGCTTTATCAATTTAGTCCTGTATCTATTCAAGTTTCGCCAAAATGATCCCAATTGGCCTAAAAATGTACAAAACCTCACCATTTTGGTCCTATATTTATTTTCTTTACCAATTTAGTCCTGTATCAATTCACATTCTC
Organism: Ballota nigra; assembly: GCA_947034835.1. Classification (NCBI taxonomy): domain Eukaryota; kingdom Viridiplantae; phylum Streptophyta; class Magnoliopsida; order Lamiales; family Lamiaceae; genus Ballota; species Ballota nigra. The sequence continues at coordinate 117,675,220 of OX344721.1, read as the reverse complement.
CAATTAGGTCCTAATTGAACACATAAAATATAAAATCATTTTTCACCAAATTAGGACCAATTTGACGAAGCTTGAAGAAATACATGACTAAATTGATAAAACAATAAATAAATGACTATTTAGATAAAGGTGAAAAGATAGATGATGAATTTGGTTTAAATCCCATCAAAATAATATGGGAGTTTCTTGGGGTTTATAAGGATGAACAAGTTCTCCATTGGTATGATATATTTTTAGGAAGGCCCAAAAATAAATTTGTGCAGGCTAGCTCGTTCCAAAACGGACAATATCATACTAATGCAGATGTGGAGGTCTATCTGGGGCCCTAATTATGTTATCAGAACCATGTTCCCAGGTGAATCGGTGTGGAGGAATTTTCCGGTGTCAAACGGAAAAAAAATGTGAACCTAGTTAAACGACTGGGTCTATATGCAAAGATGGCCACCGCTAGTGCCACATTGAAAAAAAAAACACATCATAGGTTTCCCCCAAAAAAACTAGTGCGCATGACTAAAAATATGGCATTTTATATTTTATGCGTCCAATTAGGACCTAATTGGAGAAATGTAAATTGATACAAGACTAAATTGGTAAAGAAAATAAATATAGGACCAAAACGGTGAGGTTTTGTACATTTTTAGGCCAATTAGGATCATTTTAGTGAAACTTGAATAGATACAAGACTAAATTGATAAAGCAAATAAATAGAGGACCATTTTGATAAAGGTGAAAAGATAGAGGACGGATTTGGTTTAAATCCCTCAATTACGTGAGTTCAAATCTTTTTATGTAGGTCCATTTTCCTCTTTGCCAAATGATCCATTCGTCTCATAATTTGCTGCAACTATGGACATATTCTTACTATCATACCGTTTCAGATTATAATGAGAATATCTAAGGTCTTGTTTTCAATCACAACTCCAAGGGTAGAATCACTTCTACTTTATAATAGTTGTGTCATACCAAATCCTCCAATCAGTTGTGAACAAGGATTGAGCTACGTTACTGTTAGGGGGACACTTGCCCATTTGAATTTTGTTACATGTTACTCCCTCCGTCCCAGACGAATTTGCACACTTTCCTTTTTTGGATGTCCCAAACCAATTTGCACACTACCTAAAAAGGAAACATCGATTTGCGTGCACACTCACATAAATATACACATATTTACCCATATGCCACTACTTTATCACTTTCCTTAATATGTGTGTCATCCCAGGGGTGCAAATTCCTCTGGGACGGAGGGAGTAGTATATTTCTTAGTTTCTGTTGTTTCTTACTCCTTCCGTCCAATTTTACTAGTCCTACTTTTCATTTTGGTCAGTCCAATAAAAATTAGTTTTGTTTCTTAAAAGTAAAATATTTTACACTCTCAATTTACACCTCACTACTTTTACACGCAATATCCCAACTTTCTCAAAAACTCGAGCAAAAGCAATTAGGCCTAGTAAAATTGGACGTTTGTTAATTATGTGTTGGTTAAAAACTTCAGGCAACATTATGTTATTCTTGAATGTCCAGGTCTCGATCTGTGGGCAAATTATTTGTGCCCACATTTATGTGGCATTCATCATGTATAATTTTATTTTTCTCTTTAATAAATTTTTCTTATTTTAAATTATATTCCTATTTTTTATTAAATAAAAAATTCAAAAATTTGCTTTCACGACTTAGGCTCCACATAAATGGAAAAAATTATTTTGATGATAAAAAATTATTTTCAGTATTCCTGAATAATGTTATAATTATGCATATGTTTTTTTAATGTAAAATTATAAGCATTAATTAATAATATTTGTTAAACAAATGCGCTTTTACTTCTGCTACCATAAAGAATTATGTCTCATCTATAAATATAAACTTATAAAAAGATATAAAATTAATTAATTTAATTATTTCTCAACAATGCCCGCATCTTCATCTTTTTAATATTGTCATGCTTGGCAAGATGGAATGGTGGCTTTTGATGAATAGAGATGCTCTGGTTAGTAAAATATTCAAGGCAAAGTACGTACTTCCCTCGTGATTTTTTGTCGGCGCCTCGAGGCTAACCTGCCTGACGAGTAGCACAAGATTTAAGTGCACCTTTAGTTAAGCTTTCAAGCATTTTATAAGATCTAACATTTTATAAATTATTTTAAAAATTTATAAAGTGTAAGATTTAAATAGTTTATAAGTTATTAAAATATTTGGCTAATACAACTAATAAGATCTTTGTGAATTTATAATAAAATATTTTTAAAATTTTAAATGTAGTATAAAACAGTTTCTTTTTCATTTGTTATGTTGAGGGAGTGGGAGTGGGGGTGGGGGTGGGGGTGAGGGTGGGGGTGGGGGTGGGTGTTCCATGGTGGAGTGGGTAGTGGGGGTAAAGGTGGTTAGGAAAATAAGTTGAGAAATATCAATTTATTTTTTAGGAGTAACTCTCTTGTGCACTTGCTCTATGGTTAAAAATCATTCAACAGTTGAGACTGTTTAAACTGAAAAGTATGATTTGATTACACTAAAAAGTAAAAATTTACACTTAAAATCAATGTTTAGTACTCCCTCCATCCCCATACGCTTTTCACAGTTGACTTTTTCTCGTGTTTTAGCGAGCAAGTTGTTTATTAGTATTTGAAATAATAAAGTGATTTTTAAGGGAGGGTATGATAGATCTATATCTCCTCTATTATATAATAACTTCAAAATTATTTTATCATTTTAAACACTAATAAAAAAACTCGCTCGCGAAAACACGAGAAAAAGCCAACTGTGAAGAGTGTTTAGGGACGGAGGTAGTATAAATTTTTCAGTGTAATCTAATCAAACTTTAAGTTTGAGATAGTGCACCGTGCACCAAGTGCTTATGAGAGTGCGCTTTTTTTTTATATATAGATTATAAGTTGTTAGAAATTTATTTTATGATCTTACAAGTTGTTAAATGTCTTATTTTGTCAAACACATTAATAGTGCTTATAACCTCTTAAGCTCAGTCAAACATCATCTTAATTTGATATAATACTAGATGGAAAGTTGGAGATGGTTTATCAATTAATGACTGGGGGCAGCCTTGGCTCAATAATGATGAGAATTTTTATATCAAAAGGCCTCCCTTCTGGGGATTAGAAGGTATAAAAAAATTTGAGTGTGAAAATTGATACGGTAGACGGGGTAATATATAAATATTCATAAAACTATTAAAATCTGCTGAAATATATACAAGAACTATTGTGCAGTCATTTGGTAGGGCAACAATGGCGGTGGTATTGAGTGACGATATGATTATAGAGATTGTCGTCCTATTACCACTCAAATATGCAATCCAATGTTCACTTCTCAACAGGACCTTCTTTCATTTAATTTCTCAACGCAAAAAATTCCTCTTAATATCTTCGTGTGGAAATATAAAATTAAGCATTTTTTTGTCGTTACAGTGACGACATATTCAATACATTCAAAGGGAATATATTTGAGATATGCATAAACAAGTCCGTGTCTCCTTGTCGCTTTTCTGTATGAGCGTTCATTTTTTTTTTTTAAAATCTCATCACGGGCTAAATCATTCCCATGAGTACCCCTATTCAAATTCGCAATCAAATCGTGGGCCTAGCGGTCGACCCGGATGCTGGGACCGGTTTTCAGTTTAAATTGGTGATTGTCGAAATCCTCAAAAAATCTGAGTGTGAGTGTGTGGAGGTTGATCGTGGTGGTCTCCTACGATGGTCAATCTTGGTTGGTAAAATCTTCAATAGATGTTGTTCGCAGAGGTTACCATAAAAAAGTAGAAACGCATATTTTTGTGAATGGATGTATGTACTGACCCGATCACGAAAATTAGAGTATGATCAAGCTCGATGTGGAAAAGGAAAGGGATGGAGTCATTAGTTGGCTTGGTATGATGGGGCGAGGGACACGTGGCAATTGAAGCACGTGATTCCCACTATTGTGACAACTAAGCCTTGGTTATTGTTTCGCAATGGCGACCGGCTATTTATTTAGGTTACATGGCGCACCAGATTATGGAGCGGTTGTTATGCAAGATTTGTTGAATGGTAAGTGGGAGTAGATCACCGATGATGATTTCCAAAGGGTGAATGACCACCATTACGATTCGATTACCTTTTTCTCGTTCGTCTCGAGCACTACAAAAAATGAATGGATTAAAGAGGGTATCTAAAGAGGAAAAATAAACCCTCGAGAATAGAGAGGGAGTTCACGAGGGAAAAAACTTGTCGAGTGTTTGGACGAGGGTAAAATTTCCCTCGTTCATGCTGAGGGTATTGACGAGGGATTGGTGGGACCCACGCAGAGTTCACGAGGGAAATAAAACCCTAGAGAAACTCACGAGGGTCTTTTCCCTCGGCTAAATGTCTGACAGGTATCACGAGGGTTTAAACCCTCGTCAATTTGAATCGGCCACTACACGAGGGACCCTAACCCTCGTCTACTTTTTGCAGGTGATGTGACCGGATAACACGAGGGATTCTAACCCTTGTCTTCATTTTGCAGGACTTCACGAGGGATTAAAACCCTCGTCTTCTTTATGCAGGGTGGCAGCATTTGACCGTTGACGAGGGTTTATTCCCTCGACAACCCCCTCGTCCAAGTCCTCATATATCAATCCCTTCCAGTATAACTCTCCAAAGCAAGAAGCAAAAGAAGAGAAGGAGGGAGAGGAGAAGAAGAAGGAGAAGAGAAGGAGAAGCAAAGAGTTCCGGCTGCCACCACTACTACTCCAAAAATACTCCTTCAATTGTCGGACGTGTTGTACACATTATTGTGAACATTTCTACGGTAATTTTTTTTATTTTAATCGGTTAGATTATTTATTTTGAATTTGCATGCAATTAGTGTAAATTATTTCTATTTAGTGTAAATTATATATATTTAGTGTATTTGTTATTACCTTGTGTGGAATTAACTAGCTATAATTAGTGTAAATTACTAGCTATTTAGTGTAAATTAATTAATATAATAATATACCTAGCTACGAAATTAGCTTATAATTAATTTACACCTTAATTAATAAAAATATGCACACATGTATATTAATTATCTTGTTAATTAATTACTAATAATTAACTACTGTAAATTATTTAATTATTTAATTTTGTTAATACTTGTTGCTTATGATATATATATGACTAGTTTATTTTGATGAAATAATGTAAATATATATGTTATGGAGCCGGAGGGGTATTGATATTTGTTGACTTATACTTTGTTTGTTGTAGAATATATGTGCGCTCTGACTTGATTAATTATAATTAATTAAGTCAGAAATGGATGCACGTAGGAATTTTGATTAATTGGGTATACGGAAAAATTAAACGAAACTCTATCGAAATTTGTAGAAAATATTAATGAATTAATTAATTATAATGTAATAATAACTTAATAGGAGAATACAAATGATTAATTGTAGGGTTTAATTCATTAATATGAAACAGATTGATATGGACTACTCAAGCCGTTTACATTGGATGTATGGTCCAAGATCGATTAATGGCATGTTAGCTCCTGAATTTATTAGTGGACTCGATTCATTCATAGACTTCGCCACTAGTAACCCAAATTGGATGAATCGAGGAAAGATTAGGTGTCCTTGTAATAAATTTAGATGCAGGAACAAAACGTTTCAGTACCCCGATGATGTGAAAGCTCATTTGTATAGAAATGGTTTTATGCCAAATTATTACAATTGGGTTTTTCATGGTGAGGAAAATTGGGGTCAAATTCCGCATCAATACAATAATCAGGCGTCGTCTTCTTACGGACCGGTTGATGAGACCGCAGGATCTAGCTCGTACCACGATATGATCACGGACTTAACTTCCGGGCCCCACTTTGGAAATGTGGATAACGAGTCGACTGTTGAGGAACCCCCTAATCAGTATGCTGCACAGTTTTATGATATGCTTCGTGCAGCGGATCGGGATTTGTATCCTGGGTGCGAATCACACTCGCAACTGTCATTCAATGCCCGTATGCTGAACATTAAAACTGAAAACAGACTATCTGAAAGGGGTTATAATCAAATTGTTGACTTGGTTCGTGAGATATGTCCTCCGGATAATTTGGTGCCCAGAAAGTTTTCCGATAGCAAACAGTTGATGGGTGAGATGGGGCTTCCTGTGGAGAGGATCGATTGTTGTGCGGGGAATTATATGTTATATTGGGGTGCAGACAACGATCTTGAATATTGTAAGTTTTGCGGTCGACCACGGTTCAAACCCGCTAGACGCGATGTGAATGGTCGACTGAAAAAGAAGAGCCCTTTCAAGGAGATGTTCTACTTTCCCATCATCCCTAGACTGCAAAGATTGTATCAGTCCAATGCAACTGCGAAGGATATGACATGGCATGCAAGTTGCTCTAATAATGATCAGTCCGGTGTTATGCGTCACCATGCAGACTCGCAGGCTTGGAAACACTTGGACCAGTCGTATCCTGAATTTGCATCAGAAATTCGGAACGTGAGGTTGGGCTTGAGCACCAACGGTTTTCAGCCGTTTGGGCAGTCGGGGAAACAATACTCCTCATGGCCGGTGATACTGACGCCGTACAATCTACCACCATGGATGTGCATGAAGGATCAATTCATGTTTCTTACGGTTCTGGTGCCTGGTCCAAAAAATCCAAAGGATAAATTGGATGTATTTTTATAACCATTGATCCGTGATTTGATGATTTTATGGGAATATGGAGTGGTAACGTACGATATTGCTACAAAGCAAAATTTTTTGATGTGGGCTGCACTAATCTGGATAATAAGTGACTTTCCAGCCTACTCGATGTTGTCTGGATGGAGCACATCTGGAAGGCTTGCTTGTCCATATTGTGCAGAAAACACGGATGCTTTCACTTTGAAGCTCAGTCGAAAGCAGTCGTGGTTTGACAACCATCGTAAGTTCTTACCCAGATATCATCCGTATCGAAGGAACAAGACTGCATTCAGAAAGAACAAAACAGTTGATGATGATCCACCGCCCATCCGTACAGATGTTTCGATCCTTGAGGAAATTAATTGGATTGGATTTATGAAAGTTACGGAAGAGGGTGCTGATGCTCACAACAAAGTTCTAGATGGGGGTTGGAAGAAGAAGAGCATTTTCTGGGATTTACCGTACTGGAGTACCCTGTTGATCCGACACAATTTGGATGTGATGCACATCGAAAAAAATGTGTTTGACAATCTCTTCTACACGGTGATGAATGTGGAAGGGAAAACGAAGGACACAAATAAATCTAGAGATGAGCTCAATGAATACTGTCGTCGACCCTCGTTACAGAAATGTCCACATACGGGAAAGTACCCCAAAGCTGCTTATTCACTTGATAAGAGACAGAGAGATATTGTTTGCAAGTGGGTAGATGAGTTGAAATTCCCTGATGATTATGTCTCCAACATGTCTCGTTGTGTAGACTGGAGCAAATTGAAGATGTTTGGGATGAAGAGTCATGATTGTCATGTGTTTATGCAGAGACTGCTTCCAATTGCTTTCCGTGAATTACTGCCGGCCAACATTTGGAAAGCTATCACTGAAATTAGTTTGTTTTTCAAGGAGTTAACATCTAGGACTATTACAGTGGAAAACATGACTCGCTTGGACCATGATATCCCAAACATCTTGTGCAAGTTGGAACGAATATTTCCACCCAGCTTCTTTAATTCAATGGAGCATCTACCTGTCCATCTTGCATATGAGGCAAAGATCGCTGGTCCAGTACAATACAGATGGATGTACCCATTTGAGAGGTAATCTATTAATTTACCTGTTTATTTTTAATATATAATCTCGTTTGGGAATTATAGTAGCTCATCCGTGGACCTTGAATTAGGTATCTTCACAATTTAAAGTTAAGTGTGGGTAACAAGGCACATGTGGAAGCTTCAATTGCAAATGCTTATTTAACAAAAGAAGCATCAATGTTTTGTTCCCATTATTTTGAGGATCATGTACTGACGAGGCGACACAATGTACCTCGCAATTTTACTGGTCGTGGAGTACCTGAAGCAGTGGAAGGTAATCTTTCGATATTTGTGCCTCCTGGTACACATCTTGGAAAAAAGGGTAAAAGATGGATTGTAGACTTGGAGAAGCAAGTTGCTCACACGTACGTGTTACTAAATTGCAATGAGGTCCAACCGTATATTGAGTAAGTTAACCTACCTCTTAGTGGAAACTTAACATTTTTGCGATCTTCTAATTTGTGCCAATTGTATGTAGTGTATTTTTCGAGCAACTACTGCTTGTTCAACCGAATCTATCAGGTGCTGAGAAAGACAATGTGCTTCAAATGGAATTTGCATCGTGGTTTGAACAACTTGTAAGTGATATGTATAAGTAACTTTTTATTACTAATGTTTATATATACGCTATGAACTTAATGGAATATATCGTCCTCTCAAATGTACTATAGGTGAGGAGAAATCGTATTCAGGATCAGTTTTTACGTGCTCTCGCTGGCGGTCCTAGCAGTAGTGCCACCACATACCCTGGGTATTACGTTAATGGTTTCAAATTTCACACACGAGATTATGGTGCCTCTAAAGCAACCATGAATAGTGGAGTTTGCATTAGAGGAACAAACTATGATTCCAATGAAAATAATTTCTATGGGATACTCGAGGAAGTAGTGGTTTTGGAATACCCTGGACTTACTGAAAAAGAAGTTGTCCTGTTCAAATGTCAGTGGTTTGATCCTACTGTACCGGGTGGAACAAGAATACATCCTGATTATAAACTCGTGGATATTAATCCAAGAGGTCGATACGGTCATTATGATCCATTCGTACTAGCAAGTCAAGCTACACAAGTTTACTATTGCAAGTACCCCGGTGCATCTGTCCAACCGGGTCGAGAGTGGTGGGCAGTTTGCACAACCAAGGCACGATCCTTAGTGGAAATGGATAGAAAGAGTGAACCAGAGCTTCCTCCATTTCAAGAGGACGATATAGTGTCCCAGATGAATGTGCGAATGGATGATGATCCTGTCGTTTTGGCTGATTTGAACGCTGCACTAATTGAGGTACAAAATGAAGAAGAGGAAGAAGATCAAGAAGACGACAATGATGATGAGGATGATGATGATGAGGATGAAGATGATGATCAAGAAGATGAACATGATGATTATGATGACGATGATTGATATTGTTAATTGATTGGACCATTATTTGTTATGTATACATGTTACAATTTTATATTAATTATTGATGTGAGAGATATTTGTTATGTATACATGTTACAATTTTATATTAACTATTGATGTGTTCATTATTTGTTATGTATACATGTTATAATTTTATATTAATTATTAATGTGTTTATTAAATGCTATGTATACAGATGGCTGGAGGTAGAAGTATTCGTAACCTTTTCGGTGGCCGGCGATCGTCCTCCCGTACACCAGAGTCAGACCGTGAACCGGTACAACTCTTTTTAGTTGTTATATATAATATCTTATACACATGTTATAACTGTAATTATTAAATACAGATGGAAACGTCTGAAGAAAATACGGGTCGACGTAGGGATTGGAGATCGTCCTCTCAAACCGGAACAGTACCGGTTCCTGATTTGCAGAATCAGGAAGATGATCTAACTCAACACGGTGGAACATCTCCAGAAACGGTTGAGGACGACCCTGAGATTCCAGAAACTGCAGAAGAACTCACCAACCATGCACCTCGTCCTAATGTGCTACGCATCTACACGTATCACAATGTGTATGTTAAATATCACTTAGTCTTTTTTATTTGATTTTATTTGATTTTTTTACATATACGCTTGAAAAATATACAGATTGATGCCCTCGAATGCTGTTTCGAGGTTGATTCGAAATATAATGTCCCGTCGAATGGAGATGGGCGGGTTTACATATAAGTTGGTGTCAAAAGAAAGGAAAAATGAATGGTGGGAAACATTCCAGGTATACATTCATTTTGTTAATATTGTGTAGAATTATATGTATGTATATATTTTTACTTAATTAAAATCAATATGATTGTATATATTTTCTTCAGAGGGAGACGTACTGGGATCCTCGGACGGAAAATACTGTGTTCATCAAAGAGTTGTTTATCCGGAGGTCTAGAGAACGATTTTCTGATCTGCTCAGTCTTTGGAAGAGGATCAATAGAAGGGAAGGGAAAATACCTCCGTGGGACATGAGATTCTGGACTGCATTACTTCAGTACTGGCAATTGCCCGAGGTCATTAAAAAAAGCAACCAGTGCAGAGCAAACCGCTTGTCTGCGGCCGGAGGAAGAGGCCCCTCAAAACACAAAGGAGGGGCAAAGGGAGCCGCACAATGGACTCAGGAATACGTAAGTAATTCCTACACTACAACATAGGGAGATTTTAATTACTTGATTACACATATCTTTATTTTTTGGAATACAGGAGAAGAAATATAACCGTCTCCCAACTGAATGGGAAATTGTGCAACATTTCCACAACTGTGGGGAATGGGAGTACACGTATGGAGGAATTGCTGACATAATTGTAAGTATTTTACATTAACATTATAAATTGAATAGTAAGGTAACACGTTTGTATACTTGAGATGATGTCAAAAAATTTGTATGTCTAGGACTCTGTGGAGGAACGAGTCTCGCAATTACCGCCTCCAGTAGACGATACTGAGCGCTTGAACCGACTGAGTCAAGTGTATGCTGAGACAGTGAGGCCAGGCCACGGAAAAGTTAGGGGCCTCGGTCAAATGAAGACGATGCGTATACAATCTGGCCCAGGCGGGACATCAGCTGGCACACACATTGGCGGTTATGATCAAAGAGATGTTGATCGTTTGCTGGCTGAGGAGCGCGCGAGATACGAAAGATTGCTGGCCGAGCAACAAAGACAGCAAAACGAATTTGTGCGCCAGGAAGTACACAATCAGATGATGGCATGGTTTCAAGGCCAACAGGGAAACCTACCTAGTGGGTTTTCCCAACCAGCTAGTGCATATCCTCCTTACCCAGCTTATCCTTCATATCCTCCCGCTCCTTCAGCATCTGGTTACGCCCCTTATCCTCCCCCTGCCCCTTATCCCTCGGCCGGTCCTTCTACTGGTATTCCTCCTGTTCCTCCTACTGGTTTTCCCACCGCACCTAATCCTCAGGCCTCTCCTGCTCGTCCTCCCGCTTCCGGTCCTTCATCGTCTCGTCGCAATTCCATCTCTCCAACTGGGTTTATAGACCTACTTGAAAGAGGTACATATTCTAGTTACCCCCCGAGGGGTAATTATTCCGGAAATGAAAGAGGTGATGATGATGATGATGATGAGAGTTAGGATGTCATAAATATTTGAACATGTTTTGGAACTATATTTGTTAGTTTGATATTTTACTGTTTATTTGGATTTATATGTCTGGATATTTGAGCATGTGAGTTTGTTATTATCATTATTATTGATTATTAGTTATGAATATTGTTGAATATTAAAATTTTATTGATTTTTAAAAAATATATTCATCAATATAAGTGTCACTATGCCAGAAAAGGGCTACGACAACGGGGATTCCCCGTTGTCGTAAGGTATTTTTCCACCGTTGTTGATGGGCTCGTTGTCGTAGCTCCAGACTTTTGACAACGGGTTTTACACGACAACGGGGGTTCCCCGTTGTCATAACTCTTATAAAACCGTTGTCTTAAACACTTACAACAGCGGGCTTCCACCGTTGTCAAAAGTTTGGAGCTACTACAACGAGCCCATCAACAACGGTGGAAAAACACATAAGACAACGGGGAATCCCCGTTGTCGTAAATTCCTACTACAACGGCGGAAACCCGTGGTCCTTTCTATTTAACCCGTTGTTGTAGGGTTTTTTTTCAATATCAAAATTTTATATAATTTTTACTAATAAAAAAATAATAAACAAATATATTATAAACTTCGAATTAAAATAATACTCAATACATTATTAAACTTTATAATATATCAAGAACAATTTTTTTGATAATATAACAATTTATAATCTGATACTGTAACTTATGAATATATTATAAAAATACAAGAACCTAAACACTAGTTCTAAATGTATCTCCTTCCATGTTTCGCCTTCTATACCAAGCCACATCATTCCTACAAAAAAAATGATTCACCACATTAGGATATAATTACTATTCTAGAAAAATAAATTAAGATATAAATAAAATAATTAATTTGAAAGGGAGGTTGTACCTAAGCCCATTAGTGTTGAATATAGCAGCTGGTTGTGTGTGCCATGAGTGTTGAATATAGCAGCAGTATTTATTTACTGAGAGGTTGTACTTAAGCCCATCAATTCTATTATTATCTGTTAATGTGTCATTATATCAAGTTCTATAAATAATAATACATAATTATTAAATTCCAACAAAAATTTAACTATCCATCATCAAACGTGTGAAATGAAAACAAAAACAATTACTATATTACAACATGGCAGAGAGAATGAGTACCACAAGCATAAAAATGTACAAGTTACTTGAACAATAGTATTTTACATATACTACCTCCGTCCCGAAATTATTTGCATAGTTGGGATTTTAAGAAAAATTAACTTTTTGAATAAAGTAGTGACATATGGATAAATATGTGAATATTATTGTGAGTGTGCACACAAATCAATGTTTCCTTTTTTGGAGTGTGCAAATAATATTGGAACGGACGAATAAGAAAAGTGTTCAAATAAAAATGGGACGAAGGGAGTACTAGTTATAATAACCATAAAAAATAAATAAGCAATGAACATGATCAAGATGGTGAAAATATAACAAGGAGAAAATAATGGAACATATTGATGGATACAAAAATAATGCACACATACCGAAAGATTATGCACTAGAACATTACTGACATCTTGCATCTTCAGTTCTGCCTGTAAAGAAAAGAATGGATGCATTCTGTTACTTGCGCTCTATTATAAAATCATTTCACCAATATAAACAAGTCCAGACGCGTGGGCATATCCATTTTCAATAGAGTATTTTTACAAATGAATAAAAACATGGAAACAGATTTATGAAAGTGTCACATGCATTACATAATATATTTAGCTAGAACTAAGATGAAAATAGTTTCGCACATATAGAACTTGAACATAATAAATTGATGATGCATCGATCAGAATTGCTTACAAAAATAAACTCAAAGAAATAAAATAAAATACCAAGAGTTTTTTAGATAAAATTATCGAGCTCTATGCGCCTTAAAATTATCTAAGATGGTACAGGCAAATTAAAATTAAAATTAGCAGATGCATGTAGTGATTTTGTAAGATGCACAACACTACGTTTAGTTGCCCCATAAGCAGCAAACCTGAGGAACATGATATTAACTAAATGAAGGACTTTTAGAAAAAGAAAGGAGCACAAAATGAAATAACTTTTGGCACTTATTGACAAGGTCAAAATTATGTCAGTTGGAGTTGGTCTTCAATCTGAACCAGCTCCATCAATGTTGAAGATATAAACATAATTTAAAGACTAATAAACACATAAATCAGAAAATAAAATTTTAAACCCAAAAACAAGCACAAATAAACATGTACGTATATGAGCAGGTTTTTGAAGAATCACATGGTTATGTCTTCAAATAATACTAATTTCTAAAGGATGTTTATCAGTTGGAAAATTGTTCAACTAAAAAAAATCTACTACTATTTTAGAGGGGGCTTAGCTAGCTTAAGACAGAAGAGTACTTTTAACTTGTGATCCTACAAGCATACTTTTGCATAAGGTTTGGATACTTATTCCTGACTCGGGAATTCAGGTTTCAGGAGAAAATCATTAACAGAGTACAATTTTTACAACCACACTTAAGTAGGTGGACATTTTTACCACGAAAACTCTAATACATAGGTTGTGGTTTTGGCATGTAAATTTTAAATTCACTCCACATATTTAGGATTAGAGTTAATTATTAGTTTTACTTGAATTCTACTTTAAAAACTTAGTAGATCTATAATACAAGTATTTAGGCAAGTGAACTTGTAGTTATATTTGGAGTTATTTACTATCCACAATAAAACATAGTCATTTTAAAATCACCTATCCCCCCACTTTGTTCAGCAAGGTTAAGCTTGAGTTGAATATAAAGTGAAAACCGTAGTCCAGGAGGTGGAAGCTATTAAAGAGAAATTATTATACTTTCCTGAAAAAATCTACTTTAAATTAAGTGTTTGCTCCATGAAAACTCACCTATGGGGAAGTTAACTGAAAAAGGAAGCAGGGGCTAAGAGCTGAATGAACAAAAATACTTAAACCACACAAGCCTTTTGCATGTGAAAAAGGATTTGTGATTTTTTATATTTAATATACTTTTTCACTGAATGTACATTTCTTGTCCTAATTAATAACTTGTCTACTTCTAAGACAATGAATTATGCTAGTCAGAGAAACTAATCTAAAATATTGTTCTATTTCTAAATGCGCACACACACACACACAGAGAAAGAGAGAACAGTGAGTCGCAAAATGCTTACACATCCTTGTGAAGCTCCTGAGTGCAAAGTAAATAATGGAAGACAACACTGGTAGTAAAAACATTGGTAAAACCAGCAATACCCTTATTTAACCATACACAGAATCAAAATAGCTTATTTGGGACCCGAAATCAAAATCAGCAAGATTCTAGACACTGTCACAAGCACAAGCAGCAGAAAAATCAACTCCGACACACTTCTTAACATCATTCTACTACTGCAAACCACCAAAATAGCCAAAAAAAAAAAAATGGAAGGAAAAAAAACACAGATTCCCTCCCAACCAAATAATCCGTACAATCACGAATCTCAACCAAGCCCACAGCTAAATCAGAAGTCAATTAAAATGAAAATACACAGAGTATTATCAACAAACTAAAAAAAATCAATCAATCAATCAGTTAATATATAAATAAAGCTCAAGAATCAAAGCCCACCAACTAAAAAAGAAGAGAAAATTACCTCAGGGAAGAAATAATCTAAAACCCAGAATCTTTTTCAAAGTTTACATATTTTCCCGTTTTGTTATACATCCCGAACTATAGACGAGTTACTCTGTAGGCCGTCAGTATCTTCAATACGGTCAGTAAGCTTGGTCCAATTGCAAAGGGCCGTCACATACTCTTGCTGAAATTTAACGAGCTTACAGAAGTTGTGGTACCAGGCAATGACTTCTGTCCTAAGCTGACCTGCAGCCTGCTGTTGGGATTCAGTAGTTGGTTCCAGACTTTGCTGATCGGTTAGATGGTTCAGCTTCAAAGAAATAAGATTCTGAACTTGATGGGAGTTATGCATAGTTTGCCACATATGCATCAGTCTGAGAATACGAAAGATTACAGCAGTTTGCATTAGAGGAAACTCTCATAATAGCACACTTAAAATGTATCAAAAATGGAAACCAACTTTATTTATTAATGTGTAACTATCACTTTGAATAGAAAACAACTCGACTTTACCCTGAAGCTAGTGTAATCAACTGAGGGTGCAACTCCTTGTTTATGAGCGTCAGTATTATTGAAGAAGACAATACTTAAATTAATTCCAGTGACCGAAGAACCTGAAATTACACACAATCAAAACTCCATTCAACAAAACCTAAGTGAATTGCTCCAAATATGCTCTTATTTACCAAAATTGGCAGGAAGAATAAATTTATACATTAGAACAAGATGTGAAATGTTTAAGTCACAAAATCTCTCATTACAGTCAATGCTGCTATTTTACCAAATCAGCTCAATCAATTTCTCAGAACACGTGCTTATTCATCATGTTACTGTCCTTATTGAAACCAAGAACACAACCATATTTTACCCGGAAAATTAATACAAATAATATATCCATGAAATTCTACTCAGAATTCGATATAGACATTCAATCCAAAAGGCAAGAACACGACATTAATTTACAAATCACACAAGATTTCCACAAATAAGAAAAGAGAAGGATCTAGCGAAAGAGGTTTTTGTACCAGAAGCTTGTACCTATTCTCTCACGTCGCCGCCAGTTGAGTCGAAATCGTAAGGAAGTTGGAAGAGAGGTGGCTAAGTTTTTTGGTTGGGGAAAATGCGAAACGGAAAATTGGGAATTTGATTCTCAAATCTATGGAAGGAACCCTAGGATATTAGTGTGAATTGGAGAAGTGATAGAGCATGGCGGCATTTGGTGAATGGCTTGCGCACGGAGGATGAGAGACAGTCAAGCAGCAGTGCTTCGTCAGCGGTGTGGTTTGGAAAAAATTAGGGCTTAATTACCTTGGGAAATTCAAATGGTGTAAAAAACATTCAGGGATTTTACATAGAGAGAGATGGGGAGACATTCAGGGATAGGGCAGAAATTAGGGCTTAATTACCTCGGGAAAATTCGACCTAGGCGATTCACAGTGGTGGCCGAGCAGTTGGGTCACGACGGTGGATGAAGTCGGCGGTTCACGACAGAGGGATTCATGGAAGACGAGATAGCAACGATAGTGGTGGAGACAGTGCTGAGCGACGGTGGTGCAGGTGGCGAGAGCGACGGACGGTGGCAGTGACGGTGGTGTGGTGGCGCTGGGCGAAACGTATGCGTCGTGTGGGTTAGCTAGGCAGGGACGAAGTGTAGATCACGATCTGTGAAAAAAAAATTAGTGTGCCTTTTATACCCTTTAATAATTGAACAAATAAAAAAAAATTACAAAAAAAAAAAATATAAGACCACGAGATAAGACAACGGGGATTAATATCCGTTGTCTTATGTTGCGAGACCTGAGTTAAGACCACGGGAAAAGACAACGGGGGCTTATCCCCGTGGTCTTTAGTTGCGAACCCTGAATTTAAGACAACGGTGATACCTAAGACTACGGGCGTAACACTTAAGACAACGGTGGAAATCGATCCCCGTTGTCTTTTCCCTGTTGTCGAAAGCCATTTTTGGCATAGTGTGTATATGTGTATATGTGTACACATATTAGTAATTAGTGAAGAGAATTTAAAAAGTATGTATTTTAAATTTTATTGATTTAAAAAAAACGATCAATATATGTGTATATATGGACACATATTAGTAAGTAGTGAAAAATAATTTAAAAAGTATGTATTTTATAATTTTATTGATTTAAAAAAAAAAAACAATCAATATATATATATATATATACACATATTAGTAATTAATGAAAAAGAATTTAAAAAGCTAAATATAAATGTACACAAATATATAAGTAGTGAAAAAGAATTTATTGATGTATTCATTAAAAATATTTTAATATTATAAATAATAAAAATAATATATATAAGTGATAGTTTAATTTTATATGTAATAATAATTTACATATAAAGTATAACAAACAATTAATATTAATTAGTATGATATTTAAAATATATAACACAAAAATATATGAAATATATATATTACATCCTAAAACATAACAACTAAATTGTCTTGTCCAAGCGGCACGACAAAACAAGCAAGATCTCTCCATACTTAGAGGTCGCGTGTTCGAAACTTGAGGGGGGCGAATTTCGCCCAATTAAAGTTGAGAGTAAGGTTGGAGGGTGGTAGCCTAGCGGATCCGCGGGGGAGGGTTTGTGTTAGAGGTCGTGGGTTC
Organism: Ballota nigra; assembly: GCA_947034835.1. NCBI lineage: Eukaryota > Viridiplantae > Streptophyta > Magnoliopsida > Lamiales > Lamiaceae > Ballota > Ballota nigra. Next base: position 117,657,687 of record OX344721.1, on the reverse strand, counting down.
GAAACCCACGAAATTGTATTTTTTTTTCGGAGGAACTAGACGAGGGAAGTACACGAGGGAATTTCCCTTGCCACGTCAGCCGAGGGAAAATTCCCTCGCCAACCGCCGCATGTCACGTCAGAGTTAAAGAGGGTTTTAATTCCCTCGCCCACGTTTCCCGAGGGCTTTAAAGAGGGAAAATTCCCTCGTGCCCCATTCCCGAGTGATTAATTCCCTCGCCCTTCACGAGGGCTTAGCCGAGGGATTTTTTTCCCTCGTCTCTTCCCACGCGAATTCCCTCGTTAAAACCCTCTCCATTTTTCGAGGGATTCGTTTTTCCTTCGTGTACAGATTGGCGACGAGCATTTTTGAGAAGGAATAAATCCCTCTTCAATACCCTCTCTATCTTCAATTCCCTCTCCAAAACCCTCTTTAAATTTTCTTATTTTTGTAGTGGAGACTGGCCAAGGTCTCCAACAAGTATCTGCATGATACAGATTTTATGGATCTCTGGGCTGAGACTGTGGTGTTAAAAGCACTTGTCGTCCGAAAAAGATACCTTGGAGTTGGGCATAACATCACTAATTTTGTGTTTTACTTCCCACTCGACATTTTGATTTGGTCATAATTATAAATTACAATTTCGTCTTGAAAACTAACACTTTGTAGAGACTCGTTCTACGATCCAAAATAAGATTACACCATCTGGACAATTGATGATTTTTTTAAGTTCTTTTTTCCACATAAAATACAATAACTCTATTGTTTCATACTTGTTTTATCTACTCTTTAAACTATATAAAGTTTGTTCATCAATTTATCAATATTTTTCATCAATTTTTATCACAGTTTTACAAAAGAAATCCAGAAAGTTGAATTTTATCTGGACCTTTCTTCAATCAATAATGCTCTAAAACGAGTATTATAACATTGATAAAATATAGAATATATATGATTTGATGGATATTTATTCCATTAATCGCAATGGTGTTTATACAAAATACAATAGATCTACGTTATTGAATCTAAATAATGTAAGACAATTATAAAAAACTATATATATATATATATATGACTTAATTAATTCAATACTCCAAATAGTATTCTCTTTAGCAGCCAAAATCTTTTGATTTAACAAGAATACGAGGTACTGGATTATGATTATAATAAAAGATTTTCTTTTCTATCTATCTTAGCAAGGATTACGTCTCATAACTTAATAAGTTGAGAAATATCAATTTATTTTTTTACAAGTAACTCTCTTGTACACTTGGTCTATGGTTAAAAATCACTCAACAGTTGAGACTGTTTAAATTGAAAAGTATGATTTGGTTACACTAAAAAGTAAAAAGTTACACTAAAAATCAATGTTTAGTGTAAAATTTTCAATGTAATCTAATCAAACTTTTCAGTGTAATCAGCCTACACTTTCCAATGTAAACAACCTTAATTGTTGAGATAGTGCACTGTGAACCAAGTGCATATGAGAGTGTGCTTTTTATTTACAGATTATACGTTGTTAGGAACTTATTTTATGATCTTATAAGTTGTTAAATATCTTATTTTGTCAAAGACATTAATAGTGCTTATAACCTCTTAAGCTCAGCCAAACATCGTCTTAATTCGGTAGAATACTAGATGGAAAGTTGGAGATGGTTTATCATTTTATCTTGTATGGGGATTAGAAGGTACAAAGTTTTTGGAGTGTGCAAATTGATACGGTAGACAGGGTAATATATACATATCCACAAAACTATTAAAATCTGCTGATATATACACAGAAACTATTGTGCAATCATTTGGTAGGGCAACAATGGCGACATTGTGCGATGATATGATTATAGAGATCGTCATCCGATTACCACTCAAATATGCAATCCAATGTTCACTTCCAACAAGACCTTCTTTCATTTAATTTCTCAACGCAAAAAAACCCTGTTGCTAGTCAGTTTATGTGTACGGATGATGTGGCTTGTATTTGACTAACAAACAAAGTGTATAATTTGGTGTGTTTAATTGTGTGGAATTATGTATGTAAATGGCAAGTTGACATGAGAAGAGTAATTGTATTCAAGTTTCTGAGTAAAATTTTCGAATCCTTTTCTATTACAAATTTGGCCTATTTATAGGCGAGTTCAGCATGAGGTGGCACGGTGACCAGCTAGTTGCCAAGTAGGAGCTGGCGTCCTGACGTGCAGGTTGCCCAAGTAGGAGCTGTCGCCGTGATAGCAAAGCAAACTTGATTGGACCGACTTGCCGCCTTCTCTGATTGGACCATATTTGTTGTTTTATCTCTTCCAACTAGCTGCGTCATGACTTCATGTTGAAGTAAGGACCTGGGCTCCACTTAAACCGCCTTAGGACCGTGCCAAGTTGACGAGCCGACTTGGATGACTGACTTGATCATGTTGGGCGAGTTCAACCATCTTGCTCACGTGTTTGGCAAGATGCCACCTTTTCACTTGGACTTTCTTGAGGCTAACTTGCCACCCGGCCAGGCGTATTCTTTGGGCTGACTTATCATGTGATTGTGCTATGCCTTGGAAGATGACGTTTAGTTCGGCACACCGACTTTCCATATAGTTATGCTAGGCTCAAATTTTGATGTCCAAGTTAGATTCTCAAGTTGGGTGTTCAAGTTGACTTATCTTTGCCCGACTTTAATAGTGGGTTGGACGACACTCTGTCATGTCCAGTTGGACCTTCTCGTGGCACTTGTCCATTGGTCGGTCAACTTAGTCTTGATCTGAGGTGTAATACTTTTACCAACTTGCTTGACCGGGTACAACAGTTGCCCCCCAGGTCGGGCTTTGAGGTTGGCCTCAAAGGACGATCTGGATACACATGTGGATAGAGGTAGGCCTCATTAAAAACCTTGACCCGTAAAACCCCGTGGGTGAAACCGGATTCAAGTAAAAAGAGTTACCATCTCTACCCAATAAGCATCACAAATCTGTCTAAGACTTTGCAAGTTGATCGTTGATTGTCAAAAGTGTGTTCTCCGGATATGAACCATCTATTAGCATCTGGAAGTCGGTGGAATCAATATGCGATGATTTTCAACTTGGTAGTTGAACTTAATTTCGTATGCATCCACCAGTTATAATGTTGCCCATTGCCGACTCGGCCGACTTTAGATTTGAACCTGATCCAAATATGAACATTGTTTTCCGCACCTTTGCAGGCGAGGTGGATATGAATGACTAGTCTTCTGAAGAGGATGAAGTAGATGTTGAAACCTCGTCTGTTTGATTTTGGTTGAATTTGACAGCTAGGTGTAAGGCAACCTTCGGGTCTTGAACTTGAACTTTGTATTTTGTCTTTCTAGGATGTTTGAATAATATTTTCTTGGCCAACTTCCTTCCGATCCTTCTGATTGTTGAACTGGTTTGCTTTCTTTGAAGGGCTTAGTTATCATCTTATTCTTTGTTGCGACTTGACTTGCCTTCTTTTATTTGTGACATATTTTTTCTTACTAGCAAGTTGGCCGTCTTCTTTATGTTACGACATGTAGTCTGTTCAACTTGCTAATAATTTATATGTCTTGTAATTCTTCTCTTGGTAGCATCTAGTCGTCTTATTTACGTTGCAACTTGGCTACTTTGAGAGCTTCCAAAGGGCTTATTTGTCGTCTTATTTATGTTGCGACTTGGCTGCCTTGAGAGCTTCTGAAGGGCTTATTTGTCGTCTTATTTATGTTGCGACTTGGCTGCCTTCTTCTTGATAGCAAGTTGGTCGTCTTATTTATGTTGCGACATGTTGTCTGTTCAACTTGCTAGCAAAATGTACATTTGGTACTTCTTCTCTTGGTAGTATCAAGTCGTCTTATTTACGGTGCGACTTGTCCACCTTGAGAACATTCTGAAGGGCTTATTTGTCGTCTTATTTATGTTGCGACTTGGCTGCCTTCTTTTTTGTGTCGAAAGGGCTTACTTGTCGTCTTATTTACGGTGCGACATTCGGTCGTCTTATTTATGTGCGACCTGGTTGCCTTTCTTCGGGTTGAGACTCTGCCGTTTTAGGGCTTGGACTCAGACAAGCTTGACCGCTAGTCGGCTCTGCCTGATTAGGCTTGGTCCTAGATGGACTCTGCCTTCTAACTTATTACATAGCCAACTTTCTTAAGAACAATACACTTTTCTTAAGAATAAACAATTTCGATTTCATATAACTTAGTCATTACATCATTGAGCTAAGCTATTACATAGATGGCTACTTCAAAATTCAACTTGGTCTTGAAACTTCACCATTGATCTTGATGGATCTTGTCTGTTTTATTTTTAATTATTTCTTCATCTGGCTTCTTCAGTGATTTCGTCTTTATTACCCAAGTTACTTATTTGGGTAATTAAATATTTGTAGATGAGGGTCAGTTTGGTTGACCCCACAAGTTCGGCCGCTGCAAACGGCCCACCCATTTCTCCTTCCCCACTTGGCATCCCTCACTAGGCGCTCTTTAGCCCACCGAGAGAGTTATAGTCGTAGGTGTTCGACTTCCTTGGCTAGAACACTTCCGAACTATATGATGCTCGTTCGTCCCTTGCTTTGGCTTCTGTCGAGTTGGAACGAGATCAGACCAGTTGGGTATGGTCTCATCAACTTGCCAAGTGGAGGGGGACGCTGGGATCTCATCCCCCACTCTGCCATCCTTAGTCTCTGTATCATCCATGGTTTCCAGGATGGCAAGATGAAGAGGGGGATGTCTGGGTGTCGAATCCCAGCCCCTGCTGCTGGTTGATGGATGGTGAAACCTTCATGCGAGAGGTTGATAGAGCGTTGACCGGCTCGGTTAACCCTTCGCAGAAGAAGATCCATCGCCCGTCCGCCAGTCGCCGAACTATCATCCTTTAAATTCCGTACTAGTTGGGAAGTACTCCATGTTTCGGGAGACTCCCAACTTTGTCTTTCGAAAGGATGATAGTTATGAACTATTTTCGGTAAACTCCCAACTTCGCCTTGTGATACTTGCCCCCCGGTGTGACACTCCGGGGGCCGAACTAGACCGCCACCATGGAAGATCCACAAAACATTAATATATGCACTCATTCTTTTTTTTTTTTTTTTGAACTGATCTTCTTGCTTTCTTCCTTGTTCTTAAATGTTGAGAACTCTTCCAATTTATAGGCAACTTGAATGAGAGCGAGTGTGTTAAGTAAATGCCACGTTCAAGTTCCTTATGCCACTTGGAGCCGTCTTACCGCCACGCGTTCTAACTTCTCCTCAAGCTCAATCGCCTTGGAACTCACAGAAACTCGACTTATTGTCCAATTTGTCCTCCATTTGGTCATCTCGTGTCTTCATTGGTGGTGCTAGGCGGTCATACTGTCTTTCCACTAGATAAATTTTGAAGTCGATCAACTCTAGTTCGGTTCATTAAGTTGAACTGGGAATTTATTTTTCTTTTCTTCCCTCTTTTTGTTTTTTTCGTTTTTTTTTTTTTTTTTTTTTTTTTGGTGGGAATTTTTTTTTCTTTTCTTCCCTTTTTTTTTTTTTTGTGGTAAAAAATATTTACCACAAGATGAAATATATACAAGGTGAAGAAATTTTACTGGAAGTATTTCTTCAGGTTGGAAGCATTCCAGGGATGTCGGGCCATCTTGCCAACCATGCTCTCCAACTCGTACGCACCATTGGACAGTGGTCTAGTTACCCGGAATGGGCCCTCCCAAGTTGGTCCGAGCATTCCTGAAGTTGGATCCATATTCCGCCTGAGCACTAAATCCCCTGTGCGAAACTGACGCACCTTCACCTTGGAGTTATAATACTTCTCCGATCTTTGTTTATAAATGGCATTTCGAAGGGCGGCCTCCAAACGCCTTTCCTCCACTAAGTCCAGTTCGGTGTTCAACGTCTGATTGTTCTGCTCCTCATCAAAGTTGTTAGTTCTGTAGCTTGGCACCTCGATCTCGGCTGGTATAACCGCTTCAGCCCCAAATGTGAGGGCAAATGGAGTCTCCCCCGTAGATAGTCTATGAGTTGTCATGTACGACCATAGCACATCGTATAGTTCAGTCGCCCATTCCCCCTTAAGATCATCAAGTTTGGTTTTTAAGGCACGCTTGATGATCTTATTAATTGCTTCAACTTGACCGTTGGACTTCGGATGATAAGGAGTAGAGAAATATTTCTTTATCTTCCATGTTGAGAAAAAATTCTTGATGCGCTGTCCTTCAAATTGCTTTCCATTATCCGTCACGATGGCTTGCGGAATGCCATATCTACATATAATGAACCTCCAAATAAAGTTGATCATTCGTTGTTGAGTTATCTTCTTGATTGCTTGAACTTCAGCCCACTTCGTGAAGTAATCCACCGCCACTACTGCGAACTTGACTCCCCCCGGACCAGGTGGGAAAGGACCAATTAGGTCAATTCCCCACTTGGCAAAAGGCCATGGACTATATACTGAAATCAACTCTTCCGGCGGACTATGAATAATCGGCGCATAGACTTGACAATTATGGCATGATCTTGCATAAGCAATTGCGTCTTTCTTCAAAGTGGGCCAATAGTACCCCTGTCTGATAGTTTTGTAGGCCAACGCCTGCCCCCCTGTGTGGTTGCCGCAAACTCTATTGTGAATTTCGGCGAGCACTAACAATCCTTTCTCTTGAGTGATGCACTTCAACAATGGCAATGTGAAACTTCGTTTGTATAGTTCATCATCAATGAGGATATATCTTGCTGCTTGGAGTCGAAGCCTGTTCGCTTGCACTTTATCATCAGGGAGTTCGCCAGTGTGTAGATAAGTTGATATAGGTGACATCCAGTTGTCCTTGTCTTGGTCGACTTGATCTACTTGCATATTAACCTGCACATTTTGAATTGATGGAGTTGTTGTGGTTGTTATGACAATATCAGACAGGTCGGCAACTCCCTCCGATGTTGCTAAACGGGCAAGTGCATCTGCTTGAGAGTTAGAGTCTCTGGGTACCAGTTCAATAAACACCTGTTTGAACTGTTCAAGTAGTTCTTTTACTAGCAACTGATACTTGGCCATTTGATCTCCTCGGGCTTCATATTCTCCACGAACTTGACAAACAATTAATTGAGAGTCACTAAAAATCTGAAGTCTGTGAACTCCAAGAGAAATCGCCATCTGTAGCCCGGCCACCAAGGCTTCATATTCAGCTTCATTATTGGTAGCTGGAAAATCGAACCTGACCGCCGTGGTAAATAATTGGCTAGCTGGACTTATCAAGACGATTCCAGCTCCTGCTTTCAAGTTGGTTGATGAACCATCAACGTACATATGCCATGGAAGTTCCATTTCTCTATCTGGACTATGGGGAAAAGTCAACTCGACGATGAAATCCGCCATTACTTGTCCTTTGATTGCTGTCCTGGGAGCATATGTAATGCCAAATTGACCAACTTCTAATGACCATTTGAGAAGTCTCCCAGTTGTGTCAGGTCGGTGGAGCACTTGTCGGAGTGGAAATGTGGTAAGAACTTCAACCGGATGATCGAAAAAATAGGGCCGAAGTTTCCTTACGCTCATGACCAGAGCGTACGCCAACTTTTCTAATGGAGTGTATTTTAACTCAGCATCACGCAAGGATTGACTAACATAGTAGACTGGTAAGTGCGTTTTGCCTTCGGCTCGTACTAGAACAGCACTGATTGCTGACTCTGAAGCTGCCATATATAAAAACAACTTCTCGCCTGGAATTGGCTTGGAAAGAATTTTAGCATCTGCCAAGCAATCTTTAAGCCTCTCAAACGCCGACTGGCAATGCTCAGTCCATTCGAACTTTCCTTTTTTCAAAGCATCGAAAAAAGGTTTGCACCTATCTCCAGTTCGGGAGATGAACCTGTTTAATGAAGCTAGACATCCAGTTAACTTTTGAACTTCCTTGACACTTCGTGGAGGGCGCATATCCACAATTGCTTGTATCTTGGATGGGTTCGCTTCAATTCCTCTTTGACTAACCATATGTCCGAGGAACTTGCCTGCTCCAATTCCGAAGCTGTATTTTTTAGGATTCAACTTCATATTGTACTCCCTTAAAATGTTGAAAGCAGTGGTTAAATGTTCAAGATGATCCTCCTTTCGTAGACTTTTAACCATGATATCATCAATATATACTTCCATTGTCTTCCCCAAATGATTGTTGAACATCTTGTTCACCAACCGTTGGTAAGTTGCCCCCGTATTTTTCAAACCGAATGGCATCCGTTCCCAACACAGCAAGTCCTTCTCAGTGTAGAAAGCCGTTTCTTCTTGACCGCCTTCAAATATAGCAATTTGGTGATAACCGGCAAATGCATCCATAAATGTCATCACTTCATGACCGGCCGTGTTGTCGACTAGGTAGTCGATATGAGGCATTGGAAAGTTGTCTTTTGGACATGCATCATTCAAGTCGGTGAAATCTATGCAGAGTCTCCAAGTTCCATTTGGCTTCTTGACTAGTACCGGGTTGGCAACCCATCTTGGACACTTGGCTTGTTTGATCAACTTGTTGTCAAGTAATTTCTTGACTTCAACATCGAGCGCTTCATATTTATCCGGACCAAACTTTCTTCTCTTCTGTTTTATGGGGAGGAGAGTTGGATCAATGTTGAGATGATGACAAGCATGCTTCGGATCAATGCCCCCCATATCTTCATGTGACCAAGCAAAAACATCAATATTGCTCTTCAGATATTGAATCAAGTCGGTCCGAAGTGGTTCTGGAAGTTTAGTGCCGATGAAAATTTCTAGTTCAGGCCTGGCAGGATCAACTGATATGGCCTCAAGTTCTTCGGCAGGAGTTGCCCGCCTCTTTTGTTGTTTCCACCGGGGATCTGGAACTGAACTCGCACCATCACCATCAATATCCATTGGTTCAAAGCAGATTCTAGGCTCCACATTGATCACTGCCTCTAGTGCTACTTCAGTTAGACTTGACCCATGAACATCATCAATGTCCATTAGTTCATTCATGGGGGGTAAGCACTTGATGCGCGGCTTCTTGGTTGATATTGGTACTTCTTCACCCTTTGAACTCTGTCCAAGTTCCACTTGTTTGACTTGCACCACGTCATTGGTCTTGTGATCGACAAATGGCTCCAACATGGCGACCTTGGGAACTTTTTCAACTGAAGTGGTATCATCAGGGAGTTCACCCGTGTGTAGATAAGTTGATATAGGTGACATCCAGTTGTCCTTGCCTTGGTCGACTTGATCTACTTGCATATCAACCTGCACATTTTGAATTGATGGAGTTGTTGCTGTTGTTATGACAATATCAGATAGTTCGGCAACTCCCTCTGATGTTGCTAATCGGGCAAGTGCATCTGCTTGAGAGTTAGAGTCTCGAGGTACCAGTTCAATGAACACCTGTTTGAATTGTTCAAGTAGTTCTTTCACTAGCAACTGATACTTGGCCATTTGATCTCCTCGGGCTTCATATTCTCCATGGACTTGACAAACAATTAATTGAGAGTCACTAAAAATTTGAAGTCTGTGAACTCCAAGAGAAATCGCCATCTGTAGCCCGGCCACCAAGGCTTCATATTCAGCTTCATTATTGGTAGCTGGAAAATCGAACCTGACCGCCGTGGTAAATAATTGGCTAGCTGGACTTATCAAGACGATTCCAGCTCCTGCTTTCAAGTTGGTTGATGAACAATCAACGTACATATGCCATGGAAGTTCCATTTCTCTGTCTGGACTATGGGGAAAAGTCAACTCGACGATGAAATCTGCCATCACTTGTCCTTTGATTGCTGTCCTGGGAGCATATGTAATGCCAAATTGACCAACTTCTAATGACCATTTGAGAAGTCTCCCAGTTGTGTCAGGTCGGTGGAGCACTTGTCGGAGTGGAAATGTGGTAAGAACTTCAACTGGATGATCGAAAAAATAAGGCCGAAGTTTCCTTATGCTCATGACCAGAGCGTACGCCAACTTTTCTAATGGAGTGTATTTTAACTCAGCATCACGCAAGGATTGACTAACATAGTAGACTGGTAAGTGCGTTTTGCCTTCGGCCCGTACTAGAACAGCACTGATTACTGACTCTGAGCTTTCTTCCTTCGATTGGATAGTTTCCGCTCTGGTTGACAACCTCCCACAGGACCATAATCAGGACGCAGCATGTCCACTTCACGACGAACTTCCGATCTCGGCATAGGAGGTACTTGTTTCTGGCGATCAAGTTTATTCCGGAGGTCAACCTCCTCTTCTTCAGATGATTCATCGTGAGCCTCTTTGCCTCTTCGTCTACTTGGCCCAACTTCTCTTTGTCTACTTGGCCCAACTTGATCTTCAGTCCTCACCCGGGGGGGAGGACGTTTTACAAAGTCTGTCAACCTTCCATCTTCGTAAAGTTTCCATAGTTGCCTCAGAAGATCTCGACATTCAGCAGTATTGTGTCCAATTGAATCATGGAAATCACAAAACTTTCTCGGATTTAGCTTATTGCTTTCTTTGTAAAGTGGTCTTGGCGGAGTTAGCCATTGCTTCTCCCGGATTTGATTGAACACAACTTCCGGAGATACTTTCAATACTTCTTTGATGGCCTTAACTTCCATCCCTTCATCAAATGGCTTGATTGTCCCTGGAACTTTATAGGGATTTCCCCTTCTGGTTGGGCCTGCCTTCTTTGGTGCCTCTTCTACCTCACTCATTCGCTCGGCCATCACTTCCGCCATGCGAACGAACTGTCCTGCTCTTTCTCTGAACTCGGCATAACACTTGGGAAACTTTTGGTTCATTGCATACCATAAGTCGGACCCAAATTTCAAACCTCCCACGGCACTAAGTACTGTGGCATCCTCAGTTACCGGTTCACCTTCGATCAGAACTTTATCAAAGCGGTCGAGGTATGCTCGATCTGACTCCTCCTTGTTTTGTTTGAAGTTGGCTAGTCGTTCTTTTGGGGCCGGCCGAACTGCTGTAGCCGCAAAATGGGTTAAGAATTTTTGCCCAAGTTGCACAAAGGATGAGATGGAAGCTGCTGCCAGAGAAGAAAACCATTTATGTGCTCGATCCCCCAAAGTTAGAGGGAATTGTCGACATTGAGTAGCATCCGTGGCCCCAACTGACACCATATAGTCGGAGTATTTGCTCAAATGCACTCGAGGATCAGACTCTCCATTGTATGGTGTAATGGAGGGAACTTGAAGCTTCTTTTGAACTGCAGCAGTCAAGATGGTTACTGCCAGTGGTGATGAAGGCATTATGTTAGTATGCCCCAACTTCTTGGACTCGTCAAGTTCAGCTTGCAACTTGGCGATGGATTTTTGCATCTCCCGAATTGAATCAATGTTGACTTCCTCTATTTGAGTTGGACATGCGACCAACGGGCCGATGCGATCATGAACTGATTGAACTTTCTTTTGAGGAAATACTTGTGAGCCAAGGCGACTCAAGATCGGCTGCCGACCTTCCTCAGATTGAACATGAACTTCTGATGCATTCCTCCTCTGTGAAATATTTTCATCTTCTGGAACTGGCATTGGATGCTCGCGATCTTGACGGATGGGATGCACGTTCGTACGCGGCTGCCGACCTAGACGTTCCAAAGCCGATCTGTGGGATTTTTGGGGGTGCAAGTTTTCAGAGTCATCACATCGACTTTGGTCATGATCTTGCATCTTTCTTTTCCCATTATCATTGGGAACTCGCCTTCCACTACTTGCAGTCTGAGATACTCGATCTCGATCATCTAGCCTAGCTCGGCCAGTGCTAGTTGCTCTTTCTTTCAAATGCTCTTTGTGTTTCTTGGTCAAGTAGTCCAGCACCTCAGCTGTACAATGGGGGTCACGGCCTATATTTGTCAAGTTGACTGGGGCGTCCAAGGGAACTTGAAGTTCTCCGTGGCCCCTTGAAGATCTCCAATTTTGAGTTTGGTTTTGAGTTTGATTTTGAGTGGTTGACATATTTAGGTAAAGTGTTTGGATATAAAAGGTAAGGATTTATTTGTTTTTTTTTCTTTTTCTAAGAAAACAGCTACTTGGTTGAACAAGCAAGAACAATACTTCCCAACTTTCCACGGCAACTTGCTGGATTTGATATGACGGAGGTTCGAACCCTCCTTCTAGCGCCAATTGTTGCTAGTCAGTTTATGTGTACGGATGATGTGGCTTGTATTTGACTAACAAACAAAGTGTATAATTTGGTGTGTTTAATTGTGTGGAATTATGTATGTAAATGTCAAGTTGACATGAGAAGAGTAATTGTATTCAAGTTTCTGAGTAAAATTTTCGAATCCTTTTCTATTACAAATTTGGCCTATTTATAGGCGAGTTCAGCATGAGGTGGCACGGTGACCAGCTAGTTGACAAGTAGGAGCTGGCGTCCTGACGTGCAGGTTGCCCAAGTAGGAGCTGTCGCCGTGATAGCAAAGCAAACTTGATTGGACCGACTTGCCGCCTTCTCTGATTGGACCATATTTGTTGTTTTATCTCTTCCAACTAGCTGCGTCATGACTTCATGTTGAAGTAAGGACCTGGGCTCCACTTAAACCGCCTTAGGACCGTGCCAAGTTGACGAGCCGACTTGGATGACTGACTTGATCATGTTGGGCGAGTTCAACCATCTTGCTCACGTGTTTGGCAAGATGCCACCTTTTCACTTGGACTTTCTTGAGGCTAACTTGCCACCCGGCCAGGCGTATTCTTTGGGCTGACTTATCATGTGATTGTGCTATGCCTTGGAAGATGACGTTTAGTTCGGCACACCGACTTTCCATATAGTTATGCTAGGCTCAAATGTTGATGTCCAAGTTAGATTCTCAAGTTGGGTGTTCAAGTTGACTTATCTTTGCCCGACTTTAATAGTGGGTTGGACGACACTCTGTCATGTCCAGTTGGACCTTCTCGTGGCACTTGTCCATTGGTCGGTCAACTTAGTCTTGATCTGAGGTGTAATACTTTTACCAACTTGCTTGACCGGGTACAACAAGCCCTCTTATCATCTTCATATGGAGATATAAAATCAAGCATTTTATGTCGTTACTGTTGTACCCGGTCAAGCAAGTTGGTAAAAGTATTACACCTCAGATCAAGACTAAGTTGACCGACCAATGGACAAGTGCCACGAGAAGGTCCAACTGGACATGACAGAGTGTCGTCCAACCCACTATTAAAGTCGGGCAAAGATAAGTCAACTTGAACACCCAACTTGAGAATCTAACTTGGACATCAACATTTGAGCCTAGTGTGCCGAACTAAACGTCATCTTCCAAGGCATAGCACAATCACATGATAAGTCAGCCCAAAGAATACGCCTGGCCGGGTGGCAAGTTAGCCTCAAGAAAGTCCAAGTGAAAAGGTGGCATCTTGCCAAACACGTGAGCAAGATGGTTGAACTCGCCCAACATGATCAAGTCAGTCATCCAAGTCGGCTCGTCAACTTGGCACGGTCCTAAGGCGGTTTAAGTGGAGCCCAGGTCCTTACTTCAACATGAAGTCATGACGCAGCTAGTTGGAAGAGATAAAATAACAAATATGGTCCAATCAGAGAAGGCGGCAAGTCGGTCCAATCAAGTTTGCTTTGCTATCACGGCGACAGCTCCTACTTGGGCAACCTGCACGTCAGGACGCCAGCTCCTACTTGGCAACTAGCTGGTCACCGTTCCACCTCATGCTGAACTCGCCTATAAATAGGCCAAATTTGTAATAGAAAAGGATTCGGAAATTTTACTCAGAAACTTGAATACAATTACTCTTCTCATGTCAACTTGCCATTTACATACATAATTCCACACAATTAAACACAATAAATTATACACTTTGTTTGTTAGTCAAATACAAGCCACATCATCCGTACACATAAACTGACTAGCAACAATTGGTGCTAGAAGGAGGGTTCGAACCTCCGTCATATCAAATCCAGCAAGTTGCCGTGGAAAGTTGGGAAGTATTGTTCTTGCTTGTTCAACCAAGTAGCTGTTTTCTTAGAAAAAGAAAAAAAAACAAATAAATCCTTACCTTTTATATCCAAACACTTTACCTAAATATGTCAACCACTCAAAATCAAACTCAAAACCAAACTCAAAATTGGAGATCTTCAAGGGGCCACGGAGAACTTCAAGTTCCCTTGGACGCCCCAGTCAACTTGACAAATATAGGCCGTGATCCCCATTGTACAGCTGAGGTGCTGGACTAATTGACCAAGAAACACAAAGAGCATTTGAAAGAAAGAGCAACTAGCACTGGCCGAGCTAGGCTAGATGATCGAGATCGAGTATCTCAGACTGTAAGTAGTGGAAGGCGAGTTCCCAATGATAATGGGAAAAGAAAGATGCAAGATCATGACCAAAGTCGATGTGATGACTCTGAAAACTTGCACCCCCAAAAATCCCACAGATCGGCTTTGGAACGTCTAGGTCGGCAGCCGCGTACGAACGTGCATCCCATCCGTCAAGATCGCGAGCATCCAATGCCAGTTCCAGAAGATGAAAATATTTCACAAAGGAGGAATGCATCAGAAGTTCATGTTCAATCTGAGGAAGGTCGGCAGCCGATCTTGAGTCGCCTTGGCTCACAAGTATTTCCTCAAAAGAAAGTTCAATCAGTTCATGATCGCATCGGCCCGTTGGTTGCATGTCCAACTCAAATAGAGGAAGTCAACATTGATTCAATTCGGGAGATGCAAAAATCCATCGCCAAGTTGCAAGCTGAACTTGACGAGTCCAAGAAGTTGGGGCATACTAACATAATGCCTTCATCACCACTGGCAGTAACCATCTTGACTGCTCCAGTTCAAAAGAAGCTTCAAGTTCCCTCCATTACACCATACAATGGAGAGTCTGATCCTCGAGTGCATTTGAGCAAATACTCCGACTATATGGTGTCAGTTGGGGCCACGGATGCTACTCAATGTCGACAATTCCCTCTAACTTTGGGGGATCGAGCACATAAATGGTTTTCTTCTCTGGCAGCAGCTTCCATCTCATCCTTTGTGCAACTTGGGCAAAAATTCTTAACCCATTTTGCGGCTACAGAAGTTCGGCCGGCCCCAAAAGAACGACTAGTCAACTTCAAACAAAACAAGGAGGAGTCAGATCGAGCATACCTCGACCGCTTTGATAAAGTTCTGATCGAAGGTGAACCGGTAACTGAGGATGCCACAGTACTTAGTGCCGTGGGAGGTTTGAAATTTGGGTTCGACTTATGGTATGCAATGAACCAAAAGTTTCCCAAGTGTTATGCCGAGTTCAGAGAAAGAGCAGGACAGTTCGTTCGCATGGCGGAAGTGATGGCCGAGCGAATGAGTGAGGTAGAAGAGGCACCAAAGAAGGCAGGCCCAACCAGAAGGGGAAATCCCTATAAAGTTCCAGGGACAATCAAGCCATTTGATGAAGGGATGGAAGTTAAGGCCATCAAAGAAGTATTGAAAGTATCTCCGGAAGTTGTGTTCAATCAAATCCGGGAGAAGCAATGGCTAACTCCGCCAAGACCACTTTACAAAGAAAGCAATAAGCTAAATCCGAGAAAGTTTTGTGATTTCCATGATTCAATTGGACACAATACTGCTGAATGTCGAGATCTTCTGAGGCAACTATGGAAACTTTACGAAGATGGAAGGTTGACAGACTTTGTAAAACGTCCTTCCCCCCGGGTGAGGACCGAAGATCAAGTTGGGCCAAGTAGACAAAGAGAAGTTGGGCCAAGTAGACGAAGAGGCAAAGAGGCTCACGATGAATCATCTGAAGAAGAGGAGGTTGACCTCCGGAATAAACTTGATCGCCAGAAACAAGTACCTCCTATGCCGAGATCGGAAGTTCGTCGTGAAGTGGACATACTGCGTCCTGATTATGGTCCTGTGGGAGGTTGTCAACCAGAGCGGAAACTATCCAATCGAAGGAAGAAAGCTGAACTCCGAGCAATGGACAATTTATTCCAAGTTTGCTCAGCCAGTTTGCCCAACTTGGCAGTTCCATCTTTCCAACTAAACTTTACGGAAGACGACTTGGAAGGTGTCATTTCGCCAAATAATGATGCCATTATTATCAGTGCAAATATTATGGGGGTCAGAGTACATCGTCTTCTAGTTGATACTGGATCATACGCCAATATCATCTTCAAGAAAACTTTGGATCAAATTGAAAATCTTTCGGCTTATATTCGACCTTGTGATCACAGAATTCTAGGGTTCGGAGATGCCATTTCCATTCCACATGGGGTTATAACTCTAGCGGTCGAGTTGGAATCAACTAAAGATCCTGAGATCAAGCACCTCAGAATGGTGGAGTTCATCATCATAGACCAACCTTCCACATATAACGGTTTTCTGGGCCGACCTTTCTTTAATGAGTTCAAGGCGGCAGCCTCGACATATTACTATTGTGTCAAGTTTCCTACCCCTAAGGGGGTAGGAACAGTGGCTGGTGATCAAAGGCGAGCCAGAGAATGCATTCTTACCACTTCAGTTGAAAAAGTTCCCAAGGTCGCCATGTTGGAGCCATTTGTCGATCATAAGACCAATGACGTGGTGCAAGTCAAACAAGTGGAACTTGGACAGAGTTCAAAGGGTGAAGAAGTACCAATATCAACCAAGAAGCCGCGCATCAAGTGCTTACCCCCCATGAATGAACTAATGGACATTGATGATGTTCATGGGTCAAGTCTAACTGAAGTAGCACTAGAGGCAGTGATCAATGTGGAGCCTAGAATCTGCTTTGAACCAATGGATATTGATGGTGATGGTGCGAGTTCAGTTCCAGATCCCCGGTGGAAACAACAAAAGAGGCGGGCAACTCCTGCCGAAGAACTTGAGGCCATATCAGTAGATCCTGCCAGGCCTGAACTAGAAATTTTCATCGGCACTAAACTTCCAGAACCACTTCGGACCGACTTGATTCAATATCTGAAGAGCAATATTGATGTTTTTGCTTGGTCACATGAAGATATGGGGGGCATTGATCCGAAGCATGCTTGTCATCATCTCAACATTGATCCAACTCTCCTCCCCATAAAACAGAAGAGAAGAAAGTTTGGTCCGGATAAATATGAAGCGCTCGATGTTGAAGTCAAGAAATTACTTGACAACAAGTTGATCAAACAAGCCAAGTGTCCAAGATGGGTTGCCAACCCGGTACTAGTCAATAAGCCAAATGGAACTTGGAGACTCTGCATAGATTTCACCGACTTGAATGATGCATGTCCAAAAGACAACTTTCCAATGCCTCATATCGACTACCTAGTCGACAACACGGCCGGTCATGAAGTGATGACATTTATGGATGCATTTGCCGGTTATCACCAAATTGCTATGTTTGAAGGCGATCAAGAAGAAACGGCTTTCTACACTGAGAAGGACTTGCTGTGTTGGGAACGGATGCCATTCGGTTTGAAAAATGCGGGGGCAACTTACCAACGGTTGGTGAACAAGATGTTCAACAATCATTTGGGGAAGACAATGGAAGTATATATTGATGATATCGTGGTTAAAAGTCTACGAAAGGAGGATCATCTTGAACATTTAACCACTGCTTTCAACATTTTAAGGGAGTACAATATGAAGTTGAATCCTAAAAAATGCAGCTTCGGAATTGGAGCAGGCAAGTTCCTCGGACATATGGTTAGTCAAAGAGGAATTGAAGCGAACCCATCCAAGATACAAGCAATTGTGGATATGCGCCCTCCACGAAGTGTCAAGGAAGTTCAAAAGTTAACTGGATGTCTAGCTTCATTAAACAGGTTCATCTCCCGAACTGGAGATAGGTGCAAACCTTTTTTCGATGCTTTGAAAAAAGGAAAGTTCGAATGGACTGAGCATTGCCAGTCGGCGTTTGAGAGGCTTAAAGATTACTTGGCAGATGCTAAAATTCTTTCCAAGCCAATTCCAGGCGAGAAGTTGTTTTTATATATGGCAGCTTCAGAGTCAGCAATCAGTGCTGTTCTAGTACGAGCCGAAGGCAAAACGCACTTACCAGTCTACTATGTTAGTCAATCCTTGCGTGATGCTGAGTTAAAATACACTCCATTAGAAAAGTTGGCGTACGCTCTGGTCATGAGCGTAAGGAAACTTCGGCCCTATTTTTTCGATCATCCGGTTGAAGTTCTTACCACATTTCCACTCCGACAAGTGCTCCACCGACCTGACACAACTGGGAGACTTCTCAAATGGTCATTAGAAGTTGGTCAATTTGGCATTACATATGCTCCCAGGACAGCAATCAAAGGACAAGTAATGGCGGATTTTATCGTCGAGTTGACTTTTCCCCATAGTCCAGATAGAGAAATGGAACTTCCATGGCATATGTACATTGATGGTTCATCAACCAACTTGAAAGCAGGAGCTGGAATCGTCTTGATAAGTCCAGCTAGCCAATTATTTACCACGGCGGTCAGGTTCGATTTTCCAGCTACCAATAATGAAGCTGAATATGAAGCCTTAGTGGCCGGGCTACAGATGGCGATTTCTCTTGGAGTTCACAGACTTCAGATTTTTAGTGACTCTCAATTAATTGTTTGTCAAGTTCGTGGAGAATATGAAGCCCGAGGAGATCAAATGGCCAAGTATCAGTTGCTAGTAAAAGAACTACTTGAACAGTTCAAACAGGTGTTTATTGAACTGGTACCCAGAGACTCTAACTCTCAAGCAGATGCACTTGCCCGTTTAGCAACATCGGAGGGAGTTGCCGACCTGTCTGATATTGTCATAACAACCGCAACAACTCCATCAATTCAAAATGTGCAGGTTAATATGCAAGTAGATCAAGTCGACCAAGACAAGGACAACTGGATGTCACCTATATCAACTTATCTACACACTGGCGAACTCCCTGATGATAAAGTGCAAGCGAACAGGCTTCGACTCCAAGCAGCAAGATATATCCTCATTGATGATGAACTATACAAACGAAGTTTCACATTGCCATTGTTGAAGTGCATCACTCAAGAGAAAGGATTGTTAGTGCTCGCCGAAATTCACAATGGAGTTTGCGGCAACCACACAGGGGGGCAGGCGTTGGCCTACAAAACTATCAGACAGTGGTACTATTGGCCCACTTTGAAGAAAGACGCAATTGCTTATGCTAGATCATGTCATAATTGTCAAGTCTATGCGCCGATTATTCATAGTCCGTCGAAAGAGTTGATTTCAGTATATAGTCCATGGCCTTTTGCCAAGTGGGGAATTGACCTAATTGGTCCTTTCCCACCTGGTCCGGGGGGAGTCAAGTTCGCAGTAGTGGCGGTGGATTACTTCACGAAGTGGGCTGAAGTTCAAGCAATCAAGAAGATAACTCAACAACGAATGATCAACTTTATTTGGAGGTTCATTATATGTAGATATGGCATTCCGCAAGCCATCGTGACGGATAATGGAAAGCAATTTGAAGGACAGCGCATCAAGAATTTTTTCTCAACATGGAAGATAAAGAAATATTTCTCTACTCCTTATCATCCGAAGTCCAACGGTCAAGTTGAAGCAATTAATAAGATCATCAAGCGTGCCTTAAAAACCAAACTTGATGATCTTAAGGGGGAATGGGCGACTGAACTATACGATGTGCTATGGTCGTACAGGACAACTCATAGACTATCTACGGGGGAGACTCCATTTGCCCTCACATTTGGGGCTGAAGCGGTTATACCAGCCGAGATCGAGGTGCCAAGCTACAGAACTAGCAACTTTGATGAGGAGCAGAACAATCAGACGTTGAACACCGAACTGGACTTACTGGAGGAAAGGCGTTTGGAGGCCGCCCTTCGAAATGCCATTTATAAACAAAGATCGGAGAAGTATTATAACTCCAAGGTGAAGGTGCGTCAGTTTTGCACAGGGGATTTAGTGCTCAGGCGGAATATGGATCCAACTTCAGGAATGCTCGGACCAACTTGGGAGGGCCCATTCCGGGTAACTAGACCACTGTCCAATGGTGCGTACGAGTTGGAGAGCATGGTTGGCAAGATGGCCCGACATCCCTGGAATGCTTCCAACCTGAAGAAATACTTCCAGTAAAATTTCTTCACCTTGTATATATTTCATCTTGTGGTAAATATTTTTTACCACAAAAAAAAAAAAGGGAAGAAAAGAAAAATAAAATTCCCAGTTCGACTTGATGAACCGAACTAGAGTCGATCAACTTCAAAGTCTTGCCGAGGTGAAGGGTGTTGTGATCTTTTGGCACCGCTAATGAAGATGTGAGATAGCAAATGGAGGACAAGTTGGATGACCAGCCAAGTTTTTTGAAAGATAATTCAACAATTTATGTGAGTTCAAGGTGTGGCGGTAACCGCTCCAGGTGGCCAAGGGAACTTGAATGTGACATTAATTCTGTCATATGAAGTACATGCAACTCACCCACTCTCATTCAAGTTGCTTATAAATTGGAAGGAGTTTTCAACATTCAAGAACAAGGAAGAAAACAAAATGACAAGTTCCAGACGTGAAAGAGAAAACAATGGGTGCATATATCAACTTGTCATGGATCTACCATGTTTACGGTCTAGTTCGCCTCCGGAGTATCACACCGGGGGGCAAGTATCTCGAGACGAAGTTGAGAGTATACAGAAGCTAGTTCATGAATATTATCCTTTCGATAGACAAATTGAGTTGGGAGTTTCCTGAAATATGGATTACTTCTCAACCAGTTTGGAAGTCAGAGGACGATAGTTCAATTGCTGGTGGATGGGCGAGAGATTTTCTTCTACGAAGGGTTAACCGAGCCGATCAACGCTCCACCAACCTCTCGTATGAAGAAGTCACCATCTTTCAAACAGCAACAGAGGATGCGATTCAACACCCGAACGTCCCCTTCTTCATCTTGCCATCCTGGAAACCATGGATGACACAGAGACTAAGGATGGCAAAAGAGGGGATGGGATCTTAGTGCTCCCACTTGGCAAGTTGGTGGAGCCATATCCAATTGGTCAGATCTCTCTCCAACTCGAGAGATGCCAAGTGGGTTAGAAGAAGGAAGTCGGCCGCTTGACACGGCTAGATTCAAAGGGTCTACCAAACTGACCCGTGTCTACCCATATTTGATTACCCTAGTGAGCAACTTGGGTAATAAAGACGAAATCACTGAAGAAGCCAGATGAAGAAATAATTAAAAATAAAACAGACAAGATCCATCAAGATCAATGGTGAAGTTTTAAGACCAAGTTGAATTTTGAAGTAGCCATCTATGTAATAGCTTAGCTCAATGATGTAATGACTAAGTTATATGAAATCGAAATTGTTTATTCTTAAGAAAAGTGTATTGTTCTTAAGAAAGTTGGCTATGTAATAAGTTAGAAGGCAGAGTCCATCTATGACCAAGCCTAATCAGGCAGAGCCGACTAGCGGTCAAGCTTGTCTGAGTCCAAGCCCTAAAACGGCAGAGTCTCAACCCGAAGAAAGGCAACCAGGTCGCACATAAATAAGACGACCGAATGTCGCACCGTAAATAAGACGACAAGTAAGCCCTTTTGACACAAAAAAGAAGGCAGCCAAGTCGCAACATAAATAAGACGACAAATAAGCCCTTCAGAATGTTCTCAAGGTGGACAAGTCGCACCGTAAATAAGACGACTTGATACTACCAAGAGAAGAAGTACCAAATGTACATTTTGCTAGCAAGTTGAACAGACAACATGTCGCAACATAAATAAGACGACCAACTTGCTATCAAGAAGAAGGCAGCCAAGTCGCAACATAAATAAGACGACAAATAAGCCCTTCAGAAGCTCTCAAGGCAGCCAAGTCGCAACATAAATAAGACGACAAATAAGCCCTTTGGAAGCTCTCAAAGTAGCCAAGTTGCAACGTAAATAAGACGACTAGATGCTACCAAGAGAAGAATTACAAGACATATAAATTATTAGCAAGTTGAACAGACTACATGTCGTAACATAAAGAAGACGACCAACTTGCTAGTAAGAAAAAATATGTCACAAATAAAAGAAGGCAAGTCAAGTCGCAACAAAGAATAAGATGATAACTAAGCCCTTCAAAGAAAGCAAACCAGTTCAACAATCAGAAGGATCGGAAGGAAGTTGGCCAAGAAAATATTATTCAAACATCCTAGAAAGACAAAATACAAAGTTCAAGTTCAAGACCCGGAGGTTGCCTTACACCTAGCTGTCAAATTCAACCAAAATCAAACAGACGAGGTTTCAACATCTACTTCATCCTCTTCAGAAGACTAGTCATTCATATCCACCTCGCCTGCAAAGGTGCGGAAAACAATGTTCATATTTGGATCAGGTTCAAATCTAAAGTCGGCCGAGTCGGCAATGGGCAACATTATAACTGGTGGATGCATACGAAATTAAGTTCAACTACCAAGTTGAAAATCATCGCATATTGATTCCACCGACTTCCAGATGCTAATAGATGGTTCATATCCGGAGAACACACTTTTGACAATCAACGATCAACTTGCAAAGTCTTAGACAGATTTGTGATGCTTATTGGGTAGAGATGGTAACTCTTTTTACTTGAATCCGGTTTCACCCACGGGGTTTTACGGGTCAAGGTTTTTAATGAGGCCTACCTCTATCCACATGTGTATCCAAATCGTCCTTTGAGGCCAACCTCAAAGCCCGACCTGGGGGGCAACTGTTGTACCCGGTCAAGCAAGTTGGTAAAAGTATTACACCTCAGATCAAGACTAAGTTGACCGACCAATGGACAAGTGCCACGAGAAGGTCCAACTGGACATGACAGAGTGTCGTCCAACCCACTATTAAAGTCGGGCAAAGATAAGTTAACTTGAACACCCAACTTGAGAATCTAACTTGGACATCAACATTTGAGCCTAGCATAACTATATGGAAAGTCGGTGTGCCGAACTAAACGTCGTCTTCCAAGGCATAGCACAATCACATGATAAGTCAGCCCAAAGAATACGCCTGGCCGGGTGGCAAGTTAGCCTCAAGAAAGTCCAAGTGAAAAGGTGGCATCTTGCCAAACACGTGAGCAAGATGGTTGAACTCGCCCAACATGATCAAGTCAGTCATCCAAGTCGGCTCGTCAACTTGGCACGGTCCTAAGGCGGTTTAAGTGGAGCCAAGGTCCTTACTTCAACATGAAGTCATGACGCAGCTAGTTGGAAGAGATAAAACAACAAATATGGTCCAATCAGAGAAGGCGGCAAGTCGGTCCAATCAAGTTTGCTTTGCTATCACGGCGACAGCTCCTACTTGGGCAACCTGCACGTCAGGACGCCAGCTCCTACTTGGCAACTAGCTGGTCACCGTGCCACCTCATGCTGAACTCGCCTATAAATAGGCCAAATTTGTAATAGAAAAGGATTCGGAAATTTTACTCAGAAACTTGAATACAATTACTCTTCTCATGTCAACTTGCCATTTACATACATAATTCCACACAATTAAACACACCAAATTATACACTTTGTTTGTTAGTCAAATACAAGCCACATCATCCGTACACATAAACTGACTAGCAACAGTTACAACGACGATGTATTCAAAACATTCTAAGGGAATATATCCGAGATATGCATAAACAAGTCCGTGTTAAGATGGTACATCCGGAACCCTTTGATTTTGGATTCGTGCAACGGAGTTCTCCTTGTCGCTTTTCCGTATGAGCGTTCAATTTTTGTTTTAAATCCCACCACAGGAGGAATCATTCTCAAATCCGCAATCAAATCGTGGGCCTAGAGGTCAACCCGGACACTGGGACCGATTTTCAGTTTAAATTGGTGATTGTCGAAATCCTAAAAAAAATTGAGTGTAAGTATGTGTGGAGGTTGATCGTGGTGGTCCCCTACGGCGACCAATCTTGGTTGTTAAAATCTTCAGTTGATGTTGTTCTCAGAGGTTACCGTAGAAAAGTAGAAAAACATGTTTATGTGAATGGATGTATGTACTAGCCCGATCACAAAAATCTGAGTATAATCAAGCTCGATGTGGAAAAGGAAAAGGCTGGAGTCATTGGTTGGCCTTTTTCTGAAAATAATTATACTGCAAGTTTGTAGGGGAGATTATGTGATGGTTTGCTCAAAAGTGTTCATATATTAATCAATGAGGTGTTAGTCCATTGGTATAATGAGGCGAGGGACACATGACAATTGAAACACGTGATTCCCACTATTGTTTAGGTTACAGGGCGCACCATATGAATAGTTTAATCACAGACATGAAAGATAATCTAATCTCATCAGTGTATTGCGTAATCCATCGCCAAAATAAAAATATTTGAAAAAGATTTTGTGTAAACTTGTTTGATTCTCCTTGAAATAGTGGTCGTCTTTTCATAATCTTGCAGTCCTGCAATGGGGTACTCCTACTCTATTTCCCTAAGCGTACTAATACGTGTGGTGAGCCTAATGGGAGTCCAGTGTGTGTCAATGAGAATGAGAAAAGTACTGCTACCCATTCTCCATTCTTATGTAACAGGGGTTTACATAGATACACATGAAAATGAGAATATACATGGCTAGAAAAGATCATATATGCCTATAATAGAAGTATAGCAAAAAAAAAATATTATTTTGACTTTTGGGAAGCAGCATGTTTTTACTGATCCTATATCACCCTCCATCACTATATCCTTGGCCACATTGTAATTTCTTTAGAAACAAGCCATCTTAATTGACTATCAATTATTGCAATATATTTTTTAAATAAGAAAACACATTTCTTTTATTAGATTTAATACACGATCATTATACATTTTTTTTGGATTAAACTTGTCTGATAGAGAATAATTATAAACTGCAGTAGATGATCCTTACTTGAGCAAAATCAAATTTGAAAATGATCGTGTTAAAAAATTATTGATCAAAAGGATAGCAGCTTATATATATGCTGATGAAGTCTAGAAAGCAGGCTTTTTTAATATAGCCCGCCGTATGATAAAATTCAATGACTTCCAATAAATGTGCCAACAAATAGAACCTAGAACATATACTATCAAGATGAAAAGACACAATCAATCTAAATAAGAATTAGGAAAATAGCCAATAGACAACCAAAGATTCCAGGCTAGCAGATATAATAACCAAACTGTTTGTGTTCTTAATGATTTTATTGGTGGGTACTCTGATCTAAGACCATGAAGATCATTAACTAATAGCATTATAAATATCACCCCTTATGAAATTTACAACTTGGCGTGCTGCCATACATTTTTGTGGAAGCAGTAAAAAAACTATTCATTATTAGTTATGGGTCAAGTTTAAAAAAGAAAAACATAAGGTTTTCATTTACAACTGGAATAGAAAATCCCCGTAGAAATTGGTCACAGATATGGCTGGCGATTGGCGGCAATTGTGGAACAACACGCAAATGAGAATGAGAGAAAAGGGTTTTCAGAAAAGAAAAAAAAAAAAAGAGAGGGGGAAGGACACCTGTCAATAACAAAAAGAGAAATATACCACGCACCTCCATCCAGCATTTATTTGGGCAACCGGCAACCGCTGTGTAACTGGCCCATTTTGAGAATTAGGCTCTTTGTAGTAATTACTCCCTCCGTCCACGAAAATTTTACACGGTTATTGTTGAGCACAGTTTTTAATAAAAAATGATATTTTATTGAAAAAGTGAATAAAGTAGATAAAGTAAGAGTACTGCGGTGGGTATTGTGAGACCATTTTTTGTTTGTGAGTGTAGTTTATTTCCAAAAGAGGAATGGGTAAAAATTTGGTGGATGGACCAAAAAGGAAATTGGGTAAAAATTTGGTGGACGGATGGAGTAATAGATTAGACAATAGTTTTAATTAGATTTATTACCAAAATTGACTTTTAATAATAAAATCATGTTATTATTACTTTTTTGTTAATTAAATATTTTTAGTGATAGAAAAAAAAATTAATGATAGACTGTGACTAAAAATTAATTTTCTTGTAATATATATTTTGATTCAAGACTAAAAATAATTTTTTCAAAAAATTAAAGGAAGAAATCTCAAAGAATCCACTTGCATCTCAGTTCTCACATTGTCACTCATATTGAAGATTTTTGAGCCATTTAATTTTATTATATAAAAAAAAAATTGTATGAATATAAATTTGGTATTGCGTATTAATACTTTAATAGAATAAGTGTTAATTTGTGGTCATATCATGAGACGAACTCAGTAAATTTTTGTCAAACATAATTTACACACATTTGTAAGATAAGAAAATAAACGTCTCTCTATTTCAACCCCGAGTAAAACAACAATGGGCAACAACATCGTAACGACGGCATTGAGTGAAGGTATGTATGATTTTGGAGATAGTTGTGTCATTACAAATCAAATATGCAATTCAATATTAGGTTCTCAACTTAAGTACATAAAACAATTGTGCTAGTCAAAATTATATTCTTTTACAACAAATAATATATATATATATATACAACGGCCCGTCCCGGCTTTGATTTTTTTTTATTTAATACGTTAAAAAAAAATCCAGCAGCCCACCTCAACCTGACGTCTCCAAACGGGAAACAAGCCTGTTCCATTAGGCTAGAACAATTTTCGGGAGTTCAATTGTAGAAAAACAGATTTAATCTTTTATACTATCAATTAAAATTCCAAGGACTTTAGGACGTAACTTACGTAATTTTCGGGAGTTGGTTGCCGCTGATTTTGTGCTAATAGCTAGTTCGTGGTTTTTTTGATGTATTTTGACTGAAGAGTGGTCATTGAGGAATAAAATGATCGAAATAATTTTGTGCATGTGTATTTTAATCTAAGTATCTCATCAATTTTGTTCTTGCGTTGAGCGTTTTATGTTGTAATAAATTAAATTTACCCTTTAGCAATTTTTTTTTTATATTTCTTATATTGCAGTAATCTCTCTAGTCAGCTGTTGTATAATCCTGGCACTGCCATGTGGATTACGTGGGACTTAATGTATGAAAATGAAGTTGCACCAAAACACTTAAACAAGATACAAATCCAAAGAAAACCTTCAAATTAAGCTAAACAAAGAAGTATTCATGGATAAGATTATGATGGAAGAAAATTAGAAGATTCAAAGACACACGACTCTCGAAGGTGTTTAATTTTTTCCTAATATTGTTAAGCACCTAATTAATTATTAACTTCAATTTGATATTCTGTTTCATATTTTAACTGACCAATTTTAGTTATAATGACCTCTGTAATGTTTAAAACAATCAAAACTACTTTTTAAAAGGACATAATTATATGTATATATATACTTAATAAATGTAGGAGATAAAAATCATACTCCCTCCGTCCCGGACTAAATGTCCCACTTTTTTTGGTTGAATGGTTTAAGAAATTGTATTTGTTTATTAATATATGGTGGAAAAGTAATGAATAGTGTTGAAAAGTAATGAATAGTGTTTAATAAAGTAATGAATAGTGTTGAAAAGTGGATTGAATGAGTGGCATTTTTTGTAATATTGTGTGAATTTGAAGGTTAAAGTTTATATGTAGTAGAGTGTTGCTTTTTCCATTTATGGAATGGGACATTTAGTGTGGGACAACCAAAAAAGGAAAGTGAGACATTTAGAGTGGGACGGGGGGAGTACAAGTTTTGCTCTAATTTGAAACAGAACTTTAATGAACGGTGGGTTATAAATTTTTCAAATTGGTTACCAAACTATAAAAAGAGGTAGGAGATAAAATAAAATTTAAAAATGATGTTGATTAGGCAATTATTATATGAAAGCACATGTGAGTACTGAGATGTACAGGAACAGAGGATGGGTGCATCATGATCACGTGGAGCTCCTCAACTTCGTTTTCTTATTATCGATTGTGACCAAACGAATTAATTAATTAATTAATGTGACTTGACATTCATACACTGCTGCCACCATCAACCATTATCACATTAATTATTATTTTTTCATTTCTCACATGCACTTTGCGTGTATCATTATTCATTACACACACCCACATACATACATCATATATATATATATATAGATAAAATCAATAACCTTGATATTGATGATGCTTTAAAGAAAACTATTTCTGAAATTATTATGGATTCTGAAAATAATGTGTCTGAAGAAGAAAAAAATTCTGAAAATTCTGACACCGATTTCTCTAAAGATTCAAACTCTAATGATGAAAAAGAGTGTGATAATTGCTTAAATGGCCAACCTTGTCTCAATCTTAATTGTATTAATAACAACAAAGATGATGACTTTTATAGACTTATAAGTCAATTTCAAGACATGAATATAAGTGTCTTAGATAATAATAATAATATTATAGATTTTCTTAAACAAATCAAAGATCCCAGTTTAAGGGATAAAATTATTGAACAGTTTGATGTTTCTTCTTCTATTAAGAATACTAGCCTTTCTAATAAGGTCAGTAATAATAATTATTACAATATGGGAGAATTAGAAAAAATTCTCAGAAGTAAAAACATTAAACAAAGTCCTGTTACTATAAATGACTTAACACAGGAAATTGAAAAGATCAAAAGTAATGTTAAAATCCTTCAAAAGCAGAATATTGATCTGTCTCTTCGACTTTCTCTTGTCGAAAAAGGTAAAGAAAAAATTAATGATTTTGATACTTGCACCACTTCTTTTGGTGAGCTTAATATTGATAAAAACCATCTTTCTGCAATAAATATTGTTATGTCTCGAAAATGGTACACTAAGATATCCCTTCTTATCAATAATTCTTTTAAAAAGGATTTTATTGCTATGATTGATAGTGGTGCCGACCAAAATGTTATCCAGGAAGGCATTATTCCCACTAAGTTTTTTGAAAAAACTACTCAATCTCTTTCACATGCAGGAGGAGGTTCTTTAATAATTGAGTATAAACTCAGAAATGCTTCTGTGTGCATCAATAATTGTTGCATCCCCAATGACTTTTTTATTGTCAAAAACTTAACTAGCCAAATGATTATTGGTCTTCCTTTTATCCAAAAAATTTATCCGATTAAAGTTAGTGAAACAGGTATTTCTGGTGTTTATAATGAAACACCTATCTCCTTTAGTTTCATTACTAAACCTTATAACAATATCTTTGATATTATTCAAAATCAAATTAATTATGAGAAAAGTCAAATTAATTTTCTCAAAGAAGAAATTAATTCTTTTACCATTGAGGATAGGATTAAAAACCCTAAACTCCAGGATAAGATCCGGCTTTTATTTAATAAGTTTTCTATTGATATTTGCAATGATTTTCCAAATGCTTTTTGGAACAGAAAAAGACATATTGTCTCTCTTCCTTATGAAGAAAATTTTAAAGATACAAATATTCCTACTAAATCCAGGCCTTGCCAAATGAAATCTGATTATTTAGATCTCTGTAAAAAAGAAATTGATTCTTTATTACAAAAGAAGCTTATTACACCTTCTAAGTCCCCCTGGTCTTGCACTGCTTTTTATGTTAATAAACATTCTGAGCAGGAAAGAGGTGCTCCGAGGTTAGTCATTAATTATAAACCTCTTAATAAAGCTTTGAAATGGGTTAGACACCCCATTCCTAATAAAAAGGATCTCTTAGACAGGTTAGTTAATGCCCTTGTCTTCTCAAAATTTGATTTAAAATCTGGATTTTGGCAGATTCAAATTAACCCTGCTGATAGGTACAAAACTGCCTTCAATGTCCCTTCTGGACATTATGAGTGGACTGTCATGCCCTTTGGCCTGAAGAATGCTCCCTCAGAATTTCAGCAAATTATGAATGATATTTTTAATCCTTTTAGTGATTTCATTATTGTCTATATTGATGATATTCTTGTTTTCTCCAAGGACATTGATATGCATTTTAAGCATCTTGATATCTTTAAAGAGATAGTCATAAAAAATGGTCTTGTCATTTCAAAACCTAAAATGGTTTTATTCCAGACAAAAATTAAATTTTTGGGTCATTTTATTGAAAAAGGGAATATTATCCCTATTCAAAGAAGTATTGATTTTGGAAATAAATTTCCAGATATTATTACTGATAAAACTCAGTTACAGAGATTTCTGGGAAGTCTTAACTATGTTTCTTCTTATATTAAGAATCTTGCGGAAGACTCTGCTATTCTTTATGATAGACTAAAAAAGAATCCCCCACCTTGGAATGATAATCATACCAAAGCTGTTTCAAAAATTAAAGAAAAGGTGAAGAATATTCCTTGCCTTTCTATTTCTAATCCCCTTTGGGAAAAAACGGTTGAAACAGATGCCTCTGATTTGGGTTATGGAAGTATTTTAAAACAAATAAATCCTATGAATAAACAAGAATATATTATCAGATTTTACTCTGGAAAATGGAATACTTCTCAGAAAAATTATTCTACCGTGGCTAAAGAAATTTTAGCTATAGTTAAAAGTGTTCTCAAATTTCAGGATGATTTATACAATCAGAAGTTTACTATTAAAACTGATTGTAAAGCTGCCACTTTTATGCTTACTAAGGATGTGGAACATAATGTTTCCAAGCAAATGTTTGCCAGATGGCAATCTCATCTTGCCTATTTTGATTTTAATATTGTCCATCTTAAAGGAAATGATAATCATATTCCTGATTTTCTAACCCGAGAATATATTTCTTGAATGACAGTTATGAGCCTTTCTGGCAGAGGTTCCTATTCCTCTTTTAGAGGAAGATGAGGCAGAGGAGGGAGACCTCCTCTTATACAAATGGGACAAAGATCTCTCTACAACCAGAATATTTCTGGTATCAGTTCTTCAAAAGAACAAAAGGAGTTCCAAGAATTCCTTAGACAAAGGGCTAAAGCCTCTACATCAACAGAGAATAATTCTCAAAATGATGAGGAAGTTTCTTATGCTTCCACGGTTCAAACAGAGAGCAAATTTTTTGACTCTCCTAACAAAAGTTTGATTCTTCTTATAGAAGATGGTGACGAGGAATTTAAAGATTCCCCATGGACTCTCATGGAAAAATATATCCCAAATATTTCTTGGGCAAACCAGACTTACAAACCCAGAGGGTTTTATGAGAATATTCTCATCGAGCTGGGCAGTGTTGATATTTCACACTTTATGATCAAGAATAATATAAATTATTCAAAATTTGTGATAAAAAAGATTTTTTCCATCCAAGAATGGGGAACTTCACCTCTTTCTGAGAGAAAAGTGACTAATAAAAATAGTCAGGCAACCTACCAGTATAATTACTGGGATTACGTTGAAAGTTTTTATAAAACTCTTCTTCATCAGAATGCTAAGCATTCTCACACTTGGCTGATTAAAATCTGCGAAAATATTGGACGGAATCAAATTCCAAACTGGTTCACCTCTTGGTGGAATACCTATGGGGCTTCGGTAGATATTCTGCCTGAACATTTGAAACCCCTCCTTGAAGAATATTCTATTGCCGCTTCTTCAAGAAATACTCATAATACTTGTGAGAAAACCACTTTCAGGTTCTTTGTTGACTCAGGTATTCCTTGGGTCTGGAAGTGGAGACCAGAATTCGGTTATACTGAATTCAAGCTACCTTGCTTATGGAGAATAAGTTCTACCAGATTTTGGGGCAACCTAAATGTTGTCCAGGAGGGTTCTCAGGAACCGCCCATCCAGGAAAATATTGAAAAAATTCGATCTAAGATTGAAGACTTCAACAAAGAGATAATCTCTGGGACTCTTCCTACCCTGTCTGAATATACCAAGTGATATCAGGGAATCCTTGAGAAAGGAAAAATTGTTGATCTCTATATGGATCACCTCAAGAAGAATCTTTTTAATGACATAGATTTTTCTTCAGATTTAAGATCTGATTCCTCTATGGCCTCTGGGTCGGACATGCAAGATTCACAGGACCCAAATGAAGAAGATGATGTTTGCTTCTCTATCCAAGAAAGCTTTGATCTCCTCAAAGAATCCCTTAAAGGGAAAAATAAAGCTTAAAGTCTTATGGAAGAAATCTACCCTGGAGACTGGAGATTCCTCCTCAGAAATGATCGTGATCTGCACCACGAAATTTGGCAGATCCCTTCTCATTTTAATTTTAATGAAAATAATAATCTGATTAAAGATAAGAATTATCTTAAGGTTCTTAGTAAGAAGATCAGACTTCTTAAGATTTATATCCCAATTCTCAAAAATTCTCACTTCAATCCTCAACAATTAGAGAGGTTCAAGAAGACTCTTTTTCTTCTACAAAAGCAAGCTTCTCTTTTGGCAATCTAAAAACCAGAGGATTTTTCAAGAAGACGAATTAAAGGTCGTCACCGCATACGTCACCAACAGGGTCGTCACTGCTTGCGTCACCAACAGAATAAGTTATGTTCCTGAATAGTTCTTACTATTCATTTTTTATTTTGGAATCCGGGGTTTCATGTCCGGCTCTTCCTCCCCTATATATAGGGCTTTTTCTTTTCTGTTTTAGAACACGCTTGAGTTGAGACTCACTCTCTCTTTCTCTCTCTACAAACCCCCTTGTAATCTTTCAAGCTGTTCTCTTTGTTTGTGAATAAACTGTTTGCCCTGGTGGCTTTTTAAGGTATATTGTTTTCTTTTACTTTCCTGTATTTTGAGTTCTTACTTAGTATCGCCGCCTTAATGGTCGGCTAATTTATCTTGTATTGAATCATGACCTAGCATAGCTATACTCTACCTTCAGATGCATTTGTTAGCTTGTTTCTATTGTATCTGTATGTTACTATATCAAAGGTAGCGTTGGTTTAACCGATATGTTTGAGTTTTTCAGTGATATCTATGAGTTAACTATGTGGGCGTGCCCTTTTGCCGTTATGCCGATGGATAGGCGCAGGCGTTTGTGGGCGTAAAGCTTTTTTCAGGTTAACTCATAGACTATGGAATTTCTCAGTCAGTCCTATCTGGTTTGGAAAAGATCCACAGGATACTATTGATATAGTTAGATACGATCCGGTATAAATTTGGTATCAGAGCCATTTGATCGTAGATGTATAGTTTTTGTTTAGTGTTTATGATTCAATACAAGAACTCTTTCTTGATGAATATATTCAGCTTTAAGGACAATAATGTCCAGAACTCTTTGATCCAGGAGTATGATATTCCTGAAAATCTAGATCTGTTAAACAGATGGACTATCCCAAGGATAGAACCTAGAACGGTTTACAAAATCGGAACTTTTGAAAGAATAGGTCTTAGACAAGTAGTTAAAACTACTGAATCCTCGATTTCTTTAAATAATGAGGAAATGGTTATTAAGTTACTTAATAAAAGTGATATTTTACCTTATAAATCAACTCATAAGTTTATCCATATTGGATGTGTTCAAATAGCTTTCAGACCTCTTACTCTTAAAGGTCTCCCGGAAAGCTTTCTTGCTGCTTTAAGAGATGGCAGAAACTGTAACTGGAAACAATCTCTTATGGGAGTTATTGAGTCCAGTCTTGCGTTAGGACCTGTTTATTTCAATGTTTATCCTAACCTTGCTCTCTCTTTATCTGATGAAAATATTCTTAATGCTTTAACTCTAAATGTTAAAACTCATGGTTATGATTATATGCCAGGTACACAGGTTATATGTATTTGCTACCGTATTTACTATAAACCTCTTTTTTCTCTAAATCCTATGTGCAGGATAAGTGAAAAGGATAATAATGAGACTATTCTCATTGAAACTAATTTTGGTAAGTCTAGTATTACCAAAAGAAAGCATATAAAATGGGAAGAAATTAATTTTCCTGATAACTGGGTTTTAGAACAATCTGTGCCTAAAATTTCTTTAGTTAACAGTGACTTAAGTCACATAAAACATGATAATAATGGTGTTATCAATATTGGTTTTAATATTGTCCATCTTAAAGGAAATGATAATCATATTCCTGATTTTCTAACCCGAGAATATATTTCTTGAATGACAGTTATGAGCCTTTCTGGCAGAGGTTCCTATTCCTCTTTTAGAGGAAGAGGAGGCAGAGGAGGGAGACCTCCTCTTATACAAATGGGACAAAGATCTCTCTACAACCAGTGATATGAAGAGTATCATTTTCAATAATTTTAGAGAATGGAAGAAAATTAAAAGTTCTGCCATTCTTTTCCATTTGGAAAGGGGTATGAGGAGGAAATATCGATCTTTGAATTCCTCCGGCAACGATTTTATAATCACGCTCAATCACAGATATAAAATCAATATAAAAGGTTTTCATGAACCAAGGAACATAAAAAGTAATTTCATTGTGTTTTTCACAAAATTCATAAAAACTTTTGACAAAGTAATCAAAATCATCTTTAGAAAAGGTTTTAAAATACCAATTTCTAAAATCATCCCATTTAGGATCATTAAACTCATTATTGATATAGGCTCTTGTAGAAGAACCTTTTGCAAAATCAAGGATAGGTTTAATATCCATAAATCAAAGTTTGAAATTGCATTCCGAAATTGTTTCGGGCTCTTTTTCAGCATTATGAATAATATTATTTTTATTAATAATAATATCGTTTTCATCAAAAACATTATTTTTAGAAAACGTATTTTCTCTGTAGTGAGAAGTAGAAGCTCTAGACAAAGAGGGAAAATTAACCTCGTAATCTAAAGGAGAAATATAAGAGTGTCCTGAGAAGGACCTTGAAAGAGAATTTTGTCTCCTCTGGCTATTAAAACCAAATATATATATATATATATATATATATATATATATATATATATATATATATATATATATATATATATATATATATAAATGGACAATACTAAAGGTCCAGAATTTGGACATCCAGAAAGGGCATTTTCGTCATTTTAAAATATGAAAAATCCAAATCTACCCTTACTCTAATTTTTGGTGCCAAAATGAAATTTTTCAGATTTTGAATGAATTTGAATTTGAAAATTTGAAAAGATTTTGACAATTAAAAAAAGATTTTCTTATGTTTTCAAGGCAATGATTAATTTCATCTTTCCATGCATTTGTCTTTATTCTCTCTATACATACAAACCCTAATATTATACATACATAACCCTAATATTAGAGAAAAAATCGGTGGTAGCTTACTTCTCCATTCTTCCTAAAAAAATCGGTGCTAGCTTAATTTCATGTTAAAAAAATGTCGAATTTTTTTATGTTGTTTACAAAGGGGTTCGAGTTGGCATATACGATAGTTGGCACGAATGTGCTCAACACGTTATAGGTTTCAAAGGTAGTTTGTATCGATCTTTCAGGACGGAAAAAGAAGCTATCAATGCATATAATTCGTATTTCCGACGCCATGTCGCCGGTAATGGAGATGAAGACGATGATATTATCAATTCTTATTCGGAGGAGATTTCGAAAAGGGAAGAGGCCTCATGTAACCTTCAAGGTGTTGAAGGAAATCCAATTCAAGGTGGACCATCCTTTGCCAAAATGCTATTTTTCGGAGTTGTTTCGAGTATCTTTGGTGGGGTTGCAAGTTTGATGTTTAGGTGTGTTTTTTTTCAATTGTAATGAGTAAGTTAGGATTTTAAGTTCATTTTGTAATGTTTGATTTTTAAATTTATGAAATTTGTGTTCTTGTTCAATTAAGTTAATGAAATTTGTGTTCTTGTATAATTAAGTTAATGGAATTTGTGTTCTTGTTCAATTATGTTAATGAAATTTGTGTGTTTATCTCCAAATTTTTTATGTGTTCTTGTTCAATTAATTTTTTTTCGAAATGTGGAAATGTGGAAATATTTTTTAATTTTCATAACATAGTTAGTCTATTCAAAAATTATTTTACACCTCAAAAATATTTTGCACTTCGAAAATATTTTACACTTCGAAAAAATATTTTACACTTCGAAATATGGAAATAAAAATTATTTTACACTTTGAAAAATCATTCCACTTAAAAAAAAATTTACACTTCGAAAATCTTTGAAAAATCATTCCACTAATTTTTCATTACACTTCGAAAAATCATTACACTTCGAAAATATTTTACACTTCGAAAAATCATTCCACTAATTTTTCCAATTCAAATCTTTGAAAATCATAATCGAATTACAATTTATTTTTCCAAATATATTTTTCTAATTTAAAATTTCTAATTACAATCAAACAAGTGTTCGAAAATTACAATTTTTTCCAATTAAATTTTTTAAATTACAAACGAATAATTGTTCTAAATTTTTTTACTCTATAACTTAGAATTAATTTCAATTTTTTCTTGACACTTCGAAAATCTTCGAATTTTTTTTCCAAATGTTCGAATTTTTTTCCAGGTCGAAATGTTCTAATTTTTGTTTAATGTTTAACTTGATTTCTATAACTTAGAATTAATTTCAGTTTTTTTCTAGTTTAGTGTTTAGTGTTTAATCGAAATGCAATGTGTTTAGTGTTCAATCGAAATGTAATGCACACTCAAGAAAAAAAATACAAACAAGTTTAAAATATTAAACACATTAATTAATCATAGAGGAATAAAAATTTTATAGCATGATGGGGAAAATTGTTTGGCATACTAACCAAACTTAACAAAAAAAAAACGAAAAAGAAAAACAAGAAAAAAAAGTGAAAAACCTAACATGCATGTCACCAAAAGACCAACATAAACTCCAACCTAAAAACTACTAAAACGGTCATCGGCATGCTCCCCTTCGCCACCGTTTCCTCCATCTCCCACGCCACCACCTCCATGTTGAGCACTCGATTCGGAAAGGACGATCGTTGGTGCGTTGTTATCCTTCATCGCATCAAAAAAGGCATCATACACCTTGTTTAGAGGGCGTGGCTCAAGGATTAAGTTGCTCAAAATATCCACCGAGTGGCCATGCGTGAACAACCGGTGCATCAACTTTTTCACCTCATTTTTTAGGTCTTCATGTTGTTGATTGGTGTAGTCGAACATGGCCAAGGCGCTCCTCGGCGATGGAGGAACTCTTGGGCTAGAGGTTGTTGCCTTGCCTTTTGGAGTGGAAGCCATTCTTAGTGATGAATATTGAAGATGGAATTGAAGTGTGATGTTTTGCTAATGGAGAGGGTGATTTATATAGGTGTAGTTTAGGAGACATTTAATCATTCGATGTTTTGGGTGATGTTTTGCCTTGCCTTTTAATCATTCGAATTATATTTAATTGTTAAAAATTAGAAGACTTTTCAAAATAATTGTTACAAAATCTCCCATATTTCGATATAATTTTTACAAATTAGAAGATATTTTGAAATGATTGATGTAAAGTAATACAATTATTATTTTCTAAGATTTTTATTCATAAAAATTAATTTATTAGAAATTAAATTCAATGATAACAATTTAATTTTGTAGCAAAAAACTAATACTAACACACATTATTAGTAACACTAGCAATGCTAATATTTTCTAACATTTTAATCATTCGATATAATTTCGAAATAATTGTTACAAAATCTCCCATATTTCGAAATAATTGTTACAAAATAGAAGATATTTCGAAATAATTGTTACAAAATATAAGATATTTCGAAAATATTCTTACAAATTAGAAGACATAAGATATTTCGAAAATATTTTTTTTATTTCTGGAAATAATCTTATTTTTTTTTTCTGAAAATTTAAACGTTAATTAGCGATATCAAAGGACACATTTGCACCTTAATTGCACGCGGTTTGCACCTTAATTGCACGCGGTTTCCACCTAAATTAATTTATTAGAAATTAAATTCAGTGATAATTTTTAAAAATTAGAAGATATTTCGAATTAGCTGTTAAAAGTTTCAAAATATTTGTTAAAAATTAGAAGATATTTCGAAATAATTGTTACATATTTGAAGATATTTCGAAATATTGTTACAAATTAGAAGATAATTCGAAAATATTGTTTCAAATTAGAATATAATTCGGAAATATTGTTACAAATTAGAAGACAATTTGAAATTAGTCAAACTTTTTTTTACCTTCCATTTCATAGCTAACTCCATTGGAAGTACCTTGTGTGTTATTATCTTCTACGGGATTGGATGGCTCTTCATCATCTTCCCCGAATATCTCACGGAGTCGGTCGGATATTGTGGACATGGTCGATGAGGATGAAGATGAAAGTATATGAGGATAAAGATGAAGATAAATAAGAAGATAAGTGTAAAAAATGGCTTAAGAGGAGAGGAATTATTTAATTAAATAAAAAAGGACCAAAATTTTAATTAAAATCGAAAACCCTAATTTGTAAACCCTAATTTCTTAATTAAATTTTGAAATAGGCTTTAATTTGTGTT
Organism: Ballota nigra; assembly: GCA_947034835.1. Classification (NCBI taxonomy): domain Eukaryota; kingdom Viridiplantae; phylum Streptophyta; class Magnoliopsida; order Lamiales; family Lamiaceae; genus Ballota; species Ballota nigra. Next base: position 117,619,779 of record OX344721.1, on the reverse strand, counting down.
ATGATGATAATGACTATTTTTTATGAAGATGGTGACTAAGAGAGCTAAACTTTAATTTCGAAAAAATGGTTTAAGAGCTAAACATTAAGTTCGAAAATTTGTTATTAAAATTTGAAATAGGGCTAAACCTTAATTTAGAGCTAAACTTTGATTAAAATTTAAAATAGAGCTAAACCTTAATTTAGAGCTAAACCTTGATTACGAAAATTTGTTATTAAACTTTGAAATAGGTAGGTTTTATTGTATAATGATGATATTTTTTCAATTAAATTAAAAACAGACTAAATTATAAATAAAATCGAAAATCATAAACCCTAATTTATTTCGAAAATTTGTTATTTATATTTGGAATAGGTAGGGTTTAATGTGTAGTGATGATAAGTTTTTTATTAAATTAAAACGGACAAAATTATAAATAAAAAAGAAAACATAAACCCTAATTTCTTAATTAAATTTGAAATAGGGATTAATGTGTGTTATGATAATAATGCTTATTTTCTATACTAGAAGATGATGACAAAAATTAGCATATAATGTGTAATGATAGTTTTTTTTTCTTGGGAAATAAGATGTCTTGCATATCTATATGTAATGATTGCATGCATGTGTTGGAGGGAAAGTGTTTTGGAGGGAAATTGTGATATTTTTGGTGCTAATATGTACCAACCTTGGAGCCAAAATTGTAAGGGTAATATAGTCATTAAGTTAATCAGCCCTTAATTAATTAAATGAAAATAGGCGAAAAAGATAATTCTGGACATCTAGAAATTGGATGCCTACCTTTACCGTATATATATATATATATATATATATATATATATATATATATATATATATATATATATATATATATATATATTAATATCATCAACAAATTTATTTAATTGTTTAAAATAACTTCACATTTTGATCAGGACAATGGAAATGAAATATGGATAACTTTGATCGGTTTGTGGAAAAAATAATGTGATTGTTTTTCTACTAATTTACCTAAATTTATGATAAGAATATCATGTAGCTACGTACTAATTAAACTATGTTTCGAATAATAGCTTATAAACCACACGAGAGACGTAAATTATACTAGCTCGCTAATGAACAACGGAACCACGGAAGACGGACTTTTCCCCAAAAAAAAAAAAAAAAAACATTTGATCGTAAGATCATTTGAAATCTTTTTTTCTTTTTTTGAGTTCTTCAATTCACCGCCTAAAGTTTCCAAGACATCAACAAATTTTTATTTTTAATTATTTTGAAAGATAAGACATCAAATATTAGTTATATAAGTAACCGAATATTGTCTTCGTTTACATAACATTAACATGTATGTATATATACATAATTTTAATTCGGAAATATTACCAAGTGATAAGGAAATCTAGACACGATCTTCATCTTGTTAGTTTTTATTTTAAAAAATATATACGTGTGTGTATATATATATTAATATATACTATCACTTGATTACCAACAAGACTAATTAACTGTAGAAGGCACTAGAATTTTGTATAGGCTAATCTGCAGCTAGCTTCCTTTTATTTGATTGGACTGCATATATAGTCAACTTAGCAACTTCTTTCAAGTAGAATGCTAATTAAACAAGAAACGCACAAAAAGGGAAAGCCGGCGCCCGACTTGTTTCATTTAAATCATTATTTTCTTTCATAATCCACATTTTCACATAATAAATAGTTCGTTATGCATCTTAATATCTTCTTCTCCACTCTTTTCTTGATAGACTATGATGATACGCATATATAGTCGTATAACATGCGGCACTCTATGATACGTTAAAGTATCACACAATCAACACCATACATACATATATATAGATAGATATTATGCATGTTGGGTGAGATTGTTTTGTAGATAGTATTTCACAACAGATGATTATAAAACCCAATATAAATACCCAGTTGAAAAATAGAATTTCAACCTTATTTTCAAATCATAGTAAATTGTAATTGCAAATTTAATCATGAATTGACTCAAAAAAAGATCTCCAACTTTTCAATGTGGTCTCTGGACTCAAATGTTTTTATCTCAAGGCTTCTCGAAATTTTTATTTCTATGTGTTGATATTGATTTTTTTTTTTCTTGCTTATAAGATGTAAAGAGGCTTTCAAAAAGTAACAAAAAAGTTAGATGTAAAGAGGCTTTAAAAAAATATTTACAGTTTAGTATGAACAACTCAACTTATTTTTCCTAAAAATAAAATAAAATTAAACTATACTTTACTTTTGAAAATTTAAAAAAAAAATACAAAAGTTCAAATGGTCTGATAGCAATGTTAGAAGTCCAGCGATTGGTGGTGGTAGGGGCGTGGCAATCGGCGGTTGCAACAGAAGATGCATATTGGACAACGATCCATTGGTGGGCATTAGTGATCGATGATCCCTCAATAAAAATATAATTATTTATTTTAAAATTAAAAATTAAAAAATATATCCCAAACTATGAAATAATTTATAAATTTTATTAACCAAATACTTTAATAAGTTATAGTAAGTTACTTGAAAATTCATTTTATGAGTTCTTGCCATAATTTATAAGATTTCGTAGATAAATTTAAGGGTGTGAAAAAAAAAGGTTATTTATTTTATAGCATGCGGACCGTCCGTATGGTTGATTCTACACTTTATTTTTATTTTGCACATGGCATCATACAACCTCTAAAATAGGTGATGTTTGGGGTATATTCCTTAAAAAATAAAATAATATTCAATTTTATTAGTTTTATTTATTTTTGCATGCGTTATAGAAAAATAGGTTTATTATATATAAAAGTAAAATGAGTTGTGAGTTTAAAATATAAAATATTTATTTTTAGAGAACAAAACTAATTTTATTCGACAAATCAATATGGAAAATAAAACTAATGAAATTGGACCGAACATAATTAATTATTTAAGAAAATAATTTTCATATTCTAACCGAGTATGCATGTGCTGATGTGTGGTAGCTAGCTCCGTTACTGTTAGTAAATCTACATCTGTCATGCACCTAATTTAATTAGCAGGACACGTGTGCACCTAGAAGCCATATATCTGAGTTTTGAATTTTTTTCAAAGACATGGTTCTTAAATTTTCTTAATCATATTTAATTAAATTTTGGATTGGAAAAAATGTCAACTTTTTCTAATATATGAGTTTTGAATTTCTACAAATTTCACTCAACATACTCATATATTTATAAATAGACGGTGATGATCACTCAAACTAGGAAACATTATTTAAAAAATTGTTCATAATCACCCCATAATTTAATGACACTAAACCCACTAAATTATTGGCAATTTTACACCTAAACTATCAAACTATATTTATTGGCGTTAATGTATACAAACTATTAAATTTTGGCACATAAACTTCTAAACTTTGATTTTTTATCGAAAAAATATATTATTGTGTCTTAGAAAATTATATTTTTTCTCAAAATTCATCACAGTTTCATTCCAATAGGAACGAGAAAACGCAAAAGTCATCATCACTGTCTTTGTTTCTCGCTTTGTGCCTTCGCTCCGCCATACACAACCTTGTGTATCTGTCCTTTGGTGTCGTCTCTGTCTCATACGCCACCTTTTTGCGTTGTTTGTCAACAATTGAATTATTATTAGAAGAGAGAGCGGAGAGTGGAGCGTTTAGGTCTTTTTTAGAAAAAAATGTTAACAAACGCGAGTTTTAGAAAAACGCGAGTTTGTCAACAATTTTTTCTAAAACTCGCGTTTGTCAACAAGCGTTTAGGTCTTTTTTAGAAATAATAATTCAATTGTTGAAAAAAACGCAGAGAACAGATGGTTGGCTGACTGCTATACGGGGTGCCTCAAACGCGAGTTTTCTTGGTCAGATCATAAGGAGGAACTGGTTAATGAATGTGGCGGGAATATAACTTTGACTTCGATGGGTGGAAATCTTGTGTTACTGCAGAGTACTTTGGAGAACCCTATCGAAAAGGTTGTTAGTGATTTTAATGAATGGTCGTCTTTCTGGTTTGAGTGGGTCAGGCCGTGGAGAGATTTAGATGTAAGCCCAGGGCGTGTAGTTTGGACGAGATGGTATGGCGTGCCACTTCATGCATGGTCCCCAAAATTCTTTTCGCTTGCTTGTGGAAAATGGGGACTATTTTGGAAGATTGATGAGACAACTAAGAATAGAGCCCGGTTGGATTTCGCCAAAATACAAGTATCTATCGGATTTGGGACTCAACTGGATAGAACTATCAATGTCAAGGTCGATGGGGTCGCGTTCAAAATTCGCATCGTAGAAGAGTCAGAGTGTATATGCGCATCACAGAGAGATGACGAAACGGATTTAGAAAATAATGAGTCGGATTGGTCGGAAGACAATATAGACGATGGTGATTCAGTAGAGGCGGATATCGCCGATTCGGAGGAGGATGGTGAAATTTCCGATGTGAACAAACCGGAAACACAAACTTCCGATCAAGGAGTAGGGTTCAGGCCACAACAACTCGATAAAGCGGCGGAAAATCTTGGAATTACGGAAGATCATGGAATGGCGGCGCACGCGGGGGTGGTTCCGAGAGAAATTAATGAGGTTACATTGGAAGCGGCGAACTCATTGATTATGCCCCCTAATTGTATTGGAAATGTATCAATTTCTACTCCTGATAATGAGGGAGTTAAGAAGGTGTCGATTGGAATAACAGATAAGGGGACCCACATAGCGGAAGCGTTCGCTGAAAAAGATCATGGAGCGCGTGATTCTAACTTACACGCGGAGCAATCTGTAGTTTCGTTGGGAGAACGTTGTTTTGCTATCATTGATACCACGGGTGAAGCCCAATTAATTCCATCTAATATTTTGAATGGGCCTGAGTGTGAAAATTGGCTGTTAAGTGAAACCCAGGGCGAAAAGGAATTGGGCCGAATTGAAAGTGGGCCGGTGTTTAAGATTTCAGAAAAAATCTGCCCTGGTCAACTTGCCCATCTCGGTGTGGACCAGACAAAGGAATCAGGGCCCTCAGGTGACTCTATCATTCCTTCTTCCAAAGAAAACCCGGGTTCTAACGACAATTCAACCCAGATCCTCAAACCTCTTTCTACCCCAGTCAAAACTCCACCTTTCCAGCCGACATTAACCCCTCCTAGCCATAACCCCAATCCGCCATCTTTAATCCAACCCACCATCCCAGAATTTCTTCCTATCTCTGCAGATAAATTAATTAACCCATCCCTATCCTTAAACCTTGAACCATCCCAACAGACTGATCCACTAATTACCGATCCCAGCCCTTCACACATTTCCATCACAGCTTTACCAAAAGCCTTGAAATTGAAAGGGACATCGCGAATGCATACCCTAAATTTAGCCAAATCCCGTTTTCTTTCTAAAGACTCTGCCCCAAGAAAAACTTCAACCATTAACCCAGCCCTGATGAAAAGGAAAAGTGCAAGTGTGACGGTCAGAGGAAAACCAAAGGAAGCCCAGAAGAAGACCCCTCGAAAGAAACGCCCAAATTCGACTCAAGATCTGAATTTGACAATAGTGACGCAGCGTCAAAATAAGGCAGACGGTTGCAACCATCCAAATGAAGCAGATGACCCTATTTCTAAGAAGATTCGAGATGAAGCTATCCGAACGTGGAATTTTGGAAAACAACTTGGCCTCTCCAGTAATGACCAAGAGGAGAATTTGATATCAAAATTGGCAGAAGCAGATTTGGACGTAGCCAGTAGTAATGCAGGGGCTCAGGAGAATAACAAGGTATGTTTTTAATGAAGATACTCTCTTACAACATTAGGGGAGTGGGGAGTACTGTTAAGAGAAAGGAGATTAATTCTTTGGTTAGGATAAATAAGTTTGATTTCGTCTGTGTGCAAGAAACAACAGATGAGAATCTGAGCATAGAGACCTGTAGAGAATTGTGGGGTCCTGGGAATTTTGGTTGGGCGAAAAGAAATTCGATTGGAAGATCTGGGGGCATTCTTAGTTTATGGAACATAGATAAATTCTCAGTAGCTAGTACATGGGATATGATTGGGGCTGTTGTAGTCAATGGGTTCTGGGGTGTGGATAGGAAGAGATGCTGCATTGTCAACGTGTATGCACCTACTTCTAATTCTGAAAAAATAGAGTTGTGGGACAGGATTCAAATAGTGGTTCAGCAGTATGAGAATGATTGTGTGTGCATTGTCGGGGATTTTAACTCGATAAGAGAACCGGGGGAAAGAGTAGGCACGGGAAATTCTGTCCATTTAAGTGATATTGCTGCTTTTGATGGGTTCATACGAGACTCAAATTTGCTGGACTTACCTCTGATTGGCAGAAAATTCACAAGATACCAACCTGATGGGAAATGTAAAAGCAGGATAGATCGCATTCTTGTTAATAATAATTGGATGGTACTTTGGCCCTCTTCCACTCTTAGCGGACTACCAAGAACAATTTCTGACCATTGTCCTCTTGCTTTGGAGACAAAAGAAATTAATTGGGGGCCTAAACCGTTTAGGTTTGTCAACGCTTGGTGCTCTCACCCGGAATTCTTAAAGTTCGTGGAAAAGGCTTGGGGAAGCTATGAAGTTGCAGGGTGGGGAGGATACATAGTTAAAGAAAAGCTCAAGAGGCTGAAGGAAGATTTGAAAAGATGGAACATAGAAGTTTTTGGCTCGATTGACCATAAAATTGATAACCTGAAGAAGGATCTACAAGAACTCGACATAGTAGATGATGTCTTTGGCCTTGAGGAGGAGGAGGTGATTAAGAGGAAGGAGGTGACTGCTAATCTTTTCAGAAGTTTAAATCAACGAAATAGTCTCTTGGCACAAAAGGCTAAAATTAGATGGCTAAAAGAAGGGGATGTCAACTCAAAATTCTTCCATAGGGCAATTAACTTCCGAAGGAAAGGAAATGGGATTGCTGGGATGTTTATCAATGGGGTATGGACAGAGGATGTCAAAGTTGTTAAAGACGGTATTCATCTCTTTTTCAAGAATCACTTTAGTCAAACTCACTTGAATCGTCCCAAGTTAGTGGCTGAAATTTTCCCTACAAAGCTGTCCTCTGCGGACAATGAGATCCTTTCCGGCCTGTTTACTGAGGAAGAGGTGAAGATTGTAATTGACAACTGTGATAACTCGAAGAGCCCGGGTCCTGACGGCTTTAATTTCAAATTCATCAAGGTGTGTTGGGAAGTGATTAAAGGAGACTTCATGCAAATGGTAAATGAATTTCACGAGCATGGAAAGTTAGTTCGAGGCATCAATCCATCATTCATCGCCCTCATCCCCAAGAAAGAGGATGCTTCTTGCTTATCAGAGTATAGGCCAATCTCCCTTATAGGTTGTGCGTACAAGATCATTGCCAAAATGCTCGCATCTCGCCTATCCAAGGTCTTGGACAAGCTGATTTCCATTAATCAGAGTGCTTTTGTGGGTAGGAGGAACATCATGGATGGGATCTTGATACTTAATGAAGCAGTTGCTGAAGCTAAGAGGAGGAAATTGGAGAGAGCATTTTTCAAGATTGACTTTGATAAGGCTTACGATTCAGTTGATTGGAACTTCTTAGATACGATGCTTGAAGGTTTCAAATTTTGTACAAAATGGCGATTGTGGATAAAGGAGTGTGTGTCTAGTGCTTATGCCTCGGTCCTCGTAAATGGCAGCCCTTCTGGGGAGTTTAAGCTAGAGAGGGGTTTGAGGCAAGGGGACCCTCTTTCCCCCTTCTTGTACCTAATTGTTGCTGAAGGCCTAAGCCTCATGGTCTCCAAGGCAACGACTATTGGGAGTTTTAAAGCTGCTGAAATTGGGGATGAAAAGATCCTGGTATCACATCTACAGTATGCAGACGACACAATTTTTATTGGGTCGGTGTGTCCTCAGAATGCGTGGGCGATGAAAAGAATCCTAAAAAACTTTGAATTACTTTCTGGCCTCAAGATCAATTACAACAAGTGTTGTTTGATGGGTATGAATGTGGGTGTCAATAGAGTTCAGGAAATGGCGGAGATATTGGGGTGTGCCATTGGAGAGATTCCATTTTCATACTTAGGTATTCGGGTGGGTGCAAGCTATAGAAAACCAAGTGAATGGACCAACCTCGTGCAGAAATTCCAGAAAAAGATGAAGTCGTGGGAGGACCGGAAGATTTCTTTTGGGGGGCGTATTACTCTCCTAAATGCAGTCTTGTCATCATTGCCTATATACCAGTTCTCCTTTTACAAGATACCAAAAAATACCTTGAGTGCTCTATCCTCTTTACAACGAAAATTCCTTTGGGGGGGGGGGGTGTGAGAACAATACTAAAACATGTTGGGTGAGTTGGAAAAATATTTGTAAACCAAAATCTTTGGGGGGGCTTGGGGTCAGGGATTTGGGGACTTTTAATAGGGTTCTCTTGGGGAAATGGGTGTGGAGGTTCTTAGTTGAAAAGAAAGGATTATGGGCTAGAGTGTTAAGATCACTGTATGGGGATATTGATGTGGGAGGGTCGGGTGTAATTGTTAAAGGTAGGTGGAGTAGGTTGTCGAGTTGGTGGAAGGATATCTTAAATAATGTGTCGGGGGAGGGGGGAAAATGGCTGTGGGAAAATTTAGAGAGACGAGTCGGAAATGGTAAGGGTACAAGCTTTTGGGAGAGCATGTGGGTGGGAGTCGAGTCTCTTAAAATTAAGTTTTCTAGGCTTTTTTACTTGAGTTCTGTGAGGGAGGCGATGGTGAGTGATTTGGGAAGGTGGGTCAACGGAGAGTGGTGTTGGGAGTTAAAATGGAATAGGACTCTTTTTTATCGCGATACTCTTAGTGTTAATGAATTGTTATGTATGATAAACAGGATTCAATTATTGGAAGATGAAGACGATACTTGGAAATGGAAGACATCCTCGGATAATCAATTCAAGGTGAAAAAGGCGTACAAAATTTTGAGTGCTCCAAGGATCACGGTGGTTGGGGTCCCGACGGCTAGCTCAATCCTTGGCCAAATTTGGAGCAAGATCGCACCCCTCAAGACTTCGGCTATGGCTTGGAGACTAGTGCAAGACAGATTACCAACGCGAATTAACCTCTTGAAACGTAAAATTCTACCCCAAAACAGCAACATAAGCTGCCCGTTTTGTAGCCTTAGGCCAGAAACAGCCGCCCATCTCTTCCTTGAGTGCAATGTTTCGTCCAAAATATGGTATGCTTGTTACAGTTGGTTGGGTGTTTCAGGGGTTGGACATATAGAAATCACAAGTCACTTTCTATACTACACTGGAATTCTACAAGGAAAAAAAGGTAACACTTTTGCTAAATGTTTGTGGATTTGCATTGTTTGGATGATTTGGAGAGGGAGAAATGATTTGATATTTGGAGGAAAAAAATTTGATTGGGAGAAAGTTTTTGGAGAAATTAAAGGTAGATTTTGGAGTTGGTGTTCAGTGAAATATCCTCAGTTCTGTAATTATTCATTTTCTGAATGGTTAGTTAATCCTAGGAAAGCTCTTGAGAGCTAAGGCTCATGTACAGGTTACATTTGTTGTACAGTGCCTTTCTGTTTTCTCATTCTTTTGAATAAGAGAAATTTTACTTACCAAAAAAAAAATTATTATTTTTTACAAAAATACTCCTCATATATTGAAACTGGATAAATTTTTGGCTAAAAATTAATTTTAGTGGTTTATTTGTTAGAATTTGATAATTTGTATATATTAGTAAAAAATTATAGTTTAGTGATTTAAAGGCAAAATCATTAATAATTTGATAGTCAATTAGGCCTTAAAAGTATATCCATTTTACTACTATCGAATCTCGAATGTCAGTTAAACAGTTCTCTAACTAATATCTACTTGTATAAAAACTCGCACTGCAGCGCCAAGCTTAACAGAATAATCACTTCTTCACACTTTACCAAACACAAACACAAACACTCCCCTTTTTCTCTCTTCTTTCTCTCTCTCTCTCAAAGCATGGCTCCTCGCTCACGTCTCCTAATCGGCCAAATCTCGCCGCCGACGCTCCCGCCGCCGCCTACATACTCCTCCCCGGCAACATCCGAATCTCTCAACGCCGACTTCGTCGTAATCCTCGCTGCTCTCCTCTGCGCCCTCGTCTGCGTCCTCGGCCTCATCGCCGTCGCCCGCTGTGCCTGGATCCGCCGCATCGTCGGAAGCGACTCACTTCCGCCGCCTCCGCCGCCAGCCGCCAACAAAGGCCTGAAAAAGAAGGTGCTCAAATCGCTCCCCAAGCTCACCTTCAGCGCCGACAACGAAAAGCTCTGCGACTGCGCAATTTGCCTGGCGGAGTTCGCCGCCGGCGACGAAATACGGATTCTGCCTCAATGCGGCCACGGCTTCCACGTGGCGTGCATCGACACGTGGCTTAGGTCCCACTCCTCCTGCCCCACGTGCCGCCAGATTTTAGAGGCGGCGCGTTGCAAAAAATGCGGCCGATTTCCTGCTGCCACCGGTTCGACCGCCGGTTTACAGCCTGAGCCGAGAGAAAGCTACCAAGTTAGGCTTTGTCATCAATCGGTTTAAGTATAGGTGAATGATTTGCACAGATTAGTTGTTAATATTGGATTAATTAGAACTCAGAGATCAATTTTAGAATTTGTACATTATTATGTAGCTTGAAATTCTAGAAAAGTCAAACGACATTTATCAGTGCAATATTTTCAAAAATTCTAACTGTTCCACATTGTTCTTTTGGTGGACCAATGCAAACACTCATTTATTCATAATTAATCTTTAGATAACACATGACCTAATTTTTATACATAGTATATATTCACAATGTTTTATATGCAATGTGCACGTTTCAATTATGTTATTTTATTTATCATGTACTCATTGCATTTCACTTATAGCTAGTAATCTTTTTATTATTAATTATATTAATCTGCACATTACATTTCACGTTTTCAATCAAATCCGTTCTTAACATTTCAGTTATATTTATCTACATGTTTCAAATATATTAATTTGCACGCTTCACCTATGTTTCCAATTGCACGGTGTAATTGGTGCATCGACAGCTGACTGATAAAATTATACTCTAGTACTTTTTATATTTGTTAATTCTATATTAATTCAAAATCTTTATACACAATATCAATTTAATCATGATTTTAGGAATTTTGTCGCAATTCAAAACAAAAATTAAAAAACAAAAAAATCCAGCATTTGATATAAAAACATGGTTAAATTGATAATGATAATAATATTAATAAAAATACGTGTATCGAATTGCAACAGTATCAAAAATTGATTTTTTTTTTTTATTATATTGTTAAAATGGTGAATTACTACTTAATATTGATCCTAGTGAATTAATATAAAATTATTTTTTATTATTTGAATCTTGTACTTGATGGTGGCTGTCTGAAGCTGTGATTTAAGTCAACACAGTCCAACTTGAGTACTATAAACTTGGGCCCAGCTGATAACCCAGATGATAAGCACGGTGACTATATATAAAGATCACGAGTTTAAACTTTTCTCCTTTTCTAGTTGAACTTGAACTTTACTCTTTTATGATGTCGAGTCTATCGTCAAATATATATAGTAGTGTGGATTATCTCTCTATATATATAATATATATTATGTTATCTCCTTTAATTTATACATATCCAATTCATGACTTTCTCACAATTTTGACTCATTTGGTCCAACAAGACACATCATACTCGTAACAATTATATTGACATGAGGATTTCCTAAAAAAATAAAAGAATAAATAGTCAAAAATCAAAATGATAAAAGCTTTTAGCATATACGAGTATAATTAGTCCAGAAACTGAGAAGATGTATAGCAGAGAGGAAAATTGAGATGTGAATTATTTATTTTGAATCGCCAAATTAAGTACCACTGGTCTCAATATATATTAAAAGAATTATGGCTGGCGAGCAATTCCCATTAGCTATTGATTGGGTACGTCGTATATAGCCTAATAGTTCACATATTAAATCACTCCACATGATAAAGGTGAACTTACATACAAAACAAATTAAGTATATGATTAATCTATTAAATAAATATTATATCGCAGAAATTTGAACTTGTGATATACAATCATCACACTCATCGATTGTACCCAATCAAATAGTCCTAGAGTTTAGAGGTGAAGAAAAGGTATATTTGTATATATGGGGAGGTCTAGTGATGATGAAATTAACAACTTTTAGCATATTTTTGCATCACGCATGTGGTGAAATCATGCTCAAGTTTCATAAATAAATAAAAATATTATAAATGCTAATGGTAAAATTATTCAAGATTAATTTATTTTCAAGTCGATTAAAAAAAATTTAAGCTCGATTATTTCACCTAAGTTCATGCAAAAAATTCAATCATCATTTTTATAGTTAAATTGCTAACAATTAGAAAATGTTCAAACGACAAATTGGTAACATATAGTATGATTTAATTCGATTTAATTACAACTCGAGCAAGACAAATATTTAAAATTTATTTGTGATATATGTGTCACTAGTGAGCACATATGAGCCAAATCACCCAAAGCTACAAGTACAAGTGTACAACAAATATTTGAGCATGCCTATAAGATATTAGTTAATGGAAGTTGGTTATACGGTTATGGAATTGTGAGGCACCTTTTTTTTTTTTTCCTTTTTCCAGTGAAGGCACTTTATTTTGAGGGATCAGAGAAAATGACAAAACCAAATTCGAAGTCGGTGAACCACAAGAAGAACGAGTCAAAAAGTTGTGAGAATATCAATTAAAAAGTTAAAATAAATATTTATATGAAAAAGACTTACACAAAATTTGTTCCCATCACATATATTATTCGAAGCCCAAAACTATGTTTTATAGCATAGAGAGGTAAAATCTACAATAAAATTATGTCTCATAAAATTGCCTCACACAAAACTTTCTTGATTAATTAAATGTGGCTATAAGTTGTACGACTCACCCCCAATATTCCAAAACACTCACCCCTTTCTCATTATTTTAAGGTGATCCTAACTTTGTTGTTTATTTCTATAGTAACAAATTAATGTGTATGTTGGTGTATATATATATACATCATGTAATGTGAAAAGATCAGAACAATTATTATCTAAAATCATTCAAACAAGACAGACTTCATAAATATTCAGGAAGTATATATTTAGCAAATGATTATTATTCAATCATAGCTTCTTCTTTTTTTTCTTTTTATTAGGTACTATTTCTAAAGCTTAAATCATTTTCACCATATCTTCTTATGAAAATCAAAATAAATTTGAAATCATTGTATTTATATAGACTGTGTATATGAGGACTTACTTTTCTAATTTAAAAAAAAAAAAAAACTAATATGAGCAGCCTTAATAATATAAAGAGTAATATAATCACTAGTACAAATTAGACCTTAGAAAGCGGTTGATTTTCCCCTTAGAAAGCGGTTAAAACCGCTTTCTAAGAAACAGCTATGTTAGTCTAAGAGAGCGGTTAAGAAACCGTTGTGCAAGGTAGGAGCTAAGAGAGCGGTTCTGAACCGCTCTCCAAGAGGAAGAACTAAAATAGCGGTTAAAAACCGCTCTCCAAGTGCCACACTAAGAGAGCGGTTAATAACCGCTATCCAAGCCTCACTCTTAGATAGCGGTTAATAACCGCTCTTCAAGAGCCTTTTCTATTTTTTTTATTTGTTTAGACAGCGGTTATTAACCGCTCTCCAAGATCTTTTTTAATTTTTTTTATTTATATATATATAAATAAACCTGTTTTTATAACCGTTTTTTTTCAATTATATATATATTTTATTCAATTATATATATATTTTTTTCAATTAAATAATAAACCTGCTAATATATACAAAGTTACCAAAACACATATACTAATAATTTATTCGTAACATCAAATAAATATAATATAAGATCCAATAACATGAAATATTAATTAATCACAAATTAATATATAAGTTATATGATGCTATCAAACGTTATAATAATGTTACAAGAATCGATTGTAAAGATACCCAATCCAATCCATCTTCCATTTCTCCATTCGAGCGTTGTTGTAAAAAGGGATCCGAGGCCTATGCACAAACTGCAAATTACATAGAAAATTTAATTAAATAATAAACATTTTTTATTCAATCATATTTAAAATAAATCGATAATCGACTTACTTATTCAGGAATGGTCGTCCGAGAAGTCAAGATTATATCTTCAATGTAGCAACACACAAAATGTCCACAGTGATTGCCATCTTGCTGCCTCGGAACCTATTGATTAACAATTACAATCATGTACTATAACTATGATTATTTTCTATAGATTTGCTAATTTTCTAAAGTAACTTACCTTAATGTTTTTCCACAGCACTTTACTAATATTGGTGGTATCTGATTTTTTACCTGGAAGACTAGTCTGATACATTGCCATCACACTATATAATTATTTTAAAAAATAAATATACATTAGATATGTATAATCTTAAAAGTAAAACAAATCATAATATGAGAATATTAAAAATTAACTTACGTACCCTTCCATAAATGCTATAAGATCGGGACGATTTGTATACACCCCATCCGTAGCTGGATCCAAATAATACACAGTAAGATCCTTCATTCTTATGGCCAACATCACCCAATGATTACTACATTATATTAACAAAATTAAAATTAATCGCTTGTTCGTATAAATAAATTTTTTATGAAATATTTATTATACTTACCCCACATTGTTTGGCCAAAAAATGAGATGGTCTCTCTCTCTCTATATTTCAACATATGTTGAACAATGTCGTTCATATATTGTGTCCTATTACCAAAAATGCTACACACTTGGGGGCAGATGAAGGAATATTTTGCACTTGCAACGACATCTACGGTTAAATATACCTCGCCCAAATACCTTTAACCAACATACGCTAATATTAATATTTAATAAGTAAGTTAAACTATAAATGAAGTAAATGTTGAGAATTAAGTAAACACACCTGAGGTAAAAAGTCATGGTAGTTGCACTCAACCACTTGTCACCGAAGACTTCTTCGACATAATCTCGTATGATGAACTCCTCATATCCAACATAGTTAAAGTAAGCATTAATGGACACTGTGATTGTATTGAAGCTGGAGGACACCATGTAGTGCACCGTACTCATTACAGTGACATCGTGGGGTACGTCTCCGGCCAGGGGGTACCCTAATCGCCGTCTGCGCACACCAACAGTTGGTTCCCCTGGTCTCTCCCTCTGTGTAGTCTTTTGTGGAGTCGGGAGTATCTACAATCAATATTTGTAATATTATTTAAAATAAATTGACTTATTAATTACTTTAATAACATGTATTTTACCTTTTTTGTGAGAGAAACCAAGTTTTGCGGCCATTCGAGGAAATGCCCGATCGCGTCTCCGACTGTGGTGGCCACATCTTCTGGTTTTGGCAACAGTGAAGTCTCTTGTCCAATTTCAGGTACAGTGAGGGTGACTTTCACAAAACCAGGAGTGATTGGGCGACCATGGATCACTCCACTGGAGCTATCGAACAACATTCCAGTGGCCACCAACCGAAGAGGATAATCCAAATAAAGGTAACAAGGAGTCGTCTGTTCGAAGAGGATATTCAGTTAGAAAATTTATACTAGTATTTAATTAAAACAAATACGAGATACATCTGATACCTTGGAGACGTTTTGAAGTGCATCATGAAAGTCGTCTGAAGCATTGTTTCTAACAGCACTCTCTCTAGCCTCAGCGGAAAACATAGGAGCACTGTTTTCACAGCTAGCACCACTAGATGACATCCCGTATCTCATTCGATGGTTTGATATCATCGAAACTTGTTTAGCTAAGTCGGCAACCTGTGCTGAAAGTTGATCCACCTTAGACATAGCCGCCATACCAGGTGCCATACTCAATGATTTCTTCGTGACGCCAAATCCAAGTCCCCGTATGCGTCCGGGATGCTCCTGACAATTTATTGCCCGTGCAAACAGATCATCAGTCCCCACAGTGCGAGCCTCGTCGGGCGTCATGCTCTGAGATATGCGCTCCTAAATAACAAACAAATATTATTAAATCATTTCAAATTAAATAATAGTTTATAATGTTAAAGATAAAAATAATGGATGAATTACCGCTTCATCAATGATATGCTGTGTTTTGGGATCGGGAACATTCCCATCTCGAGTCTTTCTTGTAGTCTGAAATAACTCATAACGGGTAACAACAGGTGCACTCTCTCCACCTTTCCTTTTTTCTTCTTTCTACGATAATAATAAACATGTAAAAAATCATTAAAACTGAATATATATTAATGAAGTGAATGATCATAAAAAAAATTAAAAGTTAGCAAATCTCACCAAATCTTCCCTAATGCGTGCATAACCTCTGGAAGATCCACGATATCGCGCCTCCATATTCTTAGCTTGTATGTTATTTCTGTTACTTTTTTCCTACAGTGTAATATAAATACGATAAATACTGAAAAAAAAATAATAGGTGAAATAACATTAATCAATTTTACCTTGAAATCATCAAGCATAGATCTACGCACAAACTACTGCCAATAAGGAGCCACCATAGGGGATTCCGCATAGTCTTTAGGCGGCGTAGGCGAATACAAACCAGTCTTCGGGTCTCGTGCCTTATTCCTCAGAAAAGTCCGAATTTTTTTTACCTTATTTCCAGCTTGTTTAAGTATATCATGTTTCTTTGTGTGATCAAGGCCGATGAATGTTGACTGCATATACATATATAATATAACAATTTATATTTAGTAATTTCACATAAAAAAAAAAATTATACAACAATTTTAATATGCACTACTATTAATTAACATACCACGAGCTCATCCCATATCGCTTCCTTGAAAGGAGTCATCTCAGGCTTACGCCAGTCATTGCATGGCAGCACGATAGGGACAACTCTCCTGACTGCAGACCCAATGAAGTACGCCAACTTCGCACTCTCTGGTCCTATCGGCTGCCCATACTCATTGAATGATAACTGCAATTCAATGATATCATTAGGTCAACAGATAATTAATTAATATAATATCAATTAAACTGTTCAATTGTATTAAAATTACCTTCAGTAATTTTCCTTTGCTACGGTCTTTTTTCAGTGAAGTCATCGTGACTATACCCCTCTTGCGCTTCTCTCCAGAGCTACTAGAGGTGGGAGCATCAGTGTTATCCTGTCTTGTGTCATCATCTCCGTCATCTGGATCATCTCCATCATCTGGCTCATCTCCAGCATATGGAAAATAAGCTGGATCATCTCCATCATCTCTATCATAGGGCAAATAATCCATGATCCTGCGAAATAAAATAAAAAATATGTAAGAATTATAAAGAAACAACATTTAATAAAGCACAAACAATAACATTCAATAAAGTCATACATTTCTTTTTAGCACTGATTTTTCTTTTTCGTTTTTTGGTTGACTTTTCTTGTTCATGGCCATGAATGTTGACGAGATCCGGATTGATATACTCATCATCACTTGTAAGTTTTCTCTGGTACGGACGGGGATTTGCAGAATCATCGAAAGAGGGTACATAATGAGTGAAGTTCTGGAAAGGATCATCAATCATGTCAACATCTTCATCGATGTGATCGCTGATCTGGTAACTATGGTTAAATTTGTTTGACAGAAGCACAATTGACCATTTCTTGTTAACTGGGTCGGGGACATAGAAAATTTGTTGAGCTTGACTAGCCATTATGTAAGAGTCATCTCTGTATCCCACATTCTTCAAATCAATGCGTACGAACCCAGAACGTTCAACTTGGACCCCATTTGGGATCCTCACCCAACTACAATCGAAAATTGGCTCACGGTGACCAACATAGTCGAGTTCCCAAATGTTGACAATCTGTCCAAAGTAAGTGGTATTCGACTGATTCCATGCAGTTGCAGTAATAGACACCCCACTATTCTGCATTGTACTTGTGGCATCATGATCTCTGGTATAAAACGTGTATCCATTAATAAGATAACACTTGTATGAATACACATGTCTATCAGGTAATCTGGATAACCACTTAACTCTTTCTTTCACCGAGTCTTTATCCTGTGACAACATATTTGCAACATAACCATTGAGCCAGTCAACAAACGTGCGATTGTGCTCAATTTCAATCCATGATCTAGCTCTGGTGGGAAAAGACTCAGAAAGTGCCTGCATGTGCAGGTCAATAAAAGGAAGCACGTCGACCGTGTTGTGAAGTACACACAAGTGCATCCGTGTTAGCTCATTCATACTAACACTTACAGGTTGGCCACCGGTAATGCCTTCACCATTCATTCTATTGGTGTATCGGGTACTTGGAAGTCCAATTGCATCGATATTCGGAATAAATTCAGACCAGTACTCGACTGCTTCTTCTACTAAATAGCGTTCTGCAATGCATCCCTCCGGCCTGTACATATTCATCACATACCCTTTCAACACTTTCATATATCTCTCTACACCATACATCCATCGCATACGAGCAGGACCACACATCCTTGTCTCGTGAACCAAATGAACGGTTAAGTGAATCATTATATCAAAAAATAAAGGAGGAAAATACATTTCAAGCTCACAAAGCGTCCCCACAATCTGTCTCTGAAAACCAAACAATTTTCTAGGATCAATAACTTTGCTACTCATTGCCTTGAAGAACCAACAAAGTTTTGTTATGGTTATGCGCACATTTTCAGGCAAGATAGAACGTATTGCAATGGGCAAGAAATTCTCCATGATGACATGATAGTCATGCGATTTCAGATTCATCAACTTCACGCCATCATCTGAAACAAGTCTCTGTATGTTGGACGAATAACCCTCTGGTACTTTCACATCCTTTAGTGTTTGAAGAAGAATTTTTCTCTCACTCTTGGACAAGGTGTGTGCAGCAGGAGGTAATTTCGGTGGTTTACCTTCTTCATACACAGGTGCCAGTTCAGCTCTTATACCCATATCAACCATATCCATTCTTGCATTGTAACCATCCTTAGACTTGTTATCAGCTAGCAGAGTATTGAGCAAACTAGCACAAACATTCTTCTCAACGTGCATTAGATCAATGAAGTGTCTAACATACAACTCTTTCCAATAGGGCAATTGAAAGAAAATTGATTCCTTCTTCCAGCCTCTAGTTGGGAGACTCTTTGCAAAGTGTTTTCCGTATTGTGTGTTGACATTCTTCATCTCGTTCAATACATCTGTACCTGACAATAAACGTGGTGCTCCACGTGTCTCGATTGTGCCATCGAATGCATCGGCCATTCTTCTGTACTCATGTGTTGGCTCCAACCACCTTCTATGCCCCATATAAACAGTCTTCCTACAATGACATAAACGAATGTGATCTGTGTTCGTGGTACACCAAGGACATGCATCGGCCCCCTTCACACTATATCCAGATACATTCCCATAAGCGAGGAAGTCATTGATAGTCCCAAACAACATGGCCTTCAACTTGAAATTCTCCTTTCTATAAGCATCATACACATCGGCGCCCTCATCCCATAGGAGCTTCAAGTCCTCTATCAAAGGAGCCAGATATACATCTATGTCGTTACCAGGTTGTTTGGGTCCTGATATCAATATAGACAACATCATATAAGTGCGCTTCATGCACAACTCCGGTGAAAGATTATAAACCATCAGAATTACTGGCCATGTACTGTGGTTGGTACTTTGGATACCGAACGGATTCATTCCGTCAGTTGAGAGTGCAAGACGCAAGTGTCGTGGCTCGTCACCAAATTCTGGATGTCTGGCATCGAATGTCTTCCACTGGGGTGAATCAGCAGGGTGTCTTAGCATTCCATCATCGATCCTATCATCATGATGCCAAGTTAAATTTCTAGCATCCACACCGCTACTATACATTCTCCTGAACCTTGGTATTATTGGGAAGTACCACATCACCTTCGCTGGAGATTTATTCTTCAGATATCTCTTCTTCCCACACTTGGGACATTCATCGAGGTCTTCGTACTCCTTCCGAAATAAGATACAATCACCCGGGCAAGCATGAATTTTCTGATGTGTTAACCCGATGGACTTAAGCATTTGCTTAGCCTCATATGCTTTCATAGGCAGTACATTTCCATCGGGCAATAGACCACTAATTGCTTCCAGCATACTTGAGAAGCACACATCAGATAACTCATGTGCTGCTTTTAGGTTGAACAATATCAACACAGCTGACACTTTTGTTGCCTTCTTACACCCGGGCCAAAGGGGCAATCCAGCGTCATCCCTTAATTTTTCAGACATATAAGGGTGATCTCGCATATTGGTGTCATCCCCACTCGATGTATCAACATTCGGTACATCTCTGAAACTATCCTCATCCACTGTATCTTCAAACCTAAAGTCAGTTCTTATGTTGCTAGAGCTACATCCATCTCTTCCCTCACCATGAAATGTCCAAACGGTATATGTTTTATCAATACCGTGACACATCAAGTGGTCAAACAAACTTTCTCGACCACTAACAGTTTTTCCATTCATACATTTACAACACGGACATAGAATGTATCGATGGTCGGTGCAGTGTCTAATTGCATGATTACAAAACTCTTCCACCCCATTCCTATACTCCTCTGATAATCTATCTGCCCGAATCCACTTTCGATCCATATAGAACTAGAGATGCCTATATAGATTAATCGAAAAACACACGTGTTGAGTCTAACATATTAATCCTAACATGCACCCTAAAACAATTTCATCTAAAATTTCAACATATGAATCCTAACATGCATTCTAACAATTTCATCTAAAAATATTCTTAAAGCCTTCAATATTTCCCATCTATAAACCTCTTGAAATAAATTCTAACATTTTAATACTATAATTAGCATGCACACTAAAATAATTTCATCTAAAATTCTAACATATTAATCCTAACATATTCATTCTAACAATTTCATCTAAAATTATTCCTAAAGCCTTCAATATTTCATATCTATAAACCTCTTGAAATAAAGTCTAACATTTTAATACTAATTAACAAATATACATCTAAAATTCTAAAAAATTATAATATGTCCATCTAAAATTCTAACAAATTCTAACAATTTTATCTAAAATAATTTTAACATATTAAACCTATATAACTTGCAACAATTTCATCTAAAATTAATCCAAAAACCTTCATACATATTCATACATATTCATATTCAAAAGCCTTCATACATATTCATACATATTCATATATATATATATATATATATATATATATATATATATATATATATATATATATATATACATATTCATACATATTCATATATATATATATACATATTCATACATTATACATTTTTATATATATACATATTATTCATATATATACACATATACATACATATACATTTTAAAACATTTAAAATACGTATTATATATACATACCTGGAGGAGGCGGCGGAGGGGCGGCGACAGTGGAGGGGCGGCGGCAGTGGAGGGGCGGAGGCAGTGGCTAGTCGCGTCGGGGGCTGGGCAGGGCAGGGGCGGCGGTGGCTGGGCAGGGCAGGGGCGGCGGTGGTGGTGGCTGGGCAGGGCAGGGGCGGCGGTGGGGGTGGGGGAACCGCGTCGTGAGGAAGAAATACGCGTAAGGTTAATTAGGGATTTTACTGGTCAAAGGGGGTAAATATAGTCAAAAGCTAAGACAGCGGTTAAAAACCGCTCTCTAAGTCCTCACTTAGATAGCGGTTAAAAACCGCTCTTTAAGTTTCACTTGGACAGCAGTTTTAAACCGCTCTCTAAGTCCTCACTTAGATAGCGTTTTTTAACCGCTTTCTTGCACTTCCCATCTTACACAGCGGTTTTAAACCGCTCTCTAAGACTAACCCTAAGAGAGCGGTTAATAACCGCTGTCTTAGCCTTTTTTTTTTTTTAAATATAATTATGTAAAACCGCTCTCCAAGCTTTGTTTTGGAGAGCGGTTATTTTAATAGCTCTCCAAGTATAGCTCTCCAAGTTCAAATGTGTAGTAGTGAATTTTGAGTCAATATAACTATCTAATATATAAAATGGCTTAAGTTACAAGATGTGATTTTCTTAATAACAACAAAAACATATTTAACTTTCAATAATAATATAAACACGATAAAATTGAACTAAATATCTATGTTGTATAACTTGACTAAAAAAACACCAAATTATATAACTAATTTAATAAAAAAAAATGTGTGCGAGATCGTTATGCTGTAAAACTATTATCATTTTTCAAATATTTTTTTTAAATTATATATTTTATATACAACTTTTGAAAAGTGATATATAATTTATATCTTAAAAGTGGCCGATACTTCTTATTTAACCTATAATGGTAGGTATAAATTAAGAGGTAGATATTTAATTTAACTACTAATAACTTAGGTACAACATAATTACACTATATATATATATATATATATATATATATATATATATATATATATATATGTGATATTAATGTGAAGGATAATATTAACATATAAATGGTGCTAAATGTCAGTGTTCGAAGGAACTTTCATTGAAACAACAACCAACTTTTCTCATGCTAAAAGTTCTCAACTTCAAACCTACAACGATAACGTTAGCCCAACCTATTACTAATGTTATCATTTGTTTTTATTCCCTTTTAGTATCAACCGTCCAACCACTTAAGATGGAGGGCCCTCCTTTCTCCACTACAACCCACTACCAACAACGTTCGATAAATTATTGTTGGCCTTTGGAATAATAAAGAGTACATTACTATTTATTTGATTGAAATTTTAGAATATTATAAAAATAATAATTCGAACACGTGTCTTGAAGCACAAAGAAAATATAAAAAGTATTCCAAATTTCATTAGGATTGTGACATTTATATTTAAGTCAAAGTATACACGCTAAACCAAATTAGCCTCCCAATTTTATTTTCTATTTTACTATTCATTCCCTTTGAATACTTTTAAATTATACCTTATTCCACTAGTAATTACATAAAAAAAAAATTATTTCATTCATTTAAATTAAACAATATATATGTCATTATCAAAAAAACTATTTTATACATTTAACACTACAAGTCAAGTATCATATTAAAAGTAAAAAAAAATAGTCAAATAGAAAAACAATGTAACCGAGGGAGTATTTTTTATTAAAATATATTAA
This sequence comes from Ballota nigra, assembly GCA_947034835.1. Taxonomy (NCBI): domain Eukaryota; kingdom Viridiplantae; phylum Streptophyta; class Magnoliopsida; order Lamiales; family Lamiaceae; genus Ballota; species Ballota nigra. The sequence continues at coordinate 117,596,740 of OX344721.1, read as the reverse complement.
TTTGATAGTAATAATATTTAATGAAAACAATCAATACAGTTAAAAAATACATTTAAATTTTACAGTAAAATTGGTATATAAAAGACTTGCTCTTATATTAATTATTTGCATCATTGCTCATTACATATTACATTTTTAAAGATATTCGAATGTCGATATAAGAGAATGTGTAATCGATATTTAAAATGCGTACGGGAAAAAATATTGCTGTTGGTAGAATAGTTAGTGAGCAAGATCGTATCATAATAGTAGTATTACTTATTCTTAATTAACAAATATTGGTTTACACAAGTCATACTCAGAGCTTTTCATGATTAATAAATTAAAAAGTTATAATTTCACAGTCGATGCCCGATGAAAATAGAACAACAATGAGAATTAAATTTACTCTTTTTAGCTGTTAATTAGTATTATTATTTTTATTTGTATGCTACAATTTAAAAATGTATATAGAATAAAATAATTAGTTTTTTTTTATTTTAATTAAATAGTATATTTTCCGTCCACCAAAAGTCTACTTATTTTTCTTATTTGAACGCTCACCAAAAGTATGTTTATACTTAAAATTCAACAATCATTTTATCTTACTTTATCTTCATCTTCAACCACCACTTAATTATCTAAATTATCATTTATCTTTGCTCACAAACAATGATTTTATTCATAAATTGATCCCACAATATTTTTATTTTATTTATTTTATTTATATTTTCTTAAAAGACGTGTCCAAGCTAAGGTACAGTTAGGGGTGTGCATTCGGTTAACCAAAACCGAAACCGAACCGAATTATAAAAACCGAAATAACCAAATTAATTTTAGTCTTAACCGAAACCGAACCGAATAAGCAAAAAATCAAATGAAACCGAACCGAAATTTTCGGTTCGGTTTCAGTTAATTAACCGAAAAACCGAAATTTTATAATATATGTATATTATTTTAATTATTATATTAATTAGGGAAAATGGTATATTATTATATTTATATTATATAATGGTATATTCTTATATTTATATTACGTAATGGTACATAATGTTTATATAACGGTCCGTATATAATGATATATTATTATATTTATATTATATTATATTAATGAATATTAATTCGGTTCGGTTTTCGGTTAACCAATAATTTTATTTCAAAAATCGAAACCGAAACCGAAAACCAAAATTATGGAATTTGAAAACCAAAAATCGAACCGAATACCAAATTAACCGAACCGAAATTTTATTTCGGTTTGGTTCGGTTCGGTTTTCGGTTTATACCGAATAGTGCTCACCCCTAGGTACAGTATTTGTGGGGTGTGGGGGTGGTTTAATTAGTTGGAAGAAGAAGAAAAAGAAGAAATGGAAATGATGAGTATCTTGATAAAAAGAGTGAACAAGCATTGCCTTGATGAAGAGAGTCAAACTAGTGGTCCACTTCACGGTTCACATGCAATGGAGATGCAATTGCACGGCATGAGAAGCGTTAATTTGTTGGCCCATAAATAATCTTTTGGAATAGGATTTTCTTCTTCTATTTCTATGGATGTTTTATTTTAATACAAAAAATTAGGTGAGATATTGAGCTCTATAACTATTGTCAAAATTCGTTATGAGGAAATGAGTTAAATAGATTTTGGTTATAACATATGTTAATGCTAATTATAATTATAATGAGATAAAAGATGAAATAAGATCAATGTAGTGTAAGCGGGTTTGGTCTTAGGGAGCTAATTAAGTTGGATCCATAATTTTATAATCCCCACTCTATTGTTCTCTCTACATGTAATTGACAAGGAAATTTGTAGAATTGGATTAACCTTTAGAATATGTATAGAGTGAAATTGACTCATACATGAATCAGTGAAGGGTATTAGTCGTTTTCACTAAAGAGTACTAGTTGTTTAATTGAAGAGTATTAATTGTTTTCACTAAAGAGTTTTAGTTCTTTTTCAATAAACAACTAATACTCTTCAATGAATACAACTAATACCCTTCAGTGAAAACAGTTAATACTCTTTAGTGAAAATAACTAATATTTTTCAATAATTTATATACGAACCATTTTCACTCTATACTTTGTCTAACCTTTATATCAAGCCATGTTAGCTAAATTATAGGACATAGATGAATCATACTAGATAGATTTTTTTGTGACAAATTCGACCGAGAAACCCCAATAAATTCTATTAAACGAAATTATTAATTTTTGTACTCACATTCTTCACCAACCCAGGCAAAACGTGAAAAGATCATTATTTAGGTTTAGGTCTTGCGTGAGACAGTCTCATAATGAAATTAAGTATAAATTGGACAATGACGTATTTAGTATGATTTAAGTAATTTTAGTAATTGTTTGCAATCTCTTCTTTGTTAGTAGAATCAAATTTATTTTTGAATAAAATCAATTCTAAAGTGTTTGCAATCTCTAATTTAAGAATATAGAATTCATTTTGGAGAAGCTATAAAAACATGTTTTTAGATTCTAGGTGTTGTAAATTTAGAAGATTTATTATATCAAATTTAAAAGATTTGATGTGGACATTACTAATGGGCCTTTAACCTAAACAGGCTTTAGATTTAGACTATGTCTTTACTCTTATAAATAGATCATTGTACTCAAAATTGTATACACTTACATATATACATATTAGTGAAACTCCTGGCTTGGTACGCCCCCAGACGTAGTCGTTATCGACGAACTGGGTGAACAAATCTCGCGCCTTTATTTTACGCTCTCAATTTACAACAATCTTATCAGCACGAGACTCTGCCCGAGACTAATCGGTACGATCTAAATTAATTTTCTCCATAGCATGTGAATTAATTGTCGTATCTAATTATTTGATCCATGCGTATTATGTTTCACATGCACTTGAATTATTGCATTGATTTTTACTTCGTATTTGCAATTAATTGGATTGAATTGTTTTTGAAAAAAAAAAAAATCTAATCGACGAACGCGCGGCTGCCGCCCAGCAGCGCCACCCGTCAACAGCCGCCCTCGCGCCGCCGCTGCTGCCCAGAAGCGCCGCCTCGCGCACGAGGTTCCAGGTTGAGCGCCGCCTCGGCGCGCCACCGCGCGCTGTCCTAGGTCGGTGTTGCCTCCGCGCGCCACCGCGCCCTGCCCTAGGCCGAGCACCACTTTCGCGCATAACCGCACAGCGCCTCAGGCAACGACGTCGCAAAAACCCGCAATCACGCCTGTAGGCCGCGATCACCAGCGGCTATCGCGCCTGGAGACCACGATCACGCGCGGCTGTCGTACTTATGGGTCACGATTCTCCGACGCCCATGCCCTACTGCTGCTCCCCTTCTCTTGGGCCTCTAGTGGCCCAAATAATTTTGGGCCACAACTAAAAATAAATAAAAATTGGGCTGAAATCCCAGTTTTAATGCTGATTTTTTTTAATATTTTTGGGCTTGAAGCCCCAAATTTGTGGGACAAATTATTTTATGGTTTGGGCAATTAAATTTTATTCTTTTGGGCCTCATATTATTTTTACCCCAAATTAATTTATTACGTTTTCAAAAACTTAAAAATTAATAGGTAATAATCCTTGCATATATTTTAAGCCCGAAAATTTTAGAATTAATTTAAATATTAGTTCTCAATAAATTATCTTATGTGCTTAATTGATATATGTGCATGCCTTTTATGATTTAATTATCTTGCATGCATTATTACCCCCTGCACATAGTATATTATTTATAGTCCACATATATTGCCCGGGTAGGCAGCGCCCGGTACTTGTGGGACCATAATTCATGTTTTGGGTAGACGGCGCCCAATTTTTGCTCCTATGTGCTCTAGAATAATCAAATAAATCCTCATTTCTCCGTTGTCAATTAATTGGTCACAACTCTTACCGTGTCACTTTAAAACTTGTAGTTTATAATGTCTGATATTACCAAAAGAGAATTCGATGAGCTTGCTCTTGATGGTAGTAATTAAATGACATGGGCGCTAGATGTTGAGATCCATCTAGCCTCAACTGAGTTAAGCGGGGCTATTGTCGATGATTCGAAATCAACTAACGCCCAGAAGGCTAAAGCATTGATTTTCCTTAGACATCATCTCAATAAGGACTTGAAAAATGAATATCTCACTGAGAAAGACCCCGGAACGTTGTCGAAGTCCCTGAAGGACTGTTTCCAACAACAAAATGATATACTCCTCCCTCAGGCTCAATACGACTGGTTGAACCTCCGTTTTCAGGACTTTAAGTCTGAAGGACTACAAGTCAGCTCTACATCATATTGTATTCCAGTTAAAGTTATGCAAGCAAACTGTAACTGAGGACGACTTGATCCAGAAGACTTTGTCGACTTTCCACGCCAGAAACCTTGTACTCCAGCAGCAGTACAGGGCTAAGAACTACACTGTACACTCTAAGCTAATTTATGCACTACTAGTGGCAGAAAAGCACAACCAACTCCTTATGCAAAATCATAACTCGAGACCGGTTGGCTCACAAGCAGTACCTGAAGCACATGCTATAACTCATGGCAGTACAAGTGGTCGCAAGCGTGGAAGGGGGAGAGGAAGTAAACGAACTCGCAGCAAAGGCCGAGGTCGTAGTACATCCGGTGGTCCAGGTACCTCAAATGACAATCAAGCTCAGATTCGTGGAAAGGCTGCACCTAACACGAACCCCGCTTCTAAAAAATCTGGCACTCAAGATAAGGTTGAGCAGTCCTGCTACAGATGTGGATGCAAAGGCCATTGGTCTCGCACGTGTCGCACTCCCTAGCACTTGGTTGAGGCTTATCAAAAGCAGCAGAAGGACGACAAGGGGAAGACTCCCAAAGTCGAATCTCACCACGCCAGCCTGCCTGAAGCAGACTTTGACCATGACAACACCGATCTTTTGGGCGTAGAGCTCAAAGACTTTGGAGACAATGAGAGATTTGTGTATTTGATTATTTTAATACTTTATTTATTTTTTATTAAAACAATTTATGTTTTGAATCCTATCTTTCGGATATTTTATTTTATGGATGATATTTATGCTTTAGCTTTGATGTGTTTACCTTAATCCTGTCCATTAATTCTTCCTTGGATATTGCTATACTTATACATGGCTTGTAAACATATCAGCTATTAGAATTGGGTCATTTCCTCTGGCATGATGGATGCAAATAGTGATTTATGTTTGGTAGATAGTGTCACCACACATACAATCCTAAGAGATAGGAAGTATTTTCATAACTTGATAGAATGGGGTGTAACTACGATAGCTAATGATAATATTATGATAGTGGGCTCCGAAAGAGCTTCCATTGTCCTTCCCATGGGTACCGAACTCATAATTGATAATGCTTTATTGTTTCCACAATCTAAGCGTACCCTGCTCAGTTTTAAAGATATAAGATCTAATGGCTATCACATTGAAACTGAAACTGAGAATAATAACGAATACCTTTTGATGACTATTACTCGAGGTTGCCGTAAACAAGTTATAGAAAAGCTTCCTTCATTCTCTTCCGGATTGTACTATTCATACATCCGGCCGTCCAATCTCCATCAAGCTATGAGTATAAAATTTCATGACCCGAACTCTTTTAATTATGACATCAGTGGTTAGGTCATCCAGGACAAACTATAATACGTAGGATTCTATCTAATTCTATTGGTCATGATATTTCAAATAATAGAATCCCTCCTATTGATGAATTTATATGTGATGCATGTTCTAAGGGTAAGTTAATAGTGCGCCCGTCGCGGACGAAGGTTGGCCTAAAGTCTCCGATTTTCCTTGAACGGATTCAGGGAGACATTTGTGGACCGATTCATCTAGCATCAGGACCATTTCGGTATTTCATGGTCCTAAGTGATGCCTCCACTAGGTGGACATATGTATGTTTGATGTCCACCCACAATCAAGCTTTTGCGAATCTCATTGAGAAAACTAGCGAGCTTAGAGCTTAATTCTCATATTATCCAATTAAATTAATTCGCATGGATAATGCTGCTGAGTTTAGCTCAAATGCCTTTACAGATTACTGTATTGGCCCTAGGAATTAGAGTGGAGCATTCGGTCCCCTACGTCCATACCCAAAATGGTCTTGCTGAAGCGCTAATAAAACATATCAAACTTATCGCGAGACTGTTGGAGTTATACGTGAAAGTATGCTTTTACTTTGTATAACTCGTGTATCAAACACTCGTTTTATGAGAATAATTCTTTTATCACATTTGCTTTAGTTATGATTGAATGTTGAATTTCTATTGCAAACCGTTCAATATATAGTACATGTTACATTGTAGTTAATGTGGTGATACCCGATCACGGAAGACAACATTAACAGTTTACTTGTAACTAAACGTACATTTTCACGACCTAGGTGGAATTGAACAATCCGCCGTGAAAGGTCGATGTGTAAGGCTCAGATTGGTCTGTCTTGACTAAGAGATTGCACTAGCACATTTAGTATGTGTTGAAGAGGACCTACAGCGATGATAAATTCTTCTGTTCTGAAGTGTGAAGAATTAGACCTCAGTAGTTGTTGATTTCTTAATCTCCGTCACTTAAATAGGATTGTGTGTGCTTAATGGTTACTGCTTTGATTCATGTTGGGTGAGAATCATCGTGACTTCGAACTTTGTGTCTTGGGCAGTAATATTAATCATACGACGGTTGCTAAGATTTAATACGGAGAAACGCGTGCGAGTACGGCTCGTGTGATTAGTCCCCTTGGTGGGCTCAGAAGTTTTATTGTACCAAATCTTGCAAGTGAAGAATTAGTTTCTTCGGTACGGATAATAATGTTGAGCTGTCTTTACTCCAAGGTGAAATATATTAATTAATTTAGAGCTATTCAGAAGCTCAATTAATTAATGGACTTGATAATCTTAAACGCGGGAAATAATAACCGGGAGCCCATATTATCGTAATATGGATTAAGATGGATAGTGCAATATTAATTTATTAGTGGTAATAATTAATATTAATGGATTGAATTATATTGGGGCTCAATATTGAAATTCAGAAGTCCATTAGGAGGTCCAATCTTAATTCTCCTTAAAGGCCCCTCAAGTAGCCCATTAAGTAGCCCAATAATGATAAGGTAATTAAAATAAAAAGAAAATAATAGTGCTGATTTTTCTATTATTTTCGAAAATTGTAGTTTGTTAGGAGAGAAAAGATTTTGTTGATTTTCTTGGAAAGATATTATGGAGGATAAGTATTCTTGGAATACAAGATTATCTCATATATTCAAGAAGATCCAAATCTTGGATTCTCTTCTTCATATTTTTCGAAAATTGCCCCTAATTAGGAGTGTGAGATTTTTGTGGAATATTTTATTTTGGAGAAAAGAATATATGAGATATATTCAAGATTTCTTAGAGTCTAAGAAAAGATTTTCTCCAAGGCCCATATTCCTCTAATTTTCGCCCAACACTACCTATAAATAGGGGATGATTATTTCATCCCCAAGTACATAATTCCATGTGTTGGAAAAATCAAGAGCATAGATATTTTTCTTTTTCCTTAATTATTTAAATTGTTCGATAGCATCTCCCACCGGTGATTGAACAAGGCGAAAGGAAAATACTTGAGAAGGTTTTTGGGTTGATAAAGCGAGATCGTAATCGTCCCGTTTATTCAAAGACCAAGTCTACAAGAGGTACGTAAGTCACATATTATCTTGATTAATTCCGCCTAGATTATATGTGAATTAATTCAACATGCATGATGATAAATTAGTTGTTGGAATTATTATTTGAATTAATTAGGATTAATTCATGCTAGTAATAATTGTATTTAAATTCGTATTTAAATTTCATCCCGAATAGATTCCGGGCACCCCTATTTTCCCAACAACTGGTATCAGAGCCACGGTTTCGGGCTCTGATCTTTAAATTGGAATTTAAATTGTTAAACATTAAATTGAAATTGGATAGTAGAATTGCTAGATCTTTTTTTTGCAGGTATCCAATTGTCATGGTTTTAATGTTGTTAATTTTTCATGTGTGTGAATTAATTATTTTTAATTCGATTCGTTCGAATTCGTTTTTCTCGTGAGAAAATCCACGAGTAGATTAGTTGTTTTTATTTTGATTCGATCATTGTAATAGACTAGTCTAGATCTAGTATTTATTTTTTTGAAAAATAAATTATAACCGGATCGTGACGAAGAACGAAGAATTAAAAAATGGCGTACTCGGACGACGCATACAAGCGTGGCGCATGTATGGACGTAAAATCATGCAAGGGGTGAAGAAAACGAGAACGAACGGCGAAACCCGGCGCACGGGGTGCACGGCGCACGACCCGCGAGCGACGGGAGGCCGTCGCCGCGCAAGCGCGCGCGCGCGCCTCGGGCGTGGCCTGCAGTTTCGTTTCCAATCAACATAGTTCCGTGGGCCGACGCGCGCTGTATCTCGGGCCGTGGATTTTTTTTCAGTTTCGTTTTTTCTCCGTGTGATTTTAAACGTCGTCCCGAACCCCAAACGATACTATTTTTGATGAAGTGTTGTTGTTCGAGTGGGAGCGTGTCGAGACGAACGATGGAAAGCAACAAGGACGATTTTTCGCATAAAGACGTGAAGAAATTAAACCGTGACAATTGGATTTGAGTGCTCCAATGTGTTTAATTTTGTTTTGATGGATGTTTTATTTCGTGCAATTATTATTAATTGTTAATATGTGTTTGCATGAATTTAATTGTCCAAGAAAAACCTTACTTTCGAAAATTACTAAGTATGTTTGTTTAATCGCAATTTTATTACGAATATTAAAATTGGATTAATTTGGCCTCCATAATTTATTTATTTGTGAAGTTCTTTTGGAATACATTTCCCCCTCGGATCGGCCAAAAGAACGGATTTCACATGAATAAATTCCGAAAGGATGATTGTGGATTATTACTAGTGGCGGTATTGACCCTCACCACGAGTGGCTTACTCAAAGCGAAATAATAATCTTGTATTTAATTATGGTTATTACTTAGGCATAGGAAATTGATATTAACTTACTCCCCTCGGAGTCCCTGTCAATTTCTATGTGGTCAAAGTGGGAGCCAACTATTAATTTTGAATTAAGGATTTGTAACTTTTAAGTTTGTGATCCGCTTGAATGTATTTAAATGTATAGACCACCCCTCGTGACGCACTTAAATTGTTTTGAGATGTTGGCGGATGCATGATTATATTGTTTTAAGGTTTCAATATAATTGATGTGATCGAATTATGTGATAATTTCGTATTTTTCTAGATATTGATATGAATGTATGTTTTATTCTCAGTTCATCATGTCGCAACCTTTTAATCCACTGTTTAGTATACTTAAATATAACAAAATTATTGGTGAGAACTATGTTGATTGGAAACGTAACCTTAATATTGTCCTAACCGCTCAACACCATAAATGGGTACTTACTACTCCTAAACCCCAAGAGCCTGCCGAAGATGCGAGCAAGTCGGTCAAGAAAGAGCATAAGAGTTGGTTTGACTCCGATGAGATGGCTAGGTGTACTATTCTGGCTTCAATGTCAGATGTGTTGCAACACCAACACCAACACATGGAGACCGCCTCTGAGATAATGCTCAATCTTGAAGCGATGTTTAAACATCAGAACCGTACAGCTAGGCAAATCACCATGCGAAAGATGATTTCGTTGAAAATGGTGGAAGATACGCCCGTAAGGGATCACGTTATCGAGATGATGGGTTATCTCAATAAGTTGGAAGTACTTGGTGCAGAATTTGACCTCCCTACTAAGGTCGATTTCGTTCTCCATTCTCTGCCGAAGAGCTTTGAGCAGTTTCAGTTGAACTATCAAATGAATGATCGGGCAAATAGTTTGCCCGAGCTCTTGCAAGCTTTGGTATCGACGGAGACTCTAATGGATCACCAAACCGTTGCTATGTTGGCAAACGGTCCGTCTTCCTCTTCGGGTCCCAAGGGAGGGAAGAAGAGGAAGAGGACGAAAGGCCAGACCCAAGTAAATCCAACCGTTGCGAAACCCAAGGCAAAGGGAGAAGGAGGTGGAAAGAAAGCTGCTAAGGGTAAGTGCTTCAATTGTAGTGAAAAGGGACATTGGAGGGCGACCTGTTCTAAGCCTAAGAAGGCGGTAAAGAAAGGTAAGTCTCATGCTTTAGTCGTTGAAACATATGTTGCGGCGTATGCTGCCCAAGTTTGGGTAGTGGATACCGGGGCAACTGATCATATCTGTTTCACTCTTCAGGGGTTCCAGCTAACCCGGCGACTTAGCAAGAATGAGATCACAATCACTTTGGGCGATGCTACGAGAGTGGCAGCCGAAGCAGTGGGAGTCGTGCACCTATCTTTTGAAGATAGAGTTTTAGTTTTAAGAGATGTTTTATACGTTCCGAACTTTAGGAAGAATTTAATTTCAGTTTCTAAGTTGTTTTTTTATGGATATTCAGTTACTTTTAATAAAGTTGTTACTGTTTCTTTTAAGAATGATGTTATCTGTCATGGAACGTTGGTAAACAATCTCTATACGATTAAGTGTGCACACTACTCAAATAATGAATCTAATATCACGTCGATCATTTCGAGTAATAAAAGAAAGTGTTCTTCGGAGATGAACGAAACACTTCTATGGCATCTTAGACTAGGACATATTAATCTAAAGCGGATAGAGAGATTGGTGAAAGACGGATCCTTGGAATCACTCCAAGTCGAGCCGTTTCCAACTTGTGAATCTTGTTTAGAGGGTAAGATGACCAAGAGGGCATTTGGAGCCAAGGGGAATAGAGTCACGGAAGTGTTAGAACTCGTTCATACCGATGTGTGTGGCCCAATGGCGATCAAAGCGAGAATGGGGTATGAGTATTTCGTTACCTTTATTGACGATTACTCGAGATATGGGTACATTTACCTTATGAGGCATAAGTCTGAAACTTTTGATAAGTTCAAGGAGTTTAAGGCCGAAGCCGAGAAATATAGGGAAAAGAGTATCAAGTTTCTACGATCAGATCGTGGAAGCGAATACCTCAGCGATGAATTCTTGAACTACTTATCGGACGAAGGGATCGTATCCCAGTTAACCGCACCGGGAACCCCTCAACAGAACGGTGTGGCAGAACGAAGAAACCGGACTCTTTTAGAGATGGTCAGATCCATGATGAGTTATTCGAATTTACCCAAGTCGTTTTGGGGTAATGCCTTGGAAATGGCGGCTTACATTCTAAACTTAGTACCATCCAAATCGGTTCCTAAAACCCCAATGGAATTGTGGACCGGGCGCAAGCCCAGTCTAAGACATTTACGGATTTGGGGTTGTCCGGCATACGTGCTAGACAAGGAAGCCGGTAAGTTGGATCCACGTTCGGAATTAAGGCTGTTTATAGGATACCCTGCGGGAACGAAATGGTGTATGTTCTATAGTCCCAAGGATCAAAAGACCGTGATAAGTACACACTTTAAATTCTTGGAGGAAGACTATATGAACAATCGGAAACCTAAAAGTGAAATTACCTTAGAAGAATTGAGAGGTCAAACCTCGATACCAAGTATACAAGATGATGTACCATACGTCACATCTTCACAAGCGGAACCCCGTCGTAGTGGGAGGGTTCCTAGGCAACCCGAGAGATTCATGGGGATAGGAGAATCTTCGGATTTAGTTCCCGGTGTTGAATCAGACCCATGGACGTACGACGAGGCAATCCAAGATAAAGACGTGGAGTCATGGCAAACGGCAATGGAAGCCGAGATGGGTTCGATGGATCATAATCAAGTGTGGGAGTTGGTCGAACCACCCAGTGGGGTAGTACCCATTGGATGCAAGTGGGTGTACAAGAGGAAAAGAGGACCGGACGGAAGGGTAGAGACCTTCAAAGCGAGGCTTGTGGCAAAAGGGTATACTCAGAAAGAAGGGATCGATTATGAGGAAACCTTTTCGCCTGTAGCTATGCTTAAGTCCATCCGTATTCTCTTGTCGATCGTTGCGCACCTAGATTACGAGATCTAGCAAATGGATGTCAAGACGGCTTTCCTTAATGGAAGTCTTGACGGGATAGATATCTATATGCAACAGCCCAAAGGTTTCATTGAAAAAGGCCAAGAGAATCTCGTATGCAAGCTTAAGAGATCCATTTATGGACTTAAGCAAGCATCGCGTACTTGGAACCAGTGTTTTGATCAAGTGATTAAGTCTTATGGGTTTGATCAAAACGAGTTCGAAAGTTGTGTGTATAAGAAGAGTGACGGAGCTGCGGTGGTATTCTTAGTATTATACGTAGACGATATTCTGCTCATTGGAAACAATGTAAAGGTATTGTCAGACGTAAAGGTATGGCTGTCAAAACAATTTGATATGAAGGACTTAGGGGAAGCCGGCCACATCCTTGGGATCAAGATCACTCGCGATCGCAAGAAGAGGATGTTGGGCTTATCGCAAGCTTCATACATTGACACTGTTTTGAAGCGTTTCAGCATGCAAGATTCCAAGAAAGGTTTTGTACCTTTTAGACACGGAATCCATCTATCGAAAGAAATGAGCCCTAAGACGCAAGCGGAGATAGATGACATGAAAGGTGTTCCGTACGCTTCAGCCGTAGGAAGCCTTATGTATGCAATGTTGTGTACGAGACCGGATATCTGCTTTGCCGTGGGCATGGTGGCAAGATATCAAAGTAGTCCCGGGAAAGACCATTGGACTACCGTAAAGTGCATCTTGAGGTATCTGAAAAGAACTCGTGAGCGGATGCTGATTTACCAGTCAGATAGTCTTGTTCCCGTGGGATACACGAACTCGGATTTCCAATCAGACATAAACTCAAGAAAGTCAACCTCGGGTAGTGTGTTTTGCATGGGAGGAGGAGCCATTTCATGGAGAAATGTTAAGCAGAAATGCATCGCCGATTCGACCATGGAAGCCGAGTATGTAGCTGCTTGTGAAGCAGCGAAAGAGGCAGTTTGGCTCAAGAATTTCTTAGTGGACTTGGACGTTGTTCCGAATTTGCCCGACAGGATAACTGTATTTTGTGACAATGCCGGAGCAGTTGCAAATTCAAAGGAACCGAGAGCCCACAAGGCCAGCAAACACATAGAAAGAAAATACCATCTTATACGAGAAATCATTAAGAGAGGAGATATAGAGGTGGCAAAGATAGCGTCGGGTGACAACCTAGCGGATCCATTCACAAAGGGTCTGCCTCAGAGTACATTCGAGAGACATGTGGATGGAATGGGAGTCAAGACTATTGCCAATCTGCTTAAAGTATAAGTGGGAGGAATTATTAGGTTAGTGTAGGTTGACATAAGATGTCACGTAGAGCTACTACACTAAGACATGTGTGATGTATACTAAAAGCAGACTTTAAGTATAATGGGAGATTGTTGGAGTTATACGTGAAAATATGCTTTTAGTTTGTATAACTCGTGTATCAAACACTCGTTTTATAAGAATAATTCTTTTATCACATTTGCTTTAGTTATGATTGAATGTTGAATTTCTATTGCAAACCGTTCAATATATAGTACATGTTACATTGTAGTTAATGTGGTGATACCCGATCACGGAAGACAACATTAACAGTTTACTTGTAACTAAACGTACATTTTCACGACCTAGGTGGAATTGAACAATCCGTCGTGAAAGGTCGATGTGTAAGGCTCAGATTGGTCTGTCTTGACTAAGAGATTGCACTAGCACATTTAGTATGTGTTGAAGAGGACCTACAGCGAGGATACATTCTTCTGTTCTGAAGTGTGAAGAATTAGACCTCAGTGGTTGTTGATTTCTTAATCTCCGTCACTTAAATAGGACCGTGTTTGCTTAATGGTTACTGCTTTGATTCATGTTGGGTGAGAATCATTGTGACTTCGAACTTTGTGTTTTGGGCAGTAATATTAATCATGCGACGGTTGCTAAGATTTAATACGGAGAAACGCGTGCGAGTACGGCTCGTGTGATTAGTCCCCTTGGTGGGCTCAGAAGTTTTATTGTACCAAATCTTGCTAGTGAAGAATTAGTTTCTTTGGTACGGATAATAATGTTGAGCTGTCTTTACTCCAAGGTGAAATATATTAATTAATTTAGAGCTATTCAGAAGCTCAATTAATTAATGGACTTGATAATCTTAAACGCCGGAAATAATAACCGGGAGCCCATATTATCGTAATATGGATTAAGATGGATAGTACAATATTAATTTATTAGTGGTAATAATTAATATTAATGGATTGAATTATATTGGGGCTCAATATTGAAATTCAGAAGTCCATTAGGATGTCCAATCTTAATTCTCCTTAAAGGCCCCTCAAGTAGCCCATTAAGTAGCCCAATAATGATAAGGTGATTAAAATAAAAAGAAAATAATAGTGTTGATTTTTCTATAATTTTCGAAAATTGTAGTTTGTTAGGAGAGAAAAGATTTTGTTGATTTTCTTGGAAAGATATTATGGTGGATAAGTATTCTTGGAATACAAGATTATCTCATAAATTCAAGAAGTTCCAAATCTTGGATTCTCTTCTTCATATTTTTTGAAAATTACCCCTAATTAGGAGTGTGAGATTTTTGTGGAATATTTTATTTTGGAGAAAAGAATATATGAGATATATTCAAGATTTCTTAGAGTCTAAGAAAAGATTTTCTCCAAGGCCCATATTCCTCTAATTTTCGGCCAACACTACCTATAAATAGGGGATGATTATTTCATCCCAAGTACATAATTCCATGTGTTGGAAAAATCAAGAGCATAGATATTTTTCTTTTTCCTTAGTTATTTAAATTGTTCGATAGCATCTCCCACCGGTGATTGAACAAGGCGAAAGGGAAATACTTGAGAAGGCTTTTGGGTTGATAAAGCGAGATCGTAATCGTCCCGTTTATTCAAAGGCCTAGTCTACAAGAGGTACGTAAGTCACATATTATCTTGATTAATTCCGCCTAGATTATATGTGAATTAATTCAACATGCATGATGATAAATTAGTTGTTGGAATTATTATTTGAATTAATTAGGATTAATTCATGCTAGTAATAATTGTATTTAAATTCGTATTTAAATTTCATCCCGAATAGATTCTGGGCACCCCTATTTTCCCAACAGAGACCATTGCTTATGAACTCTAAACTACCCACTTCATGATGGGGGCATGCAGTCCTACTTGCATCACACTTGATACAAATCCGTCCAACAACATATAATGATCATTCCCCCTATAGCTAGTGCGTGGGAAAGAACCTAGCATTTTCCATCTAAGTATTTTTGGATGTGCGGTATATGTTCTGATAACATTACCAAAACGGACCTCTATGGGCCCACAAAAGAGACTCAGTATTTACGTTGGATTTGACTCTCCATCCATCGTGAAATACCTAAGCCTTTGTCCGGAGATCAATTAACGGCCCGGTTCGCTGATTGCACATTCGATGAAGATCACTTCCCGACATTAGGGGGAGATCCGAATTCAAAATTGAATGAATGCCGGGAACTTACGTGGAACGTAAGTAATCTTCAGTATCTAGATCCACACACTAGTCAATCTGAACTGGAAGTTCAGAAGATCATTAACTTGCAAAATTTAGCAAATAATCTGTCAGACACGTTCACTGACCATAGAGGTGTGACTAAATCGCATATACCTGCAGTAAATGCTCCCCAAAGGATTGAGGTCCCAAGCAAATCAAGTATACATGCCCCCACACGCCAGAAACGTAAAGGACCTACAACCAATACAAACACACCTGAAAGAAAAGCTAGTAAAACTGGTCAGCCGAATGTAAAATCTCTAGAAGAGATTCATCTAGATAACTCAAAGTCTCTAGAAGAGACTCGTCTAGAAGACAAGCGTCCTAGTGCTGAAGCACGTGCACAAAATATTCAAAAGGTGCAATCTAATGACAATCTAGCAGATCTGTTCACTAAGTCCTTACCTATGTCTACTTTTGAAAAGTACATTCGTGGTATTGGGATGCGAAAGCTCAAAGGGTTGTTGCCTTCAGGGGGAGCGGTAACCCCGAAATAAATCCAGAGGATTTGATCCGGAAGATCAATAAAATCACATTCCTCCCTAACTTAATATTTGATCGCTACCTAGCACGTGAAGTTTTTATGACAAGACATTTATGTTATGTCGTAATGTCCAAGGGGGAGTGTTGTAAATCTAGAAGATTTATTATATCAAATCTAGAAGATTTGATGTGGACATTACTAATGGGCCTTTAACCTAAACAGACTTTAGGTTTAGACTAAGTCTTTACTCTTATAAATAGATAATTGTACTCAGAATTGTATATATACTTACATACATACATATTAGTGAAACTCCTGGCTTGGTACGCCCCCAGACGTAGTCGTTATCGACGAATTGGGTGAACAAATCACGCGCCTTTATTTTATGCTCTCAATTTACAACACTAGGAATTAATTTTGTAGGTGGGACCCATGAATAATTTTGTAACTTCTTATTAATTAAATGATTTTTTTTCAAACACTTCTCGCTTTTTAAATCAATTTAATTTAAAACATTTTTCACTTTTGACTTTTGATTTTAGTATCCAAATCACTCAAAAACACTTTCGATTTTACTACCCAAATCACTCAAAATCACTTTTGATTTTTGCAATGGGTAAAGCTATATACACCTCCATATTAAAGACATACACCATTTAAATAGAATTAATTTTATAAAAATCCAACTCTATCCTTATCACTTTAATTTGAAATATCTAAATTCTAGGAACCTTATATATACAACAACAGCTGCTGTCCCGGGTCACCGATCCACCACCACGAGACTGTTATTATCACTGCGCCACCATGATGCAATCGTTTTCACCACCAAATACTATTGGGATTTCACTCGATAAAACAAAATCAGTAAAAAAATGGGGAAAATCCGATTTGGGGGAAAAATAAAGGAACCTAGTCTTTAAAAGAACAACCATTTATGAAGTCTAGAGAAAAGAATTAGAGGAGAAGAAATAAATAACTGTGTCCACATATCAACTACAAGAAGTGCAGTGTTCTTCCACTTCATCTCATCATCTACCATTTATGCATATTGCATCTTTCCCATTTCCACTTAGATGTATTATCACTAATTTTGATTCACTGAAGTCGGAGAATCAAAGATGATGATTCATATATTTGGATACGGCGCGTCAGTCAACGGTGGTTGGGCGGCTGATTGGAGTGGCATCGAGGATGGAGTGACAAGGGAAATGAGAATTAGGGTTTATTTTAGATAGGGGCACAATGGGTATTATATAATGAATAGAGGTGTATTTTCAAATAATGGAGGGGTATATAGTCGGACCCTTCAATATAGTTTCCAAACATTCCCTAATCTGAAAGGACGCGGATATTTACCCCCCTTTTTTAATTTGTTCACCCCCCTATTTTCAAACATGACAATGTTTGACATTTTTTTCCAAAGAATTGACAATGTTTGACATTTTTTTCCAAAGAATTGACAACATTTCGGATTTTTTTATCAAACAAAACGTAAGACTATCCAACGTGACAATGTTTGACATTTATTTTCAAACAATTGACAAAAATTCGAAACATTTTATCAAACAATTGACAAAAGTTCGAAACTTTTTATCAAACATTGGGGTTTGAAAATAGGGGGGGTGAACAAATTAAAAATGGGGGTAAATATCCGCGTCCTTTCCCATTTGTTATCCCTACTATCACGCTTCAACTCAATTCAGCTCGATTTTGCCCTAACTTTTCCCCCATTTTGCCATAATGAATCAATGATCTCCCCTTGTTCGTTCCACTGATAACAGTTATTGCAGAAATGGCTTCAATTTGGGCTGTGCACATTGGTTCGTCGTCGTTTCTTCCTGTAAGTCTCCTCTCGGATGCCATTGTTGAACAAATTTAACCTTTTCTCACTTTCATGTGTTGAAAATACTCATCAATTGCCATTTCTCTTGTAAATTCTCTGATAAAGGTTCGAGGTTGTTCTGAGGAACTTCAATTTCGCTCGGAACTAAGAACGTATTGTAATTGTGCGACTAAGAATCGGAGAGGTACTTACAGAAAATTTGTGGTGAAAGCAATGGAGTCTGATGACGGTAGCCGCCTACAGAACGACGCCGTTGTAATCGGAAAGTTGGAGAAAGATAATGCTGAGAAACCGAAGCTGCAAAATGCAGTTGCCAAATTGCAGGAATCAATTGGCTCTCACCCGGTGTTTGTCTTCTCGGTAATTTCTGCTTGCTTTAGGTTTCATTTTGATCTTTTACTCTTAAGCTGTCTAAACTTTTAATCTGGATTATGCATCTGAATTTTGAAAATGTTCCTTTTCAAGAGTATGATTAAACTATCTATATGTATCAGAATTACCTGTAAACAGATCCTTTCCATAGCATGTTAAGTGGAATGATGTGTTGTTAGTATAGGCTCTTGAACAATGAAGATGTCTGTGTTATTATCTAGTTGGACTGGATTTTGATGATTAAACTTGATTGTTCTGTTTTCCAGTGCTTAAGCATAGGCATATAAGCCATGAGTAGTACCCCCTCTGTCTCCTAATAAACTGCACATGTAGTTGAACACACTTTTTAAGAAAAGTTGCTGAAAAGTGACTTTTTAAGGGTTTTATTTGAATATAAAATGATTCCTGAGGGAGTGTTATTTTCATTTTGGGGTTGTGAAATTTATTATGGGACAAACGGAAAAGGAAAGTTTGAAGTTTATTGTGGCACGGAGAGAGTATTATTTTGGCTAAATACCTCAGTTTGACATTGCTTTAGCACCATATTTATTTTATTCTCTATTTCTTAATTTGCATTATTTTTCTTTAAGCTTCTCATGATGCTTGATTTTTGTTGAAGTGGAGTGCCACTTAAGAGTCTGTTGATTAAGATAAGGAATACAATTTAGTGTTAAAGAATAGGTAATCAGATGGTTCAGTTGAAGGGGTATTATTCATTTGGAGCCTTTGGCTGCTGCATTTGTTCAAATTCTTAAGTTGAAAGTTGAAACTCTTGTCTTGTACTTTAAATTTAAAGGGAAGCTTTTTGTTGCAATTTTCTTACATGCTTATGATGTTGAGTGTGACCTCACTGGAAATCTTCGTTCTCCATTTTGGCTTTTTTTGCAGGTTCAGAAACTCTCTGGTATGAACTTTACTTTTGGATTATGCATTATAGCTACCATGCTAGTTGTTGTGGTGAGAGCTTATGCAACAAAGAAGTCAAGTGACAGTCGTCCGGGCTCTGTAGCTGATCTTGTCCGCCGTGGGCAGCTTAGATCAGATAGAAGAGGCATGTATGATTCTAACTGGCATTATTTAATCTCTCGGATAATAAACTACATAAGAGTTAAGATAGTGGTTATAAGCTCTTTGAAACAGCTCATTAGGAGCTTAAAAACTTTATGTTTTTTTATTTTCTTTTCATTTCAAAGATATTATAAGCTCATTAGTTTTCTACTGAAGTGAAGATTCTAACCTATTTTTGAAATAAGATCTTACTTCCGACAGACTACTTCCCATTACTAAAATCTTAATAAAAGCTACATGATCTTATATTATCCAAGAATTTTCTTTCAAAAATTTTAATCTTAGAACTGGATCTAACATCAATGAGCTTTAAAGCTAGTAATAGGTAAGAGCTTAGAAACACCCTCTAAATTTGGTGATTCATGTTTTTTCTCATTTAATTTATCTTTTAATGTTATGTGAGTTGAGTTAAAGATATTTTCAGATTTCTACTGATGCTCAATTTATGATCTTTGCATGTACTGATTACCTTGCCAATCTTTATCGCAGCTCCACACCTCTCAAGTATGAAGATCCATTTAATAACCCTATGGTAAAGGTCAGCAAAAATAATTCAACTGTTGAAATGTGTGGGAAAGTTTACCGCCTAGCTCCAGTGGCTCTTACAGATGAGATTCAGACAATACATCAAAAACGAAGATCTCGTGCATATCAGTGGAAGAGACCAACTATCTTTCTCAAGGAAGGAGATTCAATACCTCCTGATGTAGACCCTGATACTGTCAGGTGGATCCCTGCAAATCATCCTTTTGCAACAACTTCTAGTGATATTGATGAAGATTTGGCTCAAAACAATGTGTACCAAAAACATGGTGTGCCATTCCGTATCCAAGCAGAGCATGAGGCACTGCAGAAGAAGCTCGAAGCACTGCAAAATGTAAGTTTTCTTTCTATTTTGTATAATTACTAAATAAGAGTGAATAAATCTCATTTATCGCTTTTCGATTTTTATTATCTACTTGTCTGGGTTTCTGTGAGAATTCACATGCACAATTTGAAGTTGCCTGGTCTTATGTTAAAATGCTTTGACAACGATTTGGGGATATGAATACATTAATTATAAAACAAATTAAATGGGGTGATAGAGTCATATATATATATATATAAATATGTAATCCTGTGTAATATGTTATTAACATATATTCAGTGCAAGTGAAATTCGAGTTTAATTAGAGTATCCTCTTAAAAAGTTATATCAGTAAAAGTTCTTTTTTTTTTTTTATCGGCAAAAAAGTTTATTATTATAAAAATTGGAGTACAAGGGGTGCTTCAACCCTTACAATAATTCAAATAAGTTCAAGGACTCCTCAACACCACTCATAATTTAGAACAACATAACCTAGGATCAATGTTCCATTCCGAAAAAGAAATTTTGTTTACAAAACTATCTTTAACAGAAATCCAAGACCACACCTTTGCTTTAATCTCAGTGATCAACCTGGGAATTCAAGTTCTTTTGTTTAAGTGAATATTATATAATTTCTCAAATATGACTAAAGCTCAATAGATTTATTAACTAAGGATTTAAGTAGATAAAAATTTGAAAATATTAGAACACAAATGATCTAAATAAAATACATAATCATGTATTACACTTGGTTTTTCTGTATCAAATTATCTCATTTTTATTTTCAATGGGTTCAACTCGTGTTTTCATCGAGGCGACCAGTAATTTCTGCCGAACTTCAAAGTTTCACTCCCGATATTCAGACATACAAAACACCTATGTTTCTATTATCATATCTAAGATTTACCTATTTATTCCTTATTCTGTATACTTCATAAATCAGCATGTAAGAACCCCACATTGTCCCCATGTCTCTTCTTGGCGAGTACCAGACACCACAGGAGACTAATTTCACATGGGATTCATGCACTATAGGTGTTCCCTTATGATTTATTCGAAACTTGCTGTCTGATAGAAATTCTCAAGCTGTGTATGTTTTGTAAGCCTTGGTCTTGCTTGTTTTGATTGTGAGTGTTGCAGGACCAAAAACTCAGCAAATTAACGATTGATCCGGCTGCAGCCAGAGACTTCGAGAGGCCATTGAAATCGCAAATGAAGTCAGAAAATCATGTGGAGCAGAGCACCTCTAATCCTAAGTCGGGCCCTAATCCTCCATCCGATCAGACCACTAATAATCCCTTTGGGAACAAACCACCATTTGAGGAGACGCCAAATCCTTAAGATTCAAGGTGAAATTGTGGATGTATAGTGCAGCAGCTGCCAACTGATCTGAAGCTCCAAACTTTAATTGATGAAACTTGCTAGAGTGTAAATAGAATTTTGTCGTATCACGAAGTCAGGTTATCTCCAAATTGTTGTGTATTCTTTGTTTCCATGCCCTTTGTCAATCTTCCTCTAGGATTCGCAGTGATAGTTGAACAAATATTCAAATTTCTTCACAATAGTTTGTATGAATTCGAATTTGGTTGGTCTCGTTAGCCGAAAACCTAATGGATGCATTCGCCAATATTCATGCATAAAGTTTGTACACAAATAATTCATGTCTTTTCTAATTTGTATTATTTGTTTATATAGACAATTATTAATTGTTTTTACTAAAACGTTTGGTACAATTGCATCGTATTAGAGTATCATTCGAACCGAACCAAGCTGAGTACTTAAAGTTCAAGCCGACTCGATAATATTAATAAGCTAGAAATAGACTCAACTACAAGTCCAACAAGTCGAGTCAAAGCCGAGCCTAGCATGCCTTGTAGAATTTAAAAAAAAAAAAAAAAAAATCGAAACTGTCGATTCTAGCTCAGCGTGCTTGTTAATAAATTGAAGCTCAACTCGCTTATCCATATAAGTGAGTCGAGTTCAAGCATTAATGAACTGAGCTCTCAAGTTGCTCGGATTTTTTAACAGCTCTAATTACTCTGATTCATCTCAACACTCGTTAAACCAGGCCACAGTAAGAAATTTAGGACCCGCTTGGTTGGGGGTGATGATTATAGGGTAATGAGAATAATTCCATTAATAATGCTTGGTATAATCAATACATTATAATAAGATTGAAAACGAGTTATAATTTACCTATCAAATGACTCCACATTCATTACCCTCTACTTAAGTGACTCATCAATCACTTTAATTCTCATTACCCTATAATCATCACCCCCAACCAAACGGACCCTTAACTTCATAATTAGTTGTTTCAATAACATTCTTTAACTGCAAAATCAAATAAGTCTACATTTGGGACGAAGAGAGCATTTTATATACACATATCTTCGAATGCCTTCTCTTTCAAATCCCAGATGAAAATTTTAAACCCAGGGCAGTCGAATTACTCCATTCTCTGCTGCAATAATTTCATCAATAAAACTGAAAATTTACTCAAACGACACCGTATTATAGCGAAGGAAAAGGCAGGAAGTCTACACCACATATGAACGTTATTACAACATGCTAATTATCAAAGGATATACATTGCAGAAAAGCTCGTAAATAAATCGGTACCATCGTCTTTCTAGGTTACTCGTGTTTAGCAGCGTCCGCCTGTTTGGCCCCGACGGCAAAGAACTCGGTAATAACTTCCAAAGGCATGCCCTTTGTTTCCGGAACCCTCAAGAAAATGAAAATCCACGAGAGGATGCAGACTACTGCATAAATCCCAAAAACACCCGCCAAGCCAATGGAACTAAGCATCACGGGGAGTGTGTACGTGACAATAACGTCGCATATCCAGAAAACCAATGCGCATATGGCAATGCAGATGCCACGCACTCTGGTCGGAAAGATTTCCGAGCAGAGAATGTTTGGCACCGGTCCATACCCCATCACAAAGGTACAGAAGTAGATGACAACACACGTGGTTGAGATCACAGCATGAGCTACTGTACCAAAATCAATTACGTTCCCAATTACCAGGGCGACGAGCGATATTATCAACACGGGGATCGTCCTCAGCAGCAACGTCCTGACGAAAATATTAACATATATTCTTGAAATATGAACTCAAAAACACACCTTTCATTGAAATTATATATAGAGATCATTTTAAAATTGAACATCTAGTACAGGAAAAATTGGCATGAGAAGATTTTTGGGCCCATAACTTGCCTACAGTCCAATTTTGGTCCCAAAAACTGTAAATTTATTCGATTTGGTCCAATATTAAAAAATTCGTCCAATTTTGCCCCTATAATTGGTCTACTCTCCAATCTTGACCCCAAATTAAATCCTCGCGTGATACAACACAATTTTCGATTTTCCGGCAATTTGGGGCCAAAAATGAACAATTATTATTAACATAGGAACTTCATTGAAAAAGTTCATTTTTTAACCAAAATTGGGTGGTAGATAAGTTGTGGGACCAAAAAACTTTTTAACTTAGAGTTAATAAGTTAGCATCAAAGAGGTGAAGGACGCAATGAGTAAGAAATTTACGATACCTTCTACCAGCAATGTCCATGAACCTCATGGCAACAGCAATACATGGAAGCATTAAAAAGTTGGTTAATGCACTGATGAGGAAACTTGCAGAGTCTGATCCTAAGCCAAGTTTCGAAAGAAGGACATCTACGCCTGCCTGTTGAAGAATTTGAGGAGTGTAGTACAAAACCCCATTGATGCCGGAAAACTGAAATAAAAATAAAAATGAGTGAACATAAAAAAACCTTCAATAGATAAATAGCAACGAACTTCATTCAGACATTATATTTCAAGCCTGATTATAAAAAGGTCATAATCCTCAGCAGAGGAGGGAGCCCCATTTAGATAGTAGCGTATATACTTACTGACTAGATGTCATGAACAATACTACTTGAAATTCGACAAACAGGACATAACATTGGTAATGCTGTTACCAATCAAGCAGTCAAAATGGCACTCCCTTTGTTTCATAATAAGTGTTGTTTTAGAGAACTCTTATCAAATTAAGGAAAGTAAAATTTTGTCTTGTTTACCCTTAGTCAAAATCTCTTTCTACTATTCGCTCTCCTAAATGAAAAAACAAAAGATGTTTTTGGGATACTGACGGGGTAAGAAATGAGGAAAAATAGTTAAAGCGGTAATAAATCAAAAACAAAATTTAATCTCTAAGTAGACATTTACTATGACAAAGAGGGAGTAAATGATACCGAAATGTGAAACCTCCATCACTAAGCAAGAATTCATCAGTACCTGTTGCAGTATCTGAATCCCGATCCCAACAATTAACGCACTTTTAACACCTGGTTCGAGAAGAGCAGCCAAACTCGGTCCACTTGAAGCATTTTGTGACGGGTGCACCATTGCGGGCCCCACGGGATGTTGATCTTCCTTCGAGTAGAGAGCGGAGCGGCTCACCAGAGCCGCCGCCTGGACATAATCACCATCTGCATGAACATCGCCGCCACCAGGGATGGAAACGAGAGAACCACGCATCGAACCACCGTGTGGGCACTCCTGGTGCAAGTAAATCCTCTTAAACCCTCCTTTCTTCCCGTCTTCGCCTTCTTGCTCGTTCCATTTCCACGCCAGCTGCCAACCACCGCCAATTCCCATGCTACCAATCGATTCGTTCCCATGCATAAGACTACTATGATGCTGTCTCATGCTGAATACGCTCCCATGTGACGGAGGAGGATGGCCCAAATCCTTCTCCAAGCTCGTCGTCTGACGCGATATCAATGGGCTATGCAAATTGTCGTCAGAATCCCCGCCACCGCCACCACCACCACCAACCTCGGATGCATACTCGTTATGTAGATCTTCGTCGTCCCACTCCTCGTGTTTATGAGGCTCGGCCGTGCTGAACATGCTGCCGAAGTTGGGGAAAAGCATGCTTCGCATGCTCCCATTATCGGGGAGCTTCTCATGGACACTGCCGAAGAGCGTGACCAGAGGATCCATGAGAGGGACGCTTTGGTTTACCATGCTCGGTTGTCGGGAAACGATGCTGAGACGGCTCTGACCCGCCACTGGTTTGGCTACCCACGAGAGACCGGCCTCGGGCCCGTATAATTTGATACGGTCTTTATCATGAGATAGTTCTAGATCTTCATCAAGTTCATCTGCTGGACCGATGACGTACTCTTCTATTGAAGTTTCGCCACCAACTTCCAGACCTTCTACTAGTAAAGCCATCTCGCCTGCAGGTGAAAATAACATAAGCATGATTCTCGTGCAGATTTTGAAACTTAGCAGATAGAAACTTTACACAATCCAAATTGCAGGTAGCTCTGTTGGTGAAATATGTTAAATAATCGGGCTATTCACATCCCAATTTCTTCTATACACACCCCAATATAGTTAAACTTAGTCAGAATTACCCCTCAAATAACTTTACATTCTCAAAAATACCACTATGCTTTATGTATCTTTCATTTTAAACTCGTTTTTCTTCTAATTTTTTTATCTTAAAAATGGTACTCCCCCACCCACCAAAAGTATGCTCACTTGTCTTATTCTTCCATCCACTAAAATTATGCTCATTCTTTTTTGTGAAAATCATCACTTTATTATCACACTCACAAACAGTTACTTTATTCATATATGAACACTAACTTTATCTACTTTTTTTTAAAACATGTGTCCAGCTCTTTGAGCATAGTTTTATTGGACGGGAATATCACGAGTCCATTTATTTCATTTCAAGATAACAAAAATAGAGGAAAAACGAGCTAGATTTCTATGATATAACATTTTATAAAGCATAAGGATATTTTTTAGAATTTAAAACCACTTGAAAGGGTTTTTTTTCTTTCACTTTTTTAAGTATGCTTGACCAAGCCCGTTGTGTTTAGCAGAAATTGGGGTGCCAATTTCCCCATTTCTTCGAAAATCCATGAAAAAAGGTGAATATCGGCTGGTTCAGATAATTAGCTCATATTCAGAGTCTTGGTTTTGTTAACAACTTTTTCAAATATATGATTGTCAAAACCAGTCATATTAACCAAGCAATTTTCACGTTGGGACATTGTAAGTGTACATTCCTTCTAATAGACTTATGCAATGCACTTATGCACATATTTGGCTTAAGAAACTCCAAGTCATACAGATTATATAAGCTTTCTACTGTGACTAAAACCCCTTCCAATTGCAAATATTCTTTCATCTGAGCAAATAATTATCAGCCAATGAAGCAAAAGACAGAAGATAGACAGAAATGCACCTGAAACGTCCTCCCTTCCACGCAGTTTCTGCAAAACCCGTTTCGCCTCAACCATCTTTCCTTTACTCACTAGCCATCGAGGTGATTCAGGTAAATAAAAAACCATCAACACAAAATACAAAAGAGAAGGAATCGAAAGAACTCCTAGCATCAACCGCCAGCTGGGGGAGACCATTAAGGACATCCCGAAAATCATACAATACGCCAAAAACATTCCACCAGAGCCCGTAAACTGAGGCAGCGTATTCAACAAGCCTCGTATTTCTGAAGGGGCGGTCTCAGAAATATACAAGGGAACGAGCGTAACAGCAAGCCCAACACCAAAACCATCCAACAGCCTCGCCAAGAGTAAGACATAGACATTAGGAGACCACAACATTATCAACCCACTCAGAAAATAAAACATCGAGGACAGAATAAGCATTGGGCGTCGTCCAAAACAGTCTGATATCGTCCCCGAACAAGTGGTGATAACCGTGGCTCCAATGAGAGACATTGCCACGACTAGCCCTTCTGTTCCAGCTCCCAAATCGAGCTCTTTTTTAATGTAAACAATAGCTCCTGGATGCATCAGATACCAAAATCATTCATCAACTGGACAATAAATTGAATAAAAATTGAATCTTTATCAAGATTTCCTCGACTTCATAACACATTTAAAAAATGATTCCAATTTCTGTAATACTAACGAAAACCACCACATAATAATTAAGTTTTCGAGTAATACGGTCTCAAAACCAAGTATATAATCAAATCCTAACACAACATGCCAAAAAATCATCCAATTTCAGTAACACTAACGAAAATCAGCACATAATAATTAAGTTTTCGACTAAATCAGTCACAAAAACCAGAACAAAATACTGACCTGCAATTGTAGCATTATCCCACCCCTGCAAAAAGTTGCCAATTGTAGCAGCAATGGCTACCAATGCAGCCCCGTTCATCTTTTCTCCGATTAATCGAGCTGGAAACCTCTTAACCAGCCTGCTATCAGGATTACAAAACAACAGAAAGAATAAACAACCCCAAAAGATAAAATAGATCTTGATACAATTCCATATACATCATGTATGTGCAAACAAGTTATCAAAAACAGAACAACAAATAAACAAGAAAATTAAATTTAACAAAAGCCCACCAACTTGAAAAGGTGTAGATCTAAGAAACATAGAGACCGGTCACCTTTAATAAAAGCTGAAAGGGAAGACGTCAAAACACAAACTTGGAGCAGCAATCCGAGGAGGTAATTAAAACAGGGCCCTATACTGATTGTTTGGTCGGATGTGTGTTTAAGAATACATTCACTCACTTAGAGTGAGAAGATGAAATTCGAAATATAACAGTCGAAGTACAGCTAAGTAATACAGAGCACTTTCCTTTTCACATAACCATCATTTGCAAACAGGACAAAGGTATCGAGAATTTCATGTAAAGGATCTTTAAAGAATAAAGACAAAATTAGTGCCCCAAAAAGCTCTTCCTAGGATCAGATTTTAGAGACCCCAAAAGCAAGTTTTTATAATCTATGCGAAAGAAACACCACACACACACACTCAGTTCACTTGAAGATACCTTTTTCATGCGGGGAATTTTCACAATTATCAAACAGAACCCTTAAAAGAGAAGGGTGGGGGCATTTTGGGGGGTGGGGGTATATGAGATGCTCAAAACTGAGAAAGAATCCAAACCCACGAGTAAAAATTGAATCTTTACTATGAGGGAGTATGAAATCAAGATATTTCAAGAATTTACAAATGGGGTTGTTCAAAACAGAGAAAGAATTAAAACCCCTAGTAAAAATTGAATCTTTACTCTGAGGGAGTATGAAATTTCAAGAACTTACGAATGGGGTGAAAGGTGAATGGAGAAGCAGACAAAAATTCATCTCATTTGATGATCCAGCATGATGTTGGCCATAGAAATATAGATTCACAACTGTTTTCTTTTCCTTTATTATGTTTGTTCCTTTACGCTACACGTGTGCTGCCTTCATTTCCGAAGGCCATATGTAATTAATTCAATTATTTCCTTTTCATATCGACGAGAATAATGGACATTCCTTAATCATATTTTCCGCTCATTGATTATTCTTAAAGATGAAATGTTTGATGTGCTTGACAATAATTGGACTGAGGTTTATTTTTGTCTTTGAAAAAGCACGCTTGACTTGACTGCATTTCTCTCGTGAATAGGGTTTTACGAATTTTGTGGAAGTTGTGATTTATTAAGAAAAAGAAAGGAAAAAAAAGAAAAAGAAATAAGCTAATCTAGCGCAATGTAATCAAGTCGAATTGAGTTTAAAGGTGAAAAAAAAAAAATGGGAAATTGGGCAAAATGTTACCATTAGGTTTGCATTTCGAAAAATATCACATAGGATATATTTTTTTGTAAAAATACTATGTGTAATCTTTTCACAATTCTTATGCGACCTCTGTGCAATTTTTGTGCAACCTATGTGCAACTCTTGTTCGATTTCTACTGTGGCATTCTTTTTTTATTTAAAGAAAAAGCATATTGGAGTAATATTTTTCAAGGTGCAATCTTAAAAGTGATATTGTGCCAAATTTAAAAAAAAAATGGGAACAAGAATCAAAACTGATTACTTAGATAGGGAGGTAAGATTTGCAGTTCGGTTTTATTTTTTATTCAAAATTGAAGATTAATTTTAAGTTTCAAATTTTTTACGGAATCAGCAAAACCACCCGTATTGGACCCAGAATCACCAATTCGAAAATTAAATCTATTAGAAAACTACATAAATTAATTAATTTTACATCTCTCTACAAGTTCGAATATTTAGGTTGATATATAATTTTTTTTATGGTAAAAGAGTCAATAGGCTCAGGGCCACATGTCCTAAGTTCGATCTTCGCTATCCAACCCACAAGTAAGGGGAGATATTAGTGAACTATATAAATTAATTAATTTCACACATTTTACAAGTTTGGACTTTTAGATGAGATAACTTCTTTCAGAACCGAAATCGAATTTAAGTTTGTTACATAATTATATCTCTTGGTTCGAATTTTCATTGATTTTGTCTTCTTTTTATTTTTTATTTATTCATATTATTTCGATTTGATAAATTTGTGTTATTCGTATAAATGAAATGTGAAATTCTTGAGTAGTCTAATTTGAAGGCTTAATTCTTAATTAAAATTAAAGTGAAATTTATAAATAAACAAGAGCACCTTGCAATTCAAGGGTATTTACTTGTCTATGTATTGTTCCATTAGATCTGTTAGGTCCCTACTTCCCTCGACGGTTATGCCACTATGCCCTTATTAAAGCATATACGCGATGGACAGACTCTTGTAACCACGACATATTTGCTTGCTTGAACATAAAATTTATTTCCAAAAAAAGTAAATGGTTAATCTCACAATACAAACAAATATTTTTTTGAAATAATTACATGGAGCCACACACTTTTGCACCAAATTTAAGAGAGCCTCATGGATTTCCCTTCATTACAAAAAGACACACTTTATTACATGGAGGCACACTTTTATGGGTCTTCTATTTTCAGCTGGGCCCCACCGGGTGGGTATTATTAAATACATTCTTCTTCCTCGGCTCATCTCCTCTACATTGGAAGACGGGAATGCGGCGACGGAGGATGGTTGATGCAACGGGAGCAGTCCCATCAAGGTACGTTCTCGGATTCAAAATTTTGAAAATTAAACCCAATTATCCCCTAGCCTCTGTATCTGATTTCCGCATAACATCTTCCACAAAAATTCCCTTCTTCTCGCAATTTTCGATCATTCTTGCTGTCGGATTAGGTATATATGCGGTCTGTAATGGTTGAAAAGCTTATTTTTTTCACGAATTTCAGGGGGGAACGCAAGTTATTCTCAATTGGCTCTAATTGTTCTTTTACCGATTTCCGATCCCAAGTTATAGTCAAGTGGGGTGTTCTTATGTTTCAGTCATTTTCCATATCGTGTTGTGTTGGTACTCTTAGCAATTGTGTGCTTGAAAGTGATGATGATATGCTTAGTATTTTTTTGCTTTGTGATTTGGATTCAACTAAGGTAGTCTCAGTTGACGTGCGCCTAAATGATTCAACAAATTCCAACCCAAGTAGCAGCAACCGTAATAGTTTAGATGTCGATGATTCATTTAGCCAAGAATTTAGTGATAAATCTAGTTCATTCGATGACCAGGGGGGTAATGTTTTGGACGATGATTTTGATGACATCCCTAGGTATGATGTTTGTCCTAGATTACCAAAGAAGACTTATTTAGCTGATGCATGGGCAGGGTTGTTAAAGGGTGGGGTAGGTACGGGTTTCCCTGGTGGTAAAGAAGGCTTTAAGGAAGCAATCATCAAGTATTCATCCCAAATGAAGTTTAACTTTAAGTTCTCGAAAAACGACACTAAGTATAAGTACGTAGTATGTTCGCAGAACGATCCCCAAGGTTGTGGTTGGTTTTTAAAGGTCAGGGTTCACCCTGTTACTGGTAATTATCAGGTCTATAAGGCTAACCTAACTCACACTTGTATTGGCAAGTTATCGAATGTTTGCCCCGAAAGGCTTAGTCCAAAAATAATGGGCAGTTTCTTCTTAGAAAACTTCAAGGACGATCGTGAAGTGTGTGGTAGGGATGTAGTCGACAAGATGAAAAATGATTATGGCTTTCAAATCCCGTATCACAAAGCGTGGCGCACTATTGAGGCTGCGAAAGACCAGATATACGGCACATTCGATGATTCATATGACCAACTCCGTTGGTATTGCGAAGCTATCAAACGCACAAACCCCGGGAGTGTTGTACTACTTGAGTCGGATAATACTTCCAAGAGGTTTGATCGGTTGTTCGTGGCATTCAAGGCTTGCTTGTCGACGGCACATTCATGAAGGGACGTGCCAAAGGCACACTCCTAGCTGCAACGGCAAAGAACGGAAATAACGGTACTAAATAAGAGTGTTATGCTAACAATTTTCTGTTTCATTTTCATTTTCTGTGTCAACCCATGGAATGATGCATATTTCCGTTTTCTGTTTCAATCTGCTATTCTTTTTCCCAATTTTTCTAAGTAGTATAAATTTTGTGTCATCATATTGTAGGATTATATCCTATTGCATTTGCTGTTGTTGGAGCTGAAGACATTCATAATTGGACATGGTTTCTATCGAATATTTGTGATCATGTAAACCATGATCAGCCTATATGTTTCGTATCTGATCGGAACCTAGGTTTGCTCAATGCATTTAATAATGTTTTCGTTGAACCTATTCACTTTTATTGCCTTTATCATCTTAAACTGAATCTGAAGGCTCGTTTTCCAAAGGGTTGGTCAAACACCAATCGGCGCCAGCTGGTTGAGTATTTTAATGCTTGCGCATATGCACCTAATGAGCGGTTATTCCAGGAAAACGTTACCAAATTTATTGAGTTGGGTGGTAAACCCGCTGTAGACTTTCTGGAAGGACTACCTAGAGAAAAGTGGGCAGTTGTGTACTCCTCCCACATTCAACGGTACGGTGAGATGACATCTAATGCAGCCGAATCCTTCAATAATTGGATTCTCAAGGGTAGGTCCCTTCCCATTACAAACATGTTAGAGTATATTCGTAGTGAACTTGGTCGGTGGTTTGTGGAAAGACGCGTTCAGGCCGAAAAATGGAATGATGATCTTGTCCCTAAGTGGCAGCAGATATGGAACTCCCTCCTGCAAGATGGCAAGTCTTGGTCTATAAGCAAAAGCTCGACTTCTGAGTTTCACGTGAAGTCCGATATTTCAGCTGTGGTAAATTTGCAAGGTAGGGTCTGCTCTTGTTTTCAATGGCAAATCACTGGGTTCCCGTGTGCCCACGCCATAACTGTTTTAAGTCGTAGTCACTGCGATACAAGTGACTACATTGATTCAGCATTTTTCACAAACACATACCGAAACTCTTACAAATCGGATATTCACCCAATCCCCCAAACACTGAAGTTTGAGCTGCAGAACATGGTTGGCCAAGAGAAGATTCTCCCACCTATCCTAAAACGACCCCCCGGTCGACCTAAAATGAAGAGAATTCCCTCTCGCGGTGAACATGTAATGAAGAAGAAGGCTCGACCATCACCACAGTTGTGATAAGGTTTACTTTGGTATATTTTTTTTGCACTTTAATCCTTTGTATTCTTATAACTCCATTTTTTCATAACTTACATGATAAACTGTTATGACCTGTCTTGCAGCTTGTGTCCCTTTTTTTGTCATCAAAATGTCCATTGTTCACACAGCACAATACGGTATGGGGTATGTCAGGCATCTGCTATTTTTTGTTATCTGAAGATCTTCAAGGTCAGTCCAGCGAAACTGTTATGCAGAATTACGTGGTTTTGTGTGCTAGTTTTGTTGGGGTGAATAGGTATCTAACATCTGTTGCAGGGCAACGCATCTCAATGGTCACTTTGTGAATTATTTTTTGCTGATTCACTTATTTTTTGGAGACCAGGTTGATCTAGTTATTTTGTGATTAAGCACTAGGTTTTTTAGATGCTTGCTGCTGCTTATTTTTTGTAGTATTTTAGAGGGATTATTTCCATCTCAATGGGTGTAATATTTCCTCTTGTATTTTGACTAATGCCAAATCAATGATATACAATTTGTTCATCTCGTTGGAACTGTCACATCTCGTTGAAATCAATGATATACAATTTGATCATCTCATTTGGAACTTTTTCAAATCAATGATATATCTCAATTTGTCAATTTTTTCTAGTCGATTATGCATCTTTATTTTAGATACCCCATCATGTTATGGCATGTTAGATTTCACAAATAATT
Organism: Ballota nigra; assembly: GCA_947034835.1. NCBI lineage: Eukaryota > Viridiplantae > Streptophyta > Magnoliopsida > Lamiales > Lamiaceae > Ballota > Ballota nigra. The sequence goes on along the minus strand of OX344721.1, from coordinate 117,563,637 downwards.
GACCCCATAAATACATCACAATGTTTTGGAATAAGCAAAACGATACATAATATTCATTCGAGTCATACTACATTATGTCACCTTAGGGTCATACACTGCTAGCTGGAAAATACATTTTTTATTGTGCCAATTGTATGCATTGTCATTTTGACCTTTTACATAAACTTCACTGCTATGATAGCAAATATTGAAATCATTGCTCCAAGTGTTAGTGCATTTGCTAGCAATACTGTCCCAAGTGTGACGTTGAACTGTCCGGCGTTTTGTGTTCCAAGCCCCATCTGTTCGTTTTTGCACCCTCCTCGTCTTGACGACGTAACTTCATCGTCATTTCTTGTGTTGACATACTCTATTGGCACACACCAATGTGACCAACCGTGTACCTCACAAGAGTAGAATAACCTACCGGGGTTGGTTCGGGTCTCGGAAACCTTGATGGAGGCTGGACAACGGCATACATGGCAGTACGAACATGCGTATTTAGGATATGGTGCATCATTTTGATTGTTGCTGGCCTGTGACATGGTAGTAAAATATCACTTCCTTTTAAGCTGTAATATGTTTTGGTTGTAGGTAGGATCTATATTTTTTCTTGCTCAAGAGCTTTTTTGTGTGCGTTTGATATGTATTTTCTGCAATGGGGCATATATATAGATCATTTTGTCATGATTAGTGCAAGTTATGCCAGTAGATCAAACGGTCTTATTTTTGGAGGTTGACAAGCAACGGCTATAAAATACACAGTAAAAAATAGCCAAAACATATTGGGCATGACTTTTTAGGTTACTTGAATTGTGGCTCATTACAAATATACAGATGGCCCAAAAAAATCCTGAGCCATATTGGGCTTGACCTTTTTAAATTTTTGGGTGTTGTGTTAAATGCATTAAAATTGGGGTGTAATACAAATTTTGCAAAATATTTTTCTGAATGAATAATACAAATATTCAAAATCATGAATTTATGACTAATAAAATTATTCCCAAAAATCTTCCAGAATGAACAATACAAATATTCAAGAGCTTCTCTCTTATTCAAATATTGTAACCAGTTTTTTTCGTATTATGCTCACAATAACATTTTGAATAATATACACACATTGAGACATCATTTTTTCCTGGAATATAGCAAGCAAATATTCAACCCAGAATGAATACAATAAACATGATATTGCCCACATATTTATGCCCAAAACAATTCTATATATTCAAAATTCACATTTTACAAAAGCATATTACATTGCTTTTCCACAAAAAGAAAAAAAAAAGAAAAAAAAAACTAATTAGGACCCTATATATACAATTCTGGGCCAGCTTATTGGAGGCCCATTTCAGATGTACTCCAAAGGAGATAACATACTCTCCACTACCACATGCTTGATGAGCACACCCTCCCCTATTGTATAGTCATCAGAGACAGAGCATGTTTGACACTTTGTGTCATATACCAAAAAAACACCAGCGGGGAAAACCTGCATTAAAATTTTCCCTTCGTCTGGGTTCAAAACACGTAGTGGGCGAATCACCCCAATCTCCCTATTCATTGTCAACCCACTCCCCAAAATGATTTTGTAACTCGCCCAAGACGAACAATCAAAATAATTTTGCAGGATCCAGAAATGACACTCATCACAACTGTTGTATCTATATTTAAACAGAACTAACTTTTCTTCACTAACAGCACCCAGGTCACAATCCTTAGTGCTAATCATAGAACCAACAGGGGAATCAATCAAACTATACCCCACACTCTCCAAATCTAGGGCAGCAATATAACCATTATTATCGACAAATACCTGCCAGTGGAGACTTCCCAGGACAAATACCCCTGTCCTGGGGATGAATTCAGCGTAGGGAAATGATCGCCATGTAGACCACTGCCCCGTCGCGAGAGACCACATCTTCACCTCAGTCGTAGAGGTCGGGGCTGGGAACCAAGCAATCCTCACAATTCTGCAATCCTTTGCTACAGAAGAAACCCCCATACCCCAAAACACCCAAAAAAAAATTGATTGGTCTGAAAAGTGGATTTTTTCGAAAGGAATAGGCCTTAATTTTTTAATGGTTGGATTAATAACATAAACCCTATCTCGGCGTGTCACACACAAGGCAAAATGGAAGCAACTGGCCATATACTCGACCTTCCCGTCCAACTCAGGCTGACCTCTGATTAAAATTGCTTCCACTGGTCGTAGAATCGTATTTCAAGGGCACATTCCCGTAATATGAGACGGGCAAAAAGATGAACCTGTTCTTTGCAATCATCTTCTCCAGATGTCTTTTTCGGAATTCCTTCGAACCAAGCTTCTTCAGTAAGTCTTTGCTCACACACTTCATCGCTCCTATGGACTTGGAAGGAAGTCTGACGAAAATCAAACTCAACAACTCCTCCGGTAAATCCGAAATGCAAGAATTTCGCGAACCCTCCATTGCTGTGATTTTCCTTCCTTCTTTTTTTGCCGCGGTTTTTTTCAATAAACTCTGAAACAGTAAACTTGACACAGTACAATGGGGGTACAAGGCACTCATCTTTGAATTTTTTGCTTCGGGAAACGTAGCGACCAATGGTGATAAATTCGATCATTTCAAACGTCGCTTTTTGCGGTTTTTTAGACGCCGATTTTTTTCTAAGAAAATAATTACATACAGTTGGAGTTTTTTTTCGCATGGGGGACAAATTTAATTTTGGAAAAATCGAATGAAAACAAATATATGATCTAATACTTGGAAATCCTTTTAATTAAATTGAGGTATAGTTTTTTTAAGTACCCAAAATTAGAGTATTTTAATTCAAGCAAAGCATTTATTCCATAAAATATAAAACATGATTTTAATTAATATTAATATGTGTAATCAAGCAGCCAAAATAAAAATCACACATAAAAAATGATTTTTTTTTGTGAAAATAAAATACGATTTATGCATAATAGGCAGATCAGTTATTCAGTTATCAAAAATACTGAATAATTTAGATCACACAACCATTACATAAATACCAAAATCGACCAGCCGCCAAAAAAACCCAATGGTTATTCAATATCCAAATACTAGTTATTCAATGTCAGAATAATGAATATTTTTTTCAAATAAAGTCTGCATATGATTTACTCTAATCGCTAATTGTAATAGTTCTGCTATTTTTTTAATGATCAATTCCCCTAAAATCAAGTATTCATAGGCCTTCTAAAAACAAGGGAGGGTCAAATTAGGAAAACGACCCTTTTTTTTACTGGGGGATTTGCTGAAACCACACAATCCAGCAAAAACCCCACAGGTTTTTTTACCGTGGTATAAACATTTATAATTTTTGCTTTCTGGACAAATAGATTCTCCAAATCAAATATCCAAGTTCCTAAGTTGCCGAGCAGGTTAAATTTTCAAAACCAGACCGGAAAAACCCACTAAGATGACATGCTTGTATAAAAAACCAGAGCGTTTTTTTTTTTGGGTGCACAAATTGCGCACCCCCCCCCCCCTAAGGGGGAACAAATGTAAATCGATCTTACCACCTTGGGTAGAGTATAATACTAAAGTTTGTATACGGTGTTCTGAGTTATGTTAACGAAGCTATTAAAGAGTAGCAGAAACAGGTTTAAAAAGATATACGGTATATTGTGCTTTTCTTATATCGAACTGTAGGGATAAATCGGATTGAAGGGGGGGCATGGGGAGTGAATGGAGGGAGGAAGATTGGTAAAATGAGCTTTATGAAATCCCAAAAAAAAAACCTAGTTGTCACTTTTGTCCAGTTTTTTTGTCTACTGACTTGTCACATTTGAGCAATTCCGAAACCTAAAACCCATTAATAATCTAACTCAAATACTGTAATGCTTTTATTCGAACAAATATATAAACCCAATAAATATTACGTAATATGCACTATCCCAAATTAAAATACTCAAACATTTAACTTACCAATTTTTTTGTGTAGTTCCCAAAACACCAGAGAACCCTAGTTATAGAGTGTTCGGTGGAGGTGGAAATTTGAATATAGGTTTGGGTAAGGATAGTTAACCCATGTTTATTTTTAGACAATCTGATGGTCCCGTTTTAGAAGGGCAAAATGGGAATTCAGGAGCAAATTTTTTTTTTAAAACACCATTTCTCAGGGAGTTCAGCAAGAGTGATAATACTCAAGTCACTGCTCTGCTCAGAGGCTGAGTTACCAAGTCAGTGAGAAGGCTTAGAGTCTCATGCTCTGAGCAAGGACAGTGGCTTGAGGAGCTGAACTTTTTGAGTGCGTTTAAGAAGCAAAGCTTGCACCCTGACTGAGTTCAGTGACGAAATACTCAAGTCACTGCGTTGCTGAGAGTCAGAGCTATCAAGTCAGTGATGAGACTTGAAAGCTCAGGCTCTCAACAAGGCAGTGACTCGAGAGACTGAACTCTCGAGTGCTAGCCTAAGCTTGTCAGTGAGATTGGTTCTCCCTGACTAAAATACTTAGCTAATCTTTCTTTCCAAACTTTCCAAGTACACTCAGAGAGCATACACTACAAATAATTAGCAAGTGCTTAGACAACAAACAACGCTCAGTTTTAACGTGGTTCAGAGTCTCAAGCTCCTACGTCCACGGCCTGATTTAACAGGAAATCCACTACTGGGATTCTTGTTTTTAACGTGCCAAGGTGCACTTACAACTGGACTCACGCCACTCCCTGGGCTGCCTCTCCTCACCTCACTACAAACCTAACAATCTTCTGAAAGGGTTTAGTTTGGTTAGGGTTTTCTCCAACTAGGTGAGGTTTTCCCTTTACAATGTGTTAGCCAATAGCTAAGATAGGGAAAACCTCTCTAAGCCTAGAGTTACAAGCTGAGCACTCTTATGTATATATTTGTGAACTCTCAGTGTATAGATATGAGTAGAACCTCCTTATATCTCCCATGCACGTATGCTACAACTCACACTCTCAGCTCGTAGGTGTTTGTTTTTCTTGCAAGATACAACAATACAACTCTCAAACAAAAAACAACACACACTAACAACAAGCTATGAGCTTGTATTTATAATGGGGATTCAAATGTATCCGTTGGAGAGGAAATACATTTGAATCCAGCATTAAATGGTTTCAACCACTTTTCTTGGAATGCGGCCTTTGTCAGTGTCAGAGTTGTTGCCTCGTGCTGATTGGTCCACGTGGCCTGGATTCACGGATCTTTGACTCAGTGGGTTTGACTAAGACCCACTGATTTTAGGTAGCTTTCTCCTTTACTGACATGATGATCTTCAGTTGGACTGACTCGTCCTCAGTGTAGTTGTCCTTCAGGGACTATTTGAAGATCTTTCCAGGAAGTTTGTCATAAGGCTGAATGACAAACTTCCCTGACCACAGTAGCCTGACTCCTTCAGGGCCTACTTGGTGCAGCACTGATCCACCTGATCAGGCTCTTCACTGAGTGGTCCACCAGACTTGGCTTAGATCAGCCTGACTTACACTCAGTGGGACTTCCTTCAGGCTTCTCTTCAGGTTCAGGTCTTTCTTCATTGGCTTCAGTCAGTTCTTCTTGAGATGTCATCTTGACTTTCTCAGGTTGTCAGTGAGTTCCCCCTTGCTGAGTTCCCCCTCAACTGAGTGCTTTCTCAGCTAAGTTCTTCTCATATTACAACCTGTCTAACTGAATAAACAAACTATCCTGACCTGATTCTAAAGATACTATCCTGACTGCTTTCAAACCTATTACATGTTTTGGAAAATCATCAAAACTAAACATATCCCAACACAATCATATTTATTTAATCTGAGTACCCAAAAATAATTGTTTCAAATAATCGGTGGTCTAAAGGGCAATTAATTCTCGAAACTAATATCAATACCCTACAAATAATTGTTTTCTATTAACCAAAACGATTAGTCCCTAGAGCATTTTTTTTTGGGTGCACAAATCGCGCACCCCCTAAGGGGGGAACAAATGTAAATCGATCTTACCACCTTGTGTAGAGTATAATAATAAAGTTTGTATACGGTGTTCTGAGTTATATTAATGAAGCTGTTAACGAGTAGCAGAAACAGGTTTAAAAAGCTATACGGTATATTGTGTTTTTCTTATATCGGACTGTAGGGATAAATCGGATTTGATGGGGGGGCATGGGGAGTGAATGGAGGGCGGAAGAGTGGTAAAAATGAGCTTTATGAAATCCCGAAAAAGAAAACCTAGTTGTCAATTTTGTCCAGTTTTTTTGTCTATTGACTTGTCAACCATTACATAAATACCAAAATCGACAAGCCGCCAAAAAACTCAATGGTTATTCAATATCCAAATACTAGTTATTCAATGTCAGAATAATGAATATTTTTTCAAATAAAGTCTGTATATGATTTATTCTAATCGCTAATTGTAATAGTTCTGCTATTTTTTAATAATCAATTCCCTTAAAATCAACTATTCATAGGCCTTCTAAAAACAAGGGAGGGTCAAATTAGGAAAACGGCCCCCTTTTTTTACGGGGGGATTTGCTAAAACCACACAATCCAGCAAAAAACCCACAGGTTTTTTTACCGTGGTATAAACATTTATAATTTTTGCTTTCTGGACAAATAGATTCTCCAAATCAAATATCCAAGTTCCTAAGTTGCCGAGCAGGTTAAATATACTAAGGTGCATTATCACAAATTAAAATACACAAACATTTAACTTACCAATTTTTTTGTGTAGTTCCCAAAACACCAGAGAACCCTATGGTTTTGAGTTATAGAGTGTTCGGTGGGGGTGGAAATTTGAATATAGGTTTGGGTAAGGATAGTTAACCCCTGTTTATTTTTTAGACAATTATACTTTGACATATTCTGAGTACCCCAAAAATAATTGTTTCAAACAACCGGTGATTCGTCTAAAGGGCAAATAATTCTCGAAACTAATATCAATACCTACAAATAATTGTTTACTATTAACCAAAACGATTAGTCCCTAAAAAAATTAAAAGTAGTTCAGTTATTCAGAATATTTAGATCAGTTATTCATTTTCAAAATAATGAATAAAAGTAACACATGTCTTGCATACCAAGAGAATCAAATACTACAATGCTTTAATTCGAACAAATATATAAACCCAATAAATATTACGTAATATGCACTATCACAAATTAAAATACACAAACATTTAACTTACCATTTTTTTGTGTAGATCCCAAAACACCAAAGAACCCCATTATTATAGTTATAGAGTGTTCCGTGGGGGGTGGAAAATTTGAATATAACCCTGGGTAAGGAAAGTTAACCGTTATTTTTTTAGACAATTATATTGATTTCCGATTAATCAAAACGATTAGTCCTTAATTCTCGAAACTAATTGTTTCTGATAATCGGTGGTCTAGAGGGCAAATAGTTCTCTAAACTAATATCAATATCTAAAATTTTTTGTTTCCTATTAACCAAAAGGGTTAGTCCCTAAAAAAATTAAAAGTTGTTCAGTTATTCAGAATATTTAGATTAGTTATTCATTTTCAAAATAATGAATAAAAGTAACACATGTCTTGCATACCAAGAGAATCAAATACTGCAATATTTTAATTCGAACAAATATATAAACCCAATAAATATTACGTAATATGCACTATCACAAATTAAAATACACAAACATTTAACTTACCGATTTTTTGTGTAGATCCCAAAACACCAAAGAACCCCATTATTATAGTTATAGAGTGTTCCGTGGGGGGTGGAAAATTTGAATATAGCCCTGGGTAAGGAAAGTTAACCATTGTTTTTTTAGACAATTATATTGATTTCCGATTAACTAAAACGATTAGTCCTTAATTCTCGAAACTAATTGTTTCTGATAATCGGTAGTCTAGAGGGCAAATAGTTCTCTAAACTAATATCAATATCTAAATTTTTTTGTTTCCTATTAACCAAAAGGATTAGTCCCTAAAAAAATTAAAAGTTGATGAGTTATTCAGAATATGTAGATCAATTATTCAGTTTCAAAAAAATGAATAAAGGTAACCCATGTTTTGCATACCAAGAGAATAATTGTACTATGTTACATTTTAATCGAGTATAATATTCTGATCACAAAGCTTTTTTACCAACTAATACATTAGCCCAATAATTTTAAAAACCCCAAAAAATACAAAAGCTCATTCCCTCCAATATGATTCTAAGATAAAGCATTTTTTTTAGTTTGGTGAATGGCAAAGAAGGGAAAATGGTTGGGTTAATTGAAACAGTGTCTATAGAAGTGGTGTTATATGCTACTAACCCATATGTTTATTCATATTAAAAAAATGATCACGTCGGGAAAAAAAAAAAAAAAAAACCAACGGGTATTTCAAAAAATATAGCACATGCTTGGATACCAATTTGAATAATTTCATGTGTTACAGTGAAATCCATTATAATCTTTCCGAATTTTAAAGCACAACTAATAATTTAGCGTAACAAATTTAAAACCAAAAAAAAAAAAAAAAAAACCGAAGCCCATTCATTCAAAATTAAAAGAAAACTTGTTGGTCCCAAAAATGGTTATCCAGCGGAAACGTTTTGAGTTTATTTTTAATGAAAACCCTTTTTAAATTAAGTGCTAATAGAAAATGCAGAAAACATAAAAGCATAAAGTAGAGAACACCAGATTCATAGTGGTTCGGACCAACTTGTCCTACGTCCACTCTCCCTTTCTCCAAAGGGGACTCTCTCTCCAACCAACTTACTTACTCACTGGAATTGCGAAGTATCAGCTCCTTCGTACAACTTACAAAAACCTTTCAATGTGGTGAATAGGTTGAGTAAAAATTCCAACTAGAACTCCTAAAAGAGTAGATAATACTTGTATAAACAAGGTAAGTGTATGGTGAGAGTTCGTATGTCTTTGTGTGCTCTTGCCCGACTCTTGTGTCTCTCTAATGAACTCAACTAAAACACTCCTATTTATAGTTGTAGGAATTAACTAGCCGTTGGAAGCTAGAAATTCAAACAACCATAATTGGAGGAATATAATCAATCACAGATTGATTATATTGATTGATTGATCTCCTTCTTGATTGGATCTTTTAAGATTGATACCAATCAATCAATCAATCAATCCTCCTAATCAGTTGACTCTCCAGATTGCTTCTTCTCTATCATTGATCTCCAAAATCTCCTTGTCTCCAGATTACACGCAGCCTCCATGTGGGTGAACTAATCTGTCTCCCTCATCTGGTCAGGACTCGTCTGGTCTGGGGTCTTCTGGTCTGGTCTGGTCAGGTAACACTTCTGCATTGAACCTCATCTGGGAGAGGTCTTCTGGTCAGACTCCTCTGGCATACTCCTCTGGTCAGAGCTCTTTTGGTCAGACTCATCTGGTCCTCTGGTCTGGACACCTCATCTGGTCTGCACAGATTTCTTCCCCCTTAACCAAAGACCTATTCTAGACCTAGACTAATCTGTAGCTGACTAACAGGCTCAACTAGTTCTATTACAAGTTCTTTGTTTTAACATCTAATCTATATCCTAACAATTTCCCCCTTTTTGATGATGTTAAAACTGAAAGAAATTAAATAAAACAAGACAAGAAAAAATTGAAATATCTAAATAGAGATTCTAGCAGGTTGGGTCAACTGACCTTCTCCCTCAAAGTATGCTAAGCTGATATTGGGGCAAAACATCAACTGGTCTTCTTGTGTATCTGCAGGCAATCAACTTTTTGGTACCCTTCTGGGTCCAGGGGGGTTTGCACAATTTTTAGGAAGCCACAAGAATAGATCATCCCTTTTTAAATCAGGTGATCTTATCTTCCTTCCATACTTATCCACTAAAACATATTGAACATAAGAAGCTTCGACATGGTTATTTCTTCTAGAGGCTATTCTTCTCTTATGAGCTTGTCCAGTAGAAGGAATAACTTGTCTTAATGCAACAGTCTTGAAATTCTTTTAATAAGGATAAGTTTTACTAGAACCATCAAAAGTTCCAGCTGGTCTGGCAGATGACTTGAAAGTCTTCTGCAGGTGAGTAGGAGTCATCTGGTTCTGCCTCTTTTGAGAAGATCCAGACTGTCTTCTACTCTGCTGGCCTGGCTGAGGTATTTTATTTTGGGTATAACCCTTTTTAAAATTCCTCTTCTGCCTTTTGGGTTTTTGAATTTCAGTACTCATCTGCCCATTAGGCTGAGTTGCCTGGTCAGCTGACCTCTTGCCTTTATCAATAAAATTTCTAGGCTGTTCTTCTTTCTGAACATGTGAGGATTCAGGTTTGGAATAACCAAGGCTTGTCTTATCATGCTCTCTTTGAGATGAGGCAGCTATGTGTGACACAACATTGTTTGCTGTAGTCAGCTGCTCCAATCTCATCTTGAGCTTGTCCTCACTTTCTCTTACAATTTTGTTTTGGTGGAAGAGTTCATCAAACTTAGCTTTGAGCAGATTATATTCATTGTCTTTCTTAACATTTTCAACAACCAACCTTTCTATCAGCTTAACTTGTTCAGTACACCTGGTTGTCAAGTCAGAAGACTCTTCGACCAGTGTATGATTTTGTTCAGCTGGTAGATCAGCTGAGTTGCCTAGACATTGTGAAAGCTTATGATTTTCTGCTTTCAGCTTTGAGTTCTCATCTTCCAACTTTTGACAAAGTTGTATAGAAGTTTGGAGATCTAATAGCATCTTCTGTATATCAGACTCCTCTGATTATCCAGAAAAAGAAGAAGATGAAAAAGAAGAGGAAGTTCGATTACATACCTCGTCTGTTACAAGACATATCTCTTCGTCTGGTCCAAAATTGGATGATGAACCAGAAGTGGACACCTCTTCTTCCTCATCTGCGTAGCTTCTTTTGGAGTAACTCCTAGTGTATCTTCTACTGCTTTTCTTCGAACCCATTTCTGCAAGAAGTTGTTAGCACAACAAATATTTGGGTTTTCAAAAAAATGGATCTTCCCTGGTGACCACCAAAAGCTTTTCAAAGCAGTGGTCTAGGACACACTGCTCTGATACCACTTGTTGGTCCCAAAAATAGTTATCCAGCGGAAACGTTTTGAGTTTATTTTTAATGAAAACCCTTTTTAAATTAAGTGCTAATAGAAAATGCAGAAAACATAAAAGCATAAAGTAGAGAACACCAGATTTATAGTGGTTCGGACCAACTTGTCCTACGTCCACTCTCCCTTTCTCCAAAGGGGACTCTATCTCCAACCAACTTACTTACTCACTGGAATTGCGAAGTACCAGCTCCTTCGTAAAACTTACAACAACCTTTCAATGTGGTGAATAGGTTGAGTAAAAATTCCAACTAGAACTCCTAAAAGAGTAGATAATACTTGTATAAACAAGGTAAGTGTATGGTGATAGTTCGTATGTCTTTGTGTGCTCTTGCCCGACTCTTGTGTCTCTCTAATGAACTCAACCAAAACACTCATATTTATAGTTGTAGGAATTAACTAGTCGTTGGAAGCTAGAAATTCAAACAACCATAATTGGAGGAATATAATCAATCACAGATTGATTATATTGATTGATTGATCTCCTTCTTGATTGGATCTTTTAAGATTGATACCAATCAATCAATCAATCAATCCTCCTAATCAGTTGACTCTCCAGATTGCTTTTTCTCTATCATTGATCTCCAAAATCGCATTGTCTCCAGATTACACGCAGCCTCCATGTGGGTGAACTAATCTTTCTCCCTCATCTGGTTAGGACTCGTCTGGTCTGGGGGTCTTCTGGTCTGGTCTGGTCAGGTAACACTTCTGCACTGAACCTCATCTGGGAGAGGTCTTCTGGTCAGACTCCTCTGGCATACTCCTCTGGTCAGAGCTCATCTGGTCAGACTCCTCTGGTCCTCTGGTCTGGACACCTCATCTGGTCACCTCATCTGGATCTGCACAGATTTCTTCCCCCTTAACCAAAGACCTATTCTAGACCTAGACTAATCTGTAGCTGACTAACAGGCTCAGCTAGTCCTATTACAAGTTCTTTGTTTTAACATCTTCAAAACATCTAATCTATATCCTAACAAAACTCATTAATAATCTAACTATAATACTGTACTTCTTTATTAATATTTAACCAATCGATCACCCCGGGATAAAGATCAGTTATTCATTTTCAAAATATTGAATAAATCGTAACCCATGCCTGCATAACATTTGAATAAATCTATTACGTTACAATTAAACACATTATAATCTGCCCATTATTTTAGAGGGGCCAAATAATATATTAGCCCAACAGATCTAAAAACCCCCGATAAATTAAAAGCCCATGCATTTAGAATTTAAAACCCAAAAAAAAAAAAACCAATCTCCATTCATTAAAATTTAAAAGCCCATCCCCCAAATATGGACAATATTAATTAACCAGTTTTTTTCGTTCCCCTACTTGTGACATTTTGATCAATTCCGAAAAATGAAACCCATTAATAATATGTCATTTTCAGTAATGCTTTAATTAATTTCATTAATTTAAAAAACAGTGTCACTATCTGAAATTAATTCTGAGTACCAAAAAAATTCTGGGAATAAATTAAACAAAAAAACATTGTCGAATAAAAAAAAAAATCTCACCGTTATGCATAATGTTTAGATCAGTTATTCATTTTCAAAGTAGTGAATAATATTAACCCATGTCTTGCATACCAAGAGAATAATTGTATCAGGTTACAATAAAATCCATTATAATATTTTTTTTTTCTGAATAATTGTACAACGACTAATACACTATAGCCCAAAAAAAAAACAGAAAGCCCATTTATGGAAAATTAGAAGCCCATCCCCCCATTTTATGGAATAAGCCCAATTTGCAGCACTCAACATTTCAATGATTAAAATATACCAAACGAACTTTCACAGCCAATACTCAAATTAATATGTCTAGTACAAGGATAACTCCATATTAACAAAAAAATCACAAATACTGCATATTTTAACACCACATAATTGGGTATGGAGGAATCTAACAACTAAATCTAACACTAATATTTTTTTCACACCTTCTGCATAATAATAAGTCCCAAAAAAAAAAAAATCAGTAGAATTTTTTGTCTTACTGAAGTCAACAAAAACATATTCCCCCACATAATTCATCCTACAATTTTCATCAAATAATTACGGTATTGATTAGGCGTGAAATTGTTATGTTTTGGTGCCCGATTTGCCCATGTTTTGAGTGTTTTTTATGAGTGTTTGGAGTCAATTGAGTATTATTTTTATAAACTCGTTAATTTGTCTCTTTGGTTTTCATATATGGATAGAGGGCGAAAAGAGAAGTTTGTAGGACTTTGAATCGGCCAAAACGGACTCCCGGTTGAGAAGCTATGAAGATTTTACGAACAAGTGTACAGCAGCCGAAAACCACTCGAGCGAGAGCACTCGAGCGCCAGCGCTCGACCGATTGCACCACTCGAGCTACATGCTCGAGCGCCCCTGCTCGAGCTGCTCGAGCACTTTCCTATTTTTTGCCTCCGAATTCGTTTTTCGGCCCATGAGTTTCCGGTTCGCCCCGACGCTTATATATACTCATTCCAAACTCGTTTTGGAGGATAACAACATACCAACACACATTTTTACATACTTTGAGCGAGGAGAAAGCTTGGGAAGGAGTTTTGAAGAATTTTATACGTTGTAATCGAGGTTTTAACTTACGAATTCTTAGTTTTAGTATTTCTTTTGAACGTATTAGATTAATTCTTTCTTTCTTTACTCTTTGAGACGATTAAACCTAGTTTTCAGATTTATATAGATTTCTTTGGAGACTTTAATTTGTTCTTTCGTTTATATTCTTGATTTTATTAGTTAATTCAATTATGCATATGTTTATTGTTCTTGTGATTGCTTTGATTATTCAAACCACCATGTTAGGCTAGAACCCTTGCATGCTTAGGGTAGGATGAACTCGTAGAAGTATGATGTGGGCATGTAATTAGGATAATTCGTGCCGTTTAGTTTTAATTCTCTTAATTAATGAATTTTTAAAATCAATCTTAACTTTACCTTTGAATTTCGTACGAAAGTGTTAGGGAGAGGACGACCGTATCACTCTTTGACAACGAGTAGACTTAATGAGAGGGTTTAGGAAGGGTTAATTAATCTACCGGTTTATCTAAGGAGGACGACCGCATCACCTTAGTTTAAATTAGGGCCTCGTTAATTTAGCATGTTCTATTAACTAGTTAGTAGATTAGTGAAATCGATTGCTAGGATAAAGTATTAGGGTGTTAATTCTTGAGCTTTCATCTTACAATCTTTTACTTAGATTATTTCTTGTGCGTCATGATTATTTTGATTATGTACCTGCTCCGTTAGTATACGTAGGGATTCCTATCCTGAGCATCACCATCTCTCATTTAAAAACAACCCTTCGATTCTTAGTTTAATTTTGCTTTTTGCATTCCTAGGATAATTTTAGTCTTTTAATTAATCTTTCAAAAAATCCAAAAACATTACACTCATATTAACTACGACGCGTAGATCTTCAGGGATCTATTCGCATACACACTTTCCCTTGGGTTCGATAATACTTGGTCGTTATACTTACTCATACTACAGTGAACCCGTACTCTTGCGGGGAAGCTACTAGTAGAAGCTAGTATTTTCGCTTCAAGTCAATGGCGCCGTTGCCGGGGATGGCGTTGTATACTTTTTGAATAGGACTTGTCGATAGCTTAGTAGTTAGTAGTGAGTGCTTTATTTTCTGTTTTTATTTTTATTTTTATTCATTCGGCAGTTGCGTTTTGATCCTTCTGCTAGTGTGTCAGGTATATAAAAACACGCTCACAAGGGAATACGAGCGAAGAGAGAATACCGTTGGACCCTGGGACGATAGCTAGAAGGAACCGAGCTTTCTTGAGGAGAATGAATACTGCCGGAGGAGGGAAAGAACCAATGGATATTAGTAATGAGTTGGACGATGTCGAGAATGAGTTCAATCAGGCATTGAACCGGGTTGACGGCACTGATGGCAACACCAGTAAGAATCAAGATCCATTAGGAGAAAGCCAGAGCCAAAACCCGGGTACTCAGAACCAAACTAGCCCAGCTCATAACATTGTCCAAAATCCTCATAACAACCCTGCTTACCCACATCCTAACTTACCACAAAACAACTTACCTTATCCACCCTACCCATACCCACCTTATCCATATCCGCCATATCCGTACCCTCCACCTCCTGTTTACAATCAACCACCTGTTTACCAACCACCACCCCAACAAGTACCCGTACCACCTGCTAATCCGCAGCACATTCCTCAGAACGTAGATCAGAATATGGCTATTCGAGGAAGATTTGCAGCGCAGCCACAACGGTGCTATGATGGAGTGGCATTACCTCCTGTTGAGGCAAATAACTTCTCGATTTCCCCGGGAATTTTAAAGTTGGTTACAGAGAACCAGTTCAAGGGGGTGATCGGGAAGGAGAATCCGCATACTCATCTGAGGAGTTTTCTAATGATAGCCTCCACTTTCAATTACAATGGCATGTCTGAAGATGCCAAGAGGCTTAGGTTGTTCCCATTCTCATTGACGGGAATAGCTAAAGAGTGGTACGATAATACGCTTCCACGGAGAGGTATTACCACTTGGGCCGAGCTCGAGCGTCTGTTCCTCGAGCGATTCTACCCTCCATCCAGAACGATCAAAGCAAAGATTGAGATCTCTTCCTTCCGCCAGAAGCAAGGAGAGGACCTACGTCAAGCGTGGGAAAGATACTCAAATATATTGATAGAGTGCCCGCAGCACGGGTACAATGAGGGAGATGTGATGACATTTTTCTATAGTGGTGCCAACAAGGCTGGGCAAGACCATTTAGACGCATGTGCTAGTGGATCATTCCTGAATCAAGGAATAGTGAGGTGTAGAGAGATCGTGGACAACATTGTTACGAATGCCGGGGCTTGGAACGTGGACGCAGATTACCAAAGAGTTCATCAGGTTGAGGAAGGTGAAGGAACGAGAAGGTTGTTGATGGCGATGATGGAAAAGATTAATAATCTTGAGTTGGGGAAGAATATGGTTGGAGGGAATGCAGCAGAGAATGAGCAAGAGGACAAGCCCACAATTCAGCAAGAAGTAGTAAACTATATGGGAGGTCCTTATTACAATCAGAATGGGTATCCACAAGGTGGAAATTTTCAAGGAAGGCCTTCTTATGGCCAACCATTTGTACCTCCAGGTCCACAACCACCTCAAAATCAATGGAGGAACACACAAGGGTACCAAGGAGGCCAGCAACTTCCTTAGAACCAATGGAGGAAGAACGAGAATTTTTCTTATGCTAACCCGAAGGCGGGTATTAAGTTCCTCCAGGCGAGGATCCAGGTTCTAAACCTCCGGGAGGAGAAGGCGGTTCCTCAACTGAGGAGATGTTGAGAGCTATCCTTCAGAAAGTGGAGGAGGGTAGCAAGAGATTGTCCTCTTTGGAGTACGATGTGAAGGAGTTGCATAAGAAAGGTGATCAGCGTGATCAAGAACTCCAAAAGAGAGATGTAAAGCTGAATCGAATTCAGCAAGAGAACAATAGGCGGTTCACCTCAATAGAGTTCCAGATAAGCCAAATTGCAAAATCATTGAATAGGGAGCTGGGTAAGTATCCTTCCATGCCGGAGGGGAACCCGAAAGAGCATTGCAAGGCTATCTAGTTAAGAAGTGGAACCAACTATGAAGGTCCTCAGATGCCTGCTGATTCTGAGACGCCCCAAGATAGAGATGAGATTGAAGAGATGAGAGTTGAGAAGAAGGTTGAGGGTGAAAGCACTCAAGCGAGCAAAGAGCTTGAAGAGGAAGGCATTGAGAAGGTTGAGAGAGTTCCTAAGTGGAAGAAGGCAAAGGAAGCAAGGGAGAAAGTGAAAGAGACCGAGAGAGATGAATGGGGGGTACCCAAATCTGTGATACCCGTCCCATATCCACAACGCTTCATGAAAAAGAAGCTGGATGAGAAATTCGCTAAATTCCTTAATGTGTTTAAACAATTGCATATTAATATCCCTTTTTATGATGCTTTGGAACAAATGCCCAACTATGCAAAGTTTTTGAAGGACTTGATCGCGAAAAGACGGCGAGTGGATGAGCCAAAGTTGGTGTAGCTGAACCATGAGGTGAGTGCATTAGTGCACAAGGCGCTTCCTCCAAAGCTGAAGGATCCCGGGAGCTTCACCATTCTTTGTGATATTGGGAACGGGATCAAGAAGGGAGCGTTGTGCGACCTCGGAGCGAGCATTAATTTGATGTCGTTGTCGCTTTTCAAGAAGTTGGAAGGTGGTGAACTTCAGCTAACAATGATGACGCTTCAACTTGCCGACCGGTCTATTACTTGACCTCAAGGTGTGGTTGAAGACGTCCTCGTGAGAGTTGGAGATCATATTTTTCCAGCCGATTTCGTGGTCCTAGAGATGGAGGGAGATGAGCGCGTGCCCCTGATCTTGGGAAGACCGTTCTTAGCGACGGCGGGGATGGTGCTAGACGTGGCAAATGGGAAGATTACGTTGAAGGTTGATGATCAAGAAGTGAAGATTTCCCTATATGAAGCCATGAAGCATCCGAATGAGGATGAGAGTTTGTATTGCATGGATGCCATTGATCCTAGTGTTGAAGACACACCTCCTATCCCTAATCCTTCTCATATTCATGAATTTTATAATCCTTCACTTGATGATTTAACCAATGTGCATTATGATCGTGATTATTTTGATAGGAATAAAGTGAAGAAGTTGAAGGATGAAGAGGTGAAAAGTGTGGACGTGGTCCAGTTGGAAGGAAAATGAGGAGTTAAGAAGAAAAAGTCCAAATTCAAGAACCTGTTTGGTAAGACGCCTCCAGATAAAGGTGAGAAGGAGTTGAGACCCATAACACTTGGGGATGAGAAGGAAGCAAAAGAGCTCATGATGGAAGGGCATCAAGGAAAGACATGCAAGCACCACTCTTATGAGAGTAAGGGAGGTAAATTTGAGTATGATGTCCCATAAGCTCCTTTGAGCTCGGTCCGGCATGAGGACCTTAAAAATAGCGCTGCGTGGGAGGCAACCCATTTTTTATTTGCTTTTGAGTATTTTTAGTGTTCTATTATGTTATTAGGGTGTTGTTGAATCGTAAGTTTTAACCTCGTATGTGAGAGTTTGTTTGTAGGCTTGTCTCGAGAGAATAGAGGAATCATGGAGTACTCGAAAGGGAGGAACTCAAGCAAGGGAGTGTGCAACGCTGTTGAGAGAAAGTAAATTATTTGGTTGAGGTAACCCACAACCCCAAACTTAGACCTCTTCGCAAGGTCGAAGTTTGGGGGGGTGGAGTTTTTTTTATGTTTCTTGTTACATTGCACCGGAGCACCCCTTATCTTAGAGTGTTTGGTTATTTGGTGCCTTGAGATGCTCCTTGAGGTGATTTTGATCTGAGTCGCTATTGCATATTTCATGCCTATCAATCATCTTATGCTTGTTGATTGCTATCTTTGAGTATGATTTGATGAGTAGGGTGATTTTTGGATTTGAGTTAGGGACTATATTGTGTGAGTATGGGAATGAAAGTTGATTTGAGAGAGAACTAGTATACTTACAAGTTTTCTTTTTGAATACTTGTGTGATGAGAGTGAGAATTCACTAGGACTAGCATGGATGTGAAAGCCGTGAGTTTTGAGCCTTTTGAGATTTTGATGCATGAATTAATCTCTTCGTTTGTGAGTGGATCGTCACCTTAGAGGATGCTAGAACTTGTGTGTGCTCTTGCTTCTTGATTGTGTCTAGTTTGATATGCCGAATGTGATCTTAGGCCATCTTTGATTTTATTGAGTCACTTAGCCAAAATTTTCCCTACCAATGACATTGACCCCTTGTTAGCCCCTTTGAGCTTTAAGCCTATTTGATTTGCTAGCACATATGAACACTATTCCAATTCCTAAGCCTTTTTGTCCCAATTTGAGTGGAGAATAGGAAAGTGTGAAAGTGAAGGGATTGAATTGAGTTGAGAAAAAGGAATTATGATGGTTGAGTGGTGATAAAATAAGGGTGTGAATGAGATTTGAGTTGTGGGAAAGAAAAATTGAGAATGAGCAAAAAGAAAAAAATGAGCTCATGTGTTTGTGCGAAAAAAAGAGAAAAAAAAAAGTGAAGTGATTGAAAAAGTGAAAAGAGTGAGAAAGAAAAAAAATTGAAGTATTGAGAGTATGGAATTGAAAGGGTGTTGATTGAAAATATTTGAAGTATTCTGTTCCTGATCTCGAAGTGCCAAAGTTTGAGTTTCTATTCTCCATTCACTTGAGTCACTTTACCATATTGATTCCCACCTGTCCAAAGAGCCTACATTACAACCTTGAGAAAAGCCCTTTTTGATTCGGCATTGATTTCTAGAGTATGGTCGGAGTTAAGAGTGCTCACAAGCCTATGGCTGCCGATATGAGTGATTGATTGTTTGAGTGAGTCCCTTGATCATTGATATACACTTGTGAGGGAGTGAAACACATAGTTGAGTGCACATCCATGTTTGATCTTGGTGTTTCTTGTTATTGTTGCATGAGTATGATGAAGGAAAGTGAGTGAGTATACTTGCGATTGATCTTTGAAGCTCGAATTCATTTGCTTGCATGATTTGATTCGTTGACTCATTCCTAACAATTTCACTTGACTTATTATTTCATTGCTTGAGGACAAGCAATATGGTAAGTTTGGGGGGGTTGATTAGGCGTGAAATTGTTATGTTTTGGTGCCCGATTTGCCCATGTTTTGAGTGTTTTTTATGAGTGTTTGGAGTCAATTGAGTATCATTTTTATAAACTCATTAATTTGTATCTTTGGTTTTCATAGATAGATAGAGGGCGAAAAGAAGAGTTCGTAGGACTTTGAATCGGCCAAAACGGACTCCCGGTTGAGAAGATATGAAGATTTTAGGAACAAGTGTACAGCAGCCGAAAACCACTCGAGCGAGAGCACTCGAGCGCCAGCGCTCGACCGATTGCACCACTCGAGCTACATGCTCGAGCTGCTCGAGCACTTTTCTATTTTTTGCCTCCGAATTCGTTATTCGGCCCATGAGTTTCCGGTTCGCCCCGACGCTTATATATACTCATTCCAAACTCGTTTTGGAGGATAACAACATACCAACACATATTTTTACATACTTTGAGCGAGGAGAAAGCTTGGGGAGGAGTTTTGAAGAATTTTATACGTTGTAATCGAGGTTTTAACTTACGAATTCTTAGTTTTAGTATTTCTTTTGAACGTATTAGATTAATTCTTTCTTTCTTTACTCTTTGAGACAATTAAACCTAGTTTTTCAGATTTATATAGATTTCTTTGGAGACTTTAATTTGTTCTTTCGTTTATATTCTTGATTTTATTAGTTAATTCAATTATGCATATGTTTATTGTTCTTGTGATTGCTTTGATTATTCAAACCACCATGTTAGGCTAGAATCCTTGCATGCTTAGGGTAGGATGAACTCGTAGAAGTAGGATGTGGGTACGTAATTAGGATAATTCGTGACGTTTAGTTTTAATTCTCTTAATTAATGAATTCTTAAAATCAATCTTAACTTTACCTTTGAATTTCGTACGAAAGTGTTAGGGAGAGGACGACTGTATCACTCTTTGACAACGAGTAGGCTTAATGAGAGGGTTTAGGAAGGGTTAATTAGTCTACCGGTTTATCTAAGGAGGACGACCGGATCACCTTAGTTTAAATTAGGGCCTCGTTAATTAAGCACGTTCTATTAACTAGTTAGTAGATTAGTGAAGTCGATTGCTAGGATAAAGTATTAGGGTGTTAATTCTTGAGCTTTCATCTTACAATCTTTTACTTAGGTTATTTCTTGCGCGTCACGATTATTTTGATTATGTACCTGCTCCGTTAGTATACGTAGGGATTCCTATCCTGAGCATCACCATCTCTCATTTAAAAACAACCCTTCGATTCTTAGTTTAATTTTGCTTTTTGCATTCCTAGGATAATTTTAGTCTTTTAATTAATCTTTCAAAAAATCTAAAAACATTACACTCATATTAACTACGACGCGTAGATCTTCAGGGATCTATTCGCATGCACACTTTCCCTTGGGTTCGATAATACTTGGTCGCTATACTTACTCATACTACAGTGAACCCGTACTCTTGCGGGGAAGCTACTAGTAGAAGCTAGTATTTTCGCTTCAAGTCAGGTATCTGGGTCCAGAAACCAATTTACCCTTTTCAAACGGTAATTTCCCGACTTTTCATCAGTATACGCGCCCTTCTTGGAAGTTTTCCGCAGCAGTAAGCTCTCCATCAAATGGCAAACAACAACCCCGCAATCAACCGAACCCGGGCTCTGCTGGACGCAATCCTCAGAAACAGGCAATACCATCTGCTTCATAAGGAAGGGATGGTTCGACTCAATTTTTTTGTATGCATCCCGAATTTTCTTATGAATATATCTAACCTGTCACACCAAAAATATAATGTCATTTACACCTTACAATTACAAACAACAGTTAAATGAACTTTAGATATCATCTGTCTCACCACAATATATGGCACTGTCAAGTGTGGATCTACCGTTTCCTTTCTGGTGTATGATGAATTATAGAACTTCCATTCTGCTCTCCGTAAATTATACCTTAGCAGCTTCCAATGGAACCCCAACCTCCTACTTGAAGAGTCTCCTTCGCCGGCAAGCAAAGGGAACAACAAGATGTCCATGTTCAAGCAATTCTCTATCCGGTCATCAATCAATGCTTTCAGCGCACTGGGGTTATTTTTGCTGCCACTTTTTTATCAAACTCTGCATGTCAAACAAATATTAGTTTTGGGCACAATACACTGACATCAGGAAAAATAAGAGGATACACAACATACCCAAATTTTCGAGGTGAATATCATCGTTGTTTTGGCCTTTTCATTAATTCTCTCATACTTCTTTATCAACAGCTCACCCCAGGAATCAATAATCTACATATTCAGTAGCTAGACAAATAAATAAACACTTCATTTTTTTACAAGTAGCATTTTTTAAAATCATCAAACCATGGAGCAAAACATTTTTACCGGACCGCTGTAGCACTTGTTTTGCAGTATGTCAACTATATTTCCAACCGTTACTTGCGCTAACGGCTCTTCCCCAACCCAAATAGCGTGACTATAAAATCACTAATTATTAGTAACAAACCCCTAATAAAAAAATATTATAATGGAATCAAACACAAATGTAGAATAATGATTATTTTAACTACCTTTCCCCTTCAGTTTTCAAATAGTACTCAATCTCATTTCTGTGGACCTGTTGTAATTTCTTCACAGCAATGCATTGCTTGCTCCACTTAAATGTCTTGCAATTGATTGGTAATCGTTCAGTCTCATTCACAGGCCTTTCTTCAACCAGGTTAACCAAATCTCCGGTGTTCATCTGTGGTGTAGTCTCTACTGGTTTCCTATTTTCTTTAATTGTTCTTTCCTTCACCCGCAAACACATTGAACTTGGAGTTTGATGTCGAGTTGTCCTCACTTGTTTGACACAAGGTGTAATATCCTGACCCATAACATCCATATTTACTGTCACCGTTTTTTCATCAGATTTATCAATCTTCTCCTCATTGCAGTGCTTTGATTTTATATTACTCTCGTAATCCAGAGCTATTGCATCAATCTTCGCCCATGATTCCGGATTCTGCAATACTTGTGTTGCACTGGGCCCACCATCATCATCCTCAATGCTATGGGGGGCAGGGGTGAAATTTGATAGCAGAATTCTACCCCCAGCCGAAGTTTCTGGGTTATTGTACTTCGGGCTATCAGGATCAGCAACCGAACCTCCTAATAATGATTGTGCAGGATCAATACCAACCCCACAAGACCCATTGTTTCTCTCACTCAATCTCATCTCACCAACACTACTATCCCCTTTCTCAAATATTCTTTCAACAGACATACTCACTTTTCCACCTTTGCTCCAACCCCAGTATCCACAAAGTCAACATTATTTCTCTCCACCATATCCTTCCTGGTCTTTTCTACAAACACATCAGAAGCTGGCACCCCCGCCTCAGCAATTTTTCCAACCAAAAGCTCATTCTCAGAACGCAGAGTAGTGATGCATTCATCTCTTTTCCTAATTTCCAACTCAAACCACTTTTTCATTTCCTCCAACGTCTGATTTATATTACTCACATCTGCTTTCAACTTGCTCAAGTCGTCATCTCTAACATCTCTGAAACTTTCATCTATAGCCCCCAGAACACTCTTGATCTCAGCATCCGCTTTATCCTGTGGTGTTAAGTAAGAAGTCAGACCTATACTCCAGGTTGACTCAACATTCTCATCAGATGTATTTCCACGAATCCTACATTGATCCAAGCCATTTAACGCTTCCGGACCACCAGAGTGGTTAACAGACACATCATTATCTTCGATATCCATCTCGTCAATGCACACTGTTTCATTTGTTGCTGCTGGAACAACATCCTCATCACTTGAAATTAAACAAGCGGCATCATCTTCAAACTTTTCATTGTCTTTGAAGTATGCATGTCGCATATCACCCAACTTAATCAACTCCTCTCTTTCAAAAGAAGTAGGTCTAAGACACAACTTTTTGACCTAAAAACTATTGATGAAAAAGAAATTAACAAAAAAACTGTCAATTTGCAATTTAAACTGGACAGCAACAACCTTCTAGTTTAATTGAATATAAGACCTATACAATTGTTCACCTTCCCGATTTTCGATAGTCGCACACGACCAATGGCATTGTGTACTGCCCTCATATCCCAATTCAAAAATCGAGGGAACATAACCGTACTGGGTGATGCAACTATGTTTGTGTGCTCGCAGAACCAATACTAAAAGTAAAAATACTAAAAAAAAATCACAATTAGATATATGACATATATAATTGTATTCAAAAAATAAGACAAGAAAAAATTCATACCGGCAAAATTACTCCACACCCCCCATCATTCATCTTGTCGCTTGTTTTTATCTGGCTCTTGAAGTAATCAACAATATATGTGCTCCAATCATATTGGCAAATCTCTTCAAACTTCTCCAAGTATTCCGGAATGTAAGGTTGAATAGCACCGCTTTTGTTTGGACTAAACAAATAAGCCATCATAAAGCATACCACCAGTCTGGCAACATCCATACAACTCTCCTCATCAAACCCCCCAATGATTCCTCCAGTTTTTAAAAAATTACAGATCGATACAACACCAAGTATTTTGTTCGGTGGTTCATCAAGCCTTTGAACACACGTTTCACCCACTCCGGCGAAACATACTCTGCACCAGTCTGATCTATATCTCTTGACCCACAGCTAATCCCAAATATTAGCTGTGCATCATTACTCAAAAGCGGAACCCTTGTACCCCCAATAATGAATGTCTCCGACTCAAAGTCGAAAGTCCGCATTATCCTCATTATGTCATCCTCGTACTTCTGGCATGGCCTCAACATTTTCTCATACCCCCTTTTATAGATAGACTTGAATAAGAACCAAAACGATGTTAACCTTATTTTTTTAATATGCCCTTCTTTAAATTCCAAACCGTTGATATCTTTGATCAATGAACGCAGGTTAGACCTGTAGTAAGTCTCATTTTTTGCAACAGATATCCCACCTGAATAAACAGTATTCATCAAGTCAATTGGAATAAGTCAAGTTTTGCATAGCAAAGTCAGATTAGGTGGGAATAACATTATTTATAAGCTTAATAACCGCAAAAGAATTCTGCATAACAGGAATAACTACATCAGAAACTTACCAAATACGTTCAAAGGCCGCAACACATGTTTTGAATGCTGTTCCCTATCTCCACCATTCTTTTGGTCCGTAAATAGAACTTTATTCTTTGATTTCCCTATATAGCAAATTTTCACCATTTTAAAACCAAAACACTTCCTTATACAATCATACAAGCTACAATGTAACTATAAAAGGATACCTCGCTTGTTCTGTGCCAAGTCAGTATCATCTTTTAATATTTCATGCCGTGATACCCTTTCCTTCGTTACTGCAAAATTTACAGAGTGCATATTAAATCAATACACCAGTATTTATTGTGTGAACAATAAATAAAAATGTTACCTGGGCTTAGGTTACAAACATTTCGACTTCTCTTTCTTAGCTCCGGACTTGAAGCATCTGAAAAAAGAACACCTTTTAATACTAATTTCAATTAGAATTCTATCATGGCTAGAAAATACTAAGGATTTTACCCGATTCAACAACTTTTGATCGTGTCCGACCTCGTCTAACAACCACTGGACTATCATTTTCTAATAAAAAAAAAAGAACAAACAAAATCAATTTAACATCAAAAACCAAACATGAATCTAATAAACTCTAAAATAATCCTTTTATCCCTGTACAATATTGCTAAAAATACTTGTTTCAGTAGTTTGGTCATTTCTTCGACTACGCAATCTACTTGAACTTCGATGATCATTTACTGGAAATTTAATCAATTATTATTCAGTTGAGTCATAATTTAAAGGCACAACACGTACAATTCACATGAACAAACTGATTTACCTATCTCACTAGTATTCGACCTTTTCCTGCTTACCCTTACTACCTCAGCACTCTCAGGTTCTGCATAATAACATAAGACAACATTACCCACAGTAGCAAAAACTGTATAAATCTTCACAAATATTTTTTTATCAAGCTTAGAGTTGGTGAAAATGCGTATTTTTTACCTGAATCAGATGTATAAACATATCGAAGTACCCTTCTACCTGGGATTTAGAGTCAATAAGTAAACATATTATCACATAATAACCTTTGTAAACTGCAGAAATCTATAAGAATAAAAAAATCAGGCTAAAGATGAATAACCTCTCTTCTTGTTACCACCTTCAACAAACAAAACTTTCGAGCTACGAGAACATACATATTTTTCATTTTTACACAAGGCGTGCATGCTATTAATCTGTCGGCAAAAACATAGGACATATTAAAAAAGTTAGGATTTAAACAACAGATAAACCTACCTCTTAATCCATGTCGATTTTCCTTATCAACACTCTTCCTCCTTCTAGTGGTGATCGTTGAAACGTTCTCGAACTCACTTTCAAAGTCTGAATCGCATTCTCTAACAATGCGTCTCTTTTGCCCCATATCTAACACATTTGCAACTCTGGGGAAGAGAAACAAAATCTTGAATAATCGAAACAATCGGAAATATTGAAAACAAAAATGAAGAACAGGTTTGATTAATGTAGCAAAATTAAAAAAATGGAAACAACCGAATTCGTATTATCTAACCCGCACCTTGATCGCCCTTCTTTGTTCTTCTTCCCCCCCAATTTTTGATTTTCAAAATTCAATCGCTGGGTATAATAGCCTCAACCGTCAACTCGCCGCGTCTAATCAAGCTTTGGGAACCGGTGGGGAGGGAGGGGGGTGAGATGGGAGCTGAAAGGCGTGGGGGGTGGTCAGCTGGGGAAATTTTGTGGTGGTGGCCCACCAAAAGTGTGGTGAATGGTAATGAAGGGAAAATAGTGGGGTTAATTGTAATAGTGTATATAAAAGTAGTGTTATATGTTACTAACCCTATTTTTTTACAACGGTGCAAATCAAATTTTATTTTATTTGTTCCAAAATCAGCCATAGATCAATCCCCTTTTTGATTTGGGAGATATTGATATATTGGCAAAATTCGGAGTAATTCCTCAACATGGAGTTCCGCCTCAAGAAATTGTTGAATCTTCAATAGGTACATGGACTACTATGTGGATTGATGGAATTACGTACCAACCTTCATCGTTACAAAGGGTGATGTAACCACATCAAGTTCGTTCTTGGAAAAAGATATCCATATATCTGTTATATAGCTTACCTTTAGGTCGGGTTTGGATAGAGGGATTTAGGTTATGGATTTTAACTCCACAACCTAAATCAGCTCTATTTGTTTAGGTAATATATTCAAATGGATGGATTTCAAATTCTTAGTTTTAATTTTAGTTCAAATTCGAGGAATTTCAAATGCTTAACAAAATCATGTCATTTGAAATCCATTGAATTTTAAATGACTCTATCTGACGCAGCGAGTGCACGGTACAATGTAAATCCGTCAATTTTGAGAATATCCGGAAACACAATTAAAGTGTTAATCCATTGATTTCTATGAATAATGGAAAAACAACAATAATGACACGCAGAAAGAAAATAGCACAATACTTTTAATTTTAATGAACAATTGAATTACAATAATCTCGAGACTCTTATCTATAATACTAAATAACTTAAATGACAAGAAATATAATAACTGAATATAAATAAATCAAATAACAAAGGAAATATCAACTTTTTGATTCTCTAAATCTTCATCTAATAATCCTATTATCACAATCTCGTTTCCATCACTATCCAAATGTAACATTAGATCTTTCGAAAAAAGTTATATTACTAACATGTTTACTTCCATGGTAAGAAATGCATTTGGATTCAAAGTCCTATCTCTGAGTTCCTCCTGCTTGATTAAAATGTAAAGAATGTACGAGCCAAGACCGAAGGCTTTACAAATATAATCGACTAACCTTGCGCATATGTTGTTTTAGTGTTTGTTGTATTATCATAGTAAAATTATTATTCCATTATGTTTGTAGGGGTTGCAATTATATTTTTAAATAATTATACTTTTAATACATCGATACATAAAATTAAGAATGAGTGAAGAATGGAATATCGATATTTTTTTTATTGTGAGAGGAAAAATTTATTGTGAGACAACTTAAATAAAAAAGTTGAAACTTATTCCAGAATAACAACTAATATATTCATAATCTCCTCCTTATCCCAAATTATAAACAATGGTCCTTATTTTTAAGAGAATAAGTTTTATATAAAAATGGTTCATGATAATATTAATAAAAATATTTTTAAGAGAAAAATGATTATTATAAAAATGATTATCATGAAAATATTTTAAAGTATCAAATATGTGACCAAAAATATTAATAATCTCATCAAAAGTATAAAAATTGAGTCAGTGGTATCATATTCATATTTTAACAATTTATTTATTTAATTTCTCTAATACTTCCTCTCATTCATGGGATGAGGGCTGAATTCTCAATTTTTCCTCTTTGAGAGGAGACTCAATAAGTGGATAATTTAATATGGGTGAAGTTGCTGTTAGTGGGAATAGAACCCAAGATCTTTGGATTTGAGCATGAGTCTTATAACTCTAATATCATGGAAGAATTTTATCTTATCTAAAAATATGAACTTGTAGAAAAGTGTGAAATTAATTAATTTATTTAATTTTCCCTATATAATAATAGTTAAATTTAATTTTGATTTATTTCTAAACGGGTTAGAACATATATAAAATTAAGGTAAAATAATTTAAAAATTAAATTGCAATAGGTGCACCAATTGCGCACACAAAATTGCCTATAATAATTGCATGTATTGTCAAATTTAAAGATAAATGTATTAATTGACGTATCAATCTTTCATATTATACATTGGTCCTTCAGCTATGCATTGAAGTGTTTTATACATTGGTTCTTCACGTATTTATTTTATTTTATTGAACCATAAAATCATCACTCTTTTTAATTGGAATGGCTGAAGTACCGAACAACTGTCAAAATACGTGGCAACGACATTAGTTTTCTCTTATTTGGTCTAGTGAACCCCATCAATCTTAAGCAATTGTAGTAATTTATACAGAAATCTTGCATATTGGCACCATTTTTTTTTTTTAAATATTACTCTACCGAAATAAAATTTTAACGATGTTTTTATAAATTAATGGAGTACGTTTTTAGGGATAAACTACGTTGTTGCCTTTCATACAGGAGGAGGTGATTTGCTTCGATCATAGAATATGGAGCATGTATAGAGTGGGATTGGTTTATATATGAATCATCGAAGGGTATTAGTTGTTTTCCCTGAAGAGTATTAGTTATTTTTACTGAAGAGTATTACTGGTTTACACTGAAGAGTATTAGTTCATTTTCACTGAACAACTAAGATTTTTTTAGTATAAATCAGTAATACTCTTCAGTAAATACAATTAATACTTTTCAATGAAAACAACTAATATTTTTTAGTGATTCATGTATAAATCAGTTTCACTCTATACTTTGTCTAGAATATGAGACTCCAATTTTAATTGACAATGAGAGATTATGTGTTTGTTTGCTTTGATAGATAAAATTAATAAATAACTATTCTTTGTTTATAGAATAATTAATTCAATTTTTTTTATGTGTCAATTATTTCTATAACCAACTATCAATTCTGGGTCAGTGTCACATGAATTAATAGTATAATTGAATGAGATTAAATATTGATTCCTCTTGTTCCAACAAAACTAATAAGCCCTAAATCTACCAAATTTCAATTAAGGTCTCAATTTGTAAATTTTTTGTATCACATTTAACTTTCACAATTACAAATAATATAAAATGATAAGTAGATGTCGGGTCGCTTGTCAAATAAAAATTGATGGCATGTTGAGGAATGTTGTAAGTAAACGTGGCAACTGAAGATCAAAACTTAAGATATAGACAAAGTCACGAGCGATGAAATTTGATCATAAAATTGCTTTAAAAGTGTTAATTGGTTTATTAAAATATATTAGTTGTTTATATCATAAAATAGTACTTTCTTCATTTCGGAACAAGTTTTCCACTTTTTTTTCTTTTTTCTTTTTTGAGTCGTCCCACAATAAGTTTCTCATTTCATAAATGACAAAAACAACACTCCACTACACATAATCTTTAATCTTCAAATTCACATTATATTACCAAAAATATCACTCATTCTATTCATTTTTCAACATTATTAATTATTTTACCTTAACGGAGAGAAAATTAATTTTGAATTGTATTATTTTATTTATTAAAAGATATTAGTTGAAATGTATTAGTTGTTTCATAAAAAAATATTAGTTGTTTTGTTCACACAATACCTAATTATAATATATATATATATATATATATATATATATATATATATATATATATATAATATTGAGTAGGTTTTGTGTGAGGTTGTCTTATATTATGAGATGGTAGAATGAAGTATAAATTTGACATGACACATTAGTATCTTAACATGAATGAAGGTTAATTTGTAATGTCTTTTGTCACTGAGACGGTTGCACACATGCAAAGAGAAAAAGATATAAAAAGTGATTATTACTTCCGAAAAATCCATTTAAAGAGATGAAGATTCGAACTAATCAAATCATTAAGGGTATGTTTGTTTTGGGACTCACACGGATGGATTTTGGACTTTGCAATCCACGCCCCATACGAGTTCAGGATTTAAAATCGGGTTTTCAAATCCCAAACTCAATCCCTACCTATAAACCTATTAGTATTTTTCATATAATTAAATACAATCACATCATCACTTTTTTATCATCCACTCAACCTCTCTCTTACTTTTCTCTTACACAATATAATAAAATAATACAACATCAATCACTAATAAACATTGATTTGATATAAAGTAAAATCTCACCCTACTAAAATCCCAAAGCAAACACATACTCATATTATTCATCAAGATTTTCACATCCTAAGATTTCAAAGTCATGACTTCCCCCGCACACTTAAATCCCAAAACAAACGTACCCTAATAGATATTAATAAAATTTTACTACTATTTATTTAATTAAAATGGTTTATAAGAATGATGAATTGTCACGTCAACTCATTAATTTGGTTGTACAAAAAATGCAATGATTGGCTCCATATCATACTCTCTCTGCATACTACCTCCGTCCCGAATCTTTTTTCACATTTTTCTTTTTGGGACGTCCCAACTTTTTTTTCACACTCTTAAAAAGAAAATAATTCATACACACAAAAGTCAATAAAACACATTTTATTTATTTTATTATTTAATTTCACACTCACATACTTCAATTTTCTTAAATATTATGTCATGTACTTCTATGAAAAATGACTCGGGACGGAGTATATAGTAGTAGGTCACACTCTTTCTCTGAATATGGTGACATCGGTATTAAATCAAAGTTCGCATCCACCGTTTGGGTAGGGGCCGTCTACTCCGTATAGAAAGTAAAGTTAAGACGGCGTAGGAGATAAAAGAAAAACAAAAACAAGGGTTTGACCGTGATTAATGGTGAAGGGTACACGTGAAATTTCACCCTTCCTCACAATGGCGTTGGGATAAACACACGAATAATCAACAAAGAACTTATTCGTTTACGTAGTGGAATGATCAATTATTCATCTCTTGTGTGAATCTAATAGGAAACAATACTAAGAATATAATGCACATTAAAGAAAAAACAATCACCATAAGATAACACGAGCAATTTTAACATGGAAAACCTCCTCAATGTGAGGAGTAAAAACCACGGGACCGAAGTCCACCCAAAAGTCCAAGTATTACAATATGCCACAACAGATATTCTACCACAAATATGCCAAGACAATCAATATTTGACAACA
Source organism: Ballota nigra (assembly GCA_947034835.1). NCBI lineage: Eukaryota > Viridiplantae > Streptophyta > Magnoliopsida > Lamiales > Lamiaceae > Ballota > Ballota nigra. Next base: position 117,532,336 of record OX344721.1, on the reverse strand, counting down.
ACAATGAGATTAGAAAGATCTCACCCAATAAACACCAACTGCTGTTCACTGTTCACGATGCCCGGAACCTAAGAACCCGATCTCCACCGTCAAAATCAACCCTTATGTGTCCTGAACGTGCTGTCCAAATTACAGCTCGATCCAGCGGTTGGTTAGTGAGAAACGACCCTTTTACCTCAGCTGCGCAAAAGTGAATCGCCCAAAAACAGACCTTCTGTTCGCAGCCTATTCCCGTCAATACAGAGTTCCAAATATGATATCCACCATCCAAAATGTAATAGAATGAATCCCAAACGTGCTGACAAAGTTTCAGCTCGATCCAACGGTTAGAACTCCGGATATTGCTTCTGCAAGATTTCAACTCCTTGGACTCCCTCAAAAAACGTGAATTGTATTTTTGACTATCTATTTTCTTCTATCTTCCCTCAATGTCTTCTAGGGCAAGATAACACCAAGTAATGGGCATACTTGGCTTTTCTAACTTGTTGGCTATTGGGCTTCTCCACATATTTGGAAACTCAACCCAACAAATCTCCCCCTTTCTGATTATGTGGAGAGACTAGCCATTCTGGCTATCATACGACACATCTCGAGCTTCTCTCTAGGCAATGTTGGGAAAATTGGGGTGCCCGAAATCTATTTGGGATGAAATTTAAATACGAATTTAAATTCAATTATTACTAGCATGAATTAATCCTGATTAATTCAAATAATAATTCCAACAACAAATTTAATATCATGCATGTTGAATTAATTCACATAAAATCTAGGCGGAATAAACAAGAATTTATGTGACTTAAGTACCTCTTGTAGAATTGGCCTTTGAATAAATGGGACAATCACGATCACGCTTTATCAACCAAAAAACCTTCTCAAGTATTTCCCTTTCGCCTTATTTGATCACCGGTGGGAGATGCTTTCAAGTAATTTAAATAACTAAGGAAAAAGAAAAATATATATGCTCTTGATTTTTCCAACACATGGAATTATGTTCTTGGGGATGAAATAAGCACCCCCTATTTATAATAGTAGTGGCCGAAAATTGTAGTATTTTATGGGCCTGGAGAAAATCTTTTCTTAGTCTCTAAGAAATCTTGAATATATCTCATATATTCTTTTCTCCATAATAAAATATTCCACAAAAATCTCACACTCCTTATTATAGGGTAGTTTTCGAAAATTATAGGATCAAGACACAAGATTTGGATCTTCTTGAATATATGAGATAATCTTGTATTCCAAGAATACTTATCTTCCATGATATATTTCCAAGAAAATCAACAAAATATTTTCTCTCCTAAATATCATATTTTCGAAAATTAAGAGAAAAAATCAGCATTTTTTTTTTATTTTAATCACCTTATCATTATTGGGCTACTTAATGGGCTACTTGAGGGGCCTTTAAGGAGAATTAAGATTGGACCTCCTAATGGACTTCTGAATTTCAATATTGAGCCCCAATATAATTCAATCCATTAATATTAATTATTACCACTAATAAATTAATATTGCACTATCCATCTTAATCCATATTACGATAATATGGGCTCCCAGTTATTATTTCCCGCGTTTAAGATTATCAAGTCCATTAATTAATTAAGCTTCTGAATAACTCTAAATTAATTAATATATTTCACCTTGGAGTAAAGACAGCTCAACATTATTATCCGTACCGAAGAAACTAATTCTTCACTTGCAAGATTTGGTACGATAAGACTTCTGAGCCCACCAAGGGGATTAATCACACGAGCCGTACTCGCACGCGTTTCTCCGTATTAAATCTTAGCAACCGTCGTATGATTAATATTACTGCTCAAAGCACAAGGTTCGAAGTCACGATGATTCTCACCCAATATGAATCAAAGCAGTAACCATTAAGCACACACGGTCCTATTTAAGTGACGAAGGTTAAGAAATCAATAACCTCTGAGGTCTAATTCTTCACATTTCAGAACAGAAGAATTTATCCTCGCTGTAGGTCCTCTTCAACACATACTAAATGTGCTAGTGCAATCTCTTAGTCAAGACAAGCCAATCTGAGATATACACATCGACCTTTCACGGCGGATTGTTCAATTCCACCTGGGTCGTGAATTTGTACGTTTAATTACAAGGAAACCGTTAATATAATCTTCCGTGATCGGGTATCACCACATTAACTACAATGTAACATGTACCATATATTGAACGGTTTGCAATAGATATTCAACATTCAATCATAACTAAAGCAAATGTGATAAAATAATTATTCTCATAAACAAGTGTTTAATACATGAGTTATACAAAGTAAAAGCATACTTTCACGTATAACTCCAACAATCTCCCACTTATACTTAAAGTCTGTTTTTTAGTATACATCATGCATGTCTTAGTGTAGTAGCTCTACGTGACATCTCTTCCTCTCCAATCGGCACACGGACCAGTCGCCAGATTTTGAAATGCTGAGAAATCTGAAAAAATCGGCCGGCCTTTCTGCTTTAATTATCAATTATTTCCACGTTTCTGCGATCTATGTGGTCAAGGTAGAATTAAGGGGCGTCGATTTCTAATCATCAACAAATTAGGTATCTGGATTCCAGGGACGACGTCATCCCAGAATACCGAAATCGTGTTGCTTCTCCTACGAAGAAATCGATCGCTCCCAAAATAGGATCCCACCAAAATAGAGCATGTTACCTCTCTCTCTCTTTTCTCTAGCATGCTTCATTTTCCCTCCATTTCAATTGTCTCCGTGCACGATCAGAATGTTGTCAACATGCGCTGCTCCATCGTCATGTCTATAAGGGCTGCCGCCGTGAATCTCCCACCTCATTCAGCAATTACATTTAGGTCAGGTAAGCGTCATATTTTTCTTTTTGAACAAGTTTTATGTGTTTTTATTGATTTGATAATTTTTTAATGAATTACTGGTAGCTGAGCAGTCTGAGCTTTGATTGTAATGACCAAAATTTCAATGAAGAATAAGCTATGGCATCTTAATTTGTGTTGCTTCTCTGCTGGGGTTGATGAATGTTGTTGCTAGTCAGTTTATGTGTACGGATGATGTGGCTTGTATTTGACTAACAAACAAAGTGTATAATTTGGTGTGTTTAATTGTGTGGAATTATGTATGTAAATGGCAAGTTGACATGAGAAGAGTAATTGTATTCAAGTTTCTGATTCAAATTTCCAAAAAAAAAATCCGATTCTATTACAAATTTGGCCTATTTATAGGCGAGTTCAGCATGAGGTGGCACGGTGACCAGCTAGTTGCCAAGTAGGAGCTGGCGTCCTGACGTGCAGGTTGCCCAAGTAGGAGCTGTCGCCGTGATAGCAAAGCAAACTTGATTGGACCGACTTGCCGCCTTCTCTGATTGGACCATATTTGTTATCTTATCTCTTCCAACTAGTTGCGTCATGACTTCATGTTGAAGTAAGGACCTGGGCTCCACTTAAACCGCCTTAGGACCGTGCCAAGTTGACGAGCCGACTTGGATGACCGACTTGATCATGTTGGGCGAGTTCAACCATCTTGCTCACGTGCTTGGCAAGATGCCACCTTTTCACTTGGACTTTCTTGAGGCTAACTTGCCACCCGACTAGGCGTATTCTTTGGGCTGACTTATCATGTGATTGTGCTATGCCTTGGAAGATGACGTCTAGTTCGGCACACCGACTTTCCATATAGTTATGCTAGGCTCAAATGTTGATGTCCAAGTTAGATTTTCAAGTTGGGTGTTCAAGTTGACTTATCTTTGCCCAACTTTAATAGTGGGTTGGACGACACTCTGTCATGTCCAGTTGGACCTTCTCGTGGCACTTGTCCATTGGTCGGTCAACTTAGTCTTGATCTGAGGTGTAACACTTTTACCAACTTGCTTGACTGGGTACAACAGTTGCCCCCCAGGTCGGGCTTTGAGGTTGGCCTCAAAGGACGATCTGGATACACATGTGGATAGAGGTAGGCCTCATTAAAAACCTTGACCCGTAAAACCCCGTGGGTGAAACCGAATTCAAGTAAAAAGAGTTACCATCTCTACCCAATAAGCATCACAACTATGTCTAATACTTTGCAAGTTGATCGTTGATTGTCAAAAGTGTGTTCTCCGAGTATGAACCATCTATTAGCATCTGGAAGTCGGTGGAATCAATATGCGATGATGTTCAACTTGGCAGTTGAACTTGATTTCGTAAGCATCCACCAGTTATAATGTTGCCCATTGCCGACTCGACCGACTTTAGATTTGAACCTGATCCAAATATGAACATTGTTTTCCGCACCTTTGCAGACGAGGTGGATCTGAATGACTAGTCTTCTGAAGAGGATGAAGTAGATGTTGAACTCTTGGTTGTTTGGTTTTGGTTGGCTTTGATAGTTTAAGTGTAAGGCGACCTTCGGGTCTTGAACTTGAACTTGGTATTTTGTCTTTCTAGGATGTTTGAATAATGTTTTCTTGGCAAACTTCCTTCTGATCCTTCAGATTGTTGAACTGGTTTGCTTTCTTTGAAGGGCTTAGTTATCGTCTTATTTACATTGCGACTTGGCTGCCTTTTTTTATTTGTGACATATTTTTTCTTACTAGCAAGTTGGCCGTCTTCTTTATGTTGCGACATGTAGTCTGTTCAACTTGCTAATAATTTATATGTCTTGTAATTCTTCTCTTGGTAGCATCTAGTCGTCTTGTTTACGTTGCAACTTGGCTACTTTGAGAGCTTTCGAAGGGTTTATTTGTCGTCTTATTTATGTTGCGACTTGGCTGCCTTCTTTTTTGTGTCGAAAGGGCTTACTTGTCGTCTTATTTACGGTGTGACATTCGGTCGTCTTATTTATGTGCGACCTGGTTGCCTTTCTTCGGGTTGAGACTCTGCCGTTTTAGGGCTTGGACTCAGACAAGCTTGACCGCTAGTCGGCTCTGCCTGATTAGGCTTGGTCCTAGATGGACTCTGCCTTCTAACTTATTACATAACCAACTTTCTTAAGAACAATACACTTTTCTTAAGAATAAACAATTTCGATTTCATATAACTTAGTCATTACATCATTGAGCTAAGCTATTACATAGATGGCTACTTCAAAATTCAACTTGGTCTTGAAACTTCGCCATTGATCTTGATGGATCTTGTCTGTTTTATTTTGAATTATTTCTTCATCTGGCTTCTTCAATGATTTCGTCTTTGTTACCCAAGTTGCTCACTGGGGTAATCAAATATGGGTAGGCATGGGTCAGTTTGGTAGACCCTTTGAATCTAGCCGTGTCAAGCGGCCAACTTCCTTCTTCTAAACCACTTGGCATCTCTCGAGTTGGAGAGAGATCTGACCAATTGGATATGGCTCCACCAACTTGCCAAGTGGGAGCACTAAGATCCCATCCCCTCTTTTGCCATCCTTAGTCTCTGTATCATCCATGGTTTCCAGGATGGCAAGATGAAGAAGGGGACGTTCGGGTGTTGAATCGCATCCTCTGTTGTTGTTTGAAAGATGGTGACTTCTTCATACGAGAGGTTGGTGGAGCGTTGATCAGCTCGGTTAACCCTTCGTAGAAGAAAATCTCTCGCCCATCCACCAGCAATTGAACTATCGTCCTCTGACTTCCAAACTGGTTGAGAAGTAATCCATATTTCAGGAAACTCCCAACTCAATTTTTCTATTGAAAGGATAATATTCATGAACTAGCTTCTGTAAACTCTCAACTTCGTCTCGAGATACTTACCCCCCGGTGTGATATTCCGGAGGCGAACTAGACCGTAAACATGGTAGATCCATGACAAGTTGATATATGCACTCGTTGTTTTCTCTTTCACGTCTGGAACTTGTTATTTTGTTTTCTTCCTTGTTCTTGAATGTTGAAAACTCCTTCCAATTTATAAGCAACTTGAATGAGAGCGGGTGAGTTGCATGTACTTCATATGATAGAATTAATGTCACATTCAAGTTCCCTTGGCCACCTGGAGCGGTTACCGCCACACCTTGAACTCACATAAATTGTTGAATTATCTTTCAAAAAACTTGGCTTGTCATCCAACTTGTCCTCCATTTGCTACCTCACATCTTCATTAGTGGTGCCAAAAGATCACAGCACCCTTCACCTCGGCAAGACTTTGAAGTTGATCGACTCTAGTTCGGTTCATCAAGTCGAACTGGGAATTTTATTTTTCTTTTCTTCCCCTTTTTTCTCTCTTTTTTTTTTTTTTTTTGCTTTTTTTTTGTTTGCTTTTTTTTTTGTTTGCTTTTTTTTTTGTTTGCTTTTTTTTTTTGCTTTTTTTTTTTTGGAGTAAACAATATTTACCACAAGATGAAATATATACAAAGTGAAGAAATTTTACTGGAAGTATTTCTTCAAGTTGGAAGCATTCCAGGGATGTTGGGCCAACTTGCCAACCATGCTCTCCAACTCGTACGCACCATTGGACAGTGGTCTAGTTACCCGAAATGGGCCCTCCCAAGTTGGTCCGAGCATTCCTGAAGTTGGATCCATATTCCGTCTGAGCACTAAATCCCCTGTGCGAAACTGACGCACCTTCACCTTGGAGTTATAATACTTCTCCGGTCTTTGCTTATAAATGGCATTTCGAAGGGCGGCCTCCAAACGCCTTTCCTCCAGTAAGTCCAGTTCGGTGTTCAACGTCTGATTGTTCTGCTCCTCATCAAAGTTGCTAGTTCTATAGCTTGGCACCTCGATCTCGGCTGGTATAACCGCTTCAGCCCCAAATGTAAGGGCAAATGGAGTCTTCCCCGTAGATAGTCTATGAGTTGTCCTGTACGACCATATCACATCGTATAGTTCAGTCGCCCATTCCCACTTAAGATCATCAAGTTTGGTTTTTAAGGCACGCTTGATGATCTTATTAATTGCTTCAACTTGACCGTTAGACTTCGGATGATAAGGAGTAGAGAAATATTTCTTTATCTTCCATGTTGAGAAAAAAATCTTGATGCGTTGTCCTTCAAATTGCTTTCCATTATCCGTCACGATGGCTTGCGGAATGCCATATCTACATATAATGAACCTCCAAATAAAGTTGATCATTCGTTGTTGAGTTATCTTCTTGATTGCTTGAACTTCAGCCCACTTCGTGAAGTAATCCACCGCCACTACTGCGAACTTGACTCCCCCCGGACCAGGTGGAAAAGGACCAATTAGGTCAATTCCCCACTTGGCAAAAGGCCATGGACTATATACTGAAATCAACTATTCCGGCGGACTATGAATGATCGGCGCATAGACTTGACAATTATGGCATGATCTAGCATAAGCAATTGCGTCTTTCTTCAAAGTGGGCCAATAGTACCCCTGTCTGATAGTTTTGTAGGCCAACGCCTGCCCCCATGTGTGGTTGCCGCAAACTCCATTGTGGATTTCGGCGAGCACTAACAATCCTTTCTCTTGAGTGATGCACTTCAACAATGGCAATGTGAAACTTCATTTGTATAGTTCACCATCAATGAGGACATATCTTGCTGCTTGGAGTCGAAGCCTGTTCACTTGCACTTTATCATCAGGGAGTTCGCCCGTGTGTAGATAAGTTGATATAGGTGACATCCAGTTGTCCTTGCCTTGGTCGACTTGATCTACTTGCATATCAACCTGCACATTTTGAATTGATGGAGTTGTTGCAGTTGTTATGACAATATCAGACAGGTCGACAACTCCCTCCGATATTGCTAAACGGGCAAGTGCATCTGCTTGAGAGTTAGAGTCTCGGGGTACCAGTTCAATAAACACCTGTTTGAACTGTTCAAGTAGTTCTTTCACTAGCAACTAATACTTGGCCATTTGATTTCCTCGGGCTTCAAATTCTCCACGAACTTGACAAACAATTAATTGAGAGTCACTAAAAATTTGAAGTCTGTGAACTCCAAGAGAAATTGCCATCTGTAGCCCGGCCACCAAGGCTTCATATTCAGCTTCATTATTGGTAGCTGGAAAATCGAACCTGACCGCCGTGGTAAATAATTAGCTAGTTGGACTTATCAAGACGATTCCAGCTCCTGCTTTCAAGTTGGTTGATGAACCATCAACATACATATGCCATGGAAGTTCCATTTCTCTGTCTGGACTATGGGGAAAAGTCAACTCGACGATGAAATCCGCCATCACTTGTCCTTTGATTGCTGTCCTGGGAGCATATGTAATGCCAAATTGACCAACTTCTAATGACCATTTGAGAAGTCTCCCAGTTGTGTCGGGTCGGTGGAGCACTTGTCGGAGTGAAAATGTGGTAAGAACTTCAATCGGATGATCGAAAAAATAGGGCCGAAGTTTCCTTACGCTCATGACCAGAGCGTACGCCAACTTTTCTAATGGAATGTATTTTAACTCAGCATCACGCAAGGATTGACTAACATAGTAGACTGGTAAGTGCGTTTTGCCTTCGGCCCGTACTAGAACAGCACTGATTGCTGACTCTGAAGCTGCCATATATAAAAACAACTTCTCGCCTGGAATTGGCTTGGAAAGAATTTTAGCATCCGCCAAGTAATCTTTAAGCCCCTCAAACGCCGACTGGCAATGCTCAGTCCATTCGAACTTTCCTTTTTTCAAAGCATCGAAAAAAGGTTTGCATCTATCTCCAGTTCGGGAGATGAACCTGTTTAATGAAGCTAGACATCCAGTTAACTTTTGAACTTCCTTGACACTTCGTGGAGGGCACATATCCACAATTGCTTGTATCTGGGATGGGTTCGCTTCAATTCCTCTCTGACTAACCATATGTCCGAGGAACTTGCCTGCTCCAATTCCGAAGCTGCATTTTTTAGGATTCAACTTCATATTGTACCCCCTTAAAATGTTGAAAGCAGTGGTTAAATGTTCAAGATGATCCTCCTTTCGTAGACTTTTACCCACGATATCATCAATATATACTTCCATTATTTTTCCCAAATGATTGTTGAACATCTTGTTCACCAACCGTTGGTAAGTTGCCCCCACATTTTTCAAACCGAATGGCATTCGTTCCCAACACAGCAAGTCCTTCTCAGTGTAGAAAGTTGTTTCTTCTTGATTGCCTTCAAACATGGCAATTTGGTGATAACCGGCAAATGTATCCATAAATGTCATCACTTCATGACCGGCCGTGTTGTCGACTAGGTAGTCGATATGAGGCATTGGAAAGTTGTCTTTTGGATATGCATCATTCAAGTCGGTGAAATCTATGCAGAGTCTCCAAGTTCCATTTGGCTTCTTGACTAGTACCGGGTTGGCAACCCATCTTGGACACTTGGCTTGTTTGATCAACTTGTTGTCAAGTAATTTCTTGACTTCAACATCGAGCGCTTCATATTTATCCGGACCAAACTTTCTTCTCTTCTGTTTTATGGGGAGGAGAGTTGGATCAATGTTGAGATGATGACACGCATGCTTCGGATCAATGCCTCCCATATCATCGTGTGACCAAGCAAAAACATCAATATTGCTCTTCAAATATTGAATCAAGTCGGTCCGAAGTGGTTCTGGAAGTTTAGTGCCGATGAAGATTTCCTGTTCAGGCCTGGCAGGATCACCTGATATGGCCTCAAGTTCTTCGGCAGGAGTTGCCCGCCTCTTTTGTTGTTTCCACCGGGGATCTGGAACTGAGCTCGCACCATCGCCATCAATATCCATTGGTTCAAAGCAGATTCTAGGCTCCACATTGATCACTGCCTCTAGTGCTACTTCAGTTAGACTTGTTGACCCATGAACATCATCAATGTCCATTAGTTCATTCGTGGGGGGTAAGCACTCGATGCGCGGCTTCTTGGTTGATATTGGTACTTCTTCACCCTTTGAACTCTGTCCAAGTTCCAATTGTTTGACTTGCACCACGTCATTGGTCTTATGATCGACAAATGGCTCCAACATGGCGACCTTAGGAACTTCTTCAACTGAAGTGGTAAGAATGCATTCTCTGGCTCGCCTTTGATCACCAGCCACTGTTCCTACCCCCTTAGGGGTAGGAAACTTGACACAATAGTAATATGTCGAGGCTGCCGCCTTGAACTCATTAAAGAAAGGCCGGCCCAGAAAACCATTATATGTGGAAGGTTGGTCTATGATGATGAACTCCACCATTCTGAGGTGCTTGATCTCGGGATCTGTAGTTGATTCCAACTCGACCGCTAGAGTTATAATCCCATGTGGAATGGAAATGGCATCTCCGAACCCTAGAATTCTGTGATCACAAGGTCGGATATAAGCCGAAAGATTTTCAATTTGATCCAAAGTCTTTTTGAAGATGATATTGGCGTATGAGCCAATGTCAACCAGAAGACGATGTACTTTGACACCCATAATATTTGCACTGATAATAAGGGCATCATTATTTGGCGAAATGACACCTTCCAAGTCGTCTTCCGTAAAGTTTAGTTGGAAAGATGGAACTGCCAAGTCGGGCAAACTGGCTGAGCAAACTTGGAACAAATTGTCCATTGCTCGGAGTTCAGCTTTCTTCCTTCGATTGGATAGTTTCCGCTCTGGTTGACAACCTCCCACAGGACCATAATCAGGATGCAACATGTCCACTTCACGACGAACTTCTGATCTCGGCATAGGAGGTACTTGTTTCTGGCGATCAAGTTTATTCCGGAGGTCAACCTCCTCTTCTTCAGATGATTCATCGTAAGCCTCTTTGCCTCTTCGTCTACTTGGCCCAACTTCTCTTCGTCTACTTGGCCCAACTTGATCTTCGGTCCTCACCCGGGGGGAGGACGTTTTACAAAGTCCGTCAACCTTCCATCTTCGTAAAGTTTCCATAGTTGCCTCAGAAGATCTCGACATTCAGCAGTATTGTGTCCAATCGAATCATGGAAATCACAAAACTTTCTCGGATTTAACTTATTGCTTTCTTTGTAAAGTGGTCTTGGCGGAGTTAGCCATTGCTTCTCCCGGATTTGATTGAACACAACTTCCGGAGATACTTTAAGTACTTCTTTGATGGCTTTAACTTCCATCCCTTCATCAAATGGCTTGATTGTCCCTGGAACTTTATAGGGATTTCCTCTTCTAGTTGGGCCTGCCTTCTTTGGTGCCTCTTCTACCTCACTCATTCGCTCGGCCATCACTTCCGCCATGCGAACGAATTGTCCTGCTCTTTCTCTGAACTCGGCATAACACTTGGGAAATTTTTGGTTCATTGCATACCATAAGTCGGACCCAAAATTTCAAACCTCCCACGGCACTAAGTACTGTGGCATCCTCAGTTACCGGTTCACCTTCGATCAGAACTTTATCAAAGCGGTCAAGGTATGCTCGATCTGACTCCTCCTTGTTTTGTTTGAAGTTGGTTAGTCGTTCTTTTGGGGCCGGCCGAACTGCTGTAGCCGCAAAATGGGTTAAGAATTTTTGCCCAAGTTGCACAAAGGATGAGATGGAAGCTGCTGCCAGAGAAGAAAACCATTTATGTGCTCGATCCCCCAAAGTTAGAGGGAATTGTCGACATTGAGTAGCATCTGTGGCCCCAACTGACACCACATAGTCGGAGTATTTGCTCAAATGCACTCGAGGATCAGACTCTCCATTATATGGTGTAATGGAGGGAACTTGAAGCTTCTTTTGAACTGGAGCAGTCAAGATGGTTACTGCCAGTGGTGATGAAGGCATTATGTTAGTATGCCCCAACTTCTTGGACTCGTCAAGTTCGGCTTGCAACTTGGCGATGGATTTTTGCATCTCCCGAATTGAATCAATGTTGACTTCCTCTATTTGAGTTGGACATGTGACCAACGGGCCGATGCGATCATGAACTGATTGAACTTTCTTTTGAGGAAATACTTGTGAGCCAAGGCGACTCAAGATCGGCTGCCGACCTTCCTCAGATTGAACATGAACTTCTGATGCATTCCTCCTCTGTGAAATATTTTCATCTTCTGGAACTGGCATTGGATGCTCGCGATCTTGACGGATGGGATGCACGTTCGTACGCGGCTGCCGACCTAGACGTTCCAAAGCCGATCTGTGGGATTTTTGGGGTTGCATGTTTTCAGAGTCATCACATCGACTTTGGTCATGATCTTGCATCTTTCTTTTCCCATTATCATTGGGAACTCGCCTTCCACTACTTACAGTCTGAGATACTCGATCTCGATCATCTAGCCTAGCTCGGCCAGTGCTAGTTGCTCTTTCTTTCAAATGCTCTTTGTGTTTCTTGGTCAAGTAGTCCAGCACCTCAGCTATACAATGGGGGTCACGCCCTATATTTGTCAAGTTGACTGGGGCGTCCAAGGGAACTTGAAGTTCTCCGTGGCCCCTTGAAGACCTCCAATTTTGAGTTTGGTTTTGAGTGGTTGACATATTTAGGTAAAGTGTTTAGATATAAAAGGTAAGGATTTTTTTGTGTTTTTTTTTTCTTTTTCTAAGAAAACAGCTACTTGGTTGAACAAGCAAGAACAGTACTTCCCAACTTTCCACGGCAACTTGCTGGATTTGATATGACGGAGGTTCGACACCCTCCTTCTAGCGCCAATTGTTGCTAGTCAGTTTATGTGTACGGATGATGTGGCTTGTATTTGACTAACAAACAAAGTGTATAATTTGGTGTGTTTAATTGTGTGGAATTATGTATGTAAATGGCAAGTTGACATGAGAAGAGTAATTGTATTCAAGTTTCTGAGTCAAATTTCCGAAAAAAAATCCGATTCTATTACAAATTTGGCCTATTTATAGGCGAGTTCAGCATGAGGTGGCACGGTGACCAGCTAGTTGCCAAGTAGGAGCTGGCGTCCTGACGTGCAGGTTGCCCAAGTAGGAGCTGTCGCCGTGATAGCAAAGCAAACTTGATTGGACCGACTTGCCGCCTTCTCTGATTGGACCATATTTGTTATCTTATCTCTTCCAACTAGCTGCATCATGACTTCATGTTGAAGTAAGGACCTGGGCTCCACTTAAACCGCCTTAGGACCGTGCCAAGTTGACGAGCCGACTTGGATGACCGACTTGATCATGTTGGGCGAGTTCAACCATCTTGCTCACGTGCTTGGCAAGATGCCACCTTTTCACTTGGACTTTCTTGAGGCTAACTTGCCACCCAACTAGGCGTATTCTTTGGGCTGACTTATCATGTGATTGTGCTATGCCTTGGAAGATGACGTCTAGTTCGGCACACCGACTTTCCATATAGTTATGCTAGGCTCAAATGTTGATGTACAAGTTAAATTTTCAAGTTGGGTGTTCAAGTTGACTTATCTTTGCCCAACTTTAATAGTGGGTTGGACGACACTCTGTCATGTCCAGTTGGACCTTCTCGTGACACTTGTCCATTGGTCGGTCAACTTAGTCTTGATCTGAGGTGTAACACTTTTACCAACTTGCTTGACTGGGTACAACAAATGTCGTCATTTTGTTGAAGGTGGAATTTTTTTTTAGGAATGTATAATCCTAATTATGAATTGCTCCACTCATCACCAATGATAATAATAATTTGATGGAAATAAAACCCATGAAAATGGTTCTAAACAATGCACCATAAGTCATAATCAAAGTTGTATAGTTCAGTTCATCATAACAACAATAACACAGTAACACTATAATACTATATTAAATAAGACGTAGAAAAATACGCATATACGATAGAGAAGTGGGTTAGGCGAGTAATGATTGATGTTACTGATATAGAGTACTTAGTCCATTTTTTCAATTTTCCACGTTTGATATCATATATGGTCCCAAATTTAGAGGCTTTTGCTTTAGTATTCTTTGAGATTATCTATATATCGGTGTTCTCCAATCTTCCTCTGTCAGTTCTTCTTCGACCTGGTTGATCTTATAGTCACTGGTGGATGGATGAAAAATCTTTGTTATTGTAACTTCTGAAAGTTATGCTGGTCCGTGCTAGTAGCCAAACGAGCAAGTGCATCTGCTTGTGCATTGTTGTCCCTCGGCACCTGTTCAATATAAATTTGCTCGAAGAGTGAAGCCAGGTGAGCAACAATTTTTTGATACAAGGCCATGTTTTCATCTTTAGCTTCGTACTCCCCACGGACTTGGTTGACTATTAACTGAGAATCTCCATAAATTTGTATTTTTCGAACCCCTACGGCCAGAGCTAGTCGTAGTCCGGTTATCAGTGCTTCGTACCCAGCTTCGTTGTTTGTTGCCATGAATTCGAATCTGACCGCTGAAGTGAACACTTGCCTATCTGGACTGATCAGCACTATCCCGGCTCCCGCTGCTGTGTTATTTGATGACCTATCCACGTACATATGCCATGGATGGTTATGACCTCTCATCGGATCCTGAGGGAAGGTTAACTCGACGATGAAATCGGCTAACGCTTTTCCTTTGATCGCTGTTCGAGGTGCATAAGATATTCCGAACTGGCTTATCTCTAGCGACCATTTAAGGAGACGGCCAGCCGTGTCAGGCCTTTGCAGGATTTGCCTCAATGGGAATGTTGTTAGCACCTCCACTTGATGATCAAAGAAGTAAGGCCGTAGCTTTCTTACACTCATTACCAGAGCGTAGGCTAACTTTTCCATGGGTGAATATTTGATCTCCGCTTCATGTAAGGCCTGACTTACGTAGTAGATTGGCAAGTGGAACTTTCCTTCCGCCCGAACTAAGACTGAGATGATGGCCACCTCTGACGCAGCTAGGTATAGGTACAGTTTCTCTCCCGAGACAGGCTTTGATAGTATCTTGGTGTCGCTAAGATATTCCTTCAGTTGCTCAAATGCCTGTTGACAATTGCTTGTCCATTGGAATTGCCCTTTTTTGATAGCGTCGAAGAAAGGTCGACACTTATCACCTGATCTTGAAATGAATCTATTCAACGCTGCTAAACATCCGATTAGTCGTTGAACCTCCCTGACCGATCTTGGTGGCTGCATGTCCATGATTGCTTTGACCTTTGATGGATTCGCCTCAATGCCTCATTGACTGACCAGGTGCCCAAGGAACTTTCCCGAGTGAACTCCGAAGTTGCTTTTCTTCGGGTTTAGTTTCATGTTGTATGCTCGAAGTATTTCAAATGCTTGTGTCAGGTGTTCCAAATGATTTTCCTTTTTCGGGCTTTTTACGACTATGTCATCCACGTACACTTTCATTGTTTTGCCAATATATTCATCGAACATTTTGTTGACGAGTCTCTGATACGTGGCTCCTGCGTTGATTAACCCGAACGACATCCTCTTCCAACACAATAAGTTTTTGTTGGTGTAGAAAGTTGTGCTTTCCTGGTCGTCTGGGTGCATTGGTATTTGGTGATATCCCGCGAATGCGTCCATGAAGGTAAGGAGTTCGTGTCCTGCCGTGTTATCCACCAACTGATCAATGTGTGGCAGTGGGAAGTTGTCCTTAGGGCAAGCGGCATTTAAATCGGTGAAGTCAATACATAACCTCCACGTGCCATTTGGTTTCTTCACTAACACTGGATTTGCCACCCATCTGGGGCATAAGGCTTCTTTGATAAGGTCATTATCAAGTAGCTTCTTTACTTCCACGTCCAGTGCTTCGTATTTGTCAGGCCCGAATTTTCTTCTTTTTTGTTTCACCGGTTTTTTTGTTGGATCAATATTTAGCTTATGACAGGCATGCTCAGGGCTGATGCCTACCATATCAGCATGCAACCATGCGAATATGTCGAGATTAGACTTGAGGAATTCTTTCATTCTGAATCTGTATGGCTCAGGGAGCTCAAACCCAATGAATAATTTCAAGTCTTCTCGATTCGAGTCGACTCTTATTGCTTCCAGTTCCTCAACCGGGGTTGCTCTTTTTTTCTGACTTTTCCAACGAGGATCGATGATGGGCCCCTCTAGGTTGAGCTCATCCTCGATCATGGGTTCTGCCTCTAGTCTTGGTTCTATGTCTTCAACTTTATTTGGTTTTGGTACAACTTCATTTCCTTGTTGCTCACCTGAGCCCTCCTGCTCGTCCTCGACCTGCTGGTCGTCTACCTCCATCATCTCAGTATCAGTGGATTCCATAATTTCATTTAAGATGGAGGGTTCATCCCCAGCCCTGCTGCTCGGCTGTTCGTCCATGATGGACACCTTGTCGTCTTTAGGTTGAAGTTGCAGGAGGCATTCTCGAGCTTTCTTTTGATCGCCTTTAACCGTACCTAAACCTTTTGGAGTTGGAAATTTGAGACAACAGTAGTACGTTGAAACGACCGCTTTGAATTCATTCATAAAGGGTCGACCGAGAAACCCATTATAGGCAGACTGTTGATTTACAACTAAAAATTCTACCATTCTAGTCAGTCTCCTTTCGGGGTTCTCAGTCGATACAAGTTTGACCGGTAACGTAACTAGTCCTAAGGGAACGGTTACAGCATCTCCAAACCCTAATATCTTATGATTACACTCCTTTACATACTCCTCATAATCACCTAACTGATCTAGTGTACTTTTAAATATGATATTTGTGTAGGAGCCGGTATCCACAAGCAAGCGATGGACTCGGATCTCCATAATGTTAGCACAAATAATCGGTGAGTCGTTGTGTGGAGTAAGTATTCCATCTAAGTCTTTTTCAGAAAACACCAGGTCTCCCGTCTTCTTAGTAGCTTGGTTCACTCCTACTTCTCTGACTTGAGCCACTGCTCCCAGATCTGCTTTTCTCTTCCTTTTGGACATTGGAGGTCTTCCATCTGAACAAGCTCCTACCGGTCCGGCTGGTTCAAGCATTAAATTTTTTCGGACGGGTTCCGTCGGAGCCGTGAATGCCTTTTTACCCTTCTTGTCCATCTTGCTCGGCTGCTCGTCTTCCTCGTCATCCTCTGAGCTAGATGGAACTGTCATTCTGGGCCTCTTGCCTGACTGCCTTTTGACAAACTCTGACAGTTTTTCTTCTTCATAGAATCTCCACAGTTGCTTCAAGAGGTCCCGGCATTCACTTGTGAAATGGCCTATGTTTTGGTGATATGCACAGTATTTGTTAGGATTTAATTTTCCTCGCTCTTGCCGTATTTTTTGGGGTTCTGACAGAATATCTTTATCCTTCACGTTGTTATATACGGCTTCTATAGATGTGGATAGGACATGGTTCAACTTTTCCTTCAACTCGGAACCTTCGCTGAAGGCCTTCATGTTCTCAGGGTCCTTGTATTCCCCTCCTGACTTCTTTCCCGGCTTTTTGGTGTCAGCCTTGTTACCCAACTCTTTTTATAAGGTTTCTTGCATTGAGATGTACACACCGGCTTTTGTTTGAGTTATACGTGAAAGTATGCTTTTACTTTGTATAACTCATGTATTAAACACTTATTTATGAGAATAATTCTTTTATCACATTTGCTTTAGATATGATTGAATGTTGAATATTTATTGCAACCAGTTCATTATAAGTGGTACTTGTTACATTGTAGTTAATGTGGTGATACCCGATCACGGAAGATCACATTAACAGTTTTCTTATAACTAAACGTACAAATTCACGACCTAGGTGGAATTGAACAATCCACCGTGAAAGGTCGATGTGTAAGTCTCAGATTGGTCTGTCTTGACTAAGAGATTGCACTAGCATATTTAGTATGTGTTGAAGAGGACCTACAGCGAGGATAAATTCTTCTGTTCTGAGATGTGAAGAATTAGACCTCAGTGGTTGTTGATTTCTTAATCTCCGTCACTTAAATAGTATCGTGTGTGCTTAATGGTTACTACTTTGATTCATGTTGGGTGAGAATCATCGTGACTTCAAACCTTGTGCTTTGGGCAGTAATATTAATCATACGACGGTTGCTAAGATTTAATACGGAGAAACGCGTGCGAGTACGGCTCGTGTGATTAGTCCCCTTGGTGGGCTCATAAGTTTTATCGTACCAAATCTTGCAAGTGAAGAATCAGTTTCTTCGGTACGGATAATAATATTGAGTTATCTTTACCCCAAGGTGAAATATATTAATTAATTTAGAGCTATTCAGAAGCTTAATTAATTAATGGACTTTGTTGATAGGCGAACATCATCCAAAATGAAGCGAACAAGAGTTACATGCTTAAACAAAGATAGTCAACATTGGGGTGCATCTACCATTCTGAGAGGTGTATAAAGTGACGAACAACTCCCCCGACGAACAACTAATGGGCGAACAAGTATTTAGACCCGAGACCAAGAATGAGCCAACTGTGAAGTCATCAATGACGAACAACTTGGTCAAATTATAATACAACGGCCATGGTGAACAAGTGAACAAAGCCATAAGGCGAACAACTTCCAAAGTACAACCTCAAGAGGCGAACAACTTTAAGTTGGAGAATCAACAAGATCAATCAAGCCGACCTAGGCGAACAACAATGAGTCCGAGATAAGACCAAAGAAGACTTTGTAGCTAAGATTCAGCTTTGATAGGATCAAAGGGACACATGTCAAGCATGCAGGCTAGGGAGACCAAGAGTCTTGGACACCTCATGCTTGTTAGTCTCTATAAATAGTTGTTCTCCAGCTGTGAAATACAAGTTCAAAAAAAAGTTAAAATACCTAAACAATTCCAAAACACACACAAATACACCTAAAACGCCCACACATACGAAATCGGTTCAATTTTGACTATCGAATTTATTAATCCGATAAATTCACACCCCGATTTACCATTTACGGTGGTAATCAATCACACGTTATTGATTGGTGACGTAAAAATAGATTAGAACAGCCATTAATCCATCCGATTAAATACGTTCATCAACAGACTTGATAATCTTAAACGCGGGAAATAATAACCGGGAGCCCATATTATCGTAATATGGATTAAGATGGATAATGCAATATTAATTTATTAGTGATAATAATTAATATTAATGGATTGAATTATATTGGGGCTCAATATTGAAATTCAGAAGTCCATTAGGAGGTCCAATCTTAATTCTCCTTAAAGGCCCCTCAAGTAGCCCATTAAGTAGCCCAATAATGATAAGATGATTAAAAAAAAAAATATAATGCTGATATTTTGCACTTAAATTTTCAAAAATTATGATTCAAGGAGAGAGAAGATTTTGTTGATTTTCTTGGAAAGATATTATAGAAGATATGTATTCTTGGAATACAAGAATATCTCATATATTCAAGAAGATCCAAATCTTGGGATCTCTTATTGAAGTTTTCGAAATTTACAAGCATAACAAGGTGAGTGAGATTTTTGTGGAATATTTTATTGTGGAGAAAAGAATATATGAGATATATTCAAGATTTCTTAGAGACTAAGAAAAGATTTTCTCCAAGCCCAAATATACTATAATTTTCGGTCACTCTATGTTATAAATAGTGGGTGATTATTTCATCCCCAAGTACATAATTCCATGTGTGGGAAAAATCAAGAGCATATATATTTTTCTTTTTCCTTAGTTATTTAAATTACTTGAAAGCATCTCCCACCGGTGATCAAGTAAGGCGAAAGGGAAATACTTGAGAAGGTTTTTGGGTTGATAAAGCGTGATCGTGATTGTCTCGTTTATTCAAAAGCCAATTCTACAAGAGGTACGTAAGTCACATAAATTCTTGTTTATTCCGCCATAGATTTTATGTGAATTAATTCAATATGCATGATGATAAAATTGTTGTGGAATTATTATTTGAATTAATTAGGGTTAATTCATGCTAGTAATAATTGTATTTAAATTCGTATATAAATTTCATCCCGAAAAGATTCTGGACACCCCTATTTTCCCAACAACTGGTATCAGAGCCACGGTTTCGGGCTCTGATCTTTAAATTGGAATTTAATTTGTTTAACATTAAATTGAAATTAGATAGTAGAATTGCTAGATCTTTTTTGCAGGCATCCAATTATCATGGTTTTAATGTTTATTATTTTTCATGCGTGTGAATTAATTATTTTTAATTCGATTCGTTCGAATTTATTTTTCTCGTGAGAAAATCCACGAGTAGATTAGTTGTTTTTATTTTGATTTGATCATTGTAATAGACTAGTCTAGATCTAGTATTTTTTTTTTTGAAAATAAATTGTAACCGGATCGAGACGAAGAACGAAGAATTAAAGACGGCGTACCCGGACGACGTATGCATGCGTGGCGCATGCATGGGCGTAAAATCATGCATGGGGTGAAAAATGAGAATGAACGGCGAAACCCGGTGCACGGGGTGCGCGAGGCGCACGACCCGCGCACGACTGGCGCGGTATGGCGCGAACGCGCGCGCACGTAGGCGGCGCTCGGCGGCCAGCTGCTCGGTGCCGTGCCGAGTGGCGCGCGGGCCCACTCTTTGGGCCGACGCTCGCTGTATCTCGGGCCGTGGAATTTTTTTTTCAAATTAAATTCAGTTCTCGATTTTTTTTTTTTATTTTAAACGTCGTCCCGAACCCCAAACGAAGTTATTTTTGATGAAGTGTTGTTGTTCGAGTGGGAGCATATCGAGACGAACGATGGAAAGCAACAAGGACGATATTTCGTATCAAGACGTGAAGAAATTAAACCGTGACAATTGGATTTGAGTGCTCCAATGTGTTTAAATTTATTTTGATGGATGTTTTATTTCGTGACTTATTATTATTTGTTAATATGTGTTTGCATGAATTTTATTGTCCAAGAAAAACTTTACTTTCGAAAATTACTAAGTATGTTTATTTAATCGCAATTTTATTCCGGATATTAAAATTGGATTAATTTGGCCTCCATAATTTATTTATTTGTGAAGTTCTTTTGGAATACATTTCCCCCTCGGATCGGCCAAAAGGACGGATTTCACATGAATAAATTCCGAAAGGATGATTGTGGATTATTACTAGTGGCGGTATTGACCCTCACCACGAGTGGCTTGCTCAAAGCGAAATAATAATCCTGTATTTAATTATGGTTATTACTTAGGCATAAGAAATTGATATTAACTTACTCCCCTCGGAGTCCCTGTCAATTTTTATGTGGTCAAAGTGGGAGCCAACTATTAATTTTGAATTAAGGATTTGTAACTTTTAAGTTTATGATCCGCTTGAATGTGTTTAAATGTATAGACCACCCCTCGTGGCGCATTTAAATTGTTTCGAGATGTTGGCTGATGCATAATTATATTGTTTTAAGGTTTCAATATAATTGATGTGATCGAATTATGTAATAATTTCGTATTTTTCTAGATATTGATATAAATGTATGTTTTATTCTCAGTTCATCATGACGCAACCTTTTAATCCACTGTTTAGTATACTTAAAGATAACAAACTTGTCGGTGAGAATTATGTTGATTGGAAACGTAATCTTGATATTGTCCTAACCGCTCAACACCACAAATGGGTACTTACTACTCCTAAGCCCCAATAACCTGCCGAAGATATGAGCAAGGCGGTCAAGAAAGAGCATAAGAGTTGGTTTGACTCTGATGAGATGGCTAGGTGTACTATTCTGGCTTCAATGTCAGATGTGTTGCAACACCAACACCAACACATGGAGACCGTCTCTGAGATAATGCTCAATCTTGAAGCGATGTTTAAACATCAGAACCGTACAGCTAGGCAAATCACCATGCGAAAGATGCTTTCGTTGAAGATGGTGGAAGGTACGCCCGTAAGGGATCACGTTATCGAGATGATGGGTTATCTCAACAAGTTGGAAGTACTTGGTGCGGAATTTGATCTCCCTACTAAGGTCGGTTTCGTTCTCCATTCTCTGCCGAAGAGCTTTGAGCAGTTTCAGTTGAACTATCAAATGAATGATCGGGCAAATAGTTTGTCCGAGCTCTTGCAAACTTTGGTGTCGGCGGAGACTTTAATGGATCATCAAACTGTTGTTATGGTGGCAAATGGTCCGTCTGCCTCTTCGGGTCCCAAGGGAGGGAAGAAGAGAAAGAGGACGAAAGGCCAGACCCAAGCAAATCCAACTGTTGCGAAACCTAAGGCAAAGGGAGAAGGAGGTGGAAAGAAAGCTGCTAAGGGTAAGTGCTTCAACTGTGGTGAGAAGGGACATTGGAGGGCGACCTGTTCTAAGCCTAAGAAGGCGGTAAAGAAAGGTAAGTCTCATGCTTTAGTCGTTGAAACTTATGTTGCGGCGTATGCTGCCCACGTTTGGGTAGTGGATACCGGGGCAACTGATCATATTTGTTTCACTCTTCAGGGGTTCCAGCTAACCCGACGACTTAGCAAGAATGAGATCCTCGTCACTTTGGGCGATGCTACGAGAGTGGCAGCCGAAGCAGTGGGAGTCGTGCACCTATCTTTTGAAGATAGAGTTTTAATTTTAAGAGATGTTTTATACGTTTCGAACTTTAGGAAGAATTTAATTTCGGTTTCTAAGTTATTTTTTTTATGGATATTCAGTTACTTTTAATAAAGTTGTTACTGTTTCTTTTAAGAATGATACTATCTATCATGGAACGTTGGTAAACAATCTCTATACGATTAAGTGTGCACACCACTCACATAATGAATCTAATAACACGTCGATCATTTTGAGAAATAAAAGAAAGCGTTCTTCGGAGATGAACGAAATATTTCTATGGCATCTTAGACTAGGTCATATTAATCTAAAGTAGATAGAGAGATTGGTGAAAGACGGATCCTTGGAATCATTCCAAGTCGAGCCATTTCCAACTTGTGAATCCTGTTTAGAGGGTAAAATGACCAAGAGGGCATTTGGAGCCAAGGGGAATAGAGCCACGGAAGTGTTAGAACTCGTTCATACCGATGTGTGTGGTCCAATGACGATCAAAGCGAGAATGGGGTATGAGTATTTCGTCACCTTCATTGACGATTACTCGAGATATGGGTACATTTACCTTATAAGGCATAAGTCTGAAACTTTTGATAAGTTCAAGGAGTTTAAGGCCGAAGCCGAGAAACATAGGGAAAATAGTATCAAGTTTCTACGATCAGATCGTGGAGGCGAATACCTCAGCGATGAATTCTTGAACTACTTATCGGACGAAGGGATCGTATCCCAGTTAACCGCACCGGGAACCCCTCAACAAATCGGTGTGGCGGAACGAAGAAATCAGACTCTTTTAGAGATGGTCAGATCCATGATGAGTTATTCGGATTTACCCAAGTCATTTTGGGGTAATGCCTTGGAAACGGCGGCTTACATTCTAAACTTGATGTCATCCAAATCGATTCCTAAAACTCCAATGGAATTGTGGACCGGGCGCAAGCCCAGTCTAAGACATTTGCGGATTTGGGGTTGTCCGGCATACGTGCTAGACAAGAAAGTCGGTAAGTTGGATCCACGTTCGGAATTAAGGTTGTTTATAGGATACCCTGCGGGAACGAAAGGGTGTATATTCTATAGTCCCAAGGATCAAAAGACTGTGATCAGTACACACTTTAAATTCTTGGAGGAAGACTATATGAACAATCGGAAGCCTAAAAGTGAAATTACCTTAGAAGAATTGAGAGGTCAAACCTCGATACCAAGTATACAAGATGATGTACCAGTACCACACGTCACATCTTCACAACTAGAACCCCGTCGCAGTGGGAGGATTACTAGGCAACCCGAGAGATTCATGGAAATAGGAGAATCTTCGGATTTAATTCCCGGTGATGAATCAGACCCATGGACATACGACGGGGCAATCCAAGACAAAGACGCGGAGTCGTGGCAAACAACAATGGAAACCGAGATGGGTTCGATGGATCATAATCAAGTGTGGGAGTTGGTCGAACCACCCAATGGGGTAGAACCCATTGGATGCAAGTGGGTGTACAAGAGGAAAAGAGGATCGGACGGAAGGGTTGAGACCTTTAAAGCAAGGCTAGTGGCCAAAGGGTATACTAAAAAAGAAGGGATCGATTATGAGGAAACCTTTTCGCCTGTAGCTATGCTTAAGTCCATCAGTATTCTCTTGTCGATCGATGCGCACCTAGATTACGAGATTTGGCAAATGGATGTCAAGACAGCTTTCCTTAACGGAAGTCTTGACGGGATAGATATCTATATGCAACAACTCAAAGGTTTTATTGAAAATGGCCAAGAGCACCTCGTATGCAAGCTTAAGAGATCCATTTATGGACTTAAGCAAGCATCGCATACTTGGAACCAGTGTTTTGATCAAATGATTAAGTCTTATGGGTTTGATCAAAACGAGTTCGAAAGTTGTGTGTATAAGAAACGTGACGGAACTGCGGTGGTATTCTTAGTATTATACGTAGATGATATTCTACTCATTGGAAACAATGTAAAGGTATTGTCAGACGTAAAGGTATGGCTGTCAAAACAATTTAATATGAAGGACTTAGGGGAAGCCGGTCACATCCTTGGGATCAAGATCACTCGCGATCGCAAGAAGAAGATGTTGGGCTTATCGCAAGCTTCATACATTGACACTATTTTGAAGCGTTTCAGCATGCAAGATTCCAAGAAAGGTTTTGTACCTTTTAGGTACGTAATCCATCTATCTAAAGAAATGAGCCCTCAGACGCAAGCGGAGATAGATGACATGAAAGGTGTTCTGTACGCTTTGGCCGTAGGAAGCCTTATGTATGCAATGCTGTGTACGAGACCGGATATCTGCTTTGCCGTGGGCATGGTGGCAAGATATAAAAGTAATCCCGGAAAAGACCATTGGACTGCCGTAAAGTGCATCTTGAGGTATCTGAAAAGAACTCGTGAGCGGATGCTGATTTACCAGTCAGATAGTCTTGTTCCCGTGGGATACACGGACTCGGATTTCCAATCAGACATAGACTCCAGAAAGTCAACCTCGGGTAGTGTATTTTGCATGGGAGGAGGAGCCATTTCATGGAGAAGCGTTAAGCAGAAATGCATCGCCGATTCGACCATGGAAGCCGAGTATGTAGCTGCTTGTGAAGCAGCGAAAGAGGCAGTTTGGCTCAAGAACTTCTTAGTGGACTTGGACGTTGTTCCGAATTTGCCCGACAAGATAATTGTCTTTTGTGACAATGCCGGAGCAGTTGCAAATTCAAAGGAACCTAGAGCCCACAAGGCCAGCAAACACATAGAAAGAAAATACCATCTTATACAAGAAATCGTTAAGAGAGGAGATATAGAGGTGGCAAAGATAGCGTCGGGAGACAACCTAGCTGATCCATTCACAAAGGGTCTGCCTCAGTGTACATTCGAGAGACATGTGGATGGAATGAGAGTCAAGACTATTGCCAATCTGCTTTAAGTATAAGTGGGAGGAATTATTAGGTTAGTGTAGGTTGACATGAGATGTCACGTAGAACTACTACACTAAGACATGCATGATGTATACTAAAAAGCAGACTTTAAGTATAAGTGGGAGATTGTTGGAGTTATACGTGAAAGTATGCTTTTACTTTGTATAAGTCATGTATTAAACACTTGTTTATGAGATTAATTCTTTTATCACATTTGCTTTAGATATGATTGAATGTTGAATATTTATTGCAACCAGTTCATTATAAGTGGTACTTGTTACATTGTAGTTAATGTGGTGATACCCGATCATGGAAGATCACATTAACAGTTTCCTTGTAACTAAACGTACAAATTCACGACCTAGGTGGAATTGAACAATCCACCGTGAAAGGTCGATGTGTAAGTCTCAGATTGGTCTGTCTTGCCTAAGAGATTGCACTAGCACATTTAGTATGTGTTGAAGAGGACCTATAGCGAGGATAAATTCTTCTGTTCTGAGATGTGAAGAATTAGACCTCAGTGGTTGTTGATTTCTTAATCTCCGTCACTTAAATAGGACCGTGTGTGCTTAATGGTTACTGCTTTGATTCATGTTGGGTGAGAATCATCGTGACTTCAAACCTTGTGCTTTGGGCAGTAATATTAATCATATGACGGTTGCTAAGATTTAATACGGAGAAATGCGTGCGAGTACGGCTCGTGTGATTAGTCCCCTTGGTGGGCTCAGAATTTTTATCGTACCAAATCTTGCAAGTGAAGAATCAGTTTCTTCGGTACGGATAATAATGTTGAGCTGTCTTTACTCCAAGGTGAAATATATTAATTAATTTAGAGCTATTCAGAAGCTTAATTAATTAATGGACTTGATAATCTTAAACGCGGGAAATAATAACCGGGAGCTCATATTATCGTAATATGGATTAAGATGGATAGTGCAATATTAATTTATTAGTGGTAATAATTAATATTAATGGATTGAATTATATTGGGGCTCAATATTGAAATTCAGAAGTCCATTAGGAGGTCCAATCTTAATTCTCCTTAAAGGCCCCTCAAGTAGCCCATTAAGTAGCCCAATAATGATAAGGTGATTAAAATAAAAAGAAAATATAATGCTGATTTTTTGCACTTAAATTTTCGAAAATTATGATTCAAGGAGAGAGAAGATTTTCTTGATTTTCTTGGAAAGATATTATAGAAGATATGTATTCTTGGAATACAAGAATATCTCATATATTCAAGAAGATCCAAATCTTGGGATCTCTTATTGAAGTTTTCGAAATTTACAAGCATAACAAGGTAAGTGAGATTTTTGTGGAATATTTTATTGTGGAGAAAAGAATATATGAGATATATTCAAGATTTCTTAGAGACTAAGAAAAGATTTTCTCCAAGCCCAAATATACTACAATTTTCGGTCACTCTATGTTATAAATAGGGGGTGATTATTTCATCCCCAAGTACATAATTCCATGTGTTGGAAAAATCAAGAGCATATATATTTTTCTTTTTCCTTAGTTATTTAAATTACTTGAAAGCATCTCCCACCGGTGATCAAGTAAGGCGAAAGGGAAATACTTGAGAAGGCTTTTGGGTTGATAAAGTGTGATCGTAATTGTCCCGTTTATTCAAAGACCAATTCTACAAGAGGTACGTAAGTCACATAAATTCTTGTTTATTCCGCCATAGATTTTATGTGAATTAATTCAATATGCATGATGATAAAATTGTTGTTGGAATTATTATTTGAATTAATTAGGATTAATTCATGCTAGTAATAATTATATTTAAATTCGTATTTAAATTTCATCCCGAAAAGATTCCGGGCACCTCTATTTTCCCAACAGCTTTATGTCTGAATTCAGAATAAGTCTTAGGGAAAGAAAGGTGCATTTTTTTCTAGAGGTCCGTTCCTTTTCTGAGTCCTGCCATCACTGCCACAATCTTCGTGTCTTCACTCACCATCTCACCTTCTAACAAAACTTTATCAAACCTCTCAAGAAATGCTCTATCAGACTCCTCATCTCCTTGTTTCAAATCTACAAGTCTGTGTCTTTGTGTGAGATAAGACCTGTCCGTTGAGAAGTGTGATAAGAATTCCTTGCTGAGCTGAATGAACGAGTTTATAGAGCCAGGGGCAAGTGCGGAGAACCATCTGTGAGGGCAATCACCCAAAGTCAACGGGAAATTGCGGCACTGTGTTGCGTCTGATGCTCTTACTGATATCATGTAATCAGTATATTTTGATAGATGCACCTTCGGATCTGAATTCCCCTCATATAAACTAATGACTGGGAATTGTACTTTTTTCTGAATTGGCGCATTTAGGATAGCTGTGGATAAGGGTGATGATGACAGTATTGTCAATCCAACGCCTTTTTGGGCCTCCAACTGTTTCTGCATCTCTTCCACCGCTTTTTTCAGAGCTTGCCACTCATCCGGAGCCGTTCTTCCATTAGAAGGCTATTCGTCATGGTTGGGTTCGATGACCTCTCCGTGATGCAGTCCCTTGCTAACGGGATGTTTCTCCTGTGTGACATGCTTAGCGATGTTGCTAGCTCCGTTGGGACCCAAACGCCCAAAGGCTGACCTTCTTAACCACTCATGAACAGAGGGGCGAGCAGCAGGGTGTGCTTGCTCGTGTACTCGTTCTTCACTTCTTTGGTGAGTCTCCCTCCTATGTCCTCCATGGTTATTTGTTCTTCCTCTTGTGTGAGAGTGGCTCACACTCCTTATCCCCCCACTGCTCGACTCCTCGCCTGTCCCCGGAGTGGACTCTCCTCGACTCCCAAGTCGTTCACTTATTGGGGTTTTGCCCTTGGCTCTCCTTGCTTGTTCACTATCAACCTCATCCCTTTTTATATCTTCACGTTACTTGGTTCTTCTTTCGTTTGCCCGGTTGCTCGCCTCCGGGGCCTTGGATAGCCTTTGCCCAGCTGCCCGGTTGCTTGCCTTCGGGGCCCTTGATGGTCCGATAGCTTCATGTCGTCTTTGTAAAGATTGTAAAACGGCGATTGTTTTCGCTAATTCCTCCGGGTTTTGAGCCAAGGCCTCCACCTCCGGGGGAAGAGTGTCGATTGTAACTTGTACATTCCTTCGGGACGTCGCCCGCACCATTCTTGGATGCTCACCCGTCGATGATACCTTTGTTCGTGATTTATTCGACGGATGAGAACTTGATGATTGTATCTCGTGTGATCTCGCCATTTATCAAATGCGATGTATTTCTTGACAAAAGATCTGTGTTTTATGAATGTTGATTTAAAAACAACTAGCCTTGCATGTATGAATTTGGCTTGTTACAACCCTTATTCTTACATGCATGCGTTCAAGTCTTTAAATCTTCAAACAAAACACTTCACAAATACCAGTCAACACCTCCAAACTCAGTTTCCGGGGACCTGCTGCCGGATTTTTGCAGATTCCGGCGACTTTTCGCAAGAATTCTTCAAATCTTCAACCAATCGGAGGTTCAAACCCTCCTTCTAACGCCAATTGTTGATGATCTTAGTTCGGATTAGATGATTAGTGGTTGTTTCTAGGCTTAGAAGATCATCAAATAAGAATTAAATCAAAGATTAAAGCTAAATTTTCATTAGGAAGATTTGAGGAGAAATTTGGCAAGAGTTTTGGCCTTGTTTTTAATAATTGAACCCCACTCTTATTACCCCATGAAGGGGTATATATAAAGTACAAGCAAGTGGGAGGTGGCATCTCCTTAATCACTTTCATTTACAATGTGACAAGTGTTAAGACACTTGCTATATCCTTAAGCTATATCTTATACAATGACAAGTGCTAAAACACTTGTTTGTCCCTAATGTAATGCCTAATTATTGGAATTTCTGATGATCTTCCAAGGTTCCCTTCTGCTCGCCTGCTCGCCTCTCTTGGTTTCCTCTTGATTCTTCTTGGTCAAGCTACTCGCCCTTTTCTTTGTGCATTGATGACCAGCTGCTCGCCTACATTGGCTTGGACTTTTGCCCAGTTGCTCGCCTCCTAGGGCCTTTTTCTGCTGCTCGTCCTTTTTAGTTTTTTTGTCCTTAATGACCTCTTAACTTATTATTTAGTCTTTATTTATCTTAACCTCATTGCTCGGCTGTTCGCCTGTCAACAATAGGCAAATTCTTTATAGGTAAGGAAAAAAAATGACTATATATGTGATACATGTTTGGTGAAGCTGTTAAGATTAAACAGCCATTAGTCCACGCGATTAGATCGAATCATTTTGCATTAAGAATACTACTACAAGAAAATAAGGAATTGCCTACAAAATTAGAATTGCCTACAAAAAATTTCCAACAAAAAGTTTGTAGTAAGAATTGTCTACGATTTGCCTACGCAATTTTCTAATTATAAAAGCTTCTACATTTCTCAACCTAGAAATAATTTGCCCACAAAATAAAATCCCTAGGTATAGTTACCCACAAGTCATTTGTCTACAAAATTTTACCTACAACACAATTTGCCTACAGAATTTCCGTAGATAAATTTTTTTGTAGGTGGAGAAGGAAGATGCCTATGCAACTAGAAATTTTTGTAGGTAATTCGTAGGTAATCCCCACTACGAATTTTTTTGTTGAAAATTTTCGTAGGCAAAATTATGTTTTTTTGTAGTGTACGAAAGTGCTTGCCTATGTCATATGACTGTTCATCTATCAACAATTTCAGGAGCTGCTCGTCAGTAGGACAATTGCTCACCTATGTCATACAACCGCTCATCTATGTCATACAGTTGTTCGTCTATCAACAATACACACTTCAAAAATAATTTGTTAGAAATTTCGTAGCCATAATGACAATTATTATAGGTAATTGTATGTTTTGTTATAGTGATTGTATTTAGTTCATTAATCTTATGTGTGATTTAAAAAAAATTAATATAAGATGTTACATAATTATGCAACATGAAATCTTAATTCATGGTAATATGGTATGATTATTTTTTCGTACAAAATCCGTGTTACAAGAAAAGAATAAATACAAACTAATGAGTAAATGTGTATGATGTAAAAATACATGTAATTTTGACCGATCTCGCAATCAGTATTCACATCGTATAAATTCAGGGGAAAACAAAAAAGACCCATGTCATATTAAGGGATCTTGCACACTTTCTTGACATCTTTGTACAATAAAAGTGATTACTCCAAAGCTGAAATTATTTAAATGATGACGACGAATTGAAAAGAGGGTACATGCAGCCTTATTACGCAAAGGGTTTGTTGAGGTGTAATCACATCCATGCATTGCTGTCCCCAATGCTCGCCCAAGTTTGATAATAAACGTCCTCTGTGGGGACGGATTTAGGTTAAATTTAGAAATTGTTATTTAGATATCTAATTTATAAGAATTTAGTTTCCTTGTATTGTATTTGAATGATGTCATTTGAAATGTAAAAAAACTTCAAATGAATGAATTTTAATTTTTAAGAAGCTTATTATGAAGCGTTTTCATATAAAACCTACCCAAATGCAAAAGATTTAAAAT
The DNA here is from genome assembly GCA_947034835.1 of Ballota nigra. NCBI lineage: Eukaryota > Viridiplantae > Streptophyta > Magnoliopsida > Lamiales > Lamiaceae > Ballota > Ballota nigra. The sequence goes on along the minus strand of OX344721.1, from coordinate 117,501,900 downwards.
GAATGAATTCTAAATTTTATGGATTTCAAATGATATGATTTTACTAGGTATTCGAAATTCTCAATTCGAAATAGAATTATAGTTAAGAATTCATTTATTTGAATATTTTACCCAAGGGAGTGGAGTAGATTTAGATCGTAGATTTAAAATTCATAGCTCAAATTTCTCCATCCAAACACAACCTTAATTTATAATTCTATAAAATATTGTAATGTTAAATTTTTTACTCTGTTTAAAATAAAATCCCAACCCCATTTGTGATCATGTTAATTGTCAAGAAGATGAATTGATAAAAGAATTTCTATATTGTACTACATAGAAAATTTGCGTTGTTTGTTATGTTTGGTTTGTCCAAATTATTTAGGAATTGGATACATTTCTATTTTAAATAATTTTTATATATGAGAAAAATGCTAATTTGAATTTTTATTTAAATAAAAAAATCAAAATTTATTTTTAAAATAATTTAAAAGATAAATTAAAATATTTCAAAATATTTTAGATGAATGAGAGTCATTTCTTTCAAATTTGTGAGGAATGGAGTATTTCCCACTTTTAGGAAATAAATCAAATTCCTAAGATATTCCTTCACACTAAACTAAATATAATATCTATTTCTCATTCATTTTTCATTCTTCACCTCTAAATCTTCCAACCAAATACACCCTCAAATTTATATTTGAAAGTTGTAAGTGCATGTTGGATTAGACTTTGGGTGTGTTTGCAAGAGATGCTGGTCAATTATAATCATTTTTTTTTTTTTTTTTACTTCTGAAAAGGATTTTTAATGTTTTATTTCTCTTCTAAATGATTATATAATTTAACAAAAGTTATAATCTATAAGTTGATTATTTATGCTTTTACTAGCTTCTACTATTTTTTGCAAAATTTACGAACACTTGCCACTTTTACTACTAAACAATTGTTCTCATAATTACTAAATTAAATCATTTCATAAAAACATATTTTTTTTATTTTTTGCTAACACATCCTTTTAAATAGTTTATAACTTAATACCATGGATGTTGAGCTACATTAAAAACTTGATATTTAATTTTGGACATATCAAAATCTATCACTAATCAAATTGCACTTTAGTTGACAAATCATGCTCTACTCTCCTCAAATGCTCAAACATGAATTGGTACACACATTCTAATTTGGATGAAGATTTGGCTCAAAGTGAAAAAAGTTGAGCATATGTGTCTTTAGTGTTTTGTAATCTTCTTCTTTAAAAAAAAAAAAAAAAACCCCGATCTCTAATAAAGGCCAAGGTTAAATACAGTCCCATGTTTGGTGAATACAACCCCACCCAAAAATTGTTCGGAAATTTTTTCCGAAAAATGTAACAATTTTTGGAAAAAATTTCCGAAAATCATAAGTTCAGTGTTTTTTTTTTAAATTTTCGGAGATAGGACTGTATATAACCTTGGCCCTAATAAAAGCTCTACTAGTCCAAAACCAAAGCCCATTTTTAGTGGGCCTCATCAAACCCGGCCCACATTTTTATCCGTATGTATCGAAAACTTTCCAGAGTGGGTTGTTAAATTTCTTCCGAAAACAGAGCAACAAGGGCAGGAAAAAGTTGAAACAATGGTGTTTGGCATCTTGAAGGGGGAGCCGCTGCTTGCCAAGGCGGCGAAGGCGGCGATATACGGTGTGTTTCCGGCAACAATGGTCGCCGCGCTCATCTTCACGCCGTCCACTTCGACCGGAAAATCTAAATCAAAGTGAGGATCGTCAAATTCTTCCCATTAACGGAAAGGTGGTTTCCTCGTTGACCTTCTCGATTACGTCTTCTATTCATTTTGCGATTTCTTTGTATCTGTATTTGGATCTAATTTCGCTTTAATTTACTTTTCTTTGCTTAATAGCATCTTGAAATTGATTGAGTGGATAAAAGTATGGGGAGTGATATTGATGTGAATGAATTTAATTATCGTAGATTTGTGAGGCCGTTATCCAATTACCTTTCACTGGTAATGGTGGACCTTCCAGAAAGTTGGGTATTATGTTGAATTAGGACTTGTAATCAGAATTTGCTGAAATTTGTGGAAATGATTTTATTGTGGTTTGATCGAGGGGGAGATATTTCTATAGAAATGAGTAGTATGAGATCATGTTTTTTAATTGGAAGTTGAATTGAACTAGATAAGCAATATGCTGATTGCTGTGGAAGAAGATAATGACATTTCCTAAGGTAATGAAAGAGATTTGCTTAATTATTTGTTAAAAAAATGAAATGGAATAATGGATTTTTATACTCATAGTTTAGTGTTTTATTCGATTTTGAATGGAGCAAATTGCTACTTCTAGTTGATCATATGATGCCTTTCACATGATAATCATGTGCTAAAATATAGAAAATAGAAATGACCATTTTTTGATTATGAAGACCATGAATACCTATAATACGAAAACTGATTGATGATGTTTTTCCGATGCAGCCTTTGTTCTGGTTAAACGTGCACCTTAGGCTGGAGTCGTGATATTTTGGATGAATATGGTATGTAATAATTGTATTGCTGCTTTGATGCTGTAAAACAGTTGTAATCGTCTAAGTAATCTTTCAAGTATCTTGAAGACATTCCGTTTCTTCGTTGATTGTCATCGGCTCATTTTGATAGAATTTGAAATGCAAACAATTTCTTGTTGAATTTTTATTTCACCGAGTTTTATGCATCTGGTAATACTCGACTATCTGATTTGATTTAGAAACTAATGAAGATAGTGATTTGCTATTCGGGGCTAACTTTCTTTGTAGCACTCCTTGTAACAATGTTATTATTAGGATACCAGATCCTTATGCATTAAAATATCAATATAGATAGCATTTCGGTACATCGTAAGCATTGTGACTATCTGAAAGTTTGCTGATATGTCAAATATTTTGAATATATTGATGACTAGGATAGGATTTCCTAGTGATGTTGGATTAGGAGCTCCATGTAGCCGCAATTGCCAAGTCACTACCTTTCTCCTAGTTATTGAAATATTATCTTGTTTGTATTAACAATCACTTGTCTTGTTCTGTTGTATTTCAAGATCTCTTTTGTTTCTGCTAAAGGATAGACGACAACTCCACCTTCTTAACTCATATTTTTATGAAAATTTGGGTAGTAGGTTTCTTTGTTCCATGAACTCATTACACGAGCTACGTAGACTTTCTAAGTTTTTCGTCAAATCATGAGTATCAAAGCCCTTTTCTCTCAATCTCTGATTTTATTGGAAAGATGATGATTTACCTTATGATTCCATCATAGTTTCCAAGATAGACCCTATTTTTGGTTGATTTTTGTTCAACCACAGGTTGATATTGATGTTGTAATAACTGTCTGAGGTCGAGGACCATGAATTTTTAACTGGATACTGCTATAATATTGGTCTGCACTATATTTTGGTTACCATAAATATCTGATTTGATCCATGTAGAATTGGATAGTACCTGCAGATTTAGTTGTCAAATTATTTTTATAGGGTTATATCGGGTTAAATAATTGAAGTAGTTGGACCCTAAACAAAAGTATGTAAATACTTGTTGTAGGACTATAAAATCAGACCTAGCAAAATGTCCAAAACTATTTCGTATATTGGTAGTAGTTTTTTCCACTTGTAGAATATTTTTTCTTTTCTTTTTATCATAATCAATACAATCGAATATTTTCTGAACTATTTCACATCAAGCATGGAAGCCATTGTACCTGATGAAAGAGCTTGAATATTAAACTAAATCCATCTAATTGAAACACTTTATGAGATCCATCTAATTGAATCACTTTATGAGGATTTGAAATATTTTGGGAATGAGAATGTTAATTTGGGGATGTACGACAGAATATAGGCCCATCATTTTCCGGTACAATGTAGTCATAAATTTTTACAGCAACCAACTTTTGTCCCTATTACATATACATACACTTATATATACATAAAGAGAGAGAAAGAGTTTGTGCTGGCATTTGCATAAATTACCTCTATACATGCAGCAGCTATACCTATGCGGCTATACAAGTACGTATACAATGAGTCAAGATACCACAGGCTAAAGCAAGAGGCTAAAAGGGACCCAAATCCCATCTCAAATGTGACATCAAATAAAAGACCCCCCTCCAATATCACATCTTACCATCACATCACCCCATCACCCCCACCCCCCAAAAAAAAATGGAAAAAAAAAAACCCATCCCTTATTTCCAACCCTAAAAAGGGATCCTGCTATAAAATCTCTTCCCATGGCAGAAACCAAAGATTTTGGTTATGTACCAGCAGCAGTAGTTGTAATTGAAATCTTATCGTCATGATCTCATATAAATATGGTACAAATAAAATAGTTCTCAGTTTTGTCAACATTAATGATACTGCCACATGGTTATATTCATGAAATAGTTAATTGATTACTACCACTTTTCCTTACAAATTCAGAATCTATAGATTCTGTACATATACAGAGACAGCCAGATAATAACATATTTCGAGTGTTGCACAACTTGATTTATATGAAAATGTTAATTAGTTTAACTAGCTAGGAAGATTTAATAATATATATATATATATATAATGACGGATGCAAATTAAGTCTATCTCTACCACCATTTGTAAGCTGGCTCAGTTGACATCACATGATCAATAGCATCCATAGTCACATTATTATCAACTGTTGCTGATTGGATTCCAATACCACCACCCCCGCTGCCGCCAGCGTTCAACCCGGAGTGGAACGAGTTTTGATACCGTGCATTTTCTTCGATCTTTTCCGCCCATCTCATGTTTCCGAATTCATCGGATAGCAACTGGAAATGAGTCCCGAAATCGGGCTCTTTCTTGCATTGTTTGGCAATAGCATTGCTTAGTTCCTTGAGAGTGAAGTCTTGGTTCGACATGAATGGTTTAAAGAGGATAGAGTCTTTGTTTGCTGCATCAATGGAGTTTGGAAATGGTGAGGTGGGCTGGGGTAAGTTGGCTCGAAAAGGATCGTATTGCGAGACGAGCGGGTCAATTAGGGTTTTGAGATCAGATTCTTGATTGTGGATGAGAAAAGGGTTTTGGTTTTGATTTAGGGTTTGCATTATTGATGGATGGTGATGATCTTGGGATTCCAATAGTGATGGTGGTGGCTCAAGCAATGGAGGCAATGAGTTAGGAAAAGAATTGGGATTAGATTTGATTAAGTAGTTTTGGCCTTGAAGCATTAATGATGTTGGAGTTTTCTTCTCACCCATCTTGTGAAAAATTCTGCAAATCACCCATTCCTCCTGTCAATCAAGAAACATAAATGTGACTGCAAAGTTAGAAACTTATGTTCCACCTTTTAAAAGAAAAAACAAAAAAAAATATAAACATTGCATTATTGTATTGCATCATGTGCTTTAAATGAATGATGTTGACATTAAAAGAAAAAACAATTAAGGGCTTTAAGAGTGATTAATCAGATATCTCAATTATTCTACGAAATCCCATGTCTGGAATGCTTCTGTAGTTAACACAGCCACTAGTCAGTTTTATTTCCACATTAATATGCTATCTCATTTAAGTTCAGAAAAGGTCTTTTCATTGCAAATAATTCACATAAATGCTTTAAATACCTACAAGGAGATAATCAGTGGTCAGGTTATTGCATTGATTACTTTAATTACACAATCTCAATTATCATCGATCCTCTATTTCTGCATATTTCTTGTTTTAACAATTTCAGAAAGTCAAGTGATGAAAATTGTCTAGTCGGCAGAGAGCAACTGTTTCCATCTCTTGCAATCAATACCATCGCAAAAACCCAAGTCAACCCTATATATAAAAATGACAAAACTCAAATAGTACCTCATTACTTATTATCTATTCAATTTTATCCGTTCATACTTGTCAAATTAATTTTTTTCATGAATTAGTATATAAGAAAAACAATTATACTCATGAAAGAATTAATAAGCTTATATTACAAGAATATAATTAATATTTATTAAGAGTAATAGTGAAAAGAAAATCACCAGTATTAATTAGGAAAGTGGTAAATAATTAGAAACATATAAAATGATGGATAATAAAAGACTACGTAGTACGTACCGCATACATATATATATATTTTTGTAGAAGTAATTAATTAAGTTAATCAGGGCTCAATTAAAATATATCTTAATCATAAGACAATCGAGAAAATGATGGTGACCTTGCCGGTGTGGCGGCAGGAGAAGTCGCCGTCGAGGCGATACTCGTGCATGACCCACTTGGTTTTCTCGCCTCGGGGGGCTCGGCCCTTGTAGAAAACAAGGGTTTTCTTCATGCCAAGGAGGCCCGAACTGGACGCACTGTACACTTCCCTATCTTTGCCGGTCGCTTTCCAGTAACCGGCGCTCGTCGCCCGGTTCGTCCTCAGCCCGGTCGGGTACTTCCGGTCCCTCAAGCTGAAGAAATACCACTCTCTCTCCCCCATTTTCGCCACATCTTCGCAACACAAAAAATAATTAATTACAGAATGAAGCATTAAAATATTTGTCAGAATATCTGCCCCAAGATATTTTGCAGAACTGCTACTTTTCAGTTAAAACGAACCGCACACAAGTTTATTGTGCAAGATTAAAAAAGAAAATGAAACAGAATGTTGTTAACAAACGCCACACAAGACAAAAATCTCTCTCTCTCTCTAAAATTAGTAGTACCTGGGAGTTCCCAGGGCTCACATCTGTTGAGATCAACTTCAGCAATTTCGACCCCACAGAAGCTTCCATTAAACACTTTGGAAGCCAAATAGAAAGTGATAAGCTCCTCATCGGTGGGGTGGAACCGAAACCCGGGAGGAAGCCCTTTATCGTTCCTCTCGTTTCTCTCAAGTTCGTACAGTATCTCCTCCATTCCCAGCATTTTTTATTTTTTTTTTAATTAAGGGCGTGTTTGGGAAAACTCGTATTGTTGATGGCTAAAAAGCATGCACAAAAGCTTGACAAATTGAAAGGTGGGGATGAGGGTGAAGTTATTTATATATTGAAGCACTGAATCCGAAGGAAAATGGAATAGATTTAGGGGGGTCATAAAGGCTAATCTGCAGGGGACCTGTAAAAGCCACCTGAGAAGGGTTCCAAAATAGGCAAAATAATATTCAGAAAAATCAAGGGGGTGGGGGTGGGGGTGGGGGTGGGGGTGGGGTGGGGGGAAGTAAATGAGAGGGAGTTGGTTGCAGAGATTTATGCGTGCGTTTGTTGGCATATTTAGAAGGGGAGTCAGATTCATAATGCACCAAGGGTCACTCGTCTTTGCACCATTAGGAATGCTCATAATCATGATTAACATTATTTTGTATTAATTGGTTACACAGTTTGGCACTCACGAGTTTGTACATAAATTAGGTGCAGTGATTTTTTTAGGTCCCGTAAATAATTTCTGTTTTGATTTTAGTACGGTTAGTTTTCATGAATTAAAAAAAATCATGTGAATTTTAATTTTTCAACATTTTGATTCGAAAACCTGCTAGAGTTAAACAGTTGACCAATCAGAATTTATCACGTCAGTATTTACTGGATGTTTCACCTTTTATAATTCATTTCATTACCAAAATGTTAAAAATTTAGAAGTTATTTAACTATTTTTTGTTCGTGAAAATCGGCATGAATAAAATAAAAATTGGGATAAATTTTTTTTTTTTCTCAAAAGATTAGTAACTTAGAAAATTAAAAAAAAAAAACTTGTGTGACAATTTGGATGAGATAAGACGTGATGAATAAGTCTCATATAAAATTTGTTTGTATTATGTACATGATATTATTATATAAGATCACTAATATCATAACCATTTTCATTAATTATATGGTATCAGTAAGTACATATAATTATATTAATAAATGTATATAATGGTATCATTGCATCGGAGAACTCACTTGATGATATAATTTTTTTTTACTATGAAACAAATTCACCCTGAATTTTGGGATACGTGTAATAAGCGGTGAATATTACATATGGTGTATTTCATAAGAAGCATTATGTGTAAAATTCTCTTCATAGTTTGATGCCAAACTTATTTGTAAGATTTCTGATTATTTTATGAACTAGTAAGTGTAAAGATTTTCATGAATTTAAATAATATGCCTCACTTTTCTTTTCCAGGATAATATGCCACTTTTCTAATTTATTTGCAATTTTCCCGTAAAAAAACTTATGTGAAATTTTGACGGATCATTAACCTGTCTTGTCAACAATGTTGTCACCCTAATGGGGAATATTTATTATGATCGGGTATTGAACACCTATTGAAATGAAAAATATATGAACATATAAAAACAAAAACATAGACTGGCTAATCTATGATATTACTTTCTTTGTAAATCGGAATATGATTACATATTGATTTAATTGGGACAAAATTTATTGTGTTTGGGTTTAGGTTGATATGAAATAAAAGTCAGAAATTAGGAAGACCTGTGACTTAAAAATTAAAATAGATGTTTGTTTCCTTGGGATATGTTCCAGTTATTATCTTTTAGATATATTTAAAAAACTAATTTGTGCCGCGCGTGAAAAAATGTTTTAAAATAATGTCGTAAATTTAAATAATGTTTTATGCTAATTGGGAGTACTAATTTTATGTCGTATATTTAAATAATGTTTTATGCTAATTATAACAAAATTTTATAGAATATTAACGCTCTTATGCACAAAATTTTATAGTTTTTCCTCTATCCACAAATACTATGTTCATTTATTTAATTGCAGAAATTTTAAGATAAATAAAAATAAAATATTAATAAAATAATTATTTATGGATGTAAAGATAAAATAATTGTTTATATAAAATGAATAAACACATTTTTAGTGAACAGACAGGTGAACATATTTTTAAGGACGGATGAAGTATTTATATGAAGGTTTACATTAAACACATTAAATTAATTAATAAGTATTTATATTTTATATTTTGTAATAAAAATAGTTATATATGACATGTAATAACCAACTAACATGTAATTACAAATATAACCATTTAATTTAATTTCGTGAACTCAAACAACAAAAAAGTAAGCAACACATTCAAATTTTAACTGTATTCCCAAGTTGCACTCATGCAACTGATTTATTTTTCTTGCTATGCAACATCACATATCAAGAAATGTGTAGCGTAATTAATATCACAAAATTAATTTTATACACATTAAGACGCTGAATATTTTGAATTTTGTGAAAAAATAATTTGACATTATTGTACAAGCATTGTAGCTGATGTGGTATAAGATGTTAATTAGAGGTTATAAAATATTTTAAATAAGCTTAGGCAAAGTGCTCTTAAATTGAAGTGCACATTAGACGATAACACGATCATCACTAGAAATATATCCCAAAATTAAAAAAGAAAAAAATTAGAGGAAGCAGCCAGCTAGGAACACCCCAGCCCATAGAAAAGGACAGTGTGATAGTATGTTTTTTGTGCAAGCCAAAAAGGGTAGGGAGAAGCTGAGCAGCATCCTTATATTTGGAGGCAAATGCGAGTTTGCACCAAATTGTAGCTTTCGTATACTTTCTCTTCTGAGATGATGCGCTTCACCCTAGCTCACTCACTTATCTACTTGACAATACACACACTTACTCATCACCTAACGGTATTCCAAATATTTCACCCCTTTATCCCACCCCCTATATTAATTGCAATTTCTATTTCTTGATGATATATATGAGATTTCATTTTTTGAACTACACTTGGATTCAGACTTTATATGTATGTATTTCGTCTTTCTTCAAATATACACACAAAAAATAGAAAAAATTAACTCTACATCTATCTCACATGTTTTCGATGCTGCAAATTACTCTATTTAATCCAGTTTACATAATTGACGTTTAATTAAGTTCTTGCTCACCTAGATTTTATTACCTTCTGTTTACATATATTCATAGCTAACATACCACATAGTAAATATTATCAAAATATAAATAAATAAATAAGTAGAGGGGCAAAATTGAAATTAACTTGATATTCTAATTCATTTACCTAAGTTCGAAAATATAATTATTTTAGTTTGGAAATAGAAAAAATGGGTATGATATTTTGCAATTTTAAATAAGGTAGCAGTCGACCCGAACTGAGTAGGCTCAAACTCAATCATTTGTAGAAAATTGTGCTCGAGCTCAGTTCAAACTCTAACAATAGAACTTGAGCTCGATTCAAGTATTATACGAATAATTTGAGTTTGATTCAAGAAAAACTCCATCACTAGCCAAGTTAAACAAACATAGTTCAAGTTGGACTTGCAAGAAATTTGTTAGCAAGGCAAACAAACTAGAGTTCTTCGAGCTTAAGAAACAGTTAAATTGTTTAAACTTCAATTCTACATTTTTACAGCCTAAAAAAACTTCAATCATTTAAAATAAAATAAAAACATGTCTATAAAAATAAATAAAATTTATATTGAGTTTGGGTACAAGCTTGGCTTATATAATGAAATTTAACAAACAAATTGAAACAAATATTTTTTGAAGCGATTAGGAAGAGTTTCGCACTATAGTTTGATTACATCCTTAGATTTCAAGAATGGTTGATGAATCTCAATTTACTCTTATAGTATCACTAATTCACTTAGCCATGCAATCTTAATACTAGTAGTATTAGGTAATGGAATATATATTAAGTACTTTAAAAGTTTTCTTAGTATGTGTATTGAACTAAAATATCAAGGCAGAGTATTGTGTAAACAAGTTTTACCAAACTTGTTTTGAGAGTATTGGTTATTTTATTAAAGGGTATAAAGTATTAGTTTTGAATAGTATTGATCGTTTCAGAGTAATAGTTGTTTCACTAAAGAGTACTCTCGCCGTACCAATTTTATTTTTTCATTTGACTTTTTTTCTACTTTTAATGTGAGACTTGATTTATAATATTTAAATGAATTTTTTTTTTTTTTTATGATGGGGTATTGTTCAATTTAAGTACATGAGACCAAATGAAGATAGTTTTCTATGTAATTATTAGTGGAATGAGATGTAATTTAGAAGTGTTTGGAGGAGGGTGAATAGTTGAATGAGAAAACAAAACTGAACAAATGAGTATTTATTATTTTACCAACTCAAATATCAAATATATAGTGTGAAGCGCAAGTGATATTATTATTTGGATTTTCGTTCTACTCTGAAAAACTCATAAAAATCGAATCGAAGAAGGTCGGATTGTTTGGAATTTTCAAAGCATTATGGTACATTATTATATCGAAAATTTTCTTACTACACAACAGTGCACTGTCCAACATTGTTGTGGAGTGTTGTACCACCTACTAATACAATACCCAATAGTGTTGGACACTCATTGCTGTTTAGCATAGACCAAACCCTTATACTCTAAATTTGCTTGCATGATGATTTGATCTAAACTCAGTGAAAAAGGGCAAAAATCCACGATTAGTATAGCAGTTCTTATTTCAATCTACATAGGTTAATAGGCGGTGAAATTCCATTGTACGTTGTGCACAAGTAATTTCCAGCGATAAATTGATTGAGAGAACATACAAGGTAAAAAAAAATCTTGTACATTGAGTGTCCAGACGTGAAAATGAACAATTTCATGACAAATCAAATCAACAACTCATCAAACTCTAATAAGCATCTACAACTCCAACATTTCCATGAAATATGATGGAGATACAAAATTCAACGATGGAAGAATGAGTATAAATAGATGCATTCCAATAAAAATGTCAAAATAAATAAATTATATTTGTGCATATAGTTCAGACTAAAAAAATATGAAAATCATAATTTCATGACAAAAATTATAAGATGTTTTAGATTTATAAAAAAATATCGCTTATATTTGAGAAATTAGAAAAAAACATTTGTTGTTTAAATAAGATATTAGGAATTTCCAAATTGAGAATATTCTAACTTTTAAAAAATAAAATAAATCTCATTCTGATGGTTTCTTAAAAAATTACTTCCTGAAAAATAATCTTATTTTTTGCACGTGGTTTAATGTGATATATCGGAAGATATATTACACTGAAGTTCGTTCTTTAATAAAATGATCGTTAAGTTTCGCATAATTTTCGTAAACGGTCATTTTATTAAAAAATAGACCTAAAAAAATTATGTAATGCCCTCTGACATATTGCATTAAACCACATGCAAAGAAATAATATTATTTTTCAGGAACGGATGTTGTATCAAATAACATAGTATTAATTAAAAGCTCCATTATTTTGTAATAAATTCTAACATCTTACAAAGGCTAGAAACATCTTATATGGACAGGTTATTAACGAGGAAGTTTTAGGCGGTTGCATGCAAGGATGAAAATATCCGGAAATTTCCCCGATATAACCCTGATATATCTATTTTTCGTGGTCATCGATATCGATATTGGGGGTAACGATATTTCCATAATATCCGTAAAAAAATCAATAAATATCGGTTTCCAAGATCAATTTTGACTATATTTTTGTGCAAACCGAACATAATATCGGTAAAATATCGAAAAAAGTCGGTAAATATTGGAAAAATATCGAGAAAATATCCATAATTTTGATAAATATCACAAATATAAAATTTGGTCAAATTCTATTGTAAATTTTATGTATTAAAAGTTTGTTATTAAATATTTTTAATTTTTTAAATTTACCGATATCGATATTCGATATCGATATATCCATTGAAATTTTCATAAATTTAAAGTTTCGATATATCCACCGATACCGATATCGATATTTTCAGCCTTGGTTGCATGTATAAGACATAGATCTACACTAATATTTAGATCTTACTTTATTTTAACATATGATTTGGATATAATCATAAAATCACAATACATGTAATAAAAGTCCGTCTCATATATTACAAATTTCATATAAATTTTTGTCCATTCTGCTAAGCTCTAAATTTCGAGTATGTAATACTTCTATTCTTATTTTTTATTAATTATCATAAGTTCATAACAATGTAAAATGCATTTAATAAATTATAAAATACATATTAATGCGAAATAAAAATATGAAATGAAATTGGCGTAGTTGAGTGCAATAATTTATTGGTAAAGAAGTTAGTGAGTTAAGCAAGTAAAAGATAGCAACAGTGAGAATCTAGTGGCAGCATATGCAGGTAGCACCAGCCTATATGTATATATATATATATGTATATGTTTGTGTGCACACGTACGTATTAGTAACCCGCACCTATGTCTATTTACCTGCCTCATCTAGCTTTCTGCCTTAATTAAGGATTCCCCAATTAATTACTTTTCTTATTTATTTACTTTAAGTTCCTCGTTTAATTCCCATTCATTTTGTAACTAATTTATTACTAATTCAGATCGTATATTTACTCATATCGATGAGCACATGTCAAATAATTACTGACATGGGCACCTGCCCAATAAAAAATGAAAAAAAAAAAAAACTGAAACTGGATATCGGTTTTATAAAGTTTGATTGATTCTACCTTTTTTTTTTTTTTATAATTTTAAGTAATACATCTAATTTAAAAGATTATTATTAATGGAAAATTTGGTAAAATGTCACTTGTTATTAACATTTTTAAAAAATATCACCCTAAATTTTTATAATAAAACTATCCTGTGCAATTCTCACGTGACCTTTTTAGGGACTTTGATCTCTTATGTGTAGGAGGAGGACCCTTGGATGTGGATCCAAGGGTCCTTCTCCTGCACATGTGGATCTTGTGCAGGAGAGAATCTAATTCCTCTTTTACGGCCATTTTTTTTTATAAAATTAAATAATCACATATGCAATATTGAAAGTGATTTTGTGTCAAATTTTTCATTATTAACTATTAAGATAGTTTATTTAAATTGAGTTAGAATAGTTTGTATTTTGTATGGAATTTTAAATAGTATTAATGGTGTAATTAAAACACATTAATTTATTAATATTAATAATGTGTTGTGGGATGTTACTTTTCTTATTGAAATGTTCCACCAATACCTTACACATATGAAAAGAAAAAAAAAAGTTACCACCTCCATCTCGGCATACTTTTTATAGTTGATTTTTCAGAAATTATTATATTAGCTAGAGTTGATTTGTACTCCCTATGTCCCAATTTTGTTTTCACATTTGCCAAAAAGGTTCATCCCAATTTTGTTTTCTCATCCTTAAAATGGAAACTATTTTATTCATTTAAATAATACTTTATTCATCATTCATTATTCTCAATACTAAATTATTCATTTAAATACTAAAATTCAACTCTCGCATTAAACTCCGCGCACAGTCAAATGGGAAAACAAAACTGAGACGGAATGAGTAATATTTAAATGGATCAAAATATATTTTACGAGGGTTTATTGTTTAATTTAAATAAATGAAACAAAATAAAATATTTTAATGTATGTGAAATGAAATGTAATTTAAAAATCTTTATAGGGGATGAAGGTAGTATTAAACTTCACTCTACAATATATATTTATATATTTACACAAAAATTTACTCATTACGCCTTATTTTAAACTGTGTATCCAAAAGTCCGCTCAAATATGTTGTGGGAAGGAGGGAGCACAAGTATAACATGTTAATACATAAGTTTACAATTTAATTAAAGAAATTGTTATATTAAATAGTTTAGTACTACGTACAAAAGAATCGGAAAAAATACCATCGATATAGATTCGGGATCTAGTTCAAAAACTGTAACAAATAGTAATTATTACGGAAACAAATCTGTGGTTGGTAATCCTTGTAGTCATGACCTGGTCTCTTTTTTCTTTTCTTTATTTAAATAAAATTAATCAACCTGCTAAAACAATAATTAATATACACACTTATTTGTAACAGTAGCTAGGTTAAAATCTAAAATACTAATTAGGGTCCCTTTGGTACGGTAGAAAAGAATTAGTAGATAGTTACTAATTTAGTTCAAAATAGTGAGATTTGTATTATTTGAGAGTGTTTGGTATGATATATTAAAATATATATTATTTTAATATGTGTGTTTGGTAGAATGTAGTTAAATTGATATAATTTTATTTAAGTGGTTGAGAAAAATATTAATGACAATTATCCTAATTAAATTTTATTTGATTCATATAATTAACCTAATTTGTTTCAATAATCTCTCACTCACTTCCCTAAAAACCCTCTCTCCTCCCTAAAAACCCTCCCCTGCCTCAATAATCTCAACCGATTGAATTGAAAGTTTTCGCCTCCCTAAAAATCACTCTCTACTCTTCAATTGAAATGGATTGAAACCAATTATTTCCAATTCAAACATCAATTCAGTTTCGAAACAAAAATTGAGCTGCTGAAATTACTAATTGAAGCAACGATTGTGCTCAGCCCTTCGCCGGATCTCACTGCCATGGCAATCGCCGCCTTGCGCCGCCGAGCCCTATGCAGTCGCTGCCTTGCGCCGCTGAGCCCTATGCAGTCGCCGCCTTGCGCCGCCGAGCACGACTCTCCTGCCGCCTCACCCGACGCCGCCAGCCTTGCGCCGCCTCGCCCACGCTCTCGCCGCCACGCCATGGTGAAATGGTAATGGTGCAAATAATTAGTATATTTTTTAAGTTTTGATCTCTGCTAATTATTTGGTAAATCGAGGTGAGATTGCCAATATCACCAAATTGGTGAGATGCAGTATGCTAGTCAGAACAGTGTTCTTGGGTGATTGGAGTGTACTTGGAAGAGCGGGTCGAGCTTATTACCGGGTTCTGGTGCCTTAAACGATCTGCTACCAAACGGTGAATTAAGGGGTGAGTTGGTTTATTTCTCACCCAACTCACCCCTACTCACCCATACCAAAGGGACCCTAATAGCAATTTAATTACTACTTCAAATATACAATCTCAATATATACATATAAAATAAATTAAAAGATATCCTTTAATTAAAATTTTATACAATCTCAATTATAGTAAATCAAACATATGTTATAATATGTCACTGCAAGTGAAATATATTTAAATACATATCTTACCTTCATGTCATTCCTAGGAAATTTAGGGTACGTGCAATTTTTCACGTCACTATTATCTCAAACTAAAGTCAAGTTTAATTTACACGATTGGAGTGTATACTTTTATACGCATGCTGACTTCATGTTACATATTTACGACTCTATATATTTGAGTGCAAAGATAAATTCCTATTAAGGAATTCTCTTAATACAAATTCAACACCTTATATGTCAATTTTAAAAAAAAATTAAAATATTCGAGGGCTAAGATAAATTCCTATTAAGGGATCCTCTTAATACAAATTCAACACCTTATATGTCAATTTAAAAAAAAAATTAAAATATTTTATCTACACATATATAGTACTCCTGTAGTGCATCATGCATATTGAAGGCTTACTATGTAGAATCGATAATTTAAGCTCAGTTTGATGGGTTGGCTCAATTAACCCGAGATTAAGTACGTAGGAACTGGATGGAGAAAAAAAAAAAACAAAGGGGGCCAAATTGGCCTATAGGAATTTTTTTTTTAACTGATTGTCCTAATTAAATAAAACACTTTAATATTTTATACTTGATTAACAACGAGTAATTTAACCTATGCGATTCACGACTATAATTGTACAATTAATTTATGAGTCATCGATTTATATTAAAACCGGTTTGTTTAGGTTTAAGAGTGTTTATTAGTATTACTATTAAATAATTTTTCATTTCAAATAGATAATATTATTAATCTTTTATTTTAAGGTTTATTTTTTAATGAGAAAGTAATGAAGATGTCGGGAAACTTTTGCGAAAATAAAGTGTAGAAAATATTAGTATATTTTATTTATATGAGATAATCTCAATATTATTTGTATTTCACGATATAATTTTTTATGATTTACGTAGTAAGAATTTTTGTAATAGCTATGAATCCATATTAAACAGGATGTAAAAAAATCGAATGGATTACAGATTTTTAAGCACCACTCTAAAAGTCACATTTTTTCATTTCCAATGAAAATTCATCGTTAGTCACCACACTGTTGGAGTTATACGTGAAAGTATGCTTTTACTTTGTATAACTCGTATATCAAACACTTGGTTATGAGAATAATTCTTTTATCGCATATGCTTTAGATATGATTGAATGTTGAATATTTATTGCAAACCGTTCAATATATAGTACATGTTACATTGTAGATAATGTGGTGATACCCGATCACGGAAGATAACATTAACAGTTTACTTGTAACTAAACGTACAATTTCACGACCCAGGTGGAATTGAACAATCCGCCGTGAAAGGTTGATGTGTAAGGCTCAGATTGGTCTGTCTTGACTAAGAGATTGCACTAGCACATTTAGTATGTGTTGAAGAGGACCTACAGCGAGGATAAATTCTTATGTTCTGAAAGGTGAAGAATTAGACCTCAGTGGTTGTTGATTTCTTAATCTCCGTCACTTAAATAGGACCGTGTGTGCTTAATGGTTACTATTTTGATTCATGTTGGGTGAGAATCATTGTGACTTCGAACTTTGTGTCTTGGGCAGTAATATTAATCATACGACAGTTGCTAAGATTTAATACGGAGAAACGCGTGCGAGTACGGCTCGTGTGATTAGTCCCCTTGGTGGGCTCAGAAGTTTTATTGTACCAAATCTTGCAAGTGAAGAATTAGTTTCTTCGGTACGAATAATAATGTTGAGCTGTCTTTACTCCAAGGTGAAATATATTAATTAATTTAGAGCTATTCAGAAGCTTAATTAATTAATGGACTTGATAATCTTAAACGCGGGAAATAATAACCGGGAGCCCATATTATCGTAATATGGATTAAGATGGATAGTGCAATATTAATTTATTAGTGGTAATAATTAATATTAATGGATTGAATTATATTGGGGCTCAATATTGAAATTCAGAAGTCCATTAGGAGGTTCAATCTTAATTCTCCTTAAAGGCCCCTCAAGTAGCCCATTAAGTAGCCCAATAATGATAAGGTGATTAAAATTAAAAAAAAAATATTGCTGATTTTTCTTTGTTGAATTCAAAAATTAGGAATTAAGAAGGAAAAAGATTTTGTTGATTTTCTTGGAAAGATATTATGGAGGATAAGTATTCTTGGAATACAAGATTATCTCATATATTCAAGAAGATCCAAATCTTGTGATTTACTTCTTAAAATTTTCGAAAATAACAAGTTGTTTAGGAGAGTGAGATTTTTGTGGAATATTTTATTATGAAGAAAAGAATATATGAGATATATTCAAGATTTCTTAGAGTCTAAGAAAAGATTTTCTCCAGGCCCATAAAATCTTCAAATTTTCGGCCACTCCTACCTATAAATAGGGGATGATTATTTAATCCCCAAGTACATAATTCCATGTGTTGGAAAAATCAAGAGCATAGATATTTTTATTTTCCTTAGTTATTTAAATTACTCGAAAGCATCTCCCACCGGTGATCGAATAAGGCGAAAGGGAATACTTGAGAAGGCTTTTGGGTTGATAAAGCGCGTACGTGTTAGTCCCGTTTTATTCAAAGGCCAAGTTCTACGAGAGGTATGTTAATCACATATTATCTTGTTTATTTCGCCATAGATTATATGTGAATTAATTTCAACATGCATGATGTTAAATTGGTTGTTGGAATTATTATTATTTGAATTAATTAGGATTCATGCTAGTAATAATTGTATTTGAATTCGTATTTAAATTTCATCCCGAATAGATTCCGGACACCCCTATTTTCCCAACACACACGTCAAAATCTTCAAATTATTGGGATTGGTAACACTCAAAACATCCACGTACAACTCATTGTGACTGAAAACTGAATTTTTAAAAAATATGCGAGCATTAGTAAGTGATTATCATTGACTCTTATTCATTGAAATTTCATATGAGACAACTAATGTGAATTTTGCCTTCTAAAACTTGAATGGAAGTCTTGGACCGAATGAAGTCAATGATAGTTTAAGAATCGACATCATCTCACCTGAATTAGTTCTGATTATATATGTACCTTCCAGAATACAATCACCTAGTCTTATTTGCACAGTCCTCATGAATGATCTATATTTTTTAGTAACATAACTAAAGCTTCAACTTTTAATTTAAATCATGATTCGACACAACATAACACTTCAAGTTATTCAAGAGTAGATGCAAGTATAACTATGTCCTTCAAATAATTCAGACCGTCCACAATATTCTTCAAGTGTATCATTGAACGAAACATTTGTAAAGTTATGAATGAAGTCTCTTCACTTTTTCCTTTTTTCAATTCAAAAAATTCATCTATGAAGTCTTTTGCATGTTTCACACTGTTACGCGTACATATTAACTTTTTTAAGATTTGTTTTTATAATATTGAGATAAATGCATGCATTAAAATAATAATACAATTTATAAATAAATAAATAATATTATTCTGTATCCTCCAAATTTAATATAAGTTCGAGGTTCGAAACCCTTAATTTCTATCAATTCTTATATTGGGTCAGTCCATATAGAGCCTTGTTATATCTTCAATTGGGGTGGTTGCTCATATTATTATCCAATGAAATAATCCCGAATCTAGAGGCAAAAAGATTGAAGAAGACAAAGTATAGAGTGAAAATTATTCATACATGAACCATTAAATGATATTAGTTATTTTCACTAAAGAGTATTAGTTGTGTAATAAAAATAAACTAATATCTTTCAGTGAAAACAACTAACACTCTTCAGCCGAAAACAATTAATATCTTTCAATGATATGTGTAAAAATCAATTTCACTCTATATATACTGATTGAGGAATATAGAGTTTATTGGAGATCTTACTATTTTCTTGTTTTGTAGATGACAAAGTGCATTAATGTATGCACTGGTTATATGTTAATTAATTAATCCAAAAGATATCCCTAAAAGTTGTTCCTATATAATAGATGTGTTCATATGTATTTGGTGGTTTGTCCAATAGAATATATTGATATATTAATTGTTATATGTCTATTATAATCTTTCTTCGAAGTAATTAATCTAGATAGTCTTTTCTTCTACAAAAAATTAAAAGTATGTATAGAGTGAAGTTGGTTAATACATAAACTACTTTGCAACATATTTCAGTATAAAAAACTAAATACCCTTAAGTGAAAATAATTAATACCCTTTGAAAATAATATTTTTCAGTGTAAATAACAAATTTTTAGTTAAAACAACTAATATAAAAAATTAAAGAGTGGTCTTATTCCTTTAGATTAATAAATATATATATCAAATTATTTCTATACATTGATTATTCACAAAAATATTTAATAACTATTATTTTTAAATAATTGAAATAACTTGTATACTACAAAATAGAGAAATTTATCATAATATATATCTTAAAGATATATTCAACATATTTTTATATTATTTCTCAATATTTATTATAAATTATATTAAAAAAAATATATCTAAATATTTTGTAGACAATTATTTATCAATATTTATAATAAAATATATTTTAAAGATATTTATCAAAGATTTAAAATGAGTTTTACTCAATTTAGCAATAGTTTTTGCGGAAAAATTCAATGATTTCTAAATGTAGGCTGATTAGCGTTATTATATATATAAATAAATATAAATAATAATATAGTTGAAATATCTTTTATACTACAAAATACAAGAATTTATCATAATATATATGTCAAAGATAAATTCAACATATTTTTATATTATTTTTTCAATATTTATTATAAATTATATTTTAAAAATGTATCCATTATATTTGTAAATATTGTAAATATTTATAATAAAATATATTTTAAAAATATATACAAAAGATTTAATATTCAATTTAATAATAATTTTGGCAGAAAAATTCAATAATTTTCATATGTAAGCCGGTTATTGTGTTTTAATATTAAATTAGTAGTTTACTAATGTGACCATTGATTGATAGTATAAGATTGAATTGTGCTCCCCTTTTATAAATCCGACTGTGGAATGAGTCAGCCCGAACCAAATCAATGAACATGGCTTGGTGGGCTAGAACGGCCGAGCAACCCCAATTAATTACCTCCCCTTTTACTATCCTTAAATTCATTTTGACAAAACATGCTACAACTAATAATTATCACAAAACTTGTACGAGGTGGTTTTATATTTGTGCCTTTTTAGGAAATATGTTTACACAAATATGATTTTATTCAAAAGTTGATTTTTGTTTTTTTCTTGATCAGATAAATAATGACTCGAACAAATGTCCTTCTGGACACAAATTTTTATTAATAGTCTATGTATAAAATAGATATATGGAGGGATTAAAGGAAAAAAGAAGTATTGTAAATGTGGAATAAAATAGTACTGTGAAGTATATTTAAAAAAAAAAAAGAAACAAGAATATTGAAATTGAAAAACAAGTAGGCATATTGAAGTTGGATAGAGATTGTATAAGCTTAGAAATATGAACAAAGTTAATGCAAATGGGGAAACCCCCAGGAAAAGAAAAAACAAAAATAGAGGAACCAATATAGAATCCGTACAAATATTTTTATGTGCAGATAAAAGTATTAATTGGAAAAGCATCTAACATTCAGAAGGAAAGCAACCAACTGATTTATTTGATGATGAGCATACAAAATTATTAGTGAGTATGATGTGTGATAACATACCTAAAAGGCAGGCTATGAGTGAGGGCTACACACAGACATACTACTACTAGTACTAGTATTTATGAATGAATAGATTAAGATTTAAGTGGTGGTAGAAGTTTTAGGTAGGGATGTAGTGATGATGTTTGGTGGATGGGTATGTTGAGATTCGAGCCAAATTTAATTCCATCCAATTCCCCTCTATTTACCTTTTTTTCTTTTTTCTTTTTTCTTTTTTCTTTTTTCTTTTTTGTCTTTTGCCTTTTTTTTTTTATCTACATTATCTATTTACCGTTTTTTTTTTGTCTTTTGCCTTTTTTTATTTAGTACTACTGATATCCACGAGCTTTCTTCTCATTTCTTTTTGTTAAATGATTTAAAAAATTGTACTCCCTCCAATTCATTTTAGATTGTCCGTATTATCATTATAGGAATATATTTTTTTTACTTTCTCAATTTATTTCCCAAAATGGCAAAAAAATACACATACCATTTTAATTTTACCCCTTAAAATGTTGAAAAGACCTTTTTACCCTTACTTTATATCCACAAAAATAATTTTATACCCACAAATACTAATAAACAACTCTTTTATTAAAATTTGTGTCACTTTGAAAGTGAAAAACAAAAATAAATCGGAGGGAGTATTTATTTATTAATATATGGTGTGCTATATGTTGACTTTTAAGATAAAAGTAATGAATAAATATTGAAAACTGAATGAGTGGCAATGATAAAGCCTATTTTCATAATTATCGCATTTTGTCAATATGAATGTCTCAACATATATTATATATATATTCATATATATTTGATAAAGTGTGTCTTAGTCCCAAATTTCTCTCTCTATGTCTTATATTTTTCATATCACATTTCAACACCCGACTATACATATATTATTATATTCTTTAAAATTTGAAAAAAAAAAAATAGTAAGAAAAGAACGTTTGATTTTATCAACTATTTTTCCCAAAATTACTATAAAAACATGATATTTTGTATACTAAAATGTATTATTAGATATGTTAGGAGATATTATATAATTTTGAGGTGAAAATAGAGCAACTCTTTTGTGCACTTGGTGTATGGTGCACTCACTACGTATAAAATAACTTGGTACTTTTCATTTAGACTACTTATAACGCTTTACACATTTTGGACTTTAATATTATTTAACTTATTAACATTGTTTAATTCTTTTTTTCTTCTTTTTTTTTTTTACAGCAAAATAATGGTAATATTAACTCACATTAATAATTAAAATTACTAATTCTTAATGGACCAAATAATTTTCTACCTACTTTATAAAATAATATATGCGTGTATATATATATATATATATATATATATATATTAGCTCATATATATATATATATATATATATTATATATATATATATATATATATTTTGTGTGTTTGTATACATATAATATAAATTCATAAGTAGTATAATTGTATTATTTAATAATTTTAATGAAAAATATAAATTATTTTGTACGTATATAATAAACTTATTTTGTAATTAATAAATTTGATTTAAATGATAAATAAATTTTATGCATATGAAAAATTATTTTTTAAAAATCATATGCATATTATATATATCGAACTAATAATATTATTATATGTATTATAGGTAATGTATGATTATATATATGTTGAATTTAAATATTTATTATAAAGTGTTACCAAAATATGTTACCTATATAAAAGTGTTACCTGAAAGATGTTACTTATGTTAAAGTGTTACTAAAAAGTGTTACCTTTGTAAAAGCATTACCAAAAAAAGCATTAAATATATAAAAGTGTTGCCTAAAAAGCATTACCTACTATAAAGTGTTACCTAAAAGCGTTACTTATTTAAAAGTGTTACATATAAGTGTTGCATATTAACAAAGTGTAGCATAAAGTGTTACATAATATATAAACTAAAAGAAGTGTTACCATAATGTGTTACATAAACTAAATGTGTTACAATAAGATGTTACTTAAAGTCAATTATGTTGTACCCACTCAACAGTTGATCATGTTTATACTGAAAAGTTTGTTCCAAATTACACTGAAAAGTATGGTTGGATTGTGTAACCCAACCACACTTTTCAGTGTAATTGGAACAAACTTTTCAGTGTAAATATGATCAACTGTGAGTGAGTGCACCATTAGTGCATATGAGAGTTTTGAAAAGAAAAAAAAAATCACATGTATCTAATTCAGAGTAGACGTACAATTGTAAACATCCTTTACTTTAAGGCAATTCAAGGGATCAAATTTGGATTCACTTTGATAGCTCTTGGAGCCTAGCTCAATTGAAATAATAAGACATCTCAAGTTTCTAACTAATTAAGATGGCACATAGAGGTGAGAATAGATTAAACTATTCGACGGGGCTTCGACCTATTAAAACTCGGCTTGCTTCGACTTTTTTAACAATCAAGATAGGTTTAAACTTTTTTAAAAGTATATTTATTTAAAAGAATCGAATTTAAGCCTTTATAAAAGCCTTTAAACTCAATAGATCGACTCGTTTAAATATATAGTTATATATTACTCAATATAAATATTATATATTTATTAATTATTTTTCATACAATTAAAATTATATAATTAATAACAAAAAATGATATATATTTAAACAAATTTTTCGATTATATAAACTCAAACATAATTGAACTCAAAATAACATAAAAAATAGAACAAAATACACAAAACTCAAAATTAAGATATTATTATAATTATTCAAGGTGAAATAGGATTAAAAAGGTTTTAAACAGACTGTCAAACTCGGCTCGTGTATTAAAAAGATCAGGTTTGATCCCACTAAAAAATCTATACAGGTAACAGGTTAGACTTGGGTCTAACACATATATATCAGGTCCAGATTGTCCAACAAAAAATTTAGCTCGACTCGATCTATTTCCACCCATATTTGCAAATATACACGTAACATGTGAGAGGATATTGCATTAAACTTATCACTTATATAAACTCAAATTTGTTGGTAATTCACACCTTAATTTCCCTCTCAAGAATTAATCGCGTCAATCATCGTAATATTTTAAAGAGAAACAAATGGGACCTTGCAGGAGAGAAGAAAAATGACAATATTATGAAATCGATGGCCAAAACTTCAAGTTAATGCTTTAATATGGTGCTAAAATATTATTAAGGGAGCTAGCTATGTATTAATATATAAATCGGAACTTAATTATATTGACCAAGATTTCGTGACAAAAATATTGATTTTCTAATTGAAATGCCAATCAACCAAAATTCCTGAGGCCAAAACCAGAAGCGCAAAATCTTTATTCGTACACGTACAAGTTATATATGCTAATGAACGAATGGTTGGTATTCGCAGTTGGTTGAAGAAATTTGTGCTCGCAACTAATTATTTACTTTAAAAAAAAAATTATTATATACTTATGTTTAACGGTAACTATATTATTTAGTAGTATGATATTAATTAACTACATAGAGAATTCATATTAAAATATACCCTATTTAGTATGATATTAATTAACTACATAGAGTTCATATTAAAATATACTCCCTCCGGGAGTAAGTTTCCCACCTTCTTTTTCGGACAGTCCCACAATAAGTTTCTCATTTCATAAATAGCAAAAACAACACTTCACTGTAAGTCTGTAATCTTTAACCTTCAAATTCATACGATTTTACAAAAAATGTCACTCATTTTATTCATTTTCCAACACATTCATAATTTTACTTCAAAAGTCAACATGTGACTCATTATATATTAATAAACAAATATAATTTTTTTTAAACAAAACAATAAAAATTATGAGAAGTTTACCTCGGGACGGAGTGAGTATAAAAAAAAATGATATATTAAAAAACCATTAAAATGGAACAATCGTACCAAAATCATAAGCAATTATTTGGAACTTGCAAATAAACTGTGGATTTTAATTTTTAAATTAGGAATTAGAGTATCAATTGTTAAACACATACCTGAATCCGGTTGAAATTACAAAGTTAATCTTGTCATCCCAACTACAGCCAAATTCACAAAATTTTGTATAAATCGTGATACTTTAATCTATTTTTGTGATACCCATGTCTCATGCAAAATTTCCTCTAATAATTTTTATACTTTGTCACCTAAATTTGATTTAAATTTTTTTTTTTATATTTAACCTTTGCATGCATGCAAGGGATGTTGACATGAATTTATTTGCCGACCCGAATGATTAGGCGTGAAATTGTTATGTTTTGGAGCCCAATTTACTCATGTTTTGAGTGTTTTCGATTAGTGCTTAGAGTCAAATGAGCATCATTTCTATACATTGATAAATTTGTCTCTTTGATGCACATAGGTGAATAGAGGACGGAAAACGGAGTTCGTAGGACTTTGAATCGACTCAAACGGATGCCCGGATGAGAAGATATTGAAGAAATACGATTGGTATTAGTGCGGACGAGGAAAAGTATCATTTGGAGGGATTAAAGGTTACTCGAGCGCATCACTCGAGCGCCACCGCTCGAGCGCCTTACTCGAGCGCGCAAACATACAGAACCATTCTTGCGCTCGAGCAGCTCGAGCGCCACCGCTCGAGCGCCTTACTCGAGCGCGCAAACATACAGAACCATTCTTGCGCTCGAGCAGCTCGAGCGCCACCGCTCGAGCGAATCACTCGAGCGCCCAAAAGTAACAGTGTCATTTCAGCGCTCGAGCAGCTCGAGCGCCACCGCTCGAGCGAATCACTCGAGCGCCCAAAAGTAACAGTGTCATTTCAGCGCTCGAGCAGCTCGAGCGCGACCGCTCGAGCGAATGCACCATTCGAGCTACACTGCTCGAGCGGGACCGCTCGAGCGTTTTGCTCGAGCGCCCATATACTTTCGCCTCCGGATGCGTATTTTCGGCCCGTTAACTCCCGTTTCGACCCGTGCCTATATATATCTCGTCCAAACACGTTTTGAAGGATCCCCAACTTTTAGAAATAATTTTAGACTTAGTTTTTGGAGAGGAAGGAGACGAGCAAGCTTTATTTATGCTTTGTTGAGGTTTTTCATACGAATTCGTAGTTTCTTTTCACTAGTTCGTTACTTTAAACGCTTTTAATTTCGTTTTAGTTAATTCAATTTCAGTTCTTCTTATTTATTTTCTTTTTAAACCCTAGTTCATGTTTCGTATTTTCTTTCTTCAATTCAATATGTTTATGTTCGTTGTTTCTTTAATTGCTTTTAGTTTTGTTAAAACCATGTCCGGCTAAAACCCTTGCATGCTTAGTTTAGGATGAACTCGTAGAAGTAGGATGTGGGTACATAATTAGGGTAGTTTGTGACGTTAGTTTTAATTCTCTTAATTAATGAATTCATATAATTAATTTGAACTTTACCTTTAAATTTCGTACGAAAGTGTTAGAGAGAGGACGACCGCATCACTCAATAACAATTAGTAGTCTTAACGATAAGGTTTAGTAAAGGTTAATTCATCTACCGGTTTAGCGAAGGAGGACGACCGCATCACCTTAGTTAAATTAGGGTCTCATTAATTAAGCGCTATCTATTAACTTGTTAGTGGATTAGTGAAGTCGATTGCTAGGATAAAGTATTAGGGTGAGAAATCTTGAGCTTTCATTCTACGATCTTTTACTTAGGTTAATTCTTGTTTGTCACGGTTATTTTGATTATGTACCTGCTCCGTTAGTATACGTAGGGATTCCTAACCTGAGCATCACCATCTCCCATTAGAAAACAACCTTAGTTAATTCGTTTCTTACGTTCTTTAGTTTAATTAGTTTACTTTAGTCTTTTAATTAATCTTTCAAAAATCCAAAAACATTTCACTCATATTAACTACGACGCGTAGATCTTCAGGGATCTATTCGCATATACACCATCCCTTGGGTTCGATAATACTTGGTCCCTATACTTGCACATACTACAGTGAACCCGTACTCTTGCGGGGTAGCTACTAGTAGAAGCTAGTGTAGTCGCTTCAAGTCAATGGCGCCGTTGCCGGGGATGGCGTTATATGCTCTTTGAATAGGACTTGTAGATAGCTTAGTAGTTAGTAGTGAGTGATTTTATTTTCTGTTTTTATTCTTTATTTTCACTCGTTCGGCAGTTGCGTTTTGATCCTTCTGCTAGTGTGTCAGGTTTATGAAAACACGCTCACAAGGCAACACGAGCGAAGAGAGATTACCTGCAGATCCTGAGACAATAGCCAGAAGGAACCGAGCCTTCTTGAAAAGAATGACTACTGCCGCGGGAAACAAAGACAAAATTTCTGATGAACTTGGGGAGTTAGACAAGATAGCTGCAGAGTATACTGCTCTTGTGGAACGGGCAGAAGGTGCCAATGGAAATAGCAGTAATCAGCAGATACCCATAGGGGGAACTGAGAGCCCACACCCGAACCCACAAGACACAATCAACTCTGCACAAACACAACCCCAAAACCAGAACCAAAACCCTGCTTACCCACAAAACCCAAATAACCTTTTCCATAACCCAGCATACCAACACTACCCATACCCACCTTACCCTTACCCACCATATCCATATCATCCACCACCAGTCTATAACCAACCACCTGTTTACCAACCACCACCCCAACAAGTACCCGTACCAGCTGCTAATCCTCAATACGTTCCTCAGAACGTAGATCATAATATGGCGATTAGAGGGAGGTTTGCAGCGCAGCCACAGCGGTACTATGACGGAGTAGCTTTGCCTCCTGTTGAGGCGAACAACTTCTCGATATCACCGGGGATTTTAAAGCTGCTGACTGAGAATCAGTTCAAAGGAGTGATTGGGAAGGAGAATCCTCATACACACTTGAGGAGCTTTCTCATGATAGCCTCCACATTTCATTATAATGGCATGTCTGAAGATGCCAAGAGGCTTAGGCTGTTCCCATTCTCACTGACGGGAATAGCTAAGGAGTGGTACGATAATACGCTCCCGCGGGGAGGTATTACCACTTGGGCCGAGCTCGAGCGTCTGTTCCTCGAGCGATTCTACCCTCCATCTAGGACGATCAAGGCTAGAATTGAGATCTCGTCCTTTCGCCAGAAGTCTGGAGAGGATTTACGCCAAGCGTGGGAGAGATACTCAAACATGCTGATAGAGTGCCCGCAGCATGGGTACAATGAGGGAGATGTTATGGCATTCTTCTATAGTGGTGCCAGCAAGGATGGTCAAGCCCATTTAGATGCATGTGCAGGCGGAGCATTCCTGAACCAAGGCATAGAGAGATGTAGGGAGATCGTGGACAACATTGTCACGAATGCCGGTGCTTGGGGTGTGGATGCAGATTTGCAAAGAGTGCATCAGGTTGAAGAGGGAGAAGGAACGAGAAGGCTGCTGATGGCCATGATGGAAAAGATCAACAACCTCGAGTTGGGGAAGAGCTTGGGTGGAGAGCATGCAGTAGAGAATGAGAGAGTAGACCAACCCAATGGACAGCAAGAGGTAGCCAATTACATGGGAGGTCCGTATTACAATCAGAATGGCTACCAAGGTGGTAATCAGTATGGAAGGCCTTCTTATGGCCAACCATTTGTGCCTCCAGGCCCTCAGCCACTTCAAAATCAATGGAGGAACACACAAGGAGTTCAAGGAGGCCAGCAGCTTCCTCAAAACACATGGAGGAAGAATGATAATTTTTCTTATGCTAACCCAAAAGCTGGTGTTACTGTTCCTGCAGGTGTTGATCCGGGGGCTAAACCTCCTGGTGGAGAAGGCGGTGCATCAACCGAGGAGATGTTGAGAGCGATCCTTCAGAAGGTGGAGGAAGGGAGCAAGCGGTTGTCATCCTTGGAGTACGATGTGAAGGAGTTGCATAAGAAGGGTGATCATCGTGATCAAGAGCTCCAGAAGATGAACGTTGAGTGGACTAGAACTCAACAAGAGAACAATCGAAGGTTCACCTCTTTAGAGCTCCAGATGAGTCAAATTGCAAAGTCCGTGAATAGAATGCCGGAGGGGAACTCAAAAGAGCATTGCAAGGCGATCCAGCTAAGAAGCGGAACCAATTATGAAGGGCCTCAGATGCCTGCTGATTCTGAGATGCCCCACGAAGAGATTGAGCCAAAAGGAGATGGAGTTGAGATTGAAAGTGAAGGGATTGAGAAGCATAAAGATATGGATGAGTCCCAGAAGGGGAAAGACTTTGAGGAGATAGAGAGAGTTCCTAAGTGGAAAAAGGCAAAGGAAGCAAGGGAGAAAGTGAAAGAAACAGAAAGAGATGAATGGGGGGTACCCAAATCTGTGATACCCGTCCCATATCCACAGCGCTTCATGAAAAAGAAGCTTGATGAAAAATTTGCAAAATTTCTTGATGTTTTTAAACAACTTCACATTAACATTCCTTTTTATGATGCTTTGGAACAGATGCCGCATTATGCAAAGTTTCTGAAGGACTTGATTGCGAAAAGACGGCGAGTGGATGAGCCGAATTTGGTGCAGCTGAACCACGAGGTGAGTGCATTAGTGCACAAGGCGCTTCCACCAAAGCTGAAGGATCCCGGGAGTTTCACGATCCTATGTGATATCGGGAATAGGATCAAGAAGGGAGCGTTGTGCGACCTCGGGGCGAGCATCAATCTCATGCCGTTGTCACTTTTCAAGAAGTTGGAAGGTGGTGAACTTCAACCCACAATGATGACGCTTCAACTAGCCGACCGGTCTATTACTCGACCTCAAGGTGTTGTTGAAGACGTTCTAGTGAGAGTTGGAGATCACATTTTTCCAGCCGACTTTGTAGTGCTAGAGATGGAGGAAGATGAGCACGTTCCATTGATCTTGGGAAGACCGTTCTTAGCTACGGCGGGGATGGTGCTAGACGTGGCGAATGGGAAGATTACATTGAAGGTTGACGATCAAGAAGTGAAGATCTCCCTATATGAAGCCATGAAACACCCGAGGGAGGATGAGAGCTTGTATTGCATGGATGCAATTGATCCTAGTGTTGAAGACACACCTCATATCCCTAACTCTTCTCATATTCATGAATTTTATAATTCTTCACTTGATTATTTAACCCATGAGCGTTATGATCTTGATTATTTTGATAGGGATGAAGTGAAGAAGTTGAAGGATGAAGAGGTGAAAAAAGTGGACGTGGTCCAGTTAGAAGGGAAAGGAGGAGTTAAGAAGAAAAAGTCCAAACTCAAGAAATTGATTAGTAAGACTTCTCCAGATAGAGGGAAGAAGGAGTTGAGACCCATAACACTTGGGGATGAGAAGAGAGCAAAGGGGCTCATGATGGAGGGGCATCAAGGAAAGAAGTTCAGACACCACTCTTATGAGAGTAAGGGAGGTAAATTTGAGTATGATGTCCCATAAGCTCCTTTGAGCACGGTCCGGCATGAGGACCTTAAAAATAGCGCTGAATGGGAGGCAACCCATTTTTATTTGCTTTTGAGTGTTTTTTTTAGTTATTTTCCTTTTATGTTACTAGGATGTTGTTGAGTCGTATGTTTAACCTCGTACTCGAGAGTTTTATTTTGTAGGCTTGTCTCTAAAGGAGTAAAGGTATCATGGAGTTACTCAGATTGAAGGAACCAACTTGAGACAAAGGAGTGTGCAAAGCTGTTGAGAGAAACTGAATTGTTCGGTTGAGGTAACCCACAACCCCAAACTTAGACCTCTAGCAAGGTCGAAGTTTGGGGGGGTGGAGTTTTTTTTTATGTTTCTTGTTACATTGCACATGCATGCACCCCTTATCTTTGAGTTGAGTTAGTTATTTTGTGCCTTGAGATGCTCCTTGGGCTTTTATTAATTTGTTTTGTTACTCAATATTTTATGCCTATCAATCACCTTATGCTTGTTGATTGCTATCTTTGAGTATGATTTGATGAGTAGAGTGAGTTGTAAGGGTGAGTTAGAAATTTTTTTGTGTGAGTGTTTGAGTTTGAGCTGATTAGGGAGAGAACCCGTATGCTTATGAGTTTTCTTTTGAGTACTTGTGTGATGAGAGTGAGAATGCACTAGGACTAGCATGGATGTGAAAGCTGTGAGATTTGAGCCTTACGAGATTTAAATGCATGAATTAATCTCTTCGTTTGTGAGTGGATCGTCACCTTAGAGGATGCTAGAACTTGCATGTGCTCTTGCTTCTAGATTGTGTCTAGTTTGATATGCCGAATGTGATCTTAGGCCATCATTGATTTTATTGAGTCACTTAGCCAAAATTTTCCTTACCAATGACATTGATCCCTTGTTAGCCCCTTTGAGCCTAAAGCCTATTTTATTTGCTAGCACATATGAACACTATTCCAATTCCTAAGCCTTTTTGTCCAAATTTGAGTGGAGAATAGGAAAGTGTGAATATGAAGGGAGTGAATTGAGTTGAAAAAGGAAAAGGCTGTTTGTTGAGTGAATATGAGAAGAAGGTGTGATGAAGTTTTGAGACGTGAAAGAAAGAACAAAAAAATTTGAGAATGAGCAAAAGAAAAAAAATGAGCTCATGTGTTTGTGCGAAAAAGAAAAAAATGATGAAGTGATTGAAAAAGTGAAGGAGTGAGAAAGATAAAAAATTGAAGTGTTGAGAGAATTAAAAGCGAAAGTGTAGTGATTGAATATGTTTGAAGTAGTTCGTTCTTAATCTCGAAGTACCGAAGTTTTGAATTTCTATTCTCCATTCACTTGAGTCACTTTACCATATTGTTATCCCACCTGTCCAAAGAGCCTACATTACAACCGTTTGAAAGTCCTTTTTGATTCGGCATTGATTTCTAGAGTATGGTCGAAGTTGAGAGCATTTACAA
This sequence comes from Ballota nigra, assembly GCA_947034835.1. Classification (NCBI taxonomy): domain Eukaryota; kingdom Viridiplantae; phylum Streptophyta; class Magnoliopsida; order Lamiales; family Lamiaceae; genus Ballota; species Ballota nigra. The sequence continues at coordinate 117,469,681 of OX344721.1, read as the reverse complement.
GCCTATAGCTGCCAATATGTGTGATTGATTGATTGAGTGAGTCCCTTAAACATTGTTATACACTTGTGAGGGAGTTAAACACATCGTGGAGTGCACATCCATGCTTGATCTTGGTGTTTCTGATTATTGTTGCATGAGTACGATAAAAGAAAGTGAGTGAGTATACGGGTGATTGATCTTTGAAGCTCGAGTTCAATCACTTGCATGATTTGATTCTTGATTCATTCCTAACAATTTCACTTGACTTATTATTTCGTTGCTTGAGGACAAGCAACATGGTAAGTTTGGGGGGGTTGATTAGGCGTGAAATTGTTATGTTTTGGAGCCCAATTTACTCATGTTTTGAGTGTTTTCGATTAGTGCTTAGAGTCAAATGAGCATCATTTCTATACATTGATAAATTTGTCTCTTTGATGCACATAGGTGAATAGAGGACGGAAAACGGAGTTCGTAGGACTTTGAATCGACTCAAACGGATGCCCGGATGAGAAGATATTGAAGAAATACGATTGGTATTAGTGCGGACGAGGAAAAGTATCATTTGGAGGGATTAAAGGTTACTCGAGCGCATCACTCGAGCGCCACCGCTCGAGCGCCTTACTCGAGCGCGCAAACATACAGAACCATTCTTGCGCTCGAGCAGCTCGAGCGCCACCGCTCGAGCGCCTTACTCGAGCGCGCAAACATACAGAACCATTCTTGCGCTCGAGCAGCTCGAGCGCCACCGCTCGAGCGAATCACTCGAGCGCCCAAAAGTAACAGTGTCATTTCAGCGCTCGAGCAGCTCGAGCGCCACCGCTCGAGCGAATCACTCGAGCGCCCAAAAGTAACAGTGTCATTTCAGCGCTCGAGCAGCTCGAGCGCGACCGCTCGAGCGAATGCACCATTCGAGCTACACTGCTCGAGCGGGACCGCTCGAGCGTTTTGCTCGAGCGCCCATATACTTTCGCCTCCGGATGCGTATTTTCGGCCCGTTAACTCCCGTTTCGACCCGTGCCTATATATATCTCGTCCAAACACGTTTTGAAGGATCCCCAACTTTTAGAAATAATTTTAGACTTAGTTTTTGGAGAGGAAGGAGACGAGCAAGCTTTATTTATGCTTTGTTGAGGTTTTTCATACGAATTCGTAGTTTCTTTTCACTAGTTCGTTACTTTAAACGCTTTTAATTTCGTTTTAGTTAATTCAATTTCAGTTCTTCTTATTTATTTTCTTTTTAAACCCTAGTTCATGTTTCGTATTTTCTTTCTTCAATTCAATATGTTTATGTTCGTTGTTTCTTTAATTGCTTTTAGTTTTGTTAAAACCATGTCCGGCTAAAACCCTTGCATGCTTAGTTTAGGATGAACTCGTAGAAGTAGGATGTGGGTACATAATTAGGGTAGTTTGTGACGTTAGTTTTAATTCTCTTAATTAATGAATTCATATAATTAATTTGAACTTTACCTTTAAATTTCGTACGAAAGTGTTAGAGAGAGGACGACCGCATCACTCAATAACAATTAGTAGTCTTAACGATAAGGTTTAGTAAAGGTTAATTCATCTACCGGTTTAGCGAAGGAGGACGACCGCATCACCTTAGTTAAATTAGGGTCTCATTAATTAAGCGCTATCTATTAACTTGTTAGTGGATTAGTGAAGTCGATTGCTAGGATAAAGTATTAGGGTGAGAAATCTTGAGCTTTCATTCTACGATCTTTTACTTAGGTTAATTCTTGTTTGTCACGGTTATTTTGATTATGTACCTGCTCCGTTAGTATACGTAGGGATTCCTAACCTGAGCATCACCATCTCCCATTAGAAAACAACCTTAGTTAATTCGTTTCTTACGTTCTTTAGTTTAATTAGTTTACTTTAGTCTTTTAATTAATCTTTCAAAAATCCAAAAACATTTCACTCATATTAACTACGACGCGTAGATCTTCAGGGATCTATTCGCATATACACCATCCCTTGGGTTCGATAATACTTGGTCCCTATACTTGCCCATACTACAGTGAACCCGTACTCTTGCGGGGTAGCTACTAGTAGAAGCTAGTGTAGTCGCTTCAAGTCACCGAACCATCCCTTTCAAGGGCTTTTTCTTCATTTATGGAGCAAAAAAAAAAAAAAAAAATTGAAGTGGTCCATATATTGCGAAGTGCTACTCATGCAAGTTATGTATTTTTTTTACGGAAAAATGAAAAGTTAATTAGGTGGTCATCATTTAAACGATAATAATATTTTCAAATGTGCATATATACTTTTAACTCGTCCCACCCTGATACAAAGATAGCTTTCATACGAAAGATTTTTCTTAAACCCGATGATTAATTGATTATAGTATTAATACTTGGGAAAATACCAAAATTTAAGTATATATACCTCGCTTATCAAACCAAAAAATATCGAAAATATAAAATAAAATTGGTACACCGGTCGGTAATTAAATGAGATGGGATGAGGGAGATGGTGATTTATAGTTAGTTAATGGCCGTTGATTTGCAGAGATGGGACGAAGGAGATGGAGATTTGCGGAGAATTGGGAAATTAAGATTTGACAAATAAATATTTAATTATCTTAACTATATTCACATGTTGGGGTGGAAAGCCAAATCATTATATTGGCTCAATTTTGCTCTCTTACTTACTGCCCAAAGTCCTATTTTTAACAAGAAAATGAAAGTTTAGTAGTGATAAATATAAGTTATATTTTTGCAATTTGTCCTAAAAATAATTGTACCAACTTAGTACTTCAATCATGAAGCTCTGATTTCTGTGTGTGTGTCTCTCTCTTCCATTGGGACATAAAACAACTTTCGTACAGCTGCTTTCAATGCTCCAAACTCCCTTCTTCTCTACTTTAAGATACACGGTTGACATTTTCCACAATACTTGTTTGCCTTCACACGTCTCCAAAATATGCACCATTCATCAATTTTCAATTATTTATATTCTCATACTTAGGTTTTGATCTGAGTAAATAATTCAATTTTACCAACTTAGTAAATATCTATTGTAAAAAGCATTTAAAAATGGCCATCCCACTTGAAAACTCAGTTTGAATGCAAGTCGGCCAAGAAGTTAATTTACTCTCTTTAATTTTTTAACTTTCTCAATTTATTATTTCTTATTTCTAAGGCTTAATTAAGTGACGTCAAAATAAAACCAATTAAAATTTTGTATGTATATCTGTATAAAAATCACACACACCATTTTTTATTAGGCAAACAGGGTCCATGCAAAATCGACAACAATTGCATATCAAGATGAGCATTATATAAGACAACTCTTCTTTTTATTTTCCTTCTCCACGTTGCTCTCTCTTGGGATGAATGTTCTCTATTTCGTCAACTTCAGAAGATGAATATGATATAGATCCTCTCTTTCGCGTGATGGATGCAAATTTTCATGGGAAATTCACTTTTTTTTAGTTAAAATTTTAATTTCCTTTACATCTAATTTTTGTTGATCCTATTAATTAGTCAAACTTTTAATTTGATATGCTCGAATTTAAATCCAATTGCAATAGTTACCAATTGATCAAAACGATGTATTACATGTCGATGGATAGAATACTCAAAAAGTTTGTAGTTGCGATTATCACAACTTTATATCCAACGTGGTAAAATACATAAAAACTCTATGAAACCATTTCAAAGTTTTTTCTTGACCCTTAATGCTAGAGCCTAGAATCATTATCTAGTAGAGGATGAATAAAGAAGGAAATTTATGAAAATGTAATATTATGCAGAAAAATTCAGGCTCATAACTTGGGAAGATGTAAAAAAAAAGGGAGAAAAGCAAAATTGCCCAAAATTTAAGGGGGCACTTGATTTTTGCCCCCTTTTTTACAAAAGATGTTTTTTGCCCAAAAAAATATTGGCAAAACGGTTGGCAAAGGGTTGGCACTCATGCCTACCTGTGTATATTCGCCAACCTTTTGCCAACATTTTTTGGGCAATATACATCTTTTGTAAAAAATGGGGCAAAAATCAAGTGCCCCTTAAATTTTGGGCACTTTTGTATATTTTCACTAAAAAAAATATACTATAACTTTACTTTTACGAACATGTAAAATTAAGGGCAATATTTTTATCTATATAAATGTAGATCAAATTGCGCTAGCTGATTCGGGTTAATTTGACCTGCATTTAGATAAATTAAAAGGTATTATCCTTTAATTTATAGAGATAAAAGCCCGATTTTAAGTCCTCAGAAGGTTTACGTGCAATTTTAACCCGATTGAGTTAGCCTACTACATAAATTAAAAAGTATTATTATTAATACAGACCCCTAAACTTAATGTCCAATTCTTTTGCCACCCTCAAGTTACACATCTTTAAAAAATATTCCCTTTTTGTTTTGTAATATCATGACTTAATATTACATTTTTCATATTTCAATATAACTAAATAGTACTAATAGAAAAATTATCGCTATTACTTGAAAAGTATTACTGATATTTATTTCCTTTTTCTTAATTGTAATATGACTAAACATTACTCAAAATGCACCACTTTACTTGAAAAGTATTACGGTAACTAGAGGTTACTTTTCCTTCTTACTCGTAATATTGCTAAATTACTTGAAAAGTATAGTTAAATATTAGCTTTTTACATTTTATTTTTAATATTAATAATTATTACTTAACATGTATTACTTTATACTTGAAAAGTATTACAAGAGATAGTTCCTTAAAAAAATGCTTGAAGAAAACCACTTTTTTCACTTTGAAAGTAACACTATTATCTTAAGTAGTACTGAACATTTCATTTTTCTTAATTGTAATATTACTAATCACTAATTGTAGTACTACTTAAATTTTATAGCTTTTGGTTTTAAAAGTATAGTATTAGTACTTAATATTACCTTTTTTTACTTCAAACTATATTTAAAGAAAAATAGTTTAAGTTATTAAATAAACCATTTGTTTCATAACAATGTAGAATTATTACAAATTAAATTTTACGAGTTAAAAAACAATAAATCAAAAGTCGGTATTGATTTAGGGAAAAATAAATAAATAACTATAAATGCTAAAAGTTAGTGGGCCACACTCTATGGGTTAAGGCCCCCTACTATTTGATTAAGATAGGTTATTGGATCTAGGCCCACCACTATTAAATAACAGGTAAATCCTAAAAGTTAGTTGGCCACGACCCTAATTTGCTTGCTTGTTTTGATTTAGGCCGACAAAGAAACTTATTTGATTTGTGGGGAGACTCTGAGATCAAATTTGAAAGTTAAAAGTAAAATAAAAGGAAAGGAAAGAAAATAAAAGGCTAGCATTTTTTTTCCTGGAATTCAATTAATTTTTTTTTTTTTATCGGCAAAAAGAAAACTTTATTAAAGCTCAATAGAAAGGGTATAAGACATACCCCCTACAGTAGCTTACAGCTTGAAAATTTATAAACTTGACTCATATCTCCAGCAGCTAATTTACTATTCTAAACCAAAACTCAAGCTCCTAGACCAATCTCTAAAACAGGCTCTACTTGCAAAGCGCGTCCAATTCCACACTCTATTTTTGAGCTCTAGAATTAATTCCTCCTCTTTCGCTTGTAGATCTTTAAAAATCACAGCATTCCTGGTCTTCCATATCAACCATACCAAACAAACCCATATGCAACTTAACAACACTTTTTCTTTTTTTTTCCTATAATGAGCTTACAAAAATGCTTGATATTCGTGGAAGGCTTTGACGAGAGGACTGTCATCACTCCTACCCACTCACAGCATTTCATCCACACATTATAGGAAAACTTACATTCAAAAAGCACATGTCTAACCGTTTCTTCCTTTTCATTGCAAAAATCACACTTGAGCCTTGAATCGTTTGGAATGATCGTTCTTTTTTGCAGCTCCGATATTGTTGGAATTCTTTCCCATAGGACTCTCCAAGCGTGAACTTTTACCTTTGAGGGAACACATTTATTCCAAATTAACTTGAATTCTTCAATCTCCTCCATTTCGGCTTCTCGGTTCTTCCAAAATAGCCACTCGTACACTTCTTTTGTTCTGTATAGCCCGTTTGCTTGTGGTACCCATCTCCAAGTGTCTTTCTCATCTCTCCTCAATGGAAACCTGTTAAGAAAAGCCATGAGCTCGTTAACAACATCTCTCTCTCTCTCAAATAATTCTCTTCTCCATACTAAATCCCAACTCCACCCATCTTCCCTCCATTCTCCCAGTTCCCCCACTCTAGCATTTTTATTTTGAGATAAATAGTAAAGCCTGGGAAAACGATCTCTTAGAGATATTTCTCCAGCCCACTTTTCATCCCAAAATAAAGTTTGCCTCCCATTCCCTATCACCTTTTCTACGTTATTAAAGAACCAGTCCCCTTCCCCTACTCCTGCAGCTCTAAGTATCTCTCTCCACCACCCACCCATGTTGATCTCCCTCCTTCCCTCCGAGACTCCTAGCCCTTTTCCCCAAGACAACCCCCACCTCGACTCTAACACCCTAGCCCATAAACACCCTCTCTCCCCAAGAAATCTCCATACCCATTTCCCCAAAAGTGCTTTATTAAAACATTCTATGTCCCTGACCCCAAGACCCCCATAAAATTTTGGTTTACAAACCAACGACCATTTAACCCAAGCAGTTTTATTCTCACAACCACCCCTCCACAGAAAATTTCTTTGAATTTTAACGATCTCACTCACAACATTTTTGGGAGCCCGAAAGGTGGACAGAAGGTACACAGGAATTGAAGAGAGCACAGAGTTCACTAGGGTAAGTCTCCCCCCAATGGAGATTTTCAAACCTTCTCATTTCCGCAATTTATTTTTTATTTTTTGCGTAACGTACTTCCAGTCTGAGAGCTGCTTGTGGGCGCACCCTACCTTCACACCAAGGTACATAAATGGAATCGAAGCAGTAGAGATTGATTTTTTAACCACATGGAGAAGTAACATGTTGTTAGAAATAGGACTCGAGATTGATTTTTTAAACCATCATATAATTCTTTCTTTTAAAGGTAAAATAATAATTCGAATCCATGACTCCATGATATAATTAATAATATTCTAACCACTTTAACTATATTTTATTTCAACCACCTTATGAAATAAAAAATTGGGGCAACACAGCATCCCAACAAATCATCTAACATTAAAACATAGACACAAAACCATTATGCGTCACCTAACAAAATCATCGTAATTTTTATTCACGTTAAATTTCTTAAACCAACATATTTAAAATGTCAAGAAATTATATGAACTTTGTGCATAGATTTTATATCTGTGCAATTCACCTACCAACTCGTTTTTTTTTTTTTTTTTTTACAATTTTTTCTCCCGCAACAACACACATTATTAATTTTGATTGTAACGAATAAGGTTGTGTAGATACCAACCCATTTAATGTTCAATAATTGCTCTATTATTTAGAGCTCATATAATTTAGAGTTGAATAGTTTGGTTTTGTTACTCAATAAGCATAGCGGTTTTGGAATTCAGTGATTTATACAAATTGACAATTAATAATCACTTTTTATAGGACAATTGATGTTTAATACGGATTGGGCCTTATAAACTTGTACCAGGATCTTGAACTTGAGTCCAGTTGAAATCCGTACTTAAAAGAGAACCATTCACACACAAGGCTGGAGGACTTGGAAATAAACATAGTATGAGAAAATAAGAATAGATTTAATTTTCACCGTGAATGGTGTGATAATTTCCACTAGTATAAATAAGATTACAACAACCTTTACAAGGAAAAGATATTATAGAATATTTACATATCAATTCTAAATGCTATGAATTGATTTGATTTTATCATCTATTAGGAATATTCTCAGAGTATCTAGAATATTCCGTATCACCCCCCCCCCCCCCCTCAAGCGGAGTGTGGGATTTTCGTCAACATGCAGCTTGGAACGAAGGAACTCAAAGAGTGGACGAGCAAGACTCTTTGTAAATATATCAGCGACCTGAAGTTCAGAGGGTATAAACTTCGTTTCTAACTTTTTATTTTGGACGAGCTCACGAATGAAATGATAATCAATATCAATGTGCTTGGCTCGCTTATGGGCAATGGGATTTTGACTTAAGAACAAGGCGCTCTTATTATCACAAAGAAGAATAGGTCGTGAAGGGGGTAGTGCACGAAGCTCACGAAGCAAGTGAGTGAGCCAAATTATCTCTTGAGCAGCATTGGCTAGTGCACGATATTCTGACTCGCAGCTAGAACGAGAGACAGTCGGCTGTTTCTTGGCACTCCAGGAGACCAGATTTTCTCCTAGATAAATGGAGTACCCATAGGTGGAATGTCGAGTATCCACACAGCGGGCCCAATCAGCATCAGAATAACCAAGGATCGAGTAATCTGATGACCGGGAAAAAGTGAGGCCATAATGAATGGTGCCCTTAACATAGCGAAGAATTTGCTTAACAACCAGAAAATGATCAACTGTTGGTTCCTGAAGAAATTGACTGGCATGATTAACAGCATATGATAAATTTGGGCGAGTGATCGTAGGGTACTGAAGAGCACCAACAAGCGAACGATATAGCATAACATCCTTGAAAGGCTCACCGGTGCGAACAAGAGAAGCACCAGCAACTAGTGGAGTGGAAATCGGTTTTGAGTCAAGCATGGAAGCTCGAGTGAGTATATCATGAGCATACTTAGCTTGCCCAATGAACAGACCAGTATCAGAGTGGGAGATCTCTAAACCAAAAAAGTAGCTGAGAGAACCCATGTCTTTGACTGCAAATTCAGAATGGACGCGACGAATGAAAGCCTACAAAATACCTTTGTTACTACCAGTTACTATGATATCATCGACATATAACAATTAACAGATTATACAATCTAAGCGATGTAAGTAAAAAAGAGAAGTGTCTGCCCTGCTACGGGTAAAACCTAAGCTGGTAAGAAAGGAGCTGAAGCGATCGAACCAAGCACGAGGAGCCTGTCGAAGACCATAGAGAGTTTTCTTTAACCTACAGACATGATTCGGAAAATGAGAGTCAATGAAGCCTGGGGGTTGGGCCATGTAAACTGGTTTCTCAAGAATGCCATGGAAGCATTCTTGACATCGAGCTGGTGCAACGGCCAATTGCGATGAACAGCAAGGGCAAGAATAACTCGAACAGTGGCAGAACGAACAATCGGGCTGAATGTATGGGAAAAATCAAACCCTGGAATCTGAGTAAAACCCTGAGCGACCAAGCGGGCATTATACCGGTCAATGTATCCATCGAACTTGAACTTTGTTCGGAAAACCCATATAGAGCCAACAATGTTGTCAATTAGTGGACGAGGAACCCATTTAGTACCAAAATCGTCCATTCATTGGGAGTTGTTTTGAACTAAGACAATGTCTTGTGTTAGAACGTTTTACAGAGTGTGAGACAAACCTTTATTTGTAAAGCTGGACTGAACTTTATGTGGGTCAAATATAGATTTACCACCCAAAATAAGATTTGTGAGGCAATTCCATGACTAACTATTTATATGATATGAATTTTGAAATTCATTCTCTTATTTTGACTAATTTTTTCAGGGAATTGGAGTACTAGAGTGAATTTGAAATAGTTTCATTTTAATTACTTGCATTTATTTTTTCAATATATATGCAAGGTAATCCTCGCATATACTAAATACTAAACTAATTAAAATTAAATTGCATGGTTAAGGATCTGTAATTCTTTTAGAAATTAAATGAAATAAGGTCTTATATGCATGTGCAAACACTTAGCGCCATGTTTTCGGTCAAAGCATTTTGTATCAATTAGTTAGAATGAAATAATAATAATAATAATAATAATAATAATAATAATAATAATAATAATAATAATAATAATAATAATAATAATAATAATAATAATAATAATAATAATAATAATAATAATAATAGTAATAATTCCTGTTCCTATCAACCTATGTGGCACGGAGCACCAATTTTAATTTATCAAAAAAAAAAAAATTGTCAAATCCTCATTTTAATAGGCTTAGAATAATCGTGGTGAATAAAATATGTTCTTCTGTAATAATTATATCAATACTTCGATTGAAAGGCTTCCTAAAAAGAACCAATCTTAAAGCCTCAGACACCTTAACTTGAAGCAACACTCACCATACTTGACACACAAAAACCTAAACCTATAAATCTCTCCAATCACAACTCCATTCTCATTATCTCTCTCACTTCCATCTCTAAACATGTCTCTCTCTTCACTTCCCAAGCTACTCTTTCTTGCAACCTCCATCTTCTTCTCCTTGTTCATCGCAACATCGGCCCGTGATTTTTCAATCGTGGGCTACTCGCCCGAGGACCTATCCTGCATCGACAAGCTCATAAACCTCTACGAATCATGGATCGACAAGCACGGCAAGAAGTACAAGAGCCTCGAGGAGAAGTTGCATAGGTTCGAGATCTTTAAGGATAATTTGAAGCACATCGACGAGAGGAACAAGGACACCGCTAACTACTGGCTCGGGTTGAACGAGTTTGCTGACATGAGCCACGACGAGTTCAAGAAAATGTATTTGGGACTCAAGACGGATCGACTCCCTAATAGAGATCAAGAATTCAAGTACAGAGATGTCGAGAGCGTGCCTAAGTCCGTCGACTGGAGAAAGAAAGGAGCCGTTACTCGGGTCAAGAACCAAGGTTCATGCGGTACGTGCAATGAACTCGATTCTATTCATTAATTTCTAGTATATAAAACAACTAACACTTTTCAGTGAAAAATCTGATACTAACAAACTAATATATTTTAGTGAAAAAACTAATACATTTTTGAAATACACATCATTTCTTTTTGCAAGACCTCTGATTCATGTTAAGAAAAATGCAGGTAGCTGCTGGGCATTTTCGACTGTGGCCGCAGTCGAGGGGATAAATCAGATAGTGACGGGGAACTTAACCGAGCTATCCGAACAAGAACTCATCGACTGTGATACAACTTTCAACAATGGCTGCAACGGGGGCCTCATGGATTACGCGTTCAAATACATTATTTCCAACGAGGGCCTTCACAAGGAGGAAGACTACCCTTACCTTATGGAAGAAGGAACTTGTGAACAAAACAAGGTATATCAGAACAAACTTCAAATAATCATAACTAACTATATATGCACATGAATCTAAGATTATGATGATACTAATGTTGTTATGGGATTGTTTCAGGACGAGTCGGATAGAGTCACCATTAGCGGATACCATGACGTACCTGCAAACGACGAGCAGAGTCTGTTGAAAGCATTGGCCCACCAGCCACTCAGCGTGGCCATCGAAGCTTCTGGAAGAGATTTTCAGTTCTACAGCGGAGTACGTAAACAACACTTTTCCTAACATGTTTTTATAGTATATATGTGTATATATCAAGATTTTGATTAGCTGGATGAACTGTAGGGTGTGTTTGATGGGCACTGTGGAACCGAGCTTGATCATGGAGTAGCAGCCGTTGGATATGGATCGAGCAAGGGTGCAGATTACATCATCGTGAAGAATTCATGGGGGCCAAAATGGGGAGAGAAGGGATTCATAAGGATGAAGAGAAAGACAGGGAAGCCTGAAGGGATATGCGGCATTAACAAAATGGCCTCTTTTCCGACCAAAGCCAAGTGAACAAAAACGCGTTCTTTTCATGTTTTATCGAATTTGATTTAAGAAAATAAGAACAAGAAGCCATGTTCTATTCTTGTTTCTTTCTGTTTTCCTATTGTTAAAGTGTAATTTTTATTTGTTTGAAGAAATTTCATCATATTCATAGAAAATTCCAACAACTTAACAAGTGCATGATAAATACAGAATGTGCAAACAGATGAAAACAAGGTGAGAATATTCCATAAACTAGAATTTATGAGACAAGATTCTACTCACACTTTGCAACAACAACTTCGAAGATTCCATCAGATCTGAATGTGGGAGAGATCAGTCTGGGATCAACAGGTCCGGGCAGATTGAAGGTGAGCGTAAAAGGTCCAGGCGGGCATTGTTGCTGAAATTTCATCTCAAATTCCCGAGAATATTTTTTGACAGTTTTTTCACCAGTAGAAGTCACACCTCTAACACAAACCTTCCCATCCTGTTGAATCTCACAGCTAAATTCACCTGATAAAAAGCAAACATATATCTAGTTACACAATCAGCTACCTACTAACAAAAAATGCCAAATTGTAAATATGGACCTAGAGAAAATATTCGTTGCACTTTTGGCACCTATGCTCGAAAATGGACCTTTTGTGTGTACTTTAATTGCAAAACGGATCCCATAAGAATTTTTTCAACACTGTTGGGACTATTATTGGTCAAAATTGGATCCCTTTTACAATTAACCGACACGACAAATGACAGAAGTGTCGAGATTTACCAGGATCTTGCTTGACTCCAGGGACAGCAATACAAAAATAGTATGCGGATTTGCTAACACCAATGTCTACGACTCCCACAGGTGGTCCAGTCGCGCATGTACAAGCTGTTCCAGATAAGAAGATAGAAGTGTTTGAACACCATTCTTCCACCTTCGGAGTGGGTAGCAGGGGCAATGCAAATGGCTGTGGCGAGCCTGGATATGTCGACAGCTGCAGAGAATCACATAGGCTCGTTTTTACGCCGTCATATTTGCATTTATCAGGGTCCACTATCTCGTCGTCTTCTTGCATGGGGGCTTTACTTCTTTTCCAAATTATTTTTTCTACCTTTTCAGTATTCAAGCTGTTCATTTCGATATTCACTTGATTTTCAAATTGATTGGACTGCATAAATGAACAAAATAAACATGCAACGAAACAACAGAAAGAACAAAAGCATATCAAGAAGACGAGATGAATCAGAGCCCACCCTGCACATAGAATTTCATATCCAACACAATTCGATACTTATAACCAGTAAGTTAGTTACTTCCTTGTAGGAAATGCTATTTAATTTCCAAATTTAGATTAAAATTAGCAAAGCATGGTGACATGTAGGAGTAACTTTGAGCTTGTTTGGACCTAATTTTCGGTCTGAGCTTGAATGAGAGTCAACAAGAAGGTTAACTTAACTCATTTGGATTTTTTAGTGATCCTATCGAGCACCAAGCAACAACCATATATAGAAAGGATTGTAAAACTAGTTAAAGGATTGCAAATCAGCTTGCAACAAACGAAGTAATTGAAATTTGACCACAAAGCTTTACTTTCTAAAATTGCTGCTAAATCAGACTAAAGCTCTAGCACGAAACTCCGACAAAATGTCAAAAGATCGTTTAACAAACGAAGTAACGAACTAATAATGTTTGACCTCAACCCCTACTTAAAAAGACCGTGCCAATGTACTAAAAGGCGCTAGGCGTAATTAAGCGAAAATGGAGGCGACGAACAAGGGCCTAGACGAGAGATGGGCCCACATGTGACCTTTTTAAGCACTATACATTGTTTAATCAAACTGGAGCTTAAGAAATCAAGCCCTGTCCAAATGAAGTGGCTTGACTTATGTACCCTCACCGACATTTTTACGTGCTTCCCACGCAACTTCCCGTTACAATTCGACAAGGTAAGGCGGCTAAATCATTACCCCAAACTTCATTCTATGCTACCTTAAGCTAAATTTACATCGGAAAATGATGTTTGATGAAATGTCTGAAAGATGTTTAACATATGAACAATGCAGCACTATAAAACATCAACTTCAAGAAATATATATCTCCTCCCCCACTTAAAGATTTGTTTTTTCAGTGCTGATACTGAAATTATGATCACATTTGTTAACGATGTTGAAAAATCGACATGGGAGCTAAATAATTCAAGAATTAAGGCGTAATTTTCAAGAAATGGGGTCAAGTTCAAGAATGGTAAACATGGAATACTAATTAATTCAAGAATTAAAACGAATAAAACATCGAAGCAGGAAATTTTTAGCGATTAAAAAAAGCTCGAAAGAGAGAATGTGGGTTTTGTAATTAAAAGCTTGGGTTTTGCAGACACAACTCACCAAAACGACGCAAGAATTGGCGTTTGCTTGATTCTCCTTCTTCTTCTTTCCTGCAGTTGGTCACGACATGATGATCAAGAAACTTAGACGACAGCAAGAAATACCACAAGCAGACTCTACTTGTTTCTAATTTTACCGAATTTTAACATAAATTTAAATATTTTTACTTTCTTCCCAAAAAAAAAAAATTAATGTATATATAAATAAAAAGGAAAATTCCTTACTAGTAATAGTGAATAATAAAACACCAGGAATTTTGTTGCAATTCTCCTCCTCGATCAAACATATCCTTACCAATAATGATATGTTAAACTTAATCTTTTTAAAAAAATTAGACTCTAATTAAGTATATTCTTTAAAATTCAATTTTTTTAGTACATCGATTGTTTTCAACAATAGTTAAAAAAAAAAAAAACCTATTAACAATAATAAAATCCACTAAAAATATATGGCTTATAAATGCACCATCAATGGATTACAATGTGACCGATTGCAATAAAACAAATAAAAATAACCGAAAACTACAATTGGATCAGAAAATTACATTTTCAAAATTGCTAGTAGAGGTTAATCCGATTATAACAAAAGTTGTAGTATACAAATTCTAAGTAAAGCTTGAACCTTTGGTCTCAAAACGAACCCGTCTCGATTGGTGCTTTTGGTTTGATGTTATTTATATCGATATAAAATGAGTTGCATTTTTAGATTAGTAACACCACAACATCTAAAACATTGAAAGTTGAAACTAAAATGGCATGAGGATAGAATTGCATCCTATATGTTGATGTTAGAACAGAGCATGACTTGGTTCGGTTATCAAACCAAAGAGAATAGACATAACTGAAATACCCAATTACATATTAATATAGATTGAAACCAAACTATTTCGAACTAAAATCTCTTAAAATAAAAAATATCAAAATCGAAAATTTATATTCAATAAATAATCGAAAAAACCGAAATGTGGGCGGATTTTTAAATTGGACCATCTCTTTAAACTTATAATTTGTCCAACAGGCCAAACCTATAAATATTAACGAACCACAACCAAAACAAGTAATTGAAATCAACCATCAATCAAAATAAAGAGTCTGTCTAATTAGAAATGAGGCAGACGGCGGTCTAATTTGAAAAGAGTAAATAAAAACTAGGGTTTAAAAATTAGATACTTATATATCATCTCATTTCGGTTCAGTTTTCGATTATTTGATATTTTTACCTAAATAACCGAAATTGATATCAAACACCGAAAGTTCTAATATCTAAAATCTATATCGAATCAAAAATCGAAATAATCAAACTGAATTAATATTTCATTTTGGTTCGCCTCGATTTTTCAAGTTCTATCGAATTGTGTTCTCCCCTATATGATGCAAAATGATCTTGAATGTAATGAAATTGGGTTACTCCTAGTTTCCCTTCTTCAAAAAGAAAAATAGGCTCCTGGTTCCAGATTGCCCAAATCCAATTGTCAAAGCCTAAATTCCAGAAGAGCGGCACAATCGGACAGACAGGCAATGCGTGTGTGCTCGAATGGTCCATAAGGATGCTCCCTTAGTTACACAATTTGAATGAGTGGTTTTTGTGTGCACTCAAGTGCATAATATGCACTTGGATTTCGAGTTTAGTTTAAAATCAATTTTGACTTTTCAAAGCTCATTAAGTAAATTGCGCTTTGAAAAATCAAAATTGATTTGAAATAGAACTCAAAATTTAAATGCATGTTATACACTTGGGTGCATACAAGAATTTATAAATTTGAATTATATCAACTAACTTCACACTAAGGATATGTTTATAGGACAATTAATTTAATTTTACATTCATCAATGATGTAATTCATACAGTGTTTTTTCACCCACCAATTTTTTTTATTATGCATTCAATATTCATCAAATAAAATTTTTCTATGCTACCGTATTAAATAGTGCTCAATTTTTATTTTTTTTAAATGTTATATCATTTGTATTGATGTGTTTGTACCATATAATTTATTAAGTATATGATACTTTCTCTATTTTAAGTGGAGCCCCATTACTCAAACCCAAAAATCCTTTAAACTCACCCCACCTACTAAATATACCCCAATAAAATTTAAAAATTAACATTTATTACTAAACATACCCCATTTTATTCCTATAATACCATTTCCCCATCAAAATAAAAAATAATATTTTCCTATTTCATATTTTCATAATTTTCTCTTCTCAAGGAAAAAAAATATATTTATTCCTTCTTATTCTTTAACTTTTGATCGGAATTTTTTTTTTTTTTAGAAATGAATTTTTTTCAAAATATATAAATTACAAAAATTAATAAAATACTTTAAAAATATTTTTAAAAATAAATAAAATATAAATAATATTTTAGAAAATAAATAAAATTGAAAAAAATATATATAAAATTAAAAAAATTAAAAACTAGATGAATTTGTAAATAATTAATAAAATAAAATTAATCTTCAAAAATCCAAATAAAAAAATCAAAAGGAAAAGGTTAAAGCCAAATAAAATCAGAAAAATATTTTATAAAAGTCAATTCATCGTAAATAATTAACTTAAAAATTAATTAACTTTTATTTAGTTTTAAAGGTTTTTTTAATCTAGTTATTTTTTAAATTTTAGTTGGTTTTCTAATTTTTTTAAATCAGTT
Source organism: Ballota nigra (assembly GCA_947034835.1). Lineage (NCBI taxonomy): Eukaryota > Viridiplantae > Streptophyta > Magnoliopsida > Lamiales > Lamiaceae > Ballota > Ballota nigra. The sequence goes on along the minus strand of OX344721.1, from coordinate 117,453,111 downwards.
TTTATTTTTAATTGAATTATTTGGAAGATATAATTTTTTTAAAATCAATTTTCAGATTACAAAGAATTTTTTAAATGAACTAAATTTCATTTAATTTTATTATTTAAATATTTAACTGATTTTTAAAAATATTTTCCATAATTTAATTCTATTTTTTATAGATTTTTCAAATATTTAAAGGAAAATAAAAAATTGATTAATTTAAATTTTATGTACTAATTTTAAAATTAAATTACTTAAAAAACTAAAGTCAATGTCAACAAAACCTAAAAGATTATCTTTCCATATTTATATAAGGATAACTTAGGGTGCGCTTGGTTAGCAATTCTTCAATGACAATGGGAATGGAAATATATTTTCATCTATGCCCTTATAATAAAAATGATATGTTAGGTAAAGAAGTGTTCCAATGGTGACTCCATTGCTAGTGTCATGCCTCAATTTTGGAATAGAAGTGGACAACAAATGGTTGTTGATGGAGGAATAGGGGAGTGATTGAGGAGGATGATTGTAGGAAGAGAATAGGGTAATCAAAATGGGGTAGTTGTTGATAGGCGAGCAGCCGGGCAATAAGATTAAGATAAATAAATACTAAAATAATAAATCAAAAATTCATTAAGAGCAAAAATCAAAGAAGGACGAGCAGCAGGGAGTAAGTCCGAGGAGGCGAGCAGCTGGGTGATAGCCCAAGTCAAATGTGGACGAACAGTAGGTCAGACGAGCAGCTGGTCACCAATACGCAAAAAGAGAGGCGAACAGCATGACCAAGAAGAGTCAAAGAGGAACCAAAGAGGCGAGCAGAAGGGCATCTCGGAAGATCACCATAAATCCCACTAATTAGGCATTACTTTAGGAGCAAACAAGTGTTTTAACACTTGTCATTGTAAAAGATGTAATAGCTTAGGGATATAACAAGTGTCTTAACACTTGTCAAGTTGTAAATAAGAGTGATTAGGGAGGTGACACCTCATGCTTGCTTGTACTCTATATATACCCCTTCATGAGAAAGGGAAAATAGGTTAAATTATTCACAAAAAGACCAAACTCTTGCAAAATTGTTTCTCAAGCCTTACTTAGATTAATCCAACATTTAATCCTGAATTATGTACTTTGTTTGATGATCTTCTAAGCTTAACAGCCACTAAACATATACATTGAATCGAGATCATCAACAATTGGCGCTAGAAGGAGGGCTCGAACCTCCGATTGGTTGAAAATTCGAAGGTTTTGGTGAAAAATAGCCGGATTTTGCAAATTGGAGCTAAAATCCGGCAGCAGGTCACCAGAAACTGGGATTGGAGGTGTTAGCTGGGCATTTGTGAAGTGTTTTGTTTGAAGATTTAAAGATTTGAATGCATGCATGTATGAACAAGGGTTTGTAAGAAGCCAAATTCATACATGCAAGGCTAGTTGTTTTTAAATCAATACTCATAAAATACAAATTTTTTGTCAAGAAATACATCACATTTGGTAAATGGCGAGATCACACGAAAGGCAATCATCGAGTTCTCATAAATCGAACAAGTCACGAACAAGGGTATCGTCGACGGGTGAACATGCAAGAACGGTGCGAGCGACGTCCCAGAGGAATGTACAAGTTACAATCGATACCCTTCCCCCGGAAGTAGAAGCTTTGGCCCAAAATCCGGAGGAATTGACAAAAATGATTGCCGTCTTGCAATCGTTACAGAGATGATAAGAAGTTGCCGGACCATCAAAAGCCCGGGAGGCGAGCAACCGAGCAGCCGAACAGATGGTCAGGCAACACGAGAATACGAGGGTTGATGAAGTGGATAGTACCCAAGCAAAGAAGGCCAAGGGCAAGGTCCCAGTAAGTGAACGATTGGGGAGTCAAGGAGAAACTACTCCTGGGGCAGCCGAGGAGTCGAGCAGCCGGGGAACCAGGAGTGTGAGTCACTCCCATATAAGAGGAAGAACAAATAATCATGGAGGACGTAGGGGAGAGATTCACCAAAGAAGCGAGGAGCGAGCACATCCTGCTGCTCGCCCCTCTGTACACGATAGACTAAGAAGATCGGCTTTTGGTCGATTGGGCCCCAATGGAGCTAGTAACATCGCTAAGCATGTCACACAGGAGAAACGTCCCATTAGTAAAAGACTGTGTCATGAGGAGGTCATTGAACCAGATCATGATAAACAGCCTTCTAACGGAAGAATATCTCCTAGTGAGTGGCAAGCTTTGAAGAAAGCGGTGGAGGAAATGCAGAAACAGTTGGAAGCCCAGAATGGCGTTGGGACAACAGTATTGCCATCATCACCCTTGTCCCCAGCTATTCTAAATACGCCAGTACAAAAGAAAGTACAATTCCTGGCCATTAACTTATATGAGGGAAATTCAGATCCGAAAGTGCATTTATCTAAATATATTGATTACATGATATCAGTAGGAGCGTCGGATGCCACACAGTGCCGTAACTTCCCGTTAACCCTTGGTGATGGTCCTCATCGATGGTTTTCCGCACTCACCCCCGGTTCCATCAACTCGTTTATCCAACTCGGCAAAGAATACCTGTCTCACTTTTCCATAGCTGGGTCATATCTTACACAAAGGCATTTGCTGCTAGCAGACTTAAAACAAGGAGACGAAGAGTCCGACAGAGCATTCCTCGAAAGATTTGATAAAGTTCTGCTAGAAGGAGAAATGGTGAGTGAGGACACAAAGATTGTGGTCGTGATGGCAGGACTTAAGAAAGACACAGACTTGTGGAAGGAAATGCACCTAGCTTTCCCCAAAACCTATTCAGAATTCAGACATAAGGCTGGGGTATACATTTCAATGCAAGAGACTCTTCAGAAAGAGTTAGGAGACAAAGCCAATTCCAAGAAATAGGGAAAGAAGCCAGGAGGAGAATACAAGGCCCCTAAAAATATGAAAGCCTTCAAGGAAGGGGCAGAGTTGAAGGAAAAACTAAACCATATCTTATCTACATCAATAGAGGTTGTGTACAACAACGTGAAAGAGAAGGACATGTTATCAAAACCTAGAAAGATATGACAAGAGCGAGGAAAGTTAAACCCCAACAAGTATTGTGTGTATCACCAGAACATAGGTCATTTCACAAGTGAGTGCCGAGACCTCCTAAAACAGCTATGGAGATTTTACGAAGAAGGGAAGCTATCAGATTTCATCAAGAGTCAGCCAGGCAAGAGGCCCAGAATGACTGTGCCATCCAGCTCGGAGGATGATGAAGAAGATGAGCAACCGAGCAGGATGGACAAGAAAGGCAAGAAAACATTTACAGCCCCAGCAGAACCCGTTCGAGAAATCTTAGTGCTCGAACCAGCCGGACCCATAGGAGGTTGCTCAGACGGAAGGCCCCCAGTGTCCATAAGGAAAAGAAAGGCAGAATTAAGAGCTATAGCTCAGGTCAGAGAAGTAGGAGTAAACCAAGCTACCAAGAAGACAGGGGACTTGGTATTTTCCAAAAAGGACTTAGATGGAATACTCACTCCACACAATGACTCGTTGATCATATGTGTTAACATCATGGGGACCCGAGTCCATTGCTTGCTTGTGGATACCGGCTCCTACACAAACATCCTATTTAAAAGTACATTAGATCAGCTAGGAGATTGCGAAGAATATGTAAAGGAGTGTAATCATAAGATAGTAGGGTTCGGAGATGCTGTAACCATTCCCTTAGGACTAGTTACGTTGTCGGTCGAACTTGTATCGACCGAAAATCCCGAAAGGAGATTGACTAGAATGATAGAATTGTTAGTTGTAAATCAACAGTCTGCCTATAACGGGTTTCTCGGTCGACCTTTTATGAATGAATTCAAAGCGGTCATTTCAACGTACTACTACTGTCTCAAATTTCCAACTTCAAAAGAAGCAGGTACAGTAAAAGGCGATCATAAGAGAGCTCGGGAATGCCTCCTGCAACTTCAACTAAAAGACAACAAAGTGTCTGTCATGGACGAACAGCCGAGCAGCAGGGCTGAAGATGAACCTTCCGTCTTAGATGAGATCATGGAATCCCTTGACACCGAGATGATGGAGGTAGACGACCAACAGGGTGGGAGCGATCAGGAGGTCTCAGGCGAGCAACAAGGAGGAGTCGTACCTGTCCCAAATGTGGTTGAAGATATTGAGCCAAAACTAGGGGTGGAGCCAATGATCGAGGTTGAATTAAAGTTGGAAGGCCCGATTATTAATCCTCGTTGGAAAAGCCAGAAAAGAAGAGCAACCCCGGTTGAGGAGTTGGAAGCAATAAAAGTCGACCCGAATTAAGGAGACTTGGAACTATTCATTGGGTCTGAGCTCCCTGAGCCATACAGATCCAGAATGAAAGAATTCCCCAAGTCTAATCTCGACGTATTCGCATGGTCGCATGCTGATATGGTAGGCATTAGCCCTGGGCACGCTTGTCATAAGCTAAATATTGATCCAACTAAAAAACCGGTGAAACAAAAAAGAAGAAAATTTGGGTCTGACAAGTATGAGGCGCTGGATGTGGAAGTAAAGAAGCTGCTGGACAATGACCTCATTATGCCCTAGATGGGTAGCAAATTCGGTGTTAGTACGAAAACCAAACGGCACGTGGAGGTTGTGTATCGAGTTCACTGATCTAAATACCGCCTGTCCTAAAGACAACTTCCCATTACCACACATTGACCAGTTGGTGGACAACACAGCAGGACACGAACTACTCACCTTCATGGACGCATTCGCGGGCTACCACCAAATCCCGATGCACCCGGACGATCAGGAGAACACAGCATTTTACACTAACAAAAAGTTGTTGTGTTAGAAGAGGATGTCGTTCGGGTTAATTAACGCAAGAGCCACGTACCAAAGACTTGTTAACAAAATGTTCGATGAACATATTGGCAGAACAATGGAAGTATACGTGGATGACATAGTCGTAAAAAGCCCGAAAAAGGAAGACCATTTGGAACACCTAACACAAGCATTCGAGATACTCCGAGCATACAACATGAAGCTAAATCCAAAAAAGAGTAGCTTCGGAGTTCACTCGGGAAAGTTCCTTGGACACCTGGTCAGTCAGCGAGGTATTGCGGCAAATCCATCGAAGGTAAAAGCGATCATAGACATGCAGCCACCAAGATCAGTTAAGGAGGTCCAACGACTAACCGAATGCTTAGCAACTTTGAATAGGTTCATTTCAAGATCCGGTGATAAATGTCGACCTTTCTTCGACGCTATCAAGAAAGGACAGTTCCAGTGGACACGTAGTTGTCAATAGGCATTTGAGCAACTAAAGGAGTATCTTAGCGACACTAAGATTCTGTCAAAGCCTGTCTCAGGGGAGAAACTGTACCTATACCTAGCTGCATCAGAGGTGGCAATCAGCTCGGTCCTGGTTCGAGCAGAAAGAAAGTTCCACTTACCGATCTACTACGTAAGTCAGGCCTTACATGAAGCTGAAGTCAAATACTCACCCATGGAAAAGTTGGTCTACGCACTGGTAATGAGTGTAAGAAAGCTACGACCTTACTTCTTTGATCATCAAGTGGAGGTGCTAATAACATTCCCACTAAGATAAATTCTGCAAAGGCCTGACACTGCTGGCCACCTCCTTAAGTGGTCACTAGAAATAAGTCAGTTCGGAATATCTTATGCACCTCAAACGGCGATCAAAGGACAAACGTTAGCCGACTTCATAGTCGAGCTAACCTTCCCTCAAGATCCAACGAGAGGCCATAATCATCCATGGCACATGTATGTGGATGGATCATCAAATAGTACAGCAGCAGGAGCCGGGATAGTGCTGATCAGTCCAAACAGGCAAGAGTTCACTTCAGCTGTCAAGTTTGAGTTCATGGCAACAAACAACGAAGCTGAGTATGAAGCACTGATTGCCGGACTACGATTAGCTCTGGCTGTGGAGGTAAGGAAAGTCTAAATTTATGGAGATTCGCAGCTGATAGTCAACCAAGTCCATGGAGAATACGAGGCAAAGGATGAAAACATGGCCTTGTATCAGAAGATTGTTGCTCATTTAGCATCACTATTCGAATAAATTTATATTGAACAAGTGCCGAGGGACAATAATGCATAAGCAGATGCACTTGCTCGCCTGGCTACTAGCATGGGACCAGCAGAACTTTCAGAAGTTACAATAACAAGAATCTCTCATCCATCCACCAACGACTACAGAATCAATCAGATTGAAGAAGAGTTGAGAGAGGAAGATTGGAGGACATCGATATACAGATATTTTAAAGACAGCAAAGTGCCCGAAGACCCGTAAGAAGCAGTCAAGATAGCCAAGCGAGCAGCAAGATTCACCATCATGGACAACCAACTTTACAAAAGAGGATTTCCACTTTCCTTGTTGAAATGCCTAGCAAGGGGGCAAGGCCAAGAAGTTTTAAAAGAAATACACGAAGGCGTATGTGGAAATCATGCAGGAGGGCGAGCATTGGCATACAAAACAGTAAGGCAAGGGTACTACTGGCCAACTCTACTGCAAGATGCGATCAAAATTGCAAAAACATGTCACAGATGCCAGTTGTTCGCCCCCAGCATCCATAAGCCACCAACAGAACTGATTTCGGTGAATAGTCCATGACCATTCGCAAAGTGGGGGATAGACATCATAGGACATTTCCCGACGGGAAAGGGAAATGTAAGATTTACAGTAGTGGTCGTGGACTATTACACGAAATGGGCCGAAGCTGAAGCACTAGGGACAATAACACAAGAAAAAATGATCAACTTTATCTGGAAAAGTATCGTATGCCGGTTCGAAGTTCCACAGGCGACACTAACGGATAACGAAAGACAATTTGAAGGTAAGAAAATAAGGGACTTCTGCAAAAAATGTGGTATCAAGAAACATTTTACAACACCCTATCATCCTCAATCCAACGGCCAGGTCGAGGCAGTTAACAAAATAATCAAACATATCTTAAAAATTCGCCTGGTTGATAAGAAAGGTAAATGGTCAGAAGAACTGCCAGAAGTACTTTGGGCATATAGGGTGTCATATAGAACGAGCACCGGGGAAACACCATTTACTATGGCATTTGGTACTGAGGCAGTCATACCTATAGAGCTCAAAGTACCAACTGAAATAGTAGCTGGGTTCGACGAGCAGTTAAACAATAAAGCTCTGGCTGCAGAAAATGGATCTGATTGATGAAAAAAGAATCTCAGCAGAAATGAAGAATGAAATATACAAAAGAAGAATCGTAAAATATTACAATTCACAAGTGAAAATCAGAGAATTTGAAGTCGGAGATCTGGTGCTCCGAAAAGTTCTAGCACCACCGCCAGGAGTGTTTGGACCGACTTGGGAGGGCCCATTCAGGGTAACCCACAAATGGTACAATGACACATATGATCTTGAGGACATGGAAGACAACTCGGCCCAATACTCCTGGAATACGGCTTTATTAAAAACGTATTATCAGTAGTCAGGAAACCAGTATCAAGTTCTTTTTATGTTGATTGTGTTGAAATAATATAAGTTATTTGTATTGTGAATAGGAGAATGAAGGTAGTCGTCCGTTGTATTATATGATTAAATAAACTAGAAGGCATCAAGACCTAATTGTTCGCCCAATGAAAAGTTGTTCGCCAGAAACAGAAAGATGTCATAAGTTCAGTATAGGGCGAGCAACAGGGTTCAAGAGTCACAAAAATGCACCTGGTCACCCCAGAAGCACAAGTTGCTCGCCCAAAGCTAAATGCATTAAAGCACAAACATAGTATGCGACGAGCAACAAGACATAAGAATAAATGTAATAAAGGTCAAGTTCTTAGAGAACCAAAAAGACCCATACGTGATCAACATACATAAGTTTACAAAAGATAAGTATTTTACTTTCAACAAATAGAAATAAATACTTAAGCAAAAGACAAATAAGGAGCGAACGAACAAGGCAAATGTAAAATGTAAAGAAACAGGGATAAATATAAGTACGATTTCATTAGCAGATTCTAAAAAAGAGTACACTGGGGAAAGGCAAAGTACATCAATCCTAATACACAAGGTAAGAAACAAGATAAGCAAAGAAATCTTCAAGCTTGAGGAGCTTGAGGAGCCGAAGGAGTTTCAGTAAGAGGAGGGGAATTTGGGTTGGTCGCCGCAGGGACCTGCTGCTCGCCTACTGCAGCAGAAGTGCCCGCTCCATCTAAGGGATTTGGAAAGAGAGGATTTAGGGCATCGAAAATTGTGGCTTCCCTATTCACTTCCCCAGTCCTCTCTTTGGGGGCGATCACCCGAACATCATCCTTAAAAATGTCCAAGTTTACACCCATCTCCCCTAGATCGGCAACGGGGACGTCAAAACCAGCAGCTGGAGGGTTCTCGATGACATAGTCCGCGAAGTCTTTAATGGTGCAGGTCATGACATCAAGACCATTGTCTAAAGCGTACTTCACGGACCTCACACAATCAGCATACGCACAGATGTAACCAAATTTTGTGTTGTCGGTTACATCTTGTACATAAGTGGTGTATGGAATAGCGTGCTTCTTCTCCTTCTCCAGCCGGTCGACGTGAACCTTCAGGGACTCAACCCGCTCCACTAGACCAACACGTTCAGTCTCCAAGACCTTGAGGCGGTCAGTCGCAACACCCAAGTCCAACTGGAGCTTTTCAGAAGTGTTGAGAGCCACCTACTCGCGCTCCTCTGCAGCCTTCAGACCTCTCTCCCAATTGAGCTTGGCCTTCTCAAATTCAGCCTTCAGTTTGGCCATCTCATCATCCTTCCTCTTCAGCTGGGTATCCCTGTCCGCCTCCAGCTGCTCGATCCTCCGGCCCAAGCCCCGATTTGTCCGCTCCAGCTCAATAGCTTGGTCAAGAACCCGCTGAGCAGATATGGCTTAATGACTTGCGTTTTAGCTCAGAAGATGAGCATTATCACTCAAGCTCTGGCTTTGAAGAATTTCCTCGCCCAGCTTCATCCAGGAGCGAGGAACAAGCTCCGTTGCTCGCCGTACGTGGGAATCTTTTATATCCTGGTAGGCGGGGGCAGACTTGATGCAGCTAAACTGATGGAGTACCTTAGTTCGTCTGGGATACTCTTCCTTCTTGTATCTACACAAAATAACACAAGTTAGACATGGCAGATAGGAGGCGAACAGCCGAGCAACTGAGAAGATGCTTACTCTCTCAGCTTAACTGGGTCGTAACCCAAGTAAGAGTTGTCCGGCGAGGAGCTCCTTCCCCGTGCACTAACCATGACACCCACCACCTGTTGTTCGCTCACCTCTTCCACAGAGGAAGAGGGGGCAACAGTCTTGCTAGCCTGACTCTGACCCCTTGCCCTCTTAGATCGATCATCCTCCTTCCTGGCGGGGGCAGTCTCCTTGGTGAATCTCTTCTTTCCCCAATTGTCTCTTGGGGCGAGGAGCAAGGAACAGGGTGACTTGAACCGAAAATACTAGCTATACTAGTAGCTTCCCCGCAAGAGTAAGGGTTCACTGTAGTATGGACAAGTATAGGCACCAAGTATTATCGAACCCAAGGGAAGGTATGTATGCGAATAGATCCCTGAAGATCTACGCGTCGTAGCTAATATGAGTGTATGTTTTTGGAATTTTTTGGAAAAATTAATTAAAATAAACTAAACTATCCTACGAATGCAAACAGAAAATTAAACTAAGAATTTAAGATGTGTTTTCAAATAAGAGATGGTGATGCTCAGGATAGGAATCTCTACGTATACTAACGGAGCAGGTACATAATCAAAATAACAGTGACGCGCAAGAATTAACCTAAGTAAAAGAATGCAAGATGAAAGCTCAAGATTCTAAACCCTAATACTTTACCCTAACACTCGACTTCACTAATCCACTAACAAGTTAATAGATTGTGCTTAATTAATAAGACCCTAATTTAACTAATGGTGATGCGGCCGTCCTCCATAGCTAAACCGGCATATGAATTAACCTCTTCTAAACCCTCTAGTTAAGTCTACTAGTTGTTAAAGAGTGATGCGGTCGTCCTCTCCCTAACACTTTTCGAACGAAATTCAAAAGTAAAGTTAAGATTAATTTTAAGAATTCATTAATTAAGAGAATTAAAACCTAACGTCACGAGTTACTCTAATTACGTACCCACAACCTACTTCTACGAGTTCATCCTACCCCAAGCATGCAAGGGTTTTAGCCGGACATGGTTATAACGATAACAAAAGCAATTGACAAAATAACGAACATGAACATAATGAATTGAATTGAAAACTTAGAAAGCATAAACTAGGGTTTTGAAAGCAAATAAATTTAAGAACTGAAATTAAATTACTAAGACGAAATTTAAACTTGTTCAATAACAAAGGTATGAAGAAACTAAACTAAAAAGTAAAACCGTTATGTGAATTCGTAAAGGAAAACCTCGAAACGTAAAATTAAAGCTTGCTCCTCTTTCTCTCTCCCAAAACTAAGTCTAAAAGTAATTTTGTATGTGATAGTTCGTGAATTCCCCTCCTCTAAACGTGTTCGGGGAGGTATATATAGGCAACGGGTCGAGTCGGGATCGTATGGGCCAAAAATCCACGCTTGCTCGTGCACTGCTCGTGCACTAATGCACGAGCTCCTTCAACTCAAGCACTTCAATCTTCTAGAGCCAAGAAACTGCACGACCACTCGTGCTCGTGCACTAGTACACGAGCACAAGCCTTGCTCGAGCGCCCTGCACGAGCACTCGTGCAGGGGTGCACGACCAACGTTCCCTCGTGCGCTATGCACGACTGCTCGAGCTCCTCTAGCTTGTGCACTCCAATGATACTTTTGCTCCCTCGAACTAGCATTTTTCGTATTTCTTCTATATCTTCTCATCCGGGCGTCCGTTTGAGTCGATTCAAAGTCCTACGAACTCCTCTTTTCGCCCTCTATTCATCTATGAGCATCAAAGAGACAAATTCATTAGTTTATGAAAATGGTACGCAAATAACTCTAAATACTCAACAAAATCAACCAAAACTAGGGCATTTCGAGTGACGAATCATGACAATTTCACGCCTAAACAACCCCCCAAACTTACCATGTTGCTTCTCCTCAAGCAACGAAATAATAAGTCAAGTGAAATTGTTAGGAATGAGTCAACGAATCAAATCATGCAAGCAAATGAATTCGAGCTTCAACGATCAATCACAAGTATACTCACTAATCTTCCCTCATCATACTCATGCAACAACAGCGAGAATCACCAAAATCAAACATGGATGTGCACTCAACGATGTGTTTCACTCCCTCACAAGTGTATATCAAGAATAAGGGACACACTCAAACAATCAATCACACATATTGGCAGCCATAGGCTTGTGAGCACTCTTAACTCCGACCATACTCTAGAAATCAATGCCGAATCAAAAAGGACCTTTCTCAAGGTTGTAATGTAGGCTCTTTGGACAGGTGGGATAACAATATGGTAAGTGACTCAAGTGAATGGAGAATAGAACATCAAACTTTCGCACTTCGAGATTAGGAACATAATACTTCAAACATTTTCAATCAACACACTTTCAATTCCAATTCTCTCAACACTTCAATTTTTTTTTCTTACTCTTTTCACTTTTTTTTTCAATCACTTTTTTTTCTTTTTTTTTTTTTCGCACAAACACATGAGCTCATTTTTTCTTTTGCTCATTCTCAATTTTTTTTTTCTTTCCCACAACTCAAATCTCATTCACACCTTCTTCTCATAATCACTCAACAAAATACATTTTCCTTTTTTCAACTCAATCCAATCCCTTCACATTCACACTTTTCCTATTCTCCACTCAAATTGGGATAAAAAGGCTTAGGAATTGGAATAGTGTTTAAAATGTGCTAGCAAATAAAATAGGATTAAGGCTCAAAGGGGCTAACAAGGGACAAATATCCATTGGTAGGGAAAATTTGGCTAAGTGACTCAATCAAAACAAAGATGGCCTAAGATCACATTAGGCATATCAAACTAGATACAATCAAGAAGCAAGAGCACACACAAGTTCTAGCATCCTCTAAGGTGACGATCCACTCACAAACGAAGAGATTAATTCATGCATCAAAATCTCATAAGGCTCAAATCTCACGGCTTTCACATCCATGCTAGTCCTAGTGAATTCTCATTCTCATCACACAAGCACTCCAAAGAAAAACTTGCAAGCATACTAGTTCTCTCTCAAATCTACTCTAACTCAAACACCCACACAAAAGAATTCCTAACTCAACCTCACAATTCACCCTACTCATCAAGTCATACTCCAAGATAGCAATCAACAAGCATAAGATGATTGATAGGCATGAAAGATGCAACGGCGAATCAAATCAAAATCACCCCAAGGAGCATTTCAAGGCACCAAATAACCAAACACACTCAAAGATAAAGGGTGCTCCGGTGCAATGTAACAAGAAACATAAAAAAACTCCACCCCCCAAACTTCGACCTTGCGAAGAGGTCTAAGTTTGGGGTTGTGGGTTACCTCAACCAAACAATTTAGTTTCTCTCAACAACGTTGCACACTCCCTTGCTTGAGTTCCTCCCTTTTGAGTACTCCATGATTCCTCTATTCTCTCGAGACAAGCCTACAAAATAAAAACTCTCAAGTACGAGGTTAAAACTTACGATTCAACAACACCCTAATAACATAAAATGTTAGGATATAGACTAGATGTTTTGAAGATGTTAAAACAAGAACTTGTAATAGGACTAGCTGAAACTGTTAGTCAGCTACAGATTAGTCTTGGTCTAGAATAGGTCTTTGGTTAAGGGGGAAGAAATCTGTGCAGACCAGAGAAGGTACCAGAGAAGGTGACCAGAGAATGTACCAGATGAGGTGACCAGATGAGATGTCCAGAGCAGAAGAGTCACCAGAGCAGAAGAGTCGCCAGAGCAGATGAGGTCCAGAGGAGTCTGACCAGAGGAGTCTGACCAGATGAGCTTGGACCAGAGGAGTCTGACCAGAGGAGTCTGCCAGAGGAGCCTGGTCAGAGGAGTCACCAGAAGACCCCACCAGAGGACTCCCCAGAAGACCTCTCCCAGATGAGGACCAGAAGACCCCAGACCAGACCAGATGAGAGAGACGGATTAGTTCACCTACCAGAAGCATCATTGTAATCTGGAGACAAGAAGACTTTGGAAATTCTTGATGGAGAAGAAGGCAATCTGGAAGTCAACTGATGGAGGATCTGTTTGATTGATTGCTTGATTGAAAGTCAACTAATCAATCAATATAATCAATCTTTGATTGATTATATTCCTCCAATTATGGTTGTTCGAATTGCTAGCTCTCCAACGGCTAGTTTATTCTACAACTATAAATAGGAGTGCTTGGATTAGTTCAAGATACAAGAGTCGCGCGAGAGCACACACCAAGAACACACGAACTCTTCCAATCACTCACCTTGTTTATACAAGTTTATATACACTCTATTAGGAGTTTAGTTGGATTATTACTCAACCTGTTCATCTTGTTAGATAAGGTTGTTGTAAGTTGTAAGAAGGAACTGGTACTTCAGAAATTCCAGTAAGTAAGTGAGTACGTAAGTTGGAGAGTGAGAAAGACCCCTTAGAAGAAAGGGAGAGTGGACGTAGGACAAGTTGGTCCGAACCACTATAAATCTGGTGTTCTCTACTTTTCTGCATTTAGATTTCTGCATTTCAATTTTAGTACTTAATTTATAAATTGGGTTTTCATTAAAAATTAACTTAAAAACGCTTTCCGCTGGATATTTTTGGGACCAACAAGTGGTATCAGAGCAGTGTGTCCTACAGACCACTGTTTTGAAATTATCTCGGTGGTCACCAGGGCAGATCCATATAGCTGCCTCATCTCAAAGAGAGCATGATAAAACAGGTCTTGGTTATTCCAAACCTGAATCCTCACATGTTCAGAAAGAAGAACAGCCTAGAAATTTTATTGATAAGGGCAAGAGGCCAGCTGACCAGGCAACTCAGCCTAATGGGCAGATGAGTTCTAAAACTCAAAAACCCAAAAGGCAGAGGAGGAATCTTAAAAGATCTCAGCCAGGCCAGCAGAGTAGAAGACAGTCTGGATCTTCTCAAAAGAGGCAGAACCAGATGACTCCTACTCACCTGCAGAAGACTTTCAAGTCATCTGCCAGACCAGCTGGAACCTTTGATGGTTCTAGTAAGACTTATCCTTATCAAAAGAATTTCAAGTCTGTTGCTTTAAGACAAGTTATTTCTTCTACTGGACAAGCTCATAAGAGAAGAAGAGCCTCTAGAAGAAATAACCATGTCAAAGGTTCTTTTGTTGAGTGTGTTTTTGTGGATATGTATGGAAGAAAGATAAGATCACCTGATTCAAAAAGGGATGATCTATTCTTGTGGCTTCCTAAATGTTGTGCTAACCCCCCTGGACCCAGTAGGGTACCAAAAAGTTGATTGCCTGCAGATACACAAGAAGACCAGCTGATGTTTTGCCCCAATATCAGCTGAGCATACCTTGAGGGGGAAGATCAGTTGACCCAGCCTGCTAGATTCTTTATTTTGTTATTTCAATATTTTCTTGTCTTGTTTTATTTAAGTTCTTCCAGTTTTAACATCATCAAAAAGGGGGAAATTGTTAGGATATAGACTAGATGTTTTGAAGATGTTAAAACAAGAACTTGTAATAGGACTAGCTGAAACTGTTAGTCAGCTACAGATTAGTCTTGGTCTAGAATAGGTCTTTGGTTAAGGGGGAAGAAATCTGTGCAGACCAGAGAAGGTACCAGAGAAGGTGACCAGAGAAGGTGACCAGAGAATGTACCAGATGAGGTGACCAGATGAGATGTCCAGAGCAGAAGAGTCGCCAGAGCAGATGAGGTCCAGAGGAGTCTGACCAGAGGAGTCTGACCAGATGAGCTTGGACCAGAGGAGTCTGACTAGAGGAGTCTGCCAGAGGAGCCTGGCCAGAGGAGTCACCAGAAGACCCCACCAGAGGACTCCCCAGAAGACCTCTCCCAGATGAGGACCAGAAGACCCCAGACCAGACCAGATGAGAGAGACGGATTAGTTCACCTACCAGAAGCATCATTGTAATCTGGAGACAAGAAGACTTTGGAAATTCTTGATGGAGAAGAAGGCAATCTGGAAGTCAACTGATGGAGGATCTGTTTGATTGATTGCTTGATTGAAAGTCAACTAATCAATCAATATAATCAATCTTTGATTGATTATATTCCTCCAATTATGGTTGTTCGAATTGCTAGCTCTCCAACGGCTAGTTTATTCTACAACTATAAATAGGAGTGCTTGGATTAGTTCAAGATACAAGAGTCGCGCGAGAGCACACACCAAGAACACACGAACTCTTCCAATCACTCACCTTGTTTATACAAGTTTATATACACTCTATTAGGAGTTTAGTTGGATTATTACTCAACCTGTTCATCTTGTTAGATAAGGTTGTTGTAAGTTGTAAGAAGGAACTGGTACTTCAGAAATTCCAGTAAGTAAGTGAGTACGTAAGTTGGAGAGTGAGAAAGACCCCTTAGAAGAAAGGGAGAGTGGACGTAGGACAAGTTGGTCCGAACCACTATAAATCTGGTGTTCTCTACTTTTCTGCATTTAGATTTCTGCATTTCAATTTTAGTACTTAATTTATAAATTGGGTTTTCATTAAAAATTAACTTAAAAACGCTTTCCGCTGGATATTTTTGGGACCAACAAGTGGTATCAGAGCAGTGTGTCCTAAAGACCACTGTTTTGAAATTATCTCGGTGGTCACCAGGGCAGATCCATATAGCTGCCTCATCTCAAAGAGAGCATGATAAAACAGGTCTTGGTTATTCCAAACCTGAATCCTCACATGTTCAGAAAGAAGAACAGCCTAGAAATTTTATTGATAAGGGCAAGAGGCCAGCTGACCAGGCAACTCAGCCTAATGGGCAGATGAGTTCTAAAACTCAAAAACCCAAAAGGCAGAGGAGGAATCTTAAAAGATCTCAGCCAGGCCAGCAGAGTAGAAGACAGTCTGGATCTTCTCAAAAGAGGCAGAACCAGATGACTCCTACTCACCTGCAGAAGACTTTCAAGTCATCTGCCAGACCAGCTGGAACCTTTGATGGTTCTAGTAAGACTTATCCTTATCAAAAGAATTTCAAGTCTGTTGCTTTAAGACAAGTTATTTCTTCTACTGGACAAGCTCATAAGAGAAGAAGAGCCTCTAGAAGAAATAACCATGTCAAAGGTTCTTTTGTTGAGTGTGTTTTTGTGGATATGTATGGAAGAAAGATAAGATCACCTGATTCAAAAAGGGATGATCTATTCTTGTGGCTTCCTAAATGTTGTGCTAACCCCCCTGGACCCAGTAGGGTACCAAAAAGTTGATTGCCTGCAGATACACAAGAAGACCAGCTGATGTTTTGCCCCAATATCAGCTGAGCATACCTTGAGGGGGAAGATCAGTTGACCCAGCCTGCTAGATTCTTTATTTTGTTATTTCAATATTTTCTTGTCTTGTTTTATTTAAGTTCTTCCAGTTTTAACATCATCAAAAAGGGGGAAATTGTTAGGATATAGACTAGATGTTTTGAAGATGTTAAAACAAGAACTTGTAATAGGACTAGCTGAAACTGTTAGTCAGCTACAGATTAGTCTTGGTCTAGAATAGGTCTTTGGTTAAGGGGGAAGAAATCTGTGCAGACCAGAGAAGGTACCAGAGAAGGTGACCAGAGAAGGTGACCAGAGAATGTACCAGATGAGGTGACCAGATGAGATGTCCAGAGCAGAAGAGTCGCCAGAGCAGATGAGGTCCAGAGGAGTCTGACCAGAGGAGTCTGACCAGATGAGCTTGGACCAGAGGAGTCTGACCAGAGGAGTCTGCCAGAGGAGCCTGGCCAGAGGAGTCACCAGAAGACCCCACCAGAGGACTCCCCAGAAGACCTCTCCCAGATGAGGACCAGAAGACCCCAGACCAGACCAGATGAGAGAGACGGATTAGTTCACCTACCAGAAGCATCATTGTAATCTGGAGACAAGAAGACTTTGGAAATTCTTGATGGAGAAGAAGGCAATCTGGAAGTCAACTGATGGAGGATCTGTTTGATTGATTGCTTGATTGAAAGTCAACTAATCAATCAATATAATCAATCTTTGATTGATTATATTCCTCCAATTATGGTTGTTCGAATTGCTAGCTCTCCAACGGCTAGTTTATTCTACAACTATAAATAGGAGTGCTTGGATTAGTTCAAGATACAAGAGTCGCGCGAGAGCACACACCAAGAACACACGAACTCTTCCAATCACTCACCTTGTTTATACAAGTTTATATACACTCTATTAGGAGTTTAGTTGGATTATTACTCAACCTGTTCATCTTGTTAGATAAGGTTGTTGTAAGTTGTAAGAAGGAACTGGTACTTCAGAAATTCCAGTAAGTAAGTGAGTACGTAAGTTGGAGAGTGAGAAAGACCCCTTAGAAGAAAGGGAGAGTGGACGTAGGACAAGTTGGTCCGAACCACTATAAATCTGGTGTTCTCTACTTTTCTGCATTTAGATTTCTGCATTTCAATTTTAGTACTTAATTTATAAATTGGGTTTTCATTAAAAATTAACTTAAAAACGCTTTCCGCTGGATATTTTTGGGACCAACAAGTGGTATCAGAGCAGTGTGTCCTACAGACCACTGTTTTGAAATTATCTCGGTGGTCACCAGGGCAGATCCATATAGCTGCCTCATCTCAAAGAGAGCATGATAAAACAGGTCTTGGTTATTCCAAACCTGAATCCTCACATGTTCAGAAAGAAGAACAGCCTAGAAATTTTATTGATAAGGGCAAGAGGCCAGCTGACCAGGCAACTCAGCCTAATGGGCAGATGAGTTCTAAAACTCAAAAACCCAAAAGGCAGAGGAGGAATCTTAAAAGATCTCAGCCAGGCCAGCAGAGTAGAAGACAGTCTGGATCTTCTCAAAAGAGGCAGAACCAGATGACTCCTACTCACCTGCAGAAGACTTTCAAGTCATCTGCCAGACCAGCTGGAACCTTTGATGGTTCTAGTAAGACTTATCCTTATCAAAAGAATTTCAAGTCTGTTGCTTTAAGACAAGTTATTTCTTCTACTGGACAAGCTCATAAGAGAAGAAGAGCCTCTAGAAGAAATAACCATGTCAAAGGTTCTTTTGTTGAGTGTGTTTTTGTGGATATGTATGGAAGAAAGATAAGATCACCTGATTCAAAAAGGGATGATCTATTCTTGTGGCTTCCTAAATGTTGTGCTAACCCCCCTGGACCCAGTAGGGTACCAAAAAGTTAATTCATGCATCAAAATCTCATAAGGCTCAAATCTCACGGCTTTCACATCCATGCTAGTCCTAGTGAATTCTCATTCTCATCACACAAGCACTCCAAAGAAAAACTTGCAAGCATACTAGTTCTCTCTCAAATCTACTCTAACTCAAACACCCACACAAAAGAATTCCTAACTCAACCTCACAATTCACCCTACTCATCAAGTCATACTCCAAGATAGCAATCAACAAGCATAAGATGATTGATAGGCATGAAAGATGCAACGGCGAATCAAATCAAAATCACCCCAAGGAGCATTTCAAGGCACCAAATAACCAAACACACTCAAAGATAAAGGGTGCTCCGGTGCAATGTAACAAGAAACATAAAAAAACTCCACCCCCCAAACTTCGACCTTGCGAAGAGGTCTAAGTTTGGGGTTGTGGGTTACCTCAACCAAACAATTTAGTTTCTCTCAACAACGTTGCACACTCCCTTGCTTGAGTTCCTCCCTTTTGAGTACTCCATGATTCCTCTATTCTCTCGAGACAAGCCTACAAAATAAAAACTCTCAAGTACGAGGTTAAAACTTACGATTCAACAACACCCTAATAACATAAAATGTTAGGATATAGACTAGATGTTTTGAAGATGTTAAAACAAGAACTTGTAATAGGACTAGCTGAAACTGTTAGTCAGCTACAGATTAGTCTTGGTCTAGAATAGGTCTTTGGTTAAGGGGGAAGAAATCTGTGCAGACCAGAGAAGGTACCAGAGAAGGTGACCAGAGAATGTACCAGATGAGGTGACCAGATGAGATGTCCAGAGCAGAAGAGTCACCAGAGCAGAAGAGTCGCCAGAGCAGATGAGGTCCAGAGGAGTCTGACCAGAGGAGTCTGACCAGATGAGCTTGGACCAGAGGAGTCTGACCAGAGGAGTCTGCCAGAGGAGCCTGGTCAGAGGAGTCACCAGAAGACCCCACCAGAGGACTCCCCAGAAGACCTCTCCCAGATGAGGACCAGAAGACCCCAGACCAGACCAGATGAGAGAGACGGATTAGTTCACCTACCAGAAGCATCATTGTAATCTGGAGACAAGAAGACTTTGGAAATTCTTGATGGAGAAGAAGGCAATCTGGAAGTCAACTGATGGAGGATCTGTTTGATTGATTGCTTGATTGAAAGTCAACTAATCAATCAATATAATCAATCTTTGATTGATTATATTCCTCCAATTATGGTTGTTCGAATTGCTAGCTCTCCAACGGCTAGTTTATTCTACAACTATAAATAGGAGTGCTTGGATTAGTTCAAGATACAAGAGTCGCGCGAGAGCACACACCAAGAACACACGAACTCTTCCAATCACTCACCTTGTTTATACAAGTTTATATACACTCTATTAGGAGTTTAGTTGGATTATTACTCAACCTGTTCATCTTGTTAGATAAGGTTGTTGTAAGTTGTAAGAAGGAACTGGTACTTCAGAAATTCCAGTAAGTAAGTGAGTACGTAAGTTGGAGAGTGAGAAAGACCCCTTAGAAGAAAGGGAGAGTGGACGTAGGACAAGTTGGTCCGAACCACTATAAATCTGGTGTTCTCTACTTTTCTGCATTTAGATTTCTGCATTTCAATTTTAGTACTTAATTTATAAATTGGGTTTTCATTAAAAATTAACTTAAAAACGCTTTCCGCTGGATATTTTTGGGACCAACAAGTGGTATCAGAGCAGTGTGTCCTACAGACCACTGTTTTGAAATTATCTCGGTGGTCACCAGGGCAGATCCATATAGCTGCCTCATCTCAAAGAGAGCATGATAAAACAGGTCTTGGTTATTCCAAACCTGAATCCTCACATGTTCAGAAAGAAGAACAGCCTAGAAATTTTATTGATAAGGGCAAGAGGCCAGCTGACCAGGCAACTCAGCCTAATGGGCAGATGAGTTCTAAAACTCAAAAACCCAAAAGGCAGAGGAGGAATCTTAAAAGATCTCAGCCAGGCCAGCAGAGTAGAAGACAGTCTGGATCTTCTCAAAAGAGGCAGAACCAGATGACTCCTACTCACCTGCAGAAGACTTTCAAGTCATCTGCCAGACCAGCTGGAACCTTTGATGGTTCTAGTAAGACTTATCCTTATCAAAAGAATTTCAAGTCTGTTGCTTTAAGACAAGTTATTTCTTCTACTGGACAAGCTCATAAGAGAAGAAGAGCCTCTAGAAGAAATAACCATGTCAAAGGTTCTTTTGTTGAGTGTGTTTTTGTGGATATGTATGGAAGAAAGATAAGATCACCTGATTCAAAAAGGGATGATCTATTCTTGTGGCTTCCTAAATGTTGTGCTAACCCCCCTGGACCCAGTAGGGTACCAAAAAGTTGATTGCCTGCAGATACACAAGAAGACCAGCTGATGTTTTGCCCCAATATCAGCTGAGCATACCTTGAGGGGGAAGATCAGTTGACCCAGCCTGCTAGATTCTTTATTTTGTTATTTCAATATTTTCTTGTCTTGTTTTATTTAAGTTCTTCCAGTTTTAACATCATCAAAAAGGGGGAAATTGTTAGGATATAGACTAGATGTTTTGAAGATGTTAAAACAAGAACTTGTAATAGGACTAGCTGAAACTGTTAGTCAGCTACAGATTAGTCTTGGTCTAGAATAGGTCTTTGGTTAAGGGGGAAGAAATCTGTGCAGACCAGAGAAGGTACCAGAGAAGGTGACCAGAGAAGGTGACCAGAGAATGTACCAGATGAGGTGACCAGATGAGATGTCCAGAGCAGAAGAGTCGCCAGAGCAGATGAGGTCCAGAGGAGTCTGACCAGAGGAGTCTGACCAGATGAGCTTGGACCAGAGGAGTCTGACCAGAGGAGTCTGCCAGAGGAGCCTGGCCAGAGGAGTCACCAGAAGACCCCACCAGAGGACTCCCCAGAAGACCTCTCCCAGATGAGGACCAGAAGACCCCAGACCAGACCAGATGAGAGAGACGGATTAGTTCACCTACCAGAAGCATCATTGTAATCTGGAGACAAGAAGACTTTGGAAATTCTTGATGGAGAAGAAGGCAATCTGGAAGTCAACTGATGGAGGATCTGTTTGATTGATTGCTTGATTGAAAGTCAACTAATCAATCAATATAATCAATCTTTGATTGATTATATTCCTCCAATTATGGTTGTTCGAATTGCTAGCTCTCCAACGGCTAGTTTATTCTACAACTATAAATAGGAGTGCTTGGATTAGTTCAAGATACAAGAGTCGCGCGAGAGCACACACCAAGAACACACGAACTCTTCCAATCACTCACCTTGTTTATACAAGTTTATATACACTCTATTAGGAGTTTAGTTGGATTATTACTCAACCTGTTCATCTTGTTAGATAAGGTTGTTGTAAGTTGTAAGAAGGAACTGGTACTTCAGAAATTCCAGTAAGTAAGTGAGTACGTAAGTTGGAGAGTGAGAAAGACCCCTTAGAAGAAAGGGAGAGTGGACGTAGGACAAGTTGGTCCGAACCACTATAAATCTGGTGTTCTCTACTTTTCTGCATTTAGATTTCTGCATTTCAATTTTAGTACTTAATTTATAAATTGGGTTTTCATTAAAAATTAACTTAAAAACGCTTTCCGCTGGATATTTTTGGGACCAACAAGTGGTATCAGAGCAGTGTGTCCTACAGACCACTGTTTTGAAATTATCTCGGTGGTCACCAGGGCAGATCCATATAGCTGCCTCATCTCAAAGAGAGCATGATAAAACAGGTCTTGGTTATTCCAAACCTGAATCCTCACATGTTCAGAAAGAAGAACAGCCTAGAAATTTTATTGATAAGGGCAAGAGGCCAGCTGACCAGGCAACTCAGCCTAATGGGCAGATGAGTTCTAAAACTCAAAAACCCAAAAGGCAGAGGAGGAATCTTAAAAGATCTCAGCCAGGCCAGCAGAGTAGAAGACAGTCTGGATCTTCTCAAAAGAGGCAGAACCAGATGACTCCTACTCACCTGCAGAAGACTTTCAAGTCATCTGCCAGACCAGCTGGAACCTTTGATGGTTCTAGTAAGACTTATCCTTATCAAAAGAATTTCAAGTCTGTTGCTTTAAGACAAGTTATTTCTTCTACTGGACAAGCTCATAAGAGAAGAAGAGCCTCTAGAAGAAATAACCATGTCAAAGGTTCTTTTGTTGAGTGTGTTTTTGTGGATATGTATGGAAGAAAGATAAGATCACCTGATTCAAAAAGGGATGATCTATTCTTGTGGCTTCCTAAATGTTGTGCTAACCCCCCTGGACCCAGTAGGGTACCAAAAAGTTGATTGCCTGCAGATACACAAGAAGACCAGCTGATGTTTTGCCCCAATATCAGCTGAGCATACCTTGAGGGGGAAGATCAGTTGACCCAGCCTGCTAGATTCTTTATTTTGTTATTTCAATATTTTCTTGTCTTGTTTTATTTAAGTTCTTCCAGTTTTAACATCATCAAAAAGGGGGAAATTGTTAGGATATAGACTAGATGTTTTGAAGATGTTAAAACAAGAACTTGTAATAGGACTAGCTGAAACTGTTAGTCAGCTACAGATTAGTCTTGGTCTAGAATAGGTCTTTGGTTAAGGGGGAAGAAATCTGTGCAGACCAGAGAAGGTACCAGAGAAGGTGACCAGAGAAGGTGACCAGAGAATGTACCAGATGAGGTGACCAGATGAGATGTCCAGAGCAGAAGAGTCGCCAGAGCAGATGAGGTCCAGAGGAGTCTGACCAGAGGAGTCTGACCAGATGAGCTTGGACCAGAGGAGTCTGACCAGAGGAGTCTGCCAGAGGAGCCTGGCCAGAGGAGTCACCAGAAGACCCCACCAGAGGACTCCCCAGAAGACCTCTCCCAGATGAGGACCAGAAGACCCCAGACCAGACCAGATGAGAGAGACGGATTAGTTCACCTACCAGAAGCATCATTGTAATCTGGAGACAAGAAGACTTTGGAAATTCTTGATGGAGAAGAAGGCAATCTGGAAGTCAACTGATGGAGGATCTGTTTGATTGATTGCTTGATTGAAAGTCAACTAATCAATCAATATAATCAATCTTTGATTGATTATATTCCTCCAATTATGGTTGTTCGAATTGCTAGCTCTCCAACGGCTAGTTTATTCTACAACTATAAATAGGAGTGCTTGGATTAGTTCAAGATACAAGAGTCGCGCGAGAGCACACACCAAGAACACACGAACTCTTCCAATCACTCACCTTGTTTATACAAGTTTATATACACTCTATTAGGAGTTTAGTTGGATTATTACTCAACCTGTTCATCTTGTTAGATAAGGTTGTTGTAAGTTGTAAGAAGGAACTGGTACTTCAGAAATTCCAGTAAGTAAGTGAGTACGTAAGTTGGAGAGTGAGAAAGACCCCTTAGAAGAAAGGGAGAGTGGACGTAGGACAAGTTGGTCCGAACCACTATAAATCTGGTGTTCTCTACTTTTCTGCATTTAGATTTCTGCATTTCAATTTTAGTACTTAATTTATAAATTGGGTTTTCATTAAAAATTAACTTAAAAACGCTTTCCGCTGGATATTTTTGGGACCAACATAAAACTTAATTAACTAAAAACACTCAAAAGCAAATAAAAATGGGCTGCCTCCCATTCAGCTCTATTTTTAAGGTCATCATGCCGGACCGAGCTCAAAGGAGCTTATGGGACATCATACTCAAATGTACCTCTCTTACTCTCATAAGAGTGGTGTTTGCATGTCTTTTCTTGATTACCCTCCATCATGAGCTCCTTTGCTTCCTTCTCCACCTCAAGTGGTATAGGTCTCAACTCCTTCTCACCTTTATCTGGAGGAGTCTTACTAAGCAATTTCTTGCGCTTGAACTTTTTCTTCTTAACTCCTCCTTTTCCCTCCAACTGGACCACGTCTATCTTTTTCACCTCTTCCTCCTTCAACTTCTCCACTTTATCCCTATCAAAATAATCAAGATCATAATGCTCATGGGTTAAATTATCAGGTGAAGGATTAACGAAATCATAAACATGAGAAAGATTAAAGATAGGAGGTGTGTCTTCAACACGAGGATCAATTGCATCAATGCAATACAAACTCTCATCCTCCTTCGGGTACTTCATGGCCTCATATAGGGAAATCTTCATTTCTTGATCATCAACTTTCAACGTAATCTTCTCATTTGCCACGTCTAGCACCATCCCCGCCGTAGCTAAGAAAGGTCTTCACAAGATCAGGGGCACGTGCTCATCTTCCTCCATTTTGAGCACTACAAAGTCGGCTGGAAAAATGTGATCTCCAACTCTCACGAGGACGTCTTCAACCACACCTTGAGGTCGAGTAATAGACCGGTCGGCTAGTTGAAGCGTCATCATTATCGGCTGAAGTTCAACACCTTCCAACTTTTTGAAAAGCGACAAGGGCATAAGATTTATGCTCGCTCCGAGATCACATAGCGCTCCTTTCTTGATCCCGTTCCCGATGTCACATAAGATGGTAAAGCTCCCGGGATCCTTCAGCTTTGGAGGAAGCGCCTTGTGCACTAATGCACTCACCTCATGGTTCAACTGCACCAACTTCGGCTCATCCACTCGCCGTCTTTTCGCGATCAAATCCTTCAGAAATTTTGCATAGTTGGGCATCTGTTCCAAAGCATCATAAAAAGGAATGTTAATATGCATCTTTTTAAAAACATCAAGGAATTTAGCAAACTTCTCATCAAGCTTCTTTTTCATGAAGCGTTGTGGATATGGGACGGGTATCACAGATTTGGGTACCCCCCATTCATCTCTCTCGGTCTCTTTCACTTTCTCCCTTGCTTCCTTTGCCTTCTTCCACTTAGGAACTCTCTCAACCTTCTCAATGTCTTCCTCTTCAGGCTCTTTGCTCGCTTGAGTGCTTTCACCCTCAACCTTCTTCTCAACTCCTACCTCCCCACTCTCATCTCCATCCTTCTTATGTTCTTTCCCCTCTATCTCAACATCTTCTTGGGGCATCTTAGATTCAGCAGGCATCTGGGGACCTTCATAGCTGGTTCCACTTCTAAGCTGGATAGCCTTACAATGCTCTTTAGGATTACCCTCAGGCATTGAAGGGTATTTGCCAGGCTCTTTATTCAATGACTTTGCAATCTAGCTTATCTGGAACTCTATAGAAGTGAACCTTCGGTTGTTCTCTTGCTGAATTCGATTCAGCTCTACATCTCTCTTCTGGAGGTCTTGATCACGCTGATCAACTTTCTTATGCAGATCTTTCACATCATACTCCAAAGATGATAAACGTTTGCTTCCTTCCTCCACCTTCTGAAGGATAGCTCTCAACATCTCCTCAGTTGAAACACCGCCTTCTCCACCCGGAGGTTTTGAACCTGGATCAACACCTGGAGGAACTGTCATACCCGCCTTCGGGTTAGCATATGAAAAATTATCATTCTTCCTTCATTGGTTCTGAGGAAGCTGCTGGCCTCCTTGGTACCCTTGTGTGTTTCTCCATTGATTTTGAGACGGCTGTGGACCTGGAGGTACAAATGGTTGGCCATAAGAAGGCCTTCCTTGAAAATTTCCACCTTGTGGATACCCATTCTGATTGTAATAAGGACCTCCCATATAATTTACTACTTCTTGCTGAATTGTGGGCTTGTCCTCTTGTTCATTCTCTGTTGCATTCCCTCCAACCATATTCTTCCCCAACTCAAGGTTGTTAATCTTTTCCATCATGGCCATCAACAGCCTTCTCGTTCCTTCACCTTCCTCAACCTGATGAACTCTCTGGAAATCTGCGTCCACATTCCAAGCCCCGGCATTCGTGACAATGTTGTCCACGATCTCTCTACACCTCACTATTCCTTGATTCAGGAATGATCCACTAGCACAGGCGTCTAGATGGTCTTGCCCAGCCTTGTTGGCACCACTATAGAAAAATGCCATGATATTTCCCTCATTGTACCCGTGTTGCGGGCACTCTATCAACATGTTTGAGTATCTCTCCCACGCTTGATGTAGGTCCTCTCCTTGCTTCTGGCGGAAGGAAGAGATCTCAATCCTTGCTTTGATCGTTCTAGATGGGGGGTAGAATCGCTCGAGGAACAGACGCTCGAGCTCGGCCCAAGTGGTGATACCTCCCCGTGGAAGCGTATTATCGTACCACTCTTTAGCTATTCCCGTCAATGAGAATGGGAACAACCTAAGCCTCTTGGCATCTTCAGACATGCCATTGTAGTTGAAAGTGGAGGCTATCATTAGAAAACTCCTCAGATGAGTATGAGGATTCTCCTTCCCGATCACCCCCTTGAACTGGTTCTCTGTAAGCAGCTTTAGAATTCCCGAGGAAATCGAGAAGTTATTTGCCTCTACTGGAGGTAATGCCACTCCATCATAGTACCGTTGTGGCTGCGCTGCAAACCTTCCTCGAATAGCCATATTCTGATCTGCGTTCTGAGGAACGTGTTGAGGATTAGCAGCTGGTACGGGTACTTGTTGGGGTGGTGGTTGGTACACAGGTGGTTGATTGTAAACAGGAGGTGGAGGGTACGAGTATGGTGGATACAAATACGGTGGGTATGGGTAAGGTGGATAAGGTAAGTTGTTTTGTGGTACGTTAGGATGTGGGTAAGCAGGGTTGTTATGAGGGTTTTGAACAATGTTGTGAGCTGGATTGTTTAAGTTTTGTGTATCCGGGTTTAGGCTCTGGCTATCCCCTAACGGAACTTGATTCAGGCTCCCACTAACTCCAATGCCTTCAACTCGGCCCAATTCCTGATTGAACTCATTAGCTGCATCATCCAACTCATTACTGAGGTCCATTGGTTCTTTCCCTCCACTGACAGTGTTCATTCTTCTCAAGAAAGCTCGGTTCCTTCTAGTTATCGTCTCAGGGTCCAGCGTGTTGGAGTTATACGTGAAAGTATGCTTTTACTTTGTATAACTCGTGTATCAAACACTCGTTTTATGAGAATAATTCTTTTATCGCATTTGCTTTAGTTATGATTGAATGTTGAATTTCTATTGCAAACCGTTCTATATATAGTACGTGTTACATAGTAGTTAATGTGGTGATACCCGATCACGGAAGACGACATTAACAGTTTACTTGTAACTAAACGTACATTTTCACGACCTAGGTGGAATTGAACAATCCGCTGTGAAAGGTCGATGTGTAAGGCTCAGATTGGTCTGTCTTGACTAAGAGATTGCACTAGCACATTTAGTATGTGTTGAAGAGGTCCTATAGCGAGGATAAATTCTTCTGTTCTGAAAGGTGAAGAATTAGACCTCAGTGGTTGTTGATTTCTTAATCTCCGTCACTTAAATAGGACCGTGTGTGCTTAATGGTTACTGCTTTGATTCATGTTGGGTGAGAATCATTGCGACTTCGAACTTTGTGTCTTGGGCAGTAATATTAATCATACGACGGTTGCTAAGATTTAATACGGAGAAACGCGTGCGAGTACGGCTCATGTGATTAGTCCCCTTGGTGGGCTCAGAAGTTTTATTGTACCAAATCTTGCAAGTGAAGAATTAGTTTCTTCGGTACGAATAATAATGTTGAGCTGTCTTTACTCCAAGGTGAAAGATGTTAATTAATTTAGAGCTATTCAGAAGCTTAATTAATTAATGGACTTGATAATCTTAAACGCGGGAAATAATAACCGGGAGCCCATATTATCGTAATATGGATTAAGATGGATAGTGCAATATTAATTTATTAGTGGTAATAATTAATATTAATGGATTGAATTATATTGGGGCTCAATATTGAAATTCAGAAATCCATTAGGAGGTCCAATCTTAATTCTCCTTAAGGCCCCTCAAGTAGCCCATTAAGTAGCCCAATAATGATAAGGTGATTAAAATAAAAAGAAAATAATTATGCTGATTTTTCTCTCTTAATTTTCGAAAATTGATATCTTGGAGCAAGAAAAGATCTTGTTGATTTTCTTGAAAAGATATTATGGAAGATAAGTATTCTTGGAATACAAGATTATCTCATATATTCAAGAAGATCCAAATCTTAGATTTTTGTTTCATTATTTTCGAAAATTATGACTTAATTTGTAGGGTGAGATTTTTGTGGAATATTTTATTTTGGAGAAAAGAATATATGGGATATATTCAAGATTTCTTAGAGTCTAAGAAAAGATTTCTCCAAGCCCATATTACACATGATATTTTCGGCCCTTACATCTTATAAATAGGGGATGATTATTTCATCCCCAAGTACATAATTCCATGTGTTGGAAAAATCAAGAAACATAGATATTTTTTTCTTTTTCCTTAGTTTATTAAATTGCTTGAAAGTGTCTCCCACCGGCGATCAAGTGAGGTGAAAAGGGAAATGCTTGAGAAGGCTTTGGGTTGATAGAGCGAGATTACAATTGTCCCGTATATCCAAAGGCCAATTCTACAAGAGGTACGTTAATCACATATTTACTTGTTTATTCCGCCTAGTTAAATATGTGAAATTAATTTAACATGCATGATGATAATTAGTTGTTGGAATTATTATTTGAATTAATTAGGATTAATTAATGCTAGTAATAATTGTATTTAAATTCGTATTTAAATTTCATCCCGAATAGATTCCGGGCACCCCAATTTTCCCAACACAGCGGTATTCTCTCTTCACTCGTATTGCCTTGTGAGCGTGTTTTCATATACCTGACACACTAGCAGAAGGATCAAAACGCAACTGCCGAATGAATAAAAATAAAAATAAAACAGAAAATTAAGCACTCACTACTAAATACTAAGCTATCGACAAGTCCTATTCAAAAAGCATACAATGCCATCCCCGGCAACGGCGCCATTGACTTGAACCGAAAATACTAGCTATACTAGTAGCTTCCCCGCAAGAGTACGGGTTCACTGTAGTATGGGCAAGTATAGGGACCAAGTATTATCGAACCCAAGGGAAGGTATGTATGCGAATAGATCCCTGAAGATCTACGCGTCGTAGCTAATATGAGTGTATGTTTTTGGAATTTTTTGGAAAAATTAATTAAAATAAACTAAACTATCCTACGAATGCAAACAAAAAATTAAACTAATAATTTAAGATGTATTTTCAAATAAGAGATGGTGATGCTCAGGATAGGAATCCCTACGTATACTAACAGATCAGGTACATAATCAAAATAACCGTGACGCGCAAGAATTAACCTAAGTAAAAGAATGCAAGATGAAAGCTCAAGATTCTAAACCCTAATACTTTACCCTAACACTCGACTTCACTAATCCACTAACAAGTTAATAGATTGTGCTTAATTAATGAGACCCTAATTTAACTAATGGTGATGCGGCCGTCCTCCATAGCTAAATCGGCATATGAATTAACCTCTTCTAAACCCTCTAGTTAAGTCTACTAGTTGTTAAAGAGTGATGCGGTCGTCCTCTCCCTAACACTTTTCGAACGAAATTCAAAAGTAAAGTTAAGATTAATTTTAAGAATTCATTAATTGAGAGAATTAAAACCTAACGTCACAAGTTACTCTAATTACGTACCCACAACCTACTTCTACGAGTTCATCCTACCCCAAGCATGCAAGGGTTTTAGCCGGACATGTTATAACGATAACAAAAGCAATTGACGAAATAACGAACATGAACATAATGAATTGAATTGAAAACTTAGAAAGCATAAACTAGGGTTTTGAAAGCAAATAAATTTAAGAACTGAAATTAAATTACTAAGACGAAATTTAAACGTGTTCAATAACAAAGGTATGAAGAAACTAAACTAAAAAGTAAAACCGTTATGTGAATTCGTAAAGGAAAACCTCGAAACGTAAAATTAAAGCTTGCTCCTCTTTCTCTCTCCCAAAACTAAGTCTAAAAGTAATTTTGTATGTGATAGTTCGTGAATTCCCCTCCTCTAAACGTGTTCGGGGAGGTATATATAGGCAACGGGTCGAGTCGGGATCGTATGGGCCGAAAATCCACGCTTGCTCGTGCACTGCTCGTGAGCTCCTTCAACTCGAGCACTTCAATCTTCCAGAGCCAAGAAACTGCACGACCACTCGTGCTCGTGCACTAGTGCACGAGCACAAGCCTTGCTCGAGCGCCCTGCACGAGCACTCGTGCAGGGGTGCACGACCAACGTTCCCTCGTGCGCTATGCACGACTGCTCGAGCTCTAGTGCTTGAGCTCCTCTAGCTTGTGCACTCCAATGATACTTTTGCTCCCTCGAACTAGCACTTTTCGTATTTCTTCGATATCTTCTCATCCGGGCGTCCGTTTGAGTCGATTCAAAGTCCTACGAACTTCTCTTTTCGCCCTCTATTCATCTATGAGCATCAAAGAGACAAATTCATTAGTTTATGAAAATGATACGCAAATGACTCTAAATACTCAACAAAATCAACCAAAACTAGGGCATTTCGAGTGACGAATCATGACAATTTCATGCCTAATCACAGGGTCCTGAACAGGGGGAGCTTCTTCTTCATCTTCTTCCGCCCTTAACTTGATGAGAGAATTTGGAGGATCGAGTTTCTTCTTTTTCGAAGGTTGGTTGGCGGCCATTTGCTTAACACAACGGGTGAGAAGATGGTAGCGCTCGGGGATCACAAGAATGGCAACGGTTACCCTTTGTGCTAAAAATAAGACAAATATAAAAACAGATTAGTAAAGAAAGCGACCAGTCAACCAGCCGAGCAGGCAACCAGGCGGCCAAAAAATATTAAGATAAAAAGGAAAACTTTATACCTTCCGGAACAACAGCTTGAGCCTCCAAATGATGAGCACTGGTAGTCAACTGGGCAAGCTTCCGACAGTGAGGTTTGGAGAGATGCTTGATGCTACGATCACTGGGGTTCCGGAGAGTGATCACGGTAAGAACGTATAAGAACTCCTCACTCAGTTCAGGGTGTCCCCACTTCAAGATACGTGGGCCTGCAAAACAAAAAGAAAGAGAAAATTAAAATTAGTTTTCACTTTGTTCATGGAATGAAAAAAATGGGAAACCTACGCCTTATTTCGCCAAAACCCACGGGAGAGTTTATACTCCCAGGTCCACCAGAGAAATCGAAAGACATTCGCAAATTGCCACCAATAAAGAAAAACTGTTTATGCCAGCTTTTCACTTTATTTGGCACCCCTTCAATCAACTTCATGCCGCTGCGGGCCTTAAGATAGTACCACCCTAATCCGTCCTCGTTAGCAGCCGAAGAGATAGTCATTGCATAATGTATCTCTACGGTGCTTATTTTGTTCTTATACCCCTCAAGCCCGAAAAGGGTTATGAAGGCCAGAAGGTTGCTCCATCCATTCGGGGTAATCTGTGTAATGGCCAAGTTGGTATCTTCAAGGAAACGACCGATTACAGGGTGTAGAGGCAACGGAAGACCAGCGTTCAACACATCTAAGTTAATGGCGGTACAACCAGGGGGCGGGCGGTCAGCTCTCTCATCCTTCTGCGGAGCATATAAATGAATATCATACGGGATTCGGTAAGACGAACGAATTCGAGTGAGATCGTCCTCGGTGATCAGACTTGGTATCCGACTCGCGGTATAAGAGGTTTCCTGAGCAGTCATAATAGTCCGTGGGGGCGTTGGGAAAGAGTTGTGGTAACGATTAGCATAATCGACCCATTCTTGTCTGCGAACAACCGCTTCAAGAATTTGAGACTCAGGGGTAGGTTTCGAGATAGGAAAGTTGATTTCCCTAAGGAACTCCCAAGTCAACTTGTCAGAAGGATGGCCCTGTTGGTCGCCTCCTCGCATGCCCACTTGCTTGCTGCTCGCTCCAATGTCAGGGACACTCATCTCGTCAATTTCAGCAGCAACTTCAGTGGAGTCCTCACCCAAGTCAGAGGAGGTATTTTTCCTTGGAGAGGAGCGAGCAACAGGTTGGATGACATCTTGCTCACCCGAACTATCTACGGCATAAAAAGCGTCTACGGAGCGAACAACGGAGCTCGCCTCCTAGCCCGTGTCTTCGTCAACGAGCAAGGTCCGTGGATTCCAAGCAATTGCTTGGCGGAGCGAGCGGCGAGGAGCAGGGGGCGACGGTTCATCTTCCATTGGCCATTTTTCAGGATTCCGGCCAATGATCTCAGTGGAGAGTGTGTTGCTTGAAGAAGGAGACGCCATCGAAATCGAAAGCAAGGATTTCCTCTTCAATAAAAGAACTCGAACAATGAAAACAAGGGGAGTAGTAGCGGTGGCGACGGCGATTACGCGGCGGCGCTGGTAATTAGGCAGCGGTAATGGTGGTGGTGTGGTAATAATAAAAATCGAAAGGAAAAATTGAAGAACGAAATGTAAGAAATTAGAAATTAAAAAAAATGAAACAACGAATTCACCTTCGATTTTGAGCGAAATAGGCTGAAATCTGAGAGGAATTGAAAAAGAAAAGCTTCAAATGTTCAACAATGGAGAATTTGCGTATGGAAATCAAGAAAAGGAAATAAAGAAGAGAAGGATGGCTATTTATAAGATTAGGAACCGGGGTTCAATCGAAAGTTTGCAAAAAGTTTAGGCCCCTATAGGCAATTTTAGGGACACACGCGTGGGCGGCGGTGATGTCACCAACCGCCCACGTCGTTTCACAAAAATGTGCCTCGGGAATTGAAGCGTCGCAAGTTCAAACGTCGTTTCCCAGCTGTTCGTTCCCGATATTCCAGCTTAAAATATTTGAATCCCCGTTGCTCGCTCAGGATCCTAATTGCTCGCCTAAACTTTAGTTTGACCTATTAAGATGAGAATTATCACTTTTAAGTCAAACTAGGGGGCATTGTTGATAGGCGAGCAGCCGAGCAATAAGATTAAGATAAATAAATACTAAAATAATAATTCAAAAAGTCATTAAGAGCAAAAATAAAGAAGGACGAGCAGCAGGGAGTAAGTCCGAGGAGGCGAGCAGCTGGTCACCAATACACAAAAAGAGAGGCAAACAACATGACCAAGAAGAGTCAAAGTGGAACCAAAGAGGCGAGCAGGCGAGCAGAAGGGCATCTCGGAAGATCACCAGAAATCCCACTAATTAGGCATTACTTTAGGAGCAAACAAGTGTTTTAACACTTGTCATTGTAAAAGATGTAATAGCTCAGGGATATAACAAGTGTCTTAACACTTGTCAAGTTGTAAATAAGAGTGATTAAGGAGGTGACACCTCATGCTTGCTTGTACTCTATATATACCCCTTCATGAGAAAGGGAAAATAGGTTCAATTATTCACAACAAGACTAAACTCTTGCAAGCCTTATTTAGATTAATCCAACGTTTAATCCCGAATTATGTACTTTGTTTGATGATCTTCTAAGCTTAACAGCCACTAAACATATACCTTGAATCGAGATCATCAACAGTAGTGATTACCTTATTTAGGAGGAGAGGTGATGCTTTTGTTCTCATGAACCATGCTAATTACACTAATTTTCAACCTCATTCCTATTATCATTGAAGAGTTGTTAACCAAACGTCCCCTAAGTATATTTAGAGGATTTTGGGGTTTGAGTAGTGAGACTCTTTTAAGGGTATTTGTATTTTGGGATTGTGCGCAGAATAAAAGAATATGAGTAGGTTTTATATGAAAACGCTTCATAATAAGTTTAACATGAAATCGTTTTAGAGTATCATTAATCTCATTAAGAGTATCATTAAATCTGTAAGGGGTATCACTAGTCTGAGTCAGTGGTATTATATTGTAATTGTTTTAAATTTTCTTGAACTCAGACTAATGATACCCCTGGTGAGATTAATGATACCCCCGATGAAATTAATGATACTTTAAAATTGTTTCATGATAAACTTATCATGAACTATTTTCATATAATACTTTGCCAAAGAATAATAATGATATATAAGTAAATATATATATATTTTTATGAGTGTATATATAAATTAATATTTTTTTAGATAGTATACAAATTGATGTGGAATGTCCAAGTAAAAAAAATATAATTAAAGGCCGCACTGTTTAATTGTATAGCATAGAAATAATCGTCAAAGATTAAATGTCCAACGCCCGATTAAGGGCCACCTAATTGTCATTTAAGTGGGGTTTAAACCTATTTCTCCAACATGGTCCACTCCAAGGTGATTTTTGGTTAAGGAGGTTTTGACAACGATTGCGGAATTTGGAGTGAAAAGATGCATTTGAGTGAGAACGAGGGGATAGAGGGCAAGACCTTCGTCGTAACAGGCGGGCTGGGCTTCGTGGGCTCGGCTCTCTGCTTCGAACTTGTCAGAAGAGGGGCCACTCAAATTCGGGCCTTTGACCTTCGGCCCGAATCACCTTGGTCCGCTGAACTTCGCCGTAAAGGCGTTCGTTGTATTCAAGGTGCGTCTTTCCAATAAGTTTGTGTTGCCAATTAGTAGAAATTGATGAATCGAAGTTTCTAGAAGTGCATTTGATGCAATCTGTTTGATGGGAAATGATGCTATTTTTAGCGATAAAATGGACATTTGAAGCTATAGAACAGATGATAATTGGGAAATCGTAGCTAATTTTAGTTCTTACTGTTGAGCTATGTGAATTGGATTTGATTATCCTTACATAAAGTAGCATAATTTGGCACAAGATGCAGATTTTGTTTGTTCATCATTTTAGAGAATAAATAAGCTAACTGGAATAGATACACAATGGAAAGGACTTGAACAAAAAAAAAAAAAAAAATTCATCTGGTGTAGATTTTCAATAAAAGGATTTTTAACAATTTTTAGGTTAACTAAACAGATGGTTTCAGTCTCAAATTACTTGCATTATCTTGACATTTCTTGAAATGAAGTTTGCTCATTTTGAGGTTTCCCCAATTAATTGTGTTAAAATGTGCCAAATTATGTATATCAGGGGATATTTCCAAGAAGGGAGATGTTGTAAAGGCTTTAGATGGGGCAGATTGTGTTTTCCACCTCGCTTCTTATGGCATGTCGGGCAAAGAAATGCTTCAGTATGGCCGTATTGATGAAATAAATATAAACGGAACCTGTCACGTTTTAGATGCTTGTCTGGAGCACGGAATCAAGAGACTTGTGTATGTTAGCACATACAATGTTGTATATGGTGGACAGCAAATCATCAACGGAAACGAAGCCTTACCTTACTTTCCCCTCGATGACCACGTGGACCCATATGCCCGAAGTAAATCTATAGCCGAACAGCTGGTCCTGAAGCACAATGGTCGACCCTTTAAGTAAGTCATTTTCAGTCTATAAAATTAGGTATTTGATTCAGTTTTCTTGTTTAGCGCCTCCAGATATTCTTGCTTGATATATGAATTTGAAGTTTGGTGGTTGTTTTTTGATATACAGAAAGACGAAAGGAAAACTTTACTCGTGTGCAATACGTCCTGCTGCTATATATGGACCAGGTGAAGAAAGGCACTTGCCTAGGATTATGAAACTTGCCAAACTAGGCCTTATTCCGTTCAAAATTGGAGATGTGAATGTGAAATCAGACTGGGTTTATGTTGATAACCTTGTATTGGCCCTGCTATTAGCTAGCATGGGTCTTTTGGATGACATTCCTGGGAGAGTCGGGCTACCCGTTGCTTCTGGTCAATCTTACTTCATATCCGATGGTAAATTTTGCTCCATATTATCTCGCTAAATTGTCTGAAACGTGAAATTTACTTGATTGTTGCCTCGGATTTCTTGGATAAGTTAGTTCGTTGATGCATTATTTTCTCTCAGAATATATAAAATACGTATTCAATATATATGAACTCAAAATTATCCGGAAAAAACCATCACTCAACTAGTTTTCATTGAATTTTTTCGATAATTTTTTCCCATCTCCTATTCTTTTCCTTTTTGTTGACAGGCTATCCAGTCAACAGTTTCGAGTTCCTACGACCATTGCTCAAAAGTTTGGAGTACGAATTGCCAAAGTCGTCATTGTCTGTACCCCGGGCTCTTTTTCTAGGAAAGTTGTTTTGGGTGTTCTATTCGCTTTTGTATCCTTGGCTTAGTAGCAAGTGGCTTCCTCATCCTTTGATCCTTCCTGCTGAAGTCTACAAGGTGCTATTCGTAATTCCTGCAACTGTATACAACTATCACTTTTTAGTAAAACAACTTATATCATTAAAAAATACACTTGAATTGCACGGTGCGCCTGGTGTGTACAAATATTTGTCTTATAAAAATGTATTTGTCATTTCATGTTGTTGGTAGGTAGGTGTGACCCATTACTTCTCGTATTTGAAAGCAAAGGAGGAGCTTGGGTATAGGCCCGCGGTTAGTGCTCAAGAGGGTATGGCAGCAACAATCACGTATTGGAAAGAGAGGAAGAGGAGGGAAGTAGACGGGCCCACCATATACGCGTGGCTTTTTGTTGTGATTGGAATGTGGATAGTATTCTGCGCAGCATGCTTGCCTGACTTGGGGCCTGTTCCCCTGTTTAGAGCAATCAGCCTTTTCTTCATGCGATCTATCTGGGTTGTACGCCTCGTTTTTGTTGCTGCAGTGGCGGCACATATTGGAGAAGGTGTTTATGCGTGGCGACTTGCAAAAAAGTGCGATCCTGCAAATGCGAGAGGTTGGTTTTGGCAAACTACACTTCTTGGATTCTTTTCGTTGCGTTTTTTGTTGAAAAGAGCTGGTGAAAGTAGAACCTGATATGCCAAAAATAAAATGGAATGCAGAAATAAGACAAACATTTTGGGGTTCTTGTATTTGTTTACAATTTCTTTTAAATTGGGTCTGCACTTTCATATGTAATGGTTGGTCCCTATAATTTCGTTTACATTTGTACTTCAATCCTTGGACTCAATTTAAATCTAAAACTATCATTTTTGTCAGGTATATGGTAAAGTTAGAGTTGGCATTTAGGCCGTCCGGTTCCGTCCATCGAATCAATTGATGATATCTTTGGTCTGTGTTGTGTTGGCCCAAACTCTCATCGGACTTAAACTTCCAAAAAAATTAATATAAATAAATTTCAAGTCTTGTGTAACACTATCTCACAACTATTAGGCAAAAACTATTTGATTCACTTATAATTTAATATGTGTCACTTATTAATTAAAAAGTTGTTATTTTTAAAAAATGAAATTTTTAGCAAAAAGTGATAATACTTTTGTTAAAAGTGAATTATCACTTTTCTTTAAAAATATTTTCATATTTTATTATAAATTTATATTTTTTTTAATTTGGTCGATATTATAAGACGGTCTCACACAATGTTTTGTCATATATTTATACAATAATATAAAGATATATTTTTTAATTAAATTTTCCTTACACTATTATACTTACATATCATGTTATTACTTTATATATACTACTCCCTCCATCCCGGAACACATTTTTTGGCACATGGTTTAAAAAATTTTGTTTTTTACTTTTGAGTGTGGTTTTCTTTTGTATCTTGAATGTGGACCATGTAGAATGAGTATGTTGGGGAATGTCCATTTTAAGGAGTGCAAATTTTTCGTGGGACGAACTTAAATGAAAACTATGCAATGTGTTCCGTGACAGAGAGAATAATTCACAATTATTAATTAGACTCAATTTAATTTGGGCGACAAACTATAAAGTTGAAGTTAAGTTTGGGAAGGGGGAATACAATTTTTTTTTAGGCTTCTAAAGTCCTTGATAATAGAATGAATTGAGTGCAAGAATTTGTGCTTAATTGAAACACATAATTCAAGAAAAAAAATCAAATGTTCAGAATTTATACTAGAAAATATAAATAAATTTCAAATTGACAGATTCGTTTGACAAGAACACAATCTATTAAAATCTAAAGTCTAAGTCCTTGTAAAAATAATACAAAAATATAAAAAATATTTAGAAAGTCGGGCCAGAGCATAGTCCCAGATCGCAGCCTTCCACTCGCGAAGGTCAGTTTGGACTGGCTGTTTGGTCCATCGGATTGAACTCGAATTGTCGATTCTAGGTAAAGACATCTTAAACCCCTGAATTTAAATTTTGCCTCATGAATATTCTCAAAAATATTCTCTTATTTTATTTTATAAAATATTTGTTGTCATATTATATTAATATTTATGTTCGTATTAATAAAAATATTACAATACAACTAATAAGTTGTAGGTTTTCAATGTTTAAATTTTCAAAATATTAAGTAAAAAATATTAATATGTATTAATTTTAATGGAAGATATAATGCCCATCGATGGCCAAAATAGTTCGTGTTCACCATATAAGAACATTGTTAAGGATATATTGAAAACTATGTTTTTAGTGCTGCTTTGTATATTTAAATTGTTCTTGCACTCTTATGTATGAGAATAATTCTTTTACCATTGTTTGCTCTAAATATTATAAATGTTTATTTATTTTAAAAATCGTTCAAATACTTTACATTGTAGACAAATTTGGTGTGTAGTAGATCATAGAAGATTACATTGTCAATTCCTTGTAATAAGTATAAATGAATTCACAACTTAGATGGACTTGAACAGTCCATTGGTAAAAGTTGAAGTGTAAGGTTTGGATTAGTTTGTTTTGATCAAAAGATTACACTAGTACATTTGATATACTGAATTGGACTTACATAGAGATTATTTTTCTATTCTGACTTGAACAAAAAAAATTAGATCTAAGTGGTTAATTATTTCTTAATTTATGTCACTTACTAAGAATTGTATATAGTTAATTTATATTGCTTTGATTTATTATGGGTAAAGACTAAAGAGTCAATGAGACTCAATTCTTTGTATTTTGGGCAATATTATTAATTATGTGATAATTGTTAAATGAATACAGAAAACCGTGTATTGGAATGACAAGTTGATTATGTCCCCTTGGTGGGCTCAGAAAGTTTATCATATCAAATCTGGTTAGTGGATTAATTTCTGGTATGGTAATAATGTTGAGGTGTCATTTCCCAAGAAATAAAAGATATTAATTAATTATAGCGTTCAATGACTTAAATTAATTAATGGACATGAATATCTTAAACTCGGAAGATAATAACCGGGAGCCATATTTCGTAATATGGGTTAGGATGGATAGTGCAATATTAATTCTATAGTGGAGTGAATTGATATTAATAGGCTAGAATAATATTGTGACTCAATATTAGTTTTCAGGCTCATTGAGGGTCCAATCCTAATTCTCCTAAAGGTCCCTTGAATAGCCCATTAACTAAGGTGATTAAAATATAAAAATTAATTTTGTTGCAAGAAAAGAATTATTATCTTGGAAAAAAAATAATATATGGAAAATATATATTTGAAAATATATATGAAATATTATTAGAGAATTAAATCTTTTCATACATTGGATTTCTTGAAATCCAAGAAAATGTAATCTTGGAATTTTTGGCCCAAGAGATCATATATTTTCATCTCCTAATTATAAATAGGGGTTGATTTCCCAACCCCAAGCATCCATAATTAAGTGCTAGGATTTGAAAATTAGAACAATAAAAGAGAAAAATTAATTATTTCTTGAAGGTTTAAAAGTTAGTGAAGATTTTTCACCGGTTCTACAAGCTTGGGCTTAGGGAATACTCAAGAAGGTGTTTGGATTGAAAAAATTAATCTTCTCAACGGTGTCTCTCCGATTAAATGGTAAAACCGATATCCCTTCGTTCCGCATGTTTAGGAATTTTTATGATTTACCGTAGTCAATACATGAATTGAATGAATTTAATTTCATTTAAATTATTTTAATTCATGTTTAATGGATTTATGATAATTCGTATTTAAATTACACCCGAATAGATCCATGGTATTTTTCCGTGTTCTCCAACAAACATATCATCAAATCTTATCCCTGTTTTTTCTATAAACTTCATATATAGTTGGCCACATTTTTTTTTAAAAAAAAATTGTTGAAAAATATTTTTTAAAAGATTTTATTTGAATATAAAAAGATATTATGGAGGAGTGTTATTTTTATTTTAGGGGAGTGAAAATTATTATGAAACGACAAAAAAAAAGGAAAGTGTGAAGTTTAATGTGGAACGGATGAAAAAAAAATGTAAATTTTAATGTGGACGGGGTAAATATTAGATTTTATTTCCATATAAATAGGGTGCATTCTCGAAACACGAAAAAGAGATCTAATATTTGCTCTGACTCTATCTCGTATTTTGAGAATGCATGTTATTCACATGAAAAGAATATAAAAAAATTGTTATTAAAAAAAATGAGATAAAAAATAAAATTAAAAAAAGGTATTACATGAATATTTTTTTTTTTTTTTTTGACGAACGGTATTACATGAATATTATTTACATGTATCCCTCATCAATCCAAAGGGTTATATCTCCTCTTTAAAATTAAGGGGAACGATTTTAGTACCCAGTGATCATTATGTGGCCATGCAACAGTGGGGGATAATCTCTTGCAAAAAGCCTGATATTTTCTTGTGAAACACAGAACCCAAACTTTTCCAGGATAAAATACTTGACGTGTATAACACCATTGGTTGGTTTGAATCAATTTTTTAGAGTGTGGTTTTTATCAAAAGCAAAACTGAAATAATTATTCCCAATTGCTCTTTCATTTTTCAATTTAAACATAGATTATCTTTTAACAATGACAATTACGATAAGAAGACCAAACGCATGCACGACATATGTGGAAGATAAGCATCTAAAAAGCAGTCACATGTCTCACTAAACTTGAACAAGATCGAGTCCTTCCTGAATTTAACTCAAGTTTAAAATGAACTAAAACAAGCTTCTAGAAATCACGAGGACAATGCCCAAGTAATGTGCACAAGTACAACACGCGGATTGAAAATTAAAAGTATCCATTAATTGAAACCTAACTCTACAAACTGTGATGCAAGGTACTACACTCAAGACGAAGAAACAACTTACGGTCGAGCCCAAGAAACAACTTGTGGTCCATACTCTCGCATAATAAAGTACTGAATGTGGTTGCACTAGTTCCCACACGTACGATGGGTGAAAATTGTGGAGAAATCATTTCCATGATATGCCGGACATGCCCTGGGGGTGGTTGTTATTGCAAGCGCCGGAGCTCAGATTGTGTGGGCTAGCGGGCCCGCCTGAGGATTCGCTGAACGTTCCCCTTGATGGCGAGCTGCTCGTACCAGCTCCAAAGTTCACTTGCGTTGGACCAGATAATTGCTCCATATGGTTTGTTGGTTTTGGCTCCTTTCGACCCTCTGCTAGAAAGCTACCAACAATTACCTGTAACAACAGAAAAACCCCGGGTTTTACTACACAAGAGAGAGTTGTCGTTGAAAGCAGAAACACAATAGATGTGAGCATAAGAAGTAATGGAATTTGGAACAGATTGTTGTGGTTACGGCTTAAAAAAAAGAGTGAGGTTATGAGAAAATATAAGATGAAAAGAAAATACAAAATTGGGGACACCAGAATATATTATCAACTACAGACAGTTTCATATTAATTGTCGCTTTAGAGCGGGATAGCTTTTTAGGGAGTATTAATGTACCTGAACGGGGGAAGCAGCAATCAATAAACCAGCCACACATCCACCGAAAACCCGTCCATCAGGACCAGCTAAAGTTGTGCTTAGTCCGCCTGTTCTGCTTTTCTGACCACCAACATCCGATAGCATAAATGATCCTGACAATGACAAGATATCGAACCGCCCCTAAAAAAAATACAAGAGGAGGAATGGCCTTTCAGAATATTAAACAAATTTGATTCTAATAATCCATAAATTATTCAGCAAAAAGGTGGTTGAAAAGGTTAGGCTTGCACAGAGAAACGATTATTGTAATTGGATGTGGACATCTGAAGTTAAACATCACGTAATACAGATGATGCATTGCTGTAATTCCTGAATTTGAACTGGGCGACCATATGAATCAACCCACTAATCCAAACTATTTTAAAAAGATTCGATAAATAAAGATGACCCTAGAAATTAGTTATTTGAAATCGAACTAGATAGCAAAAGAGAAAAAAGAGTGAAGGATTAGAAAACCTCATAAGTCGCAGTTCCACCACATGTTGCAGACTGGCGAAGCGTGACATTAGATACAGCACCATTGGCAGATAGGATACAAACAGTCCTTGGGCCATTCTGAGAAAATGCCATTACTTTCGAGCATACATCCTGAAAACAGTAGCTAAAATCTATTAACAAATGGTGATAATTTCATCTTCCAATAATCAAGAGCTCTCATGTGAAATTTCAACTCAAAAAGTAAATGAAATATTACAAGACCTGTAGAACAAGTTCAACCCCAACACCTTTCTAGAAATGGTAAAACTCAGAGCAAATGCCATTATCATAAATTAGGTAAAATATGGAACCATATCAGACTATCAGTCATGATTGAAATTGGATAAAAGTTGTATACAAATTATGTGCTACTTAAGGATTCAAAATAGACATCAGATATTTTATACTCACACCATCCGTTGTTAAGCTGATAAGTTTCTCATTTTGTCAAAACGGGTAACCAAGTAAAGCTTCCTATTTCCTTTAATAGAACTAGTAAATGTCTCCACATCTCTCTCTCTCTCTCTCTCTCTCTACCTTTTCTATCACATTTCAATACCCCACTACAAATTTAATATTATATTCCATAGTTCTAGTGCAAAAAGCAAACAAGAAACTTAACAAGGGACAGTGGGAGTATATGTGAATTGTGAAGTGCTATAGAGATCATGCATTTACTTAAATGAAGTAATCAAAAGAGAATTAAATAGAGCAAAAAGATTAAAATGGCTCATTTTCAATAGTTAAAATATATTATGTCACAGAAATTAAACTGTCCAAAAATGAATTTAAATAAAGCAAAGATAGATGGATCATTTCAAATAACTAATAAGAAATAAAAAGAGAAAAAGGACAATGTTAGATTGTTAACCTCTCCTGCCTTCACGTTAATAACATGAGGTATAAATCCAATTCCAGTTGAACCTGCAAGCATAACTTTGTGTAAGAGTTTCAAGATATAAGATAGTTTTAAAGTACAAAAGTAGCAAATGAATAGGGAAAAATACCATAGGAAACAAATGGATAACACATTCATACAAAAGAAAGCTACATTATGTAGTATTTTCAATTGTAAAACAATTAAATAGATTTAATAATAAAGCAATAAAACATAAAAGAAAGAAATACACTGACAGCTGCATTAAAAAAAATGCCACAATTTAAGTAAAAAGTAAAAACAGAAAGGAATCTCACAATTAGAACATATATCCAAAAAATAAGAAGGGAAAAATTGAAACCCCTTCTGCTACTCCACGACATAGAGCAAACAGCAGTAAACTTATATTTGAGAAAACAGTAAGCAGAGCATTAGTATCTGTATAGCTGAACAATCAGGGGTATGCTGGTAAATTTCCCATTAATTAGATTCTTTTCCAGCAAATTTCCTTGCAGATATATAGATAATTAAACATACAACCTAGAATATTTGCATCATCAATATATTTCAATACCTATATATAATTCAAGCACTAGATTCAGCGATTACCACACATAATCTAAAGGCAGAATAAGAAAGGGTCAACTGGAAATATTTATCTATATATAAAGATAGTATTTCAAGGCAAAGATCTGATACTATTTCCATTTAAAAATCATACTTACCTATAGCTTCCAATTGCTTTTTCTTGTTGCTCGAACCAGGGGGTCTGCCCCTCGCCTTCTTAACAGAGGGCGACACAGATCCGCCCATTGGTGTCTGAGTCTCCGCCGCAAGAGGCGGCGCCGCCGCCGAAGGAGGGGAAAAGGCCTGCGCCTGCGGCATACTCACGCTTATCGGCTGTGGGGATGAAGCTACGACCATGGCCATGCTGCCATCTGGCCCGTACTTTCTCGGCCGACCTCTCTTCCGCTTCTGCTCGCCGGAGTTCATATTCATCGGTTGATTGGCCACCGGGGCGACGACGCCGGTGATTGATTGATACGGCGGCGGCGAGCCTAAAGGTCTGTGGGAACCGTCGGCGGCGGCGTAGGGCATGCGCATTTGCTGATCTAGTTGAGGCTGTGAAGACGGCGGCGGCGGCGCCTGGGAAATGGTGGAGGGAGTGACCGTGAACTGCTCGCGGCTGGTCATGACGGCGGTGGCCTCACCCGACATTTCGCCGGGTTTCCGAAATTACCCCTGGCTAACCTCGGAAATTACCTATAGACCAGAAGAAACACATTGGTAAATCTCGCAGATCTTTGGTAACTAAAGAAGAACCTTCCCCTTAAAATGACGCATTTCTCACCGGAAAAAACACGCGCCGGAGAGACTACTAATTTGGTGGAAGAATTCGAAAT
The DNA here is from genome assembly GCA_947034835.1 of Ballota nigra. NCBI lineage: Eukaryota > Viridiplantae > Streptophyta > Magnoliopsida > Lamiales > Lamiaceae > Ballota > Ballota nigra. The sequence continues at coordinate 117,408,820 of OX344721.1, read as the reverse complement.
TGAAGAACGAAAAAACACTTACGAAAATTTTAAAAAAGAAAATGTACGGAAAAATGAAAACAAATTCAGTAGAAAAATTCGAAAAACAAAATGAAAAATTACCAGAGTACAGTGAAGAAGAAGCTGCTGTAAGAAGAAAGCTATTATTTCTGCAGTAAACTGTGAAAATCTCAGCTGAATTCACCGATTTTTCGAAGGGATCGAGCGTAAAACAGCCCAAAATACTGGAAATTAAACTCCGAAAAAGATAAATAGATTTAAAATATTCCTAATTCTCACCTATTTACTGTAAATAATAAATACCTAAGAAATTCATGGAATAAATCAAGAAAATCAGCAAAAATTGAAAAAAATCACAAGTAACTTACGAATAAATAGGGAAAATTCTGCGTGACAGCGGAGAATTAAGTAGACGCAAAGCTAGGAATTTTTTTTTTAGGGATTATGAATTAGAAGAAAAAGGGTTTTTCCATTTTCCGGTGAAAAAGCTTTTCGTATAATGTTATTTATTTATAATTACGAGGGGCCGTCTCCGTTAAAAGTTATTTATATTTTTTTTGTCTTTTTCCCATTAAATATAGAAATGGAAGGTTAAAAGAATTACAAATACGCCATTACTCCACCTACTAATTTCTTTTCACACTCCCTCTTATTATTGACCCCAATATTTCTTTTAACTTCACTATTTAAACATTTCAACATAATTATGCAATGTTTAATCCAAATCTCATGGATTTTAATTTAAAAAATGAAAAATTATTATATTCAAAAGATAATACGCCTCATTAAAACGACATTATTTTTCTTTTCTTTTTTTGATGATAGGAGAGCCCTAAACACGATTCGAAAATGCCCACCGAATAAATTCTATTTTCGTGCAAAAATAACGGCTTTATTATCTTGATATTATTTTTTTGTTAACCTAATTTAGATTTTCTACTATAAAAGTTTGATAAATTATGGTTATATTTTCAAAGAGAAAAAAGAAAAATTATGATTAATGCATTTTAGTATTAAATATTCCTAAATATTTGTTCACTTTTCTACAAGTGATTTATTTTTTAAACACATAAAATTAATCTATAATAAAAGGTTTATTGGTACTAGTAAATTTATAAAGTAACCAAATCAGTTATGGTAAAAGCTATTTTGTTGGTAGATCATGCTCCTTCATTAGGCTTGAATAGGCTTGAAGCACATAAATTGTGAGTCACCTCACTAAAAGGCACTCCTTCAATCTTACAATAACATTTTTATGAGAAAATTGTACGGAGGTTAAGGATCTGTTGACTAAATTTATTTTAAATATTTGACAAGTTATTTTAAAAAGTTTATAAAATATTATTTTTAAATAGTTTATAAATTATTAAAGTGTTTGGCCAATAAAACTTATAAGAGACTAAATTTATTTTAAATAAAATATTATTTTTAAGTAGTTTATAAATTATTAAAGTGTTTGGCCAATAAAACTTATAAGACCTTTAACAGTTTATAATAAATATTTTTTAAATTTTAAATTTAATATAATTTTTTTTATGTTGATGTAGAGGTAGATGATAGTGGTGGGGATGGAGGAGGTGAGGAAAATAAGTTGGGATATCCCAAGTCCCAACTTAATACTCCCTCCCTCCATTCACCAACAGTGTGTTCATTTCGTTGTTTACAATAATTTTGTTTTCGTTGTTATCCAACCATCACATAATTATTTTACATGTTATTGACTTTATACTCACAATCAACCACTTAACTTATAAATGGATCTCACAATAACCAAAGTATATTTATTTTATCTACTTTATTTATTTTTTAAACCCTATCAAAAACAAACGAGCACTTTTTTGATGGACTGGCTGAGTATTTTTTTTACAGCTTATAAGTTATAAGTAGTTTATTTTAAGATCTCATAAGTTATTTTTTACCAAACATTTTGAGAGTGTTTATAAACTCATAATAAGCTTATGGAACTTATAAGCTCGGTCAAGTGGGCTCTAAATAATATTAGTACGACAAAATGAAGTGTAGAACAGGCTATGGATTGAAATGAGATTAAAATAAAATGTAGAAAATAAATAATATAAATAAATAAGTGATGGTAATTTATGTAAATAAAATAAAATAAAATATAGAGATAACTATTAATGTAGTGGTGCGAATGGGTTTAAAAAAAACGGTGTGAGAATACTTATCGTGAGATGACTTAAAAAATAAGATAAATTTATTTTGGGACGGAGTGATTATATATTTTTAGGTTTATTAGGACTTGGGATTGAAAAGATTTAAAAACATAATTCAAACTTACTTAAGTTGCCGTATATTTCACATCTATTAAAAAAAAAAGTTTAAAATTTAAATATATGTCGTTCCTAATTCAATAATTCTAGTATTATGAATTCAATTCAGGTAAATATGAATGAGTTTAATTGTAGAATTAATTTGCATTTTGTGTCATTTTTTTAACATTATTAATTATTTTATTATAAAATATTAATTTAATATTAATATTTGTATAATAAAAAAATAGCTACTATCATTTTGAATTTTACTATTATAAGAAACTTACTTTTTAATTAAAAAAAATCAACAAACCTCCCTCTTGCATTTGTTTAAAGAAGAAATAATTTTGGCACCATTAAAATAGAGAACCCCTTAATAAATTTCACCTTAATAGTATCCACAATTTTATACAAATGTCATTATTTTTTGGTCTACATATACATACAATCCCCTCTTTTTTTTTACTTTATACATAAATTTTCAATATTAACTTTGAGTCTCAATTCATTACTTTTTTTTTTAGTGTGTCTTTCAGTATTGCAAATATATGAAAGAAGCCCTGGAATTGAGGAAATATTTTTTTAGTGCCCATTTGATAGCCAAGATGAGAAAAGGGGCCAAGACGGGCCTTAGGAAATGGTTTGAGAAGGTGGATGAGATAAGAATTGTTTTATGCTGTTTGGTAGATATTTAGAAAATAAAAACGGATGTTTGGTACATGATATAATTCTTAAGAAAACAATAAAATTTATTTAGAACAAACCCAAATTTCTGCAACAATAGCATGAACAAACCCAAATTCTGCAACAATAGTCAAGAACAAACCCAAATTGCTGCAACAATAGTCATGAACAATACCACCAAATTTCTGCAACAATATGCATGAACAATACCCAAAATTGAAAACCCCAATAAATCAAACGGGTCTTAATTCTAAGATAAATCAAATCGGTATTAATTTGAAAACCCCAAAATTGAAAACCCCAATAAATCAAACCCCAATATCCAAGACACTATGGCGGCGAGGAGGAGGCCGCAATGGCGGCGCAAGGATGAGGGCCGCGACGCGGCGCGGGGATGGAGGCGACGCGACGCGACGCGAGGAGGATGGAGGCGATGCGACGCGAGGAGGACCGAGGCGACGGCAGTGCGAGGAGGAAGACAGCGACTATGGAGGGGGACGGCAGCGGCAGAATTTGGGTTGAAGGTTTTGAAATTGTGTACTTCCTTTCTTGCTTGTAACTCGTCGGAGCACGGTGGACATATGGGATAGGGGATGATTTGCTTTGACGAACAAAGAGAGAGAAGAGAGAAGCCAGTGTTTGTGGATTGATTTTTGAAATTAGAAACCAAAAAAAAAGGTAAAATTTGGATCTCACCTCAAGAAAACAAATCGCGAGGGTGGAGGCCTGATGGTGTATGCATAGAGGAACAGTGTTATTACTTAAACGGTTTAAAGGGCTGGGCTTTTTACGGGCCGTTCAACAACGCTATCTAGGCTATCAAACGTAATAAATCGCCAGAATCCGTTTTTTTTTCAGGAGTCTATCTTGCCTATCAAACATGCCCTCAGACGAGAGTGCTTTAGGACGCCTCCTCCGCTCTTCGTACATTGGCCACGATGTGTCAATATTCGAATGAGTTTGATTATTTTTAAAAGAGTCACTTTTTTTTTTTAAATTTGTTTATATTATAAAATTAATATTAGTATATATATTTACTAATATTTTTATATGCATTCGATAGTATCATAATATTTTATACTGTGATTATAATTTATATATAATCATATCAGTTAATGCATGTAATAGTATTAATGAATACTTGTAAGGATATTAATTTAATACTATGAAAAAGTCTTACAAAAGAGTTTGGATTTTTAAAAATATCTATCTTCTCGAGTTGCTAATTTTATATTTGTTAAGTAATTACACATTTTAGTTTACTTAGTTTAATTCTTGGAGCGTTTATAAGATGGGTCAATCTATACAAAGTAAAACTTTGTCTTAAAATGAAACTCTCCACTAGTGGACGGGGGGGTTATGGGTTCTCCGAATTAGTCGGTCTATGGACCGAATATTGAGTACCAAAAAATCTTCGAGCGTTTACATTGATTCAAAATATTTGCACAGACACATAAAAAATAATTGAACAACAACGTAAAATATGTGTCTGTGCAAAATGTGTTGAACCAATTTGACAATTTATAATTAGAATTCATTTTTTGAACCATTTTGTAATTTTCGATTTAAGTAAATTATTGGGTATATAATATAATTAATATATTTCCTTAAGTTTACTTCATTTCCATAAAATTAGAGTCCAACATTTCTTTAATTTTCATCTTTAGTAATTTTCGTAAAAATAGAGTCAAATATCCTTTAAATGCCAGAATTATCAGATTGTAACTTGTAAGTATATTGTATAAATATATTAATAAGAATATTTAATCAAAATTTAAAAAAAGTTATTTAATCAATAAATTTATAGATTTGATTATCTCAACATTTATTACAAATTTCAATATTAATTACTTAAATAATTATTAACATGCATTTCGCCACTTATTTATCTTCAATAAGACATTAACTCTCTATTATTAAATTTTATTGTATATCGATATTTAACAAAATATTAATTATTGAAATAATTTTATATTAAATCATTCTAACAAATTAAAATTATCTTTATATTTATAAAGACAAACTTTTGAGTGACAGCACCACATTTGTCTATGATAGTTATATTTAGAGGGGCCCAGCTAAATACCCCTCGATTAATAATAAATACACCTACAATTCATCATAAACAACTTATTATACCCTTTAAAAAAATATTTAAATTGTATTTTTCTTCACATTTATTTTTCCTACTTCTCACCTCCACGTCTTTCTTCAAATCTGCAGCCCAACTCCACCGCGCCTTAGCCGCCGCTTGCTGCCTCCGCGACGACCTACCCCAGCCACCGGCCGCCGCTCACTGCCTCCCCTGATGACCCACCCTAGCCGCCGGCCGACGAGGCTGTTGACAGCGATTTATATCGGATCTCGTTGTCTGGTTCCTAGCGGGTAGGATTCGATATTTATGATAACAAGAAGAAATAAATGTGAGAATAAATGTGCTCTCAAGGGTAGGTTTATAATAAAATTAGATGTCTTACATTTGGACATTTAAAGCCCTATTTATAGTGTACAAGGTGGGTTTCCCCATACTTGGTTGGTGGGCCTGTGGACCCCCCCTACTCCTAGCTGGAAGGTAATGAGTGACTACAGTCTCCCCTATGAGCCAATGAGAAGACGTCACATGGCACTGTCTCCCCTGAGATGATGGGACTTAGCCCCAACTGCCCTCTTTGACCCTGTCACATCCTCTGGACTGATGGCACCCGACGTCCTCTCACTGCTGGCGCAGCCTGGGGTCGGGCAGACGGGTACTCGGGTAACCGGGAGACGAGTCCGGACGCGAGTACCTTGGTGGTTCATTTACGGGTAGGCGGGTAGAGCGTCAGCCCTGGAGCTCGTCGCTGGCCGCCTGATACCCAGGCCCGTGGGTTCTAAGTACCCTGTCCGGCAGTTCCCAGAGGTCGGCGTCGGGTAGCCTCTAGTTTCCCGCCCGTATGCTCGACCAGACGGCGGATTAGTCTTATCCGAGCCTGCCATAGTAAGTGGGTTCATGCCCGATACCCGATGGGTCGGGTAATAAATATTGGGTGTAACAATTGCCCCATCAGCCCGACATCGGGGGGCCACAGTCGTCGGGTGGCGGGTTGGTCGAACTGCAGACTATTTCGAATTTGAATTTGAATTTTGGGGTGACGTTTCGGCTTCCGAGGTGACGCTTCGTATGACGCGCCTGATGACGTCATGAGATGGCGTGACTGATGCGCAGAAATCCAGGGGTCACATCCGTCAAACCTGCCTCCCAACCGTTGCGTGCGTGGCCCCCACGCGCCCCCCTGAGTTTTGCTTTATTTCATTTTTGACCCCTTTTTTTGCAATTCAGCCCCTCCAATTTCTTCTATAAATAGGGGCTCTCAGCCCATTTTCCCATTTTCGCTCTCTTGCAAACTCGTGCCCCCCTTAGGAAGATTCAAGTTTTCCGGCGAGTTTCCCAGAATCCGGCGATCTTTTTCGAATCCCGAGGTAATTTCTTGTTTTCTTCTTCAAAACTCTCTTCTTTCTACTCTCCCTTCGCCATGAGTAACTCCGCTGAAAGCATTGGGGCCGCTGATGCTTTTCACTTCCGCCGCCGCCGACGTCGAGAGGCCTCTCCATCCGGCCGGGGAGGGAACGTCCCGCGCCGCCGCCGCCAGAGAGGGCAAGGGCAATTCCACGGATGTGGATGCCTTCGCTGAAGACTTGGAGGGGATGAGCCCCCAACGAGAGGGGGAGGCCCTAAGTGTTTCCCCGGTCTCAGCCTACCCGCCCAGGGCCGAAGATTTTTTGTTCGAGCAGGAAGTTGTGCCTGACCGAATAGACTACGCGGACAGCCGATTAATCGGGTTCGATTACTCGAAGTATATGAGCCGGTTTGTGCGAAGGCGCTCTGCCCGCGCGTACCTCGAGGCCCGGGACACCGAATTTGGGGCCTCTCGCCGCCCCAACTGCCTCCCCCCGGATGTCGATCTAAAGGAGCTTTATTGGACTTTCCAGGCGCCCTCCGACGTCTTCTTCTACGCTCCCCGGGAGGACGAACGGGCTGACCAACCTCCGGAAGGCCTAATCGCCATTAACTCGGACACACTCCATGCCGGGCTCCGCTTCCCGCTTCACCCGGCCATTTCCAAGTTGCTCGCTGCATGGAACTTATCGATCACCCAAATCACTCCAAACGGGTGGAGCTACATTTTGGGAGTGATGGTTGCTCTCGGTCGTCGTGGGCTGCACCCGATGCCGACTCCGTCCGAGATCAACTACTTGTACTACACCGTGGCTTCGGTGGGTCGGATGAACCACGTATACTACTCCGTGAAGCCCCGGGGTGGTGACGTCATTGTCTTCGGCATTTCGTCGAAAGTGACACATTGGCAGGAAAAGTGGTGGTGGGTCGGCGGCGTTTGAGAGAGCATCGGCGTCGATGGGCAAATCATCCCGGTTCCCGGGGAGTATCGGGATCGCAACCGTCGAGGTAAACATTTAAATCTCTTTCTCATCCCTTAGTACTGATCTAATTCTTCTTTCACTGTGCAGGCTGCGCGGTCCCAAACCAGGCCGACCTGACCGACGATTTCAGGCAAGCACTTGCCTTGGTGAAGTCTGAGAGCTTGGATAATCGCGACGTCGACCTTCTCAACAGCAACGACTTCCGCAGGTTGTCCGGGCTCCAAACCTTCCCGCGCTATTTGGATTTTGGTGGTAAGGCTCTTCCCGCCTGATTCTTTTTCATGCTCGCAGAGCAGCACTTCCCGGCCGAATCCTCCACACCGTCTACTTCCCCGGCAGCCTCCCCGAGGGCAGTACCCGATACTGGTCAGGCAGCCATCCCGGTCGTCAACGTAGAATCCTCCGAGGAGACCGTTGATATGGCTCCTAAAAAGAGCGCCCTGGCGAAGTTGGCGAAGCGGGGAGCCGTTCGCGCCACTGGGGTGGTGATTCACAGTCCACCCGCGACCCTGGTGCCCCCGACAACCTCCTCCCCGACGGACGGCCAACGGCCATTGAAACAGGCCCGGGTGGAGGGTCAAACTTCGGTCGACCCGGCTATGGTGACCGTGGACGTGGATCCGGCTAGCGGCGGGCTGATAGCCGGTACCGCCGAGGCGACCCTTGGAGGTTCGGCCTCGGCCTCTCGCGATCGAAGCGACTTCTCCTTCCTCAGTTGGGGCAACCACCTCACGTAAGTGTTTTGCCCGCGTCACCTCATGTTTTTCGTGTATTTCACTTCTCCTAACTTGTCTTCCCGGTATTCTGCAGGCCTGACCCCCTGCCCCCTCCTGAGGTTCTCCAGTTCCTGCGCTCGCAGGATCCTCCTTATGCGGAGGCCATCCCGGAATCTTGGCCGGAGGAGATTCGCCGGGCAGTGGTGAACTTGCCTCGCTCCTGGACGATTAATTGTCAGAAGGCCTCCCGGACTGTCTCCGTGCCCGACCGCCTCCGTTCTGCCGCCATCAGAGCTTCCTGCGATGCTATCACTTTGGAGGGCATCATGCTCGACTATGAGCGGGATGCGCGGACTCTGGCCGCTTACAAAGCCAACTTCCAGGCCAAGCGCGACGAGGCCGCTCGGCTGGATGAAGAGAACCAGAAGCTCCGGGAGGAGCTGGAGGTTGCCCGCAAGAGCCGGGCGGAGCTGGAGGAGGAGAAGAAGAGGTTGCTCGTCGAAGCTGAGGCGAGGATGGCTGAAGAAGTCCGCCAAGCCAAGGAGGCTCTTGCGGCCGAGGCTGAAACGCGCCTGGAGACTGAGCGTGCCCATCTGGCCGCCAAATTTTCTTCTCTTCTGTAAGATTGGCTTGCGGGATGGATCAATGTGCAATTGGTGTGATCATACGACTGCATCGATCCCGACCATGTCTTCGTGGGACCATGCAAATACGTCTAAATTCTCTTCTAAAAATGTGGTCATCGTTGCCCGCATTTCGTCGGGCATTGATGAACCGATTTGAACACTTACTTCCGGCCGATTCTTCATTGTGACCGAAATCAATTTTTCGATCGGACTGGCTCCCCGCTCACCGTAGCGTGGATCGTCGATCTGCCCTGTTAGGGTGTTGTCGATCTCCATGGGTTCGTACCCGAGCCTTGGCTCCAGGTCGACTTGGATGTTTTCAAAATCTTGTGAATCTTCTTCCATTGGGCGGGCAGTGGGTGGGATTTCTTCGTCTATTTCCATGTCTCCCTCCCCGATTGTGCAGATATAATCAATATTTGCAGAATTTGAAATAACATCGATATACGCCAAACATCCGCGTGCCATTTTCTGATTACCCTTAAGAGTCCCAACCTTCCCGGAGGGGGTTGGGAATTTGATACAATAATAGAATGCTGAGGCGGCGGCTTCGAACTCGTGCTCGAACGGCCTGCCGAGAAACCCGTTATAGGTTGACGGCTGGTCGATAATAATAAAGTCGAGTTGTTTCGAAGCCTTAACCTCAGCGTCTATACTAGAAACTAATTCTACGGCTAGCCTAACTATCCCGTAGGGTTTCACAGTGGCGTCGCCGAATCCCTTGATGACCTGGTCGCATGGCTCCATGTACTTCTCGAAGAAGCTGTCCAGCTGGTCGAACACGGTCTTGAAGAGAATGTTGCAGTAGGCTCCGTTGTCGACGAGCATGCGGTGGACAGCGAAGCCCATGATGTTGACCGATACAACCAGGGCGTCGTGGTTCGGGTAGATGACCCCTGTGCGATCCTCCTCTTTGAAGGCGAGGAGGTCTGACTCATTTGCCGTTACGTTGACCGGCAGAGTGATTTGGTGGACATTGTCCATCGCTCGCAGCTCGCTCTTCTGCCTGCGGTTGGAGAGCATGTTGACGGTGTGACGGGCTTGGTTTTCCGGCATCGGCGGGCATATGAGAGCTGCCTCCCGGTTCGGCTCCGCGGGACGGGCAGTGGCTTGAGCTTCCGGCCTGGCCGCCGGTCTTTTCACGAATTCCTCCAGCTTCCCCTCCTCGAAGAGTCGCCAGAGTTGTTTCAGGAGGTCGCGGCACTCGCTTGTGTTGTGCCCGGCGGTCTGGTGGTAGTGGCAGTACTTGTTGGGGTTGATCTATACCCCTGGTTTGTGAACCCATGGCCGTGCCTTGGGCATCATGTTTTTGTCCCGGATCTGCACATAGACGTACTCCGGGGTGGCCGATAATCTTTCGGCCAGCTTCACTTCGACGGAGTCGAAGGGTTTGAATGGTTGGGAGGCCCGGTAGAAAAAGCTTCTTCGGGATGGCGTGCCGCGTGGCTTCTCCTTCTCCGTCAGCGTGCTTTCGCCCAGCCGCTGCGCCAGAATATCGGCGTTGTAGATGATCTTCCCAGCCCGCTTGCCGGAACTCTAAGTAGGACTTGGGATAGTCCTTGTTCATGGACCTCCATAATTTTGTTTTTAGGCGGAGCCCGCCTATGACGCCGACGAGCTTGACCTCGTCCCCGATGGGCTCGCCTTCCATGATGATTTGGTCGACCCGGTCGATGTACGCCCGGTCCGTCTCGTCCTTCCCCTGGGCCAGGTTGGCCATGCGATTGGCGCCGGCCAGTCGTGGTGCCATCGAGGAGAAATATTCCAGGAACAGCTCCCCCAACTGGTGGAACGAAACCACCTTACCCGCGGGCAGCGAGGAGTACCAACGGTGTGCTCGGTCACCGAGGGTTAATGGAAACATCCGGCACTGGGTCGCGTCCGTGGCCCCCATGGAGATCATATAAGTAGAATACTTGCTCAAGTGGGTGACGGGATCCGTTTTCCCGTCATATTGGCCCACAGCGGCCACGTTGATTTTTGGTTGGGCTGGGGCCCGCACCAGGATGTCTGCGAGGGGCGAGTTGGGCATGTAGGGGACATGATGTTGCCCGTCCCGCCTCTCGAGCTTGGCCTCGAGGTATGTGACCTTCTTCAAGATAGCGGCCATAGCGTTGTGGGGAGAACAGGGACGAGGGTTGTCTCCCAAGCGGTCACGGACCGACGGCCTCGGGGCCGCGTTGTTGTGACGCCTGGGAGAGCGCGCCTTTTCTCGCTCCCGGGGCCTGGAGCTGGCGTTGGACTCACAAGGTCGGGCAGCTCCCCGAGCCTGGGATCCCAATCGGGAGAAAACCGATCCCGCAGGTCGGCGAGAAACCCGCTGTGAGTCGGCCTCCTCGTCGAGGCGCCTCTTTAGGTTCTGAGGCCGTGGGTTACTGGCGGCCCTCCTGGCCGCCTCTTGCTCCTGCTGTGGCTGGCTGGTGGCCCTGGTCCGGGCTGGCTCCTTTCCGGGTCGATGAGTGCGGATAGGAGCGGCGTCGATCTCGGCCTGACGGCGTTCGATCATGGCCCTTGCGGCCTGGAGGTCCTCCGGAGTTCTTATGGCCAACAAAAACTCGAAAGGATCCTGGAGGGTTTCCGCCGTGGCCGGAGCCGGAGTGGCAGTTTCGCCGACATCTTCGACTTGCTGCTGGGTTCGTGTAGCTTTCGAAGTGGTCATGTTTGGAATGAAAACGGATGGGGTTTTGTTCGAGGTGACTAGATGAACGAAACCGAGTGTACTTTGATATTAGTCACCCTTCTTCTAGCGCCAAAATGTTGACAGCGATTTATATCGGATCTCGCTGCCTGGTTCCTAGCGGGTAGGATTCGATATTTATGATAACAAGAAGAAATAAATGTGAGAATAAATGTGCTCTCAAGGGTAGGTTTATAATAAAATTAGATGTCTTACATTTGGGCATTTAAAGCCCTATTTATAGTGTACAAGGTGGGTTTCCCCATACTTGGTTGGTGGGCCTGTGGACCCCCCCTACTCCTAGCTGGAAGGTAATGAGTGACTACAGTCTCCCCTATGAGCCAATGAGAAGACGCCACATGGCACTGTCTCCCCTGAGATGATGGGACTTAGCCCCAACTGCCCTCTTTGACCCTGTCACATCCTCTGGACTGATGGCACCCGACGTCCTCTCACTGCTGGCGCAGCCTGGGGTCGGGCAGACGGGTACTCGGGTAACCGGGAGACGAGTCCAGACGCGAGTACCTTGGTGGTTCATTTACGGGTAGGCGGGTAGAGCGTCAGCCCCAGAGCTCGTCGCTGGCCGCCTGATACCCGGGCCCGTGGGTTCTAAGTACCCTACCCGCCAGTTCCCAGAGGTCGGCGTCGGGTAGCCTCTAGTTTCTCGCCCGTATGCTCGACCAGGCGGCGGATTAGTCTTATCCGAGCCTGCCATAGTAAGTGGGTTCATGCCCGATACCCGATGGGTTGGGTAATAAATATCGGGTGTAACAGAGATCATCCACCTGTTCAATTGTTCGTCACAACATTGTACGGATCTGAAGTGATATGAGATTTCAAGATAAGAAGAGAAGATTGATCAGTGCTCAAATTTGTGGGTTTTATGGCTATGGTGGAACCAACCAAGATTTGTAATAACAACACTGCAGGCACAAGTTGGGAAAATGAGCAATGTTGCTTCATATTTCTATTTATTTTTCTCAAATTTTAGGAGAAAATCTGACACGCGGGAGGCAGTGGGCGGTGACCGGTGGCTCGGGTGGGTGGCCGCGGAGGCAGCGGGCGGCGCTAGGGCGGTGGAGTTGGATTGCAAATTTGAAGAAAGAGACGGCTGAGAAACATAAAAAATAAATATGAGGAAAATATGATTTAAGTTATTTTAAATGATATAATGGGTGGTTATGATGAATTGTAGTTGTATCTATTATTAATTGAGAGATATTTAGCTGAGGCCTATTTAGAGCTATCAAAATGAGTTAGACCAGTTGGACCAGCCCGCCCTGCCTCGTGTTGGGTTGAGCAATTGCAAGCCCAAAAAAAGGCAAATCTATATGAGTTGGACCGTGCGGGAGACAAATTTTAAGTTACTTGGACTTTAAGTTTATGAATTTTTGTTTGTTTTTATTATTTTTGTAAGCATTGTTTATTTATTATTTAAAAATTATTATAAATAAACTATGTAAAAAGACCAAAAAAAAAAATCACAAGAAAAGTCCATGAGTTAGCCCGCTAAGCCCATAATCCACTAAGGGTTGAGTAGTTCCCAATCCAACCTCATCATGGGCCGGTCCACCAAGACCCGCAAAATGGTCGGTTAAAGTAAGTTGTAGGCAGACTTGTCGGTTAAAGTAAGTTGTAGGCAGACTTGCCCCGGCAGCCCGTTCCGACTGCTTTAGTTATATTCCACCATCTTACTTCATTTAAAAAATCATGTTAACCGGTAAGTTTAAAATGACTGAATAAGAAAACTTTACATTAATATTAATCAATTCTGATTAATTTTGATATTATATTCTGAAATTAATATATCAAATTAAGTGAATAATATTGATTGTTAAGTAACTAATCTCAATCATTTATATATTCTAAGAAATGATGCAAATTTTGCACTCTATTCTATATTTCATCAATTTAATATAAATTTTCTCTTTTTTTTTTTCATGTTTAATCGTGAAAGTTTGTTTCTTTTCATATATGTACCGCTACTTATTGTCTGGAATTCCACTCGACTAATCTCCTATTGAAGTTGAGTTTTTCTTTTCTCATTTTTTATTTTAATTTTAATCTTGATGCTTTTATTTCAGTGATAGTTAATCGTTCAATAGTCTTTTCAACTCAACTTCATGTCAAAACAGTAAACGTTGTATACAATTTAAGAAACTAGATTCGAAAAAAGAAATATCGCACATATATTATATTAAACATAGCTGTAATTAAAATAAAATAATTAAATAAAGGGTTAATTCCATATAAATTCACGACCTTTATACTTAGCATCAATTTAATCACGAACTTTTAGATTTTTGTAAAAAAACTAAACCTTTGATATTTGTTGCAATTTGATACACACTTTTTTTTCGGCCAGCAACCGATGATGTGACTCGCTGGAGCGTGTGTCATCTTGCCACGTAGGATTACACATGTTTATTTTATTTATTTTTTAAATCCACATTATAAATAACACTTACCATTTAAATAAAATATTTCTACTTATAATTAAAATAGCAACCAAATAAATTAAACAACAACAAAATGAATTTCAAAACTAAGAACGTAAAGAGAAATATTATATATAATTTATGTTGGTTGTTTAATTTATTTGGTTGCTATTTAAATTTTAAGTAGAAGGTGTTATTTAAATTGTAAGTGTTACTTGTGTTGTGAATTTAAAAAATAAATAAAATAAACATGTATAATCCTACGTGGCAAGATGACACACGCTCCGGCAAGCCACATCATCAGTTGTCGGCCGGAAAAAAAAAAACGTGTATCAAATTGCAACAAATATCGAAGGTTGGATTTTTTTACAAAAATCTAAAAATTCGTGATTAAATTGATACTAAGTATGAAGGTCGTGAATTTATATGAAATTAACCCTTAAATAAAATATTTAAACTAAAATTAATACATTTCTTTTTTATCCTGGGATAATTATTATGGTCTAATATAAAGTATATCAAAATATTCAAAACTCGCTAAGGACGCGACATATACACTCGACATCTACACTAGTAGTACATGACTAGCATAGGACCCCGCGTATTACGCGGGTTTAATATTATATATATATATATATATAAAGTGTTTAAATTAAATATTTTAAATATTAATTCAATCAAAATATAGTTTTTTTTTTTTTAATTCAATCAAAATATCAATTTGTAATTAAAAACCATAATAAATTATTCCAACTAACTCGTGCAAATTAAAAAATGTGGTTTACATAGTAAAAATAAGTGAATAGAAGGTATGAATATAAATATAGAATATATAAATATTATCAAAGATATCATAAAGTTATAGAATTTTAAAATAAAGGATTGAGAGAGGTGGAGAGATTCACAAATATATATATATATATATATATATATATATATATATATATATATATATATATATGTATGTATATATGTATATGTATATGTATATGTATATGCATGCGTTATATATAAATGTGGAGTTTCTCGGATATATAAAAAAATTGGAGTGAATGGTAGTGGACTAATTCAAGATTTTTAATTTAAGTAATTTTAGAATTTTTAGATTAGAAGTTAATAGAATTAATAAAATAGGAAGTTAAGGAAAGAAGTCCGGTGATAGCAGGATTTTGAAATAATTCATGATTGGGCATGCCAAGTAGGAGAGAGAAAATTCACAAATAGAGGAAGTAATGATTCTATCTTTTCAGAATGTTCATATTTTATACTCCTTTCATCCCAATTTGGTACATGATTATATCTTTTTAGAATGTTCATATTTTATACTCCTTTCATCCCAATTTTGTTTTCATATTTAACTTTACGCGCGGAGTTTAATGCGAGAGTTGAATTATAGTATTTAAATTAATAAAATAATATTGAGAATTGTGAATAAAGTAGTATTTAAATTAATAAAGTAGTTGAATTTTAGGGTGAAATTTGAAAAAGTAAATGTACTTTATTTCTATTTTGGGGGTTGAGAAACAAAATTAGGACGAACCTTTTGGCAAATGGAAAAATAAAATGGGACAGAGGAAGTACTTGTATTTTTATAATTTTATTTTATTTAAGGCATACATGGGTACAATTTAAGTTTTCTTTTAATTCTCTTAAAATATGGTAATATTGACTACAAATATTTCGTCGTCTTCTTGTTTCTTTTTCATTTTTTATTTTTTTTATCCTTTTCTATTCATAGATCAAATCATTTATATTGGCAAAGTCAAAAATGCCTATGTGGCATCCCTCTTATTTTGTCATCCCAACATCCTTGTCTTCTCAATGAATATAGATGTTCAATCATCTTGACCATTGATTTAATTCATGGTTAATCTCGACCGTTGTTTTTTTATTATTTTTCCCATAAATTTGGTCATTGGTCGTACTCATTTTTTCATCCTTGTTTCTCTTCTCTCATTTTCTCTTCTCCCATGTAATGAGGTCACTACGTTTGGTATGTGTAGTGTGTTTGTATTTCCGATAGTTTTTCTACGGATGATTGTTCGATGGGCATACCATGATGTAATTTTTTTTTGTATCTTCCGATTTTGTTTCGCTATTGTCGAATCCGGATTGCCATGTAATGAGGTCACTACGTTTGGTATTTGTAATGTGTGTGTATTTCCGGTAGTTTTTCCACGGATGATCGTTCGATGGGCATACCATATGTAATTTTTTTTATTCCTTCTAATTATTTCTATTGTTCTCCACAAATTCATTTCATGTATTTCTCTTAGAATAAATCTTTCTATATATATTCACACGAATATGTTACATAAATTACTCTTGCATAAACGTCGAATATACATATTCATAGATCAGAGAGGGTACGTAGCGCCACTAAAAAAAGTCGGGCGTGAAAATTTGAGTCTGAGAGAAAGACGCAATAGAAATGGAGATCCGAGAATTTGTTGCCTACCAAATGGATGCTTCGTCCGATTTGTATTGTGTGTGTATTTCCGTCCGTTGTCTACCAAATGGATGTTTTAGTCCGATTTGTAATGTGTGTGTATTTTCGTCCTGTTGCCTACCAAGTGGATGTTTCGTCCGATTTGTAATGTGTGCCTACCATTATGTAAATTTTTTTTCTTTCTTCTAATTATAATGGAATTTTTTCTTGTCTTTGATTTGTGGTTTGGATGCATGTTGTACCGCAGTGAATTCCGATTTTCTCATGTATCGGATGTTCGAATAACATAAGTGAATTCCGATTTATGCAAGAGTATCGGATGTTCGAATAACATAAACTTATTTACTTTCGTGTGATCGGACGTTAATGTATCCTGCCCATTTATTATGCTTTTCGATGATGGTAGTTTTAAACATATGGCCCATCATTGGACTTATTTTCTTTCCTTTGATTATTTTTAGGTTACAATAATTTGCATTAACATGAATTGAATTGTGTTTAAGGCTGCTATTTATTGGACGTTCTCATTGTTTGGAATTAATTTGAATGCTATATAAATTTTATTTAATTAAAATTAATTGTCTTTAATGCGACATACATTGTATTTAATTATAATATAATGTCTCTTGCTAATTTAGTGTGTCTTGATATTAAATTCTTCTTAGTATTAGCTAGGCCCTAAAATATTATATGTATAAAATGGTTAATCTTTTAAGAATTTAATTTTTTCCGTTATTTAAAAAAAAAGTAATTCGAAAATGGTCCTATAAATTTATGTTGTGGTAATTTGTGTTGCAATGTTTCCATGATAGTTAATGCTAATTATTTTTAGTTCAAACTTATTTACTCCTCTTCGGATAAAATTTTTATTTATCTTTTGATAAAGAAATCTTGGAAAATTATGGGATTTGGTGTGCCATTTAATTGGATTTATTTATATAGTACCAATGTTGTAGAATTTGGGGTGTAACCATGTATTATGGGACGCCTCTTTTTTTATCTATATGACAAGTGTGTGATTATGATTTAATGACTCCTTATAATTTAGTGTCCATGTGACAAATGTATAGTTATAATATAATGTCTCTTGCTAATTTAGTGTGCCTTGATATTAAATTTTCCTTATTGTTAATTAGGTTTTAGAATATTCTATGTCTAAAGTGGTTCTGGATTAGTTAAATGGACTAATTTATGTTGGTAGTATAACATATTTAAGTGCATGACATATTATGTAAGTTGTTGATAGGCGAACATCAATTATTGCTAGGCGAACAAAGATTAAAACCTTAAAAAGGATTATGAAGAGTCAACACCAAGTCGAAGGTGATCAACAAAGAAAATCAAGTCGGGGTGCACAAACCAATTCAGGGAGTGTATAAACTGACGAACAACTCTATAGACGAGCAAGATACTGGCGAACAGGTTTTCAGGCCCGAGACCAGATATGAATATTCTGCCAAATCACTGATGACGAGCAACATTGTCAAAAGGTGGTGCATCTACCAATCTAAGTGGTGAATGCAGACGAACAAAGGACAAAGATCCCAAAGCCTAGCTCTACGAAGCAATAAGACGAACAACTACGAAAGCGTAACCCCAAGAGGCGAGCAACTTTCAGTTGAAGAACAATCAAGATTAGTCAAACCGACTTAGGCGAACAACAATGAGTCCGAGATAAGACCAAAAGAAGACTTTGTAACTAAGATTCAGCTTAGATAAGGTCAAACTAAGGTCAAAGGACACTTGTCAGGCATACAAGCTAGGGAGACCAAGAGTCAGAGACACCTCATGCTTGCTAGCCTCTATAAATAGTTGTTCTCCAGCTTATTAATACAAGTTAAAATTCACAAATGCTCCAAAGACACACACTTAAACACCTAAACGTACACACATACAAAATTAATACGATTTCAACTTTCGTGTTTACAATTTCACATCCCGAACCCTCGATTTACCATTCACGGTGGTAACCAATCACACGTAATTGATTGGTGGTCTTAAACCGAACTTAAACAGTCACTAATCCATCCGATAAAAATTGATCACCAACAATTTTGGCACTATAAGAAAGGTTCGAACCTCCGATTCAGTGTGATTAATCAAGAACTTCAAGTTGAAAACTTGAAGATTTGAAGAAAGTTTCAAGAAATATTTGAAGATTCAAATAAAAGTGTTCTTGGTGTTCTTGGCGTTCTTCATCACAAGAACAAAGACAAATTAATTCAGAATGCCTCAATCAAAGGAAACCCAAGCATCTCGCTTGTCAAGGAGAGCATCTTCCACCTGAGCTTCATCGGCCGACCACCAGGATCGTAATCCTAGACATGTGAATAGATCGCAACATACTGCCATAACACATAATCTCCCGCCTGAAATGCAGGCCCTGGCGAACAACCCTAACGAACTAGCCAAAACCATTGCTGCTCTCCAGGCACTACAGAGACAGCAGGATCAAAATAGGCCTTCACAAGTAAGGCCTAAGGATAGACCCATAGAAGTTGTTAGGGTCAGATCAACAAGGGGCGAACAACACGAGGTGAACAGTGCCCAGGTCAGGCGGGATAAAGGCAAAGCCAAGATGGTCGAACTAAAAGAAGGCCAGACTGAATCTGCTCGCGGGCGAACAACAATATCGAGCCATGAAACTACCCGTTCCAGTACCCAGGACAGACTTGGCCAACCCCAACAGCAAGACAAAGTTGCTCACCAAGAGGTGGAGCGTGGGCGAGCAACATTTGAGCAACCACGCCCATCAGTCCATGAGAGACTCTCTCAATCTGCCTTCAGGCGTCTAGGGCCAAATGCGGCGAGCAACCCTAGAAAGCAGCTCCAGGATTTGCCCACTCCGAGCGAGGGACTGCGACGAGCAGAAAGGTTTGTACCTTTGCTCGCCGAACAACCTCCAAGTCAGGGGGCATCTTTGGATGAGCTATCAAGTTTAAGAAGGGCAGTGGAGAGAATGCAGGGACAGTTGGACCAACAAAGAGGAGTGGGGACGACCAGCTTGCCATCCTCACCATTATCACCTGTCATTCTGAAAGCCCCGATTCAGAAAAAGGTCCAGTTCCCAGCAAGCATACAGTATGACGGTGTTGCTGATCCCGGAGTTCATCTGACGAAGTATTCAGATTATATGGTCTCAGTGGGGGCCAGCGACGCCACTCAATGCCGAAACTTCCCTTTAACTTTAGTGGATCGGGTACACAAGTGGTTTTCGGCGATGCCACCAGCATCTATCCATTCATTCACTCAACTAAGTCGAGAGTTCCTTTCTCATTTCTCAACGGCGGGGTCGTACTTGTCTCAGAAATACCGATTGTCGGACCTAAAACAAAATGACGATGAATCGGATCGGGCATTCATGGAAAGGTTTGACAAGGTGTTGTTAGAAGGTGAACCCGTCAGCGAGGACACGAAAATTGTTGCCGTTATGGCCGGGTTGAAGAAAGGATCAAAGCTATGGAAAGAGGTACGTCTTAAGTGCCCAAGAAGTTATGCCGAATTTCGAAATCAAGCCGGAATATTCGTTTCCATGCACGAGGCCTTACAATCAAACTTGGGGGAGAACAAAGCCGATCCCAAAGAGAATAACAAGAAACCTGGCGTAACAAACTATCGAGTCCCTAAAAACATGAAGGCATTCACTGAAGGAACGGAGCTCAAAGAAAAGTTGAATCAAGTGCTAACAGTGTCAGTCGATACTGTTTATGAAAGTGTGAAAGAGAAGGAGTTGCTCTCCCCTCCACAGAAAATCCGTCAAGACACCGGCAAACTCAACCCTAACAAGTATTGTGCCTACCATCAAAGCGTGGGGCACTTATGAGTGAATGTAGAGTTTTGCCTAAGCAGCTTTGGCGATTCTACGAGGAGGGGAAACTTTCCGACTTTGTTAAAAGACAACCCGGATAAAGAGTCCGAGAGAACAACTCTGAAGATGAGGATGATCAACCTCAGAAAAACAATAAACCTGGGCGACCAGTTCCTACCATTCCTACTCGTCCGTTGGAAGATTTATACATGATGGAACCTGCAGGTCCCGCAGGAGGATGTTCTGATGGACGACCACCAATCTCCAACCGAAAAAGAAAGGCTGAGTTACTAGCGATCGATCAAGTCCAAGAAATGGGGGTTAAACCATCTATCATGCAGACAGCAGAATTGACCTTCACCGAAAGTGATTTGGAGGGAATATTAACTCCACACAACGATTCGCTCGTAATCTGCGCAAAGATTATGGGAACACGGGTCCACAGATTGTTGGTAGACACTGGAGCCTGATTAGGCGTGAAATTGTCATGATTTGTAGCTAGAAACGCCCTAGTTTTGGTCGAATTTATTGAGTTTTTAGAGTCAATTGAGCATTATTTCTATACATTGATGAATTTGTCTCTTTGATGCTAATAGGTGAATAGAGGACGAAAAACGGAGTTCGTAAGACTTTGAATCGACTCAAACGGATGCCCGGATGAGAAGATATTGAAGAAATACGATTGGTATTAGTGCGGACGAGGAAAAGTATTAGTTGGATGAGTTGGAAGTCACTCGAGTGACTAGGTCGAGCGCCACCGCTCGAGCGCATTGCTCGAGCGCCTAAGCTTACAGAACTTTTCTTGCGCTCGAGCAGCTCGTGCGCCACCGCTCGAGCGAATTGCTCGAGCGCCCAAAACATACAGTGCAATTTCAGCGCACGACCGGCTCGAGCGGTCCCGCTCGAGCGATTGTGTCATTCGAGCTACACTACTCGAGCGGGACCGCTCGAGCGTTTTGCTCGAGCAACTTCGGATTTTTGCCTCCGGATGCATATTTTTGGCCCATTAACTCCCGTTTCGACCCGTTGCCTATATATACCTCTTCCAAACACGTTTTGAAGGACCCCCCGAACTTTAGAAATAATTTTAGACTTAGTTTTTGGAGAGGAAGGAGAGGAGCAAGCTTTATTTTACGTTTTGTTGAGGTTTTGCATACGAATTCTTAGTTTCTTTTCTTTCTTAGTTTCTTTTAATTAGCTCGATTACTTTTAACGCTTTAAACTTCGTTTTTATCAATTCAAATTTCAGTTCTTAGTATTTATTTCTTTAAACCCTAGTTCATGTTTCATAGTATCGTTCTTCAATTCATTATGTTTATGTTCGTTGTTTCTTCTATTGCTTTTGTGTTTGTTGACGTCATGTCTAGCTAAAACCCTTGCATGCTTAGGGTAGGATGAACTCGTAGAAGTAGGTTGTGGGTACGTAATTAGAGTAACTCGTGACGTTAGGTTTTAATTCTCTTGGTTAATGAATTCTTATAATTAATTTGAACTTTACCTTTGAGTTTAGTACGAAAGTGTTAGAGAGAGGACGACCGCATCACTCAATAACAATTAGTAGTCTTAACGAGAAGGTTTAGGAAAGGTTAATTCATCTACCGGTTTAGCGAAGGAGGACAACCGCACCACCTTAGTTAAATTAGGGTCTCATTAATTGAGCACAATTCATTAACTTGTTAGTGGATTAGTGGAGTCGAGTGTTAGGGTAAAGTATTAGGGTTTAGAATCTTGAGCTTTCACCTTGCATTCTTAGACTTAGGTTAATTCTTGTTTGTCACAGTTATTCTGATTATGTACCTGCTCCGTTAGTATACGTAGGGATTCCTATCCTGAGCATCACCATCTCTCATTAGAACACAACCCTTAGTTAATTTGCTTTCTTTAGTCTTTAAGTTTACTTAGTTTATTTCAGTCTTTAATTTATTTTTCCAAAAAAATCCAAAAACGTTACTCATATTAACTACGACGCGTACATCTTCGGGGATCTATTCGACATACACACTTTCCCTTGGGTTCGATAATACTTGGCCATTATACTTACTCTTACTACAGTGAACCCGTCCGCTTGCAGGTAAACGACTAGTAGAAGTTAGTAAAATCGCTTCAAGTCAGAGCCTACACCAACATCCTATTCAAAAAGACGCTCGATCATCTTGGAGATTACTCGGGTTATATCCGGGATTCGACTCATAGAATTGTAGGCTTTGGGAATGTTGTAACAGTCCCATTGAGAATAGTTACTTTAGCAGTACAACTTGTAACGGCCAACGAACCCGAAAAAAATATTACAAGAATGGTTGACTTCTTGGTTGTAGACCAGAATTCAACTTATAACGGGTTTCTTGGTCGACCCTTTTTAAATGAATTCAAAGCTGCGTGTTCCACTTACCACTATTGTTTGAAATTTCCAACAGCAAGTGGAGCAGGTACAATCAAGGGAGATCAAAGAAAAGCCAGTGAATGTCTCCTACAGTTGCAGGCCAAACACGCACTGGTATCCATGATGGAGGCCACAACTAACTATCCTGCTGATGAACCATCAATACTGGAGAACATGATGGACATAGAGAAAGACCACATGAATACTGACGAACAACATCTTGACGAGCAGGTGTTGGACGAACAGCTCCTCACCACCCATGAGGAACATCATTCTGATGAACAACAAAGGGGTGGTGACGAGCAACACACGCCAGATGACTTGGAGGGCCAGGTGTTGACTAACAACAATGAGTCAGAACCAACAGATGATCTAGATCCCCGCCTGGGAGCAGAGCCCATGAACATCAAAAATGATTTCAACCCTGAGGAACCAATACTTGATCCTCATTGGAAAGGACAGAAACGACGAGCAACTCCAGTTGAAGAACTTGAGGCGTTCAAAGTTAACCCTGAAAACCATGATCTTGAATTATACATAGGATCTGAGCTCCCTGAGCCTTACAGATCCCGAATGAAAGAGTTCCTCAGCAAAAATCTAGATCTTTTTGCTTGGTCTCATGCAGACATGGTGGGGATAGATCCAAAGCATGCTTGCCATAGACTCAACATCAATCAAGCAAAAAGGTATGTCCATCAAAAAACGAAGAAAGTATGGCCCAGACAAGTATCAGGCCTTGAACGAAGAAGTAAAGAAGTTGTTAGACAACGACTTGATCCGACAAGCACTCTGTCCGCAATGGGTAGCAAACCCAGTCCTTGTGAGGAAACCAAATGGGACCTGGAGGCTATGCATAGACTTTACAGATCTGAATGCAGCATGCCCGAAGGACAACTTTCCACTCCCTCACATTGACCAGTTGGTGGACAGCACTGCAGGTCATGAAATGCTAATATTCATGGATGCCTTTGCCGGGTACCATCAAATTCCAATGCATCCAGACGACCAAGAGAACACAACATTTTATACAAATAAAAACTTGTTGTGTTGGAAGAGAATGCCCTTCGGCCTCATCAATGCCGGGGCAACATACCAGAGGTTAGTGAACAAAATGTTGGACGAACAAATCGGAGATACGGTAGAAGTCTATGTAGACGATATCGTAGTCAAAAGCCCTCGAAAAGAGGACCATCTTCAACATTTGACCCAGGTGTTCGATATTCTTCGGCATTACAACATGAAGCTGAATCCGAAGAAGAGCAGTTTCGGAGTTCATTCAGGAAAATTCCTGGGCCATCTTGTTAGTCAACGAGGGATTAAAGCCAATCCAACAAAAGTCAAAGCAATCGTGGATATGCAGCCACCACGTTCAATAAAAGAAGTGCAAAGGCTCACAGGATGCCTAGCAGCATTGAATCGGTTCATATCCAGATCGGGGGACAAATGCCGTCCATTCTTTGAAGCCATCAAGAAAGGACAGTTCACATGGACTAACAACTGTCAAAAGACGTTCGACCAACTCAAAGACTACCTGGGAGATGTTAAAATCCTATCAAAACACGTCCCAGGAGAAAGGCTATATTTATACTTAGCAGCGTCAGAAGTGGCTATCAGCTCTGTTCTGGTGCGAGAAGACTGTAAATTTCATTAACCTATCTACTACGTCAGTCAAGCTTTACACGATGCGGAGATCAAATACTCTCCAACCGAGAAACTGGCGTACGCACTTGGTATGAGTGTGAGGAAGTTACGACCATACTTCTTTGATCATCAAGTTGAAGTGCTAACAACTTTCCCACTCAGACAAATTCTCCATCGCCCCGACACAGCTGGTCGCCTATTAAAGTGGTCACTGGAGATTAGCCAATTCGGGGTAACCTATGCTCCTCGAACAGCGATCAAAGGGCAAGCGTTAGCCGACTTTATTGTCGAACTAACCTTCCCACCAGATTCGACGAGAGGACTTGATCACCTCTGGCATCTTTACGTTGACGGGTCTTCAACCAACATAGCCTCGGGGGCAGGAGTGGTTCTAATCAGTCCAGACAGACAAGTATTCACCTCGGTAATCAAATTTGGTTTCATGGCAACCAACAACGAAGCTGAGTACGAAGCTCTTATTGCTGGTCTCCACCTATCTCTTGCAGTAGGTGTTAGACGGTTACAAATATTTGGCGACTCACAATTGATTGTGAACCAAGTCCGAGGTGAATACGAGGCGAAAGACGATCACATGATCGAGTATCAGCGAATTGTTGCTTACCTGATGTCCTTGTTAGAACAAGTCTTCATTGAACAAATTCCAAGGACAAGCAACACACAAGCAGATGCGTTGGCCCGACTAGCAACAAGTGAGGGACCAGCAGAGTTGACAGACATTATAATTACAAAGATGAATGATCCATCAACATAAGTGATTGTTCACAAACATATATAATAACTAATTGCTCTAAATTGATATGTCCTGATTATTGAACTAGTTTTTCTAAGTAAGATAAATTAAGTATTTAGTTTGTCGTATTGCCCCATCATTTGACTTATTTTCTTTCCTTGGATTATTTTTAGGTTACAATAATTTGTATTAAAATGAATTGAATTGTGTTTAAGTCTGCTATTTATTGGACATTCTCATTGTTTGGAATTAACTTGAATGTTATATAAATTTTATTTAATTAAAATTAATTGTCTTTAACGCGATGTACATTGTATTTAATTATAATATAATGTCTCTTGCTAATTTAGTGTGTCTTGATATTAAATTCTCCTTAGTATTAGTTAGGCCCTAAAATATTCTATGTATAAAATGGTTAATCTTTTAAGAATTTATTTTTTTCTGTTATTTTTTTAAAGAAATTCGAAAATAGTCCTATAAATTTATGTTGTGGTAATTTGTGTTGCAATGTTTCCATGATAGTTAATGCTAATCATTTTTAGTACAAACTTATTTATTCCTCTTTGGACAAAATTTGTATTAATCTTTAGATAAAAAAATCCTGGAAAAATATGGGATTTGGAGTGTCGTTTAATTGGATTATTTTTAATTGGATTTATTTATATTGTACCAATGTTGTAGGATTAGGGATGTAGCCATGTATTATGGGACGCTTTTTTTTTTATCCATATGACAAGTGTGTAATTATGATTTAATGACTCTTTATAATTTAGTGTCCCTTTAATATAAATTTGTGTCCATGTGACAAATGTATAGTTATAATATAATGTCTCTTGCTAATTTTGTGTACCTTGATATTAAATTATCTTTATTGTTAGTTAGGTCCTAAAATATTCTATGTCTAAAGTGGTTCTTGATTAGTTAAATGGACTCATTTATGTTAGTAGTATAACAATTTTAGTGCATGGCATATTATGTAAGTGAGTGTTCACAAAAATATATAATAACTAATTGTTCTAAATTGATATGTCTTGATTGTTGAACTAATTTTTCTAAGTAAATATTCTTTTTTATATTTAAATAATTGAACTTTATCATGGTTTCTATGTAAATATTTTTTATTAGTGGTGTATTGATAGATTTTGTAAATATGCCAAAAATGCCTATGTGACATCCTTTTTTTTTTCCATTCCACCATCCTTGGCTTCTCTTTGAATATAGGTATCCAATCATATTCACTATTGATTTATTTCATGCTTGATCTCGGCCGTTGTTTATTGAGTTTTTTTTCCTATAAATTTGTTCATTGGTCATACTCATTTCTCATTTTTTTTCTCTCCTCCCACTTTCTTTACTGTTTTTTTTTATCGTTCGAGTGTCGTGTAATTAGGTCTCTAGGTTTGGTATTTTTAATGTGTGTGTATTTCCGATGATTTGTCCTCGGATGATCATTTGATCGAGCATACCATGATGTAATTCTCCTTTTTATTATTTTCCAGTCTTGGTCTATACTTCTAGGATAGGATTATCCGCCGCATCTCTTGTGCCAATGGAATCATAAATATATAATAGCAAAATAACTTCCTAAAATAATTTGGGCGCCATTCTTTACTGACCGTTGATCTATTTAGATTTAGATTGTTTTTTTTATGCCGTCCGATTAAAATTTGTTTGGATATGGAATTATTTTAATTGACTTTCTATTGTTCAATTGTGTGCAGTTATATTCCTTGATTTTTGCTGGTTTGTTGCTTAATGTTTGCAACCGTTATAATTTATCCTCCTATATATGTGTGTGTGTTTTATGTTCATATGCATTGTTGCTTGTGGTTTCGTCTTGATTTTTTTTTTAAAAATAATTTTAATGGTGATTTTTCTGGTTTATTTTGCAGGAATCTAATATTTCATTTGGGGTTCGCGTTGTGAGGAAGTCTGATTGTTGGTCGAATGGTTTCATTGCAATTTTCACTTAGTCATCATGATGTAATTTTTAGTTCGTGATATGTAGAACAGTTATATGAATTAGTCGTTGTATCCACGTTAATATATTAATACATTATTAATTCACATGCAATGTTATTTTGTATGGTTTGATCTTATTTTCTAAATATTAATGTAACATAAAATTGTCTACTTTAATATCCTAATTACTCAATAATCCACAATCAATGTATATTTTAACAGCAAATATGTATTATATTTTCATTCTTTTTTAATTTTGAATTGATCATTTTTATAAATCGTATTTAAAAAATATTTTTGTGGTTATTTGGTTTGCCTAATTTAAATGTACATAAAATCGTTTAGCTTTTATATCTTAATAAATCAATAATCAATGTGGAGTGTGTAGCTCTTATTTTTTAGATACTAATGTAACATAAAGTTGTCCATTTTAATATCCTAATTAATCAATAATCCACAATCAGTGTATATTTTAGTGGTCAGTATGTATTATATTTTCATTCGTTTATCAATTTTGAATTGGTCATTTTAAAAATCATATAATAAAATTATTATTATGATTATTTAAATGGTATGATTAAGATGTTCATAGAATCGTCTATGTTAATCTCTTAATAAATTAATGATCCATATAGAGTGTATAGTTTAATTATCAACATTTAATTTATGTTCATTTTATTTTTCAATTTTGAATTGGTCAATTTTAGAAATTATTCATGCACAAATTTTTTAAAGTAATTTTTTTTGGTTAAATTTAGGATATGTTTGATATTTTATTATTCAATGTAAAAAAGATGATTGATGTATTGTATTTGCTTGGTATGTAATGTCTGTTATATATGTCCACAATTCATGCTCTAATTATGTTAATTTGTTCCCATTTCAGTTAGGTGTGTCCACAATTCATGCTCTAATTATGTCCATTTCACTTTGACTAAATTAAAAAAAAAAAAAAAAAAGTAACTTCGTTATATATGTTAATTTATATAACAAGTACCATGATTTTGTGTATATTGTCAACCGTGTATTTTGTATGATCTAATTAATTATTAATAAGATTTAATTCATTGTTAATATTGTTGATAGGCGAGCAGGAGCAACATTTGGGCGACCAGGATTAACGCAAATCATACAAGAATTAAAATGGAGTTAACACATGATTTACCCAAGATATCCGGCGGGCAAAACCTACATGCGATCAAGACACATAGGCGAACAAAATCAAATCAAAAGCCACATGACGAGCTCAAACGGCGTTCTGCCGACCAGATCCAACCATAGCGCCGAAATAACAATTAAACAAGATGAAAGACCATCAGAATCAGACTAAAGACTCCTCAAGGACAAGTCCAAAGTGACGAACAACTCCTGACTGCGAGCAAGTCCAGTAGATAAGGATAGAATTTAGTTAAGATAAGGTCAAATTAGTCAAAGAACAGGTGTCAAGCATGCAGGCTTAGTCGGCTAAAGGTCGTGCCACCTCCTGCTGGGCAAAAGTCTATAAATACTTAGATTTTTTCAGCAAATAAAACAAGCACAAATTATTATATACGTCCAAACTTCGATTACGAATCTAAAGCAGCTCGATTAACTTACAATCAAACTTAAACACGTAAGCTTTCACACGATTCTAATCCATCTAAACCCGAAAATTCGTATTCACTAATTACGTTAGTGATCAATCACACATAATTGTTTGATGATCAATTAACCACCTAAAACAGCCATTAATCTTCCAGATTAGAACTGATCGTCAACAAATTGGCGCTAGAAGGAGGGTTCGAACCTCCGAATCATTGAATACGGGAAGATTACCCCAGTATTGAATAACAAGTTTGAGTCTTTGAAGAAGAAAAACTCAAGAACACTAAGAACAACACTTGATATCTTCTATGAAAATGACTCAATCACGGGAGACACAACGTTCTCAACATATAACCCGGGATTCACACTCCCGAATGTCCCAAGCTGGTGGGCGAGCAGGGGCGAGCAGAAACAACCAAGAAAATCAAACTAATGTTGCTCGCCAGTTAATACCACCAGAGTTGGACGCCATTGCCCGTAACCCCGACGAATTGGCGCGCACAATCGCCATGCTCCAGGCTTTACAAAGACAACAAGCCCAACCTGGCCCTTCATATGTGCGAGCAAGGTGTAGCCCTACAAAGACTCGCGAACATGAAAAGGCTAAGGGGGATCATGTGAATGAGGCTGATAGCGCCCAAGCTCGTAAGGCCAAAGGCAAAGAAAAAGTGAACGTAGAGGCTGCCAGTCAGGGGGGTTCAACTCAGAATCCGGCCATAATAGGAAGTCAGGGCACACGCCAAAGTGCTCTCGAAAGATTGGGACGTCGTGGCCAATGAGTCATGGAAGTCTAGCCCACTGCAGGAGCAGCTCGCCCAGCCGTAGTACCTGCTCGCCAATCAGTCCATGACAGGCTGACCAGGTCAGCTTTTGGTCGCCTTGGCCCAAATGCAGAGCCCAATCCTAGGAGGCCAATCCAGGGGGTTCCCGCTCCCAATGAGGGACTGGAGCGAACAGACGGCTGTGCACCTCTGCTCGCCGGACAGCCTCAGAGTCAGGGGGGATCCTTAGAAGAGCTCGCCTCCATGAGAAAGGCCATCGAAAGCATGCAGGGCCAGCTAGATCAACAAAAAGGATACGGAAACACGACTCTTCCGGTCTCACCCTTATCTGTGGTGATTCTGAAGGCTCCAATTCAACAAAAGATCCAGTTTCCAGCAAGTATCCAATATGAGGGCACGACGGATCCTCGAGTGCATCTGATGAAGTATACCAATTATATGGTATCAATGGGGGCAAGTGACGCAACGCAATGTCGAAACTTTCCTTTAACTCTCGGGGATCGTGTCCATAAGTGGTTTTCGGCCTTGCCACCAGCTTCAATTCATTCGTTTGCCCAGCTGGGCAAAGAGTTCTTATCCCATTTCTCTACGGTCGGGTCTTATCTATCCCAAAGACATCGGTTATCCGACTTGAAACAAACTAACGACGAGTCGGACCGATCGTATTTGGAAAGATTCGACAAGGTCTTGTTAGAGGGAGAATCCGTCAGTGAAGACACCAAGATTGTGGTCGTCCTGGCTGGGCTCAAGAAGGGTACTGAACTCTGGAAAGATGTGCACTTAAGATGCCCGAAGACATACGCCGAATTTCAGGATCGGGCAGGTGTTTTTGTCTCCATGCATGAAGCCCTGCAGAAGGATATGGGAGATAAAGGAGAGCAGAAAGAGGGTGCGAAGAAGCCTGGAACTGGTTATCGAGCTCCCAAAAACATGAAGGCATTTACCGAAGGAACTGAGCTAAAGGACAAACTGAACCATATTCTTACCGTATCAATCGATACAGTTTACAATAGTGTCCGAGACAAAGAATTGCTAACACCTCCCCGAAAGATACGTCAGGAAACGAGCAAGTTGAACCAGAATAAATATTGTGCCTACCACCAGAGTGTAGGACACTTTACAAGCGAATGTCGTGACTTGCTAAAGCAGTTGTGGCGTTTTTACGAAGAGGGAAAGCTATCAGAGTTCGTGAAAAGACAGCCCGACAAAAGAACCAAAGACGAAGATTCTGATGAAGAAGACCAGGACCAGGCACCTCATCGGAATCGAGCTGGACGACTAGCTCAGGCGCCTGCCGGGGGACCAGTTCCAGACATCCAGATGATGGAACTTGCAGGACCCACAGTGGTTATTCCGATGGACGACCACCAATTTCTAATAAAAAAAGAAAAGCAGAATTACGAGCGATCGGACATGTACAGGAAATGGGGGTTATTCCACCTACCATGCAAACACCGGAATTAACTTTCACCGATACAGATTTGGAAGGAGTATTGACCCCACACAACGATTCGCTTGTGATATGTGCCAAGATTATGGAAACGAGGGTGCATAGATTGCTGGTGGATACTGGAGCCTACACTAATGTCCTTTTTAAAAAGACGCTTGACCAAATGGGAGATTATGCAGGCTACATCAGAGACACAAATCACTGTATCCTGGGATTCGGAAATGCTGTGACAATCCCGTTGGGAATAGTAACTTTCGCTATGCAACTTGTGACGGTCAAAGAGCCTGAGAAGAATATCGCAATAATGGTGGATTTCTTGGTCGTCGATCAAGAGTCATCATACAACGGATTCCTGGGTCGACCTTTCTTAAATGAATTCAGGGCCGCGTGTTCAACTTACCATTATTGCATAAAATTCCCAACGGCAAGTGGAGTTGGCACGGTGAAAGGAGACCAGAGAAAAGCTCGAGAATGTCTTCTGCAAATTCAGTCAAGACAGGGACAAGTATCTATGATGGAAGCGTCAACTAGTCAACTCGAAAATGAACCCTCAATATTGGAGGACATTCTTGGAGCTCAAAACGATAAGATGGACATTGACGACCAACCTTCGCCCACGGGCAACCAGGCACAGCAGGGCGACGAGCAAAACCTGCCAAAAGTAATGTTACCCCCCGTGGCCGACTGTTTGCGCCCAAATGATAACCAGGGGAGTCCAACTTTGGTGGCCGAGTCTCACCCAAAGCCCGCAGACGATTTTGACCCCCGGTTGGGTGTTGAACCCATGGACATCGAGGATGAGCTAAATCCGGAAGGACCAATAGTTGACCCTCGATGGAAAGGGCAAAAACAACGGGCAACTTCCGTTGAAGAATTGGAGGCCATCAAGATTGATCCTGAGCGTGACAGTCTTGAACTTTACATTGGGTCTGAACTCCCTGAGCCTTACAGAACGCGCATGACGGACTTTCTGAAGGCTAACTTGGACGTCTTTGCATGGTCCCATGCTGATATGGTGGGAATCAGCCCGAAGGATGCCTGTCACAGGTTGAATATCAACCCAGTCCGAAAACCTGTCCACCAGAAATGGCAAAAATATGGACCAGACAAGTATCAAGCTTTAAACGAAGAAGTAAAAAAGTTGCTGGACAACGATCTAATTAAACAAGCGTTATGTCCACAATGGGTTGCAAATCCTGTCCTAGTACGGAAGCCGAATGGAACCTGGAGGCTATGCATAGATTTTACAGACCTTAATGCAGCATGCCCGAAGGATAACTTTCCGCTCCCGCACATCGATCAATTGGTGGATAGTACTGCCGGTCACGAAATGTTCACATTCATGGATGCTTTCGCAGGATACCACCAGATTCCAATGCACCCAGACGACCAAGATAATACGGCCTTTTATACAAATAAAAATCTGTTATGCTGGAAAAGGATGTCGTTTGGTCTAATCAATGCTGGAGCAACCTACCAGAGGCTGGTTAACAAGATGTTCGACGAACATATAGGAGAAACAGTGGAAGTGTACGTCGACGACATAGTCGTCAAGAGTACACAGAAGGAAGATCACCTCCATCATCTTTCCCAAGTATTCGACATACTCCGAAAATACAATATGAAGCTAAAAGAAAAGTAGTTTTGGAGTACATTCCGGGAAATTCTTGGGCCATCTGGTCAGCAAACGCGGAATCGAAGCTAATCCAGCAAAAATGAAGGCGATCGTCGATATGAAACCACCACGCTCTGTTAAAGAAGTGCAAAGGTTGATCGGTTGCCTTGCAGCTTTAAACAGGTTCATATCACGATCAGGAGACAAGTGCCGTCCATTTTTTGAGGCCATCAAAAAGGGCAACTTTGTCTGGACAGAAAACTGCCAGAAAGCCTTTGATCAATTGAAGGAATATCTGGGAGATGTAAAAATTTTGTCAAAACCGATTCCTGGTGAGAAGTTATATTTGTACCTGGCAGCGTCTGACACGGCTATAAGTTCGGTGCTAGTTCGGGCGGATGGCAAGTTTCACCTGCCAATCTACTATGTCAGCCAGGCCCTGCATGATGCTGAGGTGAAGTACTCACCAACTGAAAAGCTGGCATATGCTCTTGTCATGAGTGTCAGGAAATTAAGACCATACTTTTTCGATCATCAAGTCAAAGTCTTGACAACTTTCCCACTCAGACAAATATTACATCGACCCGACACCGCTGGCCGTCTTTTGAAATGGTCCATAGAGATCAGCCAGTTTGGCGTGACTTATGCACCTCGAACCGCGATTAAGGGACAAGCGTTAGCCGACTTTATAGTTGAACTAACCTTCCCTCAAAATCCAATGAGAGGGCTGGATCACCCATGGCATCTTTACGTGGATGGTTCATCAACGAATCTAGCCTCGGGGGCAGGAACAATGCTCATCAGTCCCGATCGGCAAGTATTCACTTCAGCAGTCAGATTTGAATTTATGGCCACCAACAATGAAGCTGAGTACGAGGCCCTCATTGCAGGTCTTCACTTGTCACTAGCAGTTAGAGTAAGACAACTCCAAATTTTCGGAGACTCCCAACTCATTGTAAGCCAAGTACGAGGTGAATATGAGGTCAAAGACGAGCAAATGATCGAGTATCAACGAATAGTGGCTCACTTGGTATCTCTTTTAGACCAAGTGTGTATCCAACAGATACCACGAACGAGCAACACACAAGCTGACGCCCTAGCAAGATTAGCAACAAGCGATGGGCCAGCAGACTTGACGGACATTGTCATTACCAGAAAAGTCCAACCATCAACAATGGACTACGAAGTAAACCAAGTAGTTGAACACGACAGCGATGAAGATTGGAGAACTCCTATAGCCAAATACTTGAAAAACGGGGAGTTACCAAGCAACTCATTTGAAGCTGAAAGAATTAAAAAACAGGCGACCAGATACACTCTGGTAGACGAACAGCTTTACAAAAGAGGCTTTTCACTCCCGCTACTCAAGTGTTTGACTAGGGGGCAAGGAAGGACAGTCCTGGAGGATATACATTCTGGAGTTTGTGGAAATCACACTGGGGGGCAGGCTTTGGCCTACAAAACTGTGAGGCAAGGTTATTATTGGCCAACCTTACGGAAAGATGCAATCCAGTTAGCCAAAGTTTGCCGCCAGTGCCAGGTTTTTGCTCCAAGTATTCATGCCCCGCCTCAGGAGCTTGTATCGGTTTACAGCCCATGGCCATTTGCAAGATGGGGAATTGACATTATTGGTCCTTTCCCGGCAGGAGTGGGAAATGTTCGATTTGCCGTCATAGCAGTCGACTATTATACGAAATGGGCAGAAGCAAAGGCCATGGTAAAAATTACACAGCAGAACATGATCAACTTCATATGGCAGAACATCATCTGTCGCTTTGGAATTCCATGAACAATTGTGACAGATAATGGCCCACAGTTTGACGGAAAGGAGTTGAGAGACTTCTGTGCAAAATGGGGGATCAGGAAACACTATTCGACTCCCTACCATCCCCAGTCAAACGGGCAAGTTGAAGCTGTAAATAAGATCATCAAATATACATTGAAAATACGCCTGGCAGAAAGCAAAAGTAGCTGGTCAGAAAAACTCCCGGAAGTCCTGTGGGCATATAGGGTTTCTCCCAGGTCAAGCACCGGAGAAACACCTTTTGCAATGGCTTTCGGAACAGAGGCGGTAATACCAATTGAATTAAAGACCAACACAGTCAGGACAACCAGCTTTGATGAACAAGCAAATCATTCTGCCTTAGCCACAAAAGCAGATTTGCTCGAAGAAAGAAGATTACACGCTGAGCTAAAGAATGCCACGTACAAGCAAAGAGCAGAGCGTTACTATAATTCCCAAGTCAAGATAAGAAAATTCGAAGTTGGTGACCTCGTTCTAAGAAAGAAGCTTGCCCCACCTCCAGGCATATTTGGCCCGACTTGGGAGGGCCCGTACAGGGTAACAGACAGGTTACCCAATGGAGCATATGACATAGAGGACTTAGATGGCAACTCGGCCCAATATTCCTGGAATGCAGCTAATCTAAGGAAATACTTTCAGTAGGCGACCAGTTCTGCTTCATGAGAAAGTGAAGTTAAGATGAGCGAGCTACTAAGTCCACTAGGCGAACTGGAATGACAAAGATACAAGATGGGTCCAAAAAACTTGCCTAAATTTTTTGAAAATTTTCACCAAGTATAAGTGGTCGAACAGAGTTGAATTGGGTCAAGTCTGGTCGCGGGCTAGAAGGCCAATATCTTGTATGATCTTATTTCTTCTTAAGAAGTCTAAAGGATGCCTTGACAAATTGTATAGTAGTCGAGCAACTTTGACTCCTGTTGTAAATAATGTTTTTTATTGGTTGGAGGCTTAACATTGTCTTTGTCGAGCAGATCCAACCTAGCTAGTACAGGATTATGTTTTTGGTCGCTTTTAGCACTTGTAATTTTTTAAGATCTTTTCAATGTTAAGTTGTTCGTTCAAGCAAAAATGTAAGCTCAAGGCGCAAGTTGATTGTACAACCAAGCCCATTGAAGGCTGTTCGTTTTTAAATGAACATAGCCTAAGGCCAAAAGCCCATTAAATCCTAAGGTAAAAAAAAAAGTTCTTAAGGAACAAGGCCCAATTACATTAAGATTGTTAAAGCACAGATAAAGAGGCAAAGAACGATTAATGTAAGATAAAAGACGAGCAATTGAGCAAAATATATTCATTAAGGGTAAGGCTTAATCGCCCAAAAATTACAATAAAGGCGAACAACTACAACAACAAAAAGAAAAGAAAAATACAAGTCCCTAGCTAATCCTGTCCGCTAAGATCCTTGCCCGGCAGGAGGAGAAATGTTGTCATCTTTGGGATCTTCCAGAGGAGAACCTTCGAGGGCAGGGTCGACTGGGACCACTTGGGTTAGCTCGGCGAATAAACCCTCGGTGTCAGCCTGCTCTTTGAGAGCTCTTTCAGTTTGATCAGCCGGCAGGATTTGCTCGCCCTCGGCAGCACGGCCCTCCTCATCTTCCTCATCCTCTGGAGGACTTGTGATAATTATCTTCGGACCAATGAAGTCGAGTTTGACCCCATATTCAGGCAAGTCGCCAATCTGGAGAGTTGTGCCAGGAGCAGGAGGATTAGATTCAACGAAGTTGCACAGCTCCTTGCCGATCTCCTCAACGACTGCAACAGCCTTGAATTCATGAGCAATATGGATGCTCTCCGCATAACCAGTTACGTAACCAAGAATCGAACTCACCTCCATCTTAGGAATAAGTTCCTCTTGGGTAATGGAGTTGGCGAGCTGGATTTCAAGGTCCGCAATTTTGGCTGTCGCCTTAGTCGCGAATTTCTCGGCGACCTCCTTCTGCTGCTGAGTGCGGGAAAGTTCTGCCCGCATTTGCTCGACCTCGGCCATCTTGACCTTCAGCTCTTCGGAGACTTTGACATGCAGGTCCAGGGCACGTTGCTCGCTAACTTGATGAGCTTTGGCTTTATTCTCAAGGTCGGCAATAATCTTCTTCGCCTCAGCCTTAGCGTCATCGCGCTCCTTAGCAATACGGCTGACGGTGGCCGCATGCTGACGTGAGTCCTTCTCAAGGTCTTCAACCTGGTCGACCAAGCGTTGCACGGCCGCCAGGGTGTTGCCTGCCTCAACAAGACAAAGACGACCATTGTCACGAGGCGCCTGAGTCTTGACGGTCTCGTTTAGCTCCTTGGTCCAGCTACGAGCAACGACCTCGGAGGCACGGCGGACAAAAGAGTCCGGGATCTCATGAAGGTTGGTCGGCACCTTCGAGCAGGCAAAATGATGCACCAAGTTAGATCGCCCTGGGTACTGCTCGGGCGAGTAGCTGAAAAGAAAATTTTCAGTTAATAAAAAATAAGATGAGAAAAAATGCTAAGTGTCCTGGGCGAGCAGGGTTGTACCTGTCAAGACGACCTTTATCCCAGCCGAGGTAGGTGGGGTCGGATGAAGGGCCGGAACCTTCGCGGGTGGTGACGACTAAAGCTTGCTCGCCGGGGCGCTCCACAGAAGGAGTTTGCTCGTTGTCGCCTTCGGATGGTCGGACAGCCACGGTTACTTTTTCCTGAGCACTCTTTGCTCGTTTGGCTGCCTTTTCAGCCTCAGAGACGGGAGTGCCATCTCCGCGAAGAAGTCTCTTCGTCCTCGGGACCAGTGTCTTGGGCGGACTCGCCACTGGGGCAGGAGGCTGTGCCGAGCTCGACCCTCCGGCTTGCCTAGGGTCGCCTTTTCCACCCTTGGCCGCAAGGGCGATGATCTTCGAGAGGGGATC
Organism: Ballota nigra; assembly: GCA_947034835.1. Lineage (NCBI taxonomy): Eukaryota > Viridiplantae > Streptophyta > Magnoliopsida > Lamiales > Lamiaceae > Ballota > Ballota nigra. The sequence goes on along the minus strand of OX344721.1, from coordinate 117,371,897 downwards.
CGACTTCTTGCGTCCTTTTTTGGTCGGCATCTCCCAAACTAAGTTATCGAGTTCTAGGAAGGAAGGGTGAAGCGCAACTGAGGCGAGCTGATCTGTAAAGGACATGAAAAATAAATTAATGATAAGTGTAAGGCCGACCAGATCTGTTCACCCAACATGAAGATACTTACCCTCTGGGATACGAGTTAGAGCCTCGAGATGGTGAGGGTAGGTCGTAAGATGAGCAACTCGCAGTGTATCCTCGGAGAAGAGATGGCCAATACTTCGATCCTCTCGGCGACGAAGGGCGATCAAACACGCAACGAACAGGAATTGATCGCTTATGCTATTCTTCACAGTTCGCCACCCCAAGTTCTTGGGACCTGAAACAAAGGAAAAAGATAATTAAAATTAGTCCAACCACTTCAAAGATATAGAAGAGGTAAGACTCACGCTTTAATTCCCTAAACTCCGCCGGGGTCTCGATTCGTTCAGAACCCCCTGAAGAGCAAGCAGAAGCACGCCAGTCGCCTCCGATCCAGAACCAGTCATGCTTCCAATCTCGCACTTTCCCAGGGATGTCCTCGACTAGTTTTTGGCCTGGTCGCGCCTTCAGATAGTACCAGCCCGCCTCTTCCCCAGTGCAGCCGGTCATCGTCATCAGGTAGCCAACTTCCTCGGCGGACAGCCTGTTGGGATATCCCTCCAGGGCGAACATCACCATCAGGACCATCAGATTTATACACCCAACAGGAGTAAGTTGGGTGATAGCCAAGTTCACGTCATGTAGGAATTGGCCGACCAAAGGGTGCAGCGGCAAAGAAACTCCCGCATTTAGGGTGGCAAGGTTGATCGCCGTCAATCTGCGTGGTGGGCGATCAGCTCTGTCGTCCGCCAAAGGAGCATACATCGGGATGTCAAAGGGAATCTTGTAATCCCTCCGAATCTCGGTCAAGTACTCCTCGGTGATGGCGGACACAATACAGCTCGCTGCGAACTCGGTCGCCTTTAGCTTCGGTACTCCGCGAGCAGGAATGACGAAGCGGTTGGAGTACTCCTTTTCGTACTCATTCCAGTTCACACGGCGAGCAACCGCGACTGGAACCCGATGCTCGATCAGTCTGGGCGCAGGGAAGCTGATGTCTTTAAGATAGGCCCAGGTTAGTTCGTCAAGGTCCACCGGCTGAAGTACCTCGACCTCTTCGTTCTCGTCTTCGTGGAGATCCGAGCTCGTCTCTTCTAAGAGCTGTCGAGCAGGATTTGCTCGCTCCTCTCTTTCCCCGGAGGGATGAGCTCCAGAATTGACCGAGCGTGCAACCGAAGCCGCCTCGGGATCGGATTCCAAATTGACTATAGGAGGATTCTCTTCTACAGGACGTTTTTCAGGATTCCGGGGAGGAAAAGAACCGGTCTCAGAGTGCGACGCCATCCAATAAGTTAAGGGGAAGAAGTTAGGGTTTTGCAGATTCTGGCAAAGGAAGAACACGGCGGCTCAGAATTTTCCACGGCGGAGTAGGAATTCTCGGTGACTCTAGAACGCACACGACACAAGAAAAGAAGAAAGAGAAGAAAAAAGCAGAGAAGAAACTACCTTGACGTTGTTTGAAGATCGCCGGAAGCTGGAAACAATCGCCGGAAGTTTGAAAGAAGGAAGAAAGAGGAATTCGCGCTTAAGAAATAGTGTGAAAATGAAAGAAATGAAAAAAAAATTCCGTATATACTTCTGGAAAAACGGTGTACTGGGCGAACAAAGTTGAAAGTGGAAGGACCAAATTGCAAATTCTGGGTGCGTGCAGCACTTGTCTGACAAAACCGGAAGGCGCGTTACCTCGGGATCGTGTGCGCGTGGGCGGCAGCAATCATTCCGCCCACGTCACACCTCGAGCCGTGCCCAGATCTTGGGATTCCAACCGTCCCCGACCCGAGTCTGCTCGACCAATGTTGTCCGCCCGTGAAAAGCTGCTCGCCCCCGGGACATTCTTGCTCGCACTAGTGATACTTAAAAATTGCCAACCCAAAAAGTGCTCATTCACCATCTTCACAATTTATTGATCGGCAAGGGGGCAATTGTTGATAGGCGAGCAAGAGCAACATTTGGGCGACCAGGATTAACGCAAATCATACAAGAATTAAAATGGAGTTAACACATGATTTACCCAAGATATCCGGCGGGCAAAACCTACATGCGATCAAGACACATAGGCGAACAAAATCAAATCAAAAGCCACATGACGAGCTCAAACGGCATTCTGCCGACCAGATCCAACCACAGCGCCGAAATAACAATTAAACAAGATGAAAGACCATCAGAATCAGATTAAAGACTCCTCAAGGACAAGTCCAAAGTGACGAACAGCTTCTGACTGCGAGCAAGTCCAGTAGATAAGGATAGAATTTAGTTAAGATAAGGTCAAATTAGTCAAAGAACAGGTGTCAAGCATGCAGGCTTAGTCGGCTAAAGGTCGTGCCACCTCCTGCTGGGCAAAAGTCTATAAATACTTAGATTTTTTCAGCAAATAAAACAAGCACAAATTATTATATACGTCCAAACTTCGATTACGAATCTAAAGCAGCTCGATTAACTTACAATCAAACTTAAACACGTAAGCTTTCACACGATTCTAATCCATCTAAACCCGAAAATTCGTATTCACTAATTACGTTAGTGATCAATCACACGTAATTGTTTGATGATCAATTAACCACCTAAAACATCCATTAATCTTCCAGATTAGAACTGATCGTCAACAAATATTGTGTGCCAAATATTTTTTTTTTCTTCTTAATTTTCGTCCAGTTTATTATTTTCATTTTTTATTTCTTTATTTTAATATCTGTATGTTTACCAAAAAAAAATGTGTGCAAATCATGTTCCTATTTTATCGTAAATGAATGTATAATGTGATGGTTAAATATGGAATCTATTATATAGTGGCAACTATGTATGTGATTTTTTGTCCTTGATTTATGTTTTTTGTTTTGTTTTTTTATAATGGAAGTATATGATGAAACTTATATATTTTTGGAAGAGTTGACAATTGTTTGAAGTTAAATATTTTATAATTTCTTATAATTTAATTTATTATTATTGGTATTGAATGCTAATATTATCATAGTACATTTATATATATGTATACTAATCTTTAATAATTATTGCCGAATTGTTTAATTTTTTGGCCGTTTTTTAATATACTTGACTAGATTTGGTTTTGAATTCCTAATAATTTCAACTAATTGTATCATATTTATTTGAGTTCATTTTTGAATCGGTAATTTTTTAATTCATATAAAATAGTTATTAGTTGTTGATATTTTAATGATTGTATTTGAAATTTTCGCTGCTTAGATGGTTATTAAAATGAGATTATCAAGATGTAAATAAAATGTAGTTAATGTAAATCAACTAATTTTTTTTATAGTGTAGTTAGTATTGAAGTATTTTTTAGTGATATAATTAATACTCACTCCGTCTCAAATCAGTTTTCACAGTGCACTATTCATCCTTGCAAAGACCTCTAAACTACATCTAATTTCACTAATAATTATGCATAAAAATATGTTTGGTTTGTTTCATTCACTTATATTCAACAATATTCCATCATAAAAAAATATTTTATGGTAATCACGGGTAGGGTTGTTCATGGAGTTCGGATATTACCGAACCCTTACCGAAATCCGCACCGAAAAAGGACCGAACCGAAAAAATTAGGGACTTTTTTACTTTAACCGTACCGAAACTGAACCGAATATTTTTTTTGGTATGGATATGGATATTGTCTAATTAACCGTACCGAAAAACCGAATGTGACCGTATTGTACCGTACCGAATCGAATTAAATATGTATTAAATACAATTATTTTTTATTTTTTATTTATCAAACATTATTATAACGTTATTGAATTCAAGTACAACTGTACTATATCATAATTTTTCCTCCTTTTCACAATACAAATATTATACTTTATCCATCCCATAGTTGTTTTCTACCTTACTATTTGCACAACTTAAAAAAAAAGTAGTTTATTAGTATATAAAGTGATAAAGTAGACACTTTTAGATAGGAGTGTATCAAAAATATGATATAACCGAATTAAATATGTATTAAATTCAATTATTTTTTATTTATCAAACATTATTATAACGTTATTGAATTCAAGTACAACTATACTATATTCTTAATTTTTCCTCCTTTTCACAATACAAACATTATACTTTCTCCATCTCATAGTTGTTTTCAGCCTTACTATTTGCCCAACTTAAAAAAAAAAGTAGTTTATTAGTATATAAAGTGATAATGTAGACGCTTTTAGATAGGAGTGTATCAAAAATATGATATTAAAAAATAATGTTGTTTTTTTTTTTTTTTGCCAAAAATTGATTTAGCAATTGAGTATGTGACAAACCTTTTTGACAATATAGCAAACAATTTTTGGACAGAGGGAGTATTATTTATCTTATTAAGTTCTTAAAATTTGAACTTATTTTTAGATGCATAGCAAAATGATTTAATTTAATTTTTTATTCTTTTAATTTCATTTTTAATATATATATATATATATATATATATATATATATATATTTAATTTTTTATATAAATTTGGATGTGTTGTACTATGTGTCAGGAATTAAGATCAACTTAATTTTAATATTGCACTTTCCATTCACAAGATATTTCAAAAAGTTTTTTAATTATATATTTTATATACTGTATTTCAAATATTCTATTGGCGATGATTTCCCTTAATTTTATAATCATCCATTAACATATAATATATTATATTCGACCTTATAATGATATAAGTTTGATTGTGATTGAAGATGTGTAGTATTCGCGTGAGTGTACATTCTTCAATATGTTTTTTTGTAAAATTGATTAAAAAATGAGAGAATGATAAAAAAATGGGTAAAATATATGTTTCTCCACTCCGTTCCGTACCGATCCGGTCCGTTTGTAACCGAAAATCCGCTCCGGTCCGTACCGAAAAATGATATATTAGTACCGTACCATATCGAAATTTCGGTATGGACACGGACACACAAATTTTAAAATAACTGAACTTTGGTACGGACACAAATATTTTCAAATATCCGTTTTGGTCCGTACCGTGAACAGCCCTAATCACGGGGAGTAAGATATAAGGTTACAACACCAATTTCATCAACAACACACTTTTAAATGTGAGATTTTCTATTACATTATTCATCTCTACAATGATTAATAGAGCTAAGTAGTCCATTGTTACATTTATAAATATACAATACAAGCTCACTAAACTTAAATAGTTTTGGCGGGAATGAATATCAACATTTAATCTACTTTTTACGACTTTTTAAATTTTTAGATATTTATTATGGAATTATTCTATTGGTGAAAAAGTAATTGTGTTTGTATTTTGATTTCACAAACCAACTCAGTTGATCATGTTTGGGCTTATGTGAGACCGTCTAATGTCATGAGAAGGTGGGATAGGGTATAAATTGAACATTACGAATTAAAATTTTGACAATGGTGGATGCTAATTTGTATTGTCTCATGCTATGAGACAATCTCACACAACTTTGTTTTTCCTTTTTTTTTTCTAAATCTAGGACACTGCTTTCAATCAATCAAATACAAGAATTTGAAACCAAAATGATAACGTCTCAAGTAATATATTGTATAAAATTAATTGATATACACAGTGCACAGATACAATCCTATTTGCGACGGATGAAAAATGGGTGTGACAAGTAATCCTTGGACGGAGGGTGTATGTTCTTTTTAATGTTAATGTGATAGTTTTTTTAGTTTTTTTTGTATTATATTATAAATTTTATTATTTTATGTTTGAACAATGGTGGAAAATGGTAAAGGGCTATGTATATGCAATTTAATTTTTCCGTCAAATATTTTGGCTAAAGTCTAATCGATCATTTTAAAGATAATGTTAAGAAAAATTATAACCACGGAATATTTGTGAAATCATTGAACTTTATGTGAAATGCAATGATATTCAACTCAACTATTGTTTGATGAGGTTTATATATCTTCTGAATGCAATATTTAAATTTCTTACTGAAATTGTAGATATAATATGTTTTTAATCTTTATTTAGCATATACCAGTGTCGAGTGTAAATTATTTTGTAGAAACATCGTGTTTTCTTATATTGAAGAAAAATTGTTCCCAACTATTACAAGTCCATGTTCAACGGCGACACATATTATCGTATGCTTTGTCTCACTAAAGTTTAATATAACTAGATCATAAAGGCTCATGTTATAAATATTTTATGTTATGTTCTTATTTTGACAGAAATTTTATCATAGATGGGTCCTAGCGTACTACGCAGATTTTTTGTAAAATATTAATTATACATTATAATGCAATACATATGCAATAACAATATAAATTTACCACCGTAAAATAATTATATTATATAATAAATATATTTAACCTAATATCGCATGTTAAACACAATTAAGTCAATATAACAACATATTAAATTCGATTTGAGATTAAAAATTTTAAATAATTAAAAAAAATTGGTGCACTGTATTTTCAAGACAATAAGAATTTGTCAATTATATGTTAAATTTTTTAGTTATTCATTTTTTTAGAAAAAAGATTCAACCAATCATTTAGTAAATAAAAAAAATTAAAATTATTTAATATGTTTAATTCCATTTTTAATTTATTTTAACAAATTATAAATTTATAAATTAAAAATCCTCATACATAGTGAGACAATACAAATAAGTTAATTAAACATTAAAATTTCATATAATTAGAGTTTTAAATTTAATTGATCAATTCAATTTAATATATTTTTATAGGCTCAAGTTATTTACAATAGATATTCCAACTAAGTGAACATTCATAATTTAGCTTAATTGGTTAAAATTATAAATTGTACTCATGTGGTCCTAGGATTGAATCCATATATATGCATATATTTTTTAATTAGACTATTTATTATATAATAACACATAAGCATAATGAATTGATGCATAGTATTTTCATAAGCATGTCGCGTAGGACATAGATGACACATACGAATATGTCACGTAGGCAGAATTAACCACACGACGATACATAAGCAAAATCAACCATATAAAGACACATAAGCAAGACCAACTCCCTATTAGTATAATAGAAGATATCATTTTTTAATGAGAAGTAACGTTAATTTGGTTCAAGAAAAAATTTAGTTATATATTTTGTAAAAGAAATTGTAGATTTTTAGTTTTATAATTAAAATAGTGTAATTAATTAATTAATATATTTTAAACAATATAATAAATTCCAGCCGTGCGAAGCACGGGTTTTACAATCACTACAAAATTGAGGAACAAGTATTTAAATATATTCTCATTGTATAATTTATTTTCTTTATAATAGTTTTTTTATATTTTTAACATATATTTAATTTTTGTAGGTTTAGTATTAATACCAAGGATAAGCAAATTTCTAGATCGTTTTCTTGATCATCTCTTAGTGGTACACATGTTTCTGTAGATGATCATCATCTTAATGTAAAAACAATTCAATGGGTTCTTGATCATAATATGGTTAGTTTCCCTTATCATTTTCTCAATATGTATTTTTTTTTCATTTTTTTTTTGTATTCTCTGTCTATTAATTTGTTCATTTTTATTATAATAATTAATATATTTACTTTATAAAATTTGTAGGTTGGGACTCTTTGGATTTGTGCTAAAATTATCGAATTGGATTCATATGACAATTGGTGGTTTTATTCGTGCAAGAAGTGTTCTCGCAAAGTTTTTAAAGATGAAGGGAAATTTGAATGTTTCAAGTGTGGAATAAAGGATGCTCCTTTTGTTATAAAGTATATTTTTTTTAATTCATAGTTTACGTATATAACCGTAATTATTTTATATTATTAAGACTTGATAATATTAGACAAATCGGTTTATTAATTTTTATTTTTTACTTAATATAGGTACGGATTGAGAGTGATTGTTGTTGATGGAACAAACAATATTAGTCTAAATTTATGGGATAATAATTGTTGTGAACTTATCCAGAAGAAAGCTTATGATCTCTTGGAATCTGGAAATAATGTAAGTTTATAAATCTTTTTTGTTAACAAACAAAATAAATTTATACTTATTTTTGTTAATTATTTTAAAATTAGTCACTTAATCATTTTGTGTTTTAATATCATATTTTAAAAATCAATGCAGGATGGTTATTCCTATATTCCAATTGAAATCCAGGATCTTATGGATCATACTTTTCTATTAAAGTTCAAGTAAAATCAGAAGATGTTGTGTGTAATTCTGAGGTCTTTAGTGTTATTAAGGTTTATACAGATTCATCATTGATTTCTAGGTATTCTAAGTTGGATTGTGTTGACGAGGTAATTTTATATTTTGAACTGTATTTGCTTGTACATAAATATTTATGATTATAAATTTTATATTTATATATATCTATATATTAATTTTTCGTTTAATTGTATATGATTGAAGGAGACGACGAATGTTTCGGTTAGTGATTCAAACATATCTAAGGTATTATAATTTGATTTTTTTTTTTGGTAAATTTTAGAAATATATTATTACTAAATTGAAGTAATTATTATTATTATTTTTTATTTTGTTATTTTTTATTTTTAAAGGTACAATTGTTACTCGCCAATCAGAGGCTTTATTTGTGATGATTCTGGGTTGGACAAGGATGATGATGTTTCTATCTTAAAAAAGGGCAGTTGATGACAAATCTTCGTGCTCTAAGTCTGTCAGCAAGGCAAGGTGTGTTATTGTCAGTGACGATAACATGTAGGTCTGGTTTGTGACGAGAATGGTATTGGTTGAATAACTTAAGTACAATAATGTTTTTTTATTAATAATTGAACTTTATGTTTGGTGCATTATGTTCAGATTATTATATTTTGTTAAAATATGTTTGACGTGTCCAAATTATTATTCACGGTGCATTGGTATTTTATGAAATAACTTTAACAGTATATACCCTTGGACTACTTTCCATATCAAACATCTAATCTTCTACACTAAATATGGAACATTACTGTCGATGTCCTAATTCTTTCTAACTTATTTGGTATATGTTCAATTATTCTTGATTTTGAAAATATTTCTTTGATAGTGTTCTTTAGACCTATTATGAGTCCTCACTGCATTTATTGTATTTTAATAATTATTATTTACATACAACCGATACTATTATATTGTGTTAATAAAAATCAATTTATTCTTGACTAAATAAAATGTAAAAATTCAAATAAATATGAAATGAGTGTGGTGATTTATTTTTTATTTAGGAAAAACTCATCAATACTGTTTCCTTTCTATTTCGAATATTTTTATAAATAGTAAAGTTTAACGGTTAATCTTATTTCCTTGATTTGGGTTAATAATTGAAAATAATATCAAAGTAATGTTAATGTACCTCGATATTGTATTGCTTTATTAACTATCTCTTGGACGTGTTGTACCCAATGATCCCCTGTTTTAATATCAAGTTGGAACATAGCATATCTGTCAGTGAGATGAACGATTTTGATGTTAGTTAATAAGATTTGGATATGTCTTAAATTAATTATGCATTTACCATTGATAATATTTTGTTCCTATATTGAATGGTATTACCTACCCGTTTATTATTGCAATTGTGCAACTGCTAAAATTGGACATGCATCAAATTTTTTATAAGCTAATTATCATTTTACTTTCTTCGTAAACATTTCTAATAAATCAATACTTTCAATATTACTTTATATTTTTCGCCAATGTAACCGAATGCTCTGTTTTGAATCTGCAAAAGTATTAAACTCAATTAATGAATACAGTAAAACATATTTAAATAAATTAAATATTCTTAAACTTAATAAATAATGGATTGAATATCCTGCAAATTCGCATGCATCTGTTCTTTTGTGTGGATGTATAGATATTCATTTCTTCGCCTTCTCCAGTTTATTGATTTTTCTCCAGTTTTGTTGTCTTTATTCGACTTAATCTGAAAATATAAATAATTTTTGAAGATTTATAAATATATAGTGTACAAATCAAACTGAATTTCTGAATTCTACATTGAAATGTTTAAGGAATTAAATACTGTGATTTCTTCGACTTATCTGTATAATGCAGTAGCAGGACGGCACATCATCTTGCGGATTCGATCGATTCTGGGTTTTTTGATTGGATATTGAATGTCAATTTATTTAGCAGAGACATGGTGATGTCTACATTTTATGGACTACCAGTGCTTGTGGAATTTTGTTTGAATTGTTTTTTTTCCATATAAGTTATCGGAAATGTCTTTGTATGTCAACTGAATTTTTATGTGGAAAATTGTTAGTGCTTGATATTCTTCCATCTGTATTCATTTGTATACACGTGTTGTCTTGCTAGGAATGTTTGCATTGATAATAGATTTTTGTTTAATATATTAATACTAATGCAATAGATATCCCGTAAATTATAGTGTATTATTGTTAAATAAATTAATATTAATGGAAATAATTGATGAGATTAGAGTAATTAAGGTATTGGTTGGATAAATTAATTTAGACGCTCATTTGGTAAAATATACTGTGAATTTTTTGTTATGTAATATAATACTCCCTCCATCCCAAGTCTATTTTTATATCTTCATTTGGTATAAGTATTAAGAAAAATATATTTTATATGGTATTAAACTTATACGGAAATGATCATATGCTCACTGATGGGCATAATATTATATGCCCACCGCGAATGTGTTAATGACACATAAGCAGATATAAACAATTAATTAAAATAATAATAGACCCCTGCTTATGTGTCAGTAACACATCCGCGGTGGGTATATAATATTATACCCACCGGTGAGCATGTGATCAATTCCGTAAACCTATATGAATGAATGCTTTTTATTTTTAATGTACAATGTAGTTAAATATTTTATGTTTTTTCTTCTACCCTTACTTTATATAAAAAATAATAATTAATTTTATACACACAAATACTAATAAACAACTAATTTATTAAAATTCTTGTCACTTTAAACGTGGAAAACAAAAAAAAAAATGAATCGGACAAATTACAATTTAATATATATATTATTTTTATATCATGAATAAATTTTTAGTGCGTCTATAAACTCTTGTGCAGCAGTGGGAATTTCACCATTATATATTGAAATATATAAAATAAAATATGTTAATTGATAAAAAAAAAATCTAATCTATTCTATATTTTTATAAATAATATGTACACAAGATTAGATTAAGAATGCATTTAGTCTAACATAAAAAAATGTTAGATTTCTTTATAGACGATGATAATTCATATGTTCAAAATTTAAAATATATTATTATTATTAATGTTATATAGTAGACAATTCCGGCCGTGCGAAGCACGGGTGAGGAAAATATTAGTTGGTTGTAATGTATTCTTTTCCCTGCAAACTATAATGGGAAATTTTGTTTTATTTTTTGTCTTTGTTCTTATCTTTGATTTGTGTTTTGGATACGTGTTGTACCGCAGTGAATTGTGAGTTCCTCCCGTGTCGGATGTTTGAATAACATAGATTTATTTTATGTCGTATCAAAGGACAGCTTATCAGAAAAAAAGCCCCGGATGAATATAATATTGTCCGGTCCCTTCACAATCGTATAGACACCTTTTCATCCTTGGATTTATTTGAAGGCATCATAAATTGTATTAATTCCAAATTAATTGTGTTGAAGGCTAAATAAATTGTATTAATTCCTCTTATTTAGATTTAATTTGAAGGCAACATAAATTGTATTTAATTCAAATGAATTATGGTTAAATTCTCATAATTATTGGGCATTCTTATTTTTTGAAATGGTAATTTGATGCATTATTGGTGTTTGTGTTCTTTTGGATTATGATAAAATAACAAGTTCACCAATAATTTAGTTCCAGAAGGTTACATAATACTAAAAGAAAATTGAAACTACACACTTTGTAATTTAGATTAAATTATCGCTCCACGCTAAAAAATTGATAAAATAAAATAAGTTTTAAATTTATTAATTTAGATGATAATTAAAAAAATACTCTGATTGTTAAATATTTTAACTCCACGGCCAATTTTAACCTTTGGAAGTCCAACAATTGAACACAAAGCATACATTAAGCCTTTTAATTTACAAGTTCATAGTGCATGATATTAGGCTTTTTAATTTTAATGTGCATATTATTAGGCTTGACAAATTATTGGGCATTCTTATTTTTTGAAATGATAATTTGATGCATTATTGGTGTTTGTGTTCTTTTGGATTATGATAATTTTTATATTTGATCAAGGTTAATCTTTAAAATTGTGCGCTAAATAATATGATATGATGTATGTGTTGGTTAAATGCTTCAATTTTAAACATGAGCTAAAATATTGGTTCATATTTGAATTAATCCTATATTTATATATTTTAATCCAAGATAGTGGACCATTTTTTACAGGTGTGTACTAAATAATAACGGATATGTTAGATCATCAATAATATATTTATGGTAACAGATAATTATCCATCACATGTCTAAGGAGCTAATGTATTTGATAGTTTAATATTTTAATTTTAAACATTAGCTAAAAAAATCGGTGCACATATTTAGGTAATAATAAAAAGTTACAGGACCATACTTTAACTCGGATAAGTTAGCGGGCCAATTTTTTTTTTTTTTGGCAAGTAATGTTTAAGTTGCAATAAGGCAAGTAGATGCATGCATTCATCATATATGTTGTCAATTTCTTATTATATTTAGTCCTATAATTTTTATAATTGGATAATTTTCCCATATTTTCCCATATTAGTTTTAGTCCAATAAATTCTCATATGTAGCGTATTCTTGCATGTTAATATTCATATTTAGTCGTCATTGCAATTTTCCATATTTATAGAAGTTAGTGCACACGCTTTTAATATGAATAAGGGGTCAAAATTGTTTAAATTAGGTAACTAGGCAATAATAATATGTCAAATATATAGCTTAAAAATTAAGTCAAATTTTATTCATCTTTATATTGTATTCTATATTTATTTGGTCAACTGATTTTTAAGAGTGTGCCCTAAATAATTATCATCTATTTTTTATTTTCCTGGCAAGTGAGTTTAAGTTGCAAGAAGGCAAGAAAATGTGTGCATTCATCATATATGTTGACAATTTCTTATTAGATTTAGTCCTATAATTTTTATAATTGGATAATTTACCCATATTTTCCCATATTAGTTTTAGTCCGATAAATCCCATATGGTGAAATAGTAATTGCATGTTAATATCTTATTTAACTGTCATTGCAAATTTTCATTTTCATACAAGTTAGTGCACACGTTTTTAATATGAATAAGGGGTCAAATCTATTTAGTTAGGTAATTAGGCAATAATAATATACCAAATATATAATTTAAAAATTGGGTCAAACCTTTATATTGTATTCTATATTTATTTGGTTAACTGGTTTTTAAGAATGTGCTCTAAGTAATTAATAGGTATTATAATTTAGGACCTAATATACTACTATTATATATTTTAATTGAACTAATCTGTGTATATATATATTCGAATTAAATTAACACTACTATTACATATTAAACTAATATTATAATTAAGTATCAAATTGTAACTTCTTGCAATATCGGATTTGGTCAACTGGTTTTTAAGAGTGTGGAGGAAGTGTTTTAGATCATCCTGAATATATTTTTGTTAACAAATAATTATTAGCTACTATAATTAAGGACCTAATGTACTACTATTATATATTTTAATTGAACTAATACTACATATGTATTCGCATTAAACTAATACTACTATTACATAAATTAACTAAATTTTTTTATATATTTGAAAATAATAGAAAAATAATTAAGTCTCATTACAATGTACTCAATTTATTTGATCAAATTTGGCCTTTAAAATTGGGCGCTAAATAATATGATCTAATGTATGTTTTGGTTAAACAAGAGCTAAATAATCGGTGCATATTTCAGTTCAATTTATATTTATATATTTTAGTTCAAGATATCAGACCATTTTATTTTTCCTGACAAGTTGCGTTGAGTTGCAAGTAGGAAAGTAGTTGCAGGTATTCATTATATATGTTGCAATTAAATATTCGCCAAGATTAATGTTGGTCCTTTTAAAAAATTCTTAACTTTCAATTTATGGAAAATGGTTGTTATTTGTGAGTAGGCAAATTCAGCTGAAATTTATTTGCGTCTGTTTAGATAGCATTTTACTGTCGAATTTAGCGCCCATAGTAAAGATACTATACATATTTTTAAATTGGTCCTCTAACTTTTTCAATTGATAAAAAAATTGAAGGACCAATATCGGATAATTTGGTTATGGATTTGTGATTAGATAATAGATTCTCTTCACTATATATTATGTCAGGTTAAGGGGACCGAGTTTTTCAAGCGGAATACTATTAGTTTAAAAAAAAATTGTGTTACATAAACCGTAATTAGTCCAAATTTATTTAACAATGTAATAATTTGAATTTAGGCCAATAACTTTTAATTTATGTGAGCAATAACTTTTATTTTTTGAAGATTGACATTGTGCCTTGAAGTCCTGAATTAATACCCATTTTTCCTTTCTTTTTATTACAATACTCTCGGTGGCACACTTGTGGACATTTATTTCTCAACCGTTGTATATTTGTATACTTTTGTGATGCATCATTTTGTGCGGTTGATAATAAAATTGTTGTCTTTTTCTTCGCTATTAGTGTGCTATACATTTTTTGAGTTGCAAGGTTGGAGTTGAATAATTATTCTGTTCTTTTGTTCGTATGTTCTTGCACGGTGAATATAAAAGGTTGAAATATAAATGATGTACTTGGTTTGAATAGTATTTTGTGTGTAAATACAATTGTTATTAAAATAAAATCAGAAATTATGTTCTACTGCCAGTAGAAAATAATATTACAATTCGGGTTAATCATTTTATTTAAAAAAATGTTAGAGTTATACTAATTAATTAACTGATATTTGTCAAAACTAAAAATTCTAAATTGTTATATTTATGTAAGGATGAAATATCAATGTACAAACCAAACTACACTTATTAGATTTTATGTAACAAACTACACCAATGTTGAATAACTACACCAAACTACACTTATTAGATTTTATGTACCATATGAACAAATTGGAATTTTTAGGATGATGCCCAATTATATAATTTTAAATTAGTAATGTATGCTTAAAGACAAAGAAGTAGAAGCATGGTGAAACTAAGCCATATATTATAAATGTACAATGAGTACATCACAATACACTCATTATGTTTATTGTACCATATGACCAATTTTCACTTTGTATGGTGATATCCAATTATATAATTTTGAATTATCATTACTACACATAGATTATCAAAGTTTTTGGTATGGATGAGACTCAAAATCTCGTGCTAAAGAGCGTGGAGGTTCGAGTCCTCTTCAAGGCATAATATTGAGTTGACTTTGTCAGAACATAGCCTTTAGGGCTTATTCCCCATCAACTGTGGTTATTGTAAAGAGCGCTAGGCACCTCTTACTCTAAAGTAAGGAGTGAGGCACTATTACCATTAACTGGCAATGAGCACTTCACGATAGTTATAGAATATAGAATAGCTCTCATAAGCTCTCTCTTTCGTCCCATTAGGTAGCGTAATAGAGGTGATCATAATGCAAAAAGTCTAACATATATGGAGTTTCATTTGAAGTACGTTTGGGAAAATAAGAAATACACTTGGGTGAAAAGGAGTGACAGTAGATTTGCAATGGGGATATTGTATAATGTTCCACCAAGTGCTGGCAATTTTTTTTATTTAGGGATTCTGCTACCGCACAGCAATGGGGCTGAGTCGCATGAAGAGATCCGAACCATCGGTGGTGTTGTGTACCCTACTTTCAAGGATGCATGTTATTCTCTCGGATTATTGGAAGATGATCGGGAATATATCGATGAGATAGTTGAGGCAAGTTATTGGGCACCGGCCCATTATATCCAAAATTTATTTTCAATTTTGTTGTTCTCGTCGTCTATGACTTCTCTTGAAAATGTGTTTGAAAGAACATTGGATTGTTTATCCGATGATATTCAGTTTAAGCAGTGACAACTACTAAATCAGTCAGGTATTCGTACTGAGTTCAAACATCTAATTTTTTTCTATGTATGTTGAATTACATTTAATACGGTATATTTTTCTAAAATATACTTGGTATTAGCTAATGAAGAGTTGAGAAACCGTACTTTGGTTGAGATGGAAAAGTTACTGCAGATGAATGACAGTACCCTGGCTATGTTCCCTTCGATGCCTCAGCCAATTCAGCATTTGGTGACAAGTGGTATCAATAAATTAATGTGTGAGGAACTGTGTTATGATCGTGCGGTGTTGAGGGGTGAATTTAATGGGTTAAGTGTAATGCTTATTCCCAAGCAAACATATGTATTTCAGGAAATACTAGATGCAGTTTTGCATAGCAGGGGTGGAATTTAATTCTTGTATGGGTATGGTGGCACTGAAAAAAAAAATCATCTGGAGAACACTGTCCGCTTCTATACGTTCAGAGGGCCATGTTGTTTTGAATGTTGCATCCAGTGGAATTGCAGCGCTTCTTCTACCCGGTGGTCGCACTGCGCACTCTAGATTTGCTATTCCAATAAATATTGAAGAGACTGTTGGAGTTATACGTGAAAGTATGTTTTTACTTTGTATAACTCGTGTATCAAACACTCGTTTTATGAGAATAATTCTTTTATCACATTTGCGTTAGTTATGATTGAATGTTGAATTTCTATTACAAACCGTTTAATATATGGTACTAGTTACATTGTAGTTAATGTGGTGATACCCGATCACGGAAGACAACATTAACTGTTTCCTTGTAACTAAACGTACATTTTCACGACCTAGGTGGAATTGAACAATCCGCCATGAAAGGTCGATGTGTAAGGCTCAGATTGGTCTGTCTTGACTAAGAGATTACACTAGCACATTTAGTCTGTGTTGAAGAGGACCTACAGCGAGGATAAATTCTTCTGTTCTGAAATGTGAAGAATTAGACCTCAGTGGTTGTTGATTTCTTAATCTCCGTCACTTAAATATGACCGTGTGTGCTTAATAGTTACTGCTTTGATTCATGTTGGGTGAGAATCATTGTGACTTCGAACTTTGTGTCTTGGGCAGTAATATTAATCATACGACGGTTGCTAAGATTTAATACGGAGAAACGCGTGCGAGTACGGCTCGTGTGATTAGTCCCCTTGGTGGGCTCAGAAGTTTTATCATACCAAATCTTGCAAGTGAAGAATTAGTTTCTTCAATACGGATAATAATGTTGAGCTGTCTTTACTCCAAGGTGAAA
Organism: Ballota nigra; assembly: GCA_947034835.1. Taxonomy (NCBI): domain Eukaryota; kingdom Viridiplantae; phylum Streptophyta; class Magnoliopsida; order Lamiales; family Lamiaceae; genus Ballota; species Ballota nigra. Next base: position 117,354,585 of record OX344721.1, on the reverse strand, counting down.
TATATTAATTAATTTAGAGCTATTCAGAAGCTTGATTAATTAATGGACTTGATAATCTTAAACGCGGGAAATAATAACCGGGAGCCTATATTATCGTAATATGGATTAAGATGGATAGTGCAATATTAATTTATTAGTGGTAATAATTAATATTAATGAATTGAATTATATTGGGGCTCAATAGGAGGTCCAATCTTAATTCTCCTTAAAGGCCCCTCAAGTAGCCCATTAAGTAGCTCAATAATGATAAGGTGATTAAAATAAAAGGATAATATTATGCTGATTTTATCCTCTAATTTTCGAAAATAAGAGATCAAGGAGAGATAAGTTTTTGTTGATTTTCTTGGAAATATATTATGGAAGATATGTATTCTTGGAATACAAGAATATCTCATATATTCAAGAAGATCCAAATCTTGGGATCTTTACTTGTGTTTTTCGAAAATTGCCTCTTTGTGAGGAGAGTGAGATTTTTGTGGAATATTTTATTATGGAGAAAAGAATATATGAGATATATTCAAGATTTCTTAGAGTCTAAAAAAAGATTTTCTCCAAGCCCATTAACCCTAAAAAATTCGGCCATCACTCTTTATAAATAGGGGATGATTATTTCATCCCCAAGAACATAATTCCATGTGTTGGAAAAATCAAGAGCATAGATATTTTTCTTTTTCCTTAGTTATTTAAATTGGTCGATAGCATCTCCCACCGGTGATCGAATAAGGCGAAAAGGAATACTTGAGAAGACTTTTGGGTTGGTAAAGCGTGTACGTGTTAGTCCCGTTTATTCAAAGGCCAAGTTCTACGAGAGGTACGTTAATCACATATCATCTTGATTATTTCCGCCATAGATTATATGTGAATTAATTCAACATGCATGATGTAAATTTTGTTGTTGGAATTATTATTTGAATTAATTAGGATTAATTCATGCTAGTAATAATTGTATTTAAATTCGTATTTAAATTTCATCCCGAATAGATTCCGGGCACCCCTATTTTCCCAACAACTGGTATCAGAGCCACGGTTTCGGGCTCTGATCTTTAAATTGGAATTTAAATTGTTTAACATTAAATTGAAATTGGATAGTAGAATTGCTAGATCTTTTTTGCAGGTATCCAATTGTCATGGTTTTTAATGTTGTTAATTTTTCATGCGTGTGAATTAATTGTTTTTAATTCGATTCGTTCGAATTCGTTTTTCTCGTGAGAAAATCCACGAGTAGATTAGTTGTTTTTATTTTGATTCGATCATTGTAATGGACTAGTCTAGATCTAGTATTTATTTTTTTGTAAAATAAATTGTAACCGGATCGTGACGAAGAACGAAGAATTAAAGACGGCGTACCCGGACGACGCATGCGTGTGTGGCGCATGCATGGACGTAAAATCGTGCATGGGGTGAAGAAAACAAGAACGAACGTCGAAACCCGGCACACGGGGTGCAAGGCGCACGACCCGCGCGCGATGGGTGGCCGGCGCCGCGCAAGCGCGCGCGCGCCTCGGCGCTCCGCGTGCGATGCTTCGGCGACCGGCATGCAGCACCTCGGCCGCATGGCCGAGAGGCGCGCGGGCCCACTCCGTGGGCCGACGCACGCCGTATCTCGGGCCGTGGAATTTTTCGATTCTTGTTTTTTCTTTCGTGTGATTTTAAACGTCGTTCCGAACCCCAAACGATGCCATTTTTTTATGAAGTGTTGATGTTCGAGTGGGAGCATGTCGAGACGAACGACGGAAAGCAACAATGACGATTTTTCGCATCAAGACGTGAAGAAATTAAACTGTGACAATTGAATTTGAGTGCTCCAATGTGTTTAATTTTGTTTTGATGGATGTTTTATTTCATGCAATTATTATTAATTGTTAATGTGTGTTTGCATGAATTTAATTGTCCAAGAAAAACCTTGCTTTCGAAAATTACTAAGTACGTTTGTTTAATCGCAATTTTATTCCGGATATTAAAATTGGATTAAATTTGACCTCCATAATTTATTTATTTGTGAAGTTCTTTTGGAATACATTTCCCTCACGGATCGGCCAAAAGAACGGATTTCACATGAATAAATTTCGAAAGGATGATTGTGGATTATTACTAGTGGCGGTATTGACCCTCACCCCGAGTGGCTTGCTCAAAGCGAAATAATAATCTTGTATTTAATTATGGTTATTATTTAGGCATAGGAAATTGATATTAACTTACTCCCCTCGGAGTCCCTGTCAATTCCTATGTGGTCAAAGTGGGAGCCAACTATTAATTTTGAATTAAGGATTTGTAAATTTTAAGTTTGTAATCCGCTTGAATGTATTTAAATGTATAGACCACCCCTCGTGGCGCATTTAAATTGTTTCGAGATGTTGGCTGATGCATGATTATATTGTTTTAAGGTTTCAATATAGTTGATGTGATCGAATTATGTGATAATTTCGTATTTTTCTAGATATTGATATGAATGTATGTTTTATTCTCAGTTCATCATGTCGCAACCTTTTAATCCACTGTTTAGTATACTTAAAGACAACAAACTTGTTGGTGAGAACTATGTTGATTGGAAATGTAACATGAATATGGTCCTACCTGCACAAGAACACTATTGGATATTTAACGTTGACGTACCCAAGAAACCTAATGATAAGTCAAGTAATGGGGAAAAGACGGTATTCGATGATTGGAAGCATTCCAATGAGCATATGAAGCGCATCATCTTGACTTTTATGTCTGAAGATTTGAAACGCATTCATGAAGGCATTGAAGCGGCTGTTGATATCATGAATAGCCTTGAAGAGATGTTTCAACATCAGAACCCCATGGCGAATCTGTTCACCATTCGTGAGAAGCTCACGAAGCAAATGGTGAAGGGAACACCTGTAAAGGATCATGTTCTCAATTTTAGGCGTGAGTTTGAGAAACTCGAGTTTCTTGGTGCCGGACAAAGTGAAGAAAGTCAAATCGATTCCATACTCCTAAAGCTATCAAGTAGTTTTGATGGGTTCTTTTGGGAATACATGTTATCTGAACACAAGTTCACTTTAGATACTCTGCTCAAAGCTCTGATAACGGTAGAGTCATACTTAGGGAGTAAGGATGAGGCTTTGGTGATCAAGAGTTTTTTCTCGAAATCTAGGCCAATGGAAGGTAAGATTGAGAAGAAGGAGATTAATCGGAACCAAACCAGTAGACTCACTCTTGGTGGCAAAGAAAGAGCATTCAAGCCGTACGGCGTGAAGATATCCGGTAAGAGTAAGTGCTTCAATTGTGGGGAGAAAGGACATTGGAGGTCTACCTGTTCTAAGCCTAAGAAGGCGGTAAAGAAAGGTAAGTCTCATGCTTTAGTCGTTGAAACATATGTTGCGGCGTATGCTGCCCACGTTTGGGTAGTGGATACCGGGGCACTGATCATATTTGTTTCACTCTTCAGGGGTTCCAGCTAACCCGGCGACTTAGCAAGAATGAGATCACCATCACTTTGAGCGATGCTACGAGGGTGGCAGCCGAAGCAGTGGGAGTCGTGCACCTATCTTTTGAAGATAGAGTTTTAATTTTAAGAGATGTTTTATACGTTCCAAACTTTAGGAAGAATTTAATTTCAGTTTCTAAGTTGTTTTTTGATGGATATTCAGTTACTTTTAATAAAGTTGTTACTGTTTCTTTTAAGAATGATGTTATATGTCATGGAATGTTGGTAAACAATCTCTATACGATTAAGTGTGCACACCACTCAAATAATGAATCTAATAACACGTCGATCATTTTGAGTAATAAAAGAAAGCGTTCTTCGGAGATGAACGAAACACTTCTATGGCATCTTAGACTAGGTCATATTAATCTAAAGCGGATAGAGAGATTGGTGAAAGACGGATCCTTGGAATCACTCCAAGTCGAGCCGTTTCCAACTTGTGAATCCTGTTTAGAGGGTAAGATGACCAAGAGGGCATTTGGAGCCAAAGGGAATAGAGCCACGGAAGTGTTAGAACTCGTTCATACCAATGTGTGTGGTCCAATGACGATCAAAGCGAGAATGGGGTATGAGTATTTCGTCACCTTCATTGACGATTACTCAAGATATGGATACATTTACCTTATGAGGCATAAGTCTGAAACTTTTGACAAGTTCAAGGAGTTTAAGGCCGAAGCCGAGAAACATAGGGAAAAGAGTATCAAGTTTCTACGATCGGATCGTGGAGGCGAATACCTCGTCGGTGAATTCTTGAACTACTTATCGGACGAAGGGATCGTATCCCAGTTAACCGCACCGGGAACCCCTCAACAGAACGGTGTGGCGGAACGAAGAAACCGGACTCTTTTAGAGATGGTCAGATCCATGATGAGTTATTCGGATTTACCCAAGTCGTTTTGGGGTAATGCCTTGGAAACGGCGGCTTACATTCTAAACTTGGTGCCATCCAAATCGGTTCCTAAAACCCCAATGGAATTGTGGACCGGGCGCAAGCCCAGTCTAAGACATTTGCGGATTTGGGGTTGTCCGGCATACGTGCTAGACAAGGAAGCCGGTAAGTTGGATCCACGTTTGGAATTAAGGCTGTTTATAAGATACCCTGCGGAAACGAAAGGGTGTATGTTCTATAGTCCCAAGGATCAAAAGACCGTGATAAGTACACACTTTAAACTCTTGGAGGAAGACTATATGAACAATCGGAAACCTAAAAGTGAAATTACCTTAGAAGAATTGAGAGGTCAAACCTCGATACCAAGTATACAAGATGATGTATCACACGTCACATCTTCACAACCGGAACCCCGTCGTAGTGGGAGGGTTCCTAGGCAACCCGAGAGATTCATGGGGATAGGAGAATCTTCGAATTTGGTTCCCGGTGTTGAATCAGACCCATGGACGTACGACGAGGCAATCCAAGATAAAGACACAGAGTCGTGGCAAACGTCAATGGAAGCCGAGATGGGTTCGATGGATCATAATCAAGTGTGGGAGTTGGTCGAGCCACCCAGTGGGGTAGAACCCATTGGATGCAAGTGGGTGTACAAGAGGAAAAGAGAACCGGACGGAAGGGTAGAGACCTTCAAAGCGAGGCTTGTGGCCAAAGGGTATACTCAGAAAGAAGGGATCGATTATGAGGAGACCTTTTTGTCTGTAACTATGCTTAAGTCCATCCGTATTCTCTTGTCGATCGCTGCACACCTAGATTACGAGATCTGGCAAATGGATGTCAAGACGGCTTTCCTTAACGGAAGTCTTGACGGGATAGATATCTATATGCAACAGCCCAAAGGTTTCATTGAAAAAGGCCAAGAGAATCTCGTATGCAAGCTTAAGAGATCCATTTATGGACTTAAGCAAGCATCGCGTACTTGGAACCAGTGTTTTGATCAAGTGATTAAGTCTTATGGGTTTGATCAAAATGAGTTCGAAAGTTGTGTGTATAAGAAGCATGACGGAACTGCAGTGGTATTCTTAGTATTATACGTAGACGATAGTCTGCTCATTGGAAACAATGTAAAGGTATTGTCAGACGTAAAGGTATGACTGTCAAAACAATTTGATATGAAGGACTTAGGGGAAGCCGGCCACATCCTTGGGATCAAGATCACTCGCGATCGCAAGAAGAGGATGTTGGGCTTATCGCAAGCTTCGTACATTGACACTGTTTTGAAGCGTTTCAGCATGCAAGATTCCAAGAAAGGTTTTATATCTTTTAGACACGGAATACATCTATCGAAAGAAATGAGCCCTAAGACGCAAGCGGAGATAGATGACATGAAAGGTGTTCCGTACGCTTCGGCCGTAGGAAGCCTTATGTATGCAATGCTGTGTACGAGACCGGATATTTGCTTTGCCGTGGGCATGGTGGCAAGATATCAAAGTAATCCCGGGAAAGACCATTGGACTGCCGTAAAGTGCATCTTGAGGTATCTGAAAAGAACTCGTGAGCGGATGCTGATTTACCAGTCAGATAGTCTTGTTCCCGTGGGATACACGGACTCGGATTTCCAATCAGACATAGACTCAAGAAAGTCAACCTCGGGTAGTGTGTTTTACATGGAAGGAGGAGCCATTTCATGGAGAAGCGTTAAGCAGAAATGCATCGCCGATTCGACCATGGAAGCAGAGTATGTAGCTGCTTGTGAAGCAGCGAAAGTGGCAGTTTGGCTCAAGAACTTCTTAGTGGACTTGGACGTTGTTCCGAATTTGCCCGACAAGATAACTGTCTTTTGTGACAATGCCGGAGCAGTTGCAAATTCAAAGGAACCGAGAGCCCACAAGGCCAGCAAACATATAGAAAGAAAATACCATCTTATACGAGAAATCGTTAAGAGATGAGATATAGAGGTGGAAAAGATAGCGTCTGGTGACAACCTAGCGGATCCATTCACAAAGGGTCTGCCTCAGAGTACATTCGAGAGACATGTGGATGGAATGGGAGTCAAGACTATTACCAATCTGCTTTAAGTATAAGTAGGAGGAATTATTAGGTTAGTGTAGGTTGACACGAGATGTCACGTAGAGCTACTACACTAAGACATGCGTGATGTATACTAAAAGCAGACTTTAAGTATAAGTGGGAGATTGTTGGAGTTATACATGTGATTAGGCGTGAAATTGTTATGTTTTGGTGCCCGATTTGCCCATGTTTTGAGTGTTTTCGATGAGTGCTTGGAGTCAAATGAGTATCATTTTTATAAAATTATTAATTTGTCTCTTTGGTTTTCATAGATGGATAGAGGGCGAAAAGAGGAGTTCGTAGGACTTTGAATCGGCCAAAACGGACTCCCGGTTGAGGAGATATGAAGATTTTACGAACGAGTGCACAGCAGCCAGCGCTCGAGCGTTTTGCTCGAGCGACCAAAAACTTACAGAACAGTTTCAGCGCTCGAGCGAATCACTCGAGCGGAACCGCTCGAGCGTTTTGCTCGAGCACCCACGTATTTTCGCCTCCGGATGCGTATTTTCGGCCCATTAACTCCCGTTTCGACCCCGTGCCTATATATACCTCTTCCAAACACGTTTTGAAGGATCCCCAACTTTTAGAAATCACTTTAGACTTAATTTTTAGAGAGAGGAAGAGGAGAAGAACGAGCAAGCTTTACTTTTACGTTGTTGAGGTTTTTCATACGAATTTTTAGTTTTCTTTTCGTTTCTTAGTTTCTTTTCATTAGCTTGATTACTTTAAACGTTTTAAACTTCGTTTTAGTTAATTAAATTTCAGTTCTTAGAATTATTTTATTTTAAAACCCTAGTTCATGTTTCATATTTTAGTTCTTCAATTCGTTATGTTTATGTGCGTTGTTTCTTCGTTTGCTTTCATGTTTGTTACAACCATGTCCGGCTAAAACCCTTGCATGCTTAGGTTAGGATGAACTCGTAGAAGTAGGATGTGGGTACATAATTAGGGTAGTTTGTGACGTTAGTTTTAATTCTCTTAATTAATGAATTCTTATAATTAATCTGAACTTTACCTTTGAATTTAGTACGAAAGTGTTAGAGAGAGGACGACCGCATCACTCAATAACAATTAGTAGTCTTAATGAGAAGGTTTAGGAAAGGTTAATTCATTTACTGGTTTAGCGAAGGAGGACGACCGCATCACCTTAGTTAAATTAGGGTCTCATTAATTGAGCGCTATCTATTAACTTGTTAGTAGATTAGTGAAGTCGATTGCTAGGATAAAGTATTAGGGTATAAAATCTTGAGCTTTCATTCTACGATCTTTTTCTTAGGTTAATTCTTGTTTGTCACGATTACTTTGATTATGTACCTGCTCCGTTAGTATACGTAGGGATTCCTATCCTAAGCATCACCATCTCTCATTAGAACACAACCCTTAGTTAATTTAATTGCTTTATTATTTTAGTTTACTTAGTTTATTTCAGTCTTTTAATTAATCTTTCAAAAACCCAAAAACATTACACTCATATTAACTACGACGCGTAGATCTTCAGGGATCTATTCGCATATACACCATCTCTTGGGTTCGATAATACTTGGTCCCTATACTTGCCCATACTACAGTGAACCCGTACTCTTGCGGGGTAGCTACTAGTAGAAGCTAGTGTAGTCGCTTCAAGTCAATGGCGCCGTTGCCGGGGATGGCGTTGTATGCTTTTGAATAGGACTTGTAGATAGCTTAGTAGTTAGTAGTGGGTGATTTAATTTCTGTTTTTATTTTTATTTGTATTCAATCGGCAATTGCGTGTTGATCTATCTGCTAGTGTGTCAGGTTTATGAAAACACGCTCACAAGGCAATACGAGCGAAGAGAGATTACCTGCAGATCCTGAGACAATAGCTAGAAGAAACCGAGCCTTCTTGAGAAGGATGAACGCTGCCGACTTAGGGAAGGAACCAATGGACATCAATAATGAGTTGGACGATGCTGCCAACGATTTCAATCAGGCAGTAGACCGAGTTGAAGGCACTGGAGTTAGTGGTAGCCAGAATCAAATTCCATTAGGGGATAGCCAGAGCCTAAACCCGGATACACAAAACGTAGGGAATCCAGCTCAGAACCTTGTCCATAATCCTCCTAACAACCCTGCTTACCCACAAAACCCAAATAACCCTTTTAACAACCCGGTATACCAATATTACCCATACCCACCTTATCCTTACCCACCATATCCATATCATCCACCCCCAGTCTACAACCAACCACCACCCCAACAAGTACCAGTACCTGCTGCTAATCCTCAACACGTTCCTCAGAACGTAGATCATAATATGGCGATTAGAGGGAGGTTTGCAGTGCAGCCACAGCGGTACTATGATGGAGTGGCTTTGCCTCCTGTTGAGGCGAACAACTTCTCGATATCACCGGGGATTTTAAAGCTGCTGACCGAGAATCAGTTCAAAGGGGTGATCGGGAAGGAGAATCCTCATACACATCTAAGGAGTTTTCTCATGATAGCCTCCACATTTAATTACAATGGAATGTCTGAAGATGCCAAGAGGCTTAGGCTGTTCCCATTCTCATTGACGGGAATAGCCAAGGAGTGGTACGATAATACGCTTCCACGGGGAGGTATTACCACTTGGGCCGAGCTCGAGCGTCTGTTCCTCGAGCGATTCTACCCTCCATCTAGGACGATCAAGGCTAGAATTGAGATCTCGTCCTCTCGCCAGAAGTCTGGAGAGGACCTACGTCAAGCGTGGGAGAGATACTCAAACATGCTGATTGAGTGCCCGCAGCACGGGTACAACGAGGGAGACATTATGGCATTCTTCTATAGTGGTGCCAACAAGACGGGGCAAGACCATTTAGACGCTTGTGCGGGCGGAGCATTCCTGAACCAAGGCATAGAGAGGTGTAGAGAGATCGTTGACAACATTGTCACGAATGCCGGTGCTTGGAGTGGAGATGCAGATTTTCAGAGAGTGCATCAGGTTGAAGAGGGAGAAGGAACGAGAAGGCTGCTGATGGCCATGATGGAAAAGATCAACAACCTCGAGTTGGGGAAGAGTTTGGGTGGAGAGCATGCAGTAGAGAATGAGAGAGTAGACCAACCAAGTGGACAACAAGAGGTAGCCAATTACATGGGAGGCCCGTATTACAATCAGAATGGCTACCAAGGTGGAAATCAGTATGGAAGGCCTTCTTATGACCAACCATTTGTACCTCCAGGCCCTCAGCCACTTCAAAATCAATGGAGGAACACACAAGGAGTTCAAGGAGGCCAGCAGCCTCCTCAAAACACATGGAGGAAGAATGATAATTTTTCTTATGCTAACCCAAAAGCTGGTGTTACTGTTCCTGCAGGTGTTGATCCGGGGTCTAAACCTCCTGGTGGAGAAGGCGGTGCATCAACCGAGGAGATGTTGAGAGCGATCCTTCAGAAGGTGGAGGAAGGGAGCAAGCGGTTGTCATCCTTGGAGTATGATGTGAAGGAGTTGCATAAGAAGGGCGATCATCGAGATCAAGAGCTCCAAAAGATGAATGTTGAGTGGACTAGAACTCAACAAGAGAACAATCGAAGGTTCACTTCTTTAGAGTTCCAGATGAGCCAGATTGCAAAGTCAGTGAATAGAATGCCGGAGGGGAACCCGAAAGAGCAGTGCAAGGTGATTCAGCTTAGAAGTGGAACCAACTACGAAGGTCCTCAGATGCCTGCTGATTCTGAGACGCCCCAAGAAGAGATTGAGCCTAAAGGGGATGAAGTTGAGAAGGGGATTGAAAGTGAAGGAATTGAGAAGAAGGTTGAGGATGAGAGCACTCAAGCAAGCAAGGAGCTTGAAGAAGAAGGCATTAAGGAGGTTGAGAGAGTTCCTAAGTGGAAAAAGGCAAAGGAAGCAAGGGATAAAGTGAAAGAAACAGAAAGAGATGAGTGGGGGGTACCCAAATCTGTGATACCCGTCCCATATCCACAGCGCTTCATGAAAAAGAAGCTTGATGAAAAATTTGCAAAATTTCTTGATGTTTTTAAACAATTGCATATTAATATTCCTTTTTATGATGCTTTGGAACAGATGCCGCACTATGCGAAGTTTTTGAAGGACTTGATTGCGAAAAGACGGCGAGTGGATGAGCCAAAGTTGGTGCAGCTGAACCACGAGGTGAGTGCATTAGTGCACAAGGCGCTGCCACCGAAGTTGAAGGATCCCGGAAGTTTCACGATCCTATGTGATATTGGGAACGGGATCAAGAAGGGAGCGTTGTGCGACCTCGGGGCGAGCATTAATTTGATGCCACTGTCGCTTTTCAAGAAGTTGGAAGGTGTTGAACTTCAACCCACAATGATGACGCTTCAACTAGCCGACCGGTCTATTACTCGACCTCAAGGTGTTGTTGAAGACGTCCTAGTGAGAGTTGGAGATAACATTTTTCCAGCCGACTTTGTAGTGCTAGAAATGGAGGAAGATGAGCACGTGCCCTTGATCTTGGGAAGACCGTTCTTAGCTACGGCGGGGATGGTGCTAGACGTGGCAAACGGGAAGATCACGTTGAAGGTTGATGATCAAGAAGTGAAGATCTCCCTATATGAAGCCATGAAACACCCGATGGAGGATGAGAGCTTGTATTGCATGGATGCAATTGATCCTCGTGTTGAAGACACGCCTTCTATCCCTAACCCTTCTGATATTCATGATTTTGTTAATCCTTCACCTGTTGAGTTAACCCATGAACATTATGTTCTTGATTATTTTGATAGGGATAAAGTGAGGAAGTTGAAGGAAGAAGAGGTAAAGAAAGTGGATGTGGTCCAGTTAGAAGGGAAAGGAGGAGTTAAGAAGAAAAAGTCTAAACTCAAGAAATTGTTTAGTAAGACTCCTCCAGATAGAGGGAAGAAGGAGTTGAGACCCATAACACTTGGGGATGAGAAGAAAGCAAAGGAACTCATGATGGTGGGGCATCAAGGAAAGGAGTTCAAACACCACTCTTATGAGAGTGAGGGAGGTAAATTTGAGTATGATGTCCCATAAGCTCCTTTGAGCTCGGTCCGGCATGAGGACCTTAAAAATAGCGCTGAATGGGAGGCAACCCATTTTTATTTGCTTTTGAGTGTTTTTTAGTTATTTTCCTTTTATGTTACTAGGATGTTGTTGAGTCGTATGTGTAACCTCGTATTTGAGTAAGTTGCTTGTAGGCTTGTCTCTAAAGGAGTAAAGGTATCAAAGAAGTGGAGATTGAAGGAACCAACTCGAGACTAGGGAATGTGCAAAGCTATTGAGAGAAATTGAATTATTTGGTTGAGGTAACCCACAACCCCAAACTTAGACCTCTAGCAAGGTCGAAGTTTGGGGGGGTGGAGTTTTTTATTTGTTTTATGATTACATTGCACATGCATGCACGCCCTTATCTTTGAGTTGAGTTTGATTGATTATTGGATTGTTGAGATGCTCCTTGGGCTATTATTAATTTGTTTTATTACTCAATATTTTATGCCTATCAATCACCTTATGCTTGTTGATTGCTATCTTTGAGTATGATTTGATGAGTAGAGTGAGTTGTAAGGGTGAGTTAGAAATTCTCTTGTGTGAGTGTTTGAGTTTGAACTGATTTGAGAAAGAACTTGTATGCTTATGAATTTTTCTTTTGAGTGCTTGTGTGATGAGAGTGAGAATTCACTAGGACTAGCATGGATGTGAAAGCAGTGAGATTTGAGCCTTATGAGATTTAAATGCATGATTTAATCTCTTCGTTTGTGAGTGGATCGTCACCTTAGAGGATGCTAGAACTTGCATGTGCTCTTGCTTCTTGATTGTGTCTAGTTTGATATGCCGAATGTGATCTTAGGTCATCATTGTTTTTATTGAGTCACTTAGCCAAAAAAATTCCTTACCAATGACATTGAATCCCTTGTTAGCCCCTTTGAGCCTAAAACCTATTTTATTTGCTAGCACATATGAACACTATTCCAATTCCTAAGCCTTTTTGTCCCAACTTGAGTGGAGAATAGGAAAGTGTGAATATGAAGGGAGTGAATTGAGTTGAAAAAGAAAAAGGTTGTTTGTTGAGTGAATATGAAAATAAGGGTGTGAATGAAATTTGAGTTGTGGGAAAGAAAAAAAATTGAGAATGAGCAAAAGAAAAAAATGAGCTCATGTGTTTGTGCGAAAAAGAAAAAAGTGAAGTGATTGAAAAAAAAAAAAAAGTGAAAAGAGTGAGAAAGAATTTTGAAGTGTTGAGAGAAGTGGAATTGAAAGAGTGTTGATTGAATATATTTGAAGTAGTCTGTTCCTAATCTCGAAGTGCCAAAGTTTGACTTTCTATTCTCCATTCACTTTAGTCACTTTACCTTATATTGTTATCCCACCTGTCCAAAGAGCCTACATTACAACCTTGAGAAAAGTCCTTTTTGATTCGGCATTGATTTCTAGAATGTGGTCGGAGTTGAGAGTGCTTACAAGCCTATGGCTGCCAATATGTGTGATTGATTGAATGAGTGAGTCCCTTAAACACTGATATACACTTGTAAGGGAGTGAAACACATCGTTGAGTGCACATCCATGTTTGATCTTGGTGGTTCTTGTTGTTGTTGCATGAGTATGATGAAGGAAAGTGAGTGAGTATACTTGTGATTGATCTTTGAAGCTCGAGTTCATTTGCTTGCACTAATTGATTCTTTGATTCATTCCTAACAATTTCACTTGACTTATTATTTCGTTGCTTGAGGACAAGCAACATGGTAAGTTTGGGGGGGTTGATTAGGCGTGAAATTGTTATGTTTTGGTGCCCGATTTGCCCATGTTTTGAGTGTTTTCGATGAGTGCTTGGAGTCAAATGAGTATCATTTTTATAAAATTATTAATTTGTCTCTTTGGTTTTCATAGATGGATAGAGGGCGAAAAGAGGAGTTCGTAGGACTTTGAATCGGCCAAAACGGACTCCCGGTTGAGGAGATATGAAGATTTTACGAACGAGTGCACAGCAGCCAGCGCTCGAGCGTTTTGCTCGAGCGACCAAAAACTTACAGAACAGTTTCAGCGCTCGAGCGAATCACTCGAGCGGAACCGCTCGAGCGTTTTGCTCGAGCACCCACGTATTTTCGCCTCCGGATGCATATTTTCGGCCCATTAACTCCCGTTTCGACCCCGTGCCTATATATACCTCTTCCAAACACGTTTTGAAGGATCCCCAACTTTTAGAAATCACTTTAGACTTAATTTTTAGAGAGAGGAAGAGGAGAAGAACGAGCAAGCTTTACTTTTACGTTGTTGAGGTTTTTCATACGAATTTTTAGTTTTCTTTTCGTTTCTTAGTTTCTTTTCATTAGCTTGATTACTTTAAACGTTTTAAACTTCGTTTTAGTTAATTAAATTTCAGTTCTTAGAATTATTTTATTTTAAAACCCTAGTTCATGTTTCATATTTTAGTTCTTCAATTCGTTATGTTTATGTGCGTTGTTTCTTCGTTTGCTTTCATGTTTGTTACAACCATGTCCGGCTAAAACCCTTGCATGCTTAGGTTAGGATGAACTCGTAGAAGTAGGATGTGGGTACATAATTAGGGTAGTTTGTGACGTTAGTTTTAATTCTCTTAATTAATGAATTCTTATAATTAATCTGAACTTTACCTTTGAATTTAGTACGAAAGTGTTAGAGAGAGGACGACCGCATCACTCAATAACAATTAGTAGTCTTAACGAGAAGGTTTAGGAAAGGTTAATTCATTTACTGGTTTAGCGAAGGAGGACGACCGCATCACCTTAGTTAAATTAGGGTCTCATTAATTGAGCGCTATCTATTAACTTGTTAGTATATTAGTGAAGTCGATTGCTAGGATAAAGTATTAGGGTATAAAATCTTGAGCTTTCATTCTACGATCTTTTTCTTAGGTTAATTCTTGTTTGTCACGATTACTTTGATTATGTACCTGCTCCGTTAGTATACGTAGGGATTCCTATCCTAAGCATCACCATCTCTCATTAGAACACAACCCTTAGTTAATTTAATTGCTTTATTATTTTAGTTTACTTAGTTTATTTCAGTCTTTTAATTAATCTTTCAAAAACCCAAAAACATTACACTCATATTAACTACGACGCGTAGATCTTCAGGGATCTATTCGCATATACACCATCTCTTGGGTTTGATAATACTTGGTCCCTATACTTGCCCATACTACAGTGAACCCGTACTCTTGCGGGGTAGCTACTAGTAGAAGCTAGTGTAGTCGCTTCAAGTCAACGTGAAAGTATGATTTTACTTTGTATAACTCGTGTATCAAACACTCGTTTTATGAGAATAATTCTTTTATCACATTTGCGTTAGTTATGATTGAATGTTGAATTTCTATTGCAAACCGTTCAATATATGGTACTAGTTACATTGTAGTTAATGTGGTGATACCCGATCACGGAAGACAACATTAACTGTTTCCTTGGAACTAAACGTACATTTTCACGACCTAGGTGGAATTGAACAATCCGCCGTGAAAGGTCGATGTGTAAGGCTCAGATTGGTCTGTCTTGACTAAGAGATTGCACTAGCACATTTAGTATGTGTTGAAGAGGACCTACAGCGAGGATAAATTCTTCTGTTCTGAAATGTGAAGAATTAGACATCAGTGGTTGTTGATTTCTTAATCTCTGTCACTTAAATAGGACCGTGTGTGCTTAATGGTTACTGCTTTGATTCATGTTGGGTGAGAATCATTGTGACTTCGAACTTTGTGTCTTGTGCAGTAATATTAATCATACGACGGTTGCTAAGATTTAATACGGAGAAATGCGTGCGAGCACGGCTCGTGTGATTAGTCCACTTGGTGGGCTCAGAAGTTTTATCGTACCAAATCTTGCAAGTGAAGAATTAGTTTCTTCGGTACGGATAATAATGTTGAGCTGTCTTTACTCCAAGGTGAAATATATTAATTAATTTAGAGCTATTCAGAAGTTTGATTAATTAATGGACTTGATAATCTTAAACGCGGAAAATAATAACCGGGAGCCCATATTATCGTAATATGGATTAAGATGGATAGTGCAATATTAATTTATTAGTGGTAATAATTAATATTAATGGATTGAATTATATTGGGGCTCAATATTGAAATTCAGAAGTCCATTAGGAGGTCCAATCTTAATTCTCCTTAAATGCCCCTCAAGTAGCCCATTAAGTAGTCCAATAATGATAAGGTGATTAAAATAAAAAGATAATATTATGCTGATTTTATCCTCTAATTTTCGAAAATAAGAGATCAAGGAGAGAGAAGATTTTGTTGATTTTCTTGGAAAGATATTATGGAGGATATGTATTCCTGGAATACAAGAATATCTCATATATTCAAGAAGATCCAAATCTTGGGATCTTTACTTGTGTTTTTCGAAAATTGCCTCTTTGTGAGGAGAGTTAGATTTTTGTGGAATATTTTATTATGGAGAAAAGAATATATGAGATATATTCAAGATTTTTTAGAGTCTAAAAAAAGATTTTCTCCAAGCCCATTAACCCTAAAAAATTCGGCCATCACTCTTTATAAATAGGGGATGATTATTTCATCCCCAAGAACATAATTCCATGTGTTGGAAAAATCAAGAGCATAGATATTTTTCTTTTTCCTTAGTTATTTAAATTGTTCGATAGCATCTCCCACCGGTGATCGAATAAGGCGAAAGGGAATACTTGAGAAGGCTTTTGGGTTGGTAAAGCGTGTACGTGTTAGTCCCGTTTATTCAAAGGCCAAATTCTACGAGAGGTACGTTAATCACATATCATCTTGATTATTTCCGCCATAGATTATATGTGAATTAATTCAACATGCATGATGTAAATTTTGTTGTTGGAATTATTATTTGAATTAATTAGGATTAATTCATGCTAGTAATAATTGTATTTAAATTCGTATTTAAATTTCATCCCGAATAGATTCCGGGCACCCCTATTTTCCCAACAGAGACATCTACTTATAATGTTAATCTTGGGTCTGAATTATCCGAGCTATTGATAAAGGCAAAGCTAATTATATAGGATGAGGCCCCGGTGGTTAATAAGTTTTGTTTTGAAGCATTGGATCATACTTTGTGAGGTATTGATATGAGGGCTAACGGTTCAGTGAATGATTTGTCGTTTGGAGGAAAGACAGTTGTTCTCGGTGGGAATTTTAGGCAGATTCTACCAGTTATACCAAAAGGAAGTAGAGAGGATGTTGTTCATTCTACGATTAATTTATCTCACATGTGACAATATTGCAAGGTGAATTAGTTTATTACAATACTTTGGGCAAAAATTAATAGTACATACTATTCCTTTAATATATTCTTTATTTGGTTGTTTTTCATGTACTCACGTTAACCAGAAATATGCGGTTGGAATGTGGTGTACACGGTGTGGATAAAGGCTTGGAGATTGCTGAATTTTCCGATTGGATTCTCAAAATAGGCGATGACAAACTTGGAGAAGGTAAGGATGGGTTTTCTGAAATCGAGATTCCTTTGAATAATTTGATTTATGATGAAGTTGATCCTGTTTTGGCTATCATTAATAGTAGATTTATGATGAAGTTGATCCTGTTTTGGCTATCACATAAATACTTTGAAGATAGGGTTATTCTTGCACTCACACACATGGATATGGATTGTATCAATGATAAGATCATTTCTATGATTCCCGGAGATACAAAAGTTTATTTGAATTCGGACAGCGTGTGTAAGACAAAATTTCGTCCAGGTGGTCAAGGAGAATTGATTTCAGTTGATTTTTTAAACTCCCTAAGGTATTCTGGAATGTCGTGTCATCGTTTGGTTCTTAAGGAAGGTGTTCCAATTGTTCTTCTACGAAATATCGACCATAAATCTGGATTGTGTAACGGTATAAGGTTGATTGTCGTGAGGCTTGAAAATCACGTGATCGAAGTTGAAATTATATTTGGTCGAAATATTGGGAACAAGGTTTTCGTTCCAAAGATGACTTTGATTAATTCAGATATAACCATGCATGTAAATTTTACTAGAAGACAAATTCCTGTTTTGTTTTGCTTTGCATTGACTAATAACAAGAGACAAGGTCAATCTCCCAAACCAGTGTTTGTGCACGGCCAGCTATACGTCGCAGTTTCGAGGGTTAAGAGGAGGGACAACTTGAAGATTTTATGTCTTGATTCGGAAGGAAAGGCTTCAAAGTACACAACCAATGTTGTTTACAGGGAGGTTTTTAGAAATTTATGAAATATTATTTGATATTACTTAGCTTGGTGTTGTTTGCTGTTTAGGTGTGTGCATATTTGGTTGATTTACTCTGGTGTGTTCGAATTTCTATAGTTGATAATATACAATATTTGCAGAAATATTATTATTAAAGGTGTTGTGAAGTGCATCTTGCGAAATAAAGCGGTGAATGTGGCGTTTGAATATTATAAGTTAATTCCAAAGTATTAGTGTATTCTAGATGTGTATATTACAAGTTAATATCGAATAAAAAATGTACATTTAAAAATAATTAGCATACATTACAAATTGATACTCCCTTCATCTTGAAAGACATTGCGAGGACTTTTGGATACACAATTTAAAAAAAAATGTGTAATGAATATACTTTATTGAATATTATAATATTATATATGTATTTTGAGAGTGGAATATAATAAATAATTTCCAATTTAAAACACACCATTTTTTTATGGGATAAATCAAAATAGTAAGAATGCAATATCTTTTAAGATGAGACATGTGCGATGTTTCTTAAAAATAAAATCAGATGTGGTTTTTGTGCAAATTTCCAAACATTTAATATTAGGACTACAATGAAATTAGGCTTCATCTATGGGGTCAAATTCAAATTTCGTACAACCAAACATTATAAAAATAAAATATTATTAGTACATCCTAACTGCAACAACGGCAGAAAATCAATGGCTCCTATTTTTTCTCTGCATTCGCAGTCACTCCTCTCTCACTCCTCAGTTTCTCTCTCTTTCTCTCCTCAGCAAGGTCGGCTCTATCTTCCTGCTAATCTCACTCTCAATTTAATCTGGTCGCTCATCAGCTTTTCTTTTTTTGGAATTTTTTGAAGGTCCTAGGAGGAAGACGAATCCCAGCCTTATCTGCTGCCAGAACAATGGAGTTGATCAGCAAAATCGACGGCAATCGTCATTCTTCCCCAAATTTAATGTAATTTCTGCGAGTAGGAAAATATTTATTTTCATTTTTTGATTGGTAACAGTGTGAGCGTCGGAGAAGAATGTAAGGCGGGAAGGAGAGAGATTATATTTAAGGCAGTTTCTGCTGCGTTTGCTCTCCCTGCAGTTTCTTCAGTTGCTTTGGCTGCCGAGAGCGGTAGCTAATTTTATTGTGTTATTATTTTTGGAGAGGGAAGAAAATTTTATTGTCGAAATTTTATGATACTGATTTTGTAGATTTAGCCGAGGGATTTCGTGTTTATACTGATGAAGTGAACAAGTTTAAGATCACCATTCCTCAAGGTGAGTTATCGCTTCAATTAAACTGTGATAATCTAGTACTTGATTGGACTCCTTTTTTCCAGAGAAAACACAAGTATGTTTGTTTGATATCTAATTGTTGATTTTATTGATTTTAATTTTGAATAGTTTGTGGTTAGCTGCCTTCAAGAGGGTAGAAAAAAGGTTTATTTGATCTATTGTCGTTAGATTGCCACCATGTGTTTTTGATGGAAAGATTTTTTGCAGTTGCAGTTGCATAGGTGTATACAAAGATTTTAGTTGCATAGGTGTATACAAAGATTTTCGCTGAACAATATTAGTTATTTACACTGAACGAAGATTAGTTGCTTTTTATTGAACAATATTAGTTGTTTTCACTTAACTATATTAGTTGTTTCTATTGAACAATATTAGTTGTGCAACAATTGCACGGTGTAACTAGAAGTGTTACTCGTATTGGAAAATTCCACCTAGCACCTCATTGATGGTAACATACCTTCAACATTTTTCAAATACACGTGAGAATCCTATGGTTAGTATAAGAGATCAACATACTTCTGAAATAGAGTATTAGGTCCAATGGTATTTGGCCGAATATGTGGAGAAAAATGGATTGGAGTTTTGTGGCTCACAAAGTGATTCAAATGCAGATTGGCAAGTGGGAAATGGAGAAGGAGATGGAGTAAGGGCATTGATTGCCTTTTATCCACCACAAGCTTCCAATTCAAATGGTATGAAATTATCAATCGAGATTGTTGTGCAGCTATTCCGTGAACTGTATTTTAATGGTTTTTGGTCTTCCTTCTATTGCTTGCTTCAGTGAGCATATTAATAACAGGGCTTGGTGCTGATTACACTAGATTGGAGTCTTTTGGAAAAGTTGATGCATTCGCAGAAACTCTAGTAGGTTTCATCCCTTTTTAAGTGGGACGATTTTTTAACTCCTTGTAGAAAATATGGTCATAACTACCTCGATTTGCAGATTGGTGGATTAGATAGAAGCTGGCAGAGGCCCCCCGGTGTTGCAGCAAAACTCATAGACAGCAGAGCTTCCAATGGTAGTGTAACGTTTTTCATTAATATTTTGTTTCTAAGCAGCTATTAAAATCGTCAGCAAGAAAATGTGTCATTTTCAAGATGCTTTGGTTAGCCTAATTTTTCGAGGTGTGAAAAAAAGACATTGATAAGCTCTCTTTCGGACATGTTTAGCCGATCTGCATTGCAATCTGTTGCAAAGATAGTGTTACAAAATTTGAGCTCGAGCTTCTTGAATCTAATTTATTCTTATTTGTAATTTGTCAGGGATGTATTATATTGAGTACACGTTGAAAAATCCAGGAGAAAGTCGCAGGCATTTGTATTCAGTTCTGGGGATGGCTGATAATGGTACTTACAACAGACTATATACTCTCACTGGGCAGGTCAGTCTTGCCATAACCTAGATGCATTTATAGTCGAGCATCTACATCTACTTTGTCTTGTTCGATGTATAAAATGTGTTGTTTTTGCCACATCGGTCCATTCAGAATTGACTATTTGTTGTGATGAGATGAGAATGACCAAACAACCCAATGCAGTATTAGCTAAATAATTCCGTTCTTTAAATTGAATTAAAAAAAAAATCTATTTTTGTTTTGTGCTGCAGTTTGTTGATGAAGATGAAGAAAAACTCGGTCCAATGATACAGAAAGTAAGATGCTCTCGTTAATTTATTGCACAATGCCGAAGCAATATCTCATGCTTAGTGTCACGTTTTATCAATCTGAATTAGTGTGTTTGTAAGAGTTTGTGACACAAAATCTTTGGTCTTTCCCCTGCAGGCTGTTTCGTCTTTCAGATTAATCTAGTGAGGGTGGTGACACTGTGTTCAGTCCATGGTTGACATTACAATTTTGGATCCAATTACCAGGATTACTTTGATTGTTGAAATACTGAGAATTGCAGAAAAGCAAAAAATATATAATAGTAAATACAGATTCATTCATCTCATTTGGGTTAATTTACTTTATAATGATCCATCTTGATTTTTAACTGTTTATCCCAATTTGAAAATTTACTTGCTTAAAATAGTGCATTCAATCATAGTTTTACTCTCTGAATAAATTAGGTGTATAGCTGATTCTAATGGCAAAATGTTATGGTCAGTGTGTTTTTTCTTCATTAATTTTTTTTTTTTAATTTCCTCTCGTAGATGCTGCAAACTCCAAATTAAAACAAACGTTTTTTTTATGTGCCAATGTATGCATAGTGCAACTTATATTAAGTGCGGGATAATACAATTCCAAACCACTTTTTACAAATTGGTACAGCATAATTGAACAGACGCACAAAAAAAAGTTGAACATAAGTATATATTTTTTGAACACTGTACTATC
The DNA here is from genome assembly GCA_947034835.1 of Ballota nigra. Taxonomy (NCBI): domain Eukaryota; kingdom Viridiplantae; phylum Streptophyta; class Magnoliopsida; order Lamiales; family Lamiaceae; genus Ballota; species Ballota nigra. Next base: position 117,333,411 of record OX344721.1, on the reverse strand, counting down.
TTGTAAATAGTGGTGTTCAATTGTATTATTTTGTGAATGCCCCTATAATTTTTTTAACAAAGAAATATTAACTTGTTAATTTTACTGTTTTCACTAAAAATAATATTTGTGCACCCCGTGGAAGGTATTGTTACTCTAATATATGATGTAGCAACTTCTATAAAAAGCAAAAATTATGTAGCTACCTGTTCTCACTGCAACACTACCCACTCTGGTAAGGAAATAAGAACAAAATCCATCACATTATTTTTTTCCTTTTCTTGGAATGCACCAAGATTCGTTTACCTAAAAGAATTACATCCTCCTGAATAGCAATTACCTATATACTTATATCGTAATCAAGGGTGTAAAGTCGAAAATCGCTAATCGGACGGATTTGGAACGCCTAGCACCCGGGCTGCCTAGTCGACAGGAATTTTTTTTAAATTTTTGCTCTCTATATCTCACTAATATGGTCAAAATCATTTGATAACTTTCAACAGATAATAATCAATACATATATAAACTACAAATTGATAAAAATTTAATGACAAACAAAAATACATAATAATTTACATCAAATTAAGTGAAATTCTCTAAAGAGCGTCGTTTCAAGGCGGAAAAAAATAAAAACAATAGATGTCTAACCTGCCTAGGCGGATATACTAAAATAGGGTCGGCTTATGACCGCCTAGTGCCTAGGCGTCGCCTAGAGGGATTTTTGCATCACTAATTGTAACTGGTGAGATGCGTGTTTTGTGTAGCTTTTGACGCTCATTATAACCAATCCCTTCAAGGCTAACAGAACATAACACATCAAACCGATCCCCTGAAGCAATCGAGCGGGTAACCTGAACATGCAGCTCAAGGAAAATTTCTCATCGCGTAGTATTTCGTCAAGTATTCATACAACAGAGGGTTTATAACACCGATGTATCAATCAATCTTAATAGGACTCTCCCCAGTTTTGGGAGCAGCAGTTTTGTGAAACAGAATTGTTAGTCGATCAGCATAGAGCCGGTTCTGTAGATATTGGAATTGCTGCCATTTCCTCTCCATTTGCAACTCCAATTCCTCAAACTCAACGATCTTGTCTTCAATCTCCCTTGTCTAAAAAAAAATTATATAATTACCATAAAAACCGGCAGTTGTGAATAATCCACGCAAAATGAAAATAAAACACTTGCAATACCTGAGTGGCGATTCCAGATATTGCTTCCTCCAGCTTATCTTCCTCCTTCTCCAGCTCCAATCTCGCTTCTCCAAGTGCTTTTTCCTTCGTATTTGTCTCATTACCATTAGATGCATTAGCAGATTCTGAAATGCAAAGTCCGGAGAATTGTCACTTTTTTTTTAAAGTTCAACTGATGCAAATAACAGAGGAGCAACTTTGTCTCTCATTTTACCAGACCAAGTCAAAACACATCCTTTATTGCTTTAGAGAAGATGTACTATTACGCAAGGAAGAAGACACATACTGGATCTATAAGATGAAATCATGTCAAACATTTCACTGCTGTTTATGCTATCAAACTTTCGTTTAAACCCCAATAAAGCTACACAAGGAAATCTGTGGGAACAAATTTAATTTTTTTTGCATCGCCTAACGTATGCTAGTTTACCTCGGGAACATCAGACTGACGGATTTCTTCCAACACACACTAGTATGAATTGACAGTTGATATTTTTATTGGTCTATCCAATTGTCATATTATTTCTCTTATACAAAGTTGGTAACTTGGTATGCACTATGCAGGAAAGGTTCCTTCAAGATGACCAAAAAAATATACACCATGAGGTTTCAGAATTCAAGTTTTACTTTCTATAGAAATAATATTTAACCCTAAAACTTTTGCTATCATTTGATTTTCCATGTAAATATTAAATAAACAGATTGTAACAACAAATTTAATTTGCTTGCACGGATATTAATTCCTTAAATAAAGATGGCAGGTTATGTTAGACTTAGCCTTGTAGAAATAGACAAAAGTGAGATGCAAATATTAGTTCCATAAAGATGACAGGTTTTGTTAGACTTAGCCATTCATAACCATTCGAGGGCCATTTATGTGTTCATAAAACAGAGGATACTATTTATTCCTTCCGGTGCATCTTTCATGCTGATTGCAGAGTTGCATCTCAAAATTTTGAATACTAGCAAAGTCGATTATTAACATAAAACTTAGTAATAGCATAAACCTCCTGTAAATTCAATTCTTTTATGTGTTTGTTCAGAATTAAAAATTTTCCTGCTTTTCTCTACGTTTTGGCAGGAGGATCTCGATGAACTGAAAAATGTTTTTATGAGAATTGAAAATCTTAATGAAAATCAGAGGATGCACATATGTGAAGCACTGGAAATTGATATGCATTTGATACCTTGTTGTTTCATATCACCAAGATCAGGCAAAGCCGCTACTGCAGCACGAGCTGTCTGTTCTGCAACATCTACTCCAACCAAAGTGGAGAGGAAGACAGCCTGGAGAGAGAGATTAACAAAATAAAATTGACTCACTAATTAAAATTGTATCAATATAAATAATAATAAATATATAATGTCATCAATCTTTTTAAATGAATAACGGGTTGTTTGCATAAAAAGTTCTCCATCAATATCCACCGCATATGTGTTTTGGTAGATGTGATGCTCAATTACACAGATATAATAATGAGGTAACAATTGAGAAATTCCATACGAATAACAAAACTTCAACATTGTTTAAAAATCATAGGATGTGTACCCATTACCTCACATAAATTTCAGACAATCGATAGTCTAACTACAGCTATGTAATCATCTAGCCATTATTCTTTTACCCAAAAAAGGAGGAAGCTGTTACCTGTGCCATAATTGGGTTACTTGCATCAGCAAGAGGTGAAAGATGTATTCTTTTGTTTGGCATTGTTACATTTTGTAAATCTAACTCACTGTCGAGCTCCGCAGATTCTGGAGGCCCATCAAATTGTTCACCAAATGGAAGCTTTATAAACCGAGCAGCACATTCCTTCGCGCTTCTTCCACTAACATGCTCTGCAACTTTCTTCCAATCATCACTGTAATGCATGACGGCTTCTAGCAGTTGCAATGTCTCTTTGTCAACCCAATCTGTCTTTCCCTCATCGCTGATCTCAACGCGCTTAAAATCCGACGAACTCAAACCCACTCTATAGTTACCCCGCACATAGCACCTCGCACAAAGCGTCATATCATGCTGCTCACATGTTAAACACAGATTCAGAATTCAACATTCAACCATATATCTTGTTCTACCATCAAGAAACATAGTTGACACAAACAAATTAGAGTTAATATCAATTTGCATACATGTACTATACCAAATTGATTGATTTTAACCTAAAATATAGTAAAGATTACAATCGGATAATTTAATATAGTATAGACTGCAATTGGATATTTATAAAGTGTATGTTGCAAATTGATATTATTAGGCATAAAAAAGTGTGAACCTTCTCAGATGCAAAGCAGGCAATGGTGCAGGGAGTCTTGCAACCGCTGCAAACCCTCTTCTTCGCCGGAGTAACATCGGCGCCGCCACCAGAAGCGCCATCGCCGCCTTGAGCAGCGCCGGAAGCGGACTTGTTGTCCTTATCCTCCCACTTCAATTGGGGCTTCGAATTAGAACCGACGTAGTTGATCAAACCCCAGGCCTCCAGAAAATCGAAAACCCTCCGAATGGACCCCACATCGCCGACGATCGTCTTGCGCACCTCGGTGAAAGTGATTTTACGGCTAGGATTTTCACGGAAGCGCCGTATGATGGCATTTCTGTAATATTTATAAACCCTAGGGTTCTTCGAGGGCGACCTTCCGTCGAAGAACTCCGGCAGAAACCTAGCCTCGCATTCATGAACAGCGTCCCACGAAAACCACCCTTCGGAATAAAATCAACAATTAATTAATATAAAACAATAAATCATCCCCTTTTTAAAATCATTGTAAATTAAACGAGCGTACTAGAGTAGCTAGGAATATGAATAACTTCGGGTTCGGAGGGGCGGGGGGTGACGGTGGCCGGAGTGGTGGCTGCAATTGGAGGGGTAGCATTTGGGGTGGTGGCGGGAGCTGAGGCTGAGGGGGAGATAGGAGTGGTGGCGGAGGGAGGCGGCGGGTCGGAAGAGGGAGCGGCGGGTGCGGCGGAGGAGAGTTCAGGGGCGGATTTGGAAGGAGGAGGAGTTTCAGTGGCCATAGTTGTATTATTTTTCAATTAGGGCACTACTACAAGTCTACAACCACTTTTAAAATTGAAAGGGGGATTTGCACTTTGAACCCTAGAATTGCATTGAATATCATTTATACCCATAAAAATGTTCCAGATTTTTGTGTAAAGTTCCACTACTAACGCCTGGGTTATTCTATATTTTGTTCCAACTTATTTTAACCGTCTTTTATGAAATAATTAATAAGTTAATTGTGGTGATGTTTAGCAAACTCTATTTTACTGCTAATTTTTTTTAAAAAAAATAATTTCTACAATATTTATAACTAGGGTGCACCCCCGCGAATTTCGCGGTCTGAAACTTTTTACTGTTTTAAATTGTATTTTGCAGTTAGAATTTTATTAAAAAAAATGTGTATTACAATCTGTTATTCATAGTAAAATATTACATGGTGGCAATATTTTTGTAGCATCATATGATATCTCAGTGACAATATCTTTTCCAAAATATTTTAATTCCCTCCTACAAATTTCACATCTATCAATATTTTACAAAAATAAATTCCAAAAATATCTTAGAAAAGAAATCGTTCAACTGAGAAAAAAGATTTGCTTGCATTAATTTAATATTTAAAATAATATTTTATATTATACGTAAATATTTTGTTTCCATTGATTAAAATATATTCATAATTATTGTATTTTAGAGTAAGACATTTTTTAAAGTTTTAATACTTAAATTCACTCCACATATTTTTAAAGTTCTTTTTGGCCAACACTATAAGTTTTTAACCATGAAATTTATTCCACATATTTTTTTAGAAATATACATTATTTATATAATAGTCTTTTACTTATTTATCATATGCAATACTATTTTAATATTTTCATGTTAAAACATTATAAAAGAGAAATTGAAATCCTAGTCTAGAAAAGAACATATGTATTTTACATTTTAATGGTTTATTTTGACGGTAAGATTTTATCCGAAAATAAACTTTTGTATTAAAATCTATTATTGAAGGCAAGATATTATATTTGGTGACATTTTTTTATTTTTATTTTTTTGTATCATACACTATTTCGGTGACAATATCTTTTCTTAAATATTTCAATTTTCTCCTACAAATTTCACATCTATCATACTTTGCAAAAATAACTTCCAAAAATATCTAAGCAAAGAAATCGTTCAACTGTGAAAAAAGATATGTTTGCATTAGTATAATAATTAAAATTATATTTCATGTATTACGTAAAAAAAATTATTGAAGGCAAGATATTATATTTTGTGACATTAATTTTTTTGGTATCATACACTATTTCGGTAACAATATATTTTCTGAAATATTTCAACTTTGTTCAACCGTGAAAAAAAACTTACTTTCATTAATATAATATTTAAAATATTATTTCATATTATGCGTATATATTTTATTTTCATTAGTAAATCAATTTTTTTTTTGCCATCACTATCATTACTAATTCATAAAAAAAATTATTCCACATATTTTAAGAAAAAACATATACATTAATTATATAAGATTTAACAATCTTTTACTTATTTATCAATTACAATACTCTTTTAATATTTGTATGTTAAAAAATATTAAAAAAAAATATCAAAATCCTAGTCCATAAAAGAATATCTATATTTTGCAATTTAATAATCTATTTTGGCCGTATAATTTTATCCAAAAATAAAATTTTCTATTACAATCTATTATTGAAGGAAATATATTTTATTTGGTTGCAATATTTTTTTAGTATCATACGCTATTTCGGTGAAAATATCTTTTCTAAAATATTTTGAATTCTCTCCTACAAATTTCACATATATCAATATGTTGCAAAAAATAAATCCTAAAAACAAAACATCCAACAATGAAAAAAAGAATTGCTTGCATTAATTTATTATTTAAAAGAATATTTCATATTATACATAAATATTTTGTTTACATTGATTGAATTTTATTCAGATTTGTAGTATACTATAGAGAATAACAACTCTAAATTTTACAAATAATTAATTACTAAAAAAACTAAAAAAAAAATCTTCATCCGTCGATTTCCAAATTATCTCAATAAACAGGGGTTGTGAGACCCTTTTTGTTACAATGATGCTCCGGTGTTGGATCGTCATACCAAGTATTTATTCATATTTATGCAAGAAAAAAAATTACGGTTCAATTAGATTAAAATAAAATTGATCTCTTACCCAATGTGGTGGTTTGCGGTATTCCGATGCGGTTTAAGGCCGCGGTGGTCCGAGGAAAAAAAAATCCATGTGGAGGCGGCGGTTCGTGAATAACCTGAGAGAAGAGAGACGACAACGTGAGAGAAGAAGAGAAGAGAGAAAAACAATATTATACATATAAAGAAAAATCAAACAATGAATGAGAAAATAAAGAGAAGTGAAGATGATTAGGGTTGTAAATCAGAATGAAAACTAAACTGAGATTTGACATTTATAGAAAATGCAAAATGAAATGTACGGTTGAGATTAAAAGTATAAAATATATGGTGTAGATTAAGTCTTAATATGATTTAAAATATACCTAAAATAACTTTTAAGGAGAATGCAGGATTTTGAAATAAATGATTTGAGAGGTGCCACATCATTTTAAGAGAAATATGGTGCTGACACATCATCTTGGAGAGGTTTAGAAATATAGTTTAATAAGATTACTATTTTAAATAATAAAAATCAATTTTGTCAAAGCAAGTGCTTTTGAATTTTTTAAAATTCATTCTAGCATAACTACTCCATAAATAACTGTCTAGCTATCAATAAAAGTTATTTTGTTTGCAAACACATATTACTTCAAAAATCTAATTTAAAATCACTTTATTTTCAAATACTTAATATTTTTAATTTTATTATAAAAATCAATTAATATTACCTTTTTAAAATGAATAAAGTTTCAAAACACACCCTTATCCAAACTTATTTATTTTTTATGAATTCAATAAACAAGTTTGTGCTTTTCGGCTTTTCGCATTCGTTTTATTTAGGGCACGGCTATTAACATCCACGATAATACTTTGTTCACCCACTACTAAATTAACCTACTATGTATATTGCTTATTTTTTTATTTTTTCTTAATACACCCCCTTAAAATTTACAACTATAACCTTAATATAATATTTACATCATTTATTATATATACACACCCATCAATTTGAAATTAAAAAAATAGCACATCAACAATTATTTTTTATTTTAATTGAACCACCGCTTCATGCCATTTAAAAAATACCACAATTTCTCTTATTTTCATGGTGTACCAATTTATAGATAAACAAAAATACTTTAATCTCATTTAAATTGTGTCTTTATAATTTATACTTTTAGGATTATACTTTTTTTTTCTTTTTTCTTTTTTTTTTTAATGGTGCAACGGTGTGAAAGAATAGAAAATTTTACGTGAATTCCAAGATTTTGGGGATGGTGTTGAAAGCATGAGTGTTGAATAAATATAATGTTTATTTTTTATAAAAGGTATATTAGTAGTTTTATTAAATTTTTTTTTAAAGGTGGATGAACAAAACATTTTCACGTGGGTGAATAGCAGCGCCCTTTTATTTATTCCCAATAAATTTGATAAACCCATTTCCCTGATAAAAAATAAATTTATCTCATACACTAAAAAAAAAGTGAATATCCTACAAATATTCTCGTCCTTCAAGTTAAGGGATTATTATCACATTTTAATTAGTTATTTCTCTTCCTGTTCTCATTTTATCATTAGTCATTTCCTATTTTACAATGAGACAATACTCCCTTCATCATATAAGGTACGTAGAGGGAAGAAATATTTTAATTTTCATTCAGTTGAGAAATATTGAATCAAGTGTGACCTAACTTATGGTACAACTTGTTGCAATTAATTTCGTAAATATATTTTCTTATGGTACAACTTGTTGCAATTTCGTAAATTATTAATGCAACTTCAATTTATTTTGGAAATGTTATGATTCTCACATCCGAATGGAGAAAAAAAGTGGATGGAACAAATCATGTGAATAGTAAATTTGTGTTTACTTTGTGTTGGATGTGGTGGGGGTGGATGAACCTTTATGTCAAATCAATACTTTTGAGTGATGGTGATGTATTATTTTATTATTGTTAGTTAGTGGAATAATAATTTGGTGTAAGAAAAGTAGGAGAGATAATGATTATGTGTAAGAAAAGTAGGAGAGATAATGAGTTGGTGTAAGAAAAGTAGGAGAAAGGATGAATTGGTGTAAGAAAAAGTTGTAAAGTGAAAGGTTTAGGGGTGCAGATGTATAATATGGGTGGGTGTGTATTTGAATGGAGGATAAGATGTGCAAATCCAAAAAGTGACTGGGATGGGGGGAAGTCCATCCATCCCCCATCCGGATGTGTCCAACGCAAAGTAAACAGTGTCCCCTAAAGCTATTGAAAATGTTCATTCTTCAATTATATCGAGGGTGTGTTTGCAAAAAATCATGCTTTTTGATTAGGCGTGAAATTGTCAAGATTCGTAGCTTGAAATACCCCAATCATGGTCGAGTTTATAGAGTATTTAGAGTCAATTGAGCATTATTTCTACACATTGATGAATTTGTCTCTTTGATGCTCATAGGTGAATAGAGGACGAAAAACGGAGTTCGTAGGACTTTGAATCGACTCAAACGGATGCCCGGATGAGAAGATATTGAAGAAATACGATTGGTATTAGTGCGGACGAGGAAAAGTATCACTTGGGAGGAGTTAGAAGTCACTCGAGTGACTAGGTCGAGCGCCCCCGCTCGAGCGCATTGCTCGAGCGCCTAAACGTACAGAACTATTCTTGCGCTCGAGCAGCTCGAGCGCCACCGCTCGAGCGAATTGCTCGAGCGCCCAAAACATACAGAGAGATTTCAGCGCTCGACCGGCTCGAGCGGAACCGCTCGAGCGATTGTGTCATTCGAGCTACACTGCTCGAGCGGGACCGCTCGAGCGTTTTGCTCGAGCGCCCATGGATTTTTGCCTCCGGATGCGTATTTTCGGCCCATTAACTCCCGTTTCGACCCGGTGCCTATATATACCTCTTCCAAACATGTTTTAAAAAAAAACATCATAGACCCGACTTTTAGAAATAATTTTAGACTTAGTTTTTGAAGAGGAGAAGAACGAGCAAGCTTTACTTTTACGTTGTTGAGGTTTTTCATACGATTTCTTAGTTTCTTTTCGTTTCTTAGTTTCTTTTCATTAGCTTGATTACTTTAAACGCTTTGAACGTCGTTTTAGTTAATTAAATTTCAGTTCTTCGTATTTATTTTCTTTAAACCCTAGTTCATGTTTCGTATTTTCTTTCTTCAATTCATCATGTTTATGTTCGTCGTTTCTTCTATTGCTTTAATGTTTGTTAAAACCATGTCCGGCTAAAACCCTTGCATGCTTAGGGTAGGATGAACTCGTAGAAGTAGGATGTGGGTACGTAATTAGGGTAACTCGTGACGTTAGTTTTAATTCTCTTAATTAATGAATTCTTATAATTAATCTGAACTTTACTTTTGAATTTAGTACGAAAGTGTTAGAGAGAGGACGACCGCATCACTCAATAACAATTAGTAGTCTTAACGAGAAGGTTTAGGAAAGGTTAATTCATCTACCAGTTTAGTGAAGGAGGACGACCGCATCACCTTAGTTAAATTAGGGTCTCATTAATTGAGCACAATCCATTAACTTGTTAGTGGATTAGTGAAGTCGAGTGTTAGGGTAAAGTATTAGGGTTTAGAATCTTGAGCTTTCACCTTGCATTCTTTTACTTAGGTTAATTCTTGTTTGTCACGATTACTTTGATTATGTACCTGCTCCGTTAGTATACGTAGGGATTCCTATCCTGAGCATCACCATCTCTTATTTGAATCCAACCCTTAGTTAATTCGTTTGCTTTAGTATTTTAGTAATTAGTTTAATTCAGTCTTTTAATTAATTCTTTCAAAAAAACCCAAAAACATTACACTCATATTAACTACAACACGTAGATCTTCAGGGATCTATTCGCATATACACCATCCCTTGGGTTCGATAATACTTGGTCCCTATACTTGCCCATACTACAGTGAACCCGTTCTCTTGCGGGGTAGCTACTAGTAGAAGCTAGTGTAGTTCGCTTCAAGTCAATGGCGCCGTTGCCGGGGATGGCGTTGTATGCTTTTGAATAGGACTTGTAGATAGCTTAGTAGTTAGTAGTGGGTGATTTATTTTCTGTTTTTATTTTTTATTTGTATTCAATCGGCAGTTGCGTTTTGACCCTTCTGCTAGTGTGTCAGGTTTATGAAAACACGCTCACAAGGCAATACGAGCGAAGAGAGAATACCGTTGGACCCTGAGACAATAGCCAGAAGGAACCGAGCCTTCTTGAGAAGGATGAACGCTGCCGACTTAGGAAAGGAACCAATGGATATCAATAATGAGTTGGACGATGCTGCCAACGATTTCAATCAGGCAGTAGACCGAGTTGAAGGCACTGGAGTTAGTGGTAGCCAGAATCAAATTCCATTAGGGGATAGCCAGAGCCTAAACCCGGATACACGAAACGTAGGGAATCCAGCTCAGAACCTTGTCCATAATCCTCATAACAACCCTGCTTACCCACAAAACCCAAATAACCCTTTTAACAACCCAGTATACCAACATTACCCATACCCACCTTATCCTTACCCACCATATCCATATCATCCACCACCAGTCTATAATCAACCACCTGTTTACCCACCACCACCCCAACAAGTACCAGTACCTGCTGCTAATCCTCAACACGTTCCTCAGAACGTAGATCACAATATGGCTATTCGAGGGAGGTTTGCAGCACAGCCACAGCGGTACTATGATGGAGTGGCTTTGCCTCCTGTTGAGGCGAACAACTTCTCGATATCACCGGGGATTTTAAAGCTGCTGACCGAGAATCAGTTCAAATGGGTGATCGGGAAGGAGAATCCTCACACACATCTGAGGAGCTTTCTCATGATAGCCTCAACATTTAATTACAATGGCATGTCTGAAGATGCCAAGAGGCTTAGGCTGTTCCCATTCTCATTGACGGGAATAGCCAAGGAGTGGTACGATAATACGCTCCCGCGGGGAGGTATTACCACTTGGGCCGAGCTCGAGCGTCTGTTCCTCGAGCGATTCTACCCTCCATCGAGAACGATTAAAGCTAGAATTGAGATCTCGTCCTTTCGCCAGAAGTCTGGAGAGGATTTACGCCAAGCGTGGGAGAGATACTCAAATATGCTGATAGAGTGCCCGCAGCACGGGTACAACGAGGGAGACATTATGGCATTCTTCTATAGTGGTGCCAACAAGACGGGGCAAGACCATTTAGACACTTGTGCGGGCGGAGCATTTTTGAACCAAGGCATAGAGAGGTGTAGAGAGATCGTTGACAACATTGTCACGAATGCCGGTGCTTGGAGTGGAGATGCAGATTTTCAGAGAGTGCATCAGGTTGAAGAGGGAGAAGGAACGAGAAGGCTATTGATGGCCATGATGGAGAAGATCAACAACCTCGAGTTGGGGAAGAGTTTGGGTGGAGAACATGCAGTAGAGAATGAGAGAGTAGACCAACCAAGTGGACAGCAAGAGGTAGCCAATTACATGGGAGGTCCGTATTACAATCAGAATGGCTACCAAGGTGGAAATCAGTATGGAAGGCCTTCTTATGGCAAACCATTTGTGCCTCCAGGCCCTCAGCCACTTCAAAATCAATGGAGGAACACACAAGGAGTTCAAGGAGGCCAGCAGCCTCCTCAAAACACATGGAGGAAGAATGATAACTTTTCTTATGCTAACCCAAAAGTTGGTGTTACTGTTCCTGCAGGTGTTGATCCGGGGTCTAAACCTCCTGGTGGAGAAGGCGGTGCATCAACCGAGGAGATGTTGAGAGCGATTCTTCAGAAGGTGGAGGAAGGGAGCAAGCGGTTGTCATCCTTGGAGTACGATGTGAAGGAGCTGCATAAGAAAGGTGATCAACGTGATCAAGAGCTCCAGAAGATGAATGTTGAGTGGACTAGAACTCAACAAGAGAACAATCGAAGGTTCACTTCTTTAGAGCTCCAGATGAGCCAAATTGCAAAATCAGTGAATAGAATGTCGGAGGGAAACCCGAAAGAGCATTGCAAGGCGATCCAGCTTAGAAGTGGAACCAACTATGAAGGTCCTCAGATGCCTGCTGATTCTGAGACGCCCCAAGAAGAGATTGAGCCCAAAGGGGATGGAGTTGAGACTGAGGAGAAAGAAGTTGAGAAAGGAGTTGGGATTGAAAGTGAAGGGGTTGAGAAGGGAGAAAGAGTTCCTAAGTGGAAGAAGACAAAGGAAGCAAGGGATAAAGTGAAAGAAACAGAAAGAGATGAATGGGGGGTACCCAAATCTATGATACCCGTCCCATATCCACAGCGCTTCATGAAAAAGAAGCTTGATGAGAAATTCGCTAAGTTCCTTGATGTTTTTAAACAATTGCATATTAATATTCCTTTTTATGATGCTTTGGAACAGATGCCGCATTATGCGAAGTTTTTGAAGGACTTGATTGTGAAAAGACGGCGAGTGGATGAGCCGAAGTTGGTGCAGTTGAACCACGAGGTGAGTGCATTAGTGCACAAGGCGCTGCCACCGAAGCTGAAGGATCCCGGGAGTTTCACGATCCTATGTGATATTGGGAACGGGATCAAGAAGGGAGCGTTGTGCGACCTAGGGGCGAGCATCAATCTCATGCCGTTGTTGCTTTTCAAGAAGTTGGAAGGTGGTGAACTTCAACCCACAATGATGACGCTTCAACTAGCCGACCGGTCTATTACTCGACCTCAAGATGTGGTTGAAGACGTCCTAGTGAGAGTTGGAGATCACATCTTTCCAACCGACTTTGTAGTGCTAGAGATGGAGGAAGATGAGCACGTGCCCCTGATCTTGGGAAGACCGTTCTTAGCTACGGCGGGGATGGTGCTAGACGTGGCGAATGGGAAGATTACGTTGAAGGTTGATGATCAAGAAGTGAAGATCTCCCTATATGAAGCCATGAAGCACCCGAAGGAGGATGAGAGCTTGTATGGCATGGATGCAATTGATCCTCATGTTGAAGACACGCCTTCTATCCCTAATCCTTCTCATATTCATGATTTTGTTAGTCCTTCACCTGTTGAGTTAACCTATGAGCGTTATGATCTTGATTATGTTGATAGGGATAAAGTGAATAAGTTGAAGGAGGAAGAGGTGAAAAGTGTAGACGTGGTCCAGCTGGAAGGAAAAGGAGGAGTTAAGAAGAAGAAGTCAAAATTCAAGAAATTGTTTAGTAAGACTCCTCCAGAAAGAGGCAAGAAGGAGTTGAGACCCATAACACTTGGGGATGAGAAGGGAGCAAAAGAGCTCATGATGGTAGGGCATCAAGGAAAGGAGTTCAAACACCACTCTTATGAGAGTAAGGGAGGTAAATTTGAGTATGATGTCCCATAAGCTCCTTTGAGCTTGGTCCGGCATGAGGACCTTAAAAATAACGCTGAATGGGAGGCAACCCATTTTTATTTGCTTTCATTTATTTTTAGTGTCTTTTTATATTATTAGGGAGTTATTTTGAGTCGTATGTTTAACCTCGTATTTGAGTGAGTTGCTTGTAGGATTGTCTCTAAAGGAGTAAAGGTATCATGGAGTTACTCAGATTGAAGGAACCAACTTGAGACAAGGAAGTGTGCAAAGCTATTGAGAGAAATTGAATTATTTGGTTGAGGTAACCCACAACCCCAAACTTAGACTTCTAGCAAGGTCGAAGTTTGGGGGGTGGAGATTTTTATGTTTCTTGTTACATTGCACATGCATGCACGCCCTTATCTTTGAGTTGAGTTTGATTGATTATTGGTTTGTTGAGATACTCCTTGGGCTATTATTAATTTGTTTTGTTACTCAATATTTTATGCCTATCAATCACCTTATGCTTGTTGATTGCTATCTTTGAGTATGATTTGATGAGTAGAGTGAGTTGTAAGAGTGAGTTAGAAATTCTTTTGTGTGAGTGTTTGAGTTTGAGTTGATTAGGGAGAGAACCCGTATTCTTATGAGTTTTCTTTTGAGTGCTTGTGTGATGAGAGTGAGAATTCACTAGGACTAGCATGGATGTGAAAGCCGTGAGATTTGAGCCTTACGAGATTTAAATGCATGAGTTAATCTCTTCGTTTGTGAGTGAATCATCACTTTAGAGGATGCTAGAACTTGTGTGTGCTCTTGCTCCTTGATTGTGTCTAGTTTGAAATGCCGAATGTGATCTTAGGCCATCTTTGATTTGAATGAGTCACTTAGCCAAAAATTTTCCTTACCATTGATATTTGTCCCTTGTTAGCCCCTTTGAGCCTAAAGCCTATTTTATTTGCTAGCACATATGAACACTATTCCAATTCCTAAGCCTTTTTGTCCAAATTTGAGTGGAGAATAGGAAAAGTGTGAATGTGAAGGGAGTGAATTGAGTTGAAAAAGGAAAATGTTGTTTGTTGAGTGAATATGAGAAGAAGGTGTGATGAAGTTTTGAGATGTGGGAAAAAGAGAAAGAAAATTGAGAATGAGCAAAAAGAAAAAAATGAGCTCATGTGTTTGTGAGAAAAAGAGAAAAAAAGTGAAGTGATTGAAAAAAAAGAGTGAGGAAGAAAAAAAAAATTTGAAGTGTTGAGAGAAGTGGAATTGAAAGAGTGTTGATTGAATATGTTTGAAGTAGTCTGTTCCTAATCTCGAAGTACCAAAGTTTGATTTTCTATTCTCCATTCACTTTAGTCACTTTACCTTATATTGTTATCCCACCTGTCCAAAGAGCCTACATTACAACCTTGAGAAAAGTCCTTTTTGATTCGGCATTGATTTCTAGAGTATGGTCGGAGTTAAGAGTGCTTACAAGGCTATGGCTGTCAATATGTGTGATTGATTGTTTGAGTGAGTCCCTTAATCATTGATATACACTTGTGAGGGAGTGAAACACATCGTTGAGTGCACATCCATGTTTGATCTCTGTGTTTCTTGTTGTTGTTGCATGAGTACGATAAAAGAAAGTGAGTGAGTATACGGGTGATTGACTTTTGAAGCTTGAGTTCATTAGCTTGCATGATTGATATTTTTTTGATTCATTCCTAACAATTTCACTTGACTTGTTATTTCGTTGCTTGAGGACAAGCAACATGGTAAGTTTGGGGGGGTTGATTAGGCGTGAAATTGTCATGATTCGTAGCTTGAAATACCCCAATCTTGGTCGAGTTTATAGAGTATTTAGAGTCAATTGAGCATTATTTCTGCACATTGATGAATTTGTCTCTTTGATGCTCATAGGTGAATAGAGGACGAAAAGCGGAGTTCGTAGGACTTTGATCGACTCAAACGGATGCCCGGATGAGAAGATATTGAAGAAATACGATTGGTATTAGTGCGGACGAGGAAAAGTATCACTTGGGAGGAGTTAGAAGTCACTCGAGTGACTAGGTCGAGCGCCCCCACTCGAGCGCATTGCTCGAGCGCCTAAACGTACAGAACTATTCTTGCGCTCAAGCAGCTCGAGCGCCACCGCTCGAGCGAATTGCTCGAGCGCCCAAAACATACAGAGAGATTTCAGCGCTCGACCGGCTCGAGCGGAACCGCTCGAGCGATTGTGTCATTCGAGCTACACTGCTCGAGCGGGACCGCTCGAGCGTTTTGCTCGAGCGCCCATGGATTTTTGCCTCCAGATGCGTATTTTCGGCCCATTAACTCCCGTTTCGACCCGGTGCCTATATATACCTCTTCCAAACATGTTTTAAAAAAAAACATTATAGACCCGACTTTTAGAAATAATTTTAGACTTAGTTTTTGAAGAGGAGAAGAACGAGCAAGCTTTACTTTTACGTTGTTGAGGTTTTTCATACGAATTCTTAGTTTCTTTTCGTTTCTTAGTTTCTTTTCATTAGCTTGATTACTTTAAACGCTTTGAACGTCGTTTTAGTTAATTAAATTTCAGTTCTTCGTATTTATTTTCTTTAAACCCTAGTTCATGTTTCGTATTTTCTTTCTTCAATTCATCATGTTTATGTTCGTCGTTTCTTCTATTGCTTTAATTTTTGTTAAAACTGTTGGTGAACGAATCTAATCGTAAGGATTAGTGGCTGTTTTAATCCGTTTTTACGTCACCAATCAATAACGTGTGATTGATTACCACCGTAAATGGTAAATCGAGGTATGAATTTATCGAATTTGTAAATTCGGTAGTCGAAATTGGACTTATTTCGTGTATGTGTGAGTTTGGGTGTGTTTGTGTGTATTTTCTATCTGAAATTCGATTTTTTTTTTATAAATAAGCTGGAGAACAACTATTTATAGAGGCTAGCAAGCATGAGGTGCTTCTGACTCTTGGTCTCCCTAGCTTGCATGCCTGACATGTGTCCTTTGACCTTAGTTTGACCTTATCTAAGCTGAATCTTAGTTACAAAGTCTTCTTTTGGGCCTTATCTCGGACTCATTGTTGTTCGCCTAGGTCGGCTTGACTGATCTTGATGACCCTTCAACTGAAAGTTGTTCGCCTCTTGAAGTTGTACTTTGGAAGTTGTTCGCCTTATGGCTTTAGGATCTTTGTCCTTTGTTCACTTGTACACACTTCTTTGGCTATTTGTTATATCATAGTTTGACCAAGTTGTTCGTCATTGATGACTTCACAGTTGGCTCATTCTTGGTCTCGGGTCTAAATACCTGTTCGCCCATTAGTTGTTCGTCGGGGAGTTGTTCGTCACTTTACTCACCTCTACATAATCCTTGATGTAGCTTTAATCCTTGTTCGCCATTTATTGACTTATGTTCGCCTATCAACAATTGCCCCCTATCCTGGCTATATGTTGCCCCAGACGAGCAACTTTGTGGCGAGCAACTATAGTTAGGATATCAAAATGATGAGGGTTGGGGCGAACATCATTGGCTTGGGCGAGCAACATACGGTCTGCCGTTTCGTCTTCCCAAGGTCTGGGAGTTGTACGAAGATGACGTGGGCGGCATGGCTGTGCGCCGCCCACGCGCGAGCAATCCCGAGGCCACGCGCCCCTATAATTACATATAGGTCCCTAAATTTTTGAACTTGTATGGAAATTACCCCGTTTTCTCTCAATTCGGCCCCAGGGCTTTTGGGAAATTTCGTCTGGGACCCCGCTTTTGCTTGGGGTATAAATAGTGGGAAAACTGTAATTTTTCCCACTTTTCCCCCTCTTGCAACAGTGCTCCGGCGAATCCTTCCTTCCTCCGGCGATTTCGAGCTTTCCGGCGTCCGTTCCACCGTATTTGGCCTCAAAATTCAACTCCCAGGTAGTTACTCTTCTTCTCCTATCTTCTTCTTTACTTTTTCTCTCGAAAACGCCATCGCCGCCGTGTGGGTTCGAGCTCCACCGTCTTCTCCGGGATAGCGCCGCCGTCTGCAACTCTTTCTACCACCGTTTGGATTTTTCTTCCTCTTCTATGTCTTCGCAATCGAGCAATAAAACTGAGGAGACCCTAGATCCCCTTTTTCCCGTTGCGGTCCCCATCGATCAACCTCCCCTCGAGATTTCTTCGGCGTCGGATCATCACGTGGATTCAGTTGTTCGCTCTGTGGAGGACACCGGTGCGGGCCCATCTGGGAGAGAATTAGTAATTGCGGCGAACAACAATTTGGACGTTAGCTCTTCGTCTTCTGCCGAATCTAGAGATCCAGACCTTAACGAACTCACTCGCGAGTTCTTGGAGAGCATTAACTTCCCATCCCCAAGGATGCGGGAAAATGAGATCCCAGCAGGGGTTGCTCGACTATTTGAATGGCGAGCATATGCTGAAAGGTATGCGAACAGCTTTCCCCGTCCTCAGAGGGAAATAATGGATAAGGTGAAAACTGAGTACCAGGCGAGCAAGATAAAAAGCGTTGTTCGCGAAGATGAACTGGACTCTATCCGGAAGGATTACAAAATCCCATACGATATTCACATGTGGGCCCCTCGGAGAAAGGAAAGAGCTGATCGCCCACCCCCAGGATGTACGGCGATCAACCTTCATACCTTAATTGCCGGGCTAAAGTTGCCTCTTCCACCCGTTGTTGGTCGATTCCTGGAGGCGACCAACTTGGCCATCACCCAAATTACTCCAATTGGGTGGATGAACCTTTTGGGCTCCATGTGTTTGTTCACCCTGGAGGGTTACGTTGATCGGATCACTGCGGAAGAGATAAATTATTTGATGACAATTACAAGCTGCCCCTTGGGAGAAGAAGGCTATCACTATCTCAAGGCCAGGACTGGGTTGAAAATGGTAGAAGAAGTGCCGAACAAGATTCGTGACTGGAAGCAACACTTCTTCTGGATTGGGGGTGATTGGCGAGCATCTTCTGGTCCACACGGCGGCCCTGGACGAATAAATTCTCCAGCAGCCTATGGAAAACTGAAACGTAAGTTTGTTTCTTGCTCGCCTTTGGGCTAAGTAGTTCTAATTTAACTTTTCTTGTTTGTTCGCAGGCCCTCGTCTACCCAAGTGGAATTCGAAAGAGGAGGAGTTGAGCTCCGAGTTCTTGTTTACTTCGTGCTTGGTCGGCCTCCGCAATAAAGCAGATAGAACTATAGACTATCTCTGCCGATCAAGGTGTCAAAAAGCTGCTCGCCTTTTGACTTACCCGCACCACCTGGAGGCTCAAGCTGAGGTGCCCCCAGGTATGAAAATTTCTAACTCCTTGCTCAAGTCTTGTTCGTCGTTAACTTGTTTAACTTGCTCGTCTAATTCTAACTTCTTTTTTTTTTTTTTAGCCGAACAAGTTACAGTTGCCATCCCTCCTTCATACACCCTCCTAGAGCAAAGGGTTCTCGAAATGGCGCCGACTCGAGGGAAGAAAAGGAGAGGTGACCCTCCACAAAAGATGCTCGCGATGACGAACAAGCCCGAGGGGGCTAAGGTTCCAAGGCAGGTTGCTCCCCCCATTCAAATTCGTTCTCCTCCTACCTCTCCCCCCCATGGGGGGAAACGTTTAAAGAAAGCCGACGGGACTTTCTTGTCCCATGATGTCCCTGGCAAGGGGAAGGAGAAGGTGGGTTCGAGCCATGCTCGCCCAGAAGGGGACGTTGTTCGCCGTTCATCTGTCGAGCTCACGGAGAGGTCCAGCAAGGCGAGCAAAGATATAGGTTCCCCCAGAGGCCCCGAGGACACCACATACTTAGGCCGAGATGATCGAAAATTTTCTGAGTAAGTTTTTACTTTCTTGGCGAACAAGTTTTTTATTTGCCAAATCTTTCAAGTATTGACCTTCTTTTTGCTCGCAGATACCGGCCCAACGATTATCCAGGGCGAGCAGATCTGATTCACCAGTTTGCCTGCTCTAGGACGCCGACGAGCTTCCGTGATATTACGGACGACCATGTTCGCCGAGCAACTGAAATTGTTGCTCGTGCCTGGTCACGGTCGTTGAACAAAGCGGTCCTCGCCCAGGGCCCCATTGATAATTTTCACTTATCAATGGTCCAAGCTGCAAACTCCCTTGTCTCAGCTCAACGGGGAATGGCTCAAGTAGCCGAGCTAGAGGAGACTGCTCGTCATCATGCCGCCTCTATTCGCCAGCTCACTGAGGAAAAAGATAAAATGGCGAACAACTTTAATGGCCAGATTGCTCGCCTAAAGGATCAATTGAAGTTGGCTAATGACTTGGAGAAGAAGCGCATTGAGGACTATCAGCTTGTCTCCGGCGAGCTTAAGGATACGAAGGCCGAGCTGCTCTCCTCTAAGACTGCGCTGGATGAAGAGAGGAAGAGGAGAGAAGGAGCAGAAGAAGAAGTTGCTCGGCTAAAGAAGCAAATGTCTGAGATGCTTTCAAGGGAAGAAGCCGAGCAAGAATTTCAAGCTCGGAGTGGGCCCATCTCAAACTTGGGTTATATATGCGCCTATGCGGACAGCATTCGCGCGGCGGATGCTTATGACTTCAAGGATTTAGTTGAAGAGATGAGCAAGGATCTGAATGAATTTCTGGAGAACTATCCTCCGCCGAACAACATCGAGATTCAGCTGGCGGATTTGGCAGTACTAGGGGTCAAACTTGACAAACTCGACCCTAGTATTTCCATCACTCATCCTCCTCTTCCAGTTGATGAAGGCGAAGAAGAGGAAGGGGTGGCCGCGGCTAACGAGCAGAATGCAAAAGAGGCCGAGGATAAAGCTGCTGAAGATCTGGCCCGTGAAATGATTGTTGAACCCCCAGTTGAGCAGGCTCAAGATTCTCCACCCGCCGAGCAACAATAGGCCTTAGACTTAATTTTTTTTTTCTTTTTGTAATAGTTCGCTCCTTTTTGTAGTACTTGTAATGGCTGCTTCCAGCTTGTACTATTTTTGAGGCTTAATGCCTTTGATTAATGGAACGTCTTTCTCATGTTCGCTCATTTTCTTATATATGTTAATTGCCTTTACATTTCTGTCAATGCCTTTACAATTATAACATATAGTGTTGGGCTTTTGTTCGAATTGAACTTGCCTTTAGTGGAATCAGGGTTCAGCCTTAGGTTCTGTTCATTTTAAAAAACGAACAACCTTCAAGTGGCTTTGGTCCTTAGGTTCTGTTCATTTGTAAAACGAACAACCTTTGAATGGACTTGTACCTCGAGCTTTTGGACTTTTCCTTTTTTGACGAACAACTATTATATTTACATTGCAAAATAATTACAAGCGTTGTAAGACTGTCCATCACTATCATATACAATCTGACGAACAGCTTTAAACACAAACTAAAACTTGCTCGCTTATAATATTTTTTGCCGAGCAACTCTATCTATAAAACCAAAAGCACTAGCACCAGACTATACAATGTGCCGAGCAACTTTTGAATCTACACTTAAGAAAATTTTAAAAAATTAGGCAAGTTTTTAGCCCTTTATAGCCTTCCTTCAGCTCATACGCATCCCTTGCCTCCCAAGACAATTGTTCGCCCATTTATTGATAGTACTTCTTGAGATGTACGGCATTCCAGGAGTATGAGGCCGGCTTGCCTTCCATATCTTCGAGATCGTATACGCCATTTACGAATTTTTCCGTTATTCGATATGGGCCCTCCCAAGCTGGTCCCAGTACTCCTGAAGATTGGGCGAGCAGTTTTCTTAGAACCAAATCTCCAACTCTGAATTCCCGGACTTTTACACAGGAATTATAATAACGCTCCGCTCGTTGCTTGTATGTTGCATTTTTTAACTCAGCATTTAATCTTTTTTCTTCGAGTAAATCCATTTCAGCACTTAGAGCAGAATTATTTGCTTGTTCATCAAAGTTAGTCGTCCTAATCGTACTGGTCCTTAACTCAATAGGTATTACTGCTTCTGTTCCGAAAGCCATAGCAAAGGGTGTTTCTCCGGTGCTAGACCTGGGAGAAACTCTGTATGCCCACAAGACTTCCGGGAGTTCGATAGACCAACCACTTTTGCTCTCCGCCAGTCTTACTTTTAATGTATGCTTGATTATCTTGTTCACAGCTTCAACTTGTCCGTTTGACTGGGGATGATAAGGTGTGGAGTAATGTTTTTTGATCCCCCACTTCGCACAGAATTCTCTCAACTCTTGTCCATCAAACTGTGGACCATTGTCTGTCACAATTGCCTGTGGAACTCCGAAACGACAGACAATGTTCTTCCAAATAAAGTTGATCATCTTCTGCTGCGTGATGCTCACCATGGCCTCTGCTTCTGCCCATTTAGTGTAATAATCGACTGCCACAACGGCAAATCGAACATTTCCTACTCCAGCCGGGAAAGGACCAATGATGTCCATCCCCCATTTTGCAAAAGGCCATGGGCTGTATACTGACACGAGTTCCTGGGCCGGGGTATGAATATTCGGGGCAAAAATCTGGCATTGGTGGCAAGTCTTTGCTTTTTTTATTGCATCTTGGTGTAAAGTTGGCCAGTAATAGCCTTGTCTGATTGTCTTGTATGCCAGAGCTTGCCCCCCAGTATGGTTTCCACATACTCCCGCGTGTATTTCTTCGAGTACCGCTTGCCCTTGCCCCCTAGGCAAACACTTGAGAAGTGGGATTGATATTCCCCTTTTGAAGAGTTGCTCGCCCACCAGAGTATATCTGGCGGCTCGCTTTACTAGCTTGGCAGCTTCAAAAGGATTGTTTGGTTTTTCCCCACTTTTCAAGTATTTGACTATACTTGTTCTCCAGTCTTCTTCACTGGTTTGATCGTCGAGTTGGTTGACATTATAGCTTACTGTTGATGGATCTTTCATCTTTGTAACTATAATATCTGCTAACTCTACGGGGCCTTCACTTGTTGCTAGTCGAGCAAGCGCATCTGCTTGAGTGTTGCTCGTCCTTGGAATTTGCTGTATGAAAACTTGCTGCAACATGGACATCAGGTGAGCAACAATCCGTTGATACTCGATCATGTGATCATCTTTTGCTTCGTATTCACCTCGGACTTGGTTCACGATCAATTGTGAATCGCCAAATATTTGCAAGCGTCTGACACCAACTGCGAGAGATAGGTGGAGTCCAGCAATAAGAGCTTCATACTCAGCTTCGTTGTTGGTTGCCATGAAACCAAATCTGATTGCCGAGGTGAATACTTGTCTATCTGGACTGATTAAAACTACTCCTGCCCCCGAGGCTATATTGGTTGATGATCCGTCCACATAGAGATGCCAAGGATGATCAAGTCCTCTCGTCGGATCTGGAGGGAAAGTTAGTTCGACTATAAAGTCGGCTAATGCTTGCCCTTTGATCGCTGTTCGAGGAGCATAGGTCACCCCAAATTGGCTAATCTCCAGTGACCATCTTAAGAGACGACCTGCAGTGTCGGGGCGATGGAGAATTTGCCTGAGCGGGAAAGTTGTTAGAACTTCGACTTGATGGTCAAAGAAGTATGGTCGTAACTTTCTCACGCTCATAACCAAAGCATATGCCAGCTTTTCGGTTGGAGCATATTTGATCTCTGCTTCATGTAAAGCCTGGCTGACGTAATATATAGGTTGGTGGAATTTGCCGTCTTCGCGCACCAAGACAGAGCTGATGGCAACTTCTGATGCGGCTAAGTATAAAAAGAGCTTTTCTCCTGGGATTGGTTTTGATAGGATTTTGACATCTCCCAGGTAGTCTTTAAGTTGATCGAAGGCCGCTTGGCAGTTGTTAGTCCATGCAAACTTTCCTTTTTTGACGGCCTCGAAGAATGGACGGCACTTGTCCCCCGACCTGGATATGAACCGGTTCAATGCTGCTAGGCACCCGGTGAGTCTTTGCACTTCTTTCACCGAACGTGGTGGTTGCATATCCATGATGGCTTTAACTTTTGAAGGGTTGGCCTCAATTCCCCGCTGGGTGAACTCCAAAGCTGCTTTTCTTTGGATTCAACTTCATGTTATAGTGTCGAAGAATTTCGAACACTTGAGTCAGATGTTGAAGATGGTCTTCCTTCTTGGGACTTTTGACTACGATATCGTCTACATAGACTTCAACCGTATCTCCAATTTGTTGATCAAACATCTTGTTCACCAGTCTTTGATATGTTGCTCCAGCATTTATGAGGCCGAACGACATTCTCTTCCAGCACAGCAAGTTTTTGTTAGTATAAAAAGCTGTGCTTTCTTGATCGTCAGGATGCATTGGGATTTGATGATACCCTGCAAAAGCATCCATGAATGTTAGCATTTCGTGACCCGCAGTGCTGTCCACCAATTGATCGATGTGCGGGAGAGGAAAGTTGTCCTTCGGGCATGCTACATTCAGATCTGTAAAGTCTATGCATAGCCTCCAGGTTCCGTTCGATTTTCTCACCAGCACAGGGTTTGCTACCCATTGTGGACAAAGTGCTTGACGGATCAGATCGTTGTCTAACAGCTTTTTAACTTCTCCATTCAACGCTTGATATTTGTCTGGGCCGTACTTCCTTCGCTTTTGATGGACGGGCTTTCTTGCTTGATTTATGTTCAGCTTATGACAAGCATGTTTCGGGTCTATCCCCACCATATCTGCGTGAGACCAAGCGAAGACATCTAGATTCTCGGTGAGGAACTCTTTCATTCGGGATCTGTAAGGCTCTGGGAGCTCAGATCCTATGAATAATTCAAGATCTTCGTTGTCGGGATTAACTTTGAACGCCTCCAGTTCTTCGACTGGAGTTGCTCGTTGTTTTTGTCCCTTCCAACGGGGATCAAGTATGGGTTCCTCAGGGTTGAAATCATTTTTGATGTCCATTGGCTCTGCCCCCAGGCGGGGTTCTAGATCATCAGTTGGCTCCGTCCCATCATTGTTCGTTTGTACTTGGCCCTCCAAGTCCCCCACTGAGGGTTGTTCGTCATCACCCCTTTGTTGTTCGTCAGATGGGGGTTCCTCGCGGGTGGTAACGAGTGGCTCGTCCAACACTTGCTCGTCCAAGTGTTGTTCGTCCGTATCCATGTGGTCGTCCATGTCCATCATATTGTTCAGTATTGATGGTTCGTTGACGGGATAACTTGTTGCTTCCATCATGGATATTTGTACAAATTTTGCTCGTAGCTGTTGAATGCATTCTCGTGCTCTCCGTTGGTCTCCTTTAATTGTGCCTGTTCCACTAGCTGTTGGAAATTTCAAACAATAATGGTAAGTGGAACATGCAGCTTTGAATTCATTGAGAAAAGGTCGGCCAAGAAACCCGTTATAGGTCGACTCCTGGTCTACAACCAAGAAATCTACCATTCTTGTTATATTTCTTTCGGGTTCATTAGCCGTTACAAGTTGTACTGCTAATGTTACAATTCCCAACGGTGTTGTCACAGCATTCCCGAAGCCTATGATTCTATGTGTTGTATTCCGAACATAACCCGAATAATCTCCCAGATTATCGAGGGTCTTCTTGAATAAGATGTTGGTGTAGGCTCCGGTGTCCACCAACAGTCTGTGGACTCTGGTCCCCATAATCTTGGCGCAGATTACGAGTGAATCATTGTGCGGAGTTAAGACGCCTTCAAGGTCTCTTTCGGTGAAAGTTAATTCTGCCGTTTGCATGATAGACGGCTTAACTCCCATTTCTTGTACTTGGCCAATCGCTCGTAGCTCCGCTTTCCTCTTCCGGTTAGAGTCGGGTGGTTGTCCATCAAAACACCCTCCCGCGGGACCTGCGGGTTCCATCATGAACAGATCTTCTAAAGGTTGAGCTGGCATACTGGGAACTGGTCGCCCGGGTTTGTTGTTTCTCTGAGGTTGATCATCCTCTTCACCTTCTGAGTTATTCTCCCGAGCTCTTTTCCCAGGTTGCCTTTTAACGAAATCGGAGAGCTTTCCCTCCTCATAAAATCGCCAGAGTTGCTTAAGCAAATCTCTACACTCACTTGTAAAATGCCCCACACTTTGATGGTAGGCACAATACTTGTTTGGGTTGAGTTTGCCAGTATCCTGGCGGATTTTACGTGGTGGGGAAAGCAACTCTTTCTCCTTTACGCTCTCATATACAGTATCAACTGATACTGTCAACACTTGGTTCAGTTTTTCCTTCAAATCCGATCCTTCGGTGAATGCTTTCATATTTTTTGGGACCCTGTAGCTTGTCCCAACGGGCTTTTTGTTATTCTCCTTAGGATCAGCTTTGTTCTCCCCTAAATTTGTTTGTAGGGCCTCGTGCATGGAAACGAAAATGCCAGCTTGGTTTCTGAACTCGGCATAAGTCTTTGGGCACTTCAGACGTACCTCCTTCCATAACTTCGACCCTTTTTTCAATCCGGCCATCACAGCGACGATCTTTGTATCTTCGCTCACCGGTTCTCCTTCTAGCAAAACCTTATCGAATCTTTCCATAAACGCCCGGTCAGTTTCATCATCATTTTGCCTCAAATCTGATAGCCGGTGTTTTTGGGAAAGATACGACCCTGCCGTTGAAAAGTGAGAAAGAAATTCTCGACTTAGCTGGACGAACGAGTGGATTGATGCCGGCGGCATTGATGAAAACCACTTGTGAACC
The DNA here is from genome assembly GCA_947034835.1 of Ballota nigra. NCBI lineage: Eukaryota > Viridiplantae > Streptophyta > Magnoliopsida > Lamiales > Lamiaceae > Ballota > Ballota nigra. The sequence continues at coordinate 117,307,341 of OX344721.1, read as the reverse complement.
CGATCGCCCAATGTTAACGGAAAGTTCCGGCATTGGGTGGCATCGCTGGCCCCCACGGAGACCATGTAATCCGTATACTTCGTTAAGTGGACCCGGGGGTCGGCGATGCCTTCATATTGAATGCTAGCCGGAAATTGAATCTTTTTCTGTATCGGGGCCTTCAAAATGTGAGCTACCAAAGGTGAGGATGGCATGCTGGTCGTTCCCATCCCCCTCTGTTGGTCTAGTTGCCCCTGCATGTTCTCCACAGCCCTCCTTAGGCTTGATAATTCATCAAGAGGTGCCCCCTGACTTGGAGGCTGTTCGGCGAGCAAAGGCATTAACCTTTCTGCTCGTCGCAGTCCCTCGCTTGGAGTGGGCATTTCCTGGGCTTGCCTCCTAATGTTATTCGCCGCATTTGGCCCTAGGCGCCTGAAGGCTGACTGGGAGAGTCTTTCATGGACTGATGGGCGTGGCTGTTCAAAAGTTGCTCGCCCATCTCCTGCTCCCCGGCGAGCAGCTTCCCGCTGGGGTTGGCTAAGCCTGTCTTGGGCACTGGAACGTGTTGTTCCATGGCTAGACATAGTTGTTCGTCCGCGACCAGACTCAGCCTGTACTTCTCCTTGGTCGACCACCTTGGCCTTTCCCTTATTTCGTCTGACTTGGGCACTATCAACCTCTCGCTGTTCGCCCCTGGTAGTCCTGGGCCTAACAACCTCTAGGGACTTGTCCCTTGGCCTTGCTTGTGTTGGCCTGACCTGCTCTTGTTGTCTCTGGAGAGCCTGGAGAGCAGCTATGGTTTTGGCCAACTCGTTGGGGTTGTTCGCCAAAGCCTCCATCTCAGGGGGGAGGTTATGTGTTATGGTTGTATGTTGCGACCTGTTCGCATGTCTCGGGTCACGGTCCTGATGGTCGGCCGACGTGGCCCGGGTTTGAGATGGTCTTTTCGACAAACGTGATCCTTGGGTTTCTTTAGATTGAGGCATTTCAATTTAAATTAATTCTTAATTTATAAATTGAAGAACACCAAGAACACCAAGAACACTTTTGTTTGTATCTCCAAATATTTCTTGAGATTTCTTATGGATCTTCAAGTTTTCAACTTGAAGTTCTTGAGTAATCACACTAAACCGGAGGTTCGACCCTCCTTCTAGCGCCAAATTGTTGGTGAACGAATCTAATCGTAAGGATTAGTGGCTGTTTTAATCCGTTTTTACGTCACCAATCAATAACGTGTGATTGATTACCACCGTAAATGGTAAATCGAGGTATGAATTTATCGAATTTGTAAATTCGGTAGTCGAAATTGGACTTATTTCGTGTATGTGTGAGTTTGGGTGTGTTTGTGTGTATTTTCTATCTGAAATTCGAATTTTTTTTTATAAATAAGCTGGAGAACAACTATTTATAGAGGCTAGCAAGCATGAGGTGCTTCTGACTCTTGGTCTCCCTAGCTTGCATGCCTGACATGTGTCCTTTGACCTTAGTTTGACCTTATCTAAGCTGAATCTTAGTTACAAAGTCTTCTTTTGGGCCTTATCTCGGACTCATTGTTGTTCGCCTAGGTCGGCTTGACTGATCTTGATGACCCTTCAACTGAAAGTTGTTCGCCTCTTGAAGTTGTACTTTGGAAGTTGTTCGCCTTATGGCTTTAGGATCTTTGTCCTTTGTTCACTTGTACACACTTCTTTGGCTGTTTGTTATATCATAGTTTGACCAAGTTGTTCGTCATTGATGACTTCACAGTTGGCTCATTCTTGGTCTCGGGTCTAAATACCTGTTCGCCCATTAGTTGTTCGTCGGGGAGTTGTTCGTCACTTTACTCACCTCTACATAATCCTTGATGTAGCTTTAATCCTTGTTCGCCATTTATTGACTTATGTTCGCCTATCAACAAAAACCATGTCCGGCTAAAATCCTTGCATGCTTAGGGTAGGATGAACTCGTAGAAGTAGGATGTGGGTACGTAATCAGGGTAACTCGTGAATTCTCTTAATTAATGAATTCTTATAATTAATCTGAACTTTACTTTTGAATTTAGTACGAAAATGTTAGAGAGAGGACGACCGCATCACTCAATAACAATTAGTAGTCTTAACGAGAAGGTTTAGGAAAGGTTAATTCATCTACCAGTTTAGCGAAGGAGGACGACCGCATCACCTTAGTTAAATTAGGGTCTCATTAATTGAGCACAATCCATTAACTTGTTAGTGGATTAGTGAAGTCGAGTGTTAGGGTAAAGTATTAGGGTTTAGAATCTTGAGCTTTCACCTTGCATTCTTTTACTTAGGTTAATTCTTGTTTGTCACGATTACTTTGATTATGTACCTGTTCCGTTAGTATACGTAGGGATTCCTATCCTGAGCATCACCATCTCTTATTTGAATCCAACCCTTAGTTAATTCGTTTGCTTTAGTATTTTAGTAATTAGTTTAATTCAGTCTTTTAATTAATTCTTTCAAAAAAATCCAAAAACATTACACTCATATTAACTACAACGCGTAGATCTTCAGGGATCTATTCGCATATACACCATCCCTTGGGTTCGATAATACTTGGTCCCTATACTTGCCCATACTACAGTGAACCCGTTCTCTTGCGGGGTAGCTACTAGTAGAAGTTAGTGTAGTTCGCTTCAAGTCACTTTTTAAAAGTGATCTAATTTAGTGATTGTGAGAAATAATTGCTTATTGGTAAAAGTGGTGAGTGTTTGCAAAAGTTGTGTAAAATAAATATTGAGTGTTTGATAAAAAAAAAATTAATAGAGTAAATTATTAGTGAGAAGCTATAATCAGGTAGAAGCATATATTTCTCAGCTTTTAAATTATAGATTCTAGTTGATTAATTTAAGCAGAATCATTGAATTCGAAAATACTCCAGACAACTTATGAACGGATTTCTAAATAATTATAATCTCTTAAAATCTTTATAAAACACACCCTGAGACTAGTAAGCAGATTCTTTCTATTTTGTCGTCAGTTAATTTTGTAAAAATGAGTGCAAATGCTATGAGACACACTAATTTGTTCGAGTTTTTTTTTTTTTTAAGAGTTCCAATGGTTGGCCAATCCACCAAATTTTATGATTGGACTTCTGGAATCTTTTTATTCTTATAGCTAGAGATAAAAAAAAATTACTGTAAATATTATGATTCACTAAAGCTACTTAACATGGTTATCGGTTCAATAATTATGATTTTAGTTTTTTTTTTATTAGTTAATGATTTTAAAGTCTTAACTAAAGTTATTGTCACAGCAACTGTTATGAATGAAGAAATGCGTTTCCTAACCTTGTGTGTGTTTAGATTATCAGTTATTATATTGAAAATATTTCTTAGTTATTGAAAATGCTATATAATTTAGGAGGAAGACATTGTGTTCAATATGTGGTTTGAGAGTCTCTTTGCAGATCTTTACTAGAGAGTTTTAGGACTTGGAGATTTCATTTCTTCATCAAATCTCAATTATTATTTTTTTCACGAGCAATTTACATCGATAGTGAAGACATTTTCGTGTGAATTTTGAGCATACTAAATTTTACTGACAAGTTTAAATGGTTGGGAAATTGTGATATTTTCAAGGGTGCTTTTGGCTGGTATAAAGAATGGTAATAAAAATAATAATGATAATGGTTGGGACCAACTTGTGACAAGTACAGTACAAGGGGAGCGTACGCGATTCTGGTGGAACAAAGAGAGACTGTAGCTGTTGATGAAGAAAAGATGTATGGATTCAAGCTTATTTGGAAGACCTTCGCACCTTTGAAGGTAATGGCGCATGCATGGAGAGTCCTATGGGAGAGGCTTCCAACCAAATCAAACCTGTTTAGAAGAAACATCTTGACTTCAAGTGATGATTTGAGATATGCATTATGTGGAACGACACTAGAGACAGGGAGACACATCCTCTTTGAATGCATAAAAGCTCACGAGGTATGGATGTCTTGTTTTAAATGGCTGGGCATTTCTACTGTGTTGCATTCTAGAACCTTTTCAAATCTCATTGCTCATAGTCGAATTTTGAGAGGCAAGAAAGGGAAGAAAGTGGCTGTCACGATTTGGTTATGCGTGGTGTGGAGGCTGTGGAAGGGTAGAAACGACTTAATTTTTAACGGTGTTGAGTTTAATATCGAGAGAGTTGTTGAGGATATTAGATCGAGACTTTGGAGTTGGATATCTGTAAATAATGTAGGGTGTTTGAATTTTTCGTACTGTGATTGGCTGGTAAATCCTAGAATGGTGTTAGGTTGCTGATTTTGTATAATTTTATTTTTTGGTATGTCTCATACCCCTTTTAATTGGATTTTTTACCGATAAAAAAAAAAAAATGATAATAGTGATAAGGAATGGTAATAATAAACTTGTCTTGTTTGTTAGGTAAGAAGAAATGACTATTATTACCATTAATGATAATGGATTTGTCCAATTTTTTTTTTTTTTTTTTGGAATGTAATGTATTCTCTTTTTTTTTTTAAGTATTATATATAAAAAAAAGACTAATTTTAATTTTTATTTAAAAAATATAATCAATTTTATTTTAAAATTATTTAAAAAAATAAAATTTAATATTTTATAATTTTAGGAGGAATGAAAGTTATTCCTCCAGAATAAAAAAAAAATGGGGAATTCCTCATTTTCAAAAAATAAACAAATTTAGGAAATATTTTCTACTTATCAAACATCATTTTTTATTCTCATCCTAAACCACCAAGCCAAACATACTCAAATGACTTGAAAAACAAAAAAAAGTTGATAATACTTGAAAGGGATATGGGGCTAAAAAAATTAAGGTCCAACCTCAAAAAGTAGGTAAAATATAAATAATTAAATCCGAGTAATTCAATTACAGTGACAATTTTTCAATAATTATAATAGTGTTCCATACGGAGCTTAGCTCTAGCTTGAAATGAGACCCCTCACTAGTGGACGGTGGGTTATGAGTCCCCGAATTAGTCGGCCAATGAACCGGATACCGAGTACCAATTTTTTTTTTTTTTTTTTTATAATAGTGCCCAAAATGAAAAATGAAAAAATACCCCCTAAAGACTATGTTGATTAAGCAATAAGTTAAAAAATTATATATATATATATATATATATATATATATATATATTACATTATGGAGTCATGCTAATGCATTATTTTACTTAAATTGCCTAGTAAACTATTTATATGTGTCCTAATAAATTGTTGAATTTATTTAAAAGTTATTTTCTATAGTTGCTTGATCGAATGCGATAATAATAAAACTCTCACAGTAGAATTCATATACATAAACTCTTTATCTTAAATGCACTCATACAAAGTATATATTTAGATGATGTTAGTTGTTATACTGAATATATTCATGAAATACTAATAGCTTACAAATTGTTATTGTTCAATAAAAATAATGGATATCATGTAAAAATATATTTGAATTGTACAATGTTTCTGTTTTATACAAAGAGTTTGTATTGTGTGAATATATTTCATAGTGAAACCGTTTTACAACTAATAATTTTTAGTAAAATATTTAATACTTTTAAAATATTTTATGGTAAAACTTGTTTAAACAAAATTTGGTGCGTATAAAACTAAGGGTTTTTTTTTTTTTTTTCCAAATGAGATCAAATTTAAATTCGACGGTTGTTATCCATAATGATAAATTTTCTAGAAAATACTAACTACTCCTATGCCGTTAGCTTCTTTTTTTTTTTTTTTTTTTTTTTTTTTTTACGGGATATGCCGTTAGCTTCTTAAATAAACATATGATTAAACGAAAAAGAAAATCACAACATTTCATTAAATGATCAGCTTATCCTTGAATTGATGCTTAATCAATAATATTTATTCCTCTTTTCAGAAAATGAACTGATGGGGTGTTTTGTTGAAAGTTTTTTTTGGTGGAGTGGAAATCAATGTTATAGAGTGTATTTGAAATTATACTATTATAATTTTTTTTATTGGACACTATTATAACTTTAATTCTAAAAAAATTAAGAAATCAATTATACTTTCAAATATACTAGGTATGAGAATGATTCCCCATTTTTTTTTCTATGTCCATAAAATTTCTCATCATTTCTCCAAGCACCCTGGGTATTGATTTAAAAAAAAAAAAAATGATAACATAATTATAATTTAAGAGAGGACAAATTATTATGTCGGAGCTAAGAAATCAATATTTTGTACTCCCCTCCATCCACTAATAATTTTCATACTTTTCTTTTTGGAACGTCCCACAATAACTTTCGCACACCAAATATGAAAATAAAACACTCTCACAATATTTATTTTAATTTAAAACACTTTTCATTCATTGATTGAAAAAGTCAATAAAACAGTTTTTCTTAAACCCGTGCCACCCAATCTATGAAAGTTAAGAGAGGACGGAGGGAGTATTTGATACCATATTCGTATTCGTATATTAAGTCTCATCCAAATTGAATACAAATTTATTTTTTTATTTGAAAAGTATTCAAATTCAAATACAATTATCCTTGTATTTTATTTGGTGTTCACAAATATTTGATTAGTGATATTTTTCTGATAAATAATTAATAATTACAAAATCTCTCATGGACAAATTTCATAATATGAAATTTATACAATTCATTAATACCATCAAATTTATAAACATAAATCATGGTATAAAACGTTATATCAGTAAATGCATATAATAATATTAATTTTATACAATGAACAAGTTTTATAAAAGACTTACTCATAAATAAAATGTTCTCTATTTATGAAAGGTGTGTCCTTTTATATTTAACAAATTTTTAGAAAACATAAATAAATTAGATTAAGTAAGTGTATTCTGGCCTTTGGGGTATTGTATAATTCACTTATAAGTTAAGTGGTAGTTAAGAGAGTCACATGTGAAATAGTTAAGTGATGGTTCCAAGATAGAAAAATAAATTTGTTGTAAAAAAAAAGGAACATATTGTTGATGAACGGAAGGAGTACATATTACAATTAATGAATAGTTAATAATATATAATGTATTTCTAAATAAGTGACATATGTATAAGTAATACTCCCTCCGATTCGATTTTGATTGTCCATAAGAAAATGACACGGATTTTAATAAAAAGAGTTGTTTATTAGTATTTGTGGGTATAAAGTAGATTTTTAAAAGGGGTAAGAGTTGTTTATTAGTATTTGTGGATACAAAGTTGATAAAGTAGTGACATGAGTGTAAATAAATGATGTTTTTAAGGGGTAAGTTAAAAGGGGTAGAGTTTGTTTTTTGCTATTTTGGGTAAGTGGAAAACAAAAAAAAAACCTTCCTTTTATGGTAAAATGGATAATAAAAAATGGATCGGAGGGAGTAATAGAAAAAAAAATTGTTTAAAACATAGTGAAAATAAAATTTTGGATCAAATAATCAAATCGAATAATTTAAATAAAATCGAATTTTTAATATAATGAAAAAGGGCAAAAATATCCATTATAATACAAAATAAAGTTTTTTACCCATTCCCTTAAAAAAAAAAAGCACCCTCTTTTAAGACAAGTGTACCCTTAAAATGGATAGTAATTTTTCTTAAATAATTTTTGGCCGTTGGTTTCAAAAAATTATGATTATTCCAGTCGGTAGTTTCAAAAATTGGTCGTTTTGATTGGTTCCAAAAAAATTTGTTCGTTCCAGCTAGTTGTTCAAAAAAAAAAAAAATCCAAAATAAAGTGTGTTTAAGGGATGTAGACTATGAGTAGAGTAACTATAAAGGTACTTGAATTATTTAACTATAAAATAAGTATAAATTTTGTTTTTCTATAAAAATGGGTAAAAAAAACTTTTTTGTTTATCAAAATGGTATTTTCTTTTTTCTCCCTTTAATATAAACCATATTTTAAAACGAATACAACCCCAAAAACCAAAAAGAAAACTAAAAATAAGTAAAAACTGTAATAAATCAACAAATAAAAGTGAGAAGAATAAATGCGAAAAAAGAAATTAACAAACACATATAGCAGGCGTGTCGATGGTGGGAGAGAGAAGATGGCCCACAAAGCGGGGCCCAGCCAAGCTGTATTTCTTCTATGTTTGGAAATCCGGAAGCACCTGTCCATATCCCTAATTTCATTTCTTTTTCCTTTTCTTCCCCCGCCCCCATTCATCTCTTCCCTCTCCCCTCTGTAAATTCGTTTTTATAAATTATATATATAAAAAAAAAATTAAAAGAAAAAAAAAATCATGACAACCCTATTCCAATTCCAGATCATCTCTCTCCACCATCATCACCCCCTCCCCCTCCCCCTCCCTGATCAAAATTTCAAACCCAAAACCCTCTCTTCCCCGTGCCCCAATCTCTGAAATTAACCCTAATTTCACCAGTATTTATTTCCGTGTTTATTTTCCTTTTTCGATTTTTGAGGAGGAGAAGCAGCGTTTGAAATTCCGTTGATGATTCAACTTTTCGGCTTTTCCCCACCACTCTCATCATAGTCCATACGTACGCTTTCTTTGCCCTCTTGTACAGCTGAATCGAGCCCCACCTTCTTTTTCCCCCTGTTTTGACCCACTATTCTTGCCTTCACTTTCCGCCTCTAAATTAGGGTTTTCAATTTTTTCTGTTTTGTTACTTTTGATTAATTTTTAGCCCTTTTAGTTTATAATTCAGTTGTCTTGATCTCCGTGCAACGTGATCTCTTCGTTTCTGCGTCCATCTTGTAAATTTAAAATTCAAACCCATTAGCCCCTTTTTCCTCTCCTTCAAATTTCGTTTGTATATATAGTTAAATAAATAATTTAAGAAAAAAAATGGCTTTGCAATCGCTTTCAGATGTAGCTAGGGTTTTTCCAAGGTTTTCCTGTTAAAATGGTACTATCACACCATCGGATCGGCTTTAATATCACTTAAATCGCCGTTCCCCCTTCTGTGATTAGATAATTAAACCCTTTTTATTCGTCTAGAGCTTTCTTCCACTCTCTTTCTGTTGGAAGCGAAAAAGAAAAGCCACTTTGGTTTGATTAATTACTTAGCGATTATGGCTTATCAGCAGCAGCAACAACAGCAGCCGATTCCGGGCCCAAGCTCGGGTTCGGGCCCAGGTGGTTTCCAGTATATGAATTCTCCATTCGGGGATACCACTTTCACTAAGGTTTTCGTTGGAGGGTTGGCTTGGGAAACTCAGAGTGAGACCATGAGGCGATATTTCGAGCAATTTGGGGAGATTCTTGAGGCCGTAGTCATCACTGATAAGAATACTGGCCGATCCAAAGGATACGGTTTTGTGAGCTCCTGTTAACTTGTTTGAAAATTTTGATCTGTTTTTCAATTGATTTTTTCTCTTTAATTAGGGTTCTTGTAAGATGTTGGTCTATTTGGTGATTGTACATTCTGTGATCTTAGATTACTTGCTACTGTTTAGTTTGCAAAATGTAAATCAATCTGTTTTGAACTACCATGTTGACAGCCACTTCTATCAATTAAATTGCCAAATTGGGGGTTTTTTTCTGAGTTTTTCAAATGTGCTTGAGGTAGAAATTTGGATACTTGAATGACTTGGGTCCTAAAATGGTGTTTTATGGAGGGTTTAGGTGACTTTCCGCGATCCGGAATCAGCCAGGAGAGCATGTGCAGACCCAACACCAATTATCGATGGGAGGCGAGCAAACTGTAATTTGGCTTCACTTGGGAGGCCTCGGCCAACAATTTCTTATGGTAATACATCTTGTTTGTTTTGTCAAAACACTCTTTAGGATTGGAACTTTTCACTTTTCAATTTTGACTTTAAAATTCTGCTGGAATGCTCGAAGACATTAACTGATTGTATCGTAAATGACAATTATGTTTATGTCTCTCTTCAGTTCAACTTGAAAAAATAATGTTAGTGGATTCGTTGGAGATTACCTGATATTAGACTAGTATTTATTCCATGTATAAATGTAATTTCTCCTGAGCTAGAACCTGCTTTTGCAAAATAATGTGTACGCTTCCAGTGCTGCGAATGAACTCCTTAAACAATATTTGACTAGAATGTTCTGCGTGATGATTAATATGTTGGTCATTGAAATTTAATCAAGCACCTGCTATTACTCGGCAATTTGGACATTTGATCGTGTTTGGTTGAATGGTTTCTGCAATTGTATTTTTAAAGTTTGATCACTTTCTAGACATTCATATATTTTTTACAATTTCGCCCAGGTTAATCTATCTTTTGTATCCATAGAAGGATTGAAAACTTATCAACATTCTGTATTTGGAATTTGTTAATCAGTAAATCATATCTGTCATCCGGAATTGTAATATATTATCTGTCTATCTTTGATTCTCATAGGGCGCCTAAGATCTCCAACACCTTACCTTGGAGGAGCACCAGCTGCTAGGGGTGCTTATGTTGGAAATTTCGGTTACCAACAACCTGTTACTTATGGGTTTCAACAAGGTGGCTTGATGTATTCTCCATACGGGTGAGCTACATATAATCTGAAATGGTGTTTCTACAGCTAGCTTTTATATGTTCAACTTGTGTATCTGGATCTGTGTCCACACTGCTGGTATTTCTGTTGTATCATATAGTTATTCAACTTTGATGGCATTTCCTCTCTTTGTTATCTTGAGAAACAGAAAGGAACTTGTGTGGGAAGAGATTGAAGGGGTATATTGTTAAACAGGGTTTATCGTCAGTCTTTCAACTACATAATGTTTTTGATATCGCAAGTTGCAACATGTGAACTGATGTTGTACTGTGTCACGAGAAGTATTACTTTTTTTTTTTTTTTTAAATTTCCAGACAATTGTGTTTGTTGATTACTCCTGATTACTTCGTTATTTACATTTATAAGTCTGTAGTTTGGTCCTATTCCTATTTGTTTATTGTTTAGGTTCTGATTCTTGTTGTTTCTTTATACTCTCGTTTAGTCCTATCATCTGTTAATAAAATCTACAGTATATTGTTGTGGCTGTGATTCTTGTTAATTCCAATTGTCACATGCACATGTATTGCAACAGTATAGTTAATTTCCACACATATATTAACTTAAAATGAGATATCCTCCTAGGTTGGTGCATTATTCTGAAGATGTCATGGCTACCATATTAACTTTGCATTTGATAGCTTATGTTGTCTAAGTAAACAATGCACTCTTTTACTGATGCAGGTATGCTGCATACAGCCCTGAATTTGCTTATCCTCAGGTCGACATTTTAAAATTTTCCTCTGAATCGTTCTTCATGATGCAGTATTGGTTCATGTCATTTTGAAACTTCGCATTAATTCTCTCTTGTAGGGTGTTTACAATCCCTATTCAAATCAGCAATACCTTCAAATATATGGCATGCCTGGAACTGTTGGCACAACAATGTATCCTTATAATCAATTGAACCAGTCTGTTCAAGGAAGTCATAGTTACACTGCATTGCCAGGTTATGCAATGCCAGGTCATCAGATAGTGCAGTTTGGTGGGCCCAGTGTCAATGCACTGACATCAACTTCTGTTCCAACTATTCCAACACCATATCCTGCAGGTAATGTTTTTTGCTTTCTGGCACGATATGTTAAACCATTTCAAAGCATTTTGTGGAAGAGTTGTATTTTAAAGTTACAACTCTTTGAACAGGTAGATCTGGGGCTAACGTGTTGGTTGTATCAGGTGTTGCAACACCTATTCCACAGCAGCCACAATTCTTACTACCTGCGCATTCACCTCAATTCATGCCAGGTAGCGGTTCTGACCAGAATACTGGGTGAGGGTTTAATCTAGGTAAGGTTTCTTGTAAACTTCAACTTCTTGAACTATGTTCTTTTGATGGGTATTAGTCATTTTACCTTGTTCCTCCTATGTTATACCAACTTTCAGGTTCCCTTAGATTGCAGCAGGACTAAGAACAGCGGTACCGCCACTTAGTGGCGGACTTCAAATCTTGCCTTGCAAATTATTCGTTTTGCATTCTAGAGGTACCATTCTAGTTTTGAGTACATTTTCGTGCACTTTATGCCTTTTAGTATTGCATGTTCTGTGGTTGCTTCAGCTTGAGAAACAATATGGTATGTGATCTTGATCTACCCAAGTTTCTTTTTATGCTCCCATTTCTGCTGGCGTTTACCCAGACCTTAGAAAAGTAGGGACACAGGGATTCTTTCATTTTTTGAGAAATTGTTGTATACAGAAGTCTTGTCATTTCAAATATCAGTGAGGTCTGCCACCTTTTATTAGTGAACTTTCCCTGACAGCACACTACTTGTGATAAAATGGTAGTTACCCTTATTAGTGAAAATGGAAATATGTGCAGATGGTTTTTGCTAAATAAACATATAAACGTAGGAGACTTGGGAGTTATTCATGCATTGCCCTGATTATGATTGAAAACCAATCTAGCCTTTTATAAGAGTGCCACAGCCCTCCTAATAGTAAACTATGTGCTTTAGGTTTGAAATAATTCCTTCAAATTAATGTTTTGATCTTCACTACTCTCAACAATACATTCAGAAATTCTAATACTTTCAGCTTTGCCCTTGGTAAGCTTTACACTGCTGTATTTAAGCTGTACTATCCTTTATTTTGTATTTTAAATAGCTTCTCCAACGCAATCTGACACTGAAATTCTGTTTCATCGGGTGTTTCGTCGAATCCTGTTTGTTTTTATTTTAGGAAATCTAGTATTGGTAGGTGAGTTTACACGAGTGTTCTAAGAACCTATTTGAATTTCAATCTAGAAGCTAACAAACTGCATGCGAGAATTTAAAGCATAGATATTATTTATCAGTGTTCTTGTCAGGCATTAATTTTATAGTTGATAAAAGTCCCTCAATAATTATGCATTTTAGATATGTCATATCTACCGTGTTTAGTTGAACAGCACCCCAGTTTATTCTCTACTTTTTTTGAGTGCTCGCAGAAGTTGTATTAGCCGGTAGGTGATGGTAACAACCTTGTATTTAAAGCGTCCCTGCAAGTTGATTGTCTAAAGGGTCAATTTCTTAATCTAACTCAATCCAAAATTTCACTTCCAAAGGAGTTTTATTATGTGTAATGATGGCACTGGGGAGGTGTTTAATGCCTGTGGAGATCTCACTGTTGAAATATTTCATAATGGCTGGGGGTTTCTGTTCAGTTGACTGTTTGAACTTTTGGTAACTGATTCTGCAGTTGTAACTGGGAAGAAGTATGTAATTAGAAAATAGGTCGCGAATGGTGAAATTTAGTAGTAGTGGTTCCGTTGTAATTATAAATGCACAAATTTTCCATATTTTATTTGTCGATAAATATAGGAATAAATCCCGTCTGTGTGTCAAAATTATCCAAATTTGTGGTGCGTATGCAGGTCTTACATTGTCACGCTCACCAGAGAAGTCAATGTCCGAGTCGCTCCTGAGAGGAACTGGGGGATTACACATCCTTTTAACTTCCTGTATCTAAAAAAGGTCTCATGTATTCTGCCAGCCTTCTGGATGACTGGCGGAAGGTCGTGGATGGAAGGATGGTAGCCGGGATGGGGTTTCTGGCTGCTGATCTGGAAATAAACCTGTGTAAAAAAAAAAAAAGAATTTATGGTAGAATCAATATATGATTCTTTTATAGTAGGTCCTCTTGAGTCCCAGCATTTTGGGTGTGTAGATAACATTCTGTCTCTCTCCCACATGCATTGTATTTATATTTAAAAAAGAAAAAGGAAAAAAAAAAGAGTCGGGTCAGCATCTTGTGCATAACAGTCTGGGTTTTTAGGTGTTTATTGGACAATTGTTTGTAGTTCTGGATTAAAAATTTATTAGAGCCTCACTTCAAAATATGAAAGGAGCTCAAGGTTCAATAGGAAGATGGTTCTTCTCTCTCTCTCTCTCTCTCTCTCTCTCTCTCTCTCTCTCTCTCCCCCTCATTCTCATTATCAAGCACTTTTCTGCATAGAGAGCTCGTTTTGGTGTTTGGACATAAGTGTGGATTTTGGTGTGTTCAGTTTTTTTTTTTTTTTTTTTTTTTTTTTTTTTTTTTTTTTTTTTTTTTTTTTTTTTAAGGGCATGGCCATGGAGGTATATTTGGTATTTTAGGATGTGTTTATATATATTTTTAAATATACAAGTGGGTACAAATGGAGTTGGGTTCATTTATTAAAAAAGTTTGATGATATCTGAATCTCCCTTATAATTTTATGGGGAGATTTAAACTAAGATTAAGAGTTATGTTTTTTGAAACTGATTCATACACTAGTCATCCTATCAAGAAAATAAATTTACTCAAGTATCAAGAAAGATTTTATTTTTATTTTTATATGAGATCGCTCGACTTCCTCATGCTTGAGTTATGTTCTTATATATTAGAATCATTAGGTTTCGTACTTGTATTTATAAAATTAATGTATACAAAATTAACTTACTTATTTGTCAATTAAGAATTAAGTTTAGATAATCATTGAATATGATATTAGAATCAAGCCAAATCAATGGATGAGTGAAATTGATGTTTTAACGACCCGGAATGATTTAAAAACGAATAATTGCATTATTTTTCTTCGTAACAATCATAGACAATCATTTACATCACATATATTTCTTGATTTATTTTGGACATTTTAAAACCTATGAGTTTGTCACAATCAATGCCTAGTTGGATGTACAGATCAAAATGACTACTTGGCCAGGATTTGTAAATGTTTTTTCTTTCCAATGAATTAATTAAGGTGGTGAGAAAGCCAAAACATTAAGTTGGTTCCATAAATTTTTTATTTTAATAAGGGGATCCTTATTAAAACTATGACAAAAACTTGTGTGAGACCGTCTCATAATATGAGACCTATCAAATTAAAAAAAGTGATAGGATTATCATAAAATGTGATAATATTTTTAAAGAAAAGTGATAAGTCACTTTTAACAAAAATATTATCACTTTTTGTTTAAACTTTATCACTTTTTAAAAGTGACAACTTTTTAATTAATAAGTGACACAATTTAAATTAAAAGTGGATCAAATATTATTGGTCTCATACTATGAGACGGTCTCATACAAGAATTACTCTAAAACTATTATTGTTACAAGTAACAAAAATGCTACCCCTAGTCCATTCTTCCAATTTTAATGTGTGCGTTACTTTTTTTAATAAATAATTATTTTATTTATAAATGATTCTCATAATATTCAATAATATCCTACAATATAAAAAAAAAAAAGAAAAAGAAAGAAGAAACAATAATATCCTACAATATAAAAAAAAAAAAGAAAAAGAAAGAAGAAACAGGCAAATTAAAATTGGACAGAGGAGTTTTTTCTTTTCTTTTTTTTCCAAAAACTTGTGTAATACTGTTTCAAAGTGAGATGATTCACAAACTAGCACAACATAACATTCATTCCTTTCCATATGTTAAAGCTTCACTTCCAACTTATATTTCGTCTCATCGTGAGACAGTCTCACACAATAACTATTCCTTTAAAAAAAATATAAAAATGATGAAGAAAGCTCAAATTTAACCAATTAAAGCACATGTGTGTGGCCTATCATGAACCACTAATCAAATAGTGGAGCATGACTAGGCCCAGAAAACAATGTCAAGATTACGTACAATTCTATCTTTTATTAATATACTCTACCCAAAAAGAGTTTAGAATTTTTCTTTCAAAAAAATTGACAATTTTCGGAATTAAAAAAAAAAATACAAACAAACATACACATTTTCAGAAGAAAAAAAATCAAAATTTTCTTTTAAACAATTTTCTGAAAAAATATTCAAACATTTTTTTTGGATCGAGTATACTAACAAAAAAGGGGCTGTATTTAATCTGGGCCAGAAAGCAATTGTGAAATCTGAACTTCTTAGGCCGCTTATTGTGTATATTAGTTTCACATGTCTGCTCACTAATATATATACTCTTCATCCTTTTTAAACTTCACATGTATTTAGAAAAAATATTGAAAAGTAACTTTTTAAGAGTTTCCTTTGAATGTAAAATGTTATTTATTTTCTTTTTAGTAGTGTGGAGATTATTAGAAAATCGGAAGGACGAAAAAGGAAAGTGTGAATTTTGTTGTGGTACGAAACTGCAAATATAAATTCCACACATTTACAGTGGAATCGTAGGGAAATATTTTAGGGGCGTTTACAAAATGATACAATCCCAAACCACTATTTACAAGATAGCACAATGTTCAAAAAATATCTTCTTATGTTCAACTTTTTTTTGTGCTTCTGTTCAATTATGTTGTATCAATTTGTAAAAAGTTGTTTGGTATTGTATTATCCTGCACTTATTCCAATATTTTACTATAATCTCATTTGCAACCAGTTTATTTTATTTTTATTTTATTTATATATAGGGAAGAGACCAGTTGATTTTAGGTGGTATCAGAATAACATCACTATAGCAAATAAAATTCCAGGGCTAGTGTAAATGTATGGGCTTCCTTGGCCCGTCAGTTAATAAAGGATATATGGGCTTAGCCCAGAAAAATATTATGAATCCCATTCATAAATTTTTCCAGTCACTACTTAAATATTTTATACTGTATTTAAAATATGATTATATTCTTAAAATTTAAAATATCTCATTCTGGAGGTTAAAATGATTCAAACTAAAAAATATATATTTACTTAAAATAAGATTTAATATATCACAAATTCTAGCATGTACTCAAATGCATTACATACAGTTGGATATTAAGCTCAATTTTGACTTCAATTTTTATTTTTTCAAACCATACTCTAACACGCCGAACTGTGTGTGTGTGTGTGTGTTTTTTTTTTTTTTGGACAATTAGGGTATTACTGATGACTTCTTGATATATTACTGATTACTTTTTGGAGTATTACTAATTTCTGCTTAGGGTATTTTTTTTCAAAATTCAAGTGTATATCATGCTCTCAAGTGCACACTAGAACTACTCTTAATATATATTTATATTTATATATAAATTAATAAAATAGGTATATACACACAAACCCACATTAATATAAATATATAGTTTTTGATAAAAAAAAAACTACTGATTTAATTTTACACATAATACATATTTATATATATATATAATATGCAAGTATGGGTGTAAGTGAGTTGAGCCGACTCGCGAGCTACTCGTGCTCGACTCGTAAAAAGATTGAAATCGACTCGAATCTAATCGAGTCGAGCTCGAGTAGCTCACGAGTTCGAGTTCTAGCTTATAAATACTCAGCTCGCGAGGCTCGCGAACCTAATCGAGCTTGCACAGTATTTACTATTTTGCCATTAATTTTATTTATTAATTATATTATATATAGTAATATTTTTAAATATAAAATAAAATATATACAAATGGTACGCTTACGTTCTTATAACTTAGAATGAAAATCACGTCTCATGACCCACGAAATATTTTTTTATAATTTTTTTTGGGAATATTTGTCCATTTGACAATGTTTTTCAATTTTAATGAATATTATTGTATTTGTGAACTTTGAGTTTAAATTTTCAAGTGTAGTCGATATGCAAGATATAGACAAAAAATGGACTAAAATACATTTTACATTTTATTTTTGTAAAATAGTAAAGTTATCGAGTCGAGTCGGGTCGAGCTCAAGTTTATCGAGTTTTTGGACGAGTCGAGCTCGAGCTAAAAAATTTGGGCTCGACCGAATTCGAGTCGAGCTTCGAGCTTCGAGTATTGCATTCGAGTCGAGTTCGAGCTCAGCACTATTCGGCTCAACTAGACTCATTTACACCCCCATATGCAAGGTCATATATTCACCAGACACTCGTCACGTGTCAATTAGTTGTTAGGGACGGACTTTTTTTTTTTTTTAAGGCGGGAGCACAAAAAAATAAAAATATATAAAATTAGGGAGTTTTTCATATAATTGACTAATTATCAGCACTATATATAAAATAATTCTGTCTAAATATATACTATCGTACATTCGTACTATTATTCATCTATTGATTTTAGATAATTTTTATGATATTAATGGTAGAATATACCATTTCTATCTGTAGCAATGACAACTGGAAGATTAATTCAAGCTCAATTTTTTTATATAATATAATTAAAAAAAATATTAGAAGGGTAATATACGAGTATAAAAGAAAATGATTTTTAATAATATAATAAAAATAGTTAAATACAGTTATCACAGTATAAATTTACTACTAGTAACTCACATAGGATTAATTATCTTAACCTGATAATTTGTGATAGTTAAAAATGGTTTTTGTGGCGGTTCTTTTTCTTATTGCATCTGCGTGGCACCAGTAAAAAGTGATTATCAACTTGATTAATTTTTTAAATGGATAATCATGACAATAATAGTAGTTGTCAAAAAGCCTTCAATTACATGTTTAATTTATTGATGCCTTTTTTTTGTTAATTTTCCTAATCATTTGAATTTTCTAGTTACGTGAATTACGGTCCCATATACAACATTAAATTGTCCTGTACTTTAAATGTAGGATACATGTCATCATTTTTTTTTATAGAAGTTTCAAAAGCAAAGTATTGTTAACAAGTTTTTCACCGTAACTGAAATAAGATTATTAAATTTTAATAAATGATCGATTCGATATTAATTTAAGGTAGTCTTGCATGACTGAGATCATTATTTCATACATAAATGATTTTTTGTATTTTTAATAAAAAAAAAAAAAAAAAAAGAGCAACAATGTTACGTTTCATACATGAAATCATAAATATAAAAAATAAAATTTCTCCCAATTATATATCTAGTGCACACGAATCTTATATTTTAATTATTTTTAGAGCTATGGATTTAAGTTTATTGAATGAGAAATAGGAATATAGAAAAACAACAAGCTAACACCTGGCCCAAGAGAACTAACTCAACCCAAACAATTGAACTAACTGTCTAAATACTTTAATATTATTGTAGTTCTCAGGTGAAATTTATTTATAGTATAAAATTGATATCATTATATATATTTATTAATATTAACATGCATTTATTGATATTAAATTATTTTATACTGTAATTTTAATTTATAAATTTAATAGTATCAACAAATATATATAATAGTATCAGTTAATAGTATATATTTTATATTGTAAAACTTGTTCACGGGGAATGTTTATAACGAATAATATATGGCATTCAATTGCAACAACTTCAGGTAGAACATGTGATAATAAAAATGATTTTAGGTATTGTACATTTTAAAAACTTTGAAACTTGAAAGTACATGAGGAATTTGTGAGATGCCTTTTGACCCGACAAATTGTGTTGGCCCAGTCAAACTATCTTTGGGTTGTTTGAAATATATATCGAAACTTTAAACAAGTATATTTGTTTTAATATTTTATGATTATGTATAGGGTGTGGAATTGGTTTAGTAAAGGATATGAATTATTTTTATTAAAGAGTATTAGTTGTTTTTATTAAAGGATATTAGTTATTTTTAATGAAGAGTTTTAGTTTGTTTTCACTGAACAACTAAGACTCTTCAATGCACTTTAGTTAAAATAACTGATATCCTTCAATAATTCATATATAAACTAATTTCACTCTATATTTTGTCATACTTTATAATGTCAACTTTTAATGGTTTTAATGCCATTAACAATTGCAAATTAATTGCCTAGAATGAAAATGGAATGCAATTGAAATTTCAGTCCGCTCCGTTCCTCGGATAATTCCACAATAATCTTAGTTATTTTTATCTCCTTTTTTTTTTAGACCCGTCTCCATTTCAATGGAAATAAAATTGGGGGATGGATAGAAAAATATAGGATGAATCGATTAAAATGGGGCTACAAAACAATCAAATTGCTTCGGTGACTGCGAGTCACACGGTGAAACAATACAAATAAAGTCCAGAGGATGGGGAGATAATAATTTATTACAACAAGAAGATTAATGAACCACTTGTACCATGTAACTAATTTTCGAGTAATATCATTTAACTGGTGTGCATAGTACAATAATTTTCGAATAATATTTATTTAGTAAAATAAATAATACTGCAAAATTATAAAATGAATAGTACCATTAAAAAGAAATGCACAACGCAAGTGATCTATGATGCGCGAAATTGCCCTAATATCTCTCAGACTAATGACTAAGAAAAGTAGTAAACTAGTAATTCTTTTTCTTTTCTAGCGGCTTAAAAAAATGAATCACAATAGCTTTGGCAAATCGTCACCATATACGAACAATCAATATCACTATAAAATATTCTGTTACAACATATATGAATTTGTATGTTAAATTTGATTTTAATAATTTCATAGTAATTTTTTTTTTCAAACCCTACTACGACAAAGTATTATATTTGTCCATTTGTTTTTCCAGCAATTAATTAGCAGAAGGTCCTCAATCTCATGCGTTGGATAAAACAAAGTCCGGAAAATATCTGACCGAAATCTCATAGATAAATATGAGATAGGGAGTGGGACCCATGACAAATTGATAATTGGGCAGACTAGGGTGGTCAACCACCGGTCACAGTGAGTCAGTGATCCATTTTAAATTAGTATATATTTTGTTATCATAATAATTTCCCATAATTTATATTATTAAATATTTCAAATAAAATTAAATTTTCAATTGATTAAAAAACTAAATATGAAACGCAAGTATAAATTTATTTTTGCATTTCAAAAATGTTGATATTAATAAAAAAATTAGTTGCAATTTCACATTGTATTCCATATCAGTACTATAAAATATATGTATTTCAACTACAATAAAATAAATAATTGACTACCGAATTCAACATGATTAAGAAATTTTGTCCTTAAATAATGGATATTACCAATAATTTATTTACGAAAAATTTCTAATCATGTGCGCACCTTTATTTCTTAAATTATCTACAATAATTTTGCCTACGGAAATGAAATTCATATGTAAAATTTTCAATAAACAATTTGTCTACAATGAAAAATTACTTTAAGCAATTTGTTTATGAAAATGAATATTAAAAATTAGATAATTTCCATTATTTAATAACATAAGTAATTTTGAAATTTTTCATTGGTAATTCAATATTTTTTTATGTTTAAATATAACTAAGAATTAGAGTTAGGGCGGGTCGAAGAGATGTGAAATCTATTATGTCATGATATTGGGTTGGGAGCGAGAGCGGGATAGATGGTCCAAACTGTTATCCAAATATTAGAAGGCAAAGTTTTGTGATGATTTATTCCTGGGAGATAATTATTAAAACAATTTCTTTTTAATCATAATTAAAGAATGTCAAGTCCAAATTCTCAACAACTTGGGATGGGGGCCCTTACTATTTCACTGGACTGGTATGGTTGCACTTGCATGGTACCTTCACTCTTCCATATTTGGTCCCACTTCCCTTCATTTCTGGTCCCCTTTCATTTTAAGTGCATTTTCACGTATCATTTTGCAATGCTGAATTGGATTGAAAAGAAAGGGAGGAAAATCACAAAATACTACAAAAATATAAAAAATTGTCTATAAAATTAGATTTCACTACAAAAAATTTCAACAAATATTTTAGTAGTACAAATTGCCTACAAAATTTTCTAATCATATAAGACACCTTCATTCCCGAGCCTATAAACATTTTGATTACGAAATCAATTTCCCTACTAAATAAAATTTCTAGGTACGTACAAGCAATTTATCTATAAACTATATGTATACAAAAAATTCATAAATATTTTTTTTGTAGGTAAAGAATGAAGGTGCATATATAATTAGAAAATTTTGTAAACAAATTTGTAAACGATTCCCACTATAAACTTTTTTGTTGAAAATTTTGTAGTTATATTAACAAATTTAGTAGACAATTCTTAATTATCTTAATTATAATGAAGTGTGGCGGTGTCTTAGATAACTCGACTAAAAAAAAAAAGTTTGGTTTGTTAATAGGGTGCATTGTTCATGGCTGAAAATTATGTCTTTCGCCAAGATGCTATTTAATCATAGAACATTTTATTTATCAAAATACAACGAGAATGATCAACGGTATTAGCACAATATCTTAGGTGAATTGTTTAAAGTTTTATATAATAATTAGCAAAATGTCGCAGTTTAATATTCGATTTGATCACACTCTAATAGTGATATATGTAAAATGCTTGAGTAATAAATAGGAAAATGATTTTTTCTTTTTTTTTTGCAATCATAGTACCAATCCATTTACGACCCATCACGCCATCTGGCAAGACGATTCCAATTATTTATTTTCAATGAGTCATCTACCAACCTTAGACTATATCCACTTACCTTCGTCCATATCAATTTTGGAAAGTTCCATTATTGGCAAAAATATTGTGCAACTTGAATAGTGTATTTTTTCAATTTTAATTCATTTTAATAAATTATATAATCCACACAATTAAATAACATGAAGAATACTGAATCATATTAGATCAAAATTGAACCAAGTTGTAAAGTGCAACAAAGAGCCATATTGTTTTGTTCTTTTCGATAAAGTCTAACTCGAACTTATGATCTCTCGGTTATAGGTAGTGGAGCTCTAACCACTTGAGTTATATCACTTCATCACAACAGCCATATTATTACTCTTCATATTTAAAAAATAAATAAAAAATTACTCTTCATATTTTCAAAAATAAAATAAAAATTACTCTTCATTAGTTGAATTCAATCATCACATTCTTGATTTATTTTTCTTCAAATATCATGTGCTAACATATATATATATATATATATAATGGTAAAGTAAAAAACAAGGGGATCTGCATTTGCCCAATTTCAATGTATAGCCATTTCATTTCAACTCAATTGTATGCATGGAAATGATGTGGGCTTTGACATAAAACACAAAGGAAAGATTTTTTACTTTAATAAAAAATAGTTTGAATAATATATGACAAGACATTGTTCCATTAATTTTATAAAAAAAAGACTTTTTCTTTGACTGGTCGTTCAAGAAAATTAAATTTAACTGTGGCAATTTAATTATATACATGTCTAAGAAAGTTTTCTGTTCAACTTTTTCAATATAGAAGGGATTCTCAAGTACCCAGGTTCAGAATCCACTAAAAGTGTTTTGGTTTGTTTTCGACAGATTTTTAAAAAATAAAATAAGTGTATTTTGAAATATTGTGATTTTTTTTTTCAATTAAGTGGTTAATTGTAAGTCTATAAAATAGATGGTTGGATAATAACAAAAATAAAATTATTGTTAAAAACGAAATGAACACATTTTTTTGGATACATCATACATGGAATACTAATTATCATATTCACGACGATTAGAACCCAGAAATGTTCATATTATTTATTTATTTATTTTATAGTACTAAATAGAAATACATAAAAATAGTTTATATGGTAGGATCCAAAGAATTAGTGGGCATTATTTAATGCAGTGGGTGGGGGCTGTTTGGGGACAAGTTGTGGGGTATTAGAGTACTGGTACAAATGTGCTTCCATTTTCACGCACAATGCCACTTGCTACCGGCGCAATTTCGGCGGTTGTCCCCGCTCCTTTTTACATATAATATTTTTCTTTTCATTATGCGTAATAAAAACGGTTTCATATAGCACCTACAAATTTTTATAGACAATTTCATGAATAAGATTATAATAAGGGGCAAATTCCATGATATAAAATCGGGATTCATTTGATAATATTGTTGCATTCCTTATGTAATAACGTAACACTCATTTAATAACACCACTATTATTATAAAGTTATACCAAAGTATTTTTCACATGTGAAAAATATTATTGTATTAGTTTACCAGTGTTATTTTATTATTGAATGAACGTAAATATATCAATTTCGTAATTCATTGGAGACTAATACATAGACGATGTTCCGTATAAATATCTGAATATAAATGGATAATTTATGAATCCTAGAATATATACTCACTCTAATGACAATATATGTTATTTTTAGATAAATGCATATACATTTTTATAAAATATTTAAATCTCTATTACGCCCTTAATAACTGTTCATCATTTTCATTAAAATAATACATTTATCTAAATATTTTAACAACTTCAAGAGTAATTTATGAAAAAATAAAATTAATTTATATTGGAAAATGCAAAACGTAATTTTTTTTCTTTTGCAAATTCAATGCGAATGTTGATGATCGATTCTAATCACTTGAATTATTGGTTGTTTTTAATTGCTAATTGGATCACCAAATAATTACGTGTGATTGATTACTACCGCAATAGTAAATACGATAGATTGGAGTTAAGAAAATATAAAATACGTATATTGATTACGTATTTATTTCGTATGTATATGTAAATTTAGGTGTTTTAATGTGTGTATGCAAAGTTTAGTTATATTTGTGAATTTTTACCTCTTTTTTTATAGCTGATCCAAGTAGGAGGTGAAATGACCTTTGCTCTCCCATGTGTGCATGTTTGACACATGGAGAGTTGACTATTTGACCTTATCTAAACTAATTTTTATCCTCTAAGCTGGATTAGCTCATATTAGTACGTAAATTGTTCGTCTTTTTCGGACTTGTCCTTGATGAGTTCTTAGCTTGATCTTGTTAGTCGATTAGCTTTCTATCTTGGCACTTTGACTAAAGTAACTCGCCATGGTCTTACTTGTATTCGGAAAAGGTTCTTACTTTGATGTAGCTCGACTTGACGAAGTAGCTCGCCTAGCTAGAGTAGCTCCTCTAACTACTCCAGGTCGGCCAAACTTGATTTATCTTGCTTAATATTATTTTTCGTGGGGTTAATTAGCTAAAACTTATTCGTCTCAGGTGGGATGTAGCTCGCCTATAAACAACTAGTAGTCACAATATCATTTAAAATTAATAGGAGGGAGCAATAAATATGACATGACCCACAAGTATGGCAAATTTATGTATATATGGTGAATAGTAAGTGGGATTGATAATATAGAGGGGTTGAGAGAGTTTTTATGAAATTAGAGGGAATCGCCTGTGAAAGGGGCGAGTGTCCCTTTTTTTTTTTATCACGCCTTTGGGAGAGGCGTGTCCCTTTTTTTTTTTTTTTTTTTTATCACGCCTTTGGGAGAGGCGTGTCCCTTTTTTTTTTTTTTTTTTTTATCTCGCCTTTGGGAGAGGCGTGTCCCTTTTTTTTTTTTTTTTTTTTTTTTATCTCGCCTTTGGGAGAGGCGTGTTTTGTACGATTGTATGATTTAGTAATTATTGTTCAATGATTATGTGATGATTATTCAATGATATATTATAACTAAACCCAAATTGCTATTGGGATGGTGTAAAACCCTAATTGTTAGTGGAGATAAATATAATTGTGTATTGAAATTGGTTTATATTTATACTATCTTAAAAAAAAAATTATTTTATTGGTTCAAAAGAAACTATAAACTATTTCATAAAAGTTGAAAATTATTTCAAACACTAAATAATATTTTTAAGTAATAAATGTAAAATGTAAAAAAAAATGACATTTATAATAATAGTACCAATACAATTAGCGATGGCCCAATCGACCACCCGTTCCACATTGCGGCGGACGTCTTTCACGATAATTACGACGAGGTTGTTGTTCATGTTGGCTTGGTCCGGGCTCCTCTCCGTATGTGTCCGCATATGGTATAGGCGTTGAACTGTAAACTGGGCGTTGTGCGAATTGAGGTCGATGTTGATAATAGGTACTCATATTAATACCCGTATTTAATATGTCAGTAAATGAACCAGGCCATGATGTAAGAAGATCTGTCACAGATTTAGTTAATTTAGATCAATAATATATATATATTAAAATATATATTATTTATAAGTTGATATTATATACCTGGTTCATTATAAGGTGTCTGAAAACTGGGTTGAGGTATCTCCTGTTGCAACGTCGATGTAGAAGCAGGCTGGGGTACCCCCTCAACGCTTGCCCAACCAACTATCAAGTTAACAATAACATATCATAAGTAAATAAACTGTATCTTTAAAAAATATTATTAAGGGTTATGTGTAACTTCCATACCATTTCCAGCAGGATGTGCGTAAGCTCCAAATCCAAATGAGGGCAACTCATAACTTGTGTGAGGCGTAGGCTGAGGTGGCCACTCATTTGATTGCCGAGCATCTATCAAATTAATAGAAATATACATAAACAAGTAAATATAATTTCTTGAATAATTTTAATTTATTATTGTAACTTTGATAATATTGAATTACACACCGTATGCAGTTGGTGTGTTGCCCAAAATTCGAGGCGCTCCATACTGTTGGCCCATCGATGTAGAAGCATCTGTAACATGTTATAAAAATATTTAATAATTAAATAAATATAAACCCAAGGAATATCATATTTACAAGTGTAATTCCGTAAATTGCATACCATTTCCAGTAGTATGTTGTGTGCGGGGCGCAGATTGAGGTACTCGATATTGAGTACCTTGTCGGGGAAAAGGGGAATCTGATGGCACTGCCGAGGAATGTCTTCTTCGACTCGCAGACGTTGAAGGACCTTCATCGCCGTCACGCTCTACAGACCTCCTTCTTGTTTGTCCTCTACTTGTTTCCCCGACTTCTACGTTTTCAACTGAGGCTCGTGGATGTTCAAGATAAGTAGGAGATTCAATAATAGGCTCCACTTCAGTGATGAAATTCTCAGCTGTTTCTAAAAATTCCTCCATTGATGGTCTATTATCAATGTGAGCCCGTCGTTTACTGATTTTAAATTTTCGAAACCAGCTTACCTGTAACAAAAAAATAATAGAATGTTATTCATATTTCAAACATCAAAAATCAATATATAATTAAATTTGTGATATATAATTTACCAAAACATCACTGGCAGACGTTCTTGGTGGTTGGAAGCCTCGGACCGGTGCTGCAGTATACTCCTCTGGTGAAATCAATCGTCGTGTAATGTCATAGTACCACTGCATATAGTCTTCCGTGACCGGATCACCCCCGTTGATAGGCGTGCAAGGCATGAATGGTTGCCTGCTTCTCCAATATCTAATCCATTTGTCATGTTTGGTCGTCCAATCAAAGCCGATTCTCCCCTGGCGGTTATACTCATGCAAGCTCTGGTCCCTTTCCTCTACATGACTTGGAATGTTTTGGACCATTCCAAATTGTCTGAGCACCCTATTCGGATAGTGAAGCTCCACTATCCAAATATTGATCAATGGATATTGCGACCTCCAATTTAAGGTCCAACAACGAGGTTCGAGATTCCTGATCTCCTCAGCGTCCACATCATAGGGATCCCAAATAAACTGTAAAGACACACACAAAACATTAATCGTAATATTCTCAAAAAATAATTTATATTAGTTTGAATCATTATAATAATAACTTGCTTGACCATTAGACAAACGCTCAAATATGTCGCGATATACACGAATTGAAAACCTCGTGCTGTCAATATGACTGTGATAATGTATCCACCTATAGTAGGTAAAAAAATAAGTATGTATATCCAAACGAATTATAGATAAATGTGTCTATAGAAAAATACCTAGCTCCATACGGTGGAGGCCCCAAATTACGACCATCTACACTTATCTGCCCTTGTTGGAGCATCGGATGTGCGTTCGATGGTTGGATCGTTATTATCCTTGACCATGCCCATATCTGTTGTTCAATGATAAATTTATTTCAATGTACAATTAATCATAGAAATATTTAAAAGTAATTTAAATTAACCAAGGATTACCTGCAACAAGCATAATGGTCCAGTGATGCTCTTGCATTTATAGTTGCAAGCCATACAGAGTTCGCGATATAAACTCGCTAACACAGCACTTCCCCAGCTGTATTCCCCGACTGTATTCACGTCCCGTAGAAAATACAGATAGACTAATGGGACAACATTTCGAGAATGGTCGGGCATCATTAATGTTCCCAGGAGTAAAAGTGCACACCCCCGTGCATATTGATCAACGACCTCCTGTGGTGTATAGTCATCAATATCAACAAAATGTCTTACCGACAATGCTGTTCCCGCATTGTAACACAAGTCCTTCATCTTTTGACTCTTGAACTGAGTATTAAAATTTGAAGCGACATGTCTTAAACAATAGCGGTGCACTCCTCTTGGTGGTGAAAATGCTAGGACTTCTTCCACTGCCTTCAAAATACCCTTATGCCTATCAGAAATAAGGCATATCCCCTCCATATCACCCACAACATGTGTAGCTAACATTCTAAGAAACCATTTCCAAGACCTATAACTTTCGTCATCAACAATGGCATATGCTACTGAAATGATTTTCTGATTAGCATCAAGGGTGTTAGCAATCAGCAATTTGTGTTTGTACTTAGTGTAAAGGTGAGTACCATCTACACAAAGTATTTTGCGACAATGCATGAATGCTTCAACGCATGGCTTGAATGCCCAGAAGACATATCCCAACGTGTGCACATTCCACTCAATCGTATCCCTGTGTTTCCACTCCACAATGGTCCCGGGATTGTATTTCTGCAAGGCTCCCATGTACTTGGGCAAATACTGACATGAACTATCCCAAGTTCCGAACACATTCTCCCTAGCACGTTTCAACGCTTGTCATGCCTTTTGATATGAAATAGTGTAATTATATTTCTTATCTGCATGCTCCAAGACATATTTGACGTCGTATGCTGGATCAACTTGTATGAGACTCTCCATGTCAGCTGCAAGCAAGTTTTTACAGAGATTTGAATGATTGCGCGAGTCAATATTCATCAAACAGGTATGTGGCGGCCCCAACCTAGTGATTTCCCAATAATCGTATCTTTTACGGTACGATGCGCGTAAATGCCACTCACAACGTTGCGATGTCGAGCAATTATCATTTTCACTGGCATAGTTCTGCTTACACAGCAACTTCATTGTCTTCGAGTTGCTCTCTTCGACTCTATACTCACGCCTTGCATGTCGGACCGAATAATCCTTCACGACATTGATCACAGCATCTTTGTCTTTGAAAATCATCCCTAACCTCAAAACCCCATCATCCGCATCATAGCTTAGATCACCACTTCGAACGCCTACTGAATCGACAGGTACATCATCACATGACCTATCAAAAAATGGCACTCCAATCAAATTTGGATGAGGTCTCACTCTTGGCATTAGGGAATTTGGTACAGCAACAGTTGGCATCCAAGGATTGTCAGTGGTACCATCCTCATCAGACGACCCCTCGTCCTCAGAACCATTATCGCTTGGTTCAGAATTACAAGTAAAGTCTGGATATATATCACCAGCTATATCAACTATGGAGGTCCCAACAGGGGTCATCTCAGTGATACCAGAAGGTCCAATATTAGGATCTGAACCACCGGCATGACTAGACCCTAAATGTTGGTATGGCTCATCCTCCCAAGCACCCCACTCATTATGGCTCTCTTGTAGGGCCTGATATTCAACGTTGGAACCCCCGTGCATATTGACACCACCATGACCTGGCCATTCAGAAGGATAGTACTGGTTCCCCCACTGGCCATGGGATGTTGGGTACTGCACCTTCATTTCAACCTCCACTAATAGCTCAACGGAATTGAGCCCAGCTTGTGGATGGAAGAAGTATCGTAGGTCGTTGTTGTTCCTAATAGGACAACTAGACGAGGCATTCCCATTTTTTATTATGCAAGACACATTCAAAGAATACACTGGCAAATCTAATCCCGTAACCTCAGACAACTCACGTAATAGATCGTAGAAATCAAGCATACGATCAACTCTTCTTTTTCCAATAACAGCTCCGCAAGAGCGCACAATGATTCCAATGTCGCGAGAGGTTGACATATCTTCAACAACACAAAACACTTATAAAAATTTTATCTATAGGCACTAAATTAATTATTGGCCTCAATTATGTTTACATCTAGTATAGTAAATCAAACCCAACACCCTAATTTCCATACATTTTTAGTGTTTTTTTTTTTTGCAGTATTGAAATTTTATTCCGAACACTTTTTGATGGGTGTATTAACAAAAGATAGGAATATATATAGTCTTATTGTTACATTTAATATTCTTAATTCCATTTCTTAATTTTTCACAAATTAAAATTTTCTAAATAGAAAATTCTCAAATACATTGAGAATATAAAATTAATTCGTTTTATTTTATTTTATTTAGTTTATTTTATTTTATTTTATTTCGTTTTTTTATTTTAATTAGTTTTATTTTATTTTATGTAATTTCGTTTATTTTACTTTATTTTATTTAATTCATTTTATTTTATTTTATTTTATTTTAATTTCGTTTTTTTATTTTAATTAGTTTTATTTTATTTTATTTCGTTTAATTCATTTTATATTATTTTATTTTATTTTTTAAATTTATTTTATTTCGTTTATTTTATTTATTTTAATTTTGTTTATTTTAATTTTGTTTTTTTTATTTTTTATTTCGTTTTTAATATTTTATTTAATTTCATTTATTTCATTTAATTTTATTTTATCTCTTAATCTCTTATTATAGTTAAATAAAATTATCTTATGCTTGCAAAAATTAAATTTTAAAATGATGATCAATATTTTCATTAAGTAAGTAATCTAGAGTTTTTTAATACACTATATATATTAAATCTAGATTTTTTAAAACACTAAAAACACTAGAATTTTATAAAAATAAAACTTACATTGTATACATAATGGTTATTAACATCACGTTAAAAAAAGTCAAATTTTACTTTAATAACTTTGATTGATAAAATGTCTAATTTACTCTTCGATTCTTCAAATGTATAAAAGTTATGCATCACCAAAACATTCAAAAAATTAAAAAAGTGTATCATTTTTTATTAAATAAAATTCTACATATATTTGATTAAATAAATTGAATCCCAATTAAATAAATAACACACTATGAGCTTATTAATGGAATTTTAAATCAAAATAAACCAAAAGAACAACACTACTACCAATTTTAAATCAAAATAACAACACTATGACCTTATTAATGTTATTTTAAATCGAAATAGCAACACTACTACCAATTTTAAATCAAAATAAATCAAAAGTAACATGCTAAAACATGTAATTTCTCTAACATATATATATATATCGACATTATATATATACTATATATACACTATTTCAAAAAATTGCATGCAAAATAATTCTAAAAATATAAAAAAAAATTGAAATATTTACCACTTAATTTGTAGTGTCTGTACTCCTCAGGTAGATAGCAAAATATCAATTCCTCAAGTACGTGAGACTGCAAGTTTGTAGTTTGGAGGACAAATTTTATTTTACTTATTTGAAGAAGAAGAAGAAGAGAGGAAAGGAAGGAGTACGAAGAAGAAGGATAATGAGGAGAGGAGTGAGATAGGAAGGAGGAGAAGGATAATGAGGAGTGGAGTGAGAAGGAGGAGGAGGAGTGAGTATATATCAGTGGGGGGAGGGAGTATTCCCACGCCAAGCAGAAAACGCCAAGGCGTCTGGCACGGCACGTGGGCTGGCAGGCGCGCCTCTGGTAGAGGCGAGAACAGAAAATGCCAAGGCGTGCACGTGGGCTGGCAGGACTCGCCTCTGGTAGGCGCGAGAACCGGCACGTGGGCTGCAGGCGCGCCTCTGGTAGAGGCGTGTTTCGGAACTCGCCTCTGGCAGCGGCGAGTTTATCGGGTATTAGAAAGTCGCTTCTGGTAGGCGCGACTTAAGCTTATATCGCCTCTCCTAAGCGCGATTCCCTTTATTTTCGCGATCTCCTCCCCTTCCACCCTATTTTCATCACTCCCTTTCAAAAATACCCCAAATAAAAAAATTTGCCCACAAGTATCCATATTATAAAAGTTTGTCTTTTTTTTTTTTTGGGGGGGGGGGGGGGATATTTACACGAGGAAATATGTGTTTTTTGCTATGTTAAAATAATATTATTTTTTAGCAAATAAATTATTCCCTTCGACTTATTTTATTTGTCATTTTCACACAAATTAAAAAAAATCATTAATAATAATAAGTATATGTGTTATGTGACTAATTTTCTCTTTTATTTACTTAAATGATCATGAATGCATATTGTCATAAAAGTTTAGTAGGACAGAATTAGATATGTTATTTAATTATTCTTAGAATAGTTCAAAATAAATATTATTTTGAATAAAAAAAATTCTTTAAAAAGACAAGTAAATGAGTTGGAGGGAGTTTCTCTAAAGTAAAAAAAAATTAATTTCGAACATATTTTCATAATAATTGTTTTGTTAGTACTATTTTAAAAACCGCTCCCTTAGTTTCCTATATTTATTTTCAAATTTTTTTGGCACAGAGTTTAATGAAAATTTGTATCTTATTGAAAAAGTAGATAAAATAAGAATATTGTAGAATATTGTTGGATCCATTTATAAATGAAATAATTATTTGTATGTATAAAATCAATATATATCATTTGAGTAAATAAGTGATGGTGGAAATAGTTAAAACAAAATAATTGTTTCCGTAAATGATAAATTTAATGGACGTCAAAAGAGAAAAAAATGGAGGACGGAAGAGGGGGTACTTAATTTATTTATCCTTCAAAGTAAAAAAAAATTTCTCCATCACAAAATACATGTGATAATTTCACGTAAACTTACCTAATTATTATTTACAAATTTCACTACCTGAGTTAACTCTTGATGTTTATATATTCTATCTCTAAATCTCTGCAGTTTAAAATGAATATAGTTTTAGAAGTAAATAAAAATATTGTTTTAACAGTTTTAAGGTGAAGTATCAATTTTTTCCTTAATTTTATCTTCATTAATACTTAGCAATTGGTAAATGACATCTATAATAGCTTTTTGTCTTACCAAGCAAGAATATATCAATGAAGTGCATATTATGTAGTTCACAAATTCTAAGCCTACAGGTGAATGATATACATTTAGATTTTCAACTAATTTTTTTTTTTTTAAACACACACTAACATGCAAGATAAATTGTACTTCCTCCGTCCCCTCTTAATATTCACACTTTCCTATTTGGGATGTCCCACAATAATATTCACACCCCAAAAAAGGAAATAAAACACTCTCACACTACCTACTTTAATTCAAAATACTCTTCATTCATTGGTTCAAAAAGTCAATAAAACAGTTTTTCTTAAAACCTGTGCCCACACAAGTGTGAATATTATTAGGGGACGGAGGGAGTATCTTTTTGTAATTGAATATTACTGGTTATTTATTAGGGTATTACTGATTATTTTTTTTGTATTATTTATTTTTGCTTGAGGTATTTTTTTTTTCAAAATCCAATTGTATATCATGCACTCAAGTGCACACTTAAACTACTCTATGTATGTTGATTGTTCCTTATATGCATGTGTGCATTTCTTTTAGATGTCTATTTTTTAAACTAGAGTGTTATACTCCCTCCCGCCCATGAATTTTTTTACCTTTTTACTGTTGGACAAAATATTTAATGAAAATTAGTATTATATTAAAAAGGTAGATAAAATAAGGGTATTGTGGCCTTGTGAGATTCATTTATTTGTTTGTGAGTGTAGTTTATTAAAAAAAAAAAAATGGATAAAAATTTAGTAAACAATAAAAAAAAAAGTGCACAAAAAATTAGTGGATGGAGGGAGTATAATTTATTAAAAAAAACATACATCTTGCTTCCTTATTTTTTTTTTGAAGAACATTTGTTTCTATGGAATTCAATTCTATTAACTTTTACCTTCAATTAACAATCCAACTAGCAACAATGGAAAAATAAATAGTAAAGTGGCAAAAAAAAAAAAAATATATATATATATACACAAAGGGAAATTTTTTTTTTTTTTAATTTGAGACTACTATTAATTTTTTAATAGAAATATAATCACATTTTAATATGAAAATAGTACTATTACTTTTAAATTTTTGCCTTGAACTTTTTTTTTTTTTTCGTAAATGATATAATTTTTTATTTAATATAAAGGGTATCGCTTTTAAAGTGTTGTATTAAAATGATATGTTTTGCACCCAAATTTTTTAAGAAAGTGATACTAAAGTTATTAAAATTGGTATTGACTTCATTACGAGATGATGTCATGCACAACTTGTTAAAAAAAAAAATAGAAATAATGCGAATATATAATTATTTTCGTATTTTATAGAATAAATACTGTCCTAAAGTAAAAACAAATTGTGGATGGACAATGGAGTGTAACCCCAAAGAAAGTGTGCGTGTGTGTGTTGAGAATTAAAAGTAGAGCAAGTTCCGATGTCCCGACAATCTCCACGTGCTTCCATGCAACGCCCTCAGTTTGACCTTTGAACCATATATACATACATGCATTCTATCTGTAAATTAGTCTTTGAATTGAATTAAAATAAAAAAGAAAGAAAAGAGTATTTGAATTTGAAATATTAAGTATTTGAATTGAATTAAAAAAGTAAGAGAGTATTTGAATTTGGAAAAAATGTAAGTTGGTAATAATAGTAACTAAATTATTATTGAGTTTATTACACGTTTCGTCCCATTTAACTTGGTCTTATTTTTACCATTATTATTTTAAAGTCAAACTTTCATATGCACAGTGTACGGTGTACTCAGTCAATAGTTGATACTATTTATATAGAAAAATTTGTTTCAATTACACAGAAAAATTTATTGGATTATACTGAAGAGTTTACGCTATAAAACAGTTTTCAGTATAATTCAACCATACTTTTCAGTTAATTGAAACAAACTTTTCAGTATAAACAACGTCAACTATTGGGTGAGTGCACCATACACCAAATGAAATATAAAATTACTCTATTTTAACACTTTGTTTAATATGTGTGCTCAAATATATAGTGGGAAAGTGGGAGCAGTAAACTAATATTGAATTAAAAAATGATAAACAAATTCAAGCACTCTCAAAATGATAAAATGATATTGAATTTTTAACAATGAGATTAACTTTAGCACATGAGAAATCATAACTGAATATTCTGATACAAGGGTACGTGCCGCGTGATATGCGAATTTTGCACCTAAATTAATTTTAAGTCCAATCCTAATTTAATATATATAAACAAATATTATATTTTTATTCATATTTAAATGAAGATTAATGCCGATTAAATTTAAATTACATTATTTTACAATAGAAAAAAATAAAAAAATAATATAGATTGAAAGAATTCCGCCTCATCTAAAAGTCCGAACTTGTAGAGAATTTTAGAATTAATCCATTTAATTATTTCCCTTAACACTCCCCCTCACTCATGGGCCGGACTTAATTTTCCCTCTTTGGGGAGGCCCAATGAGTGGACAATTTAATATGGGTGGAGTTGCTTTCAACGGGAATCGAACCCAGGATTTTTCGTCCGGGCGTGAGCCTATTGGCTCTGATACCATGAAAGAATTCCGCCTCATCTAAAAGTCCGAACTTGTAGAGAATTTTAGAATTAATCCATTTAATTATTTCCCTTAACATAGATATTCAAAATATATAATACTCACTCCATCCAATATTAATAATCATATTTCTTGGACTGTTATTTTTTATCATAAGTTGGAGGGTATTATTAGGTATTGTGAAGTCCATTTATGAATAATATGATACTTATGTTTTTCACAAACAATAATTTTATTGATAAATGGACCTAAAAAATATCTCATAATACTCTTCAACTTATGATAAAAAATCACGGTTCAAAAAACAGAACTACTAATTTTGGATGGAGGGAGTATATATATTATGATATCACTAAATAAATTAGAGCATTTTGAACTAGTTTTGTATGAGAATTAGAGCATTTTTTACAGTGGTGATGTCATTCCCAAATCAATCACAATGAACCAAAAGTCATATGTTGGTTAGGTTTTTATGAATAATTTTCTGAATATCTTTTCTTTTTTATTAGCTAATGCGATTTACTTGTTTTTCGAAAAGAAAAGTAATCGTACAATGCTTCCCTTTTCCTTAATTTTAAAGGGTAAATATAATGTCTACATGCACACACATATATATACA
This sequence comes from Ballota nigra, assembly GCA_947034835.1. Taxonomy (NCBI): domain Eukaryota; kingdom Viridiplantae; phylum Streptophyta; class Magnoliopsida; order Lamiales; family Lamiaceae; genus Ballota; species Ballota nigra. Next base: position 117,271,673 of record OX344721.1, on the reverse strand, counting down.
CGTTTAAAATTAGTACATACATATTATATAATATTACATATATTTTATTTTTGTTGCCCCTCGTGCCAGTCATATATTGTAGTTTATTTTGCTGTTAAATATTAATATTACTACCTTAAATATCCAAATACATATGAAGCATGCTAGTCAAATATAAGCGAATGCGATGCGTCCTATTAAAATTATTAGGGACAGACAAGATCCACATCTCGAAATATATGATTAAATATCATGGGTTATAAAGAAGAAAAAAATTATTCATTGGTATGGGATATTTGGGGCAAATTCCAAGATAAATACATGCAGATTTTAACTCAAAAGTGATATAACCTTTGGTTCACGTTATTTATTAGTCCATCCGTAAAAAAAAAAAGTTATATTGTTTTTTAAAATAGAAATAATTATTTTTATTTATAATTTTTAATGTATATTTATTTACACTATTTGTTATTAAAATTTAAATACAATATTTTTAAAATAATATATGTTATATTTGATTCAACTATTATATTCTTATTTTTTATAAAATTTTTTTAAACTCATGCAAAAGCCTAAAAAACAACTTCTTTTATAGGTGAAGAGAGTAATATATAGATTGCTTTATCTCGAAACCAAACAAGCGTGTTGACAATCCGTCATGAATATAGTAAAAATGTAACCTCTTAAAAAATTGAGGAGAATATAGGAGGTTAAAATTATTTGATGTTATAAACATAAACATAAACATAACATTAACCCGCTAACATTTTTAGATGATTGTGAAATGCAAAGACTGCTTCACATACTGACATAGTACACGATAATATTATTTAGTGTATGATGATGTTTTCATCATTGATGTTACATTAGTTATAGTTGAATAATAGGATTGTTTATTTAAATTATGACCTATGCTACAAAATTCAATATGACTTGGTGGTCCCGGCTTTATTGCTTGCTGATGATCATTTCTTCAATAATCTTAATATACATAAATATATTAATTTTTTATTTTGTTGAAAAATTAGGTGATGTGTAAACAAAGATGAAAATGCAAACACAAATATAAAATTCTAGGCTAGATTTTGACTTTATCTGCATAAGATGTTATTGCTCCATACACTAGTACTACAATACGTTTCAATGACAAGCGTCCCCAAGATATATACGAATTTGAAACTTCATGACTGTTGCACTGCAAATCGAAAGTTATCGGCAAATCGCAAACAAGTATCTGAGACTTTCAGGACTCTAATGCAGAGACTATAGTTCTAGAATATCATGTATGGATGTGGTAGTTGAAAGCATTGACAACTTATGTCGTTGTCATCACTTATGCAAAAATCGGGTTAGGCGGCCTCCTCTCGACCCAATTTCAGCAAAATCGAGAGTTCTAGGTGTTTTTGGGCGTAGGCGGCCCTAGTTAGCAGTATGCATACCTAAGCGGCTCTAGACGACCTTATTTTTTAAAAAAAAAAAAATCTTTAAACGGTCAGAAAATATCTGATTACCAATTTTTAACTTTATGTAGTCGATATGATGAGATACTAAAGTAAAAATAGTAAAGAGATTACTTGGTATATATGAGAGAATGTGATCCTTCGTCTTTGTTAGACTGTTCAATTCAAATTAACATGAAATTTAGTAGGGAATAATTTAGAGAAAATTACACTTTTGGTCCCATTCGTCACAACAATCCACGATTTTGGTCCCAGCCGTCAAAAACCATACATTTTTAGTCCCACTCGTCACGAAAATTTGCGGTTTTGGTCCCAAACGTTTGTGACACAATTAAACATTGACGGAAAACTTGACGCCTCCGTTAAACAGTTAAAAACATATAAATTAAATAAAAAAAAGGCATTAGTGCAACAAATAAATCGCGGGATAGAGCAGAAAGGAGGCGAAAGCAGAAAGGGGGAGAAATCGACCTAGGGCTTTCCCCACAAAATTGACCAAAATCCATCATCCACCCACGAAATCGACCACAAGCCATTATCCACCCACGAAATCGACCACAATCCACCCGCAAAATCAGACCAAATCGACCAAAATCAGACCAAATTACATGGTGAAGGTTCGAAGGGCGAAACCGAAGAAAAGGTTGGAGTTTGGAGCTCAACCCCAATATGGTGAGTATCTTCATTTATTCGTTTATTAATTTTGAGTTTGGTGAAGAAAATGCAGTTGTGAGTGCAATGTGTGGGACATTTCAGGGATTCCTTGTATTCATACTGTGAGTGCAATCAGTGCAGAAGGAAAAAACATTGAAGATTTTGTGAACAAATGCTACTCTGTAAGTACTTATGAAGCAGTTTACAGTTTCAACATCCCCCCTTTGAGTGGGCAGGAATTATGGAGTAAGACAGGGTACATCCCCCCACTGCCTCCTAACTTTGGTAAAAAGAAAGTGGGAAGACCAGAGACAAAAAAAAAAAAGGAGGGGTGCAGATGAAGGGTGTACTTCAAAGAAACAAGTCCTAAAGTTGGAAAGACAGCAGCCAATCAAGAAGTGCAAATTTTGTAAAGAAGTTGGGCATTTTCAGAGGTCTTGTGAACTGAAGAAGCAAGCTGAGGCATTTGTGGCTGATGAAATGGTTAATGAAAGTGCTGAACCAGTGGATGAGGCTCCTGTTGAGATGACACAACAACCAAGTGATGGACCAGAGGATGAGGCTCCTGTTGAGATGACACAACAACCAAGTGATGGACCACCAATGACCCAAGAGGAATCAAGTCAAGCTGATGTATGATTTTTCTTATAAACTTCACATTTTGATCATATTTGTAAACTTTATTAATAAATGTTTTGGAAATTTGTAGGTACAAACTTCTAAAAAAAAAGGAAGGAATCAAGGCCAACAACTAGAGCTGGAAGAAAAGAGCGGGTATTGTGTTATTAGTGTTTCATTTCCTTCTAATTTTGAACTATTAACTATTGTTTTTTCTGTCTATTTGTGTAGGTAAGGAAAAGGGCTGAGGGGTGGGGTAATCTAAGGCTCAAGCAAATGTCAAAAAAATCATGTGGAGCTACTGATCAAGAAGCACAAATCATTTCAAGTGGTGCTCAGGTATGTTAGTGGTTTTTTTTTTTTTTTTTTTTCTGTGTTGAAAAGCCTTGTTGATAATGTAAGTGATTAATAGGACATTGTCTTTGTAGGGTACAAGTGCATCTGTTGATTCTGTTGATGCCCCTCCAAGTGTTGATGTCCCTCCCTCAACTGGTGAAGCCCCCACTATTGGTGAAGCCTCTCCAAACCCATATCATTTCAATCCCCAAAGCTTCATTGGAGGGCAGATTCAAGTAGGTGGAACTTCCTCAAATGCACCATCTGCAGCTGGGATGAATTTCAGTTCAAATACTTATATAGGTTGCAATGTCAACATTGGAGGAGTCAACACTAATAGGGATGGCATGAGGATCATAACTCAGGGAGGCAAGAAATTTGTCACACTCTCAAGTCTCAATGAGGCTTCTAGTAAGTCAAAGAAAAAGGCCAAAAAGTAAGTCAAAGAAATTTGTGATCAGAATTGTTAAGTACTTTTTAAGTATTTTGTTGGGTTGACTTGTTAAGTGTTTTGTTGGTCTACTTGTTAAGTATTTTGATGGGTTGACTTTTTAATTGTTTTGTTGGTTCACTGTGGAACTTATTTAGGATGTTTAACACTCTTGGTATTTGTTTTCAAATTGGGCAGTTTATTTTGGTGTATGTTTTAGGATGTTTGGTGAATGTTTGGTGAATGTTTAACTAATTTATTTTGTTGGGCAGTTTATGATATAGGTAAGGAACCAAATATATATGTAGTGCATTACATTACATAGGGAAAATTGCATTACATATTATAAGTAGGGCATCTGCAGAGAATTAAACCATCAACTTGAGGATGGTAGGTGCCCAAGATAAAATTACAAATAGAACTAGGAACAGCCTAATCTTCTTAAGGTGACCTATTTCTTCATGCATCCTCTTCATCTCCTCCTCCAATTCTCCAGCTTTTACAGTTGCAACCCCCTCTGTTTGGGCTGCAATTTTCATCTTCTCATGCAGATCCATGTTTTCAGCCATTAGAGAGTCAACTCTCCTTACCATGGCTGTAAACATTTTCTCCTCAGCAGCTTCATGATCTTCAGCCCAAGCAAAAAATTTACAGCCCCCACCGGTTAATTAATTTGGACAGGTATGGAATATCTTACCCCTACTTCTTGGCCTTGATGACACATATGTAGCAATAGGCTTGTCACAATAGCATACAAGATTTTTGGTTGAGGGAGAAGAAAAACTGCTGCTGCTTATCCTTTCTTCACTCTTTTCTTGTTTTTGTAAGTAATTTTGTGATTCTAGGGTTGTGAGGATGTATATATAGATGGAATTAGGTTTTGGGGGCTTGTTTATAGGGTTTTGGCGCCATTTTTAAAGTGTTTGGCGCCACTTTGTATTATTTGGGACTAAAATCGTTATTTTTTTTAAGTTTGGGACTAAATTTGTATGATTGAGACCAAAAGTGTTTGGTCTCTAACGGAGAAGTTAACTACCGCTACCGGCTGTTAAAATTGGGACCAAAACCGTAATTTTTCGTGACGAGTGGGACTAAAAATGTGTGGTTTTTGACGGCTGGGACCAAAATCGTGGAATGTGGGACCAAAATCGTGGATTGCTGTGACGAATGGGACCAAAAGTGTAATTTACTCGAATAATTTATTAGTATTTAATAAAAGATGTAATTTTTTTTTTATTAAAGATATATTGGACTTATCTAATTTATGGAAGGTGCAAACATAAGTCAATAAATGGCGAACAAGGATTAAAGCTACATCAAGGATTATGAAGAGCCAACCTCAAATCAAGGGTGATCAACAATTTAAGAAAATCAAGTTGGGGTGCATCTACCAATTTTAGAGGTGAATAAAGTGACGAACAACTCCCCGACGAACAACTAATGGGCGAACAGGTATTTAGACTCGAGACCAAGAATGAGCCAACTGTGAAGTCATCAATGACGAACAACTTGGTCAAACCATGATACAACAAACAGCCAAAGAAGTGTGTACAAGTGAACAAAGGACAAAGATCCCAAAGCCATAAGGCGAACAACTTCCAAAGTACACCCTCAAGAGGCGAACAACAATGAGTCCGAGATAAGACCCAAAAGAAGACTTTGTAACTAAGATTCAACTTAGATAAGGTCAAACTAAGGTCAAATGACATATGTCAGGCATGCAAGCTAGGGAGACCAAGAGTCAGTAACACCTCATGCTTGCTAGCCTCTATAAATAGTTGTTCTCCAGCTGTGAAATACAAGTTCAAATTCATAAATACTCCCAACACACACAAACACACCCAAAAACTTACACATACACGAAATAAGTCCAATTTCGACTACTGAATTTACAAATTCGATAAATTCATACCCCGATTTACCATTTACGGTGGTAATCAATCACACGTTATTGATTGGTGACGTAAAAACATTAAAACAGCCACTAATCCTTACGATTAGATTCGTTCACCAACAATTTATGGAAGGGATATTACATTTTTTTTATAATATGTGATGAAGTGACATAATGCGTGAATAAGCATGTTTATAAGATCAAGGTTAGTTTGAGATGATAGAGTTGTTATTTTTTTTGGCAAAAATTCCTGCGATCCCGAGTTAATATTAACTCTTATTCTTCAAGTATCATTAATGTTATATATACACACTATCACTGTTTTGTATATTCACATATATTTTTAAATAGTAACAGTGTATATACATAACAATAATATTAAAAAAAATGGACTTAAATGAACTCAGTTCATAGAAACCTATTCTTTCTTTCTTCTTTTTTTTTTTTTTTTGCCATTTTGAGTATGAGGAAAAAATTATTTATTTTGAGATTTTGAACAGTCTCAGAAAAGACAGATGTAATATTATTTTTGAGTGTTTGATATTGACTTATGCACTATTTTAAATAAATTATTATGTGCATGTTCAACGTAAACTAAGAGTAATATAGTTTGTAAAAAAATAACTCTAAAAACTAATACTATTACTTGTAAATTAATATTATTAATATTAAAAATTGATTATATTCAATTATGCAACCCATATTTGTGTTCACAATCGACATCACCAATTGAACATACTAACATTTCACCTAAAAATGACCAAGAACTACACATTTTTCTCGGTTTACTTAAACTTTATTTCAATTAGCAGCATCCAAATTTAGTAAAAATGTGCTAAAACGAGGAAACAACTCCCACAATTAATCAATAAATTAACAAAAAATGCAAATGTTAAACTACATTTTCCAACCACAGATTTGCAGAAATTATGTACTAATCCATCATCTGCTCTGTTCAACCATTCAAAGCGAATCAAAATAGCAGAAGTAAACAAACGCATGTAGAGATTCAAAGAACCCAATTTTTGAAAATCTAATTACAGAGATTCAACGAACCTAATTTTGCATAAATAAACAAACATGTGCAGTGTCAATCTGCTAACTTCATTCATCAGTATAAAAATTCAATTTCTAGCCCCTCAATCCGTCAATTTTAGAACCTAATTTATGAGAAATCCAATTTTAAAGCCTAATCCATGAGACTGACACACAATTATTGTTGTTATTTTTATTTTTGAAACAAATACACTATTATATATGTTCAAATGGCAAGAAAACTAACCTTAATATAGCGGTGAAAATTTTAATCTCATCTAAAAGTGTAAAATTTTAGAGAGTCGTATAATTAATCTATACTTATAGTTCTTTAATACTAGGTGACGTGATGAAAGTGTGATGCACATTGGATGTGAGACTTGTGCTATAGAAGGTAGTGACTAAGAAGCTGATTCATTAAACTTATAATTTTTTTTTAAAGCATTTTGAGATTAATTGTTTAGAAGCTTATAATCTTTATAAAAGTGTATAATAAAAAAAATTATAAAACTTATAAAATATTAAAATAAACTCTTAATAGTCACACCACCCTAAACCCTGTGACCCTCACTCATCCACCCCAAGTACATACACCCTTACCTATTCATAAAAAAAAAAATACTAAATTTAAAAATATTTATTATAAAGTAATTTTATTTCACAAACATTTCAATAACATATAAGTTACTTAAAATATACATCTTATAAACTCTTAAATAAATTTATTAGAGACGGCAGTTTCAAATCGGAGTTTGGCATATCCCAATATTAATTTTATTTTATCATTCAGTATATCTAAAAAAAAAAGTGGTTAATTCAAGGACCAATCTTACCATACCTAGCCAGAGGGAGCTCCAATTGAAGTCAATGAGCATACCTTGTTGACTTCAAATATAAAACCTAGTGAGTTTTGATGACCATCTTTTCAAATCACAAGTACACATCACTAAACCAACCCCTAAAAAAATGCAATGGTGATTTGAGTTGAATAAGGATTGGAAAAGAGAATGGAGACAAAATTGTCATTTAAAAAAAATCTTGATTGCCATAAACATTTTGAAAAAAATAAATAAATCAAAGTCTTGTATGTAATAGGTGTACGTATTGATGCGTTTTTAAACAATTTCATTTGTTTTTGCTGAATATTTGAAGTTGTTTGCAGTTATTTAACTATCTATCTATTTATATATAAAAGTAGAAGCGAGGAGAGAGAAAAAATTGTTATTATTGGAGCAAGTGAAGTCCACTTGTTTTGTCGTGCAATAATGAGTCTCACTCTCCATTAAAGAGAGTGGATTAACTTTATCATTTTATTTTATTTTTTATTTTGCACCAATAATTTAAAAAAAAATTAAGCTATTAGTTTTAAATCTATTTTCAACACACTATATATAAACATATATAGTACACAAATAAAAAAAACCATATTTAAAATATTTATTCTATTATTTTTAAATATTTTTTACTTTAACTATATAGTGATGGATTGGATTTAAATAATTTTTATTTAGACTATATAAGTTTTGTTAAATATTAAAATCATTTTATGAATTTTATTTTTTATGAATTCAATACATATTTGAAAATTGTATGATTAATTAAATAGTTGTAATACTCACATAATATACAATATAATTTTTACATATTAATTGGTTTATGTAATTAAATTTTTTTTTTTATATATAATTCATTATGCAATTTCACATTTAAAATTTACAATATTCAATATGTGTATCGCACGGGAGAAACACTAGTTATTGTTCAAAATGTCTATCCCCTTTGTTCCAATATAAATTTTTCATTTTTTATTTTGGGTGTCCCAATACAAGCTTCTCATATTGTTTTTTTAAAAGCAAGTTATCCCACCCCATCAAACATTTACGACACTCCACTTTATTTTCTCTTTTCAATCGCAACAATTGTATCCCTTTTGTTCTTCATTATCCCACATTTCACTTTATTCTTTCTTTTCAATTACGTCACATTCTAAATTAATATTTTTTGAACTCCATAAAATCTTTCCATAAACTTGTATTGGAATGGACGGAGATGCCTATTCAGTAAGACTCTGTTTGGTTAGGGTTGGTGGTGGATGAAGTGGAAGTGGAGATGGAGATGGAAAAAAGAGGATGTGGGTAATCCAATAAATAGTAAATCTGTGTTTGGTTAGAGATGGAGAAATAGAGTTGGATGAAACTTTATGTTAAATCAAAATTGATATTGAAATATTTTATTATTGTTAGTTAGTGAGATAATGATTAGGTGAGAGAAAAATAGGAGATATGATAAGAAAAAATATGAGAGATAATAAATATGTGAGAAAAAGTAGGAGAAATAATGAATAATTATGGAAAAAGTAGGAGAGAAGATGAGTGAGTGGGATAAAAGTGATGTAATTGTATAAAATATAATCAAAATAAATGTGTAGGTGTATGGGGAATGTGATAGGCCCATCCAAAATCGGATGGGATGGGGGATGCTCATCCCCATCCAAATGGCTCCATCCCTAATCAAACACATTCCCAAAGTAATTGTAGGTGTAGAGGTTGATACATTTTTAATAAAAAAAAAGTATGTGTGTGTGGAATTGAATATAATATATATTTTCTCAATTCAATTTTTACTAGAGCTATTTTGCTTTTGTATGAGTTTTTAGAAAGTGAATATTGTGTGTAAAAGTAAAATGAATTATAAGTTGAAAGTGTAATCAAAGTAATTGTGGAATGTTGAAATAAAATAAGTGTAAAAGTAATTGTAGAAAAGAAAATATAATGCTATTTAAATATGCAATTAAATTTAAGAATTCATCCATAAATAGATTTTGTGTGAGATCATCTCATAACATGCATAATATGGTGGGATTAGATATAAATTTAGGATGATACATTAACATAAATAAATATTAATTTATAGTGTCTCACGCCATGAGTCGGTTTGATACGGTGTTACGCTAGTATTTGCACTCATCCAACTTAAAAAAACAGTCGACCCAACAGCGTTTACAATTTTATTTCGGCCATTCTGTTCCCTACCAAACCCGCCTCAACCGGTCGGATTCATTTTTGTCCCTGGAAACTAATTATTAAGAAGAAAAAGAAAAGGTTGAAAAATTTAGAGAAGTTAAAGATAAGATGAGAGATAAAACATGAGTATGAACCCGACTCCAATTTTGACTGGCAGGCCAGCCACTATTAGTAGGAGTTACTTTCCACCGCCATTGCTGCAAACTTGCACTTGCAATGCAAATACTCAGAGCGCGTGCCCACCTTCCATTAAACTAATATTATTTCTCTCGTCTTTATATATAAATAAACTCATTCCTTTCTTTCTTTTCATTATCTTATTCACTCTTCCCATAAATAAAATAATTATATCCCCAACGTTTCTTCTCTACGCCTTTTCTCAGAGCCGAAAGAGAAAAGGTTGAGTTTAATGACTTGCTTCCGAAGCCTTTTATTCTGATATCGATATGAATGAATGAGACGCAAGAAATTTGAATATCTGCTCGCCTATTGCAATTTGGATATCTGAACCCATATATGGACATGTACATGTACATATAGAAAGAGAGAGAAAGAGTAGGCTATCTTGTCAATAGTAGTACTACTCGACTCGGATCTGGAAGATTCTTTTTCTGAGAAACCTCATTCAAATCTTGTTATTGTCAGATTACAGTACAAAATCCTTTATAGTGGTTTCTCTTTCATCTCCGTTATATAGTAGTATTATATACGTATAGAGAGAGAAAGAGAGAGAATGGACGGTTACGAGCAGCACGGGTCGGGTTCTTCACGCTATGTGCACCAGCTTCTCACAACGGAGGTAGATGATTCCAAGGACTCTCCCTCGGAGAGAGCCGCCGATGCGGCTGCCACCACCAGCTCCGGCGGCACTCCCAACACCGGCCGCCGGCCTCGGGGCCGGCCGGCCGGCTCGAAGAACAAGCCGAAGCCGCCGATAATCGTCACGCGCGATAGCCCCAACGCGCTCAGATCGCACGTGCTGGAGGTGTCCACGGGAAACGACGTCGTCGAGGCCTTGACGGTCTACGCGCGGCGGAGGGGGCGTGGGGTGTGCGTGCTCAGCGGCGGCGGGACCGTGACGAATGTGACGCTCCGGCAGCCGGCGGCGCCGGCCGGCAGCGTGGTGACGCTGCACGGCCGGTTCGAGATACTGTCGCTGACGGGAACTGTGCTGCCGCCGCCGGCTCCGCCCGGATCCGGCGGTTTGTCCATTTTTCTTTCCGGCGGGCAGGGGCAGGTGGTCGGGGGAAGCGTGGTGGGACCGTTGACGGCGTCGGGGCCGGTGGTGCTGATGGCGGCGTCTTTTGCGAATGCGGTGTTTGAACGGTTGCCGTTGGAGGAGGAGGAGGAAGGTGCGGCGGCGGCTCCGGCGCAACCGGCGGCGTCTCAGTCGTCCGGCGTCACTGCTGGAGGCGGCGGCGGAGGTGGGAATCATGTGAGTGAGGCTGGGGGTAACGGCGGCGTTGGTGGCGGCGGTTCTCTTTTTAACTCAGGTGGTGGGAACACGCCGCCGCCGGGTAGTTATCCGTTCGCCGCTGATTTGTTCGGGTTGGGCGGCGGAGGTTCGACAAGGCCGCCGTTTTGATTAATTTTTTTTTTTTCTTGAGATGCGGTTTTTTTAATTGTTTTAGGTTAATTTTATGTGATTTTATTAGCTTTGTTTATTGGAAAAAAAAAAGGGAAGGTAAGTGGAGGATATTGATTGAGGTTTGGAAAAGTTTTTGTATGTTGTGGAACGTTATTATTGTGCATGGCAGTGAATTAATTAATTAATTTGGAGGAAGAAATAGAATTCTGATATTAATTCTTTATTTATAAAAGGTTAAATCTAAATTGTTTCCAAATTGAGTAACTCCTCGATTAGTTTGAAATTTTGTTGTTTTGTGATCTCATGATCTTTTCTTGATTATTGTAGGGCTAAGGCTAAGCAAACCTTTGAAATTACTACAAATGCCTCATTTATTATCTATACTCCAATAAAAACACAAGAATTGATTTTTTACACCCTAGATTTTAAACAATTATATATGTTCATTTGCAGTGTGTGAACAATACATTGGCAATTTTATTAACAATCTTTGGCTACGAAAATGGATTCTAGAACTCCATTTTCAAAATTAAATTCATGTATACGTCTTTCTAATTTCTTGTTTAATGTTTCTTACTTCCTCCGTCCCTAAACACACTTTTTTTTTTATAAGTGGTGAGACTCTAACAATTTAAGTTACACAAGTTTTAGCGTACACTCATAGCATGCACTTATATTTTAAGTTCAATTTTGATTTTTTTCGAAATACACATAAACACACCGAACTATGTATTTTTTTTTTAGTTGATGTATTACTAGTTACTTCTTGGGGTATTTATTGATTGTTTTTTGGGATATCACTAATTTTTGCATAACATATTTTTTTCAAAATCCAAGTGCATACCGTGCACACTAAAACTACTCTTTAAATTATACCACTTCGTCAATCAATTTTAATATTATAATAATAAAATTTTACATTACCTTAAATACTCTTCTCAATATATATATATATTTTTTTTAAATGTATCCCAAAATGTGAAGAGTTTTTGGGAACGAAGGAAATGTATATATTATGATTCCTGAAAAATTCTTGATCCGTTTCTTCATCCATATTTTGATTGAAAGATTTCTATTCGACTTTGTTATTAGAGATTAAAAGGTTCAATCTCACAATTACTTCTCTGAATCTTTTCAATAATATTGTTTCCAATAGTTTATCATTTTAGAGGTTTGATATCTCCCTAGGTTTGGTTTTTCCGGTGTCCTTTTCGACGGTAAAAAAATTGGATTGGTAACAAAGGGTAATATAGATGTTAAACATAGAATGTTTATGTAATTTTTTAAAAAATAAGTCGGGTTTATTTAGCCCGAGCTTTAATGTAATCTCTCTTATTTTTATTTAATATTAATATTGTTTAATGCAGATGAAATTGAGCAACGAGATTCTATGTAATTTTTTCATGCTCCGATCTCCTAAAAGAAGGCTAAGCCAATTATTAACAAAAGAGTGGTGACTAAAGTTATGGTATTTATTTTATTATCAGACACAAATATTTGTATTTTATACTACTGCATTTATTGAATAAACTCATAGCATTCATTAATAATACTATTATATTTATAAATTAATAGTATAGTATCTATTCATATATATATATAATACATGTGTGTTTGTATAAAATATTATGGTATAAATTTATAAGATTAATAATATTGTTGAAAGAATGGAATAATATTATTGAATAAATTTAATTTTATACTATAAACAAAAAATATATAATAAATTTTAATAGTATACAAATTAATGGAACGAATGTTTATCAAATCAAGCGGTTGATTTAATTATTGCGCTCCAAAAATCAAGTAAACATTTTTCTGGATTCAAGTAGCCCCCCCTATCTTTACTTAAACGTAACAAACTAGTCCCTTTTTCTCTTTTCCTAACAAAACAAGTTAGCTTTTTTGTTAATCTTGGAACTAAATAGATTTTATTTTATCTGCATTGAGCTTACCTAAGATCAAGGTTTAATTTGACAGCTTTTCTTAATAATTATAAATTGAATGACTATTTGCGATTTTATTAAATGTATATAAAAATTATGTGTGGTTTTAATAAATAATCTAAAAAATTATAATTGTTAACTAAAATCATTAAAAAAAAAAAAAAAAAAAAGGACGAAGAAACTGTTATCTAGCTAGAAGTTCAAACTGTGTTCATAAATTCACATGAAAAATAAGAATTAGTGTTCTAACAAGTTCAAGGCTAACCTAGATCAAAATATATTAAGCAAACGATGTTGAATAATTTATAAACTCAAAAGGTTGAAATCCAAATGAAAATTCTACTCAATTTTTTAAAATTCCAAACCGAATTATGGAATAAGTTACCCTGCCCATGATGACATGAGAATGACACATAGGATGTGGAGTATTTTAAAGTGTTCTAATATTTTGTGTGTCAAAATCATACTACCTCCGTCCACGAAAATAGGTTTGTTCCTTTGTACGTGGTTTAATGCGATATGTCGAAGGGTATTATGCAGTTTTCCGAAGTCCGTTTTTAATAAAATGATCGTTTATGGAAAGTATGCGAAACGAACTTTCCATTAACGATAATATTATTAAAAAACGAATCTCAAAAAACTCCATAATACACTCCGATATTTTGCATTAAACCACGTGCAAAAAAGTAGGACTATTTTTCATGGACGGAGGGAGTATAACCGTTGATATGTGTCAAAATACAGGGGTGGAGTATTTTAAAGTGCAGTAACATGTTTTGACACATGAACAAGTTTCTTGTAAATTGTTGATACCTATATTGATCCAATCAAAACCAGATTATCCATGGGTAGAATTGCATACAAAATTTTTCTACAGAAAATTTGTATAATATAATTGCGTACGACTTGACTATAAAATTTTCTAATCATGTAAATACTTTCATTCCTCAACCTACAAGTAATTTGCCTATAAAAATTTACTCACAAACAATTTGCCTACGAACATTTCGCTCGCAAAATTCTTTGTAGGTAGAGAATGAAAATGTCTATATAATTATAAACTTTTGTAAGCAGTTTTGTAGGCAATCTCCACTATAATATTCTTTATTGGAAATTTCGTAGTCATATTGATAATTTTCGTAGGTAAATTCTTATTTTCTTGTAGTGCAGTGTTCTAGCACAATCGTATATCCCCCGACCATCAGGTCGCCAGCAACCAACCGCTAGACACCTCTTGATCGTCAGCCACCAGGGACTTCTACGCAGTCAGGTCACCAGATACTAGTCATAGTTTGAGATCAATGGATGCAATAAAAACCCTAAAATAAAATATCAAGATTACTTTTTTGGTTATTAAGTTTAGTCCTCTATAAATAAAAGATCTCACCCCATTGTAAGGGATTCCCCCTTATTTTCATCATACACATACAATTGTACAACATCATATTTAAGGGAATAACTCAAGGGTTCTTTCCCCATTGTTCTTGTTCATTTACTCATTATATTGTCTGATACATATAAATTTCATCAGTCACCACAAATATCCATATCAAAATGTATGTCAACATAAATTAATTTCATTGTGCAACTCAAAATAATATTAGTTTTTTTCACTATACAATTACAATCAAAGTGACACTCTTAATGAAATAATTTTAATACTATTAAAAAATACATACAAAATGTAAATTAATTTTACAGTGAAATTGGTTCACAATATACTTTGCCTTCAATACGCACAATATTTGTGTTCATGGGTGGCTCTTTATGGGGGAAAATTATATTTTTAGGACTGTAACTTAGGGGGGGTAGCATTTTCAGGACCGTGTCTTTACGGGCTGGCAATTTCAGGACCGTAACTTTTAAAAGTGGCAATTTAAGGATAAATTGGCCCGAAATTGTGTAATATGGGCCAATTTGTCCTTAAATTGCCACTTTTTAAAGTTACGGTTCTGAAATTGTCAGCCGGTAAGGATACGGTCCTGAAAATGATACCCCCCTAAGTTACAGTCCTAAAAAAATATTTTCCCTATATTTATACATCCACCTAAATGTGATAATAACACATAATTATGGTGTTCTATTATTTTAATTAATTGATTGATTACATATTATTATTACATTCGTAGTGAATCAAAGGGAGTATATTTCTTTATTTTATATTTTATATTTTAAAAATCGATTACTATGGCTGAAAATCAAATAAAGTTATTCGATACTCGATTCAAAATCATTGGTAAAAACTTGTTTGAGCACGGTTCGAAATACAAATCAGACAAATTTGATCATAAATTTATTTATGTTTGGAATAGGCTAAAGCTCGACTTGAACTCGAACTCGATAATTAAAAAAGATAAAATATGGGTAAAAATATCAAACTACTCAAGCTCAACTCGTGTTCAGCTCAATTAAAGCTCGTTCGAGCTTGACTCGAATAATTATCAAAGAAGCTCAAACATGAATATGAAAGCTCGATAACTTTTCAAATAAATTTGAACACCAGTGTGTTTGACTCGTCTCGACTCATTTACAGCGCTATTGGTTAGATTTGAATTGTATTAATCAATGCATATAAGATTTTGACAATTATATCAAGTGTGCTAAAAAAGAAAAGGAAAGAAAGTATTTCTAAATATTGTATTGTGTGTAAAATATTTTACATTTGCTAGTATTTTTTAGTTAAAATTATTTATAATATTTTTTTAAAATATTTAAATTTACTATAATTTGAATAATTTCACTATTTTTAATATGAGCTAATCGATAATGTATGGCGTGGTTTTTAAATTATGTGTTTGGAAATTATGATAATCTTTTACTTGAATAGAGTAGATGTTAGATAATGTATAATTAATTATTAAATTATGGGATATTTTAATTATTTTCTAAATTTATTCATTGGTTATGCTTGTCACATTATGTGTAGGTATTGAATCAAGCCCATTAAATATACATACGGCTTACACTATATCGAAGGATAAAGCAAATTTATTTATTTTTTGTAACAATAAACTATTATACTACTAATCTAATTTTCTATTCAATTGTTATCTTTTATACCTTAGTTTTAGGAATTTGATATTGTGTTAATTCTTCTTTTCATGTACAATTTATAGAAAAAAATCAATTTAAGATCCGATTTTAATCTATGGAGCACGCTCACACATATGCTACGTAAAATAATAAAATAATTATTTTTTTAGGACTGTAACTTAGTGGGGTAACATTTTTAGGACTGTATCTTTATGGGCTGACAATTTCAGGACCGTAACTTTAAAAAAATGGCAATTTAAGAACAAATTGACCCATATTACACAATTTCGGGCCAATTTGTCCTTAAATTGCCACTTTTAAAAGTTACGGGCTTGAAATCGCCAGCCCGTAAAGACACAGTTCTGAAAATGCTACCCCCCTAAGTTACAGTCCTAAAAAAACAATTTTCCCCTCTTTATGGTGTGGTGATGACCCACCTCTGACCTCTATCCTTACATTGGGAAAGAAGTAAAGAATATGTATTGTTGCCAAATTAGGCATAAAAGAGGGAATCCCCATTTCCCCATAGCAAAAGCTAGGGCACTTGTAAAGGAAACCATTGTAACTTTGAATCATCGAAAATCCTACGAAAAAGAAAAGAAGACAAGATACGATGTTTTCTTGCTTCATTCTTGTATATATCCATTCCCTTTACGCTGTGTTTGTTTTAACATTTATTCAGATAAAATTAGGACTTTCCAACCCCCATTTTATTCGAGCTAGAGATATAAAATTCAATTTTCATATTTTATACTCAATCTACACCTATAAACTTTATTGCTCCCCGTATTTTATATTTCATTCGATTCATTTTTTATTATCCGTATTATCAATAAAGGAAGGTTTTTTTTTTTTTTTGACTTACCTAAAATAGCAAAAAGCAAACACTACCCCTTAAAACATCATTTATTTACACTTATGTCACTATTTTATCAACTTTATACCCACAAATACTAATAAACAATTCTTACACCTTTTAAAAATCTATTTTATACCCACAAATATTAATAAACAACTCTTTTTATTAAAACTCGTGTCACTTTGAAAGTGGAAAACAAGAATGAATTGGAGGGAGTACTTAATTGCTACTTACCAAAAATGTCTTTCCCCTTCGCTCAATCGATATTTTGATAAATAACAATAAAAAAATATTATTTTTTACAATTATATCATTCTTACACTAATGTATTTACATCTCATGTTTTTACTTTACATATACTAATTCATATTTATTAATTAAACTCAACTTAATATAGAAGGGTAAATAGTAAAGTAGCAGTTAAATTTGAAACAGAGGAGTGTTATTCTTTTTTTTTCTTTTTAAAAATATATCTATAAATCTATTATTACTCTTTTCTCTCACTCAATCTTTACTCACATCATCATTTTTTTCCCACACGTTTTTACTCACATCACACAACATGTTAAAATAATACAACATCAATTATTATAAACTTTGATTTGATATAAAATAAAATCTCACTCTACCAGAATCTGAAAACAAACTCATACTCTTACTAGTATTCATTAAGAATTTTACATCCATTAATTTTAAAGTTTGAACTTCACATGCACACTTAAATTCCAAAACAAACATATATATCATTAAAAGCTCAATCGAAGTAACTATTGCTTCCAAGTTTATGATAAAAAGGTGTACATTGTAAAGCTCGAAATGTTTGATTAAGTTTAAATATAAAAAAATAAAAGTAGAAAAAGAAAATCAGTTAATTTGAGGGACCAATTTCAGCGTTGATTAGTGGAAGTTCAATCGAAGACAGTTGTAAATGAATTGACCAAAAAAAAGAAATTAATAGCACCTGAAAATTTTAAACTTGAGATCATGGATAGTGTAGTTTTGTGTTATTTACAAGTGTGGCATTAAGCAATAAGCATGCGATGTGCGTGGTCAAATGAGAAGGGTTGGGTTGGGTTGGGTGGTTGTGTACCACTGATCATTCTTCCAATTAATAATACAGAAAAGGAAATATCTATCGAGTAAGATTCTTTCTCAAACATATATGGTAAAAGTGATGTCCCAAAATCATTTGCAGCCATAGGAGTTGGATTTTGTTGTTTTTCACATTATTATTATTACCATGACAATATTGCAAGTATATATCTTCATTTATTCCATTTGCTTTTTTCCCACATTTCATATTCTTCTAGTATATACACAGTTTTCATGTAATGTTGGCATTGTTTGTTGGCATCCCAAGTACCCCACTTCATATTAATATATATATATACATGCATCATCGAGCCAAATCTAATGAAACTTTTTCTAGGAAAAAATATTTTGAATTACAACATTTCTCGAATTTATGGATAAGTTTTGCGTCACAACATCTTATGGAATATTTGGTGCCACATCAAAAATGGTAACACTAATCAAAATAGTGTACTAGTAAATAATTTTTTGAACAAAATATGAATGACATATTTTACTTTCAAATGGTTTTTTTTTTTTGAAAGACGATATGATGTCATAAATTTTTTGGAGCAAACATTTTACATGAATAACCAAAGCAAAATAAATTTTTAGATCCCTAAACTATTAACTATTATTTCAAAAGGTTATTAACTATTATTTAATTTATTTTGCTTTAAAAAGTCTCTAAACTATTTATTTTTGTCTCATGTTCGAGGTCCTTACACTATAAATTTTGTTCCGAAAGATCTTTAAACTTTTTTTAAGGTCCTTAAACTATTGATTCTTGTTTCACGAGCTCCCTTGAGATGAAACTTACTTTTTTGAAATGGGGAAATTGAGAATGACATTTTAAAATGATCCTAATAAATTATAAAAAATAATGTGTATATTACTTAACAATTATGTTAACATGAATACACAAATTCTATCAATTTTTATCTCGAAGGATATTGTAAAACAAAAATTCAATAGTTTAAAGATTTTTTAAAACAAAAAAAATAATTTAAACTTTTTTTTAAATAAAAGTTAATAGTGTAGAGATCTTATGAAATAAAAATCAATAGTTTAAGGACTTTTAAAATAAACAAATATTTTAAGAATATTTTAAAATAAAAGTTAGTAATGTAAGGATGTAGATATACATTTTTTCTTAATCAAATGGTGATGAATTTAAGGATACAAATTTAAACTCGATTTAGTAGGATAGCATACATAAAATCATATATGATAGGAAAATTTTGGCACACACTTCTATGCAAAATTAATTTCCCTACAAGCTAGGGTTGGTAACAATTTAATAATGGAATCGATAAAAAGAGCAATTTTCGATCCTCCCAGGCTTAAATGCAGCCAGGAAGCACAAATGGTGGCCCCTATTTTGGCTAAACTCAATTTATTATCTACAAGACTACAACCAAACATTTATTTTCATTTTATCTTAAAATTTGTCTTTTCTTTCTCAATGAAATCGAAGACCAGCCTTTTGC
Organism: Ballota nigra; assembly: GCA_947034835.1. Lineage (NCBI taxonomy): Eukaryota > Viridiplantae > Streptophyta > Magnoliopsida > Lamiales > Lamiaceae > Ballota > Ballota nigra. The sequence continues at coordinate 117,252,257 of OX344721.1, read as the reverse complement.
TACAAGATAAATATAATTCGGCTACTTGCATCACACAATTTGTTTGCATTCAACAAAGTCATGGTTTGACAATAATTCGTGTCACAGTTTTATCTAAAATGATCAAAAGAATGAAACAAGTAGTTGAATATATTTTTTTTAAAGATTAAAAAAAAAATTAATTTTTTTATTTGAATATAAAATAATATTTTGAGGGAGCATTATTTTTTATTCTGGGGTGGAGTTTATTTATTTATTTTTTTTTTTAATAGCAAGGAGAAGTATATATTTAAAAATGGAGGGAGAAGTACAACTTAGTTTTTAGATTTCATATGCTGTCCACTTCAGGGAAAGTACAACTTTTTCTTCAGGTGATGTAATTTATATTCATATAATACGAACACAAATTGAGAGTTTGGGACCCAACATGCTGATGAAATCCTAATAATTTCATATATTATTATATCCTATCAACAAGAAAGCATATAGGTTGCAAATATTTAACTATAATTGCTTTAGGTTGTAAAAAACGTGTTGCTAAACGACTTGGCTCACTTGAATACCCTCATATCCCTAGATAACCATTATATAGAAAATATATTATTGGTTCACCAAATCTTAGAATGTTTGAGTTTAACTAATTTATTTCGAACCAAGACTCAAATTTATATATCAAATATATTATTGGTTCACCAATCTTTCCGAACTTAATCGAACCTAAACTAATCTAAACCGAACAATAATTAGTTTAATTATTTATCAATTTATTACAAAAATATAATTATATATTTCCAAAATCTCTCTCTCTCTCTCTCTCTCACACATAATTATCTACTAAATTCTATAATCTCATCCAACGAAATAAGTTTAATTACATAATTTTTATATTTATCATAAATCTTAAGTGAAAAATTTATATATTTAAATCAAATTATTTAATACACAGTAGCCGAGCTACTGAACCAAATCTTATTATATGCTTAAGTTTGTTTATTTAACAAATCGAGCTCAAACAGATATTTTTCAAAACAAAAGCAAAATAGTTCGCAAAAGACTTATTTTGTTTACATTTCTATTTGCAACTAATGAAATCCTTTTTAATTTTTTTTTTTTTTTTAACATCTTTAGGGCTTAGGAGAGCCAAATTAACGCAAAAAATAAAGAAAAAAAGTGTGGTTACATCCAAAAAATTGCTGAACACACTCATGTATACAATATTTTTAAGTTCTCCATACAATAAAACTTAAAAAATGAGTGTATAAAGTAATTTTCTGGATGTCAATAGTCATGCCCGAAGAACAAAACACATTTCCGACTCAACACGAACACAATTACAACGGGCGATATGAAGTTTGATCGATCAAATTATGAAAAGAACGGGCAGGGTTAGAACATACCGAAGGTGATCTTGTATGAACTGCACTTCAATATGCAGTCAAGAAAGGAAAAAGTGAGAATTATTTGGAAAAATTGAACATGCAACCATTAAAGCAGATTCATCTTACAGTGGGGGTGACTACAGCCAAAAGCGACTCCATTAATATCTTTGATGCAAACTAAGAAAAAGCTATAAAACCTAATCCACTAAAATTATTGTTTCTAAGAGTAATAGAAGCATTTGCATAAGTTAGAAGTTCTACCAGAGATTCTGTAAGAGAAATGCTGAATTTCTTTGCAAATCAGTAATAGGACACCTCTAATTCGAGATGTTTGATTGCTCGTAAGGGACACGGACTAAGAGACGTCCGTGCAGGCTAACCACAGCAGAAGTCTGGAGAGGGTCGATTCTTGCAGGTAAGCTCACGACCTGGAACCACCGAGTGGAATGTTAATCCAAAACCATGCAATTAAATTCCAACAAAAGAACATATTAATGCACTAATAATTTTGTTTTGAGGTCAATAAACATAATCTGGTAGGAATTAGGTTGTGTTTGGAGATCGTCATAAATGAGATTATTTTTCTTCAAATCTTTGTTTGGTTGTTGAATCTGCTTCAAAGAAATTTGCGATATTTTTTTTAATAAATATATTCATAACCTAACATATTCTATTACAAGGAAAAGATGTCATATCAACAGTGATCATTACACCTTCCATCTCTCATCTACATATTATTTTCAAAATATTCACATTCAAACCTAAACAGGACAACCAGTTTCACCCCCTTCATCTACATGCCATTATTAAAAGAAAAAGGAACCAGGATACCTTTTTGAATGCAGAAATTCCCCAAGGATTATCAGCTTGCTCAGGCTGACCTGTTATGACTACACGTCCAGCAGGATCTGATTGAACTCGCACCTGAGCCACAAAGAAAGGCACAATCAATATATGTTCTCTTAATTAGCATTAATCTTAGACAAATTCACAAGATTACAGCTCCCAAACAAGAGAGGGGAAAAAAACACAGACAAAATACATCAATTATCAGTAAATAGGCGCTCGAGCTTCAAGTCACCATCAATCAGCATAAATAAAAACCACCTTAGGAAAAGCAAATTCTAAGAGCACGGCAACAGTTGCCAGAAAAAAAAAAGATAAACTGCATAAAATTTAAGTTAAGAAAATGGAAATGAAAGGAGTAGGAAGCACCAATTCACATTGACGATGAACATGGCACCCGCAAGCAATGACATCTGAAGCTAGGACTCTCAAATACATACAAGAGCACAAAAATGAAAAAAAAAAAATCACATAATACAATTCCCTAGCTAAGTGTGTTCGCGTTTATTCCTAATTCCTAGAAACTTCATCAATGGATTTGAGTGGGCCCCATCAAATCCCAGGGCGCAACCCTGGACACGCCCATTAATTTTCTAAACAACAGACTCCTGATACAATGCTAGACCAAATTACCTCACAATAGATACCAGTCAAGCCCCCACCAATTTCTGGAACAGTTATGAATACACAGTAAAGAAAGAGTATGAAGAACTATATTGCACTCAATCAGCTAGTTTCAGTCAGAAAATAAGAAACGTTATCAGCAAAACCATTTATCTCTCCAAAATAAAGTAATAATAAAGAGAGTGACCTTTTTTCCCCTTGATGGGCTGGTGGAGAGAGAATATAAAAATCAGAATTCAAGGAAAATGCGAAGAAATTCTAGGATATAAGTTATAGAGAGCACACACCTCCTCACGTAATAGCCCTGGAACCAGGGCATAAACCTCGAAACAATCTTTCTGCACAAATAGAACAAGTCAGAGTTGATTCTTATTGTGCATGTATGCACATTTCTTCTGTGGGGAAACAAAATGAACTTTTTGTAAAATGCGAACTTACAGTTTGGCGAACGTTAATCTTCACCCAGTCAGCTGGGGGCCCAATATCAACAACAGAAGACACCAGTCTGCCAACAAAACATATGAAAATTGCTATATTAAATATTGAAAGATTAAAAGAGCATCTAATTAACAATTCTGGAACAGATAAGTAATCCATCTCCTCACACTTCTTACCCCAGTTCCTTGGTTCAGGGTTGTTATTGGCACATAAGGAAAACATCAATCCCACACTATACTAGATATTAACTGGAATGGAGAAGGCAAAGCTTCTGTATATGAAATTCTACTTCAATTATCTAAGGAAATAGACAACTAATCATATACTATCAAAGAAGTGTTGCCCTCATCCTCTGTTAGAACCATATCCATAACAGAGCACCCTTTTGAATTGATAAGAGTTCACTCATAAAGCATGTTACTCTATCACATCAACCTACATTTAGAAGATCCCTTCCAACTAGAGGGAAATGGACAAGCTTGGTTGCTAAAGGTGCTATCACATCACAGGTAAAACTGGTATTCTCTCCGTCCCCAAACACTTTGCGCACTTTTCTTTTTCGTCCGTCCCCAAACACTTTGCACACCCTATAAATGGAAATCCTTACTTAACTTTATCTTCACAATATTCACATATTTACCCAAAATGCCACTACTTTTTTACTCACTCCAACCAATTTCATTACTTTAATAATAAAACTTTTACACAGCACCCTCAATACTCTACTCATTATACATTTTTCTAAAAAGTGTGAAGAGTGTTTGGGGACGGAGGGAGTATGTTGCTTATAAATATCTTTCTATTTCTTGAAACTGAATAAACTAAAAGAAATAAAGATATATAGAAAAATCAACTTAGGTTGCAAATTGCAATATAGTTAAGGAACTGGGGATCAAAACCAGTCAAAAAATTTCTCAAAGGATATAATAGATGGATAATGAGAAATCATTCACAGTAACAAAGAATTATGGACATCTGAAAAATTGAAGCGAGTACAATCTGCAAGATTGTGGGACAAAGATAACCAAAAGAAAGTAGAACCAACATGTAGCCAAGACTTAACTGCTTAGATAATTCAGTTCGAGCAGCTTTATTTGAATGCTCCACTTCATTTGGTCTCTTTTGTTTGAGCGAGCCTAAACAAAATAACAGATAGAATCAGCCAAAAAATTAACTATCCACATCTACAGCTTCAAAACTGTGAATCCTGAGAGGTTCTCATGAACAAAAGCTAACTTACCAATGCTTTTGATATTCTTCTCATGCTTTGCCATGTTGTTAACCTATCAAATTTATAATGGTAAAAAATGTAAAATAGAAAACTGTTCTGTGTAATGTCACTAGTTAAGCTTAAGATATATCTAAAATAAAAAATGTTACCCGAGAACTTTATAATTTGGTTACCAACCTCACCAGAATCAGAAAGGCGTTGGGCATGCCAACCTTGCATAGCACGAGAAGCAGAATCTCTTCTAGCCCTTCCTGGCCCTGATCCTTGATAACCATTTCCCTGTGTTAAATACAAATACTAGACTTAAGTTATATTCTCATTTTTATGCGGACATACTACGTCATCTGCACTTATGCTACACACAACCCTGACCCCATACAACAACATGCACATTTGTACAGATCCAAAAGGGATACAAAACCAGCCCTGAAGCAAAACAACTCACACAAGGTGAGCTGGTACCGAGCCTCCTCTATTCCCACCCCTACTTCCCAATTTGTGAAAGGGTTAGAACTTTTCAGAAAATATTTGCACACACACACACATGTATAGAGAGATATTTAGACATAATTTCTCATATAAACTAGTTAAACGTAACCCATGATCCTCCCTTCTCATAGATCCTGTAGCATCTCATATATTGCATATACTCAATTAGCATGCAAACGTCATTACAGGCACTAAGCCCGAGGAAGAATTGAAATCAACAGTGAATATCTCATGTCTTTGAATATAAATTACAACAATAAATCTCTATAGTAATATGAGAAAAAACATTTTTCTTAGCTCAGATCACACTGTAGGGAGTTGGATACTTAACAAATGAGTGATATTGAAATTAGAACAATGAATCATTTCATATCAGAACTTTAAACTTCCACTCTCCTCAATTATAATATATCTTGAACATCTTAGAATTTGTACAATATACAAGCCCAATAAAGATACGTTTATATGTAATGCTATTAGATTCATAAAAACACAAACAAAGAGGATAAAAAAACAAACATGGATCCTCACCTCACCATCTACACCAGAAACTTCAGGGAGCATTGGCATGGGGAGTTGAAGCTCACCACTTTGTGTCTTATGCCTTTCAAATTCCAGAATAGACTAATGCATATAGAATAAAAAATTAGTTTTTTGTATATCAATAAAACAGAAATCAAGCACAAGTCTAAAAAAAGCAATACATATGAACATAAGTTCACTGTTATAATTTGATTTCTTTCACAGTTGCAAAGGGACAGAAAGAGATGACAAAATTTGTGTTAAATCATCTATGAACACAAAATCTACTTCATCTTCATTTAACCGATTCAATTGCATCAAACAAAATTGTCACCTTTTCGTAGAAAATACGGAATGTCCAAGAAACTGTTGTACACGTCCTGCAACAACAAAAATAGGAGTATTAAAAGAACTTCCAAAGCCACTTAATTTAGGTAAATTATAAGGCTGTATAGAAAGATTGATAGAAGGAAACAATATTAAAATTGATATATTTAAAAGAGTTTTCCTTTCATACATGTTACCATAATTTTAATTTCATCCCTGGAAATTACTTATATGCGCTGACTCATTAATGAGACTTAATCCCATAGGGCACAATATTTTGACAATATATTGCAGCTAACTAAACCAAAAGGAGTTCAAAAGAGAACCACTTCAGAAAATAACTGGATAAAGTGTTTGTGGACATCCCCCATATTGTTAATAGCTAGATAAGGGAACACTTCCAACCCCCAAGAGAAGAAGATACGAAAATGGTTAGAAGAATTCCGTATGAAATCCCTTACTTTGGTGGATGGAATGACTCTCCCACCTGCCTCCACAACTTGGATCCAGTTACCTATAAAAAATCCACAAAGTCATAATACTGAAAGACAGCAGAGAATGTGTGACTTTAGAAGTTGATGCATGCAATTCAATGAAAGATACAATAAGAAGTCCAAGATTTGACCTCACAAAATAGCATTACATGACTTCCAGTAACAAACTGACAAAGTCAACATATGCAACATGGGTTGTGCCTCAGATTTTGCATGAAAGGGTGCCATACTGCAGTCACTAGGAACTGCAAATTACTCTTTTCAAAGTCTAGCTACAAGGCATTCACCTCAAATATCCATATGTTCGGGACATGATTGCAAAATAATAGCAGACTATATCTTGTTTTCCTAATTATAGTGTACTTAAGCAGAAAATATTCAAAGCCTTAATCAACGTATAGGTGCAAGCTAAAAATCTAACAGTGACTTAAACCAGAGAGCCAAATTGCATCAGGGAAAACAAAGAATTAGGTAAACAAAGTTTCCGGCCTCTCGCACAGCAGCAAACAGTTTTATCTCAACAAGTTCAAGACAACTTCACTGCTATATATATATATATATATATATATATATATATATATATATATATTTGGCACTTCCTAGATAACTTCCATAAATGTGCTACAGTCAATTGATGGGGTAGACCATACCAACCCCCTGACAGTGACTTAAACCAGAGAGCCAAATTGCATCAGGGAAAACAAAGAATTAGGTAAACAAAGTTTCCGGCCTCTCGCACAGCAGCAAACAGTTTTATCTCAACAAGTTCAAGACAACTTCACTGCTATATATATATATATATATATATATTTGGCACTTCCTAGATAACTTCCATAAATGTGCTACAGTCAATTGATGGGGTAGACCATACCAACCCCCTGAATTGTGGTGCTATGGGTGTGCAGAACTTCATACCATCTGACAGTTCTTTGCTATCAAGTGTATATGGAACATTGTATTAGGTAAAAAACAAACATGTATCCTAAGCCTTATAAAATGCAGCATTTTTAGGTAGAAACAAAATAATTTAATCAATTTGGAAACTTATTTTGCAATAGCTTAGGCGCTCAGCAGCACTAATTCTAGTTGTAATTGGCACGTCACAAAAAGACAAAAATGATATCCTTTTTGCGAAAGAATACAGCTACATGATAACTTTTTTAAATACATACTATGGATGCAATTTGAATGGTAATTTCATATTAACATTTAGAGTCAAGAAGTGCTGGCAATGTACTAAGGTCTAAGGATGAGACATAATATGTGAATACAAGAATCTTATATCTAAAGCATAAGAAATGGAGCATTTCTTACAAAGTACTTCTACAGAAAATCACACCTTGAACTTACGTAATAAGCTGAATGATGTTCACAAAAGTATTGAACGTCAAACTATTAGATACATGAGTAATGACCAACTGATGTTATAGTTATGGTGTACTTCTCACAAATGGTGGATATAATTTCCAGTTCCATTGACCTCAACTGCTAAAGTGAAGTGATCCTACAGGAAGATTCAGTTTATTTTCCAACCAAGATTTGTAACACGTAATATGGATGCATGACGCCATATTAATCCATATGTGATAGGAACAAAAAAGAAGCATAATGCAGTCTGGACATGAGTCCTTAATGCCAAGAAATAGGAAAATGGATTATATAGTACAAAAGTCAAAATAAAATTAGGAAGATCATAACATGCATACCCTGTCATAGCCTCCCAACCTTATCACGGACCTCCATAACCTAGCAGTCATGAGAGTGAGATATAAATCTTCCAAGGACAGAGTCATAACAAAATTAACTGCACATCATGCTTACTTCAGACAATTTAGTGGCTGCCCATAAAATTTGGGTGGTTTGAAGTCCATTCCTCTCTCCCGGTAAAAACTTTCAAGGTCCTTCATGAATGCTGTTTGCTCCTCTGGTGTTCCATCATCACCCTCTCCTGTCTGAAATGAAAAAAATATAAAACAATTACAGCTGGAATAGTTCATTGCTTGACTGCAATCAAATTCATGATTTTGCATGTATCTCGTTCCAACATTATATTTATTACCAGATGTAATGTTGGTTGAGTGAAAATTGAGATGGCCATTTCTCCATTATTGTCTACAGCCTTTGCAGAAGAACAGCTGGAAAGCAATTCGGGTTTGGCTACTTGGTGGTTTGCAAGTGAAGATTCTTCGACATCATGTTTTGCAGTAATTTCGGCAGTTCTGTCATCCCTGCCAGTTTCACTGCTAGCAAGAACTGTTCCTGCACTCTGTTCTTTATCTTTAATTATTTTCTCCTTATCAAAGTTACCTGCATTTGCCATCTCTTCATCCTTACCCTGAGGAACGTCATCTAACTGAGCAACCTGCCTTTGAGGATCTTCATTAGCAGATAATTCAGTTGGAAGCTGACTATTCTCCCTAGTTTTATCCCCAGCATCAGCATTACCCATTGTCGGGTCACCTCCAGAAACAGGCTCAGCTTTATACATTTCCACCTCACCAATTTCTTTCGGATTCGTCTGTGCAATATCTTCATTGGGTATTTTCTCCACATTTTCTTGATAATTTTCACCCTCCACGCCATTCTCAGAAGGCTTATTTTCTTCCAACCTAGCCTTCTGTTCAAAAACTTCGCTTTTTGCATCAATTTGTTTTTCCACTGCACTTATTGGAGCAGTTTGCTCTTCAGTCTTAGTTTCGGTGTTGATTTGCTCTTCAGCCTTAGTTTCGGTGTTGATTTGCTCTTCAGCCTTAGTTTCGGTGTTGATTTGCTCTTCAGCCTTAGTTTCAGTGTTGATTTGCTCTTCAGCCTTAGTCTCAGTGTTGATTTGCTCTTCAGCCTTAGTCTCAGTGTTGATTTGCTCTTCATTATCACTTTTGGTATTGGCTTCCCCAGAGACTGATCCCTCCATTGGCTTATCAGCCTCACTCTTAGGGTTAACTTGGTCATTCATTTCAATCTTCACCTCAGTCTTATCTTTAACTTCAGTGTTACATTTATTAAGGTTTGTTGCATCACCATTCTCCCTTACATTTACATCCTCTAACACAGCAGCTGCAGGAGGAGATATTTCTGCCTTGCTCTCAATCTCAGCATCAAAAACTTTGCTTTTGGACTCCTGTAGGTTATTTCCCGATTCATTAGGAAGCTCTCTGGGATCCTCCATCTCTACATCACTTTTGCTCATTTTGGTATCTACACAAACATATAATATTGCATCCATCAATACATTTTCATGGAGATAGTTATCACCATCAGGAAATAGGAAAGAACTAACTGCCAAGAAAATCTAAGCCGTTACGAGAATTGTGGTATGATATAATGTTGCATCTATCAATACATTTCTTTTCATGGCCAATTCTTTTAGTTTTTTAATCTAGTCATGAGCACGCCAATTTGTGGTACGAATACAAAATTTGCTGAGGGTAAAAGATTACGAAGGTTCTAATTACATATCATTTAGAAAAAACCCCAGATTAGTTTAGTTTCCAGTCTATGCATTTTCCATGTCATCACACATGCAACCTGACATTACAAATCGTTTCACCAAGAGCCAAAAATTGCACCACCAGAAAAATCAGGACTAGATTTATAATTATAAATGAATCTCAAGATAGCAAAATCTTAGATTATTATTTTTTGGATTTTCTTGGCTTTTAAGCTAACATGAAAAGATAAAAAGCGAAATTACATGAATGTACAGCTAAACAAAAGAATAAGCAGCAGTTTTATTAAATCATATCCTCCTAGAATAACCAGTACTATTATTTAATAACCCTAATCTGCAGAAAAATGATAAATAGGCAATTTGATTTGTCCGTGCATGAACAACAGACCCAATCCATTTCAGCAAATCAGCATTGGAAAAATACAGGTAAAAGAAATTCCACTCTCAAATTAAGTCAATTTCCAAATTACATAAGCAGGAAAAATGCAATTACATCTGAAAAAACATTTTCAAAAAATGAATACAGACAATAAGCAGAGACAATAGGAAACACTTGCCTAAAAACACGGTTTCCGCGGGGAGAGGTTGAAGTGGAGGAGAAATCAAATCAAGAATTGATCTTCCTCTGTTTTCCGTTAGAGACAAATGAGGAAACAACGAACGCTTGATTTCTGCGCGTACAATTCCAGTGCAGAATTTGATAGGATTGAGAACGAAAAAAATAGAGAGAAAAAAAGGAAGAAGCTTTATTCACAAGCTTGCTATGGCGTTTGTGTGTTTACTGAAAGAAAAGGAGGAAAGTATAGAGGCGCCGTAGAGAGAGAAAGATGTCGCTCGGCAAACTCCGGGAGAGAGAGAGTGTGTGTGTGAGGTCTGCTTCTGCGGTTTCGTCGTTCAAAAGAACGGAATTAGCTCAACGATTTACGAACACCTGGATATGGCTGACCAGACGAATTTTCCAATTTACCCCTACTAAATGAATTGCCTCATTTATTATTAATGCATATTTCCCTAATAAACAGGATATTTACTACACTTTACTTTATTATTTTATTTATTTTAAAAAACGAATTACTGGAGTGAATTTAAGTTTTTTTTTTTTAAATTTATTGTTGATAAATTGGCATAGTATTATATGAAAATAGTTCATGATATACTTATAATTAAATTATATTAAAGTATCGATAATTTCACCATGAATATCATTATTCTGTGTCGGTGGTATTATATTGTAATTGTTGTAAATTTTCTTGAATCCAGATTAATGATACTCCTGGTGAGATTATCAATACCCCTGGTCAAATATTCTATATTTTAAAACAGTTTTATGATAAATTTATTATGAACCATTTTCATATAAAACTTACTCTAATAAATTAATAATATGTGTTTGTGAACCAAATCTCAGCTACTAAATTGAATTATAATTTCTCGAAATTGATCATATCTCAACTCTTGGATACAAATTTATATGTATATCATTAATGTAGTGATTACACACACAAGAGGCTCATTATTATTTTAATACATTATTCTTATGAATTTATTTGTCATAACCATATTGTGGTGGACATATAAAATTGTGTTCACTAGTAGACATATGATATTTTTATTTATTTTATTATTTAAACAAACTAAGCATTAATTGCACGTCGTGGTGTAGGATTCAAAGAATATAGTCCAATTAAAAAATCTCGCGGATTCTCTTCGGACAAGACGAGAGTCTTTACAATAAAACTTGTGCAAAGACAAAATTCGGGAGTTTACTCCTGTGTTACTATATGGGCAAACATATATTATTGTAAGACCAAAATATGTATTACCGTTAGAAAAAATATTGGTTTCACACAAATATATATTTAATATTTATAGCAATAACACATTTAAGGTATAGAAAATATGTTATTGTAAGATATTAAGAACACAAATTATTTACTCTATGTGAAAACATGTGTTTGCATAAAAATATAAAAGTTCTCTTTTAGGTTGTGTTACTATAGGGTCAAACATGTGTTTATTATAACGATAAATGTATATTACTGTAGGAACAAATATTTAGATTTGTCCTTACAAATATAATTTTTTTGTCCTTATAATAACACATGTAAGGTATTAAAAAATATGTTACTATATGAAATACATATATTATAATGTAAGGAGAAAGATGTGTTACCATATGAACAGGGATAGTAGTAATGTAAAAGGAAAACCTAAAATTTAAAGAGATCAAAAGATAAATTCAAAAACACATATTTACCTTATAGTTATTATAAAGACACATATTTGTTATTGAAAGAAATAATAACACATAATTGTCTTTACATTAACACATATTTTTCCTTTGTAGTAACACACATGTGAGTGAATTTTCAGTTTCTGCCTTGTGCATTTTTTATTTTTTAAACTCACTTGACCCGCTGCTACTCGAAATTACTATAATTGTCTATTTTAAATATATTGTACGATTGAATATTTCACATGAGTGATTCTCTTAATAATATGGGGTTTTGTGCTTGGTTGTATATGCATTATTTCTTGTATTTAATTGTATTTTTATAATAATTCATTTTCCAAATCTTTCAGATTAGAACTAAAAAACAAGACTCATAATTCAAACTGAACCCAAACATAACATACACAACAAAATACTGAAACCCCGTACTAAGGAGCGTCACTCCCTAAACCCCCAATTCGTTAACATGCAGCAAAATCTCTGACCAATTTAACATAGAGTTCAAGACATTCCAATATTTCAAAATTGTACACTTATATTTATGATTAAAGATTATTTATATTGAGAATGAGAAAACATAAATCTTTCCCACTCTATACAATGAAGGAAATAAGATAAATAAAACGTAATTTTTACATGGAAAAAACTAAAAAAAAATTTAATTTTTTTATACTGCGTTGCAATAACATCAAATGTTAAGCTCTTTTGTATTATAATTCTAAAAGTTGTGATTAAATTGTTGTCGTACCTAAAGATAACAAATTAATATAGGTCAAATAATCATTTTCAGTTAATACTTTTTGAATTTCATCAAATCTTGTCTATACTTATTTTCCCTCTCATCAATTATAGCCCATATTTTTAGTTAGTACTTAAAAATATTTTTATCATATTTTTAGGCAAGATCCATCTGGCGTAAACACCAGAATCCACATGTGTTGTTAATATGTGACAATTATATTTTTTTCTTTTAAAAAAACTTTAATTGTATGGATTAGAATTGGTGTGAATTTTGACGTTCACATCAAACAGATATTGTTTGAAAATGTGATCGAGAATATTTTTAAATAGTGACTGAAATTATGAGCTATAATTGATGAAAAAAAAAAAGACTAGAATTGATGAAATTCAAAAAGTACGAACTAAAATGATTATTTGACAAACCCCAGGAGTTGGCCTAATAGTGAGGTCGTGAGAGTTTGAGATTTAGGAGTGCAATGTTTTATAACAAAGCTCTGGCTTAAAATGAGACCCTGCTAGTGGACTATGGGCAAGGATGAAAATATCGGTATCGATTGAAATATCGGTACCTTAAATTTACAGATATATCGACGGAAATATCGATATCGGTAAACAATAGAAAATTGACGGAAATTTTATTAAAATGATAAAATTAACATGAAACTTTAGGATATATTATAACTAACTTTATTATATATAAGTTTAACTTAAACTCAAACAAAATAAATTATTCATGACAAATATATCAATAACAAAATACTTAAAATGTTTAAAATGATACAATAGGCATTCAAAATAATTTAATACTACATAAATAATGCAACTAGACATGTTGAAACCTTTTTCTAGCAAGATTTTTGAATAAATGGTGGTTTAGTGACTAAATCATCTCAAGATCTAAAATAATATTCATGGACAATAAATGTACATGTGAGATTATTTTTTTCAATTTTTACCGATATTTCCTTGAAATTTCCAAATATTTGGTAAATTTTGAACTATAGCTTACCGATACCAATATTTCCCAATATTTTTTATATGTTACCGATATTTTGGAAAAAATCTCGTTCCGATGGATATTCATATCGAGTACTTAAAAAAACCGAAATTTCGCGAAATTTTCATCCTTGACTCTGGGTTATGAGTTCCCCGAATTAATATGATACATGTGCATTTTTTTTCAAACTTATATCTATATTATAATATTTACTTTTAAATATAATGTATTTTAAATTATGAATATTAACGAAATCAAATAAGAAAAAGAATTGATACAATAAATGCGCCTTAGTCTTTTAATTGATGGATTGTAATTAATTATTGTCTTAATTAAATTTGTGAGAAAGATGGAGAGACTCTCCGTGTTTTATTTTGCTTTACTAGTTAAAATAAATGATTTTAGCAAATTCTTTGGGAAAATAAAAAATTAAAACTTGAAATTTATTGGGAAATATAGGAAAATTGTTATTTTCAAGTTTTTATTTATTTTTAAATGTCACCAAATCTTTTTTTATATATATATAAAATTGCTACTGAAAAGAGATGCACAGGCTCGCATAAGGATTGTGTGAAAAAAAATGTAGGGTGACATTTTTAAAAATAACATTTATACATACTTTCCAAATTTATTTTACTAATTCTCCTACCTAAACTCTATTTAATTATGATTTACATTGAATACTTTTGCAGAAAAAAAAAATAACTTCATAATATAAATAACGAAAAAATCAGTACTAATAGGCGTAATTAGTTCGAAGCAAGAAAAACATATTGATTTGAAGTTCAATGTTAAATTTTTTTTATAAGGTCCGGTTGTAAATTCTTTATTGGTAATTAGAATAGTATAATATAATGAGTATGTATAGTGTGAAATTGGTTTACACATGAATTGTCGAAAGAGTATTGATTGTTATCAATAAAAAGTATTATGTGTTTTCACTAAAAAGTATTAATTGTTTTCAGTGAAGAGTCTTAGTTTGTTTTCCCTGAACAACTAAGACTCTTCAGTGTAAATTAATAATACTCTTCAATAGAAACAACTAATATTGTTTAGAGGATTTATGTATGAACCATCTTTACTCTATACTTTGTCTAATTCAATTATGGAGGTTAATAAACATAAAAAATAACCAATATATGACACTATTTCCCCTACCAAATAAGATAATCATTACCTATTTAAATTAATATTTTATTTTTCTACAATTATTTCTCGTCGATCATTCTTCTCCACATCAACCAACAACTTTTTTTTTTGATTTTTTCCAAAATTAAAATACAATATTAATGATATAATTATTATGGAAATAATCTTTCCTTTCTGGAACACAGAAGGAATTTTTTTATTTTTTGTATTTCCATTAAAAAGCTCGAAACAAGCGTCACCCTGATGAACTGTGTCTTTTAACAAAGCCCTACTGAAAATCGAAGAAAGAAGGTTCATTTTCCCACGTACTCAGAAATGACTTCTTAAGAAATAAAAAATTGGACTTCATATCATTAAGAAATATATACTCCTATCTATCTATATATTATGATTTTGATGTGGAATCTTGACGATTCTTATGTAACTCAACGACGTTGGACTTGAGCTCCATATCATTACATATATATATTTACACGAAAAATATGGAAGACATTGAGAATATACAAGATGATCCGGTAAGAAATATATACTATTTCAGCTTCTTAAGGTCAGTTTATGGGCGGGAACACAAAAGCTATAAGTTGGCATCTTTCTTTCACAGACAAAAAAAGAGTTTCCACAGCTACTGGAAATCCTCACTATTTATTTTCGTTTTTGAACGTTCAGGAAATCAAGAAGATATGACATGATTCGCATGTTAGAAAACAAAAACAGCGTCAGAAATCCACAAAAAAAGAAAAGGTCTCACAGCATGGTTTACAAGGAATTCCCACTGGAAGGGGAAGGGGTGGATATGATGGAGAGAATTTCTGTAACGGAAGCCATAGCGCACAATGCAGCTTTAAGAACGTCTTGAGAACATCCCGGTTTAACTATTGAACGCACCTGGATTATAACAATGACAACACAAAATCAGAATAAAAAGAAACGCAACAAGATTATCTATGTTACATGGAAAAAATAAATGGGACCTTGTCGAGGTATTCTTGCAAATTCTTGATTCGGCCCATATAATCTTGATCTTCAACGCAAAGAGTAACGGGTTTAGCATCGGCACCAGGGCCCTCAAACTGAAGGGGTCCTGGATTTCTATACACATCATCCATCAAAAACTTGCTTGCATTTTGTCTCAATAGCCTACAAATGAAAACCACTCAACCTCGTGTGTGTTTGATACTATATATAAAGCATCATAGAATCGGTTAAATAAGAGATGTACTCGTAGGTCTTGCCCTTCAAATCAACTGTTGCTGGATGCAAAGCTGGTTTTCCAGAAGTTGAAACCCCATGACGACCATAGCGCTTAACACTCATCATAGCCTGAAAGTTGGGAATTAATTCAAAACCCATTTTACTATATTCTTACAAATTATGATGGGCAAATGAGCACATAATTAGGTGAAACTAGATGCATAATGTATTGTAGGAATCATACAGTAATAGGAGCAGCACCACATCGCCACTTATTCACTGGATTTTTCAAGTTGGTAACAGTAGCCATATAACCATTCAAACCAGCAGCAATTATGTGATATCCGATATGACCAAGCACCTGAAATAACACCACTATACTTTTAGTAACAAATCCAGGAAGAGAAATAAATGAGGAGATTTAGTTGTATACAGATCAAAAGGGTAGAACTAAATCAAAAGCAAAAGTTACATAGGCATAGTCGCTGTCAAATTTGGAAGGCAACGATCCCCGAGCTTGGTAACCAAAGAAATGACAAATTGCATTGAATTTCTTTCCCTTGTAGGTTCCTTCTTTCTGCAGAAAGACACAATCATATGCAGCAAAAAATCCAGAGCCATTATAAGCTTTCTTTGGAAAAATTATAGTGTTAAGTAGCAAAAGAAACCAGTAAGCTAGCAGGAAAACAAAGTGAAATCTATAAGACAATAGAAGGGCTTAAAGCTTGAGACAGCATGAAGTGGCAGAATTCGTACATGCATTCAAAGTTCCCCCATATAATAAATGAAGCATTATCGAGTATGGTCGCATTTAAGAACAAATTAGTTGATAAATGGATAGATAACAGAGGCACAAAGAGATAGTTACCAATCGCTTGTTCATTTCTGTTTCAACAAGATGAGCTAGGAGCTTTTCTGTCTCAATCTGTCGAGGTATGAGAAAAAATATATTTGAAAATTGTTTCTCCTAATGCAAACAGATATAACGGTGATAAGCAATTTAAGTACCTGAGACAGCTGTGCTGAGTCATCTGATTCTGGGTGAAGGAGGAGCTACGACATAATATTAAGTTCAGAGTTGGCAAGATAATGCAAACAGATTAAACGTTCTGACAATTTATAACAAAGTAAAATAACTGAATTATACCTGTTTTCTTATAAATGGAGGCAGGAATTCGAACAATGCAGATGCCCAAGGTGACAGTTGAGCCGAAATATTGTCAGCAGAGACACCTTGCCTGAGCAAACCATGAATTTCCTGGGAGATGCACAAATTTATATCTATCACAGAAAACTCTAGACTCTCATCACCCCAGTTCTCTTTATTTTAGAAACAATGGCAAGGGGATAAATAAGTGAAGAAACTCAGCTGAATGCTTACCTGCAACAGAGCATAGACTTCAGGAATGCTTTCTATGAGACCCTCAGGCAACAGTATAACACCATGGTGTTTATCTGGGTAAGAAAAACAAAAAAATATTAGGAGGCAATAGGTAGCTGAAAAACACCAATATACCAAATGAGCTCCGGATTAACCTTGTTCGCCTCTTGCTTGAACGGCATCACATATTTGTTTTGTGATGTCAAAAAGTGTAAGCTTAGAATCAGCCACCTCTTCAGCGAGAATTACCTGCAAGAATGATCAAACCACCTAAAAGACAACGAAAAAAGAAAATATTTTGAAGCTTCACGTCTCTCATTGATACTTTCCAATTAAAATGAGGAAAAGGAATATAACACACCATGTTGGGATGAGATTGGAGAGTGCATTCCAATGCAACATGAGATGCCTTCCTCCCCATGAGTCGGATGAAATAATAATACTGCAAATATACCGAGAATTGGTCATGTGTTTTAAAAATAAATGGAAGTCGTGGGAAGTCGTGAGAATCGGTCATTAACTTTTTCTGTTCATTTCTGATAACATATGAGTTTACAACTGCAGGAATAAGCCGGATGGAGCTAGACTGGATGTTAATTAATTCTTGTTCGGTGTTTATCTATTGTTATGTCTTTAATAATTGGCCACTGTTGTGCCTGTCCATCGAGGCACGTTGCCTTGAGGTATTGGAGTCTTTGAGTACATTGTTTTTTCAGATTAGGCATCATCTTTTAAATCATCATTTTGAGTCAGTAATATTGCCGGAACAGGTCTCGTCCTGTGGAGTTCTCCTTAATAATATTTCGTAGTTCTTTGTTATCATTGCTTCTATCAATTCAATATCCAAACTATCACCTCATTCGTTATGAGAATATTAACAAAAAATAAAGATATGCCTAAAGGATAACTTACTTTCTCTGCCGAGAGTGCATCAGTAGCAATGTTACTAATCAGCTGGGAATTGACCTGAAATAAGTAAGGAAGTCCAATTATCATTTGACCATCTTAGGGAAAAAAACCTTATTGTTTATCTGGAGCATTTATTTGGATGAAGAGCATAGAGAACCGCTTTAAATACTACATGATAAACTGTTATAATCCATCACGAAACAGACAAGAAGGCTAAATGCAAATGAATGACATGCCATATTAATTGAGGAACTACATTTCACTTATGATAGGTTATTATTACCTTGCATATTGTGTCAAAACCCACATTTGCCTCAACAAACTGGTTTTTAAGGTCTCCATTTAAAGTAACAGGAATACCAACCACCTGCAAAAAAATTAATTAATCAAAAACTTTAATCAGCAATAATACAAAATAACGACAAACTCAAGCAAACACAACGGGATTGTCAAATTGGGTTAAATTACAAGGATTATGATATATATATAATATGCATACATAAAGATTCAGGATAATGAGGCTTGGCGCAAAACTAAAACCGAATCATGCAAAATGTTTCCTTTTTTATTTATTTATTTATTTATTTTTTTGACGGGAGTAAAACGTTTCATCAAGCATAAAGTAATGTGATATACTTTTGTTGGGCATTTCCTCTCTGCAAAAGTTTCTGCAAGCTGGACAGCATCTGTGTTTGATGTCACACCTTCATAAGCACAACATGGAAATATCAAAGGTCAGGAACCTAATATAATTCATCCTCACTCACTACAAAAATCTAGATCTAGAACATGGATACCTCCAATAATGACGAGGGCATCAAGCTTCAAAGTTGTGCAAGCATTGAGTGCGGCATTGACTTGTTCGGTTGTTTTAATTTGATCTTGCGTCCGGCCCAGCAAATCATAACCCCCTTCAATATAAAACACAGCAAGAAAATAAGATGAATCTGAAATTTTGAATCAAATGTCAGGATATATATGTAAGCATACTTACCTTGGTTTTTGTAGGTTGCAAGAATCTCATCACTAAGCTCTAAAGTTTTCTGTGCAAATAAACCTTGAGAACCACCTGGAAAACATACATGCAAAACTTTAAATATGCTATTCTTCTCTAAGAAAATGTAACCATCAGCCATAAAGGAGAAACACATGAGGATAGGGCACAACTGCGGTTAAAAATTGAATATATGCAATGACTAAATGGCAGATCAACCAGACAAAAACATAAAATAAAAATAAAAAGGAGCATCATTGATATAAGGCAGGCTATTTAAATCCTCACCCAAAAATCCTAACAAAACACTTTTGGGGTTGTGCACTTTTAGAGCTTCAAGAAGACCCCAAATAACATTATGTCCCCCAGGAGACTGTCTACCGCAGAAAACCACTCCTACCCTGAGATGGAATGAACAAAAGTTAGACCATGTAATCCAACATAAGTAAAAAACAAAAGCTATGGCTATGAAAGTTTGGTATTTACCAAATTTACCATTAATTAATCAAGTATTGAATTCAATTGTCGTTATATGCATACCTAAGTGCAGGGTGCTCAGAAATTACTTGAGCATTAGGAACCTTCGCGGTTTCTCTTAGAAAGTGTGCTATAGGCTGGCCATAAGTGTGAGGAAATGACCTACTTATGGTGTGGGCACCTGTGGGATCTGCAGCTGTTGTTGCATCACCAAACTCTACACGAACCGTAGTTCCCTGTACAGTGCAAAGACAGGTTGTGGAAAATTGATAAAGCTATCAACTAAGATATCTACCTCATTGAAGGAGAAAACTAGAATTAACAATTTTATGACAGTAAATATAATTAGTATTTATAAACAATAGACCAGTGACCAGGATCAAACTTGAGAAAATTACAATTCTGGCAATTTAATTGACACATGAACAGTCATTATTAGCCATAGCAAATAAGTTTAGCATTCTAAAATAACAAATTAAATGTAAAAAAAAAAATTAAAGAAGGTAATAATTAATGCAGTTTATATAAAAAAAATGGATACCAAGCAAGGAAAAAGTTTGATTAGCCTTCTGCCAAAATAACACAATTTGAATAATATATCTGAAACATTTAATACAAAAATCCGCGCTTGATCCCACTAAATATAATATTCTCTTTGTTCGCAGAAACAAACAGTATTTCACAACATCACACAGAACAAAAGCAGGGAGATACATTGCACCACTAACAAAACAAAACAGCACAAAATAGCAGATCCATAATCGTGGACGTTAGCATGTAAAGGCCACACTAGATTTATCATCCACACAAAATTACATTCTCTCGAAACGTGAAATCAATTCAAAACCAACGAATATACTACACTACAAAGTAAACCTCGAAAAAAAAAAGCCTCAAACACACACGAAAAAACATAATTGAACAGTTGTTTTTTTAATTTTTAAAAAAATTCTTAGAGAGAGAGAGAGGAACCTGTAGACAGGGCGGGAGTTCGGGTTTGTATTGCGATCGAAGCTTCTGGAGATCAGAAAGCTCTCTGGCTATTCCGTAATCAGAATCCATCTGAATTCACACACACTTGGCAGTTGGCACACCAACTACTGCAAATAATTCTCCTCTGGTGTGTTTCTTGTTTCTCACTTTACTTTTTCAATGGTAAATATATAACGTGGGTAGGAGGGGACGGTGTTACCAACCAACCAAGAAACTGGTTTGGCGCTGCCCTCTGTTTTAGTGTAAATAACGCTATGCCCTCTTACTCTTATACTAATTAATTTCTTTTGGAATATAATTGATTTCTTTTGGATCAATATACTTTTTAAATAAAAGTATTATCACTTTTCATTCAATATTAGTAGTCTTGGGATTGTTATTTTTTGTTATGACCTGGAGGATATTATGAGATAATATAAGATCATCAATAAAGTTATTATTTATGGAAAATATAAATATCATATTTTTTATTAAAAAATTACTTTATACATAAATTGATCTCACAATAATTCATAATACCCTCCAGTTTATAATAAAAAATAACAACCCAAAAAATATGACTATTAATATTGAACAGAGGGAGTGTTAATTTTTCAAAATGGTACGTAAAGTGCATTAAGTTGAGTCAAAAGTTATAAAAATGACACCCTTTACATTAAATAAAGGGTAAATCACAAATTTTAAAAACTTTATCAATTATAATTTTTTTTTTTAAATTTATTACACCAACTTTTTATGTTTTGCAATTTGATACATTTAACAATTTTTTTTAAAATAATTAAGTAATATTATTGCTTGAAATATCACATAAGTATCCACATAGACACGAGCAAATAAAATTACTTTTTAAGGACTAAAAATAACGTCTATAAAAAAAATTAAGTTATGTTTCTAAATATAAATATGTATTTTAAAGACGTTATTTTCATTTTTAAAAGATACTCCCTCTATCCTATATTTATTTGTTACATTGCCAAAGAAACAAAAAAAAAATCTATTTTATCACTTTAAATACTACAGAGTAATAAACAACTATTTTCTTAAAACTTGTGCAACTGTGCAAAAAGTAGCAAACAAATATGGGACGGAGGGAGTATAATTTTATTTGTTGGCATGTAGAAGCACTTTATGTGGCATATTTGGTAGTCATGTCGTTTAATTGCTGCCATAAATTTATCAAATGGATCGAATTGCAAATTTTTAAAACTTGGTGAATTATAATTGATAAAAAGTATATAAAATTCGTGTTTTTTTTTCTTGCAATTATCCATTAAACAAATTGGGTATTACTTTTCAATAAATTTATCTAAAATGTGGAGTATCATTTCAAAACGAAAAGGTAATACACATACATTAAAAAGTGATAATATTTTACAGAAAAGTGATAATAGTCTTATAGTAATTTTATAGTGAAATGGTCTCGCATAATTTTTTATGTTGTTTTAATTAATATTGCATTTAAGGGCTTATCCAATATATATAAAATCTAATGTCTCTTTAATTAATGAGTAAATACACTTATCATATGAGCAATTGAGATTTGAGCATACGTGTTTTTCAATTTTCTTTTGATAAATGAAATGCACACCATTAATTTTTAGGTATCTGTATCTCTCATCAACATTTTTCTCTTTTTTGAGGGGACCTCTCTCGTCCACATCTAAAATTTATTGACTCTTTTATTATTTTTGAATTATTATTCTTTTACATAATGATATTGTACTACATAAACTTAAAAAAAAAAAAAAACTGTTGTAGTTCTGTTCTAATTCAAACATTCTCCGATCTATTGAGATAGTCAACGTCTAATGAAGTCAAACTAAGAAATTGAAAATTGACCAGAAATTTATATTCGAGCTGATGTTAGTGTGAATGTTAAGAAGAAAGTAAAGTATAAAATACTTTCTCAACAGTGTGCGCATATATTGATTACTGAAATATATATATTTTTTAAATAACGCAATTTTGGATTAAAAAATAAAAATACCAATTTAGCATCTGAAAACACATAAAAAAAAAAAATCTACATTTTTTTTAAAATCATAATCTGATAAAATTCTTAATCTGATAGTAGGTAGTTTGCACAATATACATGAAAATGAAATTTGGTCTTCTTAATCATCAATATGGTTGCTTTTGGGAAAAAATAATAATTCATCAATATGGTGAGTAAAATGTCTTTCCCTCACATTTATGACATTGTGAAGGTAAATACAATAATTCCTTTGGATGAGAATTATCTTAATTGTGTCATTGATAATTGTTATTAGGAAAAAAGGATTAAATTTTTTTTTTCTTTTAAAAAAATGATATTCATTGATACATATTATACGCAGAAGATTATATTATTCTATGAAGAAAAAAAAAACGAGAACAAATAGGCAATGATTTTTGGTAGTTTGCAATTATCAATAATTCATTATTGATTTTACTAACATCTACATAAAACCACTTGTTATTTACAACTTATATCTTTCTCTTTATTTATTTTTCTTTTTACAACTTTTACATCAAGCAAAAAAGATTGGAATAGTATGATCCGATGGAATATGCTGATTCTTCTAAGATAGAATTGAATATGCGATTTGTCCAAAAAAGTAGAATTCAATACCCAGAGTCCAGGAAAAATATTTTTTCTAAACTAATTAGGTGGTGGTTATTCATTAAAATTCGACAAATATATATATGCAAGACACTGGAATGTCAAATTGAAATTATAAGAAGAATTCAATTTTTTTTTTCTTTGACGGGTAAGAAGAATTCAAATTAGTTGTGCATAATATATTTATTCACTAATTTTAGTCATTAGACGAATTTTGATTAGTTGTACTTCTTAGAATCCTGTTGTCACATAGTGGAGAGCAGTTGTGATACACTATTTAGGAATGACAATGGAGCGGATCAGGGCGAATATCTCAATATCCACGTCTGCTCCACGCCACCGCCCCGCCCTGCTCCGCTGCGGGGCAGCATTTTGTGATCCATGCTCCGCTGCAGGCCGGAGCGGATCATTTTACCATCCCTAACACTATTGTAGCCGACTCTCTCTATTGTTCTAAGCCTGGATTGTGACCTAATTACTAACAACATAAATTAAATATGATATAGGACAGGCACATGGTGAAAAAAAAAATTATAATATGCATGTATCTAAAAAAAATAAAATAGCTTACCTATTAAATGGAAGTGTTCTCAATTAAGCGATTATTGGTACACTTATCGTCCGTCCCAAAATTATTTGTACAATAAAAAAAAATTATATGCACATTCACAAAAATACATATATTTAATTATATGTTACTATTTTACTCAAAATATGTGTCCAGTTTAATGTGTAGAAACTTCACAAAAGGGAGTATACCATACCAGACCATACACCATGTTTATTATTATCTATTTTCATTGTTTCTTAATTTCGGCTTGAATATTTTGATGAGTGAATGCATACGAGAGAGGAGTAATTTATTTATTATTTTGTACCCCGTGTAATTTGTGCAAAAGTAAGAGTGCTGACATTTTGTTCCTCTAAAGTAAAACCGAATTTAAAATTTTAATTGAATAGTTAAAGTAGAAGCTTTGACTAAATTTTAGAAAAAGGTTCATGAAATAACGTCACATGAGATTTAACACCATTAAAACCAAATATGGGGTAAAATTAATTCATATATGAGTATAAGTTATTTTATTAAAGGATTATTTACATTTATTAAAAAGTATAAATTGTTATTACTAAAAAAATATTAATTGAAGTATGAAGGATATGAGATATGAGTTATCTAACGAGTATGAATTATTTGCGCTAAAGAGTACAAATTGTTCTACTAAATCGTGATATAAAATTATTTAATACAAATAATTATTCCATAGATTCACTTTATAGTTGTGTTTGATAATACAAGTAATTAAAAAATGTCGTACATATGAATGCATAAATCAATTCAGTGGGTGTAGATACTTAATAGTATGCACAACATCAAATAGAAGAAATTAAAGAGAGGGAGAAGAAAAAGATGAAGCATTTGCAACTAACTCATCGCAATAAGCATAGGCATCATAGACATAAGTTAAGCTAGAGTCACATAGAAGTAGTGCTTTAACTTGAACAAAAAAATAAAAGACCAAGAAACAAAAAGATCAAGTAAAAAAAAAAAACCAGTAACTCACTTAGACCACCTATAAAGCAGTTTCTAGCTAAGGAGAGAAAGGGATGAACTAGCAAGACACCATTGACAGAGAGAGACTTATCCAAGAAGTCACGGAAGAAAACGGCCTTAACCTCATTCTCGATCTTGAAGCTTTGCATCTCTTACCCAACATAAACGAACGGGAAAGAGACCTCAAAACCTTACTTTCTGCCTTTCCTGGAGCCACGCTTTCCCACTCTTTGCTTTCCTTGTTTTTCACAAGACTCGCTTCCAGAGTTGAGAGGAGGTGGCTTGGCAGAATTAACAGGTAAATGATGCCCAGGAAGCCAAGCAGGGAACCCAACAGCAGGGATTCTACATCACAAAAACACATACCATTAATCCTTGCATGTCGCAAAAGCAGTAAAAAGGCTAAACCAAATGTACACGGCACGACACCAATAAAAAACTTATTTTCAAACCGAACATCTAATAAAGCTAACTGCATTGCCAATTATGCAAAATCACAGAGTCCTCCAACAGCATGTGAGAGAAATAATTCATAAATGCAGAATCAGAATGTATAAATATCACTATCCATTTGCTTTGGGTGATCGTTCATGATTTGTAACAACGGCAGAGTAGGATAAGAATCAGGACTTCTCAATTATACGAATATAGAATAAACTAGAAGCAATTATAATCTAACTTGTTTACCGGCTCATATAAACGTCTAATTATGGCGCTTGGTTTGAAAATTCTTCAATGGTAATGAGAATAAACATAAATAGAGGCTAATTATAGTAGTTAATGAGACCAAAAGATGGTCCACAACACTATTCTCCCTCCCAAATAAGGTAATCACTACCCCATTTGATAACCTTTCTATTTTTTTTATAATCATCCTCCTCAATCATTCCCCCATGCCACAACCAACTTCTAAATCATTTCCAAAACTAGACTCACAACACTAGTTGTCATCCAATATACCCAAGGGCGGAGTGGAAAAATAAATTTTCATTCCCATTCCGATTGAAGAATTCGAAACAAGCACCCCCTTACAAGTTGCACAAGTTCATTATGAGTCAAATTATGAAAGCAAACACATAATAGTTGCACATGGAGTATTAGTATATCGTCTACCGTGGAAGGAACTTACAACAGATGTAGAATTTCTATCAAAAGTGTAGCTGAGAAAATGTAGAGAGAGATCATAGTTCTTACCCAACAAGAGCACAGCAGACTCCTGCTTGGTCATGGAAGCATCAAATGCCTTACTATTGTGCAACGAAAGCCGTAGAGCTTGATTCTCAGCAAGACAGCCCTGGAGCACCATCCCCAGCCTCCTGCATTCCGCTTCATAGTACTTGCTTTTTAACTCAAGATCCCTCACGTACATCTTCTTCCTTTCTCGTGATCTCACAGCTGCATCCTTATTCCTCAATTTCCTAGATTAACAATCATATATCAACTTCATATGATCAAACAACAGATATAATAATCTATGGCAAAAACTTGTATGAGACTGTCTCATGGCATAAGACCATACAAATCAACACATACCCCTACCAAAGTGTTAATAAATCAATGCCCTAGTTAAACTAATTCTCATTGTCTCATGCCATCTCATACAAGATCTACTCATAATCTATTCATCAGGCAAAAGAACGTCCAATAGAAATCTGTCAAATTCAAAGCGATATACTCGTAATAAAACAGACGAATACACGATAAATGAAATTCACAGCCACTGTGATATCTTGGATTAAAGAACAGGATCTACGACACAGTAAATATCGTTTTACAACTATTAGGACTTAATTTGATTACAATCAAATATTCAGTAGCCACAAATTGCACATACAGATTACAGAATGTATCTCAATTCAGTTATATGTTAATCAAATCGGTATGAAAATATCATAGACGCATACAGTTTATAAGACCAGAAAACAGTGATCAAATATCAATTATCCAGTACCTTTTCCGTTTTTTGGCGTCGGGATCATCATTATCTTCAATATCTTCTTCACCCACGCCGCTATCCTCCATCCCCGGCGGAACATTCACACCATTTTGATCCTTTTCCTGCTCTTTCTCCTCTTCCTCCGTCTCAACCTCCACCGATTCAGGACTAACCGAATCATCCTTCGTCCGATCCGATTCTAACCCGGGGGAAGAATCTAGAAGCACGTCCGACAAAAACCCGTCGACTAAAATATCTTCCGCCTCCGGAATCTGATTTAACTCATCGTTCATAAGATACTGCTCTATGTCGCCGATAGACTGAGAACAACCGGAATCGGGCGACCTAGACAACCCATCGCCGGTGGGCTGATCGGAGAAATCAAACTCCAAGCCATCGGGGAAATTTTCCAACAGATGGTCCCAATCGACTAGTTCATCTTCAATAACTTCACGATCAAACATTAACCCCGATTTAAGGCAAAAGCAATTATAGGAAAACACTGTGAAGAATAAAACTATAAGGAATTTACAGTGAGGGATTTACAGGATGGATAGAAATCGAGAAAGAATTGGGTTTTGCAGTTTATATGGAAAAGGAAGCTGGAGAGCGCATTTGCGCGGATGTTTCGTATAGCTTCGTGAGTAAGGAGATGCGGTGTTGATCTTAACCGTTGAATTGGATCGTGTACCTAGGGGACACGTAATTCAGCCAATCAGAACGCGACTTTCCCAAATGTAATTTCCATGCGCAAAATATTTCTAAATTATTTTTAAAAAATTAGTATTCGCACATTCCACAAAATAAATATTAGTAAAAGTTAATATTTATAATATCTAATGTATATTACAATAATTCAAAAGGTATAATTTATATTTAAAATGTATGTATAAAATTTCTTAATAATTATATTTTTCTTAATTCAATTTTTTATTATATTTAATTATTGTCAATAATTTATTAAACTAATAATTATTATTTAAATTTAACTGTGATTTTTTTAATGATTTTATAAGAACGCAAGTGAGTTATAATGAGTATAATAATATCATAAATGATAATTGATATCAATTATATTAGAATCAATTAGGATAATCATTCATCAAACCTATAAAAAAAATTGACCATTAATTGATTTTAAAACGATTTACATTCCATATTAATTTCAATGATTAAATGATATATTTTAAGAGACTTATAATTTAATAATTGCATGCAAAAATATTAATAATAAATAAATTGAACAATTACACGTATTTTTTTAACATTATAAAATGTATACATAAATGTTTATATTATTTATATATAAAATCGCAAAATGTTAATCAGAAATATGTATTTAGAAAAAAGATTTTATATTGATCACAAAATTAATTTTTTTAAGATAACACATTATAAAATCTAATTTTAAAATTGAGAAAATTATAAGACTCAATACTTGTCATGTAGAAATGATTATTGGGAACTAATGGGAATCGTAAAATTAATGTGAATTCAATATACCATAACAAATAAATGAAATGTTTTTTTTTTTATCATAAAAAGAATTTTATTAATAAAAGGGGCTTAAAAGTATTCAATTTTACAATGAGTTAGGCATAAAGCCTAGAAAAATGAAAGACCTATCATAGAAGTTCTTTAAAGAAAATAAGCTCACTCAAGAATCACTCTAGGCTCATAATACTATACATTAAAAGGATTGTATGTCTTCAGGTTACTCTTGCATTAATCCAACTCCACAACTTTCTCTTGATATCTTCTACTATTTCTTTAATTTGTGTTCTTTCCTTTCGAAATATTATGACATAAATAAATGAAATGCAGGATTAATGAGAACATAATAAACAATTTTGGGGCATCCCCTCTTACATATATGGTTAAATCTCTTAAATTTATGTACCAATACTAAAATGCTCCAATTTTTTTTTTTTATCGAAATCTGCATGGTAATATATAATTTTTATATTCAATTTTCTAAATTTTTAAGAATTCAATATTTTAGAACTAGAATAAAAAGTTTAAATAAGAAAACCATGAATTAATGTCAATCATTTAAAATTGGGTTAATTTCATATAAATTCACGACCTTTATGTTTAGTATCAATTTAATCATGAACTTTTAGATTTTTGTAAAAAGACCCAACCTTTAACACTGTTGTAATTTAATACAAGTTTTTTTTTTCTTCCGGCCGACAACCAGTGACGTGGCTCGCCGGAGCGCGTGTCATCTTGCCATGTAGGATTACACATATTTATTTTATTTGTATTTTAAATCTACATCATAAGTAACACTTATCATTTAAATAACATCTTTCTACTTAAAATTAAAATAACAACCAAATAAATCTTAAAAACTAAGAAGTAAAAAGATTTATTACATATAATTTATGTTGGTTGTTATTTAATTTATTTGGTTGCTATTTTAATTTTAAGTAGAAATGTGTTATTTGAATTGTAAATGTTACTTGTGATGTGGATTTAAAAAATAAATAAAGTAAACATGTGTAATCTTACGTAGCAAGATGACACACGTTCCGGCAAACCCCGTCATCGGTTGTCGACCGGAAGAAAAAAACGTGTATTAAATTGCAATAGTATCAAATGTTGGGTTTTTATACAAAAATCTAAAGTTCGTGATTAAATTGATACTAAGCATAAAAGTGGTGAATTTATATGAAATTAACCCTTTAAAATTTTATATTTATATGTGTGTAATTTGTATAATCTTTCTTTCTTAGTTAAATTTACAAAGCTAATCTAATTAAAAAACAATTAATTATTGATCAATGTCGACTCGAGTAATCCCAATCAATCATTTTCTTTGATAAACCTTTTTGGTTATCCACTATAATTAAATAAACAATTTTAGTAACAATAAGTGGGAACTAAATGGATTAACTAAGGGGTTAAAATCCACTATCTATGCCGTGCCACAAAAGAAAACCACCTTCTCCTGCCATGGCAACTCCCTCAAAACCTCAACTACCATAAATCTGGAGAATGGCATGAGTAAAAGACATTCTATGTGAAATTCGGAAAACAGACATGAACATCACATTACAAGCACTCTGTTCACCTGGAAATTACTATCAGAAGATTACAAAGAAAGACAGGCCACTGGAAAATTGAAAAAAAAAAAAAAAAAAAAATATACACCTCCGTCCCCTCCTAATTTTCACACTTTCTTTTTTGGATAGTCCCACAATAATTTTCACACCTCAAATATGAAAATAAAATACTTTCACAATAACTACTTTATTTCAAAATACTCTCATTCCTTAGTCCAAAAAATCTATAAAGCAGTTTTTTTTTTTTTTTAAATGTGCCCGCTCACCTTGAGCATTACTGTCTGTAATGCATAATAAAGGATACTACGAGAGAGCCCACACCTTGTGCAAAATTGAAGAACAAAAATCAATGTGCTCTGAGTTAACAAGTGAATGTGGCATCTCCCAACAAGGATCTAACTGAGAGCAGTGCTGGCAATATATGGTGTGTGTCGCCAAAATAAGATAGGAAGTCCAAACTTAACCCAAAACCATGGTCAAAGGTGAAGAATTGACTCTCATTTATATATGGATCTGATGTGGGATCATAACAGGCATGCAGGTAGAACTATTAACAGCCATATCAAGAATTGTTACACGTTGCTTGCAAAACTAAACAATTCAGAAACTGGTCTGTGCAAACTTTCTCAATAAAACTATTGCTTTTCATTTGGCAAACTCAAATCACAAGCCTCAAATAGAATACAAACATGTGGAATGTACTATAAGCAAACATAACTATGCTCACCGTGTCCATACAGAAGCAGTTCTGACCTATAAAACATAAATTGAAACCATGAATGCTACTCTTAAAATCCAGCACTCCAGTTTTTGTTTGCTCAGCAGCTGACAAAAATTTAAAGTAACATGTAAATATTATTGTCAAGAATCTCTATAATACACAATGCTTCTCTATGTTACAACTTACAAGTAAGACTATACAGACTCAAATTGCAGATTGTTTGGCTAAAGCTCATTCTGAAATCCCCAACCCAAGTTATTAGAAAATGTGTAACCTTCCATTTAAAAGCAGGTCAGTCCAGAAAAAAGCTTCAGAAATAGACTTCAATTTAGGTATTGGACAGGACAATGCAAAAAATTCTTGCATATTCTCCTCTCCAAGTGTTCATTATATCCACTATTTTTTTACCCAATTCAATTATTCGCAAAGTCAAAGTCAATTCAAGAATCATTTCTGAGTATACAGGAGAAGCACATGATTTCTATTCAATGTTTTTTCTTCTACTGCACAAGAAAACACTCTCTTGGAGAGTACATTAACATATACTGATTATAATATCATGCATGGGCACAAACAAAGGCTGGAGTTAGAATACGCAAGAAAAATGATCAAGTTCATAATTAACACACACACACACAAAAAAAAAAAAAAAAAAAAAGGACTACCAATAGTAAGCAAGAACTAGGAATTGAAGAACAAATAAAAATACACATGAGCATCGGTGGAAAAATGGGCACAAAATCATTTTATCACAAAGTAGAATGACAAAGTTTATATTGGCTAATTCCGGAATCATTATCCATAAATAAGAAACATTAAATCTAGCATGTGTACTATCTATCCAGCATTCTGAAATACAAAAGCACATGAACACCAGTAGGGAAGTATAAACAGATACAACTAACCATCTCACTCCCCCTTCTCCTCCCTCTCCCGATTCCACTGCTCGATCCTAGCTCTACGCTCCTCACTCCCTTCCCTCGCCGGACTTCTGCTCCTCCTCGGACTCCCATGCCGTCTCCTTTCGCCCCCGTACCTCCCTCCATGCCTCTCACCTCCACTCCTCCTCCCCCCAACTCGATCCCTTCTATCGTAATCTCTTTCCCTATCCCCCCTATCCCTGTCACCCCTATCTCTCTCCCTCTCACGCCTCTGGTTTTGATGTGTGGGGCTCCCACTCCTGCTACGGCTCCTAGGCCCCCAAAACCTC
The DNA here is from genome assembly GCA_947034835.1 of Ballota nigra. NCBI lineage: Eukaryota > Viridiplantae > Streptophyta > Magnoliopsida > Lamiales > Lamiaceae > Ballota > Ballota nigra. The sequence goes on along the minus strand of OX344721.1, from coordinate 117,220,326 downwards.
CCATGGTGCCTACCGTACAGTCTCCTCTTCAATTCCCTACCAATCATCTTAACGTGCATAAAATTGCAATACCCTCCCCTGTTACAGCTATTCTCCTCGTATTGCCTACACGTGGCCTCGCGAAAATCGGTAACCGGCGAAAAATCGCCGATAATCGGACGGCCGGAATAGAATCTCCCCTGCAACGCGTTCAACGCCGCCGCCGCTTGATCCTCCTCCTTGAACTGAGCGTAGACATTTCCGATCATGTGGTCGGCGAGATTGTCGCAAACGTTGAGAGACTCGATGTCTCCGAATTTGCTGAGCTCCTCGAATATGTCCTCGTAGAAATCCTCGAAATGCTCCTGGATCTTGGCGGCCTCGATGGGCTGGCCCTGGGTGTCGACGCCGGGGGTGATCATGTCGGGGCGCTGGTACATGTTGGAGAGGAGGAGCGTTGGAGAGATGGTGGGGCGGTTGTGGAGGCGGGAGCAGCGGTCGCCGTGACGGCAGGCACCGATCTTGAAGTAGAAGGGGCAGTTGACGCGATCTTTCTCGGTTCCGAATATGGAGGCCAAGTGCTCCGCCATTGCTGATAGATCAGGGAACTCGAGAGAAATTGGGTAGAGAACAGTGATTGTTATATAGGGTTTGAGAACGGTTAAAACCCTAGAAATTGATTTGCGGGAATAAAAAATTAAATCCCCAATTGGAAATGGTACTGAAGTTGAAGTTGATTGAATGAAAGAATACGCGGAAGAATGATGGAACGTAACGGACAATAATACCCCTGTCTGCCATATAGATTTGCAGAAATACACACGATCTTTGCATTTTAATTTTTATGCATATTTCCAAATAGTATTAGTTGTTTCAGGAAATAACATTAGTCTATAAAATTTTTTATTAAAAAAACAATTATAAGAGTTGCAAGACAAAAGTAATTTAGATCTTGTTTTTAGTCGCTGCACAATTCTTTAAACTGTTTTGTAAAGTTTGAAACACACCCAGCTCAAAAATAAATATGTCCCAAACTGTACCTATGGCAGGAATAGTGATGTGTTTTATGATGACTCCGACCAGATTATTTTTAGTTATGCCGAAGATTTATTCGGTGCGTAGAATTACAATAAGTAACTAATATGTTTATCAAAATGAAAATTTTAACAAAACATATTATAATTAATAAAAAGCCAAAAGATAATGATTTCATGCACTTTTAAAAAAAAAAAAAAAAATCAATCTTATTTGGTTTTCTTGCATTAAAAATGTGGGCAAACAATACTCCGCTTAAGTTGCACAAATGAAATCATTGTTTCATATTTAGTGTCTTCACTTTGTGTTTAATAGTGTTGATGAAGTACAGGTGAAATGTGAAAAAATAATTAATTGATGATATACACCACATCAACCCAATGCAAACCCATAAACCGATATAAATATACCAAGACTTCCATGCACACTAGGAAATATCAAATGCCAACATAATAGTTGGCAGAAGAGAGTAGCTTTCAATAATTGAAATAAAAGAAAAAAGAATACAGAGATGAATGAAACTGAAAAGAGGTATAGTTTTCATCACTCAACAACCTCAAATACAAGATTACAACACTCAAATACAGGGATGAAACTGAAAAAGTTTTTCATTATTCAACAACGCTCAACTACAAACGAGGATCAAGCTTTGGAGTAGAAAGCTGGTCCATCTAAGATGCTGAATACAAACATGATGGGAGCACACGAAATTATCTGGGCAGGGAGCTTGCAGGAAAGTAGCGCAATGGGTTCTCCTTTAGTAGCTCCGTTTCTCTAAAACATATTAAAAAAATAGATGTCAATGAATTGAATTAGCAACTAAGCATGAATATGTTGGTTGAAGAAGTTTTGAAGTTCTCTTACTTTTTAATATCTTTACCATCCCCTGGTCTGAGCTGCAGAGCCGAAGATTTTTCGCCCTCATTGTCTTGTTTATGTGGTCTATAAGAGATCAGTGATTTAATCAGGAAGGGTAAAATGCAACATACATTTCAAGGAAAAGAAAAAACGAAAAGGGAAGACTTTTTCCAGATTTACAAGCAAAGTGAAATTTGAAGCTACTGTCAGTTATCCTGTATTCGTCAATTGCCCAAAGAGAAATAGTTTGAGGTGGTTGTATACTTACTCTGTGCTTTCCTCATCTACGAAGATCTCGATGCATGGGCCTGGAGGTGGTCTTACTGATCTTTGACCGGGTCTCTGAGGAATCTGCAGAAAACCATTTGAGCATAAGAAAACCATCTATTATTAAACATGAATCAGGTCTTCCATTTTTTTTACCTTATTTGATGTCCATTTGGAAGGAACTGCATTGTTTTCTTTGTTCCTTTCTGCTCGAGCCCCAAGCGAGTGCCATGGTGTCCTGTGTAACTTCGACATTTCTGGTTGATGACCCAGTAGTGAGCTACTACCATTGTCTTTATAAATGGAAATCTTGCTTCCGCTTCCAGATGCCCTACTAGAAAGAAACCGAAAAATCAGTGGACAGATTCTAACACTAATCTCAATCTAATGTCATTGATTCTGGTTGTTGTCATTTCAACATTTCTTATCCTAGGATCAAACCAAGAACAAGGATAAAATTATCGCATAAAAGACATTTGTGTAAAGCTGGGGTGACAGCAAATAACAGTCCTCTTGAAGATATGGGAAGTAATCTTGAAAGGAGGAGGAAGAAAGAACAGGAAAAGCCATTTTCCTTTTCTGCTACTCCATGATTATGCTCAAAACAAGTTTAGCCAAGCAAATGAGGACACTTACATTACTAACATGTGAACATTTGTTTATGACATTGGGAAATATATAGTGATCTATACGTCATTTCTTATAACTGAATTAGCAGATGTGGGATGGGGGGTTTAGTATGAAAATTACCAAATTATTAGGATGGCTATCACTACCACCCCACCCACTCATACTCACAGTTAAGTTATAAATTTTAGCAAGGATGCCTAAAAACAACGAAGCAGAAAACCAGTTCTAACCTGTCAAGCTTCTGTTTTTTCTTAAAGATATCTGAACTCTCTGAAACTTGGTTTCCTGCTATCATAAGAAAGTATTAGCTGGAAACCTTAAGTTATTAGCTGCTATCATAAGAAAGTATTAGTCATAGTCATCACTGATTAGCAAAAAAATTTGATTAGTCCATTATTAAATGTAAAACCTACCTGCATGTTTAGCCAACACAGTTCCAAAGCTTCGAGCTGGTACTTGGTTGTCAATCGCATCCTCCTGCAAATTGGAAATAGCACCCGTAAGCAACAACAAATGAAGAAAGAGGAAAAAGAAAAGGTAAAAAATCATCTGATAAATTGATATATGATAACTTTCTTACATCTGTAGGTTTGAGTTGTCTCATTGAGCGAGTAAAAAATTTCTTGTAGGCTGCTGTCAGTGTTTCAACTGGCTGAGCATTCCTGGCAAGCAGAAATCAAGATCCGGTTAGCAATGTAATAGAAGAATTATACTCCCTCCGGTTCATTTTTTATTATCCGTATTACCATAAAAGAAAGGTTTTTTTTTTTTCCACTTACCCGAAATAGCAAAAAGCATACACTACCCCTTTTAATTTACCCCTTAAAAACATCATTTATTTACACTCATGCCACTACTTTATCAACTTTATACCCATAAATACTAATAATCAACTCTTACCCCTTTTAAAAATCTACTTTATACCCACAAATACTAATAAACAACTCTTTCTATTAAAACCCGTGCCATTTTCTTATGGACAATCAAAATCGAATCGGAGGGAGTAACAACCAAAAGAATCATGCTTTTTCTTTCAGATTTAGTAGTACTTGAAACAATAGGGACTAATGAGTTTCGTTTGTAAAGCAAAGTAAACAAGTAATTTACCACCTTAGTTATCTATAATTTCTATACTTCATCTACCCACTCAAGGATCTATTTTCGGTATTCTGATAAGACTAGTTACTTAAGTTTTAACCTAGCTTATCTAACTTAGAAATTTTTAGCATATATATAATGGCATCCTGAAGGGATTTTACTCAAAAGTAGAAAACTTGGAAGTATATGCTGGAGAAGTCAATTTTATGCACCATAGGAGCATGGAATCAAAAGGTCACAGCAAACAATGCCACTAAATGAACATTAATTTCGTAAGAGAACAAATGGAACTACAAATGCAAGAGCTAGTATGCTTATCTACCTGGTGAAATTGGGAAATATAATCATCTTGATATGGAAATCTAAATATATGGAGCACCAAGAAGCTCAAAATCTACAGAAACATAAGTACTTATAACAAGCTGGGTCTCACAGAAGGCTTACATAGATAGGCCACGATTGAAGATCTCATTTGCAGTTTTATTTTTGTTCTTCTTTTCCATGTGCAAGGCGTAGGAAATATAGAATGATGCGTGTGTCACTCCAATTCTGTTTGCCTCCAAAAAATTATATATGACTTCAGCATCAGCACAATTTTCTGCCTGTTCCACCATTTCACATGAGTAGCCATTATAAGCACCTAAACACAATGTCTGTGCTTGAACTAAGACAATGTGGAAGAAGCTTACATATTCTAACCACACTTTCAGGTATCGAAGATCATCCTTGTACCGATCATCATGCCAAAAAGTGCGCACACACTGTTCGTATATCACGATTAATCCTGAATAGTCACCACCAGAAGGGAAAGCTTCCTGAACCCATTTGATGCACCTTTTTGAATATTTTACAAGGTAAGAGAAACGTAAAGATTAAGATAGTCTCAGACAGAATCAACTTAGTAAATTGAACCTCATTTGAATACAAAAGCAACCACATATGAGATGTCAACGAGATGAAAATGCATGAATTTAAATGTCTAGAGATCATGAAACTTGTAATTGAAACCAGTTCCTATCACATTTTTTTCTTCACATCAAGTCTATCAAATTCTGCTAACCTATCTAAGTTAGTCTCCAGTTCATACTCCTTCAGAAGAAAAGATGCAAATTTTCCATTCATTTGTGAAATTAGCTCAGTAAGTTTATGAAAATTTGCAATGATGATTGTAAGTGCTACTTCACCATGACTAAACTGATTAATAGTCCATTTAGCCGGATATAAATTCACTCTGGTAATACACAAATGCCTGTACACCCAACTCAAAAAGGTGTTCTTTTTAACTACCATATCCAATTGATTAAACCCCATGATCCATTTAGCCGGATATAAATTCACTCTGGTAATACACAAATGCCTGTACACCCAACTCAAAAAGGTGTTCTTTTTAACTACCATATCCAATTGATTAAACCCCATGATCTAAGCTACAAGTCTACAACCATCAAATTCTGGAATCGGATTATAATAGGATTAATGTGCATAACACAGCCAAAAAATGATTTTAAGATGGTAAAACCAAACTCACGTTGAGATTCCAAACACATATATAATCATATTAAGTTTATATAAATTTAAGAAAAAAAAGGGAACATGGAGTTCATGAAATGATTCAACTCGACAATTACTCACTCGATCCAGGGCTGAAGAGGGTCTTCGCCGGTATACTGATCAATAGCCTCAATTAACCTCCTACATATTCAAAATCCATCAATTAAAGCACAAACCAGGAAAAATAAATACACGAAGAATCAATTAAAAGAGAGAGATGAGATATTGATAAAATTTTAGATCTCGAACCTTCGATGAAGCAAAAGAGAATTCTTGACTTGTGGCTGGGTATGGGATTTGAGGGCGTGGTTGAGGAGACGGACATTGCGGCCACGTTTCAAAGGGCGAACGTTTTCTTTGAAGAGTTCCCACTCGTGTCCAGTCTCTTCCTTTGACGCTAGAAACTCCGTTTCTGGATCTAACAACAGCTTTTCTCTCGACTCTACCAAATTTCCGCTCTCCATTGTTTTCCTGAGTTCTTCTCCTTCAACCTAGTTTATCTCCCTCGCTCCTTTTTTCCCCCTTTGGAAAATCTGAAATTTAAAATTTGAAATGACCTAGACTTCGATTATAGCCGTTAGTCAGAGAGATGGATAGGGCTTTTCTTATATAGGGGCCTGTTTGGTCACCCCACCCCTCTTGGTATAGAATATTCATAATTTTGAATTTATTTATTCATACTAAATTCTTAATACCAAAATGAAATTATTTCCATTTTTTTTTTTACATAAATACATGTTTAATGCTCCCCCCATCCATAAATCCAATTTATAAAATATTGTAGAATTCATTTATAAATTAAAAAAAAATCTTTGTGAGTAAAGTCCAACAACATTTAAGTAATTAAGTGATAGTAAAATAAAATAAAAATAAATATTCCCATAAATGATATGCAAACAAATTTTGGGGACGTCTAAATAGTACTCCTTCCGTCCCAATTTTGTTTACCCATTTCATTATTTACCCCTTCAAACACTTCTAAATTACACCTCATTCCACTAATAATTACGTAGAAAAACATCTTTATTTTGTTTCATGCACTTATATTAAATAATATGCAATCACAAAAAATTAACTTTATCCATTTAAGTACAACAAATTAAGCCTCACATTAAAGTCAACAAAAGTCAAATGAGTAAACAAATTGAAACGGAAGTAGTAGTATATTTGTTGGACAGGGAGTATCAAACTTGTTTTGATAGGTTTTTTTAATTCATTTTTAAGTTTTTGATATTAAGTCAAACCTTCAAAACCCTTGGATTGGTCGAGTGATGTGGTGGGGGTTGAGACTTAGAAGTGTGGTCCTTTTAGTAACAACTAACAAGTTCGAAACTCATAATCCCTTAATTAATCAATATTTGGGTCGGATATCAAGTTAGAAAAAAAAAAAAAAAACTAAGTTAAATTTTCAACACTTACTTTTTGAGTTTTAAAAGCTCAGATTTAGATTTTGCATTTTAAAACACATTCTAGTTTATTTTTTAAAATAGAATAGAATAGAATAGATCTTGTATGAGATCGCTTCATCTCATGACTTGAGACAATGAAATTGTGTATAATTAAGGCATTGACGTATTAGCACTTTGGTAGGGATGAAAGTTAATTTGTGTTGTCTCATGCCATGAGATGGTCTCATACAATTTTTTTTACTTTAAACTACGGTTTTTGAAATTCTAATTCCATAAACCTATAAATAACATATACAACATCATTTTTACTTTACATCATAAAATTCAAATCTCGGTTATTCAAACCCCAAAAAGAACACAAATTTAAAAATCTTCTGAATTTAAAAACCACTAATTTTCAAAAATTGAATTTTAAAAACCCAAAAAACACATCTCCTAAATGAAAAATTGAAAACTCTTGTTTGATTTTAAAAAAATACTGCAAAAAGTTTAATAAAAAGGTGTAATGAGTGTTGGGTTATAAAAACTTAACGATTTCTTCACGTCCTCGATCGTGATAAAAAAATTCGGGTCTTTAAAGCAGTAATTGAGTTGGATGGGCTTTTAGGGTTACAATCTAGTTTTGATTATCAATAATTCAATATCCCTCTGATTTGTTACAACCGTGTCACAAAAAATAGAAAATTTTATGTTTTGGTAGTTTTCTCAAACATAATCAAATCTTGACGAACTAGGGCAACAAATCGTGTATGTTTTTATTTTTCTTTTCGATTTTTCTCAATAATTGCATATTAATTCAAAACAATGAGTAGAATTTTGTGTAAATATAATATATATGAATATTATGAGGTTGAAGTTTATTGATTTTTTTTTTTAGCGTGCTAAGTGTTGGGGAACATAAAATAAAAAGTATACAATGTGTTCTCACTTCTGAGAGAGAGGAAATAATAATAATAATGGTTAATTTCTACTCGAGAATACAAAATTTGATCAAAATGGTCGGAGTTAATCATAATTCATATTTGTACGTGCGACTTGGCATTTTAATAAACTTCAGACCTCTCCTTCAACCTAGCACTGTACAAAAATTTGACCAATCAATCTCTTTAGAAGAGTTATTACGTAGTTTAATTTTCTATAAAAAAAATGTACAAAATTCATACTAGATTTCAATATTTATATCAAAACATTAGTCTATGAAATTCATTTAATATACTTTCACGAGTATGTACACGCAATTCATACGTGACATTCCCACAATACTTCGAAGAAGATTCGGGTTAATTGCACTTTTGGTTCCCAGAGAATGTGTTCATTTCAAAATGGTCATTTTTTCAGCACTTTTAATTGCGTAGTTTTTTGTTAACATTTTTTATCCCAAGAGAATAGGGTATATTGCAATTTTAGTCCCAAAGAAATGTATAAATTGCATTTTTAGTCCTCAAAAAAATATGACAAATTTGCAGTGAAAATTCACGAATGAGACCGAAACTGCAAAAATGATAATTTTTACACATAGGTACCAAAAGTGTTTTACACTCATTCTCTTGGGACTAAACTTGCAATTTTTCCAATAAGATTTTCTAGAGTATTCTCCCTAATATGGAAAGTTAAGGAGTAGGTGTAATAAAAGAATTAATATCCATCAAACTTGTTAATGAACAAGTTCACTCCATAGTTTATCCAATTTTAGTAGCACTCATCTAATACGATATTCATGTATTATTAACTTTTGTAACAGGGTAAAAAGTAAAAACAGAGAAAAAGTGAATTTTTGTACATTGCTCATAAAACTCTTCCATCCATGCCATCAAGAAGGCCGGTCCACATCCCCTTAACCGGCGGTAACTGCGCAACGAACGCATTCCAGGGCGGATACCCGACGCCACTGCCCCGAACCCGTCCATCCATCCGGAGCGACAAGTAAACCGGAGATTCAGGGGAAACATTAGCCATTTTCTTTTGCTCATCCAACCACTTACTCCAATCACCAACGTTAACCGGAGCCAATTGCCACAGCCTTTTCCTCTTCTCCACATCAAACTCAAACTCAAACTTAGGAGACACTCCATCGGTCGCAAACGGCACAACGAGCACCCCTCTCTCGATTAGTCCATCGGAGAAAGGCTCGCTGAGTTTGAAGCAGTCTTCGATGAAACCCGCGGGGCCCGCTATGATAACGAGGCGTGCGATTCCCCTGAACGCGTTCAGGGGAAGCGTCCGCCTCTCGTCCACGCGGAGTTTGAGGTTCGACAGATATTCCTCCCGCGAGAGTTTGGCTATCTGAGCATTTTTAGCAATGTTTTCTCTGTAGTAAAGGAATGCGAAAAGGGAGGCCGCCCCGAAGTCTATGGCTAATCCCTGGAGGATTTCGGAGACTTGGTCCGCGCGTGATGGATTCGACAGTGCGCCGATTAGGCGGCTGGTGGCTATCAGGCCTCCGAGGGAGCCGCTGGCGATGAAAGCTAGGTAGAAGAACATTCGGACGGAACGAAAGGGAGTGAGGACTTCGCTTCTTATTTTGGCGGAAGAGCTGATCTCTGGAGGTCCGTTGGTGGCGGAGCAGATGATGGCTCGACCAAGTATGGGGTTGACGGTGAGCCTGTAGGCGTGACGGGAAAATATGAGGGAATTAACGGTGTTGGGGTAGTCCGTTAAGACGGTGGTTGACAGCCGCGGTAGCGCGGCCATAACTAGTGACTAACACCGCCGAGCCGAGAGGGTATATGTGAGGGTCTTATTTTGGGCTTCATCGTCTAATTCATGATATGATGTATGGGCATTGGGCAGCCACGTTTAGGACGGGAAATGTTTGTATTATTTAGGGACTCTCTTATTTAAGTCATGGAGCACCACATGTGACTTGTGAGGCTCACAACAAATGCGTTATCTAGTGGAGAGTATTTGACTTGAAACTTATTGCAATTATTTTAGAGCACTTCGAGTTTTATTGTTATGCAATCAGTAATATTAAAAGACAAGAAATGGTAATTGGATTTAATGTTATAAAGAACTTTGGGCCCAAAAAATCAGAGGCCTTTTTCCGGCCCAAAGGAAATTATATGCCCGTCCCTGTTAGCCATCAGTCCTAACTCCGAAAATAACAAAGCAACCACCTATAATTAAATGGAACATATAATACTCCTCTAGTCCATCAATCAAAAGTGTGTTAATTTGTTTGAGTGTAAATTTTAAGAACAAGTAAACAAAGAAAGAATAAAATATAAATAAAATAAAATAACTATTTATAAATGTAAAGTTAAAGTGATTGTTGACAAACAAACAAATACCACATCTTTTGTGGACACAAATAAGAAAAATGAACATAACAATTGATTGAGAGCCATAGTTGTCTTATACCCTTAGCCCTGGTTCTTTGATAGATAGAATTTATAAATAATTAGAGCAGGTCTCTTGTGAATTTAAGTTTACATGAACTTTCTTTTGAAATATCATGGTTATGTAGAGACACAATATTTCTGTTATACATATCAATTATCATTATTTGATAAATACTTGATTTTTTAAACAATGATAATGTGTATGTATAACAATGATAATTGATATGCACAATCGTGATAGTATATATGCATTATAGTGATATTTCATGGAGCTGAATTCGCATAAATTTTTCTCAATAATTATCGTCGTTCATGGAACAATTATGTTGCAATTCGTTAATAATACATCAATTTATTTAGACAAATTCTAGTGTGCATCCAAGTGCTTAGCATGCACTTGAATTTTAAGCTCTATTTTAACTTTAATTTTGATTTTTTCAAAACACACACAAACACACCGAATTGTGTTTTTTTTTTTTTTTGTAGTTGAGATATTACTGATGTCTTCTTGGGGTATTGCTGATTTCTGCTTAAAGTGTTTTTTTCAAAATTCAAGTGTACATTAGAACTATTCATTTATTTATATTTTATTATATATAACACCTAAAAATAGAGTAATTTGCACTTTTGGTCCCATTGGACATGTAATGTTTTACTTTCAGTCCCACCCAAAACACTTTTGGTCTCATAGGAATATTTTTTGGCACTTTTGGTCCCATATGAATATTTTTTGGCACTTTTAGTCCCAAACGTTCCAAAACTTGCAAAATTAGTCCCAAAGTTAACGGACACTTAACGGACTTGCACTTTTGGTCCCATAGGATAGGATACACTTGCAGATTTGGTCCCATAGGATTAAAAAATTCACATTTTTTACCTTTTTTTACCAAAATAACTTTATAAAAAGAAATATATATGCAAATTTATTTTTATTTTAAAATATATATATACATATACAATAATATATATATATATATATATATATATATATTATATTTTTAATAAAAAAATTAATTAGAATTATTTAATCTATATTAATTATTTTAAAATTAGAATTTCTTTTTTAACTTTTGTGCCATTTTTTTAATAATAATAATAATTTTCTCAACATCTTATTTAATTATTAGTTCACTAATAATCCCCTATAAAAATCTCTAAATTATATATAATTTCACTAACTATTACACACAAGAACATATTTCTTTTATTTCATTCCTAAAATTTAACAATGCACCCACATAAAAATTATATTATCCATTTTTTTGCCAATTTTTCAATAATAATAATTTACCCTATGTTTTATTTAATTAAAAAATAAATAAATAGTTCTTTAAAAAATAGAAAAAATTAATTTTTAATAAGGTTTTTAACATGTACAAAAATTGCTACGTTATAAAAAATATTTATAAATTGGTATGTTATAAAAATTGGTACGTTGATATCATTCAAAATTTGGTACGTATTAAATAAAATTGAACAAAAATTTGTACGAAAATTGGTATTAACATGTACAAAAATCTTCGCTATGTTATAAATACCGAACCGCACAAAAATTGGTACTAACATTTACTGAAATTTTGGTTCGAATACGGACACTCATATTCTAAATTATCTAAATTTTTCTATGGGTGGGTCTATGGAAAATTGAAAGGTGAAGTATGTGGAGGATTTTTCTAACTTTGTGGTATGCAAATTATTTTGAAATGTTCGAATAAGAAAATGTGCAAGTTATTATGGGACTGAGTGAGTAATATTTTTGTAAAAATTATAATAATTTTTATTTATTATATATCTAAAAATTACAATAATCAATAAAACCTTATTAAAAATTAAATTGAATTAGATTAAAATAAAATAATGTTAAATTATTCTAATTTTAAAAATAAATATTTATTTGTTTTTTAATTAAATAAAACATAGGGTAAATTATTATTGTTGAACAATCGGTATAAAAATGGACAATATAGTTTTTATGTGGGTGCATTGTTAAATTTTAGGAATGAAACAAATTAAAAGAAAGATGTTCTTGTGTGTAATCGTTAGTGAAATTATGTGTAATTTAGAGATTTTTATAGGTGATAATTAGTGAACTATTAATTAAATAAGATGTGGAAAAATTATTATTATTATTTAAAAGATGGCACAAAAGTTAAAAAAAATTGTTCTAATTTTAAAATAATTAATATAGATTAAATTATTTTAATTAATTTTTTATTAAAATATAATATATATATTATTGTATATATAATATATATATATATATATTATTGTATATGTATATATATATTTTAAAATAAAAATAAATTTGCATATATATTGTAATTATATTTCTTTTTATAAAGTTATTTTGGTAAAAAAAAAAGGTAAAAAATGTGAATTTTTTAATCCTATGGGACCAAATCTGCAAGTGTATCCTATCCTATGAGACCAAAAGTGCAAGTCCGTTAAGTGTCCGTTAACTTTGGGACTAATTTTGCAAGTTTTGGAACGTTTGGGACTAAAAGTGCCAAAAAATATTCATATGGGACCGAAAGTGCCAAAAAATATTCCTATGGGACCAAAAGTGTTTTGGGTGAGACTGAAAGTAAAACATTACATGTCCAATGGGACCAAAAATGCAAATTACTCCCTAAAAATATATATAAATTATAAAAAATTGTAAATCAAATATTGGTAATTCACATTTTCTTTCACCCAAAACTTAAGAATAGTAAAATATTTAATATAATAAAATAACAAAACATCAATTCAAGCTTCATTAGTCCAATACATAAGTTATAAGAGTGAATTCAATTTAAAATGAGTGACACATTATCAATTTAAATAATATTACATAATCAAATTTATTTGAAATTAACATATTTATGTTTAACAAGTTGGATTTGTACAACAAATTCAAGAATCTATTAATTGAATTCATTAAGGTATTATGATATTTGAATTTTAAGTTCAGTTTTTATTTTTTCAAAACACACTAATAAGTTGAACTGTTTTTTTTTTTTTTTTTTTCCTGTTGAATATTTACTAATTTCAAAGTGGAGTATTTTTTTCAAAATTTAAATGCTAACACTTGATTAAAAAGAAGAACCCATTAATCCGTATCATAGATAAAAATAGATTCTTGTTATCCCTTTGTCAAAAGCATCACTCCACTGAAATTGACAAAACCTCAACAGAACTCAGATCAAGATCCCTCTTTTGATTTCTCTCCCAATGTCTTCCTCTTTAGCCCTAATCACCCTCAATTTCAAGCCAACTTCATGTTCCTTACCTCTCTCTTCTTCCTCATCTCCACGATCTAATTGGAAAACGGCGGCTGGCGTCAGATCGGAGATGAAAATCTACAAAGGAACACATATGCGAGAGCAACGACTGACGAAGATGATCGAACAGAAAGTGACGGAGGCGAAGCAAGTTTGCGGGGAAGACGAGACTTCCGATGAGTGCAAGGTAGCGTGGGACGAAGTTGAAGAGGTGAGCCAAGCGAAAGCCGACCTCCGCCTCAAAATTCATCAGTTGCAACAGGATCCGCTTGAACATTACTGCCAGGAGAATCCGGAAACCGATGAGTGTCGTGTTTATGAGGAATGATATGATAATTGATCTCGTATTTGCGTACGATTTCTTTCTCACTTTTTAAATCTCTGATTTTCTTTTGTTTGATTAACCAAGTTGTTCCGATTGTTGTTAATTATGGTTGTAACTTGTTGAATGTTGTGTTGGATCAGTAATCTACGACGGAGTATTGATTAAATGAAATTTAACTTTTGAAGCCCTTTAATTTTAATTGTAAATTAGTCCTTTTCTTCTTTGATTTATTTAGGTGATAATATAAATTTGTGTAAATAAAATTGGTTATCTTCATCTACAGATTAGTTTATGAACTTCAATTAATTTACTTCACCGAGTGCGCACAACATTCTCATAAACTAAATTAGTATCTAATATGATTTTTATGTATTATTATTGAACATCAGAAGATATAATGTAGGGTATGTTTGTTTCAAGCTAAGATACTCGATTTGACTTTCAAAATCCATTAGCAAGTTATTTTCCAGGTTTATACGTAAGATTTTAAAATCCACTGAAACAATACTACTCTTTTGCATACTCTTATGTATTTTTTCTTTTTCCAATAACACACCTTTATTTTATTTTATAATATAATTATTCTTTCAATCTCTCTCTTTTTTACTATATTTTTTTCAATCTTAATCTTCTAAATAAGCATACACAAATTTATCTTTTTACTATTTACAAATTTTGTCAATCAAACATAAAGAACTCCCGGAGCAGCACATGTGACTTGTAAGGTTGTGTTCACTTTGCTAGCATGAGTTTGGGGAGTTTATGATATCAGGGGGACAAGAATAATTTTACATAAGTTATCAAGTATTTACTTGTTACAGAAAAACACTAAAATGAAAAAATAGATACGTGAGTAATTACTGAAATATTCCTATTTTAAATTATTTATTTATTTATATTTTTTGACACAAAATACGCGTCTTATCCTCTCTTCCACACGTTACCTTCCACAACTTCCATTAAAATGCCCACTCACATTCACTTTCATTTCTCCATTAAAGTTGAGATGAATAATTGGAGCTTCAACTATAATTTCTAATGTTTAAGCCTTCCAGTTTTTTTATCTCATTACACATGGGACCTATTAACAAGACAGAGAATCGCAGCTAAGCAACGCCATACTGAAAATATTGAAGAGAAACGCCACAATTGATTCGCCGAAGCCGCACCAAAAATGAAGATGAAACTTCAATTCGAAGAGAATCGTGCCGGAAAATTGAAGAAGAAAGAGAGGTTTGGCACCGGAAAGAGTAGTTCAATTCACCAAAAGTTTCGAATCGCGTCTCCATTAATGGAGAAATCAGAGCTAGTCGTGCCAAAAATCAAAGAGAAGCCATCGCCATATATGGTGAAATGAAATGTGAAGGATCAAATGTGAAGTATGTAGTCTGCTGAGCTTAATTCAATATGAGGTTAAGTTGATAAAGTGTTAGCCGTGGGAGTTAGTGAATTTGGGGTACCAGATGAGGTTGACCAGAGAAGCCTGATCAGAGAAGTCTGGCAGGAGAGCTATCAGAGGAGGTCCATCAGGTGAGGTCTGGTCAGACGAGTCTGGTAGATGAGACATCAGAGAAGGTCTATCAGAGGAGGTTTGGGACCAGAGGTCATCTGGTGTAAGTGACCAGAATCAGAGGAGGTCGTGTCATCTGATCCTGAAGTCCGTTATTTGCTAAGTACACCAAATTGGAGCTAATTCGAAGGCGGTTCTAACTGAATCAACTATGGCGGTTATTGAAGTCGTTAGCCAGCTGGATAACTATCTTTACTTTGAGTTTGTTACAACTGAATCGAATCTAGGGTTCGTTTCCAATCTCTGTATCTATAAAAGAGGGTTCTTAACTGAGAAGAACTTCATCTGTGAGCGCAAACACTGAGAGATTGTGTGATTGTAACTTGTAACTTCCAATTCTTTTCTTAGTGGAATACTCTATCCTCTCGGATCCCGTGGACATAGGAGTTCTTCTCCGAACCACGTAAAACTGGTGTTCTTGTGTGATTTCAATTTCGTCCTTATTGCTTTCAGATTCCGATTCCCGGAAACAAGTTTTCTTGTGAATCCAAAACGATTAACAAGTGGCGCCGTCTGTGGGAAGTGAAGCAATCATGACTGCAACTAAGTTCGACATTGAGAAGTTCACGGGGAAGAATGATTTCAGCTTATGGAAGATCAAGATGAAGGCTCTCCTGGTACACAATGGTTTGTACGAAGCCTTGTTGCCACCGGCTCAGGTGGCTTCTGGATCTAATCCGGCGAAGATAGAGGAGAACAAGAGGAAGGCACACAGTGCGCTTATCTTGTGTCTTGGGGACAAGCCATTGAGGGAAGTATCGAATGAGGAAACTGCTCTTGGGATCTGGAATAAGCTGGAGCAGTTATACCAGACCAAATCTGTTACGAACAAGTTATACATGAAACAGAAGCTTCAAGTCTTCAAGATGAGTGAAGATAAGAATCTTGGTGATCAGTTAGACGAGTTCAACAGATTGGTGGATGATCTGGAGAGTTTGGATGTTACAATTGATGATGAAGACAAGTCATTGATGTTGTTGAATGCTCTACCTAAGTCTCTGGGAAATTTCAAAGATGCCTTGTTATTTGGAAGACAGGATCAGGTGATGTTTGATGATGTTCAAACTGCCCTGAAAACCAAGTTTCTACAGATCCAAACTGATGGGAAGAAGCCTGCTGAAGGATTGAATGTTCAATAAGGATGGTGGAAAAGGGAATAAGGGTGGGAAGAAATCTGATTTTGTTGAGAAGAGGAAGTGTTTCTCTTGCCATAAAGAAGGTCATCTGAGAAAGAATTGCCCTGAAAGAAGGAAGAAAGACAATCAAGGTGATCAAGATGGAGATGCAGCTGTTGTAGAGGTTGATGGATATGATAGTGCAGAGGTCTTGATGGTTAGTCATGAGAGACTAAGTCAAGAGTGGGTCCTGGACTCAGGGTGTACTTTTCATATGTGTCCACATGAAGACTGGTTTCTGGATCTTGAGAAAATTGATGGAGGTCTTGTTCTTTTGGGTAATGATGAGAGCTGTAGGGTGCAAGGATCTGGTTCTATCAAGATCAAGATGTTTGATGGAGTTGATAGGATCTTATCTAATGTCAGGTTTGTTCCTGAGTTGAAGAGAAATCTTGTTTCTCTTGGTACATTGAATTCTAAGGGCTTTGAATTCAAGACAGAAAAGGGAGTTCTGTCAATAACCAAGTCTGAAAGAATTGTTATGAGGGGTATGATCAAGAATGGTTTGTATACTTTGATTGGAAGAACTGTAACAGGGTCAGCTGATGTTATCATGGAGTCTTCTGATGTTAACTTGTGGCACAAGAGATTGGCACATGTTGGTGAGAAGGGCCTGGTGGAGTTATCCAAGAAGGGAGCAATCCCTGGGAAGGGGATATGTAAGCTGGAATTCTGTGAGAGGTGTGTTCTTGGGAAATCAAAGAAGCAAGCATACCAGAAGGGGAAGCATACCACCAAGGAGGTTATGGATTACATACATTCTGATGTATGGGGACCAGCAAGGGTATCCACTCATGGTGGAGGCAGGTATTTCCTTACCCTTATTGATGATTATTCCAGAAAGGTTTGGGTTTACATTCTTAAACAGAAGAGTGATGCCTTCTCTAAGTTCAAAGAATGGTTAATTGAACTTGAGAATAAGAGGGGCAGGACTATCAAGCACTTAAGGACTGATAATGAGCTTGAATTCCTATCAGAGGAGTTCCAACAATTTTGTAGGGAGAAGGGTATTACTAGGCATAAAACTGTTCCTTCAAACACCCAGCAGAATGGTCTAGCAGAGAGGATGAATAGAACTATTCTGGAAAGGGTTAGGTGTATGTTATCTGATGCTCATTTACCTAAGAGTTTTTGGGGTGAAGCTGTTAACACAGCTGTGTTTCTCATTAATAAAGTGCCATCATCTGCTATTGAGTTTAAAACCCCAGATGAGGTCTGGTATGGAAATATATCAGATTACTCAAAGTTGAAAGTTTTTGGGTGCCTAGCTTATGTTCATGTGAGGCAAGACAAACTTGAACCTAGAGCTTTAAAGTGTATTTTCATTGGGTATCCAAAGGGTGTTAAGGGGTATAAGTTGTGGTGTCTGGAGCCTGGGAACCAGAAGTGTATTACCAGTAGAGATGTTGTGTTTAATGAATCACAGATGGGATACAAGTCTGGTGGAGGTGATAGGGAGCCATCAACTGAAGAGATGGATGGTGTTATTTCTGAGCCAATTACTCAAGTTGAGGAGGAGCCTGACCATGATAAACATGATAGTGCATCTGGTTCTGAACCAGAGCAGGAAACAGGAGAGAATGGGTCATCAAATGAGGATAGTGCACCTGCAGAAGAGGAGGAAGAAGTACCAGAAGCAGACTTGAGAAATTATAGTCTGACAAGAGACAGATCCAGAAGACAAATACATCCTCCAACAAGGTTTGGCCGTGTGGATCTAGTCTCCTATGCACTTGTTACAGCAGAAGCCATAGAGTATCAAGAACCTAAAAGCTACAAGGAAGCCCTTGAGTGTGATGATAGGGAGTCATGGGTTACAACCATGACAGAAGAGATGGAGTCTCTTAAGAAGAATCAAACTTGGATTCTTGTTGATAAGCCACCTAGGCAGAAGCTAATCAGTTGTAAATGGTTGTTTAAAAGAAAGCTTGAATCTGGTGTGAAAGATCAGGTGAGGTTTAAGGCCAGGTTAGTTGCCAGAGGATTTACTCAGAGGGAAGGAATTGATTACAATGAGGTTTTCTCACCTGTTGTTAAGCATTGTTCAATCAGATTACTTCTCAGTAGAGTTGTTCAAGAAGATCTGGAGCTACAGCAACTTGATGTAAAGACAGCCTTTCTGCATGGTGATCTTATTGAGGATCTGTACATGCACCAGCCAGAAGGGTTTGTTGAACCAGGGAGAGAAGGGAAGGTGTGCCTGCTCAAGAAATCATTGTATGGCCTCAAGCAAAGTCCAAGACAATGGCACAAGAAGTTCAATGAAGTTATGCTATCCATTGGATTTGTAAGAAGCAAGTATGATACTTGTGTATACCTGGAAAGGCAAGGTAGTGATGTGATAGCCTATCTTCTGATCTATGTAGATGACATGCTTATTGCCAGTAAGAGTCTTTTGAAGATTCAGAGTATCAAAAGGAAGCTAAGTGCTAGATTTGATATGAAGGACTTGGGAAATGCTAAAAGGATTCTTGGAATGGATATTCTTAGGGACAGAAAAGCAGGAAGACTATTCTTATCCCAGAAGAGTTACATTGAGAAGGTCCTGAAGAGGTTTAACATGCATGAGAGTAGAGCTGTGACAACTCCTCTGGGACAACAGTTCAAATTATCTAAGGAAATGGAACCAAAGTCTGATGAAGATAAGAAGACTATGATGAAAGTACCTTATGCAAGTGGGGTTGGAAGCCTGATGTATGCTCTGGTCTGCAGCAGACCAGACTTAGCTTATTCATTGAGTATGGTGAGCAGATACATGGCTAATCCTGGAAGATTACATTGGGAAGCTTTGAAATGGATATTCAGATACCTTAAGGGGTCATCTGATCTGGGTTTGATGTTTGAGAGGATGGTTGACCAGAAGAGTCCATTGGAAGGATTTGTAGATCCTGATTTTGCTGCTAATCTGGATACCAGAAGATCTTTAACAGGGTATATTTTTACACTTTACAATACTGCTGTAAGCTGGAGATCTGTTCTGCAGAGTGGAGTTACATTGTCTACTACAAAAGCAGAGTTTGTTGCAGTGTCTGAGGCTGTTAAGGAGGCTTTGTGGTTGAAAGGCATAATCAAGGATTTTGGCATAAGTCAAAGGGTTGTGGTCATTCATTGTGATAACCAGAGTGCAGTTCATCTGGTTAAACATCAAGTATTCCATGAGAGGTCAAAGCATATTGATGTAAGGTTGCATTTTGTGAGGGAAATAATTGACAAAGGAGTGGTTCTCATCCAGAAGATATCTACAGAGGACAATGCTGCAGATATGTGTACAAAGTCTTTACCAGGTACGAAATTCAAATTCTGTGTTGAATTGGTAAAGATGAGTGTATGGGATGTTCCTTAGGCCCAGGCTGGAGTGTGGAGGAAAGGAGGAGAGGATTGATACTTCTCATCTGAGGTGGAGAATTGTGAAGGATCAAATGTGAAGTATGTAGTCTACTGAGCTTAATTCAATATGAGGCTAAGTTGATAAAGTGTTAGCCGTGGGAGTTAGTGAATTTGGGGTACCAGATGAGGTTGACCAGAGAAGCCTGATCAGAGAAGTCTGGCAGGAGAGCTATCAGAGGAGGTCCATCAGGTGAGGTCTGGTCAGACGAGTCTGGTAGATGAGACATCAGAGGAGGTCTGGGACCAGAGGTCATCTGGTGTAAGTGACCAGAATCAGAGGAGGTCGTGTCATCTGATCCTGAAGTCCGTTATTTGCTAAGTACACCAAATTGGAGCTAATTCGAAGGCGGTTCTAACTGAATCAACTATGGCGGTTATTGAGGTCGTTAGCCAGCTGGATAACTACCTTTACTTTGAGTTTGTTACAACTGAATCGAATCTAGGGTTCGTTTCCAATCTCTGTATCTATAAAAGAGGGTTTTTAACTGAGAAGAACTTCATCTGTGAGCGCAAACACTGAGAGATTATGTGATTGTAACTTGTAACTTCCAATTCTTTTCTTAGTGGAATACTCTATCCTCTCGGATCCCGTAGACGTAGGAGTTCTTCTCCGAACCACGTAAAACTGGTGTTCTCGTGTGATTTCAATTTCGTCCTTATTGATTTCAGATTCCGATTCCCGGAAACAAGTTTTCTTGTGAATCCAAAACGATTAACATGAAACTTGTTGCCGGAAGACAGGGATGAAGCTCGATTCACCATAAATGAAAAAGAAACCAGAGCAAAGCTTCGAACAAATAGGAATCTCAGTGTAGTTTTACCTCTTACTTTTGGGGACAATAAAGTCAAATCATCTCAAAACAGTATGACTGATAACTTAAACTGCCCATTTCAGCCAGACTAAAATATGGCATTTATGGAGCCTTTAACCCAGGTTCGAATGATTACCCGGAAATTTAATCTAATAAAGTAAACAAGATATAAACCCCTATTATTCGTGTAATAGGGGTTTATCCCAAACACAGCCTAAGACTCCTGTTTGGTGGGGGGGGGGGGGGGGGGGAATACTGCAATTGCAATAGGCTCCCAAAGTGCATTGCCTTATCTATTGGAGACTCAGACAACTATGGGTGTCCGCTGTCGCTTCAACTCAAATAATTTGAGTCTGACACTTTATTATATTTGTTATAATACTCTTTTGTCTCAAACTCGTTTGTTAAATTACAAAAAATGTTCGTTCCATACTCGTTTGTTAAAACTATTTTTGGTAAAAAAAGTAATAATATTTTTTAATATTATATTCTACATATACTAATAACCAAAAACATTTACTTTATTACTTTACATATTATAAATAATTTTTTTTTTTAAATTCGTGCAAATAGTAAATAGGAAAATGAGTTTGAGACGGGGGAAGTATTATGCAAGTTCCATAACCATATGTACTATTGCTGTGGAGATTAAATTAAGTTATCATTCCTAAACCTAACCTACCGAAAAAATTGAGTATGCATGAGGTGAAACTTATTTTTGGTAAAATTGGTTTGTAGTACTTTTTAATAAAACTACTCGTATTTTTTTTTTAGTAAAAGCAATAGTATTGAAACTACACATCTATTCATATCCTTCAATTCATATTTTTTTGTTGAAAGCAATTTGTACTCTACAGACCTTTCAAAAAAAAAAAAAAAAATTGTACTTTACAGAAATAATACTCTTTAATACAAACAACTTATACCCTTCAAATTGATTTATGTTTGAACAAGTTTCCCTCTATACTTTGCCGCAAAAGTCACTTATTGAATAAAACAAAGTATAGATTGAACAAGTATGAAGGACATTAGTTGTTTCACTAAATAATATTTGCTGAAGGGCATTAGCTATTTCACTGAAGGATATTAGTAAAGGGTATTAGTTGTTCACACTAAAAGTTATTCGTTGAACAACAGTTTTACGGTTGAACTTTTTTATACCATATATACTTTTAGAATAATACTTTTCTTTTCTATTAAAATTGAGTTTTACATAATTTTTAAATTATAACTTTTTTTCTCAAAACAATACACTTGTATTATGTGAATCGATTTTACAAGAAATTCGTTGAAATAATTAGCAGGCTAACCAATTGGTAGGGGCTCAACAAAAATAGTTAAATGGAATAATATATTTTATATTTTAGGGGAGACATTATATTTGGAGGAAGGTGTCCGACTTTTCATGATTGAAACATTAATGGACTAATTTGAGTGGTGGGACTGTCTCCACCAAATCCCATATCACCTTGTCCGCGTGGAAAATA
Organism: Ballota nigra; assembly: GCA_947034835.1. Taxonomy (NCBI): domain Eukaryota; kingdom Viridiplantae; phylum Streptophyta; class Magnoliopsida; order Lamiales; family Lamiaceae; genus Ballota; species Ballota nigra. The sequence goes on along the minus strand of OX344721.1, from coordinate 117,198,139 downwards.
GTATGATGATTCATGAATACAAAATACAACTATCAGTTTCAATGAGAAAGTTTGATACAATAGTCATAATAAAATTTTGAAGATATATTTTGGAGGACGTTTCATACAGATTATCCAATGAGAATAGAATCATTGAATACTAAACTATAATTACAACGATTAGAGAAAAACTTGCATATGATGTCCCACATACGAGATGAACTCAAAATGAAATTATGTTCCATATGTGAAACCAACTCACAAAAAATTCCATTTTTGCTCTAATCTAAAAAATTTTGTGGATAAATAGTTATATTAATTGAGAAGAAATACTTACATAAAGATAGTAATAATTAACTTATTTCGAGTCTCGTTATTTTGTACGAAATATAATTAATGTCAATTTATTATTACCATAATTATGTTATATTCATTTTCATTGCAAAATTTGAACAAAATACCCGTCATTTCCTTATTTATAACTGAACATGATAGATATAGGAAGCATATGTGTAGTTCATAATAGATTGAAACAGAGTTAAATTTTGTTCACATAATTTATACTCCCTTTATTCCTATTTCATATCTTTCATTTGATTTTTCTTGATTTTTAACGTGAAATTTAATTTGTAGTATTTAAGTAGATAAAATAAATTTTTTTATAATGACGTATTATTCAATTTAAATGCATATGACAAAATAATGATGTTTTTCTTATGTAATTATTAGTGGAACGACATGTAATTTAGAAGTGTTTGAAGGAGTGTGAATAGTTGAATGAGAAAACAAAATTATGACAGTGTAGTAAAGTAAGATTCTTCAGTGTAAATAATTAATACTCTTTAGCAAAAACAATTAATACTCTTTAGTAAAAACAACTAGTATCTTTCAATAATTCATGTATGATTATGAATCAATTTCACTCTATGCATATTTGTTCTTTTGATTAACTTACACCCATCACAAATCGTCCAAAAACATGTGCAAAAAAAACGATGTCATTTAACAAAAATTAACATAAATTGAATAATATATAAATTATGGATTAAAATGATTTTTTTAACTACCTTAAAACAATTTTGTAAAAAAGAAAAAGAAAAAAGAGTAATCGAACCAAAAATATTTTTAACGCAATAGGAGTGGGTGTCATTCATTCATCCGTACAAGATATCGTGTCTTTACTAAAATGCTCCTAAATTTTCCATACTATGAATTTTGGTGTCATCTATATCACATTTTATTTAAAGTTCTCTAACTAAAATAAGATTTATTCCAGATTTCATTTCAATTTAATCACTGCTATATTTATAAGTATCGCACAAATATAATTTTTTCAACAATAATTTTAATTAAATACTACTCCCTCTCCGTCCACGAATTTTTTACCCGCTTTCTTTTTTTGTATGTTCACCAAATTTTTAACCATTCCTCTTTTGGAAATAAACTACACTCAAATGAGTCCCACAATACCCACCACAATACTCTTACTTTATCTACTTTTTAATAAAATATCAATTTTCATTAAAAATTGTGCCTAATAGTAAACGGTTAAAAATTTCGTGAACGGAGGGAGTACCATTGTTGTTATATTATTAGTTTAATGGAGCAATAATGATATTAGCAAATGGAAAATGAAAAATGAAAGGAAACTAGTGGCCGAGGAGAATTAAGACCCTCGATTCAATTTAACGACCAACCGCTGCAATTTTTCTTAGCCACCGCTACTGCCATGTCTCTGCTCCGGCCTCCGCCGTCGCTCCTTCGCCGCCACTGCACACTCCAAAGTCTACCGAGCCATCATGCTGCTAATTCGTTTTCCCGCTTTAAAGCTTCATGGCAAGAGGTATCCCCTAGCACATATTTTCTCTCCTCTCTCTCTCTCTAGAGTTCTTTCTCTGCGCTTAAAATTGATGTTTGTCTGAAGGTCGCCGGCGTTTTGGTGTTCTCGGCGATTCCTTTCACGGCGGTGAAAGCCATTGCCAACAGTCCGCTAGGGGAGGACCTTCAGAGGAGAATGGCGGAGAAGAAGAAGCTATATGAGGAAAATTCAGCAAAGCTGAAGGCACTCTCTGATAGGGCACGAATGGAGAGGTAATCAATTTAATTTTTTATTTTTCTAATTTTCCCCTTTTATGTTAGATGAATCTCTGTTCATTTTCACATCCATCGTGTATTCTAATTCAACTATCTAAATTTTCAGCACATGTATATGCTAGACTGAAAAATAAAAAGTGGTGCGATTGATGACGAGCCTTGATTTGGTTTAACAAAACCCGAGTATGTGCATACTCATTCATGTTGTAACAAGATATGTATGCCAAGACTAGAAACACATTAATAATAGTCTTCTGCTTAAATTTCATGTGCTTATCAATCCAGAATCTATTGTGCCCTTCAACTAAATCAACTCCACAAAGATGTAGCAGAGAATGTATATCAGCTTAATTACATGCTTTTTAAGTATGAAAAATTAAAATAAAATCCCTTCTTGCAAAAATCCTTGCTACGAACATAGATTCAAGCGGTCTACTTTAAGGAGATAATGCAAAAGATTATGGGTTGATATGAGTATGTTGGATTTGTTGTATGGACTAATCAGACATTGGATAGAAATCTGCAAATTTTGGTTGAAAAATTGCAGCAAAAGAGAAGTAGAGGGATTCAGAAGAAAGCAGTACTAGTCTAGTTGAATTTGGCTCACTAAGTTCTTTTGTCACCACCATCTTTATTCTAGCTAGTTATATATTTATGCAGAAATTAAAATTTTTGGTTTCAGTATGTGGTATGGGGATGATCGGCCTCGTTGGCTAGGTCCAATCTCATATGAATATCCCGCCTATCTCACTGGTGAACTGCCTGGGGATTATGGTTTTGATATTGCAGGGTTGAGTCAAGATCCTGTGGCACTGCAGAAATATTTTAAGTGAGTATACTGAAGTCTTCTGAAGAAATTGTTTGTATTAAGACAAAATTTAAAGACGAGTCGAGTAAAATGGATCAAGAAATTAAATGAGCATCAAAACTTTTTCGTGCAGTTTTGAAATACTGCATGCAAGATGGGCTATGCTTGCTGCCCTTGGTGCTTTGATCCCTGAAATATTAGACCTAGTCGGAGCATTCCATTTTGTCGAACCTGTTTGGTGGCGAGTGGGCTATTCGAAGCTTAAGGTTAGTGTATATGCTAAGGATGAGGATAGTAATACTCTTTTACTTGCACAAGTTTATTATATTTTCTCTTACCTCATCATACAACAAATGTCCTAAAATTAGCTTGAGACCTACTAGTAATTTTCTTACTTTTAGCTTGAGAATTACTAGTAATTTTCTTACTTTGACCAGGGTGACACACTTGACTACCTTGGCATCCCTGGTCTGCATGTAGCAGGAAGTCAGGGAGTGATTATCATAGCCATCTGTCAAGCCCTTCTGATGGTAATTATTCCAACATTTTATCTTATATATAACCTCCATCTGTCGACGATTTGAATCCTTGCCCTACCAATCGATTATGCAACATGATTCATGAACCAAGTTACGGCAAAAATATAATTCAACATTTCACTTGGGAAATTCTGGGATGGTTTTTATATATCTTCATGGCTAGTGATTGTGAGCTAACGCTCTCTTGAACAAAATTAAATTACGAGGACATGGTGCTCGGACATTAGCTTGATGTTTTCTTGTTCGAAAAGTCTTATTTAAATCACTGTTACCGTATTTGTATGTATTGTTATACAATATTAATTATTTTATTGAAAAGTATTAGTTGTTCTACGGTAAAGTGACTGTTGCACCAACTCTTTGTTGTTATGATAACGGATGATTAATATGTTACCTAATGTGGCATTGAGCTTTCCATGTCCAGGTCGGCCCAGAATACGCGCGATATTGTGGCATAGAGGCTCTGGAGCCACTAGGAATATATTTACCAGGTGACATCAATTATCCAGGAGGTGCACTTTTCGATCCCTTGAATCTTTCAAAAGATCCCGACACCATCGAAGAACTGAAGGTGAAAGAGATTAAAAACGGGCGACTCGCCATGCTCGCCTGGTTAGGCTTTTATACTCAAGCAGCTCTAACTGGTAAAGGACCTGTACAAAACCTTCTTGACCACATTGCAGATCCTTTCCACAATAATCTGCTTTCAACTATAAAGTCCCTGTAAATCTTTCATGTGCTGTGTACATTCTGTTGTAAAGATTTAACTTTCAGATTAATATTACTTGTACAATTTAGAGAGAGAATTTGCCCTTAGAAATCAAAACAGCAAACCAAATTTTGTAAATTATTAGTTGTTAATGGGTTATTAAATCAAAATGATGTTCGAAAATTCAAATGCATTATTATTCCGTCGGAGGCCCCAACACAAATTTATGGACCGGGCTTAATGCATTGTGATGTGGATAAGATGAACCCACATAATTTTTTTAATGGAAAAAGGCTAAAATGGAGGATACCTAATAATAGGTGTGATTTGCTTGCCCGAAAGACGTTCACATGATCACATCCTGCAAAACCGTGCTCAAGTCAGAGAAAGCTTTTGAAGAGTGAAATATTGGATAAAATACGAGTTGTACTATATGCACATTGACAAGATGGGTGGCAAGGCTGCCACATACGTCAACTTCCTCCTTTTTTTTTTTTTTAATTTTATTTTCTTTTAATACTCTCTCCTTCCCAAATATTTTTTACAGTTATTTTTTTCCCCGTCTTTTAGCGAGCAAGTTGTTTATTAGTATTTGAAATAATAAAGTGATTTAAAAAAATAGGTATGATAGATCTATCTCTCCTCTATTATAAAACACTTTACAAATTATTTTATCATTTCAAATACTAATAAAAAAATTGATCGCTAAAACACGAGACAAACAGTAACTGTGAAGAGTCTTTGGGGATGGAGGGAGTACTTCATAAATATTAATCTTATTATATAATACACTTATTAATTAAATAGTCGTTAATTTCTGATGAAATATAAATGTCATTTTTTCGTCATTTTTAATTAAGTAGCAAAATAAAAAAAAGTTGACACCATTTTTAACAAAAAGAAAAAAAAAGTTGTTTCATTAAAAAAATATTAATTGTTTAGAGTAACTATATTTTTTAATATTGCAACAATATTAGTTATTTAATTCAAAAATATTAGTTGTGAAGAAGGGCAAATATACACAATTCTTACAGGAAAAAAGTTTTATACCCATTTGAATTAGAAAAAAAATACACTCATTACATATTTTTCATAAAAAATAGAAAAACATTTTTTTGGGTTTGATTTTTGGCCTCTTTGTCAGCCTCACGTTTATCTTTACGTCGTTGTACATGATCGTTGTGTAGATAATTGTATAGATCCATCTGATCTTTAAATTGTAACTCTAAACCATATGCGGATGGGTGTCTTCTTTTAATCCAGTATTCCGATAGCCATGGCACTGGATGATAGTCGGATCTCATATGCAACTGAAATAAAAGTAATAGTTATTATTCGCTTAACTAAAATACATTTTATAAAAAATATAATAAAACCACAAATATTTTTTCTTACCAATATCCAATGAGAATTGTTCACATGCCCTAACACCACCTTGAGCTCGGAAGTGCTCGATAGGGTTCCAAAGCTACGGGAGGACATAAAAATCCGCCAGTTTCACCGAATGTCATTAAGAAGACATTATATGTGGTTGCAGCCACGTATCCACAGTCAGGTACTGAAAAATAGTTAACCGGACCGCATGGACCATCGAAGTGATTAATAGTTTGGTCCAAGGCTGACATGGTTGTAAGACCACCTATTACGTTATCGTATAATTCCCTTAGCATATCACCTCTTACCGTACGCCATTGGTCTTCGGTTCCGAGGACTGCAAGCGCTACAGATCTAAATCCGCAATTATCGTCTCCAACAACATCCGTGTATGATTCAATATATTCTCTGATGTAGGGTGGAAAGTATTTCTCCATCTTAGAGCCTCGTAATGGTACACATGACTCACTCTGGCAAGCGCTACTATTGCGTGGCGGAACCTGTTTAGTAGTCGAGGGCCCCAGGGGTGGGGATTCTGGGGAGGGTGATCTCGGACCGTGCGAAAAGATCGCCCTGCCCTGACTCCTTTCAGGAAAGCTCATCCGACACTCTTCCGATGTGCTATTTCTATGTTGAGTTTCGGGTGGAATATCCTGATATGCATTAGTGGCTGCCACTCTCCCCTTACCCTTTGATTTTTTAGAACTCTTTAGTCCGACCGCTTTACACCATTTCTCCCAATTTGAAGGTTCACGGTCGGTGCTTGGAGGCTTCTTATTTTTTTCAACTGTCGGAGGTGCACTAACGTTTTCCTTGTCTTCGAATAATTTTCTCCTCGTGGTAGTACCACGTGAAAAATCTATATTCATTGTTCTCCAGTACATATCAATAATGTCTAAAGGGATACTCTGTCCGCATGACATGTACTGGAGAAGCCTGCAATTGCACGGAAGACCATGTGTTCTCCACAGATAACACCCGCATTTGTTTTGACCTAGATCTCTTGTCCCTTCTGCGATAATTAGTTTGAACGCCTTAAACGTGATGTTGCGAATTAGATTCCTGAACAAGTTGCAGTTTAACATATCAGTCCTTGTCTTGTTGGCATTAATCATCGATTGTTTTTTTATCTCCCCTATTTGCAACTCCATAACCTGATGAATCCGGTCGAACACATAAGCAAATGTATGATTGTTGTCGTCGAGGTTGGCTTTCACTCTGTGATGCTCTTGTTCAACCCTACAATTAAAGAAAATACATGTAAAACGTAAGTATTCGTAATATTTTAAATGAATATATATATATAACGAATACTCATATTTAAACAAATATATTTAAAAAATTTTGTATGATTACCTGTTTGTCGTGTAGTTTCCATAGTGCAGTCGATGATCGATAAACGCACTTAAAACTCTGTGTACATGCTTCAAAAGCCATGTTTCTTCGCAATAGTGAATTAGTCCAGAATAGTGCTCATACTTTTTTTTACCCCCTCCCAGCTATGCAGAAATTCTTCAGGTGTGGCCGCTTCAATTGCCCTATTCCACCGATGTTTAAAACATTCAGCGAATTCTTTATTGAAACCTGGTTGTTGTAGAGCCCTGGTTAGAACACATTGCTCTATGTGGCGCTTGCATAACTGTTTTTTGGGAATTTGGAAATATTTTATCCACTATTTTCATCAACGCGAGATCCCTATCCGTAAGAACTACATTCGGTTCAACACTCTCATACAGTCCCCGAATAAATTGCAAGACAAATTCGAAGTGTTCCTGCGTTTCATGCTGCAAAAATGCGTATGCGATGGTGAATGTCTTGTTTGTGCTTGTTGCCCCAACAACTTCAAGTAAAGGCATATCGTACACAGTTGTTTTGTACGCATTATCGATAATCAGTACTTGTGGATATGTGTTCAGAGGATATGATACAGAGGAGAACTATAACAGAGATGTAAACTAGTTATAGAATTTAGTTTCAAAATCTAAAAGTAAAAAAAAAAAAAAAAGACACCCATCCACTTGCTTGTGCTGTCTCGAAAATATACGGCCCTGCGATTCCCATAATATCAGTCTTTCTCTTCTGCCTCTCCAAGTTCCCATGCCACAATTCAATGTGCAAAAAATGATTTTTCTAATTTAAAATTATTATTCCCTCTTTCCCAACCCAATTTGCACGTTTACTGTTTTCACGTGTTTTAACGAGCGAATTTTTTATTAGTATTTAAAATGATAAAGTAATTTTTAAGTCACTTTATAATAGAGGAGATATAGATCTATCATACCCTACCTTAAAAATCACTTTATCATTTCAAATATTAATAAACAACTTGCTCGCAAAAATACGAAAATAAAGGTAGTATGCAAATTTAAGTGGTTATATTTCATCAGAAATTAACGACTATTTAATTAATAAGTGTATTATATAATAAGATTAATATTTATGATGTACTCCCTCCATCCCCAAAGACTCTTCACAGTTACTGTTTGTCTCGTGTTTTAGCGATCAAATTTTTTATTAGTATTTGAAATGATAAAATAATTTGTTAAGTGTTTTATAATAGAGGAGAGATAGATCTATCATACCTATTTTTTAAAATCACTTTATTACTTCAAATACTAATAAACAACTTGCTCACTAAAACACGAGAAAAAAAATAACTGTGAAAAGTATTTGGGACGGAGGGAGTATTGAAAAAAAAAAAAAAAAGAGCAATCTCAATCTATACACACACCTATACTTACACTTATGGGGTAGTCCCCATCTCCACCTAGGGCAGTGCGATTCCCATAATATCAGTCTTTCTCTTCAGCCTCTCCAAGTTCCCATGCCACAATTCAATGTGCACAAAATGATTTTTCTAATTTAAAATTATTATTCCCTCCGTCCCAACCCAATTTGCACGTTTACTGTTTTCACGTGTTTTAACGAGCGAATTTTTTATTAGTATTTAAAATGATAAAGTAATTTTTAAGTCACTTTATAATAGAAGAGATATAGATTTATCATACCCTACCTTAAAAATCACTTTATCATTTCAAATATTAATAAAAAACTTGCTCGCAAAAACACGAAAATAAAGGTAGTGTGCAATTTAAGTGGGATAGAGGGAGTATTATATTATATGAGAAATATGTAATGAGTGTATTTTTTTTTCTAATTCAAATGAGTATAAAACTTTTTTTCCTGTTAAAATTGTGTATATTTGCTCTTCTTTACAATTAATACTTTTGAATGAAATAACTAATATTTTTGTAATATTAAAAAAAATAGTTACTCTAAACAATTAATACTTTTGAACGAAACACTAAATTTTTTTGTAAAATAATTAGAGTAAATAAATAAAGGATTTAAAAAAAAAAAAGACGATTGTATAAATAAAATAACAATTTACTAATATTTTATATTGAAATAATTAATATCTTTAATAAAATTAATTAATATAACTTCAATTGATATATTTAGTGAAAATAATTAATACCATTATAAGCAAATACATATTCTATCAACAAAGATGACCAGAATTTAACAAAGAATGGGCGGACCAAAATCTAAAAGTAAAAAAAAAAAAAGGGTAAAGGAAACAAAAAATGGACGAGGCCCAACAAACAAGAAAAGAAATGTTATCAGCAAACATATTGTATTTCCATCAACCACAAACTTTCACCTGTCCCATCATCATGTTAAATCAGTGTGCAAATATCATTTATGATAAAATACTATCAGCAAGTGAGTGTGTTGCAAATGAAAATGATAGGGTATTTATACATTTCCCAAGTTGCTCCTGAGTGACTTCAAATCATGTGTATTTTTATCATAGCCTATTATAGTCATTTTGATATTTCAATGTTTGCTACTTATTGGGGAGGGGGGTTGAATTGTGAGTTGAAGGATCCATCTTAAATTTCATGCAAGAATGCCTCTTATTAATTATATACTTATTTTTCAAAATTAAACTTAGTAATATATCAAGTATGTCATTTTGATATTTCAATGTTTGCTACTTCTTTCTCCTTCGTTTTTCTATTCTCTATAGTTTCTCATAACTTCTCTCTCAAGCAAAGGTGTGTGTGTTTTCCTTTCTCTCTTATTTTAAGTGTTTAGTGTACGAGTATGTGGTTTTTATTTTTTCCTTTAAATTTTGAGTTGTTTTTTGTTTTCATGTTAAACAAATGGGTTGTTTAAAAACATCATAAACAAAACAATGGTTTAACCAACTCCAAAAAAACAATAGTGTTAGTTAAACTACTGAATTGTTTAAAGTGTTTGAATTGTAAACTGTGGAGTTGTTTAAAATTAATTACTCAAAAAAACTGAACTGTTTAGTTGCTTAAAATGTCTGACTGGATAAACAACCATTTTTTTATAATTTAAAGAAATAAAAGGTCATCTTTTATAAGTGATAAAAAAATACTTATTTAAAATCTCAATCCATTACCGGAAACAGCAATTACATAATTAACCAACATTATATATCGAACATTTTTTGACAAAAGATGAATAATCGACACAAATGAATTATTATCTCCCTAAAGATCGAATAGAAGATGCTCCACTAATCCAAGAAATAATCGTTTGATTTGTCGATGTGGTAATCAGTGTTCAGTAACATTTGATAGAGTAGCCGATAATGCATTTTTAAAAATTAATAATGTTTTTATAATATTGGACTAATATAATAATATCTGATAAAATATGTGAATGTGATTATACATTTATGGATTATGGAACTGATGCTAGGGGCCCATGCCGGGAAATTGTTAAATAGTATTTTGAGCAATATTTGAGTTGGATAAACTTTTTGGACTACCATTCGATTCTAATATAAATAACTCTATACCTTTATTTGACAGTGCGCCACATATAATCATTTTTTGACGACGATGCATTCGATCTACACATACGGCACAATATGTTTCATAAACAATAATTAAAGGAATATAGTTGGTACAAATTTAAATGACCTTTTTAATTCATGCACGGATCTATATTTATTTCTGATTCATGCTCATTAAAATTCAATTTTATCCTAAAGTTGTCTTGCTACCACTTTCCTACGACAAAATATAAAACGTTAAATGGGTCAAGGATAGAGTTTGTTTTTTAATCTAACACCACTGGTTCTCTCAGTTAATCTTTCACTCAAATTAGTTTTGTTTTTAATTATATATAATAACTTTATCTTGGTATTACCTTTAAAAAAAATGTATTTTTCATTATAGGATGACTTTAATGAATTATGTATGAATCCTTATATTTGTTTTCGGATTTTTCCAGTTCATATATACACGAGATACTGAGATCTTAAAATATGTTTGTTTTAGGCTTAAAAACATGTAAATAATGAAGGTCAACATAACCTACTATCCACTACACTATTTTCTATCGCAACACACTTTATATACTATATTATACATAACACGATATAGTTTTCTAACATTCACCCCAATGCGATGTCTTCTCAGAACCATATAGAATTGCAAAATTTACAAAGAATATAACTTTTCATTCATAATTTCAAATAGAGAATTCGTCATATAAATTAACCCACCTTTGTCTGCACTTATAAGAGAACCTTTTTGGACTCACTGCATTTTGACAAAAACTTCTCAAAAATACATTATTTAATTTAATTAGCCGTAATAGTTGTATCATTAAAAAATATAAGTAATAATTTTTTATATCATTAATAATTAGTATTAATTTAATAATATTATTATTTCATTAAAAACTAGCTATTTTATTATAACTGGAAACAAAGAAAGGAAACAATGTATGGGCTGAAATATACTTCTAACAAATACAATTAAAACATCAAGCTTTCAATCTTCTATATCCGGTGATAATTCTTCGTACACTTCCTCTGGGCAAAGACCGAAGGGGTTCTTGACGGAGGGTTAATTTTAATGGCAAAATATTATATGAAAAAAAATTCACGATAAGTTTATCATAAAACTATTTTAAAGTATTAAATATTTAATTAGGAATATTATTAATTTGTGTCAGTGGTATTATATTATAATTGTTGTAAAAAAAATTGAAGTCGGATTAATAACACTCCTGATGAACTTTTTGATACTCCTGATCAAATATTCGATATTTTAAAACAATTGCATGATAAGTTTCTCATAAATCATTTTCATATAAATCCTATTCAATTTTTATTGGAAAGAAAATGAGTTTACGGTGAGTCAATTTACAAATTAGTATAAATTAATATCCATCATTTATAAAGTTTTAATGCATCATGTCCAACTTATATTTCATCTCACCGTAAGATGACCTCATACAAAATCTACTCATTTTTATTTGAATTAATTTTATATTAAATCACGATTTTGTTGAAAAATGATGGATGTCTCGATCATAGGTATTAGAATCAAGAGAGAGAAAAATACAAGAAAAATAATTACAATATTTTTTCCTAAATAATAAATTAGCTATTTCAACTCTTTTGAAGATTGGAACTAGATATACGAACTCTCGATCATAGGTAATTAGAATCACCTTAGTTTTATGAACACTGGTATTAGAAAAATCACAGGGTGAGTCGCGTCAAGGGAAACCGTTTTCCCGCAAAATAAATACGCCCCAACTAGGTGTTATTGAACAATAACGTAATGTTTCCAAAAGTAAAACGACCCTCATCTATTTATGTGTAGCACTACAAGGAAATGGTTCAGTCGAACTGAAAAATAGCGAGAAAGGATAGCACATTATTATGAGATGCAGAGGTGCAGTATGATTTTTCGGGTTAAAGAATGCAATGATATGCATGCTCACTTATAGGTTACACTCGAACCTATGTGAGGAGAACCGCGTGATTTCTGACAATAATTGTCAACTCACGAATGTGGACACTTTGCAGTCTAAGTTCATTAGCACAAAACATGGTTTCTAATTTATATTCCTTTCGTCTCAGTTTAGTTTTCACAGTGCATTGTTCATCTCCTTACAGAAACTTCTAAATTACATCTCATTCTACTAATAATTATACACAAAAATACTTTTATTTTGTTTCATTCACTTAAATTGAACAATATTACATCATCAAAGAATTATTTTATCCATTTAAATACCACAAATCAACTCCAACATTAAAGTCACAAAAAAGTTAACTGTGAAACTAATTTGGGAGGAGGTAGTATGAATATAGACATTCTAATGTCTTGGTTCATTGATATCAAATGCATCAATTATGGTTGCCAATTATAAAGAAAATTATTGTTTGTTGATTTTCTTCGATCATGTGTTGATAGTTCAATAGCATGTTCAACATATCCACTACAAATTATGGATTGAGTTTCATTTTTGGGTCAATCTCTATGTTTTGAGGCCTAAAATATTAAGGAACCCCTTAAGCCCAAAGTTCAAGTCCCTCAAGATCCATTTAATTATTTACATTTTCTTTGTAGCAAAAAGCGAAGCCCTATCCCCCAGGGCCCCCACCTCCTGGCCCGACAGGAATGGTGGAGGTGGTATATTAAACAAATATTTCTTGATTTTCTCCATTTCAATATCGCAACTTTAATTTTTTACTCATCAACTTTGATTTATTAAACAAATATCTCTTGATGAACCAGTGTAAAGTACCGAGTGTTGTAATTTTCCAGTTCAAAAGAAATCTCTAAGTATTTTCGAGTACAATAAATGCAATGATTCAACATAAGTGCAATATTTGTGTTTGCATTTGTATTAAAACATTGCACTTATTATATCCAAAATAATTATTATTAAAAAAATATTCAAAAAAATTCTTTAAACTGAAAATTTACAACAAGCTATTGAGTTTGAAAGTCATTTTTCCTAAATTTAATCACGAATTTTTGGAGTATAATAAAAAAATTAATTTTTTATGTTATTGCAATTCGATATACATTTAGGTAATATTTGTTGTAAATCTAGCAGATTTATTATTCCAAATCTAGGAGATTTGATGTGGACATTACTAATGGACCAATAACCCAATGAGTTTCTTACCTTAGACTAGGGTTTTACTCTTATAAATATACCATTGTACTCAAAATTGTATACACTCAAAGAACATTAGTGAAACTCCTGGCTTGACTCGCCCCCAAACATAGTCGTTCTTGATGAACTGGGTGAACAAACCTCGTCTTTTATTTTACGCACTCGATTTACAACAATATTCATATCAATATTTATTTAATATCAATAACATCACAGATTGGATTTTTTTTATTATAATCCGATTAATTTATATTAAAGCTAGCTAATCCTTAAGTAATGGCAAAAAATTAAATGAGGCCGCTGTTGACATGAGATAATACAAATTAGTATTCACCCTTCCAAAATATTAATGTGTTATGTTCAATTTATATTTCATCTCACCGTTTCATGGTATAAAACAGTCTCATGCAATACATCCTCTTTTATAATATATTATTAACCCCAAAGTGGACATATATATTGTCCGAAAAAATTGAGACTTTACCCATAAATAATTGAGACTAAAACTCCTTATAATAATCACAGAACGTTGAAACCTCGGCCTCACTAATCAAACGATAAGCAAATAATTAACATGAACCATCGTGGATGCTTAATTATATAATTAGATTGAATATTTATAATTGAGATCCAATTAAATCAATTTTTAGATTCGTCCCAGTACATAAATCAACATAATGTAGGTCATTGTTAGGACAATACATTATTGTGTACATCTGTTTCCATATGTTCACCGGCCATTTAAATTTTCAAGACAAGATATTTAAAATTAGCTTAATTTGTATTAGTTAACAACGACAATCAATTTCAACCGCTATCTTCGGCTTATCCTGCACCCCACTAACCCAAAAACGGGTATTAGCTAATTACTAGGACTAATTATGGATTTATGTGTATTATTTAAGAACATCAATCATTCTACACGATTTCATCAATTAGAATAAGATTATTCAAAAGCAAGTTAATGGATAAAAGATTCCTCATGAGGAAAAATATTGGTCAATGCTGTAAACATCATGATGTGCGTGTTTTCTATAAATTATTGGGTGTGGAAGCTACCAAACTGGCATACATGGTAGTAAAATCTTGAGTGAGTTAATGCTTCATACTAAATTTACCATAAGATTATTTTAAAGTATCAATAATTTTATCAACAATATCGATATAATCTCACCAAAAATATTACTCCCTCCGTCCCTAAGTTGTTTACCCCTAAGGGTTGGGCACGGGTATTAATGTATGAGTTGTTTATTATTATTGTGTGTTGTAAAGGAGATTACTTTATTATAAGGAGGTTGCTTTATTACAAAAAGTAACAAGAGATGTGGGCCATCAGTGACATTATGTAGTAAATAAGAGATGTTTTTAGGGGTGTGAGTTAGAATTATGATGATGAGTTATTTCTATTTTAGGAAAGGGATAAATAACTTTGGGACGGACCTTTTGGGAAAAATGGGTAAACAACTTAGGGACGGATGGAGTATTAATTTGGGTTCAAGAAAATTTACAATAATTACAATATAATACCACCTACCCAAATTAATGATATTTTTTGTGAGATTATCGATACTTTAATATAATTTCACGATAAACTTATCATGCACTATTTTCATATAATACTCAGCCTTAAATCTTTGAGTAAATCAGTTTGCATTGGTACACCGTGAGACGTCTCACTGTGAGACAGAACATAAATTAAACATGACGCATTTATATTTTAAAAGGAATGTGTATTAATTTGTGAACCTTCTCACACAAGTTTTTGCCAATTAATTTACGTACTTTATAACTTATTTTTTTAATATCTTTTAATAGTATTAATTGTTTTATTAAAAAGTGTTTTCACACTGATTAAGAAAATCACTAGTAGATGATAATATGATTTTATGAATAATATAAAACATTATCATTTAGTTTAAGAATAACTCTCTTATGCATCTGATATATGATGCTCTCAATCAACAATTGAGATTGTTTACATTAAAAAATATAATTTGATTTCATTAAAAATGTGGTTAAATTACATTGAAAAGTCGATTTTAAGTGTAAACTTTTCAGTTTAATAACCACGCTTTTTAACTTAATCAGCTTAACTTTTCGGTATAAACAACTTTAACTATTGAGGGAACGTACCGTACATCAAATGCATATGTCTTTGCTGAGTTTAAACATTCATTTTTAATATACAATATCGCAAACATTCATTTTTAATATACAACATCACGAACATTCATTTTTAATATACAATATCGCAAAATATAAGTAGAGATAAAATTGAAATCTAATAATTCTCTTGGTATTACAATATGATACTCTATCGACACAATTAAGATATATTTTCTTTTTACTTTTGTATGTCCAAATTCAATTTCTTATCAAGGCATTAAATATTTTTCAATTGACCAAAATGTCTAAATTCAATTTACTTACTCTTAATGAAATTTCAATATACATTTAATGAGAATGATAATATAAATAAATATTAGTACTTAATTTGTATAGAATGTAATGAAATAAGTGAATCATTACACGTTTTGATGAGTCACCTCCCTTTTTATAAACACTTGTTCTCTTTACTTCAAAAATTAGAGCAACACACATAATATTATCATTTCAATAATTATTTCTTCAATATATCCGTTCATTGCAGGAGCATGAAAGTAAAAAAAAATCTAGTTGCAAAAAATTAAACCTACATATCCCTACAATTTGGTGTCATTTTAGATAAGGTTAAAAATATTTAGTAAGTAGACAAAAATTACACTCCTATAACATTTATAATAATAAGTATCCAAATTTCAGTAAAATAATTTGTCCAATCTATGTCAATGGTGAAAAGGAGTAATAATACTTAAATAAAATTTAATTTCTAAAATAACAATTAAATGGATTGATTTAAAAAATTAATAAAAAATTTGACCGTTTTAAAAGAGATATTATTGAGAGAAGGCGTAATTAAATTTCGAAGATATTTTGAAGGAAAGAAGGGGTGAAACGTTGGGAAAATTGGTCGAAACACATTCTTGAGACGCAAGGTAACTTCGGCGTTGATGACTCACCCCTTACATCACGTGATTAATTAAACGCTGTCGTTTTATAGGATCCTTCGTGGCCGCCACTCGGCACCCCTCTCTATATATAGATCGCCTTCACCGCCTCATTTCCCCAATTTCCAAAGTCCCCCTTTCACATTTTCTCTCTCTCTCACACACACACACACACAAATACACACAGTCAACACTCGATTTCAGCTATCGGCGATAAACAATGGGTTGCTGTTACTCATCGGATTCCAATTACTCACGCCACCATAAAACCGCCGCGAACGTCGTCTCAGTCACCGGAGAATTGCGCCAGTATCCTCTTCCGATCACGGCGGCGGAAGTGCTTCAACTCGAAGCTTCATCCCCGAACTCTGTGTTCCTCTGCAACTCAGATCTACTCTACATCGACGATTACATACCTAATCTCGAAGCCGACGCAGAATTGGAGCCAGAGCAGATCTATTTTGTTCTGCCGACTTTGAAGCTTGAAAGCCGCCTGGCAGCCGCCGACATGGCGGCGTTGGCTGTCAAGGCCAGCGTCGCGCTCAACGCCTCAACTCGTCGGAATAGGAAGGGTCGTATATCCCCTGTTTTGGTGTCGGCGGCGGAGGAATCTGAATCCGGTGATCGAGTTCCGATTAAGAATTACCGGTATACTCAGATTAAAAATGCGAGAAAGGTGTCGGGGAGATCGGAATTAGGCTTATCGAGATCGAGTTCCGTGAGGAGGTTGCAGAGACACTCCTCCCTGAGAGCGAAATTTGCCGTTAAATCTTTCAAATTAAGACTTACCACAATTAATGAAGGAACCGTACTCCTGAATTGATGATAATTGATGAAGAGGTCATTAATTTGTTGATTCTATTCTTTGAGGAAAATACTATGCGCGTAAATATTTTAATTTTGATAGGGATTAGGGTTATTTTAGCCAGTGTTATTGTGTCCACATTAAATTTGAAAATCTGTGTAGTCTTCTCCTAATTAAGGAACGAAAAGGCTCGTTTGAATTTCTCTTTTGTGGTTAAGACAAAAGTCGTCAGCTCATTCAGTATTAATCAATAAAACTTTATCATTTTGCAGTCATTTTCTTATTTGATGTTATGAGTTTCATACTATGTATTAATAACTTTTTAAATATCATATGTATGCAAAATTTTATTTTTAAACCGTATAATGCACATGGATAATATTTTGTGATACGAGAAAATGTATTTTGTGAAGTCACCATAAAAATGACAGGAGGAGAAAGAATGAACAATTGGTAGCACTATATGAAATTATGAAGTGAATATATTATATATAGTAGGAGTCGTGTGGTACAGCTGTACACAGGCTGTCTAGCTGTGTATGTTTTGCAGTTTGCACTAAATCAACCAGACATCAATTTAATTTAAATTTTAATCGATAATTCATCTCAATAAATACTAGAATTATTCATTTTTATAGTCGCGAAGAAAAGGGAAAAAAACATAAACTAAAAAAGTCACAGAAAAATGTCAAAATTACTCAACATGTAAATCACAAAGTTTACATAGACCGAAATTTTGATATATAATTAAGAGTGGATTTATGGTGCATTAGGTGTATTCGTGCAATTAAAATGTATTTTTAAATAATTTATTTATTTTTACAATATAACTAGAGTTGTTTATATTGAATAGGGACAACTGTAATTATACAACGTAAACAATTCTAATTGTTTAATGAAAATAATATTAACAATTTAAAAATACACTTGTAATTGATGCATACAAAATCCTAGTCTATAAATAAATTTAAATTTCTTGGCAAAATATTATATGAAATAGTTACTATAAATTTATCAAGAAATTATATAAAAGTATCGAATATTTGACTAGAAGTATCGATAATTTCACCAGGTATATCATTAATCTGAGTTGATAATATTATATTGTAATTATTATAAATTTTTCTTAAACTTAAATTAATAATACGCCTGATGAAATTATCGATGCTTCTAATGAAATATTAAATACTTTAAAATAATTTCATGATAAATTTATCATAATAATTTTTTTATAAAACTTACTCAAATATCTTCCGATGCAACTTCTCAAAATATCTTTTAAGGTAGAGAATGCGGCGATTAATTGTAATTATCCAACTTTGGGCGGTGGAGATTGCGGCAAATGTTCGCCAAAACATTGACAAAAACTTTAGCTTAGTTCTGGTGTTTTAGAGAATATGTTGGATGTAACTGAGTACTTGATATTTTTTAATGGAATAACATATGAGAGGAATAATTCTATGAATAAAATCAAAGTGTGAATAAAATAGTATGAAAATAACTATTTTTTATGATTGATATAGATTAAAAATAAAATTAACTTTTGTGTATAGCTAATTAAAATTGTTATTGTTATTATTTGTTGGTATAATTATTTGAATAATATTAATAATGATTGTTAGAATTTTTATATATATTCGTAATAGAAATATTAATAATAATGTTATTATTATTATTAAAATATATTTTTAATAATACTTATAATTATAAAAAAAATAACTGTAATTGGTTTTTATTAAATTAATTTTTTTATTATTGTTAATTATTTTTAATATTATTTTATTATTAATTTTTGTAATGATTACGTATCTTTTATTATTATTTTTATTTTAGTAATATTATTAGTAAAATAAGTTGTTATTTAAGATAATTGTTATTACTACTGCTTGCATCTCATCTCATTGTTTAAGTTCAAATTAATAACGAGTATCCTTATGATTATCTATGTGTAATTATGAATGTAAACCGTGAGTAATTTATGTTGTTCCTTCAAATTTGTTTCACTGCCTAAGTCTAACCCTGTTTTTCTTGGTCTGTTATTGCACATAGCCAGCCTGTTGCTAATGCACTAGTGTTTAGTAACCAATCATATTTGCATATTCTAATGATATCTTTCACAATTTTGTTTACTGACTGACAACATTTTCATTGTTTCAATGTCATGGAATCTAGTACATCTGTAGAGTATGAATACAACATGCCTGGTAGTGGTATGGTATCCCTTCCACATGTTTGATTATGCCGACAATTATTTTTAAAAAAATGTCTCTATTATTAATCTCATTTCAAGTAAATTGCACAACATTCCTAGTATTTTTCGTGTTGAAAATGAATAAAGACCTTCTCTGACTAGGAGTGATTCTTCTTTCGTTCTTCTTTAGTACGAGTTATTACTACCTCAAAAACTTGGTAACGGAATATAATATTTAATACTTAATGTTATCGAACAAATTAAATTAACAAATCAAAAGGCGGCATGATATATTTCGATTAGTTACTGTACGGGGTTAATATTCATAAGATTAAATATAACATTTAATCAGCGAAAAATACACTTTCATGCAATAGTCTAGATTTCTTACACTTTTGCGCACCCATGAAACAATATCATTAACCAGATTACATACTTAGAATCCCCTCTGATGCTGGTTGAACGTAATACTATACATACATTATCACTATTTCTGCAAAAAATAAACAGTGAGTATTCACAAAAATAAGGTTACTTCATGAATACTACTAATCTAACCATAATTCAATGTCAACAATTGAGAGTTGTAACAAAGTCATGATGTAAATAACTGAACATCCACCAAAAAAAAACATTATGACCAATGACAACACAGTTTTAACACTTTCAAAAAAAGGAGAATAATATAAGCTTCCAAATTCTGTCAAAACTTCAAATAGCCCACATTCTAAATGTATACTGAGCAATCAAATAACAAAAGGTGGGTTCTCATGCCTCTGTTGTGGGGAATTCAAACACGACGTCTTTCCCTGAAAGCTTCCTGTAGACTCCAGCAAATGTTTCCATCTTGTTCTCGGTGTCGTTCTTTGCTTTGGGATCCAACAGAACCTGCAAAAACAAAAAAATATCAAGCACAGGCAGATGAAAAGAACATAAAGATGGTATAAACCGGAGATGATCAAACCTTCATGATCTTTGATCCATCAAGTCTGTATCTGATGCGTTTCCCAACAATCTCGGCAGGGTACACTATATCCTCGAGCATGGCTTCATGCACAGCGGTAAGTGTGCGGGTTCTAGGTCTTTGGACAGCAGACCCCTTCTTTGGTGGACGAACAATCCTTCTTGTTGCAATGACAACAACTTCCTATATGTTCAAAATTAAACGATACTATCAAGAGAAGTCATCCATTATTACAACATAACAACAGTTCGTTGATCACCAGAACAAGGGGCCACGTGTTACTAATCGCTAAAAAAATCAGCATTACCTTTCCACTGAACTTCTTCTCAAGCTCTCTCACAAGCCTGGGATGAATCTTCCTGAAAGCTTTCCTCAGACGGTAGGGTACGTGGATCACAACAGCTTTCTTGTTTCCGGAAACATCAATTTGCCTACAGAAATTTACAATTTATTATAACCATGATACACACATGGAGGAAAGCTTACATTTAACACATCTACAACATACACGGCAGAGTTGATGTAGAGATCTTTCAAGTCGCTCTTGATCTCATGGTTTGTGTTCTCCAAATCAAACAAAGCCTACACACCACAAAATTCCATTATTCACGACACATCACAAACTTTATTGAATACAATAAGTCTACTGTGTTAATTAGGCATTACCTGAGCAACATTTTCCTCAAACTCGGTGGGCTCAGCATCCTTGTCCTTGTGGATCTTTTGTAATGCAGTATACATCTTGAAATACATGAAGATAGACACGAAATCAGAAAAAAGTTTTGCTAAGAATTTAAGTAAATCAACTAAGTTACAACAATCATAGCCTTCAGAGTAACAAACAATCAATAGAATCCTACGTTTTTTCATTCAAACAAATAACAATGAAGGATACAGTAGTAACCTTTCACAAGTATGCTTCACTATAGTACACAAATGATCAGAATTTTTGCCAATCATTGTGCTTATAACTGTTATAGATGTTCAATCCACCAACACTCCGGCTAAAACCCAAACCTTACACACAATTAAGTTCCTCTGGTTAATCATGATAAAAAACGACTTAACATCCTAAAGCTCTTCAAATTTATAAATTAAAATCTAAACGCAAATGCCTAATGTAATTCTCCTCGAGATAAAACTCTTCGTACATAATCCATTATACACGATCACTGTCTAAAACACTAATGCCGAACAATTAGTACAATAAATCGGTTTACACTTCATAATACAACAAAACCCGGTTACATTTACAAAAATAAAAAGCGCAGCCAGGCACGTGAACAGAATTCCAAAACAAAAAGGCGAAAAATTAAATAAAATCAATATCAACTAGTTCCACACAAACGAAATAAATCTAATAGGCAGAGCGAAGATCTTCGAGCTCGAATTTCTCTAAACACAGGTCACATATTAACTTTATTTGAATGATTATTGAGAAATTCAAAATGGACCAAAAAACAGGGAAAAAGAATAGTTAGCTAGAGAGATTACCTTGCCGGAGTTGCTCGGAAACCTCGATTCGGCGTCGCTGAGGTAAAAAACTAGGGATCAAAATAGAGAGAACGAGGGTGGGCGAAAATATGAGGGCTTTAAGGATAGCCTACAATGAAAACCCTAGCTAATAACGGCTTGGATTAACTGATCGAAAGAGTTGGCGAATTGGGGCCGTCAGATAATTAATGAGTGAAATGTGTGATCCGGCTGATTAACCCGAAACCTCGTGGAGTATTCGGTACAGAGGGAAATATTTGGGCCTTTGAAGGAAAAAGCCCAATATATAAAAAAAAAAAAGGCCAAGTTTATGGCCCAGGTTATTGGCACTTCGAGGTGAAGTAAATACACTACACAAAATTTATTTTCCTAAGACCAATTCTTGAACAGACAATATTATTCCTCTAGTCTTCCCTCCAAAACTAATTTTAGTGAATACACTCCACCTGATTTTCATATACACATTTGAACAATGAAACCAATTTCGAGCAATACAAACGAACTTCATACTTCAAGAATGTGGTCCACCATCAATCAACCACTAGGCGTTTAAAATGTGTTTTGTCGGCCTACATTGTAAGGATGAACGATCCTCCAAGCCCGGAATACGATTATGTAAGTGTTTTGGTATTTTTTTAGAAACTAGGTTTATTAAACGTTGATTAGTATATTTTTTGTTGGTGTTATGATATTTTTCATGTATATAATTATTGTTCATTGAGTGTATAAAATTGTATGGGTATAATAATATTATTGTTGTTTGCTTGTTTCAAACAATTTTTTTTTTTAAATCGCGATTGCACTTGTTCATCTCTGGTTCTCCGAACTCGACCAGAATATTCGGAATTTTTATGTGAACATTTCTTTGATGTTCATAATATTTTTCCGAACTATGTACATATGTTCGAGAAAAATTTCTGGACAAATATGTTCAGATAAATTTTATGAACATATTCGAAATGTTCGGAAAAAAATTCCAAAAATTTCACCTACGAAGAGCTTGCTGGGTATTTTGGGAATAAATGTAGTGTATTCATTCTAAGTGTAATGAATTTATCCATGTAGTGTATTTACTCCACCTTGTAGTGCTAATAACCTGGGCCCAAGGTTATATATAGTCCTATCTTCTATTAATACAACCCCATCAAAAAGTGTTCGAAAAAAAAATTCAAAAATTTTGACAATTTTCGGAAAAAATTTCCAAAAAAAAAAAAACACTAAACATATGAATTTTTGGAATTTTTTTTCCGAATATTTTTACATTTTATGGAAAAATTTCCAAACATTTTTTTTTTTTGGGTGGGGTGTATTTATAAAACATGGGATTGTATTTAACATGGGCCTAAAAAAACATATGTATTACTCAAAGGCCCATATATTGGTTTAAAAAAAAAAAAAATATATATATATATATATATATATATATTTGGGCCTTTGAGTAATACATAGGTTCAGAGAGTAATAGATTGAAGCAAAAAGATCAATATATTAAGAATTCACAAATTTTGCAAAATGTTTAATTAAGAGAATAATTAATTATGATCAATCAATTAAAAATTAAACACTTATTTAATCAAATCTTATTCCTATTTAATTTATACAATATCCACAATTGGATATACATTATATTTAAAAATACATAATATTAAAAAATAAAAATAAACATGATTACAATTAATTTGAATTAATTCAACTTAAATTCATATTTGAAGTAATTTTTAACGGAAATAATCATATGCCCACCGGTGGGCATAATAGTATTATATACATGATTAACTATTAATGGAGGATTTTTATAATATATAAAAGATTAAATTGAAGGTTTTCTAATTAATTGATTACATTCTTGTTTCAAGATATAAATAATTGATTACTATTTTTTATTGTACTAAATAGTTGATTACTTGATTTAGCATTTAAGGGAGTATTCGTAGCCAAACAGTAACCCATTTTCCAGGTACACTTTATGTGTTAATTAATCAAGTGAATCTGATCCACATCTAATTACGTTAAAAATATTATTTTGTACTATAATTTGAACTCTAAGTTTCATGGGCTACCATGTTGAGGTCAGATGTATGACTTAAGATGAACAATTCTAAATTTGACTTATAACATGAAATATCAAACATTAAATAAATAGAGCAAAAATTATCCGTATCATTTCTTCCATTTTTAATTCATATAAACAAAAGAATATGAAAAATGAATTTTTTTTTAGTTATTATAAAGAAAAATATTAGTTAAAATAAATTAAATATTAATCTGTATCCTGGATAGTATTAACGCTTCTTGTACAAACTACTTATGTGATAATGTACAAACTGTGTAGTTAAAAATGCGTAGGTTAAAATTGCATAGAGTAAAAATAAAAATAAAAAATAAAAAACCTCAAGATACTCTTACCTTACAGTACCCAAATGGGTAAGTAGGCATCGATATCTAAGCTAGACGACTTAAAATTCATATTCACGCTTTCTTCAAGGGTGAACGGTGAACCCATACATCATGCATGATTTGTCTAACACAGTGACCCAGTTTTGTTTCGTGGCAATTGTTACACCCGATATTTACTACCCGATCCATCGGGTATCGGATACAGACCCACTACTGTAGCGGGCTCGGATGAAAGTAGTCCTCCGACCGGTCAGACAGACGGGCGGGGACCTAGATGCTGCCCGACGCGAGCCTCTGGGATCTGCCGGGAAGGGTACTTATAATCCACAGGCCCGGATATCGGGCGGCCAGCGACGAGCCCCGGTGCAGGTGCTCTACCCGCCTGCCCGCAAATGGTCAACCGGGGCATTCTCATCCGGACTCGTTTCCCGGTACCCGAGTACCCGTCTGCCCGACCACAGGCCGCGCCAGCTGTGAGAGGACGTCGGGTGCCATCAGTCCAGAGGATGTGACAGGGTCAAAGAGGGCAATTGGGGCCAAGTCCAATCACCTCAGGGGTGACAGCGCCACGTGACGTCTCCTCATTGACTCGTAGGGGAGGCTGTAGCCACTTATGACCTTCCAGCTAGGAGTAGGGGGGACCCACAAGTCCACCTACCAAGCATGGGGAACCCCCACCTTGTACACTATAAATAGGGCTTTAAATGCCCATTTGTAAGACACATCACATTCATTGCAAATACACTTTTGAGAGCTCACTTACTCTCACGTTGACTACTTCTTGTTATCATTAATATCAAATCCTACCCGCTAGGAATCCGGCAGCGAGATCCGTTATAAATCGCTGTCAACAGCAATGTTGAGAGGTCTCAATTCAAATTGACGGTTTTTAATACCCCTCGTCCCTGCTAACTTTTACACTTTCTTTTTTAGGACGTCTCACAATAACTTTTACACTTACTTTAATTCAAAATACTCTTCATTTATTGGTTGAAAAAGTCAATAAAACAGTTTTTCTTAAAATTTGTATCACCCTACCTATGAAAGTTAAGACCATCCCCAACCCTGCAATACACTATCTAAAATTTCTATTGTGGAGCCAAAAGTATTCTCCAATGCAGCGCCGAATTCCAGCGCCAGTTGATTGCTGTGAACAGTGCCGCACTGTGTTTAGCGGCGGCAATTGTTCGCAGCGCTGGGATTTTTTTTTTTTTTTACTTTTTTTTCTTATTTTATAATCACAAGGTTATCCTTTTTTTTTATTAGTATATTACTATATTTTATAATAAATAATAAAATAAAATCTAAATAATATATTATAATATTTTAAATCATATTTATCTTTTAAACAAAATATAAACAATATATTACAATATTCCAGATCATATTTAAATTAGACAAAATACATTAAAAATGCATAAATTACAAAATCATAATAATAGAACATCCTAATAATTTAAATACTTAAAATTAAATGTCCTAAAATACTTGAAAGTAAACATCCTAATAAAATAAATACTTAAAATTAAACGTCCTAAAATATTTGAAAGTAAATGTCCTAATAATTAAAAAATGATGTAAGTATATAAATTTAACTTTAAAATAAAAAAAAAATACATGTAGCACATAATGTATCGCGGACGGTAGAAGATGAATTTAATGTAGCGCGAACTTTGCGACAGTGTAGAGCGAAACTCTGCGATAGTGTAAAAAAATGGGTTGAAGATGCTCTAAGAGGAGACTAGGGTTGTAAACGAATCAAACCATTTTGGTTCGATTTGGTATTTGTATTCGAAATTCGATATTCGTATTCAAAATTTTATAATTCGAATTCGAGTACAAATAAATTTTTTGATTCGATTAGTTATCAAATACAAATACAACAACTATGATATTCGATTAAATATACGGTTAAATATGTAATTACATAATTATATAATAATAGTAATAATAAATAATTATTTATAAATTTAAGTCCATTATAATTATTTTAAGGATACTAACCTTTATAACTTCATCCAACAAGTGGACTTTTAGGCTATTCTTAATTAAATATTTTAATTAAAAAATATTTAATGTAATTTAATTATTAAAAACCTTAACAAATTAAAAAAGAATTGCAGGTCAACACTCTTAATTTGATTATTAAAGTGTTTTTCCATAGATTTGATAATTTTTTTTTTCATTTACTTACTTGATTATGTTATGCTAATTTTTAAGTATATAACTTGTTTGTGAATTCATACAATGACAATTTTGAAATGAATATTTGAATATTGTCAAAATATTATGTGTATATTACTCACGGTAACTATTATCGTGAACAACAAATTACTAATATCTGACGAAGTGGTATAACTCAAGTGGTTAAAATCCCACTAACTATGATACAAAGGTCATGGGTTCGAGTCACAATTTTATCGATAAAAAATATTAATACCTTATGTTTTCAACTAATACCTTTAGTGAGAATAACTAATACCACTTCAACTAATACCTTTAATAAAAACAACTAAATACCCTTTGGAGCTGATAACTTTATTGCAATTCACTGATACTTTTAGTTTAATTTACTAATACCCTCCAAACAAGTTTCATTGTGAATATTGTTCACATAATACCTTCTCTTGAATATTATTTGTTAGGAACATGCTTGAGAAAAAAATCAATTCGAATATTCGACTCAAGTATTCGTGTATTTTCTAATAATTCGATATGAGTTTCAAATCAAATATAAATCAAATTTACTATTCGATTCAAATTCGATATTCGAAATAATTTCACAAATACGAATTCAAACACATGGGTATTCGACTCGATTCGATTCGTTTACATCCCTAGAGGGGACGGAGGGAATATATGTTTTGTTGAGATGTATGCAGTCTGCCTTTACCACAAGGCTTGTTGATAAGCACGATTCCAAAGGGTACGTGATTCACATATAATTGAGAGGTTGTTCCAAGAGAAATTCATGATGATACAATTTACATTAACTTATGATAATGCAACATAACCATCAAACAAGATCCTACTTGAAAATTATACAAGTAAATCTATGTTTGTTTGTGGATTCAATTTTAGAATCCTATCTTATATTTTACATCTTACATCATATCATTTGACTATCATCTCTCATCCAATCAATGTGCAAATAACATCACTCCATTTGGTTTTACTCACATTCTCTCACTCTCATCTCGTCTCTCTTTCTCTCTTCTTATTCACAACTCCCAAACACAATACATTAATTCAATTATTATAAACACTACCTTTTTTATATTATTATCATCTCATAAATTTTTGTATGCACTCAAGTGCATAGTTTGTCCTTAAATTTTTAGTTCAAGTTCAAATCAATTTTGACTTTTCAAAACCTAATTTACTTAATAAGCTTTGAAAAGTCAAAATTAATTTGAAACTGAACGCAAAATCAAAATGCATATTATATACTTGAATGTACACAACAATCACTCAATATTTAATATTTTATCACGTTTTGAAATAAAATATTATAACCGCGGATGCACAAATAGAAATAATTTAACCGTATATTATCAATCATCAAATCTTTTTAGATAACACTTCTTATGTACAGTGTTTTTCATTAATTAAGAATAAACCATTCACTAATTAATTGTCATACAATGTGAAACATGACTTGAATTATTAAGTAGCAGATAAGAAAGCAGATTTTTTTCTCAGAGATTGGGCACAAACATACAATACATGCCTACACAAATGGAAACAAGTGACTCGATTAGGTCACTATCATGTTTTTCCATATACCTGCTTTTGTATATTGCTTTTCCACTCCCTCCCACAAATCATAATCACACAACACAACTACTAGTATTATGTGTGTATTTTGGTAAAACACCGATTTGTGTTAGATTGTTACACGGAATTAGTCCATTTAATTACTAATATTTTCTCCCTTTTTTTATCTGTACCATTTATTTTAAATAATGTTTCTTTTTATTGGATAATCTACCAATTTCAACGTAAATTTGTCATTCTACTTCTAACAATGCACTTAATGCATAGTGGTACTAATTATCATTTTGTAATTATAAACTTAATTGACCTATAAAAAAATATAAGTAAGTGTCTTTTGATATTTTAATAAACGAAAAATTGTATTGGTGTAACTAAATAGAACGTGACTGATAGGAAAGAGAACATAAAAAATATTAAGAAAATTAGAAATCGATTTTGGATCAAATATAGATTCTCTATATGAAATAAGAATCATGAATGGTCTCACGTTACCCAATTCACATGAACTCAAGTTCTTCAAATATTATTATAATATATACATTATTATTGTTATACATATTCACTGTTGAAATAAAATTCATTTGAACTAGAACTCAACCTACTTTTATTTATATATATATATAAAGAAAATATATTTTTATTCATTAATTTATTTATGAAAAAAGAAAAAAATCTCTTATGCACTGTACAATTGAAAAACATTTAAAAAAATTAACTTTTAAAAATTATAGGAATAATATTTTATAAATATACTCATCGGAATTGTACGCCTGTGGTTTGTTTATGAAAAACGTAACAGAAGAATCCAAATATTAGGGGAGACCGTCACACATGGTGGCATATAGTCAAATGATATTCCAAATCCAATGCTTAAACCCTATTTCCCTACTATTATACGATACGCCAACAATATCTGTATCTGTATCTGTATAATAACTACTCATCCCCCACACCATTACCATAATTACCACATTTCACAACACTTCCTTCAATGGCATATTTGAAATTGACCTACCACTATTCATTCCAATTATACAAAGATTTCTATTATTGAAATTTACCCAGCTACCACGCACTCAATCTCCGCCTGTTTAGTATTTATTGTGTCTTACCTCTCATTCCGATATTTGTTTCATAGTGGGTCATCTGCATTGAATGTTTTTTGTCCCTCGGAAATGGCTACCGACCTATAATACCTTTTCCTTTGGGGATACTCTTTTTATCAAGAGGGTTGATTGCCGTGCTATGACATTTGGAAATTCTAATTCTGCTGCTGCGTCATAGTGTCGGTGCCAGCTGCACTCCAGTCCTCTTTCATTTAGGCTGTAACTCCGGCGAACTGATCCGCCGCCGCTTTGGATTCTGATGGCGAACGATCATGTGCTTAACATTTCGCCCAGGCCTTCCCACGACATCAATCCTGTGCGTTTTTATGTCTTTCATCACTCGTTTTGTCCGATTTTCCTCTGTTTTTTTAATCTTCTTCTCGTGTTTATACGTATGAGAGAGAGAGTGTATCTATCTGAAACTTATGAGATACAGAAAGGGAGGTAGGAAGAGATGGAGTGAGAGACAGAGATAGAGAATGTGTATCTATTTGAAACTTATGATAGAGAGGGGGATGGGGGAGGGAGAGAATGTGTTGTTGTGTGATTGTTATTGGCACGAAAGATTGTAATTGGACTGAAGGGATTCTGATATCACTGGAGTCTAGAATAAGTTTGATGTTTTGATAATTGAATGCTGTGAATTTCACAATCTTTGCTTGTTTTGATGAAAGGGGCTGTTCATGTATTTCTTTCATTGACAATTTATGTTCTAGTTTTTTCTGCTTCAAGTAATTGAAAGACCTCTACACTACAGCAATTTTGTAGTAAAATATTAAACATATATGTTCTGAGACCTACACTTACGTTTAGTATATGTTCTTATAAGACTTATTATTATGGCAATTTAGATTGTGAGTAGGGATGTCTATCAATGTTTTCTCCTTTTCCTTAAAGGCTATTCTGTTTTGGATTGGCATATTGCAGATGATCTGAATTAGGCTTGAAATTGTTTAAATTGAATAATTGATAAGTGTTGTTTTTCTGGTTGAGAAAATGAGTTTTGTTTAATATTGGGTTCTAAACCTCGTTGCTGGAGAGTTGATGATACAAACCTCGTTGCTTCTTATGTAATCGATTCCTTGTTATTCGTTTTAGTTTTTGACCTTGGAGGAGCTAATGCAACTAATTGGTCATGTTGATTGCAGTCTTCAACAGAACTAATGGATGAAATTGGTAAACTTGAGGTCGAAATAGTTCATTTGGAACGCTATCTTCTATCCCTCTACCGAACAGTTTTTGACCGGTATCTCCCAAGTAATCTTGAAAACCATGTAAAACCAATGACTGGATTATTACAAACATGGGCAAAATTAGATCAACCTCACAGAGAGTCATCGGAAATGTCAAAAGAGTACCGTGATCATGTACAAGACTCCCCTACGAGTGCTTTAGCTGGTCCTAATGATATCTTTCAAATTGCTACTCTAAAATCGTCATGTGGAAAGGTCTATACCTAACCCTATACACTTCTTATACATCTGGTTTTTGACAAAAGTCTTGTATAAAAAAGTTTTCACGTTTGCATTTTTAAATAGTATTATTTGTTATACTATAAAGTCATAGATGTGACCCAATTGATTACGAAAATTGCAGGAAAAGAAGGGTGGTTATTTTCAACAACGTAGTATTGCTGCTCATCGTGGAAATTCTTTCACGAGGGATGCCCTTAATTTTCCTGATAGACTATCTGAAGACATTATAAGATGCATATCTTCCATTTACCGTAAACTGGGGAACTCCTCACGAAACCATAAAGGCTATTCAGTTTCTTCGACTTCATCTTTCTGCTCGTCTAGCACTTTCTCTCCCAGAAATTTATCTGGTAGTTGTAGTCCACAATGCAATTATGAAGCAACCGAAAACTCCAATTTTGAAGGTCTAAAACACGACAATGGAGCATACATGGAAACGGTAGAAGTCCTGAATATATGCTTGGATGATGAGAGTTATAGCTATGCTGCTGCAATGCTTCAGAAATTCAGGTGTTTGAAGTTTCTAATACATCAATTATCAAATACTTTTGCAGTGTTATACATTAGAAATCATTTACCGATATTTATAGAAAATATGAATTTATCAATTAATTGGATCTTTGTAGGTCTCTTGTTAAGAGTCTTGAGATTGTTGACGTGAAGACTATGAAGCGGGAACAGAAGCTTGCATTTTGGATCAATATTCACAATGCATTGGTGATGCATGTATGCCTTTTCTAATTATGCCCAAATCTCTTTATAATTATCACTAAGTGGAAAAATAATGCTCCATGACCTTAATAATTCAGAGATGCGAACCATAACTAAAAGAGTCATATATAGTTTATATGTTCATTTTTCCATCAGAATGCATAGTGAAATTCTTGATGATCTTTTTTAATTGCATCCCTTATTCATTTTAGACTCTGTTTGCAGGCTTATCTAGCGTATGGTACTCAAAACTATATAAAAACCTATTCCCTCATGAAGGTAATGAGCAAATTTTAACTTCTCTTTTGTAGATTCTATCAGCATATCCGATTTTTCTTAGTGGAAAACATTTTTGCAGGCTTCGTATAACGTGGGTGGGCATTCTGTGAATGCTTATGACATACAAAACTACATTTTGGGAATCAAATCTCACTATTCTGCTCGGGTAAATTTAGTTACTTCAATATCACTATTCTGCTCCGGCACCACTTGCATTGTTAGACTTTTCCCTTTTTTGCCCCCCACAAGATTGCATACCATTCTATTGACTCAAAATGCACCATGCACACAACTAGTACTTTTTAGTGAAAAAAATTGTGTTTTTTAGTAAACCAACTAGTATCATTTAAAAATACACCTAGCGTATACAAGTTTTTGTCTGTTTCATCGACTTATTGACACACCATGCATGCCTCAAATGCAGTGGCTTCAAGCACTTCTATCTCCAGGAAAGAAGTTCAAAACCATAACTACTACACACGCTCATGCTATCGAATATCCGGAACCACTCGTTCATTTCGCACTTTGTTCAGGCGCATACTCTGACCCGGCGGTACACCATTCCTTAATCCATTTTGTGCCACTCCTGTTACATACATCTTCTGTTACACTATCTAAAAGAATGACGCATTACATAAACAATACAATTCGATTTTGCGCGCGCATGTGTGTGCCAATATGTGTATTAATGCTATTATATCTAAACGAAAGTGTGCATTCTTGTATTGCACGGGATTGCAGGTCCGAGTTTACAGGGCAAAGAGTATATTTCAGGATCTGAACGTCGCCAAGGAAGAGTTCATACAAGCTAGAGTCTATGTTCATAAGCAAACAAAAATATACCTTCCAAGAATCTTGCAACACTATGCTAAAGATATGTCATTTACCATGTCTGAACTTCTAGAAGTTGTAAGCGAATGTTTGCCCGTTATTCAAAAGAATGCAATACGAAACATTGTGAAAGGTCGACCTGAAAAGTACGTATATTGGTCGGAGCAGACTTCGTCCTTCCGATATTTAATCCATAAAGAAACAGCTGAAATGGGATAAGGTGAATCATTTTTTTCCCCCGAATAATAAGTGCTTAATTAGCTTCCTGTAATTATCGAGTTCATAGCTTTGGAGAAGTTTTTACGTACACTGTACAGAGATGCGGCGAGGAGCACGGTGGATTTTATTCGCTCTTGATTTTCAGAGCTGAAAAATCTACTTTGGTTGTGTGATTTTTTATTTATTTTGTTTACGATTTTTTATGGTATTTACTAGTAGAGTTCTTGCATTTGTAAACCATGGTTTTCGTTTTACTTAATTTATGGAATTGTATTAAAGATGATTATTGATGGATAAAGGTAAGGGTCCTTTTTTATCATCTAATCAAGAGAAAGTACATACTCTTTTAGGTGATTAAAATCACTATTGATCTTAATTCTAAGATTTCATGCGGTGTTTGGGAACTCTATTAAATGACAAAAGTATTATATGCACCTGCACCAGCACCAGCACCGGCACCACTGGTATTTTTATTCTGTAAGAATTAATATTAGTAAGACCGTACTTTTGCACATTTTTTTGTACTCCCCCCTTCATTTTAAAATGATCCAAATAAAATGGGACGAATTTCTGTAAAAAAAGTTATTTATTAATATTTGTGAATATAAAATTAATTTTAGTAAGGATAAAAAAATATTTCAATTTTTTAAAGGATAAATTTAAAGGGATGTGATTTACTTTTTGCTATTTTAGAAAAAGGGGGAAAAATCTTCTTTTTATGGAGAAATGAGTAAATCTATAACGAATAGAAGAGAGTAATATATAAATTTTAAAAGTATTATAAAATTATTTTAACATATCACTTCTCATGTATAAAGTAGGGTTGTTTACGAAGTTTGTAGATTACCGAATTTGTACCAAAATCCGCACCGAAAAATAACTGAACCAGAAAAATCCGTTGATTTTTTAATTTTAACCATACCGAAACCGAACCGAATATTTTTTTGGTACGGATATGGGTATTACCAAATTAAGCGTACAGAATAACCGAATGTGACCGTACCGAAATGAACCGAATAACTGAATTAAATATGTATTCAATTTTTATTATTTTTATTTTTTATTTATCAAACATTATTATTATGTGTTGATGACCTTTTCTAACTAAGAAGATTAGTGGCTGTTTTTCATCTAATGAAGATCACCAAACAAGAATCAAGATCATAGAATTTGGCTAAGTAAAGCTCAAAGAATAATTTTGCAAGAGTTTGGCTATTTTTTGAATTGTTCTCCCATTTTCATGTACAAGAAGGGAGTATTTATAGACATACAAAGTGGCCATGTGTCACCATCTTGATGGCTTAGCCATTGGATCTTTGCCAAGTGTTAGGACACTTGTACAACATCTACACTATTACTCGTTGGATGGGTGCCAAGTGTTAGGACACTTGGACCATATCTAAGCTAGTGACTCTTGGAATTCCCCATGTTGTACTTGGTCTTTGGCACTTCTGAGATGCTCTCGATGGTGACCGGCTGCTCGCTTGTACGTCTTTGTTAGATGTCATGATCCTTTGCGTTCTTAGCTGTTCGCTCCTCGCTTGGGATTGTTTTACAATGTTGCTCGCTTTACTACGAACATGTTCGCCCAAATTGGCTTTGGCTTGAGCCGCTGGCACAGCTGTTCTTTGCAAGTCTGCTTGCCACATTAGTACTTTTCTACAGAGCTGTTCGCCCTACGAATCTGCTAGCTCCGCTACAAAGCTGTTCGCTTCCACGAAACTGCTAGCTCCTTTGATTTGTTATCCTGTTAGTCTAATAATCTCCTTTTTATTAATTACTTAATTGTTCGCCACCCAACAATTGCCCCCTAGCTTGGTCTCATGTTGGGCATGGATTGATCAATTGGGACCAAGCTATAATTTCTTTGAAAATTGGGGCGAGCAAGAATGGAACGTGGATGTTTACATGGGCGAGCATCTGAGCAGTTGGGCGAACAGTCGAGCATGAGAGTTTATGTGCGCGACCAGTAGCGAACGCCTTTTCGTGTCGCGACGGTTGGATTCCCGAGACACGGAGTGCGAGGCATCGCGTCAGTCATGCGCGTCTCCCAATTTGCCCATAGGGGCCTATAATATTTTGCAAATATTGCATTTTCGCCCCAGTCTCACCCTTATAAATAGGCGTCAGTTTCTCCTTCATTCTTCTTTTCGAAGAATCACAATTCATCCGCCATTGATACGCATTTTGAAGCTTTGTCTTTCAATCTTTTGTGTTCGAATCTCCTTGTGTCTCTTAGATTCTTGTTCTCTGAAGGTAATTTGTCCCGTATCCTCTCTTTCTTCCTTCAATTTTCGTGAATTTTTTCTCTTTTCTGTATTTTCTTTAATCGTCACTGTTACTCCGGCCGTGAGCCGCCATTGCGCCGTCGTCTCGTATTAACGTTGCCGCTGTGATTTTGATTTCGGACCCATTGTACTTAAAATCTTTCTCAAACTGGTTAAATTCCCGCCTCGTTATTTCGAATGGAGTTTACCCCCTCAAATTCATCTCAATCCGGACCCGGGCGAAACCCGGAAAAGAGACCCGTAGATTTGGATTCTCCGCGCAGATCTGTTCGCCAAATATTGGCGAGAAACCCGCGTACGCTGTTGGTGGACGAAGACACGGACTCCGATGCGAATTCTGTTGTTCGCTCGATAGAGACGTGCGCTGTTGATCGCTCAGGCGAGCAAGAAAAGATGCAACCTCTCGCTCGTGAACCTGAAACTTCTTCCAATTTGGGGGAAGATTCCGCAGAAGTGGCCGCGGAGATAGATGATTCCGTTGGTCAAGAAGGCGACCAACGTGTTGGCGAGCATAAATGTCCCACTCTCACTTGGGAGTTTTTAAGGGAGATCAACTTCTCCATTGCTCAAACTACACCAGAATCCCGGATCCCCGAAGGAGTTGTTCGTGACACCGAGTGGGCGGACTACTCTGCTCGCTACTCGAAGACCTTTGCCCCCACATCGAGGGTAATCATGAAAGCTCAGGATGGAGATTATGCGGCGAGCAGAGTTGCCAGTGTTGTTGTTGAGGACGATTTGGCGAGCATCCGTGAAACATACAAGATCCCCTACGATATTTTCATGTATGTGCCGAAGAAAGGAGAGACTGCCGATCGCCCCCCTCCTGGCTGCACGGCGATCAACTTGGATGTGTTGAATACGGGTTTTCCGCTCCCCGTTCATCCGCTCATCGGCCGTTTCCTATCCGACATGAACCTGGCGATCACTCAAATTACTCCAAATGGTTGGAGTAGTCTTCTAGCCTTCATGACTCTCTTTGGTCTTGAAGGCTACAAAAATAAGATAACAACCGCGGAGATCCTTTACGCCTTGACCATTTCCGAGGATGGTGCTGGATGGTATTACGCCAAGGCGAAAACCGGATTGAAACTCGTTGAGGGAGTTCCCAATAAGATTAAGGGTTGGCATTGCCAATTCTTCTTCATTGGTGGAGATTGGCGAGCAACTGAGGGATTTGCTGGCGGGCAGGCGCGCATCATGTCGCCTGAAGGCTTTGGAAAAATCAAACGTAGGGCTAACTTTGTCTTGCTAGTTCATAAGTAGGACTAATTTTAATCATTTTCGTTGTTTTGCAGGTCCGAGGAACTTGAAGTGGGGGCACCCCGACATCAGTGACGAGTTCCTCTTTACCTTAGCCATCATCTCTCTTCGCGACGTTGCTAGTCGCGACATACATCATCTCTCGAAGGCTCATTGTCGCAAACTTGCTGGCTTGATCACGAGTCCTCACCATCTTGAAGCCCAAGCCGCCGTCCCAGAAGGTAACTTTTTATTTTTGCTCGCCATTCATTTTTGCTCGTTCAAAATTCTTGCTCGCCTAACGTCTTCTTCTTGTTAGATCAACAAGTCACTGTTGCTATCCCGGCCGTGCCCGAATCGTATTATTTGCTCGCCGGGCGAGTTAAGCAAATGGCGGACGCTTCAAGGAGAAAGATGGATCCTCCCCTCGCTATCATGCGTCTCCGGGCCGGAGAGAACCCTTCTGGTCGCCCAGCCGCCGGAGCTGGTCGCCGCAAACCTGCGGCCAAATCCACTCCCTCTCCACGGGATGTGAGGAAGGAAAAGGAGAGGGAGCGAGAGAGAGAGAAAAAGAAAGTGCCGCGGGACGATGATGCTCGCGCCACACGCGGTGATGATCGCGCCTCCAAGCGATCAAAGACTATGGTGGAGGCGAGCAGTGCTGCTCCCCGGTCTCCAGCCTCTAAATCCACCTCTCTGGAAGTGGTGGATGAACGACAGGTGGTCGCCGGCCTGGTGGCGGCCAAGAAAGGGGACAATCCCAAAGATACCTCTTATCTAGGTTGGGACCCCGTCAAAATCAAAGAGTAAGTTCGTTGTCTTCGCCTTGTTTGTTGTTCGCCGTTTGGCGCAATGTTGCTTGACCACTGACTTCTGTTCTTTCTATTTCAGGTATAATCCAGCACTTTACCCTGGCCGCGGGAATACCCTTCACTATCTTTCAGTGGTGAAGAATGCACCTTCTTCATTCTCCGACATACCTGATGCCCCTGTTCGCCGAGCAGCCGAGATGGTTCCAAGGGCTTGGACAAAATCGGCGAACACCCTTGTCACTGGCCAATCTGCTAGTGATAATGTTCGTCTGATGGCCTACAATACTAGCCATCAACTGGTCCAGTCCCAAATGTTGCTCGACCAAGTCATGGAGCTCGAGCGAACGAACCGCGATTTGGGCCGTCGCGTGGAGAGGATGGACGAGGAAAGAGCCTCCGCCATCAAAGAATGTAAGGCCGAGCATGCTAAGATGCTGGCTTTGATGGAGAGGAAGATGGAGGCCTCGTTGACTGGCGAGAAGAACGCCTTGGAGAAGGCGGAGAAGATGCTGCTGGAGGTGAAGTCCTCAGACTTGAGAGCTGAGAGAGCTGAGAAGGAGCGAGCAGACTTATCTGCTCGTCTGCTCGCTGCCGAGGAGCATGTCAAGAGGCTGGAGGAAGAGCGCCAGAATCTGATCGAATACGAAGTCCATGAGCAGGAAGTGATGGACAAGACCAATTTTGGGTACATTTGTGCCTTCGCAGAATGTTTACGGTCTGTCCACTTCGCTCACGATCATAACCAAGATATCCGTGATGCGGTGAAGGCGGACTTCATTGAATACGTGAAGAATTATCCTCCTCCTCCTGGCTCAACTTTGTTCGTCTCCGATTTGGCCGACCTTGGCTTTCCTCTGGAAGTCTTTGGCGAGGAGGTCGACATTGCTGCTCCTACATACGGCGGCCAGCCTGACCCTGCTCCAGCGACGACCAACGCGGCAGCCGCTGATGAGGTTTTTGAAGGGTTGCCTTCGCTTCCCCTGACCCCCATAGACGGGGCTGGTACAAGTGCCCAGGGCGAGCAGCAGAGCGCGCCGGCGACCAGAATTGAAGATGCTCCTCCTCTTTCTTAAGACTAGTTTCTTTTTTTTTTTTTTTTTTTTTTTTTTTTTTTTTTTACAATAGGATGTATAACACTTCTGTATTTCTCAACCCTATTGTAACTTTTTTGATCTAATGATATGAACACTTTTGCTAATCTATAAATTTGTGCTTCTCTGTTTGTCTTACTTAATTGCTCGCCTCTTTGTTTGTCTTACTTAGTTGCTCGCCTATTGCTTTTTGCTTATGACATCTTCTTAGTGTTCCTTTTTCTTAAGGTAAACACTTAGTCAAATTTTCAGTTGGTCATCTGGTTCTTATAGAACTTGACCTTTAGTTGTTTGGGCCATTTTGGTCGCTTATGGACTTGGCCTTAGTTGTTTGGGCCATTTTGGTCGCTTATGGACTTGGCCTTACTTTTGCTTTTGATAAGCTTTTCTGTTCGTCTTATAACAGACTCGTATTTTGCTAATTTTTTGGGCGAGCAACTAAGTAATTTGGACTCAAGGCTCAAAAACTGAAATTCAGCAAGACAAAAGATAAAAACAATTCTGCTCGCCTATTAAGATAAATGCAAATCTGCTCGCTTATAAACTTGCGCAAAAATTTCAAAAATTTACAAAGGATCTATTTACAAACTTTCTAAGACTTACAGGACTTTATTGGTAGTACTTCTTGAGTAAAGTTGTATTCCAGGAGTATTGGGACGACTTGCCTTCCATGTCTTCAAGGTCGTATGTGCCATTGTGCCACTTATTCGTCACCTTGTATGGGCCCTCCCAAGTCGGGCCGAATACTCCTGGTGGTATTAAAACTTTTCGAAGTACCAAGTCCCCAATTTCGAATTCTCTTGCCTTTACTTGAGAATTGTAGTACTTTGCTGCTCTTCTTTTGTAGATTGCATTTTTCAATTCTGCTGTTATTCTTTTTTCTTCAAGCAAGTCCAACTCTGCTGCCATTGCAGAGTTGTTTGTTTCTTCGTCAAACGCAGCTGTTCGTTTTGTCGGGACTTTTAACTCAATCGGAATTACTGCTTCTGTCCCGAATGCCATTGTGAACGGTGTTTCGCCTGTACTTGTTCTGTGGGATACTCGGTATGCCCATAACACCTCTGGTAGCTCTTCTGACCATTTTCCTTGCTTGTCAACCAAACGAATCTTCAGTATATGCTTGATTATTTTATTCACTGCTTCCACTTGACCGTTTGATTGGGGGTGGTATGGTGTCGAGAAATGTTTCTTTATTCCCCATTTTTCGCAAAAATCTCTGATCTCTTTTCCCTCAAACTGCTTTCCGTTGTCCGTCACTATCGCCTGAGGGACCCCAAAACGACAAACAATGTTTTTCCAGATAAAGTTGATCATTTTCTCCTGTGTGATCCGCCCGAGTGCTTCTGCTTCCGCCCATTTCGTGTAGTAGTCAACAGCCACTACCGCGTATCGAACATTTCCTTGTCCTGGGGGAAAAGGCCCGATAAGGTCAATTCCC
The DNA here is from genome assembly GCA_947034835.1 of Ballota nigra. Lineage (NCBI taxonomy): Eukaryota > Viridiplantae > Streptophyta > Magnoliopsida > Lamiales > Lamiaceae > Ballota > Ballota nigra. The sequence goes on along the minus strand of OX344721.1, from coordinate 117,158,501 downwards.
CATTTCGCGAACGGCCATGGGCTATTGACTGAAATCAATTCATGTGGGGGTTTGTGAATGTTTGGGGCGAACAATTGACATCTATGACAGGTTCGGGCAATCTTGATTGCATCTTGGAGGAGAGTTGGCCAGTAATATCCTTGCCTTATTGTTTTATGTGCTAAAGCCCGTCCTCCGGCATGATTTCCGCATACACCTTCATGGATCTCTTTCAGCACTGTTTGTCCTTGCCCCCTAGCCAAACATTTCAGAAGTGGGAGCGAAATTCCTCTCTTGTACAACTGCCCGTCCATCATGGTGTACCTTGCCGCTCTCTTAACCAACTTGTTAGCTTCGAATGGGTTGTCCGGTTTTTTATCGTTTTGCAAATATTCAACGATCGGCATCCTCCAGTCGTCTTCTTCGAAATCTTCGTCGATCTGATAGATCTTGTAATCTTCGGTTGATGGTTTGGACATTCTTGTTAGCGTCACTTCCGACAATTCTGCTGGTCCGGTGCTGGTTGCTAGCCTGGCTAATGCATCTGCTTGAGCATTATTGTCTCTTGGTATTTGTTCAATGTATATTTGTTCGAACAAAGAGGCCAAGTGAGCAACAATCTTTTGATACAAAGCCATGTCTTCATCTCTTGCTTCATATTCTCCTCGGACCTGGTTGACGATCAATTGTGAATCTCCAAAGATTTGCAACCTCCGTACTCCAACTGCTAATGCTAGGCGCAACCCAACGATCACAGCCTCGTACTCTGCTTCGTTGTTCGTCGCCATGAACTCGAATCGAACAGCTGAAGTAAAAACTTGCCTGTCCGGACTTATCAAGACTATACCTGCTCCCGATGCTGTATTTGTTGATGAACCATCAACATACATGTGCCAGGGATGGCTATGCCCTCTCGTTGGATCTTGGGGGAAAGTTAGTTCGACTATAAAGTCTGCTAAAGCTTGCCCCTTGATCGCTGTTCGAGGAACATACGAAATCCCGAACTGACTAATTTCCAAGGACCACTTTAGGAGACGACCAGCCGCATCGGGTCTGTGTAGTATTTGCTTGAGTGGGAACGTTGTCAACACTTCCACCTGGTGGTCGAAAAAATATGGACGAAGTTTCCTGACACTCATTACCAACGCATATGCTAGCTTTTCTGTTGGTGAATATTTGAGCTCTGCTTCGTGCAAGGCATGACTTACATAGTAGATGGGCAGGTGGAACTTTCCTTCTGCTCGAACGAGCACTGAACTGATTGCTACCTCTGAGGCCGCCAAGTACAAGTATAACTTTTCCCCTGGGATTGGCTTGGCAAGAATTTTTGTATCACTGAGGTACTCTTTCAGCTGCTCGAACGCTTGTTGACAGGCGTCTGTCCATTGAAACTTTCCTTTCTTGATGGCCTCGAAGAATGGCCTGCACTTATCTCCGGATCTTGAGACGAACCTGTTCAGAGCTGCTAGGCATCCGGTGAGCCGTTGGACTTCTTTGACTGATCTGGGTGGTTGCATCTCCATGATCGCTTTCACTTTTACGGGATTTGCTTCAATTCCACGCTGACTAACCAGGTGTCCCAAGAATTTTCCAGAATGGACCCCGAAACTGCTTTTCTTGGGATTCAGCTTCATATTGTAGGTCCGAAGTATCTCAAATGTTTGAGCCAGGTGCTGCAAGTGATCTTCCTTTTTTGAGCTCTTGACAACAATGTCGTCCACATATACTTCCATCGTCTTCCCGATGTGATCATCAAACATCTTGTTGACTAGCCTCTGATATGTAGCTCCAGCATTGATTAGCCCAAATGGCATTCTCTTCCAGCATAGCAAGTTCTTGTTGGTATAGAACGCAGTGTGTTCTTGATCATCGGGATGCATCGCGATTTGATGATATCCTGCGAATGCATCCATGAACGTTAGCAGCTCATGTCCGGCGGTGCTATCAACTAGCTGGTCAATGTGAGGCAATGGGAAGTTGTCTTTCGGGCAGGCGGCGTTAAGATCTGTGAAATCGATGCAGAGTCTCCATGCTCCAGTTGCTTTCCTGACCAAAACTGGATTTGCCACCCATTGCGGGCATAACGCTTGTTTGATTAAGTCGTTATCCAGCAGCTTTTTGACTTCCACGTCGAGCGCCTCGTATTTGTCGGGTCCAAATTTTCTCCTTTTCTGATGGACTGGCCTCTTCCCCGGGTCGATGTTGAGTCTGTGACAGGCATGTTCGGGGCTGATGCCCACCATGTCTGCATGCGACCATGCGAACACATCGAGGTTTGCTTTAAGAAACTCAATCATGTTGGTCCTGTACGGCTCTGGTAGCTCGGACCCTATGAAGAGTTCTAAGCCCTCTTGGTTCGGGTCGACTTTTACAGTTTCCAACTCTTCGACCGGGGTAGCCCTTCGTTTTTGGCCTTTCCATCTGGGGTCAATAATGGGCCCTTCTATCTTTGGCTCATCTTCGATTTCCATCGGTTCTGCCCCCAGTCGTGGCTCTATGTCCTCTGCATCAACGTTCATTGCCCTTGTTTGTTCTTCCTCGTTGCTAGTAGTAGCAGCTTCTGTTCCTCCTGTTTGGGCGAGCTGTTCATCTTCGCGTTCCTGCTCGTCCTCGTCCAACTGTGCGTCTACGCATATCTGCTCGCCAATGCGCAGCTGTTCGTCTGCGCACAGTTGCTCGTCGCTGCGTGGTTGTTCGTCTGTGCAAAGCTGCTCGTCGACTTCCATTATTTCAGTGTCAACGGAAGTCATGGCCTCGCTATCGTCTCCGTCCTTGTCTGAGCACTTATCCGCCATGTTGACTTGGTGATCCTGCAACTGTATTTGCAACAGACACGCACGAGCTTTCCTTTGGTCTCCTTTGACTGTACCTGCACCCTTCTTTGTTGGAAATTTTAGACAATAATAGTACGTTGAAACAGCCGCTTTAAATTCATGCAAGAAAGGACGGCCGAGGAACCCGTTATAAGTGGACTGTTGGTCTACAACCAAGAAGTCTACCATTCTATTCATTTTCCTCTCCGGGTCCTCAACTGATACAAGCTCAACTGCCAACGTAACTATTCCTAGCGGGGTGGTTACAGCATTTCCAAAACCCACAATCTTGTGATTACAATCTTTGATGTACTCAGCACAATCTCCTAGCTGGTCCACCGTGCTCTTGAACAGGATATTCGTGTAGGAACCAGTGTCGACAAGTAGACGATGCACCTTTGTCCCCATGATATTGGCGCAAATGACCAATGAGTCGTTGTGGGGAGTAAGTATCCCGTCTAAGTCTTTTTCTGAGAAAGTCAGGTCCCCTGTTTGCTTGGTCGATGAATTTACCCCCACTTCCATTACCTGATCTACTGCTCTCAGCTCTGCTTTCCTCTTTCTTTTTGACATAGGTGGTCTCCCATCAGAACAACCACCTACTGGCCCAGTGGGTTCCAGCATCAGGATTTCTGGGATATGCCTTGCTGGAGCTGCTGGGACCTTCCTTCCCCTCTTACCAACTTTGCTTGGTTGGTCATCACTATCTTCATCATCCGAACTGGATTGCACTGGCGCCCTTGGTCTTTTACCTGGTTCTCTCTTCACGAATTCGGACAGCTTCCCTTCCTCATAGAACCTCCACAACTGCTTCAATAGATCTCGGCACTCGCTCGTGAAGTGGCCGATGTTCTGATGATAAGCACAGTATTTGTTCGGGTTCAGCTTTCCTCTCTCTTGCCTTATCTTCCGCGGCTCTGACAACATTTCCCTGTCCTTAACGTTGTTGTACACAGCATCCACGGACATAGTAAGGACTTGACTCAACTTTTCTTTCAACTCAGCTCCATCATTGAATGACTTCATGTTCTTCGGAGCTTTGTAATCACTTCCTCCCGACTTCTTGTTAGACTTTTTTGGATCAGTCTTGTCTCCCATCTCTCGGTGTAAGGCCTCCTGCATTGAAACGTGAATTCCCGCTTTGTGTCTGAACTCTGTGTATGTTTTCGGGCAAGTCAGATGCATTTCCTTCCACAAATCAGTTCCTTTCTTTAAACCAGCCATCACTGCCACAATTTTCGTGTCCTCACTCACCATCTCGCCCTCTAGTAAGACTTTATCAAATCTTTCCAGAAATTGCTTGTCAGACTCCTCGTCTCCTTGCCTAATATCTGCCAGACGGTGTCTGTGGGTCAAGTAGGACCCGGCAGTTGAGAAGTGAGACAGAAACTCTTTGCTTAGCTGGGCAAAAGAGTTGATGGAGCCGGGAGCCAGTGCCGAAAACCATCTGTGCGGGCCATCTCCCAGGGTGAGTGGAAAATTTCGGCATTGCGTGGCGTCGGTCGCCCCTATTGAGATCATAAAACCCGAATACTTCGTCACATGAATACGGGGGTCCGACGTTCCCTCGTACAGATTGATGGCTGGGAACTGTGTCTTCTTCTGGATCGGTGCACTGAGGATAGACGGAGATAATGGTGAAGATGGGAGAATGGTTGATCCGACACCTCTCTGAGACTCCAACTGTTTCTGCAATTCTTCAATTGCCTTTCTCATTTCCTGCAACTCATTCGGGGGAGTTCTCCCGATGGAAGGCTGTTCATCGTGATTGGGTTCAGTGACCTCTTCACGATGCAGTCCCTTGCCAACGGGACGTTTTTCCTGAGTTGTCTTTCTAGCAGCGTTGCTAGCTCCATTTGGTCCTAGTCGGCCAAAAGCCGACCTCCGGATTCGGTCCTGCACTGATGGGCGAGCAGGATGGTGTGATCGCTCCTCATGCCTCCGGGATGATTCCCTCCTATTTGCATTCCTTGTTCCTAATCTCTCCAATGCACTGGTTCGAGACGTACTCTTGCTTGATTCATCTGCTCGACTCGGTGATGATTCTCCTCTGCTTCCTAGACGTTCGCTCAGTGGAGCCTTTCCTTTATTTCTGCGAACTTCCTCGCTGTCGGCTTCGTCCCGACGTGCATCTTCTCTCATTTTACTCCTTTGTTCGCCAGTACGCTCCTGCTCGCCTGTTCGTCTGGTCGTCACAGGTGCTCTTGACGGTCCTGCTATATGTCGATTTTGCAAGGATTGAAGAACAGCAATGGTTTTTGCTAGCTCTTCGGGATTTTGAGCAAGAGCTTCAACTTCTGGTGGAATCGTGTCAATAGTGACTTGTATATTCCTCTGCGAAGTTGCTCTCACTGTCCGTGCATGTCCTTCGGTGGAAGAAACCCTAGTTCTTGGTCTACGACTTGGAGATATACTTGAATGTCGTTCTTCTTGCGATCTAACCATCTTGGCTATCGAAATGTGGGTAAATAAGCAGATGGATGAAGTAATCTTGTACTTACAGGCACCTTTTCCAAGGATTACTAGCCTTGTGTGTGATTGTAAAGGTTTGAAAACCCTAGTTCATGCACACATGCATTGAAATCCTTAAAGTGTTGTAAATCTTTGTCCTCTTCGATTTTTTCTACAATCGGAGGTTCGGACCCTTCTTCTAGCGCCAATTGTTGATGACCTTTTCTAACTAAGAAGATTAGTGGCTGTTTTTCATCTAATGAAGATCACCAAACAAGAATCAAGATCATAGAATTTGGCTAAGTAAAGCTCAAAGAATAATTTTGCAAGAGTTTGGCTATTTTTTGAATTGTTCTCCCATTTTCATGTACAAGAAGGGAGTATTTATAGACATACAAAGTGGCCATGTGTCACCATCTTGATGGCTTAGCCATTGGATCTTTGCCAAGTGTTAGGACACTTGTACAACATCTACACTATTACTCGTTGGATGGGTGCCAAGTGTTAGGACACTTGGACCATATCTAAGCTAGTGACTCTTGGAATTCCCCATGTTGTACTTGGTCTTTGGCACTTCTGAGATGCTCTCGATGGTGACCGGCTGCTCGCTTGTACGTCTTTGTTAGATGTCATGATCCTTTGCGTTCTTAGCTGTTCGCTCCTCGCTTGGGATTGTTTTACAATGTTGCTCGCTTTACTACGAACATGTTCGCCCAAATTGGCTTTGGCTTGAGCCGCTGGCACAGCTGTTCTTTGCAAGTCTGCTTGCCACATTAGTACTTTTCTACAGAGCTGTTCGCCCTACGAATCTGCTAGCTCCGCTACAAAGCTGGTCGCTTCCACGAAACTGCTAGCTCCTTTGATTTGTTATCCTGTTAGTCTAATAATCTCCTTTTTATTAATTACTTAATTGTTCGCCACCCAACATTATGTTATTGAATTCAAGTACAACTATACAATAGTCTAATTTCTCCTCCTTTTCAGAATACAAATACTATCTTACTAAATTCTTAAACGTTAACTTATATTTAGGTGTATATCAAAATGATTTAAATTTAATTTTTTATTCTTTTATTTCATTGTTCATGTATATTCATTTCTTAACAAAAAATTTAGATATGATATACTCTGCCTGGAATTACGATCAACGTGATTTTGATATTGCACTTTTTATTCACAAGATATTTCTAAAGTATTATTCAAATATATACTTTATATACTGTGTTTTAAATACTCTCTCGATGGTGATTTACGTTAATTTTATAACCATTCATTATCATATAATGTGTTATATTTGAGCTTGAAATAATATATGTTTGAGTGTGGTTGAAGTTGTGTTAAAATTTGTGTGAGTGTGTATATATCAATACGTTTTCTTAAAAAAGTGATTAATTATAAAAAAAAAAAAAGGGGGTAGAAAATCCGATTATCCGCTCCGTTCCGTACCATACCGATCCGATTTGTTTGTAACTGTAAATTCGCTCCGATCCGTACCAAAAAAAAATATATATATATTCTTACCGTACATAATTGAAATTTCGGTACGGACACAAATACTCAAATTTTAAAATAACCGAACTTTAATACGAATACGGATATTTCCAAATATTCGTTTTGATTCGTACCATGAACAACTCTAGTATAAAACTGATTTATACAAGTTTTTGTGTTTTTCTTTAACCAGCACGGCCTGTTTTTTTATTTCTCTTCAAAAAATAATTTAATCACTTCAAAAACACAACCAATTACAATTTACAAGTACCCTCATAATTGATTGGACGAAAATGTGACCTTTTTTCTTAAAAAAAGAAAAATAGCGCAACTGTATTATATTTGGTTCAGTTGATGCCCTTAAGTTGCAAGCAAATACTCCCCGACCCGTCCTATACCAATTGGCATCAATTTTTGGGTGCAAAAATTAAGAGAATTTTTTTTTTGTGGCCAAGTTGATACTATTTCAAGAGCAAAATTAATGTCATTTTGGGCAAGTGTGAATTCGTTTGTGGAACAAATCAATATGGTAAATGTATAAATTTGTATTGAACGGATCGATGGAGTATAATTTACTGGACCAAATTAAAATTGTTGATAAAGATGATGGACTAACTGCGATTTTCATTTACCCAAATAATAATATAGATTCATAATAACAGCAAAAATATAGAAGTATGTATAGAGTGGAATTGGTTCATACATAAATCATTGAAGTGTATCAATTGTTTTCACTAAAAAATATTAGTTGTTTTAACTGAACAATATTAGTTATTTTCAATAAAGAGTCTTAGGTTGTTTTCAATAAACAACTAATACTTTTCAGTAAAAATAACTAATACCCTTCAATAAAAACAATTAATATATTTTAATAAAAATAATTATACCCTTCAATTGTTAATGTATGAACTATTTTCACGCTATACTTAGTCAAATGATAGATAAAAGATAATTGCAAAGCTGGGTGGTTCTTGTCAAAAGAAGAAAAGAAAAGTGGAGTAGTCTAGATGGGCGCTCCAGTCTTAGAAGAGAAAAAGGAATTGGATCTTATCTTGTACATGACCGTCTTGTGTAGTGTACTATGCAATAGAGTATGAATTTATTGCAAAATATGGTTCGATACAAAACATAATTTAACTCTAGGAAAAACAAATTGAAGACATAATACATGTTAGTTTTAGACTCTTTATTGCAAATTAATATGTATAACCTGAAAGTATTGGCGGATCTACATGGCAATATGGGTATGCAAGTGCATACCCAATTATTGGGTAGGTCTCCTGTGATTCGAGTTTACATAAATTTTCTTTTATAAATATTATTATTATTATTTTTATTATATATTCATTATCATTGTTATATATAAATTATCATAGTCATAAAATATGCTTGATTTTTTAACAGTGATAGTTTATATGCATAATAATGATCATGATTATACATAACAGTGTTAGCGTGTATACATAACAACAATATTTTACGAAACCAAATTCATGCGAACTTATTTGTGATTCTATACGGTATATTTTCAAGTTCTAAATTGTCTATACTAATTTTATTTAGGCAAAGTCTTATGTAAACAAGTTTCAATGTGAAGTTGATTTGAAAAATATTAATTGTTTCATTGAAGGATATATTTTTTGTTTTTAATATGTATCTCCTCCGTCTCCACACATTTTTCACAGTTGATTTTTTCTCGTGTTTTAGCGAGCAAATTGTTTATTAGTATTTGAAATGATAAAATGATTTTTAAGATAGGATATGATAGATCTATCTCTAGTCTATTATAAAATAACTTCAAAATTACTTTATCATTTTAAATACTAATAAAAAATTTGCTTGCAAAAACACGAGAAAAAATCAACTGTGAAGAGTGTTTGGGGACGGGGGTAGTATTAGTTATGGTAAACAAGTTTCACTGCGAAGCTGATTTGAAAAATATTAATTTTTTTATTAAATAATATTAGTTGTTCAATTAAAGAATATTAGTAGTATTCAATTGTAAGCAATATAAATTGTATAAGTTTGAAAAAACATGTGCATACCTATTTAAAAAAATTTGGATCCGCTAACACGTCTTATTTTTTTTTAAAAAAAAAAATCTTAATTTTTGTGCAAACACAAGATGATTCTAGACTTGAAATAAAATACCCCGCCTTTTGCATATAAAAAATATCCCAAACTACTAATTAGTTGGTTTATAAAAATTTTGGCTGATCACGATAATTTTTTCATCAAGTTGTAATTAAACATGCAACATAAGGAGAGATGACAAAACAAGAAGAAACCAGGTCGCGTCACTGCAAATCGATTGCAAATATAAAATGCAAAAGCAAATCTCAATCATACAGACATGGAAGATCAAATTTGAAATATTATCATGATACAAGGAACACATTACGTACAAATTGCTTAGAAAAGCATGTTGCAACACCGTCAATTTCTACTAATAACATCATCCGTTCAAACAAGTCCACCTCCTGGCACCCAGAAAAATGAAAACACTTATCCATCAGTATTCGAGGGTGGGTGATAAACATGTATCCGTCGAATTTTATGACAAAATCGAATTAATACTGACCAATTATATACCGCTAAATTCTTATTTTGTTGCTTGGGCAATCATATTGCTTATAGAACTGGCTTGCTCCTTGGCCGCCTCAACCAGAGAGTCCTGTAAGAAAAATGGGTTGCTTGTTCAGCAACTTTTTTTTACTTCATTTTCAAAAACATGGGAAAAAAAACCTGTAGTTACCGTACCTGTGCAGCTATTAGGCGTGCAATGGTTTTCTTACTCGACTCTTGGAGTTCGCCAGCAATTAGGACTTCATCCAATATATAATAAGCCTGCCATTGCATTTCATATACAGCCTTAACATAGTGAAACAAAGACAAGGCTTCGATAACAACTGAAAAGAGTTTCATGTGAACAGTGGAAGTATAACCACACATGACATTTCCAAGTTCTAACCTTTACTTCTTTTTTTCTGTTACCTTGTGATGAATTCATTATCTTATACTAGAATTCCTGATTGTTAAAAAAGGATCTGAGTATACATAACAAGGATTTATACTTGATAATTTTCCATCTTATGTTTTCCAGCCTTCTATGTGGCTTCAAATTGTAATCTTTGTGCTTGTTAATATTCATAGTAAATTCCGCAAAACCAATCCCTCTGATTCATCAACATTTGACCTACAATCTCTATAGTGATGTTTCTTGACTAATCAGGATTGTTATTCATATCTTTGGATATCATATGTTCCACTGTTGGTAAGAAGCAATTGATAAAGCCACTATAAAAAGCGAAAAATAGCCATCCACAAAGTAAAATAGACGTACACTGTCTTCAAACAGGTGGAAATAAACAGGTTTGGTAAGATCAAATGACTAAGGCAAACCGATAATGCTAGCGCACCCCTAAAGAGAGTACCCAGCACACAACTCAACACTAAGAGAATATTCAAGATGGAACTATATTATTAATTAGTGTAGCATGAAACTAGCAATTAAATATAGGACGAAGTTGGAATTATGATACTTGAGAAAAAAAATTGCCCTGCTGATTGAGAGAAGAAACATAACATAGAGAAGGCACATCTCATTTAGTACTTAATAGTAACTTTCAGAAGGGCATGTAGTGTTAGCAGGGAACAATCTCAAGATCTATAAACTTCACTAAGATTGACCAGATCCATGTGGTTGAGAATGATTCAATTCTTGAGCCAATGGAAAATGAAATTACAAACAAATGAAAAAAAAAAAAAAAAAACAAAGGAATGATTTCAAGTTCCATTTAAGTCCACTAAATTCACGTGTTTACGTTATAGATTCTTACAGAACGTTATGTCAGCACAAAGTACTCTATCCTATACCATAAAAATTAAATCTCCTGATTTTCCATTATGAGCCTAGTTATTTGCCAAGCAAAGACATCTCTACATAGTTCGACTTCTATGAAGCTTGATTCTTTGCTACTGCAGTTGATAAAAATATGCAGAAAGCCTTTTCTGTTTGTATTCATTTTACTTACACAGTGAAGATAGTGCACAGCACAGCATTATTATTTGAAACTTGTGGCAAGAACTACTAGCATCAAAATAAAACTTTATAAGGCTGTTCTATTGGCAGTATAGAAACAGCCTACAAGACTCAAATTCTCCATATCTTCACCCAAAAAACTTAAATTGAGCTTGAAAAATTGAAAATTATGCCAAAATTTTCAAAACTTAGCGCAAGGTAGAAGTTCTAACATAATCAAATGTCAGAAGTCAAATCTCATAGTTAAACCTAACAAACGGCGCCTGTAATTAACAATCTGTCAAACATTACATATTCCATTATTCCCACTACACATAGAACTCAGGAACCTAAAAAACAATCCTATACAGATTAAGACATGGACAGAGTCACCAAAAGAAGTTCCAATATCATCCAATTTTATCAGTGCAACCATCTATAGCTAAGTCATTTAAATCCTCAAAGGCATTGATGGAGAGCTCACTTTAAACATAGGCAATAGACTAAGGACAGATAAAACACTCAAAATGTTTAAGGTGCTTTTTAGGCCATAGATAAACTTACCTTGTGGAAATTAAAGATCAAATCCAGTTCACAAACCTGTAAACAAAATAAATATATATATTACATATCATAGTACAGAGTAAAAAAAAAGTAAATATTGCTTCAATCTCAGGCCTCACACTTCCGAAGTAGCGGTCTAGTATCTCAACAAAGTGGTGAATAATTTCAAGGACCTCCAATTCATTATCATCCTGGTCAACACACATGCAGAAATAAAGGCTAGCATACCTGCAAAATTAGAAATAAGATGTGAAAGAATTAAATATGCATGTCATTGAAGGAAAGAAGGTAAAAGCATTTTATACAGAAAAAGAATAAGGAGAAGGTTTACACATAAAAGAAGATGCATATTACCTCTTGTAAACAACTTTGAATCCCCTCCATTCCACAAAATTACACAGCTTAGGAGCTCTAACGAGAATCATACCGCTAAGCTCCCGGATAATCTTTACCAAATTGTCAAATGCAACACAATTTTGAATTAGAATTAGGAAACATGGTCCATCAAATTCAGAAAAGAAACTCTTACATCAACAATATCAGTTATCACTACCACAAGGAAAATCAAAGCAAATAAAAAATAACTTGAAGAAAGAAAAGGGATGATCAATGGAATGCACATCTTCCTAAGCTTAAATCAATTCTAAGAATACCTTTGTCCTTTCCTTTTGTGTATATGGTGAGTACCATTTTGTCAACCTTACTTTGCCTTGTCTGCTTATTAGAAGGACAAAGTGAATCTGGAATAAGAGAAGAAGCTTTAGTTGCTTATCATGATAAACAAAAGCAACTGTGTTGCACAAAGAACAAATCAGTCTTATTTTTTTAGAAAACAAGGATTTTATTAACAAAAGAACTAGGTCAAATAAAAATGGCTAAACCAATCAAACTGAGATACAATGAGATGGCATACCAATAAAACATGACCTTACTAAATTCCTCCTCGCACTATACATGCCATCATATTAACTGATTATCCTACTATTTACTCGCACAAATTTTGTATTCGAAATCCCATGGTTGAAGGAATAATATGTTGACTGCTAGCTAGTACGATGCTAACAGATGAAATTTGCGTAGTTGAAGAAAATTTGAAGTGCTTTATTTGATTCTTTCCAAGTTCAACTTAATTTGAAAATATATATGAGCGATTTCGCCCCCATTCCATCAGTAAATGAAACAGTCAAACAGATGAAGAAGTAAAGCGAGCAAACTGGCCAACGCATTAAAGCAATGTGCATCGGAACTGAAAATTGCAATTAGATCATAGAAAAGGGAGGTAATGAGGGGAGATCTGGTTGTTAATCATACTAATGGCAGAGAAGAGGGATCAAACTGATCCATTAATTCGACGACAGATACACATCAGAGAGTAGAGAAAAACAGGAAATCAGACTTCGGAAACAAGAGGAATCGAACAGAGCTCAAAATAGAGATGATACCATGGCCGCCGCGGCACGGAGGATGACCGGAGGAGTTGCTGTCTGAGCTCCGATCTAGAGGACTCCGCTTTTTACTTGTCTTCTATTTTTCTGCTGTTTATATGAATCTGTACTGGTATTTGGGGAAATTGAAAATTGCAATTAGTCCATCATCTTTATCAACAGTCTCAATTTGGTCCAGTAAATTATATTTGCTTACAACTCCAGGACATCAGTTGAACCAAAATAATTTAATCACATTTTCATCACATTTGGTACTTGTACTTGGTTGTGTTTTTAAGTGATTAAATTATTTTAACAGGCCAAGTTTGAAATAAAGCCAAATAATCCATTTTGATGCAATTTTTTATTAATTTTAACGCATAATTTTTTTTTTGGGTTAAAATAATATGCATACTTTTAATTAGTACTTAAAAATATTTCTGATTTTATTTTTCAACAAGGTTCATCTTATGTGAACGTTGAATTTCACGTGTATTAAAAAAAAAAGGCAAATGATTAAAATAAAAAGAAAAGGTTCATTCCAAAGGTCAATGTGAATTTGAGAATCTATGGTGAAAATTGATATTTTTTTCATTTTAATTATTCGCACGTCAACAATACATGTGAAATCTGGCATCCATGTAAGATGGATTTTGCTGAAAATGAGATTGGTGATGTTTTTAAATACTAACTGAAAGTATGAGTATTGTTTGGGAGAAAAGAACAAATATAAGATTAGTGAAAAAAACTTTTGAGATCATCATGAGACTATTAACACTTTTTAATAAAATAATTATTATCACTTTTAAATGTAAAATGTATTACTTTTCAATTTTTTTTTGTATATTTTACATATTTAAAAAAAATGCTACTAATTTAATGTAAATGGTATCGATTTTTAGATTTTTGCTTATTTTTTTTTTTTTTTTGAAAAATAATACAATTTACTTTAATAGTGATATTGATCTTATGGGACTTGTTCAATATGTAATTAGTAAGGTAAGAAAGTTTTTCCCTAATTCTCATTTGGCCAACTAATCAGGTTGATCATTTTCTTTCCTTTATTATCATTTTTTTTTTTTTTGCGAACTTTAGCATGAGCTAGAACTACCCTCGATCCATTCAGGGACGACACCACGAATTCGAAGATAGATTTGGACTTTGGATGTTATTCCAAAAAATAGATTCTTTTGTTGGAAATCATTCATTCAGCAATTAACCTTGTTGGTCAGTTTGTAGATGTTGATCAGTTTTGTAAACGATGTGGGGTGGAGATAGAGACTTCAACCCATTCATTACGTGATTGTACATCTATTTCGGGGATGTGGTCAGATGATCAACTTGGTTTCCCACCACACATCTAGACAGATCAATTGTCAAGTATGGAAAAACGATTCGAGCGTGTAATGGCGAAGCTATCGACTGAGAAGAGGTGTGTCTTTGTCACCTTGTTGTGGACCTTGTGGTACATTAGGAATCAATTGGTTTTCCATTACAAAAGTGTGCATGTAGTTGAGATTAAATGACCAATGTTTAGATATTTGAAGAAGTTTGCGGTGACGGCATCTTCGATATCCCCCATCTGAGGCAGTCGTTGGATGTCAAATGGAGGTCGCCGGATCGGGGTTATGGAAGCTAAATACGGACACTTTGTGAAGCTTGGAAGGGGAACAACTATGGGAGGGGTGAGTGATTCCGATGGTTGAGTTGAATGGTGCTTTGCGGAGCAGTTTCCACCACTTCATGACTTGTCTTATGTTGGACGAATTAGTGATTCAGCGGGTTGAAGATGTTACTTTCAGTTGGACGAGACGATTGAGCCATGTGGTTGTTCATAAGTTAGCGTTCTTTGCCTTTTCTTATAGTACTCGTTTCTTTTTTACCACCGTTTCGGCCACTAGAACCTAGAGCTAATACTTCTTTTTTGTTTTTTTAGTGGTAGAGCTAATACTGTCTTTTCAGATATTTTGGAACATATTATATATCAAAATTTATTTACATTCATAATTTTTATTGAATTGAAATAAATATTTTAAATAGATATTTTTTTTTTGGGTTTGGGGGTGTCGAAGTTTGTTTTTGTGGCCCAGCATGAAAGTTTTCTGATTCAACCAAATTTCCCCCTGAAAAATTATTGGCCTACTTTGTCCGAATCCAATCACTTTTCTGTAAATTTGGGCCCAAGTTTTTAAGCAGCAGTGCAAATGCAAGCACCGGTAATATCACCGCCGTCCTCTTCCACCTTCATACCCATCACCGCTGGAGTTAAATTAATCGGCTTCAACTCCTTAACAACATCGACGATCAACAACCACCTGCAGCGGCGGCAACAGCTTCGGTTTTCTGTGAACTGTCGTAACATCGATATGGCGGCGACGGCGGCACCGTCTTCTGTTGGAACTGCCCCCAAGTGGGCTCAGAAGACTGTTACCATTCCTGCTCAGAGGCGAGGCTGCCATCTCATCACATCCAAGGTAACACTACTCCCTTTTGAAATTGTTACTTCTGGTGAAGTAGGGTTTCGTGTTGATTGATCAGAAATTTGTTGTGGAATGATGATTAGAGAGGAATTGTATGATTAATAACTGAATCAGACTTCTTATGATTTAGGAGGAAGAATTTAGTTAGGGATCAGAATTTTCTGATTGGGATTTAAATGAGCATCAACTAAGAACTTCTTTAACCCACAGAAATAGCTGCGTTTCTTTGTATTTTTCATGTCTATTTGTTCAGAAATGTCCTGAGTTCTTCCGAAGGAGCTAATCTTAATAATTGAAGATGAATGTTTCATTCATCCATAACAAAAGTCCTCTTGCAGCATATAACTAAGAAATTAGCATTGCATATACTTTTTCTACTGGTTTTACATACAGACTTCGACCTGTGTTTTCGATTTAGATACGAAACAAGTGGAGTTATAAAATGGTGGTACCAAAGAAGAGTTGGAATATGCTGTGGTGCAACATTTGTGTATTTTTTATCTTGCTCAAGGATACATATACAAGTCAAGAAAATTAAGTGTTGATTTTCTCCCTTGGCAAATATTGCCCTTATGCTGCTACTGTGGTTCACCGCCTTTTACCTTGTCTCAGATTTTGAAGGAGATTGGGCAGGATTTATCAGGGTTTAAATGTGGCCTTGCTCACTTTTTCCGTAAGTTCAGATTTACCTTTTCAATGTTTATTTTCTCAGCTATAACTATTTCATTTCTATCTAACCTCCCTCTCTTTGCCATTTGGATGCATCTGTGTGTACAACAGTGCAGCACACAAGTGCTTCATTGACTGTAAATGAAAACTATGACTCTGATGTCAGAGACGACACAGAGACATTTCTGAACAAAGTTGTTCCAGAGGTAGGTTTTCTTTCACCATAGCTATACTCGGTGGTATGTATTATTAGCAAACGATGTTCATTTAGTTAAGTCCATGGTCTCAGGGAAGGTCTGCACCATGGAAGCATACTATGGAAGGTAGGTTCTCAATATCCCCTCTTCTCATTTTGATTAATAGATATACAAAGATGATTTGAGGAGATATATGTAAAGGACCTAACTTATAGTCATCTGTTGCAATTTGCAATTGCATGGTTTGTATCACTGTTTTCCTAAATTCCAAATCACGACGACTCTTTTCCCTCTCACACAAGTAGTAAAGAGAATGGTGGAAGGACTAACGATTGACATAAGTTAGTTGAAAAGCTGAAAGAGAAGCTCCACTAAGCACCCATTAATTGGCATTAGAACACATCAATTTAAACAGTGATGAAGTGACAAAATTTTGTCACATAGATGGTCATACACTTGCATTGCCTTTCACATCTTTCAAACATGAATCCTGGAACCTTTGTGTAGCTGAAAATGTTCATGTTATATTTCTGTTATCTGTTATCTGTTATCTTTATTACTAAATTTATTGGATTTAATCTTCACGACTCATTGACATGTAAATAATGTTTGACTGTGATTGCAGATTCATCCTTAAGTTCTTTGTGAACATCGTGTGAAAAATGATGCCTTTATTTGCAGAAGCCAGTTCTTATTTCTTGTGGGAAATATAGAAAACCCACTCGTACTGTTAAGCAGTATCACCCAATTACTTGGAACATTTTATAGTTTTGCTGGTATTTTATAGTTTTTCAATCAATAATGATTTAACAGTCTCACCAATATAAAATCTTAAATGTAGAGCATAGACATGTAAAGCAGTACAAGAAGTAAAACTTAATGATTGTTCTGTTACTTGATATATTGATGTGGATTTGACGTCATCTGATTATTTCAGGTCCAGATGACATGCCGGCACATATCAAGTCCTCGATGTTTGGCTGCTCCCTCACGTATGAATTTTGATTTTTTTCTTTTTTTATAATGATTTCTTGATGTTTAATAGTTGGCAAAATTGATTAACAATGACTATTTTGTCCTACATATGCAGGATACCCATCACAGATGGAAAACTAAACTTGGGTACTTGGCAGGTATTTTCTAATACTGTGCCTCACGCCATTTCTGCAACCCCAGCAAGTTTTTTTAACCAAATCTTTGAAACCCCCTGCTTAGGAATTGAGTGAAGAAATCACTTGTGTATATCAACTTTTGATAAATAATAGCTGAAAATATTCATGTTATATTTCTGTTATCTTTTTTTTTAGAACCAATATTTCTGTTATCTTAATTACTAAATGAATTTGTATGTAATCTGCACATGCCTTATTGACATGAAAAGGCAAATTTCTGTTTCTTTGTTTCAGGGAATATGGCTATGTGAGCACCGTGATGCTGCTACTCCACGCAGAGTTGTGATCACGCTAAATGGGATGTAAGCCATTGTGTAACGATGTTAAATATCTACTACTCTTTTCCTTCTTTTTCATAAGGGAGCGTGTCTTCAGATGATTGTGCTTTTGGAGAAGTGGGCAATGTTTGCAAAATAATCACTCTGTAGACTGTAGTAACATAAGCCTTTTAAGAATCAAAGCCTGTTTCAAGTGATTCTCAACTGTCTTTTTTTTTTCTCTTAAGTTGGTGTGACCCTTCTTTTTTTGTAGTTGGAAAATACCACCATAATCAGCGTAGAAGTGATTATATAATAAAGTGCTTCTCACCTCGCAATTGGTTTTTAAAATTTTGTTCATTTATACATATCGAAATAAAAAAAAATCAAGATTATTATTTTTTGAAGAAAAAGTTAAGATATAAATTTAACATGGAAGAAATTCGCAATTTTGGCTTCCAAGAGTTATATATTACGAAAGTGATTAGCTCCTATTTATATGAATGCCATGTTATACCAATTATTGTTTATTATCATTATTATTTGAAACTAATACACTTCTATATCAATGTATAATCGTTCGACTTGCATAAACAATTGGATGTGTGCATATTTACACACATAAGAAAAGTATCTACCAATTACGCCATGTAACGACTTTAAATAATAAAATGATTTGTGAAATTACAAAGATTATGGAAAGGCTAAAAGGCTGTTGCACGGTATCTGAAAATATGTTATTAATTTGAAAAAGAAAAACTATACATTTCACGTAAAAAGTTAACTTCTTAGGAAAGTACTGCAGTTATATAAAAAATTATGTAAAAGTTGTGTGCTTCTCAAAACATTTTCGCGTATTTATCATAAAATACATACATTATGTCTTGATTGATCTGCATACTTATATGTAGTTTCATGTTTTGTGAAACATGTAGCAAAATTGGGCTTACAATTCCAACCTACTTGTAAATTTGTAATTAAAAAGAAATTCTTATAAATAATGTTCGGTTGTTTTTTAGAAGGGTAATATTTGTGTACATTAGTTGCAACAACTTAGACTTGTTCAGTAAAAACGATTAATATTGTTTAGTAAAAATATCTAATACTATTTAACGTTATTTTCAGAAGAGTAATATTTATGTGCACCAGTTGCAACAACTAATATTTATTTAGTAAAAATAGTTAACATTGTTCAGTGAAAACATCTAATACTATTCAAAGTTACTCAATCTAACTAGTTCATACAAAAAAAGATTTGCCCTTGTTGAAAAGATAAAAAAATTCAATTAACAAGTGAGTGAAAGACATTCATTAGAAATCAGATGATTGTGCGTACTTAGACATTAACTAATATACTAATCGAGGGTCGATGCATGATCGAACGCATAAAGTACCCACAACATACACAGGAATTCTACCTAGCTAATAAATCTAGAACATTACTATCTAATAGACCAATACTCCTACTTCTTTGTGACAACTATAATTAGTGCATTTTTTGGATGTCCAAAAGCAGTAGCATCCATGATGATCTCAAACTTGCATTCATCTCCTTTCTTAATGTTGTTCGTCTTAACGAAGTCCGACCAACCTTTCGCCACCACCACGCGGTTTTGTGAGTAGAACATTAGATCCGCTGCCCACTCCCTACTTTCCAACCCCGAAAATTTCAGAATCACTTTCGTTTTTCTCTTCAGCGTATATAACCATGTTAACTTCTTAGGAAAGTACTGCAGTTATATTAAAATGCATTATTGTGATAACCAAAAAAAAAAAACAAGAATTTTAAATATACACACATACATACCAAGCGACATTGATTTTTATAGTAGTCACAACCGCTGTGAGCGGTCAAAATTCTAGTGAAAGTAGGTTTCGTGGGTGGCACCTGATGATTTTCACCTGCATTAAAAGGAACCTCCGTAAAAAAATTAAAAAATTATTAGATTGTAATCTGTACTTATATAAAATTGTTTGTAGTCAATTTTGTATAATATAGCGTCTAATATAACATTGTAGAAATTGACAACTAATACTCCAGTTATCCAATATAAGTGAGCAATTACATAAGTTTTAAGAAATACTAGTAATTTATACATAAAGTAGACATATTCGAGGGTATTGTAGGGTTTTTTTATAAATAAAGTAATTATATGTAAAAATGAAGATAAAGTAAAAAAAAAAAAGTTTATATCTACTTATATAATTATATTAGACAGATTAAAAAAGAGATTGTAATTCGGACGGAGATAGTAACAAAAAGTCATCCTACAATTGCAAATTGATATTAATATAATTTAAAATTTTGGTAATTGAAAATATACCAATATTCCCAGATTGGAAGTCTTTGAGGCAAGAATCGGGGCCGTAGATGGTAACCCGGA
Organism: Ballota nigra; assembly: GCA_947034835.1. NCBI lineage: Eukaryota > Viridiplantae > Streptophyta > Magnoliopsida > Lamiales > Lamiaceae > Ballota > Ballota nigra. The sequence continues at coordinate 117,138,599 of OX344721.1, read as the reverse complement.
AACGAAAAGAGCCTCGATGATCAAACACCACAAAATCACAGTGATTTAAGTCGTGCTTTTCCACAAACGTTTTCCATTCGTCTCCAAAGAAGTAAAATATTTCTCCGTCTTTTCCAACTTTGACTTTCCAGCTTCCCAAACAAGTCTTAATCTTTGCTTTTGATCGAAACTCATCTCTGACTCTTGCCATTTCGCAGAAACCAAGTGGCAAATTCTGTCGAATACGAAATTGCATACAAGTAAGGTGTTATTATTAAAAGGAAAAGATAAATATTTGTGTGAACTATTACAATTATGCACATATCAACTATTACTGTTTAAAAAAAATACTTAGAAGTGTTTTCTTAGTCCGTTATATAGTATATATATAGTTCATAAAGAGAATTAATGTAAATTCGAGAATTGTACACATATATATTCTTTTAACTAAAAGAGCACCTATATATAAACTTATAGTGTAGTAATTAATAGCGATGTTTTCTTAATTTTGTGATTGTGTTTATTGTGATAAATTATCAACTAGGATTTACTCTTTTGGATTTTAAATTTTGTTATCAATGTTTAAGCATGTGTAACATCTCTAATTCAATGACTATTTAAATGTAAGACATTGTTCAGTGAGAGAGAATACTTAGAAAAAATATTGCCTGATTTTCCCCGATTTACTCATTAATTTGTATCCATTATTATTTTTAATTATACGCTGAATTTTGGTTATTTAATTTAAGATGCATACATTAAATATGACAGGTGACAACATGGGGTCTGCACAAAAAAGAAGATATTTGCATGCAATCTTTCTATCACTAACTAGGAAATACTGCAGTCTGCAGAATATGCTACTTTAAAGTGTCCGAAAAAAAAAAAACTTCCTCTTGATTTTATTTTTTTGTCTTCTTGCTTTAGCCTACAGGGATGCAACACGTATGTTGTTTCCAGAATTTCGAGTTCACGTTCTAATTATTGTAGAACAGTACTCTCTCCATAAAAATAAAAATAAAAATAAAAATTCTTTAAATTTTTGCATGATTTTTAAAAAAAAAAAGAAGGAGGATATGATACGTTAAAAAAAAAGAAAGAATATTGTAGTATAAACAAGTGCAAAATAAATAATTTTAAAAATATTGGGTGTGAAATTTAATTTCTTCTACAATTTTTTAGTAATGGACTAGTAAGGCAACATAAAGAGAGAAGGATTCTCGTTTCATCGTACCTAAAACCCCTTTTCTATCACAGATTCATAATGCAATTTCTAGGATGAGTAAACACGATAAAGAATAAGGAACAGGAGTATTATATATACATGTGTGCCTTTTCTGAAACCCTTTTGTATGGTGCTATTTTGTAGATCATGAGTAAAAACAATTAATAAGATGAGTTCTAAACATAAACGAAACAAATTAAGGTAAGGGGAACACAAACATGAAAGATTTATAACACAAACAAACAAGACTCACCAGTTGGGTCTTGAAACCAACTAGCATGATCTTGAAGAACGTCATTCTCTCTCCTATTGATTTGATTTCCTGGTTTCTTTGTGAGTATAGGGCGGGCTGACAAAGTCATATTGGAGCGGTGATAATTTGATCAATAAATAAGTGAATGACATGGCACATTTTCTATCCTAGATTATAATGAATGGTGTGGATTTGATAGGATGGAGGATACATTCACGGGGAGGATCTGCTCCTTTACTATATATTGAGGTGACGAGTATAAATATAAAGATGTAATATGGTAGAATGTGATATAAATTGGACATGAAATATTAACATGTTAATATGGATGAATGTTAATTTGTTTTATCTTATATTATGAAATTGTCTCACAAAGTTTTTGTCAAATATAAATAAAATGGATGTAACTAAAATTTTTTTTAGTTTTGGAGCAGGTTTTATATGATAATAGTTAATTGTACTCATTCAGCGGTGAAGATTGTTTATATTGAAAAATATCGTTAAATTACACCGAAAAATTAAATTATATTTTTTCAGTGTAAATAGTGTCAACTTTTGAGTAATAAAAAAGAAATGAAAAATTATGTATAATGTAAAAAAAAAAAAAAAAAAAAAAGTAGAAAATTCATAGCGGGAGTGAGAAGTATACGAGGAAATGATGAAAAAAAATGCAGAGTGAAGGATTAAAAAAATAAAAAGTATTGAAAGCACAAAACTAAAAAAAAAATTAGAAGAGAAGATGCAGGGGAAAACATTTAGAAAATGAAAAATAGGAGTGAAAATTGATGAAATCTTGGTGTTCCGAAAAAATAGAAGATTTTGGGAGCGAATGAATCTACTATAAAAAAGAAAAACCTGTTTGACGGCGGCGTGGGCACTGTGGAACTCTGCCGTGAGCCGAAACGGAGGAAGTTAGAATGGGGAGAAGGGATTTGCAGATGGGGAGGGAGAGGGGAAGAGAAATGGGGAGGAGAAAGAAAGAAAGAAGGAGGTCAGGTGGTTGTGCGTTAGAATGGGGAGAGGGAGAAAAATTGGTTTTTTTAAAGAGGGTATATTTGGTACATTACAATTGGTGTACTAATTTTACCGTGTGTTTTCTTATCCTACAAACAAAAGTAGGTGCATTCGCCATTATATTTTTTTGGCAAAAACTTGTGTGAAACCGTCTCATAATATGAGACCTATCAAATTAAAAAAAGTGATAGGATTATCATAAAATGTGATAATATTTTTAAAGAAAAGTGATAAGTCACTTTTAACAAAAATATTATCATTTTTTGTTTAAACTTTATCACTTTTTAAAAGTGACAACTTTTTAATTAATAAGTGACACAATTTAAATTAAAAGTGGATCAAATATTATTGGTCTCATACTATGAGACGGTCTCATACAAGAATTACTCTATTTTTTTTATCATTTTGAGGGGCCTTTCCATTTATAGTACGGCTTCCGCTGCGGGATGCACCAGTTCACTTTCAAGGACAATAATGAATTTATTAATTAAATATATTAAATTCGATTCCTAAACAAATCTATATCTATACTTTAATATAGACAAAGCACTCAATGCCTATGTGGCAAGTGCCTACATCCAATATTTCAAGATCCTTGGTCTCTCATTTAGTCTCTCATTGTTTCATAAATTTTTAATCTTATTCGTTGATTTTGTTTCAATTTTCCTATAAAATTTTCAATTCCCTCATCATTTTCATTTGTCTTCTTTTCCATTGGAATTTAGAGTTTCTTCAATTGTTCATTTTTATTTATTGTCGTCATGATTTATGCTTTCGTTTCATTTTTTGGTTTGATATACTGATCATAACGATATTGTTATGTTCTTTATGTTTTCCTTATTTTCGTTGATTTACTGATAATTTTTTCGCTTCATCCATACTTTATAATATTACAGGGTTGTTTTTTAATAAACGTTTGAGACGTGTATGGCTTCTTCCGGGTTTCCAAATAGCTGTGAGATGATCGCTAAAGTTACATGGAAAAGATGCTTATGGATATGTAATTACACGACATTTCTTCTATCATCATCTATCGATTTGTAATTGTGTAATCTCACTATTATGGTTGATGAGGAATTTTATTTGCAATAGTTGATGTCAAAAGTGGGATAATTTATCCTTGATTGGATCTTCTATATTGAAATTGTACGTTTTGATGGTTAATGTTAACTTTAATTTATATAATATAATTTAGTCTTTTCTCTTATTAATTATTAAGTTTTTTTTTTCTTTTTCAAATAAAATTCAACGAAGTATTAAATCTATTATTAAGTTAAATGTTAAATCATTAAATCTGTAAAAAAATAAAATCACATGCACCATAAGAGTACCCATCTGTTGTTGTTTTGATTTGAATTACCGTCAATTCAACTAATTATTAAATTCGTATCTTTCTGTTCAAAATTATTGTTCACCATAATATAATTCATATATTCATCACAATTAAGATCTATAGTATTCACCAATTTATTAGATAACTTAACTTTACACACACAATATAAGTTAGTGTTGTGTGCAAATCATACGGATTTGTTACTATATTCATATATTAATGAGTAATTAGTAGTCATTATGACTGATTATAATTATAATTAACTATGGTAAGGTTTGAAAATTGGATTTATTATTTATGTAGTTTGAGTAATTTTTGCACAATTATATTGAGGAGATAATTAATGTGAGGTATTATGGTAATTGATTTTTTAATTTTAATTATTTGGATATTATTACGATGATTAACATTCATATATATATATATATATATATATATATATATATCATTAGATCTAAAAAAATTCAATTATTCTATATATATCATTGAGATTTCAAAATATATATTATACATATTCATGATCTAATCAGATATTTCTCTATCTCTATCTACATATATAAATTTGAGTCATCTAACTGACTATGGATATCGCTGTCTTCCAGTATTAATTATTCTTTATTTTTAACGGTTCAGAAATTCATATTTATATTGACGACTAATCAGTTTAAGAGTAATTCATATTCATCATCATGCAAATCCTTAAAGACTGATCACTCATTCCATTTAATGTAGAGATTATATTTTACCACTTTTTGTTCTTCTTTTATTTAAAAAATAAATAAAAGTGTGTTTGACAATGTCAATTATTTGTCCAAGGATGAATAATTATCTTAACTAATTATGTAGTAATTCTCACTTAAAATTATGTATATTACAATATCAACAATGATTTGGACTACCCCACCACAATTAGTAATTATGATTAAGTAAGGTATTTTGTGAATGATGCTAATTGTATCTATTATTAATAATTTACTAATATTTTATGTTGAAAAAACTAATACTTTTAGTGATAATAACTTTAGTGATACCACTTCAACTAATATTTATAGTGAAAACAACTAATTTTGTGAATGATACTAATTGTATCTATTATTAACAATTTACTAATATTTTATGTTGAAACAACTAATACTTTTAGTGATAATAACTTTAGTGACACCACTTCAACTAATATTTTTAGTGAAAATAACTAATACCCTTTGAAGTTAATACCTTTAATAAAATCTACTGATATTTTTAGTATGATTTACTAATACCCTTCAAATAAGTTTCACCGTGAATATCGCTCATATAGTTCCTTCTCATATAATTAATGTCATCTATATTACAATGTCAACAACTACACATTGGACTATTCCATATTCACCAAAATTGACATTCTTTAAAATCGATCATTTATTTTATGAGATGTAACAATGAGCATGACTATGATACTTAATTTTAATTTGTTAAATTCTTCCATTTTATCCATGCAAACATTAAGCTAAACTCCATAGTCATGCTTTTTTCCTCCCATTTATTACATAGTTACATTAAAAACATACAATTATTTAAAATTAATATTAAGATAAAATTAATAATATATTCTAAATAAATTTAAAAAAATTAAAAAACATATTTTTTTATAAGTTATAGGATAAAATTCAAGATTTCAAAGTTGACAGGATGAGCACCAAAGTCAATCAAATTTAAAGGAATAAAAATTTAATTTTCCTCTATTTGACAACACATATTATTAAATTCACTCACCTTTTTTTTTAGAAATTAGTGTAATCATCATTTTTGTGGGTGTCATTTGTAGATATTTTGGTGTTGGTGTATGATTTAGTGGATGTAATTTAAGATTTCAAATATAGGGTGAAATAGATTTTAAAAATATGATTATACAATGTTTAACATGGTGGTATGAGATTAAAGAATATGATTATATTGTCTTTAAAATCATGAAGTGGGGCTAAAATCTAAAGTTGTACAATCTTTGAGGTGGTATGGAGTTAAAATATGGAGGTACATATATAAAAAAGTGTGGTGTGAGGTGAACTAATGGTGCTACACGCTTAAATAAATTATGGTACGATGTTAATCAATTGTGGTACAAATTTAAATAAATTTAATAAGGGCTCAATAAAGTGTAGTGTGAGGTGAAATGATGGTGTTACACGCTTAAAATGGGAATATGGTTTTATTCGTAGTTATGAGACTAATTTTTTAAACTTTAACAAAAATTACATTCTTAGTCTGGAAAGTTAGATAATTTCGGTGTTATATTAAATTGTGCTATTTTCATGTTTATTTTCCTTCTCTATAGAATGATCACTTTTTTTTTGTGATTTGCATGAATTCAGATCCCGTTCAATTTTTTTTTCTACTTTCTAACTAACATGTTTTAAAAATTGAAATTGTTGTTTGAGGTTGATTAATAATCTAAGAATTATTTAATTTGATTAATTGATCATGCTGAAATTAATGTTATATATTTTTATGACGTTGATAAATTTAGAGTGCATAATATTACTCAGACGTGGGTTAATGAAGGGAGAGGTAGCATGGTTGTTTTAGTGATTGATGCACAAGTTTATGTTTGGTTTATTTAATGTTGTGGACTGTTTTATTCTTGAATTTAAAGTATAGTGATTATTTTTATTTTTTATTGCAGGGAACAAAGATTCATGTATATGTTTAGTCGCATTTGGTGTCCAAATTTAAAATTTTCTTTCTAGAGTCGAGCGAATATTTTGTAAAAAAAAATTGTTGTTGTTGCGGATACATAACCTATTAAGTTCACGAAGCATGTTTATAACCTCAAATTTCTCGAGACAACATGTGTTGAGCAGTAATCTGAGACTATTATTCTTTGTTCGTCTTTTGATTTTGTAGTTTTAGACAAATTTGGGACCAACCTGGTAATCATGATGTAATTTGGTATGGTCCTTATTTTGTTGCAACACATGATTATAATACTTTTTTTTATTTTTTATAGAGATAATAAAAATGAAGAATGTGTAATTGATTATGTTCATCAGATGTCGGTGCACATTTGATTTATATAGGTCCTCTCCGATCTATAAATTTGACTCGATCTGGAGCTTATAGGTTCCTTCGGTTACAGCTACAAGATGACAAGTTTTTTGTTTTAGTATTGATTAATTAATTTTTTTATTTTTTAATATGTTTCTCGCACTCAACATAATACACACACACACACATATATATACACACATAATATACACAGGTATATATATATATATATATATATATATATGTGTGTGTGTGTGTGTGTGTGTGTGTGTGTGTGTGTATGGTACAAGACTAAACACTATGATTATATTGTCTTTAAAATCATGGTGTGTGGCTAAAGACTAAAATTATATGATCTTTAAGGTGGTATGGACTTAAAATATGGTGGTACAGATGTAATGAAGTGTGGTGCAAGGTAAACTAATAGAGATACACGCTTAAATAAATTATGGTACGATTTTAATCAATTGTTGTACGAGGTGAACTAATTGTGGTACAAGTTTTAAGTAAAAAATAATAAGAACTTAATAAAGTGTTGTACGAGGAGAATAAATGGTGGTAATGACTTAAATAAAATATGGTACAGGATGAATTAATGTTGGTACAAACTAAATATTTGATTGCACTTGCTTATATAAAGTTGTGTGTGAGTTGAATTAATTGTGGTACATAAATATAAAATGGCATGGACTTGAATAAAGTGGGTAGGGGGTGAATTAATTGTGGTATGAACTAATTTACAAATAGTAGAATTTCGAAAACTGTATCTAAGACTACTTCTTCAGATTTGACGTACTTTGAGATTTTCATTTATTTTTTCATTTTATTTTGAATATTTTTTTATTAGAAAAGAATGTATATATTTTATTAATATTTAATCAGTGGAGAATAGCTAGAGGAACTGAATCAGATGCAGTGAATGCAGAGGTCATTTTTGTCATTAGGTCTTCGAGGGAAAAGAAAGTTATGTGCAAAGGGGATGAAATGCACGATTGAAGATGGGGAGAAACCTAAGGTTTAATATTTATTTATTTGATATCATATAAAATTAGTTTAATAGTTACATAAGATGAATATCTTATTCACCGTGGAGAATGCTCATGAGGTTTGCAATTTTATTATGGTGTAACAAATGATAGGGCAAAAAACACAATCTTTTTTAAGTTATAAGATGAAATTCAAAATTTCAAAGTTTATAGGATGAAAACCAAAGTCAAGAAAAGTTAAAGGATAAAAAAGTGTATTTTTGGTGTATTTGACAACATATATATTAACATTCATACTTTTATTGAATCCGCTAACTTTTTGTTACGAATTAGTATATTCATCTTTTTTGTGGGTGATATTTGTAGATATTTAGGTGTGGGTGTATGATGATGGATGTAATTTAGGATTTCAAATATAGGGTGATACATGTTTAAAAAAATGATTATACAAGGTTTAACATACGAGACTAAAGAATATGATTATATTATCTTCAAAATTGTGGCGTGGGGCTAAAAAGTAAAGGTATACAATCTTTAAGGTTGCATGAACTTAAAATATAGTGGTACAAATATAATAAAGTGTGGTACGAGTTGAACTAATTGTGGTACAAATTTATATAAATTATAACAAGAGCCTAATAAACTGTGGTACGAGGTGTACAAATGGTGGTATGAACTTAAATAAAATGAGATACAAGGTTAATTGATTTAATACAAATTAAATATTTGATTGTACATGCTTAAATAAAGTTGTGTACCGGTTGAATTAATTGTGGTACATGCTAAATATATTTAAAGTCATAAAATCTACTTATACATACTATTTATTTTATTTTGGATAATTTTTTGTTAGAAAAGAATGTATACAGTTTTGATCATTTTTAATCATTGGAGAGTGTCTAAAGGAATTGAATCAGATGCAGTTTGATGCGGAGGACATTTTTGTTGTGAGGTCTGTAAGAGAAAAGAGAATTATGTGCAAAGGGGATGCAACACACAATTGGAGATAGGGAGAAATTTAGAGTTTAATGATGTTTTATTTACCTGATACCATATAAGACTTTTTTTTAGTCGTTACATAAGATGAATATCTTATTCACTGTGAAAAATGCTTTTGAGGTTTACAATATTATTATTGTGTAGCAGATAATAGGACAATAAACACAATTTTTTAAGTTATAGGATGAAATTCAAAATTTTAAAGATAACAGGACAAAAACCAAAGTCAGCCAAATTTAAAGGACAAAAAAAAAATTCCTATATTTGAAAACACGTGTATTTCCATCCTTACTTTTTACTAAATCCACTCAACTTTTTAATTTTTATAAATGAGCATATTCATAATTTTTGTGAGTGTCATTTGTAGATATTTAGGCGTGTGTGTATGATGGGTGGATGCAATTTAGAATTTCAAATATAGGGTGATACAACGTGATTATATAAGGTTTAATATGGTGGTACGAGACTAAAGAACTTGATTATATTGTCTTTAAAATCGAGGTGTGGGGGTAAAAACTAAAATTATACAATCTTTAAGGTGGTATAGAATTAATATATGGTAGTACATATACAATAAAGTGTGGTGCAAGATGAACTAATGGTGGTACCCACTTACTTTAATTATGGTACGATGTTGTACGATGTGAACTAATTGTGGTACAAATTTAAATAAATTGTAATAAAAGCTTACTAAAGTGTGGTACGAGGTAAATAAATGTTGTTATTGCCTTAAATAAAGTGTGGTACATGATTAATTAATTTTGGTACAAACTAAATATTTGATTGTACATGCCTAAATAAAGTTATATACGGGTTGAATTTATTGCGCTACATAATAAATATATAGTGGTATGAATTTGAATAAAGTGAGTACGAGGTGAATTAATGGTGTTATGAACTAACTTACAAATAGTACAATTTTGAAAACTGTATCTAAGACTACTCCTTCGGATTTGACGTACTTTAAAATTTATATTTATTTTTACAAATTAATTTATATATTTCTTAATATATCTCTTTCGATTTAAAGCAATATTGTTTTTATTTTATTTTTTCATCTTAATTGTAATACCTTTGTTTACACTTCCTGACAAACTAAACTCAACTGTATGGAGGAATTACATCATGTTATACATCCAAATAATTAAATGATTCAGAACAAAATTCATACTAGATCATTAAGTTGCAGCTCACATATCATTATACAATTAATATGTTTCATTACACTACAAGAAAATAAAGAATTGCCTATAAAATTAAAAATATCTACAAAATATTTCCAACAAAAAAATATTGTAGTAAGAATTACCTACGGTTTGCCTACGGAATTAAATTGACTACGAAATGAAATCCCTAGGTATAATTGTTGGAGTTATACGTGAAAGTATGCTTTTACTTCGTATAACTCGTGTATCAAACACTCGTTTTATGAGAATAATTCTTTTATCACATTTGCTTTAGTTATGATTGAATGTTGAATTTCTATTGCAAACCGTTCAATATATAGTACATGTTACAATGGAGTTAATGTGGTGATACCCGATCACAGAAGACAACATTAACAGTTTACTTGTAACTAAACGTACATCTTCACGACCTAGGTGGAATTGAACAATCCGCCGTGAAAGATCGATGTGTAAGGCTCAGATTGGTCTGTCTTGACTAAGAGATTGCACTAGCACATTTAGTATGTATTGAAGAGGACCTACATCGAGGATAAATTCTTCTGTTCTGAAAGGTGAAGAATTAGACCTCAGTGGTTGTTGATTTCTTAATCTCCGTCACTTAAATAGGACTGTGTGTGCTCAATGGTTACTGCTTTGATTCATGCTGGGTGAGAATCATTGTGACTTCGAACTTTGTGTCTTGGGCAGTAATATTAACCATACGACGGTTGCTAAGATTTAATACGGAGAAACGCGTGCGAGTACGGCTCGTGTGATTAGTCCCCTTGGTGGGCTCAGAAGTTTTATTGTACCAAATCTTGCAAGTGAAGAATTAGTTTCTTCGGTACGGATAATAATGTTGAGCTGTCTTTACTCCAAGGTGAAATATATTAATTAATTTAGAGCTATTCAGAAGCTCAATTAATTAATGGACTTAATAATCTTAAACGCGGGAAATAATAACCGGGAGCCCATATTATCGTAATATGGATTAAGATGGATAGTGCAATATTAATTTATTAGTGGTAATAATTAATATTAATGGGCTGAATTATATTGGGGCTCAATATTGAAATTCAGAAGTCCATTAGGAGGTCCAATCTTAATTCTCCTTAAGGCCCCTCAAGTAGCCCATTAAGTAGCCCAATAATGATAAGGCGATTAAAATAAAGAATATATTAATGCTGATTTTTCAAGTAAATTTCGAAAATAAAAGAAACAAAAAGAAATAAGATTTTGTTGATTTTCTTGGAAAGATATTATGGAAGATATGTATTCTAGGAATACAAGAATATCTCATATATTCAAGAAGATCCAAATCTTTGGATTTCTATTGTAATTTTCGAAAATTAATCCCTTAATATGAAGGGTGAGATTTTTGTGGAATATTTTATTTTGGAGAAAAGAATATATGGGATATATTCAAGATTTCTTAGAAGCTAAGAAAAGATTTTCTCCAAGCCCAAATATCACTTAAAATTTCGGCCCCTACATATTATAAATAGGGGATTATTATTTCATCCCCAAGTACATAATTTCATGTGTTGGAAAAATCAAGAAGTATAGATATTTTTCTTTTTCCTTAGTTTATTAAATTACTTGAAAGCATCTCCCACCGGTGATCAAGTGAGGTGAAAAGGGAAATACTTGAGAAGGCTTTGGGTTGATAGAGCGAGATCGTAATTGTCCCGTATATCCAAAGGCCAATTCTACAAGAGGTACGTTAATCACATATTTACTTGTTTATTCCGCCATAGTTAATATGTGAAATTAATTCAACATGCATGATGAAAATTAGTTGTTGGAATTATTATTTGAATTAATTAGGATTAATTCATGCTAGTAATAATTGTATTTAAATTCGTATTTAAATTTCATCCCGAATAGATTCCGGGCACCCCTATTTTCCCAACAATAATTACCTACAAGACAGTTGCCCACAAAATTTTACCTACAACACAATTTGTCTACGGAATTTCCATAGCCAAAGTTTTTTGTAGGTTGAGAAGAAAGATGCCTATACAATTACAATTTTTTTTAGGCAATTTGTAGGTAATCCCCACTACGAATTTTGTTGTTGAAAATTTCGCAGACAAATTTATGTTTTATTGTAGTGATATTTACGTGAATTATTTTGAATCAACATATTTACACTTAAATTTTTAGTTATAAAGTCTACTTATACTTACTATTTATTTTATTTTGTATATATTTTTTCTTAGAAAGAATTGTATATAGTTTTATTAATTTTTAATCTTGAAGAGTAGTAAAAAAAATTGAATCAAAATTCTTTTAAAAATTTAATTTAAACCCGCGAAATTTGCGGGGCTATAACTAGTGATATATATATATATATATATATATATATATATATATATATATATATATAGATTTGATATGGAGCCCATGATTTGATATGGAGCCCAATAATGGGCTCCTTATGGAGCCTAACCGTGATATGTCATGCCAACTCACCTCTACACCTCATTTTAAACTAAATTAATAATTTATCAGATATTAAAATATGCATGTCCCTTGATTTTAGGATGACTTATTCTTTTCCATCTCCCCCTCCTCTCTCACGATGGATCTCTCTCTCCCCCTAATTTTTGGTAGACTTCATCTCTCTCTCCTTCACTAGTTAATAACTTTCAGCATACTTCGTCCCTCTCTTCCTCAAATAGTTTTTAGCAAAGAAAAACTTAACACCATTGAAATTTTTTTGTCCCTACAAGCAAATAGAATTTTTCAAAAATCACGTGGAACAACTCATATGAGAGAAAATCTCTACTGAATGGAGAATAAGGTTAGATTTCATTATAAATAAACTACTTATATTATTTTTTCAAGTGATTACAAATATAATATGCTAGTAATTTTTTAACTTTTTTGTTGATAGAATTTCGTAATGTTAGTATCAAATATTATATAAAAGAATTAAACACAATATATTATAAGGTAATATTTGATAATGTATATTATATTTTATAATTTTAGTTTTTCGTAATGTATATCATATACAAGGTAATATATGCTAACAATGAAATTTTAGTTGGATCATGAGATTGGGACCATAAGCTGCTAGCCATACATGACATTAAACGTTCAAGAAAAAAAATTTGTTTATTATTGTATTTCAATTGCTAGCTTAAAATTTCTTAACTAATGAAATATGTGAAAAATTCTTTCTTTTATGTTCCCAGTAAGGTCAAATATTAAGTGAGTAGATAATTGAAATTGTAAAAAAATTAGAGCACTTCAAATTCCATACATAATTTTTTTTTCTTTTTTAAATAATATTTTCAGAATCTTCTTAATGCCTGAACAATTTTGAACCAGAAATTAAAGAAACACAATCCAAGTAGAGATTTTTTTCTTCCTTGGAATCTCTTTTATTTTTCTAATGTTCCTGTGATGGATTTATTAATGTTATGTTGTTCCTATTATTATGTAAAAATTGTGTACGTAGTGAGTATGTAGTCGAGGAGTAATTTTCTTATTACTTTCATGACAGTATATTAAATCATTATTTTTTATTTTTCAGGTTTTAAGGATGAATGAAGAAACCCAAAGTGATACTTACACTCCTCAAGTTGAAGATAATCGTAAACCTTATGTTGGGAAAGAGTTTGCCACTAATGAGGAAGCATTTGACATGTACAACCAATATGCAAGAGAAAGTGGGTTCAGTATTAAAATTCGGAACTCAAGGAAAGATAAGGAAACTAAAGAAGTGGTATGGAGAGAATTTACATGTAGTAAACAGGGTCAAACAAATGAGGCATACCAGAAAAGGATAAAAAATAGTCAGTTGCGAATGGGGGAAAGAAACCGGGGTATTTATAGAGTCGGTTGCAAAACAAAGATGACAGTTGTAAAGTAACAAACATGATCAAATTGGATTGTTAGCCAATTTGTGGAGAACCATAATCATTGTCTAACAACACCAAGTAAGGTTCATTTATTGCGATCACATCGGAAGGTGTCTTTCACTAAAAAAGTATTAGAATTCTCTCAAGCTAATATACTGACATGTCAAAAGATGAGGTTGATGAAGATTGATTATGGAGGTCCAGAAAAAGTGGGTTGCACGGAGAGAGATCTTAGGAACCACGAGCAATCTCTAAAAGAATTACACAAAGGACATGATGCTGAGACATTGATTATGTCATGCAAGTCAGAAAAAGCAAAGAATCCAACATTCTTTTTTTACTACGAAGTGGATGCAAACAATAAATTCATTAGGTATTTTTGGTGTGATGCTGTTTTCCAGGAGATGTTATGATTATTTTGGTGATGTGGTTGTATTTGATACTACGTACAATACAAATAGATATGGAATGATTTTTGCTCCATTTATTGGGGTAAATAATCATGGCCAAACAATTGTTCTCGGTTGTGGATTTTTTAGCGACGAGAAAACTGAATCATTTGTATGGTTATTAAACAAATTGATGAAAGTAATGACAAATGGACCACCGGGTATAATCATCACTGATCAAGATCCTGCAATGGAGAAAGCTATCGCTCAGGTCTTTCCTCAAACATTTCATCGTTTCTGCATATGGCACATCTTGAACAAGTTCTCAGAGAAGATAAATTCAATAGCTTTCCGTGACCACTACCATACAATAAAAAATGTGATTTTTTATTCTGAGTCACCTGAAGAATTTGAACGGAAATGGAGTGACATTATGAAAGCTACAAAGTTGGATGATAATAAGTGGTTGCAGGATGTGTATGATTTGCGTCGTCGATGGATTCCAGCGTATGTAAACGACATTTTTAGTGCGAGAATGTCAAGTAGTCAACGAGCTGAAAGTGCACATGTTTTTTTCAAGAGGTATGTATCAAATCAAAACTCATTGATGGATTTTATCACTCGATTTAATAATGCCCTTAGAAATCAACGCCATAATGAGTTAAAAGCCGATCACGTTGACATAAATGAGCAACCGAAATGCAAGTCACCATGGCCACTAGAATGTCAAATGAGGAATTTATATACGAAGGAAAAAAATTTATGCTTTCAAAAAGAAATTGATGAAAGTAATGCGTATTGCATTTATTTTGAGACTAGTTGCCAAGAAAGTGATGTTTACACTATTAAAAGGTTCGATAATGCAGATGGTGTTGGGAAAATAGGGGTGCCCGGAATCTATTCGGGATGAAATTTAAATACGAATTTAAATACAATTATTACTAGCATGAATTAATCCTAATTAATTCAAAATAATAATTCCAACAACGAATTTTCATCATGCATGTTGAATTAATTTCACATACTAACTATGGCGGAATAAACAAGTAAATATGTGATTAACGTACCTCTTGTAGAATTGGCCTTTGGATATACGGGACATTTACGATCTCGCTCTATCGACCCAAAAACCTTCTCAAGTATTTCCCTTTCACCTCACTTGATCACTGGTGGGAGATGCTTTCAAGTAATTTAATAAACTAAGGAAAAAGAAAAATATATATGCTCTTGATTTTTCCAACACATGGAATTATGTACTTGGGGATGAAATAATCATCCCCTATTTATAAGCATAGTGATCGAAATTTTAAGGAATATTGGGCCTTGGAAAAAATCTTTTCTTAGACTCTAAGAAATCTTGAATATATCTCATATATTCTTTTCTCCACAAAAATATTCCACAAAAATCTCACTTACTTTATAAATAAGCAATTTTAAAAAATAATGAAATAAAATCAAAGATTTGGATCTTCTTGAATATATGAGATAATCTTGTATTCCAAGAATACTTATCTTCCATAATATCTTTTCAAGAAAATCAACAAAATCTTTTCTTACTCCAATAAACCAATTTTCGAAAATTTAAAGGAAAAAATCAGCAATATTATTTTCTTTTTATTTTAATCACCTTATCATTATTGGGCTACTTGAGGGGCCTTTAAGGAGAATTAAGATTGGACCTCCTAATGGACTTCTGAATTTCAATATTGAGCCCCAATATAATTCAGCCCATTAATATTAATTATTACCACTAATAAATTAATATTGCACTATCCATCTTAATCCATATTACGATAATATGGGCTCCCGGTTATTATTTCCCGCGTTTAAGATTATCAAGTCCATTAATTAATCAAGCTTCTGTATAGCTCTAAATTAATTAATATATTTCACCTTGGAGTAAAGACAGCTCAACATTATTATCCGTACCGAAGAAACTGATTCTTCACTTGCAAAATTTGGTACGATAAAACTTCTGAGCCCACCAAGGGGACTAATCACACGAGCCGTACTCGCACGCGTTTCTCCGTATTAAATCTTAGCAACCGTCGTATGATTAATATTACTGCCCAAGACACAAAGTTCGAAGTCACAATGATTCTCACCCAACATGAATCAAAGTAGTAACCATTAAGCACACACGGTCCGATTTAAGTTATGGAGATTAAGAAATCAACAACCACTGAGGTCTAATTCTTCACCTTTCAGAACAGATGAATTTATCCTCGCTGTAGGTCCTCTTCAACACATACTAAATGTGCTAGTGCAATCTCTTAGTCAAGACAGACCAATCTGAGCCTTACACATCGACCTTTCACGGCGGATTGTTCAATTCCACCTAGGTCGTGAAAATGTACGTTTAGTTACAAGTAAACTGTTAATGTTGTCTTCCGTGATCAGGTACCACCACATTAACTACAATGTAACATGTACTATATATTGAACGGTTTGCAATAGAAATTCAACATTCAATCATAACTAAAGCAAATGTGATAAAAGAATTATTCTCATAAAACGAGTGTTTGATACACGAGTTATACAAAGTAAAAGCATACTTTCACGTATAACTCCAACAGATGGATCTCGGCATCGACGTCTTTTATGTGATAAGCAATTGGATTAAATCTCGTGCAGTTGTAAGATGTTCGAATTTGGAGGAATACCATGTAGGCATATGCTTCAGTACTTTAGAGTCAACCAAGTTTTTGAGTTACCTAAAAAGTACATCCTGCATAGATGGAAAAAGAGTACAAAGGTGGGAGCGTTATCTGATAAAAATCAAACATGTATCAATGAAATTGAAGATGTACCCTTAATGGCTCGTCATGGAAAATTATCTCACATAGCAACATTGTTAGTGGATGATGCATCCTTAACTGATGCAAGTACAATCCTTGTACTAAATGCTCTTGAAGACTTGAGTAAAAAAGTGAGAGAAATAAATAGTGGAGAAGAAGTGAACCCACAATTTTCAGAGCGAGAATACGGTGAAGACCGTCCAAGTATCACCGACCCTTCAAAAGTGAGAGCAAAAGGATGTGGAAAAAGATTAAAATCGTCTAAGGAAAAAAAAAATCTCCAAGAAAAGATTATGTCATGGATGTGGACTTCGAGGACAATCACATGACAAACGCAATTGTCCGAAATTAGTTTACAGGTATTCAATAATTTTTACTTTTTTTGAATCATTTCGTTAACTCTTATCATGAACATATTTTTTTCTTTTCCATTGCATATTTTGAGTAGATCTTCTATGGATGATGAACAAAGTAGCTCAGATGTAAATGAGGATACAAATGATTCTATTCCGGCTGCAGGTAACATGCCTCTTAACATAATTTTCATCATAATACATGTACTAGTTAAATCTTCACCATATTTTGCAGATTAAAACCACATTTAAGCAAGTTGAGTTTTTGGATTGAGTTCTTGTGACCAAGTGAAGTTTATCAAAACATATTTAGATGACGTAAATTTCAATTCAATAGAGACTTTTGTCATATGATTGTTGGATTTTGTTTAAATGCATTTGTTTAAGTCTTTCTTACAATTTTAACATGGGAGTGTGTATAAATATGAACGTATTTGCATGATTCAAATTTTAAACAAACTTAGATGCATTTTGTTTAACCTTTTCTTATTCTTTTATCATAGGATTTGAAGTGATTCTTATTTTTACACCCACTTGGCTGCAATATTTAACTAAGTATTTATTAGATATTCTTCCATATAAATACTTCGTTCTAAACCAGATAAACAAGACTTAAAAAATTGCATTTAATAACCTTAGCAATCTTGTAGGCAAACTTCCGTATACGACTTGGCAAGATATCAATAAAAGGAAAATATAAATGAACTAATGGTTTGAAATTCATTAAAATATATATGCATGAATAAAAATGGTATTACACAATAACTTATCACTATTTTGGTACTTAACCTTTCTGAAGCATAAATGCAAGATAAAAACTTCATATGGGCAAAAAAAATGATTAACAAAAAAATTACAAAATCTTAAAAAAAATTGGCGTTCTTACCATGGTTAAAGTCTGGTTCTCTACCTACACCCTTAAATGTATAAAGAAAACGACAAAGATGAACAGTCTCTCAAAATTTAAAGAATAATTCACGATAATGATTATAGCGACTGGAATTGTATAAGAAGATTCGTCCATTTAAACACGATAGAGCTCAACAAAAAATTCTTCATCTAAGTCCTGGATTTTCTCTCCCTCTCGTGAGTGAGTTTTACAATATTTTCTTTTAAAAAGTTATCCTTCAACTGTAGGGAGAGAAAAATTCCATATACACAATTTTTCTTTGCTAAAAAATTATCGAACAACTTGGGTAATCTTCCCTGCGCACGCAAAATCATCTGAAGAAGAGATATATTGAAATACAGTCAAATTTGAAAGAGAGAGAGAAATAGAGGAGAATTAATTAGTCATTCTACAATTAAGGGAGAGAGAGGGATATATCTCTGAGAGAGGGGATAGAGAAGGAAAATATTAAGTCATCCTACAATTAAGGGAGAGAAAGAGAGATGATCGTGAGAGAGGAGGGAGAGAGGGAAGAGAATAAGTCATCCTAAAATCAAGGGACAAGGAGCCCATTATTGGGCTCCATATCAAATCTATATATATATATATATATATATATATATATATATATATGTGTGTGTGTGTGTGTGTGTGTGTGTGTGTATGTATGTTAGGTTACGGATCAAAATAGATATTTGAAAATATTTGTGTTCGAATTGAAATTCCAATATTTTAAAATTCGAGTTTTTGTGTTCGTATCGAAATTTTGATACGGTACGGTATATATATTTTATTTTTAAGTTTGGATCGGATCAAATTTTTCAGTTACAAACGAATCAGATCAAATCGGTAGGGAATAGACTTGAGAAACGAATTCCTTTTTTACTTTTTTTTTTTTTTGTTATTCTCCTCTTTTTTATCAATTTTAAAAAAAAAAATGATGCACACTCGAATACTACACATCTTCAACCACAATCAAATATAATACTCTTTTAAGCTCAAATATAACACATTATATGATACTGAATGATTAAAATAATAAGGCAAATCACCATCAACAGAGTATCTAAAATACGGTGTATATATATTGTATATTTAAACAATCATTTTGAAATATGTAGATCAAAAGTGCAATATTAAAAATATATTGATCGTAATTCCAGACACAAGGTACACTATATTCAAACCATTGTTAAGAAAATGAAGATACATTTATAATGAAATTAAAAGATGAAACAAATTAAATTTAAATCATCTTGACAAACAACTAAACTGTTAACGTCTTAAAAACTTAATAAGATAAATAAAATTGTATTTGTATTCTTAAAAGGAAGATATATTAGTTATCGTATAATTGTACTTGAATTCAATTACATTATAATACAATTTGATTAATACAAAATAAATAATAATTAAATTTTAATATATATTTAATTCGATTATTTGGTTCAATTCGATAGGTTAATTTAAAAATATCCAGATCCGAACAAAAAAATTCGATTTCAGTATAATTAAAGTAAAAAAGTCAAATTTTTCAATTCAATTTTTTACGGTTGGAATTTTAGTACAGATTCGATAATCTCCAACTTTGTGAACAACCCCAATATATACTTATATTTCGCCAACAAATATTCAGTGTTGTGTACTCCGGGTCCACCAAATTTTTACCCTCTTTCCTTTTTGGTTTGTCCACCAAATTTTTCTTCATTCCTCTTTTGAAAATAAACTACACTCACAAATAAATAAATGAGTCTCACAATACCCACCACAGTACTCTTACTTTATCTATTTTATCTATTTTTTCAATAAAATATCAATTTTCATTAAAAATTGTGCCCAACAGTAAACGGGTAAAATTTACGTGGACAGAGTAAGTATAATTTAATTTGAAAAGTAATTTAATATATTTATTCTATTCTAAGATTAAAAATATAAAAACAAAATCTATATATATATATATATATATATATATATAAATAGAAGTGAGGAGAGGAGAGAGAAAAAGTTATTATTATTGGAGCAAGTGAAGTCCACTTGCTTTATGGTGCAATAGTGAGGCTCACTCTCCATCAAAGAGAGTGGATTAATTTTACCATTTTATTTAATTTTACTTTACATCAATAATCTTAAAATTTATTTAAGCTTTTTTATTTTAAATCTAATTTCAATACTCTATATATCAAATCAATTGTCTTTTGAACACTTTTAATTTAACATATATATTTCACATATAAAAAGAAAAATCATGTTTAAAATATTTGTTTATTATTTTTAAAGTGTTTTTATTGACTTTAACTATATGATTAATCGAATTTAAATAATTATTATTTAGACTATATAAGTTTTGATAAATATTAAAATTATTTTTATGAATTTTAGTATTTGTTGTGAATTTAGTACATAATTAAAATTGTATGATTAATTAAATAATTGTAATACATATATACAATATATTTTTACTTATTAATTGGTTTATGGATAAAATAAATTTAATATAAATATTTTTTTATAATTAATTTATTATACAATCTCGCGTTTAAAAAGTATAATATTCAATCCGTGCATCGCACGGGAGAAACACTAGTTTGTATAAAACAATGGCACGAGGTAGATTAATTTTCTCTATGGATCCTAAGCAAGACCCCTACATATGGAAAATATCACGGGCAAAAAGGCAACACTGATTAGAAACATAAGAGAGATGAGAGTACAAAGCAATTTTTACTAAAACAAGAATGCAACCATTTATCACAAATTCTATGAGACCATGTATGTCTCATTCTTGGATAAATACATAAAAACATACCACAAAATTTATACATCTATACACAACCACAATCATAATTGAAGAATGGTAGGCACATACACTACTTGATCAAATCAAAACACATACCAATTGAAATCTCAAATTTTCAAGCACGCTTATGGTTGTTTGGGTCTTTCAGAACACCAGGTGGTGCAGTTGGCATCGGAAAGTTGTTGAACTCAGCCCCACCGACCTCCACATACGGGCTCTGCAACGTTCAAAAGTTCACTCACAATATTATCATTATTATTACAAACAAACAACACAGATGAGCACATTTATCTGGCTTAAATAAACTCCAAAATCCTACGAAATATGATTACTTCCTCTTAATATATACACATAACATAATGATATAGAGCCCGTTGGTAGGTTTCTTATGGAACCCCAACACAGACATAAAACACTTGTACAATGTAGCATGGTACAAGTAATCTATGCTGATGTTAAGCACCATAGAACACCCCTCCCCCTCCAATATATATTGTCGAGGGACCAGTTATAACAAGATTGCAGGCAGCAGTGTTCACTCCCCCGAATAGAGCCAGTTTTAGCAGAGAATTTTGACCCTTCATCTTAGGTTGGGTTTTTCATTTGTGTTGGAATGAAGCTATACCTGGGCTACAGATGCATTATAAGATGACCCGTCTTCATTGTTTACAGATCTTGTAGATGTGGTTGGATGAGCATTGCTATTACTTGTTTCACTTCCATTCTTCAATTTGAGATTTGGATCCCCTGGCATGCTTTCATGCTCATTTCCATTAACTGCTTTCACCCTCTGAAAAGCATGACAAATTTCAAGCAAAAACCATTTTCCACAAACAAATTACGATAAATTAAATAGGATTTGGGCCCGTCTATTTTACCTGGAATATTTTTCCAAGGGTTTTCAAACCCTTTGCACGCAGGCGGAGCTCCTCTTTCTTTGCAGTGTTGTCTTGTAGAACCTAAGGAGATCATAAATATATCACAACCAAAGAAATATTATTGTGAAACAATAATGCAACAGTTTTAAGAGAGCAGATCCCAACCATCTGACAAACACGAGAAAGGGTGGCTTCTATATCAGCCACATTGAGCTTCCAAAGGGAGTCAATCATCACTTTCTTGTGTGACTGCATGTACTCCTCAAGTTCTTCCTCGGTGTAATTTCCTTCAGCACTGAGCTGTTTTTTCATGTCTTCTTGCAGCTGAATTAAAGCAATTGCACCTGAGATGACAACCGATATGATGTCGCGTGAGTATAATAGGAAAAAGCATTAACCATAATAACCTAATTCTTTATAGAAGGAATCATTACAGTCACCTACACAACACAGCTACATAACCAACTTTTCCTCACACTTTCAGACCAAACATATCTTGCAGTTGGGAGTTTGAAGCTTTGGCACAAACAAAACATTGTTTTAAAAAATTCTACTTTGTCTGACCAAATGACTAGTTACAACTTCAGACTGGATGCAAATGCATATCAACAGAGAACATATAATGAACTAGTATCTTGAAAAGAAATAAGATATGGTCATTTGTCATTTGAAACAAGAATATTAACCACTGATGGCTGTTGGCTGGCTTTACAACAAAAGTGCACCATACTGTGCTTGTTATGCAGGATCTCCTTTACATTGAAAGTTAGAAGTATGTCTGGTGGATTAAAAAAAGAAAAGAGGTTAAAAAGCTGCATTAAAGTAAAGAGGGATAAGGAAAACAAGGGATATATCAACTTAAATTTAAAATCCCACCAAAGCTTAGGAAAACCCTACGCACTGAGGCTACGAATCTCTCCTAGAATGGCGTGAATTGCGTGAACTTATATTTGTAAACTCTTCGATATGGTGAAACCATGTTGCATAAGAATTTTTCAGTTAAATAATTGTGAGTCATGACCAATTGTATGTCGAGATAAGGACTAACTGGTTTATATACTTATTCACACAAGTAATATCGACAAAATAAAAAAATTTAAATCTAAGAAAAAAATATTTTGCCAGGTTATGTTTGATGCAACTCTTTTTTCCTATACTATCATAATTATTATCAAACGGTTTTTCCATTTGCGATATCTTCTTCCTAACTGACTGTGTGGAGAGTTAGCACAATAACTGAGAAAGTGGCTGATGTTTGTTCTTTACATCTTCAAGTTCCTACATTCTACATATTTAGTCGCCGTTACATAGTTGAATTGACAAGTAACAGGAATTATAAAAGTGCCTGCACACTCCTAAGAATCTAAACAGCAATTGTTACAATGCAGACAAACAGACAGTGTCTGATCTGGCATACTAAGATACGAAAACAAAGGTAGTGTTCAATTCAAGGATAAGACCAAGCAAAAATCAACTTCTTGTAAAACCAGCAAATTAAAACTAACCTGTTGCAGCTGTTACTTGGGATTTAATAAAGTGTCCTTTATTTCGGAACCACTCAGCAACAAATGGTACACCCAAGTACATCACCTTCTTCCCAAGCTCTTTTGCTGCCTGCCTTGAATATATATACCCAATTGTACTAAGCATATCCACGCCATAAGCTGTAATAGAACATAAAATCATTAATACAGGGAGTTAAATGACGCAACAAACAAAGTGAAAGAAACACAATAGACTTGAGAAAATGCAAATTTGATATTTTCAGATGATAAAGCAAAGAATAATCCGTAAGGAAAGCTTTTTACCCTTGCAACCATCACATTATAGAAGATTATATGTGCCTCGAATAAGGAAACAAGACTTCAAATACTCATCTGCGTAAAGGAACTACAACTTCTTAAAGCTTATTTGTTGTTGCAATCAGATTATTTGAGAAACGCATACATGAAACTGTCTGGACATTTACACAATTAGCTTTGAATTTATTTAGGAGTCAAGTCAAAAACTTCATCTATATGTGTCTCTCAAAACTGTCTGGACATCCACTATGTGATCCTTCTTCACTGTTTGCAAACCTATCCTGGTTCTCTACAATTTACAGTGAGATAATTAAATCGACAATTCATGCAAATAATGATTTTCTTATGAATGGTAAAAAAATAACTTACAATCTTCACGTAAACTAATCCAACAACTATCCAGATAAGTTCTAAGTTGCAGCGTTCTAAATCACCTGAGGTTGCATTTGGATGGAGTCATTTGAAATACAAGGGATTTGAAAATGAATGGATTTGAGAATCCATGGATTTCAAATGACATGGTTTTACTAGGTATTTTAAATTCCTCCAATTTGCACTAGGATTAAAACTAGGAATTTGAAATCCATCCATTTAAATATTTTAGTCAAACAAGTGGAGTGGATTTAGGTTGTGGACTTAAAATCCATAGCCCAAATCCTTCAATCCAAACACAACTTAAAGGTTGGCCCCTATAATTGTTGACTTCAGGGGTTCACTGTA
Organism: Ballota nigra; assembly: GCA_947034835.1. Classification (NCBI taxonomy): domain Eukaryota; kingdom Viridiplantae; phylum Streptophyta; class Magnoliopsida; order Lamiales; family Lamiaceae; genus Ballota; species Ballota nigra. The sequence goes on along the minus strand of OX344721.1, from coordinate 117,114,125 downwards.
AATCTCAGACAACTCAAGACTAAATAAACAAAGGACTAAGGTCTTTTTTTCCAAACTATTTCCACAACTCCCAACATACAAAGGAATAAACCATGTATAAGGAGGGGGACAATGCTTTTCATTCAACGAAAATCTACCATTTGGAGGCCCAGGGAGGAGCATGTGCACAAAATAGATATGGAACAAAAGATACACAAAAAGCAGTAATAATATCTTACCAGCATTGGAAAGCCTTGCCACTTCAGCCACAGCATGGCGGACGAAGTCATCTTTATTTCCTTGGATGTACAGGTTGAGTTTATCTTTGAGTATACCAGCAAGCTTCTCTTCCCTTTCCTTTTGCACAGCCTAAAATTACAAGGAAATATGGAAAACTTACCAAAAATGTGAGATATAAAAAATAAAAACCGATAGAGAGAGGCAACTAATAAAAGCTTTATCCATCTTTTATAGGCAAATGCACGGACAATTCATCTCAACGTCAAAAATTGAATAATAATCTCCACGAAAGACTGGGTGACAAGTAATTAGTTACTGTCATCACCCTAGCAATCAATCAATATAATGCATAGATCTTTTGTGCCAAAGATAGTCAAATTCCAAAAGTAGGCTACTATATAAATTTCAAAAAGAAATTATGATTTATGAAGGGGGTGGGCCACCAGGGAACAGAATATTTTGTTAAAATTGAGGTTGCATACCCAAAGATACTCTCAGGAAAATAAGCTAAGAGCCCTAACTTAACCCAAAACCATGGTCAAAAGACAAATATTGACTCCCACAATTTATACTCATCCACAATTGCTTGTGGATCCGATGTGGGATCGTAACACTCTCCTTCCCAATTCCTTCTAGGAGAACACAATATATTACATATTATATCCATGTTCAGTTTCTTCGCCCCAACCACTCAAAACACATTCAAGCATTCCCACAGTATTCTACTCCCTCCGTCCCAATTTTGTTTTCCCGTTTGACTGTGCGCGGAGTTTAATGCAAGAGTTGAATTTTAGTATTTAAATGAATAAAGTAGTATTGGGAATGATAAATAGTGAATAAAGTAGTATTGGGAATAGTGAATAAAGTATTATTTAAATGAATAAAGTAGTTTCCATTTTAGGGATGGGAAAACAAAATTGGGACGGACCTTTTTGGCAAATGGGAAAACAAAACTGGGACGGAGGGAGTACATGGTTATTGAAATCTTCCAAATTCACTCTGATATCAATGGACGAGTCTTGGTTTTGAAAGGTTAGTAATCTGGACATTAGTTGAATGACATGAAGGAATATTTTGTTTTGGAATTTAATAGGTCCCCAAAAAGATCTGTGCATGGTTGGAAGAAGGGGTAGAATGTTATCAAATTTATATGGCACCTTAATTTTTTTTTTTTTTTTTTACAGAAAGTTGAATGTATTCAGAGACAATGAAGTCATTATAGTTCAAGCATTATTTCCCTTGAGTTTTACGAGAGGTAAATGCAATTCCAAACCTAGGTGTTGAAATCACTCAGACAGACAGACAAACCCCTGCGAGGTGATGTTATTATTCCAAACTTGTTAACACCAACAGCTTTCACAAAAAAGTGGCTCATTACCCTCTAACTCACAGCCCTAAGCTATCTTCAGTATAACTGTTTAAAGCAGTTTGCAAATCCAGTAACTGATCAACCTCAGCCATCTCTACGTTTATTTACCCGATGCAGAGAGCAGATTGAACATCATCTAGTCTAGAAAAGCAAAAAAAAAATGTTGGGCTCCCTTCCCAGTATAAAATGACATGTTCTGACCAGGCCACATAAAAGGACTTATGAAGCAAAAAGTACACCCATGTTGGTAACATATTTGATTAAACAGATAACAAGTGAAAATGTAGCTTAAATACAATGAACTAAGATGAAAAGAAATTTACCCGCATTTTTTCCTGCAACTTTTTGGTATCAAACTCTTCTCCTTCTGTGAAAACATCCATTGAAGCCATTGATGCCATGGCAAGCTGGCCAATGTATTCTTCAAAAAGCTCACTTCCAAAAAGCATGGCAAAGATTGCAGCAGGGTCGATGATTGAATCTCTGAAAGGAATTAACAGCAAAGAACAGCATTCTTAGAAATTGATAGTACCTCAAATTCTTAGAAGGAACCCCACTATCACGGGAAACAGACAAATAAGACATAATATTCAAAATAAACTTACGCTGAAATTCCAGATTTCCCATGAGCATCGTAAGTTTGTCTTTGTGACGGATCACTCAGCACTTGATATGCTTCACCCAAAATCTAAGTGCAATTGCAAAGCAAAGACTAACACTCAGTAAACACCAAACATGAATAAATCAAAACAGAAAACAAGAGATGTCCATTTCATCCTAACAAAGCCCCCTTCACTAAAACTCAGGAGAATTAGAGAGCTCACCTGAAATTTTTCCGCTGCGGAAGGATCATTTGGGTTTTTGTCCGGATGAACTTGCCTGGCCTACAAGTATTCCAACCCAACCCCACTTTAAATGTAGAACAATCCCCAAAATCAAATATAATCAGACATAAGGAAAATAGATAATTAGAACACTTCAATTACCAAAACCCAGAAATTCCAAACCGTGGCAACAAAGAAAATTATAGTTGATAATCATAAAGAAAAAACATTCAACGGTACCAATTCAGCAAAGAACAAAAAGTAGAGAATACAACTTGAGCATTCATATATGCCAATGATCCGGATACCGAGTAACCAAAAAAAAAAAAACAACTTGAGCATTCATATGAAAAATAGCAAATAAATCATTGAAGCTGGTGATATCAAATAATCATGACTGTTCAAATAAGAAACCCTAACCCATCAACAATAAGATGATACCTTAACATAATAAGCCTTCTTAATCTCGGCCTCCGTAGCCGTGGGGCTCACGCCCAGCACATCATAGTATTCAGTCTCCTTCACCATCGTTGCTACTCTAATTCCAATTTAAGATCACGATAACGATACTGATTTAATTACTGAAACGAGAAAAGAAGGATTAAATTCACGTTAACCTAGAATCAAAACGAAAAGGAGAAAACCCCCTTGGTAGAAATGGTATTAAATCTAAACGGGGAGAAATTGATGCTACAAATTTCAGAAATTCGGGATGAATTATTCCGAAACAGATCACCATTACCTGCTCAGCTAGCTTAGATTTACTCAGTTATGCCTCCACCTCCAATACCGTTGACTATGATATAAAAGAAAATTTGCTCTCAGTTTTGGCCCCCCCTAAAGTTATAGCCCTTATTCGAATATTATCGCAAATCGCAATGAATTATGCAACATTTTTTTTCTACATTATCGCCTTTTGGAATATGAAGGAGTGAAGGACTGCAAATTGTGATATTAAATTATTTTGTCGGGAGAAAGCTAGAGGAATTGTTTGGTCATTTTCCTGTGAAAAAATATTAATATATTTAAATTTAGTAAAAAAAACATCCGTCCACGAAAATTTTACCCGTTTACTGTCGGACACAGTTTTTCAATAAAAATTGGTATTTTATTGAAAAAGTGGATAAAGTAGATAAAGTAAGAGTATTGTGATAGATATTGTGGGATCATCTATTTGATTGTGAGTGTAGTTTATTTAAAAAAAAAGAGTAAAAATTTGGTGGACAGACCAAAAAGAAAAACGGATAAAAATTTAGTGGACGGAGAGAGTATTAATTTATTTATTTTTATACGTATGGAATAAAAATATTAATTGAAAGTTGTATAATCAACCTAAAACGGAGTATTATGGAAAAAGCATACCAAACTTTTTCAACTAAAAAAATAGTGACTTGTAAGTGAAAACAAAGATATCATTTTATAAATACATTAAATTGCATGGTGTATTAGAGATTAACTCTTGTCACTTTGATAATATAACAAAATTGTTTCCTCTTTTTCACCAATATACCTAATAAATATTAATCATCCTCTTGTGATAATAAATTTATTAATTATTAAGTAGTAGTAATAAATATTCATGTAAAAGAAGTATTAATTAAGGGTATAATCATCTTTTTATATCATACTTATTAAAATATTAATTTGTGTGAATTGATAAAATTAAATAGATAAAATTGAGGAATATTTTCTTGGAACGTACGTATATCTACATATATTTATATATTATTAACATTTTGTAATATAAATAAAACTAATCACAAATATTATGACTTGTGGAAGTGTTGTTTGAAAAGATTTCATATATGAGACAGAGCTCACTTTAAGATAAAGTATAGGGTGAACCTAGTTCATATATGAATTATTGAAAGATATTAGTTGTTTTCACTAAAAAATATTATTTATTTTCACTGAAGAGTCATAGTTGTTCAATAAAAACAAATTAATACCCTTCAGTGAAAACAACTAATATTTTTCAATGAAAACAACTAGACAAAGTATAGAGTGAAACTGGTTCATATAATAATTATTGAAGGGTATTAGTTGTTTTACTTAAAGAGTATTAGTGCTTTTCACTGAACAGTATTACTTGTTTACACAAAGTCTTAGTTGTTCAGTGAAAATAAATTAAGACTCTTCAGTGAAAACAATTAATACCCTTCGGTGAAAACAACTAATACTCTTCAATTAAAACAACTAATACTCCCTCCGTCTCAGGGGAATTTGCACCCCTGGGATGGCACACATATTAAGAAAAGTGTTAAAGTAATGGCATATGAGTAAATATGTGTATATTTATGTGAGTGTGCACGCAAATCGATGTTTCCTTTTTAGGTAGTGTGCAAATTGGTTTGGGACATCCAAAAAAGGAAAGTGTGCAAATTCGTCTGGGACGGAGGGAGTATCTTTCAAAAACTCGTGTATGAATCAATTTCACTCTATACATACTCTCCCTTTAATATCTAGATCTCACTTGGGTCACTTTGTTCTAAAATGTGATTTAGGTAGAATTATAAATTCACATGTAGTATTAATTATTTTCACTAAAGCGTATTACTCTTCACTGAAAGATATTAATTGCTAACTGTAAATAAAATAAGATTTTTCAGTAAAAATAACTCATATTTTTTAATGAAGGCAAAAACTTATATGAGACCGTCTCATGGTATGAGACAACACAACTAACACCTACCTCTATCAAAGTGTTAATGAGTCAATGCCCTAGTTATACCTATTCCTATTGTCTCATACAAAACCTACTCTTTAATGAATCATTTAATAATTCATGGATGAACAAATACATGTGCTCTACATTTGTAATGAAAGTCCATCTCAGGGGATTTATTACATCAGTCTAATAATATTCTCATATTAATCCTTATTTCCGTCATTTAAAAAAGAATTTAAAAACTCATTATTCCATTGACAACTCATCACAATACTCAATTTTACAATTGCCACATAAGCATTCTACTATATCTATAATACATAGATATAAACTTAATGAGAATACAATACAGATCTAGACTGAAAAGAAAAACATCATTAGAATGAATGAGAACACACATCTGTCCGTCACACATGTGACCGCCACACCGAAAAAAATTCCAGGAGCTAAATGTGAAAACTTTTTATCATAACATATGATATTTTAATTATATTAATGAGGCATCACAGAAGTCTGTATATGATAATTACCAACTACATAGAGGATCAGTATATGTATTCAACTTCACTCACAGAACAATAAATACAAAAACAAATGAAATGAACCTCCCACCTTTTCACAGTTCCTCAAAACCCAAACAAATTCTTTCTTCCGCTTCTCTGATTTAATTTATCTAAACCCCAAATTCTGAATGACCTGTAGTTATAAACTTATAATAATTGGATAATGTCTTGCTGAAACAAAATAAATGAAAATTGATACTATAAACTACACAAACTAGGATAACGAAAGCCGATGGCTACTCGATAAAACTCACCAAGCTTGGTATCATCAAGCGAAGCTGTTTTGAATTACTATTTTGGCGCACCAAGCTCGGGATCCTTAACTGGAATAGATTCTATTCTCTCCAGCAATCTGAATTCTTCTTCAGTCAAGCTGTTCTTTGCATGGGGTAGTGTTGCCTTTGTAGGAAGCTGCTTTTCAACTTCTACAGCCCAACTGTAAATCACCATGCCTACAACTGCAACGAGCATGCCCATAATGTTCTTGAAAGTCAACTCCGAGTCAAACAAAAGCCATCCCAACATAAGAACGCATACTGTCTTCATATGGCCCAGAACTTGAAAGGAAACAGCTGAAAAACGTCCAATGCAAAGGTACTGGCTAACGTTGCAGAATACCGCCAGAGAACACGATAGGAGTATAAACAACTGCACAAATTGTTAGATATAGAGATTGTTATTTATACATGGAGACTACTGCCATTTTGGTCTCATATGTTGTCTATTATCCAATTTTGGTCCTAAATTTTTTACTATTTTGATTTAGTCTCAATATAGTAAAAAAAAATTATAAATTTTGGTCTCTAAATTGCAGGAAAATTGAAAACGATTTTGTTTAATTTGGGGCCAAAATTATATAGTGGGCGAGTTACGGGGCCAAAATTGGACATTCGTGTGGCATAAGATGACGTCGTTTTCAATTTCCCAGCTATTATGGGTCAAAATTGGACATATTTTTCAATGTTGAGACTAAATCGAAATAGTTAAATTTTTGGGACCAAAATTGGACACAAGACAAGTTATGGGGCCAAAAAACGTTTTAACTCGTAATTGAGGCAACTTACCATGGCTCCAGTAGAGAAGTTGTAGTCAAAAATTAGGTTATCGGAAAGATAGTAGTCAACTATAGGACCCAGTATAAGAAGAGAGCAAGCTTGAATAGGAGTTGTTTTGCTCAATAATTCGAAAGATCCAATCGAGTACTTCTTCTGCAAGGAGCCTATTGACTGCAACCACAAGAACATCATCCAGTAAGTATTTAGTTAATGAGCACATTATACAAGTTCTTTATAGAATGGAGTAAGGGGTGTTATTTGGTAGCTTTTGAATGAAGGTAGCAGTAGTTTTTACACTTTACCACAGTTCCTTGACACAGAAGTGCAAAATAAGACCTTATTGAGGTAATATCTAAGTTGAATACAGCTATGAAAAAGATAGGCATGACTAATATACACAACTGAAGACATGAAGCACATAGTAATTTTAAGGAAAAAACTGTCACTTTTCTTGTATTAGAGACGGGCTGATTAGAAATTTGAGACTGAATCCACAACTTTGCTTTCTATTGTTATATTGATAAGTAGAGGAATAGTGTGTAGAGCAAGAACAGGTTACTCACGATTTGTTGTAAAGATGTTGCGACAACTGCGACACAAGCACATATGAATCCTTTGGCATTCACTTTTACGTCAGTCACAGTGCAAACACCCACACCTATAACCACAACCATGACTGCAACTTTAACTTCTTTCGAATACTGCTTGTTATGAAGGATCCATTCCATTACACACACCACTGGAATCATGCTCAATTTTGAGATCTACACAACCAGAAACAACAAATGATCAGTTGAACACAGACAGGATAAACTTACAGAGATGTAAGAAATTAACCATTACGAAAAGGATATTTCAACAATAAACTCTAACTTGTTTGTCTTGAGCTGCATATCCAGATATTTATTTTCAAGAACAGTAAAATGAATTGCAATTATTTACCAAAGATATAACTCACTGTTATTATGTAAAGATTCTATAGAAATTAATCTTAATGAACAAAGCCTAACTTGTCTAATGACAAACTTCACAGCACAATCTTTTTCTGCTTGCCCTTGATAAATCCTCAACAGAATGTTTATTCCTTCTTTTTATCTGTATATTTCGATCTTTTACGTATTTTGTTCAATGCTTTCATACATATTATACACAACACTTTATTCCACATCTGAATACTTTCTCATACGACGCACAATGTCATCTGAATAGTAATAATGATACTACAAGCAGATAACTAGTAAATGAAATATTTACGTAAGCTAGTGGAAAATAACAGTCCAAGATCAAGTAGCTACCAATATGTATTTTAATTTTTAATTAAATAATCATACTAATGTATACACAATAGTTATAATTTAATTATTTAATCCAATTGTTATTATTTATAAATTTAATAGGAATTTAAACCTAAGATACTTATGTACTTTTTCTGTATAATTATCAATTAGGAACTAAAATGTGATTAACTATTACATATAACAGTATATGTGAATCTAAATAAAAAAATAACACATGTTATTAGAATTATTATAAGAGTATAAATATATTTTATTAGTAATGACAATATAGCATGATTAGTTATTAAAAGCAATTAGAAGAGTTAAATGTCATTTGAGTTTACACGTATCAACTAGTACTAATAAATTCCTCATTAGTCATTACTAATACCAAATTATGAAATGACTAAATTTTAACAGTGTTATATTTTAGGATAAATATTGCTATAAATAATTTATCTTAATTAAGCATTCACATTATTATGAGGACTTCTCTTCTCAAATACATATTTTCGCATACAACAACTTGATTTCAGGCAACGGGACACATACTACATAATTTAAAAGACATTTCCTGCCAAGTGTTGGGATCATGAGCATGACCAAGTTCTGCTCGTGTTTTTCTAACTTCTAAGATTATTGTTTAGTCTGAATCAGCCAATAATAACAATCAGAAATTAAACAAGGAAACTCCAAAGCTGGGACGTCAAAATTAGCTATGCTCTATCCAATATGCATGACACATCAATTCAAAAAATGACAAATAACACACACGTACACGTACACATATACATATAAATACATACACCTTGGTTTTTTTTGTTTTTTATGACAGGTTTCCATCCACCCAGTAAGATGTGAAAGTGAATAACATTTCACCACCCAAAATGAAAGAAATAAGATATTTTGACAAGTAACAACTAAAAGTTACCATTTGCCATAGTTCCAAAATGCCAAAGCACAAAACATATATATCGACTGTTATTAAATCTTACTTGGTAAAATCCAACTGAGTTTAGCATGAGGCTGAAATTCATCCCCGTGATGGACATATTTGCTACAATTGAGAACCAAAGAAGCTCCCAAAAAGGAACGTGCTTTGATGCAGACAAGCCAGTAGCATTTGATATCATGCCAACAATTGCAGTAACAGCAAAATGGAAACCAGTCAATGTTGTAGCTGTAGAGAGGAAGACATAAAATAAAAACAAAGGTTATAATACAATTAAGGACATTAAATTAATTAAAAAATAGATCATTGAGATTGATAAATAAATTTCTTCACAAAAAATTATTTACAAAGATTGACATTTAAGAAAAATTTTGATATACAACATTGCAAATCAGCAACTATAAAAATATCATCAGAATCTGAAATAGCATAAAAAGAGAACTTAGAGATCTTTCTTATATGGAAGTGGGAGGGGAAATTCTACCATTTGAAGTTAAACCCCCAAACAAGCAAAGCATTTGTATTCAACACCAATTTTAAAAGTTACATCTTAGTTTCTTCACAAAACACACACATCAGGACTACTGAAAAATAGAAAACAAATATACTAAACCGGATTAAAAAAATACTAAAAAGCTGCAAAAATAGAACACATAAGATTTTGGGGTTGTTGTAGGTACAAAGTGCAAATAGGCCATCATGAAAAGATCTTATCCAGAAAAGAAGCAAAATACAAGTTGAGATCCTTTGGAATTAGCAGAATAATCATCAAACCTGTCTCACATTCAGCAAACGTTCAAGGAATAACTTCCAACAATTACATCAGTATGCAAACACAATTCCATATTTAAGGAGAGAAATCAGAAACACAAAAACAGCTCAAAAAAAAGCCAACAGATGATGGAGCTGCAATGCGATGCATCACATCCACAATCTACAACGAGATATGAGTAATTGAGAACGGACTAACCAAATTTGAAAGCATATCCATTGGTAGACATGAGTTGCTTATTCGCCATAATAATTCCGACGGAACTGACGACATTCATAGCCCACGCACCCATATCGGACACTGCCGAAACTGACTTCTTATCTCCCTCCATTTCTGATCTCTCCCTCTCTCCTCTCTCTAAAAACACACAAAAACCGCCCCAGCTACCTGCTACCCACAATAAACAACAAAATTCCCGCCGATTATCACAACTACAACAGAATTACAAACGAACAGATCCGCTCCTGGCAACGAAAAGCGGAAACAACGAGATTTATCAATACAGAGATCTCTAGCATCGAACAAGTATGTATACACTGAAAACGCCAAAAAAAAATAACAAAAATCGATTCAAAAAATCACAACCGACAATGATGACAGCCAATTACGCCGATGGAAGATTTAGAAACAATGGAATTCGAATTGCTAAAACAGCGACTCAGAGGGAAAACAGATCTGAGTGTGAATACAGATCTGAATGCGTGTAAAGGAGGAGAGAATTACAGATGTTTCACGCTTTTTACCTCCCTTAGTATAAAACTCCGCCCAATTTTTGGCTTAATAAAGAGAGAGAAAAGTGCCCTTGCCTATCGCGTCTATTAACGGCTCATTTCTTGCTTTATACACACCTATTTAACTTGAGGAATCTTTATAATTGAATATTATGTAATAATAATGGTGTGATAATGTAGGAAGATGTTTGATTTAAGTTTGGAGAAAATCGGATTTGATTTTTTGGAATTTTAAGACACTTCGGTTTCGAGATTATGCAATCCGAATTTCAACCGACATTATTATTACAAATATTTGTAAATTCTAATTATATCCGACGGGTCGTACGTGTTATCGTACAGTATTTTGTATCGACACGACTAGAGCAAACACATATGCGGTGCGATAAGAAGAATGCATATAAGCACATACGAACGCGATAACTTTTGTGTTGTTGAGACACGATAACGACGTCGTGTAAACACGGACGGCACACGATAATGACACAAATTTAAAATCAGATAAATATTTATTCAAATATAAAAAGTTAGAGTACGTTTTATTTGGAAATGGTTCATGATATCATTAAATTTCATGAACCTTTGTCTAATGTTTGATACTTTTGGTTAAATATTTAATACTCTTGGTCAAAATTTTAAATGTTGTTTTAAAACTTGATACTTTAAACTTAGACAAAATATAAAATGCAAATGGTTCATACACAAACCATTTGAAGGGTACTAGTTGTTTTCACTGAAGAGTATTATATGTTTTCACGGAAGGGAATTAGTTGAAATGTAATGGAGTATTAATTGGTTACTCTAAAGGGTATTAGTTGGTTACACTAAAAAATATTATCAAGTGATTCATGTATAAATCAATTTCACTCTATATACTATAGATACTCTTAACTTAAATATTATAATGTTGTATTTTTATATTAAATATGAATAATTTAAAAAGTTAAAAAATATTATTGATATTCTTGAATAATAATATGATATCATTGATCCTAATACTTGACTTTTCTGATGAAATTCTACTCTTGTCAAAAAATTATAGTTTAAAATTGTGAAACATGACAAAGTATAGAGTGAAACTGGTTCATGCATGGATCATTGAAGGGTATTAGTTATTTTTATTAAAGAATATTAGTTGTTTTCATTGAAGAGTATTATTTATTTTTACTGAAGACTAAAAAGGATAAAATAGTCAAATTACACACATTAATTGTTACGTAATGTCTAATTTCTTAATATGTGTGAAACGTGTTTTAATGACTAATAAAATGGGTAAGATTTTAATATAGTCATGTTAAGTCATGTATGTGAAACATTTTTTTTTTGAAAGACAAATAAAATGGGGTAAGATTTTAATATAGTCATATTAAGTCATACGTGTGAAACATTTTTGAATGACAAATAAAATGGAGTAAAATTTTAATATAGTCGTATTAATTGTTACTTAATGTCTAATTTCTTAAAATAGTCATATCACACATGTACTTTGCCTTTAAATACAGATTAGAATTTAAAGTAGAAATGTTCACTGTGACAAAATCATACACAAGGATCTTAGCCCTTCAAGATGGTATATATCTCTCTCTTTTTTTAACATAAATGTTCATTAACCAAAAAAAAGGTATGAGCAATACCCTGGGTACAAGAATCAAGAGGTTTTCAATGGTAATGAGAATGAGATTAAAAATTAGTATAATCCTCTATTATACTAATAGGGAGTTGGTCTTTGCTTATTTGTCATTATATGGTTGATTTTGCATACATGTCATCATGTGGTTGATTCTGCATATGTGGCATATGCTTATGTGTCATCTATGTCCTACGTGACATGCTTGTGAAAATCCTACGTGTCAATATTATGCTTATGTGTCATTATATAATAAAGAGTCTAATTTAAAAAATTAAGCAAATTCATGGATTCGAACACAAGACCACTTGGGTACAACTTATAATTTTAACCAACTAAGCTAAACTATGAATATATACAAATTTGGAATATCTATTGTATATAACTTGAGGCTATAAAAATATACTAAATTGAATTGATCAATTATATTTAAAACTCTAATTATATGAAACTTTAATGTTTAATTATTTTATTTTTATTGTCTCAATATATTTAAGGATTTTCAATTTAGAAATTCCTAATTTGTTAAAATAAATTAAAAATGGAATTAAATATATTAATTAATTTTGAATTTTTTATCGATTAAATGATTGATTGATTTTTTTAAAATAAAAAAATTAACATTTAACTGATAAATTTTTATTGTCTTGAAAACACAGTGCACCAAAATTTAATTATTTGATTTTTTTTAATCTCAAAACAAATTTAATATATCATTATATTGACCTAAATGTGTTTAACATGTGACATTATTTTGAATATATTTATTATATAATATAACTACATTAATTTTATGGTGAACAAATTTATAATGTTATTGTATATGTAATGCATAATGTATAATTAATATTTTATGAATATCCCGCGTAATACGCGGGACACTCATCTAGTTATATTAGTTCATGAGAATATGATCATTATCTTTCTTCCTAAATAAGAAAATCACTACTCTATTTTTATTACCCATTTTTCCTACTACAATCATCATTCTCAATCACTCCTCTATTCCTCCACCAACAACCACTTGTTGTCCACTTCTATTCCAAAATTAGGGCATGACACTAGCAATGCAACTATCATTGGAATCATTTATTCTCCACATATCATTTTTATTATAGAAATATAGATGGAAAATTAATTTTCATTCTCATTACCATTGAAGTATTGTTAACCAAGCGCCGCCAAAATTCTTCTTACATAAAGTTCAATAATTTAAGCAGCAAACTCCCACATTTAATCACATTCAACAACCAAAAATAAGAATGCCTCTAGGATTTAGCACTCAATCACAATATAATGAGTTTGCATATCGATTATCTTTCGCTTATAGCCAAGATCATATTGTTGCTTGTAACTCTTTGACAATTGTTCTCCTAGACACATCCAAGTTCCTAAACAATTTTGAATTCATCGTTTTCCTTAGCAGTTAAGTACCACATTCCCCTGTACATACCCCCCCCCCCCCCCCCCCCAAAAAAAAAATTACTAAAGAGGAGTAAGTTTTCTATGGGTAAGGAGGGAAGAACCATTTCGAGTCCCTCATTTCAACAATCCATCCAAAAATGATAATATACACAACATTCAAAGAACATGTCTAATGTTACATTATGTTCACCACATAAGACACAACTTAAATCATCATTGTCTGAGAGCAAGTTCCTCCTATAAAATTTCATTCGTGTCGGCACTCTCTCCATGATCACCCTCCACGCGTGAATCATCGTCTTCGTTGGGGCTATTTTGTTCCATATCATTGCACAACCAGCTTTCAGCTTCTCATCGATCACATTTGTTGACTTCCTTTGTTCAGAATCTTCCGTCTTCGAAAAAGCGTCATTTTCAAGTATCCTCAGTTCCTTGTTTCAATATGCTTTTTTTTAACAACAGAAGATGAAACATTATTCAATATTTAATCTTAATACGACATATTATCTAATGTATAATGTAGCATTAAATATGCATTATATTTGAATAATTTGAGTTTAATTATAATCACATAAAAGTGTTAATTGGGTGTAAGGTCAATTTTACCATTAAAATAAGATCATAAATTTATAGAAGATATAAAAAAAAAAATATTAGTTGAGATTAAAACACTTAAAATATTCTAAGGTGTAGATTAACTCTTAAAATAAGAGTTATGAGTACGCAAAATTTAGGGTGAACCACTTTCGTAGTATGAAATTTATATAATTTCATGTATTCGCTGATACTACTATATACATTCACTGATATTATTACTTGTATTCACTGATACTATAATATTTTATAGAGTAAAATGACATGGTATTAGTGAATTGATGTAATTGTATCAGTGGTTGCATGTAATGATATTAATTTCATACTATGAACAAGTTTTACATGAGGAGATCGACCTACTGTAATGAGAACAAAATTATTTTGAAATAGAGAATTTTGGTTCTGCCACGTCATCTTCTCGATTTTTTTTTGTACTCGATATTCGGCACAATGTTCTACTAATTTTGAGGACCCATAACCCACCATCCACTAGCGAGGGGGATCTCATTTTAAGCCAAAGATTTATTTTTCTACTCCATATTTGTCTTTATATAATATTAAGAATAAGAATTAAGATTAAGACTTAGATGACTTTGACGTTCTTCTTTATTTTTTTGAGCCCATGACTTTGACGTTCTTCTAAGATTACACGACTTTGACGTTCTTTACTTTAAAAGTGCCGGCAATTAATTTTAATTGACTATTAAAACTTCTTCAATATATAGTCAGGGGTCAGCGTATAGATAATAAATGTCATGTTAAATCAACGAGGAAACAGGAAGAAGTATTGGTAGGGGTGCCATTCAACTTCAAACAATAATTAATTATATATTAAAAGTAGAAGTTTTATGTGATTAAAATATTACTTTTAAAGAAATCTCAGTTCATTCAATATTAATTAACCTAAATATGTTGTGATTGGTTCTTTTCTTTCCATTTCGATAAATTGAGGTGAAACTTTGTAGAGAATAGTATATATTCAGAAATAATTTATGTAATATATGTAGAGTCATTTTTATAAATTCTACAAAAATATATATACCCTCGTACCACTAAAATAAATTTGGACAATTTTTTACGTATTGAAGTTATAAATTTTCTTGGCAAAAACTTCTCTGTCAAAGTGTTAATGAGTCAATGCCCTAATTACACTCGTTTTCATTGTCTCATGCCATGAGACGGTCTCATACAAGACCTACTTAATTTTCTTATATTCTTCCTAGTTTACTCTGAACACAACATAATAATAAAAAATAAAATGGGTAGGTCTTACATCAAAACAATGAGAATTGGTGTAACTAGGACATTAGCTCATTAACACTTTGGTAGGGATAGGTGTTAATTTGTGTTGTCTCATGCCATAAGACGGTCTCATATAAATTTTTGCCAAAAAAAAAATATATATATATATCATCAATTTTTTATTAAAAGTAAATGTAATAAATGTACACTTTGGTCAACTTAAAAATATTCAATGCTTTCAATAAGAAAATACGAAGACAAGTTTAAATGTACACTTTGGTCAACTTAAAAATATTCAATGCTTTCAATAAGAAAATACGAAGACAAGTTTATAACATGAGAATAATTATAGTCTTGTAAATTAATTTTACTGAACAATCAAAATAATATTAGTAGTTGTTTTAATTATAAAATATTATTACCAAATGAATACGAACAACTGATGTTATTAAAAAGACATATAATATAAAATGCAAATAAATTTCACAATAAAATTGAATCACATTATATATTTTTCTATATTTGAAACTCACGATAGTCCTTGCCAAAAAAAAAAAAAAAACCAAAAAACCTTACGATAGTGAAAAAGAAAGCCTATCTTAACGGTACAAATAGAGTATTTATCAATTGCAAACTTAATTGGCTTATTAGGCTATCGAGTAGGCTTAATTAACGCATTGATGGCCAGCTCGTTTCGTAAATTATACTTAAAACCATGTGAATTGCTTATAAACTAGGCTGATTATCAGGACTTATTTTGCAGAATATTAAGTAGGTTTCCTCCTTGGTGGATTTCAACAAGTAGCCAAATCACATTCTCTTAGAGATATAAATTATAATTAATTAAGCTGACAGTTTTATTGAGCTCAATTAACACTTTAACTTCGTTTTTAGATTTGCAGCTCAAATTAACTAAAGCAAGTTGTGATTAATCTCTCTACGTTATAAGGCAAAGTATAAAATGGAATTCGCTTTGAATGATATGAGTTGTTTCACTTAAAAAATATTATTATTTGTTTTTATTTGAGAATATTAATTTTGGAGGGTACATGTTTTCACTAAAGAGTGTGAATTGGAGGATACAAAGGGTATGAATAGTTTCACTAAAGGGTAATAGGATATGGATTGTTCTACTAAAAAGTATTGTAGGGTAATTTATGAATGAACAAGTTTCACACTATTCATGCTCATATTATTATTATGATTTTAGTATGTTTGATGTGAAACTTGTTCATAGTATGAAATTGATTATTTACTAACACTATTATATGTATTTGTTGATATCATATTATTTTATATTGTGATTTCAGTTTATAAATCTAATAATATTATTAGTGAATACTTATAATTGTATTAATATTAATAAATACATATAATAATGTAATATGAATTATGAAATTTGTTCATCAGAGATTCTGTGATATAGTTTTTATTATTGGGTGTGGAAAGACGTTCTTATTATAACCCCCATCTCATGCGGCGCTCATAAATTTAGAGTAAGTTTTAATGTTTAAATTTGCACCATGTATTATTTTAAAATCATGAGAGAATGAAAAATTGTGCGGCATTCCTTTTTAATTGCGTCATTGTAATATTAATATCGAACCCTCTATCACGTGGAACAAATCTTATATCAAATTAATACGTGAATCACTAATGTAATAATAACATATAAACAAACATAAACAATCAATTAAAATTACAGTGAACCCCTATTTATGTGTTATTGTCATATTAGTGATGGATATATAAGTTTATATCCACGAAAATAATATTGTTTGCACTACACCGAATTTCAAATATACTGCTTCATGTTCAAATTGACAATATGTGTATGTAATGTAATGAAATTTGAAAATAAAATTGTAATCGATAAATCTTAGAAAAAGATTTTCGGGAGATTATCTTTAATAAAGTAGAAATGTTCTACTTTAATTCATTATAGACTTACTTCAAATAAATATTAGAGCGCCAACATTTCTTTTTAAACGAAATTAAAGTTAACTAGTACATATCATCAATATGAAAAGGAAGGAATGATTTGATTTTAAATGGTATTAACCTCTTAATGAGTATGATAGTCGAGAATATCAAATCTAAACTTTGAAGTTGATTTTACGTGAAGAAAGCTAGGTGTTCTAATTTTTTATTTAGTGATTGACTTATAAATTCAGAAATGATTTTAGGTTGCTCATTCTTGTAAATTTGTAGTAATTGTTTTTTGGGTATATTTTGTACCCTATTTGTTAAATAAAATTCTTTTTATTGACAATTTTTTTTTTTAAGTATATGACACCGTTAAAATTTATTTGAAGGGTATTAGTTGTTTCATTGAAGGATATTAATTATTTTCATTAAAAAAATATTAGTTATGTATGGAATTAGTTTTTGCTAAAATGTATTTCACTAAAATATATTAGTATTTCTACTAAAAAAATATATTTATTGCAAACAAATTTTACACTTATACATATTTACATGTCATATAATTATACAAGTGGACCTTAGTCTTTCAATAAGATGTTTATACACGTGGATCTTAGTCTTTCAAAAAGATGTTTAACTTCAAGATGATACATTAACAAAACAAACTCTCCTTTAATGTACTCCCTCCGTCCCAGAGGAATTTGCACCCCTGGGATGACACACATATTAAGGAAAGTGATAAAGTAGTGGCATATGGGTAAATATGTGTATATTTATGTGAGTGTGCACACAAATCGATGTTTCCTTTTTAGGTAGTGTGCAAATTGGTTTGGAACATCCAAAAAAGGAAAGTGTGCAAATTCGTCTGGGACGGAGGGAGTATATAATATTACTCACTCGTAAGCATATTGATTGGACATTAATCTTATTGAAACCTCAATACCCACACTATCACAATGAATTTGGATTACAAAATTCCACATGGATTTTAAAAATCAAAATCTAAAAAATATTCACACTCAATCAAACATTCCAGGTTGAGGCATTGACGTCTAGTGAGACCACAGTAAGAATGTAAGATAGGTAAAATTTATTAAGTAATAAAAAAATAAGTATGGATTAATGAATAAAAATATTAATTTAGAATATGAGAGTGCACACTCTATACGTAGGGGTGCACATATATAGAATTTTGATACTTTTCAATCTATCAAAATATATGGTAATGAAATACTATACTATACAATTTGATTTATTTATTTAGTACGAAGCCATTAATTTTCTTTCACACCTTTTACAGTTGAGCAGGACTTCTATGTGTAATAATTAATAATAGGCTTATATAGTATGTTACTATTCATATAAAATAGTTTGAAATGGAATATTGTGCTCTATGATCATTAGCATCCTCAGAGGGAATATTTGTGCCAATCAATAGAAATAAACACAATCAACACAACACACACTAAAGTAGCACATGTAATAAGCCATAATATTCACATGCATCACGTGACTATAATAATATGCAATGCATGTTTCCATTATTGAAATTTCCACATCATGTATTAGTTGCCCACAAATTTTTTCTAAGAACAAGTTTTAGTGTATAAACCTATAACATTATATGTATTTACTTATATAATTACATGTATTTACTGGTACCATGAGACTTATAAACTGAAATTACAGTATAAAATATAATAATATTATTAAATATATACAATAGTTACAGTAAATCCATGTAATAATATTTAATGTTATACTTATATATGAGCAAGTTTTACACGAGACTAAAATCTACCCTTAATTGCAATAAAGGATACCCAGTCCTTCAACTTCGTGTAATTTAACACAACATATATAATACATTCATAATTTCATATCAAACATCAAAATACATATATATATATATATATATATATATATATATAATATTAATATTAATATTAATATATGAGTAGATTTTATATAAAAATAGTTCATGATAAACTTATCATGAAACTGTGTTAAAATATCAAATATGTGACTAGAAGTATCAAAAAGTTCATCAAGAGTATCATTAATTTGGGTTCAAGAAAATTTACAACAATTACAATATAATATCATTGACCAGATTAATGATGCTCCTGATAAGATTATTGATATTCATAATTAAATATATTGTTATTGATGTAAATTTTTTTAAACCTCAAAATAAAATTATTAACATTTCTAATTAAATATTTAATATTTTAAAATTGTTTCATGATAAGTTTATCATGAACTATTTTCATATAATAATTTGTCTTTAATATATTTCATAATGCAAATGTACGTAATCTGTAATTTAATGGAGTAACGCATTAGTTACCCCACCTGAATAAACACTAAATCCGAGTAATTAAGCTTGGAGATGTAATACTTTTATTATCCTCATGTTTGTCGAAACCTAGCTAGAACATAAATATAAATTACCTAAGTATAAATTATTGTGTAATCGGCTTGATGAAACGTGTTAAACATTGTTCCTTACTTCCTTGATAATTTGGGATTTGACGATTAGATTTAGAAATTCGAAAGCTAAATATGATTCTAGTTTTAAATTAGAGTTCAATTTTTAAAAATTCAATACATCCACCAGCCCGTTAGGGGTGAAAATAGATTGACCCGAGCTAGGTTTATCGTTGAACGGTCTGGGCCTACTATTTAATTTTTGAGTCTAAGTCTGACTTGTTAACTGTCATAGGCATTTTTCCGAGCCTTAATCTAACCTTTTTAATAAATAGGTTTGGTCTGAAAGCCTTTTAGGGATCTTTTTAATCATGTTTACAAAATTATATTTAATAATTATATTATTAGTAAATCATAACAATTAACTATTTAAATCTTAAAATGAAGAATAAAAATAATTTACTAAAGGATTATCAAATAATAGCATAATAACAAATTCAAATAATATTTTAATTTATATTTAACAATATTTTTACACATATATATATTAAATATTTATTATATTATATATGTATTGTATTATTATATATTATATTATATATATATATATATATATATATATATATCAATATAGTTAAATAAGTCGGCCTGTTGGGCACTTGGGCTTAAAAGGCTTACAAAAAAATTTAAGTCTGGCCTATTTAAATAAATAGGCTTTTAAAAAGCTTGAGTCTGGCTCGTTTATTAAACGAGCCGAGTCGAGTCGAGCCGAACTGAGCTTTAGGTAGGCCAAGTCATAGGCCCCTGTCGGGTAGTCTAACCTATTCCCATCCCTATTATCCGTACAATCAATTGTTTTTATTTTGGTTTGAATTCAGGTATTCAAATTTATTTTTTAAAAAAAAACTATTTTGTTTCGGTCTTTTCAATTAATATGAAAACCAAAAAACCCACTAATTTTACACATATAAGTAAATACATTCTAAATCTATTATTGTATATTAAAATGATCATAAGTGTTATAATGTGATATCAAATATTAGTTTCACTCTGATTTTATTATTTTTATATTTCCAGATAATAATGTTTTTTTTAAATGTATAGTAAAAATGTACTTATAGTTATGATGATTAGAAGAGTAAAATTTTGACAGATCATCTCATCTGCCTATTGAAAATTTGAAACCTAAGAGAACTAGATGCCAATTTGTCATCTATCTCTCTGCCCATGTTATGCATTATGGTGTAAAATTGTCTTTTACAAACATTGCGCTAATACATGGGATCTCTCATTAATGAAAAATTTATTTTTAAGTTCAGGAGCTTAAAAATAAGATCATAACATTTTTCACCTGTATATTATGGTGCTCAATTGTAAGTTATTAGATGCTGTAGGCATATAATTGAGCTTAAACTGAATATTAAAATTTAAACAGTCATTCAAAAGGCAGGAATTCAAAATCAATTGGGGATAATAATAACTTAACACGTAAAAACTACAAAATACATAGATTTTGTGTAGGTTGCAACTGATTGTGGTGTTTGGGAATCTTCTTCGCAATCCGTTTTTTATTCGTTATAATGTTAATGTTGAAGTACATTATTTTAAAGATAAAAATTTGTGTTAATTTGAGTTTACGTAAATTTAGTTAGTCACTGTTATGGATATTCACTAATACTATTTAAAAAATTTAAAGAGTGAAAATGCATATGCATAACAAATATAACAATAATCGAATCCACAAGAGACCTACTCTTTTTCATTAAGGTTGTTTGGTTTTTTTATAAATTTTATAATTGGTCGATAACTTTTGTTATTTTTTATAGATTCGAAAAAATCGATTTACGGTCAAGTGAAATTGATATACTATATTAATAATTTTATTAAAGCTCATTTACCTATAATCGAGAGGTGATGACTTTGATTCACAATTTAAAAAAAAAAAGGAGTGAAAATTTATTTCCATATTGTATTTCGTATTTGACACGATAACAATAATAAGACACCAACGAACACAAAAAAATTCATGTTCACATGATACGATGTGACATAATGAAGAAAAAATTAACTAAATTCACATTATCTTATTATATGTTAATACCGATATGACACAATATAAGATATAAAACCACTACTAAAATTACAAAATACTAAAGAGTAATTCTCTTGTGCACTTGGTGTATGATGCACTTACTCAACAGTTGACCCTATTTACACTGAAAAGTTTGTTCCAATTGTACTGAAAAATTTACACTGAAAATCAGTTTTTAGTGTAAACTTTTCAGTGTAATCCAACCACACTTTTCAGTGTAATTGAAATAAACTTTTCAATATAAACATGGTCAATTGTTGAGTGAGTGCACCGTACACTTGGTGCATATGAGAGTTTGTCAATACTAGAAATTATTTGTACAATTAAGTTTACTTTCCATGTTTAATTGGTTGACACGAACACAACATGAATTTTGTATTTTTGATCATTTCAACAATAACAACAAACACATGATAAATTACATTATCCCACAATTTTTATCTTGTATCGTATTCAAAATTGTCACTTGTAATCTTTTGATATTTCAGTTGCAAAATCAAGAACTAGTTAATTATATGACTAAAACATATTGTCTTCTTTTCGGGATTTTTTGATACACGGTGAGATAACATCTTATGTCATACTATTAAAAAAGAATGGTATAACATCGATCAATGCCAAAAACTTGTGTGAGGCCGTCTTATAGTATGAGACAACACAAATTAACATTTAACATGCCCAATTTATACCTTATACCATTTCATAGCATGAGACGGTTTCACATGAAGCCTCATAATCAATTAATTAAATTATTTACAGGTGACAGCAATATTTTTTGTCGTTTGAAATGAATGACATATGATTAACCAGCTAATTGAATACAATTAGTTACGTTTAATTTATATCTGTAATATAATGCAACATCTTCCAGTTATAATGAAAATACTGTCAAGACTTGAAGCGTCTAAACTTCTAAAAATTGAGGGAGTGACACTACAAAAAAAACACTGTTTTGCGACGAAATTTGCGACGGAAAATCCGTCACAAACAGTGTTTTGCGACGGATTCTGCGACGGACACGTATCCGTTCCTAAAATACTCGTAGCTAATTTTTGCGACGGATTTGGCCGTCCGTCGCAAATTAACGACGGGTATATGCAAATATTTTTAAACCAAGTAGTACTACTTCCGCTGCGACGAGACTAGTTTGAACTTCATTGCGTTCTCCTCTAGATTATCCTGTAAGCATAAATTTAAATTTATGCATGGATCTTGAAACTTCATGATTTTCACATCCATAAATCAATAAATCATGAATTAAATAATCAGAGTACTAACCTTGAGCAACAATAATAATTCTTTTGATGGAATTGTATTTCTCTCTCTTGGCCTTCATAAATCACAGGACATAAAACTTAAGTGATAGAATTAAAAAATTCATATTCGTAGGAATAATCTGTGTCTTTTATAGGCAGAGAGAGTAGTAGTTTTTTATTCTCCAAGAATTAGTTTCTTATCTTTCAAGAAACTTATTCTCCAAGAAACTGCTCATAAGATAACTCAATCACACGGTCTATCAACGTGAAAATTCGTTATGATCTTTTCCTAATTGACCAAATCAAATATTATTTAAACCTTAATATTATATATTTAAGTTAATAATTAAATATCTAATTAATTTATTATGTGGCACGTGGGTCACAAAATCTTACATTCTCCCACTTGCACAATGTGGCAGAATACATCTTCATGGCATAAATAATAACATAATGTGCACATCACATGATATCTTTATTGGTCAAATCATGATGTCATTATTATGTATATACTAACACGAGTCATGGCGGTTCTACATCATTTACTCGACATAGTCCCTTCCGTGTACCACAATGTTAGTTTTCAACTTAATATGACTCATAAATAGAAAATAGTAGATCATTTAAACGTCTCGATTAGAGACCAAATCCTATTAAACTTTATGTCAACCATTCATGTATACGTTAATGACAAGATAGGATATTATTCAGTATCAAAAACAAAACATAAAAGAGCTCAAAGGGTCAAATACATATCATAGATTCATTAAGGTTTTCAATAATGCCCATTCTTTCGACATGTCCAATAAATGTCCTTGGAGGTAGTTCTTTCGTTAATGAATCATCAATCAACACCTTTTATTTCTGAACTTCTTCTTTGACGACAAAATACTTCAATTCCATATGTTTAACATATTTGGAATACTTGTCATTCTTAGAGAAGAATAATGCTACATAATTATCACAATAAGTTTTCAGCGGCTTGGCAATACTGTCGACTATTCCAAGTCCTGAAATAAGATTATGTAGTCAATTCCTTGAATTGTGACTTACAAAAAAAAAATATGCCACAAATTCAACTTTAATTCAGCAATTACAGACTGCTTCACATTCTTTATTGTGATTGCTCCTCCGCCTAATAGGAGTAAACAACTAAACATGGACTTTCGGATGTCAACACATCCATCATAATCTGAATCTGAATATCTAATCACCTCTAGATGATCAAATTTCCAATAAATAAACATAATGAATATCTTTCATTTGTTCACGTTCCAATTCATTATTTGGACATTACTAAGGCTTAAATTGTCTCCCTTATGGATTGGAACGATGCTTGCTGAACACTTTTTCATCCTAAATCTCTTGAGAACTTTATTTATGAGTATCTTTTTTAGATAGCTTTAACATTCATGTGATCTATCCCGAAATATTTTCATTCCGATCACATAGGCTGTCTCTCTCATATTTTTTATTTCAAAGTTCTTAGAGATATATTTCTTGGTTTTATACATGATACCAAGATTATTCGTTAAACCAATATACAAAATAAAAATTAACTTGCTCCCACTGACCTTAAGATATATACACCGATTAAACAGTGATTTTCTTAAATCTAAAGGAAGCAATGACATCGTTGCACTTGAGATACCATTGATGGGAAGTTTGCTTAAGTCCGTATATTGATTTGTGTACATTTACACACCCTATGTTCATTTACTTCAATAGAAATAAACCTTCAGGTTGATCCATACATTTTGTTCACTAAATTCCCATTCAAAAGTCGTTATAACATCAATTTGATGTAACTCTAAATCATAATGAGTCACCAAAGTCATAAAAATTCTCAGGATTCCTTACGAGACGATGTTGAGAATGTCTCTTTGTAATCAATGCCACTTTTCTGAGTAAAATCTTTGGCAATAAGTCTAACTTTATATCTTTCGAAATCGCCGTTTGAGTCTCTTTGGTCTTAAAGACCCATTTACATCCAACTCTATTGCAACCTTTTGGCAATTCGATAAGATCCCAGACTTCATTATGATCCATTGATTTCAGCTCTTCTTTCAAGCATCTAACCACTTAATAGAAATATTATTTTCCATGTCTTATGAAAATGAAACTGGATCATTATCATTAACTCTTATGTCAAATTCTGCTCCTTATAGGTAAACCATATACTCTTCAGAAATAACAGAGTTTCTTTATCTTTCAAAACTTCTTAATGTTATTTCTTTTGGTTCATCTGCTAAAGGGTCATTGAAAACAGGTCCACTGATAGCATGTTCATTATTGAGAGTGTTGTCGTTTATATGTTGTTCTTGTAAGTTGTCTGGTAGTTCAACAACAAGAACAACAATATGAGAAGAAGTATTGGGTAGAGAATTATCAACCCTTGCTTCTTTAATGACCACCCTTTCGTGGATCTATACTCCCACTATTTTAACTATTCTCAATGAACCTAACATTTCCAGTTTCAACAATTTTCGTACTATGATTAGGACAGTAAAACCTATAACCTTTACAATTTCCTGGATAACCGAAACCACTTATGATTCTTGGATCCAATTCATTATAATGTGGATTGTAAATTTTTTATTCTGTTGAGCAACCCTAAACATGCAGGTGCCTTAAATTAGGTTTCCTACCCGTCCACAGTTCAAAATGAGTCTTAGGAACTGCTTTTCTAGGAACCTTATTTAACACATACAACAGTTTTCAATGCATACATCCACAATGAAATGGGTAAAAAGGAATTACTTAAAGTATTCCTAATCATATCCATTAGAGTACAATTACGTCTTTCTGCTACACCATACTGTTGTGGTGTAACTGGCATAGTGCATTGAGCACAAATACCATGTTTTTCAAGGAATTTATCGAACAAATATGGAAATTATCCTGATTCAAAAAAATTTACCACCTCTGTCAGATCTAATGATTTTCACCTTCCTATCCAATTGTCTTCCAACCTCATTAATAAATACTTTTAAAGTATTTATAGATTGAAAATTTTCTTGTAATAGATAGAGATAATCATAATGTGAAAATTCATTGATAAAGGTGATAAAATATTTTGCATTCAAAAGAAGGCACATAAAGGACCTACATATATTGGTGTGTATCATTTCAAGAAGTAGTGTGCTTCTTGTGGCTTCTTTCTCTGTGTGTGTTGTTTGCTTTCCTTTAATACAATTCACACAAATACCAAGATCAGTAAATCTAAATCATGAAGGATTTCATTATTTACTAATCTTTGTAATCGTTTTTTGAGATTTTTTCCCAAACGTTTATGCCCAAGAAAACAAGACTTTCATTGACAAAGGCACATTTAGTTCCAATATTATAATGCATGGTAAAAAAAGGTCTCAACAAAGATAATTAAGCTTAAACCTATAAAAGTCATAATTAAGGATGTCAAAGCCGGTAAGCAGATTTTGTTTAAACAAAGTTAAATTTCTATTTTTAAATTTCAAACGATATCCAACATAATCAAGTTTGAAAAAGAAAACTAAATTAAGGAAAATAGAAGGAGCATAAAAGTTTCAAACAAATCTAAGTGATATCCGGTATCCAAAATCAAACTATAAATTCCAATGAATTCAGTAAAAGCTAATAATCGATTACCCATATAGAATTTATGATTTGGGTTGTAACGAATCTCTGCATCATTTTTTTGAAACATTATTGGTATAGTCAGAATCAAGCAACCACATATTTATAGGAACTCTGGCCAAATTAGATTCGAAAGATATTAAGACATTAAGTATATATATATATATATATATATATATATATATATATATATATATATATATATATATATATATATATATATATATATATATATATATTCGAATGAGGCCTTATGTTTCTGACAATTCTCTTAAAGTGTTCAGACTTCTTACAAAATTGACACTAGATATTGTCATGTTCCTTTGGACATAAGACTCGTTTATCTTAAGCGGCCCCTTGCCCCTTTCTTATGGCTTTCTTACAAACTTCTTGATATCAATTCATTGACATGTTCATTAATGCTACGAGAACCATCAAACTTTATGGTGGTTGACGTATCAGTTAATGTCACATTAAGAGAGTCATCAGCAATCCGAGACGTTCTTTCATAATTGCTAAAATTATTTGGCACTTCCAATTTAAGGAATGGTAGACTTAATATTGTCAGTTGCATTCATTCGCACAAACATAAGACTTAGTTTGTTCGATTTACCTAAGCATCATAGGGAAATCTTTCATCAACATTGCTAATATCACCAATAACAGACTTTTGGATCATAATCCAAAACACCAAGGTGAAATAAGTTTAGTCTATTCAACAAACTAAGTGAGCGAATGAAGAACGACAGTAAGAATAATTTAATTAATTCACATTAATGTTGTAATATACTTAAAACAGATCCAGGATGAATAACAATAAATGTACAATGATGTTCACCTTTGGGTGATACACCAATACACAATCATAAACATAATGATGCTTGAAATATTTCATAATTTGATAATTGTATATGGTCATCTTAATTCTTTTGTTATCTTTGGATATACAAAAGATATCGCATAATATACCAATTATCACATTTATTTTCATAATTTATAAGGACAAGTGAATAACCTTTGGGTGACTCTTAGTGCCTTATAATTATGAAATTTAATTACCCATAAATTATTTAAATCAAGCATCACCTTATTATGGATAATTAAAATTAATTATACGATTTCAAATTTATTAATCTTTCTGGTCAGACCACTTTGGTGATTAACAAACCAACGTTAAATAAATTAAAATCACATAATAATGATCATCATTATTTAATAAGATTAACATAAAATATTCCATTACATAAAACACATAAAATGGGATGTAAAATCTTATTATGTAGTCGTAAAGATTAAGCAGAATTTGTAAAATTAATTTCATCATAAACTTTAGCCAAACTCATAGTCAAAACTGGTGGACAACCGTCCAAATAAATAATTGATTTTGACTCCTTTATATTTTATAATATTTATTTAATTATTATCATATCACATACGCATAATTATAAATTTGCATAAGTATGAGTTGTATTTCACAACCATTATCAATTTACTTAAATGCTCCAAAACTCATTAGAAAGCTTATCATGAAGATATGATAAAATCATGGTTAACATTAGGAAGGACAGTTATCAAATTACTATTACAAATTAATTTAAGTAAAGTAACATTAGTACAAACCACAAATATATATGTATATACACAACTTATTAGCAAAACCTCTATTTCATACAAGGTTTAAATTATGTATATACATGATTGTACATACACAATTAGTAAGCCACAGTCATAATATATTATAAAATATATACCTATTTAAAGTGGGCATATGCATGCATTTACAACAAATTATAGAACTTGATCACGTAACTTGCGGCGGAAAACATACATATAAACAACATAAATGTTTGTTTCGGAAAAATAACATGATCGGCCGAAATACTATTAATTGAAATTAATTCAATTTCAATTATTTACACTAATAAATTCATAAACGTTTAATTCCTCAATTAATAAATCATATATGAGGAATGAAAAATCATGAGTTCCTAAACCATGCTCTGATACCACATGTAAGCATAAATTTAAATTTATGCATGGATCTTGAAACTTCATGATTTTCACATCCATAAATCAATAAATCATGAATTAAATAATCAGCGTACTAACCTTGAGCAACAATAATAATTATTCTGATGGAATTGTATTTCTCTCTCTTGGCCTTCATAAATCACAGGACATAAAACTTAAGTGATAGAATTAAAAAAATTCTATTCGTATGAATAATCTGTGTCTTTTATAGGCAGAGAGAGGAGTAGTTTCTTATTCTCCAAGAATTAGTTTCTTATCTTTCAAGAAACTTATTCTCCAAGAAACTGCTCATAAGGTAACTTAATCACACGGTCTATCAACGTGAAGATTCGTTATGATCTTTTCCTAATTGACCAAATCAAATATTATTTAAACCTTAATATTATATATTTAAGTTAATAATTAAATATCTAATTAATTCATTATGTGGCACGTGGGTCACAAAATCTTACATATCCCTCATTATCTCTGTAATAATGGCGGAAACCTTGTGACCGGGAATGATGCTACAAAATAGTATTTCAACATTGCCACTGTCATTGCCCTCCTCGACTCGCCTCCTCATCACTCGGAGGCTGCTGACTGTCATTGCCACTGCCTTGTCCACTCATCTATAACAAAATTCACGAATATTATTCGAAATAGTTATATATTATTCACTAATATTACTAAACTAAAATCTAACAACTAATATTATTCAAATTACTCAACTAAAACAACTAATACATAATTCAAACTACCTACTAAACTAAATTCGATCAACTAAATTAAAATCAATCAACTAATATTATTTTGTAAAATTATTAAACTTAAATCAAGCAACTAATATTATTTAAAATCATTAAACTAAAATCAAACAACTAATACATAATTCAAACTACCTACTCAACTAAATTCGATCAACTAAATTAAAATCAATCAACTAATATTATTTTGTAAAATTATTAAACTTAAATCAAGCAACTAATATTATTTAAAATCATTAAACTTTAATCAAACAACTAATATAATTCAAACTACCTACTCAACTAAATTCAATCAACTAAATTAAAATCAATCAACTAATATTATTTTGTAAAATTATTAAACTAAAATAAAAAATATAATATAAACTTAACAATTCAACTAAAATCAATTCTAAACTTAAAAAAATATAAACATGCTTTGAAATTAAATTTTAAACGATAAAAATGAAGAAAACTTACTATTTGATGAAGAAACGAGCACTCGGTGGGGACGGATTGGCTCTACAGCGACTGCACCCGATTTCTCTTTTTTTTTTCTCTTTTTCCTCCTCTTCTTCTTCTTCTTCTTTCTATTTTTCCGCCTGCGTCGCTGGTTTTATAAGGAGGGGAACCTGTCCGTCGCAAATTGCGACCGTTAAACTCCCAAACGACATCATTTTTTGCAGATTTGCGACGGCTTGTCCGTCGCAAACTTGAAAATTAAATTTTTGCGACCGTCACAAAAAGATATGTGGTGACGATGAAAGGATGTTGTCACAATAGTTAGTGACGAAACATATTTGTCGTTGTCGTGACAAATATATCATCACTATTACTCCATATTTTCATCACCAAATTTTTTTTTGACACAATATCCTTACATTATTTGTTTGACGTGACAAAATCTATTTGTCACTAAAGATAATGTTATTGTGATAAATTTATCGTCACTATAACCCTATCTTTTTTTCAGCTAAATTATTTTTCGTCATAACATCCACATATTTTTGTTATTTCACGTGACAAAACATATTTGTCATTATAAATAATGTTGTCATGATGAAATTATTGTCACTATAACTAAATATTTTCATCACCCAAATTATTTTTTGTCACAACATCCTTAGTTTTTTATAGTTTTGCGTGACAAAACTTATTTGTCGCCAAAGATAGTATTGGTGTGATGAATTTATCGTCACTATACCTATCTATTTTCGTAACACAAATTATTTTTTGTCACAACAACCTTCTATTTTTCTTGTTTGACGTGACAAACCTATTATCACAATAAATAATGTTATCGTGATAAAAATTATTGTCACTATAATCAAATATTTTTGTCACCCAAATTAGTTATTTGTCACAATATCCTTGAATTTTTATTTTTTCTTGTGACAAAATATATTTGTCGCTGTGGATGATATTTTCATGACAAACTTATTGTCACTATAATCTTATATTTTCATCACCCAATTTATTTTTTGTAATAATAATTTTTTTTATTTTTTATTTAACGTGAAAAAACATATTTGTCATATAAATTTATTTTCGTTACAAGAAAAATTCTTTGTTTGGGTTGTTTATTGTGACAATTATGTTCATCACCAAGAAATATCTATAATACAGTTGTCGTCACAATAGTAACACATATATATTTTTTCGGAGGTACCATTCTTGTGACAAAAACTTTGTCATCTTAAACTAAAAGAATTAGTCAACTAACAAAATTTGTCACTATAAATTCATTATAAATGCAGTTCAACAATATGGTGTAAAACATTAGTCATAGTGTAAAACTTTCATCATCCACAATAGCAAAAATCACTAAAAGTATTAAAATTCATCAAAATATCAAAGTACTAAACTTCATAATCAAAATATTTAGAAATTAACAAGAAAGATTTGATGTAGGGCCCTGCATCTTCAACATAAATTGTTGCATTCCTTGAAATTGTGATTGTAGATCAGCAAGCTTGTCCTCATAGCTCTTGTTCTTCTCCTTCTGCTCTTCCAATTGTTGTGAGAGGGTGTTAATTTCTCCTTGTGCACTCTCAAGTGCAGTCTGAGTTTCATTTAGCTTTAGTTGAGTGTCATCAAGTGTAGCTTGTGTTTCATTCAACTTCTCACTCAGTTCAGAATCATTTTGGGTACTCGATAAGAAGTTTGGTCTCCGAGGTACCTCCACCCCGTATCCCATGCCTTTTTGATACCCACTTCGACGTCCAAGAGCTGTTTCGAGTATTTGATCCTCTGACATAGAAGTTTCTCCTTCTTCCAGTGATGTTTCTTCCAATTCAGTCATTTTATTCTGCAATTTAATGTTTAAATAATTAATAATACAAATGACAACATATTAAATTAACTAGTAATTTTTTAGTAAGCATCTTACATAAGCCTCAGCAGCAACTGAGTTCACAAAGTCACCAGCCTTGTTAACATGAGTATTTCTAAAAAGTGCAATCTTGCTCTGACTAACCTGTATTAAATGAACACATTCATTAAACAATAAATTTTATTACAAAAACCTGAAGAAAAATATTATTTAAAAGACCCACCATTTTCTTGTACTGACTATTAAAGCTTGTCTTTCCAGATGTATGGTTGAATGGATTTTTTTCTTTATTTTTCTTATTAGTTTCTGATCTCCTCTGCATAAAGATAAAATTATATAACTTGGTAACTATATTATTAGTTAAATTCAGAAAACTTTAAAGTTAAAAAAAAACCTTAAAAGCATCGCTCTCGAGCCAATCACAAACAGCCAACCATTTATTTGGAGCAACCTCTGTTCGGGGACTTTTTTTCCTTGGATTAAGGTTTTTCTTCACAAGTGAATCATAACATTCTTTCAAAGTGTTTCGCCAGTTTCTGTAGCTAATTCGGAGCTTAGCATCTATGATGTGTGTCACACGGTCACTGGTCAAATCTTTAATCTCAAACCATGCCTACAAATCAGTCAATAGATGTAGCACATGTAATAAAAATATTTTATTAATTAAAATGAAATAAATATAACTATAAGAGTACAACAAAATAAATTACCCATAAATTGGTGCGACAAAGAATTTTGTTTTCCTCTGGAACTTGCTTCCATTCTGATACACCTTCAAGTTCCGCCAAGGTCCGAATAGTATATTCAATTGCTTCAGAAAAATCGCTTGCATTCTCATCTGGCTCTCTCTCATTATCTTTGAATGTGATTTTAATCTTCCCGTGCTGTAAAGAAAATAGTTAAATGAGTCTAATGTCATAATAATTAAAAAATTAAGTTAATAAACTTACTTTTTCCACATGCTTGCGTATTTTTAAGCACCTACTTACACCTCGTCCACTTTTTGCAACATTGTCATTTTGATTCACGTCATCTAATAAAATAATAATATTTGATTAAACCAAATATTATGAGAAAAACACATGCACAATGAAAAATTATATCATGTACAAAGGAAATAACTACCATAATCATTGACATCATCGTCATCTGAATTTGTTATTGATGCACTCGTCCGTTGTGCGATAGAACTAGTAGGGTTCTCAACTTGATGTGTATTTTGATTCTGATATAAATTTAATGATTCAAACGTATTTCTAGAGACTGCTCCTGACGATTGAAGTTGAGTTAGTGATTTGGATGTACTTCTACTTGTTGATCCTGTAATTCCCTCTGGTGTCCTTTTTGCAGCTGGTTGTGAATCTGTTGGTTGATTGTCTTGTGTCTTGCGAAGCCTCTTTAGTGTTGATCCTGAAGCCATATACAATTTGCACAAAGAAAAAAAATTGATATGCAAGAAAATAACAAATTGAGGACAATTTAGAATAAATAAAAAAAAGACCTTGAACGCATACTAAATCATTTGAGGACAATTTATAATACATAAAATAAAAAAAATACCGAACCATGTTTCATTCACATATAACAAAAACAGAGTATATAGTTTCTTATTTCAAAACTTTTTCTCACCCCAATATCTTTATTAGGGACACAATAAATTAAATAAATTACACAAATATATATTATCCATATTATATATACCAACACAATATTGAAACAAATTAATCAAATATCAATACAGAAAAAATCGATCGGTGTATTCTAAATGAATGAGTGGGCATATATGATACACACATGCATATATACATATATATTTAACTCAAACTGCAATATTAAAGAAGGCGAAAAAACATTTGTTTTGGAATAAAGTAGCCTGTAGAATAGACTTTCCTCTGTAGGGATAAATAGAAAGTTGAAGCCGTAGAAATTGGGCAGGGGACAAAGACTAGTAGGGAAAACCTTTTCAAGCAAAAAGAGTACGTCCTGTATAGCGGCGAGAACGAAGATTAAATCTGGGAAGAAAAACCCCTTTCTTGGATTTCATCGTGAGAGAGCGAAAGTTTAGGGAGACTTGATTATTATTATTTTTTTAACGGATAGGGAGACTTGATTGTTGATTATATGGGAATTGAGTAAATATTTTCCAAATTAATTAGCGCGCAAAGATTCATTAGGGTTATGAGAGGGAACTTAATTTAAATAGCGCCAAATACGAAATTAGAATTTTGGGGCGTGTGAAAAAAATAGGTATATATATATATATATATATATAGATCAGAAAGATGAATGTATGTGGAGTAGTAGGAGTTGCTTGATATATATATTCACTCCTCCATGAAATTAGTGTGATTTGTTATACATATATATGTTATACACATACATATATACGTAGATGTTAATTGTTATATACATACATATATATATATATACATGCATAGTATTATTTGGACGATACTCACGATAACTATTATGTAGAAATAACTAATATCTTTAGGAATAATAATACCACCACAACTAATACTTTTAGTGAAAACTACTAATATCCTTTGGAGTTGATACCTTTAGTTCACTTCACTGATATATTTAGTATAATTTACTAATACCCTTCAAGCAAGTTTCACCGTGAATATCATTTACATAATACCTTCTCACTCACTCACACACACACACACACACACACACACACACACACACACACACACATATATATATTAGGAGTATGTATAGTGTGAACACATTTCACGTATAACTAATTTTATAGTTATACCCTTTAGTAAGAATAACTAATACATTTTAATTAGCAGAATTAATACCCTTCACTAATACTATTCACCCACACAAAAATATTTTGTTCACCCATCTCTTATTTTGGAAAAGATGTTACTAATAAAAAAAAATATTAAAATACCCTTATATAATAAAATAAATATTATTTATTAAATACTCCTGCTTTCTAAACACACATAAAATTTCAAAACCACGTACAAACATAGATACTCACTATTTTTTTTCCATACAAGTGCTCTTTTAAAAACAATTATAATATAATAAAAAAAATATAATCAAATAAGTATAAATAACATAAATACAATATTAAATGATATTAATATTTTTCTCCTATGAATTCATTTGCAGGTGTAAAAAAATTAAATGGATCTTCTTCATATAGTCGGAGGGGGTGTGGTTTTGGGAACACCGGAAAGAAAATGAAAGAAAGAGATATACGATGAAAAGTGGTTTTGGGTTGGAATGTGGTTTCAAGATTTTTTTTTTTTGGAAGGGGGGAGGGGTGTTGTTTAGGAGTGGGAACAACGAAACTGAGGGTGGGGTGTGCAATTTTTTTTAAATATAAATTACAAATTAAATTGGTGGGTGTGTACATATATAGTTGAGTAGTGTAAATAATAATTAGGGTTATAGTTATAATTTTAAGGAGGTGTATTAAAAAAATATAGCTAAAATATATGGTGGTTTAATTTAGGAGTGTGTATAGTAAATAAATTTGTGGTTGTAAATAGCCGCGATCAATTAATTATTGAGGATAAAAAATAAAGTGATCTACTAATTATAGTTAGATTCCAAAGTAAAAGAGTAGGTCTTTGGTGAAACCGAGTTTTTATGAACTTTATTTTTCAAGTATTATTGTTATATGTATATATACACACTATCATTGTTTAAAAATATACTTAATATACATAATAATAATAGTGTGTATACATAATATTGGTATAAAAAAGAAATCGAATTCATATGAACTTGGGTATTCACACAAATTTTTGTTAAAGTAGAAATACATATACTCCACCTGTCACAATTTTGTTTACCCAAAAGCCCAAAAAATGAAGGGTTTTTGTTTTTTTTTGTTAAACCATTTCCTAAAATTTGTGTCATTTAGAAATGGGTAATCAAAATTGGGACGGAGGGAGTACAATATATGGAGAAAAAATTAAGGATTAATTGGGTGAAAATATAATGATGCAAAGGTTATTGTGTTTTTTTAATGAAATAAACAAGAAAAGAATATAGATTTTTTTGGGCAAAGTATAATGTAAATAATATTGTTAACTAATTAGGGTTTGGTGAAAATCAGAGGCAAAAGAAATAGGAGTAGCGCACACAAATATTAGTTCTGGTTCACTGTTATAATCCAGGTATTAAAATGTTGATATTGCTTTATATTTTATTGTCTTATATTTTAATTTTAGATATTTACCCAAGTAAATAACATGTTCCAGCGGTGCAGTAGTGTAGTTATATTGATAGAGGTCATGGGTTCGATCCTTCATATTGTATTAATTTTAAAACAGAAGGTAATAGAAATGCTATTACTTTAATATATTGTTTTAGTATTACAATTAATATATATTATTAATTTAAATGATGCTCTTTAGTATTGTCACTAATATTTTTCAGTAATTTAAATAGAACTCTTTAGCATTACCACTAATATAATGAGAAGCTAGCCAACCAATTCCACGATCTAAAACTGGTTTATACAATACTTTGAATTAAATTAAAAAGTCGATCTATCATGAACCAAGAACATCGTACAACTCAAAATAATATTAATTGTTTAATTAACTGAAACTACTATCAAACTAATACATTTTAAGGAAACAACTAATAACTTAAAAAAAAAATGAAACAACTAATATTGTACACACAAAGTGCAAACAAATTTCACAAATTTAAGTAATATTTTGCAATGTCAGAGTGGGGCCAAGGCGGAGGAGGCACCACTCCAATGCCAACTCTGGTTTCTATTTTTCGACAAAGTTATCTCAATTAAATGAAAAATTATATTATATGGTGATAAACTTGGTATATGTTTTCGTGACGATTTAAATTAACGTAACATGGAATCCTTACAATAGATCTCTTTTTAACGTGACAAAGATGGAAGTTGTCACTATAAATAGAGATTTCTTGTGACACTTTGTGAATCGTCTCAATAGATTTCATTTTACGTGACAAAGTATGAGATTGTCACTCCAACATGTCTTTTTCATGACAAAGATTGTAGTTGTCACTACAAATAGAGTCTTCTTATGATGACTTGCAATTTATCACAATAAATATTGTTTTTACGTGACAAAGATGAAAGTTGTCACCGCAAACAGAGGCTTCTTGTGACGATTTTCATATCGTCACAATAGATTTTTCTTTTATGCGACGAAGTTTGAGATTGTCACTCTAACATGTCTTTTACGTGACGAAGGTGTTATTCGCCACTAAAAATCAATACTTCTTGTGACAACGTGTAATTTGTCACAACAAATATCATTTTTGGGTGACAAAGTTGAAAGTCATCACCACAAACAAAGGCTTCTTGTGATGGCTTTAAGATCATCATAATAGATCTCATTTTTATGTGACAAAGGTTTAAGTCGTCACCATAAATATTGACTTTTTATGACGGCATGCCGATTGTCGTAATAGATCTCTATTTTACGTGACGAAGTGTGTGTTGTCACTCCGACATGTATTTTACATGACGAAAATGAAAGTCATCACTATAAATATAGACTTTTTGTGACGACTTGACGTTCGCCACAAAAGGTTTGTCACAATACATTAACTTTAGATGGCACACATTGCCATTTGTGATAACTCGACAAATTATCACAATAGACCTCTCTTATACGTGACAATATATGAGATCGTCACCGCAACATATACATTAAGTGACGAATTTATATATCGTCACGAAAAGATAGGCTTTAGTGACAATGTTTATATTTGTCACAAAAATTTTGTCACTAAAAAATCTTTTTTTTTGTAGTGACTACATTTTGCGACGGTAGTACAATGTCGTCGCAAATGTTCTTTTTTTCCGACGACTTTCTAAAATCCATCGCAAATAGACGAAATTTGCGACGGATTTGTGTCCGTCGCAAATATTCCGTCGTTAATCACCGTCTTTTTTGTAGTGTGATTGGTAGAAAATTTAATGAATAAAAAGTCTAAAAGTATAGATATAAAAAAACTATGAAATATACCTCATACATTTTAATTAGCTCACTTAAGTTGAACATCGTCGTCTATAAGCATGAATTCTTAAACAGTCACTACTATGCAGTATTTAATACTGTATGTGTACAGATGTGATTCGTGTGGAATTCACACGAAATTCGTCCATACAAAAAAAATCGAATACACGTATCCGATTTCAAGGATATGCGTATACTGTCATCTTTGAAAAGTTATTTTTTAATTTTTTTTAAATGGAATACAGTGAATTATTATATTATTATCTAACTCCAACAATCAATAATAATAATTATTATTATATTACTGAATAATAAGAATATAAATAAGAATTATATTTTATAAAATAATATTAACCAATTTCAACCATAATAATAATTTAAAATAAAAATATTAAAATAATAAATTTCAACGATAATATTATATTTCTACAATATAAATAGTAATAATAATAATAAAAATATAAATGTTAATAATAATTATTATTTTTCAATAACATAAATAATAATATTTCATAGTAAAAATTACAATTTAAATTAATGTTAAAATAAAAACTAATTATAATATTAGTAAAAATATTTAATAATAATAAAATCAATAATAACAATACCAATAAATAATAATTTAAAAAATTAATAATACAAATATATATATTAATTTATTGAAAATCAATAATAATAATAATAATAATTTTATAATTTTAAGTATTATTAAAACTATATAATAAAAAATTTTACAATGATATATATATATATATATATATATATATATATATATAATTTTTAACAACCATGATAATAATATTATTAAATTAATAATGCCACCAACAAATAATAATATTAATTATT
Source organism: Ballota nigra (assembly GCA_947034835.1). Classification (NCBI taxonomy): domain Eukaryota; kingdom Viridiplantae; phylum Streptophyta; class Magnoliopsida; order Lamiales; family Lamiaceae; genus Ballota; species Ballota nigra. Next base: position 117,075,564 of record OX344721.1, on the reverse strand, counting down.
ATTATTTTAAATAGATTCAAACAATAGTTAAAATTCAAGTTTAATGCATATCAGGAATGGTTATTATACATCATTTCATTCAAGCCGTCATTTAATTCATTAGTTCATTCCATTCATAGATCAATCATGCTCTAAATGATACTTAAGCACTTGACTTACAATCCACTACCCCCGCAATAGAAACCATATTTATATTTTGCACTCTTCATTTTAACAACGGATTTATATATTTCTAATTATCTATAACTTTTATGATTATGATTTTTTAGGGGTAATTTTCTAAATGATGACGATGATACAAACAAGAATAATATGAATGATATTTGGTCTTACATATTGAATTGATGATGATTTTTGAATTGTTATATTTATATATTTTTACAAGTATAGTATATAATAAAATATAAATAAATACACATATACTTGCCACAAGGTTGAAAATATCGGTATCGGTGGATATATCGAGACCTTAAATTTATGGAAAATCGATGGATATTTCGATATCGAATATCGATATCGGTAAATTTAAAAAATTCTTAAATTTTAATAACAAAATTTTAATACATAAAATTTACAATTGAATTAACCAAATTTTACATTTGTGATATTTATCAAAATTTATGGATATTTTTTCAATATTTCTTAATACTTTTTCGATATTTACCGATATTTTACCGATTTTTTGCGATATTTTACTGACATTGTGCTCAATTTGCACAAAAATATAGTCGAAATTGATCTTGCATACCGATATTTATCGATATTTTTACGGATATTATGGAAATATCGGTGACCACGAAAAATGGATATATCGAGGATATATCGGGGAAATTTCCGGATATTTTCATCCTTGCTTGCCACACCCTAAAAATTTCAAATTATGTATCTCTGTATCCTTATCATGCCGCACCTGCACTTGTGCAATATAGGTCGTCGTTCACGTGTTTAAGATTTTTTAATTGTAAATGATGCCTTCGTTCATTTGTTTGTGATTTTTTATATAATAAACAACGTTATTTTATAAAATTCACGTAGACGGTGGACGGGAACAATTCAGAAGTCTTAATTAAAAAAGAATTGATGTTAATTGCAAATAAAATCACGATCGTTTCGCAAATAGCAGTCTAATCTAAAAATTTTAATCGTTACAAATAAAACTTCAATTTAAAATTTATTAGCAATCTTAGCCAAAAGACAGATTTCATTATGTACAAAAATGATGATTAATTATGCATTGTCATTCGAATCAATCTAAACATATTAATACAATTAATTATACATTGTCAGGTAAGTGAAATATCATTTCCGGACAATTTTTTTTTTTTGTTGGTTCGAATTGCAACCAAATGTTAAGTTGGAGTTTTATTTGCAAAGATTCAAAAGTTTAGATTAAATTACAATTTTCCAAATTGTAATTTTATTTGCAATTAACCAAAAAATTTTAAAAAAATTCCTAATAAAATAATTTTTTAATTAAAATACAATTTTAATAAAAGTGATTTAAATTTCATTTAAGCCTTAAAACAACATATAAACAAGATTGTGTGAAATATGAAACTGAACTAAGATATATAGTAGCTAGAAAATTAATCAAATCGAAAAAATCGAACAGTGTCGGTGGACTGCTCGGGAAATCCATTTTCTTTTTCTATTTTTAATTGCTAGTACTCACAGCCAGTTGTAGACAAGTAAGTAGATTTTTATACTTGATATTTTTCTTTTTTCTTTTTTTTTTATCTCTTCGGTCTTCTTTTTAGTAAAGTTGAAGTTTTAAAACTAAAGTGAAAATCGGAAATCCAAAAAATGCATTTGTTGTTACTATCAAATTTTATTCAACACTTTCTAATCATTCAATAATAATAATATATTTATAAAACATCTCATTCCTCTAAAATATTTCACAAAGGAGAGCCATGAACTTCAAATTTATTATAAAATGAACCCCTCCAAAAGAAACTAAATGAATTTTTTCAACTCTTGCATCTCATTGAACACAAATTCTCCAGTGAACAAGTTTTAATATCATTAGATGTATTTACTGATACTATTAAATGCATTTACTAATACCATTAGACTTGTAATTGAAATCATAACGTAATTGTTATAATACTAGTAAATGCATCTAAAGGTATCGTTGAATACATATAATTGTATCAATTTCATAATATGAACCACTTTCACAAGAGACCTACTCCTCCTCATTGAAACTTTCAATTTTGGATTTTTAATAGTCATTGAGATGAATGACATTCATCCCCTATCCCAAATAACTAACTCATATCTTATCATTTGTCCATGAAATTAAGAAGAGTTTAATATACTACAAAAAAAAAATGAAATTGCTAAGAAAATAGAATTTTCTACAAATAGTTTCAAAAAAAAAAAAAAAAAAAAGTTGTAGAGAATATTGTCTATGTGCCTACAAAATTTTCTAATCGTGCAACATCTCCATTCCCCAACTTAGAAACAATTTGTCAAGAAAATCAATTAGTCTGCGAAATAAAATTCATAGGTAATTAATTATCTACGAGTCATTTGCCAGCAAAAAATTATCTATAAACATTTGTAGGTAAGGATGAAGATGTCTATACAATCAAAAAAATTCGTTGGCAAATCATAGACAATTTTTAAAAGTCATATTGATGCATAAATTTCGTAGTCATATTGATAAATTTTAAAAGTCAATCCTTCATTTTCAAATAGTGATAATAAATGCATCCTCATTAAATATTTTCTATTTTTCCACATTCCTTAATTTCAATTTCTATGTTGTCTATTTAATTTGGTAGCTCTATAATTCCACCATAAATAAGAAAGAAAGTAGAATATCATTAATAAGTTCACGGGATTATATAAGGGGAGATGATTTATTCTATGTAAAAAAGGAAAAGGAAAAATAGGAAAATTGGGATTAGGAAAAGAGTAAAAGAGGGAAAAGAAAAAAATTAAGAATAGCTAAAACATCAAATAAATAGAAACAAAATTGTTATCTTAAAACATCAATCCTTCCAGATCGGATGTTGGATGGGGTATAATACAATAAATTCGATATATCGACTAGCAAGTTGTAATAAGTCTAACAAGTACTCCCTCTGTTGTTTAATTTTGTTTGTCTTTATTAGAGTAGATTGTTCTAAAATAATTATCGATCATTTTGTACTAATCTAATAGTATGAAATACTCACCCGTCCTATTATATAGGTTGTTTGGCAAATGGGTAGGCCTTACCTGAGTCTCAATAAACATATCAATTTGAGGTCTACTCTGGCCTTATATGGATTGTCGAGCTACTGGATAATAATGATCTATATTTTTTCTGATTATATCCAATATAAATGAAATAAAAATATAACATTCAATTAATTTCTATAAATAACAGGTTTAATTTGTTCATTGCTTATTGTTTTTTTTATCAGGTTTACTAGAGTGTACCCACGCGAATTTCGCGTATTGAAAAAATATATTATATTTATTTTCTGTAAATATTTAATATAAGAGTATTTTTGTTTAAAAAATTTCAAGGTATATACAATAAATTATGAGGTTTGTTTAGCTGTGGCCTGTGTCCTTCACTAAACTCTATAGGTATATTCTACAAACTAAATAATTAAAAAAAACATTAAAATTCACATAAATTAATAACAACTATGAAATAACATTACTTAGACTAATAATTTAATAATAATCAATTTCCATTTTAATATTGAATAATTTATAAATTAATCAACATTATTAGTTATTGGGAGTATACGGTAAGAAATTAATTTATATAAGAAACAATACAAAATTTGAAATAAACTTTAAAGTTACAAATACCCGTTCATCGATCAAAATGAGTTCCAAGTAGAACTTGTCTCTATTAAAATCATTAAAAAATATTGTCCAACTTTTTCAATCCTAACTTTAACGGTCAATTTTTGGCTCTCACTCTTGATATTAGAAATCAGAGAAAATTGAGGTGTCATACTCTTAAAATCTAAAATGAGATTTAAATTACAACAATTAAACGATCATAATTATTCAGATAAAAATATATGGTATAATTAAATCTATTATTTTTGCACATGAAGAATATTTAAACTGAACGATGTAGAGCATAAATCAACAATCATTATTACATTCATATTGATATTGATATTTAAATCTAATCAAATTGTGAGCACTTAAAATGATGAATTTAATTATAAAATAAATATACTAATAACAATAGATATATAACTAACCAACAATTGATGGGAGAACTATCAGCAAAAGAGTGGAACAAATAAAACTTTGATGTGAAAAAATGAAATACAATATGCTCTTATTTATAATAAAAAAATGCATGCAATATTATATCTTGTCCATAATAAGAATATATCACATAAGAATATTCTTTGGAATATATAACTATATACCTTTTATTTTAGGAAAAAATAATCGAATATTATATTATAATATATATAATAACTCAAACTTAGAAATGATAAATTTAGATACATTCAATAAGTAGATCATATTTAATTTAGGAAAAATATGATTTATAATAAATTCTAAAAATAGCTAAATAAGAAAATGGAAAAAATATCTATTTGCATTAATTATGCAGATATAAATTAATGGTTTAAATTTAATGATATAGAACGAAGGGTCGAGATTAAAAGTTTAACCAACTTTTAATGAGAGCACATTATTTCAAAATGGAGAGATTTGAGACATGCCACATCATCCTAAGAATAAGGTGGTGTTGACACATCATCTTGGAGAGGTTTGAGAATATATTATTATAAGATTGATTTATTTTTTCCTGCTTTTCTCCTTTGATTATTTATTTTTGCCGGTGACGAGAACATGGAAATCAAACATTCAGACTTGTTCCACTTAGATTTGTCACATTTAGATGGACTCTGGTTTTGCAAATAATTAATATTGTGTTGGGCTTAACTTGGGCTTTTGCCTTTAAAATAAAGGCCTAGGTTACCCACAGCCCTATTATTTTGTTAATACACTCCACCAAAAATATATTAACATTTTTTTTATAGAGTGTATTAACTAAAGAAGGGACAGTATTTAACATGGGCCTAAAATAAAAAATTTACTACTGGATCAAAATAACTCGCAATCTCGGGCCAAATTGGCCCGAACTGTTTTCCCGCAAATCGCAATAGACGAGGCTCAGCTTGAAATGTGTTCGTGCCATACATAATATGTAATTAAAAAGAATTCATTAAATACTCATTGTGTTCGTGGCATTCATTAATATTTTATGTTTTTTAATTTTTTTTCATTGTATAATAATTCATACAAATACTCAAAATCAAAATATTTAAAACCACAACAAAATCCAGATTTAAATTCGAAACTTTGTTTTTAAATATGTAAATGACTGTCAAATTAAAATCGTAAAAGAATAATTACTTTGATATATCATATGTAAAAGAAAACTATACTTAGAGGTTTTATGGGTCGTGGTTTATGGATAATTTGAGAGGGAGATAAGTGATGAGAAAAATACTTTTTTTATGGATAATTTGAGAGGGAGATAAGTGATGAGAAAAATACTTTGTTCTGAGAAGATGTGTAAATTTGAGGTGGATCATTGAAGTGAAAGTTTTCTAGGCTTTTCAACCTAAATTTAGAGAATGATGGAAACGTAGGGTTAGTGGTGGGCAATAGCGGAGCCAGAAAAATAATTCAGGGTGGAATGGATATTTAACATAAATACAAATTCGATTTTTGGCTGGGCAATAACAATTTTTTCTTTTAATTTTTTCATAGAAAAAAAAAAACCAATTTTCCAAAAAGCTCTGCCTCTGGTGGTGGGTTGGGGGGGGGGGGGGGGGGGGGGGGGGGGGTAATTGAGTTTGAAATAGAGGTGGAGACGAATGAACATGTTTTATGATCTTGTATCATCTATTAACTAGTTTGACCTAAATGATGGAATTGCTAATATGTGGAAATGGAGACATGCTCCGAGTGGCAAATACTCAATGAAGCTTATAACTACGTCATGACGAGAAGGAGCGCATGGCAGGTTCTATACGATAAAGAAGCATGCTTTAAATCAATTTAAAGGAACTTGGAGCGGATAAACGTGTTTGGACATGGTTGACGACTATTCTATGACCGCTTGCCAAGCAAGAACAATTTTAGGAGACACAATATCCTCAACCACAATGATAATTCGAGCGTGTTTTGTGATAATAAAAAAAATCTTCTAATTATTTCTTCTTCGAATGTGAGACGTCATATGCTGTGTGAATGAAATTCTTGTGTTGACTTAATTTTTCCACAATTCTTCAAGCTCTAGTCATCCCTAATCTAAAAGCTTGCAGCATTGCTTTGTTTGGAAAAAGAGGGAAACATATTGCAACTAGCATATGGTTTGGAATGTTGTGGATTTTGTGGGAGTGGAGGAATGAGATATTATTTAGAAATAATGTATTGGTACCAAAAATAGTGGAGGAGTTTAAAGCAAAGTTATAGAGTTGATTGTATTTAAATGGTCAGGTGCTAATTAGATTTCTTATGATGATTGGTTGTACAATCATAAATATATAATAGCAAAATGATTTCCAAAAATAATTTGGGCGCCAAAGAGTTCTAACCGTAGATCTTCTTTTTATAAATTGATCATTGCCGTCCGTTTTTCTGAACTTATGTATATATAGTATGATTGATTAATTTAATAAGTCATTGTTGTACATAGAATTAATCTTTACCGATAATTATTGACTAATTTTCCAATGTGGCTGCAATTTTGGATAAATTACATATCTCTTTAAATTCTAATTCAATTTTGTCCATTTTTTTATTAATTGCGGACCATTTTAGGAATTTTTTTCCTATTTATACATATTCTTTTGACTGCAGTCTTCATGTTCATCGTCCGTTTTAAATCTTTAGAATTAGAATTGTCACTGAAAATTTTCATTTTTAATGTGTGTATTTTATCATTTTGAATTAGTAATTATCATATGATAATCAAAAGTGTATTTTAATTTTTTTTTTTTTTTGTATTTCTATATTTCATAGAAAATTGAAGATAAAATGAGATAGGCCGCCGAAATCAGCAACCCCGACAAGAAAAACAGTCTGGCTTGGAACATTCGATACTATTGAGGAGGCGGCGTGTGCCAGTTATACCGATGTCCATGAGTCTTGTGGCCTCAGGGCCAAGACTATTTTCCCACAACTTTTTCACTGCCCTTGCCAGGGCTGTTCCAGGCTAACCTCAACTCCCGCCCTGTTGATCTTGGTCTCACTCGTCGCTTCAGTTCCATATGTGTGTTGACTTTTATTATATTTGATCTGGCTATGGCGGCGGTGTACAAGTTTAACCGTGTGTTGGCTTCGACCGCAGCGGCGCGTTGCAGAGCCACAAGGGAGTATGTCGGGAATAAACATTTGTTGGACGTGGTGAAGATTGAATTTGCAGAGTACACCATGCGTGTGGAAGACGTGAAGCGAAAATTATGGATGAATTCCTGTGTAAGATCTCAGAGGGGCGAGAGAAAATTGAAGAAATATTTGATTCGGTCAAATTGTGAGGATTTAATAAATTTGAATTTAAATTAGGGTAAATTATGATTATATTTCTTTGGGGAGATTGGATTAAAATGTCAATATTTCATCTTTATTGAAAGAGATAAAAAAAACTCATAAAAACTCTCATATCATTAATTAATCGTAAGTTATATTGATTTAGTTGGTGTAACTTATGAACTAATAACAAAAAAAAAAAATATATATATCATGCCAATATAAATATCCACTTCAATTTAGGTAGTATATATCGTGAGTTATATAGGTAGTATAGTAAATAATATTAATTTTTATAAGTAATCAAGGAAATAATTGGATATGATCTCACCCACATCCATGATATTAGGAATATATCTTCCTAATCTCCACTTTACATAAGTCCTAAATGGTGTATGAGGTATTATGAGAAGTCTCCGTATTTATTCGGCGGCAAATTTTTAATATGTTAATTATGGATATTTATTCAATTGGAAGAGAGAAATCAGTTAGGAGTATTTATTATTGTATTTCTTTCAATTTTTTTAATGGAGTAACAACAGCTTATGATATGATATATACATTACTTTGATTTGATAAACTGTTGACCATTTAATTGCCATAATTTAGGAAATATTTTTTGATCCCCTCCTATTCATAGTCTTCGGTCGGTTCTTTCTCATCAAAATCATCTTCGAAAATTCCTGGGAATTTGAGTTTTTAATTTGTGTTTGTATGGATTTTCACTATTTTGTGATTGATTTAATTTTTTTAGTGAGTAAAACAACATAACAATCTTATTTTGTAACAATCCATTATCAAGTTAATGTGATAGGTATATTTCCACTAAATCAAGAATTGTGAATAAAAATATTTATGTTAATAACTACAACTAATGAGTAGATTAAAAAAACTAGAATATTATAAAAAAATTCCAATAAATATTATCTCATTATATTAGTGTTCAATGTTATTAATCACATTATTAATATTTTTTCTATTTTACTATATAATTTGTGGCATTGTGTGAACCACTTTTACTGTGAAATTGATTTGCACTTTTGTGTATGTTATAATGTATAAGTTGTTTCATTAAAATGTATTAATGTAATAGTATTGGTTGGTTTCTTAAAAAGTATTAGTTATTTTTATAAAATATTAATTGCAAAATAGGTGCACAGTTAAACTGCTCCACACGATCCAAAAATGAAAAGAAAGACAATAATGGGCGATGCGAGCCACTTAGTAATTATATGGTATTGAACTTGCATATTTTTCTTCATATGAATCACACTTATTCTTCAACATGTTGTAGTATGAGTTGTTTTCAGTGTTTGAAAAAGTCTTAGACTATTAATGAAAATATATGCAAGTATGCAACAACATAATTTATTTACAATAAACCTTATTTTCCATCTCATGTAGTGACTATTTTTTTTAAATATTTTAATAAATATTTTTTAACATTGAATCAATAAATTGTTACAATATTTATATTTAAAATTATTATTTTATGTGGGTTGTCCATATTTCATTTCTATTTTGTTTGATAAAGGTGTAGTTACAAACATAAACCAGTGATCGTCATTGATTGAGGTTAGTATAAAATAGAATTATGTACTTATTTGCTAATGTATTTAATTATTGATTGTTTGATATATCTCGGACGGTGATTGGTTGGTGTTAGGATGTGCGCACACCTAACCAACAAAAAGTGCATATCACTATGTATTGAAAAGTGATTGAGTCTTTCAAGGATAGTGCATGTACAAGGCTAATTTTATTTTGAGTTATAATATAAAATGTATTGATTTATATATAAAATGTATTGATTTATTTAAAGAAAATATCTCACATATTTAGTGCTCTTTCACATATATATACTACCACATTCGTCTCTTATTAGCTGCCTCATTTTTTCACATCAAAAGGCTCTTATACCCTCATGTATTCATATAAACTATAATTAAATAAATAAAAAATATTATTATTTATTAGATTTATTGTTGGAAAAAATGAGAAGTTAAATTTTGTATTGGTATTAACAACACAACAAATAAATAGGAACACCATTTTCATAAAATGGGGCAGTTAATGTAACATTTCAAACTCATATGTACTATATATAAATATTTATTATCTGTTTTAATGATATATTAACTTAACAATATTTTAATGGATTTGATTATCAAATTGTAATTATAGTTATTAAAACCTAGACCCTAATTATAGGGAAAATGTGATTATAATCCTTATTTTTCCATCTAGAAGGGTTACAATCCTCATTTTGTCACTTCTATCCAACTAAATAAAATATCAGCTCAAAAAGTTAATTAATGTCTGCCACTCAATCCTTAAGGTGAGAGTTAATATTTTAATTTTTTTAAGGACTATAACTTTGGAGCTAGCAATTTAAGGACTGTAGTTTTTAAGAGTTGTGAATTTAGGCACAATCAATCCTAATAAACCAAAATTGGCCAAAATTTACCCCCACTCAAGCCAAATCGGGCTAATTAGCCCAAAATTCATATAGATTTCAACCTAATTGGATCATGTAGCATAATCAGATTTGGGTTTACCTGGTATGGTTTGACCTCAATTTATTACTTTTAAAAAACATTGTCTATAATTACACTCTCAGGAGTTATGTTCCCCATTTTACAACCACTAAGTTACAGTACTTAAAAAATATATTTTCTCACGATTTGAGATACTTATTTTTGTTATATTTGTCTTAATCATTTGTTTTTGAAATTTTTTCTTTATGTTTTTCATGATTATATCATAAAATTAATTTTTTCGTATAAAATAACATTAAATTTATTATTTATAGATTTTAAAAATAAGTAATGTTGTTTTTGTTTATATACATCAAAAAATGAGTATGAAAATTATTAGTTATTAATCAAATTAATATGATATTTTTATAGATAATTTTTTTTTTATATATATAGAATGCAGTTGTCTTCAAGTACTGTTTTTTATAAGTTCACTCACTTCTTGACTCAATCTCATCTTTTTGTTTTTTTTAGTAAATATACTACTTTAAAATTATAATTATATGCAACATATAGTACTTGCACTTACTTCTCTAGAGACATCCACTCACTAATCTTCTTTAATTTCAATACAACTACCAAACCTACTTACTTCCTCAACTCTCCACTTTAAGCAGCAGGGATTAGCGTTTTTGCACAAAACTATCTATTATTATTAGGTAAAAATTTGAGAATTTGGTATGAAATATACCAACAAAACAAGGTAATTTATTGATATGTATTATGTCTTACTAATGTTAAAGTAATAAACTTTTGTTTTTGTATTATATTATATATTTTATTATTTTATGCGTATACAATAATGAAAAATTCAATTGGATCATTTATAGGAAATTTAAGTTTTCTCTAAATATTTTTGTTTAAATCAATCTCATTCAATTGCAATATCATCAAACATATCAAATTTCTCATCTCTTTAAGACAACAATGGAATATATGTGTTGATGACCTTTTCTAATCTATGATGATTAGTGGCTGTTTTTACTACATAAGATCATCAAACAAATACTAAGATCATGATATATAATGCAAGAAAATGAATTGGCAAGAGTTGGACAACTTTTTATTATGGGAAAAAATCCTCCCCCTTCATGCAAATGAAGGGGTATTTATAGACATATAAAGAGGCTAGGTGTCACCATCTTGATGGCTTAGCCATTGGGATTTTGCCAAGTGTTATGACTTTTGTACAACAACTAATCTATTGCCCAATGAATGGGTGCCAAGTGTAAAGACACATTGACTATTTCTAAAGTTAGTGACTCTTGACATTCCCAATGTTGTACTTGGTCTTTGAAACCACTCAGCTACTCTCCTTGGTGCCCAGCTACTCGTCTGTACGTCTTTGTTGGGTGTTGGAAACCCTTATAATCCCAGTTGCTCGCCTGCTCGCCTCTTGTTGAGACTTTGGGTCTTCTTGTTCTTGTTGTTTGCTACCTCGCAATGACCTTTATGACCGGTTGCTCGCCACCTTCAGATGGGTACTTGTCCCCGTTGCTCGTCCTCTTCCAATTGGTCTACAGTCCCTGCTGCTCGCCTCTTAGGGCGTATAGTCCCTGTTGCTCGTCTTCATCTATTTGGTCAGCAGTCCCTGCTGCTCGCCTCTTAGGGCATATAATCCCTGTTGCTCGCCCTCTTTCATATTATTAATTCTGATGATCTCTTAATCTTATTAGAATAGTATCTTTATGTTAATCTCGTTGCCCGGCTGTTCGCCTATCAACAATGCCCCCTAGTTTGGCATAAAAGGATATATATTCTTTTTGTCAAACTATAGGATAGGCTGTTATTAAATAGGAAGCGAGCAACAGGGAAAGTGGGTTTGATTTTTGTAGGGAGCGAGCAATAGGTTTTCAAATCTCTTTTAGGCGGGAACTTTTGGGGAGCGACCAGCGGGGAACTCCAGGAGGCGAGCAGCGTGGAACGTCCTCTTGACTTGCGTCGTTTCGCTTCCCGAGGCACAGAATACGAAGCGACGCAGTCTGCCAAAGCGTGCGCCCCTATATTTGCAACTAGGGGCCTCAATTTTTTACTTTCCTTACTTCTGCCCCCGAATCCATATCTATAAATAGCTCTCCCCTTCCATTTTCTTTCTTTTTCGTTCTTCCATAAGCAAACTGCCATTGAAGAGTTTTCGAGCTTTCCTTTTTGTTGTTTTCTTCGATTCTACAGCCGATTTTGTCTAAATCAAAGGTAAATCCTTTGATTTTTCTTGTTTGTTCTTGTTATTGCTTGCATTTCACTTTCCAATTTCGCCATTTTCGTTCTTCATTTTCCTTATCCGTCATCGCCGCCGCCGTATCGCCGCCGCGTCGCCGTCGTATCGCCGCCGTGTTGCCGTCGTATTTGTTTCCTCCTTCGCTTGATTTCATCATTTGATTCGTACGAGGAATTTTCAAAAAATTTCAAAAATTTTCGAAGATGACGTCACCTTCCTCAAGTCATACGCCATCTGTTGAGATTGTTGGGCGAGATCTGGGAAAAAGGCCCATGGAAGATGAACCGTCAGCCCCTGTTCCTCGCCGTTCGCTCCGGCGAGCAGCTGGGCAAAACCCCAGGACCCTGCTCGTTGATGAAGAGACGGGCTCTGAGGCGAGCTCCGTTGCTCGCTCCGTTGATTCATTCTATGCTGTGGAAAGCTCGGGCGAGCAGGACGTCCAAGGCCCTGTTGCTCGCTCCTCGGCTCGAGAGGGGACTAACTCGGACTTGGGTGAAGATTCTTCCGAGGTCGCTGCTGAAATAGATGGGATGAGTCTTCCAGAAGAGAGGGGAGCGAGCAGCGAGCACCAGGTAAGGAGCGAGCAGCGAGCACCAAGTAAGGAGCGAGCAGCGAGCAACTGGACCAGGGGGCGAGCAAGAGGGAGTCACATGGGGATTTCTCCGAGAGATAAACTTTCCCGTTTCAAGGTCGATGCCCGAATCTCTTATTCCCAAAGCCGTAGTTCGAAGACAAGATTGGATCGACTATGCGAATAAGTACCACCAGGCTTTCCCTACTCCCGCTCGACCTATTATGGAGGCCCGTTCATCGCCATACACAGCTGGTAGGGTATCCAGCGAGATTATAGAGGAGGATTTAGTTCGGATACGATCTCGCTATCGTATTCCGTACGACATCCATTTGTATGCCCCCCAACCAGGAGAGAGAGCTGACGACCCACCTCCAGGTTGCACTGCCATCAACCTCGACATACTTAAATTGGGGTTCCCCCTTCCACTACATCCTGTAATCGGGCAATTCCTGAAGGATATAAACCTGGCAATCACTCAGATTACTCCTAACGGTTGGAGTACTCTACTGTCTTTTATTACCCTTTTCGGGTTGGAGGGGTACCGGAATAAGATCAGCACGACAGAGATACACTACGCACTGACTATCTCTTCGGCTGCTCATGAAGAAGGGCTTGGTTGGTATTACATCAAAGCCCGCAGTGGCGTTAAGCTAATTGAAGGAGTGCCCAATAAGGTCAAGGGTTGGCACAGGCAGTTCTTTTATATTGGCGGCGATTGGCGGGCGTCTTCCGATTTTTCGGGAGGACCGGGGCGTATAGACTCTCCTACGCATTTCGGCGAAATTCGGCGTAGGTTTTAAATCTTAGTTCATCGAACTTTTAGGTGAACTAATTTTAATCTTTTTCTTTGTTTTTGCAGGTCCGCGTATCCTGAAGTGGGGGCATCCGGATTTGAGTGAAGAGTTTCTATACGTCCTTGCGTTGATTTCTCTTCGAAACGTTAAAGATCGGAGTGTTGAACATCTCTCGCAAGCGCACCTTCGCAAGCACGCTCAGTTTATCACTAGTGCTCACCATTTGGAAGCACAAGCAGAGGTCCCTGAGGGTAAGCATTACTTGTTATTTTTCCCGTGTTTTCTATTATATGTCCTTGTTGGTCGCCTTGGCCTTGCTGGTCGCTTAGACCCTGCTGGTCGTCAAGACCCTGCTGGTCGCCTAGGCCTTGTTGGTCGTTTTAGGATAAGTTTTACTTGTAAATTTTACTGATAATTTTTGTATTGTTTTCAGCTCAAAGGGTAACGGTCGCTGTTCCTCCCATTCCCGAAAGCTATCATTTACTCGCACGTCGGGTTAAACAGATGGCAGCTAATCACCCTTCAAAGAAGAAAAAGTTTGATCCTTGCACTTCCTTGATCAGGCTTAGAGCTGAAGCAGATGAGGATGAAGAAGAAGCTCCCCAGGACCCTCTCCCTGTTCCTCAGGCTCCCGTTCCTGCTCCCCGCCCTCCTACTCGCTCTTCGCCGCCTCCCCAAGACACGAGGGGCAAGAAACGACTTGCCAAGGAAACTGCTCCTCGTAGGGGAGATGACCGTGCTAAACGGGCAAAAGGGCAAGGCTCTTCCCAAGTGGGTAAATCTACTGCTCGCTCCTCGCCGGTGGAGGAGGTGACCGAGCAGCAAGTTGTGGGCGCTATGATCGCCGGTCAAGGAAGAAGCACATCTCCTGACAACTCATACTTGGGCTACGACCCCATGAAAATGAGGGAGTGAGTATCTTCCTATTCAGTTTGATCGTTTACTCCTTTGACTTCGTTTTCTGATGACTTTTTCTTTTGAACAGATACCGGAAAAACGACTATCCCGGTCGTTCAAAGGTGCTTCACCAGTTTAGCTGTGTGAAGTCTCCTCCCGCACCCCAAGAGATTAAGGACTCCCACGTCCGCAGAGCCATGGAATACGTCCCCCGCTCGTGGACCAAGACCGGCGAAGAAATTATTCAGAGCCAAAGTCTTAGTGATAATGCTCGTCTGTTGAGCTACAACTCGAGCCATCAATCAATTACAGCCCAACGAGTCTTGGATCAAGCCGTCGAGTTAGAGCGAACAAATTGCGGTCTGGGGCGACGGCTCGAACAAGTTGAAGCAGATCGTGATTCTCAACTTGTTCAGTTGAAGAAGAGGGACGAGGAGCTGAAGAAGAAAGATGAAGAGTTGGCTAAGATGAAGGCTGACTTCGAGCGAGCCAAGCTCACATGGACGCGGGAGGTAAAGGCCGCTGAGGACCGGGAGATGATAGCGTCTAACGCTTCAGAGAAGCTTAGGTTGGATTTAGGCGTCGCCACGGATCGTTTGCAAGTCTTAGAGACCGAGCGGGTGGGTCTGGTGGAAAGGGTGGAGTCGTTGAAGGTCCACGTCGACCAATAGGAGAAGAAGAACAAGCGTGCCATTTCTTACACCACTTATGTGTAGGATGTAACCGACAATACTAATCTTGGTTACATCTGTGCGTATGCTGATAGTGTAAGAAACGTGAAGTATGCCTTGGATAACGGTTTGGACGTGATGACCTCGACTATCAAGGACTTCACGGATTATGTCACAGAAAACCCTCCAGCACCCGGCTTTGAGATCCCGGTAGCCGACCTAGGAGAGATGGGGGTTAACTTAGACATCTTCAAAGACGATGTTCGTGTTGTTGCCCCCAGGGAGAGAGTGGAGGCGGACAGGGACATGAATATCTTTGAAGCTTTGGGTCCCCTTCTCCCTAATCCTCTTGGTGAAACAAGCTCTTCTGCAGCAGTAGGCAAACAGCAGGTCCCCGGGGTCACTGTGCAAGATGTTCCACCTCCTCCTTCTTCCCAAGATCCTTTGGTGCCACCTGCTCCGCCAGCTCCCGAGACTTAGGCTTAGTTTCTTTTTTGTCTAGCTGATGTGGTAGGATGATGGTTGTATGTTCATCTCTTGTAATTTTTGGTGCTAATGAATGAGAATTGCACTTTTATTTTATTGTTCGCCTCTTATTTGCCCTTTAATTATTTTTGCTTAAGTATTTCTTTCTTATGTTGAAAGTAAAATACTTTTCCTTGCAAATTCATGCATGTTCATGTATGGGTTTATTTTGTTCTTTAAGAACTTAACCCTTTATCATGCTTCTTTCTATGCCTTGTTGCTCGCCACTTGCCGTATTTGTACTTAAGTGCATTCAACTTCGGGACGAGCAATTATGCGTTGGCATGTGCCCTGTTGCTCGCCTCTACCATATTTGTGCTTTATGCACTTAGTATCTTTGGCGAGCAACTTTCTTGTGAGGGGGCGATTAGGTGGGCCTTTTGGTCTCATGGACCCTGCTGCTCGCCTCCTCTGTACTTGTGCCTTTATGCATATAGTATCTTCGGCGAGCAGCTTTTCTGTTTGGCGAACAGTTGGGTTTTAACACCTTTTGCTTTCTTATGTACATAATTCAATGAACCATCATTCATCCACATACAAAGATTTCATCGATCTCACACCTTACAAAAATATAAACGACACGATAGTCTATAAAAAACTTTACATTGGTTTCCTAATCATTGATAATACTTCTTCAACAAAGCCGCGTTCCAGGTGTATTGGGCCGAGTTGCCTTCCATGTCTTCGAGATCATATGTGCCGTTGTGCCACTTTTGAGTTATCTTGAATGGGCCCTCCCAAGTCGGTCCAAATACACCTGGAGGTGTTGCTAAGATTTTTCGGAGCACCAGATCCCCGACTTCAAATTCCCTGACTTTTACTTGTGAGTTGTAGTACCTTGCAATCCTTCTTTTGTATATCTCGTTTTTTATTTCTGCTGAGATTCTTTTTTCGTCGATCAAATCCATCTCTGCGGCTAGTGCCTTGTTGTTTTCCTGTTCATTGAACTCGGTTACCCTCTCAGTCGGTATTTTGAGCTCTATAGGTATGACTGCTTCTGTACCGAATGCCATAGCAAATGGTGTTTCTCCAGTGCTTGTTCTTTGTGATACCCTATATGCCCAAAGTACCTCGGGCAGTTCTTCCGACCACTTGCCTTTCTTATCTACCAGACGGATTTTGAGGATATGCTTGATTATCTTGTTAACTGCTTCGACTTGGCCGTTAGACTGAGGATGATATGGTGTTGAAAAATGCTTCTTGATACCCCACTTTTTGCAGAAATCTCTTATCTTCTTTCCTTCGAATTGCTTTCCATTGTCTGTCACTATCGCTTGTGGGACCCCGAACCGGCAAACTATATTTTTCCAGATAAAGCTGATCATTTTCTCTTGTGTTATCGTTACCAGTGCTTCAGCTTCAGCCCATTTCGTGTAATAGTCCACAGCTACCACTGCAAATCTGACATTCCCTTTTCCCGTTGGGAAGGGTCCTATGATGTCTATTCCCCACTTTGCGAACGGCCATGGACTATTTACCGAAATTAGCTCCGTTGGTGGCTTATGGATATTGGGAGCAAACAGCTGGCACCTGTGACATGTTTTTGCAATTCTGATTGCGTCTTGTAATAGAGTTGGCCAGTAGTAACCTTGCCTTACTGTTTTGTATGCCAGTGCCCGCCCCCCTGCGTGATTTCCGCATACTCCTTCGTGTATTTCTTTCAGAACTTCCTGACCTTGCCCCCTTGCTAGGCATTTTAGTAGGGGTAGTGAAAATCCTCTCTTGTAAAGTTGGTTATCCATGATTGTGAACCTTGCTGCTCGCTTGGCTACCTTTGTTGCTTCTTGGGGATCTTCAGGCACTGTGTTATCTTTGAGGTATCTATATATCGGTGTTCTCCAGTCATCCTCTGTCAGTTCTTCTTCGATCTGATTGATCTTGTAGTCACTGGTGGATGGGTTGGAGATTCTTGTGATGATGACCTCTGAAAGTTTTGCGGGTCCTGTATTAGTAGCCAAGCGGGCAAGTGCATCTGCTTGTGCATTATTGTCCCTTGGCACTTGCTCGATGTAAATTTGCTCGAAAAGCGAAGCCAAGTGAGCAACGATCTTTTGGTATAAGGCCATGTTTTCATCCTTGGCTTCGTATTCCCCACGGACTTGATTGACTATCAGCTGGGAATCTCCATAAATTTGAATTCTTTGAACCCCCACAGCCAAAGCTAGTCGTAACCCGGCTATCAACGCTTCATACTCAACCTCGTTGTTTGTTGCCATGAACTCAAACCTTACGGCTGATGTGAATACTTGTTCGTCTGGACTGATTAACACTATTCCTGCTCCTGCTGCTGTGTTATTTGATGATCCGTCTACATACATGTGCCATGGATGATTATGACCTCTCGTCGGATCTGAAGGGAATGTTAATTCGACAATAAAGTCGGCTAACGCTTGTCCCTTGATCGCTGTTCGAGGTGCATAAGTTATTCCAAATTGGCTCACTTCGAGCGACCACTTGAGGAGGCGACCAGCTGTGTCAGGCCTTTGTAAGATTTGCCTTAATGGAAAAGTTGTTAAGACCTCCACCTGATGATCAAAGAAGTACGGCCTTAGCTTTCTCACACTCATCACCAGTGCGTAGGCTAACTTTTCCATGGGCGAATACTTAATTTCTGCTTCATGCAAGGCCTGACTCACGTAGTAAATTGGCAAGTGAAATTTCCCTTCTGCTCGAACTAAAACTGAGCTGATGGCCACCTCTGATGCTGCTATATACAAGTATAGTTTTTCTCCGGAGACGGGTTTTGATAGAATTTTAGTATCACTCAGATACTCCTTCAACTGCTTAAACGCTTGTTGGCAATTATCCGTCCACTGGAACTGTCCTTTCTTAATGGCATCAAAGAAAGGTCGGCATTTGTCTCCGGACCTGGAAATGAACCTGTTCAGGGCTGCTAGACATCCGGTTAGTCGTTGAACTTCTTTAACAGACCTTGGCGGCTGCATATCCATAATTGCTTTGACCTTTGATGGATTCGCCTCAATACCCCGTTGACTGACCAGGTGCCCAAGAAATTTTCCCGAGTGTACCCCGAAACTACTTTTCTTTGGGTTTAGCTTCATGTTATACGCTCGAAGTATCTCAAATGTTTGTGCGAGGTGTTCCAAATGATCTTCTTTTCTCGGGCTTTTTACGACTATGTCGTCCACATATACTTCCATAGTCTTGCCGATGTGCTTATCAAACATCTTGTTAACAAGTCTTTGGTACGTGGCTCCTGCGTTGATTAACCCGAACGGCATTCTTTTCCAACATAATAAGTTTTTATTGGTGTAAAATGCTGTGTGCTCCTGGTCATCTGGGTGCATTGGTATTTGATGGTACCCGGCAAATGCGTCCATGAAGGTAAGGAGCTCGTGTCCCGCCGTGTTGTCCACTAGTTGGTCGATGTGAGGTAACGGGAAGTTATCCTTAGGACAAGCGGCATTCAAATCAGTGAAATCAATACATAACCTCCATGTACCATTTGATTTCTTCACTAACACTGGGTTTGCCACCCATCTAGGACATAAGGCTTCTTTGATAAGATCATTATCGAGTAACTTTTTCACTTCTATGTCCAATGCTTCATATTTATCGGGCCCAAATTTTCTTCTTTTCTGCCTCACCGGTCGCTTAGTTGGACAAATATTTAGCTTATGACAGGCATGCTCAGGGCTAATGCCTACCATATCAGCATGTGACCATGCGAATACATCGAGATTGGACTTGAGAAACTTTTCCATTCTGGATCTGTATGGCTCAGGGAGCTCAGATCCAATGAATAATTCCAAGTCTTCTCGATTTTGGTCAACTCTTATTGCTTCTAACTCCTCTACCGGGGTTGCTCTCCTTTTTTGGTCTTTCCATCGAGGATCGATAATGGGCCCTTCAAAGTTGATCTCATCCTTGATCATTGGTTCTGCCCCCAGCCTTGGTTCCAAGTCTTCAACCTGATTTAGTTCGGGTACGGCCTCTCTTCCCTGTTGCTCGACCATGCCCTCCTGCTCGTCCACGCCCTGCTGGTCGTCCACCTCCATCACTTCAGTGTCGACGGACTCCATGATTTCGTCTAGGATGGAAGGTTCACCTTCGTCCCTGCTGCTCGGCTGCTCGTCCATCATGGATATTCTGTTGTCAGTGGGTTGAAGTTGCAGGAGGCATTCTCGGGCTTTTCTTTGATCACCTTTAACCGTACCCGGGCCTTTCGAAGTTGGAAATTTAAGACAATAGTAGTACGTTGAAACAACCGCTTTGAATTCATTTATAAAAGGTCGACCAAGAAACCCGTTGTAGGCAGACTGCTGATCTACGACTAAGAATTCAACCATCCTAGTCAGTCTCCTTTCGGGATTCTCGGTTGATACAAGCTCGACTGACAACGTTACTAAGCCTAAAGGAACGGTTACAGCGTCACCGAATCCCACTATCTTATGATCACATCCCTTTATATATCCCTCACAATCATCTATTTGATCAAGTGTGCTTTTGAATAAGATGTTTGTGTAGGAGCCTGTGTCCACAAGCAGACGGTGAACTCGGGCCCCCATGATGTTAGCACAGATGATCAGTGAGTCATTGTGAGGGGTGAGTATCCCGTCCAAGTCCTTCTCAGAAAACACCAACTCGCCTGTCTTTTTAGTAGCCTGATTTACCCCAACTTCCCTGACTTGAGCTACCGCCCTCAGCTCTGCTTTCCTTTTCCTCTTAGACATTGGTGGCCTACCATCAGAACAGCCCCCTACCGGTCCGGATGGCTCGAGCATTAAGATTTCTCGGACGGGTTCGGCTGGGGCTGTCATCGTTTTCTTCCTTTTTTGATCCCTCCTGCTCGGCTGTTCGTCGCTCTCGTCATCTTCCGAGCCGGAGGATATTGCCACCCTTGGTTTCTTTCCTGGCTGTCGCTTCACAAACTCTGACAACTTTCCTTCCTCGTAAAATCTCCACAACTATTTTAAGAGATCTCGGCATTCGCTTGTGAAGTGACCTATAGTCTGATGGTATGCACAGAACTTGTTGGGGTTCATCTTTCCTCGTTCTTGTCGTATCTTGCGGGGTTCAGACAGCATATCCTTATCTTTCACGTTGTTGTACACAGCCTCAATTGATGCGGATAAGACATGGTTCAATTTCTCCTTCAATTCGGACCCTTCACTGAAAACTTTCATGTTCCTAGGGGCCTTGTACTCTCCTCCTGACTTCTTTCCCGACTTCCTGGTATCAGCCTTGTCTCCTAGCTCTCTCTGTAGAGTTTCTTGCATCGAAATGTACACTCCAGCCTTGTGCCTGAATTCGGAATAAGTTTTAGGGAAAGCGAGGTGCATTTCCTTCCACAGGTATGTCCCTTTCCTAAGCCCTGCCATAACTGCCACAATCTTGGTGTCCTCACTCACTGGTTCTCCTTCCAATAGGACTTTATCGAATCTCTCAAGGAAGGCTCTATCAGTCTCCTCATCTCCTTGTCTCAGATCTGCCAACCTGTGTCTCTGTGTAAGGTAAGACCCGACCGTGGAGAAGTGTGAGAGAAATTCCTTGCTGAGTTGCATGAACGAACTGATGGAGCCTGGAGCTAGTGCAGAAAACCATCTGTGAGGACCGTCACCAAGAGTCAATGGAAAATTCCGACATTGAGTTGCATCAGACGCCTTTACCGATATCATGTAATCGGTATATTTGGACAGGTGTACTTTTGGGTCTGAATTTCCTTCGTACAAATTAATGGCCGGGAATTGTACTTTCTTTTGTACCGGTGCATTAAGGATATCCGGGGACAAGGGTGATGATGGCAACATCGCCGACCCGTCGCCTTTCCTCTCCTCCAACTGTTTTTGCATCTCTTCCACCGCTTTCTTCAAAGCTTGCCACTCATCTGGAGACGTTTTTCCGCTAGAAGGTTGTTCGTCATGATTGGGTTCAATGACCTCTTCATGATGCAGTCCCTTGCTAACGGGACGTTTCTCTTGAGTGGCGTGCCTAGCGACGTTACTGGCTCCATTGGGACCTAATCGCCCGAAGGCTGATCTTCTTAGCCTTTCATGCACTGAGCGGCGAGCAGCAGGGTGTGTTTGCCCTGTTGCTCGCTCCTCGCCTCTCTGTTGATCCTCCCTATGCGTTCCGTGATATCTCGCCCTTCTTGTGTGATAGTGGCTTATACTTCTTGTGTCCCCGCTGCTCGACTCCTCACCTGTCCCCGGAGTAGACTCTCCTCGACTTCCAAGTCTTTCACTTAGAGGAGCTTTTCCTTTATTCCGACGGATTTCTTCGCTGTCAACCTCGTCATTTCGTACGTCTTTTCTTCCTTCGCTTCGCTGCTCGGCTGCCCTGTTGGTCGCCGCCTGCGTCCCTGATGGCCCGACCGTTTGTCGCCTTTGCAGTGCTTGTAAAACAGCAATCGTTTTTGCTAGCTCTTCGGGATTTTGAGCGAGAGCCTCCACTTCCGGCGGGATTGTATCAATGGTAACTTGGACGTTTCTCTGCGAAGTTGCTTTTACCGTACGTGCATGTCCTTCGGTAGACGAAACCCTCGTTTTTGACCTACGACTCGGAGACGTGCTCAAATGTCGTTCTTCTTGTGATCGAACCATTTTGGTTACCGAAGTATAAGTGGTAAGCAAATGAATGGGGTGATTTTATCTCCAACAAACACCTTTCGTAAGAGTTACTAGCTTTGTTTGTATGAATATGGTGGTTTAAAAACCCTAGTTCATACACACATGCATTTAAACTCTCAAAGTAATGTATAGATGGATGATTTTGCTTCAAATAATGTGTACACTTGATTTCCGATGGCTTCCTCCCGGATTCCGGCCGGATTTTGCAGATTCCGGTGGAGTTCTTCACCCTTCGACTTTTTTGTGAAACGGAAGTTCGCACCCTCCTTCTAGCGCCAATTGTTGATGACCTTTTCTAATCTATGATGATTAGTGGCTGTTTTTACTACATAAGATCATCAAACAAATACTAAGATCATGATATATAATGCAAGAAAATGAATTGGCAAGAGTTGGGCAACTTTTTATTATGGGAAAAAATCCTCCCCCTTCATGCAAATGAAGGGGTATTTATAGACATATAAAGAGGCTAGGTGTCACCATCTTGATGGCTTAGCCATTGGGATTTTGCCAAGTGTTATGACTTTTGTACAACAACTAATCTATTGCCCAATGAATGGGTGCCAAGTGTAAAGACACATTGACTATTTCTAAAGTTAGTGACTCTTGACATTCCCAATGTTGTACTTGGTCTTTGAAACCACTCAGCTACTCTCCTTGGTGCCCAGCTACTCGTCTGTACGTCTTTGTTGGGTGTTGGAAACCCTTATAATCCCAGTTGCTCGCCTGCTCGCCTCTTGTTGAGACTTTGGGTCTTCTTGTTCTTGTTGTTTGCTACCTCGCAATGACCTTTATGACCGGTTGCTCGCCACCTTCAGATGGGTACTTGTCCCCGTTGCTCGTCCTCTTCCAATTGGTCTACAGTCCCTGCTGCTCGCCTCTTAGGGCGTATAGTCCCTGTTGCTCGTCTTCATCTATTTGGTCAGCAGTCCCTGCTGCTCGCCTCTTAGGGCATATAATCCCTGTTGCTCGCCCTCTTTCATATTATTAATTCTGATGATCTCTTAATCTTATTAGAATAGTATCTTTATGTTAATCTCGTTGCCCGGCTGTTCGCCTATCAACAATATGATTAACGTCATTGTACAACAATATTTATAAGTGGGAGAGACATAGAATTAGGTATGAAAGAAACCAACAAAGAAAAGTAATTTGTTCAGACGTATTATTTAAAGCTAATGTAATTGTCTTTTTTCAATTATATTATAAAAGTTAATGTCCTTAAATTGTCAGCTTGGGATGTTTCAATAAAGCAAGTTTACAAGCAATTCCGAGATGGAGGGAGTAAAAAATAATAATATTATGTGAATTTACGTATTAAGTGATTCATGATTGATGTTTGATATTTTTTCATTCGTTGGTTCGTATGTACTATATAACGCATATGAATTTTCCCACAAAAAAAGCATAAAAAATAATAATTGTATCTATTGGTATCTATGTGGACGTTATGTGGCATATCCGCCAACATGTCATTTAATTGTTGACGAAAAATTATCAGATGTTGCAAATTATAAATTTTAAAAATGTGGTGCATTAAATTGCAAAGGAAAAAAATACATGTTGTAATTGATTAAAACCATAAACATCGTGACTCTTTTTGCAATTAACCCTAATATATAAGTGAAAAATGATAGTTTTATAATTCAAAGTCAAGAAAAATTGGAAAAATATGACCTTTTACTACTAATTGGTATATAGGAGCAAATTTTACACTTTGTAGAGCAAGTATCAAACTTTTTATTTTGCTGGAAAAATAAAAGGGACTTTAGGCCATTTATGGGGAAAAAATTGGGTTATTTCTGCTAATTCATCCAAGTTTTTACATCTGATACATCATGCTTTCGTCTGATTATAATGTAATTACTTTATTAGATGTGTTATTCAACTTTTTTTGTTTCTGTATTTTTCAAGCCTCTATTCGTTAAAGTCGGTATTGGATTTCTCTGTCCTTTTGCTATTGAAATTGCTCATTTTGCAAATTCTTACTTTGTATATTTAGATTTTTCACTGATAATCGTTATACATGTATGACGAATGGCGATGTCTCCCGGTGAATTCATCTGGGTATTACGAACTAATGGATCTAAAATATAAATCTTAAAAGTTCACCAGGGCTAGCTTCTACTTAAAAAATTTAACAATTTTTATTTATTTAAAAGACCTACTATGTAGGCCATTTTACAAATTATTACTTGAACAAGTAATTAAATTTCCAAACCAAGTCCAACTATACAAGTATACAATTTCAAGGACGTATTTTTTTCCTTTTGAATCATATTCACGTCCTGATAATAAACTTAGAAATTGTAGTACATATTATATAAGCTTTCAAACTCATTTCATTAGACGAAGATGGATGTATCAGATGTAATGATTTAGACGAATTGACTAATATACCCTCAATTTTTGCTCACGAATTATCCTAAGTTCTTTTTTTTTCTTTTTCTTTTTGCAACAAAGTGAAAGCTTAATATTTGCCTTGCTAAAGTCGAAAGCTGGGTCATCGAAATGCAATTAGTAACAAAGACATGTCCTATTTTTGTAATTTTTCCTTCAAAGTTATACCTTAAAAATATGCATTACACAAAAACCTCAAGGTGCGTATGACAAAAATATGTGTGAGATCATCTCACATATTTCATTCCGTGAGGATCCGTGAGACGAAACTCCATATGTTACTCAACATTTGGTATATTTGTAGAGAATTGTATCTATAAGCCCATTTAAAAATGGATAATATTTTTGCTTAATTACAAATTAAAATTGCGAACTTTCGCAAGAAGGGCTGCCAGTAAGACTAAATTGCAACAATAGTTAAAATTCATGATTTGTTTGCATCAATTTCTTGAAAAATCGTGAGTTAATTTGCAATTAAATATACTCCTTCTGTCCACCAAAAATATTAAACGTGTGTATTTTTCTTTTTTGTTTACCCACCAAAATTGTGTTATTTTTTTTTTTTTTGTCTATAATCACTTTAACTTTACACTTACAAACAATTATTTTTTCTTAAAATTTGTACCCAAGTAATAGGACACGGTTTTAATGGATGGAGTGAGGAATATTTTAATGAAAAGTAACACATCACTTTTAATAGAAAATATTATCATTTTCAATTCATTTTTTTATCACTTTTTGAAAATATATATTTTTATAGTGAAAAGTGGCGTACATCTATCAAAACTACACTATTCAGTTGTCAATTGTAATTGGTTTTTTAGTTGGGTTTGCTTGATTTTAGTAAATTGAATTTTATTGGTGCAACCCAGATAAACATGTAGACACACTTTTTTCTCTATAATTTTTTGGTTTACAAATAAATATTATTATGTTTTCTATACATAAATGCATAATTGTACTTTTTTTTTGGTACGTAAATGCTAAAATTTATATGAGATTGTAACACAAATTTTATTTCGTGAGGGAGTTTTATTTAAATAAAACATTTAAGTCCAATGAATCAAGAGAATTAATTCAATTAGTAAGAAATGCAGTCCACTAACCCATAATTGAAAAATGATAATTATTTTAAGTGAAAAATAATAATGTTTAAGTGTTATTGAGCCATGTATGGACAGTTTAACTTTTCCTCCAAATGTTTAGGCTGAAAGTCAAATTGATCATTTTGAAGACGATGTTGAAGAAAACTAGAACCAGTAAATGTTTGTGAAATCACTTAGCTTTCTGTGAAATGTAAAAATGCTAGATTTAAATGTTGTTTGATATGACTTATATTTCTTTGGATGCATATCTTTTTATATTTTTTTAAAACTATAAATTTAATATGTTTCTTATATTTAGTTAGCACATACCGGCATCGGGTGAAAGATTTTCATATATATTTTTTATGTTAAGTTCATTTGTTGATTCATTTATTTATATTGCTCAATTTCAACGACGATATAATGTTTTATAGTAATATTGAAGATTTATTATTTTGTGTGGATGTTAAGGTTTAGAAAAAAAAATTTGTCCGGTTATAGAGATCCGAGGGAAAATTGCACTTTTAGTCCCGTAGGAATGTTTTGTTATATAAAATGACCAACTTTGAGACCAATTTTTCAATATTATGACAAATTTTGGGACTAAATGTGTTAAGTATTTGACTAATGGGACCAATTTCGCAAACAAAATGCCTGTTTTTGAAATATGGATCAAAAGTATTTTGTGAATATTTCTATGGGACTAGAAGTGCAACTTTCCCAGAGATCTGAGTTTTTTTTTTTGTTTTTTTTTATTATGACTTAGGGTAATTTGTTTTTAAAGACCGTAACTTTGTGGGTGATAAAAAGAGGACCATAACTTTTCCAGAATGGATAAATGAGGCGTTACTTTTCGGGTTGACAATTTAAAAATCACATTTTTAAAAAATTTATCAATTTAAGTCAAATCAATCTGAATCAACCCAAATCAAGTCTAAATTCAGCTCACCTTAAAAAATGATTTATAAAAGTAAATCATGTTTGATTATGATTTACAAAAATAAATTGGATAACAAGGAATTTTAAGAAATCAAACATGATCTTAAAATGAGTGGGACTTAGATTAATAGTTTCTATCTTTTAGGTCCCGAATCGATAATCTTCAATCTTACATGCCTTGAATCGATAGGAAAAATCTTTCAAACAATAAATTGATAGTTTTACTATCTTTCAGACCCTAAATTGATAATACTCCTCAATGATATTATATGCATAAATATCTACACCCATATACTATTTTACTAAGTTAATTCACCTAATTTTATAAGCCTTACTAAGAATATCCATTATAAAATAGTAATTTTATCCAATATACAATAATTATACCCACAGCCCTAAAAATACTCACCACCACCCCCATCTACCCATATCTATAATTTTGATGCAATTTTTTTTTTTTATTTCTTACTGTAAATATAATATGTTTTTAACCTTTATTTAGTACATACCAATGTTGGGTGTAAAATATTTTGGAGAAAAATCGTGTTTTATTATATTAAAGAAGAATTATTCCCAACTTATTATGAATCCATGTTCAATGGTGACACATATTATCGCATGCTTCGTCCCACTAAAGTTTAATATAAATTTGTAACAGAGATTTGAGTTTTGTAGTTTTTATTAATATCCGAAATATTTATTTTTTATATATTTTTCTTAAATAACTTCTTTCATGTTTGTTACCGTTATTAATATAAAGTTGATTTTAAAAAAAAATTAATATTAGTATTGATTTTATTATTATATAACTGTTTTAAAAATAAACAATGTTGTTATTTATCAAAAATCAAATGTATAAATTATAAGTTCTTAATAAAATTAAATACGATTTCTTTTATAAATGGAATTATTGTCAAAAATAGTTATGTTCACCCACCTCACATTTATTTAATAGCCACTATAAAACCATAATTTTATCCGACGTAATACTTACAACCACATCCCTAAAGATACTCATCCAAAAATCTCATTAAATTTCAATACACACTCCCCCACTTTTCTAATTTAGCGATGAAACACATGCTTATCATTTTTTTGCGCAAGAATGTCTATAAGGCATAGGAGATGTGAATTGGGTATAAAAGAAACCAACAGAGCACAATACTTGGTTAATAACTATGATTTTTTTTTAATGTTGATGTGATTTTTTTTGTTCGTATTATATTGTACTATAGTTTTTTTTATTATTGTCTATTTAAAGAATGATAAAAAATATAATTGGACAATGTATATATATAAAACTTAGTTTTTCTCAAATATTTTGGTTGAAAGTCAAAGTGATAATTTTGAAGACCGTCAAAGAAAAACTAGAACCAATAAATGTTGGTGGAACAGTTGAACTTTTTGTGAAATGCAATAACACAAAATTTAAACATCTTTTGTTCAAATTTATATTTCCTTAGATGCACATACACAATACACACACACACACATATATATAATATGAACTTATTGAAACTGTTAATATAATATGTTTTTTTTAGCACATACCTGTGCTTGGTGTAGTTTTTTTGGAGAAGAATCGTGCTTTATTATTTTGAAATATGTCAGAATTGAAGAATTATTTTTGTTTTATTATAAATCCAGGTTAATGGTGACATGTATCATCTCATGCTTCGTCTCACTAAAATCTGGTATATATATATATATATATATATATATATATATATATATATATATATATATATATATATATATATATATATATATACTACCTCCGTCCCGGTTCTTATTTCACGTTTTCCATTTTTGGGTGTCCCACCTCTTATTTCACACTCCCAAAATGGAAATAAATTACACACACAAAAGTCAATAAAGCATCTTTTTATTATTTAATTATTTAATTTTACACTCACACACTTCACTTTTCTTAAATATTGTGTCAATCCCACATATGAAATAAGTTCCGGGACGGAGGGAGTATATATTATAAAGTGTTATACTGAATAAAAATTATAAATTTGTAATAGTAATGAAGCTAGAGCAAGAATGATATTAATTGTATGTTGTTACAGCAGGAAATATCCTCGCCTGACAGGAGGTCAAATTCCCAAAGATACACTGACCCGACGAGATCGAGAGTCTACGTCAGAAAAGAGTATTTAATGTATTATAGGTCTACTGTTGATCTTTATATTAATATTGTAATAAATCCCTAAAATAAAGGGTTGAGACGAATTTAGGGCCACTTTTGGGCCCTTGGGGGTGAACCTCTATAAATAGGGGGTCACCCCCTCATTGTAAAGCATTCACTTTTCTCTCATTTCTCATATATCCAAGAAGCTCTCACATTCGAGGGAAGAACGAAAGTTCTTCCCCCATCGTTCGTGTTCGTTTATATTTATTGTTTGTCGGGCATACCCTAAATAGCCACATACATCTATCCGTACAAAAATGCCTGTCAACAATTTGGCGCTAGAAGGAGGGTCGGATTCTTGTTCATCTCGAGGGATGAACACGAAGATCTTCTCCTAAAAAATAAAAAACAAAAAAATCAAGAATCTTGTTCAATCAAAATCATCACACAAAAATCCCATGAATCCTTTTATCCTTACAACAACAGAAGGTTTCGTACCACACAGCACCTTCATCCCTTCATTAATCCTATCATCCCAACAAAAAAAAAAATTCACAAAACCTCTCGTAGCTAGCACAAACAAAAAAAAAAAGGGCGAGAAAGGAGACGGGAGCTCCTATGTCCGTCACCTGTTATTTCCAGTGGTGAGTCTCCGTGTTCATTCAACCGTGACGGGTCTCCGATGCTGACCTCGCTGTCGTTCTCTCCTCGCCTGGGAAACTCCACCGGACGCGACCGTAACCATCGCACGACATCCGGGCAAGCGCTGCCGCTGCTGTACGGTACACGTGACCGCCCTTACCTCAGAAGCACCGCGTCGCGTCACTTCGAAATCGGGGCCGCTGCTGCCTCCGGTCGGAGCGCGGAGCCGTGCCTCCGTCCAGAACTGGTACATTCCGGCTGCCTTCGTGTCTAAGCTTTAGGATTATTGATCCCCCTCTACCTCTGTCGGCCGCCGGAAAACAACAATCGTGTTGTGAATATTCAAGCAAGAGCAGTGGTATATTCAAGCAAAACCAGAGGAGGAGGGGCTACGATTTTCTTCTTGGAGTTCTCCACTGTATGCCTCGATTGTTGGGCCCAGCTTTTTCAGTTTACTTTTGCTTTTGGCACATGTCCCAACACAGTTGAAAGGTCAAAAGATTCCCTACATCGATTCGAGCGCCACCATGGCCGGAGTTCGGGCTCCGGACGGTGGTTACCCGTCGCCTCCCGTGGCCGCCCGTGTCTTCCCGCGGAGGTCCAGCGGCCTCCGACCATCTCTCGTCGCCCAGCGACCATCGGCCAGCGCTACCCGATCGAAATTGGTGTGGCATTCCCGCTGCTCGACACCACCCTTGAAACCTCCCCAGCAAACCATCCAGCGTGCGGGCTCCGGCTTCTCTCTGCGTCTCCCGCGACCCTGCCCGCGTCGCCCGCGGTCTACTCATCACTCCTCCCCACCGTTCTCGCCTACCCGCACCGCCTCACCGCTCCCCGCGGATTACATCCCGGCGGCCAGTTTTCCGGAGGCCCGCCTCTCCGTCGCCCGTCGCGACCCGACGCCCGGTGGCCTACCCACAGCCATCACTGCCCGCGGGCTCCGGCAGCCCGACACGGCGCTCGCCGCTCTCGGCCACGGCCTCCGCCCGCAACCCGGCGTCGCGCACGAGCTCTCCGCATCCCGTCGTGTGTTTTCTCCCCGTGCCACCGATTGGACCTCCCGCGCCGCCCGACGGCCTCCGCTGTGCCATCCCCGCGCTACTTCCCCGATGAGGCTCTCCGCTTCGCCGCCCAGCGCCGGTTCCCCGCATGTCGCCGCGGGCAGCGTCAATTATTTGGGGATTTTGTTTTCGTCAAGTCTGCTTCGTGGAGAGGTAATTTGGCCGTGAGCCAAGTCTTGATGGGCCAGGTTTATTTTTCAACTGCTGGGCCACGATTTAATTAAGTGTTGGACCTTAATATATATATTCTGGGTGCCTTATTATATATCCTGGTACGACTTTCAAATTATGCTCTTGGGCCGGGATATATTTCAGTTTAATGGGCCAGGTTTATTTGGTTATATTTCACAAGTTGTAGGATATGTGCGTATAACCCCACCCAAAAAAAAATTATATATATATATATAAATAAATAAATAGGGGCAGCAGTTTCTGAGACGTACACCCGGAGCATCTTCATCAACGAAAAATCTACGGACAGTCCTTTGCCCACTCACATCAGGTTTATTCCGATAATTTCTTTTAATATATTGCAATTCGCAAATTTCATATAAATTAAAAGCGGGGGCATATATTCATATTTCGAAAATTCAAAGCGGGGGCAATTTTTTAAATGCAATTTTCATTTGATATTTCCTTTTAATATATATTGTAACTCGTCAGTTTTCATATATATTAAAAGCGGGGGCATATATTCATATTTCGAAAATTCAAAGCGGGGGCAATTTTTTAAATGCAATTTTCATTTGATATTTCCTTTTAATATATATTGTAACTCGTCAGTTTTCATATATATTAAAAGCGGGGGCATATACTCGTATTTCGAAAATTCAAAGCGGGGTCAAATTTTGAAATTCAATTTTCATCTGGTAACTTCCTTTTAATATATACTGTAACTCGTAAGTTTTCTTATATATTAAAAGCGGGGGCATGGATATACATATCCTAAGATCATTTTGTGATACCAAAAACAAATTATTTGACACTAAGTATCATTAAATACAGTGTGTTGTTTAAAACTTCGAATATAATTTCGAAAAATCATTGAGGTTGTTCGCCTGGTACACAACTCAATTTTTTAAAAAATGGTCACACCTTTCGACTACAAACATTTATCCGTCTTTTAGGCGTCGACATTCCGCCTAGATTGGCGAAGTAATCCGTCTTCTCGACGTCGATTAGTCCGTCGTTTCAGGCGTTGACGTATTGATTAGTTCGCCTTCACAGGCGTCAACTAATCCACTTAAGTTTATCCGCCTTTTAGGCGTCGACATTCCGCCTAGATTGGCGAAGTAATCCGTCTTCTCGACATCGATTAGTCTGTCGTTTCAGGCGTTGACGTATTGATTAGTTCGCCTTCACAGGCGTCAACTAATCCACTCGAGTTTATCCGCCTTTTAGGCGTCGACATTCCGCCTAAATTGGCGAAGTAATCCGTCTTCTCGACGTCGATTAGTCCGCCGTTTCAGGCGTTGACGTATTGATTAGTTCGCCTTCACATGCGTCAACTAATCCACTCGAGTTTACCCGTCTTTTAGGCGTCGATATTCCGCCTAGATTGACGAAGTAATCCGTCTTCTCGATGTCGATTAGTCCGCCGTTTCAGGCGTTGACGTATTGATTAGTTCGCCTTCACAGGCGTCAACTAATCCACTCGAGTTTATCCGCCTTTTAGGCATCGACATTCCGCCTAGATTGGCGAAGTAATCCGTCTTCTCGACGTCGATTAGTCCGCCGTTTCAGGCGTTGATGTATTGATTAGTTCGCCTTCACAGGTGTCAACTAATCCACTCGAGTTTATCCGTCTTTTAGGCGTCGACATTCCGCCTAGATTAGCGAAGTAATCCGTCTTCTCGACATCGATTAGTCCGCCGTTTCAGGCGTTGACGTATTGATTAGTTTGCCTTCACAGGCGTCAACTAATCCACTCGAGTTTATCCGCCTTTTAGGCGTCGATGGTCCGCCTGGAGTGGCGAGGTAATCCGCCTGGAGTGGCGAAGTAATCCGCCTTTTAGGCGTTGATTAGTCCGCCTGTTAGGCGTTGACGGTCCGCCTGGAGTGGCGAAGTAATCCGCCTTTTAGGCGTTGATTAGTCCGCCTTTCAGGCGTAGACGTATTGATTAGTTCGCCTTCACAGGCGTCAACTAATCTACTCGAGTTAATCCGCCTCTTAGGCATCAACAATCCGCCTGGAGTGGCGAAGTAATCTGTCTCCTCGACGTTGATTAGTCCGCCTTTCAGGCGTAGACGTATTGATTAGTTCGCCTTCACCGCCGTCAACTAATCTCTTTCTCGAGTTAATCCACCTTTTAGGCGTTGATTAGTCCGCATGTTAGGTGTTGACGGTCCGCCTGGAGTGGCGAGGTAATCCGCCTGGAGTGGCGAAGTAATCCGCCTTTTAGGCGTTGATTAGTCCGCCTGTTAGGCGTTGACGGTCCGCCTGGAGTGGCGAAGTAATCCGCCTTTTAGGCGTTGATTAGTCCGCCTGTTAGGCGTTGACGGTCCGCCTGGAGTGGCGAAGTAATCCGCCTTTTAGGCGTTGATTAGTCCGCCTTTCAGGCGTAGACGTATTGATTAGTTCGCCTTCACAGGCGTCAACTAATCTACTCAAGTTAATCCGCCTCTTAGGCGTCGACAATCCGCCTGGAGTGGCGAAGTAATCCGTCTCCTCGACGTTGATTAGTCCGCCTTTCAGGCGTAGACGTATTGATTAGTTCGCCTTCACCGGCGTCAACTAATCTCTTTCTCGAGTTAATCCACCTTTTAGGCGTTGATTAGTCCGCCTGTTAGGCGTTGACGGTCCGCATGGAGTGGCGAGGTAATCCGCCTGGAGTGGCGAAGTAATCCACCTTTTAGGCGTTGATTAGTCCGCCTATTAGGCGTTGACGGTCCGCCTGGAGTGGCGAGGTAATCCGCCTGGAGTGGCGAAGTAATCCGCCTTTTAGGCGTTGATTAGTCCGCCTGTTAGGCGTTGACGGTCCGCCTGGAGTGGCGAGGTAATCCGCCTGGAGTGGCGAAGTAATCCGTCTTTTAGGCTTTGATTAGTCCGCCTGTTAGGCGTTGACGGTCCGCCTGGAGTGGCGAGGTAATCTGTCTGGAGTGGCGAAGTAATCCGCCTTTTAGGCGTTGATTAGTCCGCCTGTCAGGCGTTGACGGTCCGCCTGGAGTGGCGAAGTAATCCGCCTTTTTAGGCGTTGATTAGTCCGCTTGTTAGGTGTTGATGGTCCGCCTGGAGTGGCGAAGTAATCCGCCTTTTAGGCGTTGATTAGTCCGCCTTTCAGGCGTAGACGTATTGATTAGTTCGCCTTCACCGGTGTCAACTAATCTCTTTCTCGAGTTAATCCGCCTTCTCGGCGTTGATTAGTCCGCCTTTTATGCATTGACATATTGATTAGTTCGCCTTCACCGGCGTCAACTAATCTGCCTCTCAAGACGATCCGTCACTCGGCCTTGATAAGTTCGCCTTCACCGGCGTCAACTAATCCGCCTCTCGGCGTGGATCCAGTCCGCATTTTAAGCATTGACTTTCCGCCTTAATGGACGAGGTGTTGTTTAGTTCGTCTTCACCGGCGTTAACTAATCTATTCTCTGCTTTGGTTTATCCATGTTAACGGCATCGACCAGTCCGCCTTCACCGGCATCGACTGACCCGCATCGCTTTTGCCCACTTGCGACCATAATATATCGCGTCTTGGACGCTTTGTTTAATCAACAAAGCGGTTGTTAACTCAATCCCATCTTCGTGAAGTCGCTGCCCGTCTATCGGCTAAAGCACTTCACTCATTAATCTGTTGGTTAATGTTGTAAGCGGTTGTTAACTCAATCCCATCTTCGTGAAGTCGCTGCCCGATCATCGGCTAAAGCACTTCACTTATTAATCTGTTGGTTAATGTTGTAAGCGGTTGTTAATTCAATCCCATCTTCGTGAAGTATGTGCCCGTCTATCGGCTAAAGCACTTCACTCATTAATCTGTTGGTTAATTTTATAAGCGGTTGTTAACTCAATCCCATCTTCGTGAAGTCGCTGCCCGTCTATCGGCTAAAACACTTCACTCATTAATCTGTTGATTAATGTTGTAAGCGGTTGTTAATTCAATCCCATCTTCGTGAAGTATGTGCCCGTCTATCGGCTAAAGCACTTCACTCATTAATCTTTTAAGCGGTTGTTAACTCAATCCCATCATCGTGAAGTCGCTGCCCGTCAATCGGCTAAAGCACTTCACTCGTTAATCTGTTGATTTGTCTTTTAATTGATTGTTAAGTCAATCTGTTGCCCGTGAAGTCGCTACCCGCAGGCGGCCTAAGCACTTCATTAATTTATCATCGCGGTCCTTACCGCCATATTACTAAAATCAATGCCGGCCAGCGGCAAGAACTATTTATTAATTGAACGTCACGGTACTCGACTCGGGGGCACGACGGAAGATCGTACCCCACCTAACCCGACCAGTTTAAAAAAGAAAGTTTGACGATTCGAAGGTGACACGAAAGACTCGCCCATCAAGGACCCGGTCGTCGAAGATTCCCTTGGGGCATCCAAGCTATCCCGTTTTCAGGCTCGGGAACAAAACCTATTTGAAGCACAGATCAAGATCGAACTCTGGCCGCAATCAGAGCCCAATCTTGGGGGCAATTGTTACAGCAGGAAATATCCTCGCCTGACAGGAGGTCAAATTCCCAAAGATACACTGACCCGACGAGATCGAGAGTCTACGTCAGAAAAGAGTATTTAATGTATTATAAGTCTACTGTTGATCTTTATATTAATATTGTAATAAATCCCTAAAATAAAGGGTTGAGACGAATTTAGGGCCACTTTTGGGCCCTTGGGGGTGAACCTCTATAAATAGGGGGTCACCCCCTCATTGTAAAGCATTCACTTTTCTCTCATTTCTCATATATCCAAGAAGCTCTCACATTCGAGGGAAGAACGAAAGTTCTTCCCCCGTCGTTCGTGTTCGTTTATATTTATTGTTTATCGGGCATACCCTAAATAGCCACATACATCTATCCGTACATATGTTGAGTACTTCATAGAGAATAACTTTTAAACAAGTTAATTTTTTGTTCAAATGTGAAAAATATTAAAAAAATTAAATTAAATAAGAAATTGGTTAAAGATAAATTTATTTTACGAATGCAACTATATACAACACTATTTTACTAAGTTCACACACTTCTAAATTCACCCACCTTTTTTTTCCTCCCGAAATTCACCCACCCATTTTTATATTTTTTACTAAATATACCCACTATAAAATTATAATTTTATTCAACATATAATACTCATATATTGCATCATAATGAAAACCATGAATGCAATTTTACAAAAAATGTATTACTCCATCCCTCTAAATTTCTTATGCTCGCTTTCCTTTTTGGGCAATTCTCTTTCATTATGCTCATTTTTTTTTGGAAATAGTATTATTTACAATAATTTATCTTCACCTTCCAACTATCTCTTTGTTAAAATCTACTGATGGTGAAAATTGTAAAATAATTAGATATTCTTTATATATATATATATATATATATATATATATATATATATTATATTTATATATATAGGACAAATTGCAAACACATTCTTATATGTACCACTTAGAGGACCAAACTTTTGACTTTTGCAGGGCAACTATTAAATTTCAATTTTTTGCCAAAAAAAAAAAAGGACTTTGGGCAATTTTAAAGATTAAAAAAAAGGAGAAAAAGAATATTTTTTGGTCCTATAACTTATCTAATTTCCAATTTTCACCACAAAAAGTTTAACAATTCCAATTACATCCCATAACTTACTCGATTCTCAAATTTTGTTCATAAAAATGACGTCATTTTGAATCACATGAAATCTATCATTGACCGAATTTGCGGCTTTTCAGTGAGCTGCTAACATGGAGTACATGTGTATTTTTAATTTATTTTTCTCTTATTTTAAACATTAAAAAATATTCACATTAATTTTAATTCTATAAAAAAAATTAAAATATTCTGAAATTCTAAATTTAAAAGTGAAAATTAAATTTAAAATTAAAATATTTAAAAATTTAGTTAATAACAATTTAAATTTAAAATCAAATAAAAATTATTGAAATAATAAATAAATTATAGGGATAATTGGGGTCTGAGAGTTTTTTGTGGAAGAAGACCAGGGTGGGATGAGAGAGGTGAATTAAAAGAGTGAATGAAAAGATAAATGACGTGAATTTTCTAATTCAAAATAAGTGAAAAAAATATTCATATTAATATATGGGTGTCATCTAAGAAACGTCGACGAAAATTCATAAATTCGGTCGGCACGTGACTTTTATGTGATTCAAAACGATGTCGTTTTTATTTTTGCAGCGAAAATGAGATTAAAATTGGACTATCAATTCAGTTACAAAATGTATTTAAATTGGAGCGTTCACAAAATGGTACAATCCCAGACCACTATTTACAAAATAGTACAATGTTAAAAAAATATATACTTATGTTCAATTTATTTTTGTGCACCTGTTCAATTATTTTGTACCAATTTGTAAAAAGTGGTTCGGGATTGTATTATCCTGCACTTAATTCATTTAAATTTTTTGGAACGAAAACGGAACACTGGATAAGGTATGGGACAAAAAAATATATTTTTCTCCCAAATGTTGTCTTTAAAGTTGCCCGAGATCATTTTTTGCAACAATTTAATAGTTTGGTACCTGTCCTACAAAAGTCGAAAGTTCGGTTCTCGAACTGTAATAAGTGACAAAGATAAATCTTTTTTTTTTTTACAAATTTTCCTATATATATTATAATAGAACAACTATTCTTTTTCATGATATACTTACATGTAATTAAGATAGGTTATATTAAAAAAAAAAAAGACAAATTATTGTGTGAAGAAACTATGACATGTTTAAAATATAAAACATAAAAATGGTATTTTAATTATAGGTTAAACTTGTGTGAAACCGTCTCCTGTCATTAGATAGAAATAAAAAAAAAAATTAATAATTTACTAAGAGTATCAAAAAATTACATTGTAATATTATTAATTTGTGTTCAAGAAAAACTTTAATTATATATTTTTTTAATAATTAAGATTTAGTAAGTATTATACTTAGAAAAATTGTAACAAATTCCATCCGTGCGAAGCACGGGGTGTATGATCACTAGTTTTAAAATAATGTTAAGGTGCTAATGTGTATTGTTTTGTAACTTTGCGTACGCCTTGTACTATTATCTCTTTATAAAATTGTTTTACTGATAACTTTTTTTTTAATAGAAAAATTGTAAAATAAAAAATACATATTAAATGTTGTGTTTTGTTGTGAGAAATTTCTCAATTTTCATTCATTGATGAATACTTGAATAAGCTTAATTTGGATGAATAATTGAGATAAATAAGATTGTGACTGAAAATGAAAACAATGTAAAAGGTGTAGACTTGTAACTGGTGTGATATATGTGTAGGACAAAATGAAATGTGATTGGATATGAAAAAAATTATGATTTGTTTTTTAATAAATAATCGAGAAAAATAAGATTGAGACTGAATACGAAGAAATAAATATCATAATTGCAGTTGATGTGACATGTCTTGAAAAAAAAAAAAAGGCATGGTTGAAAATAATCTTACTTGGGCTTAACCGTGTGTGAATCAGGTGTACCGTACAACTCAACTACTTAATTTTGGAGAAATTTGTATATATAGTTGTGCACATAAATTAAGAAAAATACAACTTTTGAGTAAAATAGTGATATATGGATAGATATGTGTATATTTTTATGAGTATACACACAACTCATTTTTTTCTTTTTTGAATTGTGTAAATTATTGTGAGACAAACCGAAAAGACAAGTGTACAAGTTTCTATTGTGTATCTGGAAAATTATTAATTGAAAATGCACTTAAATTACATTTAATGCACAAGAAACTTAATCTTTGATTTGATATTAATTTTAGTAAAAAAGAATTTATTTTTTTAGTTTATTCTAATCGCAATGGATGTGTAGAATTATAAATAGTCCAATATAAGAAACATCTTTTATGTCATGAAGCTTGAAATCGTTCTCTTTGAACCACTATATTTCTAATAAAGTCAATTAAAAAATCGAAAAAATAATTAATGGTACAAGATTAACAATTTGTAATACATGCCTAAAACAAAATAGTTCTCTTAACCCAGAAAAAAGAAAAGGAAACTTAAAACCCTAAACTGTTTTTTAAGTCGAGCTGATTAAGAATGTAGATTGTGAATAATCATGATTAGTTTTTTTTATTGAGTAGGTTTTATATGAAAACGTTTCATAATAAGTTTAACATGAAATAGTTTTAGAGTATCATTAATCTCATTAGAAGTATCATTAAACCTGTCAGGGGTATCATTAGTCTGAGTTCAAGAAAATTGAACTCAGACTAATGATACTCCTGATGAGATTAATGATACTTCCAATGAGATTAAAGATATTTTAAAATTGTTTCATGATAAGCTTATCATGAACTATTTTCATATAATACTTTATTTTTTTATTTATCTTTATACTTAACATTACAAATAATATACGTGTTTTAATTTGATAATTTTTTTTATGTTACTTGTTTAATTTAACTTAAATTTTTGTCTTGAAAGTTGGAATTGTAACTTTTAACAAAATATTATTCTATTTTTTTATATAATTTATGTTTAGCCTAAATATTTAAAATTATATACATTTTTATCCTTTTATAGATTTTAGTTATTTTGGCTGCATACTATTATTATTATTATTATGCAATTTATATGCAACCACTAATAAAAGTAATTTGATTTCTGAATTTTGCTTTCCATATAAAAACAAACACAATTTCTTTTTCGTGGATATGATAAAGAGGCTGTTACCCATTTCACATTAAATAGAGATGTGGTGATGACATATGGAACCCTAAGAAGGGATATTTCTTTTTCCAAATTCTTATTTTTAGCAATTATAATAATAAATAATTTTGAGAATTGACATATCTTCACAAGCATTCAAAATTAGGAGAATTGACATATCTCCAGAAGCATTCAAAATACACCGAAAAGGTTTGAATGGTGGGTCCTACATGGTTCCTCGTTTTACAAGTGCATGGTACACTCTTCCTGTGTAGTTTCTACCAATAAACATAATAAAATATGTAAATAAATATAATTGATACATGCATGTTAAATTTAATTAAAAATGTAAAATGAAAGACGTTGATTAATAAAATTAAATTATGAACCCTAATATAACTGAAACGTGGTGAGACAAATATAACTAAAATGTGATGAAAGTACGGGCCCAACTACATCGGGTATATATAAATTATAAATATCTTAACTTATCAGATATATAAATAAATGATGGACTTTTTTAGAATCAAAGCATTTTATTAGACCAATAACACAAATCTACAATAGACAATTTCTCAAGCTAAAAAGGAAAATCAGTGTGAACCAATAGAGGGATGAAGATCACCCCTTGTGAGTCAATGATTTTTTGTTGGCTTGTAACTGCTTCCATGGTCTATAAGAAACCTGAGAACGCCATAATCTTATCATATCCACATTCCACACAAAATTGCATTGCACTATGGACTGCACACAATTCGGCTGCAACAACTGAACTAGGTCAATGAAGTGTATACGCCACCAGTATACAAAGTACGCCTCTATTATTTCGCAACACAATATCTACGTTGATACGACCATTAATCGAATCAACCATATCATCAATATCTAGTTGAAGACAACTAGGAGGTGGCACCCGCCTAGAATCAACACTAAGTAATGTTTGCTATCAGCAGTGGTAGTCCAAAGCAACTTATGTAGTTATGCCCACTGATATTGCTCAATGAAACTACCACGGAAAGTGGAGACAGTAAGATGAGTTATTGTCCACCTACAAACCTAAATTTAGCAATAGCTTCCAAAAAGTCCAACAAAAAACAACAAAAAGGTGAAAATCAGTGCGTCCAAAAGAGCTGCTTACAGCAACAGATCATTTTCTACGCTCCAGAAACTCCAAAAATATTGATCCATTCCAAAATAATTTAACCTCTAGGCATCGAAATAGACAATGCATCACCGAACATAAAGCCCCCTTACAGATATAACAATTCTCATTGCAATGGACATGACGAAGTCTTAAGTTCTCAGGAATTGTAAGAAGATTAGAGGAGGCATGTCAAAGTAAAATCTTTACTTTAGATAGCAAGTTCAACGACCATAAAAACTTCCACCAAGCGATACTCGGGGTCTTGAGAAAATCCATCCCCGCCATATAAGTCGACGTCATAGAATAAACGCCCTTCATACTATATTTCAAAACTGAAAGTCATTATGTTCATTCTTTCCCAAGGGAATTTCCACAATAGCGTTAATTTCAAAATCCATAAAATAATCTTTCAAACATCTTTCATCTCAACGTCGACATGGAAGAATAAAATAGCTAATTATCACAAGTGTAGATAATCTGGAGTAGATACATCCAAGGATCGAAGCTTTTCTTTTGTGTACCAATACTCCAACAATTCCAACCCTCCAGAGGATACCCTTCTCAATAAGATCACGACTCCACTAGATAGACCACCATGCATATGATGAGCTCGTACCCTTATCAACTTAAAGAACGTCACAATGCTGAAAATACATTCCTTTAAAAAATGCGCCAAAAAAAGTGGGTTTCAGGATAATTCTCCAAAGTCGTTTTGCCAACAAAACTTCATAAACATATCTAACTTCAGGGGGCCGACCACCTTAAGGACTAGGGTGGTCGGCAAGCATAAAAAAGGGCCTTAAACCGACCACTACTCGAGCTTTAGTAGTCGGCCAGGTCACAAGGTCGGAAGACCGACAACAACCAGAATTAGAGAGGTCGGCCGGGTCGCAAGGTCCATAGGCTGCCCACCATATGAACAAAAGTGATCGGCAAATTGACACGAGCTGAAAGCCAATCTCCGTTACACCTTTTGTGACCGTCCATAGCTCAATGGTCGGTCCGAGCATGAAGGTCGGCCAAAATTCTCCCCTTAGGATTAAAGACTCCATGTCGAGCTGATCGGCCCCAACAATTAAATCTTTAGGAGATCACTCGAACTACCGACCATCTGGGCTGACGAGGACACCAATGAGCACGAGATAAGATCAGACAAAATCAGTCCAAATAAGGTAAAAAAATCGCCCGTACACAAGGACACTCAAAATTATTCCCACATAAGAGGAAGGAAATTAAAAAAACTGCAGTGCCATCCCACCTAGCGGATGATCATTGGCCAAAGCCCTGCATCAAAGGACGAACGGGCCATCGAGGAAATCAGAGAATATCAAACATTTAATGCATTGGTCTATCGCCGCTACCGGGATTAACCATCATGCCCCTTTTGGTAAACCCCTATAAATAGGACAAACTTTGTACAAAAAAACAGTCAAAAACATATATAAAAAAATCACTCTTCAAGTTCAGGGCAAAATCCTTGGCAAATCCCTCTTGTTTAATAGTTATTCTGCATTTATTCAACATTAATGTCTAATGATGATCATTCATTCCTGAGTATGAATTCATTGCTCCAGTGGAGTTCAATGTTTGATGTTTAGTCTAGATTTCACCACATTAGCTCATTCAATCCAGTACCATATTTAGGCTATCAAGACATACATTAGTCGTCAATTACTTCCTTCGTTCTAAAACTACTTTCGTAACAGTAAATGACACATTTTTTCAAGGATAATGAGTACGTGAGTGTGAGGTTGAATATTTTATAATAAAGTAAAAAATATATTTTATTGACTTTTATGAAATATATTTATTTTCATTTTAGGAATGTGAAAGTAATTGTGTGACGTCCATAAACAAATATGGAAATAATTGTGGGATGAATTGAGTAAAATATTATTGATTATTATCCTTCCTTGAACAAATGTACTTTTTGGTTGATCAATAATTTCAACTATAATCGGCCTTAGGGTGTGTTTGTAAAAAATTATACTTTTGAAAAATTGATTAAAATTAGTGATTATGAAAAAAGTGAATAATAGTAAAAGTTGATAATGTTAGCAAAAAAATTCAAGAAAAATTGACAATGTTTGTAAAAAAAGTTGATAAAATTCAAATAAAGCTTATAATCTCCTAAAAGCACCCTATTACCAACTTATAGATTATAGTTTTTGTTAGATTATATAATCACTTAGAATAAAAATAAAACAATCTAAAATATTTTTCTAAAGTTAAAAAAGTGATTAGAAGTGTATAGAATCTCTTGCAAACACCCACAATTTTATAACAAACATTGAGTGTGTATTGAAAAACTTATACTTTTCACTGATAATTTATTTTATTCAAACACTCAACAACAATTATTTTTTAAGATCACTAAATTAAGTTATTTT
This sequence comes from Ballota nigra, assembly GCA_947034835.1. Lineage (NCBI taxonomy): Eukaryota > Viridiplantae > Streptophyta > Magnoliopsida > Lamiales > Lamiaceae > Ballota > Ballota nigra. Next base: position 117,032,614 of record OX344721.1, on the reverse strand, counting down.
TTTTCAAAACATAATTTTTTTCAAATACATCCACAGTAGAGACTAATTGAAAGATAATCTTAATCTTTCAATAAAGAAATGATGAATTGTGTGCCTGGGAATAATAAACTTTGAGAATGACTTCTCCCAGTCATGTTAATTTCACGCTTTTTTCTACAGGAAAACTTTAATCTTGGTGGCGCGGAATCCACACCCTCCTACGGGCCACCCCCGGGGCCGGGGGTCACATTTACACGCGAAAAATCGTGCCACTCCACTTATATGGAAGGCCAGATTGGTCCTTTCCTTTAATGTAGGTTGGTTGGTAAGGGTAGTTTACTTCCGATATTTTTCAAGTAATTTGGTGTTGCTAGTCATTGACACTTTTGTCCCCCAACGATAACAAGCCCCTATGCCTATCCCACCAACCCCCCTCCTATCTCTCTCATAAATACAAACCAAAGTGATGCAATCTACTCCACACCATTGCTGTTTCACAGCTCAGATCTGAGATTTTTTGGGAGCTCTTAGCAGCTCTGGTCATAATATACCGTATTGTCGGTGGATTACATTCCTTTGGATCTAGTTTCTGTGGATTGAATTCGATTTGGTAGCTTGATTTTTTCGACAAGTAAGATGAAGGTGATAGACAAGATCCGGGAGGCGGCGTCGGCGAATGACAACCGCGTCGTGTTCTCCTTCGAGTTTTTCCCCCCGAAGACGGAGGACGGTGTCGATAACCTGTTCGAGAGAATGGAGCGGATGGTGGCGCACAATCCTTCCTTCTGTGACATTACGTGGGGAGCCGGTGGATCCACCGCCGATCTGACGCTGGAGATAGTTAACCGTATGCAGAATATGGTCTGTGTCGAGTCGATGATGCACCTCACCTGTACCAACATGCCGGTGGAGAAGATCGACCACGCCCTCTCCACCGTCAAGTCGAACGGCGTTCAGAATATCCTTGCTCTCCGCGGTGACCCTCCTCACGGCCAGGATAAGTTCGTCCAGGTCGAGGGAGGCTTCGCCTGTGCGCTTGATTTGGTATGTGTGGATTGAATACAGGGTTAATTGCTTGAATGAATGTCCCATGTAGCTGATCTGTAAGTAATGTGTGTGTTAATCTTCTGTATGTTTGCAGGTCAAGCATATCCGTGCCAAATACGAGGACTACTTCGGGATTACTGTTGCGGGTTATCCAGGTGCTAATTCTTTTGTTTATCTCGATTGAATGCAATCACATTCTTTTTCTTCGTCATTGTCGTTGCCTGATAGAATTACGTGAGAGTTAGTTGAATATTGATTGTGCTGACGTATGATACAATTACAAGTTTTTACATAAGTTTGTTCTTTTGGCAATTGCATTGTGTGTGCTCTGAATTTGTTGACCATAATCTAGGATTTTATCTTATTGCACCCTTTCGTTTTTTATTCAGAGGGACATCCGGATGTTATTCAACAGGATGGATTGGCAACACCAGAGGCATATCAGAGTGACCTTGCTTATCTCAAGCAAAAGGTTACCTGCTTACTGTAATGAACTTGATTGGCTTCAGTATCTATAAGTTCTTGCTCGACTTACAGTGCTGTTCTTTTTCAGGTTGATGCTGGAGGTGATCTCATTATAACTCAACTCTTCTATGACACTGACATTTTCCTTAAGTTTGTCAATGACTGTCGTCAAATTGGAATAACCTGCCCTATTGTACCTGGTATTATGCCCATCAATAATTACAAGGGCTTCATTCGCATGACTGGTTTCTGCAAAACTAAGGTGTGAATTGAACTGTCTTCTACATGAGATCTGTTTTGTGACTGCTGCATTCTTAGACTTGATGACTAAACTGTTAAATATCATCTTCACTAATTTCATGTTACATGATAGGCAGGATGTGAATCTCTAGATGTGCAAGTCATCCGACTTTCAGTTTTTAACATGTGAAACTATGAGGCAAAGTTCTTAATTCCTAGGTAGAAATCATATAGTTTTTAAGATAAGGAAGTAAGTATGCATCTAGTAGTTTCACTATCTGATCTTGCAGTCAATCTGGTGCATTTGTTGTTAGACAGGTGGTTGTTGCTTCTGTTAATCTGTGTTCCATTCCATTATTGATACAGTCTTATATTTCACTGTAGATTCCTACTGAGATTATGGAGACCTTGGAGCCTATCAAGGACAATGAAGAAGCCGTCAGAGCATATGGAATTCACCTTGCAACAGAAATGTGCAAGAAGATCATGTCTACTGGGATCCGAACTTTACATCTCTATACATTAAACATGGAGAAATCTGCTTTGGCCATATTGGCGGTTGGTTTTTCTAACTTATCAATTTTCTAGCTTCAGCATATCTAATATTTATGTGTTTAGGTGAAAATGTGAAATGAAAACATGAGACATATGTGAACTTCCAATGCAGAATCTTGGGCTGATTGAGGAGTCCAAAATTTCAAGGTCCTTGCCATGGAGACGCCCAACAAACATTTTCCGGGTTAAAGAAGATGTTCGCCCAATTTTCTGGTAAGTAGAGTTATTTTCAGGTTTCCGAACCTTCAATATTGTTGCTTCAGTTCTGGATAGTGGACATCTGATCTATTTTGCTGAATGATGTCAGGGCTAATCGTCCTAAAAGCTATATCTCCCGAACTATTGGTTGGGACCAATACCCTCATGGCAGATGGGGAGATTCTCGAAATGCATCATATGGAGCACTGACCGATTATCAGGCATGTGTTTACATTCAAACTAGTATTTTCCTGGCTGTTTTCTCCCTTTATTGTTCAGTAGTGCATTAGACAGTCATGTCCTCATAGCAACCTTCCTTTATATCGTAATTAATATTTGAGAATTATCCTTCTCTGTCTCGAGAGTGCCATCCCAATTTAGGTGTTTGATTTCATTATATATCATACTCCCTCCGTCCCTGAAAAATGGTCCAGGTTGCCTTATTAGCAAGTCCGTGGAAAATGGCCTTGTTTCCTAAAAAGGAAATAATTACCTTTATTTGCACCCTTCAACATACATTTGTCTACATCATTTGTCATTGAACCTTCACTCACAACATTTTTAAAGCAATAAGACCTTTTTTTGTGGACGGAGGGAGTATTTTCCTTGTGACATTATGGTTTGGTGTATGCTATTCGAAATTGATTGATGCGTCTGTTTGACGATGATGGTTAGCGTCTTTGCAGATTTGCACAAGTCTGAAAAAATGAATATTTGAATAGTTTGGGCAGCTATTGCCAGGGAACTTGTGTTAAGGGGATACACTTAAAAAGTAAGACTTATTTATTGTTCCAAGATGCAATTAATTCTGAAAACCAAACCGCTTAATATTTTACAAAGAGACTCTTAAACCGAAACCGTTCTTCTGCCTCTACAAATATTATGACCAAGGTCACTAATTGGATCGATCATTTCAACCTGCAATCAAGAATCTATTTTTTGTTTTACCTACATGCATATATATATTGACGTGGACCTGTGTAGTATAGAGAATGTTTAGATACACGTGCTTTAATCTTTGTTGAAGTATGATATTATTGTTAACTTGTTAATGCATGACCAACACGATTTACCACAAAGTGCGAGGAACTACTATTTTTCATTCCTCATTTATGGGGAAAAAATGAAGTCAGCAACATTTTACAATTATTATAGTTTCTGATATTAAAATGGCCTATTTAAAATGTTGGTTTGATTTGCTTTTGTGATTTTGAAGGATACATAAATCCAGATTCTCATACTCCGGACTGATATTTATTATTTTTCTTTAAGTTTTTTGTGATGTCGTCTCATGCAATTTAGCAATTATATCTTCTGATTATTATGCGGGCATCAGCTACGTTGCTGTTAATTTCCTTATTCCCATCTCTCTTGTATACCTTTTTTTCCCGAAAGGAAAATGCTGTATTTACACGCCTGTAACTTTCCAACAGTTCATGAGGCCACGTTCACGTGATAAGAAACTTCAAGAAGAATGGGCTGTTCCTTTAAAGAGCGTTGAAGATATATATGAGGTATGATCCTTTTCTAACGGATTAAATAACTTGAGAATATTGATGTCTACAAATTGAATCCTTACAAAGTTTAATGTATCAGAAATTTTTTGGGTTCTGCAATGGAAAACTCAGAAGCAATCCATGGTCTGAAATAGACGGACTTCAGCCAGAGACCAAAATCATCAATGAACTCCTTTGTAACATTAACTTAAAAGGTTTTCTCACTATCAACAGCCAACCAGCTGTCAACGGAGCGAAGTCTGATACCCCATCTGTTGGTAAGCAAAGTTTTTCGATTTATGTTCTCTGTAATTGAATGCCTTTTTACAATTTCCGCTGTGTTTCTAAAGATATACCTGCAAAGCCATCAACTTTACAAATGCATTACTGTAGTCCTATCATCCGTATATTATGTTGGTATACCCTATTTGGTTGTGATAAGGTTGCCAGAGTGGGGGGTGGGGGGTGTTGTGTGTAGGGTGGATTTGCCTTAGGAGATGTGTGAGAGTATCAAACAGTGGTTGAGGTGGGGAATGTAGAGGATAAGGAGGTTGAAACGTTTAATTAAGCAAAAACAATTAAGTAGTGAAATGAAAAAATTCTGCTTGTTATTTGTCAATCCTTTTGGTCATGTCCGCTTCCATAGAGTAAAATCTCAAAGAACGTTACCCCTTTCGAGCAAATATTTACTCAAATCACAAACAATAACTAAAAAGGGGAAAAAAGATAAGAAAAGAAAGCAGGATCATTATGATGTATGCTGGCCTACCTAGCTTCAAGTAGCTACAGTTCAGTTAGATTATGGTTTTTTTTATAAGCTCTGCTATCTTTGTTTCTGATGTCCTTCCTACTCTAGGGAGTTTTTTTTGCTTAACCGAAACACGTGCACCAGCTATCACGTTCTTATTTGCTACAAAGAAGGAAAATGGAGCGAGAAACATCTTGCCTTCACCAAAAACTACGAGATGATACATTAATATATCTGTGATTTGATTCTACACTAAATAACATTTACTTATTTCCTTGCATTTGATCTGGCATCACAGGATGGGGAGGTCCAGGTGGATATGTTTACCAGAAAGCATATGTAGAATTTTTCTGCAATCCAGAGAAGCTGACTGCTTTTGTTAACGAATGCAAACACTTCCCATCTCTTACATACATGGCTGTGAACAAAGAAGGAAACTGGGTATCAAATGTCAACAAGACTGATGTGAATGCCGTCACATGGGGAGTTTTCCCTGCAAAGGAGATAATTCAACCTACTGTTGTCGATGTTGCAAGCTTTGCAATATGGAAGGACGAAGCATTTGAAATATGGTCAAGGGGATGGGGGAATCTTTACTCAGAAGCAGACCCATCCAGAAAACTACTCGAGGAGGTCAGAATATATCAATCACTAATACTTATATGCAATATTGAACGTACAATATCTCCTAAATATACGAACATAAATCTCACACGTCAAAATCGGATCGAATTGAGTCACATGACAATATTATGTGTATATCCTTATAGTATAACGTTAAACATTACTACAGTGTAAGACATGCAATTACATTTGAGTAGGTTTTATATGAAAACGCTTCATAATAAGCTTAACATGAAATAGTTTTAGAGTATCATTAATCTCATCAGGAGTATCATTAAACCTGTCAGGGGTATCACTAATCTGGGTCAGTGGTATTATATTGTAATTGTTTTAAATTTTCTTGAACTAAGACTAATAATACCCCTGATGAGATTAATGATACTCCCGATGAGATTAATGATACTTTGAAATTGTTTCATGATAAGCTTATCATGAACCATTTTCATATAATACTTTGCCATTACATTTTTGTTCATGCGGTATTATTGTTTAACTTAATACTTCTTGAGCAAACAAGTTAATATTTTTAGGCTAAACAAGTAATACTGTCTCTATAATCCTCGATTTTGACTTGCGATTTTTTTTGAAGTGTGCCCATTTTTAGATCTTTGTTTTCTATTTTTTAGGTTATTGCATGGTGCAATATTTGCACAAGAGAGTAACTCCGTATCAATTTATACATGTTGATATTATAGTTTCACAAAATATAAAAGACATATTTTTGGTTGTGTTCAGGTGAAGAGCAGCTATTACTTGGTCAGCTTGGTGGATAATGATTATGTCCATGGAGATCTCTTTGCAGCTTTTAAGAACCTTTGATTTCCAACTATTAATCTGGTTCTGATGCACGAGCAATTCATTCTTCACTGTTCCAAGTTATTATATTATTATTATTTACTACCATGTACTAATGTTATGTTATTGGGATTTTGGCATTCTCAATTCATCATGTAATCTGAAATAAATTTCTGGTTCTATATGATTTTCTATACGAATTGTGATTATATTTGTCTATAATTTTCATGATTCATTATTGTGTAAATCATAATTTAATACTCACATGAACATCATCATGTTTAGATCCTCGAGCTGTATGCTTTTACCTATGATATAATTATGGAACACACCCTAATCATAATCTAATGTTCATATGAACATCATGTCAAGATCTTTGAACTACATGCTTTTCAGTTTTCAGTTTCATTAAGCAATATTTTCATTTAAACAGGGTTCGACATGTATTATCATTAAATAATCAAACCATGATTAATTTGAAATAACCACTAAGCACGTGGGCATAAAATTTTATTATCTAATCTAGCAAATACTTTTATGCTTTAGTTGTATTGTACAACTCAAATCTGTTTCTAAATGATACTAGTTGTACATAACCAAGCCACAATAAGAAACCTATTTATACTAGTAAATCAGAATGTTGCAGCCCTAAATTCCACCAGGCATCTTAACCCAACAATAATATATTGCAAATAATGTCTACAATAAATATATATTTACAACATCCTGAATTAACAAATTTCAATCTTATCTCAATTCTCATATATAAAGCAAGAAGGGCAGTGAGTTTGGGCCTATTTCATTAAAGTTGCTTCATCTTATATGTGGTCTTTCTTCTTGGCTCATTTTCAAACTAGTACTAATTGTTAATGTCCGTTTCCTAATGAATTTCACGCCCTTTTTTTTTTAAAACGTCTCACAATAATTTTCACACTCTAAAATAAAAAATAAAATATTCTCACACTACTCACTTTATTTCAAAATATCCTTTAATTATTGGTTTTAAAAGTCAATAAACAATTTTTTTTTAAGTGTTATGAAAATTAATAGAAGATGGAGAGAGACGTTTCCAAATTTATTTCCTCTTCTATTTTTGTCCGTTCCACGGATCTATTCTTAATTTTTTTTACTACTTTACAAACAACCATTTTATTTATAAATTAATCCATAATATTATTACCTTTTTTTTATTTAATAAGGAACCGCGGAATAGATTTTGGGAAGTGAGTGATTTGAGTTCACCCGGGGAAAAATTAATTAGAAGGCGGGAAGTGCACGCAGAGAGAGAATATGAAGTTCAGCGTGAAATCATGGAGCAAGGGCGGCAGTCGGGCAGGCCTACTGAATGTGGGCAGCTGTTCGCTGGAAACTCCAGCACTCCTCCTTACTACCCGCAAGGGTCTGCCCGCCTTCATCTCTCCCGACCATCTCTCCTCTCTCCCTACCCCCGACTCTCGCCTCCTCCAAATCAGCCCCCTTCACTTGTACGCAAATCTCTCTTCTTACTCTAATTTGAATTGTTCTCATATGGGGTTGTATCAAGCTTGCACATTAGGTGTTTGTGATATTTCCCAGCCGAGGAGTTGCTTTTATTTTATTTCTCTTTATGGTTGTTTTTATTATTTCCTTTGCTTTGGTGGTGTTCCAGTGTTGAAGGCATCACGCCGAAAGCCTTATCCGACATGGGAGGGCTGCACCAAATGCTTGGTTTGAAAGAACATATCTTTGTGGCCAATCCAAGGGATTCAATTTTGTCCTTACCTGAGCATCAGAGCTCTAACAAGATGGGAGCTTCTTTTGAGACTCCATACGGCCGTCTTCTGGTAATATATATATATATATATATATATATAACTTTCTTTACCCAATGATTCTCTTCTTATTACCTTGGAAATGGTGAGATAAATTGGTTAATTTAGTTGATAAATTGGGTTGCCGCAGGTGAAACCGGCGAAGTACATGGAGATGATTTCTTTGTTGAAGCCCAACATTTGGGCCACATTGGCTGACGAAGTCCCTACTTGGGTTTCTGAAAAGAGAAACAGAACATCAGTTGATCGTAGTCTGAGATGGCTTGATGATTGCTTAACATCAGCTGCAGCCTACAATGTATGCTTCAATTTATTCTTTTTACCTTAGAGTAGGTATCTTTTTGGTTCCGGAATTATTGTTTATCTCCATGCAATAGGAGAAAAAACTAAAATCACGAGCAAATGAAAACATCTTAATGACTCGGTCATTAACCTGACCCCTCTTATATGAACAATTTCAATTTATGTATGTGTGCTTTTTGATAACTTCTCATGAGTAACAGAAAATTACCCCAAGTTTCTATTTTTCTATATTTCGTTGAGTCTGAAATGTGGTTCACTTTCTTGGTGCTGGAAATATTGGTACATAATCCATCATGTGTGTCACTATAGGTGTTAGAGATTAGTTCATCCACACACACACATATTTCATTTCCTCCTTTCTCCCTTACGGAGCTAAGATGTGCTCTGTGAATCCATGCCAGCACATGGTTAAGTTTAAAACACACTGAAATTAAACTGTCTCTCTTAATCATATAGGCTTCATGAATTCTTGAGTCGGTTCATTTTTGCATGTGTTAATTACTTAAAATACAGACAGGTGGAGCTGTATTTGGATCCATAGTAGGAGGCTCTAAAATTGATGAACGAATACGCTGTGCGCAAGAAGTTGCAAAGCGAAATGTGTCAGGTGCATGACCAGTTATTACTTTCTGATTTTTTTTCTTGTAGTTAGACGTGATTGCTATTTTGCGGCTCCGTACAAAGAAAGCTCAATGATATGGTTCGCTTTGTTTTCATTTAAAAAGTATTTTATTTAGAAGTTGGTAATATGGTTCCCTAGTAGAGTGAGAAAATAAAAGTGTTCAGATCAGGATAGGCCGTTTGAAAATGAGTTAAACCAAGCACATTTGCAACTTCAACCAAAATAAAGATGTCAAAATTGACCTCAAAATATTCAAATTTGAAACCAATTAAATTTATGAACTTTTAGGGGCATCATGCTTCTTATATAATCCTTTTTCAGCTTTAGTTGAATGCCGCATAATAGGAGATACATTTTGTGTCTAAATCAATAGTAATTTTCTTTTATCCATACTGAGGTGATGTTATATCATTTAGGTTTCAGCATCGGTGGCTTTGGTCTTGGAGAGAGTATAGATGAACGCCCTGCTCTACTCAGTGCTATAATTGTAAGAATTATGTTGTTCCAGTATGCTTGTTATTTCTTTGATTTTTCCTGAGTTGACTGTTGTGTAAAATTTAGAAAAAGGCCAATACTTGGCGAGAATTTTATGTTACATTTGTACCTCCTAGATTGTGTATATGATGTCCGTGAGTTTCATGGGATTTGAATATAAAAAGAGTTATGCTGGCCTTCTAGATATTTGAGAAAGGGAATTTTTAAGAAATGGTTCCATGAGAAGAACACAAAAACAATATAATGAGGAAATAAGTTGTTTTTAAGCCATAGTATAGACTCAATTATATTGATGTTATCTTTTAACCTTCTGGGATTAGTTCTGCAACCATCTCTTGCTTTTGTCTTGCAATTTGTCAAAACTGGTTACACTACTTTATCTGTGTGCATAAGCTTCTGGACACTGCTGTGCCTATCAGAATACCAAAATTTTCCACAAACCTTAAAGTTTTCGTGATTCCAACGATTATTGAATTTCATCCTTCAACCCTTGCAATTTTAATTTGAAAAATTTGATTAGAGGGAAAAAAAAACAAAAACAAATCATTATCTGCAAGATTGTCCCTGCTTGAAAGTTTTAATCTGCTGTAAGAACATATGAAATGCTCATCCAAGTCCAAAAGTATTGTGTTTTAAGAGTATTCTGTTAAAGTGGTGAAAGAGAATCTGCATTAAAATTAGTTCTTTGAAAATATTTTGATGAAGGTCGTCTAGAAGTGCATATGAATGAAACTGTTGTTCTTTGGATTGGATTGTGCTCTGATATCGGGTATAATGATAGAACAGCAATGAAGAAGAGAATAATTGCTATATTCTTGTTGATTTAATTTGAATAATACTGTCTGGATTTTCATCCTGTTTTCTTGTTGAATTGTATTTATTGGTGCATTTCGCCACTTCTTAGTTGTTTCTTTACATTTCAGGAATGTTTACCAGATGATAAGCCACGACAGGTTTGTGGTCTAGGCCTTCCAGGTATTCACTAGTCTTATATCTATAAATTTATTTACCTTGGGTCCATCTCCTTTTTCTAGAAGTATTGAATGTCATCATTTAATCAATCCTGCAGAAGAAATCTTGCAAGGTGTTGCTGCTGGAATTGACCTATTTGAGTCCACGTATGTTCTCAAGCTCAAATTGTTGCTGTCCTACCTCTCTCCAATCACTCGTTTCCTCAATGAGTAGCTATTACTAAAGTAATAAATGTTTATACTAAGGGATTGCTAAAACAGATGTATATTTATATCGAGGGGTTATTATAATCCATATCATGGTCTCTGTAATTTAAGCGGGACTTTGAAACAAAGATAAAATTGTTTTGTAGATATATTTACCATCTTACACTCGGAGGCTTTGCACTTACATTTCCTATGGAGGAAATCGGCCGACATGATCCTGGCGATCAGCTACACGACACTGTTAGAGATGGTACAAAGATCAATCTGAAAGCAACTATTTACAGGTTACTCTTCATTCGTTTTTCCAATATCCTCGATTTCTGATTGGCATGTGCTGCATGATGAAAACTTACACATTTGCATGAATTATATGCATTGGGTGGCATTGATAGTTTTTTATCTTTTTGTTATATGATCTTACAAACCATAATAAAATTTATCAATTACTGCCCAACAAATTTGAGATAATTTAAGGTTAGCCTTCTTATTTTTGAGGTTATTTATTTTTTGAAGTAACTTGTTAATTGATTAATTTTCTCCTTATCCATTGAAACTGGGGTTTGACATTTGTTGGCATTTATTTTTGCAGAAAAGATGCATCACCAATTTTGGAGGGGTGTAAGTGCTACACATGTCAAAATCACAGCAAGGCTTATATGAACCATTTGTTTAATGTTCATGAAATGCTGGCACAAATTCTATTAGAAATGTATGTATGTACTGGCTTTGTTAGTTACCCCATTATCTGCTGCTCATTCCTAACACGAGCTTTCTTGTGCAATTTTTACAGTCATAACACGCACCACTATCTAGGATTCTTCCGCAAGATAAGAGACGCAATTAAGGGCGGAACGTTTGAGGACTTCCGCCAAAAATTTGTGGCAACCAGGCGCGATCATATCTTTGCTGCTGCTTTGAACGGCTAATTTGCATTTTTTTCAGGTGCTGCTAATGTATTTCTAAGATCAAACCCACCAAACGGATGGACGACGAGCTTCAGGACAAATTTGGACATTGTATTTTATATGAATTTATTGAGATTATTATGCATATATTACTGCGCTTAATAAAACTGGATCTTCACCGTCACCATAAAAATGGTCTTTAACTATTCACGTTTCTACGTATTTTGCCTCTATATATGTATCTTGGGTGACTTTTTTTTTCTTCTTAATATTATTTATGAGAATATATTTTTCTATTTCTGTATCTCTCTTTCATGATGTAAAGTACATTTCCAACATTGGAAGATGCACATATACCTATCTTATATTTTTGTAGTTAGTTTTTCCACACATGCAATATTAACTTAACTTACTCAAACCCAATCCTAAATTATACACCCACATCCCCGCTGCTGACATCGCTGCCAAACCTGAAAATTGAACCAACCAATTTGTTCATCAAATAAACATTTTGACCAAAAATCATAAAAAAATGTCAACTTCTTATATATAGTTTTACACTGAACAGATAAAATTGGAAACAATGGATTGAATAATTTGTATACATATCCGAATAATGATTTTTCTCTCTCCAAACATGCATGTAATACGAGTTTTGTATTTAAATAATTATTTTAGACACGATTGCCATTATTTTGAATAGAATAGAACTTTTACAATTGTGAATTATTATTTAATATGTTGTCTCTGAATTCAATAAAAATTAGGGACCTAGTTTTAAAATTCGACTCAGGCTCACGAATATGTAGGATCACACTTTAGTCTGCCTTGTCCGATTTCTTTTCTTGTAGGATCACCACCTACCATTGTTTGTGAATGATAAATTAAAGGAAAATGTCACATTGAATTAATTCTGCTATACTGAATTAATTGAGAATTAATTTGGGGATAAAGGGTATAATTAATGAAAATATTAAGACTCCCGCATTGTGATATATGGAGATTAATTTACTCTTTACTAATAGAAGCTGACAATATTCTTCAAACTACAGTGGTGGTTAAGAATAATGAACAATCCAAAAAGACCACACAACGCGTGCTTGACCGTGCCGAGTCCTATTCTGAACCTTGGTCCTAGGCAATTGGACTTTGGGCTGTACATATTTGTTTTGGGGAAAGTATTTTTCCTTAACATAGTGCTAATTAAAAGTGTATAAAATTATTCAAGAAAAAAATTGTTGTAATTTATTATTATTGTTATTTTTTGTTAGTTACTCCTTGCAACCCCAACATAAAGTAATAAATGTTTATACTGGGGGATTTCTAAAAAAAAAAAAAAAAAAAAATTCCTGACGGATTATAACATGGCAGATTTAGTTAAACTATATTTAATCACATTCATTTTTGTATTGTACAAATAGTTAGGTTGTCAAACTTTTGGATTGATAAAAAAGGATTTGGCTTCTAATTGCATGTTATCATGTAGTGGTGCTTAAATAACTAGGTCGAAAATTAGATCGGTATAACTAAACATGTTGTAATATATATAACACATACGTAAGCTAATCTCATTGGCTAATTATGTGGACTTATTGAGACATCTAATTTATTATAAGATTATAAATAAAGAAGAATCTGAAATGCATGATTTTGAAAAGAACCTTTGATAGGAGAGATTAGAAAAAGATATTTTTTTTCATCAAAAGTATATTGTGTGAGATGTTCGATTTTTTAGTCTTTCTCGAGAATACTAGACCAATGATACGTATGCAACTTAAGAGTATAATGTATAAGATCATTTAGGAGAACATGAATTCTAATTTTAAATTTTGGAGTCCATGCCTCTGTATATTTAGACATGATAAATTTCAATAGTGCTAATGTTTATTGTAATGTTGCTCCATAAAATACTAAACATTGGGTTTACATTATTATCTATACACATATTTAGTGCATATGAGTGTGCGAGTTAATATATAAATATATATATATATATATATATATATATATATATATATATATATGTATGTATAGGAGATTTGTAATAAATTCCGAATAATTTTCTATTTATCACAAATAATATTAAATCAAGAGGCATATGATATCAAAAAAATTCTGTTCATATGCATAAACACATGCTAGTCTACCTTTTACATTCAACAAACTCTTATTTAATTTTTTGAATACAAATGCTATTAAATAATGAAAGGAAGACTTCTAAATAAGAATTATATTGCAAAGTTTTCATTATTTAAATATATAAAAGAAGTCTTCTAAAACAAGTGCTATTAAATAATGAAAGCTTTGCAATATAATTTAGTGTTTATTACCAAGTCTTGAAGTCGACGGAGTATGAACTACATTATCATATTGGAGCAATATAACCATGAGGTAATTCGGATATATATATATGATCACATTTTCTTTAGTGGACACAAATTTATACGTCAATGTAGTAATAACATATAAGCAGGAGACTCATTATTATTTTAATTAATTATTTAAATTTACTTATGTATCATTATTACATTGACGGTGAGCATATAAGTTTGTACCTATAATCGATTCCTGAAAACTATTGTGTATTAACAATGAAAGGTGCAAACTGTTCAGAAGCTAGTGGTTTTACCAAGTCCTGGCGATACTAGTTTTTGATTAATAGAATGATTGACCTGCGCAAGTACATATTATTATAATTTCTGAGGAATAATATTGGATAATTAGGAATGTAGTTAAATAGATTTAGTGGGGTTTCCTTTGAAAGAAGCTTACAAGTGTCAACTTGAAATATTCTTTTACATATTGTAACTGATAATGGAAAAATCAAATGTGACTGCCTGAACATTATTAGTAAAATATTCCCTCCAAGGCTCCACTTCAACACTAGTATATTTTTTAAAATAAAAACACATATTCTAAAAAAACATATCAAAATTAACACTAATGATCATTTGTGGGAAATAAAAAAACTAATTATAGATGGATAAGTAGATTAGTGAAGATAAAAGTCAGAAAACAAGTCACTTTCCGATCACCAAATTATTAAATAGTAGTATTAATTATTTTCATTAAATAGAACTATTATCAGATTAATTCTGTAAATTAATTTCACAGTATAGATTTCCTTTTGTAACAAAACTTATTTCACATAAAGGAAGAAGTCTGAATCACTAAAATGACATGCAACTGCACCACATGTTGTTCCCACCTCTCATCAAAATCAAGGGAGACATATTATTAGTGATTTATTAATGATAAATTAAAGACTGACTCAGGTATAGTCAACTCCACAATTATTGATCAACAATGCAGCAAATTATTATATGAATCCTTCAGATTCATAGTACATAAAACACACATATTTGTACACATATACCAACCAAGACATTAGTATCATAAAACAAGCTTTTTAATTTCTTATGCATGAAAATTCTTACTTAGGAAAATTTGTATATTATAACTAAGAGAGAGGAGAGAGATGGCAGGAGGAGAGGGAGCTTCTCTAGAGTATACTCCTACATGGGTTGTGGCCCTCATTTGCAGTGTTATTGTTGCTATATCTTTATTAGTTGAAAGGCTAATTCACTATGCTGGAAAGGTAACTAGATTCTTATGATCATTTTTATTTTTATTTTTCTGTTACATATTGAAATATGAATTCCTATTGGTTAATGCAGTATTTGGAGAAGAAAAATCAGGGGTCTCTGTTTCGAGCCCTGCAGAAAATCAAAGAAGGTCATAAAAATCTTGCCTTTATAATAATTTATAAAAAATAAATAAAATAATAACAACTTTTTTTTGTTTTTGAACAGAGTTGATGTTGCTTGGGTTCATATCTCTATTATTGGCGGTATTTCAAGGCAGACTTAGCCAAATATGCATTCCCAAGCACTTGACCAAACACTGGCTTCCTTGCAATAAAGAAAATGATGATCACAAAGCTGCAAAATCCACAGCTCACTTTGAGTCCTTCTCTTTCTTTGTTCCGGCCACCCGCCGTCTCTTGGCTGCGGCCTCAGACGGCGCAGGTTATTGTGAAGCCAAGGTATTCTTTTACGGGAAAGTTGCGTTTTGTGTACGTTTTTAAATAGTATTAGTTGTTTTATTTAAAATTATTAGTTGTTATACTATAAAGTGATAGTTAAGAATCAGTTGCATGATAAAATTGTTTTACATAAGACCAACTCCCTTTTACTTTTTTTTTTTTTTTTATTTACGTATCAACCAATATATACGCATGTTTGTGGTCTTGAAATTTCATTAAATTCTTTGGATGATCAAATGTGAAAGATCGTTGTGAAACAATTGGCTATCATTTTGATTTCATGGCTTTAATTCTAGTTATGTAATGTTTGATTTAGGATCATAGAAGTCGATTTTGTCTATGTTCAATTTGAAATGTTGATATCTACTTTAGCACTTCTGATGATCATTCTGAAATAATAGGCTGTGATTTTGATTTAATGGCTATCATGTTGGTTTTAAGATCATGTGTTATAAGCCTCTCTCTCTCTCTCTCCAGGGTAAGGCTCCATTGTTATCTCTACAAGCATTGCACGATCTCCACATCTTCATCTTCGTCTTAGCAGTCTCCCATGTAGTGTTCTCAGCTCTTACAATTCTCTTTGGGGGATTAAAGGTAAAAACTTCTCTCATCTATATCATATCTTTCTTCAATTACTTGTACTTGATTCCTTTTGTGGCACAGATACAACAATGGAAACATTGGGAAGAGACTATTCTAAAAAAAGAACATGATCCACAACAAGGTTGTTCCACTTCTTTACTCATGCCTTCTACAATCTTCTGACTGAAACTAATCACCTTACTCTCATCTTGCAGCTTTCACTCATGTCCAGGATCATGATTTCATTAAGTCCCGTGTATCCGGCATTTCTAAAGTATCTTTGTTCAGTTGGTTGGTAAGTCAGAAATCTGTGTTATATTAGAATCATTTTCTTGTGCAATGTTTTAACTTTGGTGTTTTTTTCGCTTTCAGAAATCGTTCTTCAAGCAATTCTACTGGTCAGTGAGTAAATCAGATTACACCACCCTTAGACTTGGCTTTGTTATGGTAAAGACACTTAATATCTATTTGATGATTTACTCAATCTAATTAAATCTATATATTGTCTGATGAAATTTTATTTTCTGAACCCAGAATCATTGTAGTGGAAGCCCGAAGTTTAACTTCTACAAGTACATGATGCGTGCTCTTGAAAATGATTTCAAGAAAGTCGTCGGAATAAGGTGAGAAGCAAGAAAATCGAAACCTCAACACTTTAAGGGTGATTTTTAATGTTCTTACTGATTCTTTTATGTCAAATGCAGTTGGTATCTTTGGGTATTCGTCGTTCTTTTCTTGTTGTTGAATGTCTATGGTAACACATTTTCATCTAATTAACAAGTCTAATTCTACATATATTACTACAAGTATTGATTTTCTTGATCTGTTTTTCATCAGGTTGGCATGCATACTTTTGGATCTCGTTCGTTCCACTAGTTGTAAGTATCACTATTCCTCATGTTCTTGTTAAATTCCAACGTATTTCTTCACATTTTCATCTGATAAATCAAGATTTTGTCAGCTTTTGCTTGCTGTGGGGACTAAGCTTGAGCACATAATAACACAATTAGCAAGAGATGTGGCCCAAAAACACATAGCAGTTAAAGGAGATTTGGTCGTTAAGCCTTCAGACGATCACTTCTGGTTCCACAGGCCAAGCCTCGTCCTCATACTGATTCACGTGATTCTGTTCCAGAATGCTTTTGAGATTGCTGTCTTCTTCTGGATGTTGGTAAGAATTCCAAAAACAACGTATTCTTTTAGTCTTTATGGGCTTGTCTGATCCATCTTAACAAATGGCAGGTCATGTATGGTTTTGATTCTTGCATCATGGGAGAAGTTGGTTTCATCATTCCTAGACTTGTCATAGGGTAATCAAACTCAAACTTTGTAAAACTTGATTGACAATCAACATATTAATGTGTCTTAACTCAATGAATGATATCTTGGGTGTAGGGTGTTTGTTCAATTCCTCTGCAGTTACAGCACTCTACCACTCTATGCAATTGTTGCTCAGGTAACTCAACTTAACTAAACCATTGTTGTAGCTTCTTACATTTTATGAATTCAGCAAGTTTTTGTTGATGTTGGCTGGTGTTTGATGAACATTTGAAGATGGGAAGCTCATTCAATAAGGCCATATTTGATGATCATATTCAAGATGGCCTTGTAAGTTGGGCTCAAAAGGCAAGGAATAAGGGAATGAAAAAGCCTACTAATGGTTCTGTTTTTAATCATCAAGACTCTCCTATTGCTGCTACACATATTGTTGAGATGACAGAGATTCAAGTGGAAGATCCTGCAGTAGAAATCAAGCCCCCTACACATATGAATTAAGACTATTGTACTATAATTGCTTATTCTTCTTTTTTTCCTTGTCTTTACTGTTTGGTGTATTCGAACTTTCATACTTCACTGTTTCAAGTTGGGATGGATCCCCAGGGTCTAATACTGCAGAAATCCAGCCATTAGATTGTAATTCACCGTCTCGAGTTTTCTGATACCGTAATAGTATAATATTTTCTATTACACCAACTAAATGTACGCCACATATACATTTGTCAAAATGTAACAATATGTGCAAACCACCATAACGTAGTCATTTAATTAATTTAGAAAATTATTCTGACCATTAAACATCTCTTTGAAATAAAAACAAAAAATTGGGAATTAACGATTTTAAAAGATTTAATTCATATGTCAACAATTAATGTTTAAAAAACTCAATTAATACTTATAACAAAAAATCCTAATGCATTATATAATAACTGATTTTTGTAAAAAAAAAAAAATTTTTTTTTAAGAGATTGACTATAAATAGTTGCACGTATTTAAGTATAAAATATGTACTATTGTAACTAGTTACGGTAAATATCATAAAAATTTATTACATTTATATAATTATTAAATTTGAATTACATTTTTTTTAAATTATGATTTTTTTACTGTTATTAATTACATACACATTTATATTAATATGTACAATTATTTATAGGCAGTCTCTAAAAAAAATACCGAATTCTATAACGTAATTAGGGTTGTTTACGGAATTCGGAGATTACAGAACTTGTATCGAAATTCGCACCATAAAAGAATCGAACTAAAGAGATCATTGGTTTTTTTTTACTTTAATCGTACTAAAACCGAACCAAATATTTTTTTGTTACGAATCTGAATATTACTAAATTAACCGTAACAAAAAAACCGAATGTGACCGTACCGAACCAAATAACCGAATTAAATATGTATTAAAATGTAATTTTTTTTTTCACCAAATACTATTATAATATTATTAAATTCAAGTATAACTATAGAATGTCATAATTTCTTTCTCCTCCTTTTCAAAATATAAACACCATAGTATTTATATTATCACAAATTTTAGCACGCACTTGGATTTTAAGCTCAATTTTTACTTCAATTTGATTTTTTTTCAAAATACAGAGATCTGTGTATTTTATTGCAGTTGGGGTATTACTGATTATTTCTTGGGGTATTACTGATTTTTGTTTAGGGCATTCTTTTTAAAATTCAAGTGCATACCATGCACCCAAGTGCACACTAGAACTACTCTTATTTTATTAAGCTCTCAAAACATTAACTCATGTTAAGGTGTACATCAAAGTGATTTAAATTTAATTTTTCTATTCTTTTAATTTCATTCTATATGTATATTCATTTCTTACAAAAAAACTTGAATAGGGTGTACCCGTGTTGGAAATTATGATCAACATGATTTTAATATTGCATTTTCCATTCACAAGATATTTAAAAGAATTATTTTTGTATAATCTATTGTTGGTGATTTGCTAATTTTTTAACTATACATATCATATAATGTGTTTTATTAGAGCTTGGAATGATATATGTTTAATTGTGGTTGAAATTTTATAGTGTTCGTGCAAGTGTGCGTGCATGCATCATTTTTTTTATTTTTAAAATGATTAAAAAAAGGAGAGTGACAAAAAAGTTTAAAAAATATGTTTCTTCGCACTGTTCTATACCGATCCGATCTGATCCATTTGTAACCGAAAATTTATTCCGATATGCACCGAAAAATAAAATATTTATACCGTATCGAACGGGCACTAGAATTTTAAAATAACCGAACTTTGATACGGATATGAATATCTTTTAATATCCATTTTGGTCCGTACCGTAAACAACCCTATACGTAATATATTTGTTGAATTGATTAAATTTAATGTACCAAAATTAAAAATATATGTACCGTACTGTACCGAACAGACACTCGAATTTTGAAATAATCGAATTTCGATATGGATATTTTCAAATATTCATTTTGATCTGTACTGTGAACAATCCTATACATGATATATTTTCATAACATGTGATTAAATTTAATGAACATGTTGTAGAACTGATTAAAAAAAAGGTGAGGGTGACAAAAAAAGGAGTAAAAATCAGTTTCTTCGCACTATTTCGTGCCAATCTGATTTGATCTATTTGTAACCGAAAATTCGTTCTGATCTGTACCAAAAATAAAATATATGTATCGTACCAAACATATATCCTAATTTTAAAATAATCAAACTTCGATACGAATACGGATATTTTTAAATTTCTATTTTGATCCATACTGTGAACAACCTTAGACGTAATATATTTGGACTTTTTTTATAGTATGAATTGAGTTTTTAATTATTAGTTGGTTGCATATGAATTAATTATCTTATAAAATCGTTAAATAGTGTTAAAATAAATTTTCCCAATTTTTTTTATCAATCTTCTTTTTGGTCAAAGAGATATATAATGTGAAATCATTAATTTTTGGATCATTGATTAAGCGTGAAATTGTTAGATTTTAGAGCTCGAAATGCCCGTGTTTTGAATGAATTTGATGAGTATTTTGAGTAAATTGAGTACTATTTTCATACATTGATGAATTTGTCTCTTTGATGCTCATAGATGGATAGAGGGCGAAAAATGGAGTTTGTAGGACTTTGAATCGACTCAAACGGATGCCCGGATGAGAAGATATTGAAGAAATACGAATGGTATTAGTTCGTGAGAAGAAAAGTATCATTTAGTGGAAGAGGAGAACCACTCGAGCGCCCCCGCTCGAGCAAGTGCAGGGTTCGAACGCCAAAACTAACAGAAAGTTTTGGGTGCTCGAGCAGGTCGAGCGCCCCCGTTCGAGTACATTTTCCGCTCGAGCTCAATGAGGTCAAGCGCCCCCATTCGAGCCCCTATTTCATTCGAGCTGGGAAGCTCGAGCGCCCCTCGTCCAACAAAGTTGCGGCCAATTAATTTTCGATTCGACCCGTTGCCTATTTATACCCCTTCCGAATACGTTTTTAGAGACGACTTCACACATAGCGTTAGATTTTCAAGAGAGAAGAGTACCAAGAGTTCGAGCAAGCATAGTTTACTTTTGATCGAGGTTTTTACGTTACGAATTCGTAGCTTAGTTCTGGATTTGATTATTTTGATCTTTCGTTCTTTGAAACTTGATACTTTAGACTTATTATTTTCCTTTTAATCTGATTTTATTCTTAGACTTCAATTATTTCTTAAACCCTTGTTTATGTTCTTGAGTTATTCAATTAGATTAATTATGTTTTCGTTCGTTGCTTGCTTATTTACTTTCGTTATCGTTAAAACCATGTTAGGCTAAAACCCTTGTATGCTTGGGGTAGGATGAACTCGTAGAAGTAGGACGTTGGTACTTAATTAGGGTAACATGTGATGTTTAGTTTTAATTCTCTTAATTAATGAACACTTAAAATAAATTCCGGATTTACCTTTGAATTTCGTACGAAAATTGTTAGAGAGAGGACGACCATATCGCTCTTTAATAACTAGTAGGCTAAACGAGAGGGTTTAGAAGGGGTTAATTCATCTACCGGTTTATCTAGGGAGGACGACCGCATCACCTTAGTTAAATTAGGGTCTCTTTAATTAAGCACAATCTATTAACTTTTTTAGTGGATTAGTGAAGTCGATTGATAGGATAAAGTATTAGGGTTTAATTCTTGAGCTTTTCATCTTACAATCTTCTACTTAGGTTGTTTCTTGCACATCACGGTTATTTTGATTATGTACCGGCTCCGTTAGTATACGTAGGAAGTCCTATCCTGAGCATCACCTTTTTATATTTGAGACAAAACCCTTAGATAATTAATTTATTTCTTTCTTTTGCATTAGTAGAGTAGAATAGTTTAGATTTAATAATTCTTATAACAAAAAAATATACACTCATATTAACTACGACGCGTAGATCTTCAGGGATCTATTCGCATACATTCCTTCCCTTGGGTACGATCAAGGATGAAAATATCGCTATTGCAAGTAATATTGCAACCTTAAATTTACGGATATATCGATATCGCATATCGATATCACAATTTTTTTGAAAAAAAAAAAGACGGAAACTTAATTAAAATTTTGGAAATTTAACATGAAATTTTAAGGAGTATTATAATATGATATTATGCATATGTTTCATTTAAAATCACTATAAAACTACATGTTTAAAGCAAGCTTATAGATAATAGACTATATAAACACTGTCTAACGTAAAATAATTGACAATACAATACAAGATATAATACATAATACAATACAAAATATAATGCATAATACAATACAAGATGACGGATATTATATAATACAATATAGTGAGTACCAAAATGATGACCTATGAGGTTCAAATACAGAGGATGGAATGTCATCTTTGTCCAAACAATATTGATACTAACTCATCACATTAGAGTAATCCTAGATAAAGGGTTATTAGTTGATGAACTATTAGTTGTTTTTACTAAAGAGTGTTAGTTTTGGAGGCTATTAGTTGTTTACACTGAAGAGTACGAAGAACATTAATTATTTAACTAAAGGGTATCAGTTGGTTACACTAAAAAGTTTGATTACACTAAAAAAATATTTCAAAATGATTCATGTATGAATCAATTTCACACTATACATACTCACTTTAATGTTAGGCCAACCTAGAAAAACAATAAATATATAAACTAATAAACACATAAAAAAATAAACGTAAAAACAATAAACATAAAAAAATCGCGATATTTTGCGATATATCCGTAATATTTCCCGATTCACATTCATTTTTGTACTACAAGTGAACCGATATCGATATCGATAATTTGCGATATATCGCGATATATCCGCGATACGCTGTAAAAAATACATTGCACCCCAATATCCGTATCCCATTCTCAAATTTTGCGATATATCCGCGATATGTCGCGATATTTTCATCCTTGGGTACGATATACTTGGTCCCTATACTTGCTGATACTACAATGAACCCGTACGCTTGCGGAGTAACTTCTAGTAAAAGCTAATAAAGTTTGGTTCAAGTCAATGGCGTCGTTGCCGGGGATAGCGATGTATGTCCATTGAGTAGGACTTGGAGATAGCTTAGTAATTAGTAGTGAGTGCTTTATTTTTCTGTTTAATTCTTACGTGTTCGGCAGTTGCGTTTTGATTCTTCTGTTAGTGTTTCAGGTTTATAAAAACACGCTCGCAAGGAGATACGAGCGAGGAGAGAACACTGCTTGATCATGAGACAATAGCAAGAAGAAACCGAGCCTTTTTAAGAAGGATGAACACTGCCGGTGGAGACAACAACATGAACATCAGTAATGAGTTGGATGATGCTGCAGCTAAGTATAATTAGGAAGTGGAACGAGTTGAGGGCACTGGAGGGAATAACAGTCAGAATCAAATTTCGTCAGGGGAAAGCCAGAGCCAAAACCTTGCTCCACGGAATCAAAACAATCCAGCTCAAAACCTAGTTCAACATCCTCAAAACAACACTATCTACCCACAAAACAACCCACCGTATTCTTACCCATTCCCACCATACCCTTATCACCCATACTGCCCTCCACCTCCTGCTTATAACCAACCTCCAGTTCCGAAAGTACCTCTACTACCCGTCTATCCTCAACACGTTCCTCAGAATGCTGACCACGATGTAGCAATCCAAGGAAGGTTTGCGGCACAGCCGCAACGGTATTATGATGAAGTGGCATTGCCTCCGGTAGAGGCAAACAACTTCTATATCTCCCCAGGAATCCTGAAGCTACTTACTGAGAATCAATTCAAGTGGGAGGTCGGGAAGGAGAATCCTCATACACATTTGAGAAGTTTTCTGATGATTGCCTCAACTTTTAATTATAATGGCATGTCTGAAGATGCCAAGAGGCTCAGGCTCTTCCCGTTCTCTTTAACTGGAATAGCAAAGGAGTGGTATGATAACACGCACCCATAGAGAGGTGTCACCACATGGGCCGAGCTCGAGCGTCTGTTCCTCGAGCGATTCTACCCTCCGTCTAGAACGATTAGAGCAAGGATAGAGATCTCGTCTTTCCAGGAGAGGACTTACGTCAGGCTTGGGAGAGATACTCTAACATGTTAATTGAGTGCCTGCAGCACGGGTACAACGAAGGGAACATCATGGCTTTCTTCTACTGTGGAGCCAGCAAGGCAGGTCAAGCCCACCTTGATGCATGTGCTAGTGGAGCATTCTTGAATTATGGTACAACTAGGTGTAGAGAGATCGTTGATAACATTGTCAAGAATGTCGGGCAATGGAACGAGGACCCAGAATTTTAGAGAGCATATCAATTGGAGGAGAATGATGGAACGAGAAAGCTGTTGATGGCGATGATGGAAAAGATAAGCAACATTGAGATTGGGCAAAATCTGGTTAGAGGGAATACGAGAGTGAGTGAGAAAGTGGACCAGCCCACAGGTCAGAAAGAGGAGGCCAACTACATGGGAAGGCCTAATTATGGCCAAGGCGGGTATCCACAAGGTGGCAATTAATTTGGAAGACCTTCCTATGGCCAACCATTTGTACCACCTGGTCCACAGCCTCCTCAGAATCAGTGGAGAAACAACCAAGGCTATCAAGGAGGCCAACAACCTCCTCAGAACCAATGGAGGAAGAATGAAAATTTCTCATATGCCAATCCGAAGGCTGAAATCACAGTTCCTCCAAGTGTTGATCCAGGTTCAAAGCCCCCAGGTGGTGAAGGCGGTTCCTCGACTGAGGAGATGTTGAGAGCTATCCTCCAGAAGGTGGAAGAAGGAAGCAAGAGATTGTCTTCATTGGAGTATGATGTGAAGGAGTTACACAAGAAAGGCGATCAACGTGATCAAGAACTCCAGAAGAGAGATGTGGAGCTGAATAGAATTCAGCAAGAGAACAATAGGCGGTTCACTTCGATGGAGTAACAGATTAGTCAGATCGCAAAATTATTGGGTAGAGAGCCGGGTAAATATCCTTCTATGCCTGAGGGGAACCCTAAAGAGCAATGCAAGGCTATCCAGCTTAGAAGTGGAACCAAATATGATGGTCCTCAGATGCCTGCTGATTCGGAGACGCTCGAGGGAGAGGTTGAGATAGAAGGAAAAGAGCCTGGGGAAGTTAGAGATGAGATTGAGGAGATAGGAGTTGAGAAAAGGGTTGAGGGTGAAGGCACTCAAAAGAGCAAAGAGCCTGAAGAGGAAGACATTGAGGAGATTGAGAGAGTCCCAAAGTGGAAGAAGACAAAGGAAGCAAAGAAGAATGTGAAGGAGACCGAGCGAGATGAATGGGGGGGGGGTACCCAAATCGGTGATACTCGTCCCATATCCGCAGTGCTTTATTAAAAAGAAGCTAGATGAGAAGTTTGCTAAATTCCTTGATGTATTTAAAAAGCTACATATTAACATTCCTTTTTATGATGCTTTGGAACAGATGCCTAATTATGCCAAGTTCCTGAAGGACTTGATAGCTAAGAGACGACGAGTAGATGAGCCCAAGTTGGTGCAGCTGAACCATGAGGTGAGCGCATTAGTGCACAAGGGCCTTCCCCCGAAGTTGAAAGATCCCGGGAGTTTCAATATCTTATGTGATATTGGGAATGGAGTCAAGAAGGGAGCGTTGTGCGACCTTGGAGCGAGCATCAATCTTATGCCCTTGTCGTTATTCAAGAAGTTGGAAGGTGGAGAACTTCAGCCGACAATGATGACGCTTCAACTAGCCGACCGGTCTATTACTCGACCTCAAGGTATGGTTGAAGACGTCCTTGTTAAAGTTGGAGATCATATTTTCCCAGCCGATTTTATGGTGCTAGACATGGAGGAAGATGAACATGTACCTCTGATTTTGGGAAGACCTTTCTTAGCTACGGTCGGGATGGTGTTAGATGTGGCGGATGGGAAGATCACGTTGAAAGTTGATGATCAAGAGGTGAAGATTTCCCTATATGAGGCCATGAAACACCCAAAGGAGGATGAGAGCTGTCATTCCATTGATACCATTGATCCTTGTGTTGAAGACACACCTCCTATCTCTAACCTTTCTTATATTCATGATTTTGATAGTCCTTCACTTAATGATTTAACCCATGAGCATTATGATCTTGATTGTTTTGATAGGGATAAAGGAAAAGAGGAATTGAGAGATGGAGAGCTGAAAAATGTGGACGTGACCCAGTTGGAGAGAAAAGGAGGAATTGAGGTTAAGAAGAAAAAGTCCAAGAAGTGGGTACATCCGTGGAGAGCGAGAAAGAAGAAAGGGACACCTCCGCCAGAGGTGAAGAAGGAGAATGGGAAGCGAGCGAAAAACCTAGACATCTTCTCTTATGAGAGTAAGGGAGGTAAATTTGAGTATCATGTCCCATAAGCTCCTTTGAGCTCGGTCCGGCATGAGGACCTTAAAAATAGCGCTGAGGGAGAGACAACCCACTTTTATTTGTTTTTTATTGTTTTATATTATTAGGGTGTTGTTTTGAGTCGTATGTTTTAACCTCGTATTTGAGTGAGTTGCTTGTAGGATTGTCTCGAGGGAGTAAAGGTATCATGGAGTTATTCAGATTGAAGGGACCAACTCGAGACAAGGGAGTGTGCCAAGTTGTTGAGAGAAAGTGAATTATTTGGATGAGGTAACCACCACCCCAAAATTAGACCGCTTCACAAGGTCGAAGTTTGGGGGTGGAGTTTTTATATGTTTTATGGTTACATTGCACAGGCGTCCACCCTCTCTTTGAGTTGAGTTGGGTTATATATTGAGCTTTGAGATGCTCCTTGAGCTGATATTGCTTTGATGTGCTACTACATATTTCATGCCTATCAATTATCTTATGCTTGTTGATTGCTATATTTGAGTGTGAGTATGAGTTGGTGAGTTGTGAAGTTGAGTTAGGGAGTCTATTGTGTGAGTGTAGGAGTTAGAGTTGATTTGAGAGGGAACTAGTATACTTACTAATTTTCCTTTTGAGTACTTGTGTGATGAGAGTGAGAATTCACTAGGACTAGCATGGATGTGAAATCCGTGAGATTTGAGCCTTTGTGAAATTAAAATGCATTAATAAATCTCTTCATTTGTGAGTGGGTCATCACCTTAGAGGATGCTAGAACTTGTGTGTGCTCTCGCTTCTTGATTGTGTCTAGTTTGATATGCCGAAAGTGATATTAGGCCATCTTTGATTTGATTGAGCATGATCAAGAGGATCAGTGCTGCACCAAGTAGGCCCTGAAGGAGTCAGGCTACTGTGGTCAGGGAACTTTGTCATTCAGCCTTATGACAAAGTTCTTGGAAAGATCTTCAAAGAGTCCCTGAAGGACAACTACACTGAAGACGTTCAGTCCACTGAAGATCATCAAGTCAGTGAAGGATGAAGCTACCTAAAGTCAGTGGATCTTGGTCAACCCACTGAGTCAAAGATCCGTTGGATCCAACCCACGTGGACCAATTAGCACAAGGTTCCAAGAAAAGTGGTTGAAACCATTAAATGCTGGATTCAAATGTAACTCCCTCCAATGGTTACATTTGTATCCACATTATAAATACAAGCTCATAGCTGTGTAAATGGGTGTGTGAAGAAAGAAAAATCAACACCTACAAGCTATGAGGGTGTGTGAGTTTTAGGGAGTCATAAGGAAGCGTTTCTCACACCCACGACACTGACCATTAGAGTTTTCACTTATATTCATTGAGTGTCAAGCTTGTAGCTCTTAGCTTAGAGAGGTTTTCCCAATCTTAGCTTGAGGCTAATACATTGTAAGGGAAAACCTCACATAGTTGGAGAAATCAAACTGAAACCAAAACCCTCTTGTTAGGTTTGTTGGTTGAAGTTAGTTGGTAAGGAGAGGCAGCCCAGGGAGTGGCGTGAGTCTAGTGTATCTGTGCACCTTGGCACGTTAAAAACAAGAATCCCAGTTAGTGGATTTCTTATTAAATCAGGTCGTGGATGTAAGAGCTTGAGTCTCTGAACCACGTTAAACTGAGCGTACTTAACTTTCTAAGTATTTACTAAAGTGTTGTGAAAATTTGCTCACTGAGAGCATTGTAAAAAGATAACTTTGGTAAAATATTCAGGTCAGGGAGAATCCTTCTCACTGACCAGCTCAGGCAACGCACTCGAGAGTTCAGCATCTCAAGTCACTGTGTTGCTTAGAGCATGAGTCTCCAAGTCTTCACACTGACTTGGTAACTCAGCCTCTAAGCAGCGCAGTGACTTGAAGTGAAACCTCTCGAGTCACTGCCTTGTTAAGAGATTGAGCTCGCAAGTCAGTTGCACTGACTTGAGTGCTCTGACTCTTAGCAATGCAGTGACTTGAGTATTATTCACTCTTGCTGAACTCCCTGAGGATAAGTTGTTGTTTAAAAAAAAAGTTTGTTCCTGAATTCCCATTTGCCCTTCGAAAATGGGACCATCAATTGGTATCAGAGCGGGTTGTTCACATGACCACTAATCCAGTTTTGTTAAGAAAAATGGTCAACCGAACAGATCTTAAGTATTTTAAAATATGGGAATTCCTGCATATTTCAAACTATTACCTGTGTTCTGACATTCAACTTGTAATAGAAAATCATTTGGTTAGAAGTTTTGGAATCATCAAAAAGGGGAAAATTGTTGGGATATGTTTTAGTTTTGATGATTTTCCAAAACATGTAATAGGTTTGAAAGCAGTCAGGATTGTATCTTTAGTTTCAGGTTAGGCTAGGTTATGTCTCAGTAGAATAGGCTGTCAGTTGAGAAGAACTCAGTTGAGGGAACACTCAGTTGAGGGGGAACTCAGCGAGGGGGAACTCAGTAACACAGCCTGAGGAAGTCAAGATAACATCACGAGGAGAACTAACTGAAGCCATGCTAGTAACCTGAACCTGAAGAGAAGCCCGAAGGATGTCCCACTGAGTGTAAACCTGGCTGATCTAAGCTAAGTCAGGTGGACCACTCAGTGAAGAGCATGATCAAGAGGATCAGTGCTGCACCAAGTAGGCCCTGAAGGAGTCAGGCTACTGTGGTCAGAGAACTTTGTCATTCAGCCTTATGACAAAGTTCTTGGAAAGATCTTCAAAGAGTCCCTGAAGGACAACTACACTGAAGATGTTCAGTCCATTGAAGATCATCAAGTCAGTGAAGGATGAAGCTACCTAAAGTCAGTGGATCTTGGTCAACCCACTGAGTCAAAGATCCGTTGGATCCAGCCCATGTGGACCAATCAGCACAAGGCAACAAATCTGACACTGACAAGGCCGCATTCCAAGAAAAGTGGTTGAAACCATTAAATGCTGGATTCAAATGTAACTCCCTCCAACGGTTACATTTGTATCCACATTATAAATACAAGCTCATAGCTATGTAAATGGGTGTGTGAAGAAAGAAAAATCAACACCTACAAGCTATGAGGGTGTGTGAGTTTTAGGGAGTCATAAGGAAGCGTTTCTCACACCCACGACACTGACCATTAGGGTTTTCACTTATATTCATTGAGTGTCAAGCTTGTAATTCTTAGCTTAGAGGGGTTTTCCCAATCTTAGCTTGAGGCTAATACATTGTAAAGGAAAACCTCACATAGTTGGAGAAATCAAACTGAAACCAAAACCCTCTTGTTAGGTTTGTTGGTTGAAGTTAGTTGGTAAGGAGAGGCAGCCCAGGGAGTGGCGTGAGTCCAGTGTATCTGTGCACCTTGGCACGTTAAAAACAAGAATCCCAGTTAGTGGATTTCCTGTTAAATCAGGCCGTGGATGTAAGAGCTCGAGTCTCTGAACCACGTTAAACTGAGCGTACTTAACTTTCTAAGTATTTACTAAAGTGTTGTGAAAATTTGCTCACTGAGAGCATTGTCAAAAGATAACTTTGGTAAAATATTCAGGTCAGGGAGAATCCTCCTCACTGACCAGCTCAGGCAACACCCTCGAGAGTTCAGCATCTCGAGTCACTGTGTTGCTTAGAGCATGAGTCTCCAAGTCTTCACACTGACTTGGTAACTCAGCCTCTAAGCAGCGCAGTGACTTGAAGTGAAACCTCTCGAGTCACTGCCTTGTTAAGAGACTGAGCTCGCAAGTCAGTTGCACTGACTTGAGTGCTCTGACTCTTAGCAATGCAGTGACTTGGGTATTATTCACTCTTGCTGAACTCCCTGAGGATAAGTTGTTGTTTAAAAAAAAAAATTTGCTCCTGAATTCCCATTTGCCCTTCAAAAACGGGACCATCAGGAGTCCTATCCTGAGCATCACCCTTTTATATTTGAGACAAAACCCTTAGATAATTAATTCATTTTTTTTTTGCATTAGTAGAGTAGAATAGTTTAGATTTAATAATTCTTATAACCAAAAAACATACACTCATATTAACTACGACGCGTAGATCTTCAGGGATCTATTCGCATACATTTCTTCCCTTGGGTACGATATACTTGGTCCCTATACTTGCTGATACTACAGTGAACCTGTACGCTTGTGGAGTAACTTCTAATAAAAGCTAGTAAAGTTTGGTTCAAGTCAATCATATATTAATTCAAGGAATTTGTTTTCTTAAGTTAACATTATTTTCTAAATTAATTAAATGATCATGTTACGGTGCTTACACACATTAATGCATTTTGATTAATGTACATATGGTGCAAATCTAACTAAGAAGATGTAATCTTTCAAAAAAACTAAGAAGATGTAATACTGTGTAATAAAAAGTCCTGACCGCCGCTTCAGTAGATAAGGATCCAACGCAAAAAATGGTAACAGTTGGATTTGATTATAATCAATACGTGGTTTGCTTTCATTTTGTTGACTAAGGGAGACAATGAATTTAAATATCAGTGTAATAATGATGGTTTATTAGAACAAAATCATCATCTCTCCTCCTAAATAAGGTAATCAACACTCCATTTTAATTATCCTATTATTCTTCTACAATCATTATCCTCAATCACTCATTTATTCCTCCACCAACAATCACCAACAAACATTTGTTATCCATTTTTTTGACAGCGATTTCGTGAGGAACTCGCCGTCCAATTCCTAGCGGGTAAGATTTATGGATTGTATATATCGAAAGTAATAAATGCAAGAATAAATGAACTCTCAAGTGGAGTCTTTGTAATAAATGTGTTGTGTGTTACAATGGGGCATTTAAGGCCCTATTTATAGTGTACATGGTGGGCTTCACCCACTTGAGCTGATATGCCCGCGGGCCACACTGAATCCTAACTGGGTAGTCATGAGTGGCTACAACCCCCTCTATGGGCCAGTTCGGGGTCGCCACCTGGCACTTTTAACCTCTATTGATGGGATTCCTCCTGTTGGCCCTACTCTGACTCTGTCCCATCCGCACGTCTTGATGGGACCTGACGTGCTAAGTAGCTGGCATCGCCTGAGAACGGGTAGCCGGGTAGATGGGTACCCGGGTAGCGAATAGGTGGCGGGCATCCTGTGGGTCATGTCCTCGGGAATCGGGCAGAGAGCGTCCGGGGTGACCCGACGCTCACCGCTGGCCAACTGGCTTTCGTCCCCCGGCTAAGACTTTTACCCGCTACCCTCTCGGTGGTCGTCGACGTGGCACCTCTGGCTTTCTCTCCGACGGCTCGATCGGGCTCGCTGACCGGCTTCCTCCGCTCTTGGCTTGGTCGTGGAGGATCCATCGATGTACATCTTCCACGGTGGTTGCTTGATCTTGGACATGGCCTACGGGTAAGTGAGCTCGACGATGAAGTCGGTCATCGCCTGACCTTTGATGGACATTCGGGGAGCGTATGTAACTCCAAAATGCCCAATTTCTACCGCCCATTTGAGGCACCTGCCCGCCGTGTCTAGTCGATGTAACACTTGTCGTAGTGGCATGGTAGTCAGCACCTCGACCTGATGGTCGAAGAAGTATGGGCGCAACTTTCGCACGCTCATCAGTAGCGCGTAGGCCAACTTTTCCAATGGCGGGTACCGTAGCTCGGCGGCATTGAGTGTCTGGCTGACATAATATATTGGCAGAGGTGTCTGCCCCTCAGCCCGCACTAGCACGGCGCTGAGGGCTGACTCTGAGGCCGCCAAGTATAAGTAGAGCTTCTCGCCTGGGATGGGCTTGGCTAGTATTTGGGCGTTTGATAAATATGCCTTCAGATTGTCGAATGCGAGTTGGCTCTGTGGCGTCCAGTTTAGTTTCCCTTTCCGCATGCTGTCGAACAATAGTTTGCACCGATCCCCCATGCTGGAGATGAAACGGCTGAGGGCGGCCAGGCTGCCCGTAACCCGTTGTACCTCCATTACTGTGCGAGGAGCACTCATGTCAAGGATTGCTTGAACCTTGGTCGGATTTGCCTCGCTGGCTGACCATGTGCCCCAAGAACTTGCCCGACTCGACGCCGAAGCTGCACTTCTTCGGGTTGAGCCTCATCTGATACTTCCTCAGAATATCGAATGCCTCGGCTAGGTGGGTGAGGTAGTCTTCTTTCTTCTCACTTTTGATGACGATGTCGTCGATATAAACCTCTATGGTCGCCCCGATCTGGTCGTGAAACATGTAATTGACTAATCTTTGGTAAGTTGCCCCTGCATTCATCAGCCCAAATGGCATCCACTTCCAGAAATACATGTTCTTCTCTGTGAGAAAGGTAGTGTACTTTTGGTCGTCGGCAGCTATCGAGATCTGGTGATAGCTGGCAAATGCATCCATGAAAGTGAGCATCTCGTGCCTGGCCGTGCTATCCACCAGATGGTCGATGTGCGGCATTGGGAAGTGATCCTTGGGGCACGCTTTTGTTCAAGTCTGTGAATTCAATGCATGTCAGCCAGGTGTTGTTGTTCTTTTTGACAAGTACGGCGTTGGACACCCATTGAGGTTTATTGTCGGGGTCGACCATTTTAATTAGCTTGTTGTCGAGCAGCTTCTCGACCTCGGTGGCTATGGCTGCATATTTGTCTGGCCCGAAATTCCTTCTTTTTTGTGACACCGGCCTGCGAGTAGGGTCGATGTGCAATTGGTGGGAACATATCGCTGGATCGATCCCGACCATGTCTTCATGGGACCATGCAAATACGTCTAAATTGTCTTCCAGAAATGCCGTCATCGCAGCTCGCATCTCGTCTGACATCTTTGATCCGAGTTGGACACACACTTCTGGTCGATTCTTCATTGTTACTGATATTAGTTTTTCTATCGGGCTGGCACCCTGTTCCCCGAAGCGAGGATCGTCGATCTCTCCTGTTAGACCGTTATCAATTTCCATAGGCTCGAAACCAATTCTAGGTTCCAACTCGATTTGTGTGTCTTCGAAAGTCGGGGTATCCTCTTCCATTGGGTGGGTAATGGGTGGGTTTTCTTTGTCTATATCCATGTCCTCCTTCCCGACGGTACACACATAATCTAAATTTGCAGAATTTAATACAAGATCGATATACGTCAAACATCCGTGTGCCATTTTCTGATTACCCTTAAGAGTTCCCACCTTCCCAGAGGGATTTGGGAACTTGATACAATAATAGAACGCTGAGACGGCGGCTTCGAACTCATACTCGAACGGCCTGCCGAGAAAACCGTTATAGGTTGACAGCTGGTCGATTATTATAAAGTTGAGCTGTTTCGAAGCCTTAACCTCAGCATCTATGCTAGAAACTAACTCTACATCTAGTCTAACTATTCCATACGGCTTCACGGTGGCGTCCCCGAAGCCCTTGATGATCTGGTCGCACAGCTCCACGTACATCTCAAAGGAGCTGTCCAGCTGGTCGAGGCGGTTTTGAAGATGATGTTGCAGTATGCCCCGTTGTCGACCAATATGTGGTGGACAGTGACGTCCATGATATTGACCGACACGACCAGGGCGTCGTGATTGGGGTAGATGACCCCCGTGCGGTCCTCCTCCCTGAAAGCAAGGAGATCGGACTCCTTGGCCGTCAAGTTGATCGGCATGGTGATCTGGTGGACGTTGTCCATGGCCCGCAACTCATTTTTCTACCGGCGGTTGGAGAGCATGGTGGAAGGAGCCAATCCCCCAACTGGGGAGAGCATGTTGACGGCGCGACGAGCTGGGTTCTCCGGCATCGGCGGGCAGATAAGAGCCGCCTCCTGATTCCGCTCGACGGGGTGGGCAGTTGGCTGCGCCTCCGGCCTGGCCGCCGGTGTCTTCACAAATTCCTCCAGCTTTCCCTCCTCGAACAGCCGCCACAGCTGCTTCAGGAGATTGCGTCACTCGCTAGTGTTGTGCCCGACGGTCTGGTGGTAGTGACAGTATTTGTTGGGGTTGAGCTGCACCCCTGGCTTGTGGACCCATGGACAGGCTTTGGGCACCATGTTTTTGTCCCGGATCTGTACGTACACGTACTCCGGGGTGGCCGAGAGCTTCTCGGCCAGTTTCACCTCGACAGAGTCGAAGGGTTTGAACGATTGGGGAGCTCGGTAGGAAAAGTTCCTCCGGCTCGGCGTGGTGCCTGTCTGAGCGCGGGGCTTCTCCTTCTCCACCTGGGCGCTCTCTCCCAGACGCTGGGCCAGGATGTCAACGTTGTATATTATCTTTTCGGCCCGCTGCCGAAATTCCGCATACGACTTGGGGTAGCCCTTGTTCATGGACTTCCATAACTTCATTTTTAGGCGAAGTCCGCCTATGATACCGACGAGCTTGACCTCATCCCCGACGGGCTCACCCTCCATGATTATGCGGTCGACCCAGTTGATGTACGCCCAGTCTGACTCGTCCTTTCCCTGGGCCAAGTTGGCCATTCGGTTGGTGCCGGCCAGACGCAGCGCCATTGAGGAGAAGTGCTCCAGAAATAATTCCCCCAGTTGGTGGAATGAGACCACCTTCCCCGCGGGCAGCGAGGAGTACCAACGGTGAGCTCTATCACCGAGGGTCAATGGAAACATTCGGCATTGGGTGGCGTCGGTGGCCCACATGGAGATCATATAGGTCGAATATTTACTCAAGTGGGTGACGGGGTCCGTCTCCCCGTCATATTGGCCCACCGCGGCCACGTTAATTTTTGGTTGGGCGGGAACCCGCACCAGGATGTCCGCGAGGGAAGAGTTGGGCATGTGGGATAAGTGGTGTTGCCCGTTGCATTTTTTGAGCTTCGCCTCCAGGGCCGAGACCTTTTTTAAGATTTTGGCCATGGCGTTGTCAGATGCGGGGGGAGATCGGGGATGCGGGTTGTCTCCCAGACGGTCACGGACCGACGGCCTCGGGGCCGCATCGTTGTGACGTCTGGCAGAATGTTCCCCTCCTCGCTCCCTGGGCCTGGAGCTTGCGTTCGACTCGCAGGGTCGGGCAGCTCCCCAAGCTTGGGACCCTAGTCTGGAAAAAACTGAGCCCGCTGGTCGACGGGAAACACGTTGTGAGTCAGCCTCCTCGTCGATGCGACTCTTCAGATTCTGAGGCCGAGCCACATAAGTCGTGGCCCTCCTGGCCGACTCTCGTTTTGGCCGTGGGTTACTGGTGGCCCTTGTTTGGGCTGGCTCCTTCCCGGCCCGATGGGTGCGGATGGGAGTTGCGTCGATTTCAGCCTGGCGGCGTTCAATCATCGCCTTCGCCGCCTGCAGGTCCTCCGGAGTTCGTATGGCGGATAGGAACTCGAAAGGGCCTTGGATTGTTGCCGCCGTGGCTGGGGCCGGGGTTGCGGTTTCAGCGACATCTTCGACCTGTTGCTGAGTGCGAGTAGTTTTGGATGTGGCCATTTTGGTGTGAGATTTCGGGTTTTTTCGAGAGGAACAGGATGTGGTTCGACGCGGATAACTAGATGAACGGAACCGAGTGTACTTCGTTATTAGTTACCCTCTTTCTAGCGTCAAATTGTTGATAGCGATTTCGTGAGGATCTCGTCATCCGATTCCTAGCGGGTAAGATTTATGGATTGTATATATCAAAATTAATAAATGCAAGAATAAATAAACTCTCAAGTGGAGTCTTTGTAATAAATGTGTTGTGTGTTACAATGGGGCATTTAAGACTCTATTTATAGTGTACATGGTGGGCTTCACCCACTTGAGCGGATATGCCCGCGAGCCCCACTGGATCCTAGCTAGGTAGTTATGAGTGGCTACAGCCCCCTCTATGGGCCAGTTAGGGGTCGCCACCTGGCACTGTTGACCTATATTGATGGGATTCCTCCTGCTGACCCTACTCTGACTCTGTCCCATCTGCATGTCTTGATGGGACCTGACATGCTAAGTAGCTGGCATCGCCTGAGAACGGGTAGACGGGTACCCGGGTAACGAATAGGTGGCGGGCATCCTGGGGGTCATGTCCTCGGGAATCGGGCAGAGAGCGTCCGGGGTGACCCGACGCTCGCCGCTGGCCGACTGACTTTCGTCCCCCGGCTAAGGCTTTTACCCGCTACCCTCTCGGTGGTCGTCGACGTGGCACCTCTGGCTTTCTCCCCGACGGCTCGATTGGGCTCGCTGACCGGCTTCCTCCGCTCTTGGCTTGGAACGGTTAACCCGGCTAACCGATGGGTCGGGTAGCAATATTGGGTGTAACACATTTCTATTCCAAAATTAGGCATGACGCTAGTAATACAACCACCATTTGAACAATCATTCCCCCAACATATCATATTTATTATGGGGGTATAGATGAAAAATAAAGTTTTATTCTAATTACCATTAAAGTGTTGTTAACCAAGCGCCTCCTAAGTTGTATTTCTGGAAGTGTTGTGATATCAAGTTTAGTATTTTGAAAGTGTTGTAATAGCAGCAATGCCCATCATTTACATACATAATTGAGTAGGTCTTACATGAGTCTGTCTCATAGCATGAGATAATAAGAATGTGTATAAATAGAATATGACATTGACTCATTAACACTTTGATAGGGGTGAGTGTCAATTTGTATTGTCTCATACAAGTTTTTGCCTACATATAGTACGAAGGGAAATAAAAAGGAGAATAAAATCAAAACATATATTCACACTGTGATTTTAATTGCAAGTCCAATGATATCAATAAATGCATATAATTATATAATTGAATACATCTAATAATATTAATTTTGAGTTTTATCAATTCAGGACCTGAAAGATAGTAAAATTATCAATTTAAAGCCTGAATTTTTTTTCCTATCAATTCAGGGCCTGAAAGATTGAAAACTATCAATTCAGGACCTGAAAGATAAACCCACTAATTTTGGAGTTACTCATTTTAAGACCATGTTTGGTTTTTAATAAATTTTTGTTATCCTTTCATCCGGCTGAAGTAGGTACTTCAAGAAAGGAGTTCTCGCCCAACCATTCTTTTAGTCCTGAGCCCAATAAGAAAAAGATAATATTTTTATAAATCATATTTTCAAAAATATAAATATACATTAATTTCATGTGATTGAATAGAAACAAAAGAATTAATAAAAAAATTATAATGTATATAAATAAAATAAGAATATATATTATAATATATCAAACATAATCATAATATTATTGAGTCTTAAATCGATAGGTTCTATCTTTATTTTATATCTTTTAGACCCTAAATTGATAGTAATTTTTTTAAGCTTTAGATTGATAATTTTACTATTTTTTAGATTTTGAATTGACATTATTCATATTAATTTCATACTATGTAACTTTCTGTATTTTAAATAGTGGGGTGGACTGAAAGTAAATGCTCGACCCATTAAATTTGTCCAAAAAAAAGTAAATGAATTGATGTTCACTTTAATTGTACACTGCCAGACTTCAAAATAAATTAATAATTAAATTTTCATCTTGAACAAAATCTCTTTCAATGAATCGGTGCTCCATTTAAAATTCTAAAATAATGCATATGATAAAATAGATTACACTTCTAGTAATCAACAAATATTAGGTTAATTAAAGTTAAACATGCAACCTAATGTCTTCTTTATTCTTCAAATTAATATACATTAATCAATTCAAAAAGCTCTAATGTCCCATAAATTATTTTATTACTCATGTTAATATTGTATTACATTTTCAATTTTTGTTTTTTTCAATATTAAAATGAAAATTGTTGTAAATTCGGAAGATTTGATATTCCAAATCTCCTAGATTTGGTGTGGATATTACTTGAGGACCAAGAATAATATTGGGCTTTATCCATTAGACTAGGGTTTTACTATTATATATATCTCATTGTATTAATGAATTATGTACACTCTTATACACAACAATACTAGTGGAACTTCTGGCTTGGATCGCCCCCAGACGTAGTCCTTCCGGACGAACTGGGTAAACAAACGCTGTCTATTTAATTTACGCACCCAATTACAACACGAGTCTCTACCCGTAGTTAATCGGTACGAATCTCAATTTATTTTCTCTTAAGCATGATGATTAATTATCCGATTTGTATTATGATATTCATATACATGTTTTGTTTGTGAATCTTCAAATTGGTGTTCCATCGTCGTGTTCTTGCCATGAACCAAAACCTGAGTGAGGCGAAGGTGCTGTGCTCACAGCGTTTCGATCCCGTCTGGACCCGCAGTCCACTTCGGGTCGATAAGCGGCAGCCGCGAGCGCCTATTGCGAGAATCCGCGGTCCAATTCGGCACCGCACCATCGGACCGCGTCCGGCGTCGACAGCTGCTAATCGCCCATTGCCGCCAACGATCGCCGCCGATCGCTTGGCTGGTCCATGGATTACGTCCGCCGGAATAGAGCGCGAGGGACACGATTCGAGGGCCGGTCGCGAGACGCTGTACCTTGGCCTGAAACGACGGTCCCCGTCGGCTGCTCCTTTCTGCCGACCACTGCAATTTCCTGTGACAGCGTTGTGGCCACTCATGGCGGCGATTCTCGAATCTAACAAGAGCCGTCCTCAATTATTTTTTAATTCTGGGCCAAATTAATTAATTTGTTTTGTCCTATGATTTAAGTTAACCTGGGCCCTTTTTCCTCTGGGCCGATTAATTAATTTAATTAGGCATTTTAACTCTAATTATTATTTTTTGGGGCTTTCTAACTTATTAACCTAGGCCTTCGATTTTATTCCCCTGGGTCTAGTGATTAAATTAAAATTATTGCATATAATAATTAAGCCCAATATTTTTAGAATTAATTTCTATTAGTTCTCAAGATATTAAATAAATCGTCTCTTGAAATTTACTAACCAATCTCGTGTTGAGCTTTCTTTTGGACTTGCTACCTAAATGGTTGCTCCACCCACTTGAGACGTGTCCAAGTCTCTGCCCGAGATTATACGGTACGCCCTAAATTAAATTTCATATGAATTCCATGTTTTGATGTGTACCTTTGTTATGAATTTATTTGATTCATAATTATAGTTGAATTTAATTATTGCGTATCGAATTGACGAGCAACGGCCGACGTCCCGAAGGCGTGCGACCGCAGCCGTCCGCCGCGCGAGACGCCGCCACCTGCCGCACGCCCCCGCGAGCGCTCGCGCCCAGCGCCACACGCTCCCGCGCGCGCTCGTGCCCAGCGCCGCGCAGGCCCGCGGGCATCCGCGCCGCCCGTCGCGCCCGATGCCGAGCGCATCCGCGCCCGTCGCGCCCGATGCCGCGCGCATCCGCGCGCGCCGGTGCCCGTTGCCACACGCACGCGGTCGACCTACGAGCGTCGCCCCCGTCCGCCGTGCGTGACTCACACGACATTTTTCCTCGGATTTTTCATGATTCTTTAACCCGATTCGTTTGTGTTCTTGATATCATAAAATCCGTGTTTCGTTTTATTATAGAATCCTGAAAATATTTCGTTAAATTGCGTTAATGTACATGAAATAATTATTCTAATGATTACTTCCTCTGTCCATTAAACCGTATATTTTCTGCAAATTATTTTCATGTGATTATCGTTATTTATTGTTATTGCATGCTTGAGTGATTTAATTATCCTTCGTGCATTAACACTATGCACATAGTTTATAGTCCGCTCTTCATGCTCGGGTAGGCGGCGCCCGGTATTTGTCGGACCGTGAATTAATGCCTTGGGTAGACGGCGCCCAGTATGTGCATCTATGTGCCTTAGAATAATCGAATAAATTCTTAATCCTCCGTTGTTATTTTGGTCACAACTCTTACCATGTCACTTTAAAAATTATAGTGAATAATGTCTGATATTACCATGAAAGATTTCGATGAGCCTGCTCTCGATGGTAATAACTACCTGACATGGATGCTAGATGTCGAGTTTCATCTAGCCTTAAATGGGTTGAGCGAAACAATTCTCGAAGGTTCGAAATCCACTAAACGCCCTGTAGGCGAAAACGTTGATTTTTCTCATGAACCACCTGAGTGTGGAATTCATCATTCAGATTCTCACTCAGGGACCCCGGAATGTTGTGGAACTCCCTGTAGGACCATTTCCAACAACAAAATGATATACTCCTCCCTCCGGTTCAATACGATTGGTTGAGACTCCGTTTCCAAGACCTGAAGTCTATAACGGAGTACAACTCTGTTTTGCATCGTATTGTAACCCAGTTGATGCAGAACAATCTGCCAATATTCCACGCTAGCAACCTTATACTCCAGCAGCAGTATAGGGACAATTATATTATTAGTTGCAAGCATGGAATGGGGAGTGAGAGTAAGATGATCTGGGTTAAAGGCCGAGGTCGTTGTACATCCGGTGGTCATTGAACCTCGAATTTCGCTCTTCAAAATCTGGCAAGGTTAAAACAGTCCTGCTACAGATACGGATGCAGAGGCCATTGGTCTCGCACGTGTCGCACTCCCAAGCACTTGGTCGAGGCTTATCAAAAGCAGCAGAAGGACGACAAGGGGAAGGCCCCTAGAGTCGAAACTCACCATGCCAGACTGCTTGAAACAGACTTTGACCAAGACAACGTCGATCCTCTGGGCATCAAGCTCAAGGACCTTGGAGATGATGAGTGATTTGTGTCTTTGATTGTTTAGTACTTTATTTCTTTGGATCCTTTCTTTCGGATATTTTATTTATGAATTAGCTTTGATGTGTTTACCTTAATAGTTATCCATGTGTCTATTCAGATATTGCTGTTTTTATTTATGGCTAGTAAACATATCAGCTATTAGGTTTGGGTTAATTTCCTTTGGCATGATAGGGTTGAGGTAGTGATTTATGATTGGTAGATAGCGCCACCACTCATACAATCTTATAGAAGAACTTTCTTCCTTCTCCCCCGGATTGTACTATTTCTACATCCGCCGTTAAAATCTCCATCTAGCCATGAGTATGAAATTTTATAACCCGAACTTCTTTAAATTAAGGCATCAGCGGTTAAGTCATCCAGGACAATATATGATACGTAGGATTATACCTAATTCGAATAGTAGAATCCTTCTTGTTGATGAATTTATTTGTGATGCATGTTCTAAGGGTAAGTTAATAGTGCACCAGTCGCGCACTAAGGTTGGACTAGTGTCTCCGGTTTTCCTTAAAGTGAATTCAAGGAGACATTTGCGGACTGATTAACCAAGCATCAGGACCATTTCGTTATTTCATGGTCCTTATTGATGCCTCCACTAGGTGGACATTTGCATTTTGCTGTCCACCCGCAATAAAGCTTTTGCGAAGCTCATTGCGAAGACTATCGAGCTTGGAGCTCAATTCTCGGATTATCCAATTAAATCGATTCGCATGGATAACACAGCTGAGTTTAGCTCGAAGGCCTTTACAGATTAATGTATGGCCCTGGGAATTAAAGTGGAGCATTCGGCCCCCTACGTCCATACCCA
Organism: Ballota nigra; assembly: GCA_947034835.1. NCBI lineage: Eukaryota > Viridiplantae > Streptophyta > Magnoliopsida > Lamiales > Lamiaceae > Ballota > Ballota nigra. Next base: position 116,991,206 of record OX344721.1, on the reverse strand, counting down.
AAATGGTCTTGTTGAGGCGCTAATAAAACGTATCAAATTTATCGTGAGACCATTGCTTATGAACTTCAAACTACCCACCTCATGCTGGGGGCATGCAGTCCTACATGCATCGCACTTAATCCAAATCCGTCCAACTGCATATAATGATCATTCCCCCCTACAGTTAGTGCGTGAGAAAGAATCTAGCATTTCCCATCTGCGTATTTTTAGATGTGCGGTATACGTACCGATTACGATACCCAAGCGAACCTCTTTGGACCCACAAAGGAAACTCGGTATTTACATCGGATTTGACTCTCCATCCATCGTGAAATACCTCGAGCCTTTGTCCGGGGATCAATTAACGGCCCGGTTCGCTGATTGCACGTTCGATGAAGATTACTTCCCGGCATTAGGGGGAGATCCGAATTCAAAATTGAATGAATGCCGGGAACTTACGTGGAACGTAAGTAATCTTCAGTATCTAGATCCGCGCACTAATCAGTCTGAACTGGAAGTTCAGAAGATCATTAACCTGCAGAACTTAGCAAATAACCTGCCAGACGCGTTCACTGACTATAGAAGTGTGACTAAATCGCATATACCAGCAGTAAATGCTCCCCAAAGGATTGAGGTCCCAAGTAAAATAAGTACGCATGCCCCCACACGCCAAAAGCGTAAGGGAACCTCAAGAGATAGTAACACACCTAAACGAAAGGCTAGCAAATCTGGTCAGTCGAATGGAAAATCTCTGGAAGAGATCCGTCTAGATAACTCCAAGTCTCAAGGAGACGAGAGTCCTAGTGATGAAGCACGTGCACAAAATATTCCATGCACTAGGACCGTGGAACGACCAGACCCAGATACAATGGGAAATGAGGAAGGTCTGGTTGACGTAAACGTCAAAGTCTCTGTGAATTTCACAGATACGGGAGAAACATGTAATATAAACATTACTGTCGTCGACAACACATTTGCAGCGTCAATAGCTCTTTCCATTATTAATGATCTTGATCCTGAACCCAAAACAATCGCAGAGTGCCGGAAGCGCCACGATTGGGTTAAATGGAAAGAGGCAATTGATGCGGAGCTCACCTCGCTTAACAAAAGATAAGTATTTGACTCTTTCGTTCGTACACCCGCGCGCGCTATCCCTGTAGGATATGAATGGGTTTTTGTACGAAAACGAAATTGAGAAAACAATATTGTGGAGAGGTATAAAGCGAGGCTTGTAGCACAAGGGTTTTCGCAAAAACCCGGGGATTGATTTTGATCAAACCTATTCTCCCGTCATGGACTCAATGTCATGGACTCTATAACGTTCCGCTATTTGATATCTTTGGCAGTTAAGTTGAATCTCCAAATGAGATTAATGGACGTAGTAACCGCGTACTTATACGGATCACTCGATGCCGACATTTATATGAAAATCCCAGATGGATTTAACATTCCTCAGTTAAGGGATGGAGAAAATCGCAGTATGTATAGCATACAACTGCGTAAGTCGTTGTATGGCCTGAAGCAATCGGGCCTTATGTGGTACAACCGACTTAGTGAATTCCTTCAGAAGAAGGGATACACGTTCGATAAAGCTTTCCCGTGCGTATTCTCGAAGAAATCGCAAGACGGTTTTTGCATCATATCCGTGTATGTTGATGACCTGAACATAATCGGAACATGCAAAGAGATTGAAGAAGCCAGTTCAATCTTGAGAGCTGAATTCGAAATGAAGTCCTTGGGTAAAACCAAGTACTGCCTCGGCTTGCAGATCGAGCACCTCCCAGAAGGAGTCCTTGTTCATCAGTCGACCTACGTGAAGAAGGTATTGGATAGATTTCACATGGATAAATCTCATCCACTTAGCACCCCGATGGTAGTCCGATCCCTCGAAGTGGATAAGGATCCATTTAGGCCAAGAGAAGATTCAGAAGAAATTCTGGGACCAGAAGTTCCTTATCTTAGCGCTGTTGGAGCTTTGCTCTATCTTGCAAATTGCACCCGGCCGGACATTGCATTTGCAGTTAACTTGCTTGCAAGATATAGCGCTTCTCATACGAGGAGACATTGGAATGGTGTTAAGTATGTTCTACGATACCTCCAAGGATCCCAAGATCTTGGACTGTTTTATCGTAAGAACCAAGACAAAATCTTGGTAGGTTATGCGGATGCCGGCTATTTGTCTGATCCCCACAACGCCGTATCCCAGACTGGTTATGTTTTTCTCTGTGGTGGAACCGCAATCTCGTGGAGATCGGTTAAACAATCCATGGTTACCACGTCTTCAAACCACTCAGAGATCATAGCTTCAAACCACTCGTGGAGATCGGTTAAGGTCCTTGGTAAAACACATTGGTGACTCGTGTGGTATCGCCAAGGGCGATACATCTCCCACCGTTATATTTGAAGACAACGCTGCTTGCATCGCACAAATGAGTAATGGGTACGTCAAGGGAAACCTGACGAAACATATTTCACCTAAGTTTTTCTACCCATACGAACTCTAGAAGAGTGGCGTGATTACCATTCAAAAGTGCAATCTATTAACAATCTAGTAGATCTGTTTACTAAGTCCTTACCTACGTCTACTTTTGAAAAGTACGTTCGTGGTATTGGGATGCAAAGACTTAAAGTGTTGTTGTCTTCAGGGGGAGCGGTAACCTCGAAATAAATCTGGAAGATTTAGGTCTAGAAGATCAAAGACATTCCTCCCACTTATTATGGTCGATCCTTAGCAAGTGGAGTTTTTATGACAAGACATTTATGTCGTAATGTCCAAGGGGGAGTGTTGTAAATCCGGAAGATTTGATACTCCAAATTTAGGAGATTTGGTGTGGACATTACTTGAGGACCAAGAATAATATTGGGCTTTATCCATTAGACTAGGGTTTTACTATTATATATATCTCATTGTATTCATGAATTATGTACACTCTTATACACAACAATACTAGTGGAACTCCTGCCTTGGATCGCCCCCAGACGTAGTCCTTCCGGACGAACTGGGTAAACAAACGCTGTCTATTTAATTTACGCACTCAATTACAACAAAAAGGATAAGACTAAAAGAATGAAACATATTTTCAATCTTCAATAAGTTTGTAATAACAAAAAAAAAAAAAACAAATTGGTATTACTAAATGAATTGAAAAAATCAAATTCAAATGATTGTACCATAAATGTAGATCAGGTGGAAAATTTTTAGAAAATCATATTAAAAAATATTCTCTTATAAAAGAGGGAATCTGCCTAAATTGGCCAGTTTCCCTCCGGTATCCGGTTACACTTTCAATAAGTGTCCACCAAAAATAGGTACGTATCATTTTCTTCTCTCTGTATTATATTTCCTTTTTATTTTATTACTTTCTCCCTTTTCAGCACTCCGTCCTTCTCCTTCCCCGTCTTCCCCACGCTGTCGACAAACTCCCCACCCACGTTCTCAAAGAAAGGTATTTTGTTGTGATTCTTCCTCCACTTTGATACCGCTTGATTTTTTTCTTCTTTGTCACACTTTAATTTATTTGTTTGTTTATGATGCGGTTTGTATATATCAGGTTACATTTCGGTGACATTCATTGTTAATCTCATAAGCACGAAAATCGATTCAGGTTATAATTAATGATCTCGTTTTGCTTGATTTTTCAGCCAACAAGGAACGCACTCCAGGTGTTTGAAGAAATGCACACATCCAAATAATGAATGAAAAACTGAAATTTAGAACACAAGGATGTACGAGCTTTGATTGTAAATGATCTTCGCCACTATGAATCAAGATGTGTTTCCAATCATTGTTTTAGTATCCTCTCATGTCTCGTCTTTCTCAGGTTACTTCAGCTCCTCATTTTATTTTCATTTTTTCTTCTCTATTTTTCTTGGGATTTTGATGATGTCCAATATTGCCAATTTGTTTTTCTTGAGTTTTATGGTTGTATTATATATTTGTGCTCGTTAATTTCGTTGCCTGGAGTATGTATTATGTGCTTTGGAAACTCATAATTTTTGTAGTATTAGTACACTGAATGAACAAAATAAGATGTCTTTGGAGTATTAGAGGTAGTTGATATTTGGTGTTTACACGGCCAGTCCTTGTTATTTTTGCAGATTATGCTCTATCTGATTTTGAAAAGAATTGAATCGATGGAGTAAACAATTTCAGATGAGGGATAAGATAATTTTGTTTTTTTAGAAATAAGATATTGTTTTTTTGTATTTAAATTACACTCTATTGTGCATTTTTGTTTTATTTTGCCTCTCTACTCTGTCATTTACAGCTTAGTCTTGTCAAATTGATTGAAAAATGCAATGAAACATAGCTTAAGCCATTTCACAGCTTGATTTTATCTCTATAGAGATATCCATTATGGATGTTGATGAATAAGGGAAAAAGAAGTTAAAGGATAAAAGCAAAAGAAACCAGCTTTTTATTTATTTTTTGTCCCTTTTGAGCACTCAAAGGTGCAATTTTCTAGATATTTATTTGTTTTAAGGCAATGGTATTGTGATGCAATTTTTCAGAAGTACGCTGCAATGTTCTGAATAAAAGTGGCCAGATGTAAGCCTACATCTTCATTAAGTGAACCTTCACATCGGTATGTTATCAAATCTCTGCATTTACATGCATAAAGGCTAAGCTCGCTCCCATTGGAGGTTTTCAAAAAAAAAAAAAAAAAAATTGGATTAGAAAAATCAAGGTATGACACTATGAACAATAGATCAATTCTACTAATGTTGATTTCAATTACCATCATTAGTGGTGCTTCCTAGAAAAGAAAGACACATGAATATAGGTCATGGGTGTGGATCTGGTGATACTATATTGTTATTTTTGCTACTTGAATCTTGGTGATTGCATTCGTAATGTATTTTGAAACTCTCATCGTGTCATATCAGTTCATGTTGATCACGTCATTTTAAAGAAAGGTACGCTGTGGTTTTATAGTCAGCCATCCTGGGAATTCTTTTTGGAGAAACATATTTTGGCTGTGGGAATTAGAAATAATCATGAGAATGTGTTTGAACATGTTGCTATGAAAATGGATGACATATTTTTGGGTGGCATTTACTGTAGATGTCATGTTTAGTTTTATTATGTTTAATGGAGAACACTTCCATCGATGATATCCATGGTGATACTTGAATGATGGGAGACCATTTCGACAGTTCCCAGTTTCTGGTTTTGTCAAGATCAACGCTGATGCTTTGGCTGGACAAATGGGGTGACCTTGGGTGGAGTGGAATAATGCGGGGTGACCTCGGGTGTTGGTGGAATAATGCGGGATGACCGGGGTATTGTAGAGTTTGTGTCAAGAATAGAACAAGGTTTGGAGGTATAGAATCTTGAAGCTTTGGCTGGACAAATGGGAGCAGGCAAGGAAAGAAAAAGGATTTAAAAAATCACTATGGAGATGGATTCACAAATTCACAATGCATTGACAAACCAAAGAACTAAATTTTCTTAGTTAGGGGGTTGGTGAAGGACATTTTGTTGTTGTCCATGGGTTCAAAGCTTGCAACTTCACTTGATTAGGCGGACAAAAAATGTTGTTGCTCATAATTTTGCCAAGTGGGCTTTCAATTTTACTGGTTTTGTTTTCTGTTGTTGATTGATGAATGTTATTTCCAATTCAAAAAATATATTTTACACCCAATTCCTAAAGATCATTGCAGTAGAATAATGTAGTTTTGTATTAGTTTCATGTGTATTATATTTATGTGTGATTGTTCCGTACGATAACTTAGTTTTTTTTCCTCAGCAGGTCCAACGGCACAATAGTGGACTCCTACAAAATATTTCATTATCTTTTATGTCAGTGACATTTAGAACTCAATAACGGGACTCCTACAAATATTTCATTATATTTTCTGTTAGTGATATATAGATATTAGTATTAGAAGAATATATTTGATTAATTTACAATATCATACTTCAATACAACATAATACTGTCCTATTCCTAATTTTCTCAGATTATTTTGTTTCCTAAATTGTTACTAATATTATGTTACTAAAGTCAAATATTTAAAATCTGGGTGACCTCAAATTGAGGTATGCTTTAACTAGTAGAAACGAAATTGAATAAGATGCCTGAGGAAAGCAGGTGGTCGGTGGACTTTGATTTTGGGCGGAATATTTGCAAAATTAAAGAAAAGAGTAAGAAATTATGTTTGGTTGGGGCCAGCTGCTGCCCGCATACCTTCCCTCCCATGCATGATGTCACTTTTGAGGAGATGTGGTTTGAGCCAATTCCCAGTAGTTGTCATGAGGCAATCTTATTAATACAATCTATACTTTTCTGTAAAAATAAAAAAAATAAAAAAAATAAAAAATAAAAAAAAATAAAAAATTTAATGGCGAATCGATATCTAATATTGTTTTAAAATAAATTCGAAATTTCTACATATGTTATCATGTTCCTGCGAAAGGAACTATATCAGACTACCAAAAAAATAGAATGCAAAACGTGATTAGCGACCGAAAAAATCGATCGTTAAAACGCGGGTAGCTAATATTAGCGACCGCCTTTTGACACCGGTCGATAATTTGCGACTGTCTAGGCGGCCGCTAATATCAGCGACCGTCTCATTGGGTTCGAACTCACGCCCATTGGAGTCCGGGCGGGGCGCGAACCACTGAGCCATTGACCCACTAGCTTATATTAGGCGAGTCATGTAGTATATAAGCCTTTGAGAGGCTTGTAGAAATAAATGGACAAATATGCGCCCAAGGGGAATCAAACCCACGACCTCCGAGTAGCTCGGAAGAGGTGTGAACCACTAGGACACATGTTATTGTTATTCGTTTATTTGCATTTAATTGAATATAACCTCAAATTAATTTAACTCCTGTTTTTTTTAATTCATTAAATTCAGTCATTTTTGTTTCTAATTCGTTTATATATATATATATATATATATATATATACTAACATTTTTATTAATTTTATAAATTTAATATTTTAGACTATTCTAAATTATTAATTTATTCGTTTTTATTCATTTAATTGTATATAATTCCAAATTGACTCCCTTTTTTTAAAAAATTCATCAAATTCAATTTTTTTTCTAATTCGTATATATATATATATATATTTACAAGCTTTTTTATTAATTTTATAAATTTAATATTTTAGACTATTATAAATTATTAATTTATTCGTTTTTATTCATTTAATTGTATATAATTCCAAATTGACTCTCGTTTTTTTTTTTAAATTCATCAAATTCAATCATTTTTGTTTCTAATTCGTTTATATATATACTAACTTTTTTTTATTCAATAAAAAAATATATGCAAATCTATATTGTTCAATAAAAAATATAAGACATTCAACAAAATAAAATAAAATATTCAACAAAAAATATTAAAATTCATCTCTCTCTCTCTCATCTCCAGAGAGGAAGCTCTCGATATCGATGGTGTCATCATCATCCTCACCCTCACCACCTCTGTGTCCGCTCCCCCCGGCATCATCTAACAAATATATATCAATCCTATATATTAAAAAAAAACTATATACAAAGATAATAAACGGTTAAAGTTTAAAAAATTTACGGTTATTAGGTAGACATGGAAGCAACAAGGGTATTGACCGGAACGGATTTCTCGACGGAGGCGGCGGTGGTATTTTGGAAGTGCATCTCCGTGGGTATTGCAAAAAGTGAGAATGATGACTTCTTACCACACCATAACTTGTATGATGTTCATTCGACTGATTTGGATGATATCTTATTCAGAACATAGATTAAGGTTTGGAGTGCATAACCTCAAAATAATGTTGGAAGTGAGGAGAAACTCGTCATTGAACTTATCATGTCTAACATGGTTCAGTTCTTCCTTTTGGACACACCTTTCATCTATAGTGTTCTGGGAGGTGTCCATTGTTATTGGACACCATGTAACTACAAATAATCCACAAATTATTGACTAAATTATTCACCAATGCAATCTTATCGAAGAGCCTTAATACTTTTCTCAAGTTGTTTCTTTAAGTTTACTTTATACTCCTTAAACTTTCAGTACATATCTATACCCATAAATAATTATTTTTACAAATATAAACATTTATATTAAAAATAACAACAAAACAATATGAATAATATGAATTGATATAATTATAATCCTTGTGTGGCCAAAAAATGCTAGAGTAAGAGAAGTAAAGTTTAGGTTGCAATTAATAATTTTTTTATAATATATGTTGCAATTTGATTAAAAAATTATTGTAAATTGATAATTGAAATATGTTGCCATCTAATATTAACTCTTCTTAGACTATGTTCATTAACAATTTAAGACAACCTCAACCTATAAAAAGACTGGAAAAAAAATTAAAAGAAAAATAAAAAAGAATATTGAGGTTAGTGACTTGAAGCGATTTTACTAACTTCTACTAGTCGCTCACCCGCAAGCGGACGGGTTCACTGTAGTAAGAGTAAGTATAATGACCAAGTAGTATCGAACCCAAGGGATGGTGTATATGCGAATAGATCCCTGAAGATCTACGCGTCGTAGTTAATATGAGTGTGTTGTTTTTGGGTTTTTTTGGAAAGATTAATTAAAACTAAAATAAACTAATTAAACTAAAATACTAAAGCAGACGAATTAACTAAGGGTTGGATTCAAATAAGAGATGGTGATGCTTAAGATAGGAATCCCTACGTATACTAACGGAGCAGGTACATAATCAAAATAACTGTGACAAACAAGAATTAACCTAAGTCTAAGAATGCAAGGTGAAAGCTCAAGATTCTAAACCCTAATACTTTACCCTAACACTCGACTCCACTAATCCACTAACAAGTTAATGGATTGTGCTCAATTAATGAGACCCTAATTTAACTAAGGTGATGCGGTCGTCCTCCTTCGCTAAACCGGTAGATGAATTAACCTTTCCTAAATCTTCTCGTTAAGACTACTAATTGTTATTGAGTGATGCGGTCGTCCTCTCTCTAACACTTTCGTACTAAATTCAAAGGTAAAGTTCAGATTAATTATAAGAATTCATTAATCAAGAGAATTAAAACTAACGTCACGAATTACCCTAATTACGTACCCACATCCTACTTCTACGAGTTCATCCTACCCTAAGCATGCAAGGGTTTTAGCCGGACATGGTTTTAACAAAAATAAAAGCAATAGAAGAAACAACACACATAAACATAATGAATTGAACGAAGAAAATAAGAAACATGAACTAGGGTTTTAAAAGAAAATAAATACGAAGAACTGAAATTTGAATTGATAAAAATGAAGTTTAAAGCGTTAAAAGTAATCGAGCTAATTAAAAGAAACTAAGAATTGAAAAGAAACTAGAATTCGTATGAAAAACCTCAACAAAACGTAAATAAAGCTTGTTCCTCTTCTTCCTCTAAAAAAAAAACTAAGTCTAAAGTAATTTCTAAAGTTCGGGGATTCTTCAAAACGTGTTTGGAAGAGGTATATATAGGCACGGGTCGAAACGAGAGTTAATGGGCCGAAAATACGCATCCGGAGGCAAAAATCCAAGGTTGCTCGAGCAAAACGCTCGAGCGGTCCCGCTCGAGCAGTGTAGCTCGAATGACACAATCGCTCGAGCGGTTCCGCTCGAGCCGGTCGAGCGATGAAATCACACTGTATGTTTTGAGCGCTCGAGCAATTCGCTCGAGCGGTGGCGCTCGAGCTGCTCGAGCGCAAGAAAAGTTCTGTACGTTTAGGCGCTCGAGCAATGCGCTCGAGCGGTGGCGCTCGACCTAGTCACTTGAGTGACTTACAACTCCTCCCAACTGATACTTTTCCTCGTCCACACTAATACTAATCGTATTTCTTCAATATCTTCTCATCCGGGCATCCGTTTGAGTCGATTCAAAGTCCTACGAACTCCGTTTTTCGTCCTCTATTCACCTATGAGCATCAAAAAGACAAATTCATCAACGTGTAGAAATAATGCTCAATTGACTCTAAATACTCTATAAACTCGACCAAGATTGGGGTATTTCAAGCTACGAATCATGACAATTTCACGCCTAATCAACCCCCCCAAACTTACCATGTTGCTTGTCCTCAAGCAACGAAATAATAAATCAAGTGAAATTGTTAGGAATGAATCAAGAATCAATCATGCAAGCTAATTGAACTCGAGCTTTAAAGATCAATCACATGTATACTCACTCACCTTCCTTCATCATACTCATGCAACAACAACAAGAAACACAAAGATCAAACATGGATGTGCACTCAACGATGTGTTTCACTCCCTCACAAGTGTATATCAATGATTAAGGGACTCACTCAAACAATCAATCACTCATATCGGCAGCCATAGGCTTGTAAGCGCTCTCAACTCCGACCATACTCTAGAAATCAATGCCGAATCAAAAAGGACTTTTCTCAAGGTTGTAATGTAGGCTCTTTGGACAGGTGGGATAACAATATGGGTAAGTGACTCAAGTGAATGGAGAATAGAAAATCAAACTTTCACACTTCGAGATTAGGAACTGACTATTTCAAACATTTTCAATCAACACACTTTCAATTCCAATTCTCTCAACACTTCAATTCTTTTCTAACTCCTTTCACTTTTTTTTCAATCACTTCACTTTTTTTTTTCTTTTTTTTGCACAACACATGAGCTCATTTTTTTTTTCTTTTGCTCATTCTCAATTTTTTTTCTCTTTTTCCCACATCTCATAACTTCATCAAACCTTCTTCTCATGTTCACTCAACAAACAACCTTTTCCTTTTTCACTCAATTCACTCCCTTCACATTCACACTTTCCTATTCTCCACTCAAATTGGGATAAAAAGGCTTAGGAATTGGAATAGTGTTCATATGTGCTAGCAAATAAAATAGGCTTTAGGCTCAAAGGGGCTAACAAGGGATCAATGTCATTGGTAAGGAAAATTTTGGCTAAGTGACTCAATAAAATCAAAGATGGCCTAAGATCCTATTCGGCATATCAAACTAGACACAATCAAGAAGCAAGAGCACACACAAGTTCTAGCATCCTCTACGGTGACGATCCACTCACAAACGAAGAGATTAATTAATGCATCAAAATCTCATAAGGCTCAAAAGCTCACAACTTTCACATCCATGCTAGTCCTAGTGCATTCTCACTCTCATCACACAAGTACTCAAAAGAAAAATTCACAAGCATACAAGTTCTCTCTCTAATCAGCTCAAACTCAAACACTCACACAAAAGAATTTCTAAATCACCCTTACAACTCACTCTACTCATCAAATCATACTCAAAGATAGCAATCAACAAGCATAAGATGATTGATAGGCATGAAATATGCAATAGCGAGTCAAATCAGAATCACCCCAAGGAGTATCTCAACAAACTAATAATCAATCAAACTCAACTCAAAGATAAGGGCGTGCATGCATGTGCAATGTAACAAGAAACATAAAAAACAAAAAAAACTCCACCCCCCCAAACTTCGACCTTGCTAGAGGTCTAAGTTTGGGGTTGTGGGTTACCTCAACCAAATAATTCAATTTCTCTCAATAGCTTTGCACATTCCCTTGTCTCAAGTTGGTTCCTTCAATCTCCACTTCTTTGATACCTTTACTCCTTTAGAGACAAGCCTACAAGCAACTTACTCAAATACGAGGTTAAACATACGACTCAACAACATCCTCGTAACATAAAAGGAAAATAACTAAAAATACTCAAAAGCAAATAAATAAAAAAAATAATGGGTTGCCTCCCATTCAGCGCTATTTTTAAGGTCCTCATGCCGGACCAAGCTCAAAGGAGCTTATGGGACATCATACTCAAATTTACCTCCCCCACTCTCATAAGAGTGGTGTTTGAACTCCTTTCCTTGATTCCCTACCATCATGAGCTCTTTTGCTCTCTTCTCATCCCCAAGTGTTATGGGTCTCAACTCCTTCTTGCTTCTATCTGGAGGAGTCTTACTAAACAATTTCTTGAATTTTGACTTCTTCTTCTTAACTCCTCATTTTCCTTCCAGCTGGACCACGTCCACACTTTTCACCTCTTCATCCTTCAACTTCTTCACTTTATCCCTATCAAAAGAATCAAAATCATGATGCTCATGGGTTAAATAATCAAGTGAAGGAGTATAAAATTCATGAATATGAGAAGGATTAGGGATAGAAGGTGTGTCTTCAACACGAGGATCAATGGCATCCATGCAATACAAGCTCTCATCCTCCTTCGGGTGCTTCATGGCTTCATATAGGGAGATCTTCACTTCTTGATCATCAACCTTCAGCGTAATCTTCCCGTTTGCCACATCTAGCACCATCCCCGCCGTAGCTAAGAACGGTCTTCCCAAGATCAGGGGCACGTGCTCATCTTCCTCCATCTCTAGCACTACAAAGTCGGCTGGAAAAATGTGATCTCCAACTCTCACTAGGACGTCTTCAACCACACCTTGAGGTCTAGTAATAGACCGGTCGGCAAGTTGAAGCGTCATCATTGTGGGTTGAAGTTCTCCACCTTCCAGCTTCTTGAAAAGCGACAAGGGCATGAGATTGATGCTCGCCCCTAAATCACATAACGCTCCCTTCTTGATCCCGTTCCCAATATCACATAGGATCGTAAAGCTCCCGGGATCTTTCAGCTTTGGTGGAAGCGCCTTGTGCACTAATGCACTCACCTCGTGGTTCAACTGCACCAACTTCGGCTTATCCATTCGCCGTCTTTTCGCGATCAAGTCCTTCAAAAACTTCGCATAGTGCGGCATCTGTTCCAAAGCATCATAAAAAGGAATGTTAATGTGAAGTTGTTTAAAAACATCAAGAAATTTTGCAAATTTTTCATCAAGCTTCTTTTTCATGAAGCGCTGTGGATACGGGACGGGTATCACAGATTTGGGTACCCCCCATTCATCTCTTTCTGTTTCTTTTACTTTCTCTCTTGCTTCCTTTGCCTTCTTCCACTTAGGAACTCTCTCAATCTCCTCACTTTCCTTGTCCTTCTGGGACTCATTCATATCTTTATGCTTCTCAATCCCTTCACTTTCACTCCCAACTCCTTTCTCAACTTCTTTCTCCTCAGTCTCAACTCCATCTCCTTTTGGCTCAATCTCTTCGTGGGGCATCTCAGAGTCAGCAGGCATCTGAGGACCTTCATAGTTAGTTCCACTTCTAAGCTGGATCGCCTTGCAATGCTCTTTCGGGTTCCCCTCCGGCATTCTATTCACTGACTTTGCAATCTGGCTCATCTGGATCTCTAAAGAAGTGAGCCTTCGACTGTTCTCTTGTTGAGTTCTAGTCCACTCAACATTCATCTTCTGGAGCTCTTGATCACGTTGATCACCCTTTTTATGCAATTCTTTGACATCGTACTCCAAGGATGACAATCGCTTGCTCCCTTCCTCCACCTTCTGCAGAATTGCTCTCAACATCTCCTCGGTTGATGCACCGCCTTCTCCTCCAGGAGGTTTAGACCCCGGATCAACACCTGCAGGAACAGTAACACCAGCTTTTGGGTTAGCATAAGAAAAGTTCTCATTTTTCCTCCATGTGTTTTGAGGAGGCTGCTGGCCTCCTTGAACTCCTTGTGTGTTCCTCCATTGATTTTGAGGTGGCTGAGGGCCTGGAAGTACAAATGGTTGGCCATAAGAAGGCCTTCCATACTGATTACCACCTTGGTAGCCATTCTGATTGTAATACGGACCTCCCATGTAATTGGCTACCTCTTGCTGTCCACTTGGTTGGTCTACTCTCTCATTCTCTACTGCATGCTCTCCACCCAAACTCTTCCCCAACTCGAGGTTGTTGATCTTTTCTATCATGGCCATCAGCAGCCTTCTCGTTCCTTCTCCCTCTTCAACCTGATGCACTCTCTGAAAATCTGCATATCCACTCCAAGCACCGGCATTCGTGACAATGTTATCCACGATTTCCCTACACCTCTCTATGCCTTGGTTCAAGAATGCTCCGCCCGCACAAGCGTCTAAATGGTCTTGCCCCGCCTTGTTGGCACCACTATAGAAGAACGCCATAATGTCTCCCTCATTGTACCCGTGCTGCGGGCACTCAATCAGCATGTTTGAGTATCTCTCCCACGCTTGGCGTAATTCCTCTCCGGACTTCTGGCGAAAGGACGAGATCTCAATTCTAGCCTTGATCGTCCTAGATGGAGGGTAGAATCGTTCGAGGAACAGACGCTCGAGCTCGGCCCAAGTGGTTACACCTCCCCGAGGAAGCGTGTTATCGTACCACTCCTTGGCTATTCCCGTCAATGAGAAAGGAAACAGCCTAAGCCTCTTGGCATCTTCAGACATGCCATTATAATTAAATGTGGAGGCTATCATGAGAAAACTCCTCAGGTGTGTATGAGGATTCTCCTTCCCGATCACCCCCTTGAACTGATTCTCGGTAAGCAGCTTTAAAATCCCCGGGGATATCGAGAAGTTGTTCGCCTCAACAGGAGGTAAAGCCACTCCATCATAGTACCGCTGTGGCTGTGCTGCAAACCTCCCTCGAATAGCCATATTGTGATCTACGTTCTGAGGAACGTGTTGAGGATTCGCAGCTGGTACGGGTACTTGTTGGGGTGGTGGTTGGTAAACAGGTGGTTGGTTGTAAACAGGAGGTGGATGATATGGATATGGTGGATAAGGATAAGGTGGGTATGGGTAATGTTGGTATACTGGGTTGTTAAAAGGGTTATTTGGGTTTTGTGGGTAAGCAGGGTTGTTATGAGGATTATGGACAAGGTTCTGAGCTGAATTCCCTACATTTTGTGTATCCGGGTTTAGGCTCTAGCTATCCCCTAATGGAATTTGATTCTGGCTACCACTAACTCCAGTGCCTTCAACTCGGTCTACTGCCTGATTGAAATCGTTGGCAGCATCGTCCAACTCATTATTGATATCCATTGGTTCCTTTCCTAAGTCGGCAGCGTTCATCCTTCTTAAGAAGGCTCGGTTCCTTCTGGCTATTGTCTCAGGGTCCAACGGTATTCTCTCTTCACTCGTATTGCCTTGTGAGCGTGTTTTCATAAACCTGACACACTAGCAGAAGGATCAAAACGCAACTGCCGATTGAATACAAATAAAAATAAAAACAGAAAATAAATCACCCACTACTAACTACTAAGCTATCTACAAGTCCTATTCAAAAGCATACAACGCCATCCCCGGCAACGGCGCCATTGACTTGAAGCGATTTTACTAACTTCTACTAGTCGCTCACCCGCAAGCGGACGGGTTCACTGTAGTAAGAGTAAGTATAATGACCAAGTAGTATCGAACCCAAGGGATGGTGTATATGCGAATAGATCCCTGAAGATCTACGCGTCGTAGTTAATATGAGTGTGTTATTTTTGGGTTTTTTTGGAAAGATTAATTAAAACTAAAATAAACTAATTAAACTAAAATACTAAAACAGACGAATTAACTAAGGGTTGGATTCAAATAAGAGATGGTGATGCTTAAGATAGGAATCCCTACGTATACTAACGGAGCAGGTACATAATCAAAATAACTGTGACAAACAAGAATTAACCTAAGTCTAAGAATGCAAGGTGAAAGCTCAAGATTCTAAACCCTAATACTTTACCCTAACACTCGACTCCACTAATCCACTAACAAGTTAATGGATTGTGCTCAATTAATGAGACCCTAATTTAACTAAGGTGATGCGGTCGTCCTCCTTCGCTAAACCGGTAGATGAATTAACCTTTCCTAAACCTTCTCGTTAAGACTACTAATTGTTATTGAGTGATGCGGTCGTCCTCTCTCTAACACTTTCGTACTAAATTCAAAGGTAAAGTTCAGATTAATTATAAGAATTCATTAATCAAGAGAATTAAAACTAACGTCACGAATTACCCTAATTACGTACCCACATCCTACTTCTACGAGTTCATCCTACCCTAAGCATGCAAGGGTTTTAGCTGGACATGGTTTTAACAAAAATAAAAGCAATAGAAGAAACAACACACATAAACATAATGAATTGAACGAAGAAAATAAGAAACATGAACTAGGGTTTTAAAAGAAAATAAATACGAAGAACTGAAATTTGAATTGATAAAAACGAAGTTTAAAGCGTTAAAAGTAATCGAGCTAATTAAAAGAAACTAAGAATTGAAAAGAAACTAGAATTCGTATGAAAAACCTCAACAAAACGTAAATAAAGCTTGTTCCTCTTCTTCCTCTAAAAAAAAACTAAGTCTAAAGTAATTTCTAAAGTTCGGGGATTCTTCAAAACGTGTTTGGAAGAGGTATATATAGGCACGGGTCGAAACGGGAGTTAATGGGCCGAAAATACGCATCCGGAGGCAAAAATCCAAGGTTGCTCGAGCAAAACGCTCGAGCGGTCCCGCTCGAGCAGTGTAGCTCGAATGACACAATCGCTCGAGCGGTTCCGCTCGAGCCGGTCGAGCGATGAAATCACACTGTATGTTTTGAGCGCTCGAGCAATTCGCTCGAGCGGTGGCGCTCGAGCTGCTCGAGCGCAAGAAAAGTTCTGTACGTTTAGGCGCTCGAGCGGTGGCGCTCGACCTAGTCACTCGAGTGACTTACAACTCCTCCCAACTGATACTTTTCCTCGTCCACACTAATACTAATCGTATTTCTTCAATATCTTCTCATCCGGGCATCCGTTTGAGTCGATTCAAAGTCCTACGAACTCCGTTTTTCGTCCTCTATTCACCTATGAGCATCAAAGAGACAAATTCATCAACGTGTAGAAATAATTCTCAATTGACTCTAAATACTCTATAAACTCGACCAAGATTGGGGTATTTCAAGCTACGAATCATGACAATTTCACGCCTAATCAGTTAGCAACCTCTTGTCGGACACAATCCCAAGTTGGGATCAAAGTATATATAATGTGTTGACATTTGTCATGCTATTGAGTGTTGTAATTTTAATTGAGTAATATTAAGATTTTTTATTTTATACATTATTTATAAAATAAAATTATATATATATATGTACACCAAAATTCGTAACTTTTTTTTCTCTATAAATAGATACCCATATTGATATACTTTGAGTCAAATTATAAAATTCTCTATTTTACACCTAATTTCTATAATTTCTCTTTAATTTATATTATTTTTTATTATTTATCTTAATTTCTATTATAGATCCATTATGGTGCATGCGTGATTATTAAATAATAAATTAAATAATTATTTTAGGTTGGGTTGGGTTAGGTTATTAATAAAGTATAAAAAAATTGAGGTTGAATTGAATTGTAGATTGATTATGTGAAGGAGAGAGAAATAAATTATTTATTAAGAGGTTGAGTTGTGGAGGGTTGTTGATGATCATAGTCCTAGTATTATATCTTCGAGTGCTATATTTAGGGGTGACCATTTGGACCGAATGACCACCCCTAGCTATATTATATTATATTAACTGATTAATTCCTCTTAACTTGCTTTAGATTTTAATTTTTTCTCTTAATACTCCATAATGAGACTACTCTATTTAGAACTTTTAGCTGTCACCACTGCTTGATACGCTTAACTGGTGGCCGATCCTATAATGTGGCCATGATAAATGATGTCATCAACTTACTCTAGATGTGTGATTTTGAGCCCACGATAAATGATGTCATCAACTTTTTTTTTTTTTTAATCGGGAAATGAAGTCATCAACCTACGAAATGAATTGACAATTCATTTGTAGATTAATTTAGTGGGCAATTCACCCGTGAATTTAATTTTCGTAGGCAGTTTGTTTTGGGTGAGAAATAAAAATGTTTACATGATTAAAATATTGTGTAAATAAATTGTAGGCAATTTTTATTATTTAAGAACAAAATTATTTTTATTGGAAATTTTGTAATCATATTGAATTTGAGAATTTATTTATTTATTTGTAGTGTATGATAATACGAAAAAAATATACATAAACAAAACGAGCCCATAGCTGATAAAAGTATAAAGAGTGCGTTTTATATGAAAATAGTTTATAATAAGCTTAGCATGAAAGTATTTTAAAGTATCGAATATTTGACCAGGAGCATCATAATGTGTTTATCTTAGGAGTAAAAGTGTTAATCTTTTACTTATTGTATTAGTATTACTTACATTGTATACTAGTATTAGTTACCTTTTAGTATTTAATGGGCTTTGACCCTTCCTTTGTAAGACAACAATTCATTTCCTTCATTCTGTGAAATAATACGAAACCTCTCTTTTCCCTTTCATCTTCACAATGGCAATTTCTCATTTCATCTTGAATCTTCCATTGATTCATAAATCTCTACATGGTATCAGTTGATTGGGTTCTCAATCCATACCGATCCGTTTGTTTTTCGCTTCCGATTGTTGGTTTTTTATTCGTACGTTATTCACGAATCGCCCTTTCAGTTTTTTGATCTGTTTCTTTATCTGGTTCTTTATGATGGCTACTGATTCAAACTCTTTGAATCCATTACTGAATCAGCTATCGCCATTGGCTTTACACCCAAATGATAATCCGGCGATTTCCATTGTCCTCGATCCGTTGACGGGGCCAAATTTCGTGTCCTGGAGTCATGCGATAAAGCGAGCTCTCAGTGTTAAGAATAAACTGAGGTTAATCGATGGTTCTCTGCCTCAACCTGATGCTTCCGATGCGGTCATTCATTCGGCTTGGTTTAGGGCTAATGATTTAGTATTGGCCTGGATCTTAAATTCGATTCATGCTGATATTAAACATACCCTAGATTACTTTACATCGGCCAAAGAGGTATGGGAAGAATTGCATGCCAGGTATTCTCAATCTGACCTAACTCGAGTTTATCATCTGGAAAAATCTTTGAGTGTTATTTCAAAGGGAAATCAGTCTTTAGTTGCCTATTATAACCAGTTTAAGTCTCTTTGGGATGAATACATGAGTTATAGACCTGCTCTTAAATGTGATTGTGGAGCTATGGTTAATTGTTCTTGTGAATTACCTTTGAAATTGAGTAAGACACAAGAAAAGGATGCATGTGTTAAATTCTTGATTGGTCTTGATGAATCTTATTCTGCTATCCGTAGTCAATTACTGCTTCAAGTGTCTTTCCCTCCTCTTGCCAAGATTTACAGCTTGTTATTGCAAGAAGAGTCTCAAAGGACCTTGAATACTAATACTGACTCTGTTATTAATACTGATTATGTTGCTATGCTGGCCAAAAATGCCAAGTTTTTCAAAGATAAGAAAAGACCACTACATTGTAGCTACTGTGACGGTCCTGGACACACTGTTGATAGGTGTTTTCAGATTATAGAATATCCTCCAGGATGGAGGGGTCCTAAACCTGCTAAAAACACCAAGCCTAGGCAGGACACTTCTGTGTCACATGCTTCTGTCAAATCCCCCTCTCATGACTCTGTGGTTAATCATGATATTGATGCTTCTAACCCTTTATTTTCCAAAGACATGTATGAGCAGTTTCTAACCTTTGCTAAGCAGCAAAGGGACAAAGATAAAAATCACTCTGCTGCTGGAGCCTTTGCTCAGACTGATTACTCATCTGCTTCAGGTTTACATTTATGCTTGAATGTTGTTTCATATGGTATATCTACATGGATTATTGATACTGGAGCTACTGACCACATGGTTTTTGATAAAAACTTGTTTACTTCTCCACCTACAATTTCTGATATAAAAATAAAACTTCCAAATAATGCTTTTGCAGTAGCAACTTTAACTGGAGAAGTAAAGTTAAATGATGATTTAATTCTGCAGAATGTATTATATGTCCCTGAATTCTGTTTTAACCTTTTATCTATTTCACAACTAACAAAAACTAATGGTTGCATTGTTAGTTTCTTGTCCTCACATTGTCTTTTTCAGGCCAATGCAACCAAGAAGGTGATTGGTTTTGCTGAACAACAGAATGGGCTATACTTCCTTAAAGCCTCATCTCCTGTAATGGGATCTTTTCTAAACAATGTTTCCACAATTGATTCTTTTACATGGCATACTAGACTAGGTCATGCTTCAAGTAAGAAACTTTCACACATCCCTTCCTTGAATGTAAAATGCAAAGACATGCCTACTATATGTGAAATATGTCCTCTTGCTAAGCAAAAGAAGTGTGTGTTTCCTGTTAGTCATTCTAGAAGTCTTGCATGCTTTGATATGATTCATTGTGATGTGTGAGGTCCCTTTTCTGTTGAATCTCATGGTGGCTATAAATATTTTTTAACTATTGTGGATGATCACAGTAGATGTACCTGGATTTATT
The DNA here is from genome assembly GCA_947034835.1 of Ballota nigra. NCBI lineage: Eukaryota > Viridiplantae > Streptophyta > Magnoliopsida > Lamiales > Lamiaceae > Ballota > Ballota nigra. Next base: position 116,971,091 of record OX344721.1, on the reverse strand, counting down.
TGTTAAAACATAAATCTGCTGTTAAAAGTTCCCTTGAAAATTTTAGCAACATGGTCAAAACTCAGTTTGACAAACAAATTAAGGTGTTAAGGTCTGATAATGGAACATAATTTCTTTTGAATGATTTTTATCACAAAATGGGCATTATTCATCAAACCTCTTGTGTTGAAACTCCTCAGCAAAATGGCTTGGTTGAAAGGAAACATCAACATTTATTACAAGTTGCAAGGTCTTTGTTGTTCCAATCATGCTTGCCTTTAAAATTCTGGAGTTTTTGAATTTTGACTGCTGCACATTTGATAAATAGATTGCCTACTGATGTGCTTGATAACAAAACTTCCTTTGAACTCTTGCATGGTAAAACTCCTGACTATATGCATCTAAGGAATTTTGGATGTCTATGTTTTGCTAGTACACTTGTTGCAAATAGGCATAAGTTTGATCCTAGAGCTATGAAATGCATCTTGTTGGGTTATCCTTTTGGCACTAAAGGTTATAGATTAATGGACATTTCCACTGGTAGAATTTTCAATTCAAGAGATGTAAAAATTTTTGAAAATGTTTATCCCTTTTCTGATAAAGCCTCTACAAACAAGTTTATAAGTGATTTGATTTCAAAACACCAAAATTAGGAACTTAATGATTCTGATTTGATTTTTGCTGAAAACAATGTGGGTCACACTTGTTTACCAGATAGTGATGACAATCACATTCATAATCCTCAAAACACTGAGCTAATTCATAATGAGCTTATTGAGGAAATAAGTTCTGTTACTAATCAAAATTCTGGTATTTTGCAAAATGAAGATTCTGATGAACATCTTAGGAGATCCAGTAGATCAAAAGCCTCACCAGCCTACTTAGATGTTTATAAAACTAGTTTACCAGCTTCTCTCAACCATAAACCTGTTTTACAAGCTTCTGATAAACAAAGCTTAGTGAATCTTACCTTTTCCAAGGGTGTAAAATATCCCATTTCTGATTTTTTATCAACTAAACTCCTCTCTTCAAACTACACCCATTTTATTGCCAACATCTCCCAAATTTGTGAGCCTAAAACTTATAAACAAGCTCACAAAGATGAGAATTGGCAGAAAGCAATGTCTTCAGAGCTTGAAGCTCTAGAAAGGACAAAAACTTGGACTTTAGAAAACTTACCCCCTGGTAAACATTGCATAGGTTGCAAGTGGGTTTATAAGGTTAAGTATAAACCTGATGGATCTATAGAAAGTATAAAGCAAGATTAGTTGCCAAAGGATATACCCAAGAGGAAGGCATTGATTATTTTGACACTTTCTCACCTGTTGCAAAAATAACTACTGTTAGAATCCTGTTATCTGTTGCAATTGCTAAAAATTGGCATCTACATCAGTGTGATGTTAATAATGCTTTTCTGCATGGTGATTTGTATGAGGAAGTATATATGTTACCACCTCCAGGATACATTGATGTAAGTGATACAAGAGTTTGTAAATTAAATAAAAGTCTTTATGGTTTGAAACAAGCTTCAAAACAATGATTTACAAAGTTATCTGATACTTTGATTGATTTTGGATATGAACAATCTCTTGCTGATACATCACTCTTCACAAAACAAACTGAACATTCTTTCACTGTTATATTATGTTATGTTGATGATATTATTATCACTGGAGATACACTTTCTGAGATTTTGAATGTCAAGAGTTTCTTGCACAATAAATTTACTATCAAAGATCTTGGTGTATTAAAGTATATTCTGGGCATAGAGGTAGCCAAAAGTGACAAAGGTCTGCAACTGTGTCAAAGAAAGTATGATCTTGATCTCTAAACAGATTGTGGTTATCTGGGCAGCAGGCCATGTACAACACCCATGGATTCAAAACAAGGTTTTTCCACTGATGATTCTCCTATTATTGAAAATGCTTCTGAATATAGAAGAATAGTTGGTAAACTTCTATACCTAACAATTACTAGACCTGACTTATCATATGCTATACAAACTTTGAGTCAATACATGAGTAATCCAAATAAATCACATATGGTTGTTGTTCACAGGTTACTAAGATACCTAAAGTCCACTATTGGCTTAGGCATACTTTATTCTAACCAATGCTCATTTAAGTTACAAGCTTTTGCAGATGCGGACTGGGCTAGATGTGAAACAACAAGGAGAAGCATAACTGGATATGCAGTCTACCTTGGGGAGTCTCTCATTTCCTGGAAATCAAAGAAGCAGAGCACAGTTAGCAAATCATCAGCCGAGAGTGAATACAGGGCAATGGGTGCCACAGCCTCCGAAGTCCAATGGATTCTATACATCTTAAAAGACTTAAGAATACACCACCCACAACCTGCACTCATCTATACCGACATCAAGGCCGCTTTCTGCATTGCTCACAACCCAGTCCTACACGAGAAGACAAAGCACATCCAAATAGACTATCACTACACAAGAGAAAAGATCAAAGAGGGTGTAATCAAGATTATTCAAATCCCAACCACTGAAGATATTGTTGATATGTTGACAAAACCACAAGGGTCTAGCCTCTTTCAAGAATTCAAGTCCAAAATGGGATTGATCAACACCCACTCCCCATTTTTTTTTGGGGGGGGGGGGGGTCTTAGGAGTAAAAGTGTTAATCTTTTACTTATTGTATTAGTATTACTTACATTGTATACTAGTATTAGTTACCTTTTAGTATTTAATGGGCTTTGACCCTTCCTTTGTAAGACAACGATTCATTTCCTTCATTCTGTGAAATAATACGAAACCTCTCTTTTCCCTTTCATCTTCACAATGGCAATTTCTCATTTCATCTTGAATCTTCCATTGATTCATAAATCTCTACAGTTTAAGATAATTTACAATACTTATATTAATATAATACCCTGACTCAAATTAATAATACATCTAATAAGATTATTCATGATACTTTAAAAATGTTTCATGATAAGTTTATCATAAACTATTTTCACATAATACTTTGTCAAGTACTTCCTCCGTCCCTCATTATCTGTCTTATTTTATCTCAGAAAAACTAATTTTCTCATTTATTAGGGTACCCTAAAACACTTACACCCTTATTTATTATTCATATATTTTGTAACAAAATGACATTGTTGAAAAAGTTAAGTAAAAATGCATTGGTAATAGTAGAGTGACAATTAAAAAGGGACACATCATTTTAAATAAAATTGGACAGTTAAAAAAGGGTGTGGGGAGTATAAATTAAATTTAATCCAAATAGGCCTTTATATAATACATCTCGGTCTATATACTTGTCCAATTTTTGGTTTTTCAAAACAGTTTGTTTAGGTTGTTTTGGCAAAACACAGAGTAAATTAAATACTATATGCACTAATGTATGATAATTTTTTGGGAAGAAAAGGATATGTACCTTTCAATGGTAGTGGTACCTTAGTTCATAGCCATACCTACTCTAAATTATTTAATATTTGTGTTTACCTATTTTTGTTGAATGGCGTATTAAGTTAACTAGTATTTCTTTCCGAGTTTGCGTTGAATGATGTATCAAATTATCTATAAATTAACATCAATAGACCCAACCATCAGACCTAGCTAGGTTTATGGAGATGAAGAAAGGGCGAAAATGGAGCAAAGAAGAAGATGGGAAGCTATATGACTACGTTACCAAACATGGGGCTTTCCTTTCCGGTGGGATCATGTGTCCACAAACTTAGGTATTGATTGATCGAGCATTACTCTGTGTACGTATACTAATTTCTAATTGTCCTTATAATAAAATTGCATGAAGGTATAAGGAAATCAGGGAATAGTTGCAGACAGAGATGGGTTAATTATCTCTCCCCAGCCGTTGTACGTACACGATGACGAAAAGCTTCCATCGCCAACTGGGAAATAGGTAGGTCGGTCGGTCAGCATTAATATATATTTATGTTATACTGAATAATTAATTATATATATATATATATATATATATTTGTTATAGATGGTCGGAGATTTCCCGACGCATGCCCGGGCGCACCGATAATATATGCAATAAAAAATTATTGGAACACGCAGGTCACCAAGGGAGCGAGGCTGCTTGGTGTGGATGTTACAAGTGAGGAATTTCTTAATATTATGACGGAAAGGTATATGGAGAAGATGATGGAAGCCACCACTACGATTACGATTCCTCCTCCTGATTTTCCATTTTGCCCTAATTTTGATTTTTGTTGGCCGCCGCAGGAATTAATTGGTTGATCAGGCTAGCTAATTGTATTTGTGGTGCTTCGCGTACTCATTTCTGCATTTGTTTTCTTATTAGGTCTTCATCCTATATATGGATCCAAGGAAGGATTGATATAGTAATAGTTGGAGAGGTCCAGCTCCTTAACTACTTCTCCATCGATCCATCCCAACTTCAACTGTTAGGGCTTTGTGTGTGTAAAGTCATAACTCTTCATGAGTAGTAGAAGTATATGTGTTTGTTTTGAGATTTTGGTAGAGTGAGATTTTACCTTATGTCAAATCATGTGTAAGACTAAAATAAGATGTGTAAGAGGAAAGTAGGAAAGAAAGTGTGAATGAGAGAAAAGTGATATATGAGTAATGATTGAGTGAGAGAACAGTGATATGTAAGTATTGAGAGTGGCCGTAGTGGTGAGTTATAATTGAGTTATAACTCAAAAGGGAGAGTTACAACCAATGGGGGTGTGAGTTATAACTCAAATTGAGTTGGTTTGGTTCATGCAGACTAACCCTCTTTATGGCAGAGAAAGGTGGGTTTGGCCCCACATGTCATAATTTTTTTTTTTTAACTTTTTGTTTCAATATTGCCGTTACAAAAAAATGTGACTGCACCATTTTTTTTTTAAATTTTACCGTCGAAAACAGTTAGTTTTTTTTTTTGTTCTTCAAAATTAAAATGAATGCAACGGCCATTTTTTTTCCCTATAAATACATCACATGCATATTTTTTCTTTCTCACTCTTCCACTAAAATTTTACCTCATACTCTCTTCACTCAACTATATTTTATATCTCAATCTATTTTTTATTTTTGTGTTCTTGAAATTTTTGTTTTCATAATAAATGGACAAAAATAATAAAGAATTTCGTAGAAATTTGTTCAATCATCCTAATATGATGGATGAAATTCCCCTCTCTCAAAATTCTTTAAATCCACAAAATTTTCAATATTCTCAATTCGGCTTGTCCACTCAATTTCCACCCAATTACGGAAATTTTTCCCATACTCCTTCATATTCTCAAAATTTTCAAGGTCACAGAAATTTCTTTGATAACTCGAGCAACTCTTTTCCATCAAATTTTTCCACTCCGACTTCCGAATATTGGCAACACTCTTCGGGGCAACATTTCGGTGAGTCTCCGCCTCAAATATTTTCCAGTCCGCGAGCAACTAGAATGTCGCGAGATATCGGAGTGACAAAGAACCGGCAACTCCAACTTTTGTCCCAGAGACACAACTATCTCAACCACCAACCCTGATTGGTGTAGAAATTTCAGATCAAGACTGTGCCGCTGGTGAAGCGCATTCGTCTAACAAGTGGACACCTGAAGAAGATGAACAATTGGCAAATTGTTTTGTCACGATAAGTGATGATCCCATAATCGGCAATGATCAGAAATCGTCGGCATTTTGGAATAGAGTCACTAATTACTACAACGAGAATCGCCCCACTGGTGCTCCTAAACGACGTGTCGGACAAGCAAAACCACACTGGCTTAATACAATATTGCCAAAGGTAAATCTTTTTAACGCTTGCTATAATTCTGTTTCCGGTGTCTACAGGAGTGGCTCCAACAACGAAGACATAATGCGTATGGCACACAAGAAATTTTGAGATTGCAATCGTGACAAGCCGTTTAATTACGAGCATGTATGGATTATAGTCAAGGATCGTCCACTTTATTCTCCACAGAAAGTAAAGACGCAGACACAAGTAACAACTCTACTAGATTGGATTTTGATCTAAACATTGACGACACTCGTCCGATTGGGCAAGACGCAGCCAAAAGAAAAGCAAAAGGAAAATCCAAGGCTAGATCAGGGTCAAAGGGCAACGACAAGATCGAAAAGTGTCTTGAAAAATTTACAGATTATAGCGATTGTAAAAAAAGAGAAGTTATAGCGCTTGAAAAGGCGACTGCATTGAAAGAGCGAGAAGTGCAGGTGGATGAATGGAAATTTGTTTATCATCAAGATACCTCCAATTGGACGGACGAACAGCGTGCCGCGCACGAACGTGTGTGTGCGAAGATTATTGCCGGGTGGAATTCATAGAATAATTTATCAGTCTTATCTTTATCTTATTAATGTATTTTTTTCAATGTCTTTATGTTAATTTATCCTTTATGTAATTTTGTAATTTTGATTAATGTAATTTCAATTAATGTATTAATTTGACATTTATGTTTAAATTACATTTAATAAAACTAGCCGTTAAAAAATTAGCCGTTAAAAAATAGCCGTTAGAAACTAACTGTTACAAGGTAGTAGGTGTATATATAAGTGTCTTATGTTGTGAGGTTCTTCACATCCTACATTTGAAGAATAATCTGTCAAATAACCTTACTTCACAATGTCTCAATATTCCATGAGTTCCAGCCAATTCGATGAATCCGATGACCAACCCGGTTCACCTGGTGAACAAATGATGTTAACGATTCTTCAACATTTGGAAGACGATGTGCACAATCAACGAAACAGAATATTTATTGAGAGAAACCGTGAAGAGGGACATGTTAGGCTTTTCAATGATTATTTCTCTCCAAGTCCGGTGTATCCTGATCACATCTTCCGAAGAAGATTTCGCATGCGAAGGGAATTATTCATTCGTATTGTGAATGAGCTAGAGAATCGATCTCTTTTTTTTCAACAAAGACCCGATGCCACCAGAAGACAAGGGTTGTCACCACTACAAAAGTGTACTGCAGCGATTCGTCAACTGGCTTATGGAGTTCCTGCTGACAATCTTGACGAGTACCTACGAATGGGTGAGTCAACAATTATAAAGTGTCTTTTCAATTTTTGTGAAAATGTGGTTGCAGCATTTGGTGATCGCTACTTGAGAAGGCCGAATCAAAATGACACTCAACGTCTTCTCCAAATGCACGAGTCGAGACATGGCTTTCCAGGCATGTTAGGAAGTCTTGACTACATGCACTGGGTGTGGCGAAATTGTCCCGTTGCTTGGAAATGTCAATTTACAAGAGGTCATGGATCACCTACAATCATCCTTGAAGCAGTCGCGTCTCAAGACATATGGATATGGCATGCATTTTTTGGAGTCGCAGGATCACGCAACAATATCAATGTTCTGAATGAGTCTCCTCTATTCAACAACGTCTTGCAAGACACTGCACCAGAAGTTAATTTTACTGTGAATGGAACGCAGTATACAAAAGGTTACTATCTGACAGATGGTATTTATCCAGAATGGTCAACTTTCGTTAAGGCTTTTCCTACGCCACTGGATCCTAAGAGAAGATTATTTAAGGAAAGACAAGAATCTGCGAGAAATGATGTCGAACGAGCATTTGGTGTGCTCCAAGCACGTTGGGCAATTGTTAGAGGGCCATGTCGGTTTTGGTATAGGAAAAAGTTGAAGCTCATAATGTTAACTTGTGTTATTTTGCATAATATGATCGTCGAAGACGAGGGAGACATGGTTACAAATTGGAACGACGATGAAGGCGATGTTCCCACACAACCGATACAAGGCGCTAATTCGGAATTTAGGGATTATCTCCGAAGAAACACCGAGCTACGTAACAATCAAGTTCATCACCAACTTCGTGCCGACTTAGTGGAACATATCTGGGCTCGATCTGGCAATAATTAATATAATGCGTTTATTTATCGTCTCAAAATAGTTAAGTTTTTAATTATTTTAGTTGAATTGTTTTCTTAATGTTGAATATGTTGTTGTACTCTATTTTTACTTGATTGAAAAAATTTAGGTGTAATGTGTTGTCTCAATTAAAAAATATATATTTTAATTAATAATAATAATCTTTATTAGTGAACGAAATGAGTTAGTATTAAATATTTTAATATATTTATATATTAATTTTTTTACAAATATTAAATTTAAATATATTCATATATTAATTTTTTTTTACATAATTTTAAAACATTATCTAAAAAAAATAAAGAATCGAAAAGAAATATAATTGAATAGTGGGTCCCTCAAAAGTGAGTTATAACTTTGGAATGATTGTGGGAGTTTAGTGGGGTTGAGTTATTTATGTAAGAATGATGATGTGGCGGTGAGGTGGAGGGGGGAGGGGAGTTATAACTCCCCAACCCTGGGTAAGAAAAAATGATATGTGAGTAATGATTGAATAAGATAAATATTATTTTTAAATGTTTATGAGTTATATGTGTATACATTCATTATCTTTTATTATTAAATTAAACATAAATTCATTTGATTTTACATAAACACATTACTCTCATTCAATAAAGAAGTTTTGCTCTCGCGATTTTTTCTCAATCTTAAATCTTTCCACTCAAATTTAGTTTGTTATATATAGTTTGTGTTGATTTGCTATTGAATTTATTTGACTATAATACTCAAACGTGTAATATTGTTTTGTTTGGTTTTCAATTTAAAGATATCGAATTTTTATGATCTTTAGTATTCTTTTTATATTATTAATAATTTAATTATTTTGTTGATTTGTTGGACCGACAAAAATATATTCCAATTTCATGTTTTCTTTTATTTATTTTTCAAGTATATTTTGATAATCAATTCACTTGTACTGTATATGATATATTTTTTTTTTAAATAGTATATAAAGGAGACGTTTTGAGATTCAATAAATTGTAAATGTAATGATGTATGTATTGTGATACTAATTATAATTAAAATCAATACATATTATTAGTTGATGAGTTGGTTTTATAATCATATACTCAATATTGAACGATTAACTATAATCTTAATTGATACTTGTGAATGAAGTAATTTGTTTCATATATGGTGTTTTATTTTGTAATTTCATATTATGGAATGACATTCTAAATTCGAAAAAATAATTAATGAAAGATATACATCATATTGACATGTATTAATAATTCAATAGTATAAATACTAAGTGGAATATGAAAAATAAAAACGAAATTGAACTGTGAGTCTTTTGGCCCTCACTCAATTAGTGATGTTAACGGAGCAAGCATGGGAGATCAATCCAAACTCACTTCCTCACAAAGTGAGCGGAGAACCTATCCAGCCCCACGAGAATTCCCCCATTCCCGCTTCTTTTATCATTTTTAGTGAAGTTTTCAGATTACATTTGAGAAGAGATGGTGATGGCTAATTGGGCAATAATACCGAAAAGGATAATTCAATTGCAAAATAGCCAAACAAGAAACAAATCAATTGAGAAATTTATAAAATGAAAATTATAAATAATACACAATATGATGAAGAATTTTTTCATCTAAAATTAAAGAATTCCAACTTCACTATATATGTATATACTTGTTTAATTATATTATAATATTTTACTAGATACTCCCTCCGTCCCGGATCTTTTTTCACATTTTCTTTTTTGGGACGTCTCAACTCTTTTTTCACACCCTTAAAAAGAAAATAATTCATACTCATAAAATTAAGTCAATAAAACACATTTTGTTTATTTTATTATTTAAATTCACACTCACATACTTCATTTTTCTTAAAAATTGTGCCATGCACTCCAATAAAAAAAGATTAAGAACGGAGGGAGTATATGCTAGTAATAATTTATCGGAACCGCACGGGGTGGGAATCGATTACAATCCTTGTCCCCGCCTCGTGGGGAAACTAATAGTGAATTCTCCTGTGTTTAAATAAATTAAATGTACAAAACACCGCCGTGTTTCATTAATGGTATAAAAAAATTTGTGTCTAATCAAAATATGCACAAAATCTTCTCTATGTTTATTAAATCTATAAAAACAAAAGAAACTTGTGTTGGTAAAAATATATATGCACAAATTTCCACTATCCACTTCTTGACACCTTTGATGTTTACATGTTTTGTGTCCATATGCTCTCCTCTGAATTTGGGTGAGAGTATTGTTTAATTATATGACATTAATTTGTGTTTAATTAGTATTCTTTGAACGAAAGTGATTAATAAGTGATTTTTATGCATACTTCTATCAACATTGGGGGGTTTTATACGATTAATTAAACACATTAGCGTGCATTTATCATCAAATTCATATTTTTAGTATACGAGTTGCAAACTGTGATAATTGCGTACTAGTGATTAGTTTTAGGTTAATTTAATATTCATATATATATATATATATATATATATATATATATTACATATGTTGATAAATTAATATCGTGATATATATATAATAATTTGTAAATAGTTTAGTATGTAATTTGATTTTTCAGTGTTAAAATTGAACTAAATAAACCGAATTTGTGGTATATGAAAATCGAAAACCGAATTTCATTCGGTTAGATTTTTTCGGTGTTTTGCTCGCCCCGTGATATCACGGGGTGAGATCCAAACAATACAGGTTTGAATCCCGCATTAATGCTTCAGGGCTGGGAACCCTATTAAAATTGAGGAACAAACTCTATTGGGGGATATGGGACAATATGCATGCTAGAATGTTGGTGGATTTATATTCCCCAAAACATACTGGTAGATAGCCCCTCTATCTTCTGCCTTCATTGTGAAATTTGATCTCTTGTAGAGATAATAGGGAACTACCTGGTGGGGTACGTAAAGATGTTGCAGATAGGATGAAGATTGGGGATAAGAGGGAAACGCTGGGAAGGCGTAGATGTGGACGAAGAATGTCCACATCATACACATCTTAGTAGCAACAAAAAGAAAAGGGCAAATAAGAAGCAATTTACTGAACACTATTCACCTGAGACCGAACGCTAGTCCAAATAATGGAAGGGGAATAAACCTCCATGCTTTTTGTTCTAGATAAATAAATACCTTTGGAAAATTTATTGTTTTATCTCGTTTTTTTTTTTTTTTCGAAGGGAATTTATCTCGTCTTTTTAACCTTGAACTAGTTTGTGGCTTGGTAATAGGGCGGGTAATAGTTATTATAGAATTGCCCGCAAACCCGCCTCATTATATATCATTATTATTATTATTATTTTATGCATATATATTTAAATTAAGATATTTAGATTTGTTAATATATATATATATATAAATTATATATGTTTATTTTTAAATATTAATTTAAGCAAATATATTTTAAATTTGGTTTTTTTAATGTTAAAATTGAATTTTACATTTTAAAAATAATATAAAACAAAATGGGGGTGGATGGACTGAACCCGGCGTGTCCTGGACGGGTCGAATCCATAAAAATTCTGGCGAGCAAGGTCCTGGTAATTTTTGTTTAATAAGGTCCTTTTTACAATCCGCTATAACACATTTTTTGTTGGAATTTGATTTTAACAACATTAAAATTGATTGATTCGTCATTTTTTAATTAAATACATTAAACTAATTTATTAAATTCCGTGAATTTTCATGAACAAGAATCTCACGGAACAAAATTTAATAATTTAAAAGTTTTTTAAAATAACAAATAGTTTAAGGGTCTTTTGAAACAAAAATCTATAGTCTATGGGTCATCAATACAATATGCCTATTTTATTTTATATTTCAAATTAAAATCCATATTTAATACACGCGTAACACACACACATATCAATAAAATGGCAAGTTAAATAAATAAATTAATTAATTAATTAATTAATAAAATAGAAAAGCTGGACCTGGTATCCTATGTTAGCTAAATATAGCGGTATATTGCAAAATTCAGATATTGCAATATACATATTGGGGATAATGTATTTTATTAGAGTATTATGAAAATATTTATTATTTTAGAAAATATTTTTATCTTTGTTTACATAATTAAAAGGTTAAAACTAGTAATATAGTATTATATGTAATACCCCGTCCCGTTTTATACCTTTTATTTTGCTAGAAACCTTAATTATATAATTTTATATTATTATTATCCTTGTTTCTTTTAATTTTATTATTTTTGTGTGCTACCGTGTAATTTAAATATATACTCTATTTCAAATTCCCAAGTTCGAAGAAAGAAATCGAATATTTCAAACGGATAAGGGATTACGAGAAATTAATTATTCAAAGTTTTAAATTATGTTTTCGATCCGTTTAATTTATTGAGAATAATTAAAATACTTTAAAATATTAATTGAGTTTTAAAACTGTATTGTTTTTAATTTCGAAATTAAATTGGTGCACTAAACAATTCATAAGGTGTATGAGTTGAGAAGGAAAATATCCTAAATTTTTACTTTAAATTCCAACCACATAAAATATCCCTTCTTTTATTTTAAATTAATTAATTAAATTAGTATCATTCCTTCTATAAATTATAACCGTGCCTTATCCTCTTTTCTCACACATAAACTAATTCCCAATTTTCACTCATATATCTCTCTCTCTCATAAACCAAACGCGTCTTCCTCCTCCTTCGCTCAGCCGCGTCGCCGCCTCCTCGCCACCCCATCTCCGTCGTGCCGCCTCCCTCAATCGACCGCCGCCGTGCCCCCAATCCAGACGCCGGTCGCCGCGTTCCAGCGCCGCCGACGCGACGCCTCACGCCTCCTTCGCTCAGCCGCGCCACCGCCTCTGTCCTCCGCCCACCACCGATCGGCGACCACCGCCTTCGGCCTCCGTCCAGCGCCGCTGCCCTCTCACCGTCGCGCCGCTTCGTGAAGCCGTCGCCTCCTTCCTCCAGCTGCCTCTTCCGACGGTTCCGCTCGAAGCCCCGCCTCCCTTCAGCCGCGCCACCAGTCGCGCCGCCGCCGTCCGTCGCTCCTTCCGCCGCCTCTTGATTCTCAGTGAGACTCTTTTTCATTTCAATTTCTCCGATTGAAATTCGTTAAATTGAATTCGATTTCAATTTTCCCCAATTTTCTTAATTTCAATTCAATCTCAATTTCTCTATTTAATTCTTCGTTTAAACTCACAAAATTCATTATTTCGTTTTTGATTAAGATATCGTCCCAATGAATTTGCTGCTCGTTTATTTCCAGAAAATCCAGAACAACGCCCGCCCGTTTACCTCCGCGAATCGAAGCTCGTAAGGTTTCTACATCCGTTTCTCTCTTTTCGTAAATTTCGGAAACAAGTCGAGGCTATCTTGGATACGAGACCGTGTAACAAAATAGGATGTGGATCCATGAGTATAATTGAGTAGAATAATGGTTTTCGTTGAACTGTTTACCCTGTTCTCTGTTGTGGACTTAGAAACTGTTTTGAAATTCTGGAAAAAAGTTTTATCTTTTTCCTTGCTGGTGTTCTTGATAAAGGAGTTTAGTATTACTGTCCTAACGGTTTCTACATCATTAATATAGAAGTATGGTATTGTTGTTGAAATAGTACCTTTGACTTAGTTGATTAGTATCATTACTATAGTATTATAGTATCTTTTGACTTGGTATCTCTTAAATTATATAATGGTATTATTGTTTTGATGATGAAAATTGATTCTTTTAGTTGGGTTTAAAGACAAAGGGGTTTAAAGACAAAGGGAAACTCGTCTTCTCCCTTGTCTCAAGTTAAATGGTTATAACAAATGATTGCTAGAACGTAAATTATTCCTTTGTTTTGAAAAGTGATACAAGTCAACTCAATTAGTAATACTAGTAATATAGGAAAATGTTTATTCTATTATTTTATTTGTTATGAAAACCTATTTAAATCAAGTATTACTAACAATAAAGAAATATATATATATATATATATTATATTATTTTTAGTATTTATTATATAAATTTCTTTGAACAAAATAAGATTAATAAAGGGAGTTTTATTTATAAAGTATAATTTATATTCAAAGTTCTTTTAAAATAAAATATAAATTTTAGAAAGAAAATATTAAATTGAGGTTTTAATTATATTAATATTATTTATATAACTTTCTTATTCTTTTAATTATTTTCAAGAAAAATAGTAATTTGAGACCTATATTATATTAGTATTATTTTTAAATAAATTACTTAGACTTTTAATTCTTTTAAGAAAAGAATTATATGGATATACTTTTATAAAAGCTTTTTAGTTATAAAAAAAATAAGAATATCAAATAGATTGTTTTGTAGAGATTGAGATAGTATTACAACAAGGATATTAGTAAGTACACCCCAATACACTACCCTTTTTGAAAGTGGTGTATTTACCAAGTTAGTGTGTTTTCTTAAGTAGGCCCTTTTCAATGAGTTTATAAGATAACAATTTCCTCGTTTCGTAACACGTACTTCTAGGCCTTTTCAATAATTCAAGGGTCAACTTTTAATCAAATTACTCCATATTAGGATTCTGTATTAATCGGGACACGCACGGAAGATTCGACCATCTGCCTACGCACATTTCCGGGACTCAGAACAATCAGGTGGGTGATGATCTGTTGATCGATCTGCTTATAATACGTTGTGCTGGTATACTCTGAACTCGACCAAATCAATCTAAAACAACTAATCCAACATAAATGTATCCCTATAATATAAATATTTGAACTACGTGGTATATTTATATATGATACAAATATCTATTGTTTCTATTCAAATTAATCACGACTGCATGATTAAGGGCATTATCTGAGCATGAACCAATTTAAGTGTGAATTATGTGAATTCTCCCCACAATTTGAAATGACAGTTTTTATGAGAAAGAGGAAAGCGAGTAATCATTGAGCAGTTATGTTTGTGGATTGACACGTACGGCCATGAGTGATAATAGATCAGATTCATGGTCGCTGATATTATTTGTGGTGACCATGAGTGATAATAATTATTCAGATTCATGGTCACATGATTTGTTGGTGGGAGACGGTTTGGGGGAGATTCACAATGTGTTGGAAATGATTTTGCCAGATTTGGCCGATACTTGAAAACGAATTTGGGCTTTGTCCCTTAATGTGAATTAACTTGTGATGTATCAATTATATGATGTGAAACCCTGTTGTGCCCAAATTAATTGTTACGCGATCTTGTTACTTTTGTGTTGTATGTTATTCATACTCATGTGTCAACTGCTTAAATAAAGTATATATTTTCTCAATGAGTACAATTTTTAATATACTTCGGATTTACCAATCTCATGACGTTGCAAATCACCCATACGTGAGAATTCAAATCTCACGCCCCCCCTTTTTACAACCCTTGCAGATTATGATTTCGCGGAGCAAGGACAGTAATAGAGACGACACGGAGTTCCTCACTTAAATAAAATAATACTAATGATAATAAACTTTATATATGTGTGTGAGATATATTATAAATATTATTCTACTCATTTCTTCCGCTGCATAAAACTCATCTCTAATTTTATCATCCCTTTTTTTATATAAAAATTTTTATAGTTCGTATTTTAGTTACAAGTGACACCTCGAATCTGAGATGTTTAATGTATTTTGGATTCGGGGCGTTACATTATAATTAATTGCTTTATAATTCATTTATTTTGCTATAAATATATTGTATTTTTTTCTAAATTAACAATTTAATTGTGAAAGATATCTAATATATTTATAATATATCCATATTTCATATTAGTTTTTTCAAATTATAAAAGAAATTAATAAATATACATATATAATGGATATATGTACTATGTATTGTTTAAAATATATTCATCACCAACCTCAAATGTCATATGGAGTAGCGGTTTCAAATTAGCGGTTCCCAATTCCAATTTCAAGGAACTAAAAATGATCCGTTAAATATTATTTCCTCCGTCCCAGTTTTGTTTTTCCATTTGCCAAAAAGGTCCGTCCCAATTTTGTTTTATCATCCCTAAAATAGAAACTATTTTATGCATTTAAATAATACTTTATTCACCATTCACCATTCTCAATACTACTTTATTCACCATTTATCATTCTCAATATTATATTCATTTTATTACTAAAATTCAACTCTCACATTAAACTCCGCGCACAGTCAAACGGGAAAACAAAACTGGGACGGAGGGAGTATTAAGTAGTTTTGGTCGCTACCGTTCCCGATTCCAGCTCAAATTCAAATTAACTATTTTACTTTTTTTCTTTTTAAAAAAATAATATGTAATTTTTCTTAATTTTAAGTACAAAAAATAAATTGAAAATAATGTAAACAAATAAAATTTTATTATATTCAAATTTCAACATACAAAACAAAATTACAATGTAGAAATAGTTTGTGTTTACAATTTTTAAAATATGAAATACAAAGTTTACTAATCGCACCAAAAGAATTACATGAAAGTAACTTATAAAAAATTACAAGTTACAAACAAGTTGTATTACAATCCAAAAAAAAATGAAGATAATGAAAAGGGGTTAAAAAAAATTAAAACAAAGAGGGTTGAGATATTAAAAGAAAACAGAAATATATATATATATATTAGAACTGTCAATTTGAAATGTGGAATCGGTGGTTACGATTCTCATACTAGTTTAACTAAAACCTAATTTTGTAATGTACGATTTCATTTAGTGACAGTATCGATTTCGATCCCACTTAGAACCGGCAATCCGCCAATTTTCGGTTCATTTGGGCAACTCTAATATGGAGGTCAAAATGCATATCAATGGAATGATTGAATGAGTTCATATAAATCAAACTAATCCACACAAAACACAGCATATTTATATAGTCAATTATCAATATTTTTACTTTAAAGATATCTTTTTATTAATAATTAAAAGATATTCTTAATAATATGATATACCAATCTCTAATTTAAAAAAAAAATCAAAATTTTAATAAATTTTCCATTATTTTTTCTAATATTTTTACGATATCAATATGCAATGTCAATATATCCATCGATATAACATGAACGATGCAATATATAAATGTCATGTGATATCCATATTTTCATATTTAACTACTACAAACAATTCTCTGAATATTTGTAGCATAAAGGATATTAGCATTTAAAGAAAGCGCTTACTTGATCTTTTATTATCAGCAATTTAATTATGGTAGTACATATATACCCCTCTTCGTTATCCACAAAATATTCAAGTTTGCATCGAAGACGAACATCCCGTCAAACTGCAAAATTGACACAAGAAAATTAAGCAAAGCCTCTCAAGTCAGTAATAGGAAATGAACTAATGAAGTGTTGTTATTCTGTTCTATAATTAACACACCTCAGATATATATATGATGCTCAAGCAGAAATGAGCCCCTGCTTCAGGAGATAGTGAATGTGTTGATATGAGATGTTTAAGAATTAGTGGTAATACATTTTATTTGTGAGCACTGAAAATTCCTTGGTTGACTTCTCTGCAGAAGGTCCATGACTATGAAGTTTTAAATTAATATCGTGCTAGCATGTCATTCCTTATGATTTGACTTGTCCCTGTCCCTAGAGAAAAATTACTTCCTATGTTCATAAAAAGTTTCATATTTTCCTTTTTATAAATTAATTCCACAAAAAATTTATACTTCTTAGATCAAAATATTCCACACAGTTTTCACTTTTATAATATACAAAAATATTTACTCTTCATGTCATTAATTTTTGGATTTACGCGTACATTCAAATCAACTAGTTTATTTATTTAAATTTTTTATATTCTATTCATTACATTTTAATTTCTGAATATTTATATCTAAAATTTCCTGCAAATTTTCTAAGGATATAAGGAGCAATAGTCTTTGAGTGTATATGAAACCTGAACTATAGAACGGACAAACATAGGGGCCAATGGGGTCATTGGACCCCACTAGAATTTTGAAAACAATTAGTAAATATATTTCAACTGACTAATGTTTGATTTAAAGACAAATGGCCCAGTGGTTGGTATATTTTGCATTAGTTTTGTGGTCTTGGGCTCAAAACACATTTTCATCTTTATTTTTTTATTTCCTCTTCCCCGCCCTCTTGTCTCTCTCTCTTTAAAATTACAATTTCCTCTTCTTATATACCGGACTTGTAATATAAAACAATGAGTTTTTTTGCACTTTTGATCTCATTGGACATCAAATGTTTTACTTTTGCTCCCAAGCAAAACACTTTTGGTCCTATTCGAATATTTTTTTGCACTTTTAGTTCCACTCGTTCCAAAACTTGCAATATTGGTCCCACAGTTGTCCGAATTTGCAACATTAGTCCCAAGAATGTAACGGTCACTTAACGGATCTAATGGACTTGCACTTTTGGTCCCATAGGATACACTTGCAGATTTGGTCTCATAAGATTAAAAAAAATCACTTTTTTTAACTTTTTTTTTACCAAAATAATTTTATTAAAAGAAATATAAATACAATATACATACAAATTTATTCTTATTTTACAATAATATATATATATATATATATTATTTTAATAAAAATTAATTAGAATAATTTAATCTATATTAATTATTTAAAATTAGAACAATTTTTTTAACTTTTGTGCCATTTTTTTAATAATAATAATAATTTTCTCAACATCTTATTTAATTAACAGTTCACTAATAATCCCCTATAAAAATCTATAAATTACATATAAGTTCACTAACGATTACACACAAGAACATCTTTCTTTTGTTTCATTCCTAAAATTTAACAATGCACCCACATAAAAATTATATTATCCATTTTTATGCCAATTGTTCAATATAATAATTTACCCTATGTTTTTATTTAATTAAAAAATAAATAAATAGTTCTTAAAAAAATAGAATAATTTAATTTGTATTTAATTTAATTCAATTTAATTTTTAATAAGGTTTTTAACATGTACAAAAAATGCTATGTTACAAAAAATGTTTATAAATTGGTATGTTATAAAAATTGGTACGTTGATGTCATTCAAAAATTGGTATATTATTAAATAAAATTGAACAGAAATTGGTATTAACATGTACAAAAATCTTTGCTATGTTATAAATACTGAACCGTACAAAAATTGGTACTAACATGTACTAAAATTTTGGTACGAATATGGACACTCATATTCTAAATTACCTAAATTTTTTTGTGGTTGAGTCTATGGGAAATTGAAAGGTGGTGGTTGTGGATGATTTTTCTAATTTTGTGGTGTGCAAGTTATTTTGAAATGTTCGAATAAGAAAATGTGCAAGTTATTATGGGACTGGGTGAGTAATAATTTTTTTAAAATTATAATAATTTTTATTTATTATATATCTAAAAATTACAATAATTAATAAAAATCTTATTAAAATTTTAAATTGAATTAGATTAAAAGAACACAGGATAGGGTAAATTATTTACAATAGATATTTATTTGTTTTTTAATTAAATAGAACATAAGGTAAATTATTATAATTATTTAAAAGATGGCAAAAAAGTTAAAAAATATTGTTCTAAATTTAAATAATTAATATAGATTAAATTATTCTAATAAATTTTTTTATTAAAATAATATATATATATATATATATATAAATTATTGTAAAATAAAAATTAATTTGTATGTATATTGTAATTATATTTCTTTTAATAAAATTATTTTGGTAAAAAAAAAAGTAAAAAAAGTGAATTTTTTAATCCTATGGGACCAAATCTGCAAGTGTATCATATGGGACCAAAAGTGCAAGTCCGTTAGTAGCCGTTAGTTGCCGTTAACTTTGGTACTAATATTGCAAGTTTTGGAACGAGTGAGACTGAAAGTGCAAAAAAATATTCAAATGGGACCAAAAGTGTTTTGCTTGGGACTAAAAGTAAAACATTTGATGTCCAATGGGACCAAAAGTGAAAAAAAACTCAAACAATAATTTACATGTTATATTATATATTATTTTAATTTATGTATTTTGATTTCTTACTCTTTTTTTTTTTTTTTGAAAAAAAAATATACTCCCTCCACCCAAAAATAATTTTCTACTTTTTTTAGATTGTTCCATAATAAATTTTACATTTCATAAATAATAAAAAACTCCACTTAACATAATCTTTTCGCATGAATCATTCGGCCAATCAACGAACTGTGGAACTCAGCCATTACGGACTGATACAATATTAGCCCTTCATAAACGGTTTCATACTTAGCGGAGCTATTCTTCTGAAAAAAACAAGCACAAGAAACGCACGATGTATCCACTTTATTAAACTCGAAAAAATTGGTCAGCCACGGAAAATCCCAGAATAGATGTAGCAGCCATGGAAGAGGAAGAAGATTGTGTTGGTAGTGGAAGAAAATGATTCAACTTTATTTATACTTTTCAACGTACACTTATAACATTTTTAAAATAATTTATTTTGTATTTGATGTGACACAATATTCTTACTTTTTACCTATTATATCAATTTTTTTAATAACCGTGCATAAAACAACAAAACTATATTTCATGGATGGAGGGAGTAAAAATTATCTTATTTGAAGAAAGGAAGTAGTGTTAACGAGCATCTTTTGTTCTCATTATCCACTATACATTATCCTCATTGAAAAATTGCTAGCCAATAATAATAATCTTTATTAAAACAAAGAATACTCTCAAAATAAATTTCACAGTGAATATTGAAAATCGCTCCAACTCGCTGCACAAATAGCTTATCACGACATGTCACAAGAAAATAGCAAATCAAAATTGAAAACTCATTGATGACTGGAACTTCAAAATGCGCAATTGGGTAAAGATTAATCAAAGTTGCAAAGAAATTTATGAGGATTTAACCAGAGACTTAGAACAATTTTTCCTAGAAGAAAATCAAAACTATAGATATTACATGGCGTATAGAGAGAGCATCACCCAGGTCTTGCTATTTTACATCATAGCGTTACAATACACGCACAAATTCCAATCGTTGCTTCGTATCATTTTTCACCACATGAGACAATTCAATAACCATACTCACCAGCCACTTAGATTTTTTTGAATTTTGGAATTATTAGAGGACTTGCCACCTTTGTCCTTGTAACTATTTCTTGAGGTTATACCTTTCCTTCTCCCTCTGGCTGCTTGAATGGCTCGTTGTCGTTGTTTGGTCAGACGCTTTGTAAGTTCAGGGTCATCATCATTTTCACTCTGCTCTTCTTCTTCTCCAGGATTATGTTCACTTAGGCTATGTTCCTTAGAAGTATGTTGCTCTGTGTTTTGGTCCTCAACCAAATTACCTTCAAGTAAGTTATCTCCCTCCTGCAAAGCACACTCTTTTCTTTCAGGAGAAGTAAAATTTCCGAGCATAATTACAAAGAATATTAAAAAAAAAAAGTGAAAAAAAGTATTACAAAGCTAATAAAAGATTTTCTGAAGATAGCTAGGACACAACTAAGGGGGCGCTTGGTTAAGAGCACTTCAATGGTAATGGGAATGAAAATTTGTTTTCCATCTATACCCCCATAACAAAAATGATATGTTGGGGTAAGGATTGTTCCAATGGTGGTTGCATTGCTAGTGGCATGCCTAATTTTGGAATTGAAGTGGACAACAAATGTTTGTTAATGGTTGTTGGAGGAGGAATAAGGGAGTGATTGAGGAGGAAGATTGTAGGAGGGAAATAGGGTAATCAAAATGGGGTATTGATTACCTTATTTAGGAGGAGGGATAATAATTTTGTTCTAATGAACCCTCATAGTTACACTAATTTTAAACTCATTCTCATTACCATTAAAAGGTTGCTAACCAAGCGCCCCCTAAATATTCAAGAACAAAACCCACAAAACCTAGGAAATCAGGCCATAACACATGCTCTCTTCAAATTGACCAAGATCCTCTGTACATATCCTATTCAGTTCTTCAGCATTTTCCCTTTTCACCTTTCTCAATAGAGAAGCCGATTTCCCTATATATCTCTACAAGGCCTAGTCAGCGTTTTATACATGAAAATTGGTAATGCCAGAACCACAAGTTTCACTCATGTCCACCGACAACTTAGAAACAATTCACAATATTTAAGATATACAAATTTAGCTACTTTCTTTATATACAGGAACACCCAAAACCTCTCAAACTTCTATAAGTTATTTTAAGAAGACTTACCTCTCTAACCAAGCTCAAGGACTCAAAGTTCTTTATGCTTGCATCATTTATCTGTTCAGCAGTAGAATCTTCATCTTCAGGTTCATCAGGATCAGATCCCACATCTTCCTCTTCATCTTCATCAACATCAACAAACTGTGTAATAAAGAATAATATATAAGCCGTTTCAGCAACCAAAACATCATGCTTTAAAAAAGAGCATATAGGTTGCATACTTCCATTATCGACAAAACCAATCAAATCAAATTAGTTAAGCTCTTTTGGACCACATGGCAGAAAGAAGTAGACATTCTTCTTGCAGCTCATACAAGGATGTCAAAGCTATGCAATAAAGAAAAGTATAAAATAAGCATCGATATAGATTCTAACTAATTGAAATGGTTTATCACTGAAGTGGCTGCGCATCATCAATGAAGGTCTCCATTTTAAATACTGCGTGCAAGTCTAAAACTAAAACTATTGATTTTCAATCTTGAGGGAGAAGATACTAAAAGAAGATAAAGAGGAGCTGTAAAATTATGAAATGATACTATATATAGCACTACAAGAGATGATAACCAATGTTGGGATTCAAAACTTTGAAACTAAAATACTAGCGAATAAACAAAGATTGGTTTTTGCTACTTTATTATAGAAAGCATCTTTGGTAAGAGATATTTGGTGGAGGGTCCAAAAAGTTGTACCTTCTCTATTTCAACTTGTTCCTTCCTAGTGAAACCACTTGCTTCAAGTTCTTTGTCCAGGAAACCAGAAACTTTCGTTATGTCCGAAAACTCAGGCCGACAAGCTTCATCTGAATCTACTTCTTTATCATCATCTTCAACTTCTTTTTCATCAAAAGTAAGATTGAACCTATAAGAAAGGCCAAAATAAAGATCGTGTAAGCAAAGTTATAAACACAGGGATGACCATCTGCATCACACGCATTACTAATGTTATTCAAAATAAAATAGGCAATTAAATATTGGTATGCCATACTGCCTTCAATACACCAAACATACAAGAACTCTCTGCGAAGTAACTGTCTGAAATGTAAACTCATAGATATTTCAATGGAAATTTCGAGGAAATAATACATCCTGATATTAAATAAAAAGCAGCATGGAGATTAAGAGAAACAGTTTGAATACTGGAACGGGACTTAGAATGTTTTAAAACAGTTAAAGTCATAATTTTAAACTAAAACATGTGTGAATATGGATTACATAGTGAGGTCAATTAAAATGATCCAATTAATAAAAATAACAATAATTAGATGGTAAGGTATTGACCAGACGTCACAAAAAATTAAATAAAAATGGTATATGCTTCTGAAAAAGTTATCAAACATGTCATTAAAATTGCACTACCTGAATAATAAGCACTCACACTCATTATTTGTCCACTTACCTCTTTCTGAAAAACTTGAAGATGCATTCAATGTCACGGTCAAAGTACCTGAAAATATGAAAATTAATATCAGATCCAGACAAAATTGTTATCTATATGTTGGTACGAACTAGGTTGTCTTGAAATGGTAACACATCATACATCTTTGCATTTCGATGAGAAACTGAAACCATTTGTGGAAAATCAATCATAGTCACCTTCTCATCGTCATCAATCTACAACATGAAAAATAATTAAAATAAATTAGACGCCACAGAGCACATAAGTATGTATAGAACCAGATACATCTCTAATAATAGCAGACACAAACTTTTAGCCAGTATGTGTTTTGAAAGTGCTACAATAGCGTACCATAATGTTAAATTCATTAAAATCACAGTGAATTAGCCCATGCTCAGCCAGGCGAACAACCAGACCAAGGACTGTCTCAAAAATCGTGTCTGGGTTTTGCAATTGCTTAACCTGCACACTGCATATAACAAGATGATCTTATACAGTTCTAATCCAAGCAACAATACAGCATTAAGAGAGAAGATCTGGATTTGCAATTTTTGCGGATAAACCATAGAGGCGACTGAAGAATATCAGATCCAAAAAGAAAGTAACCTTTAGAAAGTAGGTATTTCTAATAGGATAAATAGAAAACCAGAACATGTGAATATATTAAGTAACAACAGCTAAAGACAGTCCTCACATTATCCATTCTTCTGGAAAATATTAGCTTATATGAAATAGATAGACCATCCCCATGTTAGTATTCAGGTGTCAAGAAACTGATCTTATGAATTCACATGCTGCATTATTATAGCAAACTCAATTTCAAAGTCAAATTTTGAGCAATATATTACATTTATAGGATCGGTTTAAGTATGAAATTGTCATCACTATTACGTTATAAGGAACAACTCATTCACATTTGCAAGTCCTTCATCACTCTAATCACATAGCAACTTGGTGGAGCAGAAATTTCAAATGGAACAGCTTTATAGAACATCATAGATAATTCAACAGCCTGGGGTAAATAACTTCGACTCTTAGGTTCATTTATTCAGAATAGACTGACCAGAACTCCTGAATCTAAATCTGTTGAGAGTGCATCTTCATTACACAGTAGTGCGCCAGAAAAAGACCATTCTACAAATATAGAAGATGCCTATACAGCTTAACACTTACAGTGGATAACCTTGGACGAGTGACATGATAATACAATGCCGATTGCAGTCCACTGCATTTGGAACAGGAAAACCATGTTCACCCAAAGCCTGCACAGAAAGAAGCAAACAATAAAAAAACTAACTTGACCAAATCGGTAACATGGCAACACATTCTCTTTTCCTTTCAGAAAGTAAAAATTTACAAAAAGTAAATGGTGAGTGAACCTTCATAAAGGCAAATTCTTTGAGGGCAGCAAGACGTGACAAGTATAGCCAATTATAGCTACTGCGATGCCTCAAATAATCACGTTTAGCCTTAACTGCTCTGAATGATACCCTACCAAGCCTATGCAACTTCATAGCAAGAACTGTACCATCTTCCGTAGCAACCTCAAATATATCTTGAAAAGTAGAAGTAAATTCAGTATCAATAGTTGATTCTAAAAATAAGACATAATAGTATCAAAAGGTTCAGGTTTTCTATACCAGACTCCTTCCCAACACCAATTTGACGACCAACAGACGTGAAAATTCCACGGTTTACCAATGTCTTGATCGCAAGAAAATCATATCCCAAGTACGTCAGCCGGAAACCATCATCTAAACCAAAGAATATATGACAATCAGATTTCGATGGCAATATGCAAGCATTGTGTAATATTAAATAAAAAACTTGTCCTCAAAATTCACAAGAAGATACCCATTAAGCAACACGGATAAAGGCACCATCTATAATAACCACTTGAGATAAGCTTACACTAATTAAAATATCAGAACAGGATTTTAGAACTAACATTTTGAAGAGTCATGATGCAAGAGCTTGTGCTTCAGCAAATTCTTCAACACTTTATACGTGCCTCCATGCCTATATATGAACATATAAAGAGAAGCAACATATCATACACAAAAACAAAAATCAGAATTATAAGGTAAACCAAATCAAATATCCAAACACTCACTTGAGAGAAGCGATTCGGGCAATCAACTCCGCCGGCACAATTTCATGCTAAACCCATGAATTAAAAGAAAATTAATAATTATTACCGAAAACGTAAAACATGTGAAGAGAAAAATCAGAATTGGTAGAGGAGATAAGAAACGAACATTGCGCATTCCCATTTCGACGGCGGTAAGAACCCTGAAATCATCCTTGGAGAGATATCTGAGAGCGTTCACATCCAACTTCATCTTTGCTCGGACCTTAAAAGCGCCGCCGAGTATCCGTAGAAGAGGGAGGCGGCCGACGACGGCGCGGTGGATTGTTTGAGTCGGCGACGCAGATTTATGAAGGGTTTTTTTTAGGTTTTTCGGAAGAGTTCGTATAAAAACGATTTTAAGGTCTTTTGTTTTGTTTCCTCCTATTATTAATCACATTATCATGGCTGATTGATAAATAGACTAGCCTTAGACCTACGAAATTTCGCGGGCATGAATACAATTTCTTTTATCGAACAATAATTTTTAACTTAAAAATCTAATCATATCCAATACAATTTGACAAAAGTATCAAAACACTCATCGTAGACATATGCATGAGTGTATATTATATGCAACGAAAACGTAGATAGCAGTTGTTATACCAACCAATTTTTGAACATACATTGAACCCCAAACTTAGTTTATAAACTTATTGCAAGCGGAAAAGCTAACCACATCAGACTAATGGTACTTAGAAGATTCACATCAAAATTCTCAAATGTATAACAAAAAAAATAAAATAACAATCAGTCGAATATCCTAGATATGCAGTCAAACCTAATAAAGATGGAAAACAATCCATGCCTAAAGGGCACTTATTCCAATAACAAATTAGCACGACACTCTAGCGCATAAGACACGACACATTAATTGTAAAATATTTCCTATCATGACTGAACCATATAACATCTTTGGATTTGATCCAAGCTTGATCACAATATCCTTCCAGTATTTTCCCAAACGAATCATCCTCGAGTTAGAACACTCGGTAATACTTCTGCATTCATAATTCAATATGAAAATATGACCACCGAGTACAAAGATCACAAAGATTCAGAAGCAACAAAGGAGTCATAGCAACGTACAATAGTGATAGTTAAAATCACTTAGAGTATTTGTTATATATATATATATATATATATATATATATATATATATACAAACATGGGCACATGCATTCGAAGTGAAATTATCTTAATGCAAAATTAATGCCATAAAAAAGAGTAGCACATTCCAATATACCATGTACAATCAAATTTAATGAAACATAATTGGGATAAAAGAATGAAGCACATACCCATATTACATACCACTACAAAAAAAAACATGAATTTGCATACGGAAATTGTCAATATAGCTAAAAAAATTCCAACAAAAAAAATCATAGTGGATATTGCCTACGAAATTATCTACAAAAGTTTCTTATTATATAAACATTTTCATTATCTACCTAAATAGAAATTTGTTTACGTAATTTTCGTAGGCAAATTGTTTTTTGGCAAACTTTTGTAGGCATTTTTCGTGCATTTTTTCAGTTAAAAGCAATAAATAAAATCCAAGACCAATCCCACGAAATATTTAGACTCACTCGCATGGCAAGTCCAATATTACGCATTCCATTGGACCGCCATTAATCTAATGCGGAAACACTTTTAGGACTAATTTCGGGCAACACAAAAATTTTTAGAAAAATACCATATCCGAGATTAAACTACCATATGCGATATTGTAATACCATATCCGAGACTAAAAACATCAACATAGTAAGTTAATACTAAGAATTATGTGAATGATTATTGATATCGAAAGAATAATAATTTTGCAAAAAATATGCGGACTAATTTATGAGCAATTTCGAAAAACAGAAAAGTTAATAGAAGTTATTATATTAGGACAAACTCCGGAAAACACAAAAGTTAATAGAAGTTATTATATTATTGATCATTTTTGGACTAATTTCAGACAACACAAAACTTTTTTAAAAAATACCATATCCGAGATTAAACTAATATATGTGACATTGTAATACCATATCAAAGATTAAAAATATCAACATCATGAGTTAATACTAAGAATTATGTGAATAAGTATTGATATCAAAAGAATAATAATTTTGCAATAAATATGCGGATTTTTTTAGGACCAATTTCGAAAAATACAAAACTTAATAGAAGTTATTATATTAAGAAAAATTCCGAAAAATATAAAAGTAAATAGAAGTTATTATATTATTGATCATTTTTGACTAATTTCGGACAACACAAAACTTTTTTAAAATGTACCATATCTGAGATTAAACTACTATATGCGATATTGTAATACCATAT
This sequence comes from Ballota nigra, assembly GCA_947034835.1. Lineage (NCBI taxonomy): Eukaryota > Viridiplantae > Streptophyta > Magnoliopsida > Lamiales > Lamiaceae > Ballota > Ballota nigra. The sequence continues at coordinate 116,943,327 of OX344721.1, read as the reverse complement.
TCGAGATTAAAAACATCAACCTCATGAGTTAATACTAATAATCATGTGAATAATTATTGATATATGCGATATTGTAATAACATATCCAAGAATAAAAATATCAACATCATGAGTTAATAATAAGAATTATGTGAATAATTATTGATATCAAAAGAATATTAATTTTTCAAGATATATGCGGATTTTTTTAGGACCATTTTCGAAAAATACAAAAGTTAATAGAAGTTATTATATTAGGACAAATTCCGAAAAACACTGAAGTTAATAGAAGTTATTATATTATTGATTATTTTTTGGACTAATTTCGGACAACACAAAACTTTTTTAAAAAGTACCATATCCAAGATTAAACTACTATATGAGATATTTTAATACCATATCCGAGATTAAAAACATCAACATCATAAGTTAATACTAATAATCATGTGAATAATTATTGATATCAAAAGAATAATAATTTTGCAAGAAATATGTGGCTATTTTTTAGGACCAATTTAAGAAAACACAAAAGTTAATAGAAGTTGGCAAAAACTTGTATGAGACCGTCTCATAATATGAGACCGATCAAATTAAAAAAGGTGATAGGGTTATAATTAAATGTGATAGTATTTTTAAAGAAAAGTGATAAGTCACTTTTAACAAATATATTATCACTTTTTGTTTAAACTTTATCACTTTTTAAAAGTGACAACTTTTTAATTAATAAGTGACACGTTTTAAATTAAAAGTGGATCAAATATTATTGGTCTCATACTATGAGACGGTCTCACACAAGACTTACTCATAGAAGTTATTATATTAGGACAAATTCAGAAAAACACAAAAGTTAATAGAAGTTATTATATTATTGATCATTTTTTGACTAATTTCGGACAACACAAAACTTTAAAAAAAATACCATATCCGAGATTAAAAACATCAACATCATGAGTTAATACTAATAATCATGTGAATAATTATTGATATCAAAAGAATAATAATTTTGCAAGAAATATACGGATAATTTTTAGGACTAATTTCTGAAAACAAAAGTCAATAGAAGTTATTATATTAGGACCAATTTCGGAAAACACCAAAGTTAATATAAGTTATTATATTATTGATCATTTTAGGACTACTTTCGGATAACACAAAAGTTTACAAAAGTTTTTAGAATAATACCATATCCGAGATTAAACTACCATATGCGATATTGTAGTATCATATCTGAGATTAAAGACATCAACATCATAAGTTAATACTAAGAATTATGTGAATGATTATTGATATAGAAAGAATAATAATTTTGCAAGAAATATGCAGACTAATTTATGAGCAATTTCGGAAAAACAAAAGTTAATAGAAGTTATTATATTAGGAAAAATTCCGAAAAACACAAAAGTTAATAAAAGTTATTATATTATTGATCATTTTGGACTAATTTTGGACAATACAATTTTTTTTTAAAGAATACCATATCTGAGATTAAACTATTATATGCGATATTGCAATACCATATCCGAGATTTAGAACATCAACATCATGAATTAATACTAAGAATTATGTGAATAATTATTGATATCAAAAGAATGATAATTTTGCAAGAAATATGCGGATTTTTTTAGGACCACTTCCGAAAATTACAAAAGTTAATAGAAGTTATTATATTATTGATCATTTTTGCCCAATTTCGGACAACTCAAAACTTTTTCTAAAAAATACCATATCCGAGATTAAACTACTATATGCGATATTGTAATATCATATCCGAGATTAAAAACATCAACCTCATTAGTTAATACTAATAATCATGTGAATAATTATTGATATCAAAAGAACAATAATTTTGCAAGAAATATGCGAAAAAAATTTAGGACCAATTTCGGAAAACATAAAAGTCAATAGAAGTTTTCATATTAGGACCAATTTCGGAAAACACCAAAGTTAATAGAAGTTTTATATTATTGATCATTTTAAGACTAATTTCGCATAACACAAAAGTTTATATAATTAATTATAATTATACGTTACACAATTATAATTAATTACAATTACCTCACTTTAATGAATCATTATATTATTAATTACAATATAAATATTATAATGATCATTAATTATAATTAAAAGATTACATTAAAGTGACCAAAAATTATAATTACATCATTATAATTATCATTAATTATAATTAAAAGTTTACATCATTAACATAAATTATAATTACCTCACTTTAATTATAATTATAAATACCAATACAATGCAAATAAATTTATCAAAGCCTGAAACCATGTGTTGATAGGCGAACATAAGTCAATAAATGGCGAACAAGGATTAAAGCAACATCAAGGATTATGAAGAACCAACCTCAAATCAAGGGTAATCAACAAAGAAAATCAAGTTGGGGTGCATCTACCAATTTTAGAGGTGTATAAAGTGACGAACAACTAATGGGCGAACAGGAATTTATGCCCGAGACCAAGAATGAGCCAACTGTGAAGTCATCAATGACGAACAACTTGGTCAAACTATGATATAACAAACAGCCAAAGAAGTGTGTACAAGTGAACAAAGGACAAAGATCCTAAAGCCATAAGGCGAACAACTTCCAAAGTACACCCTCAAGAGGCGAACAACTTTCAGTTGAAGGGTCATCAAGATCATTCAAACCGACATAGGCGAACAACAATGAGTCCGAGATAAGGCCCAAAAGAAGACTTTGTAACTAAGATTCAGCTTAGATAAGGTCAAACTAAGGTCAAAGGACACATGCCAGGCATGCAAGCTAGGGAGACCAAGAGTCAGTAGCACCTCATGCTTGCTAGCCTCTATAAATAGTTGTTCTCCAGCTTATTAATTTTTAATTTTCGAATTTCAGACAAAAAATACACACAAACACACTCAAACTCACACATACACGAAATAAGTCCAATTTTGACTACCGAATTTACAAATTCGATAAATCCAAACCCCGATTTACCATTTACGGTGGTAATCAATCACACGTTATTGATTGGTGACGTAAAAACGGATTAAAACAGCCACTAATCCTTACGATTAGATTTGTTCACCAACAATTTGGCGCTAGAGGAAGGGGTCGAACCTTCGGTTTAGTGTGATTACTCAAGAACTTCAAGTTGAAAACTTGAAGATCCATAAGAAATCTCAAGAAATATTTGAAGATACAAACAAAAGTGTTCTTGGTGTTCTTGGTGTTCTTCAATTTATAAATTAAGAATTAATTTAAATTGAAATGCCTCAATCTAAAGAGACCCAAGGATCACGTTTGTCGAAAAGACCATCTCAAACCCGGGCCACGTCGGCCGACCATCAGGACCGTGACCCGAGACATGCGAACAGGTCGCAACATACAGCCATAACACATAACCTCCCCCCTGAGATGGAGGCTTTGGCGAACAACCCCAACGAGTTGGCCAAAACCATAGCTGCTCTCCAGGCTCTCCAGAGACAACAAGAGCAGGTCAGGCCAACACAAGCAAGGCCAAGGGACAAGTCCCTAGAGGTTGTTAGGCCCAGGACTACTAGGGGCGAACAGCGAGAGGTTGATAGTGCCCAAGTCAGACGAAATAAGGGAAAGACCAAGGTGGTCGACCAAGGAGAAGTACAGGCTGAGTCTGGTCGCGGACGAACAACTATGTCTAGCCATGGAACAACACGTTCCAGTGCCCAAGACAGGCTTAGCCAACCCCAGCGGGAAGCTGCTCGCCGGGGAGCAGAAGATGGGCGAGCAACTTTTGAACAGCCTCGCCCATCAGTCCATGAAAGACTCTCCCAGTCAGCCTTTAGGCGCCTAGGGCCAAATGCGGCGAACAACATTAGGAGGCAAGCCCAGGAAGTGCCCACTCCAAGCGAGGGACTGCGACGAGCAGAAAGGTTAATGCCTTTGCTCGCCGAACAGCCTCCAAGTCAGGGGGCACCTCTTGATGAATTATCAAGCCTAAGGAGGGCCGTGGAGAACATGCAGGGGCAACTAGACCATCAGAGAGGGATGGGAACGACCAGCATGCCATCCTCACCTTTGGCAGCTCACATTTTGAAGGCCCCGATACAGAAAAAGATTCAATTTCCGGCTAGCATTCAATATGAAGGCATCGCCGACCCCCGGGTCCACTTAACGAAGTATACGGATTACATGGTCTCCGTGGGGGCCAGCGATGCCACCCAATGCCGGAATTTTCCGTTAACATTGGGCGATCGGGTTCACAAGTGGTTTTCATCAATGCCGCCGGCATCAATCCACTCGTTCGTCCAGCTAAGTCGAGAATTTCTTTCTCACTTTTCAACGGCGGGGTCGTATCTTTCCCAAAAACACCGGCTATCAGATTTGAGGCAAAATGATGATGAAACTGACCGGGCGTTTATGGAAAGATTCGATAAAGTTTTGCTAGAAGGAGAACCGGTGAGCGAAGATACAAAGATCGTCGCTGTGATGGCCGGATTGAAAAAAGGGTCGAAGTTATGGAAGGAGGTACGTCTGAAGTGCCCAAAGACTTATGCCGAGTTCAGAAACCAAGCTGGCATTTTCGTTTCCATGCATGAGGCCCTACAAACAAATTTAGGGGAGAACAAAACTGATCCTAAGGAGAATAACAAAAAGCCCGTCGGGACAAGCTACAGGGTCCCAAAAAATATGAAAGCATTCACCGAAAGATCGGATTTGAAGGAAAAACTGAACCAAGTGTTGACAGTATCAGTTGATACTGTGTATGAGAGCGTAAAGGAGAAAGAGTTGCTTTCCCCACCACGTAAAATCCGCCAGGATACTGGCAAACTCAACCCAAACAATATTGTGCCTACCATCAAAGTGTGGGGCATTTTACAAGTGAGTGTAGAGATTTGCTTAAGCAACTCTGGCGATTTTATGAGGAGGGAAAGCTCTCCGATTTCGTTAAAAGGCAACCTGGGAAAAGAGCTCGGGAGAACAACTCAGAAGACGAAGAGGATGGTCAACCTCAGAGAAACAACAAACCCGGGCGACCAGTTCCCAGTATGCCAGCTCAACCTTTAGAAGATTTGTTCATGATGGAACCCGCAGGTCCCGCGGGAGGGTGTTTTGATGGACAACCACCCGACTCTAATCGGAAGAGGAAAGCGGAGCTACGAGCGATTGGCCAAATACAAGAAATGGGAGTTAAGCCGTCTATCATGCAAACGGCAGAATTAACTTTCACCGAAAAAGACCTTGAAGGCGTCTTAACTCCGCACAATGATTCACTCGTAATCTGCGCCAAGATTATGGGGACCAGAGTCCACAGACTGTTGGTGGACACCGGAGCCTACACCAACATCTTATTCAAGAAGACCCTCGATAATCTGGGAGATTATTCGGGTTATGTTCGGAATACAACACATAGAATCATAGGCTTCGGGAATGCTGTGACAACACCGTTGGGAATTGTAACATTAGCAGTACAACTTGTAACGGCTAATGAACCCGAAAGAAATATAACAAGAATGGTAGATTTCTTGGTCGTAGACCAGGAGTCGACCTATAACGGGTTTCTTGGCCGACCTTTTCTCAATGAATTCAAAGCTGCGTGTTCCACTTACCATTATTGTTTGAAATTTCCAACAGCTAGTGGAACAGGCACAATTAAAGGAGACCAACGGAGAGCACGAGAATGCATTCAACAGCTACGAGCAAAATTTGTACAAATATCCATGATGGAAGCAACAAGTTATCCCGTCAACGAACCATCAATACTGAACAATATGATGGACATGGACGACCACATGGATACAGACGAACAACACTTGGACGAGCAAGTGTTGGACGAGCCACTCGTTACCACCCGCAAGGAACCCCCATCTGACGAACAACAAAGGGGTGATGACGAACAACCCTCAGTGGGGGACTTGGAGGGCCAAGTACAAACGAACAATAATGGGACGGAGCCAACTGATGATCTAGAACCCCGCCTGGGGGCAGAGCCCATGGACATCAAAAATGATTTCAACCCTGAGGAACCCATACTTGATCCCCGTTGGAAGGGACAAAAACGACGAGCAACTCCAGTCGAAGAACTGGAGGCGTTCAAAGTTAATCCCGACAACGAAGATCTTGAATTATTCATAGGATCTGAGCTCCCAGAGCCTTACAGATCCCGAATGAAAGAGTTCCTCACCGAGAATCTAGATGTCTTCGCTTGGTCTCACGCAGATATGGTGGGGATAGACCCGAAACATGCTTGTCATAAGCTGAACATAAATCAAGCAAGAAAGCCCGTCCATCAAAAGCGAAGGAAGTACGGCCCAGACAAATATCAAGCGTTGAATGAAGAAGTTAAAAAGCTGTTAGACAACGATCTGATCCGTCAAGCACTTTGTCCACAATGGGTAGCAAACCTTGTGCTGGTGAGAAAATCAAACGGAACCTGGAGGCTATGCATAGACTTTACAGATCTGAATGCAGCATGCCCGAAGGACAACTTTCCTCTCCCGCACATCGATCAATTGGTGGACAGCACTGCGGGTCACGAAATGCTAACATTCATGGATGCTTTTGCAGGGTATCATCAAATCCCAATGCATCCTGACGATCAAGAAAGCACAGCTTTTTATACTAACAAAAACTTGCTGTGCTGGAAGAGAATGTCGTTTGGCCTCATAAATGCTGGAGCAACATATCAAAGACTGGTGAACAAGATGTTTGATCAACAAATTGGAGATACGGTTGAAGTCTATGTAGACGATATCGTAGTCAAAAGCCCCAAGAAGGAAGACCATCTTCAACATCTGACTCAGGTGTTCGAAATTCTTCGACACTATAACATGAAGTTGAATCCAAAGAAGAGCAGCTTTGGAGTTCACTCAAGAAAATTCTTGGGTCATCTTGTTAGCCAGCGTGGAATTGAGGCCAACCCTTCAAAAGTTAAAGCCATCTTGGATATGCAACCACCACGTTCGGTGAAAGAAGTGCAAAGACTCACCGGGTGCCTAGCAGCATTGAACCGGTTCATATCCAGGTCGGGGGACAAGTGCCGTCCATTCTTCGAGGCCGTCAAAAAAGGAAAGTTTGCATGGACTAACAACTGCCAAGCGGCCTTCGATCAACTTAAAGACTACCTGGGAGATGTCAAAATCCTATCAAAACCAATCCCAGGAGAAAAGCTCTTTTTATACTTAGCCGCATCAGAAGTTGCCATCAGCTCTGTCTTGGTGCGCGAAGACGGCAAATTCCACCAACCTATATATTACGTCAGCCAGGCTTTGCATGAAGCAGAGATCAAATATGCTCCAACCGAAAAGCTGGCATATGCTTTGGTTATGAGCATGAGAAAGTTACGACCATACTTCTTTGACCATCAAGTCGAAGTTCTAACAAATTTCCCGCTCAGGCAAATTCTCCATCGCCCCGACACTGCAGGTCGTCTCTTAAGATGGTCACTGGAGATTAGCCAATTCGGGGTGACCTATGCTCCTCGAACAGCGATCAAAGGGCAAGCATTAGCCAACTTTATAGTCGAACTAACTTTCCCTCCAGATCCGACGAGAGGACTTGATCATCCTTGGCATCTCTATGTGGACGGATCATCAACCAATATAGCCTCGGGGGCAGGAGTAGTTTTAATCAGCCCAGATAGACAAGTATTCACCTCGGCAATCAGATTTGGTTTCATGGCAACCAACAACGAAGCTGAGTATGAAGCTCTTATTGCTGGTCTCCACCTATCTCTCGCAGTTGGTGTCAGACGCTTGCAAATATTTGGCGATTCACAATTGATCGTGAACCAAGTCCGAGGTGAATACGAAGCAAAAGATGATCATATGATCGAGTATCAACGGATTGTTGCTCACCTGATGTCCATGTTGCAGCAAGTTTTCATACAGCAAATTCCAAGGACGAGCAACACTCAAGCAGATGCGCTTGCTCGACTAGCAACAAGTGAAGGCCCCGTAGAGTTAGCAGATATTATAGTTACAAAGATGAAAGATCCATCAACAGTAAGCTATAATGTCAACCAACTCGACGATCAAACCAGTGAAGAAGACTGGAGAACAAGTATAGTCAAATACTTGAAAAGTGGGGAAAAACCAAACAATCCTTTTGAAGCTGCCAAGCTAGTAAAGCGAGCCGCCAGATATACTCTGGTGGGCGAGCAACTCTTCAAAAGGGGAATATCAGTCCCACTTCTCAAGTGTTTGCCTAGGGGGCAAGGGCAAGCAGTACTCGAAGAAATTCACGCCGGAGTATGTGGAAACCATACTGGGGGGCAAGCTCTGGCATACAAGACAATCAGACAAGGCTATTACTGGCCAACTTTATGCCAAGATGCAATCAAAAAAGCAAAGACTTGCCACCAATGCCAGATTTTTGCCCCGAATATTCATACCCCGGCCCAGGAACTCGTGTCAGTATACAGCCCATGGTCTTTTGCAAAATGGGGGATGGACATCATTGGTCCTTTCCCGGCTGGAGTAGGAAATGTTCGATTTGCCGTTGTGGCAGTCGATTATTACACTAAATGGGCAGAAGCAGAGGCCATGGTGAGCATCACGCAACAGAAGATGATCAACTTTATTTGGAAGAACATTGTCTGTCGTTTCGGAGTTCCACAGGCAATTGTGACAGACAATGGTCCACAGTTTGATGGACAAGAGTTGAGAGAATTCTGTGCGAAGTGGGGGATCAAAAAACATTACTCCACACCTTATCATCCCCAGTCAAACGGACAAGTTGAAGCTGTGAACAAGATAATCAAGCATACATTAAAAGTAAGACTGGCGGAGAGCAAAAGTGGTTGGTCTATCGAACTCCCGGAAGTCTTGTGGGCATACAGAGTTTCTCCCAGGTCTAGCACCGGAGAAACACCCTTTGCTATGGCTTTCGGAACAGAAGCAGTAATACCTATTGAGTTAAGGACCAGTACGATTAGGACGACTAACTTTGATGAACAAGCAAATAATTCTGCTCTAAGTGCTGAAATGGATTTACTCGAAGAAAAAAGATTAAATGCTGAGTTAAAAAATGCAACATACAAGCAAAGAGCAGAACGTTATTATAATTCCCGTGTAAAAGTCCGGGAATTCAGAGTTGGAGATTTGGTTCTAAGAAAACTGCTCGCCCAATCTTCAGGAGTACTGGGACCAGCTTGGGAGGGCCCATATCGTATAACGGAAAAATTCGTAAATGGCGTATACGATCTCGAAGATATGGAAGGCAAGCCGGCCTCATACTCCTGGAATGCAGTACATCTCAAGAAGTACTATCAATAAATGGGCGAACAGTTGTCTTGGGGGGCAAGGGATGCGTATGAGCTGAAGGAAGGCTATAAAGGGCTAAAAACTTGCCTAATTTTTTAAAAAATTTCTTAAGTGTAGATTCAAAAGTTGCTCGGCACATTGTATAGTCTGGTGCTAGTGCTTTTGGTTTTATAGATAGAGTTGCTCGGCAAAAAATATTATAAGCGAGCAAGTTTTAGTTTGTGTTTAAAGCTGTTCGTCAGATTATATATGATAGTGATGGACAGTCTTACAACACTTGTAATTATTTTGCAATGTAAATATAATAGTTGTTCGTCAAAAAAAAGGAAAAAGTCCAAAAGCTCGAGGTACAAGTCCATTCAAAGGTTGTTCGTTTTACAAATGAACAGAACCTAAGGACCAAAGCCACTTGAAGGTTGTTCGTTTTTTAAAATGAACAGAACCTGAGGCTGAACCCTGATTCCACTAAAGGCAAGTTCAATTCGAACAAAAGCCCAACACTATATGTTATAATTGTAAAGGCATTGACAGAAATGTAAAGGCAATTAACATATATAAGAAAATGAGCGAACATGAGAAAGACGTTCCATTAATCAAAGGCATTAAGCCTAAAAAATAGTACAAGCTGGAAGCAGCCATTACAAGTACTACAAAAAGGAGCGAACAACTATTACAAAAAAAAAAAAGAAAAAAAAAATTAAGTCTAAGGCCTATTGTTGCTCGGCGGGTGGAGGATCTTGAGCCTGCTCAACAGGGGCTCAACAATCATTTCACGGGCCAGATCTTCAGCAGCTTTATCCTCGGCCTTTTTTGCATTCTGCTCGTTAGCCGCGGCCACCCCTTCCTCTTCTTCGCCTTCATCAACTGGAAGAGGAGGATGAGTGATGGAGATACTAGGGTCGAGTTTGTCAAGTTTGACCCCTAGTACTGCCAAATCCGCCAGCTGAATCTCGATGTTGTTCGGCGGAGGATAGTTCTCCAGAAATTCATTCAGATCTTTGCTCATCTCTTCAACTAAATCCTTGAAGTCATAAGCATCCGCCGCGCGAATGCTGTCCGCATAGGCGCATATATAACCCAAGTTTGAGATGGGCCCACTCCGAGCTTGAAATTCTTGCTCGGCTTCTTCCCTTGAAAGCATCTCAGACATTTGCTTCTTTAGCCGAGCAACTTCTTCTTCTGCTCTTTCTCTCCTCTTCCTCTCTTCATCCAGCGCAGTCTTAGAGGAGAGCAGCTCGGCCTTCGTATCCTTAAGCTCGCCGGAGACAAGCTGATAGTCCTCAATGCGCTTCTTCTCCAAGTCATTAGCCAACTTCAATTGATCCTTTAGGCGAGCAATCTGGTCATTAAAGTTGTTCGCCATTTTATCTTTTTCCTCAGTGAGCTGGCGAATGGAGGCGGCATGATGACGAGCAGTCTCCTCTAGCTCGGCCACTTGAGCCATTCCCCTTTGAGCTGAGACAAGGGAGTTTGCAGCTTGGACCATTGATAAGTGAAAATTATCAATGGGGCCCTGGGCGAGGACCGCTTTGTTCAACGGCCGTGACCAGGCACGAGCAACAATTTCAGTTGCTCGGCGAACATGGTCGTCCGTAATATCACGGAAGCTCGTCGGCGTCCTAGAGCAGGCAAACTGGTGAATCAGATCTGCTCGCCCTGGATAATCGTTGGGCCGGTATCTGCGAACAAAAAGAAGGTCAACACTTGAAAGCTTTGGCAAATAAAAAACTTGTTCGCCAAGAAAGTAAAAGCTTACTCAGAAAATTTTCGTTCATCTCGGCCTAAGTATGTGGTGTCCTCGGGGCCTCTGGGGGAACCTATATCTTTGCTCGCCTTGCCGGACCTCTCCGTGAGCTCGACAGATGAACGGCGAACAACGTCCCCTTCTGGGCGAGCATGGCTCGAACCCACCTTCTCCTTCCCCTTGCCAGGGACATCATGGGACAAGGAAGTCCCGTCGGCTTTCTTTAAACGTTTCCCCCCATGGGGGGGAGAGGCAGGAGGAGAACGGATTTGAATGGGGGGAGCAGCCTGCCTTGGAACCTTAGCCCCCTCGGGCTTGTTCGTCATCGCGAGCATCTTTTGTGGAGGGTCCCCTCTCCTTTTCTTCCCTCGAGTCGGCGCCATTTCGAGAACCCTTTGCTCCAGGAGGGTGTATGAAGGAGGGATAGCAACTGTAACTTGTTCGGCTAAAAAAAAAAAAAGAAGTTAGAATTAGACGAGCAAGTTATACAAGTTAACGACGAACAAGACTTGAGCAAGGAGTTAGAAATTTTCATACCTGGGGGCACCTCAGCTTGAGCCTCCAGATGGTGTGGGTAAGTCAAAAGGCGAGCAGCTTTTTGACACCTTGTTCGGCAGAGATAGTCTATAGTTCTATCTGCTTTATTGCGGAGGCCGACCAAGCACGAAGTAAATAGGAACTCCGAGCTCAACTCCTCCTCTTTCGAATTCCACTTGGGTAGACGAGGGCCTGCGAACAAACAAGAAAAGTTAAATTAGAACTACTTAGCCCAAAGGCGAGCAAGAAACAAACTTACGTTTCAGTTTTCCATAGGCTGCTGGAGAATTTATTCGTCCAGGGCCGCCGTGTGGACCAGAAGATGCTCGCCAATCACCCCCAATCCAGAAGAAGTGTTGCTTCCAGTCACGAATCTTGTTCGGCACTTCTTCTACCATTTTCAACCCAGTCCTGGCCTTGAGATAGTAATAGCCTTCTTCTCCCAAGGGGCAGCTTGTAATTGTCATCAAATAATTGATCTCTTCCGCAGTAATCCGATCAACATAACCCTCCAGGGCGAACAAACACATGGAGCCCAGAAGGTTCATCCACCCAATTGGAGTAATTTGGGTGATGGCCAAGTTGGTCGCCTCCAGGAATCGACCAACAACGGGTGGAAGAGGCAGCTTTAATCCGGCAATTAAGGTGTGAAGGTTGATCGCCGTACATCCTGGGGGTGGGCGATCAGCTCTTTCCTTTCTCCGAGGGGCCCATAGATGAATATCGTATGGGATTTTGTAGTCCTTCCGGATAGAGTCCAGTTCATCTTCGCGAACAACGCTTTTTATCTTGCTCGCCTGGTACTCAGTTTTCACCTTATCCATTATTTCCCTTTGGGGACGGGGAAAGCTGTTCGCATACCTTTCAGCATATGCTCGCCATTCAAATAGTCGAGCAACCCCAGCTGGGATCTCATTTTCCCGCATCCTTGGGGATGGGAAGTTAATGCTCTCCAAGAACTCGCGAGTGAGTTCGTTAAGGTCTGGATCTCTAGATTCGGCAGAAGACGAAGAGCTAACGTCCAAATTGTTGTTCGCCGCAACTACTAATTCTCTCCCAGATGGGCCCGCACCGGTGTCCTCCACAGAGCGAACAACTGAATCCACGTGAAGATCCGACGCCGAAGAAATCTCGAGGGGAGGTTGATCGATGGGAACCGCAACGGGAAAAAGGGGATCTAGGGTCTCCTCAGTTTTATTGCTCGATTGCGAAGACATAGAAGAGGAAGAAAAATCCAAACGGTGGTAGAAAGAGTTGCAGACGGCGGCGCTATCCCGGAGAAGACGGTGGAGCTCGAACCCACACGGCGGCGATGGCGTTTTCGAGAGAAAAAGTAAAGAAGAAGATAGGAGAAGAAGAGTAACTACCTGGGAGTTGAATTTTGAGGCCAAATACGGTGGAACGGACGCCGGAAAGCTCGAATTCGCCGGAAGAAGAAAGGATTCGCCGGAGCACTGTTGCAAGAGGGGGAAAAGTGGGAAAAATTTCAGTTTTCCCACTATTTATACCCCAAGCAAAAGCGGGGTCCCAGACGAAATTTCCCAAAAGCCCTGGGGCCAAATTGAGAGAAAACGGGGTATTTTCCATACAAGTTCAAAAATTTAGGGACCTATATGTAATTATAGGGGCGCGTGGCCTCGGGATTGCTCGCGCGTGGGCGGCGCACAGCCATGCCGCCCACGTCATCTTCGTACAACTCCCAGACCTTGGGAAGACGAAACGACAGACCATATGTTGCTCGCCCAAGCCAATGATGTTCGCCCCAACCCTCATCATTTTGATATCCTAACTATAGTTGCTCGCCACAAAGTTGCTCGTCTGAGGCAACATATAGCCAGGATAGGGGGCAATTGTTGATAGGCGAACATAAGTCAATAAATGGCGAACAAGGATTAAAGCAACATCAAGGATTATGAAGAACCAACCTCAAATCAAGGGTAATCAACAAAGAAAATCAAGTTGGGGTGCATCTACCAATTTTAGAGGTGTATAAAGTGACGAACAACTCCCCGACGAACAACTAATGGGCGAACAGGAATTTATGCCCGAGACCAAGAATGAGCCAACTGTGAAGTCATCAATGACGAACAACTTGGTCAAACTATGATATAACAAACAGCCAAAGAAGTGTGTACAAGTGAACAAAGGACAAAGATCCTAAAGCCATAAGGCGAACAACTTCCAAAGTACACCCTCAAGAGGCGAACAACTTTCAGTTGAAGGGTCATCAAGATCATTCAAACCGACATAGGCGAACAACAATGAGTCCGAGATAAGGCCCAAAAGAAGACTTTGTAACTAAGATTCAGCTTAGATAAGGTCAAACTAAGGTCAAAGGACACATGTCAGGCATGCAAGCTAGGGAGACCAAGAGTCAGTAGCACCTCATGCTTGCTAGCCTCTATAAATAGTTGTTCTCCAGCTTATTAATTTTTAATTTTCGAATTTCAGACAAAAAATACACACAAACACACTCAAACTCACACATACACGAAATAAGTCCAATTTCGACTACCGAATTTACAAATTCGATAAATCCAAACCCCGATTTACCATTTACGGTGGTAATCAATCACACGTTATTGATTGGTGACGTAAAAACGGATTAAAACAGCCACTAATCCTTACGATTAGATTCGTTCACCAACACCATGGAGCTTAAAATTGCAAAGCATGCAAAGCACAACACCACAAACTCCATTATTCATTACACATGCTAGACTCAAAATTTGAAAATTAATATTTACAATATTATTAGTATGGATCACTCCGAATATTTCGCACACTAATATTACATAAACCAATATCTACCTACAGTTAAATTTGTTGGGTTCACTGGATATGTTGGTTATAGGTGCTTGAATTAAATTTGGTTTTTCAACTTTAATTTATTAAAATCAATATTATTTGCCTTGATTCACGTTTAAAATGTGACAGGTCATTGTATAGTTACACTAATTCATCGTGTAATGGATTAACTATTCATATTAATATTTCAAACAATAAAAAAATATACATCTTAAATCATGTCAATAATTATATTAATTACTTTAGGCAATCTAAATAATAAAAATACATCAATATCACATTCTATAAATAAGAAACATTTATTTACAATATAAGTTTGTCCTATTCTGTAAATAAGGAGCAATTTTTAAATGAATTAATATGATTCACTCTCATTATATGAGTTAAATTAGATTTTTTTTTTTTATTTAATGAAAGTCAATCTTAATAATAAAATACATAAAAATGTCACATTCCATAAACAGCAAACATTTATTTTTAATATCAGTTTATCCTATTCTATACATAAGGACCAACTTTTCCACTGTCATTTTGCCTCATTCCATAAAGCTAATTTTTTCATAAAGTTAATATGAAATCTGAAGTCAAGTGTTGGTAGCTCAAGTGGTTGAGGCCACCACCTAAGACCCAGAGGTCTTGGGTTCGAGACACGGGGACGGAATTTATTTCCCTCTTGTGGTGGGGTGGTGTTCCCCTGTTATGATGGGGTGGTGTTCCCCTCTTGTGGTGGTTGCGGTTCCGGCTGCAGTGCGGTTGTGGTTCGGAGTTGCGGATTCGGGTGATCTCCCTCTTGTGGTGATTGCGGTTCTGGTCTACAGCGAGATGAAAAGATGTTGTCATGTACCCGGTGGTCGAAGGAACTATTGTAATTGATTATGTTAGGAAACGATTGTAATTGATTACCTTTCAAAAAAAAAATGGAATCTGAATATATTCAGCCCAATACCACGCAAATATATTCAATCTAATTATGATAACATTAAAATCATAGAATATTACATTAAAATCACAAAAAATAGTAGCAACCACGTCTTTTCATCCCCATAATTAATGATCTAAATGCCACAATGTAACCGAAAGCATACCAAGACAAATGTATTGATGTATCAATCAATCAATATTAATATAGAATTAAGGACAACAACCATCACTCAATTCATGGCAGCTCATCGAATGATTCCAATAAAAAATTAAACGAATGATAAATACATGCACTGGATTGAAACGATGAAGTAAAAAGAAGTAGAAAAAAAATACTGGTCTCGGTACAATATCTTCCAACAGTGCCGAAACACATATATCCAGAAAGACGCTAGAAGAAAAAACAACCACCAAATCCAACACATTGGAGACCATGGCATGATCACCTGAAAAAAAAAAGTAAAGAACCAAAGTGGATACGACGCAATATCTCCGGTTTTGGTACACTATCTTCCAAACATGCTAAACAAATGATAAAAAAAAATATGTAGCTGCAAAATGAAAACAGCAAAAATCGTAGTATAAGTTATTCCAACATCGGTGACAAATTAAAAAAGAGAAAATACAACCTTGAAACCAATAAAAATAATTCAAAGCGAACAATTAATCAACCGAATTTGGAGAAAATACAAGGCTATGAAATTACATACCCGAAACCGTCGAAACTTTTGAATGGAGAAAAATAAATTCCATTAAAAGATAAATTATACTCGAAATAAAAATACAACAGTCGGAAAAAATTAAGAGAACCTAATCAGAATGCCCCAACCAAAAAAAGTTGACTAATCACTAAAATCCAAATCATCAGGCGAGATAACACGACAGGCGTAAGAAACACACATATAGGTACACAATAGAAATCCACGGTACGCAGCCAAGAGATCCTGCAAAACAAACACGCACAAGAGTAAAAAAAAAAGACAACAATCGAACGGGTTAATTCAGCAGTACAAAATACGAAAATAAAAATACCGTATACAATGACACCGATAAAAAAAATAAGGACAGACGGTGGGAAACAAACGCGACCACAAAGAAAAGGGAGACGAAATTATGAGTGAAGTTGAAAAAAAAAGACCAAATTTATAGAGATGGTTAAGTAAAATAAACGACCAGGATGAAAGGAGACGAACCAATGGATAGGATTAAAACTAAATAGTTGACTGAATGAGAGGCCAAGAAACCAAAAACGAAAGAAGGAGAGCAACGCCACATGTGCAAAGACTGCTTCCTCTATATTAAAGTATAGATAAGGAAGGAAAAATAATTCATCATAATTTTATTATAAAATTATATTAAAATATTGACAATCTTACCAAATATATTGTTAATATTATTATATTGTAATCTTATTATAATATATTTCCAAACCTCTCCAAGGTGATGTGTCAACACCACCTTATTCTAAGGATGAGGTGGCATGTCTCAAATCTCTCCATTTCGAAATATTGCGCTCTCATTAAAAGTTGGTTTAAGTTTTAATCTCAACCATTCATTTCATATCATTACATCTAAATCATTGATTTGTAACTAGGATTAATATAATTATTCATCATTTTCATTCTCCCATAAGTCGTCTCTCTTACATTCGATCTCCCTCACACCACCACACTCTTCTTCGATGTTTTTCCAAGAGCTGCTTCCGCCCCCTCTCCAATTAGCGCGGACCAGCAATTTATACCAGATTATAATTTTCTCACCGCCGCCTGCCATGTTCACGCCGCCTCATTCCCAGAATCTTTCAAAGGTTATGATTTTATTTTAATTCATGAATTTTTGCAATATTATCTTCAGTATAAAGTTTTCTCTGTGTATTAAGTTGTTCCTTCGCGTAGCCTAGTGCCGTCTCGCTGCTCTATTACAGCCGGCCCGCTTAGCCCAGCGTCTTCTTTCCTCCAGTCAAGGTAAACTCCCGATCCCTTTGCACATATGCGTTTCCCTATTCACGGAATCAATTGGGTACAAACACTACACATATACAAAGTAAATGTTTGATAATATCACAAAATTCTCGCTGTTTCACTCCACTAATCCGGAAAAAATTCAATTCAACTTGGAATTCAGCCGGCATGGTGGTGGAAAGTTTATGTTAAATGTATGGGAGTGAATTCGAATTTAAAAAAAATGACACTAAGTTTCTTACTTAGATATTTTTGGAATTTATTTTTGCAAAATATTTATATATGCTAATTTTGTTGGAGGATATTGAAATATTTTGCAAAAGATATTGTCATGTAAAAGATGACAGGATTCTAAAAAAATATTGTCATCCAATAGCATATCTTACATGGATAATAGATTGTAACATTTTTTTTTGGACAATATTTTACTAGCCAAAATATATTGTCACTCAAATAACATATTATTCACAAAAAATCTTGCCATGAAATACAATATCTTACCATGTATAATACAATAATAGATATTTTTGGAATTTATTTTTGCAGAATATTTATATATGTTAATTTTGTAGGAGGATATTAAAATATTTTGCAAAAGATATTGTCACGTAAAAGATGACAAGATTCCTAAAGAATCTTGTCATCCAATACCATATCTTACCATAAATAATAGATTGTAATATTTTTTTTTACAAGATTTTACTACCTAAAAAACATTGTCACTAAAATAGCATATCATTTCCAAAAAAATCTTGCCATGAAATACAATATCTTACCATTTATAATACAATAATATATATTTTTGGAATTTATTTTTGTTGAATATTTATATATGTTAATTTTGTAGGAGGACATTGAAATATTTTGCAAAAGATATTGTCACGTAAAATATGGCAAGATTCTCATATATCTTACCATGGATAATAGATTGTAACATTAATTTTTTTTTTTGGACAATATTTTGCTAGCCAAAATATGTTGTCACTGAAATAGCATATTATTCCCAAAAAATCTTGTCATGAAATACAATATCTTACTATGTATAATACAATAATAGATATTTTTGGAAATTTTTTTGTAGAATATTTATATATGCTAATTTTGTAGGAGGATATTGAAATATTTTGTAAAAGATATTGTCACGTAAAAGATGGCAAGATTCCCAAAGAATCTTGTCATCCAATACCATATCTTACCATGGATAATAGATTGTAAAATTAATTTTTTTTGGACAAGATTTTACTACCTAAAATATATTGTCACTGAAATAGCATATTATTCCAAAAAATATTGTCATAAAATACAATATCTTACCATGTATAATACAATAATAGATATTTTTGGAATTTATTTTTGCAGAATATTTATATATGCTAATTTTGTAGGAGGATGTTGAAATATTTTGCAAAAGACATTGTCACGTAAAAGATGGCAATATTTTCAA
Organism: Ballota nigra; assembly: GCA_947034835.1. NCBI lineage: Eukaryota > Viridiplantae > Streptophyta > Magnoliopsida > Lamiales > Lamiaceae > Ballota > Ballota nigra. The sequence goes on along the minus strand of OX344721.1, from coordinate 116,924,714 downwards.
AGAATCTTGCCATCCAATATCATATCTTAACATGGATAACAAATTGTAATTTTTTTTTTTTTGTACAAGATTTTACTACCCAAAAGATATTGTCACCAAAATAGCATTATTCCCAAAAAAAATTGTCATGATATACAATATCTTACCATGTATAATACTATGTCACATAAGGTTAGCATTTTTTTTTTATATATAAAATACATGTATACATGACATGTTTAGGAGGAAATTGAATTTTTTTAAATAATTCGAATTGTCGCTTAAATGTAATTCTTAGGGTTGGATTTTTTCATTATAAATACCTGCAAAATTGAATTTGAAACTGTAAAATATAGATATTATTTTGTAGTAGGATTTCGAATATTTTCAACAATTTCAATTTTTTAACTCTTTTTTCGTTTTTTTTTTTTTTTGCAAAATATCTGTAAATGTGAAATGTCCAGGTGGAAAATTAAAAAAAGAAAAAAGATTGGCGCCTAAGGGTTAATTCTTATTGTTGAATTGTGTATTATACATACCAACCATTAATCAATTGTTCCCACACAAACATCTACACAATATTTTATTTTAATTATGACATCATTTTTGTCAAATATTACTTTTAGATCTGTAGGATTCTATCTTTAGAGTTGAACTTTTGCCGATTTTTATTTTATCTTCATATCATGGGGGAAAATTGGGCATACAAGTATACAAAAACAGTAATTTCAAGAAATATTGTGTTATACTCCCTCCGTCCCGCTATTATGTTCCCATTGCACTATTCACTTTCCTTCAAACTTGTTTAAATTACATCTCATTCCACTAATGATTATATAGAAAAATATATTCGATTTGTTTTATTGACTTAAAATGAATAATATGTCATTTTTGAAAAAAATATTTTATCAATTTAAATATAACAAATCGAGTCTCACATTAAAAGTCAACAAAAGTCAAACGGGAACATAATAGCGGGACTGAGGTAGTCCTACTTTGAGATTAAATGTGTGAATTAGTTAATTTTTTTCAAATTTAATATTTATTCATGTTTAGTATTTATTATTATTTGTTGAATTATAATTACAATTTTAAAATTATATCAAAATTACAAGATATTTTTAAAAAAATTAATATTTATAACTTGAAATAATAATAATAAATATTTTTTTCAGTCCGCGAAATTCGCGGGGTACATACTAGTTGTTGTATAAAAAATTGAATTCAAATTAATGATTATTCTGATGAAATTATTGATACTCCTGGTCAAATATTTGATACTATAAAACAGTTTCATGATAAGTTTATAATGAACAATTTTCAAATAAAATTTACTCAGATACTAAATATTGATATACTGCATAGATATTTTATTATTATGAGACACTTGTTGATGATCGTTTCTAATCTCAATGATTAGTGACTGTTTTCGTTGGTTAATTAATCATCAAACAATTACGTGTGATTGATCACTAAACGTAATTAGTGAATACGAAATTTTAGGTTTAGGTTTGGTTTGAGACGTTTATAAGATTACGTGATAAAATCGATCGTAAGATAAACGAGCTGCTTTTGGTTCGTAAACGAAGTTTGGACGTGTATAATAATTTGTGCTTATTTTATTAGCTGAAAAAATCTAAGTATTTATAGACATTTGCCTAGCAGGAGGTGTCGTGACTTTTGGCCTACCAGGCTTGCATGCACGACACCTGGCATTTGACTAAGTTGACCTTATCTAAACTAAATTATATCCTTATCTTGTTGGACTTGCTCGCAGTCAAGAGTTGTTCGTCATATTTGACTTGTCCTTGAGGAGTCTTTAGTCTGATTCTGTTGGTATCCTGTCTCACTTAGCTGTTGTTTTGGTATTGGGGTCGGATCTGGTCGGCGAGATGCTAATTGAGCTTATCATGTAGCTTTTGATCTGATTTTATTCGCCTATCCGTCCTGGTGTTGCATGCAGGTTCTGCTCGCCAGATATCTTGAGTTAATTTCGTTTTAATCTTTACGTGTTTTGTGCTAATCCTGGTCGCCCAAGTGTTGATTCTGCTCGCCTATCAACAATTGCCCCCTTGCCGATCAATAAATTGTGAAGATGATGAACGAGCACTTTTTGGGTTGGCAACTTCTAAGTGTCATTGGTGCGAGTAGGAATGTCGAGGGGGCGAGCAAGTTTTCACGGGCGGACAACATTGGTCGAGCAGACTTGGGCTGGTGACGGTTGGGATCCCAAGGCCTGGGTACGGCTCGAGGTGTGACGTGGGCGGAATGATTGCTGCCGCCCACGCGCACGTGATCCCGAGGTGACGCACCTTCCCGCTTTGTCGGGCAGGTGCTGCACGCGCTCAAAAATTGCACTTCAGTCCTTCAACTCTTTAACTTGCTCGCCCGGAACCCCGTTTTTCCAGAGAGTATTTAAGGAAAAAATTCGCGATTTTTTGTCATTTTCACTGTTTATCAAGCGCGAATTTCTCCTTCTTCCCCTTTCAAACTTCCGGCGTACGTTTCCAGTTCCTGGCGACCTTTAAACGACTTCGAGGCAGTTTCTCCTTTGCTTTCTTCTTCTCTTTCTTCTTTTCTTGTGTTGTGTGCGTTCTAATTCCACAAAAATCCCTACTCCGCCGTGGAAAGTTCTAAACCGCTGAGTTCTCCCTCGTCGGAATCTGTAAACATTCAAATTATTTACCTTCACTTACTGGATGTCGTCGCATTCTGAGACCGGATCTTTCCCTCCCCGAATCCCCGAAAAACGGCCCGTCGAAGAGAAACCTCTCATTGTAAACCTGGAGTCCGATCCCGAGGCGGCTTCGGTCGCACGCTCCGTTAACTCTGGAGCTCGTCCCTTTGGGGAAAGAGAAGAGCGAGCAAATCCTGCTCGCCAGCTCTTGGAGGAAACGAGCTCGGATCTTCATGAGGACGAGGACGAGGAGGTTGAGGTACTTCAGCCAGTGAACCTCGACGAACTAACCTGGGCATACCTTAAGGACATCCAATTCCCCATGCCCAAGCTGATTGAGCATCAAGTTCCGGTCGCAGTTGCTCGCCGTATAGAATGGGGCGAGTATGAAAGGGAGCACTCAGACCGGTTTGCCATTTCTGCTCGCGGGGTACTGATTAGGCGTGAAATTGTTATGTTTTGGTGCCCGATTTGCTCATGTTTTGAGTGTTTTCGATTAGTATTTGGAGTCAAATGAGTATCATTTTTATAAACTTATTAATTTGTCTCTTTGGTTTTCATATATGGATAGAGGGCGAAAAGAGGAGTTCGTAGGACTTTGAATCGGCCAAAACGGACTCCCGGTTGAGGAGATATGAAGATTTTACGAACGAGTGCACAGCAGCCAGCGCTCGAGCGTTTTGCTCGAGCGACCAAAAACTTACAGAACAGTTTCAGCGCTCGAGCGAATCACTCGAGCGGAACCGCTCGAGCGTTTTGCTCGAGCAACCACGTATTTTCGCCTCCGGATGCGTATTTTCGGCCCATTAACTCCCGTTTCGACCCGGTGCCTATATATACCTCTTCCAAACACGTTTTGAAGGATCCCCGACTTTTAGAAATAATTTTAGACTTAGTTTTTGGAGAGGAAGAAGAGGAACAAGCTTTACTTTTACGTTGTTGAGGTTTTTCATACGAATTTTAGTTTCTTTTCAATTCTTAGTTTCTTTTCATTAGTTCGTTACTTTGAGCACGTTTAAATTTCGTTTTTATCAATTCAATTTCAGTTCTTCGTATTTATTTTCTTTTAAAACCCTAGTTCATGTTTCTTATTTTCTTCGTTCAATTCAATATGTTTATGTTCGTAGTTTCTTCGTTTGCTTTTATGTTTGTTACAACCATGTCCAGCTAAAACCCTTGCATGCTTAGGTTAGGATGAACTCGTAGAAGTAGGATGTGGGTACATAATTAGGGTAGTTTGTGACGTTAGTTTTAATTCTCTTAGTTAATGAATTCTTATAATTAATCTTAACTCTACCTTTGAATTTAGTACGAAAGTGTTAGAGAGAGGACGACCGCATCACTCAATAACAATTAGTAGTCTTAACGAGAAGATTTAGGAAAGGTTAATTCATCTACCGGTTTAGCGAAGGAGGACGACCGCATCACCTTAGTTAAATTAGGGTCTCATTAATTGAGCACAATCCATTAACTTGTTAGTGGATTAGTGAAGTCGAGTGTTAGGGTAAAGTATTAGGGTTTAGAATCTTGAGATTTCACATTGCATTCTTATACTTAGGTTAATTCTTGTTTGTCACAGTTATTTTGATTATGTACCTGCTCCGTTAGTATACGTAGGGATTCCTATCCTAAGCATCACCATCTCTCATTAGAACACAACCCTTAGTTAATTTAATTGCTTTAGTATTTTAGTTTACTTAGTTTATTTCAGTCTTTTAATTAATCTTTCCAAAAACCCAAAAACATCACACTCATATTAATTACGACGCGTAGATCTTCAGGGATCTATTCGCATATACACCATCCCTTGGGTTCGATAATACTTGGTCCCTATACTTGCCCATACTACAGTGAACCCGTACTCTTGCGGGGTAGCTACTAGTAGAAAGCTAGTGTAGTTCGCTTCAAGTCAATGGCGCCGTTGCCGGGGATGGCGTTGTATGCTTTTGAATAGGACTTGTAGATAGCTTAGTAGTTAGTAGTGGGTGATTTAATTTCTGTTTTTATTTTTATTTTTACTCAATTGGGCAGTTGCGTTTTGATCCTTCTGCTAGTGTGTCAGGTTTATGAAAACACGCTCACAAGGCAATACGAGCGAAGAGAGATTACCTGCAGATCCTGAGACAATAGCTAGAAGGAACCGAGCCTTCTTGAGAAGGATGAACGCTGCCGACTTAGGAAAGGAACCAATGGATATAAATAATGAGTTGGACGATGCTGCCAACGATTTCAATCAGGCAGTAGACCGAGTTGATGGCTCTGGAGGGAGTGGTGGTCAGAATCAAGACCAGTTCGTGGATAGTCAGAGCCAGAACCCGGATACACGAAACATAGGGAATCCAGCTCAGAACCTTGTCCATAATCCTCCTAACAACCCTGCTTACCCACAAAACCCAAATAACCCTTTTAACAACCCAGTATACCAACATTACCCATACCCACCTTATCCTTACCCACCATATCCATATCATCCACCCCCAGTCTACAACCAACCACCTGTTTACCAACCACCACCCCAACAAGTACCAGTACCTGCTGCTAATCCTCAACACGTTCCTCAGAACGTAGATCATAATATGGCGATTAGAGGGAGGTTTGCAGCGCAGCCACAACGGTACTATGATGGAGTGGCTTTACCTCCAGTTGAGGCAAACAACTTCTCGATATCACCGGGGATTTTAAAGCTGCTGACCGAGAATCAGTTCAAAGGAGTGATAGGGAAGGAGAATCCTCACACTCACTTGAGGAGTTTTCTCATGATAGCCTCAACATTCAATTATAATGGCATGTCTGAAGATGCCAAGAGGCTTAGGCTGTTTCCATTCTCATTGACGGGAATAGCTAAGGAGTGGTACGATAATACGCTCCTGCGGGGAGGTATTACCACTTGGGCCGAGCTCGAGCGTCTGTTCCTCGAGCGATTCTACCCTCCATCTAGGACGATCAAGGCTAGAATTGAGATCTCGTCCTTTCGCCAGAAGTCTGGAGAGGACCTACGTCAAGCGTGGGAGAGATACTCAAACATGCTGATTGAGTGCCCGCAGCACGGGTACAATGAGGGGGATATTATGGCATTCTTCTATAGTGGTGCCAACAAAACGGGGCAAGACCATTTAGACGCTTGTGCGGGCGGAGCATTCTTGAACCAAGGCATAGAGAGGTGTAGGGAGATCGTTGACAACATTGTCACGAATACCGGTGCTTGGAGTGGAGATGCAGATTTTCAGAGAGTGCATCAGGTTGAAGAGGGAGAAGGAACGAGAAGGCTACTGATGGCCATGATGGAGAAGATCAACAACCTCGAGTTGGGGAAGAGTTTGGGTGGAGAGCATGCAGTAGAGAATGAGAGAGTAGACCAACCAAGTGGGCAGCAAGAGGTAGCCAATTACATGGGAGGTCCGTATTACAATCAGAATGGCTACCAAGGTGGTAATCAGTATGGAAGACCTTCTTATGGTCAACCATTTGTACCTCCAGGCCCTCAGCCACTTCAAAATCAATGGAGGAACACACAAGGGTATCAAGGAGGCCAGCAGCCTCCTCAAAACACATGGAGGAAGAATGATAATTTTTCTTATGCTAACCCAAAAGCTGGTGTTACTGTTCCTGCAGGTGTTGATCCGGGGTCTAAACCTCCTGGTGGAGAAGGCGGTGCATCAACCGAGGAGATGTTGAGAGCGATCCTTCAGAAAGTGGAGGAAGGGAGCAAGCGGTTGTCATCCTTGGAGTACGATGTGAAGGAGTTGCATAAGAAGGGTGATCATCGTGATCAAGAGCTCCAGAAGATGAATGTTGAGTGGACTAGAACTCAACAAGAGAACAATCGAAGGTTCACTTCTTTAGAGCTCCAGATGAGCCAAATTGCAAAATCAGTGAATAGAATGCCGGAGGGGAACTCGAAAGAGCATTGCAAGGCGATCCAGCTTAGAAGTGGAACCAACTATGAAGGTCCTCAGATGCCTGCTGAGAAGGGGATTGAAAGTGAAGGGATTGAGAAGCATAGAGATATGGATGAGTCCCAGAAGGGCAAGGAAAGTGAGGAGGTTGAGAGAGTTCCTAAGTGGAAAAAGGCAAAGGAAGCAAGGGATAAAGTGAAAGAAACAGAAAGAGATGAATGGGGGTACCCAAATCTGTGATACCCGTCCCGTATCCACAACGCTTCATGAAAAAGAAGCTTGATGAGAAATTCGCTAAGTTCCTTGATGTTTTTAAACAATTGCATATTAATATTCCTTTTTATGATGCTTTGGAACAGATGCCGCACTATGCGAAGTTTTTGAAGGACTTGATTGCGAAAAGACGGCGAGTGGATGAGCCGAAGTTGGTGCAGCTGAACCACGAGGTGAGTGCATTAGTGCACAAGGCGCTCCCACCGAAGCTGAAGGATCCCGGGAGCTTCACCATTCTTTGTGATATTGGGAACGGGATCAAGAAGGGAGCGTTGTGCGATCTCGGGGCGAGCATTAATCTCATGCCCCTGTCGCTTTTCAAGAAGTTGGAAGGTGTTGAACTTCAACCCACAATGATGACGCTTCAACTTGCCGACCGGTCTATTACTAGACCTCAAGGTGTGGTTGAAGACGTTCTAGTGAGAGTTGGAGATCACATTTTTCCAGCAGACTTTGTAGTGCTAGAGATGGAGGAAGATGAGCACGTGCCCCTGATCTTGGGAAGACCGTTCTTACCTACGGCGGGGATGGTGTTAGATGTGGCAAACAGGAAGATTACGCTGAAGGTTGATGATCAAGAAGTGAAGATCTCCCTATATGAAGCCATGAAACACCCGAGGGAGGATGAGAGCTTGTATTGCATGGATGCAATTGATCCTCGTGTTGAAGACACACATTCTCTCCCTAAACCCTCTCATATTCATGATTTTGTTGGTCCTTCACCTGTTGAGTTAACCCATGAGCATTATGTTCTTGATTATTTTTATAGGGATAAAGTGAAGAAGTTGAAGGATGAAGAGGTGAAAAGAGTGGACGTGGTCCCGTTAGAAGGGAAAGGAGGAGTTAAAAGGAAAAAGTCCAAATTCAAGAAATTGTTTAGTAAGACTCCTCCAGATAGAGGCAAGAAGGAGTTGAGACCCATAACACTTGGGGATGAGAAGAAAGCAAAGGAACTCATGATGGTGGGGCATCAAAGAAAGGAGTTCAAACACCACTCTTATGAGAGTGGGGGAGGTAAATTTGAGTATGATGTCCCATAAGCTTCTTTGAGCTAGGTCCGGCATGAGGACCTTAAAAATAGCGCTGAATGGGAGGCAACCCATTTTTTATTTGCTTTTGAGTGTTTTTAGTTATTTTCCTTTTATGTTACTAGGATGTTGTTGAGTCGTATGTTTAACCTCGTATTTGAGTAAGTTGCTTGTAGGCTTGTCTCTAAAGGAGTAAAGGTATCAAAGAAGTGGAGATTGAAGGAACCAACTTGAGACAAGGGAATGTGCAAAGCTATTGAGAGAAATTGAATTATTTGGTTGAGGTAACCCACAACCCCAAACTTAGACCTCTAGCAAGGTCGAAGTTTGGGGGGGTGGAGTTTTTTATTTGTTTTATGTTACATTGCACATGCATGCACGCCCTTATCTTTGAGTTGAGTTTGATTGATTATTGGTTTGTTGAGATACTCCTTGGGGTGATTTTGATTTGACTCGCTATTGCATATTTCATGCCTATCAATCATCTTATGCTTGTTGATTGCTATCTTTGAGTATGATTTGATGAGTAGAGTGAGTAGTAAGAGTGAGTTAGAAATTCTTTTGTGTGAGTGTTTGAGTTTGAGCTGATTTGAGAAAGAACTTGTATGCTTGTGAATTTTTCTTTTGAGTACTTGTGTGATGAGAGTGAGAATGCACTAGGACTAGCATGGATGTGAAAGCCGTGAGCTTTTGAGCCTTACGAGATTTAAATGCATGATTTAATCTCTTCGTTTTGTGAGTGAATCATCACCTTAGAGGATGCTAGAACTTGTGTGTGCTCTTGCTTCTTGATTGTGTCTAGTTTGATATGCCGAATAGGATCTTAGGCCATCTTTGATTTTATTGAGTCACTTAGCCAAAATTTTCCTTACCAATGACATTGATCCCTTGTTAGCCCCTTTGAGCCTAAAGCCTATTTTATTTGCTAGCACATATGAACACTATTCCAATTCCTAAGCCTTTTTGTCCCAATTTGAGTGGAAAATAGGAAAGTGTGAATATGAAGGGAGTGAATTGAGTTGAAAAAGGAAAATGTTGTTTGTTGAGTGAATATGAGAAGAAGGTGTGATGAAGTTTTGAGATGTGGGAAAAAGAGAAAGAAAATTGAGAATGAGCAAAAAGAAAAAAATGAGCTCATGTGTTTGTGCGAAAAAAAAAGAGAAAAAAAAGTGATTGAAAAAAAAAAGTGAAAGAGTGAGAAAGAAAAAATTTGAAGTGTTGAGAGTATGGAGTTGAAAGGGTGTTGATTGAAAATGCTTGAAGTAGTCTGTTCCTAATCTCGAAGTGCCAAAGTTTGATTTTCTATTCTCCATTCACTTTAGTCACTTTACCTTATATTGTTATCCCACCTGTCCAAAGAGCCTACATTACAACCTTGAGAAAAGTCCTTTTTGATTCGGCATTGATTTCTTGAGTATGGTCGGAGTTGAGAGTGCTTACAAGCCTATGGCTGCCGATATGTGGGATTGATTGTTTGAGTGAGTCCCTTGATCATTGTTATACACTTGTGAGGGAGTGAAACACATCGTTGAGTGCACATCCATGTTTGATCTTGGTGGGTCTTGTTGTTGTTGCATGAGTATGATGAAGGAAGGTGAGTGAGTATACGTGTGATTGATCTTTGAAGCTCGAGTTCATTTGCTTGCATGATTTGATTCGTTGACTCATTCCTAACAATTTCACTTGACTTATTATTTCGTTGCTTGAGGACAAGCAACATGGTAAGTTTGGGGGGGGTTGATTAGGCGTGAAATTGTTATGTTTTGGTGCCCGATTTGCTCATGTTTTGAGTGTTTTCGATTAGTGTTTGGAGTCAAATGAGTATCATTTTTATAAACTTATTAATTTGTCTCTTTGGTTTTCATAGATGGATAGAGGGCGAAAAGAGGAGTTCGTAGGACTTTGAATCGGCCAAAACGGACTCCCGGTTGAGGAGATATGAAGATTTTACGAACGAGTGCACAGCAGCCAGCGCTCGAGCGTTTTGCTCGAGCGACCAAAAACTTACAGAACAGTTTCAGCGCTCGAGCGAATCACTCGAGCGGAACCGCTCGAGCGTTTTGCTCGAGCAACCACGTATTTTCGCCTCCGGATGCGTATTTTCGGCCCATTAACTCCCGTTTCGACCCGGTGCCTATATATACCTCTTCCAAACACGTTTTGAAGGATCCCCGACTTTTAGAAATAATTTTAGACTTAGTTTTTGGAGAGGAAGAAGAGGAACAAGCTTTACTTTTACGTTGTTGAGGTTTTTCATACGAATTTTAGTTTCTTTTCAATTCTTAGTTTCTTTTCATTAGTTCGTTACTTTGAGCACGTTTAAATTTCGTTTTTATCAATTCAATTTCAGTTCTTCGTATTTATTTTCTTTTAAAACCCTAGTTCATGTTTCTTATTTTCTTCGTTCAATTCAATATGTTTATGTTCGTAGTTTCTTCGTTTGCTTTTATGTTTGTTACAACCATGTCCAGCTAAAACCCTTGCATGCTTAGGTTAGGATGAACTCGTAGAAGTAGGATGTGGGTACATAATTAGGGTAGTTTGTGACGTTAGTTTTAATTCTCTTAGTTAATGAATTCTTATAATTAATCTTAACTCTACCTTTGAATTTAGTACGAAAGTGTTAGAGAGAGGACGACCGCATCACTCAATAACAATTAGTAGTCTTAACGAGAAGATTTAGGAAAGGTTAATTCATCTACCGGTTTAGCGAAGGAGGACGACCGCATCACCTTAGTTAAATTAGGGTCTCATTAATTGAGCACAATCCATTAACTTGTTAGTGGATTAGTGAAGTCGAGTGTTAGGGTAAAGTATTAGGGTTTAGAATCTTGAGCTTTCACATTGCATTCTTATACTTAGGTTAATTCTTGTTTGTCACAGTTATTTTGATTATGTACCTGCTCCGTTAGTATACGTAGGGATTCCTATCCTAAGCATCACCATCTCTCATTAGAACACAACCCTTAGTTAATTTAATTGCTTTAGTATTTTAGTTTACTTAGTTTATTTCAGTCTTTTAATTAATCTTTCCAAAAACCCAAAAACATCACACTCATATTAATTACGACGCGTAGATCTTCAGGGATCTATTCGCATATACACCATCCCTTGGGTTCGATAATACTTGGTCCCTATACTTGCCCATACTACAGTGAACCCGTACTCTTGCGGGGTAGCTACTAGTAGAAGCTAGTAAAATCGCTTCAAGTCAATTGAAGCGACTACACTAACTTCTACTAGTAGCTACCCCGCAAGAGTACGGGTTCACTGTAGTATGGGCAAGTATAGGGACCAAGTATTATCGAACCCAAGAGATGGTGTATATGCGAACAGATCCCTGAAGATCTACGCGTCGTAGTTAATATGAGTGTAATGTTTTTGGGTTTTTGAAAGATTAATTAAAAGACTAAATTAAACTAAGTAAACTAAAATACTAAAGCAGACGAATTAACTAAGGGTTGGATTCAAATATGGGAGGGTGATGCTTAGGATAGGAATCCCTACGTATACTAACGGAGCAGGTACATAATCAAAATAACTGTGACACACAAGAATTAACCTAAGTCTAAGAATGCAAGGTGAAAGCTCAAGATTCTAAACCCTAATACTTTACCCTAACACTCGACTTCACGAATCTACTAACAAGTTACTAGATTGTGCTTAACTAATGAGACCCTAATTTAACTAAGGTGATGCGGTCGTCCTCCTTCGCTAAACCGGTAGATGAATTAACCTTTCCTAAACTCTCTCGTTAAGTCTACTCGTTGTTAAAGAGTGATACGGTCGTCCTCTCTCTAACACCTTTCGAACGAAATTCAAGAGTGAAATCTAGATTAATTTTAAGAATTCATTAACTAAGAGAATTAAATCCTAACGTCACAAGTTACTCTAATTACATACCCACAACCTACTTCTACGAGTTCATCCTACCCTAAGCATGCAAGGGTTTTAGCTAGATATAGTTTTAACGTAAACAATAGAAATTAAACAAGTGACGAACATGAACATGGTAATGAAAACGAAGAAAAGATCGAACATAAACTAGGGCTTTAAGAAATAAAAGAATACTGAAATTAATTGGCAAAACGAGGTCTCAACGTATTTAAGAACAAAAGTTATTAAGAATCGAAACTCAAACGTGAAATCGTAAAGTGAATTCGTAAGCAAAAACCTCAAAACCGTAAATCTATAGCTCGCTCGTCTATTCTCTTCCTTCCCCGGCAACGGCGCCATTGACTTGAAGCGATTTTACTAGCTTCTACTAGTAGCTACCCCGCAAGAGTACGGGTTCACTGTAGTATGGGCAAGTATAGGGACCAAGTATTATCGAACCCAAGGGATGGTGTATATGCAAATAGATCCCTGAAGATCTACACGTCGTAGTTAATATGAGTGTATGTTTTTGGATTTTTTAGAAAGATTAATTAAAACTAAAATAAACTAATTAAACTAAAATACTAAAGCAGACGAATTAACTAAGGGTTGGATTCAAATAAGAGATGGTGATGCTTAGGATAGGAATCCCTACGTATACTAACGGAGCAGGTACATAATCAAAGTAATCGTGACAAACAAGAATTAACCTAAGTAAAAGATCGTAGAATGAAAGCTCAAGATTTCTTACCCTAATACTTTATCCTAGCAATCGACTTCACTAATCCACTAACAAGTTAATGAATTGTGCTTAATTAATGAGACCCTAATTTAACTAAGGTGATGCGGTCGTCCTCCTTCGCTAAACCGGTAGATGAATTAAACTTTCCTAAACCTTCTCGTGAAGACTACTAATTGTTATTGAGTGATGCGGTCGTCCTCTCTCTAACACTTTCGTACTAAATTCAAAGGTAGAGTTAAGATTAATGACTTGAAGCAAACTACACTAGCTTCTACTAGTAGCTACCCCGCAAGAGAACGGGTTCACTGTAGTATGGGCAAGTATAGGGACCAAGTATTATCGAACCCAAGGGATGGTATATATGCGAATAGATCCCTGAAGATCTACGCGTCGTAGTTAATATGAGTGAAATGTTTTTTTGGTTTTTTGAAAAGAGAAAATTAAACTAAACTAAATTATCCTATGAATGCAAAAGGAAAATTAAACTAAGTATCTAAGGTGTATATGCAAGTATGAGATGGTGATGCTTAGGATAGGAATCCCTACGTATACTAACGGAGCAGGTACATAATCAAAATAACCGTGACAAACAAGAATTAACCTAAGTAAAAGAATGCAAGGTGAAAGCTCAAGATTCTAAACCCTAATACTTTACCCTAACACTCGACTTCACTAATCCACTAATAAGTTAATGGATTGTGCTCAATTAATGAGACCCTAATTTAACTAAGGTGATGCGGTCGTCCTCCTTCGCTAAACCGGTAAATGAATTAACCTTTCCTAAACCTTCTCGTTAAGACTACTAATTGTTATCGAGTGATGCGGTCGTCCTCTCTCTAACACTTTCGTACGAAATTCAAAGGTAGAGTTAAGATTAATTATAAGAATTCATTAATTAAGAGAATTAAAACTAACGTCACGAATTACTCTAATTACGTACCCACAACCTACTTCTACGAGTTCATCCTAACCTAAGCACGCAAGGGTTTTAGCCGGACATGGTCATAACAAAAATAAAAGCAATAGAAGAAACAACGAACAAAAACATAATGAATTGAACGAAGAAAATACGAAACATGAACTAGGGTTTAAAAAGAAATAAATATGAAGAACTGAAATTGAATTAACTAAAACGAAATTAAAAGCGTTTAAAGGAACGAACTAATGAAAAGAAACTACGAATTCGTATGAAAAACCTCAACAAAGCATAAATAAAGCTTGCTCGTCTCCTTCCTCTCCAAAAACTAAGTCTACAATTATTTCTAAAAGTTGGGGATCTTCAAAACGTGTTTGGACGAGATATATATAGGCACGGGTCGAAACGGGAGTTAACGGGCCGAAAATACGAATCCGGAGGCAAAAGTATAGGGGCGCTCGAGCAAAACGCTCGAGCGGTCCCGCTCGAGCAGTGTAGCTCGAATGGTGCATTCGCTCGAGCGGTCGCGCTCGAGCTGCTCGAGCGCTGAAATGACACTGTTACTTTTGGGCGCTCGAGCAATTCGCTCGAGCGGTGGCGCTCGAGCTGCTCGAGCGCAAGAATGGTTCTGTATGTTTGCGCGCTCGAGTAAGGCGCTCGAGCGGTGGCGCTCGAGCAATGCGCTCGAGTGACCTCTAATCCTTCCAAATGATACTTTTCCTCGTCCGCACTAATACCAATCGTATTTCTTCAATATCTTCTCATCCGGGCATCCGTTTGAGTCGATTCAAAGTCCTACGAACTCCGTTTTTCGTCCTCTATTCACCTATGAGCATCAAAGAGACAAATTTATCAATGTATAGAAATAATGCTCAATTGACTCTAAATACTCTATAAACTCGACCAAAACTAGGGCGTTTCTAGCTACGAATCATGACAATTTCACGCCTAATCAACCCCCCCAAACTTACCATATTGCTTGTCCCCAAGCAATGAAATAATAAGTCAAGTGAAATTGTTAGGAATGAGTAGGAAAAATCAATCATGCAAGCTAATGAATTCAAGCTTCAAAAGTCAATCACCCGTATACTCACTCAATTCATTTTATCGTACTCATGCAACAATAATAAGAAACACCAAGATCAAGCATGGATGTGCACTCAACGATGTGTTTAACTCCCTCACAAGTGTATAACAATGATAAAGGGACTCACTCAATCAATCAATCACACAAATTGGCAGCCATAGGCTTGTAAATGCTCTCAACTTCGACCATACTCTAGAAATCAATGCCGAATCAAAAAGGACTTTCAAAAGGTTGTAATGTAGGCTCTTTGGACAGGTGGGATAACAATATGGTAAAGTGACTCAAGTGAATGGAGAATAGAAATTCAAAACTTCGGTACTTCGAGATTAAAAACGATCTACTTCAAACATATTCAATCACTACACTTTCGCTTTCAATTCTCTCAACACTTCAATTTTTTTCTTTCTCTCTTTTTCACTTTTTCAATCACTTCATCATTTTTTTCTTTTTCGCACAACACATGAGCTCATTTTTCATTGACTTGAAGCGATTATACTAGCTTCTACTAGTAGCTTCCCCGCAAGAGTACGGGTTCACTGTAGTATGGGCAAGTATAGGGACCAAGTATTATCGAACCCAAGGGATGGTATGTATGCGAATAGATCCCTGAAGATCTACGTGTCGTAGTTAATATGAGTGTGATGTTTTTGGGTTTTTGAAAAATTAATTAAAAGACTAAAATAAACTAAGTAAACTAAAGAATGAAAAAGAACGAATTAACTACGGGTTGTTTTCTAATGAGAGATGGTGATGCTTAGGATAGGAATCCCTACGTATACTAACGGAGCAGGTACATAATCAAAGTAATCGTGACAAACAAGAATTAACCTAAGTAAAAGATCGTAGAATGAAAGCTCAAGATTTCTCACCCTAATACTTTATCCTAGCAATCAACTTCACTAATCCACTAACAAGTTAATAGATAGCGCTTAATTAATGAGACCCTAATTTAACTAAGGTGATGCGGTCGTCCTCCTTCGCTAAACCGGTAGATGAATTAACCTTTACTAAACCTTCTCGTTAAGACTACTAATTGTTATTGAGTGATGCGGTCGTCCTCTCTCTAACACTTTCGTACGAAATTCAAAGGTAGAGTTAAGATTAATTATATGAATTCATTAATTAAGAGAATTAAAACTAACGTCACCAATTACCTTAATTACGTACCCACATCCTACTTCTACGAGTTCATCCTAACCCAAGCATGCAAGGGTTTTAGCCGGACATGGTTATAACAAAAATAAAAGCAATAGAAGAAACAACGAACAAAAACATAATGAATTGAACGAAGAAAATAAGAAACATGAACTAGGGTTTTAAAATAAAATAATTCTAAGAACTGAAATTTAATTAACTAAAACGAAGTTCAAAGCGTTTAAAGTAATCAAGCTAATGAAAAGAAACTAAGAAACGAAAAGAAAACTAAGAATTCGTATGAAAAACCTCAACAACGTAAAAGTAAAGCTTGCTCGTTCTTCTCCTCTTCCTCTCTCTAAAAATTAAGTCTAAAGTGATTTCTAAAGTTGGGGATCTTTTCAAAACGTGTTTGGACGAGATATATATAGGCACGGGTCGAAACGGGAGTTAACGGGCCGAAAATACGAATCCGGAGGCAAAAGTATAGGGGCGCTCGAGCAAAACGCTCGAGCGGTCCCGCTCGAGCAGTGTAGCTCGAATGGTGCATTCGCTCGAGCGGTCGCGCTCGAGCTGCTCGAGCGCTGAAATGACACTGTTACTTTTGGGCGCTCGAGTGATTCGCTCGAGCGGTGGCGCTCGAGCTGCTCGAGCGCAAGAATGGTTCTGTATGTTTGCGCGCTCGAGTAAGGCGCTCGAGCGGTGGCGCTCGAGCAATGCGCTCGAGTGATCTCTAATCCTTCCAAATGATACTTTTCCTCGTCCGCACTAATACCAATCGTATTTCTTCAATATCTTCTCATCCGGGCATCCGTTTGAGTCGATTCAAAGTCCTACGAACTCCGTTTTTCGTCCTCTCTTCACCTATGAGCATCAAAGAGACAAATTTATCAATGTATAGAAATAATGCTCAATTGACTCTAAATACTCTATAAACTCGACCAAAACTAGGGCGTTTCTAGCTACGAATCATGACAATTTCACGCCTAATCAATTAATTATAAGAATTCATTAACTAAGAGAATTAAAACTAACGTCACAAACTACCCTAATTATGTACCCACATCCTACTTCTACGAGTTCATCCTAACCTAAGCATGCAAGGGTTTTAGCTGGACATGGTTGTAACAAACATAAAAGCAAACGAAGAAACTACGAACATAAACATATTGAATTGAACGAAGAAAATAAGAAACATGAACTAGGATTTTAAAAGAAAATAAATACGAAGAACTGAAATTGAATTGATAAAAACGAAATTTAAACGTGCTCAAAGTAACGAACTAATGAAAAGAAACTAAGAATTGAAAAGAAACTAAAATTCGTATGAAAAACCTCAACAACGTAAAAGTAAAGCTTGTTCCTCTTCTTCCTCTCCAAAAACTAAGTCTAAAATTATTTCTAAAAGTCGGGGATCCTTCAAAACGTGTTTGGAAGAGGTATATATAGGCACCGGGTCGAAACGGGAGTTAATGGGCCGAAAATACGCATCCGGAGGCGAAAATACGTGGTTGCTCGAGCAAAACGCTCGAGCGGTTCCGCTCGAGTGATTCGCTCGAGCGCTGAAACTGTTCTGTAAGTTTTTGGTCGCTCGAGCAAAACGCTCGAGCGCTGGCTGCTGTGCACTCGTTCGTAAAATCTTCATATCTCCTCAACCGGGAGTCCGTTTTGGCCGATTCAAAGTCCTACGAACTCCTCTTTTCGCCCTCTATCCATCTATGAAAACCAAAGAGACAAATTAATAAGTTTATAAAAATGATACTCATTTGACTCCAAACACTAATCGAAAACACTCAAAACATGAGCAAATCGGGCACCAAAACATAACAATTTCACGCCTAATCAGGTACGAAAGCTCAAGGCGACCGAGTTCGCTGCGAGATGTATTGTGTCCGCAATCACTGAGGAGGACCTGCCCAAGATTCGGAGGGATTATAAGATTTTCTTCGACATCCCGATGTATGCTCCCTTGGTGGATGACAGAGCTGATCGCCCACCGCGCGGATTGACGGCGATCAACCTCGCCACCTTAAATGCCGGAGTTTCCCTGCCGTTGCATCCTCTGGTCGGCCAATTCTTAAAAGATGTGAACCTGGCCATCACCCAACTTACTCCTGTTGGGTGGATAAATCTGATGGCTCTGATGGTCATATTCGCCCTAGAAGGATACCCCAATAAGTTATCCGCCGAGGAGGTTTGCTATCTGATGACGATCACGGGCTGCACCGGGAAAGAAACGGGTTGGCATTATCTAAAGGCGCGACCAGGCCAGAAACTGGTGGAGGACATCCCCGGAAAGGTACGGGATTGGAAGCATGACTGGTTTTGGATTGGAGGAGACTGGCGTGCTTCTGCTCGCCCTTCTGGGGGTCTTGTCCGGATTGAGACCCCGGCAGAGTTTAGGGAATTAAAGCGTGAGTCTTACCTCTTCTATAATTTTGAAGTGGTTTGACTAATTTTAATTCTCTTTTTGTTTTGTTTCAGGTCCCAAGAACTTGGGGTGGCGAACTGTCAAGAATAGCATCAGCGACCAATTTTTGTTCGCCGCGTGTCTGATCGCTCTTCGTCGCCGAGAAGATCGCAGTATTGGCCATCTCTTCTCTGAGGACACACTACGTGTTGCCCACCTCACAACTTATCCTCACCATCTTGAAGCTCAAGCTCCCGTTCCGGAGGGTAAGTATTTTTTTCTTGTTGGGCGAACAGATCTGTTCGAAATTACACTTGAAGTTACCTGACTTATTTTACACTTCTCTTGCAGACCAGCTCATCACCGTCGCCATTCATCCTTCCTTCTACGAGCTCGACAATCGTGTCTGGGAGATGCCGATAAAGAGAGGTCATAAGAAGTCGGATCCCCTCTCCAAGATTATTGCCCTTGCGGCTCAAGGTGGAAAATGCGACCCCAGACAAGCTGGGGGGTCGAGCTCGGCGCAGCTGCCTACACCGGTGGCCAGTCCGCCCAAGACTTTAGCTCCGAGGGCGAAGAGGCTTCTTCGCGAAGACGGCACTCCCGTCTCTGACTCTGAAAAGGCGGCCAAACGAGCAAAAACTGCTCAGGAAAAGGTGACTGTAGCTGTCCGGCCATCTGAGGGCGACAACGAGCAAACTCCCTCAGTGGAGCGCCCCGCCGAGCAAGCTTTGGTCGCCACTGCTCGCGAAGGATCTGGTCCTTCATCCGACCCCACCTATCTTGGTTGGGACAAGGGTCGTCTTGACAGGTACGTCTCTCCTCGCCCAGGACACTTAGCTTTTTTTTTTACTAACTGGGGATTTCTTTCCAGTTACTTGCCCGAGCAGTACCCTGGGCGGTCTAACCTGGTGCACCGGTTCGCCTGCTCAAAGGTCGCACCTCTGAAGTCGTTGCCCACAGCTGGACTAAGGAGCTGAACGAGACCGTAAAGACACAAGCGCCTCGTGACAACGACCGTCTGTGTCTCGTCGAGGCGGGCAATACCTTGGCGGCTGTGCAGTGTCTGGTCGACCAGGTTGAGGATCTCGAGAAAGATTCGCACCAGCATGCGGCTACTGTCAGCCGTATTGCCAAGGAGCGAGATGATGCAAAGGCAGAAGCGAAAAGAATCGTTGCCGACCTGGAGAACAAAGCCAAGGCCCACCAAATCAGCGAGCAACGTGCTCTGGACCTGCACGTCAAGGTCTCGGAGGAGCTTAAGGTCAAGATGGCCGAGGTCGAGCAGATGCGAGCAGAACTTGCTCGCACTCAACAACAGAAGGAGGTCGCGGAGAAATTCGCGACCGAGGCAACAGCCAAAATTGCTGACCTCGAAGCCCAGCTCGCCCACTCCATTACTCAAGAGGAACTTATTCCCAAGATGGAGGTGAGCTCAATCCTGGGTTATGTGACAGGCTATGCCGAGAGCATTCGAATTGCTCATGAGTTTAAGGCTGCCTCTGTTGTTGAAGAGATCGGCAAGGAGCTCTGCAACTTTGTCGAATCAAACCCTCCAGCCCCGGGCACAACTCTCCAGATTGGTGACCTGCCTGACTACGGGGTCAAGCTTGACTTCATTGGCCCCGATATCATTATCACAAGTCCTCCCGAAGACGAGGAAGAAGAGGAGGGCGATGTTGTCGTGGGCGAGCAGATCCAGCCCGCCGATCAAAGTGAGAGAGCTCTCCAAGAGCGAGTTGATGTCGAGGGGCTTATCGCCGAACTGACTCAAGTGGTCCCAGTTGACCCTGCTCTCGCTGGCTCTCCTCTGGAAGATCCTAAAGATGATAACATTCCCCCTCCTGCCGGGCAAGGATCTTAGCGGACAGGATTAGTTAGGGCCTTGTACTTTTTCTTTCTTTTTTTGTTGTTGTTCGCTTTTCTTCTGTAATTTTTTGGGCGATCAAGCCTTGTCTTTAATGAGACTATTTTGCACATTTGCTCGTCTTATTTACTTTACATTAATTGTTCTTTGCATTTTTATCCATGCTTCAACAATCTTAATGTAGTTGGGTCTTGTTCCTTAAGAACTTTTTGGCCTTAGAATTTGATGGGCTTTTGGCCTTAGGCTATGTTCATTTAAAAATGAACAACCTTTAATGGGCTTGGTTGTATAATCAACTTGCGCCTTGAGCTTGCATTTCTGCTTGAACGAACAACTTAACATTAAACAAACATTAAAAAATTACAAGTATTAAACGCGACCAAGAATGTAAACCTGTACTAACTAGGTTGGACCTGCTCGACAAGAATAATGTCAAACTTCCAACCATTAAAAAACATAATTTACATCAAGAGTTAAAGTTGCTCGACCACTATACATCTTGTCAAGGCATCTTTAAACTCTCAAGAGGGAACTAAACTATACAAGAGGCTGGCGTTCTAGACCGCGACTAAACTTGACCTAATTCAACTCTGTTCGACCACTTATACTTGGTGAAAATTTCAAAAAATTAGGCAAGTTTTTGGATCCATCTTGTTCCTCTGCCAATCTAGCTCTCCCAGTGGACTTGGTAGTTCGCCCATCTCAACTTCACTTTCTCATGAGGCAAGACTGCTCGCCTACTGAAAGTACTTCCTTAAGTTAGCTGCATTCCAGGAATATTAGGCCGAGTTTCCATCCAAGTCTTCTATGTCATATGCTCCATTGGGTAACCTGTCTGTTACCCTGTATGGGCCCTCCCAAGTCGGGCCAAATATGCCTGGAGGTGGGGCAAGCCTCTTTCTCAAAACAAGGTCACCAACTTCGAACTTTCTTATCTTAACTTGGGAATTGTAGTAACGATCTGCTCTTTGTTTGTACGTAGCATTTTTTAGCTCGGCATGTAATCTTTTTTCTTCGAGAAGATCAGTTTCTGTGGCTAGAGCAGAGTGGTTTGCTTGCTCATCGAAGCTGGTCGTCCTGACTGTGTTGGTCTTTAACTCAATTGGTATCACAGCCTCTGTTATGAAAGCCATTGCAAAAGGTGTTTCTCCGGTGCTTGACCTGGGAGAAACTCTATATGCCCACAAGACCTCCGGGAGTTCTTCTGACCAACTACTTTTGCTTTCTGCCAGACGTATTTTCAATGTATGCTTGATGATCTTGTTTACCGCTTCAACTTGTCCATTTGACTGGGGATGATAGGGAGTCAAATAGTGTTTCCTAATCCCCCACTTTACACAGAAGTCTCTCAACTCATTTCCGTCGAACTGCGGGCCATTATCTGTCACAATGGTTCTTGGGACCCCAAAACGACAGATAATATTCTGCCATATGAAGTTGATCATGTTTTGCTGTGTGATCTTTACCATGGCCTTTGCTTCTGCCCACTTTGTATAATAATCGACTGCTATGACGGCAAATCGAACATTTCCAACTCCTGCCGGGAAGGGACCAATATATTCTATTCCCCATCTTGTAAATGGCCATGGACTATAAACCGATACAAGCTCCTGGGCCGGGACATAAATACTTGGAGCAAAAATCTGACACTGGTGGCAAGCTTTGGCTAACTGGATTGCATCTTTTCGTAAGGTTGGCCAATAATAACCTTGCCTTATAGTTTTGTAGGCCAAAGCTTGCCCCCCAGTGTGACTTCCACAAACTCCAGAATGTATATCCTCCAAGACTGTCCTTCCTTGCCCCCTAGACAAACACTTGAGTAGTGGAGTGAAAAGCCTCTTTTGTAAAGTTGTTCATCTACCAGAGTATATCTGGTTGCTTGTTTCTTGATTCTTGATTCTTGATTCTTACAGCCTCAAATGAGTTGCTTGGCAGCTCCCCGTCTTTCAAGTATTTGGCTATAGGAGTTCTCCAATCATCATCTTTGTTTTGTTCAACTACTTGGTTTACTTCGTAGTCCATTGTTGATGGTTGGACTTTTTTGGTAATGACAATGTCCGTCAGATCTGCTGGCCCATCGCTTGTTGCTAATCTTGCTAGGGCATCAGCTTGTGTATTTTTCGTTTGAGGTATCTGCTGGATAAACACTTGGTCTAGCAGAGATACCAAGTGAGCAACTATTCGTTGATACTCGATCATTTGCTCGTCTCTGGCCTCATATTCACCTTGTACTTGGCTTACAATGAGTTGAGAGTCTCCAAAAATCTGTAGTCGTCTTACTCCGACAGCTAATGATAGGTGAAGACCTGCAATGAGGGCCTCATATTCAGCTTCATTGTTGGTGGCCATGAACTCGAATCTGACTGCTGAAGTGAATACTTGCCGGTCGGGACCGATGAGCACTATCCCTGCCCCCGAGGCCAGATTTGTTGACGAACTGTCCACATAAAGATGCCATGGGTGATATAGCCCTCTCGTTGGATTTTGAAGGAAGGTTAATTCGACTATAAAGTCGGCTAATGCTTGTCCCTTAATCGCAGTTCGAGGTGCATACATCACGCCAAACTGGCTTATCTCTATGGACCATTTTAAAAGACGGCCAGCGGTGTCGGGTCGGTGTAGTATTTGTTTGAGTGGGAAAGTTGTCAATACTTCGACTTGATGATCAAAGAAGTATGGTCTTAACTTCCTGACACTCATGACGAGAGCATATGCTAGCTTTTCGGTTGGTGAGTATTTCACCTCAGCATCATGCAAGGCCTGGCTGACATAGTAAATTGGCAGGTGAAACTTGCCTTCTGCCCGAACTAACACCGAACTTATGGCAGTGTCAGACGCTGCCAGGTATAAATATAACTTTTCGCCGGGAATTGGTTTTGACTGAATTTTTACATCTCCCAGATATTCCTTAAGTTGATCAAAAGCTTTCTGGCAGCTTCCCGTCCAAGCAAAGTTGCCCTTTTTGATGGCCTCAAAAAATGGACGGCACTTGTCTCCCGACCGTGATATGAACCTGTTTAAAGCGGCTAAGCAACCGATTAACCTTTGCACTTCCTTAACCGAGCGTGGTGGTTCCATATCGACGATCGCTTTCACCTCTGCTGGATTAGCTTCGATTCCTCGCTTACTGACCAGATGGCCCAAGAACTTCCCGGAATGTACTCCAAAACTACTTTTCTTTGGATTTAACTTCATATTGTATTTCCGGAGTATGTCGAACACCTGGGAAAGATGATGGAGGTGATCTTCCTTCCATGTACTTTTCACGACTATGTCATCGACATACACTTCCATCGTTTCCCCAATATGTTCGTCGAACATTTTGTTGACCAGCCTCTGGTAGGTTGCTCCAGCATTGATTAGACCAAACGACATCCTCTTCCAGCATAGTAGATTTTTGTTAGTATAGAAAACCGTGTTTTCTTGGTCATCTGTGTAACGCCCCGAACCCAGAATATATTAATTATATTGGATTCGAAGTGTTATTGTGATCAAAAGTTCGAATTATAAATTTTTTGAAAGGAATATAACTGAATTGGGAGAGAGAAGTTTCATGCAGCGGATAAGTGGGAAGGAATATTATAACGTAAGTGTATTTGCATATATATAAAGATGGATAGAGGGTTCTGTATCTTCAGAATAATACACACTGAGTTTGGATAACTTAAACACACGGAAAGAGTATCGCCTTGCATGACAGTAGCGATAACATTTATTCGGTAAATAGAAATAGTAGGCATCGTGGTATTAGTAGTAATATTTTAAGCAGTTGGGAGACTTTGTGTCTTCTGTGTCACTGTCCTTGCTCCCCATAATTGTAATCTGCAAGGGGTTAGGAAAAGGGGGCGTGAGAATTGAATTATCACTTATGGGTGATTGCAACATCATGGGATTGGTAAATCCGAAATATATTAAGTTATACTCATTGATAAAAAGTTTATTTTATTTAAACAGTTGACGTATATAAAAGATTATAAAAATTTAAACGGCAGTTAAGCATATTTCGCATGGTATAAATGAAATAACACAAGTTGATTCACATTAGGGCAAAGCCCAAAGTCATATCACGTATTATCACAAACTGACAAACCATAAACGTACGACAATTCCACTTCCAACAAAGTTACTCTTTTCAACTCCAACAAATCAACAAAGTTACTCTTTTCAACTCCAACCAAAACTTACTTCATCCAATCACACAAGCTCACATCATCCAACCTTATAACATCCCTCAAAATAAGCAAGTATCAATGGCCTTCTTCCCAGTGCGTCAAACGACAGCTGACCGGGGACCAGATCTACTTGATCAACAACCTTGATTCCGAGGGCGTCCCCGACAGCAGCCCCGGAGGTCGAATTTAAAAATCGATCCCGACTCCGTACATACTGACTCTCCACAAAACTGACTCAATAAACTTTACAAAGAATAATACTTGACTGATAACTGAACTGATTCATGCTCACGTAAGGTGTTTACTCATGCAGTGATGATCGACTTACAAAACAACAGGCATTATATAACATATATAGTTATATCACATAATACAAACAGTTATATAGATAGGTGTTACATTTATGTTGGATTAGGTATTTTTGATTTGATTTAATCGAGTTCAGGAAATACCGGCACGACGTTATTATTAGCAGATCAATCAACAGATCATCACCCACCTGATTGCTCTGCGTTTCGGGAATATTGGGTAGGCAGACAGTCGAGTCCTTCGCGCGTGTTCCGAAAAGTACAGAATCCTAATAAGGAGTATTTCGATTAAAAGATTGACTTTTGAATTTGAAAAGCTTAAGAGCGCGAAACTCGAGGATTGAGTAGGTCGTTGTCTTCAGAAAATTATTGAAAACTAAAGTTTCCAAAGGTTGATTTCAAATTGATAAGTACACCTCTTTTAAAGGGGAGGTGTATTAGGGGAGTGTATTTACTGAAATTGGTGGTGTAACAGAGGGTGTATTTACTGAAATTGGTGCTGTAACAGGGGGTGTATTTACTGAAATTGGTGGTGTAACAGGGGGTGTATTTACTGAAATTGGTGGTGTAATAGGGGGTGTATTTACTGAAATTGGTGGTGTAACAGGGGTGTATTTACTGAATTGAGTGGTGTTCTCAAAAAGGCCTTTTAAGGAAAAATATAATTATTAAACTTGGAAAATACTTAGAAAAATAAGATTATTACTTAATAAAATTAAAGAAAAGGTTATTCTTTCTTACGAATCCTAATTCTCGTTTTTAAACGAAAACTTGAATATAAAACTTTTCTTTTCTAAACTTATTAAAAGACTTTATTTTTTGTTTTCTAAAATTCTAATAGGGTTACGAGGTGAAGACGAGTTTCCCTTTGATTACGAAATTTACTCAAACATGTTTTTATCCTTGAAAAACGTCAAAACAAGGATACTATAGGATTTTGCTAATATCATCATAATACTAAAAACAATGATACTAAACATTCATAAGAATAATACTAGTCCTCTAAGTCATTACTACCATTCATCTAAAACAATAATATTTCAACATTCAATTACTAATACTAAATACTAAACTAAGAAACCAATCTTATGGTTTGTGAAAGAAATAAAACAAAGAAACAATCTATCCAAAAACTCACTTCTAAAGAGTGATACAAGTGAAACAAAACAATAATACTAAATAAGTCCATAACTAATACTAATCCATCTAACCACTAACAGTAAGTTTTCTTTCATTTCTTTTCTTGTTCTAAGCTCTAACAATTAGCAAAATAAATCCAAAATTCTACCCAAGGTAAAAACGAAGATAGAAACCTTACGAGCTTCAGTTTGAGACGTTAAACGGGCGGCCTAACGGCGTCGTTTCGAAACCCGGAAATTGTTCACGAAAATTGGGCAGCCTTACGGCGTTGTTCGGGAATTCGGAAAAATGATTTGGGCAGCCTAACGGCGTCGGTTTGAAATTCCAGAATTTTGGCGATAACAACCGGTTCAACGACGTCAAAATCGATCGGAAATTAAACAAAAAGAACGGCTACGGTTAGAAATTGAAATAGTTCGGTAATCGAAATCGAATTACACGGAAATGAATTTCGAAGTAAGAAGGAAGAAATCCATCTTACTGGAGGTGGAGGAGGAGACGGCGGCGGCGGCGGAGCTACGGCTTCGGCGGAGCGGCGGCGCTCGGTTCCAACGGAGAGAGAGAGCGAGCGACGGGAGCAGGGGAGCTCGGAGCGCGACGGCGGAGGCCTGGGCTTCGTCGCGGCGGCGTGCTCGGCGAGGCGGTGACGGCAGCGAGCGGCGAGCGGGAGGCGGCGTTGCGGCGGGAGCTCAGCGGAGGAGGGAGGCGGAGCTCGGCGCTGGGTCGCGTCCGGCCTGGGTCCACGGCGGCGTCGAACGTTGACGTGAGGGGCGAGAGGTGGCTGGACGGAGCTTCGTCGGCCGGAGGAGGAGAGGACAGCGGCAGCGAGAGGCGGAGGAAATGAGGAGGCCGAAGGGGGTGGAAGAAAAAGATTTTAGAGAGAGAGAGGAAATTTTTTGCGTGAGAAAAATGAAAGAAAAATGAGAGAAGATTTTGGCTTCTTCTATTTATACTCCCTCTTTCCAAACTTATCTACTCCTCAAATCTTATCCCAATAATTTCGATATTTTCGTTCCCAAAAAATACGGTTCAGGGATCGTTTGGTTCACGAGTGTAATCCCGATTTAGAAAATAATACAGTTTTTAAACTCAAGTAATATTTTATTGTATTTTGATTTTTCTCAATAAATTAAATGGATCGAAAATCCTTAGTTTAATTTGAATAATTAATTTCTCGTAGTCCTTTATTCGTTTGAAAGAATTCGTTTTCTTTCTTCGAATTTAGGAGTTTTATAAAAAGGGTATGTATATTTAAATACACAAATAGCACACAAAATAATTAAAATAAAAGAAACAAAGAAGAGAAAATAAAATAAAATAAAAAGGTTTCTAATTAAGAAAAGGGTACAGAACGGGACGGGGTATTACAATCTGGGTGCATTGGAATCTGGTGGTAACCTGCAAAGACATCCATGAATGTGAACATTTCGTGTCCAGCAGTACTGTCCACCAGTTGATCGATGTGCGGGAGCGGAAAGTTGTCCTTTGGGCATGCTGCATTTAGATCTGTAAAATCTATGCATAGCCTCCAGGTTCCGTTCGGCTTCCGTACCAAGACAGGATTTGCTACCCATTGTGGACACAACGCCTGTTTAATTAAGTCGTTGTCCAGTAACTTTTTGACCTCTTTCGTTTAAAGCTTGATACTTGTCAGGTCCATATTTTCGTCGTTTCTGGTGGACAGGTTTTCGGACTGGGTTGATATTCAACCTGTGACAGGCATCTTTTGGGTCAATTCCCACCATGTCAGCATGGGACCATGCGAAGACGTCTAAGTTAGCCTTCAAGAATTCCATCATGCGGGTTCTGTAAGGCTCGGGGAGTTCGGACCCGATGTAAAGTTCAAGGTCATCTCGTATGGGATCAATCTTGATGGCCTCCAATTCTTCGACCGGAGTTGCCCGTCGTTTTTGCCCCTTCCATCGAGGGTCAACTATTGGTCCTTCTGGACTTAGCTCGTCCTCGATGTTCATGGGTTCAGCACCTAACCGGGGATCAAAATCTTCCGCGAGTTTCGGGTTGGGTTTGGTCGCCATGATTGGGCTCTCATGGTTATTACTCGGACGTATACTGTCAGTTACGGGGGGTAACATTGCTTCTGGCAAGGTCTGCTCGCCGCCCTACAGCATCTGCTCGCCCAGGGGCGAGGGCTGATCGTCTACGTCCATCTTATCGTTCTGGGCCCCGAGAATGTCTTCCAAAATTGAGGGTTCATTCTCAAGTTGACTGGTTGACGCTTCCATCATAGATACTTGTCCTTGTCTTGACTGGATTTGTAGGAGACATTCTCGAGCTTTTCATTGGTCTCCTTTTACCGTGCCAACTCCACTTGCTGTTGGGAATTTTATGCAATAATGGTAAGTTGAACACGCAGCCCTGAATTCATTCAAGAAAGGTCGACCTAGGAACCCATTGTAAGTTGACTCTTGATCGACGACCAAGAAATCTACCATCCTTGCGATATTTTTCTCGGGCTCTTTGACCGTCACAAGTTGCATAGCCAAAGTTACTATTCCCAGTGGGATCGTCACAGCATTTCCAAATCCCAGAATACGATGATTTGTGTCTCTGGTGTAGCCTGCACAATCTCCCATTTGGTCAAGCGTCTTTTTGAAAAGGACATTAGTGTAGACTTCAGTATCCACCAACAGTCTATGCACTCTAGTTTCCATGATCTTGGCACATATCACAAGTGAATCGTTGTGAGGGGTCAGTACTCCTTCCAAGTCTCTGTCAGTAAAATTTAATTCCGATGTTTGCATGGCAGGCGGAATAACCCCCATTTCTTGTACATGACCGATTGCTCGCAATTCTGCTTTTCTTTTACGATTAGAAATTGGTGGTCGTCCATCAGAATAACCACCTATGGGTCCTGCAGGTTCCATCATCTGGATGTCTAAAACTGGCCCTCCGACAGGCACCTGAGCTGGTCGTCCAGCTCGATTCCGACGAGGTGCCTGTTCCTGGTCCTCCTCATCAGAATCTTCGTCTCTGTCTCTCTTGCCGAGTTGCCTTTTCACGAATTCGGATAACTTTCCCTCCTCATAAAAACGCTATAGCTGCTTCAGCAAGTCACGATATTCGCTCGTAAAGTGCCCCACACTCTGGTGGTAGGCACAATACTTGTTCTGGTTTAACTTGCTCGTATCTTGACGTATCCTACGGGGAGGTGTGAGCAATTCTTTGTCCCGGACATTATTGTAGACTGTATCAATTGATACAGTAAGAACATGGTTCAATTTATCCTTCAGCTCCGTACCTTCAGTGAATGCTTTCATGTTCTTGGGAGTTCGATAACCAGCACCGGACTTCTTTGCACCCTCTTTCTGCTCTCCTTTGTCTCCCATGTCTTTGTGCAGTGCTTCGTGCATGGAGACAAGGACTCCTGCCCGATCTCAAAACTCAGCGTAAGTCTTTGGGCATCTAAGGTGTACGTCTTTCCAGAGTTCGGTGCCTTTCTTTAGTCCTGCTAGGACGGCTACAATCTTGGTGTCCTCACTGACAGACTCCCCTTCTAATAGGACCTTGTCGAATCTTTCCAAGTACGATCGGTCCGACTCGTCATCAGTTTGTTTCAAGTCAGATAACCGATGTCTTTGGGATAGATAAGACCCGACTGTTGAGAAGTGGGACAAGAATTCTTTGCTCAGCTGAGCAAATGAGTGAATTGAAGTTGGTGGCAAAGCTGGAAACCACTTATGGACACGATCTCCCAGAGTTAAAGGAAAGTTGCGACATTGCGTTGCATCACTTGCCCCCATTGATACCATATAATTGGTATACTTCATCAGATGCACCCGAGGGTCCGCCGTGCCCTCATATTGGATACTTGCTGGAAACTGGATATTTTGTTGAATCGGGGCTTTCAGAATCACCAAAGATAGAGGTGAGACTGGAAGAGTTGTGTTTCCATATCCTCTCTGTTGATCGAGCTGGCCTTGCATGCTCTCTATGGTCTTTCTCATGGAGGCGAGCTCTTCAAAGAATCCCCCCTGACTCTGAGGCTGTCCAGCGAGCAGAGGCGCACAACCGTCTGTTCGCTCCAGTCCCTCATTGGGAGCGGGAACCCCCTGGATTGGCCTCCTAGGATTGGGCTCTGCGTTTGGGCCAAGACGACCAAAAGCTGACCTAGTCAGCCTGTCATGGACTGACTGGCGAGCAGGTGCAACAGCTGGGCGAGCTGCTCTTGCTGCGGGATGAACTTCCATGATCCCCTGGCCGTGACGACCTAATCTTTCTAGAGCACTTTGGCGTGTGCCTTGACTTACTGCCATGGCCGGATTCTAAGTTGAACCTCCCTGACTGGTGGCCTCAACGTGTTGTTTATCTTTGCCTTTGACCTTACGAGCTTGGGCACTATCTGCTTCATTTAAATTATCCCCCCTAGCCTTCTCATGTTCACGAGTCTTTGTGGGGCTATGCCTTGCTCGTACATAAGAAGGGCCATGTTGGGCTTGCTGTCTTTGTAAAGCCTGGAGCATGGCAATGGTGCGTGCCAATTCGTCTGGATTGAGAGCTAGGGCGTCTAACTCTGGTGGCATCAACTGACGAGCAACATTGGTCTGATTTTCCTGGTCATTTCTGCTCGCCCCTGCTTGCCTACCAGCTTGGGACATCCAGGAGTGTGAATTCCTTGTTATATGTTGTGAACGTTGTGTCTCTCGTGATTGAGGCATGCTCAGAGGAGGTATCGAGTATTGTTCTTGGTGTTCTTGAATTTTTCCTCAAAAGTTCAAACTTGTTCTTCAATCTTGGGGTAATCTTCCCGTATTCAATGATTCAGAGGTTCGGATACCCTCCTTCTAGCGCCAATTTGTTGATGATCGTTTCTAATCTCAATGATTAGTGGCTGTTTTCGTTGGTTAATTAATCATCAAACAATTACGTGTGATTGATCACTAGACGTAATTAGTGAATACGAAATTTTAGGTTTAGGTTTGGTTTGAGACGTTTATAAGCTTACGTGATAAATTCGATCGTAAGATAAACGAGCTACTTTTGGTTCGTAAATGAAGTTTGGACGTGTATAATAATTTGTGTTTATTCTATTAGCTGAAAAATCTAAGTATTTATAAACATTTGTCTAGCAGGAGATGTCGTGACTGTTGGCCTACCAGGCTTGCATGCACGACACCTGGCCTTTGACTAAGTTGACCTTATCTAAACTAGATTCTATCCTTATCTTGTTGGACTTGCTCGCAGTCAAGAGCTGTTCGTCATATTTGACTTGTCCTTGAGGAGTCTTTAGTCTGATTCTGTTGGTATCTTATCTCACTTAGCTGCTATTTTGGTATTGGGGTCGGATCTGGTCGGCGAGATGCTAATTGAGCTCATCATGTAGCTTTTGATCTGATTTTATTCGCCTATCCGTCCTGGTGTTGCATGCAGGTTCTGCTCGCCAGATATCTTGAGTTAATTTCATTTTAATCTTTACGTGTTTTGTGCTAATCCTGGTCGCCCAAGTGTTGATTTTGCTCGCCTATCAACAACACTCTCTTGTGAAATATTTCATATATAAAATATACCTAGAATAGACAAATATTAACAAATTCGCGGGTCGAGTCACTCCAAGTCAAAATTCGTGGATTTTAAGCGGGTGAACCTGATTTAAAAAAAAATCAATCGCACCAAACTTATTTTAGGATTTTTGCTCCCAGGTTATGTTACTATATGAGCAAATGTGTATTACTAGTCTTTACAAAATACTCTTTTCGTCCCAGAATACATTGCACAATTTACTATTCACACTATCTCAAAGACCTCTAAATTACACCTCATTCCACTAATAATTACACAAAAAAGAAATCTTTTTTTTTGTTTTATGCATTTATAGTGAACAATACACTCTCAAGAAATATTATTTTATCAATTTATATACTACAAGTCAACTCACATTCATTTTCTTTTTAAAAGTCAACTATGCAATGTGTTTTTAGACAGATGAAGTAGATTTTTGTACTTTAAACTAACAATAAGGACAAATATATATTTTTACAAGAACAAATATGTGTTTTTTAATTTATTCAACATCCTTTTAAATTTAGATTTATTGTTTCGTACATTAACACGTATTTCTCCAACAATAACATACATTTGCTCCAATGTCAATATACTTTTGCTCCAACATTAATACTAATTTGCAGTAACACGCATTTACTTTTATATTAACACACATTTGCTCTAATAGTAATACACATTTTCCCTAACATTAATACACATTTGCTCCAATAGTAACACATATTTGTATTAACACATATTTACTCTAATATTAACACATAATTAATAAAATAGTAACACATATAGTATCACCAAGGGTGCAGAAGTCGGAAAACGCTAGGCGGACGTTTCCTGGCCGCCTAGCGCCTAGACGCCTGATCCGCCTAGCCTAGCTTATTTTTTTTAAACTAAAAATATTAATGTGTTAGCTTCCAAAAAAAATATTAATGTGCTAGCTGGTTCTCGATTTGCGCATTTTAGAATCTTGACCCAGCAACAAAATCTTTAAAATAGGGTAAATACATACATACATCAGATCTGTAAAATTGAAATACATACACACAACTTCATGGAAATTAATACATATAGCAGCAAAACACCGTACATACTGTCACACACAAGTTACACCTACACATATAGCAGCAAAGGGGGCGTCGGGCGATGCGAGACGAGCAGCGGCGGCGGTCGGCAGCAGTGAGCGACGGGCGGCGGCGGTCGGCAGCGGTGAGCGCCAGCGGCGGGCGGCAGTGGACGGCGGAGAACAACCGTGAGATTCAGATCTGGGTTTTCTTTCTCTAGCTTTCTCTCTCTAGTTTTCTCGCTCTCTTCGACTTGGCCGCCTAGGCGGCGCCTAGCCCGCCTAGGCAGTGCCTGGATGAGGAAACGCCTTTTCCGGCCGATTTTGGGCAATTCGCGGCGGCGGGCGGCCGTCTAGCGCCTAGGCGGCCGCCTAGCTCATTTTTTACATCCATGAGTATCACACATTTAGTCTAATATTAAAATCGGTTTGCAGTAACACATACTTACTCTAACATTAACACACATACATGTTTGCAGTAACACATATTTCCTCCACCAATATTAATATATATTTACTCTAACAGTAACACATATTTGTTTTTTAAAGTAACATATGATTGTTCATATGGTAACATAACCTAAGATGGTGCTTTTATGTATTTGTCAAACACATCTTTATTCATTGAGCAAGACATTTGTGTTATTATTGTAATACATTTCACTACCTTACATGTGTTATTGTATGAAAAAATAATTATTTTTGTAAAATTAAATAAATATTTGTGAAAATCAATATTTGAATAGATAATAACACACATTGTGCTCCTATATAGTATGGAAAAATATTTATTTCAATAAAAAAAACACACATATTGGTGAAAAACAACATTTAGTCTAAGGCCTCGTTTGGTAGGTGAGATGGGAAAAGGGAGTGAGAAAAAGTGAGATAAAAAATATGGTGGGACCCTCAAGATAAAATGAGAAAAGATATTTAATATGGTGTT
This sequence comes from Ballota nigra, assembly GCA_947034835.1. Classification (NCBI taxonomy): domain Eukaryota; kingdom Viridiplantae; phylum Streptophyta; class Magnoliopsida; order Lamiales; family Lamiaceae; genus Ballota; species Ballota nigra. The sequence continues at coordinate 116,891,689 of OX344721.1, read as the reverse complement.
TGGTAGGGTGTAAATAAAATAGTATGAATTCAAATGATTTGTTTGGTAGAGGATATAATTCATATGAAAATGTGAAAATTACTAATTTACCCTTTAATAATTTATACGAAAATGTTATAATTTGTTATCTCTAATTCTAATAAAACACTGAACACTCTAAATTAAACATTAAAATAACTTTAATTTAACAAAATCACCGACTTTTATTTTATTAAATTTGAAAAACAACAAAATCAATTATTAAAAAATAGAAAGTAGTATTTATCTTCCAAATTAGAGCATAATTTCCAAAACCCTTCTCCACCAAATTAACCCACCGCCTCTGCTAGTCTGCTTGCAGAAAGAACTCTTCATCGGTAAAAAAAAATTGCCACCGCCGCCGCACTTTTGGGCCAAAAAATCCCACCACTTCGACGACGGCACATATATTTTTCGCGGAGCCGCCGCTTCGATCTCGGCTTCCTATTTCTTCGACGGCGGCACATCTATTTTTCGGGGAGCCGCCGCTTCGATCTCGACTTCCTATTTCTTCGACGGCGGCACACCTATTTCTCGCGGCGGCGCCGCCGCGCCCTTAATTTTAATGTCGATTCTTTGTGCAATTGGTTGTTAAATGATTTTGATTTCTCTCTTTGTTTTCGATTTTTTCAAATTGCTGTTTTGGTTGCAAAATAATTAAGAAAGAGAGTTTTGAAGATGGGTAAGGGTTAAAACTGAAATTTCCACTCCTTTTCTTGATTTAGGTTGAACCATGAAAATGAATCGCGTGGTCAGGATCCGATTTGGTTTCGTGCCCTGCTGTTGAAATTGTATGGAATTGTAGGAAAGTAGGTGCTGACCGAGAAAAGGTTCGGGTAGGTGAGAAAAATTATCGAAGCTACCAAACATTAGAAACCACCTGAAACGGTTTATTTCATGGACTTTTCTGCCCTACCAAACACGGCCTAATAGTAAACACATTTTATCCTTCAGTAACATGCATTTGTCCATATAGTAACACAAACTGGCGAAAATCCTAAAACTTGACTTGCGCGAGATTTTGGGAAAAATTCACCAAATTCGATCATTTCTTGTCAAGATCCGTGTAGAGTGAAATTGGTTCATACATGAGTCATTGAAGGACATTAGTTGTTTTCATTAAAAAGTATTAGTTGTTTTCACTGAAAAGTATTATTAGTTTTCATTGAAGAGTCTTAACTTATTTTTATTAAATAACTTATACTCTTCAATAAAAACACCTAATACACTTCAATTAAAACAACTAAAGAAAAAAAAAAAAAAAAATATATATATATATATATATATATAGGCAAAGTCTCATATGCACCAAGTGCACGGTGCACTCACTCAACAGTTGATACTGTATACACTAAAAATTTAGTCTCAATTACACTGAAAAGTTAGTCTCAATTACACTGAAAAATTTACACTGAAAATTGATTTGCAATGTAAACTTTTCAGTGTAATTGAGACTAACTTTTCAGTGTATACATTATCAACTGTTGAATTAGTGCATCATACACCAAATGCACAAGAGACTTACTCATATATATATATATATATATATAATATTGATAGATAATTTAGACGATATATATGAATTATTTGGTATTTTAATCTATATATTAGATAAGTCAGAATTTATATACATGAATCCATTGTCGTCCAGTGGTTAGGATATCTGGCTTTCACCCAGGGGACCCGGGTTCAATTCCCGGCAATGGAATTTTTTTATTTTTGATTTCATATTTTATGCATAAATTTGATAGTGTTATTCTCCTTCGACTTGACTTAGCTCTTTGTATTTTGTAGGTTTCATATTTTTATGCATAAATTTGATAGTGTTATTCTCCTTCGACTTGACTTAGCTCATTATATTTAGTATTTTGTATTAGACTGTGTTTATATCATTGAAGATGAGCTTTTAAAGTTTTAAAATTTTGTACATGAATGAAATGTTATTTTTATTTTTTGAAGCCATAAAAAATATTAGCGGCAAGAAACACAAATATGAGTTTCATATTTTTATGCATAAATTTGATAGTGTTATTCTCCCTCGATTTGACTTAGCTCATTAGATTTAGTATTTTGTATTAGACTGTGTTTATATCATTGAAGATGAGCTTTTAAAGTTTTAAAATTTTATTATGAACAAAATGTTATTTTTATTTTTTTCAGCCATAAAAGATATATTAGCGGCAAGAAATACAAATATGATCGAGAAGATCTTCCACAACAATTGAAGGACTCGATCCAAATATAAATAATTGTCATAAGACATATTATTGTATGCACCGTGCAACTCAAGTGTATTTTTAAAAAGTTATCATTATTATGACTGAGAAGTTATGTTGCACAGGTGCGGGAGCGATACAATACATGTATAGGGATACAATTTTTTTAAAATTTCAGGATGTGATATGATTCCTCAAGGATACGACTGTTTATCAATATTTTATCATGTATAACATCTAAAAACATATAAATTATAGAAATTTCTAAATCAAATGTATGTAATTCACATTTTCTCTGACTTAAAACTTAAGCATATTCAATAATTTAATATAATTCAGTAACAAAATATCAATTCAAGTTCCATTAGTCCAATACATACGTCGTAATAGTGATTTCAATAAAAAAAAAAAACGAGTGTCACATTTTTTATTTAAATTATATTACATAATAATATTCAATGGAAATAATATATTTAATGCTTCACAAGTAGGATTCGACATATTGAGAGTCGGATTCGCAGATTCATGAATCACACCTCTTGTAGGGTGTGAGTGCGAATTTGATACTGCATTATGATATTTTAAGAAGAATTTGTGCATCACCTTTGTTATTATTGAAAAATTATTCCTTACTAAATGCACTTTTCAATAATAATAGAGATATTATTTCACAGTACACTTGGTACATAAGAGACTTATAAGATTTAGTTTTTAAGTAACTTATAAGTTGTTATAGTGTTTAACTAATACAACTTATAAGATTGGTGATAAATTATAATAAATATTTTTTAAATTTTAATATAAAAGAATTTTTTTATATTTTTTTAAATTGAGGTAGGGGTGGATCGTGGGATAGTTCCAGGGTGGGGTGGGTGGTTGGGATGGAGCAGAGTTGATAGAAAGTTAAGTTTGGAAATCTCAATTAATCTTTTACAGCTTATAAATTGTTAGGAGCTTATTTTATGATCTTATAAGCTGTTAAATATTTTATTTTTTCAAACACATCAACGGTGCTCGTAAGTTTTTAGACAACTTATAATCTTAGTTAAACACCCTCTTACTCATAATGACAAGAAGGCGTACCTAACTTATGTGTTATAGAATTTGACATTAGTGACTTATAATATAGTACTCCTTCCGTCCCGGAGGAACTTGCCAGGTTTCCTAATCGGGACGTCCCGAAGGAACTTGCACGCCACCAAAATGGCAAGTTTTATACCACTACAATTGCAAAAATGCCACTCACTTATTGACTTTTTTTAGATTAACATGTTACAATTAATCCTAAACATAATCTAATTAAAACTAACCCAGCCCAAATAATAAATCCAGCCCAACTGATTAAATCCAACCCAATAAACACACCCCACTAAAAACACAAAATCTGTAACATTATTTACTCTCTCTCTCTCTCTCGAAACATCTCTGCTTCTCATCTAGAAAACCCTAGTCCCCACTACAAAGTCTCTTCATCACTCGAAGAGGCGCCGATCTGGTTGACGAGCGCCGCCGCCGATCTGGTTGAAGAGCGTCGCCGTCGATCTTCGATCTTTGGAGCGACACCGTCGATCTGGTTGAAAGTGCCACCGTCGATCTTTGGAGCGGCGTACTCAAGAAATCTGGTTGAAGGAGCGGCGCCGTTGATCTGGTTGAAGAGCACCGTCGTTTCATTGCTCTATTCTAAGGTGACCCTACGAATCTCAATTTCTGGTTATCTATTGGGATTTTCTTCACTTTCCCTTTCTCATCACTTTTGATTTCTCCACTTATGTCTCTGAGAGACGAGCGCCGCCGTCGATCTGGGTTGAGCGAGCGCCGCCGTCGATCTGGGTTGAGCGAGCGCCGCCATCGATCTGGATTGAGCGAGCACAACCCTCGATCTTCAAACCATAATATATTGGCCGATCTAGACGATGTTTGCTACTGTAAATTGGTGGTGGCAGACTCTGAGGACGATTCTTATTGTGATATGTTGGTGGCCGACTCTGAGGATGTTTGTTGTTGTAATATGGTGGTGGCCGACTCTGAGGATGACGGGGAGCTTAATGAGACCCTTGTACCAGAAACATATTTTGGTGAGTCAGAGTATTTGCATGTCTTCGATGTTGATACGGCTTTGAACGAGCCCCCTCCCATTTCGCCACCATATTATGGTCCAATTCATAAGCCTGAGGTTAAGCATGATATGGAGTCATTCATCAATAAATGGGTCTCTCTTTGGTGTCCGAAATTTAGGTACTCCTTGAATTTTGGAAGTTTTTTTTTTTTAATTTTTTGCATTTTCTTTGTTATGACTTGTTAGTATGATATTCAATCCTTAATTATATGATAAATCCTGTTATGACTTGTTGATATGTGTATTGTTGATATGTAAATTGTCCATTATATGAAGAGTAGGAGACATGCAGTTGATTGAGAATGTGCACTGTTAATTTTCTTGTAGAAGTAGGAGGCATGCGGTTGAGTGAGAGTGTACACTCCTTGATTTTCTTGTTTTTATTTTTATTGAGAATGGATGATGTAGATTCGATGATTGCTGCTAGAAAATGTTGGAGTTGTGTATGTTTGCCAATTAGATTGTTAAACAAACTGTGCTTGCAAATTGCAATGATATTGGTTGTTATTGTTATATGTAGACTTGATTTTTGTTGTTTTCTTTGCCAATTGGATTGTTAAACAGATTGTGCATAATCAGAGCCTTTTTTTTTTATTAAGTGGAGTATTTGATGATGAAGATTTGATAATTGCTGCTAGGAAATGGTGGAGTTGTCAATGCTGCCTTTGCTGCATTTGGTTGATTATATAAGGGTCAACCTAGTTAGGAGACTTCTATTTGTCACCACTAGGTTGTAATCTTCCACACCAATCTGTCCATGCATGTATGTCCCTTAATAATGCCCTGTGATGAATCTTTTCTGAGGGTCAACCTAGTTAGGAGACTTCTATTTGTCACCACTAGGTTGTAATCTTCCACACCAATCTGTCCATGCATGTATGTCCCTTAATAATGCCCTGTGATGAATCTTTTCTGAGGGTCAACCTAGTTAGGAGACTTCTATTTGTCACCACTAGGTTGTAATCTTCCACACCAATCTGTCCATGCATGTATGTCCCTTAATAATGCCCTGTGATGAATCTTTTCTGAGGGTCAACCTAGTTAGGAGACTTCTATTTGTCACCACTAGGTTGTAATCTTCCACACCAATCTGTCCATGCATGTATGTCCCTTAATAATGCCCTGTGATGAATCTTTTCTGAGGGCCAGCCTAGTTAGGAGACTTCTATTTGTCACCACAAGGTTGTAATTGTCCATTATCAATCTGTTAATGCTCATTGATTCAAATGAAATGAACTTACATTGCATTGCACAAAAAGATGTTTACATATGTGATTGTTTACAACTTGATTCATCTTTTCCAAGATTGATTCAAAAACTAAACAAAAACTACATTATTCCATCTATCAAGCTGTAAACTAGCTTCAAAACTAATCCTAAGTCCTGGAAGAACTTGCACAGTTCAATCATAACCTAGATCACCCATCAAACCACTGAAATCATAAGATGTTCCTTGTACCTGTCCAATTTCAATCAGATATTGAATGCATTCCCTTACCAATTCTTCATCAACTTCTAGAGTTAGTGGCAATCTTTCTTCTCTGAGCAATTTTTCTTTGTTCATGTGGGGCACTTTGAAATCATTATTGCCCTTGGCCTTCATGATTTCAACTAGACAAGATTGTAGAGTTAAGAAAACTTTATTTAGTGACATGGCTTTCAATCCTTCATATGATGTCAACACATTAGTCACCAAATCATCCACAGTGTAAGATGCAGTGTCCACCTGCAGTGATTGAATAGCTCTAAACCAACCCAAATCATTGATGTTTGTTTCAGGAGAGTTGGGAGGTTGGCATATAAGCTGGATGTTAAATCCATCTGAGCTTGCAACTGCCCTGAACTCTAAATCATTGTTGTTTATGTGGGGCCTGGCATTATCTTGTTGAATGAATATGTCTTTGCATGCATTAGAAGGCCATTTTGCCTTAATAGCAGGAATAATCTGAAAGTATGATCAAATAAGAACAAATTAATGTCATCAGTAGGAGTAAAACTACCTATTTTGGAGACTTAATTTGAAAAAACTGTATGATGACAATAGAATCTGACAGTTTATTAAACCTGATTCAATAGACAATCCTTGATGATTACTTTTGTGATAGAATCAATGGGTTTAGTCTCCAATGTACCCCTGCTTCTATTCCTTGAGTTTCTTTGTGCTGGTACCTGTTTAGTGAAAGGGAAAATTCCAATTTTCCCATCAAATAGGAGATGTCCATCACTTGCATATTGTGGCCTAGCCACTGCACTCATGAACATCACCTTTGGGATGTATCTTTTGTTTTTGCATGACCTGTATGGTGCTATTTCCTCTGGCAATTTATACATGTGTGTAGTGGCTTGTGTCATGTAAAACCATTTCTCATCTATATGCACTACATTATGCATGCTTGAGAATTTGATGATGTTGGTAGCCCTATCCATTGCTAAGGCATTCAAGCTATACTTCAGTCTTTGTATCTTGTTGACCTCTGTGAGAGTTGGGTGCATAGCATTTGAATGTGGGATAATCTGCCTCTCCTTAATAAGTCTACCAACATGACTCTTGCTCATGGTTAGCTCTCTAGCAAGTCTTCTAATTGTGGTTCTTTTGTTGGGAGGTATGCTCATCATTTTTTTTTATCTAGTTGTAACTTGTTCTTTCCTGGACACCCTTTCTTATTTGACTTGAAGTTTATTAAAAGACCATTACTTACTTGTTGTTTTGCAGAATTCCAAATGTATTGAACTGTCCTCCTGCAAACCCCAAATGATGCAGCTGCCTCTTTCATTTTGCCATAATGAGCCACACCATTGCTGCTATTGGCCAACAGGAACTGTGCCAATCGATTTTTGTCATCACAGCTTAGATCAGGCTCTGTTCTAGTCATTTAAGACAAGGCTTAAATTCTTCTGATTTTTTATGTTGGTTCAATCTGTTTTTGGGCATTTATGGCTGATGGGGTTTTATTATTGTGTTTTAGATTTAGGAGGGAAGTTCTAATTTTAGATGAAGGGGGGGAAATTTAAAAAAAAATGGATGTAAAAGCCCTGATTTGACAGTGTAATTTGTGGGTGAACAGCCGAGAGTTTTATTTGTGTGATGTGATTTATTTATTTAATTTTAATATTCTTTTTAAATTTTAAATATCCCTCCAGTTAACTTTTGGAGGGAATAGTTAACTATTTAACCATTCTATTAATTGATAACTACATGAACTAAAAACCTACTTAAACTACATTGACTAGTCAATAAAGTAAAATTTCTTAAAAATTGTGCCCCCGGAGGGGTGCAAGTTCCTCCGGGACGGAGGGAGTAATATTTAACTCAAATAACTTATTCTCCTACATAAATTTTCTACAAATTTGGGTCAAATTATCAAAGTGTGAGAAAGTGAAAGAAGGGAATATTTAAAAGTGCAAATAGGCCCCCCATTAAAATATGTTAATGAAACTTATCAACCTGTTGGTTCTAGCTTCTCAGGCTCAGCTCTCTGCGTTTACCTTCAATTTTCTCTCTAAGCTACCGCTTATTCTCCTTCATTCTTCCACTTGTGTTGAGTACCTACTCTTTGTAAAGTTTTTTTTTTTTTGTTATAAAGTATAAAGTGATTTAGATTGAGTGTTTGAGCTATGGCTTATGCTGCTGTTGTTTCCTTTGCACAAACCCTAGATCAGATCCTCAGGCATGACCGTTATTCCATTTCTCTTCTCGAAAAGCAACAATTCGTAGCAATTCAGAGATACGCTAATTTGTTGATAGAGTTTCTCGATGAATTTCCAGAAAAAGTCCAAAATCTGGAATGGAGAATCAGAGAAGTAGCAAATGAAGCAGAAGATGCCATTGAACTACTCATGTTGGAGCAATTTCGCCCGCATCGAGGTCGACGACTTTACCATTTTCCTGATTTGGAAATTTTGATACAGAAAATTGAGTCAATCGCCGATCAAGTGATGAACAACATCAAGAGTGGTAGCTTCGCGATCGAAGACGAGCAGCAATTCAACTCACCTTCTGCTGCTTCATCTTCAAAAATTGCGCCTAATGTCATGATAGGGCTCGATGAAGATCTGATAGCGATAAAGGCTCGGCTTCGTGGAGAATCGCCTCACCTCCAAATCATCCCCATCGTTGGAATGGGAGGCATCGGTAAGACTACCCTTGCTAGAAATGCTTTTGACGATTCACTAATTATGGAGTATTTTCATATTCGTGTTTGGGTCACTGTATCACAAGATTATTGTGCACACGATGTACTTTCCGGCATTCTACTTTCTATACAAGAATTCAGCAAAGAAAAATCTCCAGAAAGAAATAAATTAGTGGAGGAAAAAGTGTACAAAAGTTTAAAGGGTAGGAGGTATCTCATTGTGATGGATGATATGTGGAGTGAAAAAGCTTGGGATGATTTGAAACAAGTGTTTCCTGATGATGGTAATGGAAGTCGAATTGTGTTAACCAGTAGGCTATCGGTTGTAGCTGCTTATCCCGACCCCTGTACCCCACTTTACGAAATGCGATTAATGAATGCTGATCAGAGTTGGGATCTGCTCAGACACAGGATGTTTGCTCAGCAAGATTGTCCTCCTGAATTGGAGAATATTGGAAAGAAGATCGCGAGTAGTTGTAAAGGATTACCCCTTGCAATTGTGCTGATTGCTGGAGTCCTATCCATGGTTGGTAAAACTCCTACTTCGTGGGGGAAAATTGCTGACAATGTAAATTCAAGTATAGCTATAAAAGATGGGCATTTGGAAAAGATACTATCCCTGAGTTACGACCACTTGCCTCATCATTTGAGGCCTTGTTTCTTGTACATGGGAGGTTTTCCTGAAGATTATGAGATCCGTGTTTCAAGACTTGTCAAGATATGGGTAGGTGAGGGCTTTTTGAGTTGTAAAAATGTGTTGAAAAGCTTGGAAGAGGAGGCAGAGGAGTATTTGGAGGATCTTGTGAAAAGAAGTCTTATTTTTGTGAGCAAGAGGAAATCTAATGGGAAAATCAAAAGTTGTAGCGTCCATGATCTCGTGCGTGATTTGTGCATAAGAAAAGCCCAAGAAGAGAAGTTTCTTCTACGTGCTGAAAGAATTCTTCCCCAAAACATGGAAAATCAGCGGCGGTTAAGTGTTGCTCATTCTGAAAATGATTGCCTTGCAAACACTAACGACTCAACAATCCATACTATTAAATGCTTCCACTGCGAGGGAATTCTAGCAGGCTCCTTAGGGAACTTTAAATTGCTCAGAGTATTGGTTGCTGAATACACTAGATTCAAGATGCTCAATCATGAATCTATCATGTTCTCTGCCCGAGCATCTGAGCTTTTTCATTTGAGGTACCTTGATTTGTACAACGGCAACAATCTTCCAGCACCTATATCAGACCTTCAGAATCTTCAAACCTTAATAATTCATGCATGGGAGACAGCAAGGGACTATCCAGATAATAAGGTATCCCTGCCATCAGGAATTTGGAGGATGCCACAATTAAGGCATCTTATCTCTTATTTCTTTGGTACCTTTCCCAGTCCAGAGGAAGGTGATCTTGCTCTAGAGAATCTGCAAACACTTTCTCTATTGACAAACTTTAGATGTACCGAAAGGGTCTTGCGAAAGATTCCAAACCTTAAAAAATTGGGGATCTTTTATTATAGATACGACCGTGTTGTTGAGTATCATCTTGAAAATCTTGTATACTTGCATCGACTAGAAAAGCTTAAAATAAAGATATATGCTGACTTTCCTTATCGGGAAAAGCTTAATCCTGTTTTTCCCAGCTCGTTGAAAAAGTTGACACTGAGTGGCCGGCGTCTTCCATGGGAAGGCTTAACGGTTGTTGGTTCTTTGCCTAACCTCGAAGTTCTTAAACTGAGAGATTTTGCTTGCAAAGGCAGCACATGGGAAACAAATGAGGGAGAATTTTCCCAACTGAAATTTCTGCTGATTGACAAGTCAGATCTCCAGCACTGGATAACTGAAAGTAGCCACTTCCCAACACTAAAGTCCCTATTGCTTCGCCGTTGTTGGTGTTTAACTGCGATTCCAGATGTTGTTGGAGAAATTCCCACACTTGAACTGATTGAGGTTGATAATGGGAAAAAATCTCTTGTGGAGTCAGCTAAAAGGATACAAGAGGAACAACAAAGCTGGGGAAACGATGGCCTTCAAGTTCATTGGGTGCACTCGTGATGTGAGGTAAATTCATGTTGTATCTCTTGAGTGAGTGGTCTTGTAAATCTTGTACAATCTTATACAGTGAAAGGTGAAGTTCTCATAGTGGATGTGATCGAACCACTCTAAAATCTTGGTGTTCTTCATTCATCTTAAGTTTTGCATGCAAAGTTCTAATTGTGTGTGTTTTAGCTTCAATCTTGTGATCATTCAAGAGGTGTTTCTTGAAGCTTTGGCCTAAGTTGCATAACACTTGATTTGCAAGTTCTTCGATGGTAATTGAAATGAGAATAAATATAGTGGAGATGATCAACAACATTATTCTCCTTCCTAAATAAAGTAATTATCTCATTTGATTACTTTTTCCTTTTCTTTATATTCATCATCCACGATCATTTTCCCATGTCACAAACAATCTCTTCTTTTGTTGATTATTTTTTCCAAATTGAAGCACAACACTAGTGAATCAACCACCATGAAGACAATAATTCAATCAAAATATCTGAATCGGTACGAAAAATTCTGAACAAGCCAACCCTAACATATACAGAGGTAAGTTGTTTCTTCATTTCTGGGTGTTCAAATATGAAGAGGTAAAACCAAATTCACTCCCTACTGCAATAAATTACCATTCATTTGACAGTGTAAGATTTCATGGACAAGCAAAATTAACATTTCAAAAAGAAAGAAATTGCCAAAATCAAACCCTTAAGCAGCAGGGTTTAATCAAAAGCTAAATACCATGAATTTGTTGGAACTGAAGGTGATGCGTAGACTTAACATGGAAATTGAGAATAGAGTTTGACTCTTGTATAAGATATTATTTCCTCGTACATTGGTGCAATACAACTCGTTGATAACCATACCCTAGATACAACGATTTTAGAACTTTAGACCGTTGCACTACAAATTGGAAGCCATCGACGAATGGCAAATGGGAATCTGGATGCAAGATCTAGAAAACTAGGATGCTTTTCGAATAGTTGTGGAATGCACTCTCTGCAGAAGGCTGCAACTTTTGAAATAGGACTAATCAAAATCGTTAGTCTCAAAAACTTAAAAGATGTGTACGTGTAAAATGCAATACGATTCATGGTCGTTGGTGGTCACGGGTAGCAGCGGCCTCGCATTCAGTCACATGTAGATGGTCGCGTCAATCACAGGAAAGAATTTCATTTTATTGTGTGCATATATTGAAAAAATGAGGAACAGTCTATGTTGGGGGCATTCCCTCCATTTTGAATATAGCCCCAATTTCCCGCTATTCATCAACTTACCAAGAATACATTTGAAATACTTTTCACAATTATAACCTGCCGCAATCCCATTCCCAAGCCAACCATACATTTAAAAGAACTATACTTTGCATCACATTTTTTTCTTCCCTGCAAAAGAAAAATAAATGCCTAAAAGTAAGAAAAGTAGATTTTATTATGTTACTCAACCTCAGTAATATTACAGTCACACAAAAAATTATCTTGACTATTTCCTCAGTTTTAAACCATCCATATCCATTATAGATGAATTATCGTACATATGTAATTTACTATACTTAATTATTTATTTTTTAGAATATAAGAACCAGCTCTACATCATTCTTTGAATATACATACATAATTTACAGTGTAGTAATAAGTATCAGGCCCCAAACGATTAAACATTAGTTGAGTAGATTTTATGTTCAATTTTGTCATTAGGTCATGAGAAAGTTCAAATGATCGTAGTGATGTAAACTGATCAAAATAAATAAAAATTAGGGTAATTTTTCAATCAATATTAAAAAGAAAAAGGGCTAAAAAAAAGCACAATTAATATCGAAAGAATCAAAATCAATAAATTAAAAATTTACAGAACCAGTTATGAATTTCGGACTAAGTTACAAGATTATTTGTAACTTTTACCTATTTAAATAAAGAGAAGGTTAATATTCACCGAAACGGTACATATTGTTAAGTTGACCGTTAATTAGTTAGAATGAGAAACGGATTGTAGTAATTATTCGTACAATGTGTTAAAATTAAAATCTATTGTCCATGAAACTACATCAACGTTTTATAAAGAAATCTCAAGTTTAATGGAGATAAATAATTTGCTCGTCTTTAACTTTTACACCTACATATATGAGATTATTATTTATTAACAATTAATACAAGAGTAGGTTTTATATGAAAACGCTTCATAATAAGTTTAACATAAAATAGTTTTAGAGTATCATTAATTTCATCAGGAGTATTAGTAAACCTGTCAGGGGTATCATTAGTCTGAGTTCAAGAAAATTTTCTTAAACTCAGACTAATGATACCCCCGATGAGATTAATGATACTCCCGATGAAATTAATAATATTTTAAAATTGTTTCATGATAAGCTTATCATAAACTATTTTCATATAATACTTTGCCTTAATATACAAATGTTGATGACCTTTTCTAACTAAGAAGATTAATGGCTGTTTTTCATCTAATGAAGATCATCAAACAAGAATCAAGATCATGGAATTAAGCTAAGTAATGCTTAAGAAATAATTTGACATGAGTTTTGCTAGTTTATTCAATTGTTCTCCCTTTTTCATGCATATGAAGGGAGTATTTATAGACATACAAAGAGGACATGTGTCACCATCTTGGTGGCTTAACCATTGGATCTTTGCCAAGTGTTAGGACACTTGTACAACATCTACACTATTGCTCATTGGATGGGTGCCAAGTGTTGAGACACTTGGACCATATCTAAGCTAGTGACTTTTGGAGTTCCCCATGTTGTACTTGGTCTTTGGCAATACTGAGATGCTTTCGATGGTGACCGGTTGCTCGTTTGTACGTCTTTGTTATATGTCATGGTCCTTTGCGTTCTGAGCTGTTCGCTCCTCGCTTGGGATTGTTTTACAATGTTGCTCGCCTCATTACGAAGCTGTTCGCCTGAGTTGATCTTGGTTTGAGCCACTTGCACAGCTGTTCTTTGCAAGGCTGTTCGCCACAATATCTTGCTTACCATGTCAGAGCTGTTTTGCAAAGTTGCTCGCCTCACAAGGCTGTCAGCTCTTTGCTAAGATGCTCGCCCTTCAAAACTGCTTGCTCCACAAGGCTGCTAGCTCCTTTACAAAGCTGTTCGCTCCACGAAGCTGCTAGCTCCTTTCGTTTATTATCCTGTTACCAAGTCTAATAATCTCTTCTGTTTATTAATCACTCAATTGTTCGCCCATCAACAATTGCCCCCTAGCTTGGTCTCATGTTGGGCATGGATTGATCAATCGGGACCAAGCTATAATTTCTTTGAAAATTGGGCGAGCAAGAATGGAACATGGATGTCTACATGGGTGAGCATCTGAGCAGTTGGGCGATCAGACGAGCATGAGAGCTCACGCGCGCGACCAGTAGCGAACGCCTTTTCGTGTCGCGACGGTTGGATTCCCTAGGCACGGAATGCGAGGCGTCGCGTCAGTCACGCGCGACCCCCAATTTGCCCATAGGGGCCTACAGAATTTTGGGGAAATTGCATTTTCGCCCCAGCCTCATCCTTATAAATAGGCGTCGACTTCTTCTTCTTTCTTCTTTCTGAATTTCTTAAATTTTCGCCATTGATAAACGCTTCGAAGCTTTCTTTCTTTGCGATTCTTGTACCTGAACCTCCTCTTGTGTCACTTTGATCTTCGTTTTCAAAGGTAATTCGTCTTGCATTTCCTTTAAATTTCGATTCCGTATACCTTTTCTTTTTCTTTCGTATTTCTCGTAACTTCGACTGTAATTCCGGCCGTGAACCGCCGTCGCGCCGCCGTTCTGTTGATTCCGTCACCGTCGTAACTCCTCCGTTGGTGTCATTATCCATATATTACCCCATACTTAGTCAAATTCTTCCATTACTTATTTCAAAATGGAGTTTTCCCCCTCAAGTTCTTCTCAATCTGGACCCGGACGAAATCCGGAAAAAAGACCCGTAGATATAGCCTCTCCGCGCAGATCTGTTCGCCAAGCGTTGGCGAACAATCCGCGCACGTTATTGGTGGATGAAGGCACGGACTCAGATGCGAGCTCCGTTGTTCGCTCGGTAGAGATGTGCGCCGTTGATCGCTCTGGCGATCAAGGAGAGATTCACCATCTTGCTCGCGAATCCGAAACGTCTTCCGACCTTGGCGAAGATTCTGCAGAAGTAGCCACGGAGATAGAGGGTTCAATCGACCTCGAGGGCGACCAAGCTGACACTGCTGGCGAGCAGCGATTTGGCGAGCAGAGAGGTCCTACGCTCACTTGGGAGTTTTTAAAGGAAATCAATTTTCCTATCTCTCAAACTACACCTGAATCTCGGATCCCGGAAGGAGTTGTTCGTGACAACGAGTGGGCGGACTATTCTGCTCGCTACTCGAAGACTTTTGCCCCCACATCGAGGGTAATTATGAAGGCTCAGGATGGGGACTATGCAGCGAGCAAGGTTGCTAGTGTATGTGTGGAGAGTGATCTGGCGAGCATCCGTGAAACGTACAAAATCCCCTACGATATTTTCATGTATGTGCCGAAGAAAGGAGAGACTGCTGATCGCCCCCTCCTGGCTGCACGGCGATCAACTTGGATGTGTTGAACACGGGTTTCCCGCTCCCCGTTCATCCGCTCATTGGCCGGTTCTTGTCCGACATGAATCTGGCGATCACTCAAATCACCCCAAATGGTTGGAGTACTCTTCTAGCCTTCATGACTCTTTTTGGTCTTGAGGGCTATAAGAATAAGATAACAACCGCGGAGATCCTTTACGCCTTGACCATTTCCGAGGACGGTGCTGGCTGGTATTACGCTAAGGCGAAGACCGGATTGAAACTCGTCGAAGGTGTTCCCAATAAGATTAAGGGTTGGCATTGCCAATTCTTCTTTATTGGTGGAGATTGGCGAGCAACTGAGGGATTCGCTGGCGGGCAGGCGCGCATCATGTCGCCTGAAGGCTTTGGAAAAATCAAACGTAGGGCTAATTTTACCTTACTAATTCATAAGTAGGACTAATTTTAATCCTTTTCGTTGTTTTGCAGGTCCGAGAAATTTGAAGTGGGGGCATCCCGATATCAGCGACGAATACCTCTTCACGTTAGCCATCATTTCTCTTCGCGACGCTGCTAGTCGCGATTTGGAACATCTATCGAAGGCTCATTGTCGCAAACTTGCTGGTTTGATTACGAGTCCTCACCATCTTGAAGCTCAAGCCGCCGTCCCAGAAGGTAACTTTTTTATTCTTGCTCGCCAATCACTCTTGCTCGCTAATCATTCTTGCTCGCCTGACCCTTGTCTTTTTCTTGCTAGATCAACGAGTCACCGTTGCCATCCCGACTGTGCCCGAGTCATACTACTTGCTCGCCAGACGAGTCAAGCAAATGACCGACGCTTCAAGAAGGAAGATGGACCCTCCTCTTGCCATCATGCGCCTCCGGGCAGGGGAGAACCCCACTGGTCGCCCAGCCGCCGGAGCTGGTCGCCGCAAGCCTGCGGCCAAAACTACCTCCTCTCCGCGGGATGTGAGGAAGGAGAAGGAGAGGGAAAGGGAGAGGGAGAAGAAAAAAGCGCCGCGGGGCGATGATGTTCGCGGCACTCATGGAGATGATCGCGCCTCAAAGCGGTCAAAGACTGTTGGAGAAGCGAGCAACATTGCTCCAAGATCCCCTACTCCGAAATCCACCTCATTGGAAGTAGTGGACGATCAGCAGGTGGTCGCCAGTTTGGTGATGACCAAGACAGGGGACAATCCCAGAGACACTTCTTACTTGGGTTGGGATCCGGTAAAAATTAAGGAGTAAGTTAATCATCCCCAACTTTCTTATTGTTCGCCGCTTAGTTCCATGTTGCTCGTTCACTAACATTTGTTTTTGTTCGTCAGGTATAACCCAACACTCTACCCCGGCCGAGGGACAACACTCCACCACCTCTCTGTGGTTAAAAATGCCCCCTCCTCGCTCCGTGACATCCCGGATCTCCCTGTTCGCCGGGCTACTGAGATGGTCCCAAGGGCCTGGACGAAATCGGCGAACACCCTTGTTGGTGGCCAATCTGCCAGCGATAATGTTCGCCTGATGGCGTACAATGCTAGCCACCAGTTGGTCCAGTCTCAGATGCTGCTCGACCAAGTCCTGGATCTTGAGCGAACAAACCGCGACTTGGGCCGTCGCGTGGAGAAGATGGATAAAGAGAGAGCCTCTGCCATCAAAGAGTGCAAGGCCGAGCATGCTAAGGAGCTGGCCTTGATGGAGAGTAAGATGGAGGCCTCCTTGGCCGGCGAGCAGAGTGCCTTGGACAAGGCTCAAAAGATGATGTTGGAGGTTCAAACTTCAGATCTGAGAGCCGAAAGGGCTGAAAAGGAGCAAGCAGACTTAGCTGCTCGCCTGCTAGTTACCGAGGAACATATCAAGAGGCTGGAGGAAGAGTGCAAGAACATGATTGACTATGAAGTCCACGAGCAGGAGGTGTTGGATAAGACCAACTTTGGGTACATTTGTGCCTTTGCCGAATGTTTGAGGTCTGTCCACTTTGCCCACGATCATAATCAAGATATTCGTGGCGCGGTGAAGGCGGATTTCATCGAGTACGTGAAGAACTACCCTCCTGCTCCTGGTTCAACTTTGTTCATCTCTGATTTAGCCGACTTGGCTTCCCTCTAGATGTATTTGGCGAGGAGGTTGACATCGCTGCCCCTACTTATGGCGGCCAGCCTGACCCTACCCCAGTGGCAACCAGCGCAGCGGCCACTGATGAAGTCTTTGAGGGGTTGCCTTCACTTCCCTTAACTCCTCTGGATGGGGCTGGTACAAGTACCCCAGGCGAGCAGACTAGTGCCCAGGCGACCAGCGCTGCAGACGCTCCTCCTCCTGCTTGAAGACTTAGTTTCTTTTTTTACAATAGGATGTTTACTCTTTCTGTATTTCTCATTCCTGTTGTAAACATCTTTTGTCTTAAAAGAAATGAAAATTTTTGCTCATCTACAAATTTGTGCTTCCTTGTTTGTCTTACTTAATTGCTCGCCTCTTTGCTTTTGCTTATGACAATTTCTAAGTGTCCCTTTTTCTCTTAAGGAAAACACTTAATAAAAAATTTAGGTTGGTCATTTGGTTCTTGTAGAACTTGACCTTTAATTGCTTGGGCCATTTTGGTCGCTTGTGGACTTGGCCTTGCATTAATGTGGGCTATTGGTCCGTTATGGACTTAGCCTTATTTTTGCTTTTAATAAGCTCTTCTATTCGTCTTATAACAGACTTGCATTTTGCAAATTTTTGGGCGAGCAACTAAGTAGTTTGGACTTGAGGCTCAAAAACTAAAATAAAGCAAGACAAAAGATAAATGTAATTCTGCTCGCCTAGTAAGATAAATGCAAATCTGCTCGCTTATAAATTTGCGCAAAAATTTCAAAAATTACAAAGGATCTATTTACAAACTTTCTAAGACTTACAAAACTTCATTGGTAGTATTTCTTGAGCAAAGTTGTATTCCAGGAGTATTGGGACGACTTGCCTTCCATGTCTTCAAGGTCGTATGTGCCGTTGTGCCACTTATTCGTCACCTTGTATGGGCCCTTCCAAGTCGGGCCGAATACTCCTGGTGGTGTTACAACTTTTCGAAGTACTAAATCCCCAACTTCGAATTCCCTTGCTTTTACTTGAGAATTGTAGTACTTCGCCGCTCTTTTCTTATAAATCACATTTTTCAATTCTGCTGTTATTCTTTTTTCTTCAAGTAAGTCCAACTCTGCTGCCATTGCGGAGTTGTTTGCTTCTTCGTCGAACGCAGTTGTTCGTTTTGTCGGGACTTTTAACTCAACCGGTATTACTGCTTCCGTCCCGAATGCCATTGTGAATGGTGTTTCGCCTGTGCTTGTTCTGTGAGATACTCGGTATGCCCATAACACTTCTGGTAGCTCTTCCGACCACTTCCCCTGTTTGTCGGCTAAGCGAATTTTCAAAATATGTTTGATTATTTTGTTCACTGCTTCTACTTGGCCGTTTGATTGGGGGTGGTACGGTGTTGAAAAATGTTTCTTCATTCCCCACTTTTCACAAAAATCTCTTATCTTTTTTCCTTCAAATTGTTTTCCGTTATCTGTCACGATCGCTTGAGGCACCCCGAAGCGGCAAACAATGTTTCTCCATATGAAGTTGATCATTTTCTCCTGTGTGATTCGCACAAGCGCTTCTGCCTCAGCCCACTTCGTGTAATAGTCTACTGCCACCACTGCGAATCGAACATTCCCCTTTCCTGGCGGAAAAGGCCCGATGAGGTCAATTCCCTACTTCGCAAATGGCCACGGACTATTGACAGAGATTAATTCGTGCGGGGGCTTGTGGATGTTCGGGGCGAACAACTGACACATGTGACAAGTTCGGGCAACTTTGATTGCGTCTTGGAGGAGGGTCGGCCAGTAATACCCTTGTCTTATGGTCTTATACGCTAATGCTCGTCCTCCAGCGTGATTTCCGCATATGCCTTCATGAATTTCTTTCAGTACTGCTTGCCCTTGCCCCCTAGCCAAGCATTTCAAAAGTGGGAGTGAAATTCCTCTCTTGTACAACTGTCCATCCATCATGGTGTATCTTGCTGCTCTCTTGACCAACTTGTTAGCTTCAGACGGGTTGTCTGGCTTTTTGTCGTTTTGCAAATACTCAATGATTGGTATCCTCCAGTCGTCTTCTTCGAAATCTTCGTTGACTTGATAGATTTTGTAATCTTCGGTTGATGGTTTGGACATTCTTGTTAGCGTCACTTCCGACAATTCTGCTGGTCCGGCGCTGGTTGCTAGCCTGGCTAATGCATCTGCTTGAGCATTATTGTCTCTTGGTATCTGTTCAATGTATATTTGTTCGAACAAAGAGGCCAAGTGAGCAACAATTTTTTGATACAAAGACATGTCTTCATCTCTTGCTTCATATTCTCCTCGGACCTGGTTGACGATCAATTGCGAATCTCCAAAGATTTGCAACCTTCGTACTCCAACTGCTAATGCTAGGCGTAACCCAACGATCACAGCTTCGTACTCTGCTTCGTTGTTCGTCGCCATGAACTCGAATCGAACAGCTGAAGTAAAAACTTGCCTATCCGGGCTTATCAAGACTATACCTGCTCCCGATGCTGTATTAGTTGACGAACCATCAACATACATGTGCCAGGGATGGTTATGTCCTCTCGTAGGATCTTGGGGGTAAGTCAGTTCGACTATAAAGTCTGCTAGGGCTTGCCCCTTGATCGCTGTTCGAGGAGCATATGAAATCCCGAACTGACTGATTTCCAAGGACCACTTTAGGAGCCGAACAGCCGTATCGGGTCTGTGCAGTATTTGCTTGAGCGGGAACGTTGTCAACACTTCCACCTGGTGGTCGAAAAAATATGGACGAAGTTTCCTGACGCTCATCACCAGCGCATATGCTAACTTCTCTGTTGGTGAGTATCTGAGTTCTGCTTCGTGTAAAGCTTGACTCACATAGTAGATGGGTAGGTGGAACTTTCCTTCTGCTCGAACGAGCACTGAGCTGATTGCCACTTCTGAAGCTGCCAGGTACAAGTATAACTTCTCCCCTGGGATTGGCTTGGCAAGAATTTTCGTGTCACTGAGATACTCTTTCAACTGCTCGAACGCTTGTTGACAGGCGTATGTCCATTGAAACTTTCCCTTCTTGATTGCCTCGAAGAACGGCCTGCACTTGTCTCCGATCTTGAGACGAACCTGCTCAAAGCTGCTAGACATCCGGTTAACCGTTGAACCTCTTTAACTGATCTGGGTGGTTGCATTTCCATGATTGCTTTCACTTTCACCGGATTTGCTTCAATTCCTCGCTGACTAACCAGATGTCCCAAGAATTTCCCAGAATGGACGCCGAAACTGCTTTTCTTGGGATTTAGCTTCATATTGTAGGTCTGAAGTATCTCAAATGTCTGAGCCAGGTGCTGTAAGTGATCTTCCTTTTTTGAGCTCTTGACAACAATGTCATCCACATATACTTCCATCGTCTTCCCGATGTGATCATCAAACATCTTGTTTACCAGTCTCTGATATGTAGCTCCAGCGTTGATTAGCCCAAACGGCATTCTCTTCCAGCATAGCAAGTTTTTGTTGGTGTAGAACGCTGTGTGCTCTTGATCATCGGGATGCATCGCGATTTGATGATATCCTGCGAATGCATCCATGAATGTGAGCAGCTCATGTCTGGCGGTGTTATCAACCAGTTGATCGATGTGAGGCAATGGGAAATTATCTTTTGGGCAGGCGGCGTTGAGATCTGTGAAATCGATGCAGAGTCTCCATGCTCCAGTCGCTTTTCTGACCAACACTGGATTCGCCACCCATTGCGGGCATAACGCTTGTTTGATTAAGTCATTATCCAGCAGCTTTTTAACCTCCACATCGAGCGCCTCGTATTTGTCGGGCCCAAATTTTCTCCTCTTCTGATGGATTGGCTTCTTCCTCGGGTCGATGTTGAGTCTGTGGCAGGCATGTTCGGGGCTGATGCCCACCATGTCTGCATGCGACCATGCGAACACATCGAGGTTTGCTTTAAGAAACTCAATCATGTTGGTTCTGTACGGCTCTGGTAGCTCGGACCCTATGAAGAGTTCTAAGCCCTCTTGGTTCGGGTCGACTTTTACAGTTTCCAACTCTTCGACCGGGGTAGCCCTTCGTTTCTGGCCTTTCCATCTAGGGTCAATAATGGGCCCCTCTGTCTTAAGCTCATCTTCGATCTCCATCGGTTCTGCCCCCAGTCGTGGCTCGATGTCTTCCGCATCAACGTTCATTGCCATTGACTGTCCATCTTCGCGTCCTTGTTCGTCCTCGTCTAACTGTGCGCTTGTGCATATCTGCTCGTTTTTGCACGGCTGTTCGTCTGCGCACATCTGCTCGTTGTTGTGCGGCTGTTCGTCTGTGCATGGCTGCTCGTTGTTGCGCGGTTGTTCGTCTGTGCATGGCTGCTCGTCGACTTCCATTATTTCAGTATCGACAGAAGTCACGGCCTCGCTATCGTCTCCGTCCTTGTCTGAGCACCTGTCCGCCATGTTGACTTGGTGATCCTGCAACTGTATCTGTAAAAGACACGCACGAGCCTTCTTCTGGTCTCCTTTGACTGTACCTGCACCCTTCTTTGTTGGGAATTTTAAACAATAATAGTACGTTGAAACAGCTGCTTTAAATTCATGCAAGAAAGGACGGCCGAGGAACCCGTTATAGGTGGACTGTTGGTCTACAACCAGGAAGTCTACCATTCTATTCATTTTCCTTTCCGGGTCCTCGATCGATACAAGCTCAACTGCCAACGTAACTATTCATAGCGGGGTGGTTACAGCATTTCCGAATCCTACAATCTTATGATCACAGTCCTTGATGTACTCAGCGCAATCTCCTAGCTGGTCCACCGTGCTCTTGAACAGGATGTTCGTATAGGAACCAGTATCGACAAGTAGACGGTGCACTTTTGTCCCCATAATATTGGCGCAAATGACCAACGAGTCATTGTGGGGAGTGAGTATCCCGTCTAAGTCTTTTTCTGAGAAAGTCAGATCCCCCGTTCGCTTGGTCAATGGATTCGCGCCTACTTCCATCACTTGATCCACCGCTCTCAGTTCCGCTTTCCTCTTTCTTTTTGACATGAGTGGTCTCCCATCAGAACAACCACCTACTGGTCCAGTGGGTTCCAGCATTAGGATTTCCGGGATATGCCTTGCTGGGGCTGCTGGGACCTTCCTTCCCCTCTTACCAACTTTACTTGGTTGGTCATCACTGTCTCCGTCATCCGAACTGGACGGTTCTGGTGCCCTTGGTCTTTTGCCTGGTTCCCTTTTCACGAATTCGGACAGCTTTCCTTCCTCATAGAACCTCCACAACTGCTTCAATAGATCTCGGCATTCGCTCGTGAAGTGGCCGATGTTCTGATGATAAGCACAGTATTTGTTCGGGTTCAGCTTTCCTCTCTCTTGCCTTATCCTCCGTGGCTCTGACAACATTTCCCTGTCTTTAACGTTGTCATACACAGCGTCCACGGACATAGTAAGGACTTGACTTAACTTTTCCTTCAACTCAGCTCCCTCATTGAACGACTTCATGTTCTTCGGAGCCTTGTAATCATTTCCTCCCGACTTCTTGCCAAACTTTTTTTGATCAGCTTTGTCTCCCATCTCCCTGTGCAGGGCCTCCTGCATTGACACGTGGATTCCTGCTTTGTGTCTGAATTCCGCGTATGTTTTCGGACAAGTCAAATGCATTTCCTTCCACAGGTCCGTCCCTTTCTTTAAACCAGCCATCACTGCCACTATTTTCGTGTCCTCACTCACCATTTCGCCCTCCAGTAAGACTTTATCAAATCTTTCCAGAAATTGCTTGTCAGACTCCTCGTCTCCCTGCCTAATATCTGCCAGACGGTGTCTGTGGGTCAAGTAGGACCCGGCAGTTGAAAAGTGAGACAGAAACTCTTTGCTTAGTTGGGCAAAAGAGTTGATGGAGCCAGGAGCCAGTGCTGAAAACCATCTGTGCGGGCCATCTCCAAGGGTGAGTGGAAAATTTCGGCATTGTGTGGCGTCGGTTGCCCCCATTGAGATCATGAAATCCGAATATTTCGTTACATGAATTCGAGGGTCCGACGTTCCCTCATACAAATTGATGGCTGGAAACTGAATCTTCTTCTAGATCGGTGCATTGAGGACAGACGGAGATAATGGTGAAGAAGGGAGAACCGTCGATCCGACACCTCTCTGAGACTCCAACTGTCTCTGCAATTCTTCGATGGCCTTTCTCATTTCCTGCAATTCATTTGGGGGAGTCCTCCCGATGGAAGGCTGTTCATCGCGATTGGGGTCAGTGACCTCTTCACGATGCAGTCCCTTGCCAACGGGACGTTTCTCCTGAGTCGTCTTTCTAGCAACATTGCTAGCTCCATTTGGCCCTAGTCGGCCAAAAGCTGACCTCCTGATTCGGTCATGCACCGATGGGCGAGCAGGATGGCGTGATCGCTCCTCGTTCCTTCGGGATGGCTCCCTCCTATTTTCATTCCTTGTTCCTAGTCTTTCCAAAGCACTTGTTCGAGAAGTACTTTTGCTTGACTCATCTGCTCGACTTGGTGATGATTCCCCTCGACTTCCCAGACGCTCGCTCAATGGAGCTTTTCCTTTATTTCTACGGACTTCCTCGCTGTCAGCCTCGTCCCGACGTACATCTTCTCTCATTTTACTTCTTTGCTCGCCTGCTCGACCCTGCTCGCCTGCTCGATTGGTCGTCACAGGTGCTCTTGACGGTCCTGCTGCTTGTCGATTCTGTAACGATTGAAGGACAGCAATCGTTTTTGCTAGTTCCTCCGGGTTTTGAGCAAGAGCTTCAACTTCCGGTGGAATCGTGTCAATAGTGACTTGTATATTCCTCTGCGAAGTTGCTCTCACCGTTCGTGCATGTCCCTCGGTGGACGAAACCCTAGTCCTCGGTTTACGACTCGGAGATATACTCGAATGTCGTTCGTCTTGTGATCTGACCATCTTGGCTATCAAAATGTATGAGATAAACAAAGGAGTGAAGTAATCTTATTCTTGCAAACACTTTTCCCAAGGGTTACTAGCCTTGTGTGTGAATATGAAGATTCAAAAACCCGAGTTCATGCACACATGCATTAAAACCCTCAAAGTGTTGTACATCTTTGTCCTAAGAATGTGCACTCTTGTTTTCCGGCAGCTGCTTCCCGGATTCCGGCGAGATTTTGCAGATTCCGATGGGAGTCTTCAACCTTTCTTCGAATTTTTCATAAACGGAGGTTCGAACCCTCCTTCTAGCGCCAATTGTTGATGATCTTTTCTAACTAAGAAGATTAATGGCTGTTTTTCATCTAATGAAGATCATCAAACAAGAATCAAGATCATGGAATTAAGCTAAGTAATGCTTAAGAAATAATTTGGCATGAGTTTTGCTAGTTTATTCAATTGTTCTCCCTTTTTCATGCATATGAAGGGAGTATTTATAGACATACAAAGAGGACATGTGTCACCATCTTGGTGGCTTAACCATTGGATCTTTGCCAAGTGTTAGGACACTTGTACAACATCTACACTATTGCTCATTGGATGGGTGTCAAGTGTTGAGACACTTGGACCATATCTAAGCTAGTGACTTTTGGAGTTCCCCATGTTGTACTTGGTCTTTGGCAATACTGAGATGCTTTCGATGGTGACCGGTTGCTCATTTGTACGTCTTTGTTAGATGTCATGGTCCTTTGCGTTCTGAGCTGTTCGCTCCTCGCTTGGGATTGTTTTACAATGTTGCTCGCCTCATTACGAAGCTGTTCGCCTGAGTTGATCTTGGTTTGAGCCACTTGCACAGCTGTTCTTTGCAAGGCTGTTCGCCACAATATCTTGCTTACCATGTCAGAGCTGTTTTGCAAAGTTGCTCGCCTCACAAGACTGTCAGCTCTTTGCTAAGATGCTCGCCCTTCAAAACTGCTTGCTCCACAAGGCTGTTAGCTTCTTTACAAAGCTGTTCGCTCCACGAAGCTGCTAGCTCCTTTCGTTTATTATCCTGTTACCAAGTCTAATAATCTCTTCTGTTTATTAATCACTCCATTGTTCGCCCATCAACAACAAACATGATCATCTACATTCAAGTGCTAGTTCCGTTTGTTTCGGTGTTATACTTTCAAAATGTCGATGCATATTTATTTGTATTTAAAACTTCTAAATTATGCTCTTTCAAAAAATAAAAAATAAAAGAACTTCTAAATTATGGAGCAATAGTTGTAATATTTTACATTCTCCCTCATACTTCATAAGTTCCAGCCTCTATGACCTAAAACAAACATATCGCAACTCAATGTTTATCCTTCCCTTTTGTTCTTGTCATGCCATATTTTGATATCTTCAACTATCCATACATACATATGAGCAAAACTAAGGAAAAACAAGGAAACGTCGAACCAAAAACTATCAATAATTGGTTTCAAACTCAATGCTAAGATCAAATGAACTAATTGACAAAGTTTGGATCCATATTAGAGAAAAATGAGACATTGTCAAATTTCAGGCTACCCACTCGTGTAATATCTAGACAAAAACTATCGCCAGTAAGATGCGTGAACGATGATGTCCTAATATAAATAATGACACGGCTTCTAAAGCAGAGAACTCATCGGAGAAGAAAGATTCATAAGATCGTCGGTCAAAGGATCCTGGGTTTTTGCAGCATGTAGTCATGAAGAAGTATAATAAAGAGCTGACAAAAATATTAGCAAGTCCCCCAGAAGAAGTCCAACAACATCGAACACAAATTTTGGAGCAAATAATCCCCAAACCTGCATTCAATAATATGAATTAATGTAGTACACAAAGATAATATAAGAACATAATTTGATAATAAAACTCGAGAATAGGATGGGGTACCATTAAATGCCGCCTTTGGATAGTGACGCATATCATTGTAAATGTGGTTGTTATGGCTGTAATGAGTCCATAGATCAGGTACATCTGAAGGACCGTTTAGAGATAGGTAATTAATTCACAGCTTGGGCTCAGTTGAACGCTTAAAAAATGAGAGTTTCAAGATATAAACTTGCCTGGCATAATCTTGAAGAAAATTCTTGTTTGTTGTGCCTCCGGGGATAATAGGATGACACAAGTAATGGAAGTCCAATTATAGGGAGAATGTGGGAAAGACCGAATGTGTCAATGGTGAGAAGGATTGCTTGACGAATAAGGTTAAATTCATCAAACCTGAAAAAGAAAAAAGTAGTTACATAATATGCACTAATCAATTATCATGCGTCTTCGTGAAAGTAGCACCTATGAATTGATATTACTCCCAAGCATGTAAGGCCAGTGATCTACCTACTTTTTACTGGCTTTGATTTCAAACCTCAAATAATATTGAAAATAAAAAAGAAGCATTTTGTTCTCACCCAACAAATGCAGCTGCATATCTGAGGCCATCAAAAGCACACCTACATAAAAAAAAAAAAAAAAAAAAAATATATATATATATATATATATATCAGAAAAACATCATGATCTCAAAAGAGGGGAACACAAGAAATAAAGGTAGACTACTAGAGGGAGAATTTCATAT
The DNA here is from genome assembly GCA_947034835.1 of Ballota nigra. Taxonomy (NCBI): domain Eukaryota; kingdom Viridiplantae; phylum Streptophyta; class Magnoliopsida; order Lamiales; family Lamiaceae; genus Ballota; species Ballota nigra. The sequence goes on along the minus strand of OX344721.1, from coordinate 116,865,153 downwards.
AGGAACCAATTTTTAGAGTCTCGATAAAGGTTATCATTATAAAAAAATGTCTCCTTTTAGGACCTAATTTTTTTTCCTCAATTCAAGACTTGATTTACTTTTTTTCTCAATTCAAGGTGCGATGGAAATATTTTTTTCCAAATCAAAGTCGTACAAGATGATAAAAAAAAGGGTGCACGTCATTTTTTGTTGTCGTCTTGCATGACTTGAATCGAAAAAAAAAATCGTCGGACCTTCAATTGAGACAAAAAGAATTAAATCAGATCTTAAATTCCTAAAAAAAAATTAAAAAAAAATTAAAAAAAAGGACAAAAAACTCGATCCTGATTTGATGCGTTTCAAAATTGAAGACCTAAACTGAGACTCAACCTAAAAATTGGGCCACACAGACCTTCTCAGGACCAAATTTAAAAATGTGCTCTTAAGTGCAGAGCATCTTACCAATGACCTGTGCTGAAAAACATGCACACAGCCAGAAGGCTCCATTGGGTTACAGGAAGGGCAAAAGAAAGTGAAGATTCAGAACATTCATTCTTAGCATCACGTGCCAATGCTGTTAACCTAATTAAACACCAACCTGTAGAAACAACGAGCCAACTTCTAATTAACAACCATCTTTACCACTTAAGAACAAATTATAAGAGAAAATAACCAATCAAAAGACAAATACGAAAGAAACTAATGCACCAAAAAATTAAAGGTTAGGCCAAGCACCTCCAATCAATAATGCCAGAACAACTAGGGGACCTTGTTTCCCGGACAAAATGATGATTGTTGGACTCCAAGCAGATAACAAGGCCAGTGCTTTAATAAGCGTACTTTCTTCCAAATTCGAAGTTCTCTCTCTAACAATCAGCTGACCTATGGCCAACATCGAGAGTTGCAGTAGTCCAGCAGCATACGTCACTTGAGGAATTAGGTTTCCCTTTATACCCCCAAGTAACATGTCCAGATTCAATAGACTACTATCTGAGGCCCAATATAAGGGTAACAGAATATAATTAAGTAAAGTTCCTGCAATAACATACTTCAAAATGCCCTGAGAAGAACAAGAAGTGATGCTCTTGTACAGAAGATATGCAATGAAAATAAGAGCTAGCATTGGCAGGACCTCAGCAACGTATAACCAAAGCTCAGAATCGTTGCCAATGCCCAGCATCTTTGAGTGATCAACCTTCAAGAACAATGAGTTCACAGCCTGCTTCAATTGCCCCAATTCAATACTGATCCTGAGCAAAGGAACCAAAAGACAAAGCACAAGTGCCTGCAGGTTCAAAACACAACTTTTATCTAAAAGCTAGAAGGGTATAAATGTCCATGCAACAAACACATCCGAAATTCAATAAATTCATGAAGCATAAAACAGCAGAAGTAAAAATGATAACAGAAACCTACTTCAAGTAGCATCATCTTCTTCATTAATGCATAACGTAATTGAAGGATTGCAGTTGTTGCTAAAAGAAAACTAGCCACTCTCCCTTCTTCCACTGCATCAAAGTAATATGGAATGAGGACAAATAGCAAGTAAACGACAGACAGAATTGGAAAAGTATCAAAATCCAATACAACTCTTACAAATAAAACTGTTAGAGAGGAAACTCCAGGCCCGTATCAGCACTACAATACAAGCAAGATTTACCCCAAAAGAATTCTTAGAATAGACAGACCAAAGAGAATGGAGTCCACAAAGCTTGTCTAGCCTTCTGATAAGGAACACATGGAGACAAAGTGAACTTAACATGATGCAGAAGCCCATGCCCATCATCTTCAAATTAAATTCTGTCCAGTTGGATCGTGCTAGTGCTGCGACACTTTGCAGAAATTTAGAGTATGCATCAATCTGCCGTTTGACTAAAGGTAATGTTGCAAAAACCCTCCGCTTTTTGTCTTGCGTAATGTTTTTCGAGGTGATTGACCAAAGCTCCTGTGCCTCTGAATAAAGCTCTGTCACATGCAGCAAATCTTTTTCCGAAAATCCAATTAGTGACAAAGATGAATAGACATCGATGTATTTCTTCACCTGCATAAGTAAATATTGAATTATAGAAAAAGTTGAGCACACTATAGATTCTTTATAAGCATAAAAGCAAAAATAATATTTCAGTATTGTGTTGCAAAACCATGTATAGTGATTACAAGTCATGTTATCTAAAAGATCCATCCACTTATGAAGAAGATTTGTAATAGCACTAATCCTCAACGAAATTTTAGAATCACATTTTCACTTAAAAAGTCTTCAGGATCTATTTTCAAGAATGTGAAGGATACGAAATATCTTGTTAAATGGATTGTGCAGAATGCACCATTTCGGCCCTAGTTACCCAGTTCACTCAAATTGAGGGTCACTCACTCAACCGCACATTCTATTATTTAGACTATGATACAAATCTATGGTCTTTTATTTATATGGACCACCAAAATTGGTGATTCAGTTTTCAGAATTAAAAAAGACTATTCTTTATATATTTGCTTGTCTTACTAACCACACTTGTGTCATCGTGTTTTTCTAGTAAAACTAATGATAGCAATGTGATGTTAATCAGATCTGGTGGTTGGGCAAACATCGAAATACCTTTTAAGTCACTGTCTGGTTTCCCTTTTGGTTAGGATCAAGATGGTTTTGCAAGAGAAAGAGAGGGGTAAAATTGGGTGGGTGGTTGAAATATAAATATCTCGCATCCACTATTGGAATATCCTTTATTCTTCTTATAATTGAAGAAGGTTTTTGTTTCTTGAATACGCATTTAAATTTCATTATATGTACTTCATGAATTGGCATGCACCTTTTAACTATACCACCACCCAAAATTGCATACCCAGCCTACTCCCCAAAGTGTTGTTCTGTGCACCTGGTAACTATGTGTCAGAGTAGGGCATACACGAGATTATAGTTAATACTCCCTTTATCCCATGCTCACTTGCCTTACTCGTCCGTCCCACAATTGTTTGCACACCCAAAAGAGGAAATATTTTCATAAACTCCACCCTCACAATATTCACATATTTACAGAAATTGTCATTATTTTTTGCCCTTTGGGCCCACAATACACTCAATCCAACCAATTTCTTCACTTTATACCGCTCAAAACTCCACTCATTACACTTTTTTCTTAAAAGTTGTGCCCACTTCACAGTGCAAACATTAGCGGGACGGAGGGAGTATTTCATAGACAAATAATGGATTATCCGAAAAGAATCATCTTTCATAACTTAATCCAATAACTGTGGATGGAAGCATGCAACATTGACTGCATTTCCTTGTGGCAATTTTATTTTCATCACTTGTGGCAATCATTAAGTGAAACAAAAAGTACATTTTCAGCCTAACAATGATCAAAGAACAGAAAAATATGGTATATAGTGAAACTCCAATTCAAGTGGTATTTCGGAACCTAAGCTTTGTTGTAGGGACCGACACTGCCAGATTTCAATCTAATTAGACAAGCAATTTTCTTCAAAAAAGAGGAAAGTTGTATGTACTTTATAATGATCAAATTCCTGGGTACTTGAAAAATACTGCATGGCAACCAAAATGATCCATTGCATCATTGAGAACAGAAGGCAACAAGGACAGCAGGGAACAGAAACTAAGAAAGAAAAGAAATGATTTCATCTTGAAAAAGAGGTGCCGAACCTTTATGCAGAAAAGATAGAGATATAAGAAAACAATAAGAATCATGTACCTGCCAAGAATTAATACAAAGTACATTGACATAGTCATGCATCCAACTGTCAGCTTCTGGTCGACTCTGATCATCACCAGTGGTTGACTTCTCTCGACTCCATGAACGACCAGCTAATGAAAAGAGCTCAGAATTCACACTCCCAATACTGAAATTAAATTAACCTTAACTAATTAAAACAGAGGTTGGGAAGTACATAACAGTGTTCCAGCAAGACTGGCATGTACTGTATAGGGTTTTTCTTTGCAAAATGTATCTAAGCATAGAGAGGAAAGTGCATAAATAAACCCGAAGCAACCGTGAAGTCAAAATACAGGAGGGAAATAGAAATTTTTCCCAGTAGGGGAGCAGAAAAACAGTGCAAAATACTGACTCAGATAAAAGAAACTCAAATGGACTAAATACTGACTCAGATAATTTCTGGCAATGTCTTCCTCAAAGAAGACTACAGAATCATCAATCATCAATTTAGTATTACACCAAAAAACAGTGAGAAAACTGGACAAGACCAAGATAAAGAACTAGCCTCCAAAGGATTATTGAACCACAAACCTTCCAAAAGGAAATGGAAGACCAAGCAGAGCAGACACAGTAGCAGCAAAGTCTAGCTGCAAAGATAGGCTAGGTTGAGTGAAAGTCATAGGACAAACTTATTATCACAAATATACAGCATCCAGCGGTGAATCAAATGTACAGACCTGTTGAATAGAGTTAACACAAATTCGCCTCCCTTGCTGTAAATAACAACAGATCATTTCAGCAAGAATTTGAATGTTTTTAACTAGAATGATGTTTATAGATATTGGAAACTGATATTTGACAAGGAGAAAACATATAATGCACTCCTTATACCAAAAGTGTGTAAAAATTGAGTAGTAAAACCGATTGGGATTGCTTATATAATAGACAATGACATTAGGACCATCTGAATCAGAGGAAAGCTTTTGGGTGTTCAATATGTACTCAAAGTAACAGGTAAAAATATTAATGCACAAGCACAGTCAAGTCTACGCACACAAGTATATTCTGAGTCATCAAGATACCCATGTAGAGCCTAAAAAGCATTGTGTAAGGTTGAATTCTATTTGAGTGGTATTTATATAATAGTGAATACATTGGAGATAGGGGTTCTTTTCTTTCACTTATCCAGAAACTTGAGCATTGATGATTTTCTGAAGCTGAAAAGAACGTTTGATCCTTTTAAAGAGTAATTGAGTAAATAATAAATAAAAGGGCTAATTGCAAGTTGCAACAAAACAAAACCAAAAAAAATCACGAACTTTATGGTTTTATCAATTACTACAACATATCCTTTTTTTCTTTGCAATTTAATACACCACCTTTAAGTTTTGCAATTCGATGTTCTGATGTGTGGCTGCCGCATATTGCCACACAAAGTCAACTTAGATGCCAACAAATAAAATCGTGTTTTTTTAAATGAAAATATCGTCTTTAAATACATTTTTAACTTTTTATTTTTAAATGATTTTATTTGTTGGTGTATACTTGAACGTTTATGTGACATTTCCGGCAGTGACGTCATTTAATTGTTGCTGGAAAATAATCAGATGTTTTAAATTGAAAAACTTAAAAAGTTGGTGTATTTTATTGCAAAGGGAAAAAAAAGGATATCTTGTAACTAATAAAAATCATAAAGGTCGTGATTTTATTTTTCTTTTTGCAATTAACCCAAAATCAAAATACACCATCTTCTACCCTTACCAAAAAAAAAATAAGAAGAAGAAGTCTCTGGAGTTAGGTCAGGGGTTTACGGTAGCAGAGGCTTTACTTGGAAAGTTCACTAATGTAGAATGAAGATGACTATGAGAACCAAGTACCAGCTCTTGCAACCTTTTTTTTTTTTTCTAATTTTTCTTTCACGAAATTCATTTGATCTTGCTCAGCCTCTTGGCACTTCAAACTACTCCCTGAACCCTGATTACTAAAACTGTCTTCACACATCCAGTAAGTGCGCTCTAGTAATGCTGTGCACTTGTGCTGTAAAGAATAGACATACCACATCCAATCGACAAGACGAACTATCAGCTGTAGCATGCAGTGGATTTGAATGCTTCCTTAAATTCAATGCAAACATTGCTGTCTCCACCTGCATACAAGATTGCTAGTAAATGATTTTTCGTAGCTACAATATATCGCAAGAATTAAAGAGAGACCGAACCTCCTCAGCAGTGCCTCCCCCATGATCCCCATTGAGGGTTTGCCCATGATCTCCCATAACAAGAAGCATGGTATTTTCATGTAAACCACCAGGTCCACTTTGGCTCTCAAGCACTCCAACAACTTTCTTGAGCATTTATAAAATGTCATTTCATTATCATGACAAAAACATATAACTTAACAAAGAAGAACTTATAATAAACACAGCTAAGATTTTTAAAGCTTTCCTCGTCCAAAATGAGAGAACAAAATCAGAGAAGAGGAGGGCATTTTTGTATTTTTACTTTGGATTTGTTGCTATTCCATATTACAGAAGATGAAGTACCTTCGTTGTCAAAAAAATAAGATAAGTACCTTTATAACTTCATTGTATTGCTCCAATTTGTCTATCATTGGGTCAGAGTCGACACCAAATATATGCCCAGCATGGTCCTGTATCATAAAACGCTTTGATATGACATATATATATATGTGTGTGTGTGTGTGTGTGTGTATAAGTGTGTATTTGTGTCTGTAAAAGAGAGAGTATGTATGCAAGCTCACAAGTGGAAATAACGATGCTTAAAGAAAGTGATCAAAACATAAATGTCACAAATTGGAACGTCAAATGAACTGAATTGCCAATTGGAAAGTGACTCGGCCATAATGAACAGAAGATCAACATGACTTAATTATGCCACTAAATTTTACAAGAGTCTGTTAATGCAAGTGGCTTAATTTACTGATGGTTAAACTGAATGTCCACTACTCAAATCAAATGTACTAATTCGGCATTGGAAGTTCACCTCATTTTGTTTTGAAAAGATAGTACATTTAATGGTTAAGAGTATGTCCCAAATCACACGTGTTAAGGCCTTTATATGTTAGGTTAAAGTGTTACTGATGATAACTGGAGCTTTGATTTTCTCCCTAACAGATCTCTAGCCACTTTGCTTGTCATTGAAGACTTTTCCTGCTTTGTTTGCCCATTTTAAAAACTATAGCACTTTTACTTCGGCTATTTGGGAGGTCCCTCCGATCTTATGTTGGAAAAAGTTTCATGATTCGCCATAACATGTTTTTATAGAAACACCTGTACACTACCCCGTATGGTGACATTGTTCATCTTCTAATTGAATGAAAACCATAGTCTTGACATTATCACATAGTGATCACTAATTTACTATTCCGTCTACTGTGGCATTTTCCAGGAAGGCTTTTTATTATAATACTGTATATTCCTTCAAGAAATATATAAGAGATAGTCTAAGGACATATTCTAATGCTACTTTTCACATTAGTTGAGCCTCTTTAGCCATCATCAGGTGCAGGTATCACATTCCCTTCAATTGAGCACAGATTTTATCCTTTGTGGTTGGTAATTATCGACTTCCACTGTTGAATATTCATATTGTCTAGTGTAATAGGTATAAAACTCAAAATTCTCAAGATACAGCTAGAATGAAGTCCTTGAAATTAATCACACCAGAGACAACAAAAGAAGGAAACGAAGAAGTGAAAGAAATAATAAAATGAAGGAAAGGCTCACCACACCCAAGAAATGTGCTATTAGCACATCCCAATCTTCTTCATACAGGGTGGGGAGTAAGTTAGTGATGCATCCATTGTCTACCTGACCAATAAAATACCATTTATAATTCAAGTTAAATGGGGAAAGAGTGTGTATGTGGGTGTGTGACTTTGAAAATAGGAATTTTGGACAAAATACTAACTCTATAGACAGATTCGTTACAACAAATATTTATTACCGTATCAAGGTCCTTGACATTAAAGGATGGGAACGGATAAGATTTCACAAAATGATGCGGAAATAACTGCAACCATGTGTCATCCCCCATCATCACCACTCGCTTCCCATTTTGAACCAACTATAAGCAAGATAATGAGCTAAAAATACATTAGAGAATAGATTAGAAAAATATATAAGCATGGATTTATTCAGTCATGAGAATTAACAGAATAGAACAGACCTGGAGTATCAAGTTATCTTCCACAATTGCTGGAGCACCAAAACTGTTTCCCACATCAATAAATGTGGGAAGTCCACCAGTAGTCAAACCCTGGATAAGAAAAATTGAAGAATTACAGCATAAAGTGACATCTCAAGTTAATAGTGAGGCATACTGGATTGTATTCTTATGATCATCAATTACCAAAGCACAAGGTTCTCATCCAACTAGTGTAGTTAAAATTGACTCATGGGTGATGTACTATAAATACACTAGACAAATATTATAGTTCTTAGAATAAAGTTGCATAGCCAGTAAACCAATAGTGAAGGGATTCAGTTTAATGAAACAAAACAGCAGGCACAGAAACCAATGTAACATTATGATGGCAAATAGTTGGATGAAGTGAATCAACGATGCATTGTTTAGTTGCAAGAAGTTGCATGAAGGAAGAAAGCAATCAACTGATCTACTAAAATTTCGAAATACACCAGATTATAGCTTCCTGTTTGAGGGTAACAAATAGTAAGTGTTTAAGGTCTGTTTTGTTAAATCATGCAAATAAAAGACCAAACGGAAATGATGATTTATTAACAGATGTCACATGGGAATGCTAATGTTTAATTCATAAATTTTCAACAGTATTCATATAACAATGCCAGATAATTGCAAGTGGGCGCAACAGTTTCTGCAGACCACACTTCTCCTTGATTTCCAGTGTATTAGACCAGTCATCAGTTCATAGCACAATGTGTTGATGCCCAAGAAATAAAATACAGATATTCAATCACATTTAAATTGTTTAAGCTTAACGGGAAAAAAAAAAAATTTGGGCAATTATTTTTATGATAAGAAACAGAAATTTATTGCTTAGAAAGATTAGGGATGAGAAATCCCTACAAGTTTACAAAGATAAGAACTATAAAGAAAGACATTAGACACCAATTCCTAGCTAATAGGGCACAAGTTTTTTAATTAATAAATAATAATTTGACGGATTTCTTCTCTATTATGTTGTTCTCTTAATAAGATGCTAAATTTTACTATGCCGAAATGTTTAATATTTAAGAGCAATTACCATTATACCACTGGAAACAAAGACACCACACCCATAAAAGCAAGTGAAAGAGTAAAGTACCTCATGCAATGTAAGTGCTGAATGCCGCATAAACACAAAGACAAGATGCAAGTCCACGGATTGCTAACGGAGAAAGGTAATAACAAGGATTTACCTTAAGACGCTGCAAGCTGGTGGTAGGGGGATCAGCTATAGCTTTGAAAATTCTTGCAGATGATTGATTCTGAGCAGCAAGTTCGTGAAACACTTGTAACCTATCCATCCATGGTTTTTTTTCTAGAAGATAGAAGCAAAATACTTTTAGGTGGAGTAGTTGCACAACTACTCAAACATGTGTGTGTGTGTGCTTGAAAATGCCGTCATGATGCAGGATGACAATGGAAAAGAACGCCAATTCAAGAAAAGAAGTTACCATGAAAAAACGTGCTCGGAGCAACAAAATCAATCCTACAGTAAAGAATGCCTCATAAACACACGAGTCTGAGCATAACCAACAAATAGGTAAAAGAATAAGATGAACCCAATGTATAATCGGAAAAGGGATCAACCTGAGAGCATCTAGAACAATGATAACAAGTCGGTCAACAATGGGTTCGGTCCAACAACTTTTATTAGCACTTTGATCATAATGAGGAGGAAAGCAGGGAGACTCTGCAATATCCTCGCATTGGCTACATTGGGAAAGCTCAGAGCGAGTCAAAAGGAAACCTCTTGTAAACAATAAAATGGCCAAGCTATGAAGCAGCATGATTCCCAAGAACGCAGTGAAAGCCCATCTCAGCCCGCTCCAAGAAGCCCGTTTTCCGGTCATAATACAAAAGGAATTCTTCAAGGCACGGGTCCTCTAAAAGCTTGCGGAATTATTTAACAAAGAGAGATATCAGAGTCAAAAAAAAAAAAACAATATTTTTTATAGCTTTACTCTGCTGTGCTAATTCAAAACCTGATGAGGGGCCTCGTTTACTAAATGAATAATTATTTCAGAAAATTTACCAGCATTTGCTAGGGTTTAGAACATGAATTAGGGGAAATCGAATTAAACCCGTCGATGTCGTTTGACCAAATTCATGATGAATCACCAATAAGAATGATAAACTAGAACGCATTAATTCGATTTTTAAGTTGATGAAGAACTGGCTTATTTAGCAAAGATTAAAGCGATGACTTACTCACCGGCGTAATGGCGAACTCTGGTGCGACGAAGAGGCGGAAACGACGTAAACGGAGTGTGATTTCAACTAGAGTTACTGCTACAGAAACGGTAATTTTTACAAAATCTTCCGTAAAAGAGAGATTTTAGATATCGTAAGACAGTTTATCCCCCATTTTCTTTTGTTGCCCCTAGACTCAGTGCTCATGTTTTCCCTTTTTTGACAAATTCAGTTAATTTGTCCTCATTTTCTATTCTTTTTGTTATTCTTCCCTATGAAAACTTTTATGACTAATTTGGTTGGTAAAACCGTAGAATTAGGAGGGATAGAAAAAATAATTCCTCAGGTTTGGTTCATGAGGAACATATGATAGACTAATCCCGTCAAGAGCACTCCACGCGGGGGAAAAAAAAAAGATTAATCCCGTCAATTTAGAAAGAGGTTCATATGACATATGATTTGTAATGGTTTTGATGGACTATCACTCTAATAAAAAATAAAAAATAAATCTATTCGTCCCCTAAATGAAAGATAATTGATCACATAAGAAGAAGTTTGATTAGTTATTTATCTATCCAATGCATTAAAGTAAACAAGCCCTAACAATCAAAACATTCTAGTCACCAATCGTTAGTCTTGTCTTGTGAAAACTTAGCCCTAACAATTTGAGAAATTGATGGCAAATCGATCACAAGTGCTATTTGCAATGCGACATGATTTGAGTGACACGCATATATCTGATTATCACATTTTCTTGGCATTATGTTTGGACAAATTGTATCCACGTCGGATCACCATATTTTTCTGTTTCAGTTTGACTAAATAATACTCCCTCCATCCCGGTCTAAGTGTCTCATTTCTTTTGGTTGAATGGTTTAAGAAAGTATATTTGTTTATTAATATATGGTGGAAAAGTAATGAATAGTGTTGAAAAGTAATGAATAGTGTTTAATAAAGTAATGAATAATATTGAAAAGTGGATTGAATGAGTGACATTTTTGGTAATATTGTGTGAATTTGAAGGTTAAAGTTTATATGTAGTAGAGTGTTGCTTTTTTCATTTATGGAATGGGACACTTAGTGTGGGACAACTAAAAAAGGAAAGTGAGACACTTAGAGTGGGACGGAGGGAGTACACATTTCACTAATTTATTTTCTCTGGCTCAAATTGAATTAAGATTATGTGCATATATTACTAATTTTATAGGTTGATTATTGGTGGAATTTTTTTTATTATTAGTCATGGGTTGATTATTGGTGGAAATTTTACTTTTATATATGTATGTGTGTATTTTACAACATCACCATATAAATTATCCGAATTATTAATTAAATTAAATTAAATCACAAAAGATAATATTTTAAGAATGATTTAAATTCTATAGAAAATTTTATCAGCACAAATATTGAAATTATACACATATTTCTCATTATTATTTTTAGGATTCATATACTCTAAAATTTTCAAGAATGTAGTTATTAGGATGCAAGAATTTTCAACTCTCATTATTAGGATGCAAGAATTTTCAAACAAAATAAAATGATGTTATATGATCTTCTAAAATTTTGTCATGGGTGGGGTGAAGTCAAGGGAATTGTGGGGAAAAAAATAGTAAAGCTATTCTGCGCACGACAGTGTCATTTCCCATCAAAACTAAATGTTATTTCATTTCATTTCTCATCTGAATTCAGCTTTTTTCCTTTGTGTGAGCTAGTAACATTTATTCACTACTTATAACACAACACAAAACTTACCAATGACAACATTTATTCACTAGCAATTTTTTTTATAACTTCTCAATTAGCAAATTCATTTTACGTTTTCAATTTGAAACGAGTTCTTATTATGATGCTGGTTATGTATCTGAGGATGTCACGAACGATCTTTTAACTTCGGCCGGGGGTATAAAAGGAAAAGAAATATGTCAAATGGATTACGGATATGTGAAATATCACCTTAGTCATTCGTGATTCTAAACCACATAAGTAGGTATATCACATACGACTAGGGATACCCCTTTTTTTAAATGTCAAACCACTTAATAGTAAATACACCAGGCGTATTTTTAAAAAGTTGTTTTTTTTTTTTATTTTTACTGAAAGTTATTATTTTTTAAATTGCAATGGGAATAATTTTTCAATAAAAACAAGAAAAACTTCTCAATAATATTAGAAATATTTTTTCTAAAAATATATTTGAATTGTACGGTGCATCAAATGTATAAAAAATAGAGTATGTATAGAGTGAAATTAATTTATATATAAATCACTGAAGGGTATTAGTTATTTTCACTGCAGAGTATTACTGATTTACACTGAAAAATCTTAGTTCATTTTCACTAAACAACTAAGACTTTTTAGTGTAAATCAGTAATACTCTTCAGTAAATACAACTAATACTCTTCAATGAAAACAACTAATACCCTTCAGTGATTCATGTATAAACCAATTTCACTCTATACTTTGTCTAAAAAATAAATGAGGTTTATATAAAGTAAAAAGGTTGATATAAATATTCATGATCATAGGTTATTTACAAGGGATTATGGGGTGCGAGAATTAACAGAAATAAGAGTGGAGGGTAAAACTAAGAGGGTGTTTGGCTAAGCTTAATTGAAACATCTTATAAGCTCTAACATCTTATAAGTTGTTTTAAGAGCTTATAAGATGTAATTTTTATTTAGCTTATAAGTTGCTAAAGTGTTTGGCTAATACAACTTATAAGATCTTTGATAATTTATAACAAATATTTTTTAAATTTATAAAAAATAAATTTTTCTATTTTTTATCTTGAGATAGGGGTGGGGTTGGGGTTGGGGTGGGGGGATGGGGGTGGGGTAGGGTGTGGTGGGTATTTTTTAAATTTACAAAAAATATTTTTTCTATTTTTTATTTTGAGGTAGGGGGTGGGGTGGGGTGGGGTGGGGTGGAGTGGGGGGGGTGCGGGGGGCGGGTGGGTGTGGGTGTGGTGGGGGTTGGGGGCAGGGATGAGGGTGGCTGGAGTGGGGGGAGGGTGGATAAGGGTGGGGTGGTTCTAAGGTGAGGTGAGTGGTTGGGGTGGGGGTGGTTAGGAAAATAAGTTGGAAAATCTCAACTTATTTTTTTACAGCTTATAAGATGTTAGGAGCTTATTTTATGATCTTATAAGCTGTTAAACATCTTATTTTGCCAAACACATTGTTGATACTTATAAGCTCTTAAACAACTTATAAGATGTTTTAAGGAGCTTATAAGCTCAGCCAAACGCCCTCTAAATAAAACATCACGGCACGCAACCGAGTATAAAATCAAAATTTCCCCATTAATTCTTTGAAAATGATTTTGAATAAAATGACATCTGCAAGAGATCGTGTGTAATAACAGTCGACCTTTCAATTCAAAGGGAAAGATTGAGACCTGAGAGCTCCAAGCAAATGCATACAGGCGCATGGCCACCAAAAAACATCAAAATGAAACTGACTGAACATCGAGTGATACACAAAACAGATAAAACATTCAAGTATAAGTTAAACTCCAGTTCTACAAAGGCAAATTCTTCCATCAGTGCTTATCATTAAAACATCACTAGACGAAAATAAAGCAGGTAGGGCAAGCAAGTAGAACGAGCAATAAAATCTTCTCATTCTTCAGCAGCACTTGCAGCACTTAGATCCACATTAAGATCCAGAACCTGAAACAGGAGCAATAAACAAAATCATGCGCTAGTTAATATACCTAAACGAAAATTTCATGGCCATTTCCAATTTGAGGTAGGGCCTATTATAAACTGTGATTTTAAAAGTTGTGTTTCAGCTTTCACTTCTTACCTTTCCAGTGATGAGGGTATACATATTGAGCACATCATCGACAGTGGACTCAAAGTGAGTGGTTGCATCATAACTCTGCCATGTAGAGTTTAGTAAATATAAATGAAATCACAAATAATCAAAGCACCAAAATCAGAATGGAATTGTCAAGAAACATACTGTTGATATAAAGCAATTGTCCAGAGTAGGTTCGTTGACTGGTTCAAATCTGTCATAAGTCTCAAAAAATATCTCATCCACAGGTCCAAGAAGATCAATACCCGCTTTCAACTCGGTCTCAGGGTTATCGGTTTCTGCCTCAGTCGAGACAAAAGCGATGAATTTCCCTTTTGGAGCAACATTATGAGAATAAGAACAACAAAACAAGTACCTGCAAATAACCAGTTATCAGATGGTAGGAGTTTCCTGTTGCAATTTTGAATCAAGATACAGAGAGATGACTAGGTAGGCCAGAATCTAAACATCAATAAGAGAGATGAAAAGGCTCATGTGAAAAGCAAAAAAGAACTCATTATGTCAAACAGTGGCAACGTTCAAATTAGTGTCATCCCATCAGCTAAATAGCAGAGCATACACTTTAGTATTATTGTTCCCCTACACAATCTTTCTTGCTGCTTCTTGAGTCCCTCCTACTTACATTTCAACTATTAAATATCTCAGAGTCATGACCAGCTTAGTTTAAGGAGACATCTCAATTAGTTTTCAGTTAAATAGTCTTCACCAATGATGCACAGAATCAAAAGCCACCTTTTTGGGCAAATTTTCGCTGAACATAATACTTTACATGGTGAAGCATGTAATGTTAAATCAGCATACCATCCTATCATCATTATCATCCACAACAATCAGATTTAGTTCATAGAGTTTCTCCAAAAACAGTTCACAGCCTTGGTCCCCCTCCAAGAACACCATGGCATGAGGTGACATCCTAATATTAGCCATTGCTATCATCGTTAACCAATTTTCAACTGTTACAACAGATCTCTGTAACTGGCACACAGGCCAAAATGTAATTCTAGAACTACAAACAGACTCTTAAAAATCAAAATACTCAAACAGTCCTTCAAGTAAAACCTTCTATTCACTTTCTTCCTAGACAACTGCCTATATATGACTTTTGAAATTTCAACTTAGTAAATCTTAAACCTACAATTTTAAAATAAAACACTCATTCCATATACACCCACTTACATAAAAAAAAAATAAGATCTACATTATTAACTTTTCTTGCTACCATACCATCAACCAGGAGAAAGAAAATAAATTTATCCACTCTGTAAGGTCAGGCTTACATGTCTGATTTGCGACCCAACTGCTTCTGTGGTAGAATGACTTGTGCTGAATGAGAGTCATTGGTATTCGGAATTGGGTGGCTCATGATAACAATTGCTCTAGCAACTTTGCCAACCTTCCTAACCTGTAGCATTGTCTTGTTATTGTTTTATCATGAAAAAATATATTGACAAGCAAGAGAAGGACATAGAGGTTGATTTTATAATCAACATAATGTGCCTTGTAAGAGTACAGTCAGCAACTGGACAAGCATCAAAAAGACAGGCCATACATGTGAGATACAATTCCAATGTCTTTAAATGCGGACAAGTATATCATGTGATATATTAGGTAACAATTAGAGTTTGAGAAAAGCCAAATTCCAAAATGAGAAAAATCAGCGATCTTACCTTGTTTGTGAGGTATGAAGGATCGCATACAACTTTTTTGCACTTAGCTGTTTCCCCTTCTGATGTAACACCGCACACCTTGCCTTCATCGTCAAACTCCACCTGAAATTTGAGCACTTAATCTCATGGCATACAAAACTTACTTTTACACTAAAAACAGCACTATATTTACTGTAAAAATAATATAAAAAGAAAAGGTGACTGCTAATGTTACTGTGATGTTGAAGACAGCTACTTAGGAGCACAACACAAGGAAACCTAAAGGAAATGAATGAATGAATGAATGAAACAAAGTGGTTGAACTTAGCAAGATTGAGAGAAGAATAAGGGGAAACGTTTTACTATTTATTCAAGCATCTGTAGATAATCCATCTTAAGGTATGGACTAAAACCCCCTAAGCCTAAACTAGTATTTTCCAAGGACGATAGTCAATCTTAGCATAATCCTTATAGAGAAAACCTTCAGTAAATGTAAGCTTTCTGCCTAAGTACTGGCACCAGAATATTTTTTTATTGAGGAACCTTTTTTTCTTTTTTTTTGTATTAGAAATAAGGATAGTACAGAGGGTTGAGTAATCCCTAAATGTTAAAATACAAAGAAATTACAAAGCACACCTCCAAGAGATGTGTCTACACATATGATCAGTAACTTTTATTTCATCCTCCTTTTTGTAATGTTGAGGTAGGAAAGTTGTTTTGTTCAAGGATGGGAGAGAGATAAGCATAAATTATTACCTTGCACTCAGGTTTATTCAACATGTAGGTCCCACCATACACAGCACTGAGACGAGCAAATGCCTGATGACAGTAAAGAAAGTGTCATATTCTGGAGGGAGCACTGCTTTTTGCTGGGAGGGGGAGTGATGACAAAAAAAAAAAAAGAGAGAGAACGCGGAACTTAGAGAAGGCAAGAACCAGGAGAAAAGAGGTAAACCTGAGGAAGCTCTCCCAGACCATACAAAGGGTAGATATATGGTGATCCTCCAGCAAAACGTGCCAAAGACTCTGCATAAAGCTATCATCCAGAAGGAAAAACTAATAAAGAGTCTAATACACCATTACCTTTTGAAAACTGAAGAGAAGACAAAAAATACACAGAAATTTTGCTTTAGGGAGGCTAAAAGAATTACCTTCATCCTCTTCACTGTGTCCAATGCTGGTTCATTTAAGTAACGGTCATCTCTGTGGAGAGCTAGTGCATGACCAATAAAGTCGATAGTGTTGTCATCAAGACCATATTTTCTGATTGGAAAAAAACCAAACATGTAATTGGTTAAAAATAACAAATTGTCAACATATTAAAACAAGTGACAATAAAAATATGTATCTCATTGATGGGAAATACAAATCTCAGCTCAATTCCAAGTCATATAATCATTTTTCAAAATCTAGCTATGGTAACAGACTTTAACATTTACAGTTTAATATACAGTCATAGTTACAGTTATAAAATGAATTTGGCTTGGTTTAGCTAAAATATTAGGATTAAAATAAAATCCCAACTCCACTTTACCAATATAATGCAATAAAACATTTAAAGCAACACGCATAGTTTTTGCTCATTCTTTTTTCAGATAAGAAACTACCTAGCAAAAAAAGAAGTTCAAAGCACGTGTGAATACATCCTTCTCTTTAAACCTTATCTTCAACTTCAATTCATATAATGCAATTATTTTTCTGGCTACTGATATGCAAATTCTTGTAATAGATAATTATTATGGACTCACTGAAAATTCATTATCAAGACGCATATGCCCTTTGAGAGATAAAGTAAAAGTTTTGGAGGGCATACGCAATGAGTTCTTTAGTTGTAACTCTCGTCAAATCCATTCCTTCATGTGTTTTGGGGTCACTTTCGTTGTAATCTTGGACATAAATGAAAAACTTTCGGGCACGTCTCTTTTCAAAGATACCCATGAGGGGAGATTTGAGAGCCTCCATATCAGTTGCAGGCACCTTGTGAATCTATTGCATTGAATTTACAAAGTAAATCAGTGTAAATCAACGAGTCCAGAGAACTAAAACAAAACCAAAATATGTATTTATAAACATGTTCCAGAAAGAACAAATAAAGACATAACAGCAATTGAAATACCTTTCCTTTGTTGTAGACAAAGCTGCCATCAACAGCCTTGAAGTACAGATATTTGGTGACATCAGTGTGAATTAGCACACGGACCAGAGCACCATTTGCCATGATATACTGAGACAAATAAAGTAGCAAAATTAACAAACAAACAATAGCATAATAACTTATCAAAAGGGTTGTACAATAGTAGTACTTTTTATATTTGATTAAAGATTTGAATTCGAGAAATTTGAACAAAATTCTTTTCAAAATTCAAATAATATTTAAATATGAATAAACCTACATCATGTTCAATTCGTATATTCAAGAATATTCGAATA
This sequence comes from Ballota nigra, assembly GCA_947034835.1. Lineage (NCBI taxonomy): Eukaryota > Viridiplantae > Streptophyta > Magnoliopsida > Lamiales > Lamiaceae > Ballota > Ballota nigra. The sequence continues at coordinate 116,847,217 of OX344721.1, read as the reverse complement.
AATTTATATATTAATTTGATAAATATTAATACAAGTACATATAAATATATAAAACTAAAGCTTATTTTTATCAACTACATTTGCTACGAGCCTACGAAGTAATAGTTGATTAATGTTTGCCTAGTATTTTACACAAACATACATCATTCATGTATTAAATATGTATTTGACAATACAAATATTATTTAGAATTTAACTATACAAACTTCGGACAAAAATAACTAAACAAGATTCTTTTGAAATTAGAGGTGCGTCTTTGGTGCAGTAAGAGCACCTTTACAAACTAGAGGCTGGAGCTATTATTCGCAAACGGGCTTCAAACGCTTTTTCATGCGCCTGAGGCAAGCCTTTTCGACATTGTGTTTGTCCCACCCCAAACACCTTGTTTTATTGATTTATTCAATTTTTAAGATTGTTCAAATGCGACTTTAAAATGGTTGAATTACTTATATTCTTGGGAACCTAAGGTTTACACAAGAAATTTCACAGAATAGAAGAAAGAACACATCTGCTCATGTTCAAAAGGCGTGCCTTAGGCGCAAGAAGCACCCTTGCACCTCTTGCCTCTAACCACAAGGCATACAAAAGTGGATTAAGTAAGCAGTACCTTAGGGATCATGTCAACATTATAGTCTCTGCTAGAACCCAAGTGAGCTGGAGGCGTTTCACTTCCTCTAAACCTCTTCCACATCTGAATGATTAAAAAAATGTTCATCAAAACATAAGATGTAAGCAGGATGCATTATAATCTTACTGGCACTATGTCTATATGTGCTGGGGATGTTCGAAGTAGCAATAGACATCTCTTTCATCGTGAAAGAAAACAATACCTGAATTAGGTTAAGCGAAGTTGATTCCCCACCATAGTAGTCATTGCGGTCCATGTGCAGAACCTATTAGCAAATACAATGAAATATCAAGCCCAAGCAAGAATGAAATAGATTTTAATTGTAGTAAGATAAAATTATGGTACAAAAAAATAATGGGAAATCTTATAACATTTAAGGTAAATAATAAAAGCATCAAACAGGAGCTTGCACATATATTGTAAGAAACTAAAACATGTATTAGACACCAAAAGCTATCACTTTCTTTAGAGTGTAGAAACATAAGAAAAGGTTGAGAAGGAAAACAATTTAGAATTCTTCGAACATCTTCCTTCGTGAAAGATTGTATGACTTCTCTGAAAAATACTAGTACAAGAATGAGAATGACCATACATGATACATCTCAAACAAGTAATGGATGGTTTACACATCCCAACCACAAAACGGCAGATATATGATTAAAAGACCAACAGAAATAGCCGCTCACTTTCCAGTTGGTGCTTTTTATGGCAAACAATTGGAGCCCATAGAGATATGAACTCAATAAAAAATGTATGTAACTGCAGCAGAGATAAGAATGCTAAAAACACCCTGTCAGCATAAACTTGCTATCTACTCTTAAATTGTCGCAGATGGAAGGCTAGATGTACAAGGGTAGCAATCTAAGCGGAAACAGTTATACAGTAAACTTAAAAAACCTCAACTCATCAAATAAGGAAATTACGAACTTAATGTCATTGCAACAACTCATCTCCGAGATACCTCGGGGTAAAAATGTTCCACACTTGCCATAATCAACATTATTTAAAACCCGCTTAAAACTAACAGGTTACATTAGTTGAGAATTGCAAACAAAACTCAATAAAATCAGATGTCATCTATCAGATAAACAGAAAGGATGGCGATCAAGTGGGGACCAGTTGATCGATGAGAACAGAAGAATTAGCACAATCAGCAGATCAATCGAAAATCAAATAATTAAATGCTTATAAAAATCAGAAACATTCGAGATCACTAGATCAATTACAAAAATCTGAATCTGATAATTAACCAACCAAATGATCCATTTCAGATAACCAGAATCCAGATGAATCCAGAGAAACACTACCCATATGAACACAATTGATAGAATATAAACGATATCTCAATAAATTCCGATTACATACCACATCGATCCTCCAAATATAAAACCAGTATTAAAGCAATAACACAAAAACAAAAGGAAACACCTTAAGACCATCGACGGATAGAAGACCGCTGAGGATGCATTCCTTGAGACCAGTTCCCAGAACAATCACATCGTACTCTTCATCCATCTTAACGGAAACTTAACCAATCTAGACAAAAATAGAAGGACGATAAATTTAAACAGACAGATCAATTAGATCAAGGATATCTCGAAAAATGTCTAGGGTTTTCTCTCAGAGTCAGCTGTGATGAGATTTTCTTGCACTTCTATGTGAATACATACATATATATGCACGTATACATCTGTATTTCTCCCAAGGGAAATGATAGCGATAAAGATTAATGTTTTTTATTTCTTATTTAAATATTCGTTCTATTATAATGAGTGATCTACACTTTGCACCTTTACAATACCCTCAATTGCACATCACACCCTTAATTTTTTTTTTTTTAAATTAGTAACACTTTTGATCATTATAATTGAAAATGTTATTTGAATCCAGCCGAATGCTTAAAATTTGAACTGAACTCATATATAGAATTATATCAATGGGTAAATTCAAATCTGGACATTTCTCTTTAAAATGAAAATATATAAAAATGACATCCTTAAAAAAATTTGATGCATTAATAATTTTAATATTCAATTTCGATATACTAGCATAATATTTAAAAATATATATAAACCCACCAAAAGTACACGATCCCCTTGATAAACCCACACAAAACAGGTCACTAAGGTGGCGTTTGCAAATTCAAATAAAATGACAAGATTCATTTACTTCAAAAAAAAAAAAAAAAATCTTACAATTTTTTAAAATAAATCATTCTAAAAGTTAGTTTTTAATTTCTATGTTTGCAAACATCATCTAAAAATTAAACCAATTCAATTTTCGAAATGGATTAGATTGATGCATCAAGACAATTCTACCAAAATAATTGTATATATACACCCACAAATAAATGATAAGCGATTTCATTTAGTGTACAATTGAATACTAAAAATAAATATTCTTTGGATTCATTTTGATCTTTTGTGCTGGAAAAATAAAGAAATTTGGAAACTTTGAACCTGAAAAGGGAAGAACAATACTATTATTAAATTATCACAAGATTATTGGTTTATACAATAAACAATTTTGTCATTGATAATTATTTTTTCCAAGTTATTATTGGAATGAGGCATCCAATGATCGAAATCAAAATTTTATTTAAGTCAAGATGCACAATCATCGCTAGCTTAAGCATGCGAGTGCATTTTATATATATATATATATATATATATATATATATATATATATATATATATAAAGTTGATGAAATTGTTTTTCATTGTTTGATAAAAAAAAAATTGTATATATTTGATGTGCAAATTATAAATCCGTGCAGTTGTACAGTCCAATGTTGTTGGGTGCACATTGATAATTGTGAAGCTTTTAGGGGTACAAAATGATATATTTATGCATCTTAAAGGGGCAAAGTGCAACGTTGGACTAATTCAAGTGTGCAAAGTATTGCCTTTATAAAAAGAGATGGGAAAAGGAATATGTTCAGAGAAACGGAAAGAATAAAAAAAAAAAAAAGAAGGTAGTGCTCACAAGCAAACGCTGATATTGTCATATTGATACACATACCAAAAAAAAAAAATCTGAAAGTTTTCCTTTTTCTCTAGTTTTTTTTTTTTTTTAATTTTTTCAGTACAGAGTGTATCAGTTGAGTAATTTGAAATTGAAAATAATAGTGTTTTATAATCGGGTAAGTCTCTTGTGTACATGGTGCACTCACTCAACAGTTGAAAATATTTACAATAAAAAGTGTGAGTTGATTATATAAAACAGTCTCTAATTGTTAAATTAGTACACAGTGTATCAGATGCATTATGCATATGAGACTTTTTAGTATAAACAGTCTAATTAGTACACAGTGTATCAGGTGCATGTGAGACTTGACGGTTTGAAATATTGAGTTCGGTATTTTTCTTAAATGCAGAAAGCAAACAGACAAAATGGCTTTAGTAACACCAGTAGATGTTTGGACGTGAAAATAATGTTTTCGACCTTTGCGTTGAATTTATAATATCCACAACACTTGAATATAAAATCTATCTAAGGAAATAATCAGAAATTTTGGTAGGTATATAAAAATAAAAAATTACTCCAAAAGAAAGAAACTTTATTCAACAACGCAAAATGTATCAAAAGATCGGAAGTTCAAATCAACAAGGAGGACTTCAAAAATCCTAACCAGTTGATGAGCCAAAATATTGATATTACGACAATGAATTTGACCAAATGAATATGATACCATAAAAAAAAAAACATTATATCATCTAAGAGGGGTGTATTGGTTATAGAGTCTGTAGGATTTTTTTAGATTTTTAAAGTTTGAGGGTATTCAATCTAGATTTTCAAAAGTCTTTAAAAATCTTGAGGTATTCAATACAGATTTTAAAAAGTCTTAAAAAATCTTTAGGTATTCAACAGTCTATGGATTTTAATACTCCACGGATTTTCTTAGATTTCCCTTCCAAAATATGAATAGATTTCACTCTTCAAAATCTCTTCTAATAACCAGAGATTTCTACGGATTTTGAAAAGTCTTAAAAAATCTTTAGGTATTCAACAGTCTATGAACTTTCTTTGATTCTTTTCCATTGGGATGTTAACGGGGCGGGGACGGAGGGTCATTCCCCATCTCCGTCCCTACAAAATAAATGGGGAAATTTTTCCCCCATCCCCGCCTCACCGGGGATCCCCGTCTCGCGGCGATTCCCCGTTCCCCGCCTGCTTATTTTTTTATCTAATTTTTAAAATATAAAAAATATTTAAATTAAAAACTTTAATCATACACAACAATTACTTTAAGTTGGTGTTAAAGAAATTAATTTAAACAATTTGAAGAACCTCTAATTCTAATATTTTTAATTAACATATATACTAAAGTGAAAGTAATATAATTTGGAACTAATAACATAACATTAAATAAAAAAAATGTAATTTTTAATAAATAGTTAATTGAGTAGGAAACTATGAAATATTTATTTGTAATTTACTTTAACATTAAAATTATATATAAATATATTAATTATATAAAAAATAATGCGGCTCCCTGCCGGGAACGAGACGGGGATCCCCGGGCTGAGAATAATATCCCAGTCCCCGCCTACGGGGCAAAAAAAAATTTCATCCCTATTTGCTTTGGGGATTACCCGCTCCGTTGTCAAGTCTACTCTTCAAAAAATATAAATAAATTTTACTCTAAAAAATATCTTCTAACAACCTGAGACTTCTAATGAGGGCGAGGTATAACGGTGATGGAAATGAAGATGAAATAATAATGTATTTTTTTAACTAATATATTTTTTTTCTAAATAATTTGGATAACTTTTTTTTATATACAAGTGTGTCCCATATATATTTGCATCAATGGTTCCAGCGTCGAAGTCTATGTAAATCCATGTAATTCAATAAAAAAAAAGTATTTCACAATCCTGTAAAGTCAATGAAAATCCAAATAAATCAATAAAAGAAGTTGGTCAAACTCTGTATAGAGTGTATAGATTTTCTAAATTCACAGACTTTTTAAAGTAAAAAAAAAAATCCAATAGAATCTCAATTGAATACACCCCTCTAAATATCTGAACTTGTAGAGAGTTCTAATTTGTTTATATATCCCTACAATACAATATATATCATTTAATATCGCTGGTCATGATCATTCGTATGAAAGATAAAAGTTTAATGAACCGCTATTAATTTATCTATTCTAATTCATTTATTCATGAGTTTAATTTATTCAAACACTTTTAACCTTTAATTTTTCCCGCAAGAATATTGAAATCATACATATATAATAGAGTCAGGATGTCCATATATAATTTTGGCTCCAAACTGTCTAGGCCGTTGATCTTTTTCGTTGCTTTTGTTGTATGCCGTTGGATCCTTAACTTCGTTTGATATGGTATGCTATTAATTCCTGTATTTATGTTATTGCTTGTGTATTTGTGTTATTCCTTTTTAGTTATGTTTTCTTTCATCAAATTGACTTTTGTAACATTTTCTTTTTTTACTATATATAGTTGTGTTTTTCGTTGTTAATATGCAACACTATTATGCATAACAAATGAGCTTTGGAGGTGCATTCAATTTGGAGAAGTTCATCAAGTATTTTGAAGCACAAAATTATGAGTTGCTACAAAATTTGTGCATGACATGGGAAGAGTGGACTTCAAGCATTATTTTCGATAATGGTGTCGAATTAATTTTGTGTATTTATGTTTATTTTCAAAGGTCTTTCTTCGTTGTTATGTTGCTATTCATCGTGTTTCCGTCAGTGTATCGTTGGTTTTTTTGTCTATTTGTATCGTTGGTTTATTATCTATTTTGTATTCTTTACTTTTCTTTTTCTTAATAATATTATTTGGATGTAATTATTCGTTTGTGTTTAAGTAGATTATAGTTATATTGTTGCTAATATGGTTTTCCAGTTTCTGTAAAATAAAGTTGTTGTTGATATGCCAGAATTTTATTTTTCTCTTATTAATATCTGATTAATTTAATAATCCAAATGCAATTTTATTTTGTATCTTTTGTTCTTATTCTTAAAATATTAAAATAACATAAAATTGTATACATTAATATCTTAATAACTTAATAATCCACGTGCAATAATCAATATGTAGTATGTGTTCATATGTAATATATGGTCATTCCTTTTTCAACTTTGAATTGGTTGTTTTTTTATTAGTCTCATAAAAAAAATATAAATTGTTAATATTTTAACTGTATTTGAACTTTTCATTGTTTATGTTGTGATTATAATGGGATTTTCAAAATGTAATATATGTTTATTATTTTTTTATTTTTTAATCTGTCAATTCCCAATTCAGATAAAAAAAAATTGATTTGTTAGTATTGTGATTGTATTTGAATTTTTCATGATTTGATTGATGATTAAAATGTGAAGATCAAGGTGTATATAGAATGTAATTAATAAAAATCAACATATTTTTTGTTCATAATGAAATTTATTTTAATAATTAATATGTAATATATATTTATTATCTTTTTTTCGATTTTGAAGGCAATTTATTTTAAAATTATTAAAAAGTAACTTTTTATGGAATTTTCGGTAACTAATAAATCTGTGATATATATATATTGTATTATGCTAAGTGATTGTGGAAGAAGTCAATCTTTTCTCTAAGATCCTATAAATTATGTAAATTAATTGAGGAATAAAATGGTAAATCTATATAAATTAATTTGACCAATTCATAGTCAGAGCATGTTATCAGGAAATTGAAACTTTTACTTTAGAAATCAATGCATGTTTTTAGGGAATTAATAATGCGAACATGCGATATTAAATTATTTTTGCATGAATAGAGAGATATTAGTACCAGATTTCCACATTTAGATAACATTCTTTTATTTTCTATTAATCAATAAATAAAAAATTTGAAAGATATTTGACGGATGTTTTGGAAGATCAGAACAAATATTATTCCCTAAATGGTAGGTATTTTTATTATTTTCTTTGACCAAAATCCTGGTATTTAGCATGTAATTAGCATTGAACTTAATACATGTGCATTTTTAGTTTGTTACCAATTGTCATTAATGTGTAATTTACAATGAAATTTTTATATGTACGTGAGTTTTTTATTAAGCAAAATCTCTGATAATTAGCGTGTAATTAGCATAGAGTATTATATTTTTTTTACCTGGCAATCGCCATGTAATTAGCACATTATTTTAGTGTGTAATAAATTAAATTTCATTGGTAACATGAAAATTGAAAAATAATTACGAGGAGTCATTCTTCACAATATAATCTTACTAAGAACCGACAATTGTATAAAAAATACCCACTCCTATTTAAATAAGACATAGTATAAAGTGAAAATGGTGTATACATAAACCATTGAAGGGTATTAGTTGTTTTCACTAAATAGTATTAATTATTTTCATTGAAAAATATTATTTTTTTACACTGAAGAATATAAGTTATTTAAAATCAAATTAAGACCTTTTAGTGAAAACAACTAATACCCTTTAGTGATTCATATATGAACCACTTTCACTATATATGTACTCTTAAAGTAAATGTTGTTCTTCGTTTTAAACTATTTTTAATAATAAGTGTTAGTTCTAAAAATAATTCACTATCTCGGCTAATTAAAGACTTGAAACTGTCTTTCAACTTAAGATTAATAATATTTAAGTAATACTTATCATTAATCGAGGGTACTTTTAATATTAAAAAAATTATTAATTTTTAGGACAATTCTAGAATGTCATTTATATATGAGGGAGTATTCTATGTTTTATGTGTTAACTGGCTATATATTTTCTTAATATTCTAAATTGAGTTCCACACCCACATACATATTTTGTATATTAGTCGGTTAATAGAATTTTAACATTGTGTACAAATCCATATTTAAGTGTCGATTGTGGGCAAAATATTCAATATTGTCAAATTATCATTGCATTTTTATTAATTTTGTTGAGTTTCCAATTCTTAACGTGTCAATAAGTTTATTGTGTTTATATTCAGATAAAAATAAATATTTAGAATTATCTATTTATAATTACTAATTATAATATGTAGTTGGACTTAATTTAGAAATAAATGTTTATGGAATGTTTGGAGAGCATATTATGTTATGGGATTAATGTTGACCAAATTTTGGGTTATTTGGGAGAGATTAGACAACATGATAAGTGTTGATCATTTTTTTAGATTTTTTTGGGATAGAGAACAATAATAGAAATATACAAAACATATTTACATTCTAATATGAAAAATATGCAAAATTGTAGAAACTTTCATTAAATGATTGACAAACTCTCATATGCACCTGGTGCATGGTGCACTCACTCAACAATTTTAAGTTGTTTACACTAAAAAGAGTACGTTGTCATACTAAAAAGTGTGTTTAAATTACACACAAAACTGATTTTTATTATATTTTAACCATATTTTTCAGTGTAATCAAATCATATTTTTCACTGAAAACAGTCTCAAGTGTTGAGTGAGTGCACCATATACAAAGTGCACAAGAGAGTCACTCTAAATGATATTTGTCCATCACACATTTATCTTTTACGTTACAAAAATACATAAATTCCTAAATATTACCATATACTTACTTTGATTTTAATTATTCAAATATTTACATAACTTATGTTTATTCTACTTTAATATTGGTTAACAATTTCTAACCATACTTTTCTTTTGAATTAAATATTTTCTTCTATAAATAGCTTGCACAAATCATTGTTCATCTTCTACACACACATCTAAAATACATCTTATTTCAATAATAATTGTACACACAATAATTCTTTTGTTTAATTCATTTAAAGTGAACAATACACTCTCATAAGAAATAATTTTATTTATTTAAATACTACAAGTCAACCTCCATTCTAAAAAAAAGTCAATGGTGCGAAATATTTGGACAACACAATAATATATATATATATATATATATATATATATATATATATATATATATAATTTCACTTAATTCCTTAAAATTCATATTATAATTTGTTTTTCAGGTTTTTCACCTTTAAACCCAAAACCACATTCTTGATTTCATACTTCATAAGAACACTTATCTATTTCATCCATTGAGTATATATAAAGTGAAATTGGTTCATACACAGAACAATATTTATAAACCTTTTTAGTATAAAAATTAATACCCGTTAGTGTATCCAAGTGATCCCTTTAATTAAATAATTAATTCTTTTTGTACCTTTGACTAATACCCTTCAAAATTAATAGAGAGAATAACTAATACCCTTCAAATGGTTCATATTTGAATATTTTCTTTTTATACTTTTTCCTTACTCATATCATCTTCTAAAACAATGCTATATTATGGTATATGAGAATATAAAATATATATTATTCTGAAAATAAGTTTTTTTTTGTCAAATTGTTATCTTATAACATTGTTCTATTATATTCTTATTTTTTTTAAAAATGAAATCTCGGTACTAATTTAGGGGAGCCACTATCGCTATAGTACACTAATTTAAAACCTTTTTTTCGCTGTATTGACTGGCCCGTCGGGAGTTGATAGCAACTGAAGGTTTCGAATCTGAGATTTAAAGAGAAGCACAATCATAATTCTGCAACCTACACCACTAGCCAACTCTTTGGGGTTATTAAATTCTTATTTTCATTTTATGGAGATATGAATATTGTGAATAATTATTGAGTTAATGTGTATGATTGTAGTATTTTTTATCATCTTTATAAACTATATTGTATAATAACTCAATTCCATCCGCTATAATTCAAAGTAAAAAAAAAAAAAAAATGCAATAAAAGAGTTGAGACTAATTCATGTATTTGGTTGGATATGCTAACATAATTAGTTAAATTGATGGTGTGAAAGCTTCATATCTGGAACCATCAACAACCTTGCAAAAAGTTCAAAGAGTTTAAGGTATTCAATATAAATTGTGATCAGTTCTAATCTTAAATTGTACACTATAATTTTCTAGAAAAAGTTTATTTCGTTTTTGAGAAAAATGATTATATATTTGTGTAGATTGAATGTTAACATACTTGTGAAATTTTAGTGATATGAAATGATATTAAAAATCGCCAAAACCTTATTCAGTTGTTTAGTTATCCCAAATAATTCCCTTCAAGTGTTACTTACAAATTGAAGAATTTTTTCTGTCCTTCTGCTTTTTCTGCAATATACCAGAGACTTCTCACATTTTTTAAGGTAAATTTCATGCATATCTTTTTCCAAAGAACAAGACATCTCTATTTTAATCTCAAACCTTTATTATTGTGTTTCTATTTTTTGTATAATAAATTAAATGCATTTTCTCTCTTATTCCAAAGATCCAAATTTTCAATAAAGGTACACTATACTGATTTTCTTTCTTTCTTATTATTTCACAGATTTGTGTGTTCGCTATTGAAGAACGATGCACAGGCAGTGAGACTTAGATATAAGAACCCCATCAAAAAAATTCTTTTAAATCTCTCAAAATTTTATTATATGGTAGTATAAATATATTTGATATTGCATTCATGCAACAATAGTAACATCTTTAATTTGGTTAATCATGGTTGATATTATCTATTTTGATTGATGATGGTTTTTGTCAGTGTTTTGAATTTTTTTATTGTATACTTCAAATTGATATTTTTTTATTGGGTAAATATTTTATGGACTGTAATTTAGTGGGAGTGATAAAATGAGGACTGTAACTTTTTGGGCTGGCAAAATGAGGATCGTAATTTTTGGATTGATAATTTAAAGGACAGTAACATTTACAAGTAGCAAATTGAGGCTAAATCACCCAAAATCAACTCAATCAGGCCCTAATTCGGTCCGAATTCAAGCAAAATCCGGACTATTAGACCAATTTAGTTTAATTTTACCTCAAGTAAAGTTTTTGTCCTTAATTTGTCAATCCAAAAAATTATGTTCCTTATTTTGCCAACCTCCATAAGTTAAAGTCCTTAAATGTGAACTTGAAAGATCAAAATGTTGTTTTTACTTTTTCCAATTAATTTATTTCACACTCAGTTTCAAGTTTTTACTACCAATTCTCTATTAATGTTGGGAAGATTGACTGGTTGATTTTGGGGCTTCACTGAAGATTCTTTAGTTGGTAAAGTAAAATCTTCTCAGTTTAATTTTTTTAAAATTTAATGATTGAAATAGATCGTAAATTGATTTTTAGAAACAATTGAGAAAGAAAAAATGTGAAAGAAATCATCAATACTCCTTCTGTTCCACAATAAAGTTCACACTTTTATTTTCCGTTCGTCCCACAATACTCTTCACACCCGTAAAAAAAAATAACGCTCCTCACAATACCATTTTATTCACCAACTTTTCTTAAAAAATATAACACATTAGGTATGTGAAGACTAATGTAGAATATGGGGAGTATTATATACTGATTAGTTTGTAGTTGATTTTTTTTTTCTGAATTGAGAGATATTTATATTATTTATATTTTAACTCTCACTGCATGAAGGAGTTTAATTGGTTAGAAATTATTATTTCATCGAGGGTTTGTAAGTCTCTTCGTAAATTTTGTCTATATTGCAGGATTAACCTTGAATGTTAATCTTCGTACGTTTTTCTACTTTCTAAATAAAAACTTATTTTCTCCTATGATATATGATTTTTTATTGATTTTATATTCATGCATTTCATGTTTCTTGCGTTAATGTAAGACCTTTTTTGTTTTTCGAATTTTGCTGATAATGATGGTTTTGGTGAATACGGAGGTTATGATAACTGTAAGTTTATTCATAATTTCCCAAATATTAATTTGGTCTTAGAGTTTTGTGTATATTTATATTCCTTTTGCAAACATTACACTTCCTTGGTTATTTCTTTATTTTTCTAAGAGTGGTCAACTAATAAAATATATTTAACTTATTCGTATTTTGTGATTTCAGGGTTAAGTTATACCGAATAAGAGAATTTTAATTGTTACAGAAGTTTTATTCATTGTAATTTTGTTCATGAGGAAATATATATAGATAGAAATCTTTGTTTTCATGCTAATATTAGTTCATTAATATTTTGAACTTTTTTCTTTTTTTCTATGTTAGTAATGAGTTTTAGTTTCATATTTGCTTCCATGGTGATTAAAATGCAGTTACGTTAAGATTGATAAGAATGGATTGTCTTTTGTCTATTTCAATATATTTAGTTTTTGTTAGTTCATACGAATAATGCTTCATATAATAATGATGTACTCTCATTAGTTTATGTAAACCATATGAATTGTGCAAGTTTAATGTCATACTTTGATTGTAATGAGGGCTAGACTTTATAAAAGGTTTATTATATTAAGAATTTATTATTATGAGAATTATTGTGTTATTAATTTTATGTTTTGTACTATGCAGTATTTTTCAAACAATGTTTTAGTTATATCGTGCAGAGTATATAGATATGTATAATTTGAGTAGTGTTTAACATTAACAAACGTTGGTATAAATGTAATTAATTCATTTAGGACACCTATTATTTTTCAAATTTATTGAACGAACTTGCAGTTAATTATAAATATGATGTTGGAAATAGATAAAAAAAATTTAAACAACGCCAAGAAAAGTAATGTTATAATGAAGATGTCGAAGTTTGGTGGATGCATAGATAATTTTTAGATGACTGGTCCTACTCATGGTTATAAAATTATATACATAGAGTTGATCTTAATCTTTGGTTATAAAATTACATAAAGGATTATGGTCAGTGGACCATAAAATGCAAATGTTAGAAAGTTAAACTTTGTTACCATTTTATATGACGGTACAATACATTTGTTCTTTTATTTTATTTTTCTTGGTAGGTATAAATATTAGTCCTATAACTTTAGGTAAATCAATTTTTAGTTTTTCTTTTCATTTATTAGTTTCAAAGGACTAAAACATAATTCACTAAAACTATATTGAAGATTCGTGGAGAAAGAATGAATTACGAAAAACCTATCTCGCACTTCTTTTTTTCACACTGTATGTTGCAGTAAAGAGCAAAGAACCGTCATTTAGAACCGTTGTATGCAGCCTCTATGTGAAGCACTACCATTATGCCACCACAAAAAAGAAATGACCAAGAAGTTTGAAAATAGAAAAAACTACTTGATAAATAAAAAAATTGGGGATGAACAAGAAATCAAAATTTTAAATTGATAAAGGGTTTTGGTTTCTACTATTGAGACAAGGCTAAATAAGTAGGTAGCTTTGTTGGATTCACCAATGAGTGAAACAAATTTCTTACTTGGATTCAGTATTGGTGGGAATTTGGCTGGAATGTAGAGTTATCATGGCGGATAGTGGCAATGGTATGGTGAGGGTGACAGTGCTGGTGTTTTATTGATATAAAGAGATTTTTTTTTTATCGTTTAAAATTAACACTGACTTTATTATTATGTAATTAGTCTAAAAATAAACAATTTTTTAATTAAAAATGAAATATGAAATTAATCAAATTGTATATGAAATTATTTACAAATAAATATATTGTCTAATACAACTATTCACCCCACTATTTTACTATCTTACTTACATTTGCATCTTTAAAAATATTTAACTATCAATTCTATTCAATTTCAATATAATCACCGAAGATACCTATTTATCCACCACTTTAATCCAAATGTGGGAGACATGATTAATGTCTTTGTACAAGATTTCTATTAGATAGAGGGATTGACAATTTGGTGTGAACGAAACCAATAAAACAAGGTAATTAGATTATATGTATTTTGTTTCTTTAATGTTAATGTGATAGTCCTTTTTCGTTTTAATTTTTTTTATTACCTCCTGGTTTAAACAATGATGAAAAATGCAACTAGACCATGTATAGTCAGTTTAAATTTTCCTCCCAATGTTTCACATGCAAGTCAAATTGTTCATTTTGAGCTTTGTTAAAGAAATATTAAAACCAATGAATGTTGGTGAATACTGAGCTTTGTTTGTCTTTTTTTTTTAGTATTTATTACTAATACTAATATTAAGTTGATTTTTATTTTATTTTAAAAATAATATTAAAAATATTTTTAAAATAAAATAACTTACTTTTGTTTTTTTATTAAAAAATCAAATATTAAAATTAATAATTTTTAATCAAATTAAATTAAATATGAAATTATTTACAAATAAATTTATTACACGTCACGATTATATACACTCACTATCTGACTCAACTCACTCACTTCTGAATTCACTACCTTATTTAACCATTTTTACTAAATACATCGACTATAAAATTATAATTTTATCTAACGTAAAATAATTACACTCTTTATGTGAAGCTATTTTGAGATTATTTGATTTTGAAATTAATTATAGGTATCATTCAGCTGTACGGTTGGGTTTTCATCTTTTAGATAAATAGAATGTCATATTTATGATACAAATTCATTAAAGTATGTGTTGCATAGACCAAGTGTGAAAACTAACATGTTATTAGTCTGGTTTAAATTGAATGAGTTATTTGCAAAAGCAAGTGAGTTACGATATGTTGAAAATCCTCAATTTTTTATTTAGAAGCCAAAATCAAGAAAGTATGAAGAAAGGCAGAGAGGGTTCTATTCTGGTCGTATTTGTTGCATAGCAATTGGTACTGGTGAGGTTTATTATTTGAGGGTTCTATTGAATGCAGGGATGCAAAAATCGGCCTAGGCGGTCGCCGGCCAGCTCAATTTAAGGTAAAACAGCTAAAAAATCGTGTGAGGGATCAGCGCCGCCTAGGCGGCCAAATCGGGCTAGGCGGCTAGGAGTTTAAAAGAGAAGGAAAACCCTAAATCTTAAATCTCACCATGGCGCAGCGGTCGTGGATGAAGGGCCGGCGTTGGAGAGATAGAAGAGTGGCGACACGGCGCGACAACTGAGAAGGAAAAGAAAGAGGCGGCAATCATGCAAACGTCAGTACAGACGGAGGCGCGACACGGTTGGCAGCGTCGGTGCTGGGTGAGATGGAGGGTGGCGGCGATTCGTTCCTGGGATGTATAAAAGTGGTTTTGCCATCTTGGATTTTGGAATGGAAATTGGTTGATTTGTTGGGAACACAGGGTTTATTTTGGAAATGGGGGAAAGAGAAGGGATAGATTCTTTTCGAAGCTGAACCTTAATTTTAGGAAAATAAAGTAAAAATCGTGAGGGCTGACGCAGTTTAATAAAAAAAAGTTAGGCAGATTTTCAGGCGGCGCCTAGGCGGCCAAGAAACGTCCGTCTAGCATTTTCCGACTTTTGCACCCTTGATTGAATGTTGTTACTGGTCCTGCGTATTTTGATGACATAACTTTTTTTATTGTAATAGTTCACCCAACATTTTGTGATGTATGTGTGGACGGTGATAGAAAGTGTTGATGGATTTGATCAGGCTAGAGTTTGAGCTTCTGCGTCGTCAAAGAGATCTCATTTTATTACTTTGATCACGTTCGAATCTCTAAATTACTTGTGTGATATGTGAGATAGAAGTTGAAAATATATTTCTGATTATATTTTATACAAATGAAGGAGGATTGTGCATTTTTCAAGTAAAAATTTGCGTACCAATGAAAGTGTGAAGACAAAGTTGGGACAAAAAGAGTTATTTGTTATTCTTTATATGTATTTATCTTATAATATAATACAGAGTACATTTTTTCGTGTTACAGTTATATATATAATTAGAAAGGGATTGTCTAAAAAAATATTTGATAAACCATTGCATGAAAAAATAGTTGCATTATAAAATATTAAACATAAAATATATGAACAATTATACTAAAATTTAGTTATGTAAAATCAAATATGAAAAATTGTTAATTATTAACCAAATTAAATATGATATTTTTTATAAATAATCTTATTTATAGAATGTAGTTATCTTAACACTCTATTTTAATGAGTTCCCCCACTTCTTAACTCACTCACCTTTTTTCTTTTTATTAAATATACAACTTTAAAATTATAATTTTATCTAACAAATAATAATTGCACATACGTCTCTAAAGATACTCACTCATCAATCTTCTTTAATTTTAATACAACTACCAAATATACTTACTCCCTTAACTTTCTACACTAGCAAGAGAAAAAAATTAGTAGTGTCTTGCAAATGATGTCTATTAGTATTAGTCAAAGAAATTGGAAATTTGGTATGAAAGAAACCAATAATATAAGATAATTTGTTAATATGTAATATATATTTTTAATGTTAACGTAATAAACTTTTGTTCTTTGTAATATATTATATATTTTATTATTTTCTGTTTAAATAGTGATGAAAAATTCAATTGGATCATATGTAGACAATTTAAGTTTTTCTCGAAATATTTTTGTTGAAATCAATCTCATTCAATTTCAATATCATCAAACATATTGACTCATTCACCTCTTTAAAACAATGGTGGAAAACATGATTAACGTTACTATACAAGAGTGTTTACAAGTTATAGAGACTTAGAATTGATTATGAAAGAAACCAACAAAGAAACATAATTTGTTCAGACACATTTTTTTAAGGAAATGTAATTATCCTTTTTTAATTGCATTATATTATTTCTTTTTTTTTTTGTTACTTTCTGTCTGAACAATGAAAAATGCTATTGAACCATTTAAAGACAATTTAAGTTTTCCTCCAAATATTTCAGCTGAAAATCAAATTGATCATTTTAAAGAAGGTTTTAAAGGAAAATTAGAACCAGTGAATGTTGGTGAAGTAATTGAACTTTCTATTAAATGCAATAATGCTGAATTTAAAAGTCGTCTGGTGATAGTTATATTTCTTTGGATGCATTTTTTCCTTACTAAAATTGTAAATTTAATATTTTTACCATTTATTCTTAGTACATACCAGTGCCAGGTGTAAACTTAAATGGACTCGGGTTATATTATATTGAAGTGTGTTAGAACTTAAGATTTATTCCCAATCTATTACGAATTCGGGTTTACTGTTGATACAGATTATCACATTCTCTGTCTAGCTAAAACTTGTTATAGATTTATTAGAATTGTTGGACTGCCTAAAGATGATTTTTATTTTTTTCGTAGGAATATAATTGTATTGATGTTAGAACAATATTGATTTTCATTGTATTTGTACAAAGACTGAATATTTTATATTGTTTTTTTTTAAATTAAGTTTTTTTTTTAATTATTTTATCTGTATTGTTATATTTTACAACAATATTATTTTTAGTAAGCGATAGTAACCAATTTTACTCCATATATGCTTTTTATATATTTGCAAGTTTATGCACAAACATTTATATATACATGTATATAAATTTACATTAACCTAAACACATGTACAATATATATTTATCTAAATAAATTTGAATCAATTTTTAACATTTCTTCCTTATCGTTTTTTTTATCAAAGTCATCAATCTAACTTTTTGTGTCCGATCTAACCCTTTTCATTAGAGAATAACTCATATCTATATCAAGAAATAATTATTATCTTGAATATTCCAATACAATTCATTGGTTAGTTTTTTGTGTACGAAATAGATATATTAAATTTGATAAGTTCAAATTACTTTAAATAAATATATCAAACATAAAAGTCATTATCTTAAATATAGAACAGTCAATTGTTCTATATTATGGACAATCATGTTAGTTCGCATAAAAGTAGATCAAAGTTCTGTAGCTAAAAAACTGGGTTATCAGGTTTAGAATAATAAAATTTATATAATTTCAACAGTAAATTGTAATATAGTAGTGCTTTTTCAAGGCTGGTGTAAAATATGTGACCATTAACACCAAGGTCTTCCTTCGTTACACCCGAACTAATTTCTTACAATATCATAAACAATAATATATGTGTTATATAACTTTATTTTAAATGATTTTTGAATTGTTATTTACCATAACAAGTGTATCATTGAATGACGATATTAACTTAAATTCACTAATTAATGAATGTATCTACTGACATATACACAATTCATCTAGGAATGATTTAAGTTTAGTTCTTCCACAAAATTCATTCTAATATAAACCTGATGTAATTTCTATCACATATACATAAAAAAAATATCAATGATTTCTTAATATACAGTATTAAAAGAACACATGTAGATTAAGGCATACAAACACAAAACAGACTGATAAAAAATAAATATATTGTGAATTGTCCGAGATAATATTATTGATTTAAAAAAAAAATGTATTGATATGTTTACCTTCTATTTTAGTGTTTGTTATTTTGGAGCTCTTTTATCCTCCAAAAAATTTATGTTGTTGATAATTTATAAAACCTTAGCAAGTAGAGGATACCGTGTTGAAGAATTCTTTTTTAGATTGATTGGCTGATTTAGTGTTCGGACATGCATTGAAAGATCTGGAAATCAACGAAATGCTTTCATCCAAAATCGATCCTAAATCACTGAAAAATATCAAATATCGGAGATCGATCTATAATTTTCTAAACTTCAGAATTTATATCTTAAATGAAAAAAAAAATAAGGATTGTGAAATTGTTAACAAAACCCTAAAATTGAACATACCTTTTTTTATACTACAAATGTATCTATTTTGGTATCATTTCAGTGCTCTTCTGGTACTTTTTCCCGGCAAGAACAAATCGATTTTGAAAAAATCATAACTAAAAATAGAAATTATATAGATGTGAAATGCATATTTCTTTTTGCATCTTCCGTCATCTTCTATTTCTTCTTTGTAGAATGAATTTTTTAAATAAGAAGTATGTGTGGGTGATTTTTTATTCTCTGTTCTTTTGTTAGGTATATGTTGAACAAAGCTTTTGTGGGTGAAAAATACAATAACTTTTTATTGTTGGAATATGTGGATAAATACATGTGTGTTAAAATTTATTTTTTGCTTCTAAGGTTTCTAGCTTATGAAACCAATTCCCTTTGTTTGTTGCAGTTATACCACATATTTTTTGCACTGACGAACTACGCATCAATGATAATATATATATATATATATATATATATATATATATATATATATATATATATATATATATATATATATATATAATATTAAAAATATCTCATGTATTGTTTTGCCATTGTTTTATTTTTTTAATTTGTAAATAATTTTAATTGATTATGTTAGGAATATAACAAATGTTGTTTAATCATTAATTTATGAGTATGCATAGTAAAATTATTTCATATATAAATTATTCTAGGGCATTAGTTGTTTTCTCTAAATAGTATTAATTATTTTTATTGAAGTGTATTTGTTTCTTTTCATAATACAATTGATACTATTCAGTGAAACAATAAATATCATTTAGGGGACAAAATCAATATTTTTTTGTCAAAACATGTACAACTAATATCCTTTAATCTTTCATGTATGAAATATTTCTACTCTATACTTTCTTTTTGTTTATATATTTTTGTAGGTTTTATTTGGAAAATATTCCCTTCGTCTCATTGTTTCTTTCACATATGAAAGTGTCACGTTGTTTAAAAAAAATTTGTGTTATGTGAGTGTAGAGTTGAATAAAATAATACTAATTTTAAATTTTATTATTTTTTGTGATGCATAATTATTTATTTTTATGTTGCATGGAAATATTTGTGGAATTTCTTAATTAGACAACTATCAAAGTAATCATGAGACGGAAGAAGCAATATCTTCCAAACACCGTTTATTTATATTTTACACGATATTTTTTAGTAAACTCTTTATCAATTAACTTAAATTTATTTAATAAAAAAATGATCTAGATAAATCCTCAAATTTTCCATTTTTAACAGTAAAGAATAATTTGTGCATTACTTTTGCTTTATTTGACACACATAATTTAAATCTTATCAAAATGACTACTTTTTAAATGAAAAATTAACAAATTTAATTTTTATAAATGTTATCGTGTTTAAAAAATTAAAGCAAACCTGTTAATTTATTTGCAATTTATTTATAATAATAAAAAAATCAATGATAACATATTACTTATTTTTGTGAATATAAATGAGATTTCTGTAACTATTAGTTTTAGTTGTTTTTGTTAAAGAAAATAAATGTACATTTTAAAATTATTGAAAAAATATATATAATTTAGAATAAAATTTGAAAAAAAAATGACTTCCGTGCGAAGCACGGGTAGACCTGTTACTAGTTTCTCATAAAAATGTTGTCTTTTGAATGTCACACATTTTGTTTGTATTCCTATATTTTAGTTTTATTTTAATGGAAAAGTTAAAATTTACCCTTAATAACTTGGATTATTGTCTTGAGCGCAAGATACTAGCTTCAACTAGTAGTTTCCTCACAAGCGTATTAGATCTCAGTAGTATTGGCAAGTATAAGGACCAAATATATCGTACCCAAGGGAAATAATGTATGCGAATAGAGCCCTGAAGATCTACGTGTCGTATTTAATATGAGTGTGTGTTCGGGTTTATGATTGTAATTAAACTACTCTAAAATCTACTTCTATCAATGCAAATAATAAAATCTAATAAAGAACTAAGAGTTTACTCAAATATGGAATGTTGATGCTCATGATAGGAATTCCTACGTATACTAGCGGAGCTAGTACGATAATTAAAACAACCGTGATGTGCAAGTATTAATCCTAAGTGTACTAAAACTAGACAATCAACTTCCCTAATCTAGCACCAGATTGAAAGACTAAAAGCTCAAGAATTAACCCTAATACTTCGTCATATCAACCTCCTTCACAACCCACTAAACAAGTTATATGGATTATGCTTAATTAATGAGACTCTTATTTACCCAGGGTGATACGGTCGTCCTCCCTAGATAAACCGGTAGATTATAAACCCATTCTATAACCCTATCGTTAAGTCTACTTGTTATCAAAGAGTGATAAGATCGTCCTCTCTCTAATAATTTTCGTACTCAATTCCAAGATAATTCTAGGGTTTGTTTTAAGCATTCAATTAATTAAGAGAACTAGCACTAAACATCACGTGTTATCCTAATTACGTACCAACATCCTACTTCTACGAGTTCATCCTACCACAAGCATACAAGGGTTTTATCCTAGCGTGGTTTTAACAATAACAATAGCAATTAAATAAGCAACGAACATAAACATGACGAGTTGAATTGAAAAACTCAAGAACATAAACTAAGGTTTTGAAGAAAGAAGTTTAATCTAAGAACGAATATCAAATAAAGAAATCAAAGGTCTCACTAAGTGTTGAAGAACAAAAGAAAGAAAATCAAAATCTAACTCTAATCTATGAATTCGTAATGTTAAAACCCCGATTACACGTAAAATATGCTTGCTCAAACTCTCGGTGCTCTTCTCTCTCCAAAAACTATATATATGCGTCAAGCGGTGTCTAAAAACGTGCTAGGAATGGGTATATATATGCAATGGGTCGATGCGGGAGCTCACGGGCCGAAAAACAGATAAAGGTAGCAAATTCCCACGAAAATCGTAGTGGCAAAAACAAGGGCGCTCGAGCTGGGATGGCTCGAGCGGTGGCGCTCGAGCTGTGTAGCTCGAATGGTCGTCGCGCTCGAACGGTGGTGCTCGAGCTGGTGGAGCTCGAATGGGTATGATGCTCGAGCGGGGCTGTTGGTCCCGGTACAAGACTGAGGAATACGTGTATGGGGGGGGGGGGGGGAATACACGTATACCAATTTTTCAAACTTAAAACTGACTGAGTCCCCTTTCCCAGAGTGGTAAAGAACTTAGGAGCTGATAACACACCTACTGACTGCACTTGGTGCGGGTCAGTTGGCTAACTATCAGTTCAAGTTCAGTGCGGAAATGTTTGAGCCCTGAAAGTTTAAAGTCTTGTTTAGTTTGCTTTCTGAAAAACTTGTTTTACTCAGTTTTGAATAGTGTTTAGTAGGGGAGAGCTCTTTTGAAGATCAGCCTGATTGATTCAGACCTGATAAACTTGAATGCAATGAATGAACAAGTAATATGGCAAGTATGCACAATATCAAAGTAGTAAGAACACAAGGAGTTTAACGTGGTTCAGAGTCTCTTGCTCCTACGTCCACGGCCTGACTTAACAAGAAATCCACTCAAGGGATTCTTGTTTTTAACGTGCCAAGGTGCACCAAGACCAGCTATCCTCACTGATCTATACAACTCCACTTACTAACACTCTAACTGACTTACTCCCAACAAGCCTAACTTAGGGTTTTGGTTTCAGTTTGGATTCCAACTAGGTTGAGATTATCCTTACAAGGCAAAGCTATGCTAAGGATTGGATAATCTCTCTAAGCTTAAGATAATTCTAATTAGCTCTTGGAATACAGAATAACTCTCAATTGCTAAGAAACACTTGGGAAATTTAGAAGGTTTCGAGTGCTTCTCTTAAGGGTTGAATGCTTTGAATGCTTGAGAGTTTGAGTAATTTCTGGCTTGGAAATTTCCCGTAACCTTGAATGGGTTCAATGTCTTCTGTATTTATAGATGATTTGAATAACTATCCGTTGGGGAGATAGCCTTCTAGTCATCTATGTAGAGTGGCTTCGAACGGACATATCTTCATGCAGCAGCCGCCCTTGCATGGATTTGGTATTTGCATTAAATGCACATTAAATGCTTGCCCATTGAATATGCAGTCTGAATTCAGTCTTCATGTCAGGTTCCGTACGTGCGTGTCCTTCTCAGATTGGGCCACGTCATCAGGTTGGTGAAAATGTCAGAACTTATTCCTGAGCTTCAGGCTTGTCTTATTAAGTTCATTTTATCTTGAGCTCACCGGTCTTGTCCTGACGCTGAAATTCCTTATGCATTGCTTGGCTCTACTCCAAGTCTTCCCATGAACTCAGTGACATCCTGTTCCCTTCAGGACTGAGTTAGTAATGACCTCAGGGTTATACTCTTCATCACTGACACTTACTCAGCCCGCTTAGAGGACTGCCATAAGTTCAGGATGGTGCTCTTTGTCTTCAGGCTCTGAGTCTTGATTGTCTCCAGTGAGTTCTCCTCTCACTGAGTACCTGTGAAGTGTAAAATGACTAAGTACTAATCCTAACCAAGACTAGCCTGACAAAGACATATTTAAGGCAAACATCTTTTCAGGGGCTTTGGGATCTTAATCAAAACTGACCATGTCCCAACAATTTCCCCCTTTTTGATGATGCCAAAACACTGAAAAGATCCTCAAAACACTTAGAGGAAATATGATAAACCTATCTATAAGATAAGACAGTGTTAGAGCAATTCTTGATAAAGTACATAATTTTAAACAACAGCCAAAAAGACAATGAGTTTTTGTCTGTGGGCAGAACGTAATAGATTTCATTGATAGATGTGGAAATGATTACAATGAATCTAATCTATTACAACGAAGCCTTGTGAACACCTAGACTAATCTCATTTCAGGCTTGAGTCCATATCCTGCATAAACTCTTGCCTTTAGCTCGTCAAGTCTTCCAGGTTGATTCACATATCCTTCAGCTTTAGCTATCTTCAAGACTTCCATCATTATGGCCTTTGTGTCATGCTTTTGAGTTCCAGGAACCAAGGGAGGAGTTCGAATGGTGAACTCAGGAGCCTTCACTTGAACTTTGGCTGCATCAGCCTCCTCCAAGATCTTCTGGAATAGCTCAGGATGATTGTCCATCATGTAGTCAGTGAAGTGGGCATTGATATCGTCAGTGTCGCCCCACTTCTTCACAACATACCACAGTCTAACGAATTCATCCCTTGCATCATTCCAGAACTCCTTCAATGTTTCTGAGACGAACTCATCGACTAAGGCTTCCCTTGCACCTGATTCTGGCCTACTGATTTGAAGAATTGTTGATTTCCTAACTGTTGGCTTCTTCCTGTACTTCCTTGGCTCAGGCTTCGCCTTCTTCCTCCTAAGTAGACTGATCACTACATCATCGAGTTCCCTTTGTTGAAGCTCAGTGATATCAGTCAGCTTCTCAACCCTCTTTTCCAAGATGCGCATCTTCTCCTTCTGAGCGATTTCAGCTCTGCGCATAGCCTCATATTTTTCAGAGTGATCTCCCCATGCTTCAGCACATAACTCCGCCACCAACTCCCCTGAGTAAGTGATGGGATTCTTCCTTGAGCTCATGGGAGACGATCTCTGAACTGGCTCAGGTTGTTGCTTGGAATGTTCATTAGCCTTTGCCTTTGTTGCCTCCTCCCTCAGCTTGGCAACAATTTCCCCTCCTTCATTTTCCACCGCCGCTAACCTAGCTGACTTCCTCACCCTTAGAATATTCCCTTCAGGATTGGCTTCAGGGTCAGCTAGAACGGTCTCACCTTGGTTGACTGCCTCCGATGCCTCAGGGCGGGATCTTTTCTTCTTCTTTTCCCCCTTTTTGGCATCATCATTGGCCTCGGATGGAAATGCGTCAGATCTGCTGTTGATTACGAAGGAGGCTAGGGAATGGACATCATTAATTCCCTCCTTCAATAATTCAACTCCCATCAAAATTCCAGTCCCTGCAAAAGAAACCGAACTGATAGCAGCATTGACCTTCTGTTCAAAGACCTCCATAGAGAGTTGGAGTCTTTGTTCAGCCTTGGTGATCCTTTCCTCCACCTTCAAGGACTCACTGCTGACTTTGCTGACTCCTCAGTGGCCTTCACCAAAACGTCCGCCACTGACTGAGAGGTGCGATCCAGCTTCCCTGACTCCAGCTCCAGTTTGGACGCTGAGTCCTTCATGGCCTGAGTGACGATAGCTCCAGTTTGAACTGCAAGCCTGTCAACTGCCTGATTCAGCTTCTCATCCCTGATCGCATCCCTCTCATCAAGTTTCTTGAGAGTGTTCCTGAGCATTTTCTTGGTGCGTTTCCTCTCATTCCTCACTGACTTGGTCGTGTCAGTCATCGTTCTCTTTAACAGAATCAGCTCCCTGTTAGCAAGGGTGTTGTAAGCTGACTTTGTCCACCTGATGTGTTTTGCCAGGGCCTTGGAGTCTTCTTCCTTCTCAGCTCGTAGCTTCATTACTTCCTCCTGAAGTTCAGCTAGATTTTCTGTGGTTTTCTCTTGCTTGACCTCCACTATGCTTGTGAATTCAGCACGTCCGACCCCGGTGATTATCACATCTTCATCATCAACGGCCGCATCAGTGATTGGATGATTTCCCTTGTCAGCCCCTGCGTCATCAGTCCCTTCTTCAAGGTGCACTGAAGGCAGTTGTGAAGTAGTCAAAGCCGCCTCCTCAGGCTCAGCTAAGCTAACTTGAACCTTAGGAGCAAGTCCCTCGGAACTGAGAGTCTCCTTGGATGCCTCAACATCTTCCTCTCTTGTCTCAGGGCAGGGAATCCCCTCATCGACAGATGTCTCATTGGCAGCTGAGATGTTCACAACATCCTCAGCCACTGGTCCACCCTTGGCACCAGTGTTCTTATCACATTCCCCCTGAGCCTGAAGCTCAGAGTTCATCTCATCAACCTCCTGTGCAGTTTCCTCCACTGCCTTCTCCAGGTCTCCTCCCTGAGCTCCTTTATCATCCTCATCCTCCTTCTCGTCACCTGACAGGATGTCAGCCTTGCTCTTGGACATCAATTCAGCTACTAACTGCTTCAGGTTGTCGAAGTTCAATAGTTGAAGCCAGCTAGTTAGTCCAAAGAAAGAGCAAATCTTGGCCTCCTCCGCCTCCCAGTGCTCCCAGCCGCGAGCGTCCACTAGCATATGTTGCTCCTGCATGTTTGATTGTTTGAAGTCCAACCAAACCTTGAGCTCAATCACATATGCTAGCAGCTCAGTGTACTTGTACAGCCCAGGCCAACACTTCCCTGCCCATTCTGTGGCATTCCCCCTGAGTGTGTTCTCAAGAATCCCACCAGCCATATACTCATCTAACTCCTCCTCCTCCAGTTCAAGGAATTCATCCTCTTCAGCTGAAATGGATTTGGGACAGTCTTTGGGATTAGGGTATGATGGAAAGTCTGCGGGGTTAGGAAGATTCGGCTCTGCTGACTGGTCAGGCTCATTCGTGTGTGAAGTTGATGGCGCTGACTCAGTAGGTTGATTTGGCTCTGAGGTTTGGGGTGGTTGGGGGGTTTGAGGTGTGGGGTCAGGGATGGAAGGTGTTTGGGTTTCAGGGTGTGGGAGTGTTTGAGTGGGTGCTGTCTCAGGCTGCAACGACTCAGCCGTCTCGACAGTCTTTCTCACTTCCTCCAAGTCAGAGGCTCCAGGAGAGCTTGACTTCTCCCTCTCACTCACTTCAGGCAGCTTCTTAGCAGGGGATTTTCTAGTTCCCTTCCTAAGCCTTTTTAGAGGCCTCTCACCCCGAGCACCCTCCTTCCTGACGTCATCGTCAGTTCCCTCAGCCTCAGACACGGCCTTCTTGGGATCAAACTCAGTCCCTGATTTCGTGCTCTTCCCTGACAGCACGACCCTTACCCTCTTCTTCTTCTCAGCCGCGTCCACCTCAGGCTGCTCCACCTCCCCAGCTGCAACCTCCTCACCGTCCTTACTCCTCTCAAGGAGCTCATCTACCATTTCAATGAGACTGGTTGCCACTCTCTTGGCCTTACCAGCTGGCTTTTTGGCCTGACCCTTTGCTTTCGCATTGGGATCAGTCAGCCCTAGTACTGAATAGGTATCACTCAGTGAGGAAAACATTACCTTCTTTGAGGAGAGACTGTCCTCAAAATCGAAGGTATACCCATGGCAAGCATGAGCAATCAGGATGGACATCCTCGTGCCGAATGGCAAGATGGCACTGACGGAAATGTGCTTCTTCTCCTCGTCTCGCGTAAGCTTGTCCAACCCGGCCTGATGGAGTTGATCAAGGAAGAACTGCTCCCAGTTTGCCTCCACTCCATCAGCAATTGCTCCCATGAGCCTCAGCTTGGGCAGACTCAACTGCTCGTGAGAGCCAGTTGCACCCATCACTATCTTGGACACCAAGTCCACCAGAGCTCTATATTCAGGCTTCAGAGTATTCTTGTTCTGACGAGCCCTGAATTCTGATGACCCTGACTTGGTCCATTTCCCAAGAAGCTCTCCCTCTGAGTTCTCCTTGTAGGTTCTTGGGTTGATGCCTGAGAATGGCAGCTTGAAGACTTCCCTCACCGCCTGCCTGAAGTTGATAGTGACCACCTCTGTGTTGTAAAGAGGTTCGCCGTCGCCGTCCTTCTCTCCCGTCGGCTTCAGCGCAGTTACCTTCGTGAAAACTTCCCCTTTCCGTAAGAACATATTCAAGTATGCTTCCACAACTGTTCTTGGGAGCACGGAAATGGGGCGGGTGGTGAAGTATGTTTCCAACCCAGCATTGAAAATCCACTTAAAAACGGGTTTGATTTCCTCAACTGTAAGACAAGTACCTTCCATGAAGATGACTTGCTCCATGTGTACCAGCTTGTTCTCGACAACGTCTACGATCTTGTCGGTTGTCCAGTTGGAATCAAGGAATGCCATCGTTTTGAAAAAGAAGAGATTTTTCGAAGTTATCTGTGTTTGAGCAAGAGAAAACTCAGTGTGCAGATTGTGCGTTGTGTTTGCGTAAAAAACCTCAAATGGCACTCTTGATTGATAAGACTAAGTCAGTTACTCAAACGTGGGGTTGAGATTGATCCCTGAATTCGAAAGGTTTTAAATTGAAGGGCCAGGATTAATCTCAGCTTCATTTAAGCCCCATGTCAGTCATATTCCGTATAAAGCGGACACGTATATGAAAAAGTAACTAGCATTAAATGCTCCGTGCGCGTGGGTTTTAAATATGAAAAGGCGCGCTTTTAATGAAAACGGAATGCATTTAATAAAGATTTTCAGGACGAAGGACTCAG
This sequence comes from Ballota nigra, assembly GCA_947034835.1. Classification (NCBI taxonomy): domain Eukaryota; kingdom Viridiplantae; phylum Streptophyta; class Magnoliopsida; order Lamiales; family Lamiaceae; genus Ballota; species Ballota nigra. The sequence goes on along the minus strand of OX344721.1, from coordinate 116,819,015 downwards.
GGAGACGCTTGAAATTCACAGGAGTCAGGTTAGAACTCATACCTGTCAGAGAGACATTGTAGCACCCTGATACCTCGCTGAGTCGAGTCTGGCCTGAGTTCCCCCTAGAACCCTACACTGACTGCTCTCCCGGATCTAAGAGTCCTAACTCCACTGACAGTTCCATAAACCTTGCTTCAGCCAGAGGCTTAGTCAAGATGTCAGCTCTTTGCCTGTCAGTGTGAATCTTCTCCATCCTAATATCTTTCTTCTCCACATGATCTCGAATGAAGTGGTGTCTAATATCCACATGCTTGCACCTTGTGTGAAGCACTGGGTTCTGAGTAATTGCTATAGCACTATTGTTATCACAATAGATTGGAACCTGATTAGCAAACACTTGGTAGTCCCTCAGCTGTTGCCTCAACCATAAAATCTGAGCGCAACAGCTACCTGCAGCCATATACTCAGCCTCAGTTGTGGATGTCGTCACTGAATTCTGCTTCTTACTAAACCACGAGATCAACTTACTCCCCAAAAACTGACATGTCCCTGAGGTTGATTTCCTATCAATCCTACAACCTCCATAATCTGCATCTGAATAACCTGTCAGTTCTAAGTTGTCATCTGAAGGATACCATAGTCCCATATTGACTGTCATTTTCAAATACTTAAGTATCCTCTTAGCAGCCTCCAAATGACTTCTCTTGGGATCGGACTGATACCTAGCACACACACCAACTGCAAACGTAATGTCAGGCCTACTTGCAGTCAGGTACAACAAAGAACCTATCAGCCCACGATACTCAGTCTGATTTACTGAAGTCCCATCAGTGTCAGGATCCATCTTCCAATTTGTGTTCATTGGGATCCTGGCTGGATTGCTGTTCTGAACACCAAACTTTTGAATCAAGTCTCTTGTATACTTGGCCTGATTTATGAAGATACCTTGATCAGTCTGCTTGACTTGCAATCCTAAGAAGAAGTTCATCTCTCCCATCATTGACATCTCAAATTTACCAGTCATCAGCTTAGAGAATTTCTCACATAGCTGATGATTTGGTGATCCAAATATTATGTCATCCACATAGATTTGGACCAAGAGAATGTCATCACCTTCAGTGATCCTGAATAATGTCCTATCCACAGTTCCCTTCTTGAACCCATGATCAGTCAGGAATTGAGAGAGGGTATCATACCAAGCTCTTGGTGCTTGCTTAAGTCCATAGAGTGCTTTCTTCAAATGGTATACTCTATCTCCAACCTCAAACCCGGGAGGTTGTTCAACATATACCTCTTCATTGAGTACACCATTCAGGAAGGCACTCTTGACATCCATTTGATACACCTTGAACTTCTTATATGTTGCATATGCAAGGAACAACCTGATAGCTTCCAATCTAGCCACTGGAGCAAAAGTCTCATCATAGTCTATTCCTTCAGACTGACAATACCCTTTTGCAACCAGTCTAGCCTTGTTCCTTACCACAACACCATTCTCATCCTTCTTGTTCTTGAAGACCCACTTGGTGCCAATCACACCTTGATGCCTAGGTCTATCTACCAGTTCCCAAACCTGATTCCTTGTGAACTGATTCAACTCCTCTTGCATGGCAATGATCCAGTTCGAGTCAGTGAGAGCTTCTTCAATGTTCTGAGGCTCTTGCTCAGAGAGAAAGCAACAGAACAATGCACTCTCACCATGGAACCGTCTGGTCCTGACTCCCTCAGTTGGATCACCAATTATTTGATCAGTGGGATGATCCTCTAACCATGTTCTTTTGCCAGGAGTTGTTCCTGAAGTACCTGCAATGTTAGTGTCTACAGGCTCATAAAATTCAGGAAATTGAACAGAAGGGGATGATCCTGAGTCTATACCAAAGGGATTAATAAGCTCAATGTCAGGGACATTGATTCCCTCTTGATTAGGTGACTCAGGAACCGTCTCAGCTGCAACAGCATCTTCATAGACGGTGCTTACCTCAGGTTGAGCCTGTTCCTCAGTCTGAGGCTCAACAATCCCTGATGTGTTGGGCTTAGGATTGACACCTGATTCATCATCCTGATCGTCATCATCATCCCATCTCGGAATTGGCACAGTCTTGATCTTGGGATCAGGTTGATTTTTCAAGCTCAGCCTTGTCACACTCCTTGTGACCTCCCCAGTGTCAGGATTCAACACCTTTGCCCTAGACTTATTAGTAGATTCATCAAAGACAACATGAGGTGATTCTTCCACAACTAGAGTCCTACAATTGTAAACTCTGAAGGCTTTACTAATTTCAGAATATCCTAAGAATATTCCTTCATCAGATTTGCTATCAAAGGCTTTCAATTGGGTCTTCCCATTGTTGAGGATGAAACACTTACAACCAAATACATGAAAATAGGAAATACGAGGGTTCTTTTTGTTCCATGTCTCATATGGGGTCTGAGCATGTTGTTTGTTCAGCATGGATCTGTTCTGAGTGTAGCATGCAGTGTTGATTGCCTCAGCCCAGAATTTCTTGGGCAATCCTGACTCAGCCAGCATGGTCCTTGCAGCTTCCTTCAGTGTCATGTTCCTCCTTTCAGCGACACCATTCTGTTGTGGGGTTCTAGCTGCAGAAGTCTCATGAGCTATACCAAGTTCATTACAGAAGTCAGAAATATATGAGTTTATAAATTCAGTGCCCTTGTCGGATCTGATCTTAGTAATGGACTGATTCTTCTCATTGCTGAGTCTTCTGAGCAACTCTGGAAGCTTCACCTGTGTTTCCTTCTTATTCAACAAGAAAATAACCCAAGTATATCTAGAACAATCATCAATGACCACAAGGGTATACTTTCTACCATTCATACTCACAGGAGTTATGGGGCCAAACAAATCCATGTGCAAGAGCTGAAGTATCCTGTCAGTGGAATAAGAGGCTTTCTCTTTGAATGATGCTCTGACCTGCTTCCCTTCCTGACAAGCTTTGCACACGTGATCTTTGCTAAAAACTTCATTAGGTAGACCATCAACAAGTGATTGTCTAGAGATTTTGTTAAGAATCTTGAAGTTCAGGTGGCTTAATCTTTTATGCCATAACCAACTGAGCTCTAAAGAGCTTTTAGCAACAAGACAAGTATTAGGAATAGTGCTGCTCCAATCAGCGAGATAAACGTTACCTTTCCTTATACCTGATAGAAGCACTTGTGTTGATTTGTCCTTGACTGAACATGTATTCGATGAGAACTCAACACTGAACCCTTTGTCACAGAATTGACTTTCTGACAATAGGTTGTGCTTCAGTCCTTCCACAAAGGACACATTTTCCACTCTGACTGTACCTATAATTAGAACACCAAAACCTTTAGTAACACCTTTTGAGTTATCACCAAAGGTTACCTGTGGACCATCTTTAACTTGATATTCTTGGAGAAGACTCTTCATTCCAGTCATGTGCCTTGAGCAACCACTGTCTAGGTACCAAACAGCCTTGATTGAGTCTCCTCTCCTTTTGTTGTGATCCACAGCCGCCTGCAAGCAAATCAGGCTTTAGGTACCCATTGGGTGTTGGGTCTTATTGTGTCAGCTGTACCCTTCGGGATCCAGACTTGCTTCACAACCCTGATTGCCTCAGAGTGGTAAATCTGTCTCCCTGAAACATCGACATACACAACTTTCTTCTTCTTTGCCTTAGAGGAAGATGGTGTATGAGTGTTAGACTTAGGCTTCACAGGAGCCTGAGTGGGTGCCTTTTGGGCTGGCTTCCTGTTCTTCCTCGGTCTGGGTGCAGCAGGTCTTGGGCCTTGTTCTTGATAAGGACCCTGATTTCTATTCCCCCTAGGCAAGTGAGGGAAAGGAAAACAGTTAAAGGCCTCAGGATGCCAAAACCACGGGGGTGTCATCATATTTGGCCTTCCCTGATGGTATTGCCAAGCATGATGATACCCTTGTTGACCAGTCTGAGGGCTCTTGGCTTGAGTCTTCCTCTGCTTTCGCTGAGGTTTTCCCTGGCCTGAGCTCTCAGGGGCTTCCTTAGATTGCTTTGCCTTTCCCTTGGGTTTTGGCTTAGCTGTCTTAGGAGCAACCCTAACTGTGTCAACGGTTTCCTTGCCCTTATCAGTTTGACGGGCCTGGAGCACAACCTTAGGTGCATTCTGGCCTGTCTGAACAAATACCCTCTCAGTGTTACTCCCTGAAGCAACATGAGACTAACCTTGTGAGGATTTCTCAGGAACATATCCAAGTCCCTTTTTCTTGTTCCCAAGTATCTGGTTGCTATTTATTTCCTCTCTAGCCACTGAGGATTTATTCATTGCTGCAACCTTTTTCTTGAGAGAGTCCTCACTCTTTTTCAGGATTTCATGTCTGGTAAAGAGGTCATCAAACTTACTCTTAAGTACCTTCAGTTCTTCCTTCCTGACCAACTCTTCCTCAGCCAAATGCTTCAGAATCTTCTCTCTTGGGAGACGCTCAACATTGATTAAATCAATCTCCTGAGTTAGTCTCACAATTTGAGCTGATTCTTTAAGATCAGACTGAGTGAGTTGTTCATTCAGATTCTGAACCTCGGTACTCAATTTCTTGTTCTCCTCTACCAAGAAGACATTAGTATCTTGCAGTCTGGAGAAATCAACCATCAATTGATCAAGGCAGATCTGAAGGTTCATTTCTCTAACTGACTCTGAGCTGAGCTCAGGATTTTGACCAGTGTAAGAAGCACAAACAGAATTTGATGTTACCTCAGGCTCATCCCTAGCCATCAGACAGACATCATCGTACTCGTCGTCTGAGAAGAGTTCAGGTGAACTTTCAGCAGGACCATCAGAATCGGTTGCATCTTCAGCGACCATCGCTCTCCGATCAGCAGATCTTAGATCCCTAGTGGCTCTCCTTTCCTCTCTCTCTCTCTCGCACTCAGCTCCGGGCAGTCGTACTGATAGTGACCAATCTTGTTACAGTTGTAACATGCTACCTGCTCACTCACTCTTTCTTTTCTCGGTTCAGGGTTCCTCCTTGAGTCAGGTTACCTGGTTCTTGGTGAGCTTGCAGTCTGGGTTGGATATCTATCATCGCGAGTACGTCTCTGTTCGTCTCTTCTTTCAGGTTTTGGTTCAGAATATCTCCTTTCATCACCACGTTCTCTCCTCTGGTCTGTATTCATTCGCTCCTCATATCTCCTTGAGCTTTGGTGGGTTCCTTCAGGTTTCCTGTCACGTGAGTCCTGATAAAACTTTTTATAACGACCAAACCTGGAATTGAGCTTGTCAGATCGTCTGGCCATCAGGCTGTACTCCTCAGCGAGTTTTTTCCTGCTCATCTCCATCAGTGACTTTGATGAAGAATTTGATGAGGGCTCAACAGGTTCAGACCTGGCCTTGAATGCCACACTTTTCTCAGGAATTTTCTCCTTCACTTCCTCTTCTGACTGAACTTTCTTCTTTCTTTTGTTAAGATCGAATTTAAGTGCTCTGAGCTCTGAAAAAAGTAAAGCAGAAGTTATGTTACTCATATCCTGAGTGTTCTTAAGCATAATTACACTGTTGTCCCATCTCTCAGGAAGGGCATTCAGGATCTTTGAAGCAACATCTCTCCTTGGGACATCCTTGTCCAGCATCACCAACTCATTCATCAACTTGATGAATCTAGACTCCATTTGATCTATGCTCTCGTCAGGCAGCATCTCGAACGCCTCGAATTTCTGAATGGCAATGTTTCTCTTATTCTCCTTGATCTTTTCAGATCCCTCACACATCCTTGTCAGCTCATCCCAAACCTCTTTTGCCGTCTTTAAGTTCATCAGCCTAGCTGACTCCTCGAAGGGCACCGTATGCAAGATGATGTTTCTGGCGACGTTGTCAAGTCCCACCATCTTAATTTCATCGTTGGTCATGTCTTTCCTTTCTTTAGGAACCTGCACGCCAATTGTAAGATCCTCATATCCCAGTCCTCTGACATTAGGAATAGTGATCTTGATCGGTCCCTCCTTGAGTACACGCGGCATCTGGTCATGGATGGCATCTAGATGTGCTTCTAATCTGAACTTCCAATAGACAAAGTTAGACACAGAGAATTCAGGTAACGAAGCTTCAAGTCTCCTCGAAGTCATGATGATGCAAGTTTTATGAAAAGCAAACTCAGATCTGTTCAGTGACCACCAACAGTTTCTCCTCTGAAACTATTAGTATTCAAAGTCAGTGGTCTTTTGAACCACTGCTCTGATACCACTTGTTGGTCCCGGTACAAGACTGAGGAATACGTGTATGGGGGGGGGGGAATACACGTATACCAATTTTTCAAACTTAAAACTGACTGAGTCCCATTTCTCAGAGTGGTAAAGAACTTAGGAGCTGATAACACACCTACTGAATGCACTTGGTGCGGGTCAGTTGGCTAACTATCAGTTCAAGTTCAGTGCGGAAATGTTTGAGCCCTGAAAGTTTAAAGTCTTGTTTAGTTTGCTTTCTGAAAAACTTATTTTACTCAGTTCTGAATAGTGTTTAGTAGGGGAGAGCTCTTTTGAAGATCAGCCTGATTGATTCAGACCTGATAAACTTGAATGCAATGAATGAACAAGTAATATGGCAAGTATGCACAATATCAAAGCAGTAAGAACACAAGGAGTTTAACGTGGTTCAGAGTCTCAAGCTCCTACGTCCACGGCCTGACTTAACAGGAAATCCACTCAAGGGATTCTTGTTTTTAACGTGCCAAGGTGCACCAAGACCAGCTATCCTCACTGATCTATACAACTCCACTTACTAACACTCTAACTGACTTACTCCCAACAAGCCTAACTTAGGGTTTTGGTTTCAGTTTGGATTCCAACTAGGTTGAGATTATCCTTACAAGGCAAAGCTATGTTGTTGGTCCCGAAACGAGTAAACAGGTGTATGGGGGGGGGAATACACCTGTGATTACAAATTAAAACTTCTTGTAAAACTTATCAGGTTACTTAAGACAGTAGCTCGTCAGTGGACTTGAAGGTCTGCTGAGAGTTACTTGGAGAAAGCTTACTGAGATAATACCTCCACTGAAAGCTCAAGACTTTCAGTTGAACTACTATCTAATTAGCTTTCAGATGCGGATTAGTGAGCCCTTAGAAAACTCGTTTTACTTTGATAAACTTTGAGATGAACACACACTTAGGAAATAGCAGAATGTAAGAACACAAGGTATAAAGTGGTTCAGAGATGAATCTCCTACGTCCACTGTCCTGATCAAACAGGAGAATTCCTTTCACTTGGAATTCCTTGTGTTATAGTGCCAAGGTGCACTGATCAACTAATCCTCTCTTAGGATGATTGATCACTAGGAAATTCCAGGTCCTAGTTCCCAAAACAAACCAGCTTTCAGACTGATACAACAATCAGCTTACTAACACCACTTAACACTAACTCTCAACCTAAACACTGAGTAGGGTTTTGAGTAGGGTTTTGGTTCCAACTATTTTGAGATAATCCTTACAAGTTTAGCTCAAGGCTTAGGATTGGATTATCTCTTTCTAAGATTTGGATATAGCTTTTAAGCTTGATTACAGAAGGTTTGTTAGGCTCTCTACAAATGTGAAACACTTGGGAAACAATGATAATTTCGAGTGCTTCTTAGTTGTTATGAATGTAGAGATAGCTTTGATCTTGTGAGTTTCCCGTGCTTGGAAATGTGCACGTCCTTCTGTATTTATAGGCTTCCTTGAAAATCTTTCCGTTGGATTTGAATCTTCTCAAGTAAGTCTTCTTGTATCTGATTGGCTCAAACGGCTCTATTTGAAGCTTTAAGTCTTGTCAAGAAACGGCTGAAAGACCATGCCTGTTCACCAACTTTCTGTAGATTGCTAGGTGAAGGACTTTTGGTACTTGTCAGACTGGGGCAGGTCGGCTGTCAGTAAGTACACTGACGTGTCATCTTCTCATTGGACCTTAAGTCTGCGTGCCCAGATTCTTGTCTTGCTTTAAGGTGGAACTCTTCTGAGAGAACCTTCTTATTCCTTCATTTATTTCAAGCTTCACTGAAATTCATTTTGCCTTGTTCCAACCAGATTAACTAACAACTTTAAATATGTTTAGCAATAAATGTACTTTGTTAGTTCTTTATCAGTGGACCTCGTCCTCTCCTGATAGATTTAGTCTTAGTGAGAATGCACTTAGAAAACATTCAAGACTTAGACTTCTTTTCTCAGATCACTTAGTCTTCAGCGGACTTTTACTTTCAGTGGACTTCATCTTCAGCAGACTTCATACTAAAATACACTCTAGTTTTTACTAACTGCACTCCAGTTCTTAACACTTTGAACTGTTTAACTAAACATTAACTCTACTGAATAATTTACTTACAAAAACAACTTAGGAGGGACATGTTGGCATCTAATCAAAACATAAGTCTTATACATTTTCCCAACATATGCTAAGGATTGGATAATCTCTCTAAGCTTAAGATAATTCTAATTAGCTCTTGGAATACAGAATAACTCTCAATTGCTAAGAAACACTTGGGAAATTTAGAAGGTTTCGAGTGCTTCTCTTAAGGGTTGAATGCTTTGAATGCTTGAGAGTTTGAGTAATTTCTGGCTTGGAAATTTCCCGTAACCTTGAATGGGTTCAAGGTCTTCTGTATTTATAGATGATTTGAATAACTATCCGTTGGGGAGATAGCCTTCTAGTCATCTATGTAGAGTGGCTTCGAACGGACATATCTTCATGCAGCAGCCGCCCTTGCATGGATTTGGTATTTGCATTAAATGCACATTAAATGCTTGCCCGTTGAATATGCAGTCTGAATTCAGTCTTCATGTCAGGTTCCGTACGTGCGTGTCCTTCTCGGATTGGGCCACGTCATCAGGTTGGTGAGAATGTTAGAACTTATTCCTGAGCTTCAGGCTTGTCTTATTAAGTTCATTTTGTCTTGGGCTCACCGGTCTTGTCCTGACGCTGAAATTCCTTATGGATTGCTTGGCTCTACTCCAAGTCTTCCCATGAACTCAGTGACATCCTGTTCCCTTCAGGACTGAGTTAGTAATGACCTCAGGGTCATACTCTTCATCACTGACACTTACTCAGCCAGCTTAGAGGACTGCCATAAGTTCAGGATGGTGCTCTTTGTCTTCAGGCTCTGAGTCTTGATTGTCTCCAGTGAGTTCTCCTCTCACTGAGTACCTGTGAAGTGTAAAATGACTAAGTACTAATCCTAACCAAGACTAGCCTGACAAAGACATATTTAAGGTAAACATCTTTTCAGGGGCTTTGAGATCTTAATCAAAACTGACCATGTCCCAACAGGGGCGCTCGAGCTGGTCGGGCGCCCAAAGTTCTCTGTAAGTTTTTGGCACTCGAGCAAGCACCTTGCTCGAGTGGCTCTCCTCTTCAACGAAGTGATACTTTTCTTCTCACGAACTAATATCATTCGTATTTCTTCAATATCTTCTCATCCGGGCATCCGTTTGAGTCGATTCAAAGTCCTACGAACTCCATTTTTTGCCCTCTATCCATCTATGAGCATCAAAGAGGAAAATTTATCAATGTATGAAAATAGTACTCAATTGACTCAAAATACTCATTATATTCACTCAAAACACGGGCAAAAAGAGCTACGAATCATGACAATTTCACGCCAAATCAACCCCCCAAACTTACCATATTGCTTGTCCTCAAGCAATAAAATAATAAGTCAAGTGAAATTATTAGGAATGAGTCAAAGAATTAAATCATGCAAGTAATCGAGCTCAAGTTTCAAAGATCGTTCACACGTACACAAACTCACCCCCTTCATCATACTCATGCAATAACAACAAGAAACACCAAGATCAAACATGGATGTGCACTCAACAATGTGTTTCACTCCCTCACAAGTGTATATCAATGATAAGGGACTCACTCAATCAATCAATCACACATATCAGCAGTCATAGGCTTGTAAGCACTCTCAACTTCGACTACACTCTATAAATCAATGCTGAATCAAAAAGGACTTTCTCAAGGTTGTAACGTAGGCTCTTTAGACAGGTGGGGTAACTATATGGGATAAGTGACTCAAGTGAATGGAGAATAGAAATCAAACTTCAATATTTCGAGACGAGGAACAAAATACTTCAAACATTTCATGCAATACACTTTTCAGTTCCTCTACTTTCAACACTTCGATTTTTTTCTAACTCGTTTCACTTTTTCAATCGCCACATTTTTTTCTCTTTCACACATACATATGAGCTCATTTTTTCTTTTGCTCATTCTCAAATTTCTGGTCTTCCCCACACCTCAAAGCTTCAATACACCTTTTCTCATGATACTCAACCAAATTTTTTCTGCATTCTCAACTCGATCCCTTCTCATTCACACTTTTCCTATTCTCCACTCAAATTTGGACAAAAAGAGTCTAAGAATTTGGATTAGTTCAAATGTGCTAGCAAATAAAATAGTCTAAGGCTCAAACAGGCTAACAAGGGATAAATATCATTGGTAGGAAAAATTTAGGCTAAGTGACTCAATCAAATCAAAGATGGCCTAATATCACTTTCGGCATATCAAACTAGACACAATCAAGAAGCGAGAGCACACACAAGTTCTAGCATCCTCTAAGGTGACGATCCACTCACAAACGAAGAGATCGATTCATGCATCTTAATCTCACAAAGGCTCAAATCTCACAACTTTCGCATCCATGCTAATCCTAGTGAATCCTCACTCTTATTACACAAGTACTCAAAAGAAAAATGTGCATGCATACGAGTTCCCTCTCAAATCAACTCTAACTCCTACACCCACACAATTCAGACTCTAACTCAACTCCACAACACACCAACTCATCAAAACACTCAAAGACATAAGAGGATTGATAGGCATGAAATATGTAGTAGCACATCAAAGCAATATCAGCTCAAAGAGCATCTCAAGGCACAATATATAACCAAACTCAACTAAAAAAGAGGGTGTGCGCCTATGCAATGTAACCATAAAACATATAAAAACTCCACCTCCCAAACTTCGATCTTGTGAAGCGGTCTAAGTTTGGGGTGGTGGTTACCTCATCCAAATAATTTAGTTTCTCTTAACAACTTGGCACACTCCCTTGTCTCGAGTTGGTCCCTTCAATCTCCACTTCTTTGGCACTCCTTCACCCTCAAGGCAAGCCTACAAAATAAAACTCTCAAATACGAGGTTAGAACTTACGACTCAAAACAAAAACTCTAATAACTAAAACACTCAAAAGCAAATAAAAATGGGTTGTCTCCCACTCAGCGCTATTTTTAAGGTCCTAATGCCGGACCGAGCTCAAAGGAGCTTATGGGACATAATACTCAAAGTTACCTCCCTTATTCTCATAAGATAAGATGTCTAAGTTTTTCGTTCGATGCCCCCTCATCATGAGTTCCTTTGCTTCCTTCTCATCCTCAAGTTGTGGTTTCACTTTCTTTTTCGCTCTCCACGGAGGTACCCACCTCTTGGATTTTTTCTTCTTAACATCAACTCCTCTTTTTCTCTCCAACTGGGCCACGTCCTCACTTTTCAGCTCTTCATCCTTCATCTCCTTGTCTTTCTCCCTATCAAAACAATCAAGATCATAATGCTCATGGGTTAAATCATTAAGTGAAGGACTATCAAAATTATGAATATAAGAAAGGTTAGAGATAGGAGGTGTGTCTTCAACACAAGTGTTAATGGCATCAATGAAATGACAGCTCTCATCCTCCTTCGGGTGTTTCATGGCCTCATATATAGGGAAATTTTCACCTCATGATCATCTACCTTTACCGTAATCTTCTCATTCGCCACATCTAACACCATCCCAGCCGTGACTAAGAAAGGTCTTCCCAAGATCAAGGGCACGTGCTCATCCTCCTCCATGTCAAGGACTACGAAATCAGCTGGAAATATATGATCTCCAACTTTAACAAGGACGTCTTCAACTACACCTTGAGGTCGAGTAATAGACCGGTCAGCGAGTTGAAGCGTTATCATTATCGGTTGAAGTTCTCCACCTTCCAATTTCTTAAATAGCGACAATGGCATCATATTAATGCTCGCTCCGAGATCGCACAATGCTCCCTTCTTGACTCCATCCCCGATATCACATAAGATCGTAAAACTCCCGGGATCTTTCAACTTCAGGGGAAGCGCTTTGTGCACTAATGCACTCATCTCATGGTTCAGCTGCACCAGCTTGGGCTCATCAACTCTCCTCCTCTTAGCTATCAAGTCCTTCAGGAACTTAACATAATTAGACATATGTTCCAAAACATCATAAAAATGTATGTTAATATGTAGCTTTTTAAACACATCAAGGAATTTAGCGAATTTCTCATCTAATTTCTTTTTCATAAAATGCTGCGGATATGGGATGGGTATCACAGATTTGGGTACCCCCCATTCATTTCTCTCGGTCTCTTTCACGTTCTTCCTTGCTTCTCTTGTCTTTTTCCACTTTGGAACTCTCTCAATCTCCTCAATCTTTTCCTCCTCAAGGTCTTTGCCCTTCTGGGACTCATCCATATCACCCTTCTTCTCAACTTCTACCTCAACTGTCTCACCTCCATCTTTCTTATGTTCTTTACCCTCTATCTCAATCTCTCATTGGGGCGTCCCTGAGTCAGCAGTCATCTCAGGACCATCATATTTAGTTCCACTTCTTAGCTGGATCGTCTTGCATTGCTCTTTCGGGTTCCCCTCCGGCATAGAAGGATATTTCCTGGGCTCTCTACCCAATGATTTTGCGATCTGGCTAATCTAATACTCTATCGAAATGAACCGCCTATTGTTCTCTTACTGAATTCTATTCAGCTCCATATCCCTCTTCTGAAGATCTTGATCACGCTAATCATTCTTCTTACTCATCTCCTTCACATCATACTCCAAATAGGATAGCCTCTTACTACCTTCCTCCACCTTGTGTAGAATGACACGTAACATCTCATCAGTGGTAGCACCTCCTTCTCCTTCGGGGAGTTTTGAGCCAGGGTCGACATTTGGAGGCACAGTTATACCCACTCTCGGGTTACTGTAGGAGAAATTTTCATTCTTCCTCCATTGATTCTGAGGAAGCTGCTGGCCTCCTTGATACCCCTGAGTATTCCTCCATTGATTCTGATGAGGCTGTGGACCCGGTGGTACAAACGGTTGACCATAAGTTGGTCGCCCCTGATAATTTCCACCTTGATAGCCATTCTGATTGTAATTAGGCCCTCCCATATAGTTGGCCTCCTCATGTTGGCTCGCTGGTTGGTCCACTTTCTCACTCATCACATTATTCTGACCACTCAAACTCTGGCCGACCTCCAAGTTACTTATCTTCTCCATCATCGCCATCAACAATTTTCTAATACCCTCACTCTCATCCATCTGATAAGCTCACTGAAATTCTTGTGCCTCAGTCCATTGCCCCGCATTCTTGACAATGTTATCAATAATCTCTCTATACCGAGCTGCACCACTATTCGGGAATGCTCAACTAGCACATGCATCAAGGTGGTCTTGACCCGCCTTGTTGGCTCCGCAGTAGAAATAAGTCATGATGTCACCTTCATTGTACCCGTGCTGCGGGCACTCGATGAGTATATTATAGTATCTCTCCCAAGCTTGACGTAATTCCTCTCCTGGCTTCTGCTTGAAAGACGAGATCTCTAGCCTTACTTTGATCGTTCTAGACGGAGGGTAGAATCGCTTGAGGAACAGACGCTCGAGCTCGGCCCATGTGGTTACACCTCCCCTTGGGAGCGTGTTATCATACCACTCCTTCGCGGTTCTAGTTAAAGAGATCTGGAACAACCTGAGCCTCTTGGCATCTTCAGACATGCCATTATGGTTGAAAGTTGAGGCAATCATCAGAAAATTCCTCAAGTGAGTATGAGGATTATCCTTCCCGACCTCCCCCTTGAATTCATTCTCGACTAGCATCTTTAGGATTCCTGGAGAGATAGAAAAGTTGTTTGCCTCTACCGGAGGCAATGCTACTCCATCGTAATATCGTTGTGACTGTGCCGCAAACCTTCCTCGGATTGTCATATCATGTTCAGCGTTCTGAGGAATGTGCCGATGATAGACGGGTGGTAGAGGCACTTGCGGAACTGGAGGTTAGTTATAAGCAGGAGGTGCATGGTAGTATGGTGGTGGATAAGGGTATGATGGGTAAGGGTAAGGATATGGTGGGTTATTTTGTGGGTAGACAGGGTTGTTTAGATGATATTGAACTAAATTTTGAGCTGGATTATTTTGATTCTGTGGAGCCGGGTTTTGGCTCTGGCTTTCCCCTGACGGGACTTAATTCTGACTGTCATTCCCTCCAGTTTTCTCAACCCGTTCCACTTCCTGATTGTACTTAGCCGCAGCATCATCCAACTCATTACTGATGTTCATGTTGTCATTCTCTCCACCGGCAGTGTTCATTCTTCTATTGAATGCTCTGTTTCTTCTTGCGATTGTCTAAGGGGCTAACTTTGTTGGTCTTCACTCGATTCTCCTTGTGAGAGAGTTTTCATAAACCTGAGATCACAAAAGAAATACCAAAATGCAACTGCCTGATGTCTACTAATAAAACAGAAAAAAAAGCACTCACTACTAACTACTAAACTATCTTCAAGTCCTACTCAATGGACATACATCGCCTATCCCCGACAACGGCGCCATTGACTTGAGCGCAAAATACTAGCTTCAACTAGTAGTTACCCCACAAACGTATGAGATCACAGTAATATTGGCAAGTATAAGGACCAAGTATATCGTACCCAAGGGAAGGAATGTATGTGAATAGAGCCCTGAAGATCTACGCGTCGTAGTTAATATGGGTGTGTGTTCGGGTTTAGAAATGTAATTAAACTACTCTAAAATCTACTTCTATCTAGAGCCGGCAATTTAGGCCCGGCCCGGCCGACATATGGGCTGGGCCCAAAAAATAGAGGCCCAAAAATCGGGCCGTTTTTGGCCCGGCGGGCCAAATGGGCTGGCCCGACGGGCCACGGGCCGGCCCGTTTGGCCCAGTTGATTTTTTTATCTATTTTATTTTTAAAAGATTATAATTAGTGTTATTTCTTTAAATAATATTCAGTGTTGTAATTACAAATATAGGACATATTTGACTTGATACTGCCATAATAAGGAATTTTGTGTTGTATATTTAGTTTTTAAATGATATTTAGTGATATTTAAATAATATTTAGTGTTGTATATTTAGTTTTTTTTCAAACATACTTGACTTGATAGTTGATGCCATAATAAGGAATTTTGTAAATGAAGCCCCTCAATTTTCAGTACCGCGGAATAAAAAAACTCTACCAAACATTATTTTGAGATTAGAAAAAAAACTTAAAAAAAAGTTGAAATGGGCCGGGCCCGTTTTGCCAGCTCTACTTCTATCAATGCAAATAATAAAATCTAATAAATAACTAAGAGTTTACTCAAATATGGAATGATGATGCTCAGGATAGGAATCCCTACGTATACTAACGGAGCTAGTACGATAATTAAAATAACCGTGATATGCAAGTATTAATCCTAAGTGTACTAAAACTAGGCAATCAACTTCCCTAATCTAGCACCAGATTGAAAGACTAAAAGCTCAAGAATTAACCCTAATACTTCGTCATATAAACCTACTTCACAACCCACTAAACAAGTTATATGGATTATGCTTAATTAATGAGACCCTTATTTACCCAAGGTGATACGGTCGTCCTCCCTAGATAAACCGGTAGATTATAAACCTCTTCTATAACCCTATCGTTAAGCCTACTTGTTATCAAAGAGTGATAAGATCGTTCTCTCTCTAATAATTTTCGTACTCAATTCCAAGATAATTCTAGGGTTTATTTTAAGCATTCAATTAATTAAGAGAACTAGCACTAAACATCACGTGTTATCCTAATTACGTACCAACATCCTACTTCTACGAGTTCATCCTACCCCAAGAATACAAGGGTTTTATCCTAGCATGATTTAATGATAACAATAGCAATTAAATATAGAACGAAAATAAACATGACGAATTAAATTGAAAAACTCAAGAACATAAACTAGGGTTTTGAAGAAAGAAGTTTAATATAAGAACGAATATCAAATAAATAAATCAAAGGTCTCACGTAATAAGTGTTGAAGAACAAAAGAAAGAAAATTAAAATCTAACTCTAATCTATGAATTCGTAATGTTAAAACCTCGATTACACGTAAAATATGCTTGCTCAAACTCTCGGTGCTCTTCTCTCTCCAAAAACTATATATATGCGTCAAGTGGTGTCTAAAAACGTGCTAGGAACAGGTATATATATGCAATGGATCGATTCGGGAGCTCACGGGCCGAAAAACGAATAAAGGTAGTAAATTTCCGCAAAAATCGTAGTGGCAAAAGCAAGGGCGCTCGAACTGGGATGGCTCGAGCGGTGGCGCTCGAGCTGTGTAGCTCGAATGGTCGTCGCGCTTGAGCGGTGACGCTCGAGCTGGTCGAGCGCCCAAAGTTATCTGTAAGTTTTTGGCGCTCGAGCAAACACCTTGCTCGAGTGGCTCTCCTCTTCAACGAAGTGATACTTTTCTTCTCACAAACTAATACCATTCATATTTCTTCAATATCTTCTCATCCGGACATCCGTTTGAGTCGATTCAAAGTCCTACGAACTCTATTTTTCGCTCTCTATCCATCTATGAGTATCAAAGAGGCAAATTCATCAATATATGAAAATAGTACTCAATTGACTCGAAATACTCATCATATTAACTCAAAACACGGGCAAAACGAGCTACGAATTATGACAATTTCACGCCTAATCAATTATACTCTCCACGGTGTAGAGATGGATCCAGTATTTCATTCCAATGAGGCAAAATGTAAAAGGGTAAAAGAATTAGTAATATCTATATTTATGATTCGATCTAATCGTAGGGATTAGTAGTTGTTTAATCTTCACAAAATCGCTAAATAATTTCGTGTGAGTGATAATTGAGGTAAAAATGGTTAAAACGAAGGATTGTGGTAAATACAGGGTGATTTCGTGTATTTGTGAGGGTATTAGTATATGAGTTTAATGTGTAGATAGAGGGCGGCAGTGAAAGTGGAATTGGAGGCGCAATCTTCTTAATCGTGAAATTGGTGTACTTGATGACTTGATTTTTGTGCTGAATAGGTGTCAGGTGAAGACGAGTGGAGATGATGTTTGGAGATGGAAATGGAACTCGAATGGAATATACATGACAAATGAGGCTTATAAAAGGCTGGTTGCGGAAAAATTTGTAGAAGAAATGGATGATGACATGAAGATGGGATTCAGGTATCTCTGGAATAAATATACTTCAAGTTAAGTTTCTATACATGCTTGAAGAGTGCTTAGGGATAGTATACCTGCAAAATCCAAGTTGTTTCGAATAGGAATCCTAAATCAAAATGATGATCTCTCGTGTACTTTTTGTGGTGCCCACATCGAAACTATAAGATATATTTTGTTTAAATGCAACACGGCGTATAATGTATGGATGGAGTGCACAAAGTGGTTAAGTTTGAATTCAAATTTTACCTTAGATCCCTTGATAAATCTACTACATTTTAGTAATTTTTTTAAAGGGGAAAGAGGTAAACCTTTTGTAGCTAGCATTTGGATGTGTATTGCTTGGTGATATGGAAGGATGTAACACAAGACTGTTCAAGAATGAGGAGGTCAACATAAGCAAGTTGATTGAGGAAGTAAAAAGCAGGGTAGAGAGTTGGTTCGCAGAGATGTTTGAATTTCACTTTTCAACAATGGCTTAAAAATCCAATGGATGTACTTGGTGTGTTGAGATAGAACTTTGCTAGAAGATGTGTGAAATTAAAACAAGTTGTATATTATAATCTTTCTCGATGTATTACTTTTACCCCATTTGCAATGAAATGTTTCTTTTTACTAATAAAAAAATATAGTTTAATTTTTTTTGTATTTAGGATAATTGATTTAATTTTATATATAAAAATCAAGGTATTTATACAAGTATACCCACGAGTAGGTGGTGGAAACCTTTTTATCACCTAGCATGCATGCTTGACACGTGTGTCCTTTGACACTTGACTTAATCTAATACATTTACTTAGTTACAAAATCTTTTTGTATCCTGAGGTAATTGGTTGCTCGTTTCGGAGCTTCTTTGGTGAGAATACTCGTCTATGCTTTTCCTTTAGGTTGTTCGCCTTCCGTGGGGTCATGCTCGTCTATGCTTGCATAGCCTTTTGGATACATCCACATGATTGATGATCCTCAGGGGCTGCTCGTCCAGTTGGGTTGCTCACCCCACTAGTCGTGCTGACCTAATTTAACTATGGATCACGTTTTAAAGACTAAATGTTGCTCGCCTGTCAACAATCCAAAGGAAGCGAACTGATAACACTGCATGAAGTCAAGACATTAATTAAAAAAAAAGGTATGTATATAGTGAAATTGGTTCATACATGAATCATTGAAGGGTATTAGTTGTTTTCATTAAAGAGTATTAATTATTTTCATTGAAGAGTATTAATTGTTTTCACTGAAGAGTCTTAGTTTATTTTTAGTAAACAATTAATATTTTTCAGTGAAAACAACTAATACCCCTTCAGTGAAACAACTGATACTTTTTAGTAAAAATAACTAATACTCTTTAATGGTTCATGCATGAACCATTTACACTCTATATTTTGTCTAAAAAAAAATCTACATATATAATAGAGAAATTTTAAATCTCAAGTAATATTGCTTCTCAGCGCCATCCCCCTAAATTTGTCCCTGCTATTGTGCATAAATTCTCTATTTTAAGTGAAAAATGGAACAGTGAGGCCCGACCTATATGAGATCTTTGTTCTAGTTTCTTCAGGTTCAAAGATACGTAGAGTAGGTTGTGTTAGCACATGTGCGGTAAGATACACATATGGGATACAAAATTTGAAAAATTTAAAGTGCGATTCATCAAGGATACGTGTATTTATTTATAATTTATTATATAATATCTGTAAAAAAAAAATTGAAAATAACAAATCAAATACCACCATCAATCCAATACATATCATTTGTATCATCATTACCATTTAGAGAATTTCTCCTCGTGCTTGAATTTCTAAGGTTCAGATTTGTTGTAGTTGTTGACAGAATATAACATTTAAATGAACCCTGTCGATAGCAAAAGGGTGTTTTGAATTTAACATGAAAACTGATATACATCTTTTTTTTTTTAATGGAACCTGAAAAACCGAAATAGGTGTTAGGTTCTTTTATGATGAACAAAAATATCACTTTCGCTCAGAGTGTATGAACAAAGATATAATATTGACCACATTGATAAACTTACATTAGACTGTTAAATATATTTTTATGTTCGTTACATTTACCGTAAATTAAATTAATACTCAATCATCCTGGGCCTCACCAAATATAACACAATAATTTGTTATACAAAGATCATGATTGCGTCAGAAATTACAAAATATAATTATAAATCTTCAATAACATTTAAGAAAATCCAATTGTTGCGAAAGACAAATGCAAAGACTAGCATCGAAGGGGAAGTGTTTTAGTTGCGGTGAGAGAGGACAATGGAGGTCTGCATGTTCCAAGCCTAAGAGGCTAGGAAAGTTAGGTAATTCACACACCCTAGTCGTCGAAACTTGCGAAGTGGCGTATGCTGTCTATTCGTGGATAGTGGATACGAGAGCTACTGATCACATTTGTTTCATGGGTTCAAGCTAACCCGACGACTTAACGGAAGTGAGATCCCCATCACATCGGGCAATGCTACGAGAGTGGCAGCTGAAGCAGTGGGAGAAGTGCGCCTATCTTTTGAAGATAGAGTTATGGTCTTGAGAGACGTTCTTCATGTTCCTAGTTTAGAAAGAACTCAACCTTCAGTTTCTTAACTGGTTTTGAATAGATACAGAGTTTCTTTTAATAAGGATGTTATTATTTCTTGAAACGATGAGTTTATCTGTTCCGGAACTTCATTGGATGATCTTTATACCATTATTTGGGCACACCACTCATAAAATTGAATCTAATAACACATCGATTATTTCGAGTAATAAAAGAAAGCATTCTTCGGACATGAACGAAACACTACTATGGCATCTTAGATTAGGTCATATTAATCTAATGCGGATACAAAGGTTGGTGAAAAATGAATCCTTGGAGTCACTTCAAGTTGAGTCATTTCAACTTGTGAATCCTGTTTAGAGGGTAAAATGACCTAGAGGGCATTTGGAGCCAAGGGGAATAGAGCCACCAAAGTGTTAGAACTCGTTCATACCGATAAGTGTGGTTCAATGACGATCATAGCAAGAAGGGGTATGAGTAATTTGATGATTACTCGAGATATGGATACATCTACCTTATGATGCATAGGGAAAGAAGTATCAAGTTTCTACGATTTGATCGTGGAGGCGAATACCTTAGCGATGAATTCTTGAACTACCTATCGGACGAAGGGATTGTATCCCTGTTGACCGCACCGGGAACCCCTCAAAATAGAACGGTATGACGGAACGAAGGAAGCAGACTCTTTTAGAAATAGTCAGATCCATGATGAGTTATTCAAATTTACCCAAATCGTTTTGGGTAACGCCTTGGAAACGACGGCTTACATTCTAAACTTGGTGCCATCCAAATCGGTTCCTAAAACCCTAATGGAATTGTGGACCGGGCGCGAGCCCAGTCTAAGACACTTGCGGATTTGGGGTTGTCTGGCATACGTGCTAGACAAGGAAGCCGGTAAGTTGGATCCACGTTCGGAATTAAGGTTGTTTATAGGATACCCTGCGAGAACGAAAGGGTGTATGTTCTATAGTCCCAAGGATCAAAAGGCCGTGATTAGTTCGCACTTTAAATTCTTGGAGGTAAGACTATATGAACAAAAGAAAGCCCATAAGTGAGATTATCTTAAACGAGTTAAGAGGGTAAACTCATATACCAAGTATACAAGATGATGTACCACACATCATACCTTCACAACCGAAACCCCGTCTCAGTGGGAGGTTTGTTAGAAAACCCGAGAGATTCATGGGAGTAGGAAAATCTTTGGATTTGATTCCCGGTGATGAATTGGACCCATGGACATACGATGAGGCAATCCAAGACAAAGACGCAGAGTCGTGGCAAACAACAATGGAAATCGAGATGGGTTCGATGGATCATAATCAAGTGTGGGAGTTGGTTGAACCACCCAATGGGGTAGAACCCATTGGATGCAAGTGGGTGTACAAGAGGAAAAGAGGACCGGACGGAAGGGTTGAGACCTTCAAAGCAAGGCTTGTGGCCAAAGGGTATACTCAGAAAGAAGGGATCGATTATGAGAGAACCTTTTCGCCTGTAGCTATGCTTAAGTCCATCTGTATTCTCTTGTCGATCGTTGCGCACCTAGATTACGAGATCTGGCAAATAGATGTCAAGATGGCTTTCCTTAACGGAAGTCTTGACGGGATAAATATCTATATGCAACAGCCCAAAGGTTTCACTGAAAAAGGCCAAGAGAATCTCGTATGCAAGCTTAAGAGATCCATTTATGGACTTAAGCAAGCATCGCGTACTTGGAACCAGTGTTTTGATCAAGTAATTAAGTCTTATGGTTTTGTGGTCAAAACAAGTTTGAAAGTTGTGTGTATAAAATGTGTGACGGAACTGCGGTGGTATTCTTAGTATTATACGTGGACGATATTCTGCTCATTGGAAACAATGTAAAGGTATTGTCAGACGTAAGGGTATGACTGTCAAATCAGTTTGATATGAAGGACTTAGGGAAAGCCGGTCACATCCTTGGGATCAAGATCACTCAAGATCGCAAGAGGAGGATGTTGGGCTTATCGCAAGTTTCATACAAAGCTACTGTTTTGAAGCATTTCAGCGTGCAAGATTCCAAGAAAGGTTTTGTACCTTTTAGGCACGGAATCCATCTATCTAAAGAAATATGCCCTAAGACGCAAGTGGAGATAGATGACATGAAAGATGTTCCGTACGTTTCGGACGTAGGAAGTCTTATGTATGCAATGTTGTGTACGAGACCGAATATCTGCTTTGCCGTGGGCATGATGGCAAGATATCAAAGTAACCCCGGGAAAGCACATTAGATTGCAATTAAATGCGTTCTGTAGTTTCTGAAAAGAACTTGGAATGGAATGCTGATTTAACAGTCAGACGGTCTAATTCCCATGGGATACACGGACTCAAATTTCCAATCAGACATAGACTCCAGAATAACTACCTCGGGTAGTGTGTTTTGCATGGGAGAAGGAGTCATGACATGGAGAAGCGATTTGCAGAAATGCATCGCAGATTCGACCATGGAAGCCGAATAAGTAGTTGCTTGTGAAGCAGCGAAAGAAGCGGTTTGGCTTAAGTACTTCTTAGTGGACTTGGATGTTGTTCCGAATTTGCCCATCATAATCACTGTCCATTGTGATAATGTCGGAGCAGTTGCAAATTCAAGGGAACCGAGAGCCCACAAGGCCAGCAAACACATAGAAAGAAAATACCATCTTATACGAGAAATCGTTAAGAGAGGAGATAAAGAGGTGGCAAAGATAAATGTCGGAGGACAACCTAGTACATCCATTCACAAAGGGTCTGTCTCAGAGTACATTCGAGAGACATGTGGATGGAATGGGAGTCAAGACTATTGTCAATCTGCTTTAAGTATAAGTGAGAGGAATTATTAGGTTAGTGTAGGTTGACATGAGATGTCACGTAGAGCTACTACACTAAGACATGCGTGATGTATACTAAAATGCAGACTTTAAGTATAAGTGGGAGATTGTTGGAGTTATACTGAAAGTATGCTTTTACTTTGTATAACTCGTGTATCGAACACTTGTTTATGAGAATAATTCTTTTATCACATTTGCTTTAGATATGATTGAATGTTGAATATTTATTGCAACCAGTTCATAATAGTACTAGTTACATTGTAGTTAATGTGGTGATACCCGATCACGGAAGATAACATTAACGGTTTCCTTGTAACTAAACGTACAAATTCACGACCTAGGTGGAATTGAACAATCCGCCGTGAAAGGTCGATGTGTAAGTCTCAGATTGGTCTGTCTTGACTAAGAGATTGCACTAGCACATTCAGTATGTGTTGAAGAGGACCTACAGCGAGGATAAATTCTTCTGTTCTGAAATGTGAAGAATTAGACCTCAGTGGTTGTTGATTTCTTAATCTCCGTCACTTAAATAGGACGGTGTGTGCTTAATGGTTACTGCTTTGATTCATGTTGGGTGAGAATCATTGTGACTTCGAACCTTGTGCTTTGGGCAGTAATATTAATCATACGACGGTTGCTAAGATTTAATACGGAGAAACGCGTGCGAGTACGGCTCGTGTGATTAGTCCCCTTGGTGGGCTCAGAAGTTTTATCGTACCAAATCTTGCAAGTGAAGAATCAGTTTCTTCGGTACGGATAATAATGTTGAGCTGTCTTTACTCCAAGGTGAAATATATTAATTAATTTAGAGCTATTCAGAAGCTTAATTAATTAATGGACTTGATAATCTTAAACGCGGGAAATAATAACCGGGAGCCCATATTATCGTAATATGGATTAAGATGGATAGTGCAATATTAATTTATTAGTGGTAATAATTAATATTAATGGATTGAATTATATTGGGGCTCAATATTGAAATTCAGAAGTCCATTAGGAGGTCCAATCTTAATTCTCCTTAAAGGCCCCTCAAGTAGCCCATTAAGTAGCCCAATAATGATAAAGTGATTAAAATAAAAAGAAAATAATAATGCTGGTTTTTTTCCTGATTTTCGAAAATTGTTTCTATGGAGCAAGAAAAGATCTTGTTGATTTTCTTGAAAAGATATTATGGAAGATAAGTATTCTTGGAATACAAGATTATCTCATATATTCAAGAAGATCCAAATCTTGGATTCTTGATTCATTAATTTCGAAAATTGTATGGCTTATAAGGTGAGTGAGACTTTTGTGGAATATTTTATGGAGAAAAGAATATATGGGATATATTCAAGATTTCTTAGAGTCTAAGAAAAAGATTTTCTCTCTCCTATTCCAAGAGAATTTCGAAATTCCTCTCTCCTATAAGTAGGGGATGATTATTTCATCTCCAGTTTACAGTTTCACAGTGTTGAAAAAAAATCAGCAACAATATTTTTCTTTTTCCTTAGTTATTTAAATTACTTGAAAGCATCTCCCACCGGTGATCAAGTAAGGCGAAAGGGAAATACTTGAGAAGGCTTTTGGGTTGATAAAGCGAGATCGTGATTGTCCCGTTTATTCAAAGACCAATTCTACAAGAGGTACGTAAGTCACATAAATTCTTGTTTATTCCGCCTAGATTTTATGTGAATTAATTCAACATGCATGATGTTAAATTTGTTGTTGGAATTATTATTTGAATTAATTAGGATTAATTCATGCTAGTAATAATTGAATTTAAATTCGTATTTAAATTTCATCCCGAATAGATTCCGGGCATCCCTATTTTCCCAACACATAAATATCAAGAAACATAATCTTGTTCACAAACTCAGATCCAAAGTACTCACTTGACTTTGTTATCAATAAACTGGTTTCAGACCTCATCATCATTGATGAGAATGTAAAGTTTCAAACCTCAATTGAAATTTTCATCTTGAAAAAATCTTTCCCACAATAATTTTGATGTGTTTATCTTCCTCGCGTGATAGGAAGTATTTTTCTTTGATTTCCAAGGTAAAGGGTATGATTGTAAAAAATATGGGGTGTGTTTAGTATTTTTAATATTTAATTTATTTTTAATGGGGTATATTTAGTAATTGGGGTACATGTATAAATTTTGGGGGTTTGTTTAGCCGTGGCCTTTTTTTTTCAATGTAGAATCAATTTTAAAAAAAGAAATCATAAAATGAGTGTATTTGTCAATTTTGTAAAAACATATAACCTGACCCAATAAACAAATAATATAGTTTTCTCAATCTCCACAGGGCCATAAGTTTTTCCGGGCTTTAGCGTCATATATATTGGGCTTTATTCAATATCATAACATAACTCAATCAGGCCCTTCAGGCTTTCATCCACACAACTGGATATCACCGACCTTCAATATCGTATTCGTACCGCAAGGGCATTTATGACTTTTCCTAAATATAGATCCAACAAAAAAAAATATCTTGGCAAATTATTAAATAAAAACAAAAAATATATAATGGGATTGGGAAGGTGCTCTGTCTCTGTCAGTTATGTGTTACTTGGTGTGAGAGGAAAAGGTGCCAAGAATAAAAAAGGCCACTTTTATTCTTTTATAAATATAAAATAATAAAGTAATATAAATGGCAGGAAATTTTTTGAAATAATTTGGGAACTTAATTTAATATTTTACCTTTGTAATAAATTTATGGATTTCATATTGACTTGTTTGACAGATTTATTAAATATTATTGGAACAGTTCAATTATTAATTTATTATTATAATATTCTTCCTACACGTATGCTTTAATTAAAATATATATTAATGATTGGTGATGGCCTTGTGATGCTTGGTGGTGGATGAATATAGACAAAAGGCAGACATGATTTTAATGAAAAATATAATATTGGTCTTCTCATGACTCATGTGGGCCCAATGAAAACAGATGCTTCATTTTAAAAAGGAAAATATAAGTAGGAGAATAATTTAAAAGGTAAACTATACAAATTATATTCATGAATATCATTCACTATTAATATAGCGTAAATATATAATAGGTTAGTAAGATATTCATTTTCTTCTTTCATGACACTCTACTCTCACAAATTAAATTTCGTCATGTTAACTTTAAAAATTAGCATTTCAGTTATTTTTAGTTTTTTAATCAATTAAAATCGTTTTGTTAACTTTTCAAACAAATTATTTACCACCAACAACTGGTCAAAAACCATAAAAAATGAAAATTTAAATCTAAACGGAATAAAAATTCAATTTGAAGAGATGAAGTGTTCTGAAAAAACAATTGGACAAACTTATCGAACTAAAAAAGAAATTCATAACTAAAAGATTATGGTTAATTAATTGGACAAATCATGGATACAATTGATAAAGTAGGTATTGTGAAAAAACTTATACATTTACTTAATTGTGAGAGAATAATTTAAAGTTATATTTAATAACTATAAATTCTAATGTTCGATGCACAATTAGTATACTGATAATTATTCTGTATGAGTTGTGTAATATGAAACATACTTAAGAGATGTAAATTATAATTCAATCAAAAAATTGAAATGACAATACATTAATGTTTTAATTTAATTTAATTTTTTTTTTTATATATGAAGGTCAATTATAGATCACAAAACAATATTCAATTTGATATATTACATGTCGAAAATAGACATAGAAACATTAAAGACAAAGTATAGATGAAAAATGGTTCATACAGTGAAAAATATTAGTTGATTTTACTAAAAAATATTAGTTATTTTTACTGAAGGATATTAGTTGTTTACAGTGAAGTGTATTAGTTATTTATTGAAAATAAACTAAGACTCTTCAGTGAAAACAACTAATATTGTTCAGTGTAAAAAATAATACTCTTCAGTGAAAACAATTAATACCCTTCAATAATTCATGTATGGACCAATTTCACTCTATACATATTCAATATTAAAATATAGTTAAAAATAAATAAAATTTTCTATTTTTAAATTTTAATATTAACAAGAATAACAATAAATTTCTATTATTAGCAGACTATTGCGTTATTCTATGGATAATAAATATAAATATAAGTTCTGATTTGACACTCCCTCTATTTTTCATATTTGTTTCCATTGATATAAGCACAAATTTTATGAGAAACGAAATAAAATAGGAGTAATGTGGAATTCATTTATAAATAAACCCTTTGTTCGTGAATGTGATAATAAAAATAATATTTTCTAGAAATTGTATGAAAATAAATTTGGGGAATAAACTAAAAAAAATAAGTAATAATAAATTTGAGGGAGAAAAGAAATATTAAAAAAAGAAAAAGAAAGACGAATTACATCATTGTTTGTAACGATACATCCAATTTTCTAACTAGTAGCGCGTACTAATGTAAATAAAACTCGTCTCATCCCATGTAGTGAGACGTATTTTACTCTATCTAGCAATTCCTTTTATTTTACTTTTATAATGAATTGCAGTTAATTTTTAATTTTTTATACGAAGATAATATATGTCCATGAGTGTACATTAAATTATACTAGTGATCGTCCTACCCGTGCTTCGCACGGAAGATATTTTTACATTTTTTTTACTATAATAATTAATAAAATTAAACTTTAATATTAAAAATATTTCAATTTGTTCCTTTTAATATATAACTAAACTTATAATATATTTTTTAATAAAATCATTAACATTATATATGGAAAAAAAAACTATTGTGTCATCAAAACAAACTCTCTTAATTTTTTTTACATAATAAACAAATATTTGAACAATTTCCATTTTTTTCACATTAAAATAGTACATTCAATTTTTAAGGGATACAAAATAATATAATTAATAGTATATCAATGACAAACAAAAGATATGTGATACATTCTTTACAAACATTCCATAATTTTTTTTTACTAAAAATATCTACAAATTAGTTTTAATTTAAAAAAAAGGGTGTGGCTATATAAAGCCCCGAAATTCCTAAGCATACCCCAAAATATTTTTAAATTAAAATGCACATATGTAAATGACAATATTAGCATCAACTGATAGTATTTGTTAACCATTTTTCATTGAAATCTGACCAGATTTATGCACACTTGATACTCAATTATTTGGCTTTCAATCCTCATGTCCTTTTCCTCAAAAAATCATATTTGAACTTTTCATTTTCCTCAAAAAAACCACATTTGAACTTGTCATTTTCCTAAAAAAAAACCATATTTGAACATGTCTTTTGTTCTGAGAATGCCTAAAAGTAAAGTTAATGGTAGATCCATAGTCTATTGCACATTTGTGTTTGTCATGACTGATACTTGTGATCTAGTTAACAAAAAATTCTTGCTTTATTTTTCCTCTGGCTGCAAAAGCCCTTATCCAAACGCTGGCTACACATTTAATTTTTAATTGAAAAATTAACATAATTTTCCGGGTTTAATTAAAAAAATATGTCCTAGATTTTGATGTTTGAAAAACGGAAATTATAATGGAAAGGGGTGTAATTTTTTTTTTTTTAAATTTTACAAAGAGAGGATATAATTGTCAAAACTCAAAAGTGAGATTTGCTCAATAAATCCTTAATAATTTAATTATTTTTAATGAAGTTCATATAGTAAATTGGGGTTGTACTAATTTTTGGTGTATATTTAGTAATTGCCTTAAAAACTATAGTTCTACTATGGACACAAGTACATACACTTGGATTTAAAAAATTAAATTGCCAAATATATGAAGAAAAAAAACGTAATATATCCTTTTATTATTCAGTAAATGACAATTAATAAAAAAACAATAACTTAAACAATAATCAATAATACTCCAATGAATAATCATTAATATCTCAAAAAATAATCAATAATAAATCAAGTGACGATCAACAATATATCAGTTATAGCTCGGGTAAATCCTACTTTATAACGTTAATATTTTATTAAAAATACATTTCTAATTGAAAACATTATTAAATTTATAAAATTTAAGTATATAAGAACGTAAAATTTAATTGAAAATGACCAAATTTACATAAATTGGGACCAAAAAAGAACGTAAGACCAAAATTATTATTGAAAAATTATCATGGGACCAAATTTACAAATTTCCCCCTAAACTTTTAGAGTTAAAAATACATTAAAATTTTAAAAATTAATCTTGATAAGTATTCATTCAATAAAACATTAGTATTATATTTTTCAATTACACAACTTTAAAATTTTATGAACAAACCAACACATAAATTATACTGTATATATAAGGACATGGATAAAAAAAATATGTACATATTGAACACTATATATAAAATCAGGTACTTCCTCCATAACTTTTTATTTATATCAATTTCTCCAAAATAGTTTTACTTTTTAACTATTATTCTAATAATATCAATGCATATTATATGCATTAATCCTAATATATTCCTGTGAAATAGTAGTACTAATCATCCTCTAACAAAAAAATAAAAAATTATTAAAATTAAGGGTGTGTGTGTGTTTTTTATAAAATAATAGATAATACAATTGATTTGTGTAAATGTATAAAATAATATATATATAATAAACGATGGTTGAAGTACAACTATTTAATTTTCACTTTATTAATACCAATACATTTGTTACAATCTTACTTTTCTACCAATGGAACAAAAAAATAATAAAATTAATAACATCATGTACACTCTCTGTCCCATGGATAGTTGCACCATTGGGAGTAAGAGAATGGAAAAATTAATGCCACATGGATAAAATATGTGTATATTTTTGTGAATGTGCACACAAATAAATGTTTCATTTTTAGGTAGTGTGCAAAGTGGTGTATAACATCCAAATAAAAAAAATGTGTAAACTCCTATGAGACAGAGGGAGTAATAAATAATACTACTTTTGTCCCAGTGATATTTGCATTTTTGGGATTCCATATGGATTAAGAAAAAGGGTAAAGTAATAACATATAAATAAATATGCGTATATTTTTGTGAGAGTGTACGCAAATCAATATTTCATTTCTAGGTAATGTGCAAATTGGTGTGGGAAGTCCAAATAAGGAAAGTATGCAAATTCATTTGGGACGAAAGAAGTATTGATTAAAAAAAATTGTCCTTTGACCAAAATATAGTAAATTTGATATGTGCAATGGATAAAATAGAACAAATAATAATGAACATAGAAATTATAAATTAAGTATTGCATATTGACCATACTATATTGGATAATAACTAAAAAAATATTTTTATTACAGTTTTCAATACATAATTGGGAAGGCACGTGTGTTAACTACAAAGCAACACATAAGGTCGGTTAAATCCAATAATTAATTTAAAGCAATATTTTCCATTTTCACTTCGAGAACCCTGTTATTATCCAAAAATTTTAATGAACCAAATGCAAAAATGAACATCTGCTGCAATTACCCAAAATAAAACCACAATAAATAAAATCATTCTATACTTTTTAATTGAAATCAAACCAAGAGATACATCTTTATGCAATTCTAATGGATGGTATATTTCATTTGTTTTGAATTAAAATAAAATCTTCTTTAATTTTTAAATTATTTGTATCCGCCTTATAGATCGATTTCACAGTACTCGATATTCGTACTAATAATCGAATTCTCTCTCATAGTTCAGTTGCATGTTCGATTACGGGTCATTCGTCCGATCCAAAGAACAACCCTGTAACCCCTTTTTGTTGTTAGCAATTAAACTACCTATATCCTTCATTTCTGGAACATCAAAACACAAAACTAAGGTACAAAGATCTTTTTTTTTTTTTATTGTAATTAAGTACATGTTTAATAATTATTTTTAAAACATCAAGATGAATCACTACTGACAATTGATTGATTTTTAAATAGGATCAACGAAAAAATTAAGAACAATTATCAAATACAAATCCTATAGAAAAGACAAAGATCTGAGAACCAGAGTATAAATACATTAAACAAAGGGAAAGACGGCAAGTGTAATTACACAACATACAATTATTATCTTGATTATCATAGTAGATTTTTTTTAAAGAATAAATAACTTAGTCATTTTCAAAGTAAGTGTAGCTCTCTGGCTCTAAAAATTCTCTGGATGTCTATTTAATAGTATAAAAAATGATAATTTCTTAAAGTTTCTATTAATCTTCTAAATTAAGTTTCCATCAGTTTTATATTATTTTGAAATTGATTGAACAATTAAACATAAAACGAAATTTGAACAATAGTGATATATTGTTGAATAAAGTTGTATTTTAGTGATAATTTAACTTGTTAGTGATATAATAAATTGGCAAATGTCTATGATGATTTCAAATTTAAACCGATTATGAATACATTATGAGTAACTATATTTTTTTGCCGAACAATGGGTTGTAAAGAAATGATTTAGGTTCAAAAAGTTATCCTTTTTTAATTTTCTGTTTAAAAAGAAATATACTCATACAGCCTTATAATTTATATTTATTGTATATTAGGTTTGATATATATTAGCGAGTCGTGGAAGTAGATACTGACATATTCTACACACAAATTTTACTGTATCGTTGGATCACATGTGATTTTTTAAATTTACCCGATTTTTAATGATTCCAAAGTTATTAACAACACATTAAGCATTAGAAAAATTAAAACACTTATTATATTTATAATTTCATTAAAAAAAAAAACAAAGATATATGCATACAAAGAATATAAATCACAACAATCATTGAGGAGACAAATTCGACATTATTGCATTTCACATAAGATTCAATGATTTTACCTACATATGTTGTATCTAATTTTCCTTCAACATCATCTTCCAAAATGATTGAATTGACTTTAAACCAAAACATATGGAAAACTTAATCTTTTTATAAATGATCTAGTACCATATTTCATTACTGTTCAAATATAAATTAATAAAACTAATATAGGAAAAAAAAACAAAAAAGACTATCATTAACATTAAAAAAAAATTACATATGAACAAATTACCTTTTTTCTCTTTCACATCCAATTTTAAGTCCTTCTCTACCTAATAGATACTTTTGTACGAAGATGCTAAATGCTAATTATACTTTTTGATGGTTATAGTGAAATTGAATGACATTGGTGGGTGAACTTTATAGGAAGGCGTGAATATTATATGTTGGATAAAATTGTATTTTATAATGTATATATTAAGTAAAATTTAATCCCCTTGTCCCCAAAATATATGCTCATTTATTTTGGACATGTTTTTTTATTTAAAGGATAAAGTAGATAAAATAAGTATATTTTGGGCTATTATGTGGTCCATTTACAAATTAAGTGGTTGTTTGTAAATGTAAAGTCAATGACATGTGAAGTAGTTAAGTGATGGTTGAATTGTGAAGAAATAAAATTATTGAAGACTGAACATACTTTTGAGGACTGAGGAAGTATAAAATTAAGGGGGTGAACTTAATAAAATAGTGTGCATAGATAATTACGCCTATTATAAGTTTATTCTCTACAAATAGAGACCCATATTGATATATTTTGAATCACAATTTCATATTCTATATTTCTTCTCCTAATTTTATTGTCTCCCCTAATACCTTCTATTTTTCATACATATTTATATTCCAAATATTGTAATTTTAGTTTTGTTATTGAAATTGTATTTTATTCAAAAAGAAAATTGACATTCTTTTATTATTATAATTACAAATTTTGGATAATCATGATGTAATATATTTTGTACACCTTTAAACATGTAATTTTATCATATGCTTGACATATTTATTTATAATTTTACATTCTAATTCTTGTAATTTAAATTTTATAATGAGATTGTAACTTATTTTAAGTGTGTAGTAATTTTTTTTTTATTATAGTTACAAATTTTGAATATCAAATAATTAAATATATCACTTTATAAATATAATAAATATTGATTATAGAAAATTATATCAATCAAATTAATGAAAACGAAATTATTTAGGTTGTGTTGGATTGTTGATAAAGTATGGAAAAATATGAAATTGGATTGAGTAGTAGGTTGTATATGTGGAGGAGAGAGAAGTGAATTATTTATTAAGAGGTTGGGTTGTGAGGGGTTGTTAATAGATATAGTCTAAGGACAATAATTTTTAAAAATAACAAATTCAGGACATCAGTCGGATCAACCCAAATCGAACCTAAGTTCAACCGGAATTCATGCCAATTCGGGCCAATTAACCCGATTTTGTTTGTTGTAGGATGATTTGACTCCATCCGTGACTTTTAAAAGTTATTGTCCTGAAACTGTCTACCGTGAGAGTTAAAATTCTAATTTTGTCACCACTCCTAAGTTATGTTCCTCAAAAAGAAATTAGTACACAACCTTGATACACAAACAACGAAAATCATTCTTGCTTCGACATCATACCATTAAGCTTCTTAAAAATATTTAATCATTTATATATAAACCAACAATTCTAACAAATATAAATCAAGTTTTAGTGAGACGAAAAATGTGGTGTTTGTCACCTATAAATTTGTTTTCATAATAAATTGTGAATTTTTTTTAGTTCTAAAGCACTTCAATATGATAAAACTCAGTTCTTCTCCAAAATACTTACACCCGACTATGGTATCCGCTAAAAAAATTAAAAAAAATGAAAAAAAAATATTAAATTTACTATTTTAATAAGAATTGAAAAATGTATCTTAAGAAATATAAATATCAACAAACGACGTGTAATTTCAGCACTGTTGCATTTCATAGAATGCCTATTGATTTCACCAACACTCCTTCAATATAATTTTCAAAATGCTCAATTTCATTTTTAGTTGAAACATTTTGAGGAAGACTATCAAATATATACACGATCAAATATATAGTTATTTTTCATCATTGTTCAAACATAAATTGAGAAAAAACAAAATATAATACAAAGTGAAAAAAACTATCACATTGACATTAAAAAATTATAATACATATTAAAAAATTATCTTTGCTTTGTTTCTTCTGCCTAATAATTTTACTCAAGTACGTTAATGATCATATTTTTCATCGATGTATAGGAGAGGTGGGGTGGGTTGAATATGTTTTGTGGATGTATTAAAAATTGAATGAAATTGGTGAGTAATTATATTTAGGAATGTGGGTGTAAATATTATAAGCTTTACAAAATTATAATTTTATAGTGGGTGTATTCAGTAAACGTTATAAAAAAAGGTGTGGGTGAATTTAGAAGTGTGTGAACTCAAAAAAATAATTGGTGTAGATAGTTACGTCCTATAATAAATTATTTATAAATAATTTTATATTTAATTGCTTGTAGATTCCAAATTGCATCATGCAAAGATTCACAATCCGGAAGTTTAGAACATGATTGTCTTCACTCAGATATCTTTTAACGGATTTATGTGGCAAGTGCTACGTTGCAATAAATAGAAAAAGACAAAGTATAGAGTGAAAATTGTTCATGCATGAACCATTGAAGGGTATTAGTTGTTTTCACTAAAGAGTATTAGTTGTTTTCATTGAATGATATTAGTTATTTATAGTGAAGAGTCTTAGTTGTTAGTGAAAACAACTAATACTCTTTAGTGAAAAGAACTAATACTCTTCAATGATTCATGTATGAACCAATTTCACTTTATACATACTCAATAAAAAATGAATACTTACGTATAAATAGAAGTTGAATATAAAACAAACAAAACTAAATGTTATAATAATAGTAAATTGCAATTTTTTTTTTTTTAAAAAAAAACAATTTTAAAATTTTCATCCACCGCCATATTTCTGCGCAGATCTAACTTGAAGATGGAATTCTCTACAACTAATTTAACTTATGAGTAATTTTAGTGTGCACTTGAGTGCATGATATACATTTGAATTTTAAAATAAATACCCTAAGCAAAAATCAGTAATACCTCAAAAGGTAATCAGTAATATCTCAATTACGAAAAAAGAAAAACACAGTTCCGAGTGTTAGTGTATGTTTTGAAAAAAATTAAAATTTGAAGTCAAAATTGAGCTTAAAATCCAAGTGCATGTCATGCACGAATTTGTGTTAACTTATATATATGCCTATCAATAATTGTTAAAACTCACGCACAAATACATACTACAAATATATATATATATATATATATATATATATATATATATATATATATATATAAATTAACATATTATAATGAAATTTGGATTTTAAAAGTATATTCAATTAGAAAAAAATTTGTATGAGATGGTCTCTATTAAAATATTAATGCATCATGCAATTTATACATATTTCCAACGTCTAATGGAATGTGATATACTCACACAAGACCTACTCATATTAGACAAAAACTTGTGTGAGATCGTCTCATAGCATGAGATGACATAAATATACTTTGAATTTATAAATATTAATTAAAATATAGTTAAATTTATATAAGTAAAATCTAATTAAATAATTTGTTTCTATAAGTTCGTTTTTAATATTCATATTTTTTCATAAAAACAATTGATATAATTTATAAAAAAAATGTAAATCAATCAGATTGAATTTAAAATAGTGACAATTATAAAATAAAAAGTACTTCATGAATGATCAAATATGGATCAATGATATTGAAAAGATGGATTAGGTCCGAAAATTCAGCAAATGGTGTTAGACGTGAGTACGTTTCCATTTCTAATATATTAGGGGCTTGATAATAACCATGATTAATTTTTATTTTTTTTGCTGCTAATTTTACGTTATGCTGTTATGATTTCATTTAGCAGCGTAGAGGATTGCTAGAAATTAATAGTATTTATTTGAGTTATTAACAAAAGTATTTATTTGGGATATTAACAAATAACCCAAGTTTCAGTATCAATTCAGCGAGATTGGTCCTAAAATTCAACACAATCACCATCGTATACATAGTACCAACTAAAAATTAATTACAGATATTAAGAAATCCTATAAACAAACGTCATAATTAATACAACATACTATCGACTAAATATTTAGAAATAACATGTAATCATGGTTGGGTCTTTTTAGATTAGTTTATATTAATAGTAACTACATATTTTTTCATAAAAATCTGGAAAACTCTAAGAAAAATTTTAGGAACAAATTTAACATACACTGACTACATCAAATCATATTAAAAAAACGCCACAATGAACACTACACATTTACAATTAAATATATAGAAACAATATGCAATTAAGGGTGAATTCATTTATGTTTTCATATTAACAGTAACTACACATTTTTAAATACTCCCCCGTCCCTTTTAATTGTCTCATTTTATCTAAATTGGTATCTCTTTTTAATTGTCACTCCACATATATCAATGCATCTTTTATCTACTTTTTCAACAATACCCTTAATTAAATGTAATATTATTCATTATTTTATAAAATGAGAATAATAAATAAGGATATAAGTGTCTTTTGATACCCTAATAAATGAGAAAACTGATTTGTGTGAATGAATAAAATGAGACATATAATAAGAGACGGATGGAGTATTTTAAACATATGGGAAATTTATAAACGCCACATGAACAAATTAATACTCATTACTAATATTAATTGTGTGTAGTAATTTATTAGATATATTAACCCCTAAACTAAACACACCAAGGAAATATTAATACACCATGTTAATATATCGTCTAATTCCATTAAAAAATCACAAATAATTGAATTACTAAAAAACTGCAATCGTGCTAAATTAAAATTACACAGTTAATAGAAATAGGAAAACATGGTATTGGAGTTTCTCGGGGAAAAAAATGGTTACACCACGATGAATGAAAAACTCAAGCAGTAGAGATTTCATCAGATCACAGACAACCGACTGCAATCCTATCTGCAACAAAAAAATAAATTTTCAGTTAAACTCCACAAAAATTGCTCAAAAAACCCCCTTATAATTTCAATACTCACAAACATTTTAACATCTCAAGATCAGAAACTGAAACAAATGCGTCAC
The DNA here is from genome assembly GCA_947034835.1 of Ballota nigra. Taxonomy (NCBI): domain Eukaryota; kingdom Viridiplantae; phylum Streptophyta; class Magnoliopsida; order Lamiales; family Lamiaceae; genus Ballota; species Ballota nigra. The sequence goes on along the minus strand of OX344721.1, from coordinate 116,782,585 downwards.
AACAACAGGCGAGATTCATTAAAATTAGAACACATAGTTAAAATTACATTTCACTCCAACGAAGGAAAATCATTTGAAACCAAACTGAAAACTAATTCAAAACATAATAAGAAAAAAACAGAGAAGTGAACTCCCAAACACAATAAACGATTAACCTGAATTAATCTTGGAAGCCTCGAGATCGGAATTCTTGTCCCCATCTTCAAGAGCCATCTGGATCGGGTTCGACCCTAGCCCATCGGCCACAGCCAGCAACATATTCTTCAACTCATCTCTGAACTCCTTCTGGTCCACGGTGCCGCTATTATCGCAGTCGAAGTGGGTGAAAATTGAGTCGTAAAGCTTCAAGATCTCCTCCGGCTTAGTGGCCACGTCCACCACGAAGTAGATCTCTCGATTACAAATGAAATACAAACCTCATATTACAACAATACAACTCGACAAAAGGGACTAACCTACATACGCAAATACAGAAAACAATTACAGAGGTTGACCACGACAAAAAATTGATCGACCATGATAAAAATGATTTCATGAAACAAATTGCAAAGAAGCAAAAACAATGGCTAAATTCGAAGAGAATGAACACCAATATATAGGCAATTCAGGGTTAGATATGGTAGCCGAAATCAAGGAATTGATGAAAAAAAAAAAAACTTACCATATGAGTGAATCAACGGCACGGATCAAAACCAAGAAAAGAGATCAACGGATGAGGTACTCTCCCGCCAAAAACAATAAATGGAATACTATGTTGTATTATATATTTATAGATGTTATGGTAATGCTATCTAAATAGGGAATCCTGTAATTATTTATCGGGAAAATGATTTTCAAACCAAGAACTTTGAAAGGTGTAATTTTTCAAAAAAATTCTTGAATATTTTTGGATACAAAAAGTGTAATGAATACTATTCAGCATAAATGCATTTTTTTTTTCAATTATGTTAAATCATTGCTCTTTTTTACCCAAAAAATACTTATAATTTTTTTTGGGAGAAAAAAAATACTTATTCCTGCTTTGTATTGAGACCCCTTACTTATGTGTCATTATTAATATAAATTTGGGGTTCACGGGTGGATATATATATATATTCATATTCAATTTCAATTATTATATTAACGTTTAATTAATGATGATTTCATGTATTAATTTAAGAGTTCATTTAAGATATAATATAAAGGAAAAAATAAATAAATGAATTAAAAGTTAAAATGGGAAAATATATTTAAAGAAAGTAGTGATGGGAAAAATAGGAACATTGGTGTACAAAAAACAGAAGAAAACAAAAGAGCTGAGGAGTGAGGACCATACACAGAAAGGCAGAAGAACCACCAACATGGCTTCTCTCTCTCCCTTTCTCTCTCTTCACTCATAATTATTTTGGTATGTTTTTTTTCTCTCTCTACATTCATCTCTAATTATTTCCTCTTGATGAATTTGGTTCTGGTGAATTTCTGATTAAGGTTCTCTTCCTTTTTTAAGTTTTTCAATTGCATTTCTGGAAGCTGTGTTGGATTATTTGGCCGTTTTCTTCTCCTTTTTCCCCCCTTTATTGATGTGTTATCATTTTGGTGGTGGTGGTTGTCGATTTTTTTGTTTAGAAAATATATTATTTTATTATGGAGGTAATTTGTTTTTATTGATGGCTATAAATTTGTTGCGGATAGGTATTTGCTAGGGGATCTGCTTCTGCGAAAATTGGAGGTTTGCAAGGGTTTTAGAGTTATCTGATACCGGGTACTTTGATACGATTGAAGAGTGCAACGATGGGATTGTTATCGGACTTTTGATAATTTCGTTTGGGGTTTTGCTCCTGTAAAATTTTATTTATTTTCTGCATTTTTGGGCGTATAAATTGGGTCACCTTTGAATACGAAGACGCTGTTTGATCTCTGAACCTGTATCGTTTATCTGCTTCGCCTGCGTGTTTGATTGTGTTTTTCCTTTTAATCTGGTTGATAGCCGAAAAGGGGGGGGCATACGAATTTAAGATTTGGGATTTCCAGTGGCAGAAATTATCAGGGTTTGTTCGAATCTGGTGAAATAAATGGATGTTTATGAGCTGAGGTTTTTCTGATTGTAAAGGAATGTGCGATAGTTGGGAAATCTAAGACTTCAAGAGTTTTTTGTTACCTTCTGATTTGTGTTAGCTCGAGACCAATGGAAACGAAGAAAGTTCTTGTATTAGGGAGAGAAGCTGAGGCTGAAATTGAAAGCAAGGGCTTAAATATTGGGGATCAAATTCATTTGGAAGAGTCTCAGTGTTCTGAAATTGAAATGATGGAAATAGGCAATTCTGAGAACGAAATATCTAGAGGGAGCAACAAGGGAAAGCATGGATCTGAGATCACGGTGTTTAATTCAGAGAAGGGTGAGGGAGGAAGCCATGGAAATGTGGTATTCTCAAGAGAAGCTCCACTTGTTATTAAGGAAGATATGAGCATAAGCTCTTGTAGTTGTGGTGCTGAGAAACTAAAATCCCGATTGGCTGCTTCTGATTCTCAGCCTGGAAAAAATGGAAGGAAGCTCAGTCGGCAAGACAGAATTGAGCTGGGTCGGTTGTTTCAGGGTGCTGTGAGTTCCCATGGTTGGGAGCTTGCTGAGAGTCTGATTTCGTTGGCTGATCCACAGACTCTAAATGATGCACTGTGCATATCTTTAGATTCGATCTGGTTCTTGAGCACACAACAAGAATTACATGGAATCACTGGATTAATCAAGAAGATCATTGCTAATGGGGCGTATGACTTCACTCGAGCTGCACTCAGGACTTCTTTTCTTGCTTCTTGTGTTTCTGCTTGTCAGAGTCAAACAATGAGCCTTGCTGACACTGTTACTGTGATGGCACAAAGGTATAATAAGACTACAATTTTCAATGCACATGTAATAAAGGATTGTTGTGATCTTCATGAGCAAATTTAAATTAATGAAGCTATGTTACAAACTTAAGCTTAAGCTTTGTACATGCTGTAAACTAAGATTGAACGACAGGGTTTTCATTACCACTTCGAATATTCTGCAATGCTTATTCGTTTAAACTTGTTTGTATTGGTTATACCAAGTTTCGAGTAAATGAAGGTTAAGATCAGTGTGGGGTTTTGCAGGAGTATATCTTACCGCTGCTGCTGCAGTAGTGATGCTCCTGAATTTCTCCTAGGTCGTCTAATTTAGGTGTACTTAGAATTTAATCATTTTAAGTGAGTTTATATTTTCATCACAGAATAAGAGTGTGCCCGCTTTAAGTAACTGCGGCCATAATCTGCCTATCCTCTTGCTCATGAATATTAAATACTTGAATGGCTGCCTGGTGAAAATGCTCTTACAAACGTGTCACCACTACTTTTTAAATGAATATTTGTTGAATTGGTTGTTTAGCTTGTTTTTGCTACGTGTTATTCATTCTTAAAGTTGACTAACTTGATTTTTATGATAATGTAATATACAAAATTGCTTTGTTAAGGAGAAAGGAGGACAGAGTTGGAGCGGGTTGCAATTTACTTAAACCAATGCATGTTATACATTAATATTTTGAAATAATATCTGCATCATTTGAAATATCAACCCACACTATAGTTCGGAAGGCCAGAAGAGCTGTAGATAAATGTATAAAGATTAAAGATAAAATGTGCTGCTTCACTTAGTTGTGAAGCTTACCTCGCATCCCCCATTTATGTTATGAAAATTCTCACCATCCCATCCTTTCAGGTTACATGAGAGGCTTCAGGAGTGCAATGGAGATGAAGTCTTGAAGGCAGAAGCTGGTGCCAAGGTTCAGAAATTTACTGAGTGGGCTCTTAAATGTATAAGCTTTCACTCTCGTTGCCAGGGAAATAGGGACCGAGTGGGCCATAACTCTCCTGTTGAGATCCAACTACAACTGTCTGCTTTTAAGAGCTTCCTAGATCTTGCTGGCAACCATCTTAGTGGGAAGGATTTTACCGAAGCATTTGATGCAGCTTGCTTCCCACTTACGCTCTTCTCTAGTTCATTTGACCCTGGTTGGGCATCAGGTATATCAGCTACTGCAATCCAAGGATTGTTGGGCATGCTAGTTGAGGGGGGTGCAGATAATGTTAACCAGTGTTTTCTGGAGGCTGCTCGCTTTGGGAGCACAGAACTTGTTCGTATTCTATTGCAGGTAATCTCAATATGATGTGCTAAGAAATATTTTTGTTAACTGTTATAATTAGTTTCGATATTTAGCGTGGCCCTGCCTTTAGATATTGCAGTTCTGCTGTTATGCAGTTTCTTGGGAATATGCCTCTGCCCAAGTACTTGGTTCCAGATTCTTCTTTTTTCGCAGTTTATCTCAATGGGTATTGTATTGTGAATCATTGTAAAGCCCACTGATGTAAAATCTCGCACTAATGGTTTTTGCAAATAGCTCTTCATATAAATTCTCAAGTTACCATTAAGCTTCTTAATTATAATACACCACAATTACACCAATCCTCATATTCTCTACTTGTCAATCTAATTCATAGCCCACTCAAAAGGACTGCCACTTACTAGGCCACCTTATGCTATTTATTTGCCACGAGAAATGTGATGTTATTCCCCTTGCCTCAGATTCTTAATGCTGGTTAGATTGCTAGTTTCTTATTATCATTGTCTTATGTTGACTTTGGCACTTTAGCCACATATTGTAAGGTCATCTCGGTGCTCATGCGCTAATCAACCCCACTTCATTTGGAAAAGTAGAAATTATTTGCATAACTTGTACTCTGGTAATTCAGTCTCGAATAATTAAAAATGAAATGGTTCGTGTCCATGCAGTCAGTTATAACCTTGCTCATTTTCCTTAGACTGTTTTTACTTTCTTTTCATATCATCATCATGGTTTTTAAGTATATGTTTAACCTTCTATTCCATACTCATGCCTTCCTAGGAAAAATAAGCTTCGAAAAAACCCTTACATCTCCTCCCTCATTTCCTTTGTGAATAATTTCTTTTTAGCACCGCTAAAATTATTCTAACGCACTGGCTTACTTTTGATTTTTGAATCTTAGATTGCTCAAAGGAACAGCTTGGATGTTGATGTTGACTTGGCCTTGGGCTTTGCTTCACACTATGGTAAAATTGGCACAATGCAGTGCCTAGTCGAAGAGGGTAATGCTATGGCTTTCTTGGGTCCCCTAATGAGAGCCGCTGAGAGAGGTTGCATGCCCGTCGTTCAGTGGTTCGTTCAACGAGGTTGTCGAGACATGGAACTCTGTCTTGCCCTTACAGCTGCCACATCAAGCAGTCAAGTTGACGTTGCAGCATATCTCCTCCCTCATGTTCCCCAGCACGTTCTTGCTGCCCTCAGCATCGAAATTCTCAAGGCTGCTGGAGAACGAAGCGGTGGTTCTCTCGATGGAGTAGAGTTCCTCCTCCACTCGGATTTTCTAGGAGACCCCGTTGCAACTTATGCTGTTGCTGATAGCATAGCTAGATCCGATGATGAGACGATTGCTCCCGAGCTTAAGGCTTTTCTCAAGGAGAATTGGTCAGAGGCTGCATTCTTGGATGGGCTGAGAAACGGGGAGACACATTTTTCGAACATAGTGCAGATTTTGAGATGGGGAAACTCCCCGATATGTTTGAGGGACCTACCTGCCCCGTTGAGAGTTGCTGTGGCCTACCTGCCTTTGTATAGAGAGTGCGTTAAGGCGGGGGGCTGTTTGTTATCTCAAAAACATAGGGGACAACTTGTCGAAGCTGCTAGGAGGCTTGGTGGGGTGGTGCTCGATGAGCCAGGGCAGAGACGGGAGCTGTTGGCCGTATTGGAACATCATCTGCCACCGTTTTTCATCAACGCTTCAGGTGCGATCTAGTGCGTGTTATAGAGAAGAATGCAATATTAGATATGTTTGAGTTATCCTAGGTAGCAGCTATGGAAGTAGGTTGCTTTGCCTTTTGATCATACAAAACATACATTTTGAGGCAGTTGTAAACCTTTGTGTAAGAGAAACTGTACTGTATCACATGTTTGGAATCTGATGGAGGCATGTTTGGTCCAACTTAACTATCTACTGTAATGAGCCAACTGATATATGAAATCATGTGAAAGCAAATGAGTACTGTTGTTTTGGTAGATAATAATTGGTATTTGTATCTCTCTCTCTTGATTTCCTGCTAATAAACAGAATGGCCATGTTTGAAATTACCAGAATGCCTGATATCTTTTCACATACGATACACAGGCTGGACGGGTGCCACATTTGTTTGGGTTTTTTTTTTTTTAAATTTATTTTAAAATCTAAAATGTGATGTATTTCAAGTTTTGAGGTGCACTTATCGGGTAGATTAAGGGGTTGTTCGACTGAGTTTATATGTTCTTTAAAATAAGTTTTAAGATCTTGAGAAATTATATCTTTATTTCAATCGTCATCCAATTGTTTTCGGATGGTGACTCATTCAACGATGTAAACTCTTAAAAAGAACGTATAAAATCTTAAAACACATAATATGTTAAAAGTAAATTTGGCTTAATGAACCCTAAATTTATTGGTATATTTGTATGGTTTTGGAGCTGAAATGAAGGTTGTGATTTGCTAAGTATTTGAAATTCTTGCAATTTGAAGTGAAGGCTGTGATTTGCTAAGTATTTGAAATTCTTGTAATTTGAATTTTGAACTAAAATTATTATTAAGTATTTGAAATTCACCCATTTAAATATTTTACCAAATAAAATTATGTGGATTTAGATTGAATTTAAAATTCATAAACCAAATTCCTCCGTCCTATCCATCCTAACACTGCCGAAATGTTTATAGACATGTAAATTTGGATTTGATGGGAGGAGTTTAACCACCAATATGGTTAGCTGTATATAAAAAACAAATTAAATTTGATAAATTGAAACTTTATTCAATTTCAGTTAACAATTTCAGAATCTGACAGAACAATTAAAGGATTAAAAAAGGAAAAAAGCAAAAAAACTAACCTTAGTTTCTCAATGCTCGTTAATTATATGCAAGACTATGAGTTCATACCTTACAAATTCTCAACAATCAGTCAATGGATTTTGGTTACATAATAATAAGTTCAAATTCACGCCATATTTCAAAATGAAAAGTAATTAAATGAATTATATAATGAACTAATCCAAAATTTGTATACACCCGTAACACTATGTAAATCGACTTGTACTTTTAAATAGCATTAAATATTTTCATTAAAAATATTAATATGTTACTATTAATTATTTAGTAAAAAATAATAATCAAACACCAGTTATACAATAAATAGGGATTGCAATGGAGTGGATCAGGGCAAATATTTCAATATCCATGCCTGCCCCGCGCCTGTGCCCCGCCGCCCCGTCTTGCTCCATGCCCCGCTGCAGGACAACATTTTGTGGTCCATGTCTGCCCGCGCTGCCCCATCTATTGCAAGTTTGTAATTTTTCCAAGTCAATATATTAAAAAAACGCCCTATATATTCGTGTCATGACTTCAACGGCCGTGGGGTGGGATTGTGGGAATGAGGAAGTTGAAACTAGATGGTAAGTAGGGTTTCATTATTGAATATATTTAATGTAAAATTAATTATATATATATATATATTATAATATTATAAATGTATTTAATATTATATGGAGCAGGACGGAGCAAAGCAGATCAGGGCGGGGCAGAGCAATAAATATATAAATCCATGTCTGATCTGCTCCGTGAACAGAGTGGGGCGGAGCTGATTTGCTCCATTCTCAGAATGGAGTAGGGCGGGTCTGATTCAATTAGAGCGGGGCGGAGCGGCATTTTGCCATACCTAGTGATAAATGCATTTTCCAAATCATTCCGTCTTAAATTACAATGTTCTTACCTAAATAAATAAAATAAATAAATCTATTTTTTTCTTAAAATGGAAAGTTTGGCATCACAATATAACTCATTCAGGATTTTGGGTTGAATTTTATAAATGACACTAATTGTAAACTAATGTTTACAAATTTTATTTTGCACATCCTCATAATAACAAGTAAAATAAAATAAAAAATGATAATGATTTGAGGATGAAACTCGATGTTTATTGCCAACAATTTCAGAGAATTTTAAAGCAAGAATGATAACTTGTTGAAGCAAAATATATAACTTTGAACATATGCAAATTAAGTGAATTCTAATAAGAAATGAAAGAACTCTACTACACTTGATTGGATCATTACAAAACTTGTCTAAAACAGCTATATATCCTTCCTTCTACTACACATACGTATAAGTGGCATCAAGAACATTAGAAGGCATCAAAGCCAAGAACATGAGCAGGACCAACATGCAGATTGGAAGCAAGAGCAGCAGAAACGGCGGTGGCGGCAGTGGGGGCAATACGAGCGGCAGTATCAGCAACGACACCGTGAGGCAGACGAGCAGCAGCAACGACTCCAACGTGAAGTAACGCGACATTTTCCCGCCTTGCCCCTGCGAAAGAGACCGACGATACTCCATCTTCCTTCCCTCGACTAACCGGACACCTGGCCTTCTGTAGGCCGTTGGATTCGTCGTTTTAGCATCCATAACGGGGGTGTTAAAGGGCTGATCTTGCAAATTGGTGATGCCTTTTGGTAATGACTATCTTGATCTAGAGTTTAATGAAACCACTCGGCCTTTTCCCAAAATAGGTTTATTAATTTCCTTAAAGATCAAGAAAGAACTAAATTTTGATTTTTTGGTCTCTTTTCCGTTATGGTAGACAAATTATCAATAATATACGTTTAATATCTACAAGTTAAGTGCATCTTCAACGATGAAACCATAAGACATCGTGCCCAGAAATCCAACTGCAATTTGAAACAGGGGAAATCAATATTAGGTTAAATTTGCAGACAATATAATTTAACACAAGTCTGATTACAACAATTAAGGTAAAGGGGGGAAAAAAATCAAGAATCTTGATCTCTGATTTCCAAGAACTTAAAACATAATCAAGACTTCAAATTTTAATCCTAAACAATCACATGGCATGATCCACCATAAAGATCGCACTCAACATAAAGATTTGACAGAACAAGCAAATGATCGAACACAAGATAGGCAATATTTAAAATTACAGAAAACTGAGATAAAACTAAACCCCATATGCAAAATTGAGAACAAAAGAAAAGACTTAAAACTCAATTATACGTTCACATACCTATAAGGGTTGTAAAGCTTTTGCAAACTAAGATTCAGAATGGTGTTGAACACCTTTTGCATTTCACTCAAACCCTAACCCCTTTCTCCTGCTCCCCAAAATAAAATCCCTTTTCTTACAATATCTTGGAAATGGTTGGCAAAGATGGGATTTAAAAGAATGGGAGAAAACCACTAAAAGGGAATGAAGAAAATGCAATCTTGTTTTGATTCTAAAATGGTGGGCGGAGCAAAACAGGGGAGTTTTGATGAGAGAAAACCAGAAAAAATTGTAGTTGGAAAAGGAAAGGAAAGGAAATGGGATGGGATGGGGGTGGGGGGGTGTTTGCCCCTTTTTTAGGTTGATGAGAAATACTAGAGATGGAGTGGATTTTGAAATAATGGGCATAGAGAGTGACACACGTTATTATATACGACTCGTAGAATACAAGAAACTGCCATATGGGGCGGATTCAGTGAATGAGCAAAGGAACAAGTGGGGGCTGCTGACATGAAATATTAGAGGTTGGATCACTGAAATCAAATTTATTACAATTTCAAAGCCGTGTGTCCCGGTTCTTCACCCCTTTTCTCTCTCTTTTTTTTTTTCCCCTGTGGATTCTAAATAAATGGTATATTGGGTGTAAAATTAAAAATAGAATAAATTGATAGTACAAAGTATTACTCCTTTTCACTTTTATAATACATTTTGTTTATAGAATTAAACAAGTATTTACTTTTGTCAATATGGCTCTTAATTGATAAGACTAAGTATAAATCCCTAACTTAAGAGAAATATGAAAAATTAAAATGATATGTATTAAAAAAAATGGATGAAGTGACTTTTTAAGAAACATGACTAATTTTAATTGACAATCTAAAATGGAAGTATGACTATTTTTATTGGATGGAGGGAATAATAAAACTTCATATTTCTGGAAAAGATTATCCTTTTTCATGTACAAATCTTTATAGTATAAAATTTATATGTATTTATTGATACCATTAGATTTGTAAACTGAAATCACATGATAAAATAATATGGTATTAGTGAATAAATGTAATGATATCAGTGAATACATGTAGTGATATCAGTTTCATAATACGAACAAATTTCACACGGGACCTACTCTAAATATTTTTTAATAGAGTAACTCCCTTGTGCACTTGGTGTATGGTGCACTCACTCAACAATCAATACTGTTTACATTGAAAATTTTGTTCCAATTACCTCGAAAAGTGGGGTTAGATTACACTGATTTCAGTTTTCAGTGTATTCCAATCACACTGAAACAAACTTTTCAGTGTAAACAATGTCGACCGTTGAGTGAATGCACCGTACACTTAGTGCATATGAGTGTTTGTCTTTTTAATATTATGCGACACTCTTTTTTTGTTAGTATATTATTTTTCACCAAAATTGGTATGAGAAATGTTCCATACATAAAATGTGTTACTTTTGTAATACTTTTGAAACTTGAGTATTATAAAAACTAGCAAATATATCATGTCTTATGCATGAGAGGATCTAATACAAGACTTACCCATTATTTTTTACTTTGAATAAAATTCAAATTTATGCACTTTCGTATAATTGAACTGACGATTACATTTACAAAGTTCTTGTCTTAAAAAAATTATCTATCATTTTCCCTTGATTTGATTCCGATCACTTGCCATGTGGTTTCTCACTAATTTGACGACAACTGTCGTATTTTCATATTGTACGTGAAAGTGGTTCTCTGGCGCAAAATATGTCTCGATACCGACTAAATAGAATGGAGGAATTTTTGAAGATGATGTGATTACTATTTTATTTTGGCCGTCGTATGAAACAATAGATTTGAAATTGACAAAACTGACCCCTAAACTTTAGGTTTTACTCCCTCCGTTCTTGAAACTTATACTTGGTTACTGGTGTTGGCCACCAAAATTTAATGAAAATAGTATTTTATTGAAAAAATAGATACAAAAAATTATTTTGGGGTTTATTGTAAAATTCATTTATTTGTTTATAAGTGTTTGTTTCTTTTTAAATATTAAATAAAAATAAGTTTAGTGGACAAACTAAAATGAAAAGTGATAATAAATTTGGTGGATGGAGGGATCAAGTATCACATAATTATTTACAATTATATTTTTAGTTCAATAAAATTTGTGCCTATAGTATTGTTTACGTTGATTACATTTTTGACAGGATGACATCACACATCAATCATATGTTATACAGTATTTGGAAAAAATATCTGCATCACAAACTTCATTAACAATACGTATATTTTAATTAGAGAAATGTACCATATTCCAATCGCATGTCAAAAAAATATTTTAGAAAAGCAAAGATGTAACGGAAGTTATTTTACTTGACAACTTGGGATCGATATAAGGGAAAATGAAACAAAATTTTGAGTTTTTTTTTTTTATTTTTATAATTAACTACAATCTTTTTACTTGTTCCACGACTTTTCAATTTTTTGTATTTTGAAGTTTTAGTTAAAAGAATTGAACAGCATAGAATAATTAAACTTTGATGAGTAATAAAACAGATATTTATCCTTTGGTAAATTTTAGGACTATAGATGATGGGCATGTGGCATATATATATGAATGGATGTATAAGTGATGGTGGGTGGAGCATAGCAAATAGAAATAGAAATAGGAATATATATAATGATGGCAGCATGTCATGTGTTCATTCACGCGTTCATGTTCCAACTTGTCTAAATTCTAATTCCTCGTACCTGCAATTCTAACCCCACCTTGTTTTTAAGAAGAATGTATATATTTGTGACCCTTCTATTTTAAATTTGTTCAATTTGATTACTGTTTCCATCACTATTAATCGGACGACTTTATAATTTCATGATCAAGTAAAGGTGGAGGTCATCCTATGCATAGTGTTGCTGCTATACATATATAGTGAACATCCTACACCATAAAAAGAAAACAAAAATTGCCCCTCAAATCTCTACTAATTCTTCTGCTTTCTTAATTTGTGTGTCCTCTCTCTTGTGAAGACTTATTTAAGGAATGAGGGAGTAAATATTTAACTACAAAAAATTGAAGAATCTAAAATATCACCGAGAAAAATTATTGTAGGAAAGAGGAAGAGAGATAAAAATATGTAGAGGCGAAAGAAATAAATAATTAAAAAGGTGGGAAAAATCAAATGAACCTAGACACAACAAAAAAATGTGAAAAAGAAATAATAAAAAACATGTGATAAAAGAAAAGAGCCTTTGGGACGGACAAAATTGCACCAAATTTATATATATATGCACCGCATTTGGATACGGATCTTTGTATTTCGATTATCATTAAAAATTGGCGCCAAATTCAAATACAAAACAATTTCATTTAAAATCAGTATAAATCTCAAATCTCTCTACTAAAACACAAAGCGAAACATATTTATATAACCTCGAATTCACAATAACTTTTAGCATAAAAATTTGAATCAAGTATCGACTATTACGTCTAATTATAGTCATATACACAGTCTTTGAAGTAATGTGTAGTTTAATAGATAAACATAGAGGAATTAGAGTCAAAGTTTCACCACTTTCTACATTTGGAATTGTGAAGATTCTGATTACACATGTAGAGGCAACTAATTTGTCATCTTTCATTTAAAATATAATGTACTAGCTAGTGTTACTTACATTAAACAAAACGTATAATTATTAAATTGAAATCTTATTTTAGTGGCAAGAAAGTCAAACAACTGTATTTAGGTTTGGTCCATTTGTTTGTAAGTATCATGCCCTTGAATTATTTTGCCCCTTAACAAGCTGAAGACATTCATTAACATGGTTACAAGGCTACCCCTCAAATTGCACCTAATACCAACACAATATCATTTCTTTAGATTATCCATTTGGAATCCATTTCCCACATTCCCCACCATTCTAACACAACTATACACTATGTCAAAAATATTTTTGCAGTGGTATTGTGTAATTGATATAATTTTAACTCATTTAATAATCAAAGGATCCAAAAAAAAAAAAAAAATTAAAATTTATACATGAAAGAATATATACTAGTTTGAACGCCAAACTATATGTGTTGGTGATCAAATTTAATCGATATGATTAGTGACTATTTTAATTCGGTTTAAGACCACCAATCAATTAATTGTGATTGATTACCACCGTAAATGGTAAATCGGAGATTCGGGATGTGGAATGATAAATACGAAAGTCGAAATCGTATTAATTTTGTATGTGTGTACGTTTAGGTGTGTTAGTATGTGTTTTGAGAGTATTTATGAATTTGAACTTGTATTTCTTAGCTGAAGAACAACTATTTATAGAGACTAGCAAGCATGAGATGTCTATGACTCTTGGTTTCCCTAGCCTGCATGCTTGACAAGTGTCCTATTGACCTTTGTTTGACCTTATCTAAGCTGAATCATAGTTACAAATCTTCTTTGGTCTTATCTCGGACTTCATTGTTGTTCGTCCAGGTCGGTTTAGTTGATCCAAAATAGTTTTTTCATAGAAGTTGTTCGCCTTTTGAGGGTACGGCTCAGAAGTTGTTCGCCTTTGTGCTTTACACAGATTGGCTTTGAGATCTTGGTCCTTTGTTCGTCTCCATACATCTCTTAAGCTGGTAGGTGCACCATCTTTCACAATGTTGTTCATCATTATCAAACTTGGTGGAGGGTCCATATTTGGCTTCGGGTCTCTAGACCTGTTCGCCAATGTCTTGTTCGTCGATAGAGTTGTTCGTCAGTTTATACACTCCCTGGATCGGTTTATGCACCCCAACTTGATTTTCTTTGCTAATCATCTTTGATTTGGGGTTGGCTCTTCATTATCCTTTTTAAGGTTTTAATCCTTGTTCGCCCAGCAATAATTGATGTTCGCCTATCAACAATTGCCCCCTATCCTGACTGAATGTTGCCTCAGACGAGCAACTTTGTGGCGAGCAACTGTAGTTAGGATACTATTCTGGTGAGTATTTGGACGAACATTATTGATTTTGGCGAGCAGCGTTGGGTTCGCCGTTTCACCTTCCCACGATCTGGGGGATGTACGAGGATGACGTGGGCGGTATGATTGAGCGCTGCCCACGCGCGAGCATTCCCGAGGTCACGCGCTTCTGTATTTGTACATAAGTCCTTCAATTTTCAAACTTGCTCGAAATTTACCCCATTTTTCTTCATTTCGGTCCACTTTTTTGGGGTAATTACGGGTTTTACCCCGTTTTTTTCATGGGGTATAAATAGAAGTGGGAACTGAAATTTTCCCACTTCTTTCAACTCTGCTACAGTGCTCCGTCGTCATTCTCCCATTCCCGGTGAATTCAAGCTTTTTCCGATGAGATTTTCCTCAAATTCTTGCTTCTGGTTTAATTTCAAGGTAGTATTTTTGTTTTAATCACTTGATTTTCTTTTTATTTCTCTCTTTCGTCTTCGAAATCCCCCATTGCCGCCGTGTGGAAGTTTGCGTCGTCATCTTCTCTGGAAATTGCCGCCGTCTGCAAGTAGTTTCGCCGCCGTCTGCAAGTAGTTTCGCCGCCGTCTGTGTTCTTCTCTCTTTCTTCCATGTCTTCTCATTCGAGCAACAAATCTGAGGAAACCCTTGACCCCCTCTTTCCCATCGTGGCACACAGAGACCAACCTTCCTTTGAGATCTCCTCGGCATCGGACCCCCACGTGGACTCGGTTGTTCGATCGGTGGAAGATACCGGTGCTCGCCCGTCAAGAAGGGAGGTGATGGTTGTTGCAAGCAGGGATTCTGAGGAGGGTTCTTCGTCCAGTGCTGAATCGGAAGATCCCCAATTTGATGAACTGACCCGCAAATTTTTGGAGGGTATAAACTTCCCATCTCCAAAGATGCTGGAAAACGAGATTCCAGTTGGAGTTGCTCGGCCTTTCGAATGGCGAGCATACGCTGAGGAACACGCGAATCACTTTGCTCGCCCCCAATGACAAGTAATGGACTGGGTAAAAACTGACTTCCAGGCGAGCAAAATCAAGAGTGTTGTCCTCGAGGAGGATCTTGATTCGATCCGAGAGACCTACAAGATCCCGTATGACATTCATATGTGGGCTCCCAGGAGAAAGGAGAGAGCTGATCGCCCACCTCCAGGATGCACGGCGATCAACATTGATACCTTGATGGCCGGTCTGAAACTGCCGTTGCCCCCAATTGTTGGTCGTTTTCTCGAGGCGACCAACCTTGCCATTACCCAGATTACACCAATTGGGTGGATGAATATGCTCGGTGCCATGTGCTTTTTCGCCCTAGAAGGATACGTTGATCGCCTTACTGCGGAGGAAATCAACTATCTCATGACAATCACCAAGTGTCCCATAGGTGAAGAGGGCTACTACTACCTCAAGGCCAGAACCAGACTCAAGATGGTAGAGGGGGTGCCGAACAAGATTAGGGACTGGAAAGAGCACTTCTTCTTCATTGGGGGTGATTGGCGAGCATCTTCCGGTCCACACGGTGGCATTGGGCGAATTAATTCTCCTGCTTCCTATGGAATAATTAAGCGTAAGTTTATCTTTATTCGCTTTCGAACTGCGTTGTTCTAATTTAACTTTTCTTGTTTGTTCGCAGGCCCTCGATTGCCCAAGTGGAACTCAGAAGAGGAGGAAGTTGGTGCGGAGTTCCTGTTCACTTCCTGTTTGGCCGGCTTGTGCAACAGAGCGGATAGGGCCATCCAGTACTTGAGCGAGGAGAAGTGTCAGAAAGTTGCTCGCCTTCTCACATTTCCTCATCACCTAGAGGCCCAGGTTGAAGTACCCCCAGGTATAGAAAATCTCTAACTCTTCCTTTTACAAATTTGTTCGTCATTCGTTTCTCAAACTTGCTCGTCTAATAATAATAATTTTTTTTAGCTGAGCAAGTTACCGTTGCCATCCCTCCTTTCTTCGGACTCTTGGAGCAAAGAGTATTCGAAATGGCACCACCGAAAGGACGAAGGAAGAAGGGTGACCCGCCTTCCAAGGTGTTGGCGATGACCAACAAGACCCCTGCTGTCGAGCAAGCCCATCGGACAACTTTACCGCCGAGCACATCGCCTAAACCGGCCTCTGCCTCCTCTCCTCATGGTCTCAAAAGACTGAAGAAAGGTGATGGCACATACGTCTCCCAGGCGCCCCCCACCACTGACAAAGGAAAATCCAAGGTGGGAGGATCTGGTTGCCTGTCTTCAACCGAAGCTGCTCGTCCTCCTACAACCGATGAGAGAGGAGGAAAATCGAACAAAGACAGGCACACTCCTCCTCGCGGGCCTGAGGACATTACCTATCTTGGGTGGGATGGAGCCAAATTTGCCGAGTAAGGATTCTTCCTTGAACTCTTCCAAGAACTAAATGAGTTAAAAATTCACTAAGTGTTGAAACTTTTTTGTTCGCAGGTATCGGCCAAATGACCACCCAGGGCGAGTAGACATACTTCACCAGTACGCCTGCTCGAAGACCCCGGCGAACATTCCTGACATCTCGGATGATCATGTTCGTCGGGCAACCGAAATAGTTGCTCGCGCCTGGTCAAAACCTTTGAACAAGGTCGTGCTCGCCCAAGGGGCCATTGACAACTTTCATCTGTCAATGGTGCAGGCTGCCAACTCCCTCGTATCTGCTCAAAGGGGAATGACTCAAGTGGTGGAGCTGGAAGAAGCTGCTCGCCAACATGCTGCCACTGTTCGCCATCTTTCAGAGGAGAAGGATACAATGGCGAACAACTTGAATGGCCAGATTGCTCGGCTCAATAACCAGATCTCCCTCTACATCGATAACGAAAAGAAATACCTTGAAGAAATTCAAGGTTTATCTAGCGAATTGGGAGGTAAAGAGGCCATGCTCGGCGAAGAGAAGTGTAAATTGTCAGCGGCCGAGCAGAAAATTGCTGAGCTCGAGGCGGAGGTCACTCACCTTAGAGAAGTGGAGGCCAGCACCTTCACCCGCGATCAACTTGAGGCAGAGCTCCAGGCCCGGTCTGCCCCCATCTCAAACCTGGGATACATCTGTGCTTATGCCGACTGCATCCGCATGGCTGACGCGTATGATTTTAGAGACATGGTGGAGGAGATGGGCAAGGACTTGTCCGAATTTCTGGAGCACTATCCCCCGCCGAACAACATTGAGATGCAATTAGGGGATATTGCCGAGCTGGGGGTTAAAATTGACTGCCTTGACCCCAACATCATCATTACTCGCTCTCCACCTATGGTCGATGAGAGCGAGCAGGAGGAGGAGCCGGCCGCTGCGGACGAGCAAGCCAAGAGGGAGCAAGAAGTTGCCGAAGATATGGCAAGAGATATGATCGTCGACCCACCGGCCGACCAGGCTCAAAGTCCTACTCTTGCCGATCAAACTCAAGATCCTCCTCCCGCCGAGCAGCAATAGGCTTAGGACTTGGCCTTTTTCCTTTTCTTTGTAATAGTTGTTCGTTCCTTTTGTAGTACACTTCTAGAATCCTTGTACTATTTTTGAGGCTCAATGCCTTTTATTTTAATGAAATATCTTTCTTTTGTTCGCTCATTTTCTTTATACGTTAATTGCCTTTACATTTTTATCAATGCTTTTGCAATTATAACATATAATTTTGGGCTTTTGTTCGAATTGAACTTTGCCTTAATGGAATTTGGGTTTAGCCTTAGGTTATGCCCATCTTAAAAGACGAACAACCTTTAATTGGCTTTGGTCCTCAGAATGGACTTGTACCTCGAGCTTTCGGACTTTTCTTTTTAACGAACAACCATGTATACATAATGGAAAAATTTACAAGTGTTGTAAGACTGCTCGTCACTAACATATACAACCTGACGAACAACTTTGAACACTAACTAAAAACATGCTCGCTTATAATATTTTTGCAGAGCAACTTTGTTAAAAAAGATGAAGCAGCACTAGACTATACAATGTGCCGAACAACTTTTCATCCTATACTTAGCAAAATTTTCAAAAAATTAGGCAAGTTTTTGGTTTGCTTTACTTGGTTCACTGGCCCCCCAAGACATTTGTTCGCCCAATCAAGAACTTGTTCGCCTATTGATAGTACTTCTTTAAGTGTACGGCGTTCCAGGAGTATTGAGCCGGCTTGCCTTCCATATCTTCGATATCGTATACACCATTAACGAATTTTTCCGTTATACGATATGGGCCCTCCCAAGTTGATCCCAATACACCTGAAGGTTGGGCGATCAACTTTCTTAGAACCAAATCTCCAACTCTAAATTCCCTGATTTTAACATGGGAATTGTAATATCGTTCTGCTCGCTGCTTGTAGGTAGCATTTTTAGCTCGGCACTTAATCTTTTTTCTTCGAGCAAATCCATCTCAGTAGCTAGAGCAGAGTTGTTCACCTGCTCATCAAAGTTGGTCATTCTGAACGTGTTAGCCTTTAACTCAATTAGTATTACAGCTTCTGTTCCGAAAGCCATTGCAAAAGGTGTTTCTCCGGTGCTTGACCTGGGAGAAACTCTATATGCCCACAGGACTTCCGGAAGTTCTTCAGACCAACTGCTTTTGCTCTCCGCTAGCCGTACTTTTAATGTATGCTTGATTATCTTGTTCACGGCTTCAACTTGTCCATTCGACTGGGGATGATAGGGCATAGAGTAATGTTTATTGATTCCCCACTTTATACAGAAATCTCTCAACTCTTTTCCATCAAACTGCGGACCATTGTCTGTCACGATGGTTTGTGGAACTCCAAAACGACAGACAATGTTCTTCCAAATGAAGTTGATCATTTTCTGCTGCGTGTTCTTTACCATGGCCTCTGCTTCCGCCCATTTCGTATAATAGTCGACTGCTACGACGGCAAATCGAACATTTCCAACTCCTGCTGGGAAGGGACCAATAATGTCCATCCCCCATCTTGCAAATGGCCATGGGCTATAAACTGATACGAGTTGTTGAGCCGGGGTATGAATGTTTAGGGCAAAAATTTGACATTGGTGGCAAGTCTTTGCTTTCTTGATTGCATCCTGGCGTAAAGTCGGCCAATAGTAGCCTTGTCTGATAGTTTTGTATGCCAAGGCTTGCCCCCCAGTGTGATTTCCGCATACTCCGGCATGTATTTCTTCGAGTATTGCTCGTCCTTGCCCCCTAGACAAACATTTGAGAAGTGGGATTGATATTCACCTTTTGTAAAGTTGCTCGCCTACCAGAGTATATCTAGCGGCTTGCTTTGTTAGCTTGGCAACTTCAAAGTTGTTTGATTTTCCCCACTTTTCAAGTATTTGACTATAGTTGTTCTCCAGTCTTCTTCTTCACTTGCTTGTTCGTCAAGTTGGTTGACATTATAACTTCTTGTTGATGGATCATTCATCTTTGTAATTATAATGTCTGCCAACTCTGCAGGTCCTTCACTTGTTGTCAGTCTGGCCAATGCATCTGCTTGGGTGTTGCTTGTCCTTGGAATTTGTTCAATGAAGACTTGTTCTAACAAGGACATTAGATAAGCAACAATCCGCTGATATTCGATCATGTGATCATCTTTTGCCTCGTATTCACCTCAGACTTGGTTCACAATCAATTGTGAGTCGCCGAAGATTTGTAACCGTCTAACACCTACTGCAAGGGATAGGTGGAGACCAACAATGAGAGCTTCATACTCAGCTTCGTTGTTGGTGGCCATGAAACCAAATTTGATCACCGAGGTGAATACTTGTCTGTCAGGGCTAATTAGAACTACTCCTGCCCCCGAGGCTACGTTGGTTGAAGATCCGTCAACGTAAAGATGCCAGGGGTGATCAAGTCCTCTCGTCGGATCTGGTGGGAAGGTTAGTTCGACTATAAAGTCGGCTAACGCTTGCCCTTTGATCGCTGTTCGAGAAGCATAGGTCACCCCGAATTGGCTAATCTCTAGTGACCATTTTAATAGACGACCGGCTGTGTCGGGGCGATGGAGAATTTGTCTGAGTGGGAAAGTTGTCAACACTTCAACTTGATGATTAAAGAAGTAGGGTCGTAACTTCCTCACACTCATGACAAGTGCGTATGCCAGCTTCTCGGTTGGAGAGTATTTGATCTCCTCCTCGTGCAAAGCTTGGCTGACGTAGTAGATGGGTTGATGGAATTTTCCATCTTCTCGTACCAGAACAGAGCTGATTGCCACTTCTGACGCATCTAAGTACAAGTATAGCTTTTCTCCTGGGATGGGTTTTGATAAGATTTTAACATCTCCCAGGTAGTCTTTAAGTTGGTCGAACGCCTTTTGACAGTTGTTAGTCCATGTAAACTGTCCTTTCTTGATGGCTTCGAAGAATGGACGACATTTGTCCCCCGATCTGGATATGAACCGATTCAATACTGCTAGACATCCTGTGAGTCTTTGCACTTCTTTTATCGAACGTGGTGGTTGCATGTCTATAATAGCCTTGACTTTTGCTGGATTGGCCTCAATCCCTCGTTGACTAACAAGATGGCCCAGGAATTTTCCGGAATGGACTCCAAAACTGCTCTTCTTCGGGTTTAGCTTCATATTGTAATGTCGAAGAATATCGAACACCTGGGTTAAATGTTGAAGATGGTCTTCCTTTCGGGGGCTTTTGACTACGATATCGTCTACATAGACTTCTACCGTATCTCCAATTTGTTCGTCGAACATCTTGTTTACCAACCTCTGGTATGTTGCTCTGGCGTTGATGAGGCCGAAGGGCATTCTCTTCCAACACAACACGTTTTTATTCGTATAAAATGACGTGTTCTCTTGATCGTCTGGATGCATTGGGATTTGATGATACCCGATAAAAGCATCCATGAATGTTAGCATTTCGTGACCTGCAGTCGTGTCCACCAACTGGTCAATATGAGGAAGAGGAAAGTTGTCCTTCGGGCATGCTGCATTCAGATCTGTAAAGTCTATGCATAGCCTCCAGGTCCCGTTTGGTTTCCTCACAAGGACTGGGTTTGCTACCCATTGTGGACAGAGTGCTTGTCGGATTAGGTCGTTGTCTAACAACTTCTTTACTTCTTCATTCAAAGCCTGATACTTGTCTGGGCCATATTTTCTTCGTTTTTGATGGACGGGCCTTTTTGCTTGATTGATGTTGAGCTTATGGCAAGCATGTTTTGGATCTATCCCCACCATGTCTGCATGAGACCAAGCAAAAACATCTAGATTTTTGCTGAGGAACTCTTTCATTCGGGATCTGTAAGGCTCAGGGAGCTCAGATCCTATGTATAATTCGAGATCCTGGTTTTTAGGATTAACTTTGAACGCCTCCAGTTCTTCAACTGGAGTTGCTCGTCGTTTTTGTCCTTTCCAACGAGGATCAAGTATTGGTCCCTCAGGGTTGAAATCATTTACGATGCTCATGGGCTCTGCTCCCAGGCGGGGATCTAGATCGTCTGTTGGCCCTGATTCGTTGTTGTTTGTCAACACCTGACCCTCCAAGTCGTCTGATAAATGTTGCTCGTCACCATCTCTTTGTTGTTCGTCAGATGGAAGTTCTCCATGGGTGGTGATAAGTTCTTCCAACACTTGTTCGTCAGAGTGTTGCTCGTCAGTATCCATGTGGTCTATGTCCATCATGTTCTCAAGTATTGATGGTTCATCAGCAGGATAGCTAGTCGTGGCCTCCATCATGGATACTAATGCATGTTTGGCCTGCAACTGTAGGAGACATTCCCTGGCCTTTCTTTGATCTCCCTTCACTGTGCCTGCTCCGCTTGCTGTAGGGAACTTTAGGCAATAATGGTAAGTTGAACATGCAACTTTGAATTCATTTAGAAAAGATCGACCAAAATACCCGTTGTAAGTTGATTCCTGATCGACGACCAAGAAATCAACCATTCTCGTTATGTTTTTCTCGGGTTCCTCAACCGTTACAAGCTGAACGGACAACCTAATTTCCCCTAACGGGACTGTTACAACATTTCTGAAGCCTAAAATTCTGTGATTTGAAGGACGGATGTAGCCCGAGTAGTCCCCAAGTTGGTCAAGCGTCTTCTTGAAAAGAATGTTGGTGTAAGCTCCGGTGTCCACCAACAATCTGTGCACTCTGGTCTCCATGATCTTAACACAGATCACGAGCGAATCATTATGGGGGGTCAAGATCCCCTCCAAATCCTTCTCAGTAAAGGTCAACTCTGCTGTCTGCATCATGGATGGCTTAACCCCCATTGCTTGTACCTGATCGATCGCTCGCAATTCGGCTTTTATTGTTCTTCTGAGGTTGATCATCCTCATCCTCAGAGTTGTTCTCCCGGACTCTCTTTCCAGGTTGTCTCTGAACAAAGTTGGAAAGTTTTCCTTCCTTGTAGAATCGCCAAAGCTGCTTGAGCAAATCTCTACATTCACTTGTAAAGTGCCCCACACTTTGATGGTAGGCACAGTACTTGTTGGGATTGAGTTTGCCGGTGTCTTGACGGATTTTCCGTGGAGGGGAGAGCAACTCCTTCTCTTTCACATTTTCATAAACAGTATCCACTGACACTGTTAACACTTGATTCAACTTTTCCTTAAGCTCCGTCCCTTCAGTGAATGCCTTCATGTTTTTCGGGACTCGATAGCCTGTTACGCCAGGTTTCTTGTTATTCTCCTTGGGATCAGCTTTGTTCTCCCCCAAGTTTGATTGCAAGGCCTCGTGCATGGAAACGAATATGCCGGCTTAATTTCTGAACTCGGCATAACTTCTTGGGCACTTCAGACGTATCTATTTCCATAACTTCGATCCTTTTTTCAACCCGGCCATAATGGCAACAATTTTTGTGTCCTCGCTGACGGGTTCACCCTCCAATAGCACTTTGTCGAACCTTTCCATGAATGCCCGATCAGACTCGTCATCATTTTATTTTAGGTCGGACAATCGGTGCTTTTGGGACAAATATGATCCCACCGTAGAGAAATGGGAAAGGAACTCTCGGCTCAGTTGAACAAACGAGTGGATAGATGCTGGTGGTATTGCCAAAAACCACTTGTGCACCCGGTCCCCCAAGGTTAATGGGAAGTTTCGGCATTGGGTGGCATCGCTGGCTCCCACCGAGACCATATAATCGGAGTATTTTATTAAATGAACCCTGGGATCAGCAAGGCCATCGTATTGGATACTTGCGGGGAATTGGACCTTCTTTTGAATCGGGGCTTTCAGAATGAGAGATGATAATGGTGAGGATGGTAAGCTGGTCGTCCCCACTCCTCTTTGTTGGTCCAATTGTCCCTGCATGCTCTCCACCACCCTTCTTAGGCTTGATAGCTCATCCAAAGATGCCCTCTGGCTGGGAGGCTGTTCGGCGAGGAAAGGTACAAACCTTTCTGCTCGTCGCAGTCCCTCACTTGGAGTGGGCAAATCCTGGAGCTGTTTTCTAGGGTTGCTCGCCGCATTTGGCCCTAGACGCCTGAAGGTAGATTGGGAGAGTCTCTCATAAACTGATGGGCGTGGTTGTTCAAATGTTGCTCGCCCACGTGATTAGGCGTGAAATTGTCATGATTCGTCACTCGAAAAGCCCGTGTTTTGGTTGATTTATATGAGTATTTAGAGTCATTTGAGTATCATTTTCATAAACTAATGAATTTGTCTCTTTGATGCTCATAGATGAATAGAGGGCGAAACAAGGAGTTCGTAGGACTTTGAATCGACTCAAACGGACACCCGGATGAGAAGATATCGAAGAAATACGAAAAGTACTAGTTCGGGGGAGCAAAAGTATCATTGGAGTGCACAAACTAGAAGAGCTCGAGCACAAGTGCTCGAGTGGTCGTGCATAGCGCACGAGAGAACATCGGTCGTGCACCCCTGCACGAGTGCTCGTGCAGGGCGCTCGAGCAAGGCAGGTGCTCGTGCACTAGTGCACGAGCGAGGCTGGTCGTGCAGTTTTGGCTCTCTGGATGATTTTTGGTGCTCGAGTTGAAGGTGCCCGTGCACTAGTGCACGAGCATGCGCGTTTTTTGGCCCATACATTCCCGATTCGGCCTGATGCTCATATATATTCGTCCCGAGCACGTTTTGGAGGATTACCACTTACACCCACTAGATTCAATAGCGTTTTAGAGTGTTAATTTTCGGAGAGAAGGAACGAGCAAGTTTACTTTACGTTTTTGAGGTTTTTCTTACGAATTCACATCACTATTTTACATTTTAGTTTCGTTTCCTCATATCTTTGTGCTTGAAAACGTTGAGACTCGTTTTATTGATTTAATTTAAGTTATTCCTTTATTTTATGAAACCCTAGTTTATGATTAATCTTTTCATCGTTATAATTAGCATGTTCATGTTCGTTACTTATTCAATTGTTCTTGTTTACGTAAAACTCATGTCTAGCTAAAACCCTTGCATGCTTAGGGTAGGATGAACTCGTAGAAGTAGGTTGTGAGTACGTAATTAGGGTAACTTGTGACGTTAGGTTTTAATTCTCTTGATTAATGAATTCTTAAAATTAGTCTTAACTTTACTTTTGAATTTCGTTCGAAAAGTGTTAGAGAGAGGACGACCGTATCACTCTTTAACAACGAGTAGACTTAACTAGAGGGTTTAGAAAGGGTTAATTCATTTACCAGTTTAGCGAAGGAGGACGACCGCATCACCTTAGTTAAATTATGGTCTCATTAATTAAGCACAATCTATTAACTTGTTAGTGGATTAGTGAAGTCGAGTGTTAGGGTAAATTATTAGGGTTTAGAATCTTGAGCTTTTATCTTGCATTCTTTTACTTAGGTTATTTCTTGCGCGTCACTGTTATTTTGATTATGTACCTGCACCGTTAGTATACGTAGGGATTCCTATCCTGAGCATCACCATCTCTTACTTGAACACAAACCTTAGTTAATTCGTCTTCTTTAGTATTTTAGTTTAATTAGTTTATTTTAGTTTCAATTAATCTTTCAAAAAATCAAAAAACATTTCACTCATATTAACTACGACGCGTAGATCTTCAGGGATCTATTTGCATACACTTCATCCCTTGGGTTCGATATACTTGGTCGTTATACTTACTCATACTACAGTGAACTCGTACGCTTGCGAGGAATCTACTAGTAGAAGTTAGTATTTTCGCTTCAAGTCACCACGCTCTGCTTCCTGGCGAGCAACTTTCTCCCGGAGTTGGGGTTGGCCAAGCCTGTCCTCAGCACTGGAACGTGTAGTTCCATGGCTCGACATTGTTATTCGTCCGCGAGCAGACTCAGCCTGGCCCTCTCTTGGTTCGACCACCTTGGCTTTGCTCTTATCCCGTCTGGCTTGGACGCTATTAACCTCGTGTTGTTCGCCCCTAGCTGACCTGACCCTAACAACTTCCATGGGTCTGTCCTTAGGCCTTACTTGTGAAGGCCTATTCTGATCTTGTTGTCTCTGAAGAGCTTGGAGAACAGCAATAGTCTTAGCCAGTTCGTTAGGGTTGTTCGCTAGGGCCTCCATTTTAGGTGGGAGATTATGGGTTATAGCAGTATGCTGTGATCTGTTCGCATGCCTGGGATTACGATCCTGGTGGTCGGCCGACGAAGCTCGGGTAGGAGATGCTTTCCTTGACAAGCGTGATCCTTGTGTTTCCTTGGATTGAGGCATTTCAAATTAATTTGTCTTAGTTCTTATGATGAAGAACACCAAGAACACTCTTATTTGAATCTTCAACTGTTTTTTGAAACTTTCTTCAAATCTTCAAGTTTTCAGCTTGAAGTTCTTGATTAATCACACTGAATCGGAGGTTCGGACCCTCCTTCTAGCGCCAATTTGTTGGTGATCAAATTTAATCGATATGATTAGTGACTGTTTTAATTCGGTTTAAGACCACTAATCAATTACGTGTGATTGATTACCACCGTAAATGGTAAATCGAAGATTCGGGATGTGGAATGATAAATACGAAAGTCGAAATCGTATTAATTTTGTATGTGTGTACATTTAGGTGTGTTAGTATGTGATTTGGGAGTATTTATGAATTTGAACTTGTATTTCTTAGCTGGAGAACAACTATTTATAGAGACTAGCAAGCATGAGGTGTCTATGACTCTTGGTTTCCCTAGCCTGCATGCTTGACAAGTGTCCTATTGACCTTTGTTTGACCTTATCTAAGCCGAATCTTAGTTACAAAGTCTTCTTTGATCTTATCTCGGACTTCATTGTTGTTCGTCCAGGTCGGTTTAGTTGATCCAAAATGGGTTTTTCATAGAAGTTGTTCGCCTTTTGAGGGTACAGCTCAGAAGTTGTTCGCCTTTGTGTTTTACACAGATTGGCTTTGGGATCTTGGTCCTTTGTTCGTCTCCATACATCTCTTAAGCTGGTAGGTGCACCATCTTTCACAATGTTGTTCGTCATTATCAAACTTGGTGGAGGGTCCATATTTGGCTTCGGGTCTCTAGACCTGTTCGCCAATGTCTTGTTCGTCGATAGAGTTGTTCGTCATTTTATACACTCCCTGGATCGGTTTATGCACCCCAACTTGATTTTCTTTGCTAATCATCTTTGATTTGGGGTTGACTCTTCATTATCCTTTTTAAGGTTTTAATCCTTGTTCGCCCAGCAATAATTGATGTTCGCTTATCAACAATATGATGATTTTTATTTTACAAACTGCTATTTGAATGCCTTTATTTTTATTTAATTAATTAATGATCATTCAAGAAAATGCAATTTGGAATAACATAATATATTTTATGGAAAGAAATGAGGGACCTGAGCCACAATGGGGCCAGGGGACCATTGAACCCTCAATATTATATATGTTCAATATTATATATATATATATATATATATAGAGGCTGTTTCATTTTTATACCAATTGTGACTAAGGTTTGATTTATCCTCCATAGTGATCTTATCATTAATTACCAACTGTGACTAAGGTTTGATTTGAATACGCAGTATAAGTATAAGTCTGCATATAATTTAAGGTTCTTAATTAGTCAGACAAAAACTCAATTAAGCAGACCACTGTAACCATCCCAATGCACTGAAACAAGAGTGCACATCCTCCTAATCAACAATTTATATTGTTAAGTAAATATTAATTATTAATACTAATTTTTTAAGGCATACCATTTATTGGATTCTCATACATAGTACCTTTTATGAATGGAGCCCATTTGAAATTGATTTTTATTAGATTCAAACTCCGACCGTCTTCAAATAAAATAAGATTTGACATATATGTACATAGTTAATCTAATTGATCATAACTTCACATATTTAATTAATGTAGGTGTCACTTAATTGCATGAATTCTACAACATATGAAGTGTGAATTAAGTTGGACGCAATTAACAGGGACAAACACTCATATGCAATGTTGTGTATAGATCTTGATCTCTATAATATTGCCTTGATACACCAATTCGTTGAACCTTTTCTTCTCTATCTATAAGATTTTTTTAGCGCTAGCTTCTCATTTTAGGCCAACTACATTTGTTATTTTTTTCTTATAATTTTTTTTCATCTCTTTAATTTTTTTATTTTGTGTTTTTGTATGTATTTTGATTTTTTATCGGTTAAATGATGACTCGAATCCATGACTTCATATATAGTGAAGTTCTAACCACTTGAACTATGTCACTTTGTCATACAGATTTTGTCCACATAGTAACATACATACTTTTTTCATACAATAACCATCTTTTGTTCATATAGTACCATATTTTTCAATATTTACATTGTTACTATTAAGACAAGCAGAGCCGGCTAATAGGGGGAGCAAGATGATCTCCCGCACAGGGCCCCCAATTTTTTAGGGCCTCATTTTTTAGTGTCTAGTTTATTTTTTATATATGTATTAATTTATATATATATATATATATATAATCCTTTACATTTATATATCATAATCTTTTATATATAATCTTTTAGTTACTTAATATTAGGTGTATTAGACTATTTCTTCGGAAATTGCTGGATAGAGACGATTTATATATATATATAATCCTTTACATTTATATATCATAATCTTTTATATATAATCTTTTAGTTAGTTAATATTAGGTGTATTAGACTATTTCTACGGAAATTGTTGGATACAGACGGTTTATTATTGATTTAGTCATTTAACATTATATATTCATTCATCACTAATTAATATTAGAGTATGTATTAGAGTGAAATTGATTTATATATAAATCATTGAAGGGTATTAATTGTTTTCACTTAAGAGTATTAATTGTTTTCACTGAAGAGTATTACTGGTTTAAACTGAAGAGTCTTAGTTCATTTTCACCGAACAACTAAGACTCTTTAGTGTAAATCAGTAATACTCTTCAGTAAAAACAACTAATACTCTTCAGTGAAAACAACTAACACCCTTCACGGAATTATGTATAAACTAGTTTCACTCTATACTTTGTCTTAATATTAATATTGATTTTTTTGTATATGTATTTTTTATGGAGCATAATCAATAGAAAATTTATTTGTCAATAAATATTTGATATTCTCCATAACAAACTTAATGGACTTGCTTTGGTGGCGATCGAGAATGATATTTTAGAGAAAATTAATTATGAGGGCTTGATTGATGAATTTGCTTCAAAAAATGCTCGGAGGACGAGACTTTTTTAATGATACTTTTGTACATTAATTACTTTTGTTAAGTTATTGAAAATATGTGTTTGATGAAGGGCCCCATTTTTTATTTCGCTCAGGGCCAAAAAAATGTCCGAGACGGCCCTGAAGACAAGAATGTGTACTGTAAGGACATTTAGCACTTGATTGTCCGTACAATAACATAAATTTGGGAGTATGCTTCTTTGTTTGTCTTTGCACGATTTTTGGAAAGACCCGACCGACCTTTGAAAAATCAACGAATTTTCTATCCTTGCTTAAATATGTTAATATTGTATAAAAGAGTGTCTCTTAATTGACTGGCATCATAATATTCTATTGGAATAATTAGCATTACACAAATCTATATATCTATTTGTCAATCACCCCCCACCTCTCAAAAATCTCTATTTTGAAACACTTTGATTTCATGCATTTGTGCTATATATGATATTATATCTATATATCTATTTGTGAATCACCCCCCATCTCTCAAAAGCCTCTATTTTGAAATATTTTAATTTAATGCATTTGTGCTATATATGGTATTGTATTTATATTAATTTATAATCCCAACTATTTATGTTATCTAATTTTAATCTATTTATGAATCACTCCCTACTTTTCTAAAACCTCTATTTTTGTATTAGTTCGATTTATTACTTTTTTTTTCTATTACAAAATGATTTTTTTAGTTTTTTTTTAAATTACAATTGATTAATGAATTGTGTCTTATTTTAGATAAATTACAATGGAATCATCTATTAAATATTTGTGTCTCTATATCATAATATAAGAAATGATCGATTTTGGTCATTCACTCTAAATATATTATCTATTTTTTTAGTTAATCTATTCCTTAAAATTATAATCATAAATTTAATTAAAAAATAATCAATTAAAGGTCACAAATTTAAACTAAGATACAATAATTAATTAATTAAGATGATAAACATAATTCTAACTGAATAAAAATTTTAAAATATTTAATTTAAAACTAACAACATAATATTTATAAACTCGAGTAATACGCGGGGTTCAAGAAGTAGTGTGAGGATATTAGTGAATTAACACTTGAAATAATTAAATATCACTTCTATTTAGGTGAAAATATTAAAATAAATCACATTTAAGTTAATTCTTTTCTAAAAAAATCCAAAAATAAAAAAAAGGGATTATTATTTATTAATTAGCAAGTGTAAGGAATTTTGGGAGGGCCATCCATAAAATATGACGATTTGACTCAATAATAAAAATCAATTACAACTTTTATTAAAATTTAGAGTAACGTATCAGTTACACTTTTCAAATGGTGTAAGTTTAACTTAATTTTGATCTGTAATTCTGTAAAGTTGCTTAATTGTGTTTAACTATAATTAGTTTTAACTTAAAAAAATTAGTAAAAAATACTTTATTTGCAAACACCACATATATATACTTTCGATTTTATTAAAAAAAAAATCACTTGTTTAGAAGCTCCATCAAATTAATGTTGTACATTTTACATCATTATTATTCAAAATACGCTATTCAAGTTAGTGATTTAGATATGTGAATCCAATAAATTACGCTCCATTTAATTTTTTTTTACGCAAAACCATACAAACATGAGTGTATTTTTATGTACAATAACAAGCATTACTTTTTTTTTTTTTTTTTGACAACAATAATAAGCAATTATACTAGATATATATGTTTTGCTAAATATTGCATTTACACGTTCTGAACCAAAAAAAAGTACTTTTTGTCCTCTTTAAAATTGCATATGCAATCAATAGTACTCAGTACATGCATTGTCACACACTGCAGAAATACAGAAAGCTATTAATTTAGATGCATTGTATGAGGCAATACAATCTCTTACTTATTTGAATTTGAAAACAGAATCCATACTTTCCATTGATTGAATTTGCTTTTTCTGCAAATTAGTAAGTTCATGCACTTAAATTAATTCAAATTTTTTGTGCAATTTTTTTCAGGTACAGTTTACTAGTTTGGATTATTTTCTTTAGAAAAATCCAGACTTTTAATTGATTGATTGAATATCTTTTCCTGCAAATTAGTAAGTTCATGCACTTAAATTAATTCAAAGATTTGATGCATGAAAGAATCATTAATTTGTAAAAGCAGTCCATTTTTATTCTCATATGGCTGCAAGATGAGGCTTTATACTGCAAAAATCTGAGATTCATTAAAACAATTCAATATATACACGCCTTTGACTATTATTGCGTTTACTTAATTAAGTCAACATTCATACATGTAAAATGAATAATGGCATGTTTATTTCGTTCTGCAATTACATGGTTGGCCGTTTTTTTTTTCCATATATTGTTTTGTTTTATAAAATTTTAAATATACTTGATATGCATAAAAAACGTGGCCTATAATGTCGTTTTGCATTAGTCAAGCTAATGCCATAATTGGTAAAACACAGTACACATTATATCTCTTGACTCTTTGACTCTTTCAAGTTTTGTTTCACCAAATCCTTATGTTCTTTTTCTTTTCTCGAATATATTTTATTAGCCGGCCATCCTAATAAATTCTTAAACTTCAAAGTTTTATGTTATTAGATCTCTCTCTTTTTTTTTTGGTAACCACTTATATCGCACTACTCAATGTGAACAATAATAACAACAGTAGATGAATTCAGTATAACAAAATTTGAATATTTAAGAGTTCAATAACACAATAAATATTTTCGATTGTTGAATAGATGTGTTATACAAATTTTATTTAGTTATTTTTCTTTCAACCATACGTTGATTCAATTTATCAAATCCTCCCTATGTTCATAACTCCACAATCCACAAATAACTTGACTCGCTTATCACTAATTGCTTTAAGCAATTGATTTTTTTTTTTTTCAAATGTCATAAATTTATTAAAAAATAAATAAAAGTATTTCTAACTTCAATAGGTTTGTTAACTTTTAAAAAGACTGTGACAAAATTATTAAAAAAATAAAATGTTATGTTATATATGATGATTTTTCAATTGCTTCGGTGGTAAAACAGTTCAATCAGCACTATGTTATCTTTTTCCCAATCCACATAAGTAATTTTGGTCAACTTTTTTAACAAAAGACTGTTTTATAAATTATTAATTTGGACTCTAAACTAGTGTTATGGGTAAAATTTGGACCCAGAATTAGTATAATGGGTACAAATTGAACCTTAAACTAATTATTGGGTACGACTATATACCCCTCCAATATTTAGAGATACACCTATATACATTATAAACGATTTATTTTACACTTTTCACTAAAGTTCATCATCTCTCATAGACCTATGACTCATGCACCCCACGCCACGACACCCTTCTTTCCTCCCCAAATCCCTAACCCCGCACAATTCCCCCGTTTCCAAACCCCTGTTGACCCAATTCCTCCCATTCCAAACCCTTGTTGATCAAATTCCTCAACCCTTGCAGAGCAATTTCAACCCCCACAATAATTTTCCAAGCTATCGCCCCTCTCCTGGCAAAGCATCAAGATAGTGCATATGGTGAGCACTTCGTCTTTAGTTTTTTTTCCTTTTTTGCTTTTTAAATTCCACCAACAAGATCGAAAAATAAATGGGTATTCCCTCATCTTAATCGAACAAGCAATGATTATTCGATTGTTGTGATAGAAGAAAACAACAAATTTCGAATTTGATATCCATGAAAATTCTTTAGATTTATTTTTAGAATTTTTTGTTGTTAAAACTAATTTTGTTGCTTGTTTTTTATTTCAATTTTGATTATAGTTTTTTGGTTGTGGATCCTGTGGAGGCACCGCCTAGAACTCCGCGACACAGTAGAAGGCAGTGGACATGTTAAGGAAAACCGTGTTGAACGATTATTTTTTTAATTTAAAGGGTGTACATATTAAAATTTAAATGTATTATTTGTGAGAGGAATAAAATAGGTAGTTTATAAAATATGGAGGTGTATCTGCAAATATTGGAGGGGTATATAGCCGACCCCTTTTTTTTGTACAAATTGGACTCTAAACTAATGTCTCAGATATAAATTGGATCACGAACTAGTGTCTTGGGTACCACATTAGACCTGATTGTTTTAGGCCGTACAACGACTTTTGCAGTTTTATGTTATACATACTGCGATTTTCACCATTTCTCATATGGGGAATCTTAAATCAATCAGAGATTTTCATATAGATCTCGACATCTAATGATTCGTATAAATATGCGGTTACAATGTCCATCAATCTCATCTGGAGATTTAATTTAACTGCCAAAGATATTAAGTAGCAGAACATTATTGCGTCCATTACGGGAGAATAGGTTTGATCGAAGTCAATACCGGGTCTCTGCGAAAACCCTTGAGCTACTAGCCTCGTTTTGTATCTCTCCACAATATTGTTCTCATTTCGTTTTCATACAAAGACTCATTTATATCCTACAGGGATAGCGCGCGGCGCGCGTACGAACGATATAGCCAAATATTTTCCTTTTATTTAGCGATGCGAGCTCTGCTTCAATTGTCTCTTTCCATTTTACCCAATCGGAGCGCTTCCGGCACTCTGCGATGGTTTTGGGTTCTGGATCTAGATCATTATTTTTAACGGAAAGAGCAATTGTCGCTGCAAATGTATCGTCGACAATAGTAATATTTCAATTATATGTTTCTCCCGTATCTATGAAATTCATAGAGACATCAACGTTTATGTCAACCAAACCTTCTTCATTTCCCAGTGTATCTAGGTCTGATCGTTCCACAGTCCTAGTGCGTTGAATATTTTGTGCACATGCTTCATTACTAGGACGCTCGTCTTCTGAACGAATCTCTTCTGGAGACTTTAAGTTTTCTAGGCGATCTCCTCTAGAGATTTCACGTTTGACTGACCAATTTTGCTAGATTTTTTTAGGTGTATTTGTATCGTTTATAGGTCCTTTACGCTTCTGGCGTGTGAGGGCATGTATACTTGATTTACTTGGGACCTCAACCCTTTGGAGTGCATTAATTTACTGCAGGTATATGCGATTTAGTTACACCTCTATGGCCAGTGAACGCGTCTGACAGATTGTTTGTTAAATTTTACAAGTTAATGATCTT
Organism: Ballota nigra; assembly: GCA_947034835.1. Taxonomy (NCBI): domain Eukaryota; kingdom Viridiplantae; phylum Streptophyta; class Magnoliopsida; order Lamiales; family Lamiaceae; genus Ballota; species Ballota nigra. Next base: position 116,748,988 of record OX344721.1, on the reverse strand, counting down.
CTAAACTTCCAGTTCAGATTGACTAGTGCGTAGATCTAGATACTGAAGATCACTTACGTTCCACGTAAATTCCTGACATTCATTTAATTTTAAATTTGGATCCCCCTAATGCCGAAAGTGATCTTCATCGAACGTGCAATCAGCGAACCGGGCCGTTAATTGATCCCCGAAGAAAGGTTCTAGGTATTTCAGGATGGATGGAGAGTCAAATCCAACATAAATACCTAGCTTCCTTTGTGGGCCCATAGAGGTACACTTCGAAAATGTTATCGGAACATACACCGCACATCCAAATATACGCAGATGAGAAATGTTTGGTTCTTTCCCACGCACTAGCTGTAGGGGGGAATGATCATTATATGCAGTTGGACGGATTTATATCAGATGTGATGCATGTAGGATTGCATGCCCCCAGCATGAAGTGGGTAATTTAGGGTTCATAAGTAATGGTCTAGCGATAAAGTTGATACGTTTTATTAGCGCTTCAGCAAGACCATTTTGGGTGTGGACGTAAGGGACCAAATGCTCCACTTTAATTCCCAGAGCCATACAGTAATCTGTAAAGACTTTTGAGGTAAACTCAGCAGCATTATCCATACGAATCGATTTTATTGGATAATTTGGGAACTGAGCTCTAAGCTCAATAGTTTTCGCAATGAGCTTCGCAAAAGCTTGATTGCGGATAGACAGCAAACAGACATATGTCCACCTAGTGGAGGCATCAATTAGGACCATGAAATATCGAAATGGTCCTGATGCTGGATGAATCAGTTCACAAATGTCTCCCTGAATCTGTTCAAGGAAAACTGGAGACTCAAGTCCCACCTTGGTGCGCGACAGGCGCACTATTAATTTACCCTTAGAGCATGCATCACAGATAAATTCATCGACAAGAGGGATTCTATTATTCGTAATATTATGACCAATGGAATTAGATATAATCCTACATATCATTGTTTATCCTGAATGACCTAACCGTTGATGCCATAATTTGAAAGAGTTCGTATCGTGAAATTTCATACTCATGGCTAGATGGAGATTGGACGGCCGGATATATGAATAGTACAACCAGGAAGAGAAGGAGAATTTTTTTCAATAACTTGTTTACGGCTACTTCGAGTAATAGTCATCAAAATGTATTCATTATTATTCTCAGTTTCAGTTTCAATGTGATAGCTATTAATTCTTATGTCTTTAAAACTGAGAAGGGTACGCTTCGATTGTGGAAACAACAAAGCATTATCGATTATGAGTTCGGTATCCATGGGGAGGATGATGGAGGCTCTTCCGGAGCCCACTATTATTATGTTACCATTGACCATCGTGGTTACACTCCCCTTTCTTTCTACCAAGTTTTAAAAATACTTCCTATCTCTTAAGATTGTGTGTGTGGTGGCGCTATCTACCAAACATAAATCACAATTTGTATCCATCATGCCAGAGGAAAAAGCCCAAACCTAATAGCTGATATGTATACAAGCCATGTATAAGAATAACAATATCCAAATAAATTTAACAGATAACATATATTGAGGTAAACATATCAAAACTAAATCATAAATGTCATATCAAACATGAAAATAAAATATCCGAAAGACAATATCCAAATAAAAGGCCTTAACCAAAAAATAAAGTACTAAAATGATCAAATATTCCAATCATTCATTGTCTCCAAAGTCTTTGAGCTCTATGTCCAAGAGGTCATCATTGTCATGGTCGAATTCTGCTTCAGGCAGGCTGGCGTGGTGAGATTCGACTTTAGGGGCTTTCCCCTTGTCGTCCTTTTGCTACTTTTGATAAGCCTCAACCAAATGTTTGGAAGTACGATACGTGCGAGACCAATGGCTTTTGCATCCGCATCTATAGCAGGACTGCTCAACCTTGTGTTGAGTGCCAGATTTTTGTGGAGCGGGATTCGTGTTAGGTACAACCTTTCCACGAGCCTGAGCTTGATTGTCTTTTGATGTACCTGGACCTCCGGATTTACTACGACCTCGGTCTTTGCTACGAGTTCGTTTACTTCCTCTCACCCTTCCATGCTTGCGACCACTTATACTACCTTGAGCTATATCATATGCTTCGGACACTGCTTGTGAGCTAACCGGTCTTGAGTTATGATTTTTCATAAGGAGTTGATTGTGCTTTTCTGCCAATAGTATTGCAGAAATTAGCTCAGAGTGTACAGTGTAATTCTTGGCCCTATACTGTTGCTGGAGTACAAAGTTGCTAGTGTGGAACGTCGATAGAGTCTTTTGTATCAACTCGGCCTCAGTTATAGCTTGCTTGCATAGCTTTAATTGGGATACAATATGATGCAGAACTGAGTTGTACTCCGTCATAGACTTAAAATCTTAGAAACAGAGGTTCAGCCAATCGTATTGTGCCTGAGGGAGAAGTATATCGTTTTGTTGTTGGAAACGGTCCTTCAGGGACTTCCACAACGTTCCGGGTCTTTTTCAGTGAGATATTCATTTTTCAGGTCCTGATTCAGATTATGCCTGAGGAAAATCAATGCTTTCGCCTTCTGGGCGTTAGTTGATTTCGACTCATTGACAATAGCTCCACTTAACTCAGTTGAGGCTAGATGGATCTCGATATCTAGCCGCCCCATGTCAGGTAATTACTACCATCAAGAGCAAGCTCAACAAATTCTTTTTTGGTAATATCAGACATTCTAACTACAATTTTTAAAGTGACATTGTGAGTATTGTGACCAATTTATTGACAACGGAGAAATAAGGATTTATTTGATCACTTTCAAGCACACAGAAACAAGAATTGTGCGCCGTCCACCCAAAACATAATTTACGGTCTGACAAGTACTGAGCGGCACCTACCCAGACAATATATGCGGACTATAAAATGGGGACTATGTGCAAAAGTAATAATGCATGCGAGATAATTTAATCATAAAAGCATGTGCATATAGCAATTAAGCACATAAAATAATAAATTTATTGAGAACTAGTTTTAAAATTAATTCAAAAAAATTTCGAGTTTAATTAATATGCAAAGAATTATTACTTTTTAATTTTCAAGTATTTTTCGGAACTTGATAAATTAAATTAAGGGCACAAAAGTACTAGAAAAAATTATATGAGACCCAAAATAAATAATAAAGTTCAATTTTTAAGGTAATAGCCCATAAAGGGTTAAAATAAAAATTCCAGCCCATGAAGAGGGCTTCAGGCCCAAAGAAATAAATTAGAAATAATAACCCAAAAAATAAAATTTTTCCAGCCCATTAATAGGGCTGCAGACCCAAATAATTTTTTTTCGAGATCGGCCCAATTAGAATTGGGTCTGATTGGCCCAAAGGAGGGAGATAGGCTACGCGGAAAATTGGGCAGGCAAGGTGAGGGGACGCGGCTGAGATTTTACGGGCAGTAGTGCGAGGCTGCTGTGCGCTGTCGTGTGGCGACGCAGCCTACGGTCGCCATCGTCCGGTGGTGCGCGGCCCTCGGCCGCCGTTCGACACCGTGGCGGCGGAGCAACGGAGGCTCACACTATGGCGGCGGAGCAGAGGGCTCGATGCTCAACGTCTTCGCATGGATAACAGAGGCTCGCGGTGGCCTTCGAGGCCCGCGGGGGTGGGCATGGGGGAATCGGGGCCGCGCCGCGCGCGACGGCTTGGTGACTCGGGGCGGCGGCGGTCCGGCCGTGGGCGACAAAATTTTATATTTTATTTTATTTTTCTTTTCAATCCAATTAAAATAATTGCAAACAATAATCATAGATGCAATAAGATAATTTAAGTGCACGGAATAATCATAGCATATATGGATAAAAAAAATCGATACGATAATTAATTATCATTCTATTGAAAAAATAATTTAGATTCGTACCGATTAGCTTCTGGCAGAGACCCGTGCTGATAACGTATTGTAAATCGTAACCATAAAATAGAGACGCAGTTTTGTTTACTCAGTTCGTCGATAACGACTACTTCTGGGGGCGTACCAAGCTAGGAGTTTTCACTAATATATTTGTGTATGCGCGTGTACAATACTGAATACATAGATCTATTTATAATAGAGAAACCCTAATCTAAGCCTAAAGCCTATTTAGGTTATAAGCTCATTAGTAATGTCCACATCAAATCTTCTAAATTTGTTATAATAGATCTGTTAGATTTATAACAATCATGTCAAAGATAAGCCGTTATAAAATTTAATAACAACCCATGTATTGAATTATAAAATACTACGCAAAATTCCCTTGTGGTTTGGAAATTGTATGAAATCTCAAAGTGATTTAATAAATAAAGGGAATTAGACAAAAATAGAGTGAAACTGGTTCATATATAAATCATTAAAAGATATTAGTTATTTTCACTACGAGTATTAGTTCTTTCACTGAAAAGTATTACTTATTTATACTAAAGAGACTTAGTTGTTCAATGAAAACAAACTAAGACTCTTCAGGAATAACTAATATCCTTCAGTGAAAACAACTAATATTCTTTAGTGAAAACAACTAATGCCCTTAAAAAATTCATGTATGAACCAATTTTACTCTATACTCAGCGAATTATCCCCTTTTTGAAAAAAAAAAAATTTCATGGGTTTATAAATATGCTCTATTTCGTGTATTTTTTCTTTTTAAATATTGAAATCTTAAAACTATATTATAAAGGACCTAATGAGAAACAAGAAAATCGTTAACTCGTTTTTGAAAAAAAAATGAATAATTCGCCTTATTTAGTAAACCACAAGGGGTTCGTACAATTCTCAAACTACGAGGGAATTTCGTGCAACATTTTAAAACCACGAGGAAATTTCGTGCAACCCTATAAACTTCTCTATTTTGCACTACTTTATCAGTGCTCTAAATTTGAGGGATCGATCATATAATATCATAGCACTTCAACACAAATACATATATAACAAGATCAATATAGGACATTAACCTTAGCATTATTAGCGAGCAATAAAAATTAGGAGAGAAGGAAAGGAATTAATCCAAGAAAAAGACAAAAAACATTTGACATTAAAAGTATACTCCCACAAGACACAAGTCACATAGAAATCACATAATCCTTAACCATCACACAATCTTTACCATTTCAGATTAACATTAGAGCTCGAGATTCTATCTGGCAGATGATAAACACCTTCCACCATCACCAATCAGTCCTTATTACTGCAAAAGAAAATCACTATTTAGAGCTCGATACGTATTGATGATAATAGAAATATATCTTAGTTTAGTGTTATGAGAAGGCCAATAGGAAGGAGATAGACATATGTTCACATTCCAAATTCCACGTGACGTCTCTCTCATATACATAAGACGGGATTGAAAATTGCATGTGAGAGGATTTCATTCATCCCCTTGCTGTTTCCCTTTGAATTTCCTTCCAACTAAATAAAAGTAGATCTATGCCTAGTATATATGTGCCAAGTGTTGACTATCATACAAAAACGACTTATTGGCAGGCAACTAGACTCGACGAAAACTTGAGTATATGTAGCATTAACAACGTGGAGGGTTTCTATACTCTCTAACGATGCAAACAAGAAATGGCTTTTTTAACATTAACACATTGGCCACAGACTTTATAAGTCAAAATGAGTAGTGGAAACAAATGAATTTTATGGACATGATATATAGCCTATATTGGAAAGTTTAGAGTGGTTGGACGCCATTCCTGTCAACATTTCTTGAGCGTATATCCCAACTACCCTTTAAAATCCTAGAACTAACTAACGCATACAAGATAATAAAATATGGAAGACCAACATTATTAGTATAGTATTATTAAGATACCTAATCGTCATCGTCTCCTCCATCTTCCTTGTTCTTTTTAAGTGTAGTAGTACCACTCTCCTTGGAGATCGGTAGCTTCATTTCCCCAAAGGGCGTGGACACATTAATATTTCCTTTCATGGAGTACCCCGTTCCTTTTCCTCGTATCATATCCCAAAGTGCAGAACCACAGTCCTTAGGCCTAAAGGTGATGGGAACATCAACATAGGTAACCCCATTCTTTTCAAGATTAGCCGATTTCTGGAGGTCAGCAGAACCGATGCTGACATCACATAACCAAATCTCGTAGTCAAGATCATTAAGCCCCAAGTCGAACTCATTCTTGTTTTCCAACCTCAGGTGAAGAGTCGCAACAGTTTCTTCAAAAGAAAACTTATCAAAGTGAATCTTCTCAATATCGACATCAGGCTTGTATGGTATGGGGATCTCTCCGGTCTTCTCAAGCGGCAGAGTAAGCCGACCAAAAACGGGCACATCAACTATGAGGTCAACCTTAACTCGATACGGGATTATACTCCCAGGCTGTATATCACTGTATGTGGACTTAATATCATCGTATATCAGACAAACTGGTATCTTAACAGTCTCTGAACCATGTGCGTGTATTGTCCCGGCATCTGGAATCAATCCCGAGACTAATTTCCTCCCATCACTCTCGATTAAGTAGTTTATGTCTATGAGAGGAATTGGAATAGGATTCGGGTTCTTCACGAGGACATCCACAACTAACTCCGCCTTCTCTAGATTAATGTGGGGAATGTGAATCCCAGAAACATCTGCTGTAGGCTTCCCGAATCCTACCGTTTCCTCAATTTTCTCACCAATGTCCTGAATGAAATCCTTAACCTTGTCGAGAAATCCACCCTTCTCTTCATCTTTGTTTTCGTCTTTGTCCCCTCTGTCCTTCACTTCCCTTTCGTTATCACAAGATGCCATATCTGTGCAACAAGTTCAAATCAGATTACAACAATTTATCCTTCAAATTTACAGATTATAAACAATGAAAAAGGAGAATTCAGAGAACTGACTTAGATGCATACCTCTTATTTTCAATTATGTGCTAGAATTACATAATGATAAACCCCAATCTAGAGAATTAATGACAGATTAAACTGCTAGACTCGTTTTTTAATACTCTGATTCACAATGCCAAAACTTCAAACCCAAAGTGCAGTCCATAAACTCCCCAAATCAAGATGTATACCAATTTAGCCTAACTTAGCCTCATTTTTTTTTTTTAGAAAGTCAATGTAAAGCCTCATAATCAAGATGCAGAATATTGGATCATGGTAAAAGGGTACTAAAACCATCAAGAGACCACAGATCATACATTTCTCCATATCCATTCCCTTTCTGAGTTTACGATCTGAACCTATCATTTCGCCAGATTAACAAGATCACAAAATACAGATCTAAAACCACAATTCAGGATCCAAGAATGTGAAATTATGCTCATGAATGACTTTTATATCCAGAAAAACAAAAACAAAAAGAGAATAAAATCCAATTTTACCGAGTGATAAATCCGAAATCATCAGCAAATCGAGAAAAAATAATCAAGGAAATCTACTATTACGGAACGATCACCATTCTCGATCATCGTAACAAGATCAGCAACAGAAAAAACAAAAAAAGGAACAGGAAAAGAAGTAGCAGTGAGTTGAATTTACCTGAGTATTGAGAACCAGTGAAATGAGCAGAAAAGGTTATGATTGTTTTCCAAGAACTGATAACAAAAAAATGATACGGCTATAAATATAGCAAATATATAACACAACAAAATATTATTAATTATTAATAATTACTAATAAATACTAGTAAATCAATGCGAACTTTAGGCTTAATTCATAATTATGTGTTGTTTTTTTTATATAAAAAGAAATGAAACGTGTAGTTTGCCGACAAGACGATATCAACCCTATAGACCTTTACACTTGTCCATAAATATATCATAGCAGGAAATATTCAAGGAAATAGTATCTTTTTTTTGGAAATTCATTAAAAAAATCTGTTATAAAAATGACAATGGAATAAGCCAATTATATTATCTTCCATAAACAAATGCCACATAAGTCTACGATAATAAATAGTAATGTCATCACCAAATTAAGGATTAAAAAGTCCAACCAATCAACAAAATTTGTCCCTTTGATTTAATCTTTAACAAGTGTCAGGTTAATTGTGGTGACACAACCATAACTTTCAATACCTAAGTCAATTTAAATTTGCTCTCGAAAAAAAAAAAATAAAGAAGGAGAAGTTTATTTAAATTTAAACATCTTGATTCTTGAGGATTAAAGAAAAAGATAACACTGAAAATCGTTATGGTGGAAGGAGTTTCATACTATATTTAACCTGTTAGAGCATCAACATTGGATCATCTGATGGGTTCAATAATTGAATTGATAAAGTTCGAAATTTGAACTATTATGACGTTTTATTACAACAATTTTTGACATATTTATAGATTTTTTTTTAATTCTAATAACAATTTTATTTAGATAAAATATAAATAAATTAGAATGAATATATATTATGTGGGACCCGCAATTATATATATATGGACGTGTCGAAAAAGTTATTATTTAAAAAAGTTGAGGAGAAATGGAGTTTGGATGAATGAAAAATCATTTAACAAATGTGGAATTTTTTTTTTTTTTTAACAATAATGTGTTCGATAAACTTTGGAAATGTTTTAAAATTACACAAAAGTGAGGATGAGTAAAATAACTTACTAGCTCAAAGATGATTAATTGTACTCCTTTTGTCTTATAATAAATTTCACTTTTTTTTGTCCCTCTCACAATACTTTTTTCATTTCTAAAATAAAAATAAGACTCAATTATAATAATTTTATAATACTATTTTATATTTAAATAATACCCTAAAAAGCCACTTTTTAGTAACGTTTCTTAAAAAATGTATCACACTATGGTCAATTTATATATAAACACATATTTGTTTATTTAATTTATTTATCTAGAAAAGAGAATATATGTTTGATGAATGTTACTCCCTCCGATTCATTTTAGATTGTCCGTATTACCATTAAAAGAAGATTTTTTTTTCCACTTTCTCACTCTCTTTCTCAAAATAGCAAAAAAATACACATATCATTTTAACTTTACTCCTTAAAAAGTTGAAAAGACCCTTTTACCCTTACTTTATATCCACAAAAACACTTTTATACTCACACATACTAATAAACAACTCTTTTATTAAAACCAGTGTCACTTTGAAAGTGGAAAATAAAAATGAATCGGAGGGAGTATATATTAAGCCCAAATGTTGAACCAGGAAAGACCTATTCAACATCTATAAACTGTCCATTAATTAGTATTTGTTGGAAATTGGTTTTGTAAAGGTGTCATACCCTTACTTTGATCAATTTTTTGAGGAGTAAAAACGTTAGTTTTTGGAAAAATAAAATTAACGATGTTGTTCTACTCGCGGAGTAGATGAGCGTGGTATATTTAATATCTCAAAACCGATTTCCGGTGAGTGAGAAATTAATTTGGGAAGCTGTAGTATTAATCATGTGTGTTGGATAATTCCATGGGAATAGATGTTGGTGAACGAATCTAATCGTAAGGATTAGTGGATGTTTTAATCCGTTTTTACGTCACCAATCAATAACGTGTGATTGATTACCACCGTAAATGGTAAATCGAGGTGTGAATTTATCGAATTATCGAATTAGTAAATTCGGTAGTCGAAATTGAACTGATTTCGTATGTGTGGGCGTTTTAGGTGTATTTGTGTGTGTTTTGGAATTGTTTATGCATTTTAACTTTTTTTGAACTTGTATTTCACAGCTGGAGAACAACTATTTATAGAGACTAACAAGCATGAGGTGTCTAAGACTCTTGGTCTCCCTAGCCTGCATGCTTGACATGTGTCCCTTTGATCTTATCAAAGCTGAATCTTAGCTACAAAGTTTTCTTTGGTCTTATCTCGGACTCATTGTTGTTCGCCTAGGTCGGCTTGATTGATCTTGTTGATTTTTCAACTCAAAGTTGTTCGCCTCTTGAGGTTGTGCTATTGAAGTTGTTCGCCTTATGGCTTTGTTCACTTGTACACACCTCCATGGCTGTCTGTTGTATCATAATTTGACCAAGTTGTTCGTCACTGATGTCTTCACAGTTGGCTCATTCTTGGTCTCGGGTCCTAATACCTGTTCGCCCATTAGTTGTTCGTCGGGGGAGTTGTTCGTCACTTTATACACCTCTCAGATTGGCTGATGCACCCCAATGTTGACTAATCTTTGTTTAAGCCTGTAACTCTTGTTCGCTTCATTTTGGATGATGTTCGCCCATCAACAATTGCCCCCTATTCTGACTAGATGTTGCATTAAACGAGCAACTTTGTGGCGAGCAACTGTAGTTAGGATATTATTTTGGTCAAGACTTGGACGAACAGCATCTTTGTGACGAGCAACATTGGGGTGACCGTTTCGTCTTCCCATGGTCTGGGGAGATCACGAAGATGACGCCAGCGCAATGATTGCGCGCCGTTCACGCGCGAGCAGCCCCGAGGCCACGCGCCCCTATAATTGCTTATAGGTCCTTCAACTTTTAGTTTAGCTCGAAATTGACCCCGTCTTCTCTCAGTTGAGTCCCTGAATTTTCAAAAAATTATGCCTTGGACCCCATTTTTGCTTGGGGTATAAATAGTGGGGAAACTGAAAATTTTCCCACTTTTCCCCCTCCTACTACAGTGTTCCGGCGATTTCTTCTTTCCTCCGGCGATTTCGAGTTTCCCGGCGTCCGTCCTTCAGCATTTGGCTTCAACTCTTCATTCCCAGGTAGTTACCCTTCTTTCTCCGTCTTTTTCTCTACTTTTTGTCCCAAAATTTCTTTCGCCGCCGTGTGGATCCGAGCGCCACCATCCTCTCCTGGGAAGCGCCGCTGTCTGCAACACTCTCTCCACCGCCGTCTGGGTTTTTCTCTCTCTCCTATGTCTTCACATTCAAGCAATAAAACCGAGGAGACCTTAGATCCCCTTTTTCCCATTGTTGCTCGCGATCTAGAACCAGTTGAGGTTTCCTCAGCGTCGAACGCTCACGTGGACTCAGTTGTTCGCTCCGTGGAGGACACCGGTGCGGGCACTTCTGGGAGAGAACTGATAGTTACGGCGAACAACAATTTGAACGATAACTCTTCGTCTTCCGCTGACTCTGAAGATCCAGAATTCAACGAACTCACTCGCGAGTTCTTGGAGGGTATTAATTTTCCATCCCCAAAGATGCGGGAAAACGAGATCCCAGCTGGGGTTACTCGACTATTTGAATGGCGAGCATATGCTGAAAGGTATGCGAACAACTTTTGTTGGTCCCAAAAAGGTTGTCCAGCGGAAAGCGTTTTTAAGTTTATTTTTAAGAAAACCCTTTAAAATTAAATGCTAAAATTAAGATGCAGAAAACTTAAAAGCATAAAGTAGAGAACACCAGATTTATAGTGGTTCGGACCAACTTGTCCTACGTCCACTCTCCCTTTCTCCAAAGGGGTCTTTCTCACTCTCCAACCAACTTACTTACTACTGGAATTTCGGAAGTACCAGCTCCTTCTTACAACTTACACCAACCTTATCTAACAAGATGAACAGGTTGAGTAATAATCCAACTAAACTCCTAATAGAGTGTATATAAACTTGAATGAACAAGGTGAGTGATTGGAAGAGTTCGTGTGTTCTTGTTGTGTGCTCTCGCGCGACTCTTCTATGTTGAACTAATCCAAGCACTCCTATTTATAGTTGTGGAATAAACTAGCCGTTGGAAGCTAGAAATTCAAACAACCATAATTGGAGGAATATAATCAATCAAAGATTGATTATATGATTGATTGACTTTCAATCAAACAATCAATCAAATCCTCCATCAGTTGACTTCCAGATTGCTTTCTTCTCCATCATGATCTCCAAAATCTCCTTGTCTCCAGATTACACGCAGCCTCTAAGTGGGTGAACTAATCCGTCTCTCATCTGGTCTGGTCTGGGGTCTTCTGGTCTGGTCTCATCTGGTCAGGTAACATTTCTGCTCTGGTCCTCATCTGGAAGAGGTCTCCCGGCAGACTCCTCTGGTCAGACTCCTCTGGTCCAAGCTCCTCTGGCAGACTCCTCTGGTCCAAGCTCATCTGGTCAGACTCCTCTGGTCAGACTCCTCTGGACCTCATCTGCTCTGGCGACTCTTCTGCTCTGGTGACTCTCATCTGGTCACCTCATCTGGTACCTTCTCTGGTCACCTTCTCTGGTACCTTCTCTGGTACCTTCTCTGGTCACCTCATCTGGTACCTTCTCTGGTACCTTCTCTGGTCTGCACAGATTTCTTCCCCCTTAACCAAAGACCTATTCTAGACCAAGACTAATCTGTAGCTGACTAACAGGTTCAGCTAGTCCTATTTCAAGTTCTTGTTTTAACATCTTCAAAACATCTAATCTATATCCTAACAATTTCCCCCTTTTTGATGATGTTAAAACTGGAAGAACTTTAAATAAAACAAGACAAGAAAATATTGAAATAACAAGTAGAGATTCTAGCAGGCTGGGTCAACTGATCTTCCCCCTCAAAGTATGCTCAGCTGATATTGGGGCAAAACATCAGTTGGTCTTCTTGTGTATCTGCAGGCAATCAACTTTTTGGTACCCTTCTGGGTCCAGGGGGGTTAGCACAACATTTAGGAAGCCATAAGAATAGATCATGCCTTTTTGAATCAGGTGATCTTATCTTTCTTCCATATATATCAACAAAAACACACTGAACATAAGAAGCTTCGACATGGTTATTTCTTCTAGAGGCTCTTCTTCTCTTATGAGCTTGTCCAGTAGAAGAAGTAACTTGTCTTAAAGCAACAGACTTGAAATTCTTTTGATAAGGATAAGTCTTACTAGAACCATCAAAGGTTCCAGCCGGTCTGGCAGGTGACTTGAAAGTCCTCTGCAGGTGAGTAGGAGTCATCTGGTTCTGCCTCTTTTGAGAAGATCCAGACTTTCTTCTACTCTGCTGGCCTGGCTGAGGTCTTTTATTCTGGGTATAACCCTTCTTAAAATTCCTCCTTTGCCTTTTGGGTTTTTGAGTTTTAGGACTCATCTGCCCATTAGACTGAGTTGCCTGGTCAGCTGGCCTTTTACCCTTATCAATAAAATTACTAGTCTGTTCTTCTTTCTGAACATGTGAGGATTCAGGTTTGGTATAACCAAGGCCTGTTTTATCATGCTCTCTTTGAGATGAGGCAGCTATATGTGACACAACATTGTTTGCTATAGTCAGCTGCTCCATTCTCAGCTTGAGCTTGTCCTCACTATCTTTTGCAATTTTGTTTTGATGGAAGAGTTCATCGAACTTAGCTTCCAGCAGAGTATATTCATTATCTTTCTCAATGTTTTCAGCAAGCAACTTTTCTATTAGCTTAGTTTGTTCATCACATCTGGTTTTCAAGTCAGTGGACTCTTCTACCAGAGTTTGAACTTGTTCAGCTGGTAGATCAGTTGGGTTGCTAAAACATTGTGAAAGCTTCTGATTTTCTGCTTTTAACTTTGTGTTCTCTTCTTCCAACTTTTGACAAAGTTGTATAGAAGTTTGGAGATCTAATAGCATCTTCTGCATATCAGACTCATCTGATTGTTCAGAAAATGAAGAATAAGAAGAAGAAGAGGGAGTTCGATTGCATACCTCGTCTGTCATAAGACAAACCTCTTCGTCTGGTCCAAAATTTAATGATGAACCAGAAGTGGATACCTCATCTTCCTCATCTGCTAAGCTTCTTTTGGAGTGCCTCCTGGTGTCTCTTCTACTGCATCTCTTTGAGCCCATTTCTGCAAAATTTGTTAGCACAACAAATACTTGGGTTTTCAAAAAAATGGATCTGCCCTGGTGACCACCGAGATAATTTCAAAACAGTGGTCTGTAGGACACACTGCTCTGATACCACTTGTTGGTCCCAAAAAGGTTATCCAGCGGAAAGCGTTTTTAAGTTTATTTTTAAGAAAACCCTTTAAAATTAAATGCTAAAATTAAGATGCAGAAAACTTAAAAGCATAAAGTAGAGAACACCAGATTTATAGTGGTTCGGACCAACTTGTCCTACGTCCACTCTCCCTTTCTCCAAAGGGGTCTTTCTCACTCTCCAACCAACTTACTTACTACTGGAATTTCGGAAGTACCAGCTCCTTCTTACAACTTACACCAACCTTATCTAACAAGATGAACAGGTTGAGTAATAATCCAACTAAACTCCTAATAGAGTGTATATAAACTTGAATGAACAAGGTGAGTGATTGGAAGAGTTCGTGTGTTCTTGTTGTGTGCTCTCGCGCGACTCTTCTATGTTGAACTAATCCAAGCACTCCTATTTATAGTTGTGGAATAAACTAGCCGTTGGAAGCTAGAAATTCAAACAACCATAATTGGAGGAATATAATCAATCAAAGATTGATTATATGATTGATTGACTTTCAATCAAACAATCAATCAAATCCTCCATCAGTTGACTTCCAGATTGCTTTCTTCTCCATCATGATCTCCAAAATCTCCTTGTCTCCAGATTACACGCAGCCTCTAAGTGGGTGAACTAATCCGTCTCTCATCTGGTCTGGTCTGGGGTCTTCTGGTCTGGTCTCATCTGGTCAGGTAACATTTCTGCTCTGGTCCTCATCTGGAAGAGGTCTCCCGGCAGACTCCTCTGGTCAGACTCCTCTGGTCCAAGCTCCTCTGGCAGACTCCTCTGGTCCAAGCTCATCTGGTCAGACTCCTCTGGTCAGACTCCTCTGGACCTCATCTGCTCTGGCGACTCTTCTGCTCTGGTGACTCTCATCTGGTCACCTCACCTGGTACCTTCTCTGGTCACCTTCTCTGGTACCTTCTCTGGTACCTTCTCTGGTCACCTTCTCTGGTACCTTCTCTGGTCTGCACAGATTTCTTCCCCCTTAACCAAAGACCTATTCTAGACCAAGACTAATCTGTAGCTGACTAACAGGTTCAGCTAGTCCTATTTCAAGTTCTTGTTTTAACATCTTCAAAACATCTAATCTATATCCTAACAGCTTTCCCCGTCCCCAGAGACAAATAATGGATAAGTTGAAAACTGGGTACCAGGCGAGCAAGATAAAAAATGTTGTTCGCGAAGATGAACTGGACTCTATCCGGGAGGAATACAAGATCCCATATGATATTCACATATGGGCCACTCGGAGAAAGGAAAGAGCTGATCGCCCACCTCCAGGATGCACGGCGATCAACATTCACACCCTGATTGCCGAACTAAAGCTGCCTCTTCCACCCGTTGTTGGTCGATTCCTGGAGGCGACCAACTTGGCCATCACCCAAATTACTCCAATTGGGTGGATGAACCTTCTAGGCTCCATGTGCTTGTTCGCCTTGGAGGGGTACGTTGATCGGATCACTGCGGAAGAAATCAACTACTTGATGACAATTACAAACTGCCCCATAGGAGAAGAAGGCTATCACTATCTCAAGGCCAGAACTGGGCTGAAAATGGTGGAAGAGGTGCCGAACAAGATTCGTGACTGGAAGCAACACTTCTTCTGGATTGGGGGTGATTGGCGAGCATCTTCTGGTCCACACGGCGGCCCTGGATGAATAAATTCTCCAGCAGCCTATGGAAAACTGAAACGTAAGTCCATTTCTTGCTCGCCTTTGGGCTAAGTTGTTCTAATTTAACTTTTCTTGTTTGTTCGCAGGCCCTCGTCTACCCAAGTGGGATTCGAAAGAGGAGGAGTTGAGCTCCGAGTTTCTGTTTACCTCGTGCTTGGTTGGCCTCCGCAACAAGGAAGATAGGACTATTGACTACCTTTGCCGAACAAGGTGTCAAAGAGCTGCTCGCCTTTTGACATACCCACACCACTTGGAGGCCCAGGTCGAGGTGCCCCCAGGTATGAATTTCCAAATTTTGGGTTTTAGCCTTGTTCGCCATTGAGTTTCCTAACTTGCTCGTCTAACTCTTTTTTTTTTTTTTGCCGAGCAAGTGACAGTTGTCGTTCCTCCCGCATATGCCCTTCTTGAGCAAAAGGTTCTTGGAATAGCGCCGCCAAGAGGGAAGAAGAGGAAAGGTGACCCCCCATCCCGTGTGCTTGCAATGACGAACAAGCCTGAGGGGGCTAGAGTTCCCAGACAGGCTGCCCCCCCTGTTCAAATCCGTTCCCCTCCCGTTTCCCCTCCTCGAGGGGGGAAACATTTAAAGAAAGCAGATGGGACTCCAGTGTCCCATGGCGTTCCCGACAAGGGGAAGGAGAAGGTGGGTTCGAGCCATGCTCGCCCTGAAGGTGAGGTTGTACGCCGCTCATCCGTTGAGCTTACGGAGAAGTCCGGCAAGGCGAGCAAAGACACAGGCTCCCCCAGAAGCCCAGAGGACATTACCTACCTAGGCCGGGATGAGCGAAAATTCTCTGAGTAAGTTCTTACTCTCTTGCCGAACAAGTTTTTTATTATCCAAAATTTTCAAGTGTTGACCTTCTCTTTGTTCGCAGATATCGACCCAGCGATTACCCAGGGCGAGCAAACCTGGTTCACCAGTTAGCCTGTTCAAAGACCCCGGCGAGCTTCCGTGACATTCCGGATGAACATGTTCGTCGAGCAGCTGAGATTGTTGCTCGCGCTTGGTCACGGCCGTTGAACAAAGCCGTCCTCACCCAGGGCCCCATTGACAATTTTCACTTATCAATGGTCCAAGCCGCAAACTCCCTTGTCTCAGCCCAAAGGGGAATGGCTCAAGTAGCAGAGCTAGAGGAGACTGCTCGTCATCATGCTGCTTCTGTTCGCCAGCTTACTGAGGAAAAAGAGAAACTGGCGAACAACTTCAATGGCCAGATTGCTCGTTTAAAAGATCAATTAAAGCTGGCCAATGACATGGAACAGAAGCGCATCGAGGACTATCAGATTGTCTCTGGCGAGCTTAGGGATGCAAAGGCCGAGCTACACTCC
The DNA here is from genome assembly GCA_947034835.1 of Ballota nigra. NCBI lineage: Eukaryota > Viridiplantae > Streptophyta > Magnoliopsida > Lamiales > Lamiaceae > Ballota > Ballota nigra. The sequence continues at coordinate 116,732,286 of OX344721.1, read as the reverse complement.
TCTATTGCTGTGTTGGAGGAGGAAAGAAAAGCCAGGGGAGAGGCTGAAACGGAACTTGCTCGCTTGAAGGAGCAAATGGCTGAGATGCTTACTCGGGAGCAGGCCGAGCAAGAGTTCCAAGCTCGGAGTGGGCCTATCTCCAACCTGGGCTATATCTGTGCCTATGCGGACAGCATCCGCACAGCCGATGCTTATGACTTCAAGGATCTGGTGGAGGAAATGAGCAAGGACTTAAATGAATTCCTAGAAAACTATCCACCGCCGAACAATATTGAAATTCAGTTAGCGGATTTGGCTGTGCTTGGGGTTAAACTTGACAAACTTGACCCCAGTATTGCCATCACTCATCCTCCTCTTCCAGTTGATGAAGGCGAACAAGAGGAAGAGGTGGCCGTAGCTGACGAGCAAAACGCTAAAGAGGTGGAGGATAAAGCTGCCGAAGATCTAGCCCGAGATATGATCGTTGAACCTCCCGCCGAGCAGGCTCAAGATCCTCCTCCTGCCGAGCAGCAGTAGTTTTAGGACTTAACTTTTTCGTCTTCTTTTGTAATAGTTGTTCGTTCCTTTTTTGTAGTACTTGTAATGGCTACTTTCAGCTTGTACTATCTTTTGGGCTTAAAAGCCTTTAATTCAATGAATGTCTTTCTTTTGTTCGCTCATCTTCTTATATGTTAATTGCCTTTATATTTTCATGAAATGCTTTCGCAATTATAACATATTGTATTGGGCTTTGTTCGCTTTTTGAACTTTGCCTTTGATGGAATAGGGTTTAGCCTTAGGTTCTGTTCATCTTAAAAGACGAACAACCTTTGAATGGCTTTGGTCCTTGAATGGACTGGTACCTCGAGCTTTGGACTTTTCTTTTGCTGACGAACAACTACTGTATTTACATTTTGAACAAATTACAGGTGTTATAAGACTGTTCATCACTAACATATACAATATGACGAACAACTTTGAACACAAACTAAAAACTTGCTCGCTTATAGATTTTTGCCGAGCAACTCTATTAAAAAATAAAAGACGCAGCACCAGACTATACAATGTGGCGAGCAACTTTTTAATCTATACTTAGCCAAATTTTCAAAAAATTATGCAAGTTTTTGATCCTTGATCCATTCCATTTGCTTGATTCACTTCATTCGCCATACTTGCCCCCAAGATAATTGTTCGCCCATTTATTGATAGTACTTCTTGAGATGTACTGCATTCCAGGAGTATGAGGCCGGCTTGCCTTCCATATCTTCGAGATCGTATACGCCATTTACGAATTTTTCCGTTATACGATATGGGCCCTCCCAAGTTGGTCCCAGTACTCCTGAAGGTTGCGCGAGCAGTTTTCTTAGAACCAAATCTCCAACTCTGAATTCCTGGACTTTTACACGGGAATTATAATAACGCTCCGCTCTTTGCTTGTATGTTGCATTTTTTAACTCAGCATTGAGTCTTTTTTCTTCGAGCAAATCCATTTCAGCACTTAGAGCAGAATTGTTTGCTTGTTCATCAAAGTTGGTCGTCCTAATCGTACTGGTTCTTAACTCAATAGGTATTACTGCTTCTGTTCCGAAAGCCATAGCAAAGGGTGTTTCTCCGGTGCTAGACCTGGGAGAAACTCTGTATGCCCACAAGACTTCCGGGAGTTCGATAGACCAACCACTTTTGCTCTCCGCCAGTCTTACTTTTAAAGTATGCTTGATTATCTTGTTCACAGCTTCTACTTGTCCGTTTGACTGGGGATGATAAGGTGTGGAGTAATGCTTTTTGATCCCCCACTTCGCACAGAATTCTCTCAACTCCTGTCCATCAAACTGTGGACCATTGTCTGTCACAATTGCCTGTGGAACTCCGAAACGACAGACAATGTTCTTCCAAATAAAGTTGATCATCTTCTGTTGCGTGATGTTCACCATGGCCTCTGCTTCTGCCCATTTAGTGTAATAATCGACTGCCACAACGGCAAATCGAACATTTCCGACTCTAGCTGGGAAAGGACCAATGATGTCCATCCCCCATTTTGCAAAAGGCCATGGGCTGTAAACTGACACGAGCTCCTGGGCCGGGGTATGAATATTCGGGGCAAAAATCTAACACTGATGGCAAGTTTTTGCTTTCTTGATCGCATCCTGACGTAATGTCGGCCAATAATACCCTTGCCTGATGGTTTTGTACGCCAAGGCTTGCCCCCCAGTGTGATTTCCACA